>CM077665.1:284128704-286816204 GCA_039707655.1 Elymus sibiricus
TTGTTGTTGCATGTTTTACGTGGCTGCTACGGGTATCTAGCAAGAACAATTCTTACCTACGCAAAAACCACAACGGTGATACACAAAATGCTATTCAACCTTCTCAAGGACCGCCTTTGTCAAATCCGATCCAACTAAAGTAGGAGAGACAGACACCCGCCAGCCATCTTTATGCAACGAAGTTACATGTCAGTTGATGGAACCGGTCTCTCGTAAGCGTACGAGTAAGGTTGGTCCGGGCCGCTTCATCCCACAATACTGCTGAATCAAGAAAAGACCAAGGGAGGAAGCAATCTGAGCATCAACTCCCACAAACTCCTTTGTGTTCTACTCGTGATCTCATCTACGCATAGACCTAGCTCATGATGCCACTGTTGGGGAACGTTGCATGGGAAACAAAAAATTTCCTACGCACACGCAAGATCTATCCATGGTGATGAGCATCTACGAGAGGGAGAGTGGATCTACATACCCTTGTAGATCGCTAAGCGGGAAGCGTTAAGAAACGCGGTTGATGTAGTCGAACGTCTTCGCGATCCAAATCGCTAGCCGTCCCACGATCCAATCAAGATCTAGTGCCGAACGGACGGCACCTCCACGTTCAACACACGTACAGCTCGATGACGATCTCCAACATCTTGATCCAGCAAGAGGGAGCGGAGAGGTAGATGAGTTCTCCGGCAACACGACGGTGTGGTGGCGGTGGTGGTGGTGCTATCCCGGCAGGGCTACGCCTAGCGCTACCGAAACCGCGAACGGAGGAGAAAACTTTATAGGGAGAGAGTGGGGTGCCAAGGGCTTCGTGTGTGCTCTTGGGGTGCCCCCTCCCCTCTATATATTGGTGGAGGGGCATGGAGATCAGCCCCTCCAAACCCTAGGGCACAGCCAAGGGGGAGGGGTTGGACTCCTAGTCCAATTTCCTCCCTTTCCATAAACAGGTGGACTTTCCACCTCTCCCAAGCCACATGGGCCTTGAGGGACTTGTGCGCCAGGCACAATAAGGCCAGGGCGCCTCCCCTCAGCCCATGCAAACCCTTGGGACGTGGTGGAACACTTGGTGGACTTCTGGACTCCTCCGGAAGTTTCCGGAACCTTCTAGAAGCTTCCCGGTACAATACCGGAAAAACCCGAAAGTTTTCCGGTAGCCAAAATATGACTTCCCATATATAAATCTTTACCTCCGGACCATTCCGGAGCTCCTCGTGACGTCCAAGATCTCATACGGGACTCCGAACAACCTTCGATCACCAACATACATAACTCAATAATACCGAAACGTCACCGAACGTTAAGTGTGCAGACCCTGCGGGTTTGAGAACTATGTAGACATGACCGAGACACCTCTACGTTCAATAACCAATAGCGGGACCTGGATGCCCATATTGGTTCCTACATATTCTACGAAGATCTTTATCGATTGAACCTCTATGTCAATGATTCAGTTAATCCCGTACGCTGTTCCCTTTGTTCATCGGTATGTTACATGCCCGAGATTCGATCGTCGGTATCTCCATACCTAGTTCAAACTCGTTACCGGCAAGTCTCTTTACTCGTTCTGTAATACAAGATCCCGTGGCTAACACTTTAGTCACTTTGCTTGCAAGGCTCATTGTGACGTTGTATTACCGAGTGGGCCCTGAGATACCTCTCCGTCACACGGAGTAACAAATCCCAGTCTTGATCCATGCCAACTCAACAGACACCCTCGGAGATACCTATAGAGCATATTTATAGTCACCCAGTTACGTTGTGATGTTTGATACACACAAGGTATTCCGCCGGTGTCAATGAGTTGCATGATCTCATGGTCATAGAAACAGATACTTGACATGCAGAAAACTATAGCAATAAACTGACACGATCATATGCTAAGTTCATAGTTAGGGTCTTGTCCATCACATCATTCTCCTAATGACGTGATCCCGTTATCAAATGACATCTCATGTCTGTGGACAGGAAACCTTGACCGTCTTTGATCAACGAGCTAGTCTACTAGAGGCATACTAGGGACACAGTGTTGTGTATGTACCCACACATGTATTTGAGTTTCCAATCAATACAATTATAGCATGGATAATAAACGATTATCATGAACAAGGAAATATAATAATAACCATTTTATTATTGCCTCTAGGGCATATTTCCAATACTGTATGGTCTTCGCATGGCCATATCACTCGACATTCGTCGTTTGATGGTCTATGGCGACTCGAACCTTGTTGTCAACCAAGTGATGAAGGAGTGGGACATTCGGAGTCCAGCAATGACTGGATACTGCAACGCGGTCAGGAAGCTGGAGAAGAATTTTGAAGGCCTAGAACTGCATCACATTCCTCGCGCAAAGAATCAGGCGGCAGACGATCTGGCAAAGATTGGGTCCACTCGGCGAGCGGTCCCGAAAGACATATTCCTTGAACATCTACGCGCTCCAACAATCGCAGAAGATCCTTTCACAGAGGAGCCCTCGCAAGCAGTCGGTCCATCTGATCCAACTGAGGTTGAAGTTCCAGCTATAGTGGATCTGGTCCACGAAATGCTGGTAATCATTCCCGAGTGGACTCAACTCTATTTGGCATACTTGCTCAGACAAGAACTCCCTGAAGACGAAGAAGAAGCCCGTCGGATCGTCCGTCGATCCAAGTCATTTGAAGTTATGGGAGACCAGTTGTACAAGAAAAGCACCACAGGAGTCACCCAGAAATGCATCTCCCCAGAGGAAGGGCTGCAAATCTTACATGAAATCCACTCGGGAACTTGTGGCCACCATGCTTCCTCTCAGACTTTGGTCACTAAAGCTTTCCGAGCAGGTTTTTATTGGCCCCGAGCCAATGAAGCAGCAAGGGACCTGGTCGACCTGTGTGTTGGGTGTCAGTTCTACAAGAATAAGTCCCACAAGCCAGCGTCCGCGCTCAAGACGATCCCGATCACTTGGCCGTTTGCAATATGGGGCCTTGATATGGTTGGTCCCCTACGGACTGGGTCGAGTGGATTCACACATCTGCTCGTCGCGGTTGACAAGTTCACCAAGTGGGTCGAAGCAAAGCCCATCAAGAGTTTGGATGCAGGTACTGCCGTTAGTTTCATTCAGCAGATCATCTTCAGATTCGGGGTACCACATGATATTATCACGGATAATGGGAAGAACTTCGATTCAGAAGAGTTCCGGGAATTCTGTTTCTCTCAAGGCATTCGGGTTAATTACGCCTCAGTGGCTCACCCGCAGTCGAATGGACAGGCAGAGCGCGCAAACGGAATGATTCTGCAAGGTCTGAAGCCCCAATTGATGAGAGACCTGAAGTATGCTGCTGGAGCTTGGGTTGAAGAATTGCCTTCTGTCTTATGGGGCATTCGGACAGCTCCAAACCGCTCTACGAAGCGCATGCCTTTCTTCATGGTGTACGGATCAGAGGCTATGCTGCCGAGTGATCTTCAGCACAATTCCCCCCCCCCCCCCCCCCGAGTGGAACTATATGATGAAGCTGAAGCCGCACGGCAAGACGGCCTCGACCTTCTAGAGGAAGAGAGAGAGCTGGCCCTCATCAGATCGACGCTCTATCAACAAGATTTGAGGTGTTACCATGACAGACACGTCCAGGGCCGAGCCTTTCAGGAAGGAGACCTGGTCCTCCGACTGGATCAGCAAAACCCCCACAAGCTAGCGCCTCCGTGGAAGGGGCCGTATGCAATCTCCAAAGTCTTGCATAATGGGGCCAACCGGCTTTACAATATCAAAGACGGAGTAGAAGAGCCTCGGACTTGGAACGCGGACCTACTTCGCAAGTTCTACACCTAGAACATAACTACTTTAGTTTGTCATTCCAGTAATGAATCTGAGTGATCTCGTTGAATAAAGTTTTGTTTCATTATATCTTGTTGAAATTTGACTGCCACCCCCAGTGGGTATAAAACACAAAACACTTAGCCGCAAACCTGATTTTGCCTAAGTATTAACTACCCTGAGTGAGGGTCTCGCCCGCGCTCGGGGGCTTAGTCGTGACTCCGCGTCGCCTAAGTCAAGAAAACCTTTCGAGTGGGACATCCTCCACACTCGGTTGCCAAGACGAACATGACTATCATTGTTCGTCTAAGGACAAACTACTCCGCGTGAGGGTCTCGCCCGCACTCGGGGGCTTAGCCGCGACTCCGCGTCGCCTAAGTCAAGAAAACCTTTCGAGTGGGACATCCTCCACACTCGGTTGTCAAGATGAACATGACCATCATTGTTCGTCTAAGGACAAACTACTCCGAGTGAGGGTCTCGCCCGCGCTCGGGAGCTTAGCCGCGACTCCGCGTCGCCTAAGTCAAGAAAACCTTTCGAGTGGGGCATCCTCCACACTCGGTTGTCAAGATGAACAGGACCATCATTGTTCATCTAAGGACAAACTACTCCGAGTGAGGGTCTCGCCCACACTCGGGGGCTTAGCAGCAACTCCGCGTCGCCTAAGTTAGAAAACCTTTCGAGTGGGACTTCCTCCGCACTCGGTTGTCAAGATGAACAGGACCATCATTGTTTGTCTAAGGACAAACTACTCCGAGTGAGGGTCTCGCCCGCGCTCGGGGGCTTAGCCGCGACTCCACGTCGCCTAAGTCAAGAAAACCTTTCGAGTGGGACATCCTCCACACTCGGTTGTCAAGATGAACAGGACCATCATTGTTCATCTAAGGACAAACTACTCCGAGTGAGGGTCTCGCCCACACTCGGGGGCTTAGCTGCGACTCCGCGTCGCCTAAGTTAGAAAACCTTTCGAGTGGGACTTCCTCCGCACTCGGTTGTCAAGATGAACAGGACCATCATTGTTCATCTAAGGACAAACTACTCCGAGTGAGGGTCTCGCCCACACTTCGGGGCTTAGCTGCGACTCCGCGTCGCCTAAGTTAGAAAACCTTTCGAGTGGGACTTCCTCCACACTCGGTTGTCAAGATGAACAGGACCATCATTGTTCATCTAAGGACAAACTACTCCGAGTGAGGGTCTCGCCCACACTCGGGGACTTAGCTGCGACTCCGCGACGCTTAAGTTAGAAAACCTTTCGAGTGGGACTTCCTCCGCACTCGTTTGTCAAGATGAACAAGACCATCATTGTTCATCTAAGGACAAACTACTCCGAGTGAGGGTCTCGCCCACACTTCGGGGCTTAGCTGCGACTCCGCGTCGCCTAAGTTAGAAAACCTTTCGAGTGGGACTTCCTCCACACTCGGTTGTCAAGATGAACAGGACCATCATTGTTCATCTAAGGACAAACTACTCCGAGTGAGGGTCTCGCCCACACTCGGGGACTTAGCTGCGACTCCGCGACGCTTAAGTTAGAAAACCTTTCGAGTGGGACTTCCTCCGCACTCGGTTGTCAAGATGAACAAGACCATCATTGTTCATCTAAGGACAAACTACTCCGAGTGAGGGTCTCGCCCACACTCGGGGGCTTAGCTGCGACTCCACGTCGCCTAAGTTAGAAAACCTTTCGAGTGGGACTTCCTCCGCACTCGGTTGTCAAGATGAACAGGACCATCATTGTTCATCTAAGGACAAACTACTCCGAGTGAGGGTCTCGCCCACACTCGGGGACTTAGCTGCGACTCCGCGACGCCTAAGTTAGAAAACCTTTCGAGTGGGACATCCTCCGCACTCGGTTGTCAAGATGAAGAGGACCATCATTGTTCATCTAAGGACAAACTACTCCGAGTGAGAGTCTTGCCCACGCTCGGAGGCTTAGTCGCGACTCCGCATCGCCTAAGTTAAAAATGTCTAAGGTGAGATATCCTTCTCACTCGAACGACAAGATGGACAGTACCATCATTGTTCACAAAAACTATTCCGAGTGCAGGTCTTGCCCACACTCGGGAACTTAGCTGCGACTCCGCATCGCCTAAGTTAAAATTCATGCCAAGTGCAAAAATTATATACACACTCGAAACCCCATGCGCGATCCTGCAATCGCTTGAGTATGAAACACTCAAAAGATCAAAGATCAAGTCGAGATAAGGCAAATGAAAACTGCATCGTTCAAAAGCAGAAGAATAGATGATAGGAGCCTCAGGCTCATTTAAAGGTCTTATGGATACAGATACTACTCGGCATTCCGAGGCAAATGTTTAAAGAAGTTTTTAGCCCGGCGATCACTCGGGGTTAGGCACTGCTTCGACGAACGTGTCCAGGTCAAGGCTCTCCGCAATTCGGGTGGCCGCCTCCATGAACATCTCCATGAAGTCTTGAATTCTGGCGTGCTTCTGATTGGCGACTTCCAAGGACTTCAGTTTCTTCTCATCCACCCCTTTGCAGTGAACCCGAACTAGTGAGAGAGCAATGTCAGCTCCGGCTCGAGCCGCTGACTTCTTCCAGATTTTCACTCGGTTCGGGACGTCTCTCACTCGGATAAGAGTGTATTCCAGGTCCTTGGACGGTTCTTCGTCGGAGAAGAGTTCCTTTTCGATGTCCACGATGCCGGTACGGAGCCTCTTGATGAACAAAACCGCTTCGTCGACGCGTTCTTCCAGACGGAGAAAGGCCATGGAGCACTGTCCTTGAGCAGTTCTCGGGATGGATCTAACTCTTTCTCGATCTTGTCGGTCTCCTCGCCAATGTCGAAGCAGAATTCTGGGTTCAGCCGAACAAAAAAGGAATCAAAGTCAAGCAAATTTCATTCGGCTGTTCAGAAATACACATGGGTCATTCGGGAGAGTTTACCTTTGAGTTTTTCACTCACGGTATCGCCGAACTCCTCGACGAATTGCTCCAGCTCAGCCTTCTTGGCAATTATATGTTCAAGTTTGGTCTTCCACTCGACGAGTTCCTCCTTGGACTTTTTCATGGCGACCTCAAGGGTTTTCTTCTCCTCCTCTAGCTTCCCGACTGACTTCAGCTTCTCCTCGGCCTCCTTGGCCTTCTGACTGGCCTCCTTCTGAGCTGCTGCCAGTGATGTGTCCTTCTTCTCGGGGGCTGTCTTCACAATCACTAAAGAAACATAATTCTTCAGTCTCTCGACAAGCTTACGATTTTCGCCATGAAGATCTGACGAAGTAGACTCAGTCGGACAGGGAGAAAGATCAGAGACGGTAGCTGTCGGTCAGGAAGAATAATACGTTCCAACGCATTCTTCTCTTGCTCCAGTCGGGCGCTCTTGGCCTTCTCAGCTTCAAGGTCGAGACGCAGGGTCAACACCTCCTCCTTCAGAGCATTGTAGTGGCTTTCGAGCTCACAAATAGACTACAAATGACAAATGGAAGAATAATTATGATCAAGCAAAGACATATGATTTGTCAATCGGATACTACGTACAGATCATTCGGTCAGATTCCAAAACTCTAAGACTCCCGTCGACTGCTTCAGTCGACGGTAGCCTCGGGGACTACACCCAGTGGGTGCGCTCAGCGCGCCCCCACTGGAAAATTTTAAGTTCAAGACACTTTTTTCGACGGCAGGACAGACATTTCTACGCTATTAGACTACCGCCGACTGCTTCAGTCGACGGCAGTCTCGGGGACTACACCCAGTGGGTGCGCTCAGCGCGCCCCCACTGGAAAGTCAACACCCAGTGGGTGTGCCCAGATGCAAACCCACTCGGGTCTTAAAACCATGGACAAATGGACCAAGATGCCGAATGAGGAAGGTACTAACGAGAGTACTTACTCGGACATTCTTCTGCAGCGCCGCACTCGCGTCATACGCCGTCTTCAGTTTATCGCACATCAGCTCCAGCTGGATCAGCGGCTCTTTGCTCGCTCCCGTCTGGTCCTCAAGGACATGGTGTAGCGAGAAGATGGTGGTCTCACGAGGAGTCGGCATGAGAGTCGACGTACCGGTTCTGAGTGCGACTCCAGCGCCCGAGCTGGTTCCCTGTGATGATGCCAAGGCACCGGCAAGTGATGGCTCCTGCATTACACCTTCTATGTTTGCAGTAGAATTTGGCAGATCAGCTTTGTCAACCACATCGAGGTCGATCACTTCAGTCGGAGCTGCAAATGTACAAAAATCATTCGAAAATGAGCAGAAGCAAAATCGCAACATATGCAAGAAAAGTCTCGAAGTTTACCCTTCGAAGACGCCGCGTCTACTTCGGCTCGCTCCTTCTCCAGAGTTTGGGGGTCAGGCAAAGTAGTTGAAGTATCAGCTCTACAAAAGAAACATTCGGATTTTTAAACTCACTCGGATAGATTTCGACAACAATCTTCGAGTGAAAGTTCTTACGCCGAAGCAACCGGGATGGTCATCTTGATCCCAGGAATGGGTACGGCCTTCCGGGGCTTTGTTGCAACAACTTTGGCTTGCTTCGCAACCTTCTCAGGCAACGAAGCCAGTTCTGCACGACCACGCTTCGAAGTACGGGTCGAGGGAGCATTGGCAGTCGGCTTGACAACATTTGATGCCTTCCGCCAGCAACCCCAGGGTCATGGTGCGACTTGGAGCGGGATTCGGGCACACAGTCTTCTGAGCGCGAGGACTCCACCTCATAGCTCCCGTCCGAGCCCTCCTCGTCATCATCGTCGCCCCCTTCTTCCTCTTCTTCCACTCCAGTTGAATCTCCCACGAGGTCTGTATCACTCGCCACATCAATCGGACCTCGATTGACGATTGGAATCTCACTAATCAAGCCCACGAAAGCCTGCCGAATGGAAAATAAATCAATCAAGCTGATATTCGACAAGGACAACAATATCATTCGGATAACAGATGGAACTCTGAAGTTACCTCATTCGGCGGATTTTTTCATGAGAGTGGAAGCACCAGCCTGCTCCCCCTGGGGTTATCCCGCGCTGGAGTGACTGCTTTGATCTTAGCTTCAACCGTCTCTGCGTCAAGTTCTTCAGGATGCGTCCGAGTGACGTCATCTGCTCCGGTATATTCCCACATGGGGTGGACTCTAGCTTGCAATGGCTGGATCCTCCTCTGAAAGAAAACTTTGAGCAAGTCCAGTCCGTTGACGCCCTTCTGCACTAAGGCTATCAGAGCAATCACCAAGATGTCTACGTCTACTTTCTCTTCTTTGGTTATAGTCAGCCTGGGAAGTGACTGAATGGGTTCCGACGTATACAGAGGAAGTCCCGGTTGGTTCTCTCCGACTGGAATATCCTGGCAGTAGACCAATTCTCCTGCCAGCCCTTCACCGAGTCGGGAAAATTGATTGCTGGGAAGCAGACCTTGCCCCGCAGCTGAATACCCAATCCCCCGCACAGTTGGACCACGTTGGTCTTATCCTCTGGCCGAGTGGATTTCTTTACGGTCATCACCTGGCAAGTGAACAGGTGCTTAAACAAGCCCCAATGAGGGTGGCAGCCCAGAAAATTCTCACACAAAGAAACGAAAGCAGCTAGATACACCATGGCATTGGGTGGAATGTGGTGAAGCTAGACACCAAAGAAATCCAAGAAGCGACGGAAGAACGGATGGGGCGGAAGGGAAAATCCTCGTTCGAGGTGAGTTACCAAGAGAACGCGCTCGTTCCCCCACGGCGAGGGATCATCTTCGCCTGCTTCCGGCAGCCGCCAGCTCCCTTTGGACAGGAGACCCTGGTCTTCCTTCTCGAGCAACCGTGCCTCGGTGACCCGCGACACCATCCAGTCGCCTTGAGTACATCCCGCCGGCGCTCCAGCGCTCGAGGAAGAACCGCGCGAACCTCTCTTCGCCCGCTCGGCCTTCGCGGTCGCTGCGCGGCTCATCTCCGGCGACTCTGGGCTCGGTTTGCGACGGAGTCTCTGTGGAGTGTGGTAGTTGGCGTCGGAAAGGCCGAAGGGAAGAAGGAGAAGTGAGATCTGTTCCCCCTCGCACAGTACCCTTGCCTCTTATAATAAAAATTGGGCGGAATTTGTGGCCGTCAATCCGCAAACGGAGAGAGATCCGCGGATCTACTGTTTAGGCTCTCAGGGACACGTGGCGAAAATCGCGGCGCGGTTATCGAGGCGTCGTGCCCACTACCCCCAAATCCCGCTGAGTAACCGTTTCATCGCACGTCCGCGCGCGCTCTCCGCGATTTCGAACGCGTGAAGACCTCTTCATGCCTTATAAGAGAAGAGCTACGTGCTCCAGATCGCCTAACGATCCATTTATAAACCGAATGACCAGGCAGTCTATGATGGGACACTCGGACGGAATAATTGAGCATTCGGATCGTTTCTCCAAAGAAACACTTCAATTACAAAGATAACGTTGAATATGTGAATTAATTCATTCGGCCAAGGAATGATAATCCTGAATCCGTCAAGATTTGGAGCTGGGTGAGAAATGATCCAGGTCATTTTTTGAAGCACCTCCGAGGTGTCGTTGACATTCCCGAATGTCAATCACCCGATCATTCAAACCTCACGGATTCGGGGGCTACTGATGAGGTCGTCTACCATGGGTAGGGTCACAAGGCTGACTTCTTGGCCCACCTAGGGACCCTCATCGACATTGAAGCTCCAGAGATGGAAGTGCACTCGGTCAGACCTGACGAGTCACTCGGACACGCCTGAAGATACACTCGGATGGCCACAGCCACACTCGGTCAACAGGAACTCAACGGACAGGAGACGTAGCGTTGAGTAATATGAAGAGACATCCTCTGGGATTGATCAATCGTGCGTTACCAGTAACGCTCTAGTTAAAGCGGCAGTTCCTATAACGTAGCTTTAACTAGCATTTATTGCGGCGCTCGGCTGGTGGTGGCGCACTCTATATAAGCCACCACCAGATGTCGTAGCAAGGTTCCGACACTTGTATTCTCCTACTCCCCCATAAGCAAAACAAACCAGCCTCCGGGCTCGAGACGTAGTGCTTTTACCACTTCCGAGTGGGGCCTGAACTCGTACACATCCAAGTGAAACACCTGAGCCGTAGCTAGGCTTCGCCCCTCCATTTGTACCCCCTAGTACTATTGTCAGGGTCATTCCCACGACAAGTTCCGTTGGCTGCAGGCGGGTCGCAAGTTTTCTTGCTTCGACTTGCATAGACAGTTCCTGGATACTCGCCATAAGTTCAGAAAAGACAAGAAGAATTTCATCAAAGGTAGAGTTGTCAAAAACTCTACATCACCTGCGTTGACATGCCAATAGACCCTGGATCAGTTAAACGCTCTCGAGCCTGATCCAGAGCGTCCAGGGTATTTCAAAGGGTATAATTCGGAACACGCCTGGACTCACAAGACATGCTTATGGGATCTACCTTACTTCAAAGACCTCCTTTGCCCACATAACATCGACGTGATGCACACTGAAAAGAATATCGCCGAGGCCCTTTTTGGTACATTGTTCGGCATAGAGGGGAAGTCAAAGGATGATCCTAAGGCTAGAGTCGATCAGGAGGCTCTATGTGATAGACCATTACAAAACATGCGACAACAGAAAGGAAAGCAGAATTGGACGAAGCCAAAGGCATGGTTCAATCTTGGAAGGCAAGCTATGAGGGAAATGATCTTGTGGGTGAAAATGTAGTTGATGTTCCCCGATGGGTATGCAGCGAATCTAAAGAGGGGAGCGAGTCTTGACAAATTGAAAATATTTGGTCTCAAGAGTCATGATTGGCACATATGGCTTTATCCCTGAGGATGAATGGCTAGTACTGGCAGAGCTGAGCTATTTCTTCGTTCTCTTTGTGCGAAAGAACTATCGCCTGGTGTGCTAGATAAAATGGAAGAGTTGGCGCCGGAGTTGATCTGCAAGTTAGAGAAGATCTTTCCACCGGGCTTCTTTAATCCAATGCAGCATTTGATTTTGCATCTCCCGACCGAGGCAAGATTGGGGGGGCCTGTGCAAAATCGTTGGTGCTACGCAACTGAGAGGATGCAGAAGACGCTTCGAGAAAAATGTAAAAATAATCGTAGAATTGAAGCATCGATGGCCGAGGCATTCATTACTGAGGAGGCGGCAAACTTCGTGACAGCACACTACGAAGCCAAAAATCGTCATTTGCATAATCCGAAGCCTCGGTACAATGCTGGCGACCCTAAAAAAAGTCGATCCAACCTCAGCCTATTCAAAGGGAAGCTCGCACCAGCCGGTGCTTCGAAAGCAATAGCGTTGGATGTCGAAGAATGGCGGACCATTTCGTTGTATATCTTCAACAACCTAATAGAAGTGCGGCCGTACATCGAGTAAGTTCTCGGTACATTGTTTCGCAACTTCTAATTCCTTTGAACTGCTCTTATTCCCGGATATTTGATACAGTCGATACGTCACCAAATTCTCGGATGGAGCGGTGATCCAAAAGGATTCCATCGAAGAGTATGAGCTTCTAGCAAAGCATGGAGGCGGCTATCCCGGTTTCGTCTCTTGGTTCAAACAAACGGTAATTTCCATTAGACCATTCCATTTCTTCGTCTAATTTGCGGCTAATGCAACAATCCTTTCATATTAAACTTGTAGGCTAATTCAGAGTCTATGGACGTCGAATTGAGACAAGTCGCTAATGGTTTTTACTATAAGGTCCGTTCATTTGACAAATACGACATCAACGGGTATCGCTTTCGTACCTTTGGCAAAGAGCTATCTATGGCCGACCGAAAGTCTACAAATTGTTGTGTCTCTGCTATCGGCGAAGGAGGTACCGAGTATTATGGAAGAGTTGAAGCAATTTATGAACTTCTATTCTATGGTGAAAACCCAACGGACGTCGTAGTCTTCTAATGTTATTGGCTCCAGCCGAAGGAGACTAGAAGGACTCATGAACATATAGGGCTAGTCGAAATCAAACAAAGCACCCATTTAGATGTTCCCGATGTCTATATTACGGCTCAACAGGCGACCCAAGTTTTCTATCTACCGTGGGCCTGCCAAACTTATCCAAATATGAATGGTTGGGATGTCGTTTATGAAGTGCCCCCACGTTTTAGACCACCTCCCCTCAATGAAGAGGATTATGAACCTCACATTAACCCAACACATATGAAGGAAAATTCTTCCAAGAAATACGTCTTTCCAAAAAACGTTTCAAGAACCGCTCTACTTCACCCCAGAACATTGAAGTAGACAGCGACAGTGAATCCGACTTCACCCCTGAGCCGGAACAAGAAGAGCCGGAAGAAGAAGAGGTTACTGCTGCGGATGACCTGTCCATGCTTGACCGATTACATAAAGGAGGCCTTCCACATGTTGTTCCCGATAGTGATCATGATGATGCATTTATTGATGATAGTGATGATGATGACGCATTTATTGACCCCGGAGCATATATGGACGATCAAGATCATTATTAGTTCATGTCAGGTATTCAATTTTTATTATATACATGATGATGATACACTTAAATTATATACATATTATTATTCATGTCGGTATTCAATTTTTTTATGTTGTACTAATTTCGTTTACTCTTTGTCATGGCAGGTGTTGAAAATGGTGGGCGCGGGTCCAAAGCGATCCGTGGCTCCTTCTTGGTCGGTGCGTGGTGGGAGGGGTACTTCCATTCCATCCGATTCTCTCCGGAGAGCGTTGCTCGACAGTTTGCAGACACAGGCGGGCGCTTCTTCGTCGGCATCAACGCCCACCGGGAGAGGAGGTCGGGGGAAGAAGAGAGGATGATGTAGAGGTACACGTGCCCGCAGGAGAGGTACGCAGGCTGCTACGCCTTCCTCGCCGCCACCCCCAGCTGATTCACCCAAGCACAAGACTGCTAGGGTGGACCCGTCTGAGGTGGAGGCTACGCGGACTCCTGTCCACGAGCCTCGGGGCGATGAGCCTTCGACCAACGAGACTCCTGTCCCAGACGCTTCGTCCCACGAGACTCCGGAGCAGAGCAGGGCTCAGGCTACGCCCTAGCAGACCCCATGGGATACCTGGCCGGATTTGCGTCAGCAGGAGCCGAGTGGACATGCTGATGGTGGCGGGGATCGGTTTTGTGATAGCGAGGACGAGGTGGTTGAGGGGGCCACCGTCTACCAGCATGGTAGTACACGGCTCCCGCCCGTGCCGGCGACCCGCGAGTAGAGGCCGATGATTAGGCCTGATGGGGAGAAGTAAGTGCACTTACTCTTTTTTAACCTTTTGCCTTCACGTTTCTTCAAATATCTAATGCATTGTCTTAGTCATACTGCAGGGGTTGGATTCACGCCAAGGATATCCGCAGGCCCAACACCGTCCTTGGTGTGATTTGCCAACAAAACTTCCCAGGGTTTGTCACGTTGCCCGGTGAGGGTCAGCTTCCAGAGCTAGGATTGACCTGGGAGCAATACTTGCCTGCCCCGGCCCTGCCGGAGGAGACGATCGATGGTGTCTTGTGCCACACGAGGGCTGACATGGTGATTAGACAATTTTGGGTAATTTCTCCTTTACACGATTAAAAATCAACAATAGCTAGTTATTGTACTAGTCATTGTTGTCTGGTTTGATTGTAGACCTTCTACACGTGTGAGGAGGGATACGAGGAGGCCGCGGCAAAGGTTATTGATGGCGAGTGCAGGTGCCTACTACAGAACTTACGGCATGAGGCTCGGTCGCAGGCTGTTCGAGACTACTACGCCTCGCGTGGTGTTAAGGACAAGTCGTCGTGCCGCGGAAAGTTTCTGCAGAAGGAGCAGTACATGAAGGTAATTACCTATTCTTAAGGCCTTGTACTTAGTTTCCTTGATTTGATTCGTAGGCGTAGCACTCAAATTTCTCTTTACTAACTTAGGTGCCCCCGAGATGGTGTGCGGATAAGATGGATTGTTGGGAGGCGTTGGTGGATGAGTGGTGCTCAGACGAATGGCTAGCCGTCCACAACAATGCCAAGGATCGGCGTGCCAGAATGGTTGGTGTGCCACACCATCAAGGCAGCGCCAACTTATATCAGTTCGGGCGGAACTGGGTATGTGGTTTGCTTCATGATTCATGCAATTCATTCTTGATGCCAGCTTGAGCCCTTTACTAATACTTTGTTCCTCTCTTTTAGGCGCACTACAATAACACGGAGGTGCCAGAGGTGTATGACCTCAATGCCATGGCCCATACTGCCTCGTACAAGAAGGCCAAGGCATTCTCTGAGCCTGACCTCGATCATCCCGAGAACTTCACCAACATCTCCTCCCACCACAAGCTCGTGAGGTACAGAGAGAGGGGAAGGCGAGGAAAGGGGAGGATTTTAACCCGAGCCAGCATCCTATTGATCCAGAGATGGTGATGATAGCTGGCAGCGGGAGGCCCCATGGCTCGATAGCCATTGGAGATGGACTTATACGGTCTTCTCGCACTCTCCGGGAGATCAAGGCGCGCCAAACGAGCTCCTGTCCTGAGATAAGGCCTCGTCCACGGCCAGTCGAGCTCGCCATCGAGGTTAGTTATACGGACTCAGATATCTTTCCTCCATTACATTGTGTGTGCGAACAAAGATGATTACAATGCTAACGGGGAGTTGTGTTGTAGGCTGCCCTTCAAAAAGAGAGAGAGGCAACCCGGGCGCTTCTGGAGGATAGGGACCGGCAGGCGGCGGAGAAGGAGAGGGAGTTCGAGGAGAGGACGGCTAGGTTGTTGGAGGAGGAGAGGGCACGGAACGAGGCGTCTCACCGGGCCATGTACGAGCTCTTCATGGTAAGTCTCTTCTTCATATTAGCCAAATCATGCATGTAATGTTTGTTTCATTAATAACTAATACGATTGACTTGTCAAAACCAAATATGCGGTCTATGTGCGAGAAGTCCGGCCAGACCCCTCCGCCAATGCCAGTCATTACCGCGGTGGGAACGGTGAGTTTCATTTGAATGGTCATTAGTTACTAGTCTTAACATTTCAGTGCCATCATGCTAACGAGACATTGCAAATGATCTTTGGTGCAGCATAACTCTCGAGCCGCATCGCACGACCCTTCTCCAGGGCATCCTTCTCCAGGTGAAACCGGCCCGAGCAACGCCGGTGCTTCACCTCCGTGATGACGAGGACGGTAAGCCCTAATATGCCACTTACTTGGCTCATTTTCCCAAAGAAAGACATACTTAGCTAATTATCCTCTAAAATGACATAATTTAGCTTATTTACTTCATTTATGACATAATTAGCTTAGTTAGGTCAAAAATAGCATAATAACCTTGGTTAGGTCATAAATGTCATATACTTAGCTTGTTTTCCTCCAGATTGACATAATAAGCTCAGTTAGCTCAAAAATGGCATAATTACCTTAATAATGACCTAATACTTGCCCTATTTACCTAAGTTAGCTCTTTTTCTTCATCTTCTACTCCTGCTTCTTCTTCTTCTTCTTGTCTTCTCCTTCTTCTTCTTTTAGTCTTCTTCTTCTAGTCTTCTTCTTCTTCATCTTCTTCTAGTCTACTTCTTCTAACTGTCTTAATTACTTCTTTTTTTGCAGATTTGATTCACTTGGAAGCTACCATTGATGGACTGGTAGTGTTTACTTTCTGTTTTCATTGATGGAAGCATGGATATGTTGCTAGCCTATGTGTTTTGATTCACTTGGAAACTATGTATTTTGCTAGCCTATGTGTTCTCTTGTGAAATATTCCATGATGATGTTGCATTACATGGCCTATGCCTCTTTCATGATGATGTTGGATACATGGCCTATGCCTCTTTCTGAAAATGTATACATATCATATATGTGTTGTGCAAATGCAGGGAATTAACAGAAAACAAACAAAAAAGATCCAATACACGCACTTTGTCGTCTGCCACCGACGGCAAAGTTGACACGTGGCACCAACCTGTGCAACCTGGGAGCACCATGTCTGAGCCATTTGGTCACTTTGCCGTCGGCTGGCAGATGGCAAAGAGTTGCAGTAGCCCATCTGGCCATCTGGCCCATCTGGCCACTTTGCCGTCTCTGGCCCATCTAGCAGACGACAAAGGAGCTTGACCCTTTGCCGTCTGCGGGCAGACGACAAACGCTGCCGTTAGCCACCTAATGGGGCTAACCTTACTACTGTGTTGTCCGCTCGATGTACCGTCTGCAGGTCCTACATGGCAGACGGCAAAGATGTTTGTCGTCCGCTGTTCTAAAGCAGACGACAAAGTGCCCCTTTACCGTGGTTTTCTGTGCCGGAAGTGGGGCCGTCTGTTGGCAGACGACAAAGGAGTTTGCCATCCGCGAACCTATCCTTTGCCGCCTGCCATGGCAGACGGCAAAGTACCTGATTCCTGTAGTGCTTCAAAGTCTTCAGTCTAAGTTTGATAACCTTCAAAGTCGTCATGATGCTCGCTTGGTCGACCATGAGAAACTTTCTTATGAATTTCTTCAAAGAAATCAAGAGCTTGAGAAACTAAGGGTGTCTCATGAAGATCTTCAAAGGGATAATGATTCTTTGCTTGCTCAATAGATCAGTACCGCTCAGGAAGATTTCGTTCCACCTTGTTTGAAATGCATCGAACGTGAAACTACTAATTCTTCACCTGAAAGTTCAAATGCTTCTATTGCTGCAAATTCTTCAACTATTTATGTGGTCACAAATTCCTCATCTGAGGATACCATAAGTGTCACTAATGAAAATGCAGGATTGAATGAATTGTATGTGACAGGCATATACAAAAGCCTCAAAGGGCATCAAATCCTTTGCGATGTGCTTAAAAAGCAGATTCTGAACAGGAACCCCAGGAAAGAGGGTATTGCCTTTGAGAGGAAAATCAATGTTGATGGATCCTACTGGAAACCTGAGCAGTACCCCAAAACTTCATGGGTTGCTGCAAAAGGACCCCCCTGTAGATCCATCCACTCTATCTGGCTTTACTTGTGAATCTTCATATTCCTCTGATGAGTCATTTGACTCCAAGTATAAACTGTTCAATAATCAGAATGGTGAAGTATTTGCCAGATATGTTGGTACTAACTGCAGGAACGGTCCTCCTATGAAGAAAATCTGGGTCCCCAAAAGGTACCTTGAAAATCTTCAAGTGAATGTCATCATGACACCACCAGTGAAGAACAGGAACCCCAAATCAAATTCTTCATTCAGACCAAAGTCTTCACAAGGACCAAAGTCCTCACATGGACCAAATTCCTCATATGGTCAAAAGTCATATCATTCTCGTGCTAATGCTTCTGTTTCACAGGGAAAATCTAAGGGTCATGAATATGTGCATTATTCTTCAAATCATTATGTTCATAAGTCCTCGAAGAGTTTCTCTCTTTATTCATATGAGTACTCTAACCCCCCTCCGGTGAAACGAAGTGCACTTGCTTCAATGCCACCTTTCTCATATGGAGCGCGTAGAATGATGAACTCTTTACCACCCCTCCAGATGTGGGTGGTGAAGAAATTTAACTAATCTCTTATGCAGGTTCAGGTCTCCAGACGAACTTAAGCATCTGATGAATTTGCTAGAGACCTGAGGAAATGCTTGAAAGGACGCAAGCTAATCACAAAGAAATGAATCATTCATTTCTCACGTCCTCACCTTACTTTGCTTACTCTATTATGTGATGAAATTCAATCTGATGAATTTGATGTCATATTCTTCACACAGAAGTATATGTCATCTGCAGGATGAGCCACCTAAAGCAACTGAGTGGGTCCTCGACAGTGGTTGCACTAACCACATGACTGGTGACAAGAATCTATTGATGGACATTCCTCTTGCTTCATCACATCTGAAGCATATCACCTACGCTGACAAAGGAAAAATCAAGGTATTGGGTCTAGGTAAGGTTGCAATCTCGAAGGATCGACACATGGATAAGGTGATGCTTGTCGAATCCCTCGGATTCAACCTCATGTCTGTCTCAATGCTTTGTGATCTTGATATGGTTGTCATCTTTGGCAAATATCGTTGTGTTGTCGTCATGGAATCTGACAAATCCAAAGTCTTTGAATGCTTTAGGAGAGGAGACTTGTATATTTTTGATTTCTCTACAGGTCCACAACCGGCCACATGTCTACTTGCAAAAGCTTCAGAAGGCTGGTTATGGCATCGATGACTTGGACACGTTGGCATGAGGAACTTACACACGCTCGTGAAGAAAAAGCACGTCGTTGGCATTGAGGGTGTCAAATTCCTCAAGGATCACTTGTGTGGGGCTTGTGAGTCTGGAAACATCCCTCCAAGACTATCATGACTACCACTCGTCCTTTTGAATTGCTTCATATGGATCTCTTTGGTCCCACTCACTATGCCACACTAACAAATACTGCATGCTTATATGGCTTTGTCATTGTTGATGACTTCTCTCCTTATACTTGGGTGCATATTATCTTGTACAAATCTGAAGTGCAGGATGTCTTCAGACGTTTTTCTTCAAGGGCCGCGACGAATTTCGGCGTTAAGATCAAGCATATCAGGAGTGATAATGGGACCGAGTTCAAGAACACGGGTCTTGATGACTATCTTGATGAACTTGGTATTACTCATGAGCTATCTGCCTCATATACTCCTCAGCAGAATGGCGTCGTGGAGCGCAAGAATAGGACTCTTGTTAAGATGGCTCGCACCATGGTTGAAGAATAAAAGACCCCTCGTCGTTTCTGGCCTGAGGCAATCAATACTGCTTGCCACATCATCAACAGGGTATATCTTCACAAATTCCTCAAGAAGACTTCATATGAACTCCTCACTGACAAGAAACCCAATGTGAGTTATTTCAAAGTCTTCAGTGCTAAATGCTGGATTAGAGATCCTCACCACGGTTCTAAATTTGCACCGAAAGCACATGAAAGTTTTATGCTTGGTTACGGAAAGTACTCGCACACCTACAGAGTCTTCAACACCTATCACAACAAGGTTGTTGAAACTTTAGATGTGCGGTTCGATGAAACTAATGGCTTGCAAAGAGAGCACCTACCTCCTGTGCTAGATGAAATGCCTCCTGAGGAATCAATTAGGTTCAAGGCAACTGAAGACGTGATACCCACTGAAGAACCTCTACCTTCTGAAGAAGTTGTCCCGAACACTGAAGACATTCATGCTGATGCACCTGAAGAAAATGGCGCTGAAGAAAATGCTCAGCCCCATCAAATTCTTCAACCTGCTCATCCAAGAATAGCAAATGAAGTGCAGATTGAGAAAATCCTCGACTATATCAACGCACCAGGTCCTCTCACTCGCTCAAGAGCTTCTCATTTGTCTAACTTTTGTGGGCACTTTGCTTTTGTCTCTATCACAGAGCCCACCAAAGTGGATGAAGCATTTTTGGAGCCTGAGTGGATTCAAGCCAAGCAAGAGGAATTGCATCAATTCAAGCTCAACAATGTGTGGGAACTTGTCAAGCGCCCAAATCCTCGCAAGCACAACATCATAGGTACCAAGTGGATCTACCGCAACAAACAAGACGAACTTGGTCAGGTAGTAAGGAATAAGGTCCGTCTTGTTGCTCATGGCTACACACAGGTTGAGGGAATTGACTTTGATGAAACTTTTGCACCTGTTGCTAGACTTGAAGCTATTCGCATATTGCTTGCTTATGCTAACCATCACAATATCATCTTATACCAAATGGATGTGAAAAGTGCATTCCTCAATGGTAAGCTTGAGGAAGAAGTATATGTTGCTCAACCCCCAGGGTTTGAAGATCCCAAGCATCCTAACAAAGTCTTCAGACTCAACAAGGCCCTCTATGGCCTCAAGCAAGCCCCTCGGGTGTGGTATGACACTCTGAAGGAATTCCTCATGAAGAAAAGCTTCAAACCCGGTTCACTTGACCCAACACTTTTCACAAAATCTTATGATGATGAATTATTTGTCTGCCAAATATATGTGGGCAATATTATCTTTGGCTGTACTGACAAACGTTATAGTGACGAATCTATAATACCTGAATAGTTCATCCCCACTATGGTATTTCTCTTGACATGCAGCCTATCCACATCAGCAGTCTAGCCATGTCATCGTATTGTAACCGGCTTACAGGAGGGATCGACCTTATGTTCACCAATATATAGAACAACCACATCAGCGTCTGTTACCAACTTACATGCATGAGGGACCGATCACACGCGTGTCTCTCCCTCCATTCAGCTGAACCACCCACGTCACTTTTTTCCTTTCGTTGCCCCTGTCCTGCACAATGGAGGAATCAATTATTTCCCTCGATTGGATTTCTTCCACCGCTGTATTAATACGACCCATTCATCTCCTCAATTAAATCCTCCACCCATTGATTTCCATCACCAAATCACGTTCGTCTTCCCCAGCGAATAAATCCCTTATGCTTCCATTCTCACCACGACCATTAGAAGATAACGATGCTGGAGACGATTAACTTGAAGTCCCCACTATCAACGCACATCGCCCGCTGGTATAGGTCTTGAGGAGGAGGCGTAGTGTGGAAGGTTCTAGAACTAACCAACCATCGATGGGAGACCCCGCCTCCTTCGCGCAGCCACCGTCCGCGGAGTCGCCCTTCTTCTCCTAAATATCAAGAGGTCTTCTCCATCAAGATCTTCATCACTGGTACGTCTCTCTCGCGCTTCACTCACCATACATCGGCATCTGCAGCCGGCTTGACCTGAGCTCTCCATCACGGAATACGAGTGTGTAGGTACAAAGACAACCGGTGGGACGCGAAGCAGCTGATGGGGTCGAGGGATGCCATCGTCGCAGTCGGCCACTCTCACATCACTTAACGTCGTCATGAGCTCACAAAAAGGGTTCATACATAAGACCCTCTTCACCACGGCTGCAATCTTTGCCTATTAGGTTAGTGATGTTTCTTCTCTTGATAATTCTAGCTATTGGAAATGCAGGATATCTTGATATTTAGTCCTCTATATCACAAGTACCTTCTCGATAAATAGTTTGATAACCTACATCATTCGGTTCATTTCTTGGATCACTTTTAGTAGTTGTTAATTTTAAGGCAAGATTCAAGTTTTAACAGAAATCTATAGAATGTACGTCATGGTTCAGTTATTGATTAAAAGTACAGTACATATATGAGAAGCTGCAAGTGCCTTATTGTTGAAATCTCTAATGACATACAGGTGTAGCCATGGGGGTGATATTGATTGACTGTGAAGATCAGGGGCAGAACCAGATTCAAAGCATGCTCTTGGCTGACCACTAAATTTGCTACATGATATTAATGAACATAATTTCTTTCTTATCTATATACATCTTTACTGGTGCGATAAGGGATACACAGGGTTACCAACTTACCATGATACATGATTTTACCAGAAACAAGAATTCTGGAGTACATTTGTTTTCGCACAGTGTGTATTAATTAGCAGGAGGCATCGACTCAACGCTCCTTGAGCACCGATGAAGCGCTTCATGATGTGGTTCCTCCAGGCTCCAGGTTGTCGTGGATGCACCATAAAGATCCATGTCTAACTTGCATATCATTGACATTTGCCGACCCCATACTACTATCTTTCTTTTGATTATAGCCAGGATTTGTCCGTGGCCAGGTAACTACTCCCTTACCTTAATCCTCTATTATATCACTCAAAGTAGCCTGCCATGCTATTTATTTGCTTCCTTCATGTATACTTGTCTGATACAAATTATAGTGTTGGGAGAAATTTGAAGTTCCCGCCGCCTGGTACACTATCTTGCTACTTAATGTGAGATTATCCTATATGATTTATTGATTATTATTATTTTCTTTGCCTTCTATAATTATGTCGGCAGATGAATGAATGTTTGTAGTATTTGCCATCCCATCGATTCACATTTATTGATTTTTCTTCAGGGTCATTGTTAAACTGTGCTATCTGCTTTTCTACATCAGAACAACAAAGCACAGATAGTTATGGTACATGGAGGGCTTGAGTTTCATAATTCATTTTCATGCACACTATCAGAACAAAACAAAAAGATAACATCAGACTGTTCAGCAATAATTCGGCGCTGCAAGTTGTTTCCCTAGCTCTATGGGATGATGTCATACATAGTTCATATTTACTACTTTCCTTACAATTGTCGAAGCACACTTTGTCTCACCATCGTGCCTCACTTTCTTAAGAGATCTTGCAGCTTCTGTTGATCAACAATCTTAATGGAGTGGCTATGAACCAAAATATTCCGAATAAATATGAAGAGTCTATTCTCCCATTTTAGTTTCTTTGAAGAATCAAGAATGCAAAGTACAACCCAGCTTCTTATTATTGCTTTGCTAGGCATAAGAAAGGTAAAATCATCTAACAAGGAAATTTCTAGACAAGGAATAACCTAAAACTTAAGCCTTTCAGAAAAAGTTATCATTCTAGTATAAACAAATAAAATTTAGTTATATTTATGTACAATACTGTTTCCTTAGCAATTTAAAGAACTATACCAATGTATGCTATTCATGATGCCTCAATGTTTGGAAGATATATCTTAGCTGACTGCTCAACTTTGCTTTACGTGTACTATAGTTCATTCTTATGTCCATAATTCATTTTTCCAGTTGTTAAGATTTGACCACACAAATTTGAAACATTTTTGTAGGTGAACAAGTGCCTCATTTGAAATGACTCTAGGCAAACCAAGTGTGCTAGGATAACTTAGTGCTCTAATAGACAACATAGCTACTTGGGGAGAGGAATATGTATGAATCTCTTTATGTTTTTACAGAAATATATTAGTTCAAAATTTCGAATGTAAATATCAATATTCCGTTGGATTTCTAACATCAACATTTCAAATGTAAATGTATTGTTCAACATTTCAAGCGATATTTTATTTTCATTTTGCTTTTCTTTGAATCTGCTCATTGAAACTACAAAGTCCCGCAGCAACGTGCGGGGTATTATCTAGTTTGCTTATATGATGAGTGAAGAATATCAAATGTCTATGATGGGAGAGTTGAAATTCTTCCTAGGTCTTCAAATTCGTCAACAACGCAATTGCATCTCCAGCTCTCAAGAGAAATACCTCAAGGATGTCCTGAAGAAATTCGGCATGCAGGATTGCAAAGGCGTCAAGATTCCTATGCCCACAAATGGCCAACTTTGCACTGACGAAAATGGTAAATATTTCGATCATAAGGTATATCGCTCCATGATTGGCTCTTTATTGTATCTATGTGCATCTAGGTCAGATATTATGCTTAGTGTTTGCATGTGTGCCCGTTTTCAAGCAACAACGAAGGAATCACACCATAAGGCTGTGAAGCATATTCTTCGATATCTAGCTCATACACCAGCACTAGGATTATGGTACCCCAAGGGCTCAGATCTTGACCTCATTGGATATTCTGATTCTGATTATGCTGGTGATCGTGTGGACCGCAAGTAAACATCAAGCACATGTCATTTCCTCGGACGATCCTTAGTCTGTTGGTCCTCGAAGAAGCAGAACTGCGTGTCACTATCTACTGCTGAAGCTGAATACATTGTTATACTAGTTCCTGTTGTGATCAATTGCTATGGATGAAGCAAACCCTTAAGGATTACGACATCAACGTGATGAATGTCCCTCTCTACTGTGACAACGAGAGTGCCATCAAGATTGCTCGCAACCCAGTTCAGCACTCAAAGACCAAGCACATCCAGATTCGTCATCATTTTCTTCGTGGCCATGTGTTAAAGGGCGATATCTTCATCGACCACGTGAAGACTGAAGAACAACTGGCTACACAATCCTCAGTTGTTGCTGCAAAGTCCTCAACACCAGTGCACCTTGCAACGTGTCAGAGGACTACCGGTTTTTCAATTGCTTCTGGGGCATCTGCAACTTCCTCAGCCCAAGCACATTCTTCGAGCAGTCCTACCTTGCTGAAAGTAAAAGCTACTGCTGGATGAGGCAAGAGACCAAGTCCTCATCTGAAGAAAGTGATATTCCAAGTTCCCTCGGAATTTGAGGATGATGAAGCTAATGATGATGAACTTGCTGAAATCATCAGGAACAAACAAGAGATAGTGGCTCAGGCAAAGGGCACTCAAATTCCTCTTTTGCTAGATCCAAGAACTGTGCTGGACTTCATTGATATCTGGCACAAAGATCCTAATACTCCAATTGATGACTTGAAGCTGCCTCCTGGTCCGAGTCATGTACTCACTGCTTTCATTGGTGAAGAAAAATGGAAGTATGAAAAGGCCAGAAAGGCCAAGAAGGCTCAGTACAAGAAAGAACGCTTCATGAAGAACAATGTTCTAAATCTGACGCCCGATCAACTTGTCTCTGTCCAAAAGGACATCAAAGGCCTCAGTGATGAATTTGACCGCTACTATGCAGATTGTCAAGGAGCCAAGGTCTGATTTGTCAATATGGCGGACAATGTCATCAAAGACCACAACACAAGGGTTGTTGCTCGCTCGCAACCACAAAATCCTCACACTAGCTCCTCCGCTCAGCCTGCTGAAGAAACCACAAGCGCAGCTGAAGAAATTCATGTTGCTGAAGAAATTTCCAGGGCAACTCCCAATGTTGCGCCTGAAGAAATTGCAAGGCTAGCTAAAGAAGTTGCTGCGCCTGAAGAATCTGCCAGGGCGACTGCATCAGCCAAGCCTAAAGAAACTGCTCCACCTTCACCCCAAGCTCCCCCAACAAATTCCTCAAGGGTGAAGAAAGTGCCTCTTCCTTCTGCATCAGAAGTGAAGAAAACAAAGGCTGCGGAGAAGGAAGCTGCTCTGAAAAGAAAAGCATCATCAACTGTAGATTCCTCAACTGCAAAGAAATTGAAGACTTTGCCAAGTTCTTCAATAGAATCAATCGATGCAACTCCTATCTCAGCTGTCCCAGCCTATGAAATTGTTCCATTTGGTGAAGACTATGAAATCCCAAATGATGAAGCTGAAGAAGATCACTCTACTGCTTCCTCAGAGCAGATTGATGAAGAAATAAAGGTAGAAGCAAATGCTCCAACCCCTTTGGTATCATAGCCTTAGCCTCAGTTAACCGCTGAAGAGGCTGGAGTTGAAGAAATTGACGAGGATGTGGACATTGGCGGTACAACTCCACTTGTCAATGATGAATATTGGGAAGCTGCACACCTCAATTCGCCAATAACCACCCCTCTTACTCAAATTCCTCAGTCACCTGCTCAGACTGAAGAAATTCCAACAGGATCTGAAGGTCGTCCCAGTCCTCTCATGCCTATTCCTGAAGAAATTCATGTTGCATCAGCTGAAGAAGTTCATACCCAGACCACTGCTGAAGAAACTGCTACACAAGTTCCCCAGTCTGGAGAAGCTGCTGTTATGCCAAGGGAGATTGTGGGATGCTACAAGCCAAATCTTTAGCCCAAGCTCTCATTGCCCTCCAAAGGCTCAAAGCATCCCAAATTCATCAAGGATAATTTCTATGATGAACATCATTTCTTCACGGGTGCAAATCCGTATGACTCTCCAAGGATTTGACACAAGCGATTCTGGACGGCCACCCAGGCTAACTTCTACGGTGCTGTGCTATTTGATAAGGACAAAATCTTCCAACACCGTCAAATTCCTCATGTAGATATGGAGTCTATTCCATGCTTCTCCCAGTACTAAATGTTCTTCATGAAGCCGGACTGCTGCCTTTCTGTGTTGATATTTGTGACTGGAATGAGGAACTCGTTCTTCAGTTCTATGCTACAATACACATCTCAGGTGACGCACAAGATGACAATACATGGGTACTTGACTGGATGACTGACGACACACACTATACTGCTCCGGCAACTGAATTACTTCGTGCGGTCCCAGTCAGTATTCCCTCAGAAGGAGCAAGATGCCTCTATGAAGAACCCGAGCTTCCAAATCATCTGATGCAAGTACTGATGAAGCCTTTGACGCCTGGCCAAGCTCCTAGAACCACTTTTCTGGTGAAGGATTTGCTCTATGTGCCCCGAACGGTGTATCGTATCTTGACCAAAACCCTCAGCCTTATCAAAGGTCACAATTCTGAAGAAGAAGATGTGGTTGGAATCATGAAAAATCTGCTATTCAATATCATTCATGGGATTCCAATCAATCTTCATGATTTCTTCATGAGGACTTTGGCCAACATTGCTTTATCTCCATTTGAACTGAAGCCATATGCTCCCTAGATAATGAAATTCATCAGAACAAGATGCTCAATTCCTTATCAAACTGATTTTCAAAATCATTTCAGTTTCCTGCCCCCAATTGAACTCCTCAAGAATACATTTTCCTCAGTAGAAGGAAAGGGCAAAACTTTTATTGATGAAGGATCTCGCCCTGTGAATGGTCAATTTCGTCAAGCTGCTTCATACTCCACAAATGATGATACAGCATCACAAGACTCTGCAGCAAAAGCCACATCACAAAATCCTCAAGAAACTGCCCCCAGGGTGATGACCGATCGATAGCTTCTTCTCAATCTTCATCAGAAGGTTGATCGCAACCACAAATGGGTCAAGCGTCAGTTTGCTTCAATTCTTCGTGACATGGCTATCACGCATAACTCTGTGAGGAAGAATCACTACTATCTGCATGAAGTCTTTGACCGCACATGGGCCATTCTGTCTCATCTCAAGACTCCTGAAGAACTTGTAGAGATGGAATTTCAGTAAGACTTTGACTGGTCGTATCCGCCAAAGAAGAAATTCAAGAAGGTTCAAGTTCCTCAGCTGGTCACCAGTTCATTTTCTTCATCGCGCAAGGCGGATGAAGTTGAGGATCTTAATGATACTGTTGCGGGCCCTTCAACGACAAACAACCCCGACAACAACGCTGGCGCTCCTCCACCAACCTCAAGATGAAATTCTTCAGGGGCGTTAGTCCTCAATTTCGTCCCTTTTGGTCACTTGATGACAAAGGAGGAGAAGAATTTGAATTAGTCTTCAAGTGGGTCTCTATATGGGTTGTTTTTGTTTAAGTTACAACTCTCGCTCTTCCGAAGTGTTTGTTGATTAGGTTGTAAACTTAAGTCCGATGGTGGTCTGACTCTTTTGAACTGCTTTTCGCATGCTTATTTCCTCAAGTACCTTAATGCATGCATGCTGAATTTCATCAGACACCATTTTTCATCATGCATTTCAAATTTCTCATATTATATTGAATGCGTGTATGGATTACAATATATAGGGGGAGATCTCCAAGATTTTATACTCCCATGTGCATTTGCAGTCCAAAGCAAATTCCTCAAATATGCACATCTTCAGGGGGAGTTCCTCTATATCTTGCAATCAAATTCCTCAAACTCAGTACTTACACTTCATATGTTTATCCCCGTTGAAAACTTAACCTATTTGTCATTAGTCACCAAAAAGGGGGAGATTTTAAGTGCGTCTAGTGCCCCTTAGTGATTTTGGTGTATTGAAGATTTATAGGTTAAGGGACTAATATGTGTGTGAGTGTACACAGGCTCTATAAGTCGCTGATGAGTTTGATATATACGAAGAATGTCGACCCCTAAAAATGAATGTCTTCAACTGAAGACTTTGATGCTTTCTTGAAGACTTTGAAAACGAAGAATTTGGTGTGACCTTGAAGATATTGATACAAGGACTATGAAGCGTGAAGACTTTTGTTTTCGTAATTTCATTTCCTTTCTTTGAGTCATAGGAAACATCGTACTATTAAAGGGGGTCGAGGTAATACTACGGAAGAATTTCCAAGTGGTGCTCATCTCAAAGCCTACGCATGCCCAAAACCTTCGAGTGAAGCCTTTGGAAATCTCTTACAGTTCAGTCAATTTCTTCAGTGACAGAGACGAAGTTCTTCTTGTCTCTGAGGAATTTGTTCTGACTGAGTTAGGATTTCGCCATTGCGAATTGCCTACCGTGAGGAATATGATAGCCCTGAGGATTTGAGAGTTCAAAGTTCCGACCGTTGTTGTGCCTTGCGCCAACTGTCCAGATATCTTATCCACATAACGGTCATATCATTAGGGGAATTTATGTCATATCATGTCGGGTTACACCCTGGCTATAAATAGCCGCCCCCACAACCACTAGCTGGTTGGCTGCTCTGAGAGAGTTTTACAAGTGTCATATGAGAGCAACCCATCCTTTGAGGACTTTGAGAGAAAATCATCAGTGAGGAAAAACCCAAAACCCAAAGTGATTGAGCATCACTGAAGAGATTGTTCCTGTGTGGAACCGACACTTTTTACCTTTGAAGACTGTGCATCTTCCAGATGGTTAGGCGTCATGGTCTAGAGCATCCAAGAGGAAATTGTGGATCGCCGGGTGACCGAGTTTGTGAGGGTTTGGAAGTCTGCCCTGAAGACTTACCACGAGTGTTGAGCGAGGTCTGTGTGACCTTAGCTCAAGGAGAATACGGTAAGGACTGTGTGTCCTGGGACTGTGTGTTTTTTGGTTTAAATACCAAGCCGCTCCGAACCAGGCGTACGACTGTCACATTAGTTGGAACTGGGTCATCAAATCATTGTCTTCATCGAGCTCCTGGTTCTAATTCCTCAACCCTTTCATTTCCTCGAAGTACTTGTTGATGAAATTGATCGTTACTGTTTGAAGACTTTGACTGAAGACTTTCTCAATTTCCTCATCTCAAATTCTTCAGTCACTTTGTCTATCGCCTGCTTATCCTGTGTTCACGCTACTTGTGCTCTGTGTATGTTTCATTTCATCATGATGACTATGGTACTGCTATGTTTCGCATGCACTTGAGTACTTATTCGGCTGCTAGTATTTCATCACTTAGCAAATTCCTCATCTAGTAATTCCTCAGTGACGAATTTGTAAAAATCGCCTATTCACCCCCCCTCCTGTCGATATAACGCACTTTCACGTGCCTAGCGGGCACGCCACTCATTCTCCCTGCGCTCGGCCTACATATGTCACTCCCCGGTGGTCCGCTCCTTCGTCATCGTGTGCTACCTCCAGTACTCGAGGTACGCAGCATCCTGCTCCGATTTGACTGTCATCTAGATAGCCGGCGCGCTGACCCACTCGCCTAGGCCATCAGTCCATCTCCTTGGAGGTGTTGTTGTTGGAGCCGGCGATCGGAAGCTTGTCATCCCGAGGAAAACCCCCCAAAATAAAATTTGTCCTATTTGAAGCTTGTACTTTCTAGTCGACATCTACACTCAGATTCCTTGGACACATAGCAGTTCTTTTTTCAATAGGAATGCTACAAAAAATGCTCAGATGTATGACCTACAAGTCCACAACACTCACAATACAAAAGCAATTTCTCATACTTTACATCAAATTTCAGAGTCTTGGAACTACCCAAAGGAGTGAGCTCGAGGCTACTCTTGATAGGTTCATGTAAATTAGATCTCTAGCCTCACCTAGATAAACTTTTCAACAAATACATGGTTGCGATGTGAAACCTCCTTCATCACCCCCAGTTCATCCCCAAGGGTACAGCCCATGGTTTCGGTCTTGATCTCAAAAGGTAGGTCGCGTACGTGGGCCCAAATGGCCATAACGCAAAGGCAACCTCCATCGGGTCGCCCTTGCCGTCGAATTAGACAAAGATGATGCTGTCCCGCTTGTAATGTCACGATTGCACTTTAAGCACGAACCGTCGATCTCCCTCGGCAGCAAAGTTGAGGATGAACCTCCCATCCTCGTTGGCCACTTCTTGGATGGTGACCTCGCCTTGGAGCTTCCACGCGGAGCTATGGAGATCGTTAATGATGACCCGAGGGTTCACCTGGAAGGGCAATAGGAGATGCCCGACCACCAAGAAGCCTCTAACAACCCTTCGAGCTGCCTCCATATGGATGACGAGAGGAGAAGCGTCACCCCGGAGGCGTCTTGACGCCATCTTACCATCACGAACATGAGTAGAAGTAATCAGGGGTGCCACGACCCCCGGATAGCAGTTGGAGGTCGTCGTTCCTCCGGCAGGGGCAACTCCCCTCCCAGACGATCCACCCTCTCCATCTCCACCTCCCCAGTCCTCTTCCTTGCCCCTCCTCACTCGCCATGGAACTCACTCCAATGACCCAACCCGAGAGAAGATAGGCAGAGAAAAGTGTCCGCTATTCCGAGGATTTTCGTGGAGGAGATAGTCCCCTCAAATTGGTACATATATATATCCGACTGAACCCAAAATTCGCACCCTCCACAACGGGATTGACGCACTTAACGAAAATTAAGTGATTTTATTCGTCAGTTTGCCTAACCTGCCACCGTTAACCGCTCCTCCTCCCAAATTAGAGTTTAAAACATCGATCTCCTGGAATTTCTCTCTAGACTTAATCGTGTCCCGTTGAAACCCTTGTCTCATGCCCGAATTATAAGAAACAATTCCCAAATCGAACCAGATCGTGCTGGAATCGCTCTTACCATCTACACACACAAACTTTTAATCCCCCCTTCTAAGGAAATAGAACAAAGAATCATCTTCTCATCTTCGATTGCTATCCCCCCCCCCCCCCCCCCCCCGGGAGAAGAGGAGATCTCACCTATTGATTAGCTGAAGATTTCCCTCGCCCTTTATTTCGACCTCTCCAGACATCTCCCACATTTGCCGCCATCGAGAGGATTCACGTGAATGTTGCCTTAAAGTCACTACAGTCCAGCATGCTGAAGACGCTCGCGTGGATGCCCTCCTCCATACGCGTGCCGCCCACCCACTCACTTTCATATTTTGTCGCCGCGAGATTGCGTAGACGATCTCGGGAGGTCCCCTTTTTTTTGCAAAACCGCCTCCCACTACTATCACCCGGTGAACCTTTATAATGCATATATAAATCCATATTTTTTTCGAAACGGAGGCAAAAGCTTTGCCTCATCTCATTAATAAAGAATAAGAGAACTGCCCGGTTGATTAACGGAAAACCGTGCGAAAACCGTTACAACACGCCCAAAAGCGAAGGGCCCCGGCCGACCTGACACCTACAAGACCCACACACACCGCCGAGGCGAGGACACCGCCGAGGTTGCCAGTAGTGTCATCGTCATCACCTCTCCCCGAGCAAGCGACTTCGACTCCAACGCGGACGACCTGCCAAGGCCCCTCCGAACGAACGACACACGGGAACCAAGTCGGCCAATGCCAAACAATCGACCGGCGACGACGAAGACAAGGCGTCTCCGACCTTGATGACGATCATCGTAGGAGAAAAGGAGCACGTCTGGCGTCGACAGAGTCCAAATTGCCCATCGCCTGGCATCGTTGCCGCCGGTTCGCCCCGCAACACCGCAGCTCCGACTTCATGCTCAGAAGCAAGCTGTCTGTCAATGACAAAGACCAGCCACAAACCCGCACATCCTGACACCATCATCGTCGCCACACAAGACGCGACGCCAGAATCTCCACACTGTCGGTCGGGCACCTGCCGACCGCAGCACTGCGAACGTCTAGCCCATGAAGAGCGCGAACTGGATCCCAAGGTCTTCAAGACAATGAACCAAAGGGGGAAGCGACGATGCCGACGCCGTTGCCCAGCCCAACCGGGCCTTAGGCTTTCACCCGAAGAGTTGGAATCGAGGGTGTGTAGGGGAGGTGGACTCCACGGCGACGCCTCCAAGGAGGTAACACGACGTCCACGGACGCCGACGCCGTCGGCCGGCCCAAGCCCGGCAAGCTTTCGCTCGGAGCACCGCCCCACACCACACCCCCACGCACTGCACCTCCGCTAGCCCGCACACCTCCCACGAAGCCACCGCGCCGTGACCAAGTAGAAGCCACCTCAAATCTCGCCGCCGGCCTGAGACGCCGACAAGCCAAAACCGGCCAGATCCAGCCGCAGAAAACCTCCCGACCAGCAGCCCCTTGAGATGCCGCCGACGGAGAGTCGTAGCCAGCGCGAAGCACACCACCAGAGCACCCGAAGGAGCCGCCGGGCCGCCGGGAGCCGCGTCACCGTCGGATCCGGCACCCAGCACCCCAACGACAGACAACAAAAAGCAGGACGAGGGGCCGCCACCCCACCCCGACGTGCCAGGCAGGAGCCACCGGGCCAAGGCCCCGGACCCTGCCGTCGAGGCCACCGCGACTGCCACCCGCTGGAGGCCCTGAGGAAGATCCGAGCCGCCGCGCACTCCACGCAGGACGGGGCGAGCCTCCCCCACCTAGATCTGGTCGCAGGAGAGAATCCCCGCCGCCGCCCGGGCTTAGCCCGGCGGCCTCCTCCGGCGACGGCGAGGGGGCGGGGGCGAAGGAGGGGTGGCGGCGCCGCTGGATGCGGTCTCCGCCCGTGTCGTCTATGGAGGCGACGCGGGGGACGGGAGGGAGTTTTTTTTCCTCCTGTCACAAATCCATATTTTTATGTGCATGTATCTACGAGGACTCTACTACAGTTGCTCTACCTGCGCGTAACTGATTATGGCCGGTTGTGCCGATTTATTCGTTGGTTGTGTTGTGTGAGCCGTTGGTGACGAAGACGCGAGAACGATAGACGGTTATGCATGCATAAGCATGCCGGCGGGGCCTGCTGGTGCTGGGGGAATCGATCACGTGAAGGTAATGCGGGACGTGAAGTAGGTGACGATGGACGTGACGGCGTTTGGTGGTGGTGGGGCCCAAGGAGTCAAACGGCGGCTGAGGGGGACGTCGTGCTGTCGGGTTGTCGGCTGCCGTGACGATCGACGCGGTCTTGTCACGCCGTGTTCATGTTCCGTTCCCTTTCCTCCCTCCGTGTACTCGGCGTCCAATTCTTGGTCTTTTTCTTTTCTTTTGAGGGTCGTTCAATTTTGGTCTGAGTTGAAGACGCAATCCTTATTCTATGAAAAAAAAAAACAATCCTTGTCGTGCAGATGCATGTAAATTCCTAACCTTTTGAATCCGCCTGTGTAAATCAAAAGGGGCCTTTTATAAATATAAAGAGCAATTGATTTTACTGATGTGCCACGACATGAGTAATCGGCCGTGCATGCTACATGCATGCATGCATGCTAGGATCGCCTAGCCATGCATCCATCTTTCGGCCATCCCTTTGCTTTTTTCCTTCTCCTCGTCTACGCAGAAAAGCTACCGCCTACATAGCTCGTAACAGTCACTTTAACTTGCTCCCCCTCCTCCTCGCTTTACTCTCCCTCTCTCTCTCTCTCTCTCATCTCTTGTAACCGTAGTGGAATGGGGTGGAGTACCAGTGGTCAGAGTGTGCCGGGTTCGTTGCGGAACTCGCGACCGTCTCTGCAAAAAGCGATCCATGTCTCTTTGACCCCCCACACACCCAACCCAACCCAACCCCCGTCCCTTCCCTTCCCTTCTCCAACGCAACGATCACACTTCGATTCGAGACACACCCTCCGATCCTGTCCGCTCCTCCTATATAAACGCACCTCCACCTCTCCCTGTTTTCTTCATACTCGTTCCCTTGCACTTCCTTGCGCCAACAAAGAAACACTCACTAGCTAGCTAGGCCGGGGAGGGAGAAGGAGAGTTCGGAGGCGTCAAAATGTTGAGGATGCAGCAGCAGGTGGAGGGCGTGGTGGGCGGCGGCATCGTGGCGGAGGCCGAGGGCCACCAGGAGGCGGCGGTGTACGAGCGGGTGGCTCGCATGGCCAGCGGCAACGCCGTGGTGGTCTTCAGCGCCAGCGGGTGCTGCATGTGCCACGTCGTCAAGCGCCTCCTGCTTGGCCTGGGAGTTGGCCCCACCGTCTACGAGTTGGACCAGATGGGCGGCGCCGGCCGGGAGATCCAGGCGGCGCTGGCCCAGCTGCTGCCCCCCGGACCCGGCCACCACCAGCAGCCGCCGGTGCCCGTGGTGTTCGTCGGCGGGAGGCTCCTGGGCGGCGTGGAGAAGGTCATGGCGTGTCACATCAACGGCACGCTCGTCCCGCTCCTCAAGGACGCCGGCGCGCTCTGGCTCTGAGCAGCGAGCTGCATTGCGGTCTCGCCGGCCGGAACTTATGGTGGCGATGGAGGTGGTGATCAACGACGGCGTTTAATTTGTGTGTTGGTCGTTTTTTCTTTTCTTTTCTTGTGCCATGCATGTGGCTGTGGCTGTGCGATGGATGGACGCGTGCGATGCATGGTGTGTTGAGCTTGACTAGCTAGTGAGATGTAGATATAATTAACAAGGAAAGCTTAATTAGCCGTGTCATTTGCGTGTGTTTGTGTTTTTTAGGTGATGGTTATCTACGTAGTTCGTTACAGAGTGGAGGGATATTAGCAAGCTATCAGACCAACAATGTAATGCAATGACGCCTAGCAAGCTAGCATGCACATTGTGGTGTTATTATCCTGAGTTAAATCAAGCGCCCCTTTATCTGTCCACCGTAAAAAGTTACTACTATATCATATTGTATGGTTTATTAAGCATGCTACCTCATACTCAAGCTATCATTTCGATCCATGTTACGCTTTGATGGGTACATGCATCGCATGCATACTTATAGTACTCGTAAGAGTATACTTATATTTTGTTAGTCGGAGAGTATAATTGTTTTACATTTTGATAATTGCTGGTGGAAAATTGAATTTTGAGTTGATGGAAAGTGGGAAGACGCCGCAAGATGCGTCCATAGAAGGTGATGCACGCGACTGTCCGTAGTACTACACTGGTACCGGTACGTACGCACGCTGTCGCAGATGGCAGACGCATGCAGCAGAGCAAAGCCCCATGAAACGTTACTTGCCTTTCTTTTTGAGGTAATAGCACTGTAGGTCCTACAACTTGTTCAGGATGTGATGAACTGGTCCTATAACTTGCAAAACGCAACTATTTGGTCCTAAAACTTGCAACAGATGTGCATATTTGGTCCTGGGCCAATAACAAGTTGCCAAGTGGAGCCAGCTGGCCCGAGCCGGTCGTCGCCGCACTTTTGCAGAAACCCCCCTGACGTTTTTGCTATTCAACCCGCAGGACACGACCCTCGCTTTCTCTGTGCCTCGAATCTCGACTGCGGAGAAAAAAACGCAGTGGCGGTGGAGGTGGGGGTGGAGACGAAGGAGGAGGAGGAGGATGCGGTGGGGGGCAGCAGCAGGAGCACGAGGAGATGCCCTGCGCGGCGGACGCGGAGGCTGACGCCGGGAGCGGCGCTGCCGCCGACAAGGACAAGGACAAGGGCGGCGGCGGATGCAAGGACAAGGAGAAGGGGTGCGGCGGCGGCGCCGCCCCCGCTCCCCGTGGTCACCGCCGTGCTCAAGATTGACATGCACTGCAATGGCTGCGCCCATAGCATCCGCGCTTCCGTCCGGCACTTCCCAGGTACAGATACGATCTCCTCTCTCTTTGTCACGCGCCATGGTATGTAGAACTGAACACTGGCTGTTGCTAAATCTAGCATATGGGGACTTGACCTTAATTACTTCTAACAAATCCAAGAGGTTCAGCTTCTGCAGTGATGGGATCATCCCAGAGGAACGAAATGAATGCAATTCTAGCACAGGATTCAGAGGAAACCAGAAGAGTAGGGACATCTTCACAACAAAGTGGTGTAGAAATAGTGACAGGATCATCAGATACATCAGTTCCTCTATACAGGTACAGATTGGACAATTTTGGGGGGATGGCATGTTTGGAGGACAATAAATACTAGCCTAGGGATAAGATTTTTTTTCCTAGAGAACTGCATCACCGCTTAACAGTTGTAACATGGAAAAATAAAGGGAAAAGTGAACTAATAATGAGGGTAGGAAGTAAGAAATCACACTGCTGAGTTACCTAAATGGAACCTACATTCAAAGTGAAAAATATTCAGCACAAAACTTTATATAGAATCTGTGCTAGTGCGATCTTAGTGATGTATCACACAGTCAAAAAAAAGTAATGTATATCAAAAGCATTTCTATCTTATGCCTTTGCTCGATAACAATAACATGCTTGATAAAATTAATTAGTACTCCCTCTGTAAACTATTATAAGAGCGTTTAGATCACTAAAATAGTGATCCAAAAGCTCTTATATTTGTTTACAGAGGGAGTATTAGGTTAGGTGAAAGTATGATTTACATGTTTAATTTATGTTATGTATACTAATCTCAGTTATTAAATTGGTTGAATCAACAGAGCTGTATCCACCCTCAAATTCTTAAGTTGGCAATAGCCGGGTACTCAGAAAGCCTTACCGACAATATATGCCTCAAAGAGGATTGCCGGTTTGGTAATTCATTTCCTTTCGGGTGGCTTCCTGTCGCCAAGCATAAGATGCATGGGAGAGAGTGTAGCAGAGTAGGCAAAGTAGAAGGATCTTTAAAATGGAAAGTATTATCGCCGATCTTGTATAAGCACAATGGTTATTTGTTTTAATGATTTGTTGTGCCAATACATCGTATGCAACACTAGAAAGAAAGTATTCCTGGCTGAATGGTTCCAGCCATATCGACGTGCTGATCATGCAGGCCTTTGCTGAAGACAACAACACATTTTTCACTAGTATATTCAAAGCAAAGAAGAAGAGACAAGAGCAGATACCTTCAGGGTTCTATAGATGATTTCAGCAAGTCTTAGTTTTAGCAAGTTTGTTGTTAGCTTAACTACAGGAAATAACTCTACAGTTTACCACAATAAATTCTAATTACAACATCTCCTAGATGCTTTTTGCTCTTGCACCGCTTCTTGTGATGGATGGATGATACTGCATTATGATCAATGATGGGATGATGGCACACCATTATGTATGATCTCCGTGAAATGTACGTCCTGAGTGACCATCGATTAGGCCTCTCAGTGGTTCACTGTTTTTTTTTTTACCTCAAAACATCACTGGTTTTTTTACCTCAAAACCGTGTCATGTTGGTTGGTTCGTGGTTGGAGGTACTGCTACATTATATCAATGCTTGTGTTTTTGTAGATCGTCAGTCAGGTAGTGTGGAGATCACTTGCATGCAAGTGAGGTGTGTGCATGCTGCAGCATGTTTCTTTTGCTTCTTCAGATAAGAAATACTCCAGTTTGTTTTATTTTGACTGTTGTGAGCAGAGAGTACTGGAGCACACTGTTCTTATCCTGATCGGCCAACAAGAAGAATGGTGGGGGAGGGGGCGAATGTATGAGCTGCAGCTGATCGGGGCGACGGAATTAAGCCAGGTGCTTTTGCTGAATAGCGTCCTTGGGGGTTGATTTCGCTGAACGGCAGGGGGTATTCACAAAAACACCAGTGTTGACCGGCTCGGGCCAGCTGGCTCCGCTTGGCAGCTCGTGATTGGCTCAGGACCAAATATGCACATATGTTGCAAGTTCTAGGACCAAATAGTTGCCTTTTGCAAGTTTAGGACCAGTTCATCACATCCCGGACAAGTTGTAGGACCGTGCTATTACCTCTTTCTTTTTTGTAGGGCTTGGTTCAAAGGCGTGACTCGTGAGGTAGCATGCATGAAGTGGTTGCCGTGAGATGCTTTAACCTCACCCGCACCTCACTCTCACTGTACCGGCTAGTTTTTAGCAGACTTGGTTGGTCATGGCCGGTAAGAATCGCTGAGGTCATCCAAGACTAGATGCCGCTGGCAAGCGAGCACGGTTCGTGTGACGATCCACAATGAACTCACCTGCGTTAATTAGTAATACAAGCGATATTTTAGGCATGGTTAATTTCTACGCGTGATGTGCACTTTACTTGTGAATATGCTTCGACACGTAGTACCAGCTAGAAGAAAAAAAATATCTTCCTCAAAAAAGAAAAAAACGACATGTAGAAGAACAACTATACAAAACTAGTACTGTCGTCGTGATACATACAAGTATGCAAACATGTGCTGGTCAAAGCACAGTGGTAAGGTTTCCGGGAAAAAACGAAAAAAAGATAAAGAGAGAGAGGTGGTATGGTAACGCTAGGTTTGAAATATGGGAAGCCATGGTGGACAGCACAGGCAAGGCAAAAGAAAAAGTAGGTGCAGTGGATGTACGTAAGTACGCGGGCATGGCATGGCATGGCGTGATGAGGATGAGTTTCCGTGAATAGGGCCGGCACGTCGCTGGGGTGTCGAAAGAGACGGAGAAGGAGCACTCCGTATAGACACTTAGACAGTATAGCAGTCCCATCGGTCGTCACGCATGCATACGCATAGCATGGCAAATGCAAACTGGCGATCCATACGCAAAGCAAAGCGAAGTCCATCGCGCTTTACCCGGTACCAGCATGCAGCACTGCGGATGCCTTGCGTCACTCGCTGCTGCTACGCCACTACGCTAGCTACGACGGCATGAGCTATGTGCCATGGATACACGTAGACCTAGCAGTACATTACAAACGGGCGGTCGTTTTCAAGTCCCCTCTCCTCCCTTTGAGCCAACATTTGCAGTGTGCACATTCATACTAGTCTGTGTCTGAATCGGAAGTTTGCGATACACAGCGCGCGTATCTTTGATTACTTTTGGCCCTGGGTCGGTTTACTACTAATCGAAATAATATACTCCATGTGCTCTCCTGAGTAGCATGCATTTCATCATGTATGTAAAACACAACAAATTTTCTTTTGCGGGAAGCAATGCAAAAGGGAAAAATAGCGGCAGCTGTCCCGCAGCATGGTCTTGCGCTAACTTTTTTTTAACATAGACAATCATTGCTACTCACATATACATATAGGATTGTTCCTATGAACGCACGCACCAACACCTGATGAACATGTACGAGATACCGAAACAAAACAAAATCTTAAGATCGATAAAGTCACCATACATGCCTCGTAGTTGACGGGTCATGTCCCACGGCATGGTCTTGACGCTATATGTGCCGCGAGCGTCGTTTGTGTCGGGATGTCGTTTCTGTTATTGCCACTATTTTCCAGGCAATATATAGCAAAGAAGTTATTAATGTATTGAAAACAGTGATTTTCTCTTTAGCACCTTAAGCGCCGGTTAGTACTGTTCTACACCGTGTCAACTGTACATAGCGCCGGTTACTACTGTTTCACATCGCGTCAACTGTACATAGCGCGAGTGGCAGTTCCTATACGATGCTTAGGTCGCTATCTAGCGACCTAGCGCATAACCCCTGTGCGCCTGTGGGTTGGCCCAGTCTGGTCATTCCCCACTTGGTTTTGGAAGGTTCTAGAACCTCCCTGAAGCGGGTTTTCCCTTTATTTTTTGTTTTTTTCTACTGATTTTTCTTTCTTTTATATTTCATGTTCTTCCTTTTTTCTCTTCTTTTATATTTTTCTTTTCGTTGTTTTTCACTTCTTCTCAAGTTCAATATTATTTTATTTTATTTTATTTTTATTTTTTCGTTTTTTTTATTTTCGTTTTCCTTTTTTCCATTTCTTATTTGCAAATGTCTATTTCAAAGTCGAGAATTACTTTTGAGACTGAGAATATTTTTCTAAATTGTGAATATTTTTTAAATTCATGACCATTTCTTTATTAACATTGAACCATTTTCAAATTCGTGAATATTATTCCTAAACATTTGCGAACATTGTTTCGTAATTATGAACATTTTTCTAAAAATTGTGAACATTTTTTTGAATAGGCGGACATTTTATGAATCCATGAACATTTTTTTGAATCAGCGGACTTTTTTGAATCTATGTAAATTTTTGAATCATGGACCAGTTTTTGAATCGATGACCATTGTCTGAATCAATGAACATTTTATCAAATTCATGAATATTTTTTCTTTGACGAACATTATTTTTGGAATGCATTAACAATTTGATCAGTGAACATTTCTTGAATCCGTAAACTTTTTTGTAATTCACTATCATTTTTATTTCTTGAATATTATAAAACAATCATGAAATATTTTTTAATCCATATTCACGGACATTTTTTTAATAGGTGAACATTGTTTTGAAAATCATGAACATTTTTATATTCCACGAACAGCTTATGATTTCTGGAACGTTTTTGGGAATTGGAACTTTTTTCAATCCCGAATTATTTTAAAGAAGAGAAAATAAAAACAGAACAGAACAAATAGCAAAAAAGGAAAATTAAGAAATAAAAAAGAGGATGTCAAGCCCCGTTGATGGCCCGGGCCAATAAGACGCGCGGGATGGCGCTGGTTTGTTCGCCACCGCGTAACGCGCTAAATAGGAGTTCCCAGCATGTGTGGCAGTTTTAAGGGCGCTGGGGCATTACGATTTTGGAAGCTTTTATTTGCTTCCCAGTTTGGTTTTCTTTCCCCTTTTTTCTTTTCGTATTACATTTTTATTTATTTTTTGTTTTTTCTCCTTCTCTTCTTATGTTTATTTATTTATTTTTCAAATTCGTGATTTTTTTTCAAATGCTTGAGCTTTTTTCAAACAGATACACTTTTGAAATACGTGAACTTATATAAAATTCATAAAAAAATCAAATCCATAAACTTTTTCAAACGTGCAAACTATATTCAAACCCGCAGTTTGATTCGAATTGTGGACATTTTAAAATTCACAAACTTTTTTTCAGAAATCCAGAACTTTATAAAATAATCATGAACAAAATTTCTGATTCATGAAATATTTCAATTTTGTGAACTTTTCTTTAAATTTGCGAAAATTTGAATTTCTGAATTTATTTAATATACAGAAAACCGGATTATAGGTTTTCTCTAGAAAACTAGCATTTCTTTTGAGAATTCGAAAGCCAACAATCTCTTTAAGGGGTAAAGCTAAGTTTATTGATTATAATAAACCACATAAAGCGTCATACAAAAAGGATCATGGGGACCAAAAACCTGCAGCTAAATCGTAAGCATGGTGAGAGCACGTCAAGCCGAGTGAAGCATCAAGTTGGGCCGCGGCCTGCTATGCCCGCATGCTAGCTTCGACTGGTATAGCAAGCCGAGCGAAGGCTTTCCCTCCTCCTCTATTTTTTGACTTTAAGAGGCAGTGGATCTGGCTGGAATCGAACATACATTTTGATCCATTTTGCCGATTTGGAGCTCTCATGAAAACACTGTGCTTTTCGGCTTTTCTTCGGCTTTTCTGTTTTTCCTTCTTCAAATTACATGAACATTTTTTGTTGTTGAAACAATATTTTTATTTTCTTTTCGATAACATTTTTGAATACACGACCATATTACAATTTTTGAGATTTGTTTCTAATAGAACATTTTTTGAATAATCCTTTTTTTATATTTTCTTAATCTCGGTACATATTTTCAATTCACAAAAAAATAAAATATCTACTACAACGGGTTTTCTGTGATGAAAATCGGCTAGGAAACCATTAGTTCACAAAAAATAAAAAATATATGATGTATATATATTAGAAAAGCTCATCTTATTATTGCAAAAAAAAAGGCTCATCCTATATTAAAAAAAGGCTCATATTGTATTGAAACGTAATTCATGTATAGAACGAAATGTCCATGAAAAATAAAAGAAAGAAAGAGTAATAAATAATATATAAAGAGAAAAGAAAAGAAAAAGGAACTTTAAGAAAAGTGTGAAAAAGGAAATTTAATAAACCCACAAAAATCGAAGGAACAAAAAACCCGAAGAAGAAGAAAACCCACCCACGAGCACTCTTAGAAACAGATGAAGGGGGTCAATAATACCTCGCAAACCCATAGCTCTATAGATTGTCATAGTTGGGTCGACCCAACTTGCTAGCACGTGTAAGTTATCACATCAAATAGAAAACACCACAAAATGGAGAGAGCTCCTATGTGTTGCTCTTTGCGACAAGGTGTCGACCTTTTGCGCACGCGAGCGTGTGATTGGCCAGCCCAGTAAGAGGCTAGGATTTTTATAATCTGTGTCAACATATCTCAAAGAACTAATGATACTTCAAAGTATATTTCAGAAAAAGTTCTTTTAGATACAACATTGGAATGGGAATGTGAACCTTAAAAATGCTTAAAGATAAGTGTTGTACAAGCCAAATGATTCTACATTTTCATTTTAGTGATCCAAGATCACATTGAGTCCATTGGCATGCGGATGTGAGAATAAGCCTTTTGCTCCATGTACCTAAAGATCAAACTCCAAAACTCGTCAAAATCCTACTTCTCCACTATATCTACCTAGCTCAAAACTCATTCAATGTTGCTGAAGCACTTCCACTCGAAGCCACCCAAAGAACAAATATAGACATTGTTCCAAATCCTAGTTGAATTGGATCCTCCAACATTCCACGCGGAGCCACCGAAGCAACTTGGCAAACCTTGTGTTATCACGTCAAAACTTCTGAGAAGATTCTGTAGTGTCAACAGAGGGTGTGCTAGTGCCAATGCACTCATCTCGGAGCCACCAATTGAATCCATTTGAATCTCCCAATGCATCTGAAAGTTGACACTTCTTTTCACTTCGGTGCCACCAAACAAAACTTGTCGCAACATCTGAGGTGTGCTAAAATGTGTCGGCCAGATTTCTGCTCCAGCCTATATATATATATATATATATATATATATATATATATATATATATATATATATATATATATATATATATATATATATATATATATATAGGGTGGGTCTATTTTGACAACACCCCTTAAGACCTTATTCTAACAACACCTGATGTTATTCTGACAACGCTTTCGTACTGCTCCCGCAACGAATTCAAACCCACCAGCGAACTAAACTGAGCTGCACGAGAAAAAAAAAACTCCCCACTCCCTCCCACGAGTTTCTCTATCCACTCCTCCACCTTCCTCCAACTCCCCGTGTCCATCCCCCCAACCTTCCTCTCCATTACCCGCATGCCCGTGACCCGGCCACCACCCCCTCCTACCACCTTCCTCGGCGCCCGGAGCCACCCTGCCGCCGGCCGCCGTGCCCCAGCCTGTCTCGCGCTGTCCCCGCCCCTCCCGTGTTTCCCACCCTCCCCTTCGCTAGATCCGACGCTGCTACGGCCCCTCCGGCACCGCCCCACCCTCCCCTACATCGGATCTGACACGTTCACCACCCCTCCTCACCGGATGCGAGCGTCGCAACCTCCAGCGAGGCCCCAAATCCCCCGCCGCTGGATGAAGGGTTCCGGGCCGCCGCCGCCTTACAAACCCGCCTCGGGCTCCCACCACCACCACCTTCTGCACCGCCTACTCCGCCTCCCCCATCGACCAGATTGATGCTAGCGCCGGCGCCACCGCCGTGGCTATCGGCCTCCCCAGCCTGCAACTTCCCTCCTGCTGGCCTTGGTATGCAATTCAGTTTTCGTTCTTTACTGTTCCAAGATCTTGCCTCTGGCCCCTCTGCTCCCTTCCCAATCGGCATCAATGAGAGATTCCTCCCGTGCCTAGCAATTCGACCTCCGACGGGGTGCGAGAGGTTCGGCTCTTCTCCGACGGGCGCCGGGCTGGGTCCCCGTCATGGCCTCGCCCGGATCCGTGGCTTGAAGCGGTGAAGCTCGGTCTCCCCCGGGGCTTGGACGGCGCACCACAGACAGGCCGACGGTGGCGTCCCGCGAGTCCGGTGACTACTGTCGTGTAGTTGAGCTCGGCGCCTGATGCAGTTGACTTCCCCAACACGTGCAGTTTTTTCTAACTGAGCTCCGGCGAGCACTTTTCCATGAGGATCGAGCTCTTCACCCGTGGCTCCCCAATTTTCATTTTTTTTCACTTTCCCATGGCGCTGACGTGCAGTTTGGGTGGTGCTCCTGCGCAGCTCCCAGCCACCTTGATGCAGTCCACATGGCAGTGCAGTGTGCCTGAGACTTTTATTTGCTCTATGTTAGCAGTGCAGATTGCATCGACGAGAAGTGCGACATATGTACGAAGGAGAGAAAAGGATTGCCATCATATTTCTGAAGTTCATTTTATTGTTCGAGACGTAATGCTTGTGTGTGATGTATTTTAAGAATGATGTGGTTCACTTTTAAGAATGATGTTCACTTGCGCCCAACATGAAAATATGAAAAATTTAGTAAAACAACAAAATAGTAATGCGGTTCACTTTGATATATGTTGCGGTTCACTTGCCCTCGTCTTTGTGGTAGACTCTTTTTCATAAAAAAGTAAAAAACAACTCATTTAAGAAAATTCACGTCGGACGTAAGAAAACCATGCAGTTCGCTTGCCTGTACGATGCAGTGCGGTTTTCGGTCTGAAGCAGTGCGCTCTTCTCTCTGATGCGGTTCACGCACCGATTTTGGGGTCGCGAAAAACAGAGTGTCCACATTTCGGTAAAATCGAAACTGCTCTTAAACCGTAAGGAATTAGAGAGAGTGTTCTGCATGAAAAAGTTGCGTCTCGTCGATATCTTTCCAATGCCGTATCATTTGCATCATTCCGACGAGCGGTTTGGAAAAAATCACGAAAATATGCTCGCTTCCACTCATAGGCAGCCGCACCGTTTTCAAAATTCATTTAAAAACGTGAGGAATCTTAACAAATGATCAACATATGAAAGTTACGCCTATTACACAGCTTTCCAACGCCGTATCACAAGCCTCGTTCCGACAAACGGTTAGAAAATTGAAGCGAAAACCGTACCAAAAAAATCAAAAAAAATTGAAAAAAGAATTCCGTTTTTTAGTAAATTTGAAATTACTCTCAAACCGTAAGGAATTAGAGGGAGTAATCTACATGAAAAAGTTGCGCCTCGACGATATCTTTGCAACGCCGTATCGTTTGATTCATTCCGACGAGCGGTTTAGAAGATAACGCGAAAATACGCTCACTGCCACTCGTTGGGCGGCCACCGTTTTCGAAACTGCTCTTAAACCGTGGCGAATCATGAAAAGTGGTAAACATGGAAATGTTGCGGATTTTCCGTAGCTATCGAACGGTATATTATACGCCTCGTTCCGACAAACGGTTTAGAAACTGGAGCGAAAACGGTGCCGAAAATACGTGTGTAGTTTTTTCTGCTGACATTGCAGTGTTCATTTGATAGAGATGCAGTGCACCGCGTTAACCCTGCAGTTCGGAAGTGTTGTCAGAATAGTTATTCTGACATCGTTGTCAGAATAGACGGTCTATATATATATATCCTACCACCTAGGGGTAGTTACCACCTAGTTGCGGACTTTGAGTCATCGTAGGAAAAATACATCTTACCACCTAGGGGTAGTTACCCCACATGTCTCATATACTATCATGTGGTAGTATATATATTACTTTATCATTGTAAGTATGTTCATATATTATATATAATATGACTCAAAGTGAATTACATGAAAAAATTACAAATAGACCCATGGTTTTTATTATATTTGTGAAATACGTACATATTTGTACATAAAAATGCACATACTTAAAATAAGATACATACTACTAAAAAATAATATATATATACTAACTAAACATTATTATATACTACATACTATGCGTACATACTCTTCGATTTAACATATACTACATACAACATACAAAATGCAAGTAGTGGTAACTATCACCGGGTGGTAGGAAACATTTGTCCTAATATATATATATATATATATATATATATATATATATATATATATATATATATATATATACACATATATATATATATAGGGTGGGTCTATTCTGACAACACCCCTTAAGACCCTTATTCTGACACCACTTTGACACTGCAACAACCAACGAAACAAACCGCCCCGCCACCCCAAACCGAACTGCAGCTACCAGATAAAAAACACCCCACTCTGCTCCCCACGACCCCGCCCCACCTCTCTCCACCTTCCTCCCGATCCAAAGATCCAAACCCAACTACCACTCCACCGCACGGCTGGCCACCACCTCCCACCGTTCCCCCCCGGCCACCACTTCCTAGAGCGCCGACGGCCACCACCTCCGAGAGCGCCGCCCATACCCTCCCACCGCGCCTCCCACCACCTCCCACCGCGCCCCCGGCCACCACCTCCTAGCACGCCGCCGGCCACCACTTCCGAGAGCGCCGGAAGCCACCACCTCCTGCAGCGCCGCCCAACCCCTCAAACCGAGCCGCCCACCACCTACTACCGCGCCGTCCGGCTACCCATGAGTCGCCGGCGTCGGATCGAAGCTGCCCGCCACCCCGCACCGAAACGGCGGCGGATCGGAGCTGCCCGCCACCCCGCACCAAAACGGCGGCGGATCGGAGCTCCCTCGCCACCTCGAGCCCAGCCGAGGACGGATCCAAGCACCCCCCACCCCGCGCCCAGCCGGCAATGGATCTGACCTCCTTCCTCACTTCGGTGTATCCCCTCGGATCCGGCGAGACCTCGCCCGTTCAGATGATGCGGCTCCTGGTGTAGATAGGCCATATTGAGCGCGGCCATCAACGTCGACCCCTTTCGGCTCCTGGTGGAGGTCACGTGAATCCCCTTGGTCCTGCTCGGGGATGATGCTCGGGGCCGTCTCCTTGGTCCTCCTCGTCATCCTCTCCGCGGTGGTGGCGTGGCGAGGTTCGCCGGAGGCAATGCGCATGGTGCGCCAGTGCGGTGCAGAGCGCAACTGCGTGCAGTCCGCCGACCTTGCTTACTCTCCGCTGGCCATGCTTGTAGTATGTCTTCCTTGTGCATGTGGTGCGCAACGCATCACGCGACCCCACCCTCCACTCCAAATCCCCGCGAGCTTGAGGTCCTCTCCGGCGACCTCCACTGTGCCCTCCACCTCGACGAGCCTTTCCCCGTCAGCCACCATGTGGCACCCCGGCGACCATATGGCACTGTTTCTGTGTTGTTTATTGTGCAGTGCACTTCTTTATCTACATCTAGAAGGATTCATCTGCGGTTTGCAAAAGAAGTTTATTTTGTGTGCTGGAGAGGTTCACTTGTTGTTTTGTTGTATGTTTCATTTTCCGGCCACACCTTGATTTTTATATTTGTTTGTGTTGAACAAAAGTTGCCCGGCGAAGGTGCAGTTCGACCAGAAGCGCTCTGTAGGTTTCAACTCAAACAAGAAGGTCTCTGTAGACCAGCCATTCAGCTCACGAATTCTGTTTCCTAGCATCGTCCTGGTGCCCCCTGCCCTCCCTGGGCGAGTTCCTCCCTCCACCTCCTCGATTTTGTTATGGTGTGCGTCCAGCGCTTGTAGTCTGCAACGACAATAGCAGCCAACAAGTGGCTCACACTGAACGGGCGTGCAGCTCACTGGGGCTCGCGGTGCGGTTCGCTAACGTCCAATGTGAAGTTAGAAAAAGGACAAGATAAATCATGTAGTTCACTCCAGTCTAATGCAGTGCGGATTTCCAACTGAAGCAGTGCGGTCGGCCGTCTAATGGCCGTCTAATGCTGTTCATGTTGTAATTGCAGAAAGTTGTTACAAAACGATAAAAAGGATTGTGGTTCACTTACGCCCGGTGTGAAGTGCACTTTAGTTTCTCGTCTTGAAAAATTCACGTCGGACAAAAGAAAATAATGCAGCGCACTTGCCTGTCTGATGCAGTGCGGTTTTCAGTCTGAAGCAGTACGTTTTTCAGTCTGATGCAGTTCTCTCGTCGATTTTGGTGTCGCGAAAAACAGAGTGTCCGTATTTCGGTAAAATCAAAACTGCTCTTAAACCGTAAGGAATTAGAGAGGATGTTCTACATGAAAAAGTTGCGCCTAGTCGATATCTTTCCAACGCCGTATCATTTGCATCATTCCGAGAAGCGGTTTGGTAAAAATCACGAAAATACGCTCGCTGCCACACGTAGGCAGCGACACCGTTTTCAAAATTCCTTTAAAACCGCGAGGAATCTCAACAAATGCCCAACATATGAAAGTTGAGGCTATTCCACAGCTTTCAAACGCCGTATCACCCGCCTTGTTCTGACAAACGGTTATAAAACTACAGCGAAAACCGTACCGAAAAATTCGAAAATTTTGAAAAACAGAATTTCGCGTTTCGGTAATTTTGAAACTGCTCTTAAACCGTAAAGAATTAGAAAGAGTGTTCAACATGAAAAAGTTGCGGCTTGACGATATCTTTCCAGTGCCGTAACGTTTGATTCATTCCGACGAGCGGTTTAGAAAAAATCGTGAAAATACGCTCGCTGTCACTCGTCACGCGTCCACCGTTTTCGAAACTGCTCTTAAACCGTGAGAAATCTCGAAAAGTGTTCAACATGATGAAGTTGCGCATTTTTCGTAGCTATCCAACGGTATATTATACGCCTCATTCCGACAAACGGTTTAAAAACTGAAGTGAAAACAGTGCCGAAAAACGCATGCAGTTTTTTCTGTCGACATTGCAGTGCTCGTTTGATGGGATGCAGTGCACCCGCGTTAACCGTGCAGTTTGGAAGTGTTGTCAGAATAGTTATTCTGACGTTGTCAGAATAGACGGGCTGTATATATATATAGGTGTAGGTACTCCCACCACCTAACAACCCGTTTGGGATTTTATTTAATTGAATTAATTATTAACAATCGATCTTATCTCTTTGCATGGATCCAGATTAGTTTAAAAGTTCGTTCCGTGCTCTCAGGGGTTATTATTATTTTGCGCAAATCCGTGCTCTCAACGATTGGATCGACAGACGAATTAATACCAGGCCATGCATGCAGCTAGCAACTCGGCTTGATGAGAGGCCTGACGATGACGGCAGAGACAAGAGTGGCTGTTGGCGGCGACGCTGAGATGCGGACGGCGGTGGCTCGACGAGGACAGCGACGAGACAAGCACGACGGCGGCGAATTCCAGATGAGTCGTGGAGAAATTGCACATACCCATCTTGCAGATTCGAGAATGGCACGGCGCCAATCACAACCTATCTCTACTTGCAGTTCATTGCTCGCTCGGGTAAGCATCTAGATCTAGGTGTCTAATCCTCTTTTCTAACTTGTATGCATGCAGCTGGGATTTCTCAATGTTTCCCTAGGAGATGACGGATGGCCACGCACGGCGGCGGGGTAATTGGACCTGGAAGCACCGGTCGATCTCATGAAGTCATGCTACTGATCTGCGATGAGATGCATGAGGCCGCCGGCGGCTCTACCACGAGACAAGATGCATGAAACCGGCGGCGGCTGTGACGGCGGAGTCGATGTGCGGCCAGCGGACAACGACAACAACGAACTAGTGGTGGCAGCGCACTATGACGACGGACGAGTTGTGGCGGCGCGACCTTCATGGATGGCCACTGATTGTCCGATCTACTAACGCACATGTGCATGCCGTCCAGAGTGCAAATACCAAATACTAGATCATGTGGCTGTATGCATGGCAAATCTGGCTAGTACGTAGTATATGCATGTGAAAAAAGTTACCAGCTATCTTTGCATCTTCGCAACTGATGGAGTCATGTTTATGGATTTTTTGCTGGACATTCTCCTCGTTTGTTTTCTGTACATACTCACATTTCTGTCAAATATACTTCATGTTCGTCACGTACATACTCATGTTTAGATGAACATACTTCACTGTAAGAAAAGGTATATACTACTTTGAAAAAATGGAATATACTACTTTCGAGAAACAAACGTATATACTCCTTTGGTTACAAAGCAGTATATACTCCTTTGGTTACAAAGCAGTATATACTCACTCACAATAAGTAGTACTATACCTTGTCAGCAAAGATAGCTACTCTATCACAAAAAAGTATAAATACCCTTGTTACTCGTATATACTTACACACAAAAATATAGTATATACTCTCTGGGGTATGAAACAAGTGTTACATACCCTTCTACTAAAATATAAAAAATATAGAATAAACCCCTCTTTATTGTACTCCCTCATGAAAACTAGTGTTTACTCTCACAAAATAAATCTAAAAAATGATACTACACGCACGTGCAAACTTGCAAATGTAACATACTCCATGCGTGAAGGCACCTTATCCCTCGAAACAAAGGCATGCACCGGATGTCCCAGGTTGTTATGCATGCAAACGAAAAGCAGTTTATATATTAGTTTTTTAAGCCGTTAATTAGCAACAAAGTGAGGCACCAACCCGTTAAGCCAGGTGGGAGTATGTACGCCTGGGAGTACAAAGAGGAGTCATATATATATATATATATATACCCCCACCTATCCCATCAGTTCAACTCGAAGCATACCCCAGACCCATCATTTGTTCTAAGAGAGAACCTCATCTCATTGTGCTGATTTCAAAGGGTAATCCACTCCAACCATCCAGTCAAACCCTTTGAGATCTAATAAACTCTTTCTTTCCTCTCCTACCTTCCCAAATCCATAACCAAATCTTGAAGATAATGTATTTTGAAGCACAAGAGCAAGGGATTCATTGTCAATAACCTCAATCTTGTTTCTTTTGGAGGGTGTGTGCCTCCTAGATTGGATAAATGTGCCTGGAAGTGTTCAAGTTTGTGAAGAAGCCAAGAAGATTGTGCAGGCCCGGAGATTACCTACTTCGTAAAGATCTACCCTAGTGAGGATAGTCCTTGGTGGGCATAAGCCATGGTGGAATAGGTTGCTCCGCCGTGGACCCTTTGTGGGTGAATCACTAGCGCTGGCAGCTCCTATACAAAAGGTTTTTAACCCCTTTATGTGACGTAGTTTTAAACCATCACCTTGCATGTGTGTGCGATAGGGGGGGCTGTCCCACACGATACGCTGGGCAAAATGAGCCCGTGTGCGATTGGGTGGCCCATCGCAAACAGACATATTGTAGAAGTCGTGTGAGATTGATATGAACAAGTGTGTCCCGATCTTCCGAAAGGTTCTGATAACTCTCGATTTGGTGGAAACTTGACACAACTCGATCCGGCTCCCGAACACCACGTTCTTAACCCCGCAATCGCAGCACCACGTCTCCTCTGGTTATCGACCGGCGTTGCACGGTCGACCTCGCCAAGAAGGCTAATCCTTGCCTGCGAATCGAAGAACACAAGCAAGAACAAGAAAGAATGCAACCAAATTGCAGATGTATGATTAATCTCACGAAGTTGGGGTCTCACAAACCGACGAATGGCGAAACTGTTCTTGACAGAATAATCTAAGCAAAACCCAACCCTAACCTAAGCACCGACGGCTGTAAATATGGTCTAGGGTTAACCAAGGACCCTCTGGTCAGGCCCCTAATTGGGCTCAAAAAGATACATGGCCCAAAGGCCAAAAACGGTGGCGCAGCACCGAGACAGATTCTGGACGTCTTTTGTTTCGATGATTCCCGTTGATTCAGGAGGAATTTGACCATGGGACTAGCGCCATTGGAAAGGTTATCTTCTCAGCTATCCGTGCATATATAGAACGTCCAAAACTGAGCCCGTATGCGACCTGGACAACCGTTTTAGTGCAGACTGCTCCTGGACTCCGAAACAGACTCGAAGTCAACTTTGTTTGGGCCTCCACCTTGACTTGGACGCCCTTGCTGTTCCTCTCCACCTCCAAGCCCCTCTCCAAGTATCTCCTGGTGCTCTCCATGGTTCCTAATCATAATATAATCATTAGGTAGCAATCTATTCTTAGGAACATATAAAGATGTGCTTAGGAACGAGCTCACCTCTAAATTCAATTGTCGCGCTCGAGCTCTAGTGATCGGTCCTTGTATATCCAGTGGAGTTTTGTGTGTATCCGAAGGAGTGATGTCCTCATCATCCTCCCCCTCTTGAATTGGAGTCGTCCTCGACTCAAACTCATCCTATTCTCCCAAATATGGCCTCAAATCTAAAATGTTAAAGGTGGGACTAACCCCAAACTCGGGAGGCAACTCAAGTTTATATGCGTTATCATTTATCTTGGCAAGTATTTTGAAAGGACCATCAGCTCTAGGCATCAACTTAGACTTTCTTAAATCTGGAAACCTATCCTTTCTCAAGTGCAACCAAACCAAATCACCCGCTTGTAGTTTAACTTCTTGTCTACCTTTACTACCAGCAATTCTATACTTTTCATTCATTTTTTCAATATTGTGCTTTGTTGTCTCATGCATTTTCAAGATAAAATCAGCACGTTCTTTGGCATCATTGTGAACCCTCTCACTTGTAGGTAAAGGCAAGATATCAATAGGAGCACGGGGATTGAAACCATACACTACCTGAAAAGGACTTACCTTGGTGGTGGAATGTGTTGCCCGGTTGTATGCAAATTCCACATGAGGCAAACATTCTTCCCACATCTTCAAATTTTTCTTCAAAACAACCCTCAACATGGTGCCCAAAGTGCGATTCACCACCTCAGTTTGCCCATCAGTTTGTGGGTGACCTCTTTTTCAAAGAGATTGTTCGTTTGCATGGTATGCCTTCTACTATTGTTTCAAATCGTGATGCAAAATTCTTGAGTCATTTTTGGCGCACCCTATGGAACAAGTTGGGTACAAAATTGTTGTTTCTACAACTTGTCACCCACAAACTGATGGGCAAACTGAGGTGGTGAATCGCACTTTGGGCACCATGTTGAGGGCTGTTTTGAAGAAAAATTTGAAGATGTGGGAAGAATGTTTGCCTCATGTGGAGTTTGCATACAACCGGGCAACACATTCTACCACCAAGGTAAGTCCTTTTCAGGTAGTGTATGGTTTCAATCCCCGTGCTCCTATTGATATCTTGCCTTTACCTACAAGTGAGAGGGTTCACAATGATGCCAAAGAACGTGCTGATTTTATCTTGAAAATGCATGAGACAACAAAGCACAATATTGAAAAAATGAATGAAAAGTATAGAATTGCTGGTAGTAAAGGTAGACAAGAAGTTAAACTACAAGCGGGTGATTTGGTTTGGTTGCACTTGAGAAAGGATAGGTTTCCAGATTTAAGAAAGTCTAAGTTGATGCCTAGAGCTGATGGTCCTTTCAAAATACTTGCCAAGATAAATGATAACGCATATAAACTTGAGTTGCCTCCCGGGTTTGGGGTTAGTCCCACCTTTAACATTTCAGATTTGAGGCCATATTTGGGAGAAGAGGATGAGTTTGAGTCGAGGACGACTCCAATTCAAGAGGGGGAGGATGATGAGGACATCACTCCTTCGTATACACACAAAACTCCACTGGATATACAAGGACCGATCACTAGAGCTCGAGCGCGACAATTGAATTTAGAGGTGAGCTCGTTCCTAAGCACATCTTTATATGTTCCTAAGAATAGATTGCTACCTAATGATTATATTATGATTAGGAACCATGGAGAGCACCAGGAGATACTTGGAGAGGGGCTTGGAGGTGGAGAGGACCAACAAGGGCGTCCAAGTCAAGGTGGAGGCCCAAACAAAGTTGACTTCGAGTCTGTTTCGGAGTCCAGGAGCAGTCTGCACTAAAACGGTTGTCCAGGTCGCATACGGGCTCGGTTTTGGACGTTCTATATATGCACTGATAGCTGAGAAGATAACCTTTCCAATGGCGCTGGTCCCATGGTCAAATTCCTCCTGAATCAACGGGAATCATCGAAACAAAAGACGTCCAGAATCTGTCTCGGTGCTGCGCCACCGTTTTTGGCCTTTGGGCCATGTATCTTTTTGAGCCCAATTAGGGGCGTGACCAGAGGGTCCTTGGTTAACCCTAGACCATATTTACAGCCGCCAGTGCTTAGGTTAGGGTTGGGTTTTGCTTAGATTATTCTGTGAAGAACAGTTTCGCCGTTCGTCGGTTTGTGAGACCCCAACTTCGTGAGATTAATCATACATCTGCAATTTGGTTGCATTCTTTCTTGTTCTTGCTTGTGTTCTTCGATTTGCAGGCAAGGATTAGCCTTCTTGGCGAGGTCGACCGTGCAACTCCGGTTGATAACCAGAGGAGACGTGGTGCTGCGATTGCGGGGTTCAGAACGTGGTGTTCGGGAGCCGGATCGAGTTGTGTCAAGTTTCCACCAAATCGAGAGTTATCAGAACCTTTCGGAAGATCGGGACACCCTTGTTCATATCAAGTGGTATCAGATAGAAATATCTGCCCAAGGAATAGAAGGAACAGGAAGAGGCATGTATAAACCATGTGGATTCAAGCGAGATTTAGCTTTTTAACATGTGGTGCAGCGAGCCACGAACCTCTCAACATCTCTCCTCATCTTTGGCCAAAAGAAATGTGTGGCCAGAACGTCCTCCGTCTTCTTCGCACCGAAATGACCCATCAATCCTCCTCCATGCGCCTCCTATAACAACAAAAGACGAACGGAACCAACTGGAATGCATAGACGGTTAGCTCTAAACAAAAACCCATCGTTAAGGACAAATTTATTCCATGTACGCCCCCCTCGACATTGCAGCAAAACATCTTTAAAGTCAGAATCAAGCGCATATTGTTCTTTTATTGACTCAAGTCCAAAAATCCGACAATCAAGTTGAGACAACAAAGTATATCGTCTAGACAAAGCATCAACAATCACATTATCCTTCCCTTTCTTGTGTTTGATGATATAAGGGAAAGATTCAATAAATTTAACCCACTTAGCATGCCTACGATTCAAATTATTTTGAGAGTGAAGATACTTAAGCGATTCATAATCAGAATGAATAACAAATTATTTAGGCCACAAATAATGACTCCACGTTTCTAAAGAACGTACAAGTGCATACAATTCCTTATCATATGTGGAATAATTCAGAACAGGACCATGCAATTTTTCGCTAAACTATGCAACGGGTTTACCATCTTGCATCAAAACACCACCAATGCCGACTCCACTAGCATCACATTCTAGCTCAAAAGTCTTACCAAAGTTAGGAAGTTGCAGCAATGGCGCATGCGTAAGCTTGTCCTTCAAAGTGCCAAAGGACTCCTCTTGTGCCTTCCCCCAATGGAACGCCACACCCTTCTTCATCAACTCATGCAGCGGTGCAGCAATGGTGCTAAAATCCTTGACGAAGCGGTGGTAGAAACCTGCAAGACCAAGAAAACTCCTCACCTGTGTGATAGCTTGGGGTACCGGCCAGCTCTGTATGGCGTCAATCTTCGTCTCATCCACCTCAATTTCCTGTGGAGTAACAACGTAACCAAGAAAAGAGACTCGATCTGTGCAAAAAATGCACTTCTCAAGGTTACCAAACAAACGTGCATCCCTTAAAGCATTAAAAACAGCACGTAAATGGTCCATATGTTCATCCAAAGACTTGCTGTAAATTAAGATATCATCAAAGTAAACCACCACAAATCTACCAGTAAATGCTCTTAAAACCTCATTCATTAAGCGCATGAAAGTGCTAGGTGCATTTGTCAAGCCAAAAGGCATTACCAGCCACTCATACAACCCAAATTTAGTTTTGAAAGCTGTTTTTCATTCATCTCCAAGTTTCATTCGAATTTGGTGGTAGCCACTACGCAAGTCAATCTTTGTGAAAATTAGAGAACCACACAGCTCATCAAGCATGTCGTCTAACCTAGGAATAGGATGACGATACCGAATAGTAATATTATTGATGGCTCTACAATCAGTACACAGACGCCAAGTACCATCTTTCTTAGGAACCAAAAGTATAGGAACATCACAAGGACTAAGGCTTTCACGTACATACCTGCGGTCCAAAAGGTCTTGGACTTGTCGCTAAATTTCCTTGGTCTCCTCGGGGTTGGTTCGATAGGCAGCACGATTTGGCAAAGTTGCACCCGGAATCAAATCAATTTGATGCCCTATCCCTCTCATAGGTGGCAGCCCCGGGGGTATCTCAGCTGGAAAAATGTCCTCAAACTCCTGCAAAAGGTTAGTGACAGCAGGAGACAACGAACTAGCAATATCATCAAGCGAAAACAAAGCTCGTTTGCATATCAAAGCATAGCAAATATCATCATCAGAAATTTCAGCAAGGTCACATTTTGTTGCAAGCATAACACCACCCTTCAATTTAATTCCCTCGGCCTTAGAAATAGGTGCAAACTTATCCTTTTTAGGTGGAAAAACAGAATTAGCAACTTGCTGATTTTCAGATTTAGCATCACTCAAACTAGCATCTCTCTCTCTATCAGCTTGTACAATTTCAGCAGGGGTCAAAGGTACCAAAGTAATTTTCTGGCCTTTATGCACAAAAGTGTATTTATTACTTGTTCCATGGTGTGTAGCATCATTATCATGTTCCCAAGGCCGACCCAACAAAAGTGAACAAGCTTGCATAGGTACGACATCACAATCAACAGAATCAGCATAGGCACCAATGGAAAAAGGAATTCTGCATGTTTGTGTTACCTTAGCTTTTCCAGAGTCATTTAACCACTGAATATGGTATGGATGTGGATGTGGCAGTGTGGTCAAACCAAGCTTCTTGACCAGATCAAAACTCACCAAATTGTTGCAGCTTCCTCCATCAATGATAACACGTGCTCGTCGGTTCTTGATGATGAAGAAAATCTGAAACAAGTTGTGGCGTTGTAGCTTCTCAGGTTGCTGAATTTGTGTGCTGAGCACACGCTGAACAATAATGTTCATGTAGCCTGAAGTATCGGCGCCCCCAAGGATATGACCCTCATCATCGTCGTCGTCGGCGGCATCATCATCATTAGCATCATCCTCCACATCGGAGGTGCTGATATAACCTCCATCTTCGGTTGCCACATATGCCCGCTAACTTGGGCAATCCTTCTGCATATGGCCACGTCCTTGGCAGCGGTGGCACTGAATGCTGGAAGTGCGTCCCATCGAGGCGACGGACGAAGCACTATTGGCGGGAACCTGCAAAGAATTTTTACCTGAATATGTAGGACGTGCAGCAGGTGGTTTAGGTGTTGTAGTAACACGACTGGCTGAGGCAGAAGCTTGCTGGCCCGCTGTTAGGGGCACCCGAAAAGAGGATGGCTTAGGCAGCCCCAAAGGAGCCGTCGTGCGTGGCGTGTAGGAGGCGTGGACGTTGCTCCTGTTCCGCTGCTCATGTCCTTGTAATTCCTTCTCTGCAAGCATAGCAAACTGGAACAACTGGTTGACAGTATGAAATTCTTTATAATCAACAATGTCCTGAATCTCACGCCTCAAACCCAAATAAAACCGACAAATGGAATCCTCAAGCCCCTCCACTATACCACAACGCGTCAAACCCTTTTGAAGATCAGCATAGTAATCTTGTATAGATTTTTCTCCTTGTTCTAAACGCCGCAGTTTGTTACGCAAATCTCTATGATAGGAAGGAGGAACAAAGCGATCACGCATAGCTACCTTAAGTCGTTCCCATGTATCAGGTAAAGCACCCTGTCCAGCTAGCCCATTCCACCAAATAATAGCAAAGTCCTTAAACTCACTAGTAGCTAGTCGAACTCTATGTTGCTCAGGAACAAGGTGGGCATTAAACTTCTGTTCTACCGTCATCTCCCAATCAAGGTAACCCTCAGCTTCATAACGACCCGAAAAAGATGGTATTGTTAATTTAATCTTAGCATAGGGATCATCGGGAGCATGATTATTATTACCTTGATGACGGTATTGGTTACCTGTACTGTCCATACCTTGAGTGTTACGGCGAAGACGTCGCCGCAATCTTGCTTGTCGTGTAGCTGCTTGATCTATGTTCCCATTAGCATCATACACCGTGTCTTCTTGCATGTGTCCACCGGTGTTGCTGCCGGACACGTCGGCGTCATTGGTTGTTAAACAGGTTTCCAACGCGGTAACCCTGTCGGTTAACGTAGATATCCGTTTGTCCAACCGCTCAATGCTGTTGCCGAGGTTGAGCTCAATGAGCGCATCAGTGACAGCCTTTTTGATTGCCTCGTTCATCCCATCATGAACCTTCTCTACAACAGCTTGTAGTTGCTCCTGGCTGACACAATCCTTGAAATCCTTGGGAGTGCTATCGCCATTGTCGTCGCCACCTGCCATTGTAAACACAAAAATAGGAACACACTGGGAAGGTTATCCCTATCAACTACTACGCAGTTGCTGTGGAGCCTCTCAACACAGCAAATGGAAACGTCTTACCAAGCTCTTACAAGGTTCTTACTAGCAAAGCAAAGGATACCTGGAAGGCGTAATCCGGCGATTGCGAGGGTAAAAAACCAGTGCCTGTTCAGAAGGTTGTATGTGGAGCTTGGAAGGCAATATATGTGAGTGGAACACAATTCAAAATCAGATAGTAATGTTGAATAAAAGTCCAAAAAGCTTGTCCTAGTTGCTGGCCTACTCGTGTTCTAAACCAAGTGTGATATTGATGACAAGGTAGAAAACAAGTATGAGGCAAAGACAACAACGGACATAAACAAAGGTAAGGACAGTAGCTCAACACAACACTCAATGCGTAATAATTCGTGCTCCTGCACTTTTTTTTTTTGCACAAGCACGAGATGAAGGTTCAGCTCAATATGACAGACAATGCGGCCTGCAGAAAATAAGAACTGTGCTGTACAATTCGTGCTGAAACTATATCGCGCGAACAATCGGTTTTCTTAGCAGAATTTTGCCAATCAAAATTCGCCAACCCGGCGAATCTGAACACCAACAGATGTGACCTTTTCTTTCCTTTTTTCTTTTTTCTTTTTTTTTCTCTCTCAACTTTTTTTTCTTTCTCTTTTTCGCAATTCACTCTTTGCCAGATTCCGAGTCTGTAGGCAAAAGGTATGGTTGTTTCAAGGGAAGCGCTCCGAGGTAAGTTTTGGTGGTGGCCGAATTAAAATCGATGGTTGGAAAACAGGGGGTATGGTGGCAGCGGATTGTGGACTGGACTTATGTTGGTGTGTGGTGATCAAGGACGTGTATGTGATGGAAGTAGAACAGGGTGAAAGGCGATCTGTCGCACAAGATGAAGGAACACGATGGAAAACACTACTTAGACTAAAACATGAACTAAACCAGCAACAAAAACAATACTAGGACACAAACTCAACACTACGGACTCTGAAAAGGAATTATGCAAAAGGCTGAACGTGGTTCTGGGACGGGGAAGAACTATAGCTAAATTGTTTTTGGCTTTTTTTTGTGGACGATAGGATAAAGGCGAAATCAAACAAACCAGGGTAAGGGCGAACCTAACGGTAACACCTGAGTCTCTGATTACCACTTGATATGAACAAGGGTGTCCCGATCTTCCGAAAGGTTCTGATAACTCTCGATTTGGTGGAAACTTGACACAACTCGATCCGGCTCCTGAACACCACGTTCCGAACCCCGCAATCGCAGCACCACGTCTCCTCTGGTTATCGACCGGCGTTGCACGGTCGACCTCGCCAAGAAGGCTAATCCTTGCCTGCGAATCGAAGAACACAAGCAAGAACAAGAAAGAATGCAACCAAATTGCAGATGTATGATTAATCTCATGAAGTTGGGGTCTCACAAACCGACGAACGGCGAAACTGTTCTTGACAGAATAATCTAAGCAAAACCCAACCCTAACCTAAGCACCGGCGGCTGTAAATATGGTCTAGGGTTAACCAAGGACCCTCTGGTCACGCCCCTAATTGGGCTCAAAAAGATACATGGCCCAAAGGCCAAAAACGGTGGCGCAGCACCGAGACAGATTCTGGACGTCTTTTGTTTCGATGATTCCCGTTGATTCAGGAGGAATTTGACCATGGGACCAGCGCCATTGGAAAGGTTATCTTCTCAGCTATCCGTGCATATATAGAACGTCCAAAACTGAGCCCATATGCGACCTGAACAACCGTTTTAGTGCAGACTGCTCCTGGACTCCGAAACAGACTCGAAGTCAACTTTGTTTGGGCCTCCACCTTGACTTGGACGCCCTTGCTGGTCCTCTCCACCTCCAAGCCCCTCTCCAAGTATCTCCTGGTGCTCTCTATGGTTCCTAATCATGATATAATCATTAGGTAGCAATCTATTCTCAGGAACATATAAAGATGTGCTTAGGAACGAGCTCACCTCTAAATTCAATTGCCGCGCTCGAGCTCTAGTGATCGGTCCTTGTATATCCAGTGGAGTTTTGTGTGTATCCGAAGGAGTGATGTCCTCATCAGAGATGCACTTGCCATCCGACACACTGAATCCCAAACATACGTTTCGGTTCGTATGGTACATCACACACAATTTTCTACAGAACACCGTCTGTGATACGTGCGCCCATGACACACGATTGTTATAATTCTGTCGATTGCATTACTCAATACATCACGCACGGTGCTTAGAAGAAACGTTTGTGATATGTGGCCTAATGCACACGGTTCATGGCCGGATTCGTGTGTGATTTTCACTGATCCAACACGCCAACTTTCTAGAAATCGTGTGGGTTTGTTGAGGTCATCGCCCACGGTGTTGTCTGAGAAACCGTGTGCAATAGAAAAACGCAATAAGCACCCTAATGCCCTATTATTTATAATACATTTAGTAATCAAATTGAAATTTCATATCAAGAACACAATATATTTCATATTCGTATTACGGGAACCAGGAATTCATAATTGAAATCACATTAGAGTACACCATCATATAGCTTCAGCACTGAGTTACACAATATGGGCATATACCTAGCGACCCAATATCAACAATAGAACCAAAGTTTCACATGCAACATCGAAAACCTTTGGAAAGTGGCATCATAGATGGTAAATAGACAGATGAATCTCGTCTAGAAAATTATTGAAGCGGAAGGCGAATATTGAGCCTTCACTGATGTCGAAGGTTCTTGCAACTTTAGGCCAGTGCGTGTGGATGATTGCCTGCCCATCCTTCATCCTCTTGAGGAAGACTTCAAGATTATACGATGGGTGTTGTATGAATACCTTCCTCGCCTCTTGACCATATAGATGGCTTGAGACGCAATCATTGATGAACTACTTTGGAAAGGACTGGAAACAAAGATATGCATAAATATCTTTTCTAAATTTTGAAATGGCACAAAAGGAAAAAAGACAAGGTAAAAGAGATAGTATCATCCTATAGTTGACTAATGTCTTATTCATTGTGTAGACAAACATATTGTTGTTTTTCATCGCTAGTTTTTTATCTTAACAATCTTTCTGAGTTTCTTGATTTGACTCATATTCATGGACACCTCATTTCCCCACATGCAAAATGGGTCGAACAGTGGGTCTAAACCTCTTACAGCAGGCTACATGTGCAAGACCAAATTATTAGAAACCTAAATATTTAGAATGGTTCACGCAATTGCACAATAATGTGCTATTAGCCAAAGGATCATGAATGTGCAAACCTCGATGGTGAACTTCAGTGTCTCCCATTGTTTTCCCCTGCAATATATTTAAGATAGATATTGATCAGGTTATAAGTGAGATTTAGCGTGCTATCAGTAAAATATGTTAATGAAAAATAAAGGCATTGCAGATCCATCATATTAATTCGAGACACATGAAAAAGCCAAGCGTGCTAAGCTATGAAATATAGCAATTGTATATTTCACATGTATTTAGTACATCCAAATTCGATTTACCTCTCACATACATAACAATTCAAAATTGTACCAACAACAATCGAACATCACATTGCAGAATTGAACCAAATGGTTAAATGATCACCACAACAAATGAATCGAACAGTTAACTGAGTATCACATTGCACAATAGAACATACTAGAACGTTAGATTGCATAGTAGCATTACACTGGATATTTCACTAGAATTCCTTAAGGAAAGGTAGGAGCGTAACACCCATGTATTAAGCTACAGTAACCCTCCTTGATTGAGCTAAGTCATTTGCTAAACAGTGCTTGATCTCCTTCTAATCCATATCTCATTTCAAATTCCACTTTTGAAATCAACTTCAAATTATAAGTGAAATAAAGAAATTCACAAACATGCAAACTAAAATGTTCATAGCGTTGCAAATAATCCCTGGATATTTGTCATGGTGAAACCAAAATTTTAGAAAGTGCTTAAAAGCCCTAAAACATTTAAAACAGAGGTCAAAACAATATTTTAAATGCCTTTTTAAATTATAAAAATTCCAAACTACTTTAAATAAATCTCAAACTTTTAGTGGCAGTGCATAATAGTGCATTACTAATAACGGGCCAAGTTCCATATTTTACTGAACCTTTTGCTATTTAAAATAATTACAAAATAGAACAAATAAAAGAAAATAGAAAATGAAAAAGGGAAAAGACCTAATGCTACTTTGCCACTCGGCCTAAGTGCCACAGTGCACTGTGGCCTAGCCCACCCCGGGTCATCCCCTTCCTGTGTTCACAGAGGCGGGGTGGACTCCGTGCGGCAGCCCATGGTGAGGATGGCCACGTGCTGGCCATCCCCGTCATCCCCGGCACCCTTAATACCGTCCCGCGGCCTTCCCTGAACCCTAGCCCCGTCTCCTCCCTCTCCCACGCGCCTCCACTCTCCTCGCAACGCTCGACCGAGCCGCCGTCGGCCGCACCACTACCTCGCCGTCGCGCTGCTCCTCCAGACCGTCCCCGGCCTCCCCGACCTCGCCTTCGTGCTCGCGGTGAGCATCTCTCCCGATCCCCCCATTTCCCCTCTTCGATTCGGCGCCGTAGACCAGTGCCCGCCTGTCGCTGCCATGACCGGAGCTCCGCCCCCGCTCGCGCTCGCTGTGCGTCCTCGCCTGTGCCTGGCCGCGCTCCCGCGGGGCTCTGCTCGTCGCCCACGCCCCGCACTCGTCTGCGCCCGCCCGCGCGGGACCCGCTCCCGCAGCCGCCCCTACCCTCGCCCCTGTGTGCCCTGCCTCGCCGGCTTTCGCTCGCCCGATGCCGCTCCCGCGTGCCCTTGTAGCTCGCCCTGGCCGCGTGCGCGCCCGCCGCTGCTACTTCTGGCCATGGCCATGGTCGACGCCGCAGTGTGCGTGTTGTGTGTGTGCATGTGTGTGGCCGCCTAGGCCACTGCTTAGTGGGGCCGGCACTAATAGTTTAGGTCTAATTAGATTTTAGTTAGATTAATTAGGGTCAAGTTAGTCTAATTATTCAATGACATGTAGGACCCACTGTTAGATTAAAATAAATAGATCAAATTAAAATAATTGGGACAATGACAATTGGACCTCACTGGCACTGTTCATCATTGGACCAGTCAATGTTGACTGGGTCAACTGGGCCCTCTGGCCCCACATGCCATACACATGCACACATTCCTGGGTACACTCCTGTGTACCCATAGCAATTTGTCCGTTTATTAATTCGAATTAAATTAAATCCAGTAATTTTAGAAAATGATTAAAACTTTGATAAAATCATATAAAATAATCCGTAACTCGGATGAAAATAATTTATATATGAAAGTTGCTTAGAAAAATATAACGAATCCGAATATGCTATCCGTCCATCTATCACATGCCTCTAGCATGATGAACATGGAACTTTCCTCTTCGGATCATCTATCATGTAGCACTGCGTTAGGTCACCCCTAGCACTGCATATTGCCTTGTCATGCATCATGAATCATTTGTTTGCTTTATATTTATTGTTTCTTCCCCCTTTTCGCTCCGGTAGACCCCGAGACCGACGCTGCTACTGGGTACGACTACACCACTGACGTTCAACCACTTACAGCCGAGTTTCCAGGAAAGAAAAATCCCCCTGATCATTCCTATATCGCCCATTCCTTCTCTCTCATGCCTGCATTAGATTTTTCTACTGTATTTGATTTCTCCTATTCTAATGCATAGCCTGATTTTGTAACCTACTATTGTTACCTACCTACTTACCCTATATGCTTAGTATATGTTGGTTAGTGATCCACCAGTGACCCTCACCTTGTCCCTATTGCCCCCGCTTCATCATCGACGACTCGATCAACGTGATCGACGCCCTGAGCCCGACACATCACCTCACACCCCCTCAGTTGTACGACTCTGCAGAGCTACTATCGAGTGCCGAGGGTGATACCTCGTAACACACTCCTGATGCTAACTCTATAGTGAAGCTAGTCGGTCGTGGATTACGGAGGGTGATTCCTCCTTCACCACTTCCGACAACGACTCTGTCGTGCAACACCTCAAGTGTGAATCTTCGAGGGTGATTCCTCCCAGGTCACCTTGACGGTTACATCAAGTGGAATCCATCGAGGGTGATTCCTCGGATTTCCCCCTTGATGCTATGGACACACGGCTACTTTGACTTTACGTCAGAACCATGTGAAAGACGGGTCGGCCCCGAGGGGTACCCGCGAGAGAAATGTGAAAGACAGGTTGGCCCCGAGGGGTACCCATGAGTAATGTGTAGTCGGGTTGACACGGAGGGTACCTGCGAGATAATTACGCGGCACGGCCGGGCATTGCCGTAAGTCTGTCAAACGAGGTGACGAGACCATGGATTGTGGATCATTGATCTTCTTCGCGCGCTCCCAAGACACTAACGGGTTTCGATATGTGATCTGAGTAGGCCTCTGGCCTTTTTCGCACTGACCACCATGCAGGAATAAGTATGGGCACTCTGCGTCGTACATTCTCCCGAAAGCTCTTCAGACGTCACAGTGAGCGGCACGCGCCCGGGTGGCCCGCATAAGCACCTGCTTTGTATAAAGAGGTAGCTAGGACTTATCCCGGCCGTCCTCATAACGTGCAGGAGTGCTTAGGGTGATGGGACCATGACCCGTTTGCACAATGGATTTAGACCGGCGTGTTGACATCTCTGTTGAGCCTAGGTAGGACTACGACGTGTCGATCAGCCGAGGCCGGGCATGACCTAGAAAAGTGTATTCGGCCAGAGTTAATCGAGCGTGTTGGGTAAGTTTGTGCACCCCTGCAGGGAAGTATATCTATTCGAATAGCCGTGTCCACGGTAACGGACGCTCGGAGTTGTATCCCGATCTATACAACTAGAACTGGATACTGGAGACATGAAATGAATGTGATGGCTCCGGGATTGCTTTCTCGCAGGGAGTCGAGGAAGGATCTCTGGGCGTTACTACAACATAATTATCACTTATAATATGCGAATATGTACTCTTCTAATGCTGCAATACGATGCAAGATGCTAGTCTTCGATAGGCTAGGTTTTCCCCTCTCTTCTGGCATTTCTGCAGTTCAGTCCAAAGATATATCCCCATTCCTTTGATACGGATGCATACTTAGCATAGATCTGATGTAAGTCTTGCGAGTACTTTGGATGAGTACTCACAGTTGCTTTGCTCCCCTTTCCCCCTTGATACGATTGTTGCGATCAGATGACGGAACCCAGAGCTAGCTGATCCCGCCGAAGGCTACTACTACTCTGACGGAGCCTACTACTATATGGAGGCCGCCGACAACCAGAAGTAGACAGGAGGCTCCTAGGCAGGAGGCCTGCGCCTTTTCGATCTAGATGTCGTTGTTTTTCTCAGCCTTCTTAAGGCAAACTTTTTTATTTATGTCTGTACTTAGATATTGTTGCTTCCGCTGACTTATGTACTCGAGCCTTCGTGGCATTGCTTGTAATATAAAGCTTTATGTTTGAATTTGTTTCTAGAGTTGTGTTGTGATATCTTCCCACGAGTCTCTGATCTTGATCGTGTGTATTTGCATGTATGATTAGCGTACGATCAAGGAGGGGGCGTCACAAGTTAGTATTAGAGCCGACTGCCTGTAGGAATCCCCTTTCCAACTCCTTGGCCGAAGTTGAGTCTAGTCTTTTAAAAACTATTTTACTAACATTGTTGTGTGGCTTACGGGCCCACATCGTAAATGGTTGGGATTAGGATATTTTATTCCTCTTCTTTACTATGGGTTCTGATCTCTCTTCTATTTGGGTTAAAGATTTTGCTAACTCTAACATTAGGTTCTCGTGATCACATCCACCTAGAGAGCCGTATTATCGACATCTGTTTCTTTTGAAAGTATGATGCACACACTGTCATTTGACATATTTGAACCTCCTTGTTTCAGATGCGTCCCGCAAGGCAGCTCGTACGCCAGACTATGGCCGTCGATGCAACTGGATTCCCGACCATTCTGGTCGACCTCTTGACCAGGCTAGGATATTGTTGGTACCCCGAGTACAATGTTTACGAGGACTACCACGAGTTCAGCCAGGAGTAGTACCACGATGTGGTTTGTATCTTCGATCGGCAGAACATCTCCATCACTGAGCTGCACACCTATCATGGTGTTGGAGTGACTATTGATATGGCATTCCATGATGCTTCCTATGCTGCTATCGTCCATCGCCATGGAGAGCACCCCCGCTTGGAGGACACTGGGTTCAGATACACCCCGTATGTCCCCACTGGGAATGAGAGTGGATACTACACCACTGTCTGCACCCCTTACGTGCGATGTCGTTACGACCCCCAGGTTCTGGTTCAGTACGCCGAGGCTCTGGATCGTACTGCTCGAGCTCTTGTTGTCGAGTTGTACGCCACTCATGCTCGTCTTTAGGACGCTCTGACATAGTTTCTGCCAGTAGTCAGTGCGAGGATACATCCTGAGCACATCCTTTACCCGCGCAGGACAGAGCTACCACCAGGTCTTGAGTGACCTGCTATTGGAGGTTTAAATCCTCCACGTGGGCCTATGCTCCCCGTACGGGATCGGGTTCTGCACCAGAGTGCTCACGGAGTGCAGGATCCTCATATCGAGGGCGCCATGCATCGTCACCTGCAGTTACCTGGCTTTAATGGTTTTCTCCGACGTTGATGTAGCCATCGCTATGTCCCATTGTTGTATCCCTCTACCGCGTGCGTGCATGCCGCCTAGTTTGTCTAGGTTATTTTCCTTTTCCGAACTCGTAATCACTGGCTTGTAATAGACCTATGTATGGATCTGTATGTCATGTTTGACTACTATGATGTATCTATTGCACTTATTTCTTTGTGCATGTTACCTCATGAATGATTCCTTGTCTTTCCTTTTACTCAATGCTAAACTACCACTGTTAGAATTTGACAGAATGGTTAGGCCATCTGGTCATGGCCGTGGTGCCAACAATCCACCACCACCCGAATATATGGCTGGAATGATACAACAGTTTGAGCCGAACCGCCAGTTTATGCAAGGGCTTGTGGATCAATTCCCGCGGCCGAATATGAATCAGCTGCCAGCCCCAATAACCCTGGAAGACTTTGTGCGCCTCAACCCTATTATCTATTATAGCTCAACTCAGCCCCTTGATGCCGATGACTGGCTCCGTGACATCACGTATGAACTGGAGTCTGCTAACGTCACCCTTGCCAACTATGTCACTTTTGCATCCTTCTTCCTGAAGGGTCCCACTGCTCAATGGTGGGACAACCACAGGCGTTCACAGCCTGTTGGAACCATCATTACCTGGCTAGAGTTCCAAGCTGCCTTTCAGGCCTGCTACATTCCTCAGGGAATCATGGACAGGAAGAAGCGAGAGTTCCACAACCTCACACAGGGCAACAAGACCATAGATGCTTATCAGCGGGAGTTCCTTGACTTGTCCTGCTATGCTGAAGAAGATATCACTACTGATGCTCACAGATAGGAAAAGTTCCATGAAGGACTTCACCCTGATATCAAGCTCGTGCTCCTTGTTCAGGACTTTGCTGACTTCACTACCTTGGTGAACAAGGCCATTCAGGTTGACACATGTCTGCAGGAATACAAGGAAGGCCTCAAGCGCAACCGTGATGTGGGCCCATCTTCGGGCTCATCATCACAAAAGCGGCGGATATGGATTCCCCACAACATGTACCATTCACCTGCTCCTGCTCCAAGGCCGTCCTATGTCGCGCCTTGTCTGCCTTCTCCACCACCTAGGCAGCCGAGACTTCCAGCTGCACCACCCCGAGCTCCTGCTCCCCGTCCCAATGACGGGCTGTGCTTCAAGTGTGGTCATCCAGGTCACCGTGCCAGAGAATGGAATCAGAATCAGAATCAACTTGCACTGCCTTCAACTGGCTGTGGTAACAACCAGCCCCGCAACAACAATGCCATGCCTTCTTATGGTCATGGTCAGGCTAACAACATTGAACTGAATGAAGCTCAAGACCAACCTACTACTGTGATGGGTACTCTTCTTGTTAATTCAGTGCCAGCTTCTGTTTTATTTGATACAGGAGCACCACATTCTTTGATGTCAGAAGATTCTGCATACATGCATGTCATTAAATACGAAGAGATGAACACTCCACTAGTGGTACACACCCCCGCGGGCCAATGTCGAACCTCCATGGTTAGCCACAACGTCACCATTGAAATTGAAGGGTTGGAATTCCATGTCTCTCCCATTATTTTGAAGTCTTCCAATATTGACCTCATTCTAGGAATGGATTGGTTGAAAACACATACTGCTTCAATCGTTTGTGCCACAAAAACCGTCCATCTCCTACATCCTTCGAATGAGATAGTAAGCTACCATGCTCGTCTAGTTCGAGATGTCTAAGCCTGGATTTATTTATTAAATGCATTGAATGCGCCACCTATTGAGGGGATTGAAGGCATTCCAGTTGTTTGTGACTTCCAAGATGTCTTTCCAGAAGAACTTCCACGAGTTCCCCCTATTAGAGCTGTCGAGTTTGTCATCGACTTAAAACCCGACACCACTCCTATCGCCAAACGACCTTATAAGATGCCTCCTCATGAACTCCTTGAACTTAGGGAAGAAATCGACAATTCACTTTGCAAAGGTTTCATTCGTCCAAGTTCATCTACCTGGGGGGCACCTTCTCTCTTTGTCAAGAAGAAGGATGGCACGAACCATTTGGTCCAAGACTACCGACCCTCAACCAAGCAACAATTCAGAACAAATATCCACTTCCTTGGATCAACGATCTGTATGATCAACTTGTTGGTTCCTTCATATTTTCTAAACTCGACTTGAGGTTGGTTTACCACCAGATCCGCATTTGTGATGAGGATATTCCAAAGACCGCATTCGTTACTCGCTATGGTTCATACGACTACACCGTCATGTCTTTCAGTTTAACCAATGCTCCAGTAACATTCTCTCGTTTGATGAACTATATCTTCATGGATTAGCTCGACAAGTTTGTCGTGGTTTATGTGGATGATATCCTGGTGTATTCCAAGAATAAAGAAGAACATGCTAAACATCTTCGTCTTGTACTAGAAAAGCTTCGAGAGCATCAGCTATATGCCAAATACTCCAAGTGTGAGTTCTGGTTACCCGAAGTCACTTACCTTGGTCATGTCATCTCCAAGGATGGTATTGCGGTCAACCCAGAACGAGTTCATGCTATTCTTGACTGGGCTCCCTGATACGTCTCCAACGTATCGATAATTTATGAAGTATTCATGCCATATTTGCCTATGATTACAATACTCCTATATGGTTTTGATGCACTTTATATGATTTATTTAGAACTAACCCGGACATGCGCTGTTTTCAGCAGAATTACCATGGTGTTGTTTTTGTGCAGAAAATGAAAGTTCTCGGAATCGCCCGAAACTTTTTGGTAATTTTTTCTGGACCAAATAAGCAATATTGGAGCGAGAACCACTGAGGGGAGCCACCCCTTGGCCACAAGCCATCAGGGCACGGTCCAGGGGGGGGGGGTCGTGGCCTGTTGGCTTGTGGGGCCCTCGTAGCTCCGTTGCGTGTGATTCCAACGCTGAAAAATCCTATAAATACCACATCGAACTTCCGCTCCGCCGCCGCAACTCCCTGTATCGACGAAAAACCCATCTGGAGGGTTTCCAGTACCCTGCCGGAGAGGGGAAATCATCTTCGGTGGCCATCTTCATCATCCCGGCGAAGGCCATGACAAGGAGGGAGTAGTTCACCCTCGGGGCTGAGGGTATGTACCAGTAGCTATGTGTTCAATCTCTCTCTCTCTCTCTCTCTCTCCCTCTCGTGTTCTTGAGATGTCACGATCTTGATGTATCACGGGCTTTGTTAATATAGTTGGATCATATGGTGTTCTTCCCTTGCCATCTTGTTGTGATGAATTGAATCTTTCCCTTTGAGATATCATTATGTTGGATTGAATATTTTGGTTGAGAACACTTGATGTATGTCTTGCATGCGGATACCCGTGGTGACAATGGGGTATTCTATTGATTCACTTGATATATGTCATGGCATCAACTTGCGGATTCCAGTGACCTAGGGGATGTATGCATAGGGGATGATTGCACATCTTCATACCATGTTCTCCGATAGAAATCTTGGGGTGCTCCTTGAAGTTCTTTGTGTTGGATTGAATATGATAGATCTAAAATTGTTGATGCATAACGTATAATTTACCCACGGATACTTGAGGTGACATTGGAGTATCTAGGTGACATTAGGGTTGATTGACATGTATCATTGGTGTTATTTTACTACGAACTCTAGGGCTGTTTGTGACACTTATAGGAATAGCCCAATAGATTGACCGGAAAGAATAACTTTGAGGTTTCTACTACCTACACCAATTTCATCTTATTGTTCTCCGCTAGATAGGAACTTTGGAGTGATTCTTTGTTGCACGTTGAGGGATGATCATATGATTCAACTATGTTAGCATTGTTGGGGGATTGCACTAGTAAAAGTATGAATCCTAGGCCTTGTTTCCAAGCATTAATATATCATTTTGCTTGCTGTTTTACACTTGTTACCTTGCTGTTTTTATATTTTAAGATTACAAAAACCTATATCTACCATCCATATTGCACTTGTATCACCATCTCTTCGTCGAACTAGTGCACCTATACAATTTGCCATTGTATTGGGTGTGTTGGGGACACAAGAGATTTCTTGTATTTGATTGCAGGTTTGTTTGAGAGAGACCATCTTCATCCTACACCTCCCATGGATTGATAAAGCTTAGGTCATCCACTTGAGGGAAAATTGCTACTGTCATTCAAAACTCTGCGCTTGGAGGCCCAACAGAGTCTACAAGAATAAAGTTGCGTAGTAGACATCAAGCTCTTTTCTGGCGCCGTTGCCGGGGAGGTGAGCGCTTGAAGGTATATCTTTAGATCTTGCAATTAAATCTTTTAGTTTCTTGTTTTTCACTAGTTTGGTTTTATAAAAGAAAACTACAAAATAAATATAAATGGATCCTCACCCACTTGCTAATCTTTTCAAAAGACCCAATTATGTTGCAACAATTGCTAGTGAGAGTTCACTAGATTATCTTTATGAGGTCTTGCTTGAAAATCATGAATCTAAAAATTGTGAAATTTATAAAGTGATTCATGATAGTTCCTTGAATGAAAATCATGATAGCAATATTGTTAGTATGAATTCTCTGAATGTCCATGAAGCTAATGATGATTGCACTAGTCATGATAAGAAGATTTCCTATAAGCATGTCGATTTTTGTGGAGTGAATAAAATTTGCATAGATATGCCATATAGGGATGATAGATTTTGTAAGAAGCATAAAAATGATATGACTGAATCATTGCTTAAGGAGATAGATGAACGTGCCACAAGATTATGCTCTCTTCATCCCATTACTTGTGAACTTTGCAATAGGGTTGGTCATCTTAATTTCCAATGCATGCTTTTTCATGACCGAACCGTTTCCAAATATTGTGATAATTTGATCTCCCGTGAACACTATAATGAGCTTTGCCTATTTTTGGGGTGTGAAGAATTATCACATAAAAATGATTGATTTGATATATTCATTGTCACAAATGGTAATGAAGCTAATCTACAAGAAATCTATATGTTTTGCGTAGTGAATTGCAAGGAGAATGCCTATATTGCCAACTATAGAAATAATGAGAAACCGATAGAATATAAAAGGAATGCTAATGAAAGGGCAAAGGTCTTCCATTACCCTCCTATTGTTTCTCGTAATGAATCAGGTTGCAAGGAGGAGTTTCCCATCGAACGAATCTCTTCAATAAGAAGCTCAGAAAAATTACATAAACCCACACAAAATGTGGTAAAAGAGAAGAAGAAAAGAAGAAAAGGTAAAGGTAAAAAGGTATCTCTCCCAAATAATGTTGCTCCTATGATTGTTGAGAATGAATATGAAAGTAGTGTGGACGATGATACACTTGATGATTATTTTGTTATGCCTACTACTTGTTGTGATGAGGATGATTGGTAAGATAATGATACTCCTTATAATATTGAAAATCTTTTTGGCACCAACTTGGAAAATTATGATGATAAAAATTGTTACACTATAGGTGCTATTCATGCTATTGATGATTATGCTAATGATATGCAAACCCACAAGCTTGGGGATGCTATGCTTGATAAGAATGACATATTTGCAAATATATTTGCTGAAATTGATGTGTGTCCCAAGCTTGGGGATGCTATGCATAATGGAGATGATCTTTTTAGTCCCCCTACTTCGAATGATCAAATTTGTTAGGATGACTGCATGCCTCCTACTTATGATGATTATTGTGATGATACTTATGTTATGAAAGGTAGTGATGATTATTATTATAAAACTTGTCACAATTATGAATACCCTTTCTCCGAACATTACTCTTTTAATGTGGAAACAATTTATAGCATTCAAGTCTCCTATGACACTCCCACTATTATGTATGAGAAGTTTGCTTGTGGGGAGAGTAATAAATTTTCTATGCTTGTGAATCATGAAGACAATGCTTTATGTGATAGTTATATTGTTGAATTCCTTCATGATGCTACTGAAAATTATTATGAGGGAGGAACATATTGTGGGGACCCTGACTCATAAGTCGTGATCACCGAATGTACGTGCACAGTGATCCTAGAGATCAATGCTCACTGAACACACAAAAACTGCATAACGAGAGTCTTACATCCATTACATACCGTTTTACCCGAATATGGCCTTTATGGCCAAGTCTTCATAATCTCACAGCGGAAATCTTCAACGATAGCGTGAACCCATGCCATCTGCCTTAACCCTACAGGCATTCTGACTGGGAAGCGTCCTAGCTCGCAAGTTCGTCACCAAAGTAGTCTTCATCATAAACTGGTCTTTCATGCTTGGCCAATAAAATAACCAGTGGCAAGCCAATGAGTACTTTGAATGTACTCGCAAGTAACCCATGTTTTGGAACAACGGATAACAAAGCATGATACAACACTAAGTAGGTAAGTTGCGGAAGGCTAGTTTTGAGTGCAATGACATGATCAAATAACTTGAAGTAGCATGCATCAACAGGTTGTAGATATCCATATGTACAGGTTCAGATATCAATATAAACAGGGCCTGAACATCTTATGTTCAATCACCATGCCAAGTCGTCTGACATAGCTCAAGTATCGTCTGAACACCTCATGTTCAGTCATCATGCCAAGTCATCCGACTTAGCTCAAGTACCAGCCTTTTTATCTCTCTCTCTCACACACACCAAGTTTTGTGAAAACATCGGACCTAGCCCAAGAGTGGTCATCCAACTATCCTTGACTGTGGACACGGCTATTCGAATAGTTTTACACTCTGCAGAGGTTGCACACTTTACCCACAAGACTCTGGGAACTTCCGTGTCAAGCCACGACTCGCGGTATGTCACATACCCGAGGTAAGCATCCGAACATTGCCTTTCCCTTGACGACACTAAACAAAGAGTCCACTCGATTGGTACACAACCCTCACGATGTACATCACACGAGCCTTGCTCAACATAGTACCATCCATGAAGGGACCAACGGTGTGCCCGGTGTCTGTAAAAACAGCCCATGATTGTCCTTCCGGCTCGACCCCGTATCGAGAGTGACCTCGTCACTCCCTCCACTAGTAATGCGGGCTCTCTACTAGTACTGACCAAGGTAATCAACAAAGCCCCGTCCCATAAGGGGTATCGTGGTTGTACATGTAAGGTTGGAATAACGGTCGCAACTTACAGCAATCCATTTTCGGAAAACCAACACTCACTTGCCTCGGTACACCACTTCTTTATCAAGTGGTTACCTAGCTCATCCTCATCTCCCTCGGGCATTAGTGGCACCCGACGGGGTTTTCGAAAAGTCTTTGAAATCATTTCCTTTCGACACCATGCATATTCCCATCCCATTTTGTGTAGCAACTACTTAACATCCTAACTACTTCCCACCCGCACAACCCTCATAGGAAGGTAGGGTCATGCACGATGCAAGTATCAACGAGAAAGTAACGAGGCATCCACCAAAGTGGCCACCCCACCATCATGATCAATTCATCGAAACATAAGGTGCTATATGACATGCATGAGAAAGGTTCTTAGGCATGGTCAAGGGGCTGCTTGCCTGGCTCAGCAAAGTCTTCGAGGTCTTCACACGCTTCTTGTCCAACTCTGAGCACTCCGTCTACTTCGTCAACTACCGTCCTAAACAACCATAATAAGCAACACAACAAGCATGAAAATAAAAGTGCTCTAGAAATAGGAGTTTTATTTTTCTTGGACATCTCTGGTCATAAGAAAAATACCAAAAATGGCTCTTCCGGATTTTGGATCACCAGAGATTTTTGAATGATGGAAATGGAGGCATTATTGATCCTATAAGAAGTCTACAGAAAACATTTTGATAATTTTTTTATGCACCCAACAAATAGGGCATGATTTTAGAAGATTTTAGAAAGTGGTTTCACTAGCTTTGGAGTTGGGGATGAATTTCCTATGATTTTCCTAAGTTGAAATGAAGGGAAAATGGGCCATTTATTTGGTCTAGCAGAATATAGCATAGGAAAAATGTTGGCCAAAGCTACCAAGATTTTTGGAGTCTCTGGAAACTTGAATCACTCCATTTGGAGTTGATTTGAATCCCCTAGGGATTTTGTAATGGGGGTTTTTCATAGTTCAAATTCAAATTTAAATTTGAACTATACAGAAAAGTTTGTAGGAAAAATATGTGAGATATATCTTTGGACAGATCAATATTTTAGGGGCACCTAGGATTTTGATTTGCCAGATTTGGAGTTGAAATGAATTTAATATTAATTATTTAGTCTCTCCGGAAAAAGAAAAAGGGTAAAAGAGATTACCCCAACGGGCCGGGCCGGCCTAGCTGCTCGGCCACGCGCGCGAAGCCGGTGACGCCGAAGGCGTACTCCTCGGAGTATGCCTCCTCTTCAGGGAGGCGGGAAGCGGCGGGGGCATTTCCACTTGAACGGGGGGGGGGGGGGGCTTAGCCACTGACCGGCAGGTCCTGCCTGTCAGGTCCCTCTCCTTCCTCCTGCCCGAGCCAGGGGGAGACGGGGGAGGCAAGGCCGAGCATGCGCCGGTGATGTCCTGGCGGTACATGCCACCTCCGGCGACGCCCGGGCTACCAGCGGTTTCAGGAGGCCGCGCCGGTCCATCCATGGCCTGCACGGACGTCGAGGGCCACTGGAGCGTCGGTGGCGACAGAAAGAGCGGATGGCGACGGAGGCGACCTCGGGCAAGGCGGTACAGTCGACAAGAGGAGGAATGGGATGGAGGGGAGGTTCTTGGAGGTCGCCCACATCCTCTACAGTGGACATGAGGGTGAGACGGACACCGGGGAGCTCCAATTTGAGCGGAGGCCGAGGCGGCAATTCCAACCATGGGGAGAGGAGGGCATGGGAGGACGGGGAAACCGGCCCATGGGGTCTGCGGGAGAGAGGGGGAGCGAAAGGAGCCGAGAGGGGCGCTCAGGGAGGCCTCTTATAACTGCAGCACCGGAGCATCGTAGGCTACATCCACGGCCACGGCCTGGACTATGCCAGAGGCCATGGGGCGTGCTGAGGCGTGTCTGGGGTCTCCATGGGGCTCGACTTCGTAGCGGGGGAGGGAGAGAGAGAAGCCAGGGGAGGCAGGGGCTTGCGCGTGCGAGGTCGCCCATTGGCGCTCTCGGGCGGCCGGCGAGCGTGCGAGGGGAGGCCAGCAGAGGGAGAGAGAGAGAGGAGGGGGACAGGGCCATAGCATGTCCCGGACGTCGAGGGGCCTCGACTGGCGCGCGGGGGCGGCCCGAGGTGGCCAGAGGACGCGGGTCAGCGCTCGAGTGCGCTGGAGCGCGCTCCAGAGCGGGCTTTTGGCCGGCATGGGCATGTCTGCATGCTCTCGAGCGCAGCCACTTGCGTCTACCAGGTACAGAAAGAATAAAATAGGGGGAAGGGAGCATTGGATGCTCTGGGTGTTGGCCAGGAGAGTGGGAAAGCTGAGAGAGAGGGAAGAATGGGGCTGTCCAGGGGGTGCAAGTGAGGATTCCACCCCCTCAATCATGGAGCTGGGTGCTGGGGTTGTTACTGGAGGTAGCTGGCAACCAGGAGGGTCTGTGGTAAAAATATGGGCTCAAGGAGAACACTTCTGGTCCTTTAATCATTGAGTAAGAATAATGGGCAGAAGGTGTTTGTTAGCTGTTTGGGATAGCTAAAGGATTCTACTTGCCATGAGATTTACCAGGACCATATGGTGGGTAAAAATAGGGTTGTTCACCAAGTTTGAGCTCATTTGAAGAAAGTTGCTAATGAAAACTTTATAAACCCTAGAAATAGGCAGAAATGGTTTTGTTTAGATCTATCTAAGATATCTTGCTCTCCCTAATGCACCACTTGGTGTGGTGTCACCATTAGGCTGTTAGAGCATGTACTACTACAGAATGGTCCAAAGACGACACAGCAATCAGAGACCCTTCGACGAAACTGTGTGTGATGACCAAATCGCAAACGATATAGTTATAGCTCTGTCGCTAATGACGCGAACTGTGTGCGATGACGGGCCCATCAAAAACGATCCCAAAAAAAGTTGTGTGTGCGATCTGTGGCAAACAGTTCACCCAGATAAATTGTTTGTGATTGTACAATATAACACAAACGGTTAGAAAAATGTAAGTGTGTGCGATGTACGACATACAGTTCACCCTGACAAACTGTTTGCGCTGATCCAGCAGAACACAAGCGATTGTGCAGATGATTATGTGTGCGATCGACGGCACACATGTCACTCGGATGAACTATTTGTGATGAGATAAGATAACATAAATGGTTACATAGATCAAGATGTGTGTGATAGACAACATACAGGCCACTGGGATGAACTGTGTGCGATAAGAAAAAAATAACACAAACGGTTACTCAGATCAAGATGTGTGTGATAGACAGCATACATGCCACTGGGATGAACTATTTGCGATAAGCAAAAATAACACAAATGGTTGCTCAGATCAAGATGTGTGTGATGTATAATATACACATGCCATTTGGATGTGTTGTGGGCAAACGGTTCTGAACTGTCAGGGACTGATGAAATCATCACCGATGGATATAGTTGTTTATTCCGCATGCGATATGATTTGCTCAATCTGCCCACAAACATCTATGCTTCTATTTAGAACAACATGATTGGATAACCAAATTAAACATCCAAATACATAAGTGACTACACACATAACATTGGCACACCTTAATAAACAATTACACACATAACAACATGATTGCCATAACCTAATTAAGCATCCAAATACATAAGTGACTACACACATAACATTGGTGCGCACACCTCAATAAACTATTACATGCATAATAAACTTATCCCTCTAAAACTACAAATATTTCGGCGTAGAGGGAGTATGAGCAACGATCATCAAATCATCTACTTCCTGTGACGCTTGCCGCCACCGCTCTGCTTGTGGATCGATCCCGCGTCGTCTTCAGGTAGGAGGCACTTCCTCATGTCAACGATCCACCTGAACATCTCGTAGCAAGTGTACGCTTGCTTTGCCGCGGTCTGGAGGTGATATTCTCCCAGTTTCTTCACCCAGCCCCTGTGTCAGACAAGCTTATTCTTGTCGCACTCAGCCTTCATGTCTCTATAGTAGCGGTCGATGATGGCCTCGGCCAGGTCAACATGGGAGTCCATGTTCTTCTTGCAGTCCCAGACCTTGTAGTGGCCGCGGATGTCGACAAGCTTCTGGCAGGCCAAGCCCAAAGTCTTGAGCACCTTTGGATCGTTGGTGGTGTCCACCATAGCGAACCTGTAGTTAGGGCTGTTGACAAACCTGGTGAAACGCTCGCAAGGCACTGTGGCCAGGCAGTAGTGGTAGAGGAGGACGTGATGGCCGAGGCACAACTGGGCGACGGCAACCTTCTGATCATGCCCGACACGACCGCCGGTGTAAGCGAGGTCGAAGCCGACCACTTTGTACTTGTCATCCGCATCAAGCAACCACTCCATAGTGCCGATGGAGTCCACCATGCCCAGGTCGTTAGGTCAGCGAAGCATGAGCGGGCGCTCCGAAGTAAAGGCCAAACACTTCGGCCTAAGGGGAATGAGAAACAAAATGACAAGATGAGGTGCCCCGGGTACCCCCATATAGAAAGAAGGGTCGAAGGTTTTGGGCCTGTAGCTTTCCCCGCCCCCCCTCGTCGAGTGGTGCTTGTTTGGGGGGTGTGCCACCAGAAAGCGGGCTTGAAGCTCTCGCCTTACCAACAAGCCGACTGCTGATGGCTGTTGGTCACGACTACTACAAAAAAGTGAAGATGAATCTTTCTATTTCACATGGAGGAGTGTGCATCTTTATGTTGGGTGTTCTTATGTAAACTCAAAGGCTCAAATCGTCTATATCAATGCAAGTATAGATGGATGGAGTGACTCGTGCTTTCGAACCATAAACTATTGCCGCCTCTCGGGAGCGCGTGTTACTATTCCATTCTGTGGAGCACAATCCAACGGAAAAAAGTATATTTCCAACCTACACCTTTAGTTGTTCCAGCTCGTGAGCAAGACGACTATGGAATTCAGATTTCCTTTCTCTCGAAGCAAGCTAGTCCTTAATTAATGATAGGGAAGGAAGGAATTGCTCTTAGCTGTACAATTAGGACCTCGATATGGTTCTATTCTCTTCATAGTCTCGGAGGTTATGTTCCTTTTTGCTTTTTTTTGGGCTTCTTCTCATTCTTCTTTGGCACCTACGGTAGAGATCGGAGGTATTTGGCCCCCAAAAGGGTTTGGTGTTTTAGATCCTTGGGAAATCCCTCTTATTAATACCCCTATTCTCCCTTCATCCGGAGCTGCCATAACTTGGGCTCATCATGCTATACTCGCGGGGAAGGAAAAACGACCAGTTTACGCTTTAGTAGCAACCGTTTCACTGGCTACCGTGAGGTCCGTCTTCCTCATGTGGGTCTCCACATGATGCTCGCCGTACTCCATTGGAGCGCCGCTGGACATCCTCTCTGTATGCATCATCGAGGGTGTGCTTATTGTGTTGTGGGCGCGATTGAAAGCGTGAAGAGACTATGGTTAATGGCCGTGTGTATAAATGGGGGTCGGACGTCCTGTAAACCCGGCACTTTCGGATGGCAGTTTTTGCAGTGCACGCGTGATTCAGTCAAGGAAGAACGTAACTGCATGGGGCGACGCGCGTGGCTCAACCGCATGCATATGGAGCGCCGAACGTGATCGTGGGACGGCCCCAACCGCTGGCAGAGCGCGCGTGCGGGGGGGGGGGGGGCGAGAGCAGAGCACATGGAGGGACGCGAGAGCAGAGCACGCGGTGGGACGCGAGGTCGAACCAGACCACTTTGTGCGTGTCCACTACGGCATGCATGGTGAACTGGCGCTCATCGTCGGCAGCCGCTGGGAGCGCCATTGGAGCCACGCAGGATACCCTCGATCGTGGTTCTGCTTCTTAAGGTCCGGATATTAATCGTCAATTGCATATTAATGTCCAGATATTAATCGTACATTGCAAACTAAGGAAAAGATGGTACTACAGAACAACATCATGATTGCATAACCTAAATAAACATCCAATTACATTACTGACTACAGATAACATTTGCACACATCAATTAACAAGTACAAGCATACTAAACTAGTAGTAACGATCATCAAATCATTCATCTATTATTCTTGTGACGAGGGGTGCCGGTCGGCGCAGGACGGAGGCACTTCCTCATGTCAACGATCCGCCTGCACATCTCGCAGCTTACGTACGCTACCTTGGCCGCGTACTTGACGTGATCTTGATCCAGTCTTCGGACCCAGGCGCGATGCCAGGCAACCTTCTTCTTCTTGCAGACATCCTTCATGCCTCCGTAGTAGGGGTCGATGATGCACATGGCGAGGTCAACCAGGGAGTCCTTATGCTTCTCCTCGTTGCCCAAGATCTTGTACATGCATTGGATGTCCACAAAATTCCGGCAGGCCAAGCCCATGGCCTTGAGCACCTTTTCATCGTTGGTGGTGTCCACCGTACCGAATATGTAGTCGGGGCTGTTGACAAACCTGGCGAATCGATCGCAAGGCCTTGTGGCCAGGCAGTAGTGATAGATGAGGACGTAATGGCCCACACATAGCTGGGCGACAACAACCTTCTGATCATGCCCGGCACGACCGCCAGTGTACTCGAGGTCGAAGCCCACCACTTTGTACTTGTCATAGGCAAGTAACTGCTCCATGGTGTGGATGGAGTTCTCCACCCAGATCGGGTCATTGGTGTACACCACCATGAGGTTCTTGAACCTTACGTGGGTGTCCACGTAGGCATGAATGGTGAACTGCCGCTCGTCGTCGGCAGCCGCTGGGAGCTCCGCCATTGGAGCTGAGCAGGATATCCTCTCTCTATTTGGAGTGTGAATCTGCTTCTTGCGTTGTGGGAAAGATTGAAGAGAGACAGTAGGTTAAAAGAACAGTGGAGTAAATGGGGGCTGGACGGGCTGTAATTGGCACGTCTTGTCACCGCATTCCCGGCGGAGGATTGCTGTGCAAGCTTGACCAGCGCTCGAACAAGAATTTCCGGCGGTTCGTTTGGCCATGCGGCGGCTCGAAGTGCCGCCATCGTATAGTTGGTGAGTCCGTTCCCGAGCGCAACCACGCACAGCCTCCCGCCCGGCTCGGTTCGCCATGCGTCGGCTGGAAGAAGCTCCCATTATTGGGGGGGGGTGTTAAATGGCAAACGGTTAGCAAAACCGATGCGTGTGCAATGACTTCAAGCAGCGTACACGTTCAACACTAAGCAGCGGTGTGACATATGCAGTGCGGGTGCGACTGGGAAGGACGGTGAGGGTTTTGTAACTTTTGTTAAGCGGGGACGATGGTGAGGGTTTTCTCGGCCAGAATAATAATGCGCTTCGGAGGTGACGGTTCAGTAGACATAGCCGTTTGTGATAAGTGTCACTACGGTGCAAGTGGACTGGCGTGGTCCGTGGGAATGCGTTCTGGACAATCAGGACACACCCGTGTCGTGGCACAATGTTAGTCCTCGCACCCGGTTTCAATCCGGGAAAATAACCAAGTTTGTGGGTTCCAAATTTCATCTTACGTGTGACACCTGAATTTTTTACCGCATTCAATAAGTTTGCAGGTAATTCAAGCATTTTTACCGTAATATGCATAGTGTAAAAAAACTGCCTAAACTCAAACGTAGCTGTGCGTGTTGTGGGCAAACAGTTGCTAGTAGTAAATTGTGTGGGGACTCTAAGATAAGCATGAATATTCCATCTACCAAACTGATTGCAGCTCAAGTCTGCAATTACATTGCTCTACGTATTACTTCATAAAACAGAGTCTCACCGAAATCTAGATCAACATATAATAAACATAACTCAAGCAGTGATATATGACGCACAAACTATAGATAGCTAGGGCAGTGCTGGCATCAGGACATGTATATATAACTCAATCCTAATCGTACCCACCAACAACGTAAACTTTCTCCAGGTACTCCACGTACGCGGCGTGCGCCACCCTCCGAGAATACTTTTGCCTGAAGGAGCCAACGGCTCGTCCTCTAGCATGCGCCAGAACACTTGCAAACGCGGGGTTAAGCCTTTGGGCGCAGAACGGGCATCCGAAGCCCCCATTCTGGGTCTTGATACGACGATTATGCGTTCCCGCATAGAGCTCCCTGAGCTTTTGTTTCTTGTACCTTCTCTGGTCGTATTTATCGCTGCCAACATCGTCAGATAGCACCTATACATATAATAAAAAATAATGACATTGATGAATAAAATGCATAAATGATGTCACAAACAACTTAGGGCAACAAAATAATTAACTAATGACTTTAAATGCATGGACCGATTATTGTCAAACAAACAAGGAACTTTGAAGTAAGTACTACTCCCCATCATCACTAAAGTAGTGATCTACATGCTCTTATACAATGTTTATTTACAAATGGGTACATGTACAATCATCTATGTAGATGGATTATTAGCAAAGTGATCATTTGTACAGGTCAACCATTAAATCACTGTAAAACCTTAGACATAATATTAGTAATCATATGTACGGATGTCACTTATCCAAGTCACTTATCATTTACCTAACAAACAATCAATACGATCTATCGAATCTTACTCTGATTACATGGATTGAAATCACATGAACCCCGGGCGAATTCCAAAAAAAGGCGGAAACAGAACTAATCAGAGATACCCTATGATATAATTACCAAAATAGGGGGGGGGGTTGTCTAACATGTTCTCCGTCGTCGTCGGAGTTGTCGCCGTCGGAGTCGTCGTCGGTGGACTGGTCATCAGAGAGGTCGTAGTAGTCTCTGTGCAGCACCGCCTCCTGCCGGGAAGGCACGACGGGGCTTACGACATCATGGCGATGCTTCTGTCCGCGTGAGACCTCATCGGCGGGGAGGGCAACCTCATCGCCCAGCATCAAGAGATGCTTAGTTGCTTCGCCGACCCCGACTTCGAACCCTGCATCACCACACCCTCCGATGGTGCGCTTGGTCACCATCTGATACACTTATGACTGGGAACGGCGGCGAGGATGCAGGCACGGTGTGTGTGGAGAGAGGGGAGTGCGGCCGCCTGCTATAACCAGCGGCACAGTCGCGATTAATATAGAGTGGTTGGGAGCTAAGCGGGAGGCGGTTAAACGGCTCGCCTCCCGGTGAACTTACTTAGTGGTCTTCTCGCATGCCTCACCCCTGCTCGCACGTTTCCCGGTTAGCCTGGACTGCTCGCACATCTCCCGGTTAGCCTGCGCAGAGGACTGCTCGCAAGCGTCCCGTCAATTCACACACCATCTTGCACATCTCCCAGTGGGCCAGAGCAGCCTGCTCGCACGCGCCCCGTCAATTTACACACCTGCTCGCACGCCTCATGGTCAGCCTGAGCAGCGGACTGCTCGCATGCGTCCCATCAACTCACGTCCACTCAGACGGCACACGGGGCTCGTGGTGGTACGTAATATTTCGTTGGGACCAACGCACACGGTTGAATAATGCAATCGTTCGAGATGGTAACGTGACAAGTGTGTGTACCAAGTACCAACCTTTAATAAGCTCCTGTTTATATCATGAAACGAAATCCCAAGTTTCAGGATTTCAGTTGATTTTTGGATTTACTTCAATTTAAAATAATTTTTTCGATGTTTGAGGCCGATCTATCTGAAAACCAATATTTTTAATGTTTTCCACGACGCCAAGAGGTTTGAGGTTCCTTACCATTTATTGCATGGCGACTAAACATGAACCCAAGGGGACATATGATTTCCCCCAATGAATTCCTGGAAACTCATTGTTGCATATTTTTCGAATGATATATGAACATTTTATAATTATAACACATACTGATGTGTCATGTGTTTTCTTCATGAAAATAGTTTGACGCATCTCAACATGGTGTTTTCGGTGGTGGCCGCGGGGGGAGGGGGGCTCTTTCTGTTTCACTTGTTGCACGAGCCTCTATGTGTGGGATTGTCCGTTTTGAGAGGCACTTGCCACCCCAAATTATCAAAATTGTGCATTGAAATGTTTAAAACAAGGCACACCTCTAACGTCATGCATGTTTTTAGGACACATGCACACGGTGGTGGTGGTCCCTCGGACAATAATCCTTCGTGTGCTATTAGTGACGTGCACATTCGTGGGTCCACGTGGTCTATCACTTTTGAGCCGCACCGGTAGGGGTTTGACAAAGGTGGGTTCAGTTAATCTGCTCTGTGTTGTGGTAGATCATGGTGAGATTCCATACCAAAGATTGACGTGACGTACTTATGAGTACCTCCTACCGCTCAAAGTTGAGGGGGTGGGTGGGAGGAGACATACATATTGCGCGCAATTTTCTTTAGCGTGGGGACTTTCCAAATTGTGAAGCACACAGTGGATCAAAGTCGTGTAGTTGGCATTTTGACATAAAAAAACATACCCATTCATATGCTTGTGTCACATATAATTGATGGTGGCCCTAAGTGGCTCCCTCACATGGTAATCGGTGACGCGTCAATGTATGGGGCCCATGTGTGGTCATCTATATTATATATCATTTTAACCAATGTGGATCCTTTTCGGTATGCGTGTTAATTACCATATGCCATGGTCAAACATCGAGACAAATGTTTTTTGGGCGCATGCATATATATATATATATATATATATATATATATATATATATATATATATATATATACCCATGAACCCATCCCACCACCATCTTGAAATGGGGGGTTGGGCCGGGTGGGGAGGCATACATATACTATGGCCCTGTTTGGATACTCTAACTTATATAGCTAGAGGTTGGAGTTAGTTTCTAGCTCATGACTAACCCTAAACTAACTAAAGCCAGCGAGGTGTTTGGATGACAGGGTTAGATTGACAATAGATGCACTTGATGGAGAGAGAAAAGTGATTTTTCAGTGGGCCCTACGAGAACTAGCTCCAATTAGGACCTCTTGGCTGGTGGGATAGAGAGGGCCCCGTGAGAACTAGCTCCAATTAGCACCTCTAGGGTGGGATAGATTTTTTTGGGTGGGTTAATTAGATGCAACTAGCTCCAATCTAACCCTCATGTTTGAATACTTTAGGGCTATTTGAGCCCCAGCTAGCTCAAACTAACTCTAACCCATGGATCCAAACAGGGCCTATATGCGTTGTGATCGATCCTCTTCGTAAGTCGACTTGCAGTTTCTAAGGCAATTGACATTAAAGTTCCAATGGGTACTAATTAACTAAACAAAAACTTAATTACGCATATACATATATGTGTGGGCCTCATGGCGTGATCGTTTGTTTTGCCAAACACTCTATCACGTGGTCATCTGCATCACACCGGCACAACCATGTCCATGTGGGTCGTCACTTTGACAGGCGGCTGTAGAGATGTTAATTTGACCAAGGTGGATTCTTCTTGTTGGTATATATATATATATATATATATATATATATATATATATATATATATATATATATATATATATATATATATATATATATATATATATATATATATAATACGTAGTTCATATATGCATCGACATTTCAATTCTAAGAAAAAATCATACGCATCGTACACACTGAATCTCTCCTATCGGCTCGAACTCTGGGCGCGCGTGGGACTATATATGCATGGGTTGTTAACCTCAGCATGGGGCCATTCTGGTCCAGGAGACACACATGTGGTGGCGAAAGTTGTGCGTGTTGTGGAACGTTGGATGGGAAACAAAAAAATTCCTATGCACACGCAAGATCTATCCATGGTGATGAGCATCTACGAGAGGGAGAGTGGATCTACATACCCTTGTAGATCGCTAAGCGGGAAGCGTTAAGAAACGCGGTTGATGTAGTCGAACGTCTTCGCGATCCAAATCGCAGCTGTCCCACGATCCGTCCCGATCTAGCGCCGAACGGACGACACCTCCGCGTTCAGCACACGTACAGCTCGATGACGATCTCCGCCTTCTTGATCCAGCAAGAGGGAGCGGAGAGGTAGATGAGTTCTCTGGCAGCGCGACGGCGGTGGTGGTGGAACTATTCCGGTAGGGCTTCGCCTAAGCACCGTCGGAATCTATTTGGTGGAGAAACTAGGGAATAGATAACTAGAACGTGGACTTGTGTCTTTGGGGGCTCTATTCCTCTAGTATATATAGGAGGGAGGGGGGAGGCAGCCTCCCTAGGGTTTCCCCTTGGGTTCGGCCGAAGTGGAGGAGGTGGAAGAGTCCACCTCCAGTCCTACTCCAAGTAGGATTCCAATCCTACTTGAAATCCTTCCCCCACTTGGGGTTTTTTCCTTTTCCCACTTCCTAGCCGCATGGGCCTTGTGGGGCTGGCTTAACCAGCCCACTAAGGGCTGATGCACCACCCCTCAGGCCCATGTGGCCTCCCGGCATGGGTGGCCCCTCCCGATGGCCCTCTGGCACTCCCGGTACACTACCGGAAATACCCGAAACTTTTTCGGTGACCAAAACGGGACTTCCTATATATCAATCTTTACCTCCGGACCATTCCGGAGCTCCTCGTGATGTCCAGGATCTCATTCGGGACTCCGAACAACCTTCGGTCACCACCATACATAACTCAATACTACTGAAACGTCACCGAACGTTAAGTGTGCAGACCCTGCGGGTTCGAGAACTATGTAGACATGACCGAGACACCTCTACGGTCAATAACCAATAGCGGGACCTGGATGCCCATATTGGTTCCTACATATTTTACGAAGATCTTTATCGGTTGAACCTCTATGTCAAGGATTTAGTTAATCCCGTATACCGTTCCCTTTGTTCTTCGGTATGTTACTTGCCCGAGATTCGATCGTCGGTATCTCTATACCTAGTTCAATCTCGTTACCATCAAGTCTCTTTACTCGTTCCATAATACAAGGTCCCGTGCTTAACACTTTAGTCACTTTGCTTGCAAGGCTTATTGTGATGTTGTATTACCGAGTGGGCCCTGAGATACCTCTCCATCACACGGAGTAACAAATCCCAGTCTTGATCCATGCCAACTCAACAGACACCCTCGGAGATACCTGTAGAGCATCTTTATAGTCACCAAGTTACGTTGCGACGTTTGATACACACAAGGTATTCCTCCGGTGTCAGTGAGTTGTATGATCTCATGGTCATAGGAACAGATACTTGACATGCAGAAAACAATAGCAATAAACTGACACGATCATATGCTACGTTCATAGTTTGGGTCTTGTCCATCACATCATTCTCCTAATGATGTGATCCTGTTATCAAATGACATCTCATGTCTATGGCCAGGAAACCTTGACCATCTTTGATCAACAAGCTAGTCTACAAGAGGCATACTAGGGACACAGTGTTGTCTATGTATCCACACATGCAATTGAGTTTCCAATCAATACAATTATAGCATGGATAATAAATGATTATCATGAACAAGGAAATATAATAATAACCACTTTATTATTGCCTCTAGGGCATATTTCCAACAGTCTCCCACTTGCACTAGAGTCAATAATCTAGCTCACATCACTATGTGATTTACATTGTAATGAATCTAACACCCATACAGTTCTGGTGTTGATCATGTTTAGCCCTTGGAAGAGGTTTAGTCATCGGATCTGCGACATTCAGATCTGTGTGTACTTTGCAAATATTTATGTCCTCCTCCTTGATGTAATCGCGGATGGAATTGAAACGTCGCTTTATGTGTCTGGTCCTCTTGTGAAACCTTGCTTCCTTGGCCAGAGCAATGGCACCAGTGTTGTCACAGAACAGAGTCATTGAGTTTAGTGCACTGGGCACTACTCCAAGATCTGTCATGAACTCCTTCATCCAGACACCTTCCTTCGCCGCCTCCGAGGCAGCGATGTACTCCGCTTCTCATGTAGAATCAGCTACCACGCTCTGCTTGGAACTGCACCAGCTTACCGCACCCCCATTAAGAATAAATACGTATCCGGTTTGAGACTTGGAGTCATCCGGATCAGTGTCAAAGCTTGCATCGACGTAACCCTTTACGACGAGCTCTTGATCACCTCCATAAACGAGAAACATGTCCTTAGTCCTTTTCAGGTACTTAAGGATATTCTTGACCGCCGTCCAGTGTTCCATTCCTGGATCACTTTGAAACCTTCCGGCCATACTTATGGCAAGGCTGATATCGGGTCTTGTGCATAGCATTACATACATGATAGAGCCTATGGCTGAAGCATAGGGGACGCCTCTCATCTGTTCTCCATCTTCTGCAGTCACTGGGTATTGAGTCTTACTCAACTTCACACCTTGCAATACAGGCAAGAACCCCTTCTTGGACTGATCCATTTTGAACTTCTTCAAAACTTTGTCAAGGTATATATGTGCTCTGTGAAAGTCCTATTAAGCGTCTCGATCTATCTCTATAGATCTTGATGCCTAATATGAAAGCAGCTTCTCCTAGGTCCTTCATTGAAAAACTCTTGTTCAAATATTCCTTCACGCTTTCCAACATTTCTATATTGTTTCCAATCAGTAATATGTCATCCACATATAATATTAGAAACGCTATAGAGCTCCCACCCACTTTCTTGTAAATACAAGCTTCTCCGTAAACTTGTACAAACCCGAACACTTTGATCACCTCATCAAAGCGAAGATTCCAACTCCGAGATGCTTGCACCAGTCCAGAAATGGATCGCTGGAGTTTGCAAACTTTGTCAAAATTCTCTGGATTGACAAAATCTTCTGGTTGCATCATATACAACTCTTCCTTAAGGAAACCGTTAAGGAACGCTGTTTTGACATCCATCTGCCAAATTTCATAATCGAAAAATGCAGCTATTGCTAACATGATTCTGACGGACTTAAGCATCGCTACGGGTGAGAAGGTCTCATTGTAGTCAACTCCTTGAACTTGTGAAAAACCCTTTGCCACAAGTCAAGCTTTATAGACGGTAATATTACCGCCCGCGTCCGTCTTCTTCTTAAAGATCCATTTGTTCTGAATGGCCTTTTGCCCTTCAGGTAATACTTCCAAAGCCCATACTTTGTTTTCATACATGGATCCCATCTCGGATTTCATGGCCTCTAACCATTTCTCGGAATCCGGGCCCATCATTGCTTCTCCATAGCTCGAAGGTTCATCGTTGTCCAACAACATGACCTCTAAGACAGGGTTGCCGTACCACTCAGGAGCAGTACGCATCCTTGTCGACCTACGAGGTTCAATAGCAACTTGATCCGAAGCTTCATGATCATCATCATTAACTTCCTCTTCAACCAATGTAGGCTTTACAGAAACATCTTTCTGCACTGCGCTACTCTCAGGTTGAAGTAAAGGTTCAACAACCTCATCAAGTTCTATCTTCCTCCCACTCAATTCTTTCGAGAGAAACTCTTTCTCAAGAAATGTTCCGTTTTTAGCGACAAACACTTTGCCTTCGGATATGAGATAGAAGGTATACCCAACTATCTCGTTTGGGTATCCTATGAAGACGCATTTCTCCGCTTTGGGTTCCAGCTTTTAAGGCTGAAGCTTTTTGACATAACCATCACATCCCCAAACTTTAAGAAACGACAACTTTGGCTTCTTGCCAAACCACAGTTCATATGGCGTCGTCTCAATGGATTTCGATGGTGCCCTATTTAAAGTGAATGCAGCTGTCTCTAATGCATAACCCCAAAACGATAGTGGCAAATCGGCAAGAGACATCATAGAACGCACCATATCTAATAAGGTTCGATTACGACGTTCAGACACACCATTACGCTGTGGTGTTCCAGGCGGTGTCAATTGTGAAACAATTCCACATTGTCTTAAGTGACTGCCAAACTCATAACTCAAATATTCTCCTCCTCGATCAGATCGTAGGAATTTAATCTTCTTGTTATGATGATTCTCAACTTCACTCTGAAATTGCTTGAACTTTTCAAACATTTCAGACTTGTGTTTCATTAAGTAAATATACCCATATCAACTTAAGTCATCAGTGAAGGTGAGAAAATAACGATATCCGCCGCGCGCCTCAATGCTCATCGGACCGCATACATCAGTATGTATGATTTCCAACAAGTCACTTGCCCGTTCCATTGTTCCAGAGAACGGGGTCTTAGTCATCTTGCCCATGAGGCATGGTTCACATGTGTCAAGTGATTCAAAATCAAGTGACTCCAAAAGTCCATCAGCATGGAGCTTCTTCATGCGTTTTACACCAATTTGACCTAAGCGGCAGTGCCACAGGAAAGTGGTACTATCATTATCAACTCTACATCTTTTGGCATCAATGTTATGAACATGTGTATCATCACTATCGAGATTCAATAAGAATAAACCCCTCACATTGGGCGCATGACCATAAAAGATATTACTCATATAAATAGAACAACCATTATTCTCTGATTTAAATGAGTAACCGTCTTGCAATAAACAAGATCCAGATATAAAGTTCATGCTTAACACAGGAACTAAATAACAATTATTCAGGTTCATCACTAATCCCGATGGTAATCGAAGAGCGAGCGTGCCGACGGCGATCACATCAACCTTGGAACCAGTTCCCACATGCATCGTCACTTCGTCCTTTGCCAGCTTCCGTCTATTCCGCAGTTCCTGTTTTGAGTTGCAAATGTGAGCAACCGAACCGGTATCAAATACCCAGGCACTACAACGAGAGTTGGTAAGGTACACATCAATAACATGTATATCACATATACCTTGTTTGGTGTTGGCCGCCTTCTTGTCAGCCAGATACTTGGGGCAGTTCCGCTTCCAGTGACCAGTTCCCTTGCAATGAAAGCACTCAGTTTCTAGCTTGGGTCCAGCCTTGGGTTTCTTCACAGGAGGGGCAACTACTTTGCCACTCTTCTTGGAGTTACCCTTCTTACCCTTGCCATTCTTCTTGAAACTAGTGGTTTTATTGACCATCAACACTTGATGCTCCTTCTGAATCTCAGACTCAGCGACTTTCAACATCGCAAACAGCTCGGCGACTGACTTGTTCATCCCGTGCATGTTATAGTTCAACACGAAGCTCTTGTAGCTAGGTGGCAGTGATTGAAGAACTCTGTCAGTGATCGCCTCTGGCGGAAGGGGCATCCCCAATTCAGCCAGACGAGTGGAATACCCAGACATTCTGAGTATGTGTTCACTGACAGACCCGTTCTCCTCCATCTTGCAAGCATAGAACTTATCGGAGGTCTCATACCTCTCGATCCGGGCATTCTTCTGAAAGATAAAATTCAACTCCTGGAACATATCATATGCTCCATGACATTCAAAACATCTTTGAAGTTCCGGTTCTAAGCCATACAACATTGCACATTGAACCATTGAGTAATCATCAGAACGTGCCAGCCAGGCGTTCGCAACGTCTGCAGACTCTACTGGAGCGGGTGGTTCACCACGCGGTGCATCAAGGACATAAGCCTTTTGGGAAGCCGTAAGTATAATCCTTAGATTATGGGCCCATTCCTCAAAGTTACTTCCATCATCTTTCAACTTAGCTTTCTCTAGGAACGCATTAAAATTCAGGGGTGCTACTGCGCGAGCCATTGATCTACAACATAAATTTTGCAAAGACAACTTAGACTATTGTTCAAGATAATGAGTTTAGTTAATCATATTACTTAAAAACTCCTACTCAAATTGACGTCCCTCCAGTCATTCGAGTGTCACATGATCCAAATTCACCAACTCAAGTCCGATCATCACGTGAGATGAGGTGGTTTCATTGGTGAACATCTTCATGTTGGTCATATCTACTATATGACTCATGTTCGACCTTTCGGTCTCTTGTGTTCTGAGGCCATGTATGTACATGCTAGGCTCGTCAAGTTTAACCCGAGTGTTCTGCACGTGCAACACTATGTTGCACCCGTTGTATGCGAACGTAGAGTCTATCACACCCGATCATCACGTGGTGCCTCGAAACGACGAACTTTCGCAACGGTGCACACTCGGGGAGAACACAATTTTATCTTGAAATTTTAGTGAGGGGTCACCTTATAATGCTACCGTCGTCCTAAGCAAAATAAGATGCATAAAAGGATTAACATCACATGCAAATCATAAGTGAGATGATATGGCCATGAACTTGTGCTTTTGATCTTCATCTCCAAAGCACCGGCATGATCTCCTTCGTCACCGGCATGACACCATGATCTCCATCAACATGTCGCCATGAGGTTATCGCGCCAATTGTTGCTTCAACGGCTATTGCTAACTCATAGCGATAAAGTAAAGCAAAACGGCAAAAATAAATTAAAGACAACCCTATGGCTCCTACCGGTTGCCGAACTCATCGACATGCAAGTCGTGATATTCTATACAAAATATGATCTTCTCATACATCACATATATCTCATCATGTAATTGGCCATATCACATCACAACATATCCTGCAAAAACAAGTTAGACGTCATCTAATTGTTGTTGCATGTTTTACGTGGCTGCTACGGGTATCTAGCAAGAACGATTCTTACCTACGCAAAAACCACAACGGTGATACACAAATTGCTATTCAACCTTCTCAAGGACCGCCTTTGTCGAATTCGATCCAACTAAAGTGGGAGAGACAGACACCCGCCAGCCATCTTTATGCAACAAAGTCACATGTCAGTTGATGGAACCGGTCTCTCGTAAGCGTACGAGTAAGGTTGGTCCGGGCCGCTTCATCCCACAATACCGCTGAATCAAGAAAAGACCAAGGGAGGAAGCAATCTGAGCATCAACGCCCACAAACTCCTTTGTGTTCTACTCGTTATCTCATCTATGCATAAACCTGGCTATGATACCACTGTTGGGGAACGTTGCATGGGAAACAAAAAATTTCCTACGTACACACAAGATCTATCCATGGTGATGAGCATCTACGAGAGGGAGAGTGGATCAACATACCCTTCTAGATCGCTAAGCGGGAAGCGTTAAGAAACGCGGTTGATGTAGTCGAACGTCTTCACGATCCAAATCGCAGCCGTCCCACGATCCGTCCCGATCTAGCGCCGAACGGACGGCACCTCCGCGTTCAGCACACGTACAGCTCGATGATAATCTCCGCCTTCTTGATCCAGCAAGAGGGAGCGGAGAGGTAGATGAGTTCTCCGGCAGCGCGACGGCGGTGGTGGTGGAACTATTCCAGCAGGGCTTCGCCTAAGCACCGTCGGAATCTATTTGGTGGAGAAACTAGGGAATAGAGAACTAGCACGTGGACTTGTGGCTTTGGGGGCTCTATTCCTCTAGTACATATAGGAGGGAGGGGGGAGGCAGCCTCCCTAGGGTTTCCCCTTGGGTTCGGCCGAAGTGGAGGAGGTGGAAGATTCCACCTCCAATCCTACTCCAAGTAGGATTCCAATCCTACTTGAAATCCTTCCCCCACTTGGGTTTTTTTCCTTTTCCCACTTCCTAGCCGCATGGGCCTTGTGGGGCTGGCTTGCCCAGACCACCAAGGGCTGATGCACCACCCCTCAGGCCCATGTGGCCTCCCGGCATGGGTGGCCCCTCCCGATGGCCCTCCGGCACTCCCGGTACACTACCGGAAATACCCGAAACTTTTCCGGTGACCAAAACGGGACTTCCTATATATCAATCTTTATCTCCGGACCATTATGGAGCTCCTCGTGATGTCCAAGATATCATTCGGGACTCCGAACAAGCTTCGGTCACCACCATACATAACTCAATACTACGGAAACGTCACCGAACGTTAAGTGTGCAGACCCTGCGGGTTCAAGAACTATGTAGACATGATCGAGACACCTCTATGGTCAATAACCAATAGCGGGACCTGGATGCCCATATTGCTTCCTACATATTCTACGAAGATCTTTATCGGTTGAACCTCTATGTCAAGGATTTAGTTAATCCCGTATACTGTTCCCTTTGTTCTTCGGTATGTTACTTGCCCGAGATTCGATCGTCGGTATCTCTATACCTAGTTCAATCTCGTTACCGTCAAGTCTCTTTACTCGTTCTGTAATACAAGATCCCGTGCTTAACACTTTAGTCACTTTGCTTGCAAGGCTTATTGTGATGTTGTATTACCGAGTGGGCCCTGAGATACCTCTCCATCACACGGAGTAGAAAATCCCAGTCTTGATCCGTGCCAACTCAACAGACACCCTCGGAGATACCTGTAGAGCATCTTTATAGTCACCCAGTTACGCTGCGACGTTTGATACACACAAGGTATTCCTCCGGTGTCAGTGAGTTGTATGATCTCATGGTCATAGGAACAGATACTTGACATGCAGAAAACAATAGCAATAAAATGACACGATCATATGCTACGTTCATAGTTTGGGTCTTGTCCATCACATCATTCTCCTAATGATGTGATCCTGTTATCAAATGACATCTCATGTCTATGGCCAGGAAACCTTGACCATATTTGATCAACAAGCTAGTCTACTAGAGGCATACTAGGGACACAGTGTTGTCTATGTATCCACACATGCAATTGAGTTTCCAATCAATACAATTATAGCATGGATAATAAACGATTATCATGAACAAGGAAATATAATAATAACCACTTTATTATTTCCTCTAGGGCATATTTCCAATAGTGCGTTTGGTATTTGAAAACATCGCGCAACGCTTTCATACATTTTGCCCGGGGCCATGCATGTGCGTTGGTGTTGTCTACAGACACTCCCTCGCGTGGTTATGGACGACATGCCAAATTTGTGGACCCGTGTGGTCTATCACTTAAATCGGCCCATATATACTACTGGTTAATTTGACCAAGGTATATATATAGTCTTCTCATTATTTGTTACGATATAGTTCATGGTGAGATACGAGAGACAAGTTTGAGCGCATATATATATATATATATATATATATATATATATATATATATATATATATATATATATATATATATATATATATATATAAACACTATTCTGATCACGGGATCAGAATATTATTCTGATCACAGGTTGAACTTCCTGAGTTACACAACCTGAACTTCCCTCTGTAGGAACCCGACCTTCGGGCTATCTTCGCAACCGTGTCTCCCCGCGCGAATTATTCTGGTCAGTCGTGTTCTATGTGATGTAAGTGTAATCTAGAAACAGTTTTTAGCAACTAAATGCCCGTTTTAAATAGGAATCTCGCTCGTTGGCGGATTTGCTCTCGGGACGTGATGAACTTGCGTCTGTTGCAATTTTACTGCCTGAGTTGTCCGACCTGAACTTCCCTTGGTGAGAGGTTGAACTTCCCGTAACATTGTCCAAATGAGGCTTGTAATATACCATTGGAAAGCTGTGGACACGACGGTCACGGCCTAAGTTGAATTTTTGTCAAAATCTAAATGGTTTAAGAGCAGTTTTGAAAACTGTTTTTGTTCATACAAAAAAACGTGAATCGTATTTTCGACGCTATTTCTAAACCGTTTATCGGAATGAAGCAAATGAGATGGCGTTGGATAGCTGCTGCAAATCCGCTCATTTGACATGTTGAACATTTTCCCAAATTCCCTACGGATTAAGAGGAATTTCAAAAATGACGGAATTTTGGAAACCGAACAGCCGAGTTCGTATTTCGGGGTTAATTTGAAAACGGCTAGTCCTATCGACGCATATGATATGGCGTTGGAAAGCTTATGGAAATGCGCATCTTTCCATAGAAAAAGTTTGTTCTAACTATGGACGGTTTAAAAGTAATTTTGAAAATGGCCGAATCTATACCGAGTTTGTATTTTCGCGTTTTTCCCAACAGTTTGTCGGAATGCAGCAAATGATAAGGCGTTGGAAAGCTTGAAGAAATGCGAATCTTTTATATGGAGATTGTTTCTTCGAATTCTTTACGGTTTTAAGTCAATTTTGAAAATGGCTAAAAATGTATTTTGGCCGTCATTTTTACAAACTTTATCGGAATGGGGCAAATAATATACAGTTGAAAAGCTACGGAAAATGCGAAACTTTTTCATGTAGATGGTTTTCTCTTATTCCTAGCTGTTTTCAAGCAATTTTAAAAACAACGAGATCATGCGTTTTGTCTTTATCGCGAAACAGAGTCTTCGAAAATGCACCGCGTGAAGAACTTGAACTTCATCAGCACGTCTACCTGAACTTCACTCTGTTTCTTCACGTGCTGTTTTTTGCTCGTAGCTCTCCATCCACTCACCGGAATTGATCATTTTTTTCATACTCGCGACGGTTTAAAAGATTTTCATCTGAAATTCATTTAGTGTAGTAGTCGAACTTCCTGCTGTTTCCACGTTGAACTTCTGTCGCGTATTTTCGTTTGTAATTTCTCATCCATTCGTCGGTGTTACACAAATGATATTCATTTTTGTACAAACCACTCTCACAATATTTTTCTAACTTTCTCCGACTGAGGACTTGCACTTATAGCAAAATAAAATAAAATTGGAGCTTGCCTTTTTATTCATTTTTCTCATACTCCCTCCGTCCCAAAATAAGTGACTCAACTTTGTACTAACTTTGTACTAAAGTTAGTACAAAGTTGAGTCACTTAATTTGGGACGGAGGGAGTATTAAATACACACCGTGTAGTACGTGAACTTTCTTCGTTTTTTATAATTTGAATTTTTGATTTTCTTTTTGAAATCGAATTGCTCCCAAATAATAACTGAACTTCTTTGTGGATTGAGAGAATTATTTTAAAACACAAAAAACAATTTCTTTTTTCTATTTTTGAACATGGAAATACAAGGTGAATCTCTTTTGGAAGAATTTTTGAACTTCGCCGGGCAGAGCACGTGAACTTCTTTCAACAAACCTTTTAAGCTTTTATTTTTTCTATTCTTTTGTTCTCACCTGAAACGCATTCCTTGTAGTACTTGAACTTCTCGTTGTTTTCACTATGAACTTCTCTCTTTACCTAATTTAGTAAAGAAAAAAATCCGGGTTTCTTTACACGTCGAACTACTTCATTATTTTAATTTGAACTTCTGAGCTTTTTAATTTTGAACTTCTATGTATTTATTTTATAAACAGGGACAATAAAACTGATATGTTTTCCGTGTAAGGAATTTTACGAGTTTAATTTGAACTTCTCAGCTTTTTTATTTGAACTTCATTTTACTCTTTAGTAACAAGAAAAAAAATCTGAGTTTTTCATAAACTTCGAACTTCTCTGCTATTTTAATTTGAACTTCTCAGCCTTTTTTATTTCAACTTCTTCATTTTATTCTTTAGACACGGGGAAATTCCTATTTAAACTTCTCTGCTGTTTTAATTTGAACTTCACAACCTTTTTATTGGAACTTCTTCATTTTATTATTTAGTAACGAGAAAAAATCTGAGTTTTTTATATACTTTGAACTTCTCTGCTATTTTAATTTGAACTTCTTAGTCTTATTCGTAGGAAGGAAATATGTTTTTAAGTTAGTATTAAACATTTTTTTAAATGAACTTCATATTTTTATTTTTCCTAGAAACAGAAATAATTTGACTTTTTTGTTTACATCGTACTACTCCTTTATTTTAATTTGAACTTCTTCCTTTTTATTCTTTACTAACAAGGAAAATCTGAATTTTTTATAAATATCGAGCTTCTCTATTTTGTAATTTGGACTTCTTTGTTTATTTCTTTTAGTATCGAAATATCCTACTTTTGTAATAAATATTGGACCGTCCGTTATTTAAATTTGAACTTCTAGAGTTTTTCTAATTTTAGAAACGATGACAACCCTTTTTATGATTTTTAAACTTCTCTATTTTTAAAATTTGAAGTTCTTGTTTTTTATTGTTGAACTTCTGGTTTTTCATTCTTTAATAATGATGGACATTTATTTAAAATCACTCAAATCCTCAGACACAGACGTCTCGGACCAATGGAGCATGTAAAGAATAGTTGCTATGTATCTTTGATGGCACTTCACACACAAGCATTCAGACTAATCTTGCACATGTTACCTGAAGTTCAATCAGTCAAGACAGTTAAGTTCAGTGAACAAAACTGCGGAATAACAGAAGAAATGCATCAATTCTAAATAGAGAGCATCCACCGAAATTTTTTCTAACATTTTTCTATAACACCCACAACTATTCAGAGAGAGCTTTGGTTCTGTGAAGTTCGAGTATGCGCACGCATGCATTATTGTCTGAAGCAAAACTATCTTTCCTTCAATCTGATTCAGAGAAAGAGAAACATTGTGCGGAGTGTGAAGACAAAAAATCAAAGCAAAAAAATCAAAAATCAAAGAAAGGGCTCCCTTGGAGATTTAGTGAGCAAAGGAGGCACTGCCAATTTGACGGGACCGACACATTCTTTGTTGTCTGATAGAAGCTAAGTTTGTATCGCATGCTAATATTTTAACAGAGGGATCTCTGAGCTTTGTCTCTTTGTTTTATCTAAACTTTCAGCAGAGGTATCTCTGAACTTTGTGCTTAATATTCTTTCTTCACTGGATCACATGAGTTGTAGTACGATTGCAGCTGCTCGCCCTGTTTCGGCCATGGACCTTGTGCATCGTCGGAAGCTGAGGCAGACGCGGTGAGCTTGGGGACGAGATGGGCCAGCTTTTAATGCTGGGGATCCTCTTGAACCAGTGTGCAGCAGTGGCTGCAGCGTGACCACATAGTGGTGGTTGAAAACCGCAGGCTGGGGAGGCCATTGGTCACCGATGCGCTGGGCAGCATCCCTGCAGGCGGGGTAGGAACCGCTCGACCTGCCACATTTTCAAAGCACGAACTGCACATCTTCAGTCTTCAGGCGTCCACCATCTCCTCCGACATCCTCTGATCCTCTCTGCCACCATGGCGACGAAGCACAGAAGGGGCGCGGCGGCGCACCAGAGATAGGCGGGGCAGTTCGGTCTGAGCAGCGGCGTCCCGGAGATCCGGCGGGTTGCGCGCCAGCGCGTGCTGGCGACAGGCGGCGTTGGGATCGGTCCCTGGGTGGATCCCTGGGAAGGGGTGGCGCGGCGGATGTATCCGGCAGGCGAAAGCGGAGTGACGACCGGATCCAGGGCCGGCGGGGAAAGGCTCGTTGGAGCCCGGGGGCGGTGGCAGGAGGCGCATCGGGGCTGGGGAACGGTGGCGGGAGAGGCGTCGGGGCGGCGGCAGGCAGCCGCGTTCGGGCCGAGGCGCAGGCAGGCAGCCGCGGCGGTGGGAGAAGGTCGCGGGCCATGACGGCGGTAGTGGGAGCGGGCGTGTGGTGGAGAGCGAGATAGATATTTTGTGGTGGGTTAGATGCGGTGTTTTTTTGAGTTCGGGAACGTCCGCGTCGGCTCCTATATGGAGCGGGTGTGATCCAAATAGTTATTCTAATCCTGGGATTAGAATAGTGCCACACACTCTCTCTCTCTATATATATATATATATAGGTCGTGGTGTCTGTTTGAAGCATGTGTGTGCATGGGGCGGGGTGGGGCAGGGGAGGGGCAACACAATAGTACGTATACACGAAACCTATTTATGAGGTCAGGTACTACATACCGTTCGACTTTTGAGCCACATCAAAAAGTTATGCACGCATGAAATATCACACCACCTTTATTAATTAGTTGAGCCACACACATGTGGTTGTGGTCTCACCCATCTTGTGAAGTTTTCGAGACGCGCCCATCAGTGGGCCCACGCAGTCTACCCTCAGAACTAAAACACGGGGGAGGGGGTGATCATGATGGATTTCTATTGGTTTTGTGTTACGGTTGGGTGAATTTGCAGTCGTAGTATAAGTTCGTACGTTCATATATATATATATATATATATACTGTAGCTACCATCCCCCCGCCGATTCGAAGGTGTGTGTGTGTGTGGGGGGGGAGGGGGCCATAAGCCAACATTACCGTGTGTTCTGCAAGACATTGTGTGTCACATGAAAGTTGTGCATTCCGTATTTGAACACCACAACAACCTTTCCATACATACATTTGGTCCACAAGCAGGTCTGTTTGTGATATGCCCCTAGATTTATCGTGTTTATTTTCCAATGTTGTTAGATAAATGGCAGGGTAGTCTTTTTTTGAAACTTAAATAGCAGACGAGTCGAAGGAGACAACTGTGTGCGATTGTGTACGCTGTAGACACGGTTCCCGCATGCTAAGTGTGTCTTAAAAATAGCTACCCGCCTTGATCAATTTAAAAATTAATGGCTGCGCGGGTTTATCTCTTTGAATTGCACACGGGTATTATGTTCAGGCCGTGTGCGATGTTTGTTCCTTCGGCGCCACTTCAAACCCTTCATAAAAATTTCAGTTTGTCCTGGCTTTTCATTCCCTCCAAGTAAAATTTAAAGTAGCCGCGACATTTCCTCAAACACCACCTAGGCCCCTCCCACCCCCACCCCCACACAACTCCCTCGCTCGAACCCTAGCTACCTCGCCGTCGCCGCCGCCGCCCCCGATCCCGCTCCGTCCAGGTTACGTACCCATCTTCGTACCCTCGCTGCCCTGAATTTCTTAGACGACGCCTGCTAAACACCCCTTTCCTCACAGATCCACACTGACCCCCACCATAGGCCGTCGCAGCCTAATCCTAGCTACACTTGCAGGGGAGATCGAGGAGCGAATGGCTAAAAGGAGGTATATCGCGGCCTTTCCGCTGGACGATGCCGAGGTGGCTGCCGGGGAAGCTGACTACGACGACGGGGTGCCCGCCGGGATCGCCGGGGAAGCTGACTACGATGACGAGGTGGCCGCCGAGGCCGCTGAGGCCGCTGGGGAAAGCTGACTATGATGACGGGGTGGCCTCCGAGGCCGCCGGGGAAGCTGACGACCACGAGGCTGTAAGACAGCGGGTTCCCATTTGGATGCATATAGACGCAGCCGGCTATGACATCGAGCTCGTCGACGGTGATGGCTTGTCGCGGGCAATGTCACAAGTTAAGTGGCCCAACCCCGACCCCTCGGGGTCAACCCCCGTCGACCTCATGCAGGGCCTAGTCGCTGATCAACTCTGCTTCGCCCTCAAGAATTTGCCTTCCTTCATCTCCATGGAGCCTCTTTTGTCATTTCTGAAGGACACGTTCTATGGCGGTCGCTCGGCATCATCAGCTTCCAAGTCAGACCTCATCGACGACGCCGACGCCGACAACGGCACCCTATCCGTCTATTCCAATGGGAAAGAGCCCATCTGTGACATCAGGGAGGGCACCCTGCGTCCCTGCTCTTCCAAGGGGAAGGAGCCCATCTGTGACAACAGGGAGCACACCCATAATCCGCGCTCTTCTAATGGGAATGAGCCCATCTGTGACAGGTGAGGAAACCCATCCCATGTTAAATTACTTCACTCATGCTAACTGTATGGAGTATGCAGTTGAATTTCATCAATACCTATTTCAAGAGCCATATATGGTTCCTGTTAAACCTGGTGTAGTTAACATGTGAACTATTTATTTCAGTTCTTTCGCATGTGATGTTCAGTTATAAAATTTCATGTTTAAGCATCGGCTACGTTCTATGCAATTTCAATAGTGATGGGGATATGTACCTAGGGTAGGGTCATAGGCCTGACCTACATGCCCTACCTAAGGACACTGCCCCAGAAAGCTTAAGAGCTACAAGGAAGTCTCTGACTGAAATCACCAAGACATACAAGTCACTCGACAATATACACTCGGAGGTACCTTTCACTCGACGCTTACCTTTCACTCGGAAGGACCAGAAGACAGTCGACCGCAGAAGCCCAGAAGTCACCCCAGGGAGGCTAACGGGCAGGCGTTCATCAAGACCATTAATAGCATTTATGTTGTACGTTACCAGTAACGTACGTCTTTATAACCACGATCTGGCCCTTACACGCCGGTCACTTATGAGGGGCAGCGCACTCTATATAAGCCACCCCTCCCCTCTGGCATAAGGGTTGGTTCGCACCCCCTGTAGCGATACTCCTATTACACTCGACAAAGAGCTCCCGAGTACCTGAGACATAGGGCTATTACCTCCATGAGAGGGGCCTGAACTCATACATCTGTGTGTACACCCTTGCCGTAGCTAGGACTCTGCCCTCTCCTTACGTACCCCTACCTTCTACTGTCAGACTCGTTCCCACGACAGTTGGCTCCCACCGTGGGGCAGGCGTCTAAGCGACTTCCGGCGAGGTTGCATTTGTTTTCCTTCGTCATGTCATCCGGCGGTGATTTGTTCCTGGGCCGCGAGATCCGTCTCGGAGCGCTCACCTTCATCGCCGACGATTCGGCATGGCTCCGGTAGGCGCCTCTGGACGTTGAGGCGCTCCCGAGTCGTGGGGCGACGCACTTTTGCGCAAGCTCCTGCGGTGTTCTTCTCCTTCAGCCGTCGACTCCGTACGTGTCGGCCCTCCATGCCGTTCATCGCCGCAAGCGATCCGGTCGTTCACGGCTACAACGTTGGGTGCGACATGCGGCGGCCTGCCAGGCTTCGTCCCCGCAGATTGCGGCCATCGAGCCCGTTGAGTCACTTCTCGGCGTGTTTGACTCGGTGTCAGATCGGTCTGGCGTTCCCTCCGAGTGCGAGAGCTGCGATCCTGCGGCTGAAGTTTTTATGGTTGGCTCTCATCAGAGTCCGCCGCCTAGCTTCAGCCACGCCAGGCGCGAGATTGGTGGAACGTCGAATGAACAGCAGCACCGGGATGAGGATGTTCTCCGTACTCCCATCGTCGGCACGACTGCTGAGGCCCAGGCCATGGAGGCGACTCGCCTTCGACTCAAAGAGATGCAGAAGGCACTCGACGAGCGTGCTCGACAGCGTCCGCCGCGTCCCAATCGACATCAGCGACAGTTGTTTCCGAGTGGATCGCGGAATAACGTCGAGGTATTCCGTACTCCAGTGTTGAATGTTGCGGCTGCTGCTAGGATTGCAGATTCTATACAGCCATCACAGTCGGAAGCTGGTAGAGGTTTGCAACAGATCAGAACGCTGCTCGAAGCAGCGGAACAGCAGAATGCGGCTGTTTCTCAGTCGCAGAACAGATTACATAGCAATTCACCCAGGGCGGAAACAGTTCAATCGGCCCACAGTCCTGGGTCGCCCCTGCGCCACAGAGGCGGAGACTTCCGTGAAGATCGGTACAGAGATCAGGGGTGAGATCAGTTTGCTCCCCGTTATCACTGCGATGACCGCCGTCGAGTGCTTTCTCCTCCGCGGAGTGGTTCCTATGTGCCCCAGCACAATGATGATAGGCGCCCGTTCGGTGATGAGCGGAATCCTGGATTTGACGCAAGGGATGTCCTCGCTCAAAGACGGGTCGACAGAGGCAGAGCCCACAGAGATGGTTATAACGGAGACTATCCGAGTGGAAGTGGAGCTGTTGTGTCTGGTCCCGAGTGTTTTAGCAGAGCCATTCGCTCTGCAGAGATTCCCCCCAACTTCAGGTTGGCGGCTGGAATTGGCAAGTTTTCTGGCGAGACGAAGCCCGAGACATGGTTAGATGATTACCGAGTGGCCGTGCAGATTGGTGGAGGAAATGACAACATAGCCATGAAGCATTTGTCCCTGATGTTAGATGGTTCGGCCAGAGCTTGGTTGAATCGTTTGGCTCCCTCTAGTATCTATTGCTGGGAAGATTTGGCCCGAGTGTTCATCAGAACCTTTGAAGGCACTTGCAAACGTCCGGTTGGTTTGATTGATTTGCAGCACTGTGTTCAGAAACCCAATGAGACCTTGCGAGACTACATTCAGCGCTGGTCCACCCTGTATCACACGGTGGAGAATGTTTCCGAACACCAGGCTGTTTGTGCTTTCAAGGCTGGTGTTAGATACAGGGAGCTCTATCTGAAATTTGGTCGCACTGGTGATATTTCTCTGAGCAAGATGATGGAGATTGCCACTCGGTACGCCAATGGTAAAGAAGAGGACCGCCTCCGAAGCGGTAAAGGAAAAGCAGTCGACAATGATGCAGGCGGAAATTCCAATCGGAAGCAGAAGCGCAAGGCTGATCCCCCCGCTCCGGCAGAAGCGGCCGCTCTGGCGGCTCAGGCCAAAAATAAAGGGAAGTCCAAAGCTAAGTTCACCCCCAAGAAGTCAAAGAATCAGTCGGGTACAGATGTTATGGATTTACCGTGTGCAATCCACACGAGGAAAGATGAAGAGGGCAATTTAATATTGCCAAAGCATACCACTCAACAGTGCCGTTTGCTGATCCAACAATTCAAAGAGAGCCAGTCGAGTGAAAAAGACCCTGAAAAGGAAGATGAAGAAGATAAAGAAGAGTTTCCTGAAGTCAATGCAACTCTGTTGATTTTTGCTGATGTTGAGAGCAAGAGCCGACTGAAAGTTATCAACAGAGAGGTTAACATGGCGGTTCCCTCTACCCCCACATATCTCAAGTGGTCTCAGACTGCTATCACGTTTGATCAGTCAGATCACCCTGCGCATATTGCAACCCCCGGACGGCAAGCGCTGGTGGTGGACCCAGTTGTGGGGGGCACTCGACTCCGCAAGGTTTTGATGGACGGTGGGAGCGGTCTGAACATCCTATATGCAGATACCCTCAAGGGGATGGGCATTCCAATGTCCCGACTCAGTGAAAGCAACATGCAGTTCCATGGCGTCATCCCTGGGAAAAAGGCTCGTTCACTCGGTCAAATAGCGTTGGATGTTGTGTTTGGTGACAATAAGCATTTTCGCAAGGAAAAATTGACATTTGAAGTGGTGGACTTCTAGAGTGCATACCACGCCATGCTTGGTCGTCCGTCTTATGCCCGTTTCATGGCCCGTCCATGTTACGTGTATCTCAAGCTGAAGATGCCCGGACCCAAGGGTGTGATCACAGTCACTGGCAATCGACAGAGGGCTGAGGAGTGCCTTCAGCAGGGCTCCAAGATCGCCGATCATCAGATGGCAATGGTCGAATTGGAAGAATACAAGAAAAACGCTGATCCTTCTGACCTGTTGCGCGCTAAGAAGCCCGCTTCTGAGTCAGCTTTTCAGTCGGCAGGAGAAGTGAAGAAAGTGAACATTCACCCGACAGATCCAACGGCTGCCCCGACCAACATCTCGACGACACTCGACAGCAAATAGGAAGCCGAGCTCATCCAGTTCCTCTGTGAGAACTGGGACATCTTCGCATGGAAGCCTGCTGACATGCCTGGTGTACCCAGGGAACTGGCTGAGCACCGGTTGAGAGTTGACCCGAAGGCCAAGCCTGTGAAGGAGCATTTGCGTCGGTCGGCAACGGAGAAGCGAAAAGCAATCGGTGAGGAGGTGGCTCGTCTCTTGGCGGCTAAGTTCATACGTGAGATTTACCACTCCGAGTGGTTATCGAACGTCGTTATGGTCCCTAAGAAGGACAAGTCACTCCGCATGTGTATTGATTTCAAACATATCAATCGGGTCTGCCCGAAAGATCATTTTCCACTCCCCCGCATTAATCAGATTGTCGACTCAACTGCGGGGTGTGAGCGTCTATCTTTTCTGGATGCTTACTCTGGTTACCATCAGATCTGTCTGTTTGGTCCGGATGAAATAAAGACAGCCTTCGTCACCCCTTTCGGGTGTTTCTGTTATATCACCATGCCTTTTGGTTTGAAGAACGCTGGCGCTACTTTCATGCGCATGATTCAAAAATGTTTACTCGATCAGATTCCTCAGAATGTTGAAGCCTACATGGATGACATTGTCGTCAAGTCTCGCAAAGGTTCCGACCTGTTGTCTGACTTAGCTGAAACATTCGCCAATCTGAGGAGATATGATATCAAGCTAAATCCGACTAAGTGCACTTTCGGTGTTCCTGGCGGCAAATTACTCGGTTTTCTCGTTTTTGAAAAGGGAATCGACGTTAATCCTGAAAAGATCGGTGCCATCACCCGAATGAAAAGCCCTGAGCGTGTGCACGATGTCCAGAAGCTCACAGGTTGCTTGGCAGCATTGAGTCGATTCATTTCTCGTCTCGGTGAAAAGGCATTGCCTTTATACCGACTGATGAAGAAGTCTGATACATTCGAGTGGACTCCTGAAGCTGAAGCAGCGTTTGTCGAGCTCAAAGCTCTGCTTTCCACCCAGCCGGTGCTTGCTGCTCCGCGCAGTAAGGAGCCATTGCTATTGTACATAGCGGCTACTAATCAGGGCGTCAGTACAGTTCTCACTATCGAGAGGGAAGAGGAAGGTAAAGCTTACAAAGTCCAGCGTCCTGTTTATTACGTCTCTGAAGTGTTGACTCCTTCAAAGCAAAGATATACACATTACCAGAAGCTCGTGTACGGTATATATCTGTCAGCTAAGAAGGTGGCACATTATTTTCAAGATCACTCAATTTCAGTCGTCAGTGATGCTCCATTGTCTGAAATTCTCCACAATCGAGATGCGTCTGGTCGAGTGGCCAAATGGGCTATTGAGCTCCTCTATTTTGACATCAAGTTTGAAGCAAAGAAAGCAATCAAGTATCAAGCTCTCGCTGATTTCCTAGCCGAGTGGACCGAACAACAGCAGCCGGTCCAAGTTTACTCGGCACACTGGACCATGTTCTTTGATGGCTCGAAGATGCTGAATGGGTCTGGTGCTGGCGTAGTACTGGTGTCCCCAAAAGGCGACAAACTCAGTTATGTCTTGCAGATTCACTTTGATTCCTCCAACAATGAAGCTGAATATGAAGCACTCTTGTATGGGTTGCGTATGGCCATTTCACTCGGCGTCCGGCGCCTGATGGTATATGGCGACTCTGATTTGGTGGTCAATCAAGTGATGAAAGAGTGGGATGTCAGGAACCCCGCTATGACAGGATACTGCAATGCAGTAAGGAAACTTGAGAAGAAATTCGAAGGCTTGGAACTCCATCATGTTCCCCGAGTGAAGAATCAAGCAGCTGATGAGCTAGCAAAGATTGGATCCACTCAGAAACCTGTCCCCAGCAATGTATTTCTCGAGCACCTTCATTCTCCTTCGGTACAGGAAGATCCTTTCACTGAAGAGCCCCCGCAAGCAAAGAGCGCCTCAGATCCGACTGAAGTCGACGTCCCAGCAGTTATTGATCTGGTTATGGAGGTTTTAGTGATCATCCCCGACTGGACTGTTCCTTATATTGCGTATATTCTGAGGCGAGAACTCCCAGATAATGAAGATGAAGCTCGACAGATAGTCCGCAGATCCAAGGCTTTTACTGTTATGGATGGACAACTCTACAGAGAAAGTGTGACTGGCGTGATTCAGCGGTGTATTTCTCCTGAAGAAGGTCGACTGATTTTGGAGGAGATTCACTCGGGAACTTGTGGTCATCATGCTTCCTCTAGGACAATTGTTACCAAAGCTTACCGAGCGGGTTTCTTTTGGCCACGCGCCAATGAGATGGCCAAAGATATAGTCGATCACTGCGAAGGATGCCAGTTTTATTTGAACCTGTCACACAAACCTGCGTCTGCCTTGAAGACTATTCCACTCGTCTGGCCGTTTGCTGTATGGGGCTTGGATATGGTTGGACCCCTTAGAACAGGCCAGAGTGGATTCACTCACTTACTTGTTGCGGTCGACAAGTTCACTAAGTGGATTGAAGCTAAACCCATCAAGAAGCTGAACGCCCGCACTGCTATCAAATTCATGAAAGAAATAACCTTCAGATATGGAGTCCCCCACAGTATCATTACAGACAATGGCTCTAACTTTGACTCGGAAGAGTTCAGATACTTTTGCTCCTCTCAAGGCACTCGGGTGGACTACGCATCCGTTGCGCACCCCCAGTCTAACGGTCAAGCTGAGCGAGCAAATGGTCTTATCCTCCAAGGATTGAAGCCTCGGCTCATGCGAGATCACGATCATGCTGCTGGAGCTTGGGTCACTGAATTGCCGTCTGTTCTGTGGGGCTTGAGGACGACTCCAAACCGGTCGACTGGACACACTCCTTTCTTCCTTGTGTATGGAGCTGAAGCCGTTTTGCCAAGTGACGTCCTTCACAATTCCCCCCGAGTGGATCTATACTCTGAAGACGAAGCTGAGCAAGCTAGACAAGATGGTGTGGATCTCCTAGAGGAAGAACGAGAGATGGCCCTGATCCGGTCGACTGTATATCAACAAGACCTTCGCCGCTTCCATGCGAGACACGTCAAGAGCCGTTCATTCCACGAAGGTGATCTGGTGCTCCGAGTGGATCAGCAGCGGCCCCACAAGTTGGCCCCAACGTGGGAAGGCCCATTCGTCGTCACCAAGGTGCTGAACAACGGAGCGTACCATCTTTTCAACTTGAAGAAGAATATTGATGAGCCACGCGCCTGGAACGCGGATTTGCTTTGACGCTTTTATACTTGACGACTGAGTTGTTTTGATGTAATAAGAGTACTCCAGACGATGTCGTTTGTTAAGTTATGACTTCCGCAGTCTATTGTCGATTCCGATCGCACAATTTCGCATTCAAAGACTTCTCCGAGTGAAGAGCAACACTCTTGCTCGGGGGCTTAGCTGCGAATCCGTTTCGCCTAAGTTAAAAACCCTTCCGAGTGTATAACATTCAATACACTCGGAGACTTAGCTGCGAACCAGTCTTCGCCTAAGTTCAGAAAACTTCTCCGAGTGAAGAGCAACACTCTTGCTCGGGGGCTTAGCTGCGAATCCGTTTCGCCTAAGTTAAAAACCCTTCCAAGTGTATAACATTCAATACACTCGGAGACTTAGCCGCGAACCAGTCTTCGCCTAAGGTCAGAAAACTTCTCCGAGTGAAGAGCAACACTCTTGCTCAGGGGCTTAGCTGCGAATCCGTTTCGCCTAAGTTAAAAACCCTTCCGAGTGTATAACATTCAATACACTCGGAGACTTAGCCGTGAACCAGTCTTCGCCTAAGTTCAGAAAACTTCTCCGAGTGAAGAGCAACCCTCTTGCTCGGGGGCTTAGCTGCGAATCCGTTTCGCCTAAGTTAAAAACCCTTCCGAGTGTATAACATTCAATACACTCGGAGACTTAGCCGCGAACCAGTCTTCGCCTAAGTTCAGAAAACTTCTCCGAGTGAAGAGCAACCCTCTTGCTCGGGGGCTTAGCTGCGAACCTGTTTCGCCTAAGTTAAAAACCTTTTCGAGTGTATAACATTCAATACACTCGGAGACTTAGCCGCGAACCAGTCTTCGCCTAAGTTCAGAAAACTTCTCCGAGTGAAGAGCAACCCTCTTGCTCGGGGGCTTAGCTGCGAATCCGTTTCGCCTAAGCTAAAACCCCTTCCGAGTGTATAACATTCAATACACTCGGAGACTTAGCCGTGAACCAGTCTTCGCCTATGTTTAGAAAACTTCTCCGAGTGGAGAGCAACCCTCTTGCTCGGGGGCTTAGCTGCGAATCCGTTTTGCCTAAGTTAAAAACCTTTCCGAGTGTATAACATTCAATACACTCGGAGACTTAGCCGCGAACCAGTCTTCGCCTAAGTTCAGAAAACTTCTCCGAGTGGAGAGCAACCCTCTTGCTCGGGGGCTTAGCTGCGAATCCGTTTCGCCTAAGTTAAAAACCTTTCCGAGTGTATAACATTCAATACACTCGGAGACTTAGCCGCGAACCAGTCTTCGCCTAAGTTCAGAAAACTTCTCCGAGTGGAGATCAACCCTCTTGCTCGGGGGCTTAGCTGCGAATCCGTTTCGCCTAAGTTAAAAATCCTTCCGAGTGTATAACATTCAATACACTCGGAGACTTAGCCGCGAGCCAGTCTTCGCCTAAGTTCAGAAAACTTCTCCGAGTGGAGAGCAACCCTCTTGCTCGGGGGCTTAGCTGCGAATCTGTTTCGCCTAAGTTAAAAACCCTTCCGAGTGTATAACATTCAATACACTCGGAGACTTAGCCGCGAACCAGTCTTCGCCTAAGTTCAGAAAACTTCTCCGAGTGAAGAGCAACCCTCTTGCTCGGGGGCTTAGCTGCGAACCTGTTTCGCCTAAGTTAAAAACCTTTCCGAGTGTATAACATTCAATACACTCGGAGACTTAGCCGCGAACCAGTCTTCGCCTAAGTTCAAGAAACTTCTCCGAGTGAAGAGCAACCCTCTTGCTCGGAGGCTTAGCTGTGAACCAGTTTTCACCTAAGTTAAAAAATCCTTCCGAGTGTAAGGTATTCCTAACACTCGGAACTTAGCTGCGAACCAGTCTTCACCTAAGTCCTAAATTCAGCCAAGCAAAATGTCGGAAAGCAAAATGCGAGTAAGACTAGAATCTCTAGCGTAGCAAAAATTTGTTTGCGCAAAGGGAAGTTCTCAGGCTAAAGGCCTGAACGAAGTTTTAATCGGTTACACCATCCCTCGGCATACCGAGGCAAATAAAGTTTTAACTGAAAGCAACATACTTCTTCAAGCTCCGGTAGGGCTTGAAGGCTCGACAAAAGTATCCAGGTCAATTCCGTCGGCGATCCGAGTAGCTGCTTCGATGAAAGTCTCCATGAAATCTTCAAATTGAAGTTTCTTTGTGTTGATCACTCGGAGGGACTTCAGTTTGTCCTCCCTGGCCTCCTTGCAATGGACCCTGACGAGTGAAAGTGCCACATCGGCACCACAACGGGCAGCAGACTTCTTCCACGCCTGCACTCGACTTGGAATTTCATTGAGGCGAGTCATCATATACTCGAGGTCAGTCTGGATGGGGTCTTCAGGCCACAGTTCCTTGTCGACTTTCTCGAATGCAGCCCTCAGCCGAGAAACATATCCCTGGACATTCTTAAGACGAGCTTCGAGTCGAAACATATCCATGGCCACGGTGTCTCCGACGAGTGACTTCGTGGGGTCCAGATTGGGCTCGATTTCTTCGGTTTCCTTCTCAATGTCTTGACAGAATTCTGTGTGAAGAGAAAGGGAAAAGGTGATCACAATGCCATTCTGAGGAAATCAAAGAAATTCATTCGACAGAATAAAGTCACCTTCAAGCATGTTGAACATTTTCTTCGCAAAGTCTCCTAAGTGTTTTTCCAGAGCACTCTTTCCCTTGGTCTGCACTTCAAGTTTCTTGATCCAGTCGGATTGTTCCTGCTTGAGTTTGGCATTCTCTTCTTCCAGTTTACTGGCTGCAGCAAGTTTCTTCTCAGCAGCTTCAGTTTTCTCCTTCGCTTCCTTCTGAGCATCAGCAAGTGATTTGTCCTTGTCCTCGAGCGCCTTCTTCATGGTATCTAAAGAAATAACATTGTTGAGTCGCGCTCGGAGACGACGGTTCTCATCACCTACGTCTGTTCGAGTGGATTCACTCAGTTCAAAGGATGGAAGATGAAAGTGATAATGCAATTGATCGACAAAGATTACCTCCAAAAGTCTTCAATTCGGTCTATGCACGGTCCAGGTTGTTGTTCGTCAGCTCCAGATCCAGCAGAAGTCGATTCTTTTCCTTCTCCAGCTCGACGTACTTGGTCCCGAGCCCACAGGCTTTCTGAAATCAGTAAAGAAGGGGTTCAGTCGACATGGATATTTCTCTACTCCCGAGTGGAAAAGTACAAGTGCAGTCGACTGAAAGGCGGCCCGCCGCCCCACCCCACAACCCTATACAGCGTCATATCATGGTTGATGGAAATGATGTCCATGAAACCTGCAGAATGGTTCTTAAGACTACTGCCCATCGTCAACGATTGACAGTAGTCTCGGGGACTACACCCAGTGGGTGCACTCAGCGTGCCCACACTGGATACAAAAACACTCGACCAGGTCTGGCCTGTCAGAGTATAAAAGAAGCAAGCAAGCGAACATTGTTTCTACCAGACCCCCGCCGATGCACGCACTCGATGGCGGTCTCGAGGACTACACCCAGTGGGTGCACTCAGCGTGCCCCCACTGTACTGTCGAATGGAAAACAACTTTCAAATCAACTCTAAGACCCCTGTCGATGCCTTCGTCATTCGACAGCGGTCTCGGGGACTACACCCAGTGGGTGCACTCAGCGTGCTCCCACTGGACCAGAGACTACCTGATCTGCTTGCGAAGAAAACACCCAGTGGGTGTAAAATCAAGATGGACAGGAATTCAATCGGAAATGAACTTACAATAGCACTTACTCGGACGTTGGCTTGAGGCGCTGAGCTGGCATCATAGGCTAACTTGCTGGCTTCATACGCCTCCTTTGTTCGCAGCATCATCTGCCCAGCCTGAATCATAGCTTCCTTGGCAGCTCCAGTTTGGTCCTCCGGGACATGATACAAAGGGTATGCGGGCGTCGAATGAGTTGGTGCTGTAACTGAGGCGGCAGGTGGTGCTTCAGGTTGTCCAATAGGTGCTGAAGCCACCAGAATTGAAGTGGCTGGCGGAGCACTCGATAGCGGGGCCATGAGGGCTGGAGGCGTCGCAGCAGTCGGCCCATGGGGCGTCTGTCCTGACGATGTTCTCCGAGTGTGTACGTGTGGAGCCTCCAGAGGCATATCTTCATCTTGCGTTCCTCGTTGCAGCTCCTCGTCATCTTCCAGTTCGATGACTTCGTCAGCTATCAATCGGCAATTTTAATCAAGTCACTCGACGATTATTCTTCAAAAAACAGAGTAGAGTGTAGGTTTGTTATACCTCATTGGGAGGTGGCCGCATCAGGAGTGTCCACTTCCATATGGTCCCCATCATTTCGCTGGGGCGACGTCACAGAGGTAGCAGCTCTGGCGGATAAACTCCACTCGGTCAGCAGAGACATGAAGTGCCACAATCATAATTGCGGGAAAATAAACACTTACGTTGAGGCAGGCACAACAATCTTGATGCGAGGCAGGGCCTTCCGAGGTTTTGGCGCGTCCAGCTTGAGTTGTTTCTCAGCTTTTTCAGTCGACCCCAGTGTTGCGGTGCGGTCACGCTTTGGGTTCCTTGTGCTCGACGCCACAGTTTTGCTCGGGGCAACCTCTGGGTCTTCCTGCTGCTTGGTGCGACGCCCAGGGCGCAGAGGGACCTGAGCTTCCACCTCGCCTTCCTCCAGGTCGTCATCGCTGCTCTCGCTGTCGTCGGCGTAATCGCCGTCTGCGCTGCCATCTGCGCTCCCTTCTTCTTCGTCAGGCTGTTCTCCGTTCGGCACGGGCGAGTACATGTTTGTAAATTCCTGCAAGATACAAGCTTCAAAGTCAGTCGACTGAAGATCCAGTTACTCGACAGATATTAAAACAATCGACAGAGATATAACTCACCAAGTTCTTCGGTGGGTTCAAAGCAGAGAAGGGCGGAATTCGCTTGGCTCCCTCGGGATTATCACAAGCTCCGGTGATGCTCCTGAGCCACTGAGAGACGGTCTCGTTGGAAACTTCTTCAGGATGGGTCCAAGTGGTATCCTCAGGGCTCGAGTAATGCCACATGGTGTGATCCCGGGCTTGGAGAGGCTGGATTCGTCGACTGAGAAACGTTTCAAGGAGATCCAAGCCAGTCACTCTGCCGCAAATCAGATCAGATACAACGTTCACTAGGATCCCTACCTGGATTTTCTCTACCTTTGTCACGTACAGTGGTTTGGGGGTGGTAGGTCGATCCAAGGTGAAAGGAGGAAGTCCAGTCGACATATTTGGTGATGCAACATCCTTGCAATAGAACCATGTCGACTGCCAACCCCGGACAGAATCAGGAAAGGTCATAGAGGGGAATGCACTCCTACCTCTCTTTTGGATCCCTAAGCCACCACACAGTTGGATTACATTGGTTTTGCTATCACTGGGATTGGCTTTCTTGACGGATTGAGATCTAACAGAGAATATGTGCTTAAACAAACCCCAATGTGGAGGACAGCCCAGGAAGCATTCGCACAAAGTTATGAAACAGGAAAGATAGCCAATTGCATTAGGAGGGAAGTGGTGGAGCTGCGCCGCGAAATAGTTCATGAAACTACGGATGAATGGGTGAGGTGGCATGGAGAAACCTCGTTCGACGTGGGTGAGAAGCAGAACTCGCTCGCCGTCGCGTGGCTCTGGCTCGGTCTCCCCCTTCGGCAATCTCCAGGACTCCGCAGCAATCAACCCATCGTCGACGAGATTTTGCACATCCTCCGCCGTGACCGTCGATTGGAGGAAATCCCCCTGGATCCATCCCGGCGGCACCGTCGACCGGGCGCCCGACGGCTTCTTCGCCTTGGCTCCTCCCTTCTTGGCGCGCTCGAGCTTCTCATTCTTGCCCTTCGTCATGGCGGCGGCGGTCCTGGGAACGGAGCTGAGCAGAGGAGGAGGAGGAGAAGAGCAGATTTGGGGGAAGAATACTGTACCAGCACCGGCGTCGTCACCCCATATATCCGCCCGTGTGGGTCACTGACCTGCGGGCCCGCCAGATCTCTGAGTATCCCGAATTCAGAGGAGGCGCATCACGTGGCGATTCCAGCGGTGCGATAATCGAGGCGTCATGTTCCCGCTTGCCTTTGCGGTTGCATCATCCCCGCTCGGCGCGCGTTTATCCAATTTTCGAATCCCGTAAAATCCGGACCCGACGGAGCGAACCGTCATATCAGAAGACTCTGCAGACAACACGGACCTGATTTCGAGCTCAGTTTCACTCGGATATACTTCAAGACAGAATCGATCAGGGCGAACGATAAAGGTTCCAATCGACGCAGATTTCTAAGAAGCCTCAAAATGCACTCGGAATTTTTGTGTCTTGTCAGAACCTGCATTGACACTTTTTACACTCGAACCCCGATCCATTCGGGGGCTAATGATGGGGATATGTACCTAGGGTAGGGTCATAGGCCTGACCTACATGCCCTACCTAAGGACACTGCCCCAGAAAGCTTAAGAGCTACAAGGAAGTCTCCGACTGAAATCACCAAGACATACAAGTCACTCGACAATATACACTCGGAGGTACCTTTCACTCGACGCTTACCTTTCACTCGGAAGGACCAGAAGACAGTCGACCGCAGAAGCCCAGAAGTCACCCCAGGGAGGCTAACGGGCAGGCGTTCATCAAGACCATTAATAGCATTTATGTTGTACGTTACCAGTAACGTACGTCTTTATAACCACGATCTGGCCCTTACACGCCGGTCACTTATGAGGGGCAGCGCACTCTATATAAGCCACCCCTCCCCTCTGGCATAAGGGTTGGTTCGCACCCCCTGTAGCGATACTCCTATTACACTCGACAAAGAGCTCCTGAGCACCTGAGACGTAGGGCTATTACCTCCACGAGAGGGGCCTGAACTCATACATCTGTGTGTACACCCTCGCCGTAGCTAGGACTCTGCCCTCTCCTTACGTACCCCTACCTTCTACTGTCAGACTCGTTCCCACGACAAACAGTACTGTATGAATGACTATTTTTGGTTGCTATCAAGCCTGTATAGTGAGCATATGCCTTGTTTATCTATTTTTCCTAGCTCGGTTGTTTGTACTGGGCATATGTCTTGATTCAATTGCTATATAGTATGTCTTGTTTATTTCAGTTATTCACATTGTGAAGTTCTATATCTGCAAGTATGTACTTTCTAGTTCAATTTCATCATACCAGTTAACACGCCCACTGTTTATTTCTGTTTTTTCACAATGTGATGTTCAGTTATACAATTTGATGTGTAAGCACCAGCTACATTCTATGCAATTTCAAGAGTACCACTATGAATGACTATATTTGATTGCTGTTAAGCTTGTTGTAGTGAGCACAAGCCTTTCCATTTTTATGTAACAATAACTAGTGTGCTTAAACGTGCACAATACCAGTTTGAATGACTATATTTTGTTGTTGTTAAATGCTAAGCCTATTGCAGTTAACACACATCTCCACTTATTATTAACTTAGCTAGCATGCTTAAACCTGCACACTCAAGCTATCATTTTTTGATCATGTTGTTTACCATGCATATATTTGGTTGATGTTTAGCCTGTCAGTACTTAACATGCCTTTCGATGTACTTACCCAGGACAATATCGGGAACAACTGTTGTTTTTCATCGAGGTTAGTTTCCACACATGGCTTATATATATACTCCATCCACCCCAAAGTATAAGATGTTAATACATCAAATATGTGAGTATTTTGGATGTAATAAGATCTTATATACTTAGACAGGGAATACTGAACTACGTCATTGTACAATTTCAGTTTACCTTCTAATACTAACTTGTTGCTTGTAGGTACATATGTCACCGGTAAAGATCCGCGTGTCGACCCTTTTTGCGTATGGGGCAATGAGATATTCATGAACCAGCATCAAGTGAGGAAACTTATAAAGGTTGTTAATAAAATGGGACAAAATATGGCAATTAAACTATTTCTTTACACCTTATCCAAGACAACAGTGAACTCCAGGATGGTAACTACGAAATCTGTACCCTTCTTTTTACTGTCCATAATGAGTTGTTAGCTTACAAATTTACAATGTCCGAATCTATTTTGTTTGTAGTGGTTCTCAAAGCAGTTTACTCAGGATTACCTCTCAAACAACATGATTGGTGGATGTGCAAACGTTAAAGTATATCTACCAGGGCACGATGACTACCTAGATGTCCTCATCAACACAGAGAAGGATGGGCGGACCGCCATCACAAGGGGCTGGCCCAGAGTCGTCCGTGCATTCTGCATGGAGGAGGACACAATATGGACATTCCGCTTCACCTTGTACAACTGTCAGAGTGTCTTTCGCCTCTTCCTTTACCGTATTTAAAACAAGTATGCAACCGTGGTTCATCATTATTTATCTGGTCCTAATGTAATTATTATTTCTTGATGTAATTCTTGAACATATGTACCTGTGAATGGAATAATGCATTGGTTGTTGAACCTATGTCTATATAGGATGGATATGAAAAATGTTATAGCCTACTATCAAATTCAAATCCTATAGAATTTTAAATTGTGGCAATTAAAATAGCGGAAAAATAAGCTCTGCAGGTCATTACACCCCACACGGTTTGTAAAGCAGGACGTGTGTGATATACCTCATGATTTGACACGTTTCAGAGAGAGAAACCTTGTGCGACAATGCACACAATTGCCGTCTGCAAACCGTGTCTGATGTTAGACAATATCAGAAACGGTTAAGCGGGCCTAAATGTTTTGTGACAGTCTCCTTATCATACATGATTTATAATGTTTAAATATTTGTTATGTCGTATGCATCCGACACGAGTATGACTGTTGGAGCGTTTGGGAATCTTGGTTTATCGCAAACGATGCAGTAGGACAAAATGTGTGTGATTGTCTCCTTATCATACACCCTTTGCAATTATGAATTGTTTGTGATTCGGCACACATTGTAAACGGTGCGCTACAGAATAGCGTGTGCAATGTTAGTGTGATCTCACACGAGTTGCAAGGATGAGCCGTATGGGAAGGATGCCATATCTCAAACAGTTGACCGGTGACTCTCGTTTCTGATAGATGCGGACATTCCATACGCTTAGCTTTGCAAAACGTTTGCGTTCGTTGGCCACCATCGCCGACAGGTTTTCCATGCCGTGTGGGATGCACCGCCCTATCGCCCACACATGCAAGGCAACGGTTTAAAACTACGTCGTGGAAAGGGGTTAAAAACCGTTTGTATAGCACGTCGTTGCACCAGTGATGCTTAAAAAGTTTAGGATCAAATGGGGAAACTCGACAGTGCAATATTACCTAATTCTAGAAATCAGCAGAAATGGGTTTAGGGGGATTTAGGCAAGTGAATCTGTTCTCCTTAGCGCACCACTTGTTGTGGATGCATTATTAGAAGGTTAGAACATTTCCACAAAGTTTGAGCACAAATGGAGATACTTGACAATGTAAAGTTGATCAAGTTTGGATCTGGACACGAATGGTTTTGGGATATTTTGGTGAACCAAAACAATTAGGATTGAGATGGAACTTGGCAAGATCATCACATATATCATGTGTGACTTGCTATAATTTTCCTGGAATTAATTGAGAATATTTCCTATAGAAATATTTCAAATGCTTGAAATAGGCAGAAAGTGTTTTGGAGGGTTTTGTCCCATATTTTTAACATGACCATGTGTTGAAACTCATGTATATGGAAAATATATGTCCACTGAGTTTCCCTAAATTTTCTCAAATATTTTTAAGGCATAAAAATAATTTTTCCCTACAAAAGACCATTTCTGGCCTTAAGAAAAAGCCTTTAAATAAAATAGGAAAATAATCGTTAAAATAATAATGTTGTGGTTTTGGAAAGTCTTTTTGATAATAGGATCCAAATAAAATATTTGGGGCAAAACATACTCTCTAACTTGAGGACTTGTAGTGCAAATCTCAATTCAGGTGTTTTTGAAAGTTTAAATGAAATAAATGCTTTTTGGCCAAAAATAAATTTGTATAAAAATAGTTTTTGGTCCTATACACATGGTATGGTCATTGGGCAAGGTTCTTGGATCAAGGAGATGAGTTTGGAGTGTAGGAGATATGTGATAGTTCATGGCACAATCAAACAAGCAAGCAAATGGCACACAAGTCAAGCATTCATATGCACACAAAAAGTTTTTAATTGGCCCTAATTGTTGAGCTATGTTAACTTAGTCAGGAGAAGAAAAACACAGGGTGTGACAGACCTACCCCCTTACAAGAATCTCGTCCCCGAGATTCCTAGGCTAGGTGTTGAAGAGGTACGGAATTTTGGATCTGAGATAGTCTTCACGTTCCCATGTTGCTCTTGCTCCGGTGTGGTTGCTCCACTGGTCCTTGAGGTGATTGACGATACAGCTTCGAGTGCATCGTTTGACTCCATCTGAGAGGTGGACGGGGTTCTTGCGATAAGCTGGGTCCAGCTAGCAGTTAAGGGCTTGATGAACGGGTGTTTGAGCAAGAGTCTGGCTTGCGTGTGTATCCCAAAGTCGGAATAAGGGGTAAAGCAGTGTGTCTGCGTGCTGGTCATGTGGGTTACCCACACTAGTTAGTGGCATCTAGATGTCTCGCGTTAAAACAAAAGGGGTCAAGGTTGTGTGAAGCTTCCCAGGTATGTTCTTCATTCATCTTTGGTTGTTTGTCTTCGTTGTCACGGACGCATGTTTCTGGCGGGTCTTCGAGTGTTTGGTCTACCTGTCTCTCCGCAGCCATTTGTGGCAAGGTTGGGCTGAGTCGCATCCCTAAGACTAAGCTTACAGACTGGTGACAAAAATGGTTTATCTTATCTGAGAGGGTTTGTGAGGGGTTGTAAATACGCTGACTATCCAAAAGTATAGAACATCCATCTAGTCCTCATGGTTTGGGGCTTGGCAAGTGGGGTGAACTACCTTTGACAGGTGGTTTATCATGATCCAGTCAGGGCTTACGCCCATGATTGGATCAAAAAGGGCTAGTAATGAGGTCGTGACAATCTTCCTACTCCATTCCATGCATCTGGAGAGAGTAGGGACGTCACGCTCATCGTACTTCGTCAAGGTGGTGGAGTGAGGGGTGCTATCATCTTCTCGGTTCCTGCCTAGTCAGGAACTGATAGGTGATTGTTAAGGCGAGGGGCTATATAATCTTCTTGATGTCCAAGGGCTTCACCGTGCTTGAACGTCGGTGCTTTTTACAGAGCCTGGCTGATGTAGCCGGCAGAGGGGTGGTAGTTGACTTATCTTGCTTCTCTTCTTTGCCGTGGTTTCCCAACCATAGTGGTTCTTCATCTTGCTTGGGTAAGAATGTCTTCTACTGCAGGGAGGGTGCTTTAAGGAGTCCGACTGCTTTAAGGTATAATCTTACACTTTGAGAGGCAAGGCAGTTGGTGTTACTAGGGCTTCCCCAAAAAGATCTAAGGTGTTCTTTTCTCTCATCGGATAAATAAGTATGTCATCTGTGAAGACAATGACATATTCCCCAAGTATCACACAAACACATTGTTCATGGAATACGTGAGAGGAGCGGTCATTTGCTCCGGATGGTCACTTGTCCAGGGTCTTGTGGTCCATCGTAATCTAGTTCTTCGTGTCCACGTTCCTTATGGAAAGGGTGGGTGGTGGTCAAGGTGAAGTACTGGCTATAGTCTTTCGACCTAGAGCCAAGGACTATGGTCATGATCTGACCATGTTGTGGCTTGGTAAAGCTTAGGGGTTTCGAGGATCTTAGGATGTGAGTGAACGTCTATCATCTTATCCTTGAGCACAGTTGTTGGATGCCCATAGTCCTACGTATTACTCCAAACAAAATCATCTTATGTCATCGAGGGTATCATCTCATATAGGCCAGTTCCAATATTACTCATGCTATTCACATCTCCGTGGTTTTGAGGGAAGGACTAAACCAAATCACATATGTATACTATAGCCAACTCATATATATACCCCTATGTAAAAATCCTCGGGAAAGTATACAAGCTGCTAAGCTTGGTTGTGACACTACAAATCCAAGTGTTCATCTAACATTTCCAAGGTCTAAGGTGTTGCATCTTTATGCTAAGGAAACACGTAATATACCCATCCAAGATCTTGTTTCCTTCCTAATGAATCCAGTTTAACCGATCCACGAATACCATTCAATACCACCTGATCCATTACTGCTACATAATCAATACCAGTGATTTCTCCATGTATCTCCTAGGGTTCCTATAGTCCCCAAGTCCTTGAAATGACTATCTCATTGCAGTATGTCCACAAATTCCTACCATGATGATCTAGTAGACTCCAATGTTGGGTGCATATATATCCTCGAATCAAATCGGACAACGATCCAGTGTTTCTAGTTTATCTCCCATCAAGGAACATGGTATCAAGATCGAGATCATCTAACTAAATCCAACTTACTCCGAACCATGTAGTCTCATTTACTGTCAACACCCTATTAGGAGCACCTATTCAAATCCAAGTCTTATGTCCTATGAGAATTCCTACTTGTTCCTCCAAGTCATTATCGTAACATCATAAATTCACTACTATTTCTTGACAACGCCAAATTATTATACCACCAAGAATTTCAGCTTGTGATCACAATCATCCTACTAAATCCAATTTACTCAAGGGCATAGTAAGTTATGCAACTCTATTAATTTGACCCACCAAGTTCTTCTACCAACATGAAAGTCTCGTCATCCACCAAAGGTCTTAGCTATATCCTCAAGATATCTTTTAGAACCTCATCAAGTCATTAGTCTACTAATCATATATCCTCAAAACGATCTTCCCTACGACATCGTGAGATCAAGTGCTAGCTTAAGGATGCAATGTGTCTGTTCACCATGATCACTCCTACGATGAAACTTAGTGCTAAACCAAGGTTATCGAAGCTTAACCAGTGTTCTCGCGAAAACCCGTATGTTAAGCACATGGCCAAATTTTTGAGCTGGGGGTATCTAGTGAGGTCTGGGTCAATCTAGGGAAGGGCTTCCAGCCTTGAGGGGAAAACATAACCCTTTACATGGTTGCACTTGGTTGAGTAGGTTGTCGTCACGAGTCTTCAGTGCTAGCTGATAGATGGGGTGGATCCTTGGTGCACCTTGTCTTGTTGGTCTTCAGTTGATGAGAAAGGCGAGAGGGAAAAGTAGCATAGAGGGGAGTGCCTAAGGGGGTTCTATAGTGCAAGTGCAATCAAACAAGTGCTGGAAGGGCCAAACACAATATTAAGATAAGGTAGGTGATATGGTCGCGTACTTGTTGCCTAGGGAAAAAGTGTGACTTATATCAAAACACAAACAAATAAAACAAGCAACACACAACATGGTTCCATTCGAACCATCACACGGACTCGACTTTGCATAGGGGATACACGACCTATCCTACCCTAGGGGTTCTCGGACTCATTAGTCGTGCTTGCTTCGTGTAGAGGAGTCCGCTCAGTCTTCTGGGTCTACTTCAAGTGTCGCTATGTCTCTTGTTGTTGTCCGTCGAAACGATCCAGATTGAGCCTGAAGAGTCTTTGACAACTCCTCATCTGGTAAGTTGACAGAACGAAGGTGATCCCCTGTGGCTGTCGTTGACAGGGCCTTTTGTTGTTTTCGTAATCGTGCCAATGCCTTGTTGTCTCCTAAGTCATTGAGGGTTCCAGGTAGGCAATCCGTTATGCAATGACATTAAGATGGCATGGTAGAGGTCTAACCCATCGATTACGTTGATGAAAACATCGACACCAAGAGCGGGGGATGAATAGAACCGTTTTCCTGCTCGCTATGGTGAGGCGGACCAATTGGCGAGGCTCTCACCCACCGATGGTTGCCGATACAACAATGGTAAGGACAGGGTTGCTCTATTAGCGATGAATATCATGATCTTGCATGTCTTCACCCTGATCATCATAGGCCAAGGTTGCATCATCCTGGGGCAGTGTCGAGGGTGTCACCATCTTCTGAGTCTTGATTCCCTCATTCCTCGAGAAGGTATCTTCTGTTGGTGTGTTCTTGTTTGGTGTTGCCAACTTGTGTCCAAGATATGTGGGCAAATGTCTGGCAATGTGGCTGCCTTCCAGGTTACCCATGAGGATTACAAGGAATCCAGTGGTCAGTGGCACAAGGGTAGTAACGTCCGTTTGCAAGGTTTCTACAAGCAGACGAGGAGAGCCAAGAGAAAAATGGTGGAAGTGCTAAGGCACAATCCTTCAGTTTCTTTGAAAACTTAGAAGAGGTAAGAAATATGGTAGTCTTTGCAAGTGATTTGAAGGGTCTAGGGAAGCAGTTTTGTCCTAACTAATGTCCATGTTAACTAAGGGCTTCCTACAGTCAGGATGGCTCTGATACCAGCTCTGTGGGGACCCCGACTCATAAGTCGTGATCACCGAATGTATGTGCACAGTGATCCCAGAGATCAATGCTCACTGAACACACATAAACTGAATAACGAGAGTCTTACATCCATCACATACAGTTTTACCCAAATATGGCCTTTATGGCCAAGTCTTCATAATCTCGCAGCGGAAATCTTCAATGATAGCGTGAACCCATGCCATCTGCCTTAAGCCTACATGCATTCTGACTAGGAAGCGTCCTAGCTCGCAAGTTCGTCACCAAACTAGTCTTCATCATAACCTGGTCTTTCATGCCTGGCCAATAAAATAACCAGTGGCAAGCCAATGAGTACTTTGAATGTACTCGCAAGCAACCCATGTTTTGGAACAAGGGATAACAAAGCATGATACAACACTAAGTAGGTAAGTTGCGGATAGCTAGTTTTGAGTGCAATGAGAAGATCAAATAACTTGAAGTAGCATGCATCAACAGGTTGTAGATATCCATATGTACAAGTTCAGATATCAATATAAACAGGAGTTGAAAATCTGATGTTCAATCACCATGCCAGGTCGTCTGACTTAGCTCAAGTATCCTCTGAACACCTCATGTTCAGTCATCATGCCAAGTCATCCGACTTAGCTCAAGTACCAGCCTTTTTATCACACACACACACACCAAGTTTTGTGGAAACATCGGACGTAGCCCAAGAGCAGTCATCCAACTATGCTTCACTGTGGACACGGCTATTCGAATAGTTTTACACTCTGCAGAGGTTGGACACTTTACCCACAAGACTCGGGGAACTTTCGTGTCAAGCCACGACTCGCGGTATGTCACATACCCGAGGTAAGCACCCGAACATTGCCTTTCGCTTGACGACACTAAACAAAGAGTCCACTCGATTGGTACACAGCCCTCACGATGTACATCACACGAGCCTTGCTCAACATAGTACCATCCATGAAGGGACCAACAGTGTGCCCGGTGTCTGTAAAAACAGCCCATGATCGTCCTTCCGGCACGACCCCGTATCGAGAGTGACCTCATCACTCTCGCCACTAGTAATGCGGGCTCTCTGCAAGTACCGACCAAGGTAATCAACAAAGCCCCATCCCATAAGGGGTATCGTGGTTGTACATGTAAGGTTGGAATAACGGTCGCAACTTACACCAATCCATTTTTTGAAAACCAAGACACTCACTTGCCTCAGTACACCACTTCTTTATCAAGTGGTTACCTAGCTCATCCTCATCTCTCTCGGGCATTAGTGGCACCCGACGGGGTTTTCGAAAAGTCTTTGAAATCGTTTCCTTTCGACACCATGCATATTACCGTCCCATTTTGCGTAGCAACTACTTAACATCCTAACTACTTCCCACCCACACAACCCTCATAGGAAGGTTGGGTCATGCACGATGCAAGTATCAACAAGAAAGTAACGGGGCATCCACCAAAGTGGCCACCACACCATCATGATCAATTCCTCGAAACATGAGGTGCTATATGACATGCATGAAAAAGGTTCTTAGGCATGGTCAAGGGGCTGCTTGCCTGGCTCAGCAAAGTCTTCGAGGTCTTCACACGCTTCTTGTCCAACTCCGAGCACTCCGTCGACTTCATGAACTACCGTCCGAAACAACCATAATAAGCAACACAACAAGCAGGAAAATAAAAGTGCTCTAGAAATAGGAGTCTCGTTTTTCTTGGACATCTCTGGTCATAAGAAAAATACCAAAAATGGCTCTTCTGGATCTAGGATCACCAAAGATTTTTGAATGATGGAAATGGAGGCATTATTGATCCTATAAGAAGTCTACAGAAAACATTTTGATAAAAATGGTTGGATGCAACCAACAAATAGGGCATGATTTTAGAAGATTTTAGAAAGTGGTTTCATTAGCTTTGGAGTTGGGATGAATTTCCTATGATTTTCCTAAGTTGAAATGAAGGGAAAATAGGCCATTTATTTGGTCTAGCAGAATATAGCATAGGAAAAATGTTGGCCAAAGCTAGCAAGATTTTTGTAGTCTCTAGAAACTTGAATCACTCCATTTGGAGTTGATTTAAATCCCCTAGGGATTTTGTAATGGGGATTTTTCATAGTTCAAATTCAAATTTAAATTTGAACTATACAGAAAAGTTTGTAGGAAAAATATGTGGGATATATCTTTGGACATATCAAGATTTTAGGAGCACCTAGGATTTTGATTTGCCAGATTTGGAGTTGAAATGAATTTAATATTAATTATTTAGCCTCTCTGGAAAAAGAAAAAGGGTAAAAGAGATTACCCCAACGGGCCCAAGCTATGCACTGAGCACAGCTTAGCACTACAACGCACTGGGCCGGCCCAGCTGCTCGGCCACGCGCGCGAAGCCGGTGACGTCGAAGGCGTACTCCTCGGAGTACCCCTCCTCTTTAGGGAGGCGGGAAGCGGCGGGGGCGGTTCCACTTAAACAGGGGGGGGGAGTACGCCTCCTTCCTCCCGCCCGAGCCAGGGGGAGACAGGGGAGGCGAGGCCCAGCGTGCGCCGGTGACGTCCCGGCGACATGGGCCACCTCCGGCGACGCCCGGGCTACCAGTGGTTTCAGGAGGCCGCGCCGCGTCCATCCATGGCCTGCACGAACGTCGAGGGCCACTGGAGCATCCACGTTGACAGAAAGAGCGGATGGCGAGGGGGGCGACCTCGGGCAAGGCGGTACAATCGAAGAGAGGAGGAATGGGGCAAAGGAGAGGTTCTTGGAGGTCGCCCACATCCTCTGCAGTGGACAGGACGGTGAGACGGACACCGGGGAGCTCCAATTTGAGAGGAGGCCGAGGTGGCAATTCCGTTCATGGGGAGAGGAGGAGGGCATGGGAGGACGGGGAAACCGGCCCATGGGGTCTGCGGGAGAGAGGGCGAGCGAAAGGAGCCGGGAGCGGCGCTCGGGGAGGCCTCTTATAGCCGCAGCGCCGGAGCACCATAGGCTACGTCCACGGCCACGGCCTGGACTATGCCTGAGGCCACGGGGCGTGTTGAGGCGTGTCTGGGGTCTCCGTGGGGCTCGACTACGTAGCGGGGGAGGGAGAGAGAGAAGCCAGGGGAGGCAGGGGCTCATGCATGCGAGGTCGCCCATTGGCGTTCTCGGGCGGCCGGCGCGCATGCGAGGGGAGGCCAGCAGAGGGAGAGAGAGGAGGGGGACAGGGCCACGGTGTGTCCCGGACATCGAGGGGCCTCGACTGGCACACGGGGGAGGCCCGAGGTGGCCAGAGGACGTGGGTCAGCGCTCGAGTGCGCTGCAACGCGCTCCAGAGTGGGCTTTTGGCCGGCATGGGCGTGTCTGCACGCGCTCGGGCGCGGCCACTTGCGTCTACCAACTGCAGAAAGAATAAAATAGGGGAAAGGGAGCATTGGATGCACTAGGTGTTGGCCAGGAGAGTGGGAAAGCTGAGAGAGAGGGAAGAATGGGGCTGTCCAGGGGGTGCAAGTGGGGATTCCACCCCTCAATCGTGGAGCTGGGTGCTGGGGTTGTTACTGGAGGTAGCTGGCGGCCAGGAGGGTCTGTGGTAAAAATATGGGCTCTAGGAGAACACTTCTGGTCCTTTAATCATTGAGTAAGAATAATGGGCAGAAGGTGTTTATTAGCTGTTTGGGATAGCTAAAGGATTCTACTTGCCATGAGATTTACCAGGACCATATGGTGCGTAAAAATAGGGCTGTTCACCAAGTTTGTGCTCATTTGAAGAAAGTTGCTAATGCAAACTTTATGAACCCTGGAAATAGGCAGAAATGGTTTTGTTTAGATCTATCTAAGATATCTTGCTCTCCCTAATGCACCACTTGGTGTGGTGTCACCATTAGGCTGTTAGAGCATGCCCAAAAAAGTTTAGGATCAAATGGGGAAACTTGACAGTGCAATATTACCTAATTCTAAAAATCAGCAGAAATGGGTTTAGGGGGATTTAGGCAAGTGGATCTGTTCTCCTTAGTGCACCACTTGTTGTGGATGCATTATCAGAGGGTTAGAACATGTCCACAAAGTTTGAGCACAAATGGAGATACTTGACAATGTAAAGTTGATCAAGTTTGGATCTGGACAGGAATGGTTTTGGGATATTTTGGTGAACCAACACAATTAGGATTGACATGGAACTTGTTAAGATCAACATATATATCATGTGTGACTTGCTAGAATTTTCCTGGAATTAGTTGAGAATATTTCCTATAGAAATATTTCAATTGCTTGAAATAGGTAGAAAGGGTTTTCGAGGGTTTTGTCCCATATTTTGAACATGACCAGGTGTTGAAACTCATATATATGGAAAATATATGTCCACTGAGTTTCCCTAAATTTTCTCAAATATTTTTAAGGCATAAAAATAAATTTTCCCTACAAAAGACCATTTCTGGTCCGAAGAAAAAGCCTTTAAATAAAATAGGAAAATAATCGTTAAAATAATAATGTTGTGGTTTTGGACAGTCTTTTTTATAATAGGATCCAAATAAAATATTTGGGGCAAAACATACTCCCTAACTTGAGGATTGTAGTGCAAATCTCAATTCAAGGGTTTTTGAAAGTTTAAATGAAATAAATGCTTTTTGGCCAAAAATAAATTTGTATAAAAATAGTTTTTGGTCCTATACACATGGTATGGTTATTGGGCAAGGTTCTTGGATCAAGGAGATGAGTTTGGAGTGTAGGAGATATGTGATAGTTCATTGCACAATCAAACAAGCAAGCAAATGGCACACAAGTCAAGCATTCATATGCACACAAAAAGTTTTTAATTGGCCCTAATTGTTGAGCTATGTTAACTTAGTCAGGAGAAGCAAAACACATGGTGTGACACATATGCTTGTAGGAATTGCAATAATATCAAGTTTCCTCCCTATGTGTTCATAATTTTGAAGTCATGCTTGTTTTGCCTTCCTATGCTAGTTGATTCTTGTTCCCATAAATTGTTTGCTGACAAAATCCCTATGCATAGGAAGTGGGTTAGACTTAAATATGCTTGTCATGAGATTCATGATGCTCTTTTGCATGTTTGATTGACTATTTTTATGTGAGCATCATTGAAATCATCATGCCTAGCTAAAAGGCTTTAAAGAAAAGCGCTTGTTGGGAGACAACCCAACATTTATCCTTTCTGTTTTTGTGTGTTTACATGATTAAGATACTGTAGAAATCATGTTTTGTGTCTTTTACTTCAATAGTGTGCCAAGTAAAACCTTTGGGATAGTGGGGAAACTTGTTGATTTGATTCTGTGCAAAAACAGAAACTTTTATGTCCAGTGCAGAATTTCTCTGATTTTACTGGAGCGTGAAAACTTCTGAAATTTTTACACAGTATTTCTATGAACATTCTCTGCGTTGTCCTAATTTTTCAGAATTTTTAGTGTCAGGGAAGTATGGTGTTCATTCAGATCTTCACAGACTGTTCTGCTTTTGACAGATTCTGTTTTGCATGCATAGTTTGCTTGTTTTAGTGTTTCCATAGCTTATATTGAGTGATATAAATTATGGGAATGATATAATACACTAGGTATTATGTGAGAACAATTATGAATCTTGTCTTGACAGTACTTAAGTGAACGATCTATATTTACTATACTAACCCATCTCATGAAGTTCCATTAAGTTTTGTGTGATTGAAGTTTTCAAGTTTTGGGTGAGATATCAATATGAGGAGAATAAGGAGTGGCAAGAACCTAAGCTTGGGGATGCCCAAGGCACCCCCCAAGTTAATATCCAAGGAAGACTCAAGCGTCTAAGCTTGGGGATGCCCCGGAAGGATCCCCTCTTTCGTCTTCAACACTATTGGTATATCTTACTTGGAGCTATATTTTTATTCGTCACATAATATGTGCTTGGCTTGGAGTGTCATTTCATTTTGTTATTTTCTGTTAGGTGTTATTTATAATCTTGTTATTCAATAAAATTTCCAAGAATTGCCTCTTAGGATGCTTGAGTTACATGTTTGATATGTGATGTGTAAAAACAAAAACTTTTGCTGTAGTGTTTGTATTTTCATATTTTACTGGAACGTGGAAAGTTTCTTAAATTTTTACAAAGTGTTGTAATATAAATTCTTTATCACGACCTAAATTTTCATAATGTTTTGAGTTACATAAGTACACTGATTTCATAAATTGCTACAGACTTTTCTGTTTGGACAGATGTCGGTGCACTAGTACAGGGGTACTCAGTGCCCCTGACTTATGCACAGGCGGTAGAAGCAAAGAACCCCGCCAACAATCAAGACCAAGACTCCAGCAAGCTCAATGCGGAAGCCCAAGCCTGGGCTGCGACGCGCCAAGCACGTACCCGACGCTTGCCGAGGACCAAGACGTACACACCTCCCAGAAGACCCGGCAAGCCACTCCCCGGCAGGCGTGAGCCATCCAGCCACCGCTCCACCGCATCGCTATGCCTGTCACTTATCGATGTAGTGTAGAGCCCTCAGGCGATTAATCAGCTCTCTCTAAGCACATGGCGACACATTGGAAGGCAAGTTACGCTCGGTTGACACCCACCCTGCAGCGTGTCAAGATCTTAAGCAACGACCGGCCAAGCGATGGTAAGAGCTTGCCGGGGATGCACCCCCAAGCGCCACCTAGGTAGGTAATCATGGCATTTTGTCCTAAATGCCATAGTTAGGTATGATAGCTCTGCTTAGCTATCTAATCGATAGATAATGTCTGTTTTGCCATTGTGGTAACCCCTTGCACTATAAAAGGAGGCCCAAGGCAACCTAGCTCAAGGTTGGCAACTCGAACCCCCGAACGCTTGTACTCGCATAGCCGCTCTTTCCCCGACAGCAGTCCTTGCCGGGGTTAGGCACCTTGTGTTCTTCGTGTTCCTCCAATCAATCCACCAAAAAGCAGGAGTAGGGTTTTACGCTTAGCAGCGGCCCGAACCTGGGTAAAATGCCTGAGCCTTGATCGTGACGCCGTCTCATGCTCTCCGCTCTTCGTGCAACGTGACCCCCCTTGCCGAATCACAAGGGACCTCTGGTCCCATAGGTGATCGTGAGCATCCGTGCCCCGACATCTTTGGCGCGCCATGTAGGGGGGCGTGCATCATTTGCGTGAACCCGAGTTCGTGAACGGCAAATCAATCTTCATCGTCATCTTCTTCAACAATGGCTCCGAAGAAGAAATCCAGCGCGACCGCGCATCCTTCCACTTCAAAGGCTCCCTCACATGCGGCCGCCGGTGCCGTAGGCACCGCGGCGGCTGCTGGCGAGGCGGGCATCGTGGACGATGCGGTCGGCGCAGGCAGCGCCCCCGTCCAGCCCTTCACGGCCGGGGATGGAGCAGGAGGCGCCGGAGGGGAGCAACTACATCAACCACATGGCGAGCTCGGCCCCGACGCCAAGGGCGGAGGGAACATCCGTTCATCACCTCCCCGCCATGCAGATGGCCGAGGCTGCCTCAGCGGCGCCCAGTCCGGTGTGAGCCGTGACCTTCCGGCCGCACCCGTCGCCAGCGAGATCGTTGGGCGTATGCCTCGTGCGGAGCGAGATGGGGCGCCCAGCGGGACCGCGGCCCCGCAGGATCGGCCCGTTGCCCACCAGAAAGCTCCAGCGAGTGGCGCACGGCATGAAGGACGCGGCGACACTTCTCTTGGTCCTACCAAGAGTCGAGCAACGTCATGATACGCCTCTTTCGCCATGCCGGGCACCACAGAGGAGGCCATGGCGCGGGTCCAGATGCTGCTCAGCTTCATGCCAGCGGCTGACAAGATGGATGAATGGAGAGCCACCATTCAGAGTTTGATCTCTTTCGTTGAAACCAACAAGGCCCAACATGTGGAGCCGTCGCGACGTACGCGAACAGCAGCGGCAGCCCAGGGTGGCGAGTGCGTTGAAGGGGCCACCCCAATGGTACAATCCCCTCCGCGACAACAGGCCCAGAGGCAGCCACAGCAAGCTTCACATGCTGACGACCATGACGAGGCATCCATAGTCTCGTTTGGCCCGCACGACCACCAGGATCAACGGCGTGTCCTTGAAGACCGGCGGAAGGAAGACGCGCGCATCACCATCGAGCGACGCCGGGAAGCGCAACATCGATTTGATAAGCGCAACGGTCCAGACGTTGGTGACCTCGCGCCCAGTGTTGGCGGGTACCTTCCTTACGAGGTTGGTTGCCCTGCCTTCACTAGCGAGCTGCGACGGGTCCGCTGGCCGTCGACCCGAGATTTCAAGCCTGAGCTACCGGAGAAATATGATGGGAAGCTGAACCCTGTGGAGTTCTTGGGCATTTACACGATAGCTGTTCAAGCTGCGGGAGGAAAGGATGAAAAGGTGCTCACCAATTATTTCCCTTTGGCGCTCAAGCCAAATGTGAGATCATGGCTGATGCACCTGCCGGAATATTCCATTTCCTCTTGGGTTGATCTGTGCAACGAGTTCGTTGGCGCCTTCACCGGTGGTCACCAAGAACCAGGCCAACCCAGTGATCTCCAAGTCCTCCCGCAAAAGGAGGGAGAAACTTTGAGAAAGTATATCCAGAGTTTCAGCCGGGTGCACCGCAACATCCTAGAGATCCATCCCGCAGCGGTGATTGCCGCGATCCACTCAAATGTGCGCAACAGGAGGATGCGAGCCAAGATGAATGTCAAGCTCACCAAAACTGTAAATGAGCTTTACACCTTGGTGGATAAGTGTGCTCGAGCTGAAGAAGGGAGACTACTCCCCGGAGAGGAGGCGGGCATCGAAGTGGACTCTGATGATGACGACGATGCCCCCGACATGAAGGGAAGGAACAGGAAACGCAACAAGAAGCGTAAGGGAAAAACAGTGCTGGCTGTCGAGAGCTCCGGAGATCTCAGCGCAGGCAAGAAGGCGAAAGCTGAAACCCCCGGAAAGGGAGCTGCCGCGTGCGCTGATTGCCGGGAGGCTGTTGCCGCTAAGAAGACCGGGAAGTCCGACGGGCCGTACTGCAAAATTCACCGCACCAAGGGCCATGATCTCCAAGAGTGCCGACAGGTCGAGCAACATGTTGAGAAATAGAGGGCCGAGTATGAGAAACGCGACAAGGAAAAGGGCCAAGACGGCGCTGCCGGGAAAGGCCGTGGTGGCAGAGGAGGTCACCGCGACAAAACCCTGCAGCAAAAGGAAAAACCCGCCAGGGGCCGAGAGAAAAAGGAAACAGATGATATGAGTGAAGATGAGGATGATGATGAGGATTCCAGTGACAGGGAGTTCTAGAAAGCAACCGAAGCCATGTGCCTTGACGGGGGTGCGTTCTTGCACTCCTCTCACCGCCAGCTCAAGCAGTGGGCACACGAGGTCAATGCTGTGGAACCGACTGCAGAATCTAGGAAGCCACTCAGATGGTCCCGCACGCCTATCATCTTTGACGAAGGGGATCACCCTGACCATACCACTACGGTTGGGTGTTTGCCATTGTTGGTTTCCCCGACAATCTGCAACCTCAAGGTGTCTAAGATGTTAGTTGACAGTGGGGCCGGATTGAACTTCTCCTAGAGTGGCTGAGAAACTGCAGATCCTTGATGAAGAGCTCGAAGCCACGAGTACGTTCCAAGGAATCAACCCCGGCAGGAGCCGACCCAAGGGAAAGATCACTCTGCCTGTGACATTCGGCGGGGAGTTGAACTTCCGAACAAAGAGGATAGTGTTCGACATCGCCGAGATCCCACTGCCTTACAATGGAATCCTTGGTCGCCCAGCGCTGGCAAAGTTCATGGCGGCATCCCACTATGCCTACAATACTTTGAAGATGCCAGGGCCAATTGGGGTCATTTCCATCCCATCCGACAAGAAGAATGCAGTTATTTGCGTAGATCAGATGTATCGCGACGCGGTAGCAGCTGAAGCCACAGATATCCCAGCTCCCGCCAAGCGCGTAGAGAGAATGAAGAAGACTGGCAAGAACACCGGCAAGGACTCCGGGAAGCGCGCCTCTTCGGAGTGCGCCGCAACTAACGATGACCTGCCGGAGAGCTCCGCCAGCAAGAAGACCAGGGTCACCTATCCCGAGATGAAGAAGGTCCCGGCAAGGGAGGATGGCACTGGTGGTACCTTCGCCATCAGTGCTACCCTTACTGACAAATAGGAAAATGCACTCGTTACCTTTCCTGCGGGAGAATGTCGATGTGTTTGCCTGGCAACCATCTAACATCCCCGGTGTTCCCAGGGAGGTAATTGAGCACCACCTTGCTGTCTGCCCTCATGCCCGACCCGTCAAGCAAAAGGTTAGGAAGCAGGCCTTGGAGCGGCAGCAGTTCATTGCCGAGGAAATAAAGAAGCTTGAAGCAGCTGATTTGGTCAGAGGGGTACTGCATCCAACTTGGTTGGCAAACCCGGTGGTGGTACGAAAGGCAAATGGGAAATGGAGGCTTTGCATAGACTTCACTGACTTGAACAAGGCTTGCCCGAAGGACCCTTTCCCCTTGCCGCGCATAGATCAAATTGTTGATTCCACCTGCGGATGTGACTTGCTCTCCTTTTTGGATTCCTACTCCGGCTACCACCAGATATTTATGAGCAAGGAAGATGAGGAGAAGACCGCATTTATAACTCCCTGCGGCACGTACTGTTTTGTACGAATGCCCTTCGGGTTAAAGAGTGCTGGTTCGACCTTCGCCAGGGCTGTTCAAATTGGTTTTGGACCTCAGCTGCATCGAAATGTGGAAGCCTACATGGATGACATCGTGTTCAAGACCAAGGATGAAACCACTCTCATACAAGATCTGGAGGAAACTTTCGTAAACTTGCGCAAGATCAACCTGAAGCTCAACCCTGAAAAGTGTGTGTTCGGTGTCCCATCCGGCAAGCTGCTTGGGTTCTTCATATCTCAGCGAGGAATAGAAGCCAACCCTAACAAGATCAAGGCGATCGAGCAGATACAGGCACCCAAGACCATCAAAGATACCAGCCGCCTGACCGGATGTGTTGCCGCATTGAGTAGATTCATCTCCAAGTCCGCTGAGCACGCCTTGCTGTTGTTCAAAATCCTGAAGAAGGCTGGCCCGATGAATTGGACCCCGGAGGCAGATGCAGCGCTACGAGACCTAAAGGAATACCTATCCTCTACTGCCACCTTGGTCGCTCCTAAACCGCAAGAGCCTTTGCTGCTATATTTAGCGGCAACGAATCAACTGGTTAGTGCAGCGCTGGTGGTATAGCGGGGGGTGGATGAAGATTCAGCAGCCGCTGCTAGTGCTGCCGGGAACGAGAAAGAAACATCCGCGGCAGGGCTCGACACAGGTCAAGGGCGATCTCAACAAATGGTTGACAGTGAATCCAAGGAAGTGGCAAAGAAGAAAATGGTGCAGCGGCCCGTGTACTTTGTCAGTTCCCTACTACATGGGGCTAGGTCAAGGTACTCCGGAGTACAAAAGCTGATCTTCGGCCTCATCATGACCTCGAGGAAGCTGCGCCACTACTTCCACCATTCAAAGCAGAGCCTTGGCGGAGTTTATTGCAGAATGGACACCCATGCCAGATGATGAAACTCCGAAGACAATCCTGCCCGGCAAAGAGGCGTCAAACGATTGGATCATGTACTTTGACGGTGCTTTCTCACTCCAGGGGGCTGGAGCAAGCGTGCTCCTCATCGCCCCGACCGGAGAGCACCTCAAGTACGTCGTCCAGATGCACTTTCCCTGGGAGGAGCCCACCAACAACACCGCTGAGTACGAGGGGATCCTTGCTGGACTCAGAATCGCGGTAGAGTTGGGAATAAAGAGGCTGATCGTCCGAGGAGATTCTAAACTTGTGATAAAGCAAGTCAACAAGGATTACCAGAGCCCGCTGATGGAGGCCTATGTGGAAGAAGTGAGGAAATTGGAGGAGCACTTCGATGGACTGCAAACAGAGCATGTGCCACGAGTAGAAAACAGCATTGCTGACCACCTATCGAAGTGCGCTGCGCAGAAGCTTCTTGTGGAACCAGGAACCTTTGTTCTCCGCCTCACCCAACCATCAGTATCCCCATCTGCGATGTCCAAGAAGAGAAGAAAGTTGAACTCCGGCACGCATTTCCTGGCAGAGCTTCCCGAAGCCGCTGGTAGAGAGGCTGCCGGGGAAAATCCCGTTCTGGTTGACGAGCAGCTCCCTCCCGCAGGACCTCAGGGTCTAGCGTTTGAGACAAGAGCTCCCGGAGACGTGGAGATGCCTTTAGTCCTTGTTGTCGAGCCACAGGCTCCAACCTGGGTGCAACATATAGTCCATTTCCTTCAAACAGGAGAACTCCCCGAAGAGCAAGAGGAAGCCGAAAGAGTAGCCCGTCGGTCAAGTATGTACCAGTTTGGCGATGACACCCTGTACAGAAGGCGGCCGAACGGTGTGAAATTGAGGTGTATCTGCCGGGAGGGTGGACTGAAGCTGTTGGCGGAGATTCGCGGAGGAGTATGTGGTTCCCACATTGGATCAAGGGCCCTTGCCGGGAAAGCTTTACGACAGGGTTTCTATTGGCCCACTACCTTCCAGGACGCTACTGAACTGGTCACCAAGTGTGAAGCTCGCCAGTTCCACTCCAAGAACATCCATCAACCAGCGCAAGCCCTGCAAACAATCCCTCTATCCTGGCCATTTTCGGTCTGGGGGCTCGATATCCTGGGCCCTTTCCCCCATGCTCTCGGGGGCTTTCAGTTCTTGTTCGTGGCAACCGACAAGTTCACAAAGTGGCCTGAGGTGGAACCAGTGAGAAAGGTGACCACACAAGCAACTATCAAGTTCATGAAAGGACTGGTGTGCCGCTTTGGAGTGCCTAATAGAGTGATCACCGACAACGGCACCCAGTTCACGAGCCGTGCCTTCATGCAATATATCCGAAACCTTGGAAGCAAGGTCTCCTTCGCCTCTGTTGCTCACCCAAGGAGCAACGGGCAAGTCGAGAGGATGAATGCTGAAGTGCTGCGAGGACTCAAGACAAGGACTTTCGATAAGCTGCGGAAGAGCGGCAGGCGCTGGATAGATGAGTTACCGGTGATTCTTTGGTCCCTCAGAACGACACCAAATCGAGCTACCGGCCAGACGCCCTTCTCCCTAGTGTACGGGGCGGAAGCAGTGCTCCCCACGGAACTCATATACGGGTCACCTCGAGTGCTTGCCTACGATGAAGTAGAGCAACAGCAGCTGCGGCATGACGATGCCACGCTCCTCGAGGAAGACCGTCTCCGGGCTGCTGTGCGTGCCGCATGCTACCAGCAGGCTCTGCGCCACTACCATAGCCGCAGAGTTCATGCCCAGAGCCTTGATGAAGGCGACCTTGTCCTTCAGCGTGTTCAGTCCGCCAAGGGTACAAACAAGTTGACGCCGAAGTGGGAAGGCCCTTACCGGGTAGTACAAGTCACCAAACCTGGCGCAGTTGAGGGATCACTAGAAGAGTGTCTAGAGGGGGGGGGGGTGAATAGACTACTAGCAGGAATTTAAAACCTAACCTTTTCCCAAGTTAATTGGTTGGCCGATTTTAACAGTTATAGCAAATCTAGCAAGTCTAACAGCCCTACACATGCATGTCAACAAATATGGCAGCAGAAAGTAAAGACATTGCACATGAAGTAAAGAGTAGAGATATGGAGATCAAACACAATTGGAGACACAAGGATTTTTCCCGTGGTTCTGATAGGTGGTGCCATCTTACGTCCACGTTTATGGAGTCTTCAACCCACGGAGGATAACGGTCGCGAGAGTCCATGGAGGGCTCCACCCATAAGGGTCCACGAAGTAGCAACCTTGACTATTCCATAACGGCTTCCGTCCACGAAGGACTAGCCTCACTATGGGTATATCTTCACGAAATAGGCGATCTCCTTGCCCTTACAAACTTCTTGGTTCGACTCCACAACACGAAGTAGGAGGCTCCCAAGCGACACCTAACCAATCTAGGAGGCACCACCCTCCAAAAGGTAATAGGCTCGGTAATGTCGATGAACTCCTTGCTCTTGTGCTTCAAGATGATAGACTCCTCAACACACAATCACTCCCTCACAGATTTGGCTTGGTGGAAGAGATGGGATTGGTGGAAAGCAACTTGGGGAGGCTATAAATCAAGATCCATATGGTTGGAGTGGAAGATCTTGACCTCAACACAAGAATAGGTGGTTCTCTCTCAGAAAACTGGATGGGGCAAGTATGGAATAGTTCTGAGTGCTTCTCTTTCAAGTAGGTGGTGGTGGAGGGGTATATATAGGCATCCCCAAAAATCCAACCGTTACACACAAAATGACCAACTCGGTGACACTGATGTGTAAATCTCGGTGGTACCGAAGTGACCAAAAGTGGCAACTTTTGAATCTCGGTGAGACCGATATAGGAAACTCGGTTGCACCGATAAGGTGACCAACGGTCAGATTGACAATCTCGGTGACGCCGATCCAACAATCTCGGTGGTACCGATATTGTGAATTTGCGTAACAGAAAGTTGGCAACCTAAACTCGGTGGCACCGAGATTGAATCGGTTGCACCGAAGTGGCTAGGGTTTGGCTAAGTCTGTCTGAGGTTGAGAATCGGTGGCACCGGGATGGAAATGTTGGTTGCACCGATTTTGAGTATTTGGCTTTGGACAGACTTTGGTGGGAGAGCTTGTGGGTGTTTTTGGTGACTATCACTTGTGCACGTATGAGCATTTTGTTCACCAACAAAACCTTACCCCCTTTTAATAGTATTGGCTTTCCTATGGACTCAAAGTGATTTCTCACAAATGTAAAATGTAGAGACCTCTTCCTTGAAGCTTTGCCAACCTATTTCCTTGCTTGGGGTATTTCACAATCTCCACAATCCTTTTGCCAGCCCTTCTCTATGGACTATATCTGAAATACACTAGGTAAAAGTATTAGTCCAAGAGACAATGTATGTTGTCATGAATTATCAAAACCACCAAGGGAGCATGTTGTGCTTTCAATCTCCTCCTTTTTGGTAATTGATGACAACATACAATCAAAGCTTCAAATAAAGATATGCATGGATATAATGAAGACTTTGAGAGACACATGACTTAGATTTGCTCCCCCTAAATGTGTGCAGTCCTTTAAAGGATAGTTGCTTTGGAATGCATGGACACACATATGGATGAAGGGATATAATAAGTCATGTATATCTTGGCCATATGCATCAAACATATATGAATGAGATGTATCCTTGTTCAAGACTTCACTCTTGCAAACAATATGTGCAAGAAGCAAGAGTTCATCTTGATCAAGGGTATGATGCATATACTTACCTTGAGTTCTTGAGCATTCTAGTAGTAGAAACACACTTGAGAAAACAATATTAGGGAACACAAGAGTATTCTACCAATCAAAGGCAATAGAACTCAACAGTACCAAGATATGGAGAACATATAGAAGATAACATTTCTTAAGATTGATATGTCTCCGAAATTATTTCTTTCTCCCCTTAGATATGACAATAGTAGAACATCCTCTCCCCCTGAATCTCAGCATGTAGATATTGGGATTGGATAGGGTGAGAAGGGTAAACTTCCAAATTTGTCTTCTCCTCCTACTTTGATATTCTCCCCTTGTTTAAGTGAGTATGAATATTGATATTGGCTCTGCCCCTTGATCATATCTCCCCCTTTGCATAAGCATGTATCTCCCCATTAGCATGAAGCTTTGTTCTTCTCCCCCTTTGGCATTAATTTCCAAAAAGGTCAAAAACAGGGATGGATACAGGGATCATTGACTGAGAAGGGATCCTTGAGAACAAGGGTCACTGAATGTAGGGTTCATAGAAATGAAAACTGAGGGAATCATGGAAAATAGTTTCTCTCCCTTTGAGATGTTGTAAGATTTTGTTATTCTCCCCCTTCTTCCATTAAGGTAGGGATCCTTGAATAAAGAGATTCTCTCCCTAAGATTATCTTTTGTTATTCTCCCCCGATTTTTTTTAACGAGATCATCGAAGTAACAGAAGTATTGCTTGTAGGATTGCACAAGAAACATAGATAAGAAAATAAAAAAATCGGTGACTCCGAGACAGATCAATCGGTGGTACCAAAGTTTTGTAGTGCAGTTTATCTGCAATTTCGGTAGAACCGAGAAATATGTATCGACGGCTCCGAGGCTAAAACTGCAACAGAAATAAGGGACCAAGTTTCTGTTTTCAAGGCGTCAACAGAGAACTTTTTCAAAGGGAATGCAAAAGTTTTTACAGAAAAATATCAACTAGAGAAGATTTGAGTGGTTTCAAGAAATCTTTGCAAAATAGAGAATGAACCAAACAAGATACTTAACTAGATGATGGGCGGTGACTAGGTCACCTATATTAGAGTATATTGACATAGGAGCCAAGTAAGAATACTTGATCATAGGTCATACTCTACGTTAAGCTCAAAATGGGGTTACCATTTTTCGATTAAGCATTTTAATGTCTTCATATCACTTGAGTTGCTTTAGCTCATGACTTGAAGCAAAGCCTTTTCAAGGATATGAGTACATACCTTTGAGTGATGTTGATGACGTTTCTCGTAGGTGAACTTGTTGAGGATGCTCGAGGTTGATGAAGATCATCTTGAGTTGGGAGCAATCCTTCTCGTTTTAGTACACTTGTCACCTACAAAGGTTAGTCATGCAAGGAAGGGCAATAGATATATCCATTTGACATGATACTAATTAAGAAATATAAATGTATGTCAAGGATATGGTTGAGGTGTCTTCTTCCTTCCATCATCAAGAGGGGTTGTGGATACTTGATAATGACAAGATTGCTTAAGAGTTGAATTGATGGCAATCTTGTGGAATGAGATTCTTCCAAGTACCTACAAAAGATTAGATGCAATACAAAGGAGCATAGAATTCCATGGCACAAGATAACATGTTAGGGTCAACATGGAAGTATCAAGAAAGCTTAAGCCCTTGCATGCAACCGAGTGAGACTAGCTCAAGTTTGAAGCATCAATGATGTTCAACTCACTCCTCAAATAGCAAAATGTTTTCTCATCAAGTGGCTTGGTAAAGATATCGGCCAATTGCTTGTTAGTGCGAACATGCTTAAGATTAATATCTCCTTTGGCAACATGATCACGAATGAAATGATGTCTAACTTGAATATGTTTAGTTCGAGAGTGTTGCACATGATTATGACCAATTTTAATAGCACTTTCATTGTCACAAAGTAATGGAACATTTCTAATATGGATTCCATAATCCTTAAGCATTTGTGTCATCCATAGTAATTGTGCATAACAAGATCCAGCAGCGATATACTCAGATTCGGTAGTGGATAAAGATTACCGAGTTTTGTTTCTTGGAGGACCAAGACACAAGAGATCTACCCAAAAATTGACAAGTACCCGAGATGGATTTTCTATCAACCTTGTCACCAGCATAATCCGAATCGGAATAGCCAACAAGGTTAAAGGAAGATCCTTTGGGATACCAAATGCCAAAGTTTGGTGTTTGTATCAAATATCTCACAATACGTTTCACGGCCAAAAGATGACACTCTTTAGGTGCAGCTTGATATCTAGCACACATGCAAACACTAAGCATAATATCGGGACGAGAGGCACATAGATATAGCAATGAACCAATCATAGATCGATAAACCTTTTGATCAACCGGTTCATCCTCCTTGGTAAGATCAACATGTCCGCTAGTAGGCATGGGGGTTTTCATACCTTTGCACTCTTGCATGTTGAACTTCTTGATCAAGTCCTTGGTATACTTAGTTTGAGAGATGAAAGTTCCTTCTTTCATTTGCTTGATTTGCAAACCAAGAAAGAATTTCAGCTCACACATCATAGACATCTCATACTTCTCGGACATCAACCTTCCAAATCTTTCACTAAATTGTGGGTTTGTAGATCCAAAGATAATATCATCCACATAGATTTGGCATACAAATAATTCACCATTAACTCTCTTAGTGAACAAGGTTGCATCAATTTTACCAATTTCAAAACCTTTTTCAATGAGAAACTTCGTTAAGCATTTGTACCAAGCACGAGGGGCTTGCTTAAGACCATAAAGGGCTTTACGAAGCTTGTAAACATGATTAGGTTTCTTAGGATTCACAAAACCAGGTGGTTGCTTAACATAGACTTGTTCTTCAATCTCACCATTCAAAAAGGCACTTTTAATGTCCATTTGATAAAGCGTGATATCATGGTGATTAGCATAGGCAAGAAGAATGCGAATAGCTTCAAGTCTAGCAACGGGGGCGTAGGTCTCACCGTAGTCCATACCTTCGACTTGCGTATATCCTTGGGCTACAAGATGAGTCTTGTTGTGCACGACTTGACCGTCTTCGTCTTGCTTGTTCCGAAACACCCATTTGGTTCCGATGATGTTTTGCTCATCCTTGAACTTCTCCACGAGTGTCCACACTTCGTTCCTCTCGAAGTTGTGAAGCTCTTCATGCATCGCGTTCACCCAATCCGCGTCTTGAAGAGCTTGTTCTACCTTCAAGGGCTCAATGCTAGAGATGAAAGAATAATGCTCACAAAAGTTAGCTAGACGAGTTTTAGAGCAAGTGATTCTCCCGGTTTGGATGTCACCAAAGATTTGGTTTAGGGGATGGTTCTTGGTCACTTGTGCTCGAACTCGGGGTAGCTTGGGCTTGTTAGATGGTGGAGCTTCTTCTTCTTCATCATCATCTCCTTCATCTTCGTTGTTGTTGATGGTGTCGTTCCCTTGAGGTGGTGGTGAAGGTGGTTGTGGTGGATCTTCATGATGCACTTCCTCCTTCATCATCTTGTCGTGTACCGCTTGTGGATGCCTCCATGTCATGTTGTGGTTCACCTTGACGTGATGTAGGGGCTTCCACTTGAGTTGATGAAGTACTTTCCTTCACCTCCATGGGACGAATCTTGCCGATGGGCAAATCTTGGATAGCTTCCGAAGGGTCCTTATCACCTACATCATTTGGCAATTGTTCGACTTGCGAACCATTAGATTCATCAAACTTCACATCTACCGTCTCTTCAACTTTTTGAGTGAAGTTGTTGTAGACACGGTAAGTGTGAGAGTTCGATCCGTAACCAAGTAGGAATCCTTCATGAGATTTAGGAGCAAATTTAGTACGACGATGCTTATCAAGAATGTAGCACTTTGAGCCGAATACCCGAAAGTATCCAACTTGGGGTTTGTTACCGGTGAGTAGCTCGTATGCCGTTTTACCGAGAAGCTTGTGCAAGTAAAGTCAATTTGTGGCATGACATGCTGTTTCCACGGCTTCTGCCCAAAAGTGTCTTGGCGTCTTGTATTCGTCAAGCATCATTCTTGCCATCTCAATGAGCGTCTAGTTCTTCCTCTCAACAACTCCATTTTGTTGAGGCGTGTACGTAGCCGAGAACTCATGTGAGACACCTTCTTCGTCAAGGAAGGTATCCACATGGGTGTTCTTGAACTCTGATCCGTTATCGCTCCGAACCTTCTTGATCTTCACTTCAAACTGATTTTGCGCTTTGCGAGCGAAGTTCTTGAAGATCTTTTGAACCTGCGACTTATAATCAAGAAAGAATACCCACGTAAATCTGGAAAAATCATCAACTATAACTAGACCATAGGAATTTCCACCGAGACTCTTGTAAGCGTTGGGACCAAACAGATCCATGTGAAGTAACTCGAGTGGTCTCCGAGTAGTCATGATATTCTTAATGGGATGACTTCCACCTACTTGCTTTCCAGCTTGACAAGCACTACAAAGTCTATCTTTGTCAAAGATAACATCTTTAACACCAAGTATATGATCACCTTTGATAAGCTTGTCTAAATTACGCATGCCAACATGTCCTAGTCTTCTATGCCAAAGCCAACCTTTAGAGGATTTAGCAATTAAACAAGTGCGAGGTTTGGATCTCTTAGTGAAGTCAACAATGTATAGATCACCTCTACGGAAACCGGTAAAGACCATTTTATGATTGTCTTGACGAAACACTTGGCAATCTACTTTCGTGAATAGCACATTAAAACCAAAGTCGGCAAGTCTAGATACGGAAAGAAGATTGTAGCCAAGAGATTCAACAAGCATAACATTTTGGATAGAGCTATCATGAGATATGGCCACCTTACCAAGACCAAGTACCTTACCCTTGGAGTTGTCTCCAAACGTTACGTACCTTCGCGGTCCATGGTTTGGTGTGATCTCTTCAAACATCTCTCTATCTCCGGTCATATGATCGGTACATCCGCTATCGAGAATCCACTCTTTTCCTCCGGACATGTAATCCTTGAAGTTTGCCATGAGACTTAGATTCTTCATGATCTTCTCATACTCGATGTCGAACAGCTCATCTTCATCATAGTAGCCATGTTCCACATTGTCATCATCAAATGGGAAATCCTCGTCAAAAAGAACAAGAGATTCGTTAGGATGGTGATCATGACAATGTTCAAGTTTATGAATGCGAAGGACTTCTACAATGATATTGTTGATAGTTGTGACATCTCCTTTAGCACGCATGAGGTCTCTAAGATCAAATAGACAATCATCAAATTTAGTTCCTCTTCGTGTGTGGGATGCAAAGGATCAATGGGAGGTACATAGGGGCACTTGATATATTTGCTCAATTGAAATTCATTAAACAGCTCAAGCATCAAGGTTTTCCATTGACTATAGTACTCTCCATCAAAAATAGGCACTCTACAACTCAAACTCCCTATACTAGACACATCCATCTTCGTCCTCGGTGATTAGACCGAAGCAATGGAGACCAAAGCTCTGATACCAATTGAGGGATCACTAGAAGAGTGTCTAGAGGGGGGGGGGGTGAATAGACTACTAGCAGGAATTTAAAACCTAACCTTTTCCCAAGTTAATTGGTTGGCAGATTTTAACAGTTATAGCAAATCTAGCAAGTCTAACAGCCCTACACATGCATGTCAACAAATATGGCAGCGGAAAGTAAAGACATTGCACATGAAGTAAAGAGTAGAGATATGGAGATCAAACACAATTGGAGACGCAAGGATTTTTCCCGTGGTTCTGATAGGTGGTGCTATCGTACGTCCACGTTTATGGAGTCTTCAACCCACGGAGGGTAACGGTCGCGAGAGTCCACGGAGGGCTCCACCCATAAGGGTCCACGAAGTAGCAATCTTGACTATTCCATAACGGCTTCCGTCCACGAAGGACTAGCCTCACTATGGGTAGATCTTCACGAAGTAGGCGATCTCCTTGCCCTTACAAACTTCTTGGTTCAACTCCACAACACGAAGTAGGAGGCTCCCAAGCGACACCTAACCAATCTAGGAGGCACCACCCTCCAAAAGGTAATAGGCTCGGTAATGTCGATGAACTCCTTGCTCTTGTGCTTCAAGATGATAGACTCCTCAACACACAATCACTCTCTCACAGATTTGGCTTGGTGGAAGAGATGGGATTGGTGGAAAGCAACTTGGGGAGGCTATAAATCAAGATCCATATGGTTGGAGTGGAAGATCTTGACCTCAACACAAGAATAGGTGGGTCTCTCTCAGAAAACTGGATGGGGCAAGTATGGAATAGTTCTGAGTGCTTCTCTTTCAAGTAGGTGGTGGTGGAGGGGTATATATAGGCATCCCCAAAAATCCAACCGTTACACACAAAATGACCAACTCGGTGACACCGATGTGTAAATCTCGGTGGTACCGAAGTGACCAAAAGTGGCAACTTTTGAATCTCGGTGAGACCGATATAGGAAACTCGGTTGCACCGATAAGGTGACCAACGGTCAGATTGACAATCTCGGTGACGCCGATCCAACAATCTCGGTGGTACCGATATTGTGAATTTGCGTAACAGAAAGTTGGCAACCTAAACTCGGTGGCACCGGGATTGAATCGGTTGCACCGAAGTGGCTAGGGTTTGGCTAAGTCTGTCTGAGGTTGAGAATCGGTGGCACCGGGATGGAAATGTTGGTTGCACCGATTTTGAGTATTTGGCTTTGGACAGACTTTGGTGGGAGAGCTTGTGGGTGTTTTTGGTGACTATCACTTGTGCACGTATGAGCATTTTGTTCACCAACAAAACCTTACCCCCTTTTAATAGTATTGGCTTTCCTATGGACTCAAAGTGATTTCTCACAAATGTAAAATGTAGAGACCTCTTCCTTGAAGCTTTGCCAACCTATTTCCTTGCTTGGGGTATTTCACAATCTCCACAATCCTTTTGCCAGCCCTTCTCTATGGACTATATCTGAAATACACTAGGTAAAAGTATTAGTCCAAGAGACAATGTATGTTGTCATGAATTATCAAAACCACCAAGGGAGCATGTTGTGCTTTCAGCAGTCTGTCTGGAGACCGAAGAAGGCACCAAGGTGCAGAACTCATGGAACATTGAGCATCTTCGTAAGTTCTACCCGTAAGGCACGGCTACCGGGCTCAGTCCCCAGCAGCCACCTTTTGTACAAGCCTTGCCGATGTTGCATGTAACACTTTGTACAAAGCCAGGCGCAGACCCCGTGCAACAATAATAAAGCTAGGCATTGCATCATATCATCATCCTTACATGCTTATTACGCATTTTTATGACTTCAATGTTAGCACTTTTAAGTTATTAAGATTTACTAGAATACTTGATGAAACCGTAATCTTTCTTACTGTCCTCACCCTACATGTTTTACCATCAAGAAAACAGGGAAGGGAAACAAGGGAACAAAGATGCCAGCCCATCACGCTTGAAAAGAAGATACTACCTGGAAAAGATAAGTGTATCACGTATTTCCAGTTCAGTACTTCTCATTTTCTCAAGGAAACCCTTAGTATCTTCCTTACTGCGGGATGTGGAGTCTTCCACGTGGTGAAAACCCTTGTCGGGACGAGCCGTCCCCCTGTCCTTGCTCATGGGGGTGACAGCGCCGATACCGACAAGGAGCTCTGCCGGGGAACAACGCCAACCTGTTGCCGGGGGCTCGTTCCCCCACTTTGGCACTCGTGGTTTGAATGACGACCCGTCAGGTAGCTCCGTGCGGCAGAGTAGAAACATACTAATGCAGTACAAATAAGGAAAGAAAAGGGATAGTACTTGCGGGAGGAAAATAGCATTCTATTCTCATCTATTTTCGATACAAATGGAATGAAGATTACACAAGAGGGCACCTCTTTCTAACAACTCTTTATTTGGCTTTCTCCCCTAGGGGCAGATTACAAAAAGAAAAAGAGCAGAGGGAGACCCCCAACAGAAGCCCAGCCTGACCCCGTCAGGACGAGCATTGCGCGGACGGTAGTCCCACCGAAAAGGAGGGCGAAGCCGAAGTCAACGAGCCTGCCGGGGTCCAGCTGAGAAGAAGATGCAGCACCCAAGTCAAGAACCCCCGGCAAATCACTCTGCCGGGAGGAGGAGGAGGAGCGCGATGACGGTGATGGTGCGGCCGACGATTAGCTAGAACCCAGGTCTTCGTACTCCGACTTGACGGCCTGGGACTCGTCGTCGTCGTCTTCACCGACACTGTCCTCCTTGTCGCTATCGCTCGAGGAGGAGCTTTCGACATCGCTCAAGCTCTCCTCGCAGCAGCCAAGACGGGCGTCTGAACGCCCGTAAATCTCGGCCTCCATCATCTTGAAGTGGAGGACGTGCCTGTCCATGAGGTTGTGGGCGCGGGCGAAGGTTTTCCACCCACGCCTGAGAAGCATGATGCGACGCTCCGGGTACTCGACATCCACCCACGTGGCGCCATTACAGCAACCATGCGCCCGCAGCCACAGGGCGAGCGACTTGTCAACCTCCATCACCCTAGCGAAAGGGTGAGGGAGGCGAAGGTGGCCTCGGAGGGGACCACGCAGCTTGATAATGAACTCCAGCGCCGTTCCCTCGGCATGGGTCTCCTCAAGTTGAGGGTCTGGCATTGGAGGAGGAAGTGAAGCGGCACTACGCCTCCCCCGACCATGGGCTCTGCGTCGACTATGGCCCCTCCTAGCTCCTCCGCCACGCGCACTCGAGCCACCCTCCGCCTCCGTGGCTGAAGCGGTGGCATGATCCCGACGGGAACCCCTCGCCGTTGAGGCGGAGGCCGCCCTCGTCACCTAGGCATGCTAGCGGCGAGCGCAGCTCAAGACAAAGAAGCGGAAGGGCGAGCTCTATAGGTTTGCACTCAAGGAGGAAGAAAGGATAGATAAGCATCGCCCCTCGCGACCCCCCAATTTATAGGGGAGAGCGCGGGGGCTGGCTCTCCTCCATTCCAAAGGTCGCCACCCATCTCCACCAATTCCATCGCCCACGATCACGGGCGAACAGGTAACCGCCCCATTGCTCCAATCCATGGCGCTGCGGTTTTTGCCATGATCAGGACTTTAAGTCACGCGTGCCCGTCGCTAACTCCCCGCTATGCATGCGGAGCGCATGGCGGAAACTGTCGGATTTCGGGCTCGGCAAAACCCTAAGGAATTCGAACCCAGGGGCGTGTGCGAAGATTCCCCAACAACTTTGCCCCCTCCAAGCTTGTAATGCAACACCCCGCTCGATGGTGAGGAAGACGATGGCACACGAGAGTTTACCCAGGTTCGGGCCGCTGCGAAGCGTAAAACCCTACTCCTGCCTTTGCTGGATTGCCTCGCGAGGAGGTTTGTGGATGAACAAGTACAGCGGTGTGTTCGCGGGGTAGTCGCTCTCTGCCTCGACCGAGCTACCCTGCCTCAACTTATTGCGGCCCGGGTCCTCTACCCTTATCGCAATGGCGGGAAGGGATCCCACAACGGCCAATTTCGAAGGGGGACATGAGGTACACCCTATCCCGATGAAAGGTGGTCTTCGCCTGCAAAGTAGTCGATGGTGATGCAGTGGTGGGCTCGGTGATGACGTCCGTCCTGCGAGGCTTGGGGTCTTGGTCTTGTTGCACTGAAGTGGAAACCTTTCGGGGGCGCTTTGGGAACCCGCGTGCGTCCCTGCCTCCTTTGCACCAAAGGGGAAACTATCCCCTCTGGCGTGCAGGCGCCCGCCTGGCTTGGCTGGCGTCACCTTCGGCCTCCTGAGGTTATGTGTTGCATAGGAGTCTCCGCCGCTCGGGAGAGGGCCTGGGGAGACCTACTTCCCCGCGGGTCTTGGTGCTGCTTCCCTCGCGAGAACGGGGTCTCGCGCGGGCCTTGTATCGAGAGAGGCCGCGCCGGGCCGTAATTGGTCATCGAGGTGGGCCACGCCCGGGACCGCAGGCAGGCAAGTCTGGGTACCCTGGTATCCAGAACGCCGATAGTAGCCCACGGGCCCGAGGCGCGCTCGAGCTAGCTTCGGGGCGAAGCCACGGTGGATGGGCCGGAGCGCCGTGGGCCCCAATGGCCTGCGGGTCCGACTCGACGCGTGGCGCATCACGAGACGTGGGCGTCTCGGCTCCCCGAGGACATCGGGAACACCCTCGGGTCGGGCTGACGCCTGGCCTGCACGCCTCCTTGGCCATCATTATCCTCCCTTGGATGCAGTTTGACCCCTTGCGTCCTCTCCCGCCTCGGGCTATGCGGATGTGACCCGACGGGGGCAGGGGAAACGACATGAGTCAGGAGAGCACGCCAGTCGAGTCCGGCGCGCGCCGCTCAAGGTGCCTGGTGACTCCACTTCCCACGTCGTCCCGCGTGCAGCGGTTGCGCCTATAAACTCGCCCCGCTCGGAGGGCCTTGCCATCTTGTCGTGCCCTCTCGCTTCTTTTCCTTTCGAGTTATCTTCCTTGTCTTCCTCCTTTCCTTTTCTCACTCATGGCATCTAGCGGAAGCGCGACAGGTGCTGGGAAGCGTCCGGAGCCCCCGGCTTCACCGGCGGCCCCCGGAGGCAGCGGTGGGGGGCCCTCAAGGCCAGCCCAAGTCCGTCGGCGCTGGGCCATTCTTGATGAGTAAGTTCCTTGTCTCCCACTTTCTTCCCTCGTAATCGCGATGGCCGCGCCGGTCTTGATCGTTTCCTCCTCCCAGGGCGCCCACGCCCAAGAGGCGCAGGCTCGAGGAACTCCAGGAGGAGGCCGATGCGCTGAGGGTCCCGCTTGCGGACGCTGAGGCCGCCCTCCAAGCCACGCTTAGGGGCGACGCGGAGGCTCGGGCGGAGCTGGCGTCGCTCCAGACCTAGGTCCAGGGGCCGTCGATGCTGTCCAGCCGCCCAGGACGAGGCGGTCCACGCGAAGATGCTGGAGGCGCAGCGCGCCAAGCAGTATCGGGACGTCGCCCTCCGCGCGGTCGGCGCGGTGAGCCGGTTCGTCGAGGAGGCCCCCTCGCTGCCGTGCGCGCACGGCGACGGGGGCTACCTCAACTTCTTCGACAAGGTGGTGGATGCGCTGGAGACCGGCGTCTCCCGGGTTGACGAGGACAATGTGTCCAGTGCGCGCGACCTCCTGGACCTTGCGCTGACACGCGTCTTCTCCAATCTTCGCCGCCTCGTCCCCGAGCTCGACCTCCTCCGCGTCATGGAGCCGGTGCCCGAGGAGCTCCAGAGGTCCCTGAGGGACGAGACACGCCCGAACGTGGAGTCCTTAGTGGAGCGGTTTATCCAGGAGCCCCTCCCCGACAAGGACGACGACTCCGGTGCCGCGGCGGGCGACGGCCCGGGCAGCAACATCGGCTCCTCCGCCTAGTCCTCCTTTGTCTTCTCTTCCCAGCTCCTGTCATGTCAAATAGCACCTGGCCCCTGGGGGCGTTAACTTTTGCGTTTTTACCTTCGTGTTTCTCCTCCTTTTTGAGCTATTGATTGTTTGTTTCGCGTGGCACATCCCTGCTTCTCATGCGGGGCCTTGCGTCATCGCCGATGCGCCGCGGCGCCCCCTGAGAAGCCCGCGAGGGTATCGCGCTAAGACCGGCGACGGCGTCTGGTCGGGCCCTCGCGGGGCGGGCCCTCCTGAGGGGGAGTGTGCCGCCCCCAAGGACAAGCCCTCAGCCTCGCCGCCTAGAGTGGCAGGGCTCCTTCCCTCGCGCTGCTCTCCCTTGCTCCTGGAATCAACAGAGTCCCGATGGGGTCACGTAACGGACGTAGCGCCTGCATTTTCACGTTAGTGCTCATGCCTCCTGCCCGGCATTGGGGCCATTAATTGACTAGAGGGTTTTGCCCTTGTTAGGCGTGTTAATTAGCTCATTGGGTCACGGCGAGCCCGAGTGTAGCGAAGCGTAGGAGGAGCGTCCAGGGAGGTCGAGGATCCCACCTGGGAGAGCTTCTCCCTTGCTTTCGGGGTGGTTCGGGAGCCCTTTCTGCACTCTGCGTCGACGGGGCCCGATCCTGAGCAGACCTCGACCACCGTTGGGACGTCCGGATCACCAGGACAAGACCAAGGGGGCGAGGCCTCGGCCGCAATTGGAGCGTCCGGATCACCAGGACGACACCAAGGGGCGTGGAGCTGCACGATCGGTGAGGTTCCTGAGACGTATTGCCTGGGAACCCCCCTTTAACGCTCAAGTGGCGCTCTGCGTCGGCAGGGCCCGATCCCGAGCAGACCTCGACCGCCGTTGGGGCGTCCGAATCACCGGACAAGACCAAAGGGAGAGAGGCCTCGGCCGCAATTGGGGTGTCCGGATCACCAGGACGAGACCAAGGGGCGCGAAGCTACGCGATCGGTGAGGGTCGTGAGGTGCGTTGCTCAGGAGTCCCCCTTGACGCTCAAGCGGCGCTCTGCGTCGGCAGGGCCCGATCCCGAGCAGACCTCGACCGCTGTTGGGGCGTCCGAATCACCGGACGAGACCAAAGGAAGCGAGGCCTCGGCCACAATTGGGGCGTCCGGATCACCCGGACGAGACCAAGGGCGCGGAGCTACGCGATCGGTGAGGCTCCTGAGGCGTGTTGCTCAGGAGTCCCCCTTGACGCTCAAGCGACTTCCTTACCTTTCCGCGGGCTACCGCCTTGGGAGGCGCCTGAGCCTCCCGAGGTTCCGTGATGTCATGCCGGGCCGTGGCTGGAGCCCCCGAGCAGGGGGTTAACCGTTTAAGCGATGAGGGCCCCCGAGGCGACAGGCCCTTGCCGGCCTGCTCTGAGAGGCCACGAGGAGGGGCCAAAGGGCGCGAGCTGTGCTTGACACGGTGTCAATCCAAAAGGGAAAAGACTTCAAAACCAGAAGGAGGAATCGCGAAGAGAGAAAAGTTCTCGCCCCTTTTCAAATAGATTTGCGAAATCTTCAACTTCATTTCAAAAAGTGGCAATACGAACACAAAAAGAAGCAAGCAACAGCCGCGTCCGGCACCTAGGCTAGTCTTTGCCTTCGTCTTCCCCCAGCGCGGAGCGTAGGGCATCCACGTTGCGTGGGCATAGCCATTGGAGGGCAGTGTTGTCTGCCAGCGCGGAGCATGGGGCTTCCACTTGGGCGTGGGATGGAACCCCTCCGCGTCCTCATGGGGCTCCGGGCGTATACAACCCACTCATTATTACGTGAGAGTGTCATGGCCGAAGATAGCTAGGCAAGCCCCCAGGCGCACGGCCTAGGTGCTCCCAACTCAGTTTAGAGCCATCCCACACATTACCGCGCGGTTGCGCGCCTCTGCAGCCCAAACCTGTGTGCATTGCTCCCCGTGTAGCCGCGTGATTGCGCTCCCGCGGCCCAAACATGAGTGCAATACACCCAGCGCAGCTGCAGAGGTGTTGTGTCAGTGTAGCCGCCTCGTGAAGTGTCGCGGCGCCGGCCGGACCCCGGCCCGCGGGCCTCATGAGGACCCGCCTCCCGAGGGCCGCTCTGGCGCCTCCGTTGCCGTGGGTGGCCTGCGTCGCTTGTACCCTGCCGATTCCCCAGGCGGCCGCTCCTGAGGCCCTGGGCTCGACTGTGCGCTTCCCGGGACGCTCCCCCTCTTCCTCGCTCGCGTAAGCCTGGCCTAGTGCCCCCTCCGGGGAAGCCCCATGCCCGGCTTGGGGGAGAGCACCCGGGGCACCTCCTTATCCCGGGAGGGTGCCGGCGTCCGTAGAGGGCGCCTGATCCTCCGCGCCTTCCGCAGGTATGACGTAGCTCGGAACGTAGGGCTCCGTATAGAGGCTTTGGCCCCCTCCTGAGTCATCCCCACGCGCTCCCAGGGCAGTCTCCCTGGGTGGCGGGATGACTCCATCCTGGGCGCGAGGGCCACAGACCCTCCCACGACGGGCCTCTGCCCGAAGTTGCCTGGCTCTGCCGCCGCCGTTGGGTGGGCCGCGCGTTTCTTGCCGTGAGTTGCCTCCCTGATCTTCCATTGCGCCTCCATTACGGTTACCTGCCTGACCGGAAGCCTGAGCTGCCTGCTCCCTGTGCCGGTTGGCGCGCCCCCACTGGGATAGGCCAGGCTGTTGATGATCCAGTCGGGCGTGGGCGCGCGCGTCGGGGTGCGCGTGGAGCGTCCCGTCGCCTTCCTCAAGGGTGCTGCCGACGTGGCCGGGCGGTGCTCCGAAGCCTGTCACCGGGATCTGGAGGAGAAGGAGCACGGCGTGTGGCAGGCCCTACTCGGGTTCGCCCGGGGGTGGAGCGGGCGCGCCGCCCGTAGGCGAGGCGACGGGCACGGTGAGTGAGCCCCGGGCGCCCAGTGCCGGTGGTCGCAAAGAGGGGTGGGGAAGCTAGGCCCTCCTCGCGACGTTGACCAACTCGGCGATGTGGTCGGCCCAGGCGTCGAAGCCCCCGTGCGTCGGGCGGTGGCGAAGCATCTCACTTGCCATCAGGAGCGAATCATATGCATTGCGGCCTTCCATGTTGGTACGGTACGACGCCGATCCCGCGGGCGTCGCTCATCCGCCCCACGCCTGGTCGGCACGAGCGGCGGCTGTGGTGGAGACGACACTGGTGGCCTGGTAATGGCCACCCTGCACCACACTGTTGTGTGGTGGGTCTTGGACGGCAGTGGCGAGGTTGGTGGAGGCAGAACCGCCTAGACCGAATGGAGCTTGTTGGGCGTCGGCCATCGACGCATCGGGGTGAAGGAGAAACGAAGCTTGCTGAAGACTCCGACACGCCCCTACCTGGCGCGCCCAATGTCGGATTTCAGGCTCCGCAAAACCCTAAGGAATTCGAACCCAGGGGCGTGTGCGAAGATTCCCCAACAACTTCGCCCCCTCCAAGCTCACAACGTAATACCTCTCTCGATGGCGAGGAAGACGATGGCACACGAGAGTTTACCCAGGTTCGGGCCGCTGCGAAGTGTAAAACCCTACTCCTGCCTTTGGTGGATTGCCTCGCAAGGAGGTTTGTGGATGAACAAGTACTTTGGTGTGTTCGCGGGGTAGTCGCTCTCTGCCTCGACCGAGCTACCCTGCCTCTACTTATAGCGGCCCGGGTCCTCTACCCTTATCGCAATGGCGGGAAGGGATCCCACAACGGCCAATTTCGAAGGGGGACAGGAGGTACACCCTATCCCGACGAAAGGTGGTCTTCGCCTGCAAAGTAGTCGACGGTGATGCCGTGGTGGGCTCGGTGATGACGTCCGTCCTGCGGGGCTTGGGGTCTTGGTCTTGTTGCACCGAAGTGGAAACCTTTGGGGGGCGCTTTGGGAACCCGCGTGCGTCCCTGCCTCCTTTGCACCAAAGGGGAAACTATCCGCTCTGGCGTGCTGGCGCCCGCCTGGCTTGGCTGGCGTCACCTTCGGCCTCCTGAGGTTATGTGTTGCATAGGAGTCTCCACCGCTCAGGAGGGGGCCTGGGGAGACCTACTTCCCCGCGGGTCTTGGTGCTGCTTCCCTTGCGAGAACGGGGTCTCGCAAGGGCCCTATGTTGAGAGAGGCCGCGCCGGGCCGTAATTGGTCGTCGAGGTGGGCCACGCCCGGGACCGTAGGCAGGCAAGTCTGGGGACCCTGGTATCCAGAACGCCGACAGAAATGGCCTGAGATGGTGGGACAGTGCTGACCAATAAATTGGCAGTTACTCCCTCACATTGCGCGCCTGTGCATGAAACTTGGGCCAGACCCAACGGCACTTGGCGAGCACGTGTGGGCCAGTCCCGGGGGCTCCTGTCGGTGCACTAGTACAGGGGTACCCAGTGCCCCTGACTTATGCACAGGCGGTAGAAGCAAAGAACCCCGCCAACAATCAAGACCAAGACTCCAGCAAGCTCAAGGCGGCAGCCCAAGCCTGGGCTGCGACGCGCCAAGCACGTCCCCGACGCTTACCGGGGACCAAGACGTACACACCTCCCAGAAGACCCGACAAGCCACTCCCCGGCAGGCATGAGCCATCCAGCCACTGCTCCACCGCATCGCTACGCCTGTCACTTATCGACGCGGTGTCGATCCCTGAGGCGATTAATCAGCTCTCGCTAAGCACGTGGCGACACATTGGAAGGCAAGTTACGCTTGGTTGACACCCGCCCTGTAGCGTGTCAAGATCTTAAGGAACGACCAGCCAAGCGGTGGTTAGAGCTTGCCGGGGATGCACCCCCAAGTGCCACCTAGGCAGGTAATCATGGCATTTTGTCCTAAATGCCAGAGTTAGGTATGATAGCTCTGCTTAGCTATCTAATCGATAGATAATGTCTGTTTTGCCATTGTGGTAACCCCTTGCACTATCAAAGGAGGCCCAAGGCAACCTATCTCAAGGTTGGCAACTCGAACCCCCGAATGCTTGTACTCGCATAGCCGCTTTTTCCCCGACAGCTGTCCTTGCCGGGGTTAGGCGCCCTGTGTTCTTCGTGTTCCTCCAATCAATCCACCAAAAAACAGGAGTAGGGTTTTACGCTTAGCAGCGGCCCGAACCTAGGTAAAATGCCCGAGCCTTGATCGTGACGCCGTCTCATGCTCTCCGCTCTCCGTGCAACGTGACCCCCCTTGCCAAACCACAAGGGACCTCTGGTCCCATAGGTGATCGTGAGCATCCGTGCCCCGACAACAGATTGCTGTCATAGTTTTGTTATCTACTTATCCTATAGTTTCCATAGCCAATATTGGTAGATATAAATTGTGGAAACGATAGTAAACAGTAGATGACGTTTGAAAATTATTTTGCAACTTGTCTTGGCATTACATGAAGTGTGGATTTATTCTTATGTGTACTAACCTATCTCACGAGTTCTTATCGAGTTTTGTGTGGATGAAGTTTTTGAGAATAGGTGAAACCATGATATGAGAGGATTGAACAAGATACAAAAGCTCAAGATTGGGGATGCCCAAGGCACACCAAGTAAATATTTCAAGAAGTCTCAAGCATCTAAGCTTGGGCATGCTACGCATCCCACCTCTCTTCATCAACAATTATCGGTTAGCCTATGTTGAGCCTAAATTTTTATTTGTCCACATGATATGTGCTATTCTTGGAGTGCTATTTTTATTTTGCTCGTTGTTTTAATAAAATACTCGGATCTGAAAATCTTTATTGAGAGAGAGTCCTCACATAGCTACTTTATTGTTTGGCTACTCATTGATCTTCACTTATATCTTTTGAAGAGTAGTTTGATGTTTACTCTTGTGCTTCACTTATATCCTATGAGTAAATTGTGAATCAAAGAAATATCATAAATATGAAGTTATCAATGTGCTTTATGCTTAGTAGTAGTTTCACATTTGGTTTATAAAGTAAAATTTATTGAAGTTTGGTAATCATCAAATTGGCCATACAAGCAATTCATGAATGATTAGTATAAGAAAGAGAACTTTCACATACAAATACATTATCTTGGACATCTTTTATGATTGTGAAAACCCATTATTATTTTCAACCTTGATCAAATAGTTGAAGTTGGACAAGGAAGACAATGTAATGATTATGTTTGGGTATATTTGCACATAAGTTATATTGTTATGGATCCTCCAACATGTGGTGCTTGTTTAGAACCTTTTGCTAGCCAACACTTCGTACTAAGTAGAGATACTACTTGTGCATCCAAATCCTTGAGCCAAGTTTCTTCCATGAGAGTCCAGCATACCTACCTATATATGGTATTTCACTGCCATTCCAAGTATATTTGCATGTGCCACCTCTAAACATTCAAATAAACATCTGTTTTGTGTGCTCGTACCGCTCATGGAGCGACGGAGCGGTCATTATCTTCCATGCTAAGCGAGTTCTTCTCAAGATGAGTGTTTATTCACTTGTCATTGCACGAGAAATGCTGGTAAAAAGGATGCCCAGTCCTACATAATACAAAAATAAATAAACAAGAACTCCCCCTAGAAAGTTGATTGTTTGGAGGGCAACCGTGGATTCGGCCAACCATGGAATATGTTTGAATGGTGGAGGGGGAGTAAAATTTCAATTATGTTTGGGAACCGCCAATAATGTGATTAGCATGGAAGATATTGAAATCTCTTGTCGTGACGTTTACAGGAAAGGCACACCACCCAAAATATATTCATCTCTGTTTTAAGCAATGAGCTCTGGCACCTTTGCAAATCCTTGCTTCCCTCTGTGAAGGGACAATCTATTTACTTTCATGCTATTTACTATTCATGTTGAGTCAACTTCTTATTCCAACCTCAATCTATTAGTTGGCAAGCATCATGTGGTGGGGAAAGATCCAAACACATATATCCAGTCAAATATATCTGAGCATGATTCATTATTGTTGACAATTATCTTTATGTTAAGTATGTTGGGAGGCAAAACATTAAGCCCCTATCTTTCTCTGTGTTCAATGGATGTTGTTTGTTCTAAAAATATGCCTTGAGTATTAGCAATCATAAAAAACCATATGATAATTGAGTATGTGGAGCTCTTACTTAGACTTGATGATGCAATGAAATTGTTTGATGACTAAGAACATGTGTTGTTGAGTTTCAAGAGAATGCATTGTTTGAACCATGACATGTGAATTGATTGCTACTTTATCCTGATGATTTTTTATGAGAAAAGGTTGCTGGTTATGATGCTAGAAAAATGACTGAAATTATCCTTGATCAATATTATACATTATGCTAGCATTCACACTCGAGGACGAGTAGGAATTAAGCTTGGGGATGCTGATACGTCTCCACGTATCGATAATTTATGAAGTCTTCATGCCATATTTGCCTATGTTTACAATACTTTTATATGGTTTTGATGCATTTTATATGATTTATTTAGAACTAACCCGGACTGACGCTGTTTTCAGCAAAATTACCGTGGTGTTGTTTTTGTGCAGAAAATGAAAGTTCTCGGAATCGCCCGAAACTTTTTGGTGATTTTTTCTGGACCAAATAAGCAATATTGGAGCGAAGAACCACCAAAGGGGAGCCACCCCTGGGCCATAAGCCATCAGGGCGCGGTCCAGGGGGGGTCGTGGCCTGTTGGCTTGTGTGGCCCTCGTAGCTCCGTTGCGCGTGATTCCAACGCTGAGAAATCCTATAAATACCAGAAACCCCAGAAATAAACATCGAACTTCCGCTCCGGCACCGCAACTCCCTGTATCGACGAAAAACCCATCTGGAGGGTTTCCAGTACCCTGCCGGAGAGGGGAAATCATCTCCGGTGGCCATCTTCATCATCCCGACAGAGGCCATGACGAGGAGGGAGTAGTTCACCCTCGGGACTGAGGGTATGTACCAGTAGCTATGTGTTCAATCTCTCTCTCTCTCTCTCTCTCTCTCTCTCTCTCTCTCTCTCTCTCGTGTTCTTGAGATGTCATGATCTTGATGTATCACGGGTTTTGTTAATATAGTTGGATCATATGGTGTTCTTCCCTTGCCATCTTGTTGTGATGAATTGAATCTTTCCCTTTGAGATATCATTATGTTGGATTGAATATTTTGGTTGAGAACACTTGATGTATGTCTTGCATGCGGATACCCTGGTGACAATGGGGTATTCTATTGATTCACATATATGTTATGGCATCAACTTGTGGATTCCGGTGACCTAGGGGATGTATGCATAGGGGTTGATTGCACGTCTTCATACCATGTTCTCCGATAGAAATCTTGGGGTGCTCCTTGAAGTTCTTTGTGTTGGATTGAATATGATAGATCTGAAATTGTTTGATGCATGTCGTATAATTTATCCACGGATACTTGAGGTGACATTGGAGTATCTAGGTGACATTAGGGTTGATTGACATGTATCATTGGTGTTATTTTACTATGAACTCTAGGGCTATTTGTGACACTTATAGGAATAGCCCAATAGATTGATCGGAAAGAATAACTTTGAGGTGGTTCTACTACCTACACCAATTTCATCTTATTGTTCTCCGCTAGATAGGAACTTTGGAGTGATTGTTTGTTGCACGTTGAGGGATGATCATATGATTCAACTATGTTAGCATTGTTGGGAGATTGCACTAGTGAAAGTATGAACCCTAAGCCTTGTTTCCAAGCATTAATATATCGTTTTTCTCGCTATTTTATACTTGTTACCTTGCTGTTTTTATATTTTCATATTACAAAAACCTATATCTACCATCCATATTGCACTTGTATCACCATCTCTTCGCCGAACTAGTGCACCTAGACAATTTGCCATTGTATTGTGTGTGTTGGGGACACAAGAGATTTCTTGTATTTGATTGCAGGGTTGTTTGAGAGAGACCATCTTCATCCTACAGCTCCCACGGATTGATAAACCTTAGGTCATCCACTTGAGGAAAAATTGCTACTGTCATACAAAACTCTGCGCTTGGAGGCCCAACAGAGTCTACAAGAATATAGTTGCTTAGTAGACATCACTCCCCCGAAGAATGTCAAGCAAGTCAGAAGTTTTCTCGGACTCGGCAGCTTTTACCACCGTTTTGTCGAGAACTTCTCCAAGATTGCCAAACCTTTGTCTAATCTGCTTCACAAAGGCGTTAAGTTTGAGTGGAGAGAAAAATGCCAGGGAAGTTTCAATGCACTCAAGGACAAGCTGACATTTGCTCCAGTGCTTGCTTATGCCTCACGGCAGTTGCACCCTCATGAAGAGAACTATCCAGTTCATGACCTCGAACTCGCTGCAGTTATCTATCCACTGTTTTTGTGGCGACATTACCTGCTCGGTAATCGTTGTGAGATCTACACCGACCATCAAAGTCTGAAGTATCTGTTTACTCAGCCTGATTTGAATCTCCATGAGCGACAATGGATGGAAGCAATTACAGACTATGATTGCAGTATTTCTTATACCCCTGGCAAGGTTAATGTCATGGTCGATGCCTTGAGTCGAAAAGCTTATTGCAACAACCACATGGTTCAAAAAGCTCAACCCGCCTTCATGAAGAACTTCACAAATTGAACCTTCACATTGTTCCACAGGGTTCTCTTAATAACCTTGTCCTGGAACCGACTCTTCAGAAAGCTATCAAGTCTACGCACGAGAAAGACATCGAGATTGATCGAATTAAGGGTGATCTTGCCTCTGAGAAGGCCAAGGACATCTTGCTGGATGAAGGTGGAGCTTTGTTCTTCAGAGATTGCCTTGTGGTACCCCAATTCGACCTTATGACAGAGAAAGTTCTGAAAGAGGCACATGACACACCCCTGTCTATTCACCCGGGAAGTACCAAGATGTATCTAGATATTCGTCAGAAATATTGGTGGTATAAGATGAAGCAAGACATTGCTCACTATATTGAAGAATGTGACGTTTGCCGTCACATCAAAGCAGAACATCAAAAACCTGCTGGACTTCTGCAACCACTGCCTATTCCTGAATGGAAGTGGGATAAAGTTTAGATGGATTTCATCACTGGACTCCCCAGAGCATAGAAGGGCCACGATGTTATTTTTGTCATCATCGACCAATTCTCCAAAGTTGCACACTTTCTGCCAGTCAAGGAAACTATCACTGCTAGCCAGTTAGCGAACTTGTATATCTCCAAAATTGTATCACTCCACGGCATTCCGAAGGAGATCAATTCAGACCGAGGCAACATTTTCACCTCGAAATTCTGGGATAGTTTCTAAGAAGCTATGGGAACTCATATAACTTGGAGCACTGCTTATCACCCCCAGTCCCAAGGTCAAGTTGAGCGAGTTAACCAAATACTTGAAGATATGATGCGTGCTTGTGTCATCTCCTTTGGCAAGAAGTGGGAAGAATCTCTCCCGTATGCCGAGTTCTCTTATAACAACAGCTATCAAGCTAGCTTGAAGATGGCCCCCTTCGAGGTATTATATGGACGTAAGTGCCGAACCCCTCTGAATTGGTCAGAAACTGGGGAACGACCACTCATCGGTCCGGATATTATCCAACAAGCGGAATAGCAAGTTCGCATTGTATGGGAAAACCTTAAGGCAGATCAGTCCCGTCAGAAGAGCAACTATGACCGTAAACACTGGGGATCTACCTATAACCCTGGTGAACAAGCTTATCTGCATGTCACTCCTATGAGAGGCACTCATCGTTTTGGTGTAAAGGGCAAGTTAGCTCCTCGCTGCATTGGTCCTTTCCGCATTCTCGCCAGACGTGGATATGTGGCTTATAAATTGGAACTGCCATCGCAATTCTCTCATGTCCATGATGTCTTCCATGTTTTGCAACTTCGTCGTTGCTTCAAGGACCCACACCGTGAAGTGGATCCTGAATTGATCGAAGTGCAAGATGATCTCACTTGCAAAGAGCATCCGATCCACATTCTTGAAGAAGTTGAACGTCGAACCCGCCAAAAGGTTACCAAATTCCTCAAAGTGCAGTGGTCGAATCATACTGAAGATGAAGCCACCTGGGAACGCAAAGATAATCTGCATGCGGAATACCCCGATCTTTTCCCTTCTACCTCTTAATTCTCGGGATGAGAATTTCTTTAGAGGAGGAGAGTTGTAACACCCATGTATTAAGCTACAGTAACCCTCCTTGATTAAGCTAAGTCATTTGCTAAATAGTGCTTGATCTCCTTCTAATCCATATCTCATTTCAAATTCCACTTTTGAAATCAAATTCAAATTATAAGTGAAATAAAGAAATTCACAAACATGAAAACTAAAATGTTCATAGTGCTACAAATAATCCCTGGATATTTGTCATGGTGAAACCAACTTTTTATAAAATGGTTAAAAGCCCTAAAACATTTAAAATAGAGGCCAAAACAATACTTTAAATGCCTTTTTACATTATAAAAATTCCAAACTACTTTAAATAAATCTCAAACTTTTGGTGGCAGTGCATAATATAGCATTACTAATAATGGGCCAAGTTCCATATTTTACTAAACCTTTTTGCTATTTAAAATAATTACAAAACAAAAATAAAATAAAATAAAAAATAAAAAGGGAAAAGACCTAACGCTACTGTGCCACTCGGCCTAAGAGCCACGGTGCACTGTAGCCCAGCCCACCCCGGGTCATCCCCTTCCTTTGTTCACATAGGCGCGGTGGACGCCGTGCGGCCACCCATGACCAGGATGACCGCGTGCCGGCCATCCTCATCATCCCCGGCGCCCTTAATACTGCCTCGCGGCCTTCCCCGAACCCTAGCGCTACCTCCTTCCTCTCCCACGTGCCTCGCAACGCTCGACCGAGTCGCCGTCGGCCGCACCACTACCTCGTCGTTGCGCTGCTCCTCCGGGTTGTCCCCGGTCTCCCCGACCTCGCCTTCGTGCTCGCGGTGAGCATCTCTCCCGATCCCTCCGTTTCCCCTCTTCGATTCAGCACCGTAGACACGCGCCTGCCTATCGCCACCATGACCGGAGCTCCGCTCCCGCTCCCGCTCGCCGTGGGTCCTCGCCTGCGCGTGGCCGCGATCCCGTGGGGCCCTCCTCGCCGCCCGCGCCCCGCACTCGTCTGTGCCCGCCCGCGCACGACCCACACCCGCAGCCGCCCCTACCTGCACCCCTGCGTGCCCCGCCTCTCCGGCCTTCGCTCGCCCGCTGCCGCTCCCTGTGCCCCTGCAGCTCGCCCGCCCGCGTGCGCGCCCCACCACTCGCAGCCAAGCCCTAGCACTGCGTTAAATGCCTAAGACCCGGGAAATATCCACACATACTTTCCCTTTATTTTTGTATCGTGTACACTGCGTTAGATCACCCCTAGCACTGCATATTGCCTTGTCATGCATCATGAAGCATTTGTTTGCTTTATATTTATTGTTTCTTCCCCCTCTTCTCTCCGATAGACCCTGTGACCGACGCTCCTACCGGGTACGACTACACCACTGACGTTCAGCCACTTGCAACAGAGTTTCCAGGCAAGCAAAATCCCCTTGATTATTCCTATATCGCCCATTACTTCTCTCTCATGCCTGCATTAGATTTTGCTACTGTATTTGATTGCCCCTATTGTAACGCATAGCCTGATTTTGTAACCTGCTATTGTGACCTTCCTGCTTAACCTATATGCTTAGTATTGGTTGGTTAGTGATCCACAAGTGACCCCTCACCTTGTCCCTGTTGCCCCCGCTTCATCATCGACGACTCGATCAACGTGATCGACGCCCTGAGCGTGACACATCACCTCACCCCCTTAGTTGTACGACTCTGCAGAGCTACTATCGACTGCCGAGGGTGATACCTCGTAACGCACTTCTGATGATAACTCTATAGTGATGCTAGTCGGTCGTGGATTACGGAGGGTGATTCCTCCTTCACCACTCCCGACAACGACTCTGTTGTGCAACACCTTGGATGAAAGAGAATTTATAGGCCAGAGGATGGTTCCTCCCAGGTCACCTTGACGGTTACATCGAGTGTAATCCGTCGAGGGTGATTCCTCGGATTTCCCCCTCGATGTTATGGACACACTGCTGCTTTGACTTTACCCCAGAACCATGTGAAAGACGGGTCGGCCCCGTGGGGTACCCGCGAGAGAAATGTGAAAGACGGGTCGGCCCCAAGGGGTACCCGCGAATGATGTGTAGCCGGGTTGACTTGGAGGGTACCCGCGAGATCATTATGCGGCACGGCCGAGCATTCTTAGCCCTTGTCGTAAGTCTGTGAGAGGGGGCGACGGGACCAAAGCTCGTGGATCATTGATCGTCTTCACGTGCTCCCAAGACAACAACGTGTTTGGATATGTGATCTGAGTAGGCCTCTGGCCTTTTTCGCACTGACCACTGATACGTCTCCAACGTATCTATAATTTTTTATTGTTACATGCTGATATAATATCATTCTAGGATACTTTTTGGGTCATTATTTAACAATTTATAATATTTTTGAGCACTAACCTATTGACCCAATGCCAGTTGCTGTTTTCTGCATGTTTTTTGCTTTGCAGGGTTACAGTGCCAAACGAAGTCCAATTGCCATGAAACTTTTTCATGATTTTATCTGGACCAAAAAAAGACCTGGAAGCTTCGGAAGGAGGCCAGGGGCCGCACGAGGGCCGCACAAGCCAACAGGGCGCGCCCCAGGGGGGCCGCGCCCTGATGGCTTGTGCCTCCCTCGGTTGCCTCTCGATGCCACTCTCTGGCCTATAAATTCTCTTTCACCCTAAAAATAACAGAGGCAGTACCGAAACCCTTTTTCCGCCACCGCAAGTCTCTGTTCCGTCGTGAGGCCATCTGGAGCTCCGTTCCGGCACCCTGCCGGAGGGGGGATCGATCACGGAGGGCCTCTTCATCAACCTTGCTGACCTCATGATGATGTGTGCGTAGTTCACCACAGACCTACGGGTGCATAGCTAGTACCTAGATGGCAATCACTCTCTCTCTCTTATGATCTTCAATACAATGATCATCGCATCTTCGCTTTGATCTATCCGATGTAATCCTATTGTGCGGTGTATTTGTTGGGATCCGATGAATTGTGAGTTTATGTTTAGATTATTCATGAAAAGTATTTGAGATGCCTCTGAATTATATTATCTCTTAAGTGCATGATCATTATAGCTTCGTAATGCTCTCTAATCTATTGAGTGGAGTAATAGTAATTGGTGCAGGCAGGAGTCGGCCTATTTTCTTATGGACTTGATGCCTATATATACATGATCATTGTCGTGAACATCTCATAACTATCCGCTTTTCTATCAATTTCCCAAAAGTAATTTGTTTACCCACCGTATGTTGCCTACATGAGAGATGTCGCTAGGGAACACTATGGCCCCCCGGGTCTATTCACTTATATATTCACAAACACTATATTTACCTTGCTGCCTTTATTTATCTTTTTATTTATTTTTTAATTTATATTTATCAACTATTATCTACACAACTCATTTGCTTGCAAATAACGAGATCAAGGGGATTGACAACGCTCTTGCCCGCGTTGGGTGCAAGTCGTTTGTTCATTTGTGTGCATCCACTAAAGACGGTTGAGGATTGATATTCCTATTGGTTCGATAAACCTTTGTTTCATAACCGAGGGAAATACTTATCCACTTTGTGCTGCAATTACCCGTTCCTCTTCACGGAAAACCCAACGCAGATCACAAGTATCAGGAAGGATTTCTGGCGCCGTTGCCGGGGAATGTCATCATCAACTACCAAGTAACTTCACACAATTTTTCATTCACTTGTTCTTCTTTTTATTTGCTGTTATATTTAGCTTGTCTCATAAAAATAAAAAATACAAAAATATTTGTCTTTGCTTGTTACTAGTTTACTTCTTCGCTTGCTATTTTACTTGTCTTGCTTGTTACCTTGCTTTTTCGGTCACCATATCTCAAGATACTACTAAGTTGTGTGACTTCTCAAATACTAATAATAATGATTTTATTAGTACACCTATACCACCTGCTAGTAGTGTGGAGGCTTTTCATATTAATGCTGCATTGCTAAATCTTGTCATGAAAGATCAATTTTCGGGAAGTCCTAATGAGGATCCCGCGTCACATCATAATACCTTTGTTGTATTATGTGACATGCAAAAGAAAAAGGATATGGATAATGATATTGTGAAATTAAAATTATTTCCTTTTTCACGAAGAGATAAAGCTAAAGCGTGGTTTTCATCTTTACCGCGTAATAGTATTACAACATGGGATAAGTGTAAAGATGCTTTTATTGCCAAGTATTTTCCTCCTGCTAAGATCATCTCCCTTAGAAATCAAATAATGAATTTTAAATAGCAAGATCAAGAGCATGTTGCACAAGCTTGGGAGAGAATGAAATTAATGATAAGGAATTGTCCAACTCATGGTTTAAATATGTGGATGATTATTCAAAACTTCTATGCTCGACTAACCTTTGTGTCTAGAAATCTTCTAGATTCTGCTGTAGGTGGTACCTTTATGGATGTAACCTTAGGCGAGGCCACAAAACTTCTGGACAACATCATTACAAATTATTCTCAATGGCATACCGAAAGGACTCCAACCGGTAAGAAGGTAAATTCTGTTGAAGAAATCGCTACTTTGAGTGAAAAAGTGGATGCTCTTATGGATATGGTTGCTAGTAAAAATGCTCATGTTGATCCCAATGATGTTCCCTTGTCTACTTTTATTATAAAAATAATGATGCTATTGATGTAAACTTCGTGTCACAAAATAATTTCAATAACAATGCTTATAGAGGAAATTTCAATTCTAGGCCGGATACCGGTAATTCCTCTAACAACTATGGAAACCCTTATGGTAATTCTTATGGAAATTATTCTACAAATACTAATAGGATACCCTCTGATATTGAGAACACAATTAAAGAATTATTAATTCTCAAAAGGTTTTCAACACTATGGTAGAAGAAAAATTGCATGTAGTTGACACTTTGGCTAAAAACATGGATAGAACTGCTCTTGATGTGGATACTCTTAAAAATAAAGCTTTCCCCCCCAAGCATGATTTCAATGATGCCATTAAATCTATCCAAATATCTATCAATGAAAGTAAGGAGAGGACCGCTAAGTTGAGAGCTAAGCGGGAATTCTTAGAAAAAGCTCTTCCACCCGGTTTTTACCGGAATCATGATCAAGATCTTAAAGTGATTGGTGTTTCTCCTGTTGAATATTTGTTTACTTCTCTGAATATAAATGATAAAGTGACTGGAGATGAGTCAACTTTAATAGAGGAGCGTCCCGTTTTCTTGGAGGGTGATGATTTTGATGCTAAAACTGAAAAATGTGGGTTTGGAGAGGTCAAAACTTTAACTAGTGATGCACCCACTATCTTGGATTACAACGACTTTAAGTATGATAATTGCTATTTAGTAGAATGTATTTCCTTGTTGCAATCCGTTATTATCTCACCCAATGCTTATGAACAAAACAAAGCTTTTACCGAACATATAGTAGAAGCTATGATAAGAGCTTATGATGAGAAACTTGAGCTTGAAGTTTCTATTCCTAGAAAATTGCATGATGAGTGGGAACCTACTATCAAAATAAAGATCAATAAATATGAATGCAATGCTTTGTGTGACCTTGGTGCTAGTGTTTCAACTATTCCTAAAACTCTGTGATGTGCTCGGTCTCACTAATATTGAAGATTGTTCCCACAACTTGCATCTTGCGGATTCTACCATTATGAAACCTTTAGGTAGAATTAATGATGTGCTTATTATCGCAAATAAAATTTATGTGCCTGTAGATTTTATTGTGCTTGATATTGATTGCAATCCTTCATGTCCCATAATACTTGGAAGGCCCTTCTTACGAACTATAGGTGCAATCATTGACATGAAAGAGGGAAACATAAGATTCCAATTCCCATTAAAGAAAGGGATGGAACACTTCCCTATGAAGAGAACTAAACCACCTTATGAATCAATTATGAGATCCACCTATGGGTGGAGTGTCAAAGATGACAATACTTGAAACTATGCATTATGCCTAGCTAGGCGCATAAAACAATAGTACTTGTTGGGAGGCAACCCAATAGTTATCTTTAAATTTTTGCTTTAAACTTTCTGTTTATTTTTAATAGAATGATTATTGCCTCTGTAATGATTATGTTTTTGTGTTTAAATTAGTGTTTGTGCCAAATAAAGCCTTTGGGATGACTCACAAGATGAGTAGAATCAATGCTGAAACAAAACAGAAACTTTTGACTCCAGTACAGGAATTTCCATTTTTTACTGGAGCGTGATAATGATCTGAAATTTTTACACAGTGTTTATATACAAAATTTTCCAGGTTTTACTATTTTTTCAGAATTTTTAGAGTTACAGAAGTATAGGTTCTCTACAGATTGCTACAGACTGTTCTGTTTTAGACAGATTTTGTTTTTGCTTGCATAGTTGCTTATTTTGATTAAACTATGGATTGTATCGGGGGGTATAAGACATGGAGAAGTTAGAATACGGTACCTATTATGAATTTATGAAATTTGAATCAATTTACAACAGTACTTAAAGTATGCAATATGTTTCTTATACTAACGGATCTCACGAGGTTTTGTTGAGTTTTGTGTGATTGAAGTTTTCAAGTTTTGGGTGTTACCTTGATGGACAAAGAAATAAGGAGTAGCAAGATCCTAAGCTTGGGGATTCCCAAGGCACTCCAAGGTAACATTTTAAAGGATCCTCAAGCGTCTAAGGTTGGGGATGCCCCGGAAGGCATCCCCTCTTTCGTCTCAAATCCATCGGTATGTCACTTGAAGCTATATTTTTATTCGTCACATGATATGAGTTTTGTTTGGAGGCTCGTTTACTTTTGTTTGCTTTTACTTTCAGTTTGCCACAATCATTGTTTGCTGTACACACCTATTTAAGAGAGACACACCTTCATCATAATTTGTTAGAATACTCTATGTGCTTCACTTATATCTTTTGAGCTTAGCAGTTGCTCTAGTACTTCACTTATATCTTTTCAGCACGGTGGCGTGTAGATTTTAAAGAAATGATTTCACTCTTGTTCTTCACTTATATTTGTTTGAGAGTTAATAAATGGTGATGGTAATTTGCATGGGTCATATAGACTAGTCCAAAAATATTACGGATTCAAAGAGTGATAATCAAAACCATCATGTGGCACATATAAAGAAATTGTGGGTTAATGATATTGATGTAGTAATATGAAATAGGTGTGAGTTCATAATTGTTAAACCGTAGAAGTGTCGATATTTAGTAGGGTTGACCTTTTTGTTCATCTAAAAATTAAAGAGGCATGGTGATGATGTGTGAGCATTTCTATTCCTTGTTGAAATCCTAGTGTTGTTTCGGGTCGGAAGCGCGCGATGGTTAACTCCTACCAACCTCTTCCCTCGGGGCATGCGATTAGTACTTGATTTATGATAAACTAATAAAACTTTGCAATAAGTATATGAGTTCTTTATGACTAATGTGAAACCATGGACATACACAATCTCACCTTTTGATAATTTGCTAGCCTTTTTGGTACCGTGCATAGCCCGTTCTCACCTCGAGGATCGGTGCAACTTTCGCCGGTGCATCCAAACCCCATGACATGATACGCTCTGTTGCACATAAGCCTTATTGTATCTTCCTCAAAACAGCCACCATACCTACCTATCATGGCATTTCCATAGCTATTCCGAGATATATTGCCATGCAAATTCCATCGTCACTTCACATGACTAGTTCGTTCATCGTCATATTGCTTTGCATGATCATATAGAGCTGACATAGTATTTGTGGCAAAGCCACCTTCATAATGTTTTTGATACATGTCACACTGGATCATTGCACATCCTTGTACACTACCAGAGGCATTCATATAGAGTCATATCTTCATATCAGTTCTCCATGTTGAGTTGTAAGTAAATAAAAGTGTGATGATCATCATTATTAGAGCATTGTCCCAGTGAGGAAAGAATGATGGAGACGATGATTCTCCCATAAGTCGAGATGAGACTCCGGACTAAAATAAAGATGGGGGAGGCAAAATGAGCCCACCATCCATTCAAAAAAAAGAGAAATGAAAAATGAGAGAAAATGAGATAAGGGACTTTGCTACTATCCTTTACCACACTTGTGCCTCAAAGTGGCACCGTGTTCCTCATGTAGAGAGTCCCATGATATGTCACTTTCATATGCTAATGGGAATTACCTATTCATTATTTCAAACTTGGCTTGTATATTCCTACGACGGGCTTCCTCAAATGCCCGAGGTCTTCATGAGCAAGCAAGTTGGATGCACACCCCACTTAGCTTCATTTGAGCTTTCATACACTTATAGCTCTAGTGCATCATTTGCATGGCAATCCCTACTCCTTGCATTGACATCTATCGATGGGCATCTCCATAGCCCGTTGGTACGGCTAGTTGATGTGAGACTATCTTCTCTGCTTCCTACCCCTTTGATATCTACCACCATACTCTATTCCATTTAAATGCTATGTCCAATGGCTCACGCTCATGTATTGCGTGAAGAATAGAAAGTTGATGCATATTGAAAAAGTACGAACCAATTGCCTGACTTGGACACCGTGGTGCTTAACATTTGTATTAATGTGGTGAAGATGCAGCCATGCCTTGCTAATACAATAAGATGAATGGGGGGGGGGGTAAACATTTCTTAAGAATCGTATACTTTTAGGAATTAACAATTCTGTTTCTTACACTTTGAATATTGCTATGTTAATATTTGTTGATTCATCTTTTCTCAATGAGCATACCTGAATAAGATTACATAGTGGATAGCATGTCACATCAAAAATTCTGTTTTTATCATTTACCTACTCGAGGGAATTAAGCTTGGGGATGCTTGATACGTCTCCAACATATCTATAATTATTTTATTGTTCCATGCTGATATATTATCATTCTAGGATACTTTTTGGGTCATTATTTACCAATTTATAATATTTTTGAGCACTAACCTATTGACCCAGTGCCCAGTGCCATTTGCTGTTTTCTGCATGTTTTTTGCTTTGCCGGTTTACAGTACCAAACGAAGTCCAATTGCCACAAAACTTTTTGATGATTTTTTCTGGAGCAAAAGAAGACCTGGAAGCTTCGGAAGGAGGCCGGGGGCCGCAAGAGGGCCGCTCAAGCCAACAGGGCGCGCCCTGATGGCTTGTGCCTCCCTCGGTTGCCTCCCGACGCCCCTCTCTGGCCTATAAATTCTCTTTCAACCTAAAAATAACAGAGGCAGTCCCGAAACCCTTTTTCCTGCCGGAGGGGGGATCGATCACGGCGGGCCTCTTCATCAACCTTGCTGCCCTCATGATGATGTGTGAGTAGTTCACCACAGACATACGGGTCCATAGCTGTTACCTATATGGCAATCTCTCTCTCTCTCTCTTATGATCTTCAATACAATGATCATCGCATCTTCGCTTTGATCTATCCCATGTAATCCTATTGTGCGGTGTGTTTGTTGGGATCCGATGAATTGTGGGTTTATGTTCAGAATATTCATGAAATGTATTTGAGATGACTCTGAATTATATTATCTCTTATGTGCATGATCATTATAGCTTCGTAATGCTCTCTGATCTATTGATGTGCTTTGGCCAAGTAGATTGATATTTCATCGGTGGGAGTGGTGCGTTCTGGTAGGTTCAACCTGGCGAGTTTCTATATCCCAGTGACAAAGTAGGGGACAAGATGCGTCTTTGTGTTGTTGCTACTAAGGATAAAACGATGGGGTTCATTCATATTGTTTGAGTTTACTTTGTCTACATCATGGCATCGTTCTCCAAGCATTACTCTGTTTTACTTAATACTCTAGATGCATGCTGGATAGCGGTCGATGAGTGGAGTAATAGTAATAGGTGTAGGCAGGAGTTGGCCTATTTGCTTATGCACGTGATGCCTATACATATATGATCATTGCCGTGAACATCGCATAACTCTACGCTTTTCTATCCATTGCCTAACAGTAATTTGTTTACCCACCGTATGCTGCCTACATGAGAGATGTCGCTAGGGAACACTATGCCCCCCGGGTCTATTCACTTATATATTCTCAAACGCTATATTTACCTTGCTGCCTTTATTTATATTTATATTTATTTTGCAATTTATATTTATCAACAATTATCTACACAACTCATTTGCTTGCAAATAACGAGATCAAGGGGATTGACAACCCTCTTGCCCGTGTTGGGTGCAAGTCGTTTGTTCATTTGTGTGCAGCCGCTAAAGACGGTTGAGGATTGCTATTCCTATTGGTTCGATAAACCTTGGTTTCATAACTGAGGGAAATACTTATCCGCTTTGTGTTGCAATTACCCGTTCCTCTTCACGAAAAACCCAACGCAGATCACAAGTATCAACCACCACGCGGGAATAAGTATGGGCACTCTGCGTCGTACATTCTCCCGAATGCTCTCTAGTCGTCACAGTAAGCGGCACGCGCCCGGGTGGCACGTGTAAGCACCTGCTTTGTATAAAGAGGTAGCTAGGACTGATCATGTCCGTCCTCGTAACGTGCAGGGGTGCTGAGGGTGATGGGCCCATGACCCCTTCACACTTAGGATTTAGACTGGCGTGTTGACCGCTCTATTTAGCCTAGGTAGGACTACGACATGTCGATCAGCTGAGGGCGGGCATGACCCAGAGAACTATGTTCGACCAGAGTTTATCGAGCATGTTGGGCAAGTTTGTGCACCCCTGCAGGGAAGTATATCTATTCGAATAGTCGTGTCCACGGCAACGGACGCTCGGAGTTGTATCCCGATCTATACAACTAGAACTGGATACTAAAGACATGAAATAAATATGAAGGCTCCGGGATTGCTTTCTCGCAGGGAGTCGAGGAAGGATCTCTGGGCGTTACTACAACATAGTTATCACTTATAATATGCTAGTCTGTACTCTTCTAATGCTGCAAGATGATGCAAGATGTTAGTCTTCGAAAGGCTAGGTTTTCCTCTCTCTTCTGGCATTTCTGCAGTTCACTCCAAAGATATAGCCCCATTCCTTTGATACTGATGCATACTTAGCATAGATCTAATGTACGTCTTGGAGTACTTTGGATGAGTACTCACAGTTGCTTTGCTCCCTTTTCCCCCTTGATACGATTGCTATGATCAGATGATGGAACCCAGAAGCCAGTTGATTGATACGTCCATTTTGCATCATGATTTCCTACTGTTATTTACTTTGTTTTGTTGAATAATAATGCCTTGGGAGTGATTCTAATGCCTTTTCTCTCATAATATGCAAGGTTTACACAAAGAGGTAGAATACCGGCAGCTGGAATTCTGGACCTAAGAAAAGGACATCAGAGATACCTATTCTGCACAACTCCAATGAAGCTGAAATCTTACAGAGATTATTTTTGCATTTAATAAAAAATATTGGAGCAGAAAACTACCGGAGGGGGCCTGCCAGGTGGGCACAACCCACCAGGGCGCGTCAGGCCCCCCTGGGCGCGCCCTGATGGGTTGTGGCCACCTCGGCCCACCTCCGGTGCCCATCTTCTAGTATATGGTCACATTTGACCTAGAAAAAAAATCAGAGGAGGACTTTCGGGACGAAGCGCCACCGCCTCGAGGCGGAACTTGGGCAGGAGCACTTTTGCCCTCCGGCGGAGCGATTCCACCGGGGGAACTTCCCTCCTGGAGGGGGAAATCGAAGCTATCGTCATCACCAACACCCCTCTCATCTTTGGGAGGCCAATATTCATCAACATCTTCAACAACACCATCTCCTCTCAAACCCTAGTTCATCTCTCATGTTCAATCTTTGTACCGGAACCTCAGATTGGTACCCGTGGGTGACTAGTAGTGTTGATTACCTTGCGTAGTTGATTACTATATGGTTTATTTGGTGGAAGATTATATGTTCAGATCCATTATGCTATTCAATACTCCTCTGATCTTGAGCATGATTATTATTTGTGAGTAGTTACCTTTGTTCTTGAGGCCACGGGAGAAGTCATGTTGCGAGTAATCATGTGAATTTGATATGTGTTCGATATTTTGATGATATGTATGTTGTGATTCCCTTAGTGGTGTCATGTGAACGTCGACTACATGACACTTCACCATTCATGGGCCTAATGGGATGCATTGTGGAGTAGTTATTAGATGATGGGTTGCTAGAGTGACAGAAGCTTAAACCCTAGTTTATGCGCTGCTTCGTAAGGGGCTGATTTGGATCCAAATGTTTAATGCTATGGTTAGATTTTATCTTAATACTTTTCTCGTAGTTGCGGATGCTTGCGAGGGGGTTAATCATAAGTGGGAGGTTGTTCAAGTAAGAATAGCACCCAAGCACTAGTCCACCCACATATCAAATTATCAAAGTAGCGAACACGTATCAAACCAACATGCTAAAGTGACTAGACGAAATTCCTGTGTACCCTCAAGAACACTTTGCCTATTACTAGTGATTGTTCTGGCCTGTCCTTTGCCTCAAAAGTATTGGTTTACCTTGCTGCACCTTGTTTACCGTTACCGTTACTTTCTTGTTACCAATTATCTTGCTATCAAACTATCCGTTACCTACAATTTTAGTGCTTGCAGAAATTACCTTGCTGAAAACCGCTTGTCATTTCCTTCTGCTCCTCGTTGGGTTCAACATTCTTACTTATCGAAAGGACTACAATTGATCCCCTATACTTGTGGGTCATCAAGACTCTTTTCTGGCGCCGTTGCCGGGGAGTGAAGCGCTCTTGGTAAGTGGAAATCGGTAAGGAAAAACTTATACTACGTGCTGAAATTTATTGCTACTTGCTACTGTGGAAAACAATCCTTTGAGGGGTTTGTTCGGGGTATCTTCACCTCTACCGGAACCACAATTAGTTGCCCCTCCATCTAAAGCACCTACTGAAAATGTTACTTATGAAATTCCTTCGGGTATGTTAGAACAACTGCTTGCTAAACCTTATGCAGGAGATGGAACTGAACATCCTGATATGCACCTCTTATATGTGAACGAAATTTGTGGATTATTTAAGCTTGCAGGTTTACCCGAAAATGAAGTTAACAAGAACGTTTTCCCTTTATCTTTGGAGGGAAAATCATTGGCATGGTATAGGCTATGTGATGATCTTGGATCGTGGAACTGGAATCGTTTGCAATTGGAATTTCACCAAAAGTTTTATCCCATGCATCTGGTTCATCGTGATCGGAATTATATATATAATTTTTGGCCACGTGAAGTAGAAAGTATCGCTCTAGCTTGGGGAGGGTTAAGTCAATGTTATATTCATGCCCCAATCATGAAATTCCGAGAGAAGTTATCATTCATAATTTTTATACTCGTCTTTCTCATAATGATCAATCCATGCTCGATACTTCTTGTGTTGGTTCTTATATGAAGAAGATTATTGAATTCAAGTGGGATCTCTTAGAAATAATTAAACGCAACTCTGAAGATTGGGAACTCGACGAAGGTAATGAGTCAGGTATAAAGCTTGAATTTGATTGTGTTAAATCTTTTATGAATACCGATACTTTTCACAAGTTTAGCACTAAATATGAACTTGACTCTTAGATAGTAGCCTCTTTCTGTGAAGCATTTGCTACTCACGTTGATCTCCCTAAGGAGAGGTGGTTTAAATATCATACCCCTATTAAAGAAGAAATTAAAGAACCGGTCATAGCTAAAGAAAAAACCATCCTTTACAATGTTGATCCAGTTGTGCCTACCGCTTATATTGAAAAACCACCTTTCCCTGTTAGGATAAAGGAACACGCTAAGGTATCAACTGTGGTTTGTAAGAGTAATATAAGAGTACCTAAACCCCCTGAGCAAATTAAAGTAGAACCTAGTGTTGCTATGGTTAAAGATCTCTTGGTAGAAAATATTGATGGGCATGTTATCTCTTTTGTGATGAAGCTGCTAGAATTGCTAAACCCAATGAAAAAGATAAACATAGACGCATAGAAGGCATGCCTGTTGTCTCAGTCAAAACAGGAGATCATTCCTATCATGGTTTATGTGATTTGGGTGCTAGTGTGAGTGCTATCCCTTTTACCTTATACCAAGAAATTATGGATGAAATAGCACCTGCTGAAATGGAAGACATTGATGTTACTATTAAAATTGCTAATAGAGACACAATCACACCACTTGGGATTGTTAGAGATGTTGAAAACTTGTGCGGGAAGGTAAAATAACATACTGATTTTCTAGTCCTTGGTTCCCCACAAGATGACTTTTGTCCCATTATCTTTGGTAGACCTTTCTTGAGCACCGTCAATGCTAAGATAGATTGTGAAAAACAAACTGTCGGTGTCAGTTTTGGTAATGTGTCTCATGAGTTTAATTTTTCCAAGTTTAGTAGACAACCTCGTGATAAAGCGTTATCTAGTAAGGATGAAATAATTGGTCTTGCTTCTATTGCTGTGCCTCCTACTGATCCACTAGAACAATATTTGCTCGACCATGAAAATGATATGCACCTGCGTTAAAGAAATGAAATAGATCAAATTTTCTTCGAACAACAACCTCTATTGAAACACAATTTTCCTATTGAAACTCTTGGAGGTACTCCTCCACCTAAGGAAGCACCGGGCTGCTATTGGATATACTCTTGATGATCTTAAGGGCATTAGTCCCACTCTATGTCAGCACAAGATTAATATGGAACCTGATGCTAAACCTGTTGTTGATCACCAACGGCGATTGAATCCTAAGATGAAAGAAGTAGTAAGAACTGAAATATTAAAGCTTCTGGAAGCAGGTATAATCTATCCTATTGCTGATAGTAGATGGGTAAGTCCTGTTCATTGTGTCCCTAAGAAAGGAGGTATTACCGTTGTTCCCAATGATAAGAATGAACTCATTCCACAAAGAATTGTCACTGGCTATAGAATGGTAATTGATTTTAGAAAATTAAATAAAGCTACTAGGAAAGACCATTACCCTCTGCCTTTCATTGATCAAATGCTTGAAAGACTATCTAAGCACACACACTTTTGTTTCCTAGACGGATATTCCGGTTTCTCTCAAATACCTGTGTCACAATCCGATCAAGAGAAAACTACCTTTACTTGCCCTTTTGGAACCTATGCTTATAGACGTATGCCTTTTGGTTTATGCAATGCACCTGCTACCTTTCAAAGATGTATGACTGCTATATTCTCTGATTTTTGTGAAAAGATTGTGGAGGTTTTCATGGATGATTTTTCCGTTTACGGAACTTCTTTTGATGATTGCTTAAGCAACCTTGATCGAGTTTTGCAGAGATGTGAACAAACTAATCTCGTCTTGAATTGGGAGAAGTGCCACTTTATGTTTAATGAAGGCATTGTCTTGGGGCATAAAATATCTGAATGAGGTATTGAGGCGGATAAAGCTAAAGTTGATGCAATTGAGAAAATGCCATGTCCTAAAGATATTAAAGGTATTCGAAGTTTCCTTGGTCATGCTGGTTTTTATAGGAGGTTCATTAAAGACTTCTCTAAAATTTCTAGGCCTCTTACTAATCTTTTGCAAAAGGATATTCCTTTTGTTTTTGATGATGATTGTGTGGAAGCCTTTGAAACACTCAAGAAAGCCTTAACCTCAGCACCTATCGTACAACCACCTGATTGGAACTTGCATGTTGAAATTATGTGTGATGCTAGTGATTTTGCTGTTGGTGCTGTCCAAGGACGAAGAGTTGATAAGAAATTGAATGTTATCCATTATGCTAGTAAAACTCTAGACAGTGCCCAATGAAACTATGCTACTACTGAAAAACAATTTTTAGCAGTTGTGTTTGCCTGTGATAAATTCAGATCCTATATTGTTGATTCCAAAGTTATTGTTCACACCGATCATGCTGCTATAAAATACCTTATGGAAAAGAAAGATGGTAAACCTAGACTCATTAGGTGGGTTCTCTTGCTTCAAGAGTTCGACTTACACATCGTTGATAGGAAGGGAGCTGAGAACCCCGTAGTTGATAACTTGTCTAGGTTAGAAAATATTCTTGATGACCCACTACCTATCAATGATAGTTTCCCTCACGAACAGTTAGCTGCAATAAATGTTTCTCAGAACACCCCTTGGTATGCTGATTATGCTAATTACATTGTCGCTAGATATATACCACCTAGCTTCACATACCAACAAAAGAAAAAATTCTTCTATGATTTGAGACATTACTTTTGGGATGACCCACACCTTTATAAAGAAGGAGTAGATGGTATTATTACACGTTGTGTACCTGAGCATGAATAGGAACAAATCCTACGGAAATGTCATTCCGAAGCTTATGGAGGACATCATGCGGGAGATAGAACTGCTCATAAGGTATTACAATTTGGTTTTTATTGGCCTACTCTCTTCAAGAAAGCCCGTAAGTTTGTCTTGTCTTGTGATGAATGTCAAAGCATTGGTAATATCGGTAAGCGTCAGGAAATGCCTATGAATTATTCACTTGTTGTTGAACCATTTGACGTTTGGGGTTTTGACTATATGGGACGTTTTCCTTCCTCCAATGGGTACACTCATATTTTGGTTGCAGTTGATTATGTCACAAAGTGGGTGGAAGCTATTCCAACTAGTAGTGCTGATCACCACACCTCCATTAAAATGCTTAAAGAGGTTATCTTCCCGAGGTTTGGAGTCCCTAGATATTTAATGACAAATGGTGGTTCACATTTTATTCATGGTGCTTTCCGTAAGATGCTTTCTAAATATGATGTTAACCATAGAATTGCATCACCCTATCATCCTCAATCTAGTGGTCAAGTTGAACTTAGCAATAGAGAAATAAAATTAATATTACAAAAAAACTGTCAATAGGTCTCGTAAGAATTGGTCTAAGAAATTAGATGATGCACTTTGGGCCTATAGAACAGCTTATAAAAATCCTATGGGTATGTCTCCATATAAAATGGTGTATGGGAAAGCTTGTCATTTGCCTCTAGAATTAGAGCACAAAGCATTTTGGGCAATTAAAGAACTCAACTATGATTTCAAACTTGCCGGTGAGAAGAGGTTATTTGATATTAGCTCACTAGATGAATGGAGAACCCAAGCGTATGAAAATGCTAGGCTATTCAAAGAAAAAGTAAAAAGATGGCACGATAAAAGAATCCAAAAGCGGGAATAAAAAATAGGAGATTATGTTCTTTCATTCAACTCTCGTTTAAGATTTTTTGCAGGAAAACTTGTCTCCAAATGGGAAGGACCATATATTATCGAAGAGGTTTATCGTTCTGGAGCTATCAAGATTAATAACGCTGAAGGTACTAACCCGAAGGTGGTCAATGGACAAAGGATTAAGCATTATATCTTAGGTACACCTATTAACGTTGAAAGCAATGTTATCCAAACCATGACACCGGAGGAACACATAAAAGAAACCTTCCGGAACACTCCAGAATCCTTAAAAATAGGAGGTACGTGATACGGTAAGTAAACGGACTCCGAAATATCCGCAAAAATATTTTTTGTCAGTTTTGGAATATTTTAAAATTTTGGAAATAAAGAAATAAACCGGAAGGTGATCGAGGTGAGCACGATACACCAGGGCACGCCAGGCACCCCTGGGCGCGCCCTGGTGGGTTGTGCCCACCTCGGATGCCTTCCCGACACCGTTTTCCTTCCGTATACTTGTTTCCCAAGAATAAATATTCTCTATATATACCCCCGAGTGTTTTGACGACCGCATCGCAGAAAAATCCTCTGTTCTTGTTTCTTGTTGTTTTCTCATTAGATCTAGATCTCCATGGCTCCACCGAGCTCCTCCAAGGACAAGTTCTTCGAGAAGGTCATCAACCCGAACTTGCCGGAGGTGATGAAGCACCCTCAAGCCATTGAGATGCGTGAGGGGGTGCTCCACATCTGCGATGTTCAGGGACCCAAGAAGACCGGAAGCGTGGAGGCTAGGCTCGAGGCGGTGGAACAGGAAGTTTTCAAGTGCCAGAAGATGGTGGAGCGCGGACTTAGTGCCAATCACTCCATGATCACGGAATTTACCTGTGATCAGGTGGTGGATGGCCGGTCTGTGAAGGACACTGCCTCCACCCTCAACGATCAAATTAATTTTCTCCAGAGCCAAGTTTATGATCTTCAAAACCAGGTCTTTGAATATGAGGCAATGTTTAAAGGTATGAGTTTAGCTGCCAGTTGCAGGACTCAGGGGACTCTTGCGTCAACTTATGATGGGGAGCCCTTGCCCTGGAACCTGGAGGACAAGCATACTACATCATCACCACCACCTTCTTCATCATCACAACCAAAGAGACTTGAGCACATGGGTATGGGCACTCCCCTTGGCTTGAGCCAAGCTTGGGGGAGGTGCCCCGGTATCGTATCACCACCACTTTTATTCACCTTTACCTATTTTAGTTCGATCTTTAGTTTTCCTTTGCTTTAGTTGAATAAAAGTTTAGCATGATCTATTTTCGTGTGTTAGTTTCGTGGCCTATCTATCTATGTAATCGTGTGAAAGTTAGATAATAAAGTTTAGTTTGAGCTTTTGTCTCTCTACTTTCTTGTTGCAATCAAAATAGAGAAAACAAGAAAAAACAAATGAAAAGAATCATATGCTAATTTTATGGTGAGTAATGACATCACATAAGGAAAGGTATAAGTAGTAAAATTTATTGGAGATTGACAAACATAGCATTGGTCAATGATGCAATTCATGAAAGAATTAATAAGGGAAGAGAAGATTCACGTGCAAATACACTATCTTGGACATCTTTTATGATTGTGAGCCCCCATCAAATATTATATATCAAAATTGTTGACGTTGTACAAAGAAGACAACGTAATGATTTATGTTTTTTCATATCCACATAGAAGTTATATTGTCATAGATCCTTTAACATGTGGTGCTTGCTCAATATCTTTGCTAGCCAAAAATTCCGCACTAAGTAGAGATACAACTTGTGCATCCAAAAACCCAAACCCAAATTCTTTCTTTGAGTGTCCACCATACCTACCTATGGATCGAGAAAGACCCTTCAAGTTCGTTGTCATCGGTGCAACAAGGGAATAAAAATTGCTTCTAAAAGTGTTTTGATCAATTAGTGTAAGAGAAAATTGAGCGCTATACGAACTTATGATGGCAAAGTAATAAAAGTGACAGACTGCATAATAAAGGTTGCTATCATAGGGGGCAATATAGTGTGACGTTCTTTTACATTAAGGGATTGGGCATACAAACCAATAAGCGCATGACAACCTCTGCTTCCCTCTGCGAAGGGCCTATCTTTTACTTTTATGTATTTACTTTTATGCAAGAGTCAAAGTAATTTTCCCTATTTCTTTTTACATTTTCTTTTGCAAGCATCATGTGGTGAGGAAAGATCTAGGCACATATATCCAGTTGGATATGGGTGGGCATGAGTTATTATTGTTGACATCACCCTTGAGGTGAGTAAGTTGGGAGGCGAAACTATAAGCCCCTATCTTCGTATGTGTCCGGTTGAAACTTTTTGTTCATGGGTATGCCGTGAGCGTTAGCAATCATAGAAGACTAAATGATGGTTGAGTATGTGGACTTGCCAAAAGGCTCCGACATGAGACCCTTCCTGAAAATATGATGAATTGTAGTTGCAAAGTTGACTGAGAACATAGTTTGTTGGTTCCCAATAAGGTTTATGCTTCATACTTCTATATTGTGATGAATTGTTACTTGCTCATGAGAAGCTATATGATATAAATGTATTGAAATAAGTTTTTATGATAGAGTTTGTTGCTGTTATGATAATAAGCATGATGCTTCTATGTCCGTATTTTGTTTTTTATCGACACCTATCTCTCAAATCATGTGGACATGTTTTTCAATATCGGCCTTCGCTTGAGGACAAGCGAGGTCTAAGCTTGGGGGAGTTGATACGTCCATTTTGCATCATGATTTCCTACTATTATTTACTTTGTTTTGTTGAATAATAATGCCTTGGGGAGTAATTCTAATACCTTTTATCTCATATTATGCAAGGTTTACACAAAGAGGGAGAATACCGGCAGCTGGAATTCTGGACCTAAGAAAAGCACATCAGAGATACCTATTCTGCACAACTCCAGTGAAGCTGAAATCTTACGGAGATTATTTTTGCATTTAATAAAAAATACTGGAGCAGAAAACTACCGGAGGGGGCCTGCCAGGTGGGCACAACCCACCAGGGCGTGCCAGCCCTCCCTGGGCGCGCCCTAATGGGTTGTGGCCACCTCGGCCCACCTCCGGTGCCCATCTTCTGGTATATGGTCACATTTGACCTAGAAAAATCAGAGGATGACTTTTGAGACGAAGCGCCGCCGCCTCGAGGTGGAACTTGGGCAGGAGCACTTTTGCCCTCCGGCGGAGCGATTCCGCCGGGGGAACTTCCCTCCCAGAGGGGGAAATCGAAGCTATCGTCATCACCAACACCCCTCTCATCTTTGGGAGGCCAATCTTCATCAACATCTTCAACAACACCATCTCCTCTCAAACCCTAGTTCATCTCTTGTGTTCAATCTTTGTACCGGAACCTCAGATTGGTACCTGTGGGTGACTAGTAGTGTTGATTACCTTGCGTAGTTGATTACTATATGGTTTATTTGGTGGAAGATTATATGTTTAGATCCATTATGCTATTCAATACTCCTCTGATCTTGAGCATGATTATTATTTGTGAGTAGTTACATTTGTTCTTGAGGTCACGCGAGAATTCATGTTGCGAGTAATCATGTGAATTTGATATGTGTTCGATATTTTGATGATATGTATGTTGTGATTCCCTTAGTGGTGTCATGTGAACATCGACTACATGACACTTCACCATTCATGGGCCTAAGGGGATGCATTGTGGAGTAGTTATTAGATGATGGGTTGCTAGAGTGACAGAAGCTTAAACCCTAGTTTATGCGCGCTTCGTAAGGGGCTGATTTGGATCCAAACGTTTAATGCTATGGTTAGATTTTATCTTAGTACTTTTCTCGTAGTTGCGGATGCTTGCGAGGGGGTTAATCATAAGTGGGAGGTTGTTCAAGTATGAACAGCACCCAAGCACCGGTCCACCCACATATCAAATTATCAAAGTAGCGAACACGAATCAAACCAACATGATAAAAGTGACTAGACGAAATTCCCGTGTACCCTCAAGAACACTTTACCTATTACTAGTGATTGTTCTGGCCTGTCCTTTGCCTCAAAAGGATTGGGCTACCTTGCTGCACCTTGTTTACCGTTACCGTTACTTGCTTGTTACCAATTATCTTGCTATCAAACTATCCGTTACCTACAATTTCAGTGCTTGCAGAAATTACCTTGCTGAAAACCGCTTGTCATTTCCTTCTGCTCCTCATTGGGTTCAACACTCTTACTTATCGAAAGGACTACGATTGATCCCCTATACTTGTGGGTCATCACTGATCCCGTCGACGGCTACTACTACTCCAACGGAGCCTACTACTACGTCGAGGCCGCCGATGACCAGAAGTAGACAGGAGGCTTCGAGATAGGAGGCATGCGCCTTTTCGATCTAGATGTCGTTATTTTTCTCAGCCTTCTTAAGCCAAACCTGTTTATTTATGTCTGTACTCAGATATTGTTGCTACCGCTGACTTTTGTATTCGATCCTTCGTGGCCCTGCTTGTAATATAAAGCTTTATGTTTGATTTTGGGTCTAGAGTTGTGTTGTGATATCTTCCCGTGAGTCTCTGATCTTGATTGTGCGTATTTGCGTGTATGATTAGCGTACGATCAAGGTGGGGGTGTCACAAGGAGCAGCACAAGCAATAGGTAAATCAAACATGCTTAACCGACGTAGCTAGCTGAACATAGGTCATTAGTAATTAAGCTAAAAAACAAGCTATTCCTCGTCGTCGGAGATATCGATAACGATGGGCTTGGAAGAGGGCGAGGCCTCCACATCGTGGCTGACCTCCTCATAGTGGTGAGTGGCCTGAGCCTGTCTGGGAACCAACCTACCGGCTTTGGAGCTGAGGAAAGAACGGTCACGCTGAGAAAACAACTCGTAGTCTTCGTCGAAGGCACCAGCGGAGCCCTCGAGAAAACACCACGAGCTATTGTTTAAAGCAGCCAGCCGTGTGGCGGCGTCCGTGTGCGAGGTGCTACTCCAAGATCTGGAGGTCGGCACGCATGGCAATGATCGCGGCCTCATTCGCATGTGTGGCCGCGATTTGCTTCTCCGCTGCCAGATGGTCCTTGAGATCCTGACTATACTTCACGCACCATGTCTTTCGGCAGGGATTATTTGGGGGGATGGGGTGGTGATTTTGGTGGAAGGTGTCGCGCCGGCGGTCGGAGCATGCGGGATGGAGGAGGAGGGGGTGGAGGGGATGGGGGTATGGGGAAGGCATGGATTACCTGACTAGATGGTGGTGGCCAAGCAGCAAGAAGGAGCGTCGCCGATGAGGAGGCGCCGCTGCAAGCATGAAGGTTCGAACTTAGGAAAGGAAGGGGGAAGTAGGGGAAATGTGGCTTTTGGTTGGTACGAGGGGTGGGGTAGATATTTGGCAGCCCAAAATTTTCGTTTGGTGCAGCGAAAAACTGGCGCGCACTGTCACATCGGACACAGTCCCTTTACCAGAACTGTGTGCGATATCTAACATCACAAACATATCCTATAGTTTACCCCGTGTGTGATGAGACTGAACGTGGAAATTTTGGTCTCCAAGCTTTCGGCGTAAGATATTGGATACTACATTGCACACGATACTTGCATTTCATTTTCATTTGGAAGAAAAAATGGCGATACGGCGGCAAATTTTGGTCCGAATTTCCCTAATTACAGTGGTCATCCACGTCATTGCTTAATTTAACATCACTTGCAAATTTGAGTACTACTCAAAAGAGCCTACAACACTTATCGTACTTACTTAATCGAGCAATTAAACAAAGTTAGTGGACCTAAACATTACTCTAATAAAAGACCATCGCTCTAAAACAAAGTTTAATATTCCGCATAGCGCTCGTCGATCTCCGCCGCCTCCTCCATGACCAGCTCCCGCTCTACGACCTCCAAGGGATGGGGCTCCATGGCATCCATTACCACATACTCCACCAGCATCTCGTAGTCCTCGTCCACCATCTCTTTTGATAAAGCCGCCACGAGCCGGGCGTGGGCGGCCTTGGCACGGGCATGGACAACCACCATCTTGGCTAGGGAGGTCGTCGATGAATGGACGCCTACTCGAATACACTCAGCGATTACCAACTCATCGGACATGGGTTGCCGACCGCTGTGATTTGTGAAGTGACCGACACGAGCTCGCGTGGGCGGCCTCGAGATGGGTGTGGTCGGCCAACATCAGGGCTACGACAACCACCGAGAAACTGACGGTTACTGTGTCATTTTTGCCATTTGCTATCCCCGTCGCGGTTGTTGTTGCCGCCCTCACAACTGTAGCAGCTGCCCTTTCGGCTGCTCCAGTCGTCCTTTCAGAGATAGCAGCCGTGCTCATGCATGTTTTGAGCGCGCTCATGGCTGATGCAGCCGCGCTCGGGCCGTAGTGGGTTGCCGAAGTTGCCCTCACGACAAGGATCCACATCCCCATCTTTCACCGGCGGCGATTGAATAGTAAAATGTTCTTGGGGATTGGCCGGCGATGGACTGTAGCCGATGAAGCTTCCAACCTAAGCCATGTATGAGGATTGGCCCAAGATATTTTGTACTGCATCATGCACGATTCATGAGCATGAACTATTTGCGATATACTTGATTTTCAAATTGTTTTTTAAAACGAAAATGAGGTTACTACAACAAAGGACGGTGTTTGGATTGCAATAACATTTATCTGCAGTGAACACATACAAATACTAGTGTTGTGCGGAAATATGGAATTATTCTGGGTTCGTTTGGCATTTTTATGCATTAATTGAGTTTTCTAGGGATTTAATGTGTATAATTCAAATTTGAACTATAATCACACGGTCCGGTGCATCAAAATGGGTTGAACAATCATATAAGTGTCCATGGATGCGTCTTTAGGTCCCATGCAAGAAATGGGAATGAATTTCAAACATCTCGGCATCTTGGCTCAGCCACAAATATTGAGAAACTTGGTTTTAAAATTACTGTAAATCCAAAACTCGTCAAAAATTCATGAAACTTGGCATGTTGTCATGACATGGCACATATGTGTCATGGTAAAAAAAATTGTCCAATTTGGGACAAGCTTTGGCACAAGCCCCTTACAAACCGGAGCTTCTCACGGGAAGCTTTAAAGTTGGTTCTTCAGATGTCAGCTGACACGTGCCCCGACATGCCTCACCAAACTACCTGCTTGCTCGACACCTATTTCACAAGCAACTGGCTGGTTGATGAGGTGGAGAGGTGGAACGGTAGTGGGGCTTGCTGGGTCTTCTCTTGCTGGTAGGAAACTTGCCGACTGCTTGATGCTTGATCTTCAGTACTATCTTAGTACTTCTCGGTCACCTTTTGAGAGGTCTTCTCCACGGTTATATAAACTAAGTTGTGTGTCTTGTTTGGAGCTATCCTCCGGCAAGCCATGCCGTCAGGAAGGCTACAACTGTCTGTGCACTTAGTCAAGGTACTAAGGCACCCATGTCTTAGTGCACCGGCAGGAGCCCCCGGGCCTGGGCCACACACGCATGCGAAGCGTTGTTGGTCTAGGCCAAAAAATAGTGTACGGACACACGTGGTGGGGGAATAACTGTTGCAAGCATCATTTTTACTTCATGCCCACGACGCGCATTAAATGCGGGACGTGGGAGAGGTGGAACGAAACGTCGGCCAAGGGTCGTGTGCCTGGAAAAGCGCGGCCCTATCAGATGGTGGAGAGCAAGCCCCCGCGCCTTCCCCATGAAAATGCGTCTACAAGGGCGCTGCTCATCCACCCCTGCCATTCCCAATCTCGTCGCCGCCGCTGTCTTCAACCTTGTGCAAAGCAGAGCTCTTCACCATCGCCGTGCTACGCTCTTGCCATCTCCCAATCCACCTTCAAGCCTGCCATGGCGCTGAAGAAGGCTGAGAAGCCAATAGACCGAAGGCAGAGAAGAGGAAGGAGGCCATTGCGATGCTTCAGAGGGAGAATGTCGTCTTCACTCCAGCGACGCTGAATCACAACGATCTTGTAACGGGATACACGTACATGTTGGGGAAGGAGACGAAGGCGCATATCGCGCCACACATGCTCCCCGGCAACAGCAAGCCCGACAAGAATAAGTATCCCTTCTTCTCCGCTTACTTCTATTGCAGACTTGTTGCCCCCTTTTCTTATTTGTCACCCCAAACGCAGTCACTTGCATGTATGTTTGCCCACATGTGCGGGAATTTTGTTGGAGTAGTGCCCAATGTAGCTTTATTCCGCCATTTCTTAATCCCACACATCAAAGGAGACACCCTCTTCGGCAGCATCACCTGGATCCCCATGTCCGGCAGCAAAGAGGTCTATCTCAAGGGCGAATTGCATTTGAAGTGGAATGAGTGGCGAGAAGAGTGGTGCCGGATCAAGGAAGACAAATTCCCTGACTTCTGCAAACCCCAGACGAAGGCAGTGGACCGCGACAAGGATTGGAGCTATCTTGACAAATATGACAACAAGCTCACCATCGCCGTGAACCGCATCATCCGCCTTAAGGCCGCTGACCTTACCATTGAGATGGTAGGCGCTGTTTCCTTGGCCGCCACATCGCCCCTTTGCAGGACAGGATGCGGTTTGCTTGGGAGCTCCAAAATGTGGTAGACGTCATGCATCTGCACACTGTACTTGGTTCCAACATGACGGTGTTGCAGCATACAACACTTTGCCACCAACTCTTCCATGTTAACGTCAAGTTCAACTTGTAGGCAACTTTGGTCCCACTATGCAACAACTCCACCAAAGATTCAATCTCTGCAACGATGCCATCATGCAATGCACATAGAGTTGAGGGCACATGGCAGGAGCTAGCCGAAGACTTGGTGAGGGTGTTGTTTGATGCTCTAGTGGAGAAGCCCATGAGAGAGGAGGAGGGCCTCATTCGTGACACCACTGATGAAGAGTTTGAGTATATTTTTGGAGATATGCCCTAGAGGCAATCATGTTTGATGATATTTCCTATGTGTTTATGAATAAAGATAGTCCTGGGACATTATCAATGGTGTGTATTAACAAGTACGTGACTTGTTTGTGAGACTATGTATTATATGATGACTGTCCTAAATGGTCCCTAGTCGAAAGGGCTGTGTGGATGCGCAACCAGTTAGACTAGCATATTACACGGTGGATGGTCCGGTCTCACTGACCATGTAGCATTGGATGCTAGCCGGATAATACGGACTCAGAAAGATCTGGTCGGATTCGACATAGTCGGTTCCGAGCCGAGATAAGTGTCGGTGTCAAAACCGGCGGATCTCGGGTAGGGGGTCCCGTACTGTGGATCTTGGATCGATGGGTAACAGGAGACAAGGGAGACGATATTTACCCAGGTTCGGGCCCTCTTAATGGAGGTAAAACCCTACGTCCTGCTTTGTTTTGTATTGATGATGGCGTATCAAGTACATAGTTGATCTACCTCTAGATCGTATGTAGTGGTCTAAACCCTAAGAGCTATTATTGTAATCCCTCATGACCTGATTGTCCCTAATGACTAGCCTGGCCTCGGCTTATATAACACACCAGAGGCCTAGGATAACAAGAGTCCTAGTCGGCTACGTCGGTGGAGAGGAGTCCTTGTCTTGATCACCAAGTCTTGTGGAATCTTCCTCGTATGCATCATGGGTTGTCCGAACTGGCCCATTAGTGAACCGCCCTGGGGTCCTCGGCCCGACCCACTGGTTGGGAGACGACGTGGTGAGTACCCCCTAGTCCAGGACACCATCAGTAGCCCCCTGAACCAGTCTTCAAGTTGGGGACGCTCCTCGGTTCTTCCGAACTGTTCTTTATCTTCAGTCGTCGGTCTTGAAAACTAGTTCAACAAATCTTCCCATCTCCGATGTTGAGGATCGCCGACATGTATCCAAAGAGTTCACACGTCGGGCATCCGAGGAGCCCCTATAATTTCTTGGCCTTTATCAATGCCTTATTATTTTTTATGCCACACCTCGGGTTTGAACTGTTTCCCGTGCAGCGGTGCCCTCTTGTGTCCGAACTCCAACGCCGAACTGCATCCGAGGTGTCTTTTTGCAGCCGAGCTCCAACGCCGAACTGCATCCGAGGTGTCATAGATTAACTCGGTCTTGAAAAAGTTGAAGGAGTTTATCCGAGCTTAATGCCGGAAATAGTATTTTATGGAGCCAGCCATTCGCATCTGAGCTTTATGTCGGTCTGCTTTCGAGGTGTCTCCGATCTTGAGCTTTATGCTGGACTGCTTCCGAGCTCCAATGCCGAACTGCATCCGAGCTCCAACGATGATCAACGTCCAAGGTGCCATAGATTACCTCGGTCTTTAAAAAATTGAAGGAATTCAGCCGAGCTTAATGCCAGAAATGCCCACTATGGAGTCAGCCACTTGCGCCCGAACTTTATGTCGGGCTGCTTCCAAGGTGGTGCACCACCCCGACCGTGGGCTGATTTTTTGTCGATATTTTCGATAGGTGCAATTTATTCTCTGCCGAGATATATAGCCAGTAGCTCTCAAGGTGCATTTCGGTCTAAAACCCAGGATGCTCCTGAAGGATAAAATAAAACCACTAATCCCAGTAGCCCCCGAGACTCAGGTCGATTCGCGAAATCGGCGTAAGGATCAATTCCTTGTCCGGCATCATACTTTAGGAATTAAAATGCATTGTGTAGTAGCTCTCGAGACTCAGGTTGGGTGCGGCCGACCAACCCGAGGATCGTAATCTCGTCGGAAACTATATTGCACTTAAATTTTCTGCATTGAATCATCAATGCAGTAGCCCCCGAGCCTTAATTTGGGCACGGGTGGTCGAATTAAGGATCAATATTTGTTTGAGACAAACTTTGTTTCGTTTGACCTAATTTATTTATAATGATTCTATGTATCCAAGTATTTTACATCATTAATGCTCGAATCCGCATTGTACACGACTTTGTTGACCGACCATCGGCTTCAACCTCCCCGGCTAGTAGCCGAGGAGTGTTTGTCCTTCTTTATAAAGGCTTTATAAGGGCAAATATTTACGGCAAACAAGTCAATCCGGCCATATGGTTTTATAAACAAAGGTACGTGGAGAGATATGTTATATTACTATGTAAGAAACATCTTCTGGGAAAAATAGTTCATTTATAAGTTCCTTTTCCAAGGATATCATGTTGACCATGATCGTGAAAGCTCAACTCCGATCAACGTGGGAGGAAAATATTGAGGATTTAGTTCAGGGAATGTTCCCGAACTCTATGGTCTTTAATGAACCGAAATTTTCACTTCCGTTGTTTCCGACCAATTATATTCTTAAGATGGCTAGCTTTCGGCTTCACCCAGTCTGAGGTACTAATCCGGATGACCCGGAAGTAACAATCACAGAGGTGATCCCTTTACCGCCTAGCCGAACAATCGGGAACGTAGGGGGTACGCACAGGAGCTAGGCAACCTGTTGGGGAACATTGCATGGGAAACAAAAAAATTCCTACGCACACACAAGATCTATCCATGGTGATGAGCATCTACGAGAGGGAGAGTGAATCTACATACCCTTGTAGATCGCTAAGCGGAAGCGTTAAGAAATGCCGTTGATGTAGTCGAACGTCTCCGCGATCCAAATCGCAAGTCGTCCCTCGATCTGATCACGAACTAGTGCCGAACGGACGGCACCTCCGCGTTCAACACACGTACAGCTTGATGACGCCTTCACCTCCTCGATCCAGCGAGCGATGGTGAAGTAGTAGATGAGTTCCGGCAGCACGATGGCGTGGTGATGGTGGTGAGGAACAATCTCTGCAGGGCTTTGCCAAGCACTACGGAGACTATGACGGGAGAACTAGAGGGTTAGGGTTGCCGACACATGGCTTGGGAAATCTTGATGTGTCCCGTGTGCTAGCCCTGCCCCTCTATTTATATGTTGAGCCCTAGGGTCTAAACTTGGAGAGAAAACCTCCACAAGGTCGGTTTTGCCCGCACAAGGTCGGTTTGGCCCGCACGGAAACAGTCCAACTCGGATTCCAGCAGTACCGCGTACAAGCGGTAGTACCGCTCACGAGCGGTAGTACCGCTTGAGCGGTAGTACCGCTTCACACAAGCGGTAGTACCGCTTACACGGTAGTACTGCCTTACCAGCGGTAGTACCACTTAAGGTAGCAGCAAAACTTCCTTTTGCACTTTCCAATACCTCGTGGGCTTTACCCCTTTGGCTCATATAAAGTGTTGCTGCACCCGAACACTTCGGTAAACACCCGGAACCCCTTCCGGTGAATTCCGGAACCCTTCCGGAGATCAAAACACTATTATCACATATATCAATCTTTACCTCCGGACTCTTCCGGAGATCCTCGTCATGTCCGGGATCTTATCCGGGACTCCGAACAACCTTCGGTCACCAACAAAATAACTCAACTATACTAATCGTCACCAAACGTTAAGTGTGTAGACCCTGCGGGTTCGAGAACTATGTAGACATGACGGAGACACTTCTACGATCAATAACCAATAGCGGGACCTGGATGCCCATATTGGCTCCTACATATTCTACGAAGATCTTTATCGGTCGAACCTCTATGTCAAGGATTCAGTTAATCCCGTATACTGTTCCCTTTGTTCTTCGGTATGTTACTTGCCCGAGATTCGATCGTCGGTATCTCTATACCTAGTTCAATCTCGTTACTGGCAAGTCTCTTTACTCGTTCCGTAATACAAGATCTCGTGGCTAACACTTTAGTCACATTGCTTGCAAGGCTCATTGTGATGTTGTATTACCGAGTGGGCCCTGAGATACCTCTCCGTCACACGGAGTAACAAATCCCAGTCTTGATCCATGCCAACCCAACAGACACCCTCGGAGATACCTGTAGAGCACCTTTATAGTCACCCAGTTACGTTGCGACGTTTGATACACACAAGGTACTCCTCCGATGTCAGGGAGTTGCATGATCTCATGGTCATAGGAACAGATACTTGACATGCAGAAAACAATAGCAATAAACTGACACGATCATATGCTACGTTTACAGTTTGAGACTTGTCCATCACATCATTCTCCTAATGATGTGATCCCGTTATCAAATGACATCTCATGTCCATGGCCAGGAAACCTTCACCATCTTTTGATCAACGAGCTAGTCAACTAGAGGCTTACTAGGGACACAGTGTTGTCTATGTACCCACACATGTATTTGAGTTTCCAATCAATACAATTATAGCATGGATAATAAACGATTATCATGAACAAGGAAATATAATAATAACCAATTTATTATTGCCTCTATGGCATATTTCCAACACAACCCAGCTTAGCCAAAATCTTAAATAAAATTGATGCATATTTATGGCTTTATAACGATGATTACGGAAGGAAGCACTCGCATATTGAATACAAATGCTTTTATGCTATATGCTATTTTGACTCTTTTGTGACCGTTTATCAGTTGAGAGTGGCCCATCGTCAGCTTCAACCCCTTTGTAGATGCTACGCAGGGTGTTTCCACAGTAATAAGACAACCCTTAGCCGAGGTCTCGGTGCCCGGAGGCGGTTGTGTTAGCAGAAACAAGGCAATCGGATATCTAGGCTTTAAAACTTTCACTTAGTCAGAGGAGCTTAAAGTTTGGAAGGCCAGTTACTAGCCCCCGGTTAGTGTTCGACGTCAGCCGAGGTCAAGCCATTAACACTCCGGCCAAATTTATGAAAGGCCCACGGGGTAACCTCTATCGGTCTATAGTTTGATAGAGTCATCGGATCGCTGACCAGTTTATGTATCATGACAGTCAGTCTTCGACTTTCTCCACTGAGGTACTTAACCGGTCAAGCTGGAAATACAATCACAGTGATTCTCCCTTTACACCCTTGTCCGAACAATGCAGAACGCAAGGGGCAAGCACAGGAGCCGGGCAACCCGACTATTGACCGAAGACATGATTCGAAACTGATGCATATAAGGCAATATTCGAGATGCCGAGGTGCAGGTCGGCAGGGAAGATGCCGAACTACGGGTCGGTAAAGATTTCCCCAGCTGAATTATTACGTGGGGCACCCCAGTCAAGAAGATGTCCCGCCTCCTAAAGAAAAAACATACAAATAGCTTAAAAGTGCCATAAGCTCGAAAAGCCAAAAAACTTATGTAAAAACTTTGACGTCCGAAATAAATCAAGTTTTTGGTGCCAATCCAAAATTGGTCTTAAAATTAATACGTGCTTCAGTCGTGCTTTAACATGATACATCCGATCTCCGGACTCCAAGCGGGTCAGCCTTTGGCTTCAACCTCCATATCCCGAAGGCGGAGTGTTTCTCTGAGGCCTGTTTAGCAAACTAAACTCAAGCGGCTTTAGAAAGAAACTAGGCTATCCGGCTATTGACCACAAATTAGCGTTGGAAAAAGGAGTAGTAGAAAAAGACTTTGCAATGACCAAGAAGAAAACATTTATTATAAATCGGCTCATATAAATTTAAGAGCCCTCGGTTAAATTGGGTAAAGAAAGTGTTTTTAACAAACGACGCTTATAACAAGCTAAGTTTTTGACAAATAACTTTTTTGTTTAACACAAATATAATGCTTGGTTGAAACACACGGAAATAAAAACTGGAAAACGTTGAGCATGAAAGCGACTTAACTGGTTAATGTGCTCGGTGTTTATGACCTGAGCCTAGCTTGTATTGGGCCAAGCTCCCATCCCCCAAGCCGATCCCGAGATGAACAAGCGAAGAGCTCGGCTTGATGAAGTAGCGATGCAGCACGGTCGATGTGGCATGGCGAAGCCTCCAGTCCAGCTAACATGACGAAGCTGGTCGGCTGGTGACGCCGAAGTCCCCGGAGCAGGTTCATGAGGAGATGACGAAGCCCCCGGTCTAGCCGAGGTGGCGGAGCAGGTCGGCCGGTGATGCTGAAGTCTCATGTCAGCCGAGGTGTCGAAGCAGGTCGGCATGGTGGATGTTGGCTTGAAGAAGCGACGGTGGGGCGATGCCGATGCAGGTCGGAATTTGTGACGCGGTCAATGCTGGCTTGATGAAGCAACGACACACCCGACCCATGCAACCCGTGGGGTGACGACCTTATCTTAACGATATTTTTCCTTCACGATGCCGAACTCTTGGTCGGTTCACCGAGGTGATGATCCGAGGTGGTGGTTGTCGTCGGCTCGATGGAGTGATGGCGCAATCGATGTTGACGCAGGTCGATAGCCGTGGAGCAACGTGGTCGGGCCGGTTTGACATCGGCGCGACGATTAAGATCGCCTAAGAAAAGACTCAAAATTTGTGGGTACGTGTTTGAGAACAACACACAATACCCTAGAAAAACAATTTCTTAGAAAAGGATGTCCAATGTCCCGTTCATGAAGAAAGATGAATTCGGGTCGGATTCGTTCTCGCGCAGAAAACACATCCAAAAATTGATGCACTCGTCGGACGTTTCCCGGAGTTTGAACGGTCGGATCAAGCTGAAATTTGGAGGGGTGATCGGTATAGGAATTCCACAGCCGATGAACGGTTGGATTTTCGAACGGATGTCCGAGATAGATACTGAACACCTCGCCCCAAACTTGTCCAGATTCCCGTCCAGATTCGACAGGGCTCCGGTATATCGGAGATTGCCGGAGATTCCTCCATCGGAACGCGACGGAATTTTGCAGGGTTGTTGTAAATACAATTCTGCACAATTCCACTGAAGCAATCGTCAAAGCGATGCTCGAGAAAACGCAGACGACGAACACAAATTCGCTGTCCAGAAAAAAACTGCTGTCAATTTGCAGACGAGCCATCGATCCTTTTGGCGATCCCACAGCGGAACTCTCAATGAAAACACCAATGTCGGCGTCAAAACCAGCAGATCTCGGGTAGGGGGTCCAGAACTGTGGATCTTGGATCGATGGGCAACAGGAGACAAGGGAGACGATATTTACCCAGGTTCGGGCGCTCTTAATGGAGGTAAAACCCTACGTCCTGCTTTGTTTTGTATTGATGATGGCGTATCAAGTACAGAGTTGATCTACCTCGAGATCGTATGTAGTGGTCTAAACCCTAAGAGCTATTATTGTAATCTCTCATGACCTGATTGTCCCTAATGACTAGCCTGGCCTCGGCTTATATAACACACCAGAGGCTTAGGATAACAAGAGTCCTAGTCGGCAACGTCGGTGGAGAGGAGTCCTTGTCTTGATCACCAAGTCTTGTGGAATCTTCCTCGTATGCATCATGGGTTGTCCGAACTGGCCCATTAGTGAACCGCCCTGGGGGTCCTTGGCCTGACCCACTGGTCGGGAGACGACAAGGTGAGTACCCCCTAGTCCAGGACACCATCAATAAGTTCTGAGTTGGACAGACCCGACTATGAGATGTAGTGATAGTTCATCTGTGTTTCTCTAGTACAACATAGGTTCTATGTCGTAAGACCTGGGCTGATGCATGTACTCGGGATGGTGATAGACCTGCATTGAGCCGACCAAACGCTACTCCGTAACTGGGTAGTTATAAAGATAGGTTTCGGGCTTGTCCGGACCCATGCTCCGAGACATGGTTGAGCAAGATGGGATTTTCCCCTCCGCTCAGGAGAGATATATTCTGGGCCCCTCGGGTGCTCCGACCTGGATAAGCATGGCCATGCGATGAGGATTATAAGATAATCCGAAGTGTTGGTCGGATTCACCAGAACGAGAAAGAGGTCGTGCTGCAACAAGGATGACCATGTCGCCTTCAGCATGATAACATATATCGTGTGGCAAAGGTAACAGAAGTGTGAAGTACATGTTCGCCTAACCAGCTTCAACGGACACTTGGAGTCGGTACACTTTGCTAGAGGCCGCTATCGACTAGCCGAGCCGGATATGATCAGACTCGCGACCAAGTGAACGAGAACCTAAGGGGTCGCGTGAGTAAGGGAAGGAACTTATGGGCTTTAGGATCACTCATTTGGTTGATCGCTTCGGAGCCGTCATTAGGGTTTTGCATGTGTTGCAAGTAGCCACCTCAACTAGCCGCCGACTGTGTGATCGGACCTAGTAGTCTGCCGCACGGTGTTCCTCCTACACGCGCGAATACCATTAGAGGCGGTGCACTTGCGCCGCTTCGGCAAACCTGTACGTCGTATCCGATGACCGTCTGTTCGAGGGAGATCGGACAATGAGGAGACGGCTCTGGACGTACTTCCCCAACTCTACTTCCGCTGCACGGCACTGTGCGTCTAGTGGTAACGATCTGTGATCCATCTCCGTAGCATGATCCTGGTTGTTCTGCGCATAGGAAAATTTTATATTGCAGTTGATGCACCTACTGTAGAACCCAACATATATCGCCAACAGAACTGCGAGGCACGAATGGCCGATGGTGCCAGCGGTTATGGATCCGTGGCAGCTGAGGAAGACGAAGAAGATGAGGATGAGGCGACAAAAGACTTGCCGGAGGAGCCTGTCGAAGAACAGGATGATGAGGTCATCGAAGAACGTGAGCATGAGGAGCCCCCAGCTCCTACAACTCCAAAGAAGAGATCTCATGTCCTTCGGAAGGCGGCCACCGGAGATCCGGTCCGTCCATCATTGTTGGACGACGATGCTGTTGAGAAGAGGGTGATTGCCAAGGTTGCCCGGCAGGAGGGCTCAACAACAAACTTCTCAACAGCAGTAGAGACGGCGCGCCCCTTCGAGGTGGCCAGCCGCATTAGCTGCCATAGTAGCAAGGTCTTCCCAGCCTAACTTGTCCCCAGCAAGCAAAGGTTCTAGGACTCCTACTCCACCTCCCGTCACTATTGCTGGCCATGAGCCCGTTTGAGATCTTTCTGTCCTTAGCGACGAAGAGGAGGATGAAGAGTAAGCACTCTCAACTATCTTCATCAATTCTTGATTTCCTGTTGTTTTAGTTGATCTGACTTGCTTTGTCTTGTATTGATTTTTCAGAGAGGAGGAGACGTTGGCGCGAAGGGCGGCAAAGAGGGCGAAGACCGCAGCGAGGGGCGAGCCGACGACAAGCACGACACTGGACACATATGTCATGGTTACCAGCCCCCAGCGCAAGACCACCATGCAGTACCCCCTTGCAAGCACCGGTGTGGATGCCACTTTCTCAACGGCACCAGTACAAATGGGGGTGGAGCGCCAAGAAGAAGAATGCCAGAGGTAGATCCTTCAGAGACGTCTTCGTCAACCACCATCCCAGAAAGCAGCTCTCCAGCAAGGGCTTCCGCTGACGAACCTTTCTGCACTGAGGATTTGCCATCAAGTGGAGCTGTCGGTAGCCAAGCAACGACAACAAAGGTTGTTGAAGAAGAGAACGTCTCTTCTAAAAAGATTAACACGGGTAATCCTCCTGCCTTTGAGCACTTCTTTCCCTTTGTCGTTTTCCTTTTTTGTCTTCTTGAACTTGGTCTTGAATTTTGTTTCCTTCTTCTTCACTTCTTCAGATCCAACTCCAACTTACAACATGGAAATCAACGTCGAGGGGATAGCCAAGGAAGCCGTCGATGAGGCCATCTGGTTCGCGGCTGATGAAGCTGCCAAGACTACCGATGAGGAGGCCGCCAAGGTTGCCGCGGCAGAAACCATCAAGAGTACCATTGAGGAGGCTAATTAGAAGACTACCGAGGGCACTGGCGGCATCCCTGCCCCAGGAGCGCCAAGCGCGGACATGCTTATGGAGGTGAAAGCGACCGCCGAGTCCACGATGACCAATATAACCACCCCTCGACATCTGAAGCACTTTCTTCAAGCAGATACTTGAGGGTTGGCAATCTGCGTTCATCAGCGTCCCGGGCACGTTGAACTTTGAAGCCAACACCAAAGAAGAAGTCCTTGATGGTGAGGTTGTCACTGTCGGGCGAGAAATTACTGATGATCCGTTCAGCCACAACAACGAAGCCAAAGAGCACCGCATCCTCATATCCATGAACGACAACTTCAAACAACCTCAGGCACATTACAATGGCCGTGCAGAGCGCCTGGATGGCCGAGAAGCCATTGTTGAAGAGGTAGAAGCAGACTTCTAGAGTCGGGTCACAGAAGCAAGGAACTGGTACACCGAGAGTCTTTAGGACCTTACGGGTCGCCAACTCCAGCTCGCCAAGGATAGGCAAAAGTGATATGTCTCCAATGTATCTATAATTTTTGATTGTTCCATGCTATAATATTATCATTCTAGGATACTTTTAAGGCATTTATTTTTTTGTTTTATTTTTTAAGGCATTCTATAATTTTTGTTCTATACTTTTAAGGCATTCTATATTTTTTGATTGTTCCATGCTATAATATTATTTTTTTGTCACCACAGACCTATGGGTCCATAGCTAGTACCTAGATGGCTTCTTCTCTCTCTTTGTTCTTCATTGTCGTGATCACCACGATTCCCGTGGTGATCTATCTTATGTAATCCATCTTTGCGGTGTGTTAGTTGGGATCCGATGAATTGTGGGTTTATGTACAAATTATTCATGAAAATATATTGAATACTTGCCGGTATTTTATTTGCATGATTATTATTGCTTCGTAATTCTCTTTGATCTATTGGTTTAGTTTTGCCAACCAGATTGGTTTATCTTCAGTGAGAGGGGTGCGTTGTAGTGGGTTCAATCTGGCGGTGCTCTATATCCCAGTGACATAGTAGGGGACAAGACACGTCTTTATATTGTTGCCACTTAGGATACAACGATGGGGTTTATTCATATTAATTGAGTTTACTTTGTCTACATCATGTCATCATTCTCCAAGCATTACTCTGTTTCACTTAATACTCTAGATGCATGCTGGATAGCAGTCGATGGGTGCAGTACTAGTAGTAGATGCAGGCAAGAGTTGGTCTACTTGTTTATGGACGAGATTCCTATATACACATGATCATTGCCAAGAATAAATATTACGTAAAATGCGCTTTTCTACCAATTGCCCAACAATAATTTGTTTACCTACCGTATGCTTTCTTCGAGAGAGAAGCCTCTAGCGAACACTATCGCCCCCGGGTCTATTCACAGATATATTTACAAACGCTCTCAATACCTTGCTGCCATTTATTTGTTTTTCTTTTATTTTGCAATTTATAATTATCAACTATCATCTACACTACCTATCGCTTGCAAGTAACGAGTTCAAGGGGATTGACAACCCTCTTGCCTGCATTGGGTGCAAGTGTGTGCTCTTTTGTGTGTAGGCGTTGAAGACGGGAAGTTGTGTGATCCTCCTATTGGTTCAATAACCTTGGTTCTCACTGAGGGAAATACTTATGTATACCATGCTGCATCATCCCCTCCTCTTCGGGGAAAAACCCAACGCAGATCACAAGTATTAGGAAGGATTTCACTGAGGAGAAAGTTTGCGAGGTGCTTGACATATGATTTGCAATGCTCAAAATAAATCAACTAACAAGCAATACCACAATATCTTGCTCTGCAACTTTTATGTGGGTATTGCTATGTGGTATAGGTTCATACTTGATACTATTACCGGTGGTAATTTCTTAATGAGTCACACTTCGGATGCTTTCGAAGCCATGGAAAATTTAGTTGGGTCACCACCCCTCATTATTAATGAAACTACTTTGACCTTGGAACATGTTATGCAAAGCCTTGAAATTATTGGAAATGAAATTGCCACTACATAACAAATTGAGGAGTTGGATAAAAAGATTCATAATAATATCACTCAACTTGGGTCAAAGGTAGGAATTACTTTGAAAGCACTAAAAGAGAAACATACAACTATTAATGAGCGGGTACAACAAGGACTTAGTAGAATTGATAAAATAGAGGAAGTCTTTGATAAAATGGGTTCCGCTTTCACCCCATCCAAATCTAATGCTAGTAACTCTCAAGGAAATAATTCTAAAGTTATTTATGTCCCCAAGAATACTAGTATCACTCCAGTTAAAAGAAATGAGGATCTTAAGATGATTAGTGTGCATCCCAATTTTATCAGCTAGATAAAATATCCTATCATCAACTCTTCTCCTTTTAGGATGCATGGTTGTGTGATTGAGGAGCTTGACACAAAGGATGACAACATTTGATACCTTGCATTACGCCTAGCTAGGGGCATAAAACAATAGCGCTTGTTGGGAGGCATCCCAATAGTTATCTTATTTTCTTGTTTTACTTTCTATTTGTGTGTGATAACATTATTATTGCCTCTGTAATAACTTTGTTTTTGTGTTTAAATTAGTGTTTGTGCCAAGTAAAGCCTTTGGGATGACTTGCATGATAAGTAGAATTGATATGGTGCAAAAACCGAAACTTTTGCGTCTAGTGCAGAATTTATCTGATTTTACTGGAACGTCTTTTTGATCTAAATTTTTTGACACAGTGTTTGTATACAAATTACCCAGGATTTCCTATTTTTTCAGAATGTTTGGAGTTACATAAGTACAGTTTCTCTACATATGATTACAGACTGTTCTGTTTTAGACAGATTCTGTTTTTGCTTGCATAGTTTGCTTGTCTTGATGATGCTATGGATTGTATCGGGGGGTATAAGCCATGGAGAAGTTAGAATACAGTACCTATTATGCAATAATAAAATATGAATCAATTTATAACAGTACCTAAAGTATTTGATATGTTTATTATACTAACGGATCTCACGAAGTTTTGTTGAGTTTTGTGACCTGAAGTTTTCAAGTTTTGGGTGTTATCGTGATGGATGAAGGAATAAGGAGTGGCAAGAGCCTAAGAGTGGGGATGCCCAAGGAACCCCAAGTAAAATTCTAGGAAGACTCAAGCGTCTAAGCTTGGGATGCCCCAGAAGGCATCCCCTCATTTGTCTAAATCCATTGGTATGTCACTCGGAGCTATATTTTTATTCATCAAATGATATGAGTTTTGCTTGGAGTGTCGTTTGATTTTGTTTGTTTTTTTGCTTTAGTTTGCCACAATCATTGTTTTATGGATACACCTATTTGAGAGAGACACACCTTCACCATGATTTGTTAGAATACTCTATGAGCTTCACTTATATCTTTTGAGCTTAGCAGTTGCTCTAGTGCTTCACTTATATCTTTTTGAGCACGGTGGCGAATAGATTTATAGAAATAATTGCACTCTTGTTATTCACTTATATTTGTTTGAGAGTTAATAAATAGTGACGGTAATTTGCATGGGTGATAAGACTAGTCCAAAAATAATAGGTCTTCAAGGAGTGCATAATCAAAACCTTCATGTAGCACATAAAAGAGAAATTGTGGGTTAATAATATTGATGTGGTAATGTGAAAAGGTGAGAGTGCATGGTTGTCGGTTTGTAGGAGTATAGATATTAAAATTTGTTAATTTCCCATCTATCTAAATATTGGTTATGGCATGGTGGGAATGTGTGAGCATTCTTATTCCTCGTTGAAATCCTAGTGTTGTTTTGAGTCGGAGGCACGCGATGGTTTACTCCTCCCAACCTCCTCCCTAGGGGCATGCGAGTAGTACTTTGCTTCGAGAAAGCTAATAAAACTTTGCAATAAGTATATGAGTTCTTTATGACTAATGTGAATGAATGGACATACCCACTCTCACCTCCTCATATTTTGCTATCCTCTCCGGTATCGTGCATTGCCCATTCTCACCTCGAGGATCGATGCGAACTTAGCCGGTGCATCCAAACCCCGTGGCATGACACGCTCTGTTGCACATAAGCCTCCTTATATCTTCCTCAAAACAGCCACCATACTTACCAATTATGGCATTTCCATAGCCATTCCGAGATATATTGCCATGCAACTTCCACCGTCACATCATATGACTAGTACATTCATCGTCATATTGCTTTGCATGGTCACGTAGCTGACATAGTATTTGTGGCAAAGCCACCATTCATCATTGTTTACATGTTACGCTAGATCATTGCACATCCTGGTACACTACCAGAGGCATTCACATTGAGTCATATTGTTTCATAGTTCTTCATATCGAGTTGTAAGTAAATAAAAGTGTGATGATTTTCATTATTAGGGCACTGTCTCAATGAGGGAAAAAAGAAGGGAAAAGAAAAAAGAAAGAGAAAAAGAAAGTAAAAAAAGAGAAAAAATAAAAAAATAAAAAATAAAATAAATGAGAGAAAAGAGAGAAGGGACAGTGCTACTACCTCCTTTTCCACACTTGTGCTTCAAAGTAGCACCATGTTCTTCATATAGAGAGTCTCATGTTTTGTTAGTTGCATATGCTAGTGGAAAATTTTCATTATAGAACTTGGCTTGTATATTCCGATGATGGGCTTCCTCAAATGCCCGAGGTCTTCATGAGCAAGCAAGTTGGATGCACACCCACTTAGCTTCACTTGAGATTTCATAAACTTATAGATCTAGTGCATCCGTTGCATGGCAATCCCTACTCCATTGATATCTATTGATGGGCATTTCCATAGCCCGTTGATACGCCTAGTTGATGCGAGACTTCCTTCTCCACTTTTACCACTTTGATATCTACCACCATATTCTATCCCACCTATATGATATGTCCATGGTTCATGTTCATGTATTGTGTGAAGTATAAAAAGCTGAAGCACGTTAAAAAGTTTGATCCAATTGCCCGACTTGGACACCGTGGTGCTTGACATTTGTATTAATGTGGTGAAGATGGAACCATGCCTTACTAATATGATAAAATGAATGGGAGTAAACATTCTTTGAGGATCGTTTATTTCGAAAGATTGATGATTGTGTTACTTATGCTTATAAATATTACTATGCTGATCTTTGTTAATTCATCGTTTCTCAATGAGTATACATGCAAAAGATTACATGTTGGGTAGCATGTCACATCAAATATTCTGTTTTTATCATTTACCTACTCGAGGACGAGCAGGAATTAAGCTTGGGGATGCTGACACGTCTCCAACGTATCTATAATTTTTGATTGTTCCATGCTATAAAATTATCATTCCAGGATACTTTTAAGGCATTTATTTGCTGTTTTATATTACTTTTGAGCACTAACCTATTAACCCAGTGCCAAGTGCCAGTTGATATTTTTTGCATGTTTTTGGCTTTTCAGGTTTACAATACCAAACGAAGTTCAATTGCCACAAAACTTTTTGATGATTTTTTCTGGACCAAAAGAAGCCCTGGAAGCTTCGGAAGAAGACCGGAGGCCGCACGAGGGAGCCAGAAGTTAACAGGGCATGCTCGGGGGGTGGGGGTGGCCGTGCCATGATAGCTTGTGGCCGCTCCCCTCGTCTCATGGCCTATAAATTCACATATATTCCAAAAACCCTAGGGGAGCTCCCGAAACACCTTTTCTGCCACCGCAAGACTCTATTCCGCCGCGATCTCATCTGGGGCCCTTTTCCGGTGGCCTGCCGGAGGGGGGGGGTCGATCACGGAGGGCCTCTTCATCATCCTTGCTGCTCCCATGGTGATGTGGGAGTAGTCCACCACAGACCTACGGGTCCATAGCTAGTACCTAGATGGCTTCTTCTCTCTCTTTGTTCTTCATTGCCATGATCACCACGATTCGCGCGGTGATCTATCTTATGTCATCCATCTTTGCGGTGTCTTTCTTGGGATCCGATGAATTGTGGGTTTATGTTCAGATTATTCATGAAAATATATTGAATACTTGCTGGAATTTAATTTGCATGATTATTATAGCTTCGTAATTCTCTCCGATCCATCGGTTTAGTTTGGCCAACTAGATTGGTTTTTCTTGAGTGAGAGGGGTGCGTTGTAGTGGGTTAAATCTGGCGGTACTCTATGTCCCAGTGACATAGTAGGGGACAAGACACGTCTTTATATTGTTGCCACTTAGGATACAATGATGGGGTTTATTCATATTAATTGAGTTTACTTTGTCTACATCATGTCATCATTCTCCAAGCATTTCTCTGTTTCACTTAATACTCTAGATGCATGCTGGATAGCAATCGATGGGTGGAGTAATAGTAGTAGATGCAGGCAAGAGTTGGTCTACTTGTTTATGGACGAGATTCCTATGCACACATGATCATTGTCGTGAATAAATATTGCGTAACTATGCGCTTTTCTACCAATTGCCCGACAATAATTTGTTTACCCACCGTTTGCTTTCTTTGAGAGAGAAGCCTCTAGCGAACACTATCGCCCCCGGGTCTATTCATAGATATATTTACAAACGCTCTCAATACCTTGCTGCGATTTATTTGTTTTTCTTTTGATTTGCAATTTATAATTATCAACTATCATCTACACTACTTATCGCTTGCAAGTAACGAGTTCAAGGGGATTGACAACCCTCTTGCCCGCGTTGGGTGCAAGTGTGTGCTCTTTTGTATGTAGGCGCTGAAGTCGGGAAGTTGGGTGATCCTCCTATTGGTTCGATAACATTGGTTCTCACTAAGGGAAATACTTATCTATACTATGCTGCATCATCCCCTCCTTTTCGAGGAAAAATCCAATGCAGATCACAAGTATCAAAGAGTTCATCTTGTAGAAGGTCGTGGCTGACCAAGTGCAGGAGGAGGCCGCCAAGAGGAGAGCGGCATCTGATGCTGAGATGAACGAGCGCAAGATTGGGCTTGCCACACATGAAGAAGATATTGCCGCTCGAGAGGAAGCACTTGTTGCCAAACTCCAGACCCAACTTGCGGGGCAGACCCAAGAGCTGGAGCTGAAGCACAAGGAAGCTTTTGAAGATCAAGCTCTGGACCATGCCGGCAAACTCCAAGAGGCCATCAAGGCTCTCGAAGCTGCCGAGGCTGTCAAGGTGGAACTAGAAGCCAAGGTGAAGCAACTCGAAGCAGATCTTGCAGCCAACATTAAGGAGGTGTTGGCGCTTAAGGAAGACACACTTAAAATAGTTCACACCTTGGCGGATCTACAGACAGCGATATCCAACAAGAACAAAGAGCTCACTATCGCTGATAATCTCAACGCTGACATCAAGCTGAAGTTGACCACATTGGAGCAAACTCTTGAGGACACCAAGGGCAGGGAGAAGTTCTTGGCGGAAGAAATCTAGAAAGAGAAGGCCCTATTTGCCGAAGACACAAATTTCTTCAACGAATTAAAGAAGAGCCTGCAACTCTGGACCACCCATCTTGTTGATATTGCAGAATGGCTCACTCTACAGCTGGCGGCCATGGGCATGCATAACTGGGGCTTCATCATCAATGATAAGGAGTCTAAGTGTCAGGTTGACTCTTTTCTTCGAAAACCTTATTGTTGCGCTGGAGAAGCACCATCGAGATCGAGCAGCCAACTTTTTTAGTGAGTCTCGCAAGATATGTCGCGACGTCCTTCAGAAGGTGCTCATCAAGATTGTGTACCGCAATCTTGGCATCGACCTCTCCAAGCCTTCACAAGCTTTCCGAACGGAGCCGACACCAGAGCTGCCGAAGAGCTTGTCGCTCCAATCGCTGACAAGGTTGGTGGAATCTCCGGGATGGAAGGTCAGCTCAAGAACTAGCTCCTTCACGCCATCTCTTGTCGCAAGTGTAGTACATGTATAAGACAATTTATCTTAAGTTGGAACTGCACTTTGCTTTTGATGTAATTGATACTTGTGATCTGCGTTGGGTTTTCCGTGAAGAGGAACGGGTGATGCATCACAGTATAGAGAAGTATTTCACTCAGTTGAGAACCAAGTTTTATCAAACCAATAGGAGTAGCACGCAACCCCCGTCTTCAGCGACTGCACACAAAGAAGCAAACACTTGCACCCAACGCGGGTAGAAGGGTTGTCAATCCCCTTGGACCGTTATTTGCAAGCTAGTAAAGTATGTAGAGGAAAGTTCAATAATATAAATTGCAAAATAAAATAAAAGCAAATAAATGGAAGCAAGGTAATGAAAGCTTTTGTAAATATATAAGTGAATAGTCCCGGGGGCCGTAGTGTTCTCTAGTGGCATCTCTCATGTAGTAGGCATACGGTGGGTAAACAAATTACTGTTGGGCAATTGATAGAAAAGCGCATAGTTATGCAATCTTTATTCATGACAATGATCATGTGTATATAGGCATCATGTCCATAAGAAAATAGGTCGACTCCTGCCTGCACCTATTACTATTACTCCACGTCGAGAGAGCTTCTATGCTTGCCTCTCTAAATATTAAGTTCATGACAAACAGAGTAATGCTTGGTGTCGGTTCTAAATCTGGCATCCCTTGTAGTAGGGGTCCTAAACTAGGCGTCTTCGAGCAATAGTAACATGGACACATGATTTTACCCAGGTTCAGGCTCTCTCGAAGAGATAATACCCTACGTCCTGCTTTTGATTGTATTCATATGAGGGATAGTACATAGTACATGTATCAACCACGAGATTGTTGTAATGAACCTGAGATTGTCTATTGACTAGCCTGGCCTCGGTTTATATAATGCACCAGAAGCCTAGAGTTTAGAAGAGTCCTTGTCTTGTGCGCCAAGTCTTGTGGAATCTCCCTTGTATGCATCATGGGTTACCCGAAGTGGCCCATTAGTGAATCATCTTGGGGGTCCTCGGCCCGACCACTGGTCGGGAGACGACGTGGTGAGTACCCCCTAGTCCAGGACACCATCAATAGCCCCCTGAACCGGTCTTGAAAGTGGGGAGGCTCCTCGGTTCTTCCGAACAGTTCTTTGTCTTTGGTCATTGGTCTTGAAAACTGGTTCAACAAATCTTCCTAAGTCCGATCTTGAGGATCGCCGAGCTGAATCCGAAGAGTTCACACGTCGGGCATCCGAGGATCCCTTTAAGTTTTTGGCCTTTATTGATGCCTTGTTATCTTTTACGCCACACCCCGAGTTTGAAGTGTTTCCCGTGCGGCGGTGTCCTCTTGCGTCCGAGCTCCAATGCCGAACTGCATCTGAGGTGTCTTTTTGCAGCCGAGCTCCAACGCTAGTCGGCATCCGAGGTGTCATAGATTACCTCGGTCTCTGAAAATAGTTGAAGGAGTTTACCCGAGCTTAATGCCGAAAATGTCCTCTATGGAACCAACCTCTCGCATCCGAGATTTATGACGGATGCTTCCGAGATGGTGTAGCACCTCGGCCATGGGCTGATTTTTTTACGGAATGTTTCTGATGGGTGCAATTTATTCTCTGCCGAGATGTACAACCAGTAGCCCTCAAGGTGCATGCCAGCCTAAAATCCGGGATGCTCCTGTATGGTAAAACAAAACCGCTAATCACAGTAGCCCTTGAGAGTTAGGTCGATTTGTGAAATCGGCCTAAGGATCAGGTGTTTTCTCGGCAGCATACTTAGGAACAAAAACGCGGCGCGCCATAGCTTCCAAGACTCGGGTTGGGTGCGGCCGACCAACCTGAGGATCGTAATCTCCTCAGAAACCGTTTTGCACTTAAATTTTCTGCATTGAATCATCGTCAATGCAGTAGCCCCCGAGTCACTGGTCGGGTGGGAACACCAGATCTGGGGATCGATGTACCCCTTTAATGGCTTTTAATTGAGAAGCGTGAAGCCCAATGTAAATGTTGGGTACTTCTAATGATTATATGTACCCAAGTACTTTACGTCGTTAATGCTCGGATCCGCATTGTACAAACTTTGTTGACCGACCATCGGCTTCAACTTCCTCGCCAGTAGCCGAGGAGTGTTTTCCTACTTTATAAAGCCTTTGAGGGCAAATATTTGTGGAAAACAAGGCAATCCGGTCATACGGTTTTATAAACAAAGGTACGCGGAGAGGTATGTTATATTATTGTTTAACGTAAGAAACATCTTCTAGGAAAAATAGTTCCTTTTCCCAGGCTATCATGTTGACCATGATCATGAAACCTCACCTCCGATCAATGTGGGAGGAAAATACTGAGGATTTAGTTTGGGGAACATTCCCGAACTCTGTGGTCTGGGATGAACCTAAATTTTCACTTCCGTCGCTGCAGACCAATTGTATTCCTAAGACAGCTCGCTTTTGGCTTCACCAGTTTGAGGTACGAATACGGATGACCCGGTAGTAACAATCACAGAGGTGCTCCCTTTACCCCCTAGCCGAATTATCGGGAACGTAGGGGATAAGCATAGGAGCCAGACAACCCAGCTTGGCCAAAATCTTAAGTCAAATTGATGCACATTTATGGCTTTATAACGATGATTACGGAAGGCAGCGCTTGTCTATTGAATACAAATGATGCTGATATGTTGAGCTCTCCAGGAGTCCGGATCAAACTGTGCCGAGGTGTAGGTCGACAGGGAAGATACCGAACTCTGGTCGGAAAAGATTTCCCAAACTGAATTAGTATGTAGGGCACCTCGGTCAAGACGATGTCCCTCCTCCTAAAAAAACATACAAGAGGTTAAAAGTTTCATAAGCTCGGGAAACCAAAAAACTTGTGCAAAATCTTTATGTCCGAACTAAATCAAGTTTCTTGGTGCCAATCTGAAAATCGGTCTTAAAATTAATATGTGATTCGGTCGTGCTTTATAAAGATACCTCCGATCTCCAGACTTCAAGCGGGTCACCCTTCGGCTTCAACCTCCATATCCCAAAGGTGGAGTGTTTCTTCGAGGCTAGTTTAGCGAACTAAACGTGAGCGGCTCTAGAGAGAAACCAGGCTACCCGTCTATTGACTACACACTCGCATCGAAAAACGGAGTAGTAGATAAAGACTTTGCAACAACCAAGAAGAAAACACATTTATTATAAAATGGCTCATATAAATTAAAGAGCCCTCAGTTAACATGGGAAAAGGAAGTGTTTTTAACAAACAATGCTTTTAACAAGCTAAGTTTTTAACAAACAACTTTTTGGTTTTAAGACAAAACATAATGCTTGGTTGAACCGAGCAAAAATTTAAAATTAAAAAGAGCTAAGCATGAAAGCGACTTAGATGGTTAATGTGCTCGGTGTCGATGACATGGGCCGAGCTTGAGGCGGGTCGAGGTCCTAGCCCCTGAGCCGGTCTCGGGGTGCCCGAGCGAAGAGCTCGGCTTGACGAAGTGGCGATGCAACACGATTGTTGTGGCGAGGCGAAGCCCCCGGTCCAGCTAACATGACGAAGTTGGTCGGCCCGTGATGCCGAAGTCCCCGGAGCAGGTTGATGAAGAGATGGCGAAGCCCCCTGTCAGCCGAGGTGACTACATGATTTGGTCAAAGGAGGCGAGACAACAACGTCAGTACGTCGTGGTATCAACATAGCCCGATCCGAATCGTTTGCCTACACATATAAAATAGCGCAAGCCAGAGATAATAATAATAAACTAAAAAATTCTTTGCACAATCAATTCAAGTGAAAGCGGGTTATCTGGTAAATATGGCCTGGATTCCGAGGACGGTTTTACGAAATGACAATGCGTAGGTCAAAAATTTCGTGGCGATGTCGTGGCACGGAATTGTCGACACTGGTCGGCTGACCGTGGTGATGGTGAGAGGCTGGCCAGACTGATGCCCCGCACAAACGTCGGTTGAATATTTCTATAAAAAATAATGCAACACAAACCAACACAAACCAACACAAACTCAGGTTGATCCCACGTGGAACTGAAAAGGCTAGGGCGGCACTTAGCTTCGGCTTGATGCACACGTACACGATCGCTGTTCGGTGTCATCCAACAGATTCCTTGGACTACTTTTGTCAAACTGCGTTACCAGATCGCATCACCGCCTGTGAAACAAAAACCGATCTGCAACCAACAAAATAGCGCAAGGCGGAAGAAACAATTGACAAAGAAATCAATTTGTTCTATATGAATTCAACTGAAAAAATATCACCTGATTATCCATCGATCCGCGGTGATCGCCTAGTAGGCTCTCAATTAAAGCACCAATGTCGGTTCTAAATCCGACATACCTCGTAGTAGGGGTCATAAGCTAGGCGTCTTGGAGAAATAGTAACATGGACACATCATTTTACCCAGGTTCGGGCTTTCTCGAAGAGATAATACCCTACGTCTTGCTTTTGAATGTATTCATATGAGGGATAGTACATAGTACATGTATCAACCACGAGATTGTTATAATGAACTTGAGATTGTCTATTGACTAACCTGGCCTCGGTTTATATAATTCACCAGAGGCCTAGGGTTTAGAAGAGTCCTAGTCTTGTGGAATCTCCCTAGTATGCATCATGGGTTACTCGAAGTGGCCCATTAGTGAATCATCATGGGGGTCCTCGGCCTGACCCACTGGTCGGGAGACGACGTGGTGAGTACCCCCTAGTCATGGACATCGTCACTTGGAGAACGATGACATGATGTAGACAAAGAGAATTCAATCAATACGAATTAACCCCATCGTTTTATCCTTAGTGGCACCAATACAAAGACATATCTTGTCCCCTTCTATCACTGGGATATAGAAACCCATCAGATTGAACCCACTACAACACACCCCTCTCACTGAAGAAATATCAATCTAGTTGGCCAAACAATTTCAATAGATCAGAGAGGTTTATGAAGCTATAATAATCATGCAAATAATAATCATAATAGAAATCAGAGAAGACTCAAATCTTTTTCATGAATAATCTGAACATAAACCCACAATTCATCGGATCCCAACAAACGCACCGCACAAAGTGATTACATCGAATAGATCACCACGAAGATGCGGTGAACTTTGTATTGAAGATCAAGAGAGAGAGAGAGAGAGAGAGAGAGAGAGAGAGAAAGAGAGAGAGATAGCCATATAGGTACTAACTACAGACGAGTAGGTCTGTAGGGAACTCCTCACACATCACCATGGGAGCAGCAAGGTTGATGAAGAGGTCCTCCGTGGTTGATCCCCCCTACTGTAGGGCACCGGAACAGGGCTCCATATGGGCACACGGTGGAAGAGAGACTTACGGTGACGGAAAAAATGTTTCGGGAGGCTCTCTAGGATTTTTGGGATTTATTGGAATTTATAGGCCAGAGAAGGGCGTCGGGAGACGCCCGAGGGGGCCACAACGTAACAGGGCGCGGCCACCACCTGGGCGCGCCCTGTTGTGTGGTGGCTCCCCCGTGGAGCCCCTGGCCTCCTACCGAAGCTTCCAGGTCTTCTTTTGGTCCAGAAAAAATCATAAAATAGTTTCGGGGCAATTGTACTTCATTTCGTACTGTAAACCTGAAAAGTCAAAAACATGCAGAAAATAGCAACTGGCACTGGGCACTGGGTTAATAGGTTAGTGCTTAGAAATAATATGAATTGGTAAATAATCACCCAAAAACCATCCTAGAATGATAATATTATAGCATGGAACAATCAAAAATTATAGATACGTTGGAGACGTATCAGCATCCCCAAGCTTAATTCCTGCTCGTCCTCGAGTAGGTAAATGATAAAAATAGAATTTTTGATGTGACATGCTACCCAACATATAATTTATTGCTGGTATGATCATTGAGAAATGATGAATTAATAAACATAAGGAACATAACCATCATGTTTCAAAATGTACTATCCTTAAAGAATGTTCACCCCCTATTCATTTTATCATATAAGAATAGCATGGCTCCGTCTTCACCACATAAATACAAATGTCAAGCACCACAGTGTCAAGTTAGGCAATTAGATCATACTTCTTAACACACTTCAACTTTTTATTACTTACGCAATATATGAGCGTGAACCATGGATATAACATAAAGGTGGACCAGTATATGGTGGTAGGTTTCAAAGGGGTAAAAGTTGAGAAGGTCTCACATCAACTAGGCGTATCAACGGGCTATGGAGATGCCCATCAATAGATATCAATGTGAGGAGTAGGGATTGCCATGCAACAAATGCACTAGAGCTATAAGTGTATGAAATCTCAACTGAAGCTAAGTGGGTGTGCATCCAACTTGCTTGCTCATGAAGACCTCGGGCATTTGAGGAAGCCCGTCATCGGAATATACAAGCCAAGTTCTATAATGAAAAATTCCCACTAGCATATGGAAGTGACAAAACAAGAGACTCTCTATGTGAAGAACATGGTGCCACTTTGAGGCACAAGTGTGGAAAAAGAAGTAGTAGCACTGTCCCTTCTCTCTTTTCTCTCATTTTTTTATTTTTTTCGTCCGGAGTCTCATCCTGACTTGTGTGGGAATCATTATCTCCGTCATCCTTTCCTCACTGAGACAGTGCCCTAATAATGATGATCATCACACTTCAATTTACTTACAACTCAAAATGAAAAACTATAATATGACTATATGAATGCCTCTGGCAGTGTACCAGGATGTGCAATGATCTAGCATAGCAAGGGATATAAAAAATGGACAAGCCATGGAAATACCATACTACTTGTCTTATGATCATGCAAAGGAATATGACAATGAGTGTACTAGTCAAATGATGTAACGGTGGAAGTTGCATGGCAATATATCTCGGAATGGCTATGGAAATGCCATAAGAGGTAGGTATGGTGGCTATTTTGAGGAAGATATAATGAGGCTTATGTGCAACAGAGCGTATCATGTCACGGGGTTTGGATGCACCGACGAAGGTTGCACTGATCCTCGAGGTGAGCATGGGCAATGCACGGTACCGAAGAGGCTAGCAAATATGAGGTGGTAAGAGTGCGTACATCCATGGATTCACATTAGTCATAAACAACTCACATACTTATTTCAATATTATATTAGCTAGCTCAAAGCAAATTACTACTCACATGCTCCTAGGGAGGAGGTTGGGAGGAGTAAACCATCGTGCGCCTCCGACTTAAACAACACTAGGATTTTAACGAGGAATAAGTATGCTCACAACTCATCACCATGCTATAAAAAATATTTAGATGAACAACAAGTTAACACCCTCTAATTCATGATACTTTTAATAACCAATGATCATGCACTCATGCCCTTTCATATTACCACATCAGTATCATTAACCCACAATTTCTCTTTTATGTGCTACATGTCGTTTTGATTATGCACTCATTGGATATCTATTATTTTTGGACTAGTCTTATAACCCATGAAAATTACCATCACTATTTATTAACTCTCAAACAAATATAAGTGAAGAACGAGAGTGCAATTATTTCTATAAAATCTATACGCCACCGTGCTCTAAAAGATATAAATGAAGTACTAGAGCAACTGCTAAGCTCAAAAGATATAAGTGAAGCACAAAGAGTATTCTAACAAATCATGGTGATCTTGTGTCTCTCTCAAGTGGGTATGTCCAGAAAACAATGATTGTGGAAAACTAAAAAAATCAAACTAAAGAAAACGACGCTCCATGCAAAACTTGTATTATGTGATGAATAAAAATATAGCTCCAAGTGACATACCGATGGATTGAGGCGAAAGAGGAGATGCCTTCTGGGGCATTCCCAATCTTAGAAGCTTGATTCTTCCTTGAATATTACATTGGGGTTCCTTGGGCATCCCCAAGCTTAGGCTCTTGCCGCTCCTTATTCCTTCATCCATCGTGATAGCACCCAAAACTTGAAAACTTTAGCACACAAAACTCAACAAAACCTTCGTGAGATCCGTTAGTATAGTAAACATATCAAATACTTAGGTAATGTTATAAATTGATTATTATTTTATTATTTCATAAGTTACTGTATTCTAACTTCTCCATGGCTTATACCCCCCCCCCCCCCCCGATACAATCCATATCATCATCAAAACAAGCAAACTATGCAAGCAAAAAACAGAATCTGTCTAAAACAGAACAATCTATAAAGATCTGTAGGGAACCTATACTTATGTAACTCCAAACATTCTGAAAAATTAGGAAAACCTGAATAATTTGCATAGCAATACTTTGTAAAAATTTCAGATCAAAAAGATGTTCCAGTAAAATCATAGAAATTCTGCACTGAACGCTAAAGTTTTTGTTTTCGCACCGTATCAACTCTACTCATCTTGTGAGTCATCCCAAAGGCTTTACTTGGCACAAACACTAATTTAAACATAAAAACACAATAATTGCAGAGGAAATAATCATGTTATCACACACAAACAGAAAGTAAAAAAGCAAAATTAAAGATAACTATTGGGTTGCCTCCCAACTAGCGCTATTGTTTTATGCCCCTAGCTAGGCATATTGCATAGTTTCAAGTGTTGTCATCTTTGACACTAAGAACAAGTTGTTCCAACTTACTATTGAGAATTTTCATTTCATCCTTCAGAACACTAAGATTATCAATCTTTTTGTCCATAGTATCAAATCTCTTATTTGCATTACTATGTCTCCATTGATTTTAGTAGACATGTTGTATAACCCTTTAAAATTGGTTTCCATAATGGCCTTAGTTTCCTTTATTAACTCAGTTTGAAGAAAACACACCAATATGGTTAGTTCAATGGTTTCTATTTTCGGTTGTCCAAATATGTTTTCCATCTTTTCGTAAGTATCAAAAGCATTATTACCAAGGAAATATTTTTCGAACATAGAACCGAAAACACGTCGATGAGATAAGGATAGACCAACATAAAAACTTCTAACGCGCAATTTGATATGAATTTCGGGATTAGCTCTGATTTGTATCTCTAGTAATCTATCCCAAGCTTCTTTAAGGGAATCATCACCCAATTGCTTAAAATACAATATTGGGGAACCCTCTTCAAAGTAAGGAGGGGTAGGCATGTCCGGAGGGGAACTGTCAATGGTAGCAAGCAAAGAAATAAACTAGTGACTAGCAAAGATAAATATTTTTGTATTTTTGATTTTATGAAGCAAACAAAATATAGCAAAAAATAAAAAGTAGAACAAGTGAATGATAATTTGTGCGAAGTTACTCGATAGTAGGTTGGTGATACTCCTCGGCAACAACGCCAGAAATCCTTCCTGATACTTGTGATATGCGTTGGGTTTTCCGTGAAGAGGAACGGGTGATGTAGCACAATATAGATAAGCATTTCCCTCAGTTGAGAACCAAGGTATCGAACCAATAGGAGTAGCACGCAACCCCCATCTTCAGTGACTGCACACAAAGAAACTAACACTTGCACCCAACACGGGCAAGAGGGTTGTCAATCCCCTTGGACTCGTTATTTGCAAACTAATGAAGTATGTAGATGAAAGTTGAATAATATAAATTGAAAAATAAAATAAAATCAAATAAATGGCAGCAAGGTAATGAAATATTTTGTAAATATATAAGTGAATAGACCCGGGGGCCGTAGTGTTCTCTAGTGGCATCTCTCATGTAGTAGGCATACGGTGGGTAAACAAATTACTGTTGGGCAATTGATAGATAAGCGCATAGTTATGCAATCTTTATTCATGGAAATGATCATGTGTATATAGGCATCATGTCCGTAAGCAAATAGGTCAACTTCTGCCTGCACCTATTACTATTAATCCACGTCTAGAGCGCTTCTATGCTTGCCTCTCTAAGTATTAATTTCATGACAAACAGAGTAATGCTTGGAGAACGATGACATGATGTAGACAAAGAGAATTCAATCAATATGAATTAACCCCATAATTTTATCCTTAGTGGCAAAAATACAAAGACGTATCTTGTCCCCTTCTATCACTGGGATATAGAAACCTGTCATACTGAACCCACTACAACACATCCCTCTCACTGAAAAAATATGAATCTAGTTGGCCAAACTATTTCAATAGACCGGAGAGATTGACAAAGCTATAATAATCATGCAAATAAGAATCATAATAGAAATTAGAGAAGACTCAAATCTTTTTCATGAATAATCTGAACATAAACCCACAATTCATCGGATCCTAACAAACGCACCGCACACAGTGATTACATAGAATAGATCACCGCAAAGATGCGGTGAACTGTCTATAGGGAACTACTCACAAATCACCATGGGAGCAGCAAGGTTGATGAAGAGGCCCTCTGTGATCGATCCCCCCTCCGGCAGGGCACCGGAACAGGGCTCCAGATGGGCACGCGGCGGAACAGAGGTTTGCGGCGGTGGAAAAAGTGTTTCGGCAGGCTCTCTAGGGGTTTTGGGATTTACTGGAATTGATAGGCCAGAGAGGGGCGCCAGGAGACGCCCGAGGGGGACACCACATAACAGGGCGCGACCACCCCCTGGGCATGCCCTGTTGTGTGGTGGCTCCCTCGTAGAGCCCCTGGCCTCTTCCCGAAGCTTCCAGGTCTTCTTTTGGTCCAGAAAAAATCATAAAAAGTTTCGGGGCAATTGGACTTCGTTTGGTACTGTAAACCTGAAAAGTCAAAAACAGGCAGAAAACAGCAACTGGCACTGGGCACTGGGTTAATAGGTTAGTGCTAAAAAATAATATGAATTGGTAAATAATCAGCCAAAAAGCATCCTAGAATGATAATATTATAGCATGGAACAAACAAAATTTATAGATACGTTGGAGACGTATCAGTAATATAACCTATGTTGTTGGGTGAGTGTATGTTGTCTTCCTTGTTTGATTCTACCTTTGTATGTCTTTATACTCTACGCTTGCCGGAAACTTTCCGGTGCGTGCACTCTTGCCACGAGCGCTAGAGGAACGGGTCCTTAGCAGCCTGCCGGAAGTGCCGCTACCTGCAAGATCACACTTGATGGTCACAGTGCAGCTACTTAAGTTGTTGTGCGGACTCGAAACAAATTAAGAGCACAACTGATGCCGAAATGGTTCCTTCGCATGCAAGATTTCCATACAAATACAAACATCGTTCAAGGAAAAGTGGCAACTACAACAAATAATTTGATTTGAAGTTTTCCAACTTAGCTTTTCTTTGTTGTACTTCTTGTTGTAAAATGATAACTTAGACGTCATTTTAATTTCCATACCGTCACTCCCCTCGAGGTATGACAATCTATGGGACTAGCAAAGGCCCCTTTGCGGTTCGACTGTGGGGATCCACGTGCAGAAAGAGCGGAATCAGCAATCAACACTGGCGATTTACCAAGGTTTGGGCCACCGTGAGGTGCAAAACCCTACTCCTACTTTGGTGGATTGACTGTGTATGATCTCAAGTTACAAGGAGCGCAACTTGCCAACAAGAATGCGTGGGAAGTGAAGCTACTATGCGTAAATGAGCAAAAATTGACCTTTGGAAAGATAGCCATGGTCCTCCGTTTAAAGGTTAAGGGGCTACCACAATGGCAAAATAGTCATTACAATATGTAGATAGTGGCTACAATGCCAAATACCTACCTCTGACACGTTAGGATAAAGGCATTAAATGCGCCGGTGAGGTCTCATGCTGGGGACGTGGTCCAGTAAGGGGTGCCACTCCTTCTATGCCGTTCGCCCAGCTACCTTCTATTTCCTTGGCACACCACTAGTGCGGGTGGCAATAAAGTTGGTTCTTTATATGTGAGCTGACATGTGCCGCGACAAGCCTCACCAAACTACTTGCCCGCTCAACACCTATTTGACAAGCGACTGGTTGGTCGATGAGGTGGAGCGGTGGAATGGTAGCGGGGGCTTGCCGGCTCAGAGCGTGCCGAGTATTCTCTTGCCGGTAGGCAGCTTCCCGGCTGCTTGATGTGTGATCTTCAGTACTATCTTAGTACTTCTCGATCACCTGCCGGGAGGTCTTCTTCACGAAAATATAAACCAAGTCTCGTGTCTTGTTTGGAGCTATCCTCCAGCAAGCCCTACCGTCGGGAAGGCTGATACGTCTCCAATGTATCTATTTTTTTGATTGTTCCATGCTACTATATTATCATTCTTGGATACTTTATATGCATTTATATGTTGTTTTGTATCATTTTTTGAGAACTAACCTATTAACCTAGTGCCCAGTACCAGTTGTTGTTTTCTGCTTGTTTTTGGCCTTTAAGGAAAACTGTACCAAACGAATTCCAAATGCCACGAATTTTTTTGATAATTTTTTCTGGACAAATATATGACCTGGAACCTTCGGAGGGAGACCGGAGGCCACACGGGGGGGGGGGGGGGGTGCCAAGCCGATAGGGCGCGTCCAGGGGGTGGCCGCACCCTGATGGCTTGGGACCACCACCCGACGCCTCTTGACCTAACTCCGCCTTTATAAATTCTCATAAATCGAGAAAACACCAGAGGGCCAGCCAAATACTTTTCTGCCGCCGCAAGTCTCTGTTCCACCATGTGCCCATCTGGAGCCCTGTTTCGGTGCCCTGCCGGAGGGGGGGGGTCGATCATGGAGGGCCTCTACATCAACCTTGTTGCTCACATGGTGATGTGTGAGTAGTTCACCACAGACCTATGGGTCCATAGCTAGTACCTAGATGTCTCTCTCTCTCTCTCTCTCTCTATGATCTTCAATACAAAGTTCACCGCGCTTCCCGCGGTGATCTATTCGATGTAATCTTCTTTGCCGTGTGTTTGTTGGGATCCGATGAATTGTGGGTTTATAATCAGATTATTCATGAAAATATATTGAGTCTTTGCTGAATTATTTTATGCATGATTGTTATATCTTTGTATTTCTCTTCGATCTATCAGTTTGGTTTGTCCAACTAGATTGATTTATCTTCACTGGGAGTGGTGCATTGTGATGGGTTTAATCTTGTGCTGCTCTATCCTCATGATAGAAGGGGTCAAGACACGTATTGTATTACTACCATTAAGAGGAAACAATGGGGTTTATTCATATTTATTGTATTTACCTTGTCTACATCGTGTCATCTTGCTCCAAGCATTACTCTTTCTTTACTTAATACTCCAGATGCATGCTGGATAGCGGTCGATGGGTGGAGTAATAGTAGTAGATGCAGGCATGAGTCGATCTACTTGCTTATGGACGTGATGCCTATATACATGATCATTGCCGTGAATAAATATTTCATAGCTATGCGCTTTTCTATCAATTGCCCAATAGTAATTTGTCTACCCACCATATGCTTTCTTCGAGAGAGAAGCCTCTAGCGAAAACTATGGCCCCCGGATCTTCACAAATATTATCACTAAAAATCCCAAAATATTGCTGCCATTATTTACTGTTATTTTATTTTCTATTTATATTTATCCAACTGTCAGTATTTGATCCTTGCAAGTAACGAGTTCAAGGGGCATGACAACCCTCTTGCCCGCGTTGAGTGCAAGTGTTTGATTCTGTGTGTGTAGGTGCTGACAATGGGAGATTGCGTTATTCTTCTATTGGTTCGAGAACCTTGGTTCTTTCTGAGGTAAATACTTATCTCTATTGTGTTGTATCTCCTCTCCTCTCCGGGGAAAATCCCAACGTAGTTTACAAGTAGCAGGGAGAATTTCTGGCGCCGTTGCCGGGAAGACATCATCAGATTCTTATCAGGTTCCTACACACACATTATCATTCACTTGTTCTAATCTTTACTTGCCTAGCAATCCTATCTTTATCTTTGTCACACAAAAATAGAAAGTAAAACAAAAAGTTTAAGATAAATGGATCCTCATCCAGTTGCTAATCCTTTCAGAAGACCCGATTATGTTGAACCAATTGCTAGTGAGAGTGCACTAGATTATCTTTATGAGGTCTTGCTTGAAAATCGTGAATCTTGTGTTGAAGTGTTAAAATAAATTTATAAAGTGATTCGTGATACTTCCTTGAATGAAAAGCATGATTGCAATTTTGCTAGTATAAATTCTAAGAATATCAAGTGTGCTAATGATCATGATTGGAGTGATAATCATGATAATTCTTGTGATCTTGAGAATTATGAGCTTCAACTTTAGGAAATAATGCTACTAAAAGTGGGTTTGAAAGAGTGTCAAATTTAGGAAATAATGGTCCCACTACTTTGGAGAATGATCAATGTTACGAATGTTTTGATAAAAGTGGGTTTGGAGAGGTCATGACTTTAGTTATTGTTAATCCCACTATCTTGGAAGATTGTAAAACTATTGTGCATGTGGATCACGGAGAAAATATTTTGTACAATAGCTATATTGTTGAATTTGAATATGACCCTACATTGATTATTATGAGAGAGGCAAATATGGTTATATAAATTTTCATGTTACCCACTTACCTCTCTTTCAAATTCTTAATGCTTTATTCTTCCTACTTGCATATGTTAGAAACTTCTTGTATCGATAAATTGTTTTCTTATAAAATGCCTATTCATAGGAAGTACATTAGAATTAAATGTGCCTATCACAAGTTTTATGATGCTCTCTTTGTGCTTCAATTCTTGTGTTTTATGCGAGCATCATAATTATCCCAAGCCTATCTTAATGGCTATAAAGAAAGAGCTTGTTAGGAGACAACCCAATACTTTATGTATTACTGTGTTAATATGATTATTGCTATTGTAATGACTGTGTTTTTATGTTTTAATTAGTGTTTGTGCCAAGTAAAGCCTTTGGGATTAATTTGGAAGATAGTAGAATTGATACGGTGCAAAAACATAAACTTTTGCATCCAGTGCAGAATTTCTCTAATTTTACTGAACGTCATTTTTATCTGAAATTTTCCAAAGTATTGGTATATGAATTGCCCAGGTTTTTCTAATTTTTCATAATTTTCGGAGTTACAAAAGTATGGTGTTTGTGCAGATCACTACATATTGTTCTGTTTTAGACAAAATCTGTTTTTGCTTGCATAGTTTGCTTGTTTTGATGATGCTATGGATTATATCGGGGAGGGTGCCATATAAGCCATGGAGAAGTTATAATACAATAACTTATGAAATAATAAAATATGAATCAATTTATAACGTACCTAAAAAATTTGATTTACCTATTATACTAACGGATCTCACAAGGTTTATGCTGAGTTTTTGTGTGTTGAAGTTTTCAAGTTTTGGGTGCGATCACGATGGATGAAGGAATAAGGAGCGGCAAGAACCTAAGCTTGGGGATGCCCAATGCACCCCAAGGTAAAATTCTATGAAGAATCAAGCGTCTAAGCTTGGGGATGCCCCGGAAGGCATCCCCTCTTTCATCTCAATCCATCGGTATGTCACTTGGAGCTATATTTTTATTCATCACATGATATGTCTTTTGTTTGGAGCGTCGTGTATTATAGTTTGCTTTATTTTTAGTTTGCCACAATCATTATTTAATAGACACACCTAATTTAGAGAGACACATGTTCATCATGATTTGTTAGAATACTCTATATGCTTCACTTATATCTCTTGAGCTAAGCAGTTGCTCTAGTGCTTCACTTATATCTTTTAGAACACGATGCCGTGTAGGTTTTATAGAAATAATTGGGCTCTGGTGCTTCACTTAAACTTGTTTGAGAATCTAATAAGTAGTAACGGTAATTTGCATGGGTTATAAGACTAGTCCAAAAAGGATAGGTATTCAAGGAGTGTATAATCAAAAGCTTCATGTAGCTCACCTTATAAGAGAAATTGTGAGTTAATGATATTGATGTAGTAATATGAAAGGGCATGAGTAAATGATTGTTGGTTAGTAAAAGTATCGGTAGTTAAAGCCTGTTACTTGTTGCTCATCTAAATATTGGTCATGGCATGATGATGATATGTGAGCATTCTTATTCCTCGCTGAAATCCTAGTGTTGTTCGGGTCGGAGGCGCGCGATTGTTAACTCCTACCAACCTCCTCCCTAGGGGCATGCGGTAGTACTTTGCTTCGATAGAGCTAATAATGCTTTGCAATAAGTATACGAGTTCTTTATGACTAATGTGAATCCATGGATGTACGCACACTCACCTTTCCATATAATGCTAGACTCTTTGGTAGCGTGCATTGCCCATTCTCACCTCGAGGATCAGTGCAACTTTCGCCGGTGCATCCAAACCCCGTGACATGATACGCTTGATCACACTTAAGCGTCCTTATATCTTCCTCAAAACAGCCACCATACCTACCTATTATGGAATTTCCATAGCCATTCCGAGATATATTGCCATGCAACTTCCACCGTTACATCACATGACTTGTGTGTTCATCATTATATTGCTATGCATGACCATGTAGCTGAGATAGTATTTGTGGCAAAGCCACCGTTCATTATTGTTTACATGTTAAGCTAAATTATTGCACATACTGGTACACTGTCAGAGGCATTCATATAGAGTCATAATTGTTTTATGTTGATTTGTTATATCGAGTTGTAAGTAAATAAGAGTGTGATGATCATCATTATTAGAGCATTGTCCCAGTGAGGAAATGATGATGGAGTAATGATTCCCCCACAAGTCGGGATGAGCTCCGGACGAAAAATGAAAAATGGAGGAGGCCAAATGAGTCCACCAAGAAAAAGAAAAGAAAAATAAAAAAAGAGAAAAAGAGAAAAATAAGAGAAAAATAAAAAGAAAAAAGAAAAATAAAAAAGAGAAAAAAACAGAGAAGGGACTTTGCTACCATCCTTTACTACACTTGTGCCTCAAAGTGGCACCATGTTCTTCATATAGAGAGTCTCGTGAGTTGTCATTTTCATATGCTAGTGGGGATTTTTCATTATAGAACTTGGCTTGTATATTTCGATGACGGGCTTCCTCAAATGCCCGAGGTCTTTATGAGCAAGCAAGTTGGATGCACACCCACTTAGCTTCAGTCGAGCTTTCATACACTTATAGCTCTAGTGCATCCGTTGCATGTCAATCCCTACTCCTCGCATTGATATCTATTGATGGGCATCTCCATAGCCCGTTGATACGCCGAGTTCATGCGAAACTTTCTTCTCCATTTTTACCCCTTTGAAACCTACCACCACATTCTATTCGACCTATATGCTATGTCCATGGTTCACACTCATGTATTGCATGAAGAATAAAAAGTTGATGCATATTTAAAAAGTACGATCCAATTGCCTGACTTAGGTACCGTGGTGCTTGACATTTGTATTAATGTGGTGAAGACGGAGCCATGCCTTTCTAATATAATAAGATGAATGGGGGTAAACATTCTTTGAGGATAGTATACTTTGAAAGATTGATGATTTTGTTGCTTGTGCTTATAAGTATTACTATGTTAATGTTTGTTAATTCATCGTTCCTCAATGAGCATACATGCAAAATATTACATATTGGGTACCATGTCACATCAAAAATTCTGTTTTTATCATTTACCTACTCGAGGACGAGCAAGAATTAAGCTTGGGGATGCTTGATACGTCTCCAACGTATCTATAATTGATTGTTCCATGCTATTATATTATAATTCTAGAATACTTTTTGAGTAATTATTTACCAATTTATATTATTTTTGAGCACTAACCTTTTGACCCAGTGCCCAGTGCCAGTTCCTGTTTTTTGTGTGTGTTTTGTTTCGCACAAATTCCATATCAAACAAAGTGCAAACACGATAAAAATTTGCGGAGATTTTTTGGAATATATGTGAATTTTGGGAGTCGGAATCAATGCAAGACTATCATTACTAAGTTGGATGCACACCCACTTAGCTTCCATTGAGCTTTCATACACTTATAGCTCTAGTGCATCCGTTGCATGGCAGTCCCTACTCCTCGCATTGATATCGATATATGGGCATCTCCATAGCCCGTTGGTCCGCCTAGTTGATGTGAGACTTTCCTTCTACTTTGACTCCTTTTGATCTTTACCACCATATTCTGTTCCACCCGTATGCTATATCCATGGTTCACGCTCATGTATAGAGTGAGGTTGAAAATGCTGAAGCACGTTAGAAGTACGATCCAATTGCCTTACTTGATACTGTAGTGCTCATGATTTGTAATTATGTGGTGAAGACGTATTCATGCCATGCTAATATGATAAAATGAGTGGGGAGTAACATTCTTTAAGGATCGTATATTTTGAAAGTTAATGATTATGTTATTTGTTTTTATGGATATTATTATGTTGATATCTATTAATTCATCGTTTCTCAAAGATCATACCCAATAGAGATTACATGTTGGGTATCATGTCGCATAAAAAAAATTGTTTCCATCATTTACCTACTCGAGGACGAGCAGGATTTAAGCTTGGGGATGCTGATACGTCTCCAACGTATCTATAATTTTTGATTGTTCCGTGCTACTATATTATCATTCTTGGATACTTTATATGCATTTATATGCTATTTTATATCATTTTTTGAGAACTAACCTATTAACCTAGTGCCCAGTGCCAGTTGTTGTTTCTGCTTGTTTTTGGCCTTTCATGAAAACTATACCAAATGAACTCCAAATGCCATTAAACTTTTTGATGATTTTTTCTGGACAAAAATAAGACCTGGAAGCTTTAGAGGGTGACCGGAGGCCACACCGTGTGGTGCCAAGCCAACAGGGCACACCCAGTGGGTAGTCGCGCCCTAATGGCTTGGGACCACCTCCCGACGCCTCATGACCTAACTCCGTCTCTACAAATTCTCATAAATTGGGAAACACCAGAGAGCCAGCCAAAATACTTTTTCCGCTGCCGCAAGTCTCTGTTTTGCCGTGTGCCCATCTGGATCCCTGTTCCGGTGCCCTGCCAGAGGGGGGATCGATCACGGAGGGCCTCTACATCAACCTTGCTGCTCCCATGGTGATGTGTGAGTAGTTCACCACATACCTACGGGTCCATATCTAGTACCTAGATCTCTCTCTCTCTCTCTCTATATATATATATATATATATATATATATATATATATATGATCTTCAATACAAAGTTCACCGCGCTTCCTGTAGTGATCTATTCGACCTAATCTTCTTTGCGTTGTGTTTGTTCGGATCCGATGAATTGTGAGTTTATGATCATATTATTCATGAAAATATATCAAGTCTTTGCTGAATTATTATATGCATGATTGTTATAGCTTCGTATTTCTCACCGATCTATCGGTTTCGTTTGGCCAACTACATTGATTTATCTTTAGTGCGAGTGGTGTGTTGTGATGGGTGTAACCTTGCGATGCACTATCCCCGTGACAGAAGGGGTCAAGACACGCATTGTATTACTTACATTAAGGGGATGGGGTTTATTCATATTGATTGGATTTACTTTGTCTACCTCATATCATCTTGCTCCAAGCATTACTTTGTTTTTCCTTAATACTCTAGATGCATGCTGGATAGCGGTCGATGGGTGGAGTAATAGCAGTAGATGCAGGCAGGAGTTGGTCTACTTGCGTATGGACGTGATGCCTATATACATGATCATTGTCGTGAATAAATAGTTCATAACTATGCACTTTTCGATTAATTGCCCAACAGTAATTTGTCTACCCATTGTATGCTTTCTTTGTGAGACAAGCCTCTAGTGAACACTGTGGCCCCCGGGCCTTCACAAATATTATTACTAAAACTCCAAAAATATTGCTGTCATTATTTAATGTTATTTTATTTTCTATTTCTATTTATCCAACTATCAGTATTTGATCCTTGCAATTTACGAGTTCAAGGGGCTTGATAACCCTATTGCCCGCGTTGGGTGCATGTGTTTGATTATGTGTGTGTAGGTGCTGACGACGGGAGTTTGCATGATTCTACTATTAGTTCAATAACCTTGGTTCTCACTGAGGGAAATACTTCTCTAGTGTGTTGCATCTTCTCACCTCTTCGGGGAAAATCCCAACGCAGTTTACAAGTAGCAAAGGCCACAACTGTCTGTGCACTTAGTCAAGGTACCAAGGCACCCATGTCTTAGTACACCAACATTGTTTGTTCAAATAAGAAGAACACCTTAGCACCAGTCCACCCACATTACAATTTATCAAAGTAATGAACATGAATCAACTAAAACATGATAGGCATGACTAGACAAAACTCCCATCTGTCCTCGAGAAGGATTTGCTCATTATAAGAAATACTTTTGGCACGTTCTTTGCATAACAAGGATTGGGATACCTTGCAGCACCATGTTACTATTGTTACTTGTTAGTTGCTACAAATTATCTTGCTATCAAACAACAACTTACTGTTACTTTCAACACTTGCAGAGAAAACCTTACTGAAAACTCATTGTCATTTCCTTCTGCTCCTCGTTGGGTTCGACACTCTTACTTATCAAAAGGACTACGATTGATCCCCCATACTTGTGGGTCATCAAGGCATTACAAGGGCTTAGGGCGCGCCTTCCTCCCCAATGCGCGCCCCTGGCCTTGACGTCCCCTCGTGCGGCGTTTGGTCTCTATAATAGCTCGAGACCGACACTCCAGAGGATTCCCGTTTTATTTCATTGTCGCCGTGTGATTTAATTGTTTGTTGCATTGATCATTGCATCATTCGCATTGCATTGGCACTCCGTTGGCATCATTTTCCCAAACTTTAACCTGTTCGTAGTTGCAGGTTCTCTCGTTTTCGTTTCTGACCGTTTCGAGTCCAAACACACTCAGACGCGCCCGCGACATCATAAAAATATTGTTTTATAAGTGGGAATAAAATGTTTTCGGAATGGGTTGAAAGTTGATGAGCAGTCTTAATATATTGCAGATATACTGCCTGCCAAATTTCGTCGCATTCAGAGTCTGTTTGATACCCCAACCATTAAACATATAGCGACGCTAGAGCCGATAGAACGTCACACATTTTTTTGTAAATAAAAATTGTCGCCGGGCCACCAAAACTTCCCTCTCTCCTCAGCCCTTAGACCACCTACACAGCACACGTAGCCCACCTACACTACCTCCTCGATCGGAGCCATGTGATAGGAATCGAATGCCTCCGAGAACGCCCTTCAAACCCTAACCACAACTCCCATTCCTACTTAAGCACGACCCCTGTCCAAATCAGGCAAGCCCTAGGGCGCCTCGATTTCCGTGCCACCCATCTAGATGCCGCCACCTGAGCCACCTCTATGATGCCCTGTCTGCGTCTCCCAGCATGGGCCCGTGAGCCCAGATCTGGCCCGCCCGGGACTGGACCAAGCACCGTCGCCGCCCGCAGCCATGGGAGCCCCGAGCTCCTCCTGATCCACCTTGCTCCTGCCTCCTTGCCGGACTTCGTTGTAGCCATCGGAGCTGCCTCACCTCGCCAGAGCGTCACGGCGGCCGGCGACTAGACCCTCGACGGAGAGTGCCCCCGCGCCTTGCTGATGTCTACTACGCAACTTTATTCTTGTAGACTTTGTTGGGCCTCCAAGCGTAGAGTTTTGTAGGACATTAGCAATTTTCCCTCAAGTGGATGACCTAAGGTTTATCAATCAGTGGGAGGTGTAGGATGAAGATGGTCTCTCTCAACAATCCTGCAATCAAATACAAGAAATCTCTTGTGTCCCCAACACACCCAATACAATGGAAAATTGTATAGGTGCACTAGTTCGGCGAAGAGATGGTGATACAACTGCAATATGGATGCTAGATATAGGTTTTTGAAATCTGAAAATATAAAAACAGCAAGGTAATAAATAGTAAATAATGAGCTAAACGGTATATTAATGCTTGGAAACAAGGCCTAGGGTTCATACTTCCACTAGTGCAATCTCCCAACAATGCTAACATACTTGAATCATATGATCATTCCTCAACGTGCAACAAAGAATCACTCCAAAGTTCCTATCTAGCGGAGAATAATAAGATGAAATTGGTGTAGGTAGTAGAACCACCTCATAGTTATTCTTTCCGATCAATCTTTTAAGTTATTCCTATAAGTGTCACAAACATCCCTAGAGTTCGTACTAAAATAACACCAATGATACATAGCAATCAACCCTAATGTCACCTAGATACTCCAATGTCACCTCAAGTATTCGTGGGAAAATTATGCGACATGCATCAAACAATTTCAGATCTATCATATTCAATCCAACACAAAGAACTTCAAGGAGCACCTCAAGATTTCTATCGGAGGACATGGTATGAAAACGTGCAATCAACCCCTATGCATAGATCCCCTAGGTCACCAGAATCCGCAAGTTGATGCCTCAACATATATCAAGTGAATCAATAGAATACCCCAATGTCACTATGGGTATCCCACGCAAGACGTACATCAAGTGTTCTCAAACCAACATATTCAATCCAACATAACAAGATCTCAAAGGGAAAGATTCAATTCATCACAACAAGATAGCAAGGGACAAACACCATATGATCCAACTATATTAACAAAGCCAGTGATACATCAAGATCGTGACATCTCAAGAACACGAGAGAGAGAGAGAGATTGAACACATAGATACTAGTACATACCCTCAGCCCCGAGGGTGAACTACTCCCTCCTCGTCATGGCATCCGCCGGGATGATGAAGATGGCCACCGGATGATGATTTCCCTTTCCGACAGGGTACTGGAAAGGCTCCAGATTGGTTTTTCATCGATACAGAGAGTTGTGGTGGCGGAATGGAGAGTCTCTCATTATTTCTGGGGTTTCTGGGATTTATAGGATATTTCAGCGTTGGAATCACGCGCAACGGAGCCACGTGGGCCCCACAAGCTATCAGAGCATGACCCCCCAGGGTCGTGCCCTGATGGCTTGTGCCCCACGGGTGGCTCCCCTCCGGTGGTTCTTCGCTCCAATATTGCTTATTTCGTCCAGAAAAAATCATCAAAAAGTTTCGGGCGATTCCAAGAACTTTCATTTTCTGCACAAAAACAACACCACAGTAATTCTACTGAAAACAGTGTCAGTCTGGGTTTGTTCTAAATAAATTATATAAAGTGCATCAAAACCATATAAAAGTATTGTAAACATAGGCAAATATGGCATGAATACTTCATAAATTATTGATACGTTGCAGACGTATCAGCATCCCCAAGCTTAATTCCTGCTCGTCCTCGAGTAGGTAAATGATAAAAGAAATAATTTATGAAGTGTGAATGCTAGCATAATGTATAATATTGATCAAGGATAATTTCAGCCACTTTTCTAGCATCATAACCAGCAAGTATTTCTCATAAAACTTTTCATAATCAAGTAGCAAGTTATTCACATGTTAAAGTATAGACCATAAACTTTCTCGAAAACTAGCAAACTATGTTTTCAGTCATCAAACAATTACAATTCATCTTATTTTCAGGAAGGGCCTATGCAAGATCTTTGGTTTAGCAAATTCCACATATTCAACTATCATTTAGTCTTCCATGATTGTTGACACCCAAAGCATATTTTTAGAACAAACAGTTTCAATCAAACACATAGGAAGATAGGGGCTTAATGTTTCGCCTCCCAACTTATTTATCTCGGAGATGTCAACAAATAATGAATCATGATCACCTATATTCAACTGGATATATCTGTCTGGATCTTTCCCCAACACATGATGCTTGCCAACTAAAGAATTAATAGATTTGAATGTGAAGTTGACTCAACATGAAAAGTAAAAGATAGGCCCTTCGCAGAGGGAAGCAGGGATTTGTAGAGGTGCCAAAGCTCATTGTTTTAAGGCAGAGATGAATATGAAATTTTGAGTGGTATACTTTTCCTGTCAACGTCACAATAGAGTTTTCAATATCTTCCACGCTAATCACATTATTGGCGGTTCCCAAACAAATTGAAATTTTAGTCCCTCTCCACCATTGAAACACATTCCATGGCTAGCCGAATCCATGTGTATCATCCAAACAATCAACTTTCTAGGGGGAGTTCTTGTTTATTTATTTTTGTATTATGTAGGACTGGGCATCCTTTTTACCGGGCTCTCTCGTGCAATGAAAAGTGAATAAACATTTATCTTGAGAATAACCCACTTAGCATGGAATATAATGACCGCCCCGTCGCTCCATGAGCGGTATGAGCACACAAAACGAATGTTTATTTGAATGTTTAGAGGTGGCACATACAAATTTACTTGGAATGGCAGTGAAATACCATATGTAGGTAGGTATGGTGGACTCTCATGAAAGAAACTTGGCTCAAGGATTTGGATGCACAAGTAGTATTTCTACTTAGTACGAAGTTTTATCTAGCAAAAGGTTCCAAACAAGCATCACATGTTAGAGGATCCATGACAATATAACTGCTACGTGAATATAAACAAACATAACCATTATGTTGTCTTCCTTTTCCAACATCAACTACTTGATCAAGTTTGAAAATAATTAATGGGGGTTCACAATCATAGAAGATGTCCGAGATAGTGTATTTATATGTGAAACCTCTCTTCCTTCAATATTCTTTCATGAATTGTTCAAATGACCAATGCTATGTTTGCTAACTTCCAATAAATTTTAGCGCTTATACTCCTAGTATGTGAAGTCACAACTCCACACGGGACAAGAATATAAAGCATATATAATTCCACATTTATGACATTCAATTCATTCAACGTTTACTCTCAGGATATAAGTGGAGCACACGAGTAAGTTTCGAACAACTCTCAAAAGATATAAGTGAAGATCAATGAGTAGTCAAACAATAAAGTAGCTATGTGAGGACTCTCTCTCTCTCTCAATAAAGATTTTCCGATCTGAGTATTTTATTCAAATAGCATACTAAACAAAAATAGCACTCCAAGAATAGCACATATCATGTGAACGAATAAAAAATTAGGCTCAACATAGGCTAACCGATAGTTGACGAAGAGAGGTGGGATGTGTAGCATCCCCAAGCTTAGATGCTTGAGACTTCTTGAAATATTTACTTGGGGAGACTTGTGCATCCCCAAGCTTGAGCTTTTGTATCTCGTTCAATCCTCTCATATCCCGGTTTCACCTAAGTCTCAAAAACTTCATCCACAGAAACTTGAAAAGAACTCGTGAGATCGGTTAGTACATATAAAAATAAATCAACACTTTATGTACTGGCAAGACAATTTGCATAATAATTTTCAAACATTATCTACTGTATACTGTCATTTCCACAATTTGTATCTACCAATATAAGTCACAAAAACTATAGGAGAAGTAGATAACAAAACTATGACAGCAGTTTGTCTAAACAGGACAGTCTATAGCAATTAATTTACAAAGTGCACTTCTGTATCTCTAAAAATTATGAAATTTCTGGAAATGATAAATAATTTATATGATAATACAGTGTAAAAAGATCAAAAACTTTCCACGTTCCGGTAAAATATGAAAATTCAAACACTACAACAAAAGTTTCTGTTTTTACACAGCACACATCAAACATGCAATTCAAGCATCCTAAAAGGCAATTCTGGCAACTTTTTATTGAAAAACAACTTTATAAATAACATAAAGCAAATACTAACAAAATAAAATGATGCTCCAAGCAAAACACATATTATGTGACAAACAAAAATATAGCTCCAAGTAAGACATACCGATAGTGTTGAAGACGAAAGAGGGGATGTCTTCCGGGGCATCCCCAAGCTTAGGCGCTTGACTCTTCCTTGGATATTACCTTGGTGGTGCCTTGGGAATCCCCAAGCTTAGGTTCTTGTCACTCCTTATTTTCCTCATATCGGTGTCTCACCCAAAACTTGAAAACTTCAATCACACAAAACTTAATGGAATTTCGTGAGATGGGTTAGTATAATAAATAAAGATCATTCACTTAGGTACTGTCAAGACAAGATTCATAATTGTTATCACATAATACCTACTGTATTATACCATTCACATAATTTATATCACTGAATATAAGCTATGGTAACACTAAAACAAGCAAACTATGCATACAAAACAGAATCTGTCAAAAACAGAACAGTCTGTGAAGATCTGTAGTATAACCATACTTCCCTGTCTCTAAAAATTCTGAAAAATTGGGAAAGCTTAGAGAATTTGAATATAAATACTATGTACAAGTTTTAGAATTTTTTTACGCTCCAGGAAAATCAGAGAAATTATTTACTGGAGGCAAAAGTTTCTGTTTTTGAGCATAATCAAATCAACAAGTATCCATACTATCCCAAAGGCTTTACTTGGCACATTATTGAAATAAAAGACACAAAACATGATTACTATAGTACCTTAAACATGTGAACACACAAAAACAGAAAGGAAAAGTGTTGGGTTGTCTCCCAACAAGCGCTTTTCTTTAAAGCCTTTTAGCTAGGCATGATGATTTCAATGATGCTCACATAGGAATAGTATTTGAAACATGCAAAAGAGCATCATGGATCACATGGCAAGCACATTTAAGTCTAACCCACTTCCTATGCATAGGGATTTTGTGAGCAAACAATTTATGGGAGCAAGAATCAACTAGCATAGGAAGGCAAAACAAGCACAACTTTAAAACTTTGAACATATAGAGAGGAAAGTTGATATTATTGCAATTCCTACAAGCATAAGTTCCTCCCTCATAATAATTTTCAGTAGCATGATGAAGGAATTCAACAATATAACTATCACATAATGCATACTTTTCATGATCTACAAGCATAGAAAATTTATTACTCTCCACATAAGTAATTTTCTTCTCATTCATTGTAGTGGGAGCATACTCAACCAAATAACAATCATGAGATACATGATTGACATAATCAAATTGAAAATTAAAATCATGATGACAAGTTTCATAGTTATAATTATTCTTTATAGCATACATGTCATAATCATAATCATCATAGATAGGAGGCATGCCATCATCATAATAAATTTGCTCATCAAAACATGGGGGACTAAAAATATCATCTTCATCAAACATAGCATCCCCAAGCTTGTGGCTTTGCATATCATTAGCATCATCGATATTCAGAGAATTCATACTAGCAACATTGCAATCATTCTCATCATCCAAGGAATTCTCATTAATTATTTTCATCAATTCTTCCTCTGGTTCATCAATTTTCCCTCAAGTGGATGACCTAAGGTTCATCAATCCGTGGGAGGTGTAGGATGAATATGGTCTCTCTCAAACAACCCTGCAATCAAATACAAGAAATCTCTGGTGTCCCCAACACATCCAATACAATGGCAAATTGTATAGGTGCACTAGTTCGACGAACAGATGGCGATACAAGTGCAATATGGATGGTAGATATAGGTTTTTGTAATCTAAAAATATAAAAACAGCAAGGTAACAAATAGTAAACAACGAGCAAAATGGTATATTAATGCTTGGAAACAAGGCCTAGGGTTCATACTTCCACTAGTGCAATCTCCCAACAATGCTAACATAGTAGAATCATATGATCATCCCTCAACATGCAACAAAGAATCACTCCAAAGTTCCTATCTAGCGGAGAACAATAAGATGAAATTGGTGTAGGTAGTAGAACCACCTCAAAGTTATTCTTTTCGATCAATCTTTTGAGCTATTCCTATAAGTGTCACAAACAGCCCTAGAGTTCGTACTAAAATAACACCAACGATACATATCAATCAACCCTAATGTCACCTAGATACTCCAATGTCACCTCAAGTATCCGTGGGTAAATTATGCGACATTCAATCCAACACAAAGAACTTCAAGGAGCACCCCAAGATTTCTACCGGAGAACATAGTATGAAAATGTGCAATCAACCCCTATGCATAGATCCCCTAGGTCACCGAAATCCGCAAGTTGATGCCTCAACATATATGAAGTGAATCAATAGAATACCCCAATGCCACTACGGGTATCCCACGCAAGAGGTACATCAAGTGTTCTCAAACCAACATATTCAATCCAACATAACGAGATCTCAAATGGAAAGATTCAATTCATAACAACATGATAGCAAGGGAAAAACACCATATGATCCAACTATAATAACTAAGCCCATGATACATCAAGATCAAGACATCTCAAGAACACGAGAGAGAGAGAGAGATTCAACACATAGCTACTGGTACATACCCTCAGCCCCGAGGGGGAACTACTCCCTCCTCGTCATGGCCTCCGCCGCGATGATGTAGATGACCACCGGATGATGATCTCCCTCTGTGGCAGGGTACTGGAAAGGCTCCAGATTGGTTTTTTGTCAATACAGAGAGTTATGCCGGCGGAACGGAGAGTCTCTCTTTATTTCTGGAGTTTCTGGGATTTAGAGGATTTTTCAGCGTTGGAATCACGCGCAACGGAGCCATGTGGGCCCCACAAGCTATCAGGGCACGACCCCCCCAGGGTCGCGCCCTGATGGCTTGTGCCCCACGGGTGACTCCCCTCCGGTGGTTCTTCGCTCCAATATTGCTTATTTCCTCCAGAAAAAATATCAAAAAGTTTCGGGCGATTCCGAGAACTTTCATTTTCTGCACAAAAACAACACCACGGTAATTCTGGTGAAAACAACGTCAGTCCGGGTTAGTTCTAAATAAATCATATAAAGTGGATCAAAACCATATAAAAGTATTGTAAACATAGGCAAATATGGCATGAATACTTCATAAATTATCGATACGTTGGAGACGTATCACCTGCCCATCCTCTCTTCCTTCTCCCTCACACGATCTCTATTTCTCATGGTAACCCTCGCAGGACGCCACGACCATTGTCTCAAGGACCTCCGTCGCCCGTTCATCGCCCCGCGACCGGATCCAGCCAGATCCGGTTGGCCTCCGGTGTTACAGCCCCATTCCCGACGTTTCCCGCCTGCGCGCCGTCCTGGTAGGCCACCTCGTCACATCGCACGCCGCTACCATGGCGCTGGTCCTCCTATGCGTGGTGAAGCGAGACAAGGAACGCCTGTTGACCGCTTGCCAGTGCCACGTGGGCCTCCTCCCGCGTGGGCCCTGCGGCCCAGCCCACTGCACGAGGTCAATTTTGTCCCAAGGTGAGCATCCTGCCTTGCCCCTTAGCCGGAGCACATTTTGTTATCTTGCGCCCTCTCTGTGTAGCCGAGTTCCAGCAGTTTCGGCCCGTATAAGTATCTTTTTTAATTCTGCGAGTTTAGTAATAATTCCAGGAATTGCATAATTATAGAAATGCCATCATTTTTAAATGTTAACAACTAAATAACCGTCGATCGAAATAAAACATGTCATATATGTAAAATGGGTAGAATTTGATGTACTTTCACAATATCCAACTTTCATCCATGATAAAAATGTTTAAAATGTTGTTTGAATTTTATTTGTATTAATGACATACTAAAATGGCTTATTTTGTAACTAATTAACCGTAGCTCCGAATACATGAACTTTATATGTAACTTGACTAGAAAAACGCGTAGATTAACATGGTGCACTTTCTTTTGCTATTTAACAACATTAAAATTGTGTTTAGGGCAGATCTCTACCAATTTCAAAATTTGCATACGGGGTCATTTGGGAAATGCTATATGTTGTCTCCGGCCACATTTAAAATGCCTAGGTAGTGTAGTTTATTATGCTTCACCTCTTGCCATGATAAAACAACATTTAAACTTGTTGGGTACCTAAAAGAGAGTGAATTAAATAATTGTATGTGGAGTTTCGTCAATATGCAACTCGTTTCATATTGAGCTTCACTTAATGTGTAGTATTTGTTTGTTGCACTCTTGCCCTATTATGCATAATTAAATGGACATGCATCATACTGATTTGCTCATCATATCATGAATATGTTGTAGTGTTTACCGTCCCATTTGTTTGTTACCGGATTGCTTCTTCTCGCTAGAGTTCTGATAATGTTTCAGAGTGTGAGGATTTGTTCGACTACGCTTGTTCGACTACTTCACAGATTCGATCTTCTTCCAAGCAGGATTACAGGCAAGATGATCATTACCATGGATACAACTACTATCATTGCTATGCTAGTTGTCTCGATTCTATTGCTATGTCTCTTTACCTACCACTTGTTTGTCAAGCCTCCCAAAATGCCATGATAAGCCACTAACCCTCCACATCCTAGCAAACTGTTGTTTGGCTAAGTTACCACTTGCTCAGCCCCTCTTATAGAGTTGCTAGTTGCACGTGCAGTTTGTTCCATGTTGGGACATGGATGTCTAGGGATATCGCATTATTCTTGCTATTTAATTAATGCATCTATACACTTGGTAAAGGGTGGAAGGCTCGGCCTTTTACCTGGTGTTTTATTCCACTCTTGCCGCCCTAGTTTCTGTTTACCGGTGTTATGTTCCATATTGAGTGCTCCTAACATGCGTTTTGGGGACCCCCTTGATCATTCGTTTTGGGATAAAACTCTTCCGGCGAGGACCAAAATTGGTACTAAGATTTGCCAACATAATAATACTGGTCACCTTTATTAGTGCATAGGGCGTCATGAACCCATGGATTTAATTCAACATAATACCAGGGGGGCAGTGCTGATGGTGTTGGGCCCAAACAGGCTGCCTGTAGGGCCGCCACGAGGAAACTCGAGGATTGGTTTAACTCATAGACTCATTCGGTTGTGCCGTAAGAATGAGATACGTGCAGCTCCTATCAGGATATGGCCTACCGGGCGGTCTTGTTGGATTTGTTTTACCTTTGACGAATGTCTTGTGCACTGGGATTCCGAGGACACTTCGGGTTATCCCACGGTTGAGGTTTTCCACCACAGCTTGTGGCTAGTTTGTGATGGATGAGTTGGAGCACCCCTACAGGGTTAAATCTTTCGGAAAGCCGTGCCCGCGGTTATGTGGCAACTTGGAAATTTTATAATACCCGGTTATAGAAAACTTGAAGTAAACCCAATTAAAATAGACCAACCGTGTGCGTAACCGTGACCGTCTCTTTTCGAGGGAGTTCGGAAAGAGAACATGGTGGGGTTATGATTGACTCGTAAGCAGGTGTTCAGGATCACTTCTTGATCATTACTAGTTCATGACCGTGATGCGTAGATCAGTCTTCTTATTATTGTACTCGTAAGTTAGCCAGATATCTAACGCTTAGTGCTACTGCAACCTCACCACTTAACCATACCTCACCCATTAAGCTTTTCTAGTCTTGATACCCTTGGTAATGAGATTACTCAGTCCCCATGGCTCACAGAGTCCTACAACAACATATGCAGGTATAGGTAATGTGATGGTTTGACGTGAGCGTGATGCTTGTTCTATTTGGAGTTCTTCTTCCTCTTCATCTTCATAGGTTGGGTTCCAAGTCGGCAACCCGGGATTAGCAGGGTGGACGTCATCTCCATTTTTGTTTGATTTCTTTCGTAGTCAGATCCTGCTCTTCTGTATGATGAATGTTATGTATTGATGTACTGAGATATTTATGTTGTAACATGTGGCGAGTGTAAGAAAAGCTCCATATACTCATCTCTTCTTTACATGTATTGTGACGATATCCATTCTTGCGAAGCAACCCGAAATGTGCTTCTATCTTTATCGGGGCCCTTGAAGCCGCCGCGAGGATAGTACCGCATTTTGGTGTGACTAGTTGGTATCAGTGCAATACCGACCTAGGAGCCCCCTTGATTGATCGAACGTGGCCGTTGTCGAGTCTTAAAAAACTATATTTTGAGTCTAGCTATATATCGGAGAGTAGGAATTCTTTTTACTCCTGTTCCCTTCGTCTCTCTGGTGATGAATCAGGATGTGGGAATTTTAATTCTATCCCTTTTCCCACTCAATTTTTTAGGATCATGCGGGTATTTTGGAATCTCTATGATGTCGGTGTGACCAGAATTTTGTTCTTGGTGCCTCCTATCTATTGGTGGCGTCCGGTGGAGTTGAGCTCCAAGGGGTTCTTGTAACACTCGTTATCGTTCAGTTTCCTTAGTATCTCAGGACGAAGATGTTCAAAATTGCTTCAATACTATTTGTGGCGAGAGGAGTTTGGTGTCACCCAGTACAGCGGAGAGCATACAGATGTACTGCCATGTTTAGTATCGTTGTGATTACGAGGGTATGAGGTAGATGAGTTTCCAAGACCTCTTGTTATGTGCTGATAGATGTGATACATTAGAGAGTAGTATCATGCTAGGAGTTGAGTGATGGATTTTACTCTGTGTATCCGTGTACCCGATTGCATAACAGAAGATTTCGGGAGTTCTTAGGTAAGAATTCAAGTAGTTATTGTACGTGCATCTAGTGCCACCCTTGTTTGGTTTTGGAGTATTGAAGACAAACGTGGTTGAGGGACTAATGTGTTTGTGACAGTTCACAGGATAACACAGATAGAAGTCCCTGGAGATTCGGTCTAACCGTCGAAGATGACCCCTAAAAATGTCTGAAGACATTAATGATGGCCGAAGCCATTGGTGGTACGCGAAGATAACCGCTTGAAGATAATGAAATGCGAAGACGAAGTCTTTTGGTAGTTTTGTTTCTTCTTTCCTGAGTCATAGGAACCACCGTACTGTTAAGTGGGGTCGATGTGATTGAAGTCAGACGCTGACGTGATGCTCAACCCATACCTATGTCTTCGAGTGAAGACAATGAGAGGAAATCTCTTCCAGAGCTGGTTGAGTCAGCTTTACTTGTAGCCCAAGTAAAGTTGTCGCGTGTGTTTGAAATCCGACCATTGTGACACGTGTCGGTTGGCCATTGACCCAGGGTCATTTTGGTCATATAAGGTCGGGTTGCCTGTTGGCTATAAATAGCTCCCCCCCTCCACCATAAGTGGGTGGCTGCTCAGAGAGAGATACGACTGTTGTCGTTTTGGAGCAACCTGCCTCGAAGACATTGAGAGAGAGAAATATCATGAGAGGATAAACCTAAACACCTAGAGCTAGAGTGTTTGAGCATCACCGAAGTCATTCTATTCTGAGTGACTGAAGACTTATTACACTTGAAGACTGTGATCTTCCAAACGGTTAGGCGTCTGGGTCTAGAGCATCCAAGAGTCATTGTGGATTGCCGGGTGACCAAGTTTGTATGGGTTTCGGAAGTCTCCCCTGAAGACTTACCTGAGTGATTGGGCGTTGTCTAAGTGACTTCAGCTCAAGGGGAACAAGGTGAAGACGAGGTCTTCTGAGCTGAATCTCAGCCTCCCCAACCAGACGTACAGTTGTCACAACAACTGGAACTGGTCCAACAAATCATGTGTCTTCATCAAGCTACTGGTTCTATCCTTCACTCTTTTACATTCTATTCTGAACTGTGAAGCCATTGCTTGAATACTACTGTTTGAAGACATACCCCGAAGACATTCATGTCTGCTGTTTATCTTCATATTGTCTAAGCTTGTCTTCGACTCATCTTAGTGTGTACGATGATAATGCTCAACTTGCTTGTATGCCTTCATTGTATTGCATGCCTTGCTTAGATCCTTGATATCTATCCCTACCTGATCCTGTTTCGCTTCCACATATTTCGAATACATTCATTGTTTTGAAGCCTTTTATAAAAATCGCCTATTCACCCCCCCCCCTCTAGTCGATAACTAGCACTTTCAAAAAGCAACGACAGCAAATAAATCAACGAGCGGAGTATAAGGCATGAACAACTATAGCGAAATCATTACAAGATATGAAATAAACACCAACGACTAAGTCGATTTCTTCCTCAACAATGTGTTCAAGAAAGGATAAACATCCTCACACTGTCGTTACCACGTCTAGTCATAGATGGCCAAGACAAGGATTTTTTATCCAGGTTGCCGAGACCAACCAATGAAGACCAGTTTATCAACAATAAGTAACTTTTCAACGAGGAAAGACAAAACAAGCTTGTCGTTGTTGAGACCGACCAATAAAAACAAGAACAAAGAGTTTTCACACTAAGCACATACGAAGTCGTTTCACTCTATTTTTTAATCACTTGCTTATGGCTCATAAACTTTTTTAAACAATTACCATTATTGTTAATCATATTAATAGGTAATGTTATCTTGATTCGAAATAAGAAATAAAATAGCATTAAGTAGAAGTAACAAAATCTAACAGTTTGCAAGTATAAACTTTTTTTAGGGGAAGAATAAACTTTATGAAGGACAAAAAATAAATAGCTTGATACATACAAGAAATGAACTTTATGAAGTTACTTAGACATTGAGTTAGCTAACAACATTAGTGCTAGCATATACTCCTACTTGTATTGTAGTAGTAGTACCAAGAAAGCTACTACTGTGGTAATTTATTTTTGAACTCCTACTAGCAAGTAGTCAGCCAATGGGGCTCCGAAACCTGGCACGCCGCAACCAACTGGAAGTTGACAAGTGGCGCGAATCCAACAAAGCTACTGCACCTTTCCCACTTGACATGCACGCCAGATTAGGATCGAGAAGGTACAGAACTAGGGCGATTATTAGACTAACAGAGTGTTAGCCAGGCGCCGGATCTGCTGGTGGTTTTACTTATTCTTCATGCCACTCATGAATGCACGAGCCTACCCAGCCTAGGATCTAAAATAAAAGCGCGGGCTTTCAAGCCATTGTTTATTCCTAATCCCCTCTCGTGGCCGCTTCTTCTCCGGCAAACCACCCCACGCCTCCTCCTCTTTTACCATCTCATCTCACAAGGGAAAAAGACATAAGCTTTGCCGACCAATTCAGGGAGAAAAGGCCGGGGGGACGTCTAAATCACCAGCGGATTTGCATTTTCGGCTCTCGGGTGCATCTGCACCCGCGCTCACGAAAAAATCAAAACAAATACTAGAAAAATTCAAAAAATTCCAATTGTTTTTTGTGTGGTACATATTTTGATGCGTGAGGTCCGCTCCAAATTTCAACTTATTTGGACATCTGAGCAGCTCTTAGCAAAAAAGACAAATCGGGGTCTGTAAAAAAGGTTTACTGTTCACAATTTTTTTTTTGATCCGATTTGTCTTTTTTGCCGAGATTTGCTCGGATGTCCAAATAAGTTGAAATTTGGAGCGGACCTCACGCATCAAAATATGTACCACTCAAAAAAATTTGGATTTTTTTGAATTTTTCTAGTATTTGTTTTTATTTTTTTCGTCAGCGGGAGCAGATGAGCCTGGTGCAGAGTTGAGTTTTTCGGACATGTTCCCCTTACCCATTAGAATTGACTAACACCTAGTTAACTTAGGTGCTAATTAGTCTAGTTTTCATGGGGTATTAGTAAAATATTGTCCTAATGTGTTGGCCCCAATGCTTGCACACCTTGCTGGTGGTATGGGTAAATCAAGTGGGAGTACGAGAATACGCATCTCAAGCTTTTGGATATTGTTCTTTTCACCAAGGAGCCATCTTTTGATCTTTGCCTCTCCTATACGGGCAGCTGCCACTTGTCAACTTTATTTCCTCCCTATAGAGATCCATGAGCCGCACGATCCATCCTCACTAGCTAGGGGCATCAGTGTCATTTTACACAGAGTAACACACAGTTTATCCCAAGAATCTTTGCTTTAGCCGTGGGCGCTGTCATGCCTGCCTCATCTTTTCAAGCAATTTGAACCATCCGAGCCAAGCAATTTGAACCATCCGAGCATCTACAGCCGGACTTAGCAAATACGATCACTTAAACGTCCACGGACGCGTCCGGTCAGTGATCGGGCGTGTTCCCTATTTATTCGTTCGCGCAGCCACACTTTTCATTTTCTTCCTTATATATTCGGTCATTTGCACGTGATTGGTAGAGAGGAAAAGAGAAAAAAAAAGAATGAATAAAGAAAAATAAAATGTGGTCCAGGCTAGGTTCGCGTCCTACGTGGCGGACTGATCGGGCGCGTCCGCGAGCCTTCATATCATCCCTATATTTGAGATGGATATGAGGGTTCGCGGACAGCCCGGACGTATAGGGATGATATGATGGGTCCAATTGGGTCATTTTTTTTCCTTCTTTCTCCTGTTCGGTCACTGACCGGACGCGTCCGCGGGCGTATGAGAGGTCGTTTGAGGCGTCCGGTTATAGATGCTCTAATGCAGCAAACTCGGACAGCCCGTGCCCTCACCTGTCTGCCTCCAAAGAGGAGGAGGTGGTGGCAAATGGCAGATCCGATAGCTCCGGCAGTGAGCAGTCCTGACTGGATTTATATTGTGTCTTCGATCGCTACTTCCGCAACAAAAACTGTAAAGGCAAGGACAAGGACAAGAGCGGCCGTGGATGAACTTTCTCCTTAGTCATATTTCATATCTAGTAGAAGATGCCAATTTTTGGTAGTCCTATGGCAATGTATGAACCCCCTATGTTATGTGTGTCGATCTAGATGAATTGTATATGCTGTTTTTACGTTGCACGAAGGTTGTATGGAATTGAGGGTTTTGGAATGAGGAGCACAATTGTGCACACGAATATTTGAGAGGTGTGCACAATATTTGAGAGATGACTAGGCATTGTCCGTGGACGTGTTCAAACGTGTCTGCAGACATATAGTGTCCAGAATTTGTGAACGATGGATGTAAATGGTCTTAGGTCTTCCTTTTTCCATTGATCTAGCTACAAGTCAAATTTGACATGCTCTCTAGATTGGAGCCTCGAAACAGGGCTTGTAATAATAATATTTTAGGACATCTCCCATGCGGATCATCGAAACACTCACAAACGTTGGGATCGATGTGTTCGGACGCATTTTGCCATCCAACATAATATCCCATTGGTTCACGGGCCAGTCTAGTTGTCCAAAACCTTGCAAATTGGACAAAAAACGAAGACTTACTACACTTGAAGACTGTGATCTTCCAGACGGTTAGGCGTCTGGGTCTAGAGCAATCCAAGAGTCATTGTGGATCGCCGGGTGACCAAGTTTGTACTGGTTTCGTAAGTCTCCCCTGAAGGCTTACCTGAGTGATTGGGCGTTGTCTAAGTGACATCGGCTCAAGGGGAATAAGGTGAAGACGAGGTCTTTTGAGTTCAATCTCAGCCTCCCTAACCAGACGTACAGTTGTCACAACAACTAGAACTGGTCCAACAAATCCTGTGTCTTCATCAAGCTACTGGTTCTATCCTTCACTCTTTACTTTCTATACTGAACCGTGAACCTATTGCACGAAACCATTTGACTGAAGACATTCCCCGAAGACATTCATATCTGCTGTTTATCTTCATACTGTCTAAGTTTGTCTTCGACTCATCTTAGGGTGTATGATGATAATGCTCGACTTGCTTTTATGTCTTCATTGCATTGCATGCCTTTATTAGATCCTTGATAGAGATCCCTACCTGATCCTGTTTCGCTTCCGCATACTTCGAATACTTTCTCTGTTTCGAAGCCTTTCATAAAAATCGCTTATTCACCCCCCTCTAGTCGATAACTAGCACTTTCAATTGGTATCAGAGCAAGGTACTCCCTTGTTCTCTGTTTCGGTTTAACCACCTGGAGTTTTAGCTATGTCGACTGCAGGGATTATCAAGGTCTCCGCTGCGTGCCCTGTCTTCGATGGCACTGACTACCCTTACTAGAAGAACAAGATGCGCATGCATCTCGAAGCCATTGACAACGACCTATGGTATGTTGTCATGGCAGGCATTCCTGAGGTTGGCGAAGGTGTTACTGCTGCTGATGTGAAGAGGTTCGCACAACTGGACTCCATCGCCAAGAACATCATTTGTGGTCATCTGACCAAAGGACAGTATGGCCATGTGAGTGCACTTAACACTGCTAAGCAAATCTGGGAATGGCTATCCAAAGTGAATGAAGGTGTCTCATCTCAAAGAGACTCCCGTGCTGATGTGCTTCGCAACCTTTTCAACCGCTTCAAGAGCCTTGACAACGAAAACGTTCAGCTCACATTTGATCGACTCAAATGAGATGAATGCACTTGGCGCCACTGATATCACCAAACATGAAGTCGTGAAGAAGCTACTCAGATCACTCGACAGTTCCTTTGATACTCTCGCACTCATGATCCAAGAGCGCCCTGACTTCAAGAGTTTGGATCCCGCCGATATCTTCGAGAGGTTGAACACACATGATTTCCAACAAGCTGAGAAGAGGGATATCTACGGTCCTAGTTACAGTCGTTCTCATGCCCTAAAGGCCAAGGCTGTGTCGTCATCCGAAGACAACTCTGAATGCAGTTCTGATGGTGCTGAAGACTTTGGAAAAGAACTCGCTCTACTTGTCAGGAAGTTTCGAAAGTTTGCCAAGTCAAAATGCTATGCAAAATCTTCAAAGCGTGATTCCAAGAGGTCTGGTGAAATGTCTTCAAGAGACAGCAAGAAGCAAACTTGTAACAAGGGCAAGCAAGTTGGCCATTTCATTGTTGATTGTCCTCGATGGGAGAAGGAATCCAAGAAGAAGAGCAAGGACTATGACTCCGATGACAAGAAGAAGAAGAAGAAGTATGCAAAGTATTCATCACACAAGAAGAGTTCATCTGGCAAGGCACATGCTTTCATCGGAAAGGAGAGGGATTCACAGTCTGAATCTGGTTCTGAAGCTGAGGAAGCATCTGAGGAGGAATCTGACGCTGAAGTAGCTGGACTAGCAATGGCTTCGACATATCTCTCCACCTCTGTCTTCGAACCCAAAGACAATGGTTCCTTCTTCAACAACGAAGCCAGTGATGATGATGCTACTCCGGCCTACTGCTTCATGGCGAAAGCCTCCAAGGTATCTTCAAAACCCTCACGTCATGAATCTGAATCCGAATCTGAATCTGATGATAACATGAAGCCTAGCTATGCTAAACTTGTAAAAATTGCCACCAAGCAACAAGTGCCATGGAGAAAATGCAAACTACTCTAGAGAAAAGCGATGACCTGTTACGCAAAGAAACGAGTCTGAATGAAACTATGACTGAAGATATGCGTAGTCTTCGTCCAAGGTTTGAGGATCTCCAAAGTCGTCATGACACCCTCTCAACTGATCATGAGAAGCTTTCTCTCAGATATCTTCGGAAAAAGATTGATCTTGAGAAGTTGAGAGAAGCTCATGATGACCTACGGAAGGAAAACGACTCACTCTTAGCAGAACAGATCAGTACTGCTCAGGATGAATTTGATGCTCCATGCTTAAAATGTATTGCTTGTGAAGCTAATGTTTCAACTGCTGAATGTTCAAATGCTTCTAAAAATGCATTATCTTCAACAGTATCTGTGGTAACTAACCCCTCATCTGAGGAAACCACGGCCATCACTGACGACAATGACAGGTTGAAGACATTGCATGAAATGGGCATGTACAAGAGTCTTAAAGGACATCCGATTCTTTGTGATGTCCTAAAGAAGACAATCTTGAACAACAACCCTAGGAAAGAGGGTTTGGGTTTCGAAAGAAACATCAATGTTGATGGTTCCTACTGGACTCCTGAGCAGTATCCCAAAACCACATGGGTCACTGCAAAAGGACCCTCAGTGGATCCATCCACATTATCTGGCTTTAACTGTGCTAACCCTGTCATCATTGACGAGTCATTTGACTCCAATAATAAGTTGTTCAAATCTATGAATGGTGAAGTGTTTGCTAGGTATATTGGAACTAACTGCAGGAATGGATCACCTATGAAGAAGATCTGGGTTCCCAAATGTCTTCTTGAGAAGCTTCCAGTCAATGTGACAACACCACGGAAGAAGACAAACTCCACACCAAAATCTTCATATGGACCAAAATCTTCATATGGACCAAAATTTTCATATGGATCAAAGTCTTCATATGATCACTCTAACACCTATGTTTCGCAGGGAAGAACTGAAAGGGCTCACGAATATGTGCACTATGGCATGAACCGCTATGTTCATCCCACTAAGAATTACTCTGCATATTCATTTGAGTACTCTCCCCCCCTGTGAAACGAACCATTAGGGCATCTTTGCCTAAATTCTCTGATGTTGCTCTATGTCTTATTGCTTCTAAGCCACCCCTTCGCATGTGGGTGGTTAAGAAGAACTAATATCTTCATGCAGCTTCGGGTCTCCAGATGGGATGAAGCCTATCTTGAAGATAATCTGTGGAGACCCGGAAATGATCTTGTTTGGACGCAAGAAAACTAATGTGAATGGTGTTACCATTCATATCGTCCAATATCTTCATACAATTGTGCACTGCAAAATTTGCATCAATGCATGTTACAGTTGCATGCTTTGGTGAACTAGACTAATTCTCAATGCAGGAAAGCATATCCAATGCCACTGAATGGATTATGGATAGTGGGTGCACCAGTCATATGACTGGTGATCGAAGCCTATTGATGGAGCAAACTCTTCGACCTCCAACAAAGGACCACATCGTCTTTCCTGACAAGAGCAGTAGCAAAGTATTGGGGCTAGGTAGAGTTGCTATCTGAAGAGATCGACACATGGAAAATGGCATGCTTGTCGAATCCCTTGGTTACAACTTGATGTCTGTCTCAATGCTCTGTGACTTAGATATGCTTGTCATCTTTGGCAAATTTCGATGTGTTATGCTAATGGCCTCTGACAAAACCAAAGTCTTCGAAGGTTTTTGAAGAGGTGATTTGTACATGGTAGACTTCTCTGCAGGACCACAGGTTGCCTCATGTCTTCTATCAAAGGCTTCGGAATGCTGGTTATGGCACAAAAGGCTAGGACATGCTGGGATGAGGAACTTACACACACTCGCCAAGAAGAAGCTTATCATTGGCGTCGAAGGTGTCAAGTTCAAGAGGGACCACCTCTGTGGCGCATGTGAAACCGGGAAAATGACTAGGGCCAAACACCCCTCGAAGACAATCATGACGACCACTCGTCCCTTCGAGCTGCTACACATGGACTTATGCGGCCCTACTCACTACTCCACCTTTTCTACCACTGCAAATCTATATGGCTTCATAATTGTTGATGACTATTCTTGATTCACTTGGGTGCATATCATAATCTATAAGACTGAAGTGCAGGATGTCTTCAGGCGCTTCGCAAATAGGTGTATGAACAACTACAACATCAAGATCAAGCACATCAGGAGTGACAATGGCACTGAATTCAAGAACACAGGCTTGGACACGTATCTTGACACTCTTGGCATCACTCATGAGTTCTTCGCTCCATATACTCCTCAGCAGAATGGCGTCGTGGAACGCAAGAACATGACTCTTATTGAGATGGCTCGCACCATGCTTGACGAATATAAGACACCACGGAAACTATGGCCTGAAGCCATTGATACTACATGTCACATTATCAACAGAGTATATCTTCACAAGTTCTTCAAGAAAACATCATATGAGCTTCTCACTGGTAAGAAACCCAATGTAAGTTATTTCAAAGTCTTCGGTGCAAGATGCTGGATAAGGGATCCACACCACACTTCAAAATTTGCACCGAAAGCACACGAGGGTTTCATGCTTGGTTATGGAAAGGATTCGCACACCTACAGAGTCTTCAACACCTTCCACAACAAAGTTGTTAAAACTGTAGATGTGCGATTCGATGAAACTAATGGCTCGCAAAGAGAGCACCTACCTCCTGTGCTAGATGAACCACCTCCTGAAGAAGCTATCAGATTGATGGGAACTGGGGAAATCATGCCAGAAGAACCTGAAGTTGAAGAAGTCATCATTCCTCCATCCACCCAACGCGAAGACAATGCTGAAACTAAAGATATTGCTGCTGACGAAGACAATGCTCAGCAGCAAGGACAAAGTCTTCGTCCTGCTCATCCTCGTGTGGCTAATGAAGTCCAAATTGAGAGAATGCTAGACATCATAAATGCACCAGGTCCACTCACTCGCTCAAGAGCAACTCAACTGGCTAACTTTTGTGGGCATTTTGCTTTTGTATCTATCACAGAGCCCACCAAAGTAGATGGAGCTTTCAAGGAATCAGAATGGATTCAAGCCATGCAAGAAGAGCTTCACTAGTTCGAGCTTAACAATGTATGGGAGCTCGTGAAGCGCCCTGATCCAAGAAAGCACAACATCATCGGCACGAAGTGGATCTTCCGCAACAAGCAAGATGAGTCTGGCCAAGTCGTCTGAAACAAGGCTCGACTTGTGGCCCAAGGTTATACACAAGTCGAGGGTATTGACTTCGGTGAAACATTTGCTCCTATTGCTAGACTCGAAGCTATTCGCATATTGCTTGCCTATGCTAACCATCATGACATATGCTTATATCAAATGGATGTCAAAAGTGCATTCCTCAATGATAAGATTGAGGAAGAAGTATATGTTGCTCAACCACCAGGGTTTGAAGACCCAAAGCATCCTGACAAAGTCTACAAGCTCAACAAGGCACTCTATGGCCTCAAGCAAGCACCAAGAGCTTGGTATGACACACTCAAGGAGTTCCTCAAGAAGAAAGGCTTCAAACCTTGTTCACTCGATCCCACTCTCTTTACTAAATCCTATGATGGTGAACTATTTGTATGTCAAATCTATGTGGATGACATTATCTTCGGCTGTACTAACAATCGATACAGTGATGAGTTTGCCTTTATGATGCAAGAGAAATACCAAATGTCGATGATGGGAGAACTGAAATTCTTCCTAGGGCTTCAGATTCGACAACAACCCAATGGCATCTTTATATCTCAGGAGAAGAACCTTAAGGATTGCCTCAAGAAATTTGGCATGAATGAAGCCAAAGGTTACAAGATGCCTATGCCAACCAATGGTCACCTCTCCACTGACGAAAATGGTAAAGATTTCGATCAGAAGGTATATCGCTCCATGATTGGCTCTTTATTGAACCTATGTGACTCTAGGCCAGATATTATGCTTAGCGTTTGCATGTGTGCCCGATTTCAAGCGGCACGAAAGGAGTCGCATCACCTAGCGGTGAAGCGAATACTTAGGGTGTGTTTGGTAGAGTGCATGGAGGGTGCATGAGCTCAACAGTTCCCTTCTCGATCCACTTTTAGCTGTTTGGTAGCCTGCACGGGGCCTCCTCAGCATGCACGATCTCAGCCCAAATACCCTCCTAGCATGCACGAAGAGAGAACACCCCCAACAACCGTTCACTGGTCAGCATGCATGCGCGAAGTGAGCGACAATGTGTTTCAAAAAATGTTCAAAATTTCTAAAAAATAATTTAATTTTCAAAAAATGTTTAGAATACCAAAAATTGTTTAGATTTTCAAAATTTGTTCAAATTTTCAAAAAATGACCTGATTTTTAAAATTTGTTAAAATTTTCAAAAAAATTCCAGATTTTCAAAAATTTCAAAAAATCTACAGAATTTCATTTTTTTTTATTTCTAAAAAGAAATTAGATTTTTAAAAAATTTATTTTTCAAAAAATGTTCACATTTTCAAAATTTGTTTAAATTTTTAAAAAGATCAAACTTTCAAATTTTGTTTAAATTTTCAAAAAAAAAATTAGAATTTCAAATTTTTTATTTTTTCCGTGTTTCAAAAAATTGTTCACTTATTTGAAAATACCGATTTCTATAGTATCGACCGACATGTCTAAACAGATGCAAGCTGCCAAACAGAGTCTCAGCTTAACATGTCTCAACACATACATCGCTACCAAACAACATCAAATGCATGTACTCAGCTTGTCTACACTCAGCATGTATCACAGGAGAACAACCATGCTAGGTTGGGAATGCTACCAAACACACCCTTAGATATCTGGCTCACACCCCAACGCTAGGATTATGGTATCCAAAGGGTTCGAAATTTGAGCTCATTGGCTACTCAGATTCTGATTTCGCTGGCGACAGAGTTGACCGCAAGTCTACATCAGACACTTGTCACTTTCTGGGACGATCTCTTGTATGTTGGTCTTCGAAGAAGCAGAACTATGTATCACTCTCCACTGCCGAAGCCGAATACATTGCTGCTGGCGCTTGCTGCACTCAGCTTCTCTGGATGAAGCAGACTCTCAAGGACTACGGCATCAACCTGAAGCATGTACCTCTCTACTGCGACAATGAGAGTGCTATCAAGATCTCCTACAACCCAGTACAGCATTCAAAGACGAAGCATATACAGATTCGACATCATTTTCTTCGGGATCACGTGATGAAATGCGACATCAACATCAAGCATGCTGACACTGAAGATCAATTAGCGCACATCTTCACGAAGCCTCTAGATGAGAAGAGATTTTGCAAGTTGCGGTGTGAGCTAAATATCTTAGAATCCTCAAATGTCCTTTGAATGGGAATACATCTTAACGCTTATGCATGATTGATGATTTTTTATGCACAACACACAAAGTAATGTATGTCTTCAACTTCATGAAGACCTACACTCTAAGTGTGAATACATTAACGAAGAATATGACTACAGAGCGCCATCATAATTGTGCGCCGTGTCTGGGTCAAACATTCTTATACGGTGGGTAACGCCACCACCAAATTCGAAGACATTGCCTTTATCTTCGTATTTCTTCATGTCTTCGAAAATTGTGTTTGTCTTCGAAATGATTTGAATTTGCGTATCTTGTAATAGTATACTTGGAGTTTGTCCTCTACAGCATTGGGCCTATAGCTTTATCTTCGAAGTTTCCTAGGCCAATGTGATCGAACCCACTATTCTTGTTTGTTCCAATCTCGTCTTACACTATTCAACTCCAGTCATATGCATTCTACGTGACACATGTTGATTGTCTTCTCTGTGTCCTTGTCAGTGGAAGACAAATCTAACCACCCTCTTAAAATTCCAATTTTTTGTCGTTACCGCTCTTATCGCAACAAATCTCCCGCGTCGTCGCTTCCGGTCGTGTAGTGGGCTGTCAGTTGTGTTGCATGCACGCCACGTGTCCCACTAGAACCGAAGAGTCCGAGGCATAATCGTGCAAACCGTTCGGATGTTTCCACTCTTATAAATACTTGTGCCCCAGTTCAATTATTACTTTCCACTTCCTCCGCCACCTCCAAGCTCCAAACCCTAGCGCCGTCGCTGGATCTCACCGCCGCCGGAGAAGGAGCGCTTAACTGCTGTGACTCCTCCTCCGACGTACTCATGCCGGCCGCGACCAACTTCGTCCGCCGCCGCCGTAGGTGTCTGCCACCACCAAGCTAGGGTGTGGCAGATTGAACTGCTCGGCTTCTCCGCCTCGTCGACCAGTTCATCGTGTTCTTCACCGTGGTAATAAAAACTGAATTTTTACCACGCTTTTGATCCTTGCAAATTACCAAATATCTTCGAGATCTGTTTTTACACCTTCACTTCAATGGATCTCTCACTTGTACCTCTATTTGCTCAATACTTTTGCTTAGGTTGCAAATCTAGGTTGATTTCTCACTTGTGCGAATTCTCGAACTTGCACAAATCTGAAACCGCCCTATCTGTTTGCAAAAGTGAAAGTCTTCCGTGAAAGAGGTCAATACCACGATATCCTGTTTTAAAATCTTCTGAGAATGCATATGACCTCTTCCACTCCCTCGCATCTCTAACTCTTTCACAGGTACATGTCCGCAGCAGAATCGCTTGGATCTCATAGTCTCAATTCGTTTGCAGACTACTTGCAGATTCATTTGCACTCACCAGGAGCAAGCTCACACTTGAATCTGTCTTCGAAGGCTTTGCCCAAATCGAAGCCTTTGAAGACAATGGCCAGAGATGATGCTCCAAAGAAAGGGGGTAGACAGAGACGTCTCAACACTGCCAAGGATCTTCCCCCAGAGCTGTATGAACGCTACAAGTCTGATGAAGATGAAACCTATACGCAACGCAAAACTCGAATCCAATGGATTCAAAGATATTGGGTAGAGAAATGGTTCAACTATCAGTTTGTTACTGATGAGTATGCTGAGAAGAATGCTGAGAAGGCACCGTGGACAGATATTATCTATAAAAATCTTCATCTGAAGACTGAGGCTGAAGCCAGAAGAATTGGTTTCTTTCCTTGCATGGTCAGGCCTCCAATGCCCAGAAACCCAGATCCCTCCAGCATGTGTGGTTGCCCTGAACGTGCTGAGTCTGAGGATGGTCATGAAGAGAATCCTCCTGCTCCTAATCCAAAGCCTAAGAAGAAATCAAAGGCTTCGAAGCCAAAAGCTTCAAAAGCTCCCAAGGCTGTTGGGATGCCTTCACAGGCTTCCAGGTCCCCATCTATTGATTCTGAAGATACAGAAGAGGAGGCTCATCTTGTTAGACGGATGAAACGGAAAGCTGTCGCTTCCAGAGGACCGAAGCCATCTGTCTCACTGATGGATGCTGCTAATATGATCGGGCTCTCCGATGATGAGTTTGATGATGAAGCGCTCGCAAGACTGATCCAGCAAAAGGAAGAGGAAGCTAAACGTCTTGAAGACTTACCTCTCTTCGACCCAGCAATACACGAGAACTTTATTGACGAGTGGTTTGCTGACCTATCCCTCAGCATCGACGCCTTACAGCTGCCCATTGGAGTCAGCGTCACATTCCAAGGGCTCGTAAATGAGGAGCTAACTGTGGCTCAAAAAGCTGTTCAACTCAAGGCGAAGATAAGCCATGAGAAAGCACTCTTCAAGGCAAATGTCCACAAGCTCAAGGCTGACCAGATCCAAGGTTATCAATTGATGATGAAAGACCTCAAGGCCGCATTTGAGAAGCGATGTGAAGCTGTCAAAGGCGCCCTCGTGCGCCTCAAGAAAAAGGCAAACACCATGGTTCAAGCACACAATGAGATGTTGAAGTGCAAGGCTCTTGACCAACCTGCTCTTGACCCAAGGATCATTGAAAGATCCCGACAGGCTTCAATGTCTTCGGACCAAACTGCCCCATCAATGTCTGAACAACGAGGCATTGAGTTTCCAGCTGGCTTCTCTGGCTCTCGTGCACCTCCGCTTTCCCCAGCTGCCTCTAGTAAGATGACAAAGAAAGCCGAAGCTCTAGCCAAGAAGCGCAAGGCTGCTGCTTCAGAAGCCCAAGCTCCGAAGCGGCAGAAGACAAAGAAGATACTGCCCCCTGTGTCTGCACAAGTTCCTCCACCTCCACTTGTTCCATCAACCACCCAAGCTGCTCAATAGGAGCCACTGTAAGTGACGCCTATCTCCATGGCTCCTCCTGCCTCTGAGAATCAAGAGAGGCAAGTGATACTACACGAGTCTGCTACTACAGAGACTCCTACTTCTGATAACATTCCAGTTGGTGAAGACATCCCAACTGAAGATATTGTTCCCGATGCCACTGCTGACGAAGCCAATGCAGAAGAAGAAAACCCCATGCTGAATATCAATGCTCCTGAGGATAGTGAGTATGTTGATATTGGCACTCCTCTGAGGCCCTCAGTGCTTGAGAACACACCCAATACACCGCAATCTGCAATTTCACCTCCTGTGCCCAGAACTCCAGAATCTCCATTTGTGGCTAGTGAAGTTGAACCCACGGAGCATGCGTCGCCTCTTAAAAGGCTTCGCCGTGGACCCAGATTGGATACATCTTCGATGCAGAGCATCCCTGAAGACCAGGTCCGTATGTCTCCCACGACACCTCTTGATGGAGTCCTCAGAATCAGAGACGTTGCTCACAACGTACCAGAGGATGAAGCCCCCACCACTGAAGACAATGCTGTTGAAAACATTGTGGGCGAAGCCAATGCCCCATCCCCTGATGGTCCTCCAGTTCCTGCGATGCCTTCCTCCGACGACAATGCTGACAACATTGTGTTGGCTTGCAACAGAGAAGGGCAAATGGTTCCCACCAAATGGCCCAAGCTGGTAGCTCCACCAAGGATGGGTCCGCAATATGAATATCATCTTCAAAGGCGCCCCAATGTTCTGAATCCAATGCCAAGGCTACCTATGCTTCACCAACAAGGGCGTGCTCGTCCTCATATCTTCAGCGTCAAGTCATTGCGGCTCAACAACACCTTCTTCGACTCCGACCGCAATCCGTATGCCCGTTCGAAGATTCAGTCTGATAGGTTCTGGAGCATCCCTCAAAGGGAATACTACACATGTGTGCTTTATGGCCAGAACATAATCTTCACACACAAAAAGCTTAGTCTTGAAGCCATGAAGGGATTGCCATGTTTTGACCAAGCCATTGATTGTCTTCGAGATGTTGGACTCTTGGCTTTTGTCACAGATCATGAAGATTGGAATGAGGAGCTCATTCTAAAATTTTACGCCACTCTCCACATCTTTGGCTTCGGGTGAGACCCGAAGACATGGGAGTTGCACTTCATGATTCGTGATGAATATGTTACTACTGATGCTGCAGACTTCTTTCCAGCAACACCTCTTGCATCTTCTAACGAAGACATGCCCAACATCTTTCAACTGCCCCAACCAAACATGACTGAAATGCTCACTCTGATGGAACCATTGGCACCTGAAGCTGATCTGCCACACTCATTCTTCGTCAATGACCTTCAGTATCTGCCAAGGACCATCTATCACATTCTTCGTCACACCATTTGACCGATCAAAGGGCATTCATCTTCAAGCAAGGTTGAAGGTGCTCCGAAGACATTGATCTACAACATCGTATATGATATCAGGTTTGATCTTCAAGATCTCTTTCTGCGAAATCTAGCTGCCAATGGCATCACCTTGTTTGAACCCAAGATCTATACACCATGGAGCATGTGTTTCATCAAGTACCGATCCAACACAAGGTTCTTGCCATCCGCACGCAATCATGGGATATATCTTCTTGATGTCGAAGTCATTCATACTGACATCTACCCTCCAAAGAGCAAGAATTCCCTAATGCAAGGCACAAGTGGCACAGCTGATGAGGAAGGTCTTCACATCCCATCTGATGCATCCCGTGCGAGGCTCATTGGCTCCATTCGTCAACCTCAACCAAGTGCAACTGCCACTGAAGCCACAGCAAGCACTTTGCCTCGCCAAGCTCGTACCAGGACTGAACGTGCAATGACAGATAGAGAGCTTCTTGTCTCTCTCATTCAGAAGCAAGATCGTCATCAGGAGTGGACTTGAAGAAAAATGGCTTCTATGGTTCACGACATCAACAGAATTCACAATCTCACAACCAAGAATGCTTTTGTTGCTCATGAAACAAGCCGCCGTGCCTGGAGAACATTGACCATGCTGGCTCCTGAGGATGATCTTCGTGAAGATGACTACAGGCAACACTTTCACTTCAGTGTCCCGCCACCTCGCACTGAGAAATGGCGTCGGACGCCTTCTCTCGAAGACAGTGACTTCTCCTATGAAGCCCCATCTGTCAATGCGCGGCTTGCCAGTGATGAATCTGATGACGTCTCTTCTCCGTCTACTGCGCATCGCAACACTGCACCAAGCTCTCCTACACCAACAAACATCGACCCTACCACACCATCGTCTTCAACTCCTGCTGGGGACGCGTAGTGCCCAATGTCTTCGTCCTTTCTGGTCATTCGATTACAAAGAGGGTGAAGCATTGGTTTGATAGTCTTCAAACAGGTCTACCTATATGGGCTGGGTGTTGTCTTTTGTTAAGTTTACAACTCTCGTTTGGAACATTTGCTATTTGGGTTGTAAAACTTAAGTCCTGATGGACATCTGCACACTTTATGTTTACCGTACCTTTGGCGCTACTTTATGTTTTATCATATGCACTCGAAGTCATACTGTAGACGCCCATTTTTCATTATGCATTTCATTATCTTCGTAATATTCCATAAATGCATAGTGATTGGATTACAAGATATAGGGGGAGATCTCCACAAACTATATCCTGCCATGTGCTTTTGCATTCCAAGCAAAATTTACATAAGCACATCTTCAGGGGGAGCTCTCTATATCTTGCAATCATAATCTCCAAGTCCTTATCTTCACATAGATTATTCCCCGTTGAAAACTTCAACCAGTTTGTCATCAATCGCCAAAAAGGGGGAGATTGTAAGTGCATCTAGTGCCACCCTTTTTTGGTTTTGGAGTATTGAAGACAAACGTGGTTGAGGGACTAATGTGTTTGTGAGAGTTCACAGGATAACACAGATAGAAGTCCCTAGAGATTTGGTTTAACCGTCGAAGACGACCCCTAAAAATGTCCGAAGACATTAACGATGGCCGAAGCCATTGGTGGTATGCGAAGATAATAGCCCGAAGATAATGAAACGCGAAGACGAAGTCTTTTGGTAGTTTTGTTTCTTCTTTTCTGAGTCATAGGAACCACCGTACTGTTAAGTGGGGTCGACGTGATCGAAGTCAGACGCTGACATGATGCTCAACCCAAACCTATGTCTTCGTGTGAAGACAATGAGAGGAAATCTCTTCCAGAGTTGGTTGAGTCAGCTTTACTTGTTGTCCAAGTAAAGTTGTCGCGTGTGTTTGAAATCCGACTATTGTGACACGTGTCGGTTGGCCAGTGACCCAGGGTCATATTGGTCATATCAGGTCGGGTTGCCCGCTGGCTATAAATAGCCCACCCCCTCTGAGGGAGTCCTGGATTAAGGGGTCCTCGGGAGGCCTTATGGGCCGGACTGTATGGGTCGTTTGACGAGCACTGGATTGATCGAAGACCCTGTCTCCAGAAAGGAAGCTTCAAGGATCGTCGCGTATTCTCCACGTTTGGAGTAGTGAATAGGCATGTTTATCCCTTCAACGTGTAACCGACCATGTGTAAACCCTAGGTACCCTCGGCGTCTATATAAGCCGAAGGTTTTTAGGTTGTAGGCCAAGAGAGAACTCATCTAGGGTTTTAGTCATACGATCTCGAGGTAGATCAACTCTGTAACCCTTATACCATCAATATAATCAAGCAGGACGTAGGGTATTACCTCCATAGGAGGGCCCAAACCTGGGTAAACATCGTCTCCTTCTTCTCCTGTTACCATCGATTCTAGTCTCACAGCTCGGCACCCCCTACCCGAGATCTGCCGGTTTTGACACCAACATTGGTGCTTTCATTGAGAGTTCCGCTGTGATCGCCAAAGGAATCGATGGCTCGCCTTGTCATCAACGAAGAGGTCCGCAATACGGACACTTTCGTCCCCGGGCAGATCTTCGCTTTCGGCAGCATTGTGCCACACGCCGACCCGACCGGCCATCTAGGCCGTGTTGGGAGTTTCGCCCCTGATCAAGAGGTCAGATTCGGGAACCTAGAGTTCTCCGTAGACTCTCGGGGCGACCTGTCACTAACCGGGCTCGCGGCCTTGCCCGCCATGCCCGAAGACTCTCAGGCTTTAACCTCAGATCCATCTTTCGGTCCCGCCCGCGGGATCTGCCCCGGTGAGGACCCAACTTTCAGTCCGGACCCGGTCATAGTGCCAGACGTCCAGACACCTGTTCTTGTCGAACACTCTCCCCGCGCGGACACATCGGAGGTTAACTCCGGAAGCTCTGAACAGGCCGACCCGATCAAGCTCTCGATACTCAACGAGGCTCTATATCGGATCTCGTCGATGAAGATTACCGACGACCCAACCCCGATCTGCTCTCAGATCGGGCTCAAGGCGGGTCAGGACGAAATTTTCGCCCCACCCACCACCCACTTCGTAGCCACTATCGAGGATTTAACCGACATGTTGGACTATGCGTCGGAGGAGGCAGAATACATGGATGAGGAGGATCGCGCCCTCACCCCAGTTAACACCGGGCGGTGGACTGCCACCTCCACATACGACGTCTACATGGTGGACACTCCGAAAAACGATGGCGACAAATCGGATGAAGCGCCATCAAGACGCCGAAAGCCGCATAAACGGTCAAAAGGAAAAAAGGGAAGGAAAGCTATCGATGGCACCGGGGATGGAGACACCCCGGAAGACCTCGGCGATCCCGAAATCCCCGAACACCCGTTAGAGGGTCAGGAGAGGCCGGAAGACCGGTGCAACCCCGATGATCTAGATGATCCCGAGGACGACGATTACCTCCGCTTTGTCCAGGGGGAGGACAATGCGGAAGCCGATGACTACGCCATCCCCAATAATCCTGCAGATCAGTAACTATTCAGGCAACAACTCAAAGCCACGGCCAGCAGCCTGAAAGCAAAAGAACGGCAGCTTAAAGCCGAACAAGATGACCTCAACGATCGACGGACGAGAGTCCTCTCAGCTGAGGAAGGATATGGTACAGGTCCATCGGACCAACCTAAGAGTTATCCACGCAGAAGGCTGCTGCCACAATTCGATGACGAGCTCACTGATATGCCGTCTCCCAAACATACCCCATACGACAAGCCAGACCGCCCTCCTCGAGGACGAGACAGGACGGCTGACAACACCGGCTATAGGCCGACGATACCCCGTAGACAGGGAAAAGAGCCACTAGAGCCCGATGACAGGTTTGACCTGCGACACGACCTGGACTACAGAGCAGGTCGTACGCGATCCATCTACGGATCTAGAGGATACTCACCCAATAGACGGGAAGGGTACCGGCCTTGGTTCGACCGCAACAATGAAGGTCGGGAACGAAACCGGGCTAGGACAGACGCCGATCACCGGCGCGACATAGCTCGGGTCAGAGGTGCTGCCCACCCACTGTGCTTCACACACGAGGTGATGTGGCATCAGTTCCCGAAGGGTTTAAACCCGTAATCATAGAACAATACGATGGGACAACTGACCCAACCGTATGGATCGAGGATTTCCTCCTCCGCATCCACATGGCGCGAGGAGATGACCTCTACGCCATCAAGTACCTACCCCTGAAGCTTAAGGGGCCAGCTCGGCACTGGTTAAATAGCCTCCCCGAAAACTCCATTGGATGCTGGGAAGATCTAGAAGATGCATTCCGATCTAACTTATAGGGCACTTATGTCCGGCCACCGGATTCCTCCGACCTAAGCAACGTCGTCCAGAAGCCAGGAGAATCTGCGCGGCTATTCTGGAATCGGTTCTTGAACAAGAAAAACTAGATCGTTGACTACCCGGACGCCGAAGCAATAGCCTCTTTCAGGCACAATATTCGGGATGAGTGGCTGGCTCATCAGCTCGGCCAGGATAAACCAAGGACAATGTCCGCCCTTACATCACTCATGACTCGCTTTTGCGCGGGCGCGGATAACTGGCTAGCAAGACGTAGCCACAACCCCGAAGACCCCGGGACCTCCGAAGTTCGGGATGGAAACGGGAAACCAAAGCGCAACAAGAATAAGCGCCAACACAACAATAGCGACGCCAATGACACGGCCGTTAACGCCGGCTTCCACAACTCCCGACCTGGGCAGCGGAAGAAGCCTCCTAAAGGCAATCACGGCGGACACACCCCGTTGGACAAGATTATGGAGAGGTCTTGCCAGATCCATGGCACTCAAGAGAAGCCCGCCAACCACACCAACCGTAACTGTTGGGTATTCAAACAGGCTGGCAAGCTCGCATCCGAGGACCAAGGCAAGATCCCACGCAGCGAGGACGAGGATGAGCCCCGCGGTCCGATTGGTGGCGGACAAAAGAAATTCCCTCCAGAGGTGAAAACAGTAAACATGATATACGCCACTCATATACCCAAAAAGGAGAGAAAGCGCGCCCTTCGAGAGGTCTATGCCGTAGAGCCTGTAGCCCCGAAGTATAACCCATGGTCGGCATACCCGATCACCTTCGATCGATGTGACCACCCGACCAGTATCCGTCATGGGGGTTCGGCCGCCCTCGTCCTAGACCCCATCATAGACGGGTAACACCTCACTAAAGTCCTAATGGACGGAGGAAGTAGCCTCAATCTGATTTACTCAGACACGGTGAACAAGATGGGCATAGATCCATCAAGGATCAAACCCAGCAACACTACATTTAAAGGAGTGATCCTAGGCGTCGAAGCCCGGTGCACGGGCTCTGTAAGCCTGGAAGTAGTGTTCGGCTCGACCGATAACTTTCGAAGTGAAGACTTGATCTTCGACATCGTACCTTTCCGCAACGGCTATCACGCCCTGCTCGGCCGTACAGCGTTCGCTCGCTTTAATGCCGTCCCCAACTACGCATACCTCAAGCTCAAAATGCCCGGCCCCAAGGGGGTCATTACTGTCAACGGCAACACGGAGCGCTCCCTCCGAACTGAGGAACATGCGTTGGCCCTGGCGGCCGAATTCCACTACAATGATGATCGGCAAACACCGATATCCGCCGTAAAGGCACATAAGGCTGGGAAGCGAGCTCGGTTTCAACCCGAAGTCCCAGAACCTTCCTCTCCCCATAAATAGGGACTCGCCCCCCATCGCACAGCCCTAGAACCAGCAAAGTATGTGCCGAGGAGGCACAACTTCACGCTCAAAATTCCATGGGCAGCGGTGGGGAAAAATTATCAAAGGGTAAGTGTTCGGCTGGACCGAACTATCACCATTAAAACGTCTTCGGACATACTACAGGTGCCATAAAGTACCTGCTAAGGCGTAAAGCTCATTCACACTTCGGCGACTTCTCAAGATTTTTCTTCAAAATCCGCTCGCCGTACATCAAAACCCATAGCGGTATACAACTCCTTAGGAGACGCAGGAGCGGACAAACGACAGGGCACATCGAGGACGTCAGGTCACCCATCGAAGATCCCTAGTACAATACCTCGTGTAAAGTTCATATTTTATTTTCAAATACCTGTAAACAGTTGCATCGGCAATTTGAATAATAAGAGTAGTTGAGCAAAATACAGATCCTTTATACATGACCGCTTCGCTGTCTCTTTTGGACACACCCTCTATTTTCTCCCTCTTCTTGCGAACCTGTTGGGTATACTCTACGATGCAACCGGCTAATAGACCGGGGGCTCGAACTAAAAAAAATCGCCCTAAGCACAACTAATTTTGCGTTCGACATCTTGGAATTCCGCTTTATATGCATTGGTTCCGAACTATGTCTTGGGTCAATAGTTGGGTTGCCCGGCTCCTGTGCTTGCCCCTTTATGTTCCGCTCGTTCGGCTAAAAGGGCAAAGGGAGAACCGTTGCGATTGTGCTTCCGGCTAGCCTGGTCAAGCACCTCAGCGGAGAAAGCCGAAAACTGACTGTCATGGTATGCGAGAACCGGTCTGCGAATCCGAGCTTAACTAAATCTCGTCAGAGGTTATTCCGTGTCATACGATGGTTTTGGTATTAGTACAAACCATGTGATATAGGCTTTGGCCACGGTTCTTCCGAACATCACAAACACCTGGGGGCTAGTCATCAGCCCCCCGCACTCCTTTCTCGCGCCCCTACGGCTAAGTGAAAGCAATAAAGCATTATGGTCCGATTGCCTTGTCCGCCCCACACTACCGCCTTCGGGTACCGATAGTTCGGCTAAGGGTCACATTGCGATTGGCAGAGACACCCCGCGTAGTATCTACATGGGGGCTGAAGACGACGAATCGCAGCTTTCAGTTTTAACGGCCACACAGGAGTTATAAAGGATGCAAAACATAAAAGACATGATAAACCATGCATTTTAAATATAAACGGTCTTCGGACATATTACAACGCGTTCACTCGTAAACGTTTTCTCCCAAACATTGAGCCTCTATTGCCCGAGCACCCTCCATTACTCCGAAGAAGTACAGCTCGGGGCACCTATGCTCCTTTCCAGGAGGCGGAGGGGCGGTGGCTATCTTCATCGGATCCAGCCCCGGCCAGTGCACCTTGGCCTTCGCAAAGGCCATCCGAGCTCCCTCAATACAGGAGGAACGCCTTAGTGCGTCGATCCGGGGCGAGGCGTCGCTCAACTTCTGCACCAGGCCGAAGTAGCTGCCCGGCAGTGGCTCGTTGGGCCATAGCCGGATGCAGAGATCCTTCATGGCCGCCTCCACCATCCGGTGTAGCTCCATCAGCTGCTTCAGCTTCTCAACAAGGAGAGGAGAGCGCTCGGGGGCTTCAAACTGCGCCCAGAATAGACGAGCTTCATCTCCTTCTCCCCGCGAAGCGTAGAACTGGTTCGTGTCTGTTGTGCTCTTCTGGAGGTCCGAGCAGGCGCCTGAGGAACGCCATACTTGGGTAAGCAACTCGAACTTGCTATCCCCGAAGACACACTACAATAAATACGGCTTACCATCCATGATAGCCTTGGCCTGGTTGACTTGCTCTTCAAAAGACCGCCTATCCACCCGCTCCTTTTGGAGATTGGTTTTCAGAGTGGATAGTTCGGCGGCCTGCTCCTTGCCCTTGCGCTCAAGGTCCTCGCACTTTTGGCCGGCGTCCATAAGCTCCTGTTGGATTTCCTCCACCCGAGCCTCATGCTTGTCGCTGGTGGCTCTCAGGGCGGATAGCGCGGTAGCCGCTTCTTTGGCCGCCGCCCTCTCAACCGCAGCCTCCTGCTTCGCCTTCTCGAGCTCGGCCTTGAGTTTCTCAATTTCCTTCGCCGAGGCTGCGTAAGCATTAAAACGTATCAAAAAATACTGCGTTGACAGTACGGTAATGAAGAATTTGGATACTCTAATCCGGCTTACCTTGCGCCTCGTCGAATCTCTTGTTCAGAGCATCAAGCTCGTCTTCGGAGCTTTTGAGCTTCCGGTTTAGCTCGTCCAGCTCGGCAGCATTAGCAGCCGCCGCTGTCGACGAAGCCTGTTAAAAACAAAACTATATCAAGTTACATGGGTTCAAAACTTCCGAACTATCATAAACATGACCCTGTGTCTGGTCCTCCTAAGAGCTGTTAGAACGTTCCGAACTAATATTGTCCTGTACATAGTTCGGATAATGATCTATGCTTGACCCCCAGGTAAGTTTTCCAAACTCACCTAGGGCTCGGGGGCTGCCATGTATATAATGATAACACAAAGAAATTAATATTTCACAAACAGAGCATTACGTGGCTCACCTGAAAGCCCGTCAGGAGACCGTTGAAGGCCTCCCTCAGTCCGCTGTCTATGGACTGAATGCTCTGCAATACTGCACCCATAAGGGTGCGGTGCTCCCCGGAGATGGAGGCGCTTGACAGAGCCTCCCCCATAGCCGGCCACCCGTTGGTCGGTGGCGCCGGTGGGGATCGGTTGACCCGATCTCCAACCAGGGATTGAACCGATGCCTCCGGAGGCATGGTGCGCTCCGGAGACAGCCTTGAAGGTGACTGGACATCTCCTCGTCCGGTCTCCTCAGTGTTCGGGAGGGCCTCGTCCCCCCGGTCTTCGGCGGCCGAGGCGTTAGCCTCGACCACGACGTCGTCGCCCCCGCCTCCAGTGTCCGGCTCCAAAGGAGCCTATTGGGATGACATCTCCGCGGCATCCTTCGTGGCGCCCGGAGGAGAGGGGCGCGATGCGGTCCCGCTCTCCGCTAGCTCGGCGGGCGGGGTCTCCCCGTCCGAGACTTGATCGGCGGGAAGAACACGTGGTGGGCTGCAAGTCAATAGGCGCTCACATGTTAATAACACTTAAAACTTAGCACTAATAGCTCGGGAGGTCTTCGGATCTTTACCTTCGACCTGGGGGCTTGACCCTGAGGCTCCTTCGTGGAACCCTCTCAAAGTCCTCGGACTCAGTATCCGAGTCCGAACTGTCGTCGGACAGAACTACATGTGTCTGACGCGCTTTCTTCTGGGCGGGAGGAAGTACATCCTCTGAGGCGTCCGATGACGCCGCCCTCTTTCCTGCGAGGGGGGAATCACCTCCCCCCTCACCCTCGTGCTCCTCCTCTTGATTCGAGGAGGCATGGGTTTCTTCGGACACAGCCCCCGGCTGGTCCCTGATGCGCAGGCCTGCTCGGCCAGGTTTCTTCTTCTCTTTCTTCTCTGGCGCCTTGTAAGGCGCCACGACGAGCATCTCCGACAGCAGCTGGGACCTAGGGTCTTCGGGCTATGGAGCCGGGCACTTTATGCCCATGGCCTTGTTCAACCATTCCTGCGGAAGTGATCGGAAAGTACTTAGATTTTCTTCAGGAAAACGGAGCTGATCTAATGAAACTATGTCATACCTCGGAAGGGGGTTTATCGGCGCGCAGACCCTGGTCCTCCTTCTTGGCCGGCCAGTTCTCCTGCGCCTTGAACAGCGCCTTCCATAGCTTCACCCGTGTGGTGCGGAAGAGTTGACGAATCGTAGGCTCATCGTCAGTCCGATAAGTCCACATAGGAGAGCCCCGGCGCTGGCAGGGGAGGATGCGCCGCCGTAGCATAACCTGGACCACGTTGGTCAGCTCGATTCCGTCCTTGATCATGGAGGCGATGCCCCTCTGCAGGTCATCCACCTCTGTGTCCGACCCCCAGTCGAGGCCCTTTCGGACCAATGAGGTCAATCTGGTCGGGGGGCCGGATCTGAATTCGGCAGGAACAGTTCCGCCTTCCTCCCTTGGCTCGGTGATATAAAACCACTCTTTTTGCCAAGTCTTGATGGTGTCGATGAAGGTGCCAGATGGCCATACTGCGCGTGGAAGCTTGCCGATGACCGCCCCGCCGCAGTCTGCGTGTGCGCCTGTGACACACTTCGGCTTGATGTTGAATATCTTGAGCCATAGTCCGAAGTGTGGTTCGACCCGCAAGAAGGCCTCGCAGACGATGATGAAGGCCGATATATGCATGAAGGAGTTCGGCGGGAGGTCGTGGAAGTCGAGTCCGTAGAAGAACATGAGGCCCCTCACGAAGTGGTGGAGCGGGAAGCTCAGTCCTCGGATGAAGTGAGGAATGAAAACCACCCTCTCGCTTGGTTTGGGGGTGGGAATCGCCTAGCCCTCCTCTGCGGTGCAGTGGAAGATGTTGGCGGGGAGGTAGCCGGCCTCCTTGAGGTCCCGGATGTCCTGGTCTGTGACCGTGGAAGCCTCCCACTTGCCGTTGGAGCCTGAGCCGGCCATGGCTAAGCTCGGAGGAGGAAGGGTGGTAAACCTAGATCTGGGCACTGGAGGCTCAGTAGATTGGGGAAGCAGGGGTGCGAATGGGAAGTGCGGATAAGCTTTGGGGTTTTCTTCCCCTTTTATTGGGCTTGTCGCCGGTTAGCCTCCCTTCACTGCGCCGTGAATCCCTCTGCTTCCCAAGACATGCGTGCCGTAATACGCGCATGGTTAAACATATCCCGTGTGAAACAGAGCACGATCTGTGCATTGATGGATCGTGCTGATAAAAACGGCCTCGAACCGCGAATCGAGTCTTTACGACTGGTTCAGTGGTCGTGGTGGGTCGTGACCTTTCATCTGAAAGGTTGTCAGGGAGCACTATTTACTCCTTGATGTTTGGCCTTCAGGACCGAGTTATTCTTGGTGTTCGGACGGTCGATGATCGGGGAAACTACACGTCGTCGGAGGCCGAACTAAACTCGACCGATCACAATTTGGAGAAAGGAACTCGCCTCGCAAGCCAAAGACTCTGATCATTTGAAGCAGCTGGAGCTAGGACCCTTGGCGTTGGAGGCTAGTTCGGGGGCTACTGAGGGAGTCCTGGATTAAGGTGTCCTCAGGAGGCCGACCTATTTCTTATGGGCCGGACTGTATGGGCCGTTTGCCGAGCACTGGATTGATCGAAGACCCTGTCTCCAGGAAGGAAGCTTCAAGGATCGTGGCGTATTCTTTATGTTTGGAGTAGTGAATAGGCATGTTTATCCCTTCGACGTGTAACCGACCATGTGTAAACCCTAGGTACCCTCGGCGTCTATATAAGCTGAAGGCTTTTAGGTTGTAGGCCAAGAGAGAACTCATCTAGGGTTTTAGTCATACGATCTCGAGGTAGATCAACTCTGTAACCCTTATACCATCAATATAATCAAGCAGGACGTAGGGTATTACCTCCATAGGAGGGCCCGAACCTGGGTAAACATCGTCTCCCTCTTCTCCTATTACCATTGATTCTAGTCTCACAGCTCGGGACCCCCTACTCGAGATCCGCTGGTTTTGACACCGACACCCTCCACCATGAGTAGGTGGCTGCTCAGAGAGAGATACGGCTGTTGTCGTTTTGGAGCAACCCACCTCGAAGACATTGAGAGAGGGAAACATCTTGCGAGGATAAACCTAAACACCAGGAGCTAGAGTGTTTGAGCATCACCGAAGTCGTTCTGTTCTGAGAGAACCGAAGACTTATTACACTTGAAGATTGTGATCTTCCAGACGGTTAGGCGTCTGGGTCTAGAGCAATCCAAGAGTCATTGTGGATCGCCGGGTGACCAAGTTTGTACGGGTTTTGGAAGTCTCCCCTGAAGACTTACCTGAGTGATTGGGCGTTGTCTAAGTGACTTCGTCTCAAGGGGAATAAGGTGAAGACGATGTCTTCTGAGTTCAATATCAGCCTCCCTAACCAGACGTACAATTATCACAGCAACTGGACCTGGTCCAACAAATCCTGTGTCTTCATCAAGCTACTGGTTCTATCCTTCACTCTTTACTTTCTATACTGAACCGTGAACCTATTGCACGAAACCATTTTACTGAAGACATTCCCCGAAGACATTCATATCTGCTGTTTATCTTCATACTGTCTAAGTTTTTCTTCGACTCATCTTAGGGTGTATGATGATAATGCTCGACTTGCTTGTATGTCTTCATTGCATTGCATGCCTTGCTTAGATCCTTGATAGAGATCCCTACCTGATCCTGTTTCACTTCCACATACTTCGAATACTTTCTTTGTTTCGAAGTCTTTCATAAAAATCGCCTATTCACCCCCCTCTAGTCGATAACTAGCACTTTTATTTATCTAGGCTATCTTTTCAACAGATGCATGATGTGAGGTGAGGGTTCGACATCTAGTGGTTCGTTTGTTGATAGTATTTCTTACAACAATTTTCGTTGTGTCTTAAAGAATCCTTGTAGCTTGCTACGATTCGGGGATGCTTCATATGTCGTGTGCACTACCTTGTAGATGATGGCTATTTTAAGATCGAGCCCGTGCGAGCCTTACCACGAAAATATCAAGCGAAATCTCTATTATGTGTTTGTTTCTGGCTTAATCTGCAAGCATCATCCTTTGTTTTGTTGGGGTATGGTAATACGAGTTGCTTCGATGTCAAGTGTTGATTTCGTATCTTTTCTAAGCAGGGTTCTCATATTTTTCAGGAGAGTGCTAATCATTTTGATCAATCAAATTCTCATGTCAAATTCTTTCCATCCGGAGTGCTTCTCGTCAAGTGAATTTAATTCTTTTCAATATTCATAAGATCTATCCTCTTATGTCATACGGAGTTATTTTCACCCGTCCTAAGTTGTCTTCTTCTTTTGCCCACCCTCCCACCCTTTTTCTTCAATGATTATATTCTCATCCAAGTGCCTTTCTATTCATGTGATGCTTCTGTCTTCCATATTGTATCCGGTGATTCATTATGAAGATGCTCATGTGCTAAGTTCATCATTCTTTGTTCTAGTTCTTGTTCAGCGAATTCAATTCAAGCTTTCAGTGTCCATGATATCCTTTTTCATTCATTAAAAGCTTTCCCGTGTTGGAAATTCTCATCCAAGCATCTCGTGTTTATTCACCTCGCTCAATTCTATCCGGAGTGGCAAAGATATCTCAGAAGATTCGTGTTTCCGTCCAAAATCCTTTAGAAAAATTTGAAGCTCTCAACCTCATCAAGTTTTCAATTGTACCGGTGCAATCTCTCTTTCTAAGCAATTGTTTCAACGGTGTTCTCTTGAGTGGGCCCATAACCCACATGTTCTTATCCAGGATCTTAACTGGCTTTTCTAATATCTTCCGAAGATTTTCTCAAATTCTTTTCAAGGGTGACGTAAGAATGGATCCCATCAGTCATATTCCTTCTCCAACATCGCTTCAAAATATTTTCATCGTAGGCTCAACCTTTCTTTAATTCATTATTCTGGAGTATCTTACTAATTAATAGTGTTGTTTCTCGTCATCATTCTTACATGGTTTCTCTTAAATCTTATCCCGTTCGCATGAAGATTCATGGTTCAAGGTTGATGCTATCCTCTGGAATTGTTTCCGTTCATGGGAATTCTTTTCATATTCAATTATCCGGAGATCCATCATTTCAGAAGACTTCTTCGATCTCAGCTTTCAGTTCTCATTCTCCAATTCTCTAAATTGATGTATCTTCATTCGTTCGATGTTTTCATCGTTCATTCTCAATTCATACCGGTGGATCATGCTCTCTTCATTCTCATGTATTCCAATGCATTCGAGATATCTTCATTCATTCTTTCCCAATTCTTAGCGGTGTTGCATTGAAGACTTCTTCAAGGTTGTGTGATCTCTCTTTGGTTCTTTCAAGATGAATAAGTAGTATGCCAAATCTGTTACTTGTCATCAATTTAACTTGATGAAGGATAGGCATAACATAATTCTTATTTTTATTTCATCAACGTGATTTCAGTCCTTCCGGAGTTGTTCATGTTATCAAATTCTGGGTTCCTAGTCCTTTATCTTTTCTTTCCGGAGTTCCAAATTCTCCCAAGTATCTCGTCGCGTAGCTCCATCTAAATTTTTGCAAGGCCTTAATCTTATTCTTTCAACCTTCATTTCTTTTTGATCATCCTTTTGTATAAGGGGGTTCTTCACGGTGGTACGTCAAGGATTTATTTCATTGTCGAAGTGCTCTTCAAATTCTTTCTCTAAGTTAAAATCCACGAAGCTATACTTTGAACTAAACATGATGTTGAATACATGTTTTTATTTGAGGAGTCCGAGCTTTATTCATCTTGCATTTCGAAGTGCAATTCTTTATCCCTTATCTTTTGAGATGGCGTTATTGTTGGCCTAGACCCGACGCCGAGTACTTTCCGACGACAGGCAATGAACGGCAACGAACGACGACGAAGCGGAGCAACACTGAGCGATCTCGACGAAGTTCTTTTACACCGAGACGTACACGTTGGAAGCTATCAATCTACCCAGCGCAAGGCTAGCTTGCTCTAGCAAAGCGCCTGATTGATTCTTCCGTACCGCAGCTGCAAGCAACACCAAAAATACACTGCGTACGCGCCGGCCAGCCGGCCGGAAACTAAACAGCACGTACGCGAGACGCTCAATTGATTTTGATGGCCGCAGGCTCGTGTCGAGCCTGTTCTTCTTTTTATTGCTTCACAACTCCACGGTTCGGTGCAGTACAGGGTGGTATTACATCGTATATATAACAGCTAGGCTGTGGCCGCTACTAATCCTACTAGGTATTGGATTCCTACACTAGTTGGACCTGTATACATACTTGTAATAGGACCGGACGTTGGGTTTAATTCCAACAATCACCCCCCTAAACACGACGCCGTCACGTCACAGCTCCGACGCCGATCCTTCTTCCCATCTCCAGGAACTTCTCTCGATCCAAAGCCTTGGATAGCATGTCCGCCAGCTGATCATTGGTGCGATTATAGTTGACCTCCGTCTTCTCTTCTTCCACGGAGTCCTTTATGTAGTGATACATCGTATCAATGTGCTTGGTCCTGTCACGCCGCACTAGATCCTCGCGTAGAAAAAATATAGACTCACTTTCAGCATTGAGCACCACTTGTTCCGGATCTCGATCCATGAGATCACCGTGTAGCCTCCCTAGCCACACACCTTGACACTCTGCTTCACCTGAAGTCGATGTCACCACTTTTTGCTTTCGTGATAGCCAGCTTACTATGCTTCCACCAAGAAAATATGCCACGCCCGAGGTACTCTTACGGTCGTCAACAATTCCTTCCTTGTCACTACCACTGTAACCGAGTAGTCTCACCATCTCCTTCTTGCTCAGCTCAAGACGAGGTTCCATTGAAGCATCAATTGGATTGCAATCTTTCATGCCACAACTTTCAAGTACCTTCCTTGCATATGCCTCCAGGCATAGGGTGATCCTTTCCGGCTCTTGTCGTACCTCGGTCCCGAGGTAGTAACTAAATATCCCTAGACCATCCATCTTGAAAAGCTCTTTCATTTGTAGCTTGAACTTTGCAATCACCTCTTCATCTGCTCCAGTTATCAATAGATCATCGTCGTAGATCCCAACTAGTAGACGATCCCTTCCTTCACCTCTCTTGCACATTGCATTCTCCAGTGGGGCTTTCTAAAATTCAAGAGAAATCAAAGTCCGATCAAGTTTGATGTTCCACGCCCGAAGGTCTTGCCGTCACCCATTCAAGACTTTGTGTAGCTTCAATACCTTGTGTTCTTCTCCCTCTTTGATGAAGCTCGGTGGTTGATTCACATACACATCTACTTCTATCTCACTATTCAAAAACGTGGATTTTAAATCCATGTGATGTATCTTCCATGATTCTTGTGCCGCGAGAGCGATGAGTAATCTCACCGATTCCATCCGTGCAACGGGAACAAATACTTGTTCGAAGTTCACACCTTCATCTTGCATGTACTCTTTGGCCACTAGCTTTGCTTTGTTCTTCACACACCCTTCGGCATCTCTGTTGATCTTAAATTCCCAGTTGAGATCCATGGCTTTTTCATTGCTGGGAACATCCACAAGCTCCCATGCATTGTGGTCATGGATCGACCCTAACTCTTCTTCTATATCATGACGCCAACACTCCTTCGTATTTGCGCCTTTGAATTTCGCCGGTTCCTCGACGCTTACTGCACACCCTCGACCACTCCCTTTCACCTTTACCGAGTCAACTGTCCAAAGAGATTTCTCCATATGTATGTCGAACACCGGTTGTAGACGTTTGGGTGTAGATGGATGTGTCCTTTCCTCCTGTACTGTTGGAGACAAACAATTTTCTTTTGAAGTTGCCATACTTGTTGTTTCTGGCGATTGGAGCACTCGTGGACTAGTTGTACGTCCACCAGGTGAACCAGTTGAGACTGGTGACCCTTCTCCTGCACGTACAAGAGAACCAGTCAAAACTGGTGTTCCTTCATCACGGACATGACTTTTTGATCCAGCCTTCAAAACATGTGCGCTTTCCAGCCTAGTAGAAGGGCCACCAGAGCTCCGTTCCAGGCTTTGAGGCAGACAGCCTCCTGCTGTGCCTCGGTCTGCTGCTGCTGGGCGGCTACCGCCAGGTGCACTGCTTGCTACCTTGAGCGATGGGGCTGCCACGTCTCGCCACACGGCGCGATCACATGCAGCTGCCTTGCAACCTCCAGCTATATGGACTACTTGTAGAGCTTCTTCATGTGATGGAACAAATCCACCACGTCTTGCTCCATGCCCTGTTTTCTCCTGGACTTCTGGTGCCACATACACTCGAGTAGCATCCTTGTCCGTCTTTGCACTAGCATCAACAACAGTCATAACACTTACGTCCGTTGTTTCTTCGTGAACTTTCGACGCCACGTACGCCTTTCTTTTATTTGGCTCTCTCATGTCAGTAACATCGACACGAATTTCAGAATTACGTCTCGCGTCAGTAGCTTTGACACGAGTTTTGGAACCACACCTCATGTCTGTATCTTTGACAACGAGGCTGCTTCTGCATGGCCGAGCGCATGCAATGATCGCTTCCTTCGCTCCAGCAAAGATAGCACTTACACCTGTAGTATTGATGTAAGTTTCGGACTCACCCCCCACATCCGTAGCATCGACACGAGTTTCCGAACCATGATCTTGAGAGCAAACTTTTCCTTCATGGAGCACGGCAATTTCTTTAGCCGACACTTGAAGAACTGGATCCTCTTTGTCCATGAGTTCACACATCAACATCATGTCACCTCCATCTCCTAGTTGGGCCACGAGCGCCTTCTCCTTCGGGGGATTCTTGCACTCCGACTTGAAGTGCCCCATAATGCCACAATTGTGACACTTAATCTTGTGCTTGTTTAACTTCTTATTCTTCTTCGGAGCACCATCGTTGGCGTTCTTCTGACTTTGTTCGTTTGGCACATGATCTTGGCGAGTGTTGCTGCTTGAGCCCTCGCCTCCTCTCCTTGAGTCCAGCGCCTGCCACTGAGCCCGCGTGAGCATGACAAGCTCATCATTCCTCCCGTCCCCGAGATTGTACCGCATACGCTCGTCGTGAGCCTTGTAGCGTCCGACGAGATCATCAATGGAGAGGGTCGCGAGATCGACGCATTTCTCGATCGCCGTGACAATTTGCAGGTACCGGGGAGGAGCCGCGCGCAAGAACCGACGGACAACCGAGTCCTCCGTCAGGTTTTCTCCAAGTGCACGGATCCGATTGACGAGACTAGCTACCCGTGAAGCGAACGCGTCCACGGACTCATTGTCGCCCATGACCAAAGTCTCATAGTTCCTTAAGAGAGTTTTGAGATTGGCTTGCTTGACGCGGGTGTGTCCCTCAAACATGAGCTTCAAGGTATCCCACGCCTCTTTCGCCGTTTCTTTGATGATCAGGTGTTGGAGGACATCCATCGGCATCACCGAGTAAATCGGCGACGCCGCCTGCCGATCCTTCCGGTGCTCAGCTCCCTCCTTCTTGAAAGCGTCGCCTCCTGGATCGACTGCATCCCACAACACGTTGGCGCGAAGACCACACTCCATCAAGGCCTTCCAGACCCCGAAGTTCTCGCGATCAAACCGTGGGTACGACGAACCCACCGGGGCAGCAAATACTTTAGCCACACCGGAGTACGCCGCCAACTGCTTGTTCTCCTCGTCGCCCGACATGATCTCCCGTTACTAGAAGATCAACCTAGCTCTGATACCAATTGTTGGCCCAGACCCGACGCCGAGTACTTTCCGACGACAGGCAATGAACGGCAACGAACGACGACGAAGTGGAGCAACACTGAGCGATCTCGACGAAGTTCTTTTACGCCGAGACGTACACGTTGGAAGCTATCAATCTACCCAGCGCAAGGCTAGCTTGCTCTAGCAAAGCGCCTGATTGATTCTTCCGTACCGCAGCTGCAAGCAACACCAAAAATACACTGCATACGCGACGGCCAGCCGGCCGGAAACTAAACAGCACGTACGCGAGACGCTCAATTGATTTTGATGGCCGCAGGCTCGTGTCGAGCCTGTTCTTCTTTTTATTGCTTCACAACTCCATGGTTCGGTGCAGTACAGGGAGGTATTACATCATATATATAACAGCTAGGCTGTGGCTGCTACTAATCCTACTAGGTATTGGATTCCTACACTAGTTGGACCTGTATACATACTTCTAATCGGACCGGGCGTTGGGTTTAATTCCAACAGTTATAGTATTCTTGATTCATGAGGAGTCTCAAAATGTTTTTGTCAAGAATGAGATATTTAAACCCATCTTTTCTTCCTCGGAGCTATCTTGGACTGGATTTCACCTAAAACCTTTCCTAAGGATTGTTGCTATTTGTGGTTTATATCTTTGATCTAAGTTCTCGATTATCCTCTCAGCGAAACAAGATTTCATCTCCTTGTTGATCTCGATCAAATCAATTGTTTCCGTTAGTGGCAGGTTGTCAGCTCATAATTTTGAGATGTTTATTATAAGCCCACAACGAGCTTATTATTCTGGTTGTTGATTTTTCAACAACTCCGTTCAATACTTCTTTGCAAGGATGCTTTTCAAATCCAGTTGTGGTAGAGGTTGTCATTTTTTTCTTCATTCTTTCCTTCTAACGATCTAGCTTCTATTCTTTTTTTTCTGAAGGCATTGTGACGTTGCTCTTTTCGACCCATCATCTCATTTTGTCAAGATCATGTTCTTTTCCACGCCTATCCATTTCACCGGAGGTGTGTTCTCGTCACAACTCTAGAATATTGTTTGTAATTATTATATTAGTTGCATCAGTGAGCATCCATGCATCATGTTAAATTGAAATGTATTTGAAATGGGGATGTTCAAACCCTAGCACCAAATGAAATTCAATCAGGTTCAAATTAAAAAAAATCAATGAACCCAAAATGCCTGTCGGGGGGATTACCCCCGGGTAGGCTCAAGAAGGCAACTCAACATTTTAAACATGGGGGCGGCCCACGCCCCCCGGTCTGGCTACTCGGTCCGGCTGGCTACCCGGTCCGGCTGGCTACCCGGGCCGGCTGGTTCCAAAGTTGGCCGGCTCCAAAGTTGGCCGGCTCCTAAGTTGGCCGGCTCCCCAGTTGGCCGGCTCCCCAGTTGGCCGGCTCCTAAGTTGGCCGGCTACCCAGTTGGCCGGCTCCCCGCTTGGCCGGCTCCCCAGGTGGCCGGCTCCCCGGTTGGCCGGCTGCTCCAGCTGGCTCCCCGTCCGGCTCCCCGGCTGGCTCCCCGTCCGGCTCCTCCAGCTGGCTGGCCACAAGAAGTCAACCACAACGTCCCGTCGGACACGACGTGAGGGCATTGTAGCCTGCATCATGTGTCACTTCACTGCGCTCCAATAGTGGTGCACTGTAGCCTGCATCATGTGTCACCTCGCATTTCTCCTCCAATAGTAGATAGTTGGCCAGTGGGCCACCCCTTGTCCCCTGGGCCTCCCTATATAAGAGGCACCAGGGGGAGCCTCCAAAGGCATGAGCACACACACACGTGAAGCCTCCAGGGCCAAGCCTCCAGGGCCTAGCCTCCTCACAATCCCACTCTCTCATGCTCACACGTACACACATAAGGCAGGAAGCCCATGGCTCTCCTCTCCCATACAGCTCTAGGAGCAACTCTGTAATGCAAGACACCTCATATACAGACATGCAGGAGTAGGGGTATTATCTCTCCGGAGAGCCCCGAACCTGGGTAAACCACCGTGTGTTGTTGCCCTATCCCGTCCCGGATCTCCACTGCAGCCTTGCTCTCACCTCTTAAGCCATCCCATGGCATCTGCCGTCTCGGCACACCCCTCGTGAGAAAACGACGACAATGCCCTTCACAAAAGTTCATGATTCTTGAAAAAGGTGAAAACCTCTCCCAAAATTCAGGCACTTATTTTAAGACCATTTTGGGATTTTTAATCAAATCAAAACTATTTTAATTGGAGATATTTAAATGCTATATATAATTTAACTGCTCGAATAATTCTGAAACTTTGCATGGGGCTCTGGAGTATTCAGATAGCTTCCACAATAAATGCCAGGATTTGTAGAAATGATTTAGTATTCTAAATAAATCAAAACACAGTGCAGAAAATAGAAAGCAACAACAAATAAAAAAAGGGAAAGACAGAAACCTTACGTGGGGCCACTTACCTAGCAGCTCAGCTGGCCCAGTCCACCACCTCCTCCTATCGTCTTCCTCCTCTGGACAGAAGGACAGGGGCGCGTGGTCTCCGCGCGCACGCACTCTGCCACCTCCTACTTCGCCCCCTCCACATCAATGCACGAGATAAGCTCACAGAAGACTCTCGAATGGACAGACGTCCCCCACTCCTCTCACTCACCTGCCCCTCTCCTTTCTGTCCTCGCCTGCTCCTCTCTTTTATGTCCTCGCCCGAGAGCAGCCGGATCGCGCCGTCGCCGTAGCCATGGCCACCGGCCACCCCTCGCCCCGCCTTCGTGTCCCGCTGATGTCTACCACACAATTTTATTCTTTTAGACTCGTATTGGGCCTCCAAGCATAGAGTTTTATAGGACAATAGCAATTTTCCCTCAAGTGGATGACCTAAGGTTTATCAATCTGTGGTAGGTGTAGGATGAAGATGGTCTCTCTCAAACAACCCTTCAATCAAATACAAGAAATGTCTTGTGTCCCCAACACACCCAATACAATGGCAAATTGTATAGGTGCACTAGTTCAGCGAAGAGATGTTGATACAAGTGTAGTATGGATAGTAGAAATAGGTTTTAAAACTCTGAATGAATAAAAACAGCAAGGTAACAAGTAGTAAATAGCAGGCAAAACGGGATATTAATGCTTGGAAATAAGCCCTGGGGTTCATACTTTCACTTGTGCAATCTCTAAACAATGCTAACATAATAGAATCATATGACCATCCCTCAACGTGCGACAAAGAATCACTCCAAAGTTCATATTTAGCAGAGAACATAAGATGAAATTGTTGTAGGTAGTAGAACCACGTACAAAGTTATCCTTTCCAATCAATCTGTTGAGCTATTCCTATAAGTGTCACAAATGGCCCTAGAGTTCGTACAAAAATAACACCATATAATACGCATCAATCTACTCTAATGTCACATAGATACTTCAATCTCACCACATATGTCCGTGAGTCAATTATATGATATGCATCAAACAATTTCAGATTCATCATATTCGATCCACGCAAAGGAACTTCAAAGAGTACCCCAAGATTTCTATCGGAGAAAGTAGGACAAGAACGTGTATCAACCCATATGCATATCTTACCCCATTGTCACCACGGGAATCCGCACGTTGAGTACCAAAACATATATCTTAGGAATAAATAGAACACCCCATTGTCCCCACGGGTATCCACGTGCAAGACATACATCAAGTGATATCAAATCCAATATTCAATCCGACATAACAAAACCTCAATGGGAAATAGTTAATTAATCACATCAAGATAGCAAGGGAAGAACACCATATGATCCAACTATATTAACAAAGCTCGTGGGTCGTGATATATCAAGATCATGACATATCAAGAACATGAGAGACAGAGAGTGATCACATAGCTACTAGTACATACCCTCAGCCTCGAGGGTGAAATACTCCCTCTTCGTCATGGACACCGTCGGGATGATGAAGATGACCTCCGGTGATGATTCCCCCCCCCCCCCCCCCCGACAGGTGATACTTGTACTTTGCGTTGGGTTTTCCATGAAGAGGAACGGGTAATTGTAGCACAATACGGGTAAGCATTTCCCTCAGTTATGAAATCAAGGTTTATCGAACCAATAGGAATATCAATCAACAACCGTCTTTAGTGGCTGCACACAAAATAGCAAACAACTTGCACCCAATGCGGGCAAGAGGGTTGTCAATCCCCTTGATCTCGTTATTTGCAAGCAAGTGAAGTGTGTAGATAATAGTAGATAATTGTAAATTGCAAAATAAAATAAAAAGTAAATAAAGGCAGCGAGGTATTGTAATGTTATATGAATATATAGATGAATAGACCCGGGGACCATTGTTTTCCCTAGCGGCATCTCTCATGAAAATAATAATATGGTGGGTAAACAAATTACTATTGGGCAATTGATAGAAAAGCACATAGTTATGCGATATTCACGGCAATGATCATGTGTATATAGGCATCATGTCCAAGAAAAATAGGCCGACTCCTGCCTGCACCTATTACTATTACTCCACTTCAAGAGCGCTTCTATGCTTCCCTCTCTACGTATTAAGTTGACGACAAACAAAGTAAAGGATGGAGGACGATGACATGATGTAGACAAAGTAAACTCAATTAATATGAATAAACCCCATCGTTTTATCCTTAGTGGCAACAACACAAAGACGTATCTTGTCCCCTTCTGTCACTGGGATATAGAAACCCGTCAGGTTAAACCCACTACAACGCACCCCTCTCACTGAAGGAAGATCAATCTACTTGGCCAAAGCAAATCAATAGACCGGAGAGAATTACGAAGCTATAATGATCATGCAAATAAGAATCATAGTATTTAGAGGTGACTCAAATACTTTTCATGAATAATCTGAATATAAACCCACAATTCATCGAATCCCAATAAACGCATCGTACAAAAGAATTACATCGGATATATCAAAGCGAAGATGCGATGATCATTGTATTGAAGATCAAAAGAGAGAGAGATAGCCATCTAGGTACTACTACGGACACGTAGGTCTATGGTGAACTACTCACACATCATCATGAGGGCAGCAAGGTTGATGAAGAGGCCCTCCGTGATCGATCCCCCCTCTGGCAGGGTGCCGGAACGGAGCTCCAGATGGGATCACGGCAGAACAGAGACTTGCAAGGGCGAAAAAAGAGTTTCGGGATACCCTCCAGGGTTTCTGGAATATATGTGAACTTATAGGCCAGAGAACGGGGTCAGAAGGGCCACCAGGGGGACACAAGCCATCAGGGCGCGCCGACCCCCCTAGGCGCACCCAGATGGCTTGTGCCTCCCTCGTACGGTCTCCGGTCATCTCCCGAAGCTTCCAGGTCTTCTTTTGGTCCATAAAAAATCATAAAAAAAGTTTTGGAGCAATTGGACTTCGTATCGTACTGTAAACCTGAAAAGTAAAAAACATGCAGAAAACAAGAACTGGCACTGGGCACTGGGTCAATAGGTTAGTGCTGAAAAACAATATAAATTCATAAATTATTACACAAAAAGTGTCCTAGAATGATAATATAATAGCATGGAACAATCAAAAAATTATAGATACGTTGGAGACGTATCAAGCATCCCCAAGCTTAATTCCTGCTCGTACTCGAGTAGGTGAATGATAAAAATGGAATTTTTGATGTGACATGCTACCCAATATGTAATCTTTTGCATGTATGCTCATTGAGAAATGATGAATTAACAAACAACAACATAGTAATATTTACAGGCACAAGCAACAAAATTATCAATCTTTCAAAGTATACGAGCCTAAAAGAATTTTTACCCCCATTCATCTTATAGTATTAGCAAGGCATGACTCCATCTTCACCACATTAATACAAAAGTCAAGCACCACGGTGTCCAAGTCAGGCAATAGGATCATACTTTTTCAAAGTGCATCAACTTTTTATTCTTCACGCAGTACATGAGCGTGAACCAATGGACATAGCTTAAGGGTGGAATACAATATGGTGGTAGATATCAAAGGGGTAAAAGTGGAGAAGATAATCTCACATCAACTATGCGTATCAACGGGCTATGGAGATGCAGATGTCAATGCAAGGAGTAGGGATTGCCATGCAAATGATGCACTAGAGCTATAAGTTTATGAAAGCTTAAATGATACTAAGTGGGGTGTGCATCCAACTTGCTTGCTCATGAAGACCTCGGGCATTTGAGGAAGCCTGTCAACGGAATATGCAAGCCAAGTTTATAATAATGAAAAAGTCATTCCCACTAGCATATGAAAATGATATATCACGAGACTCTCTATATGAAGAACAAGGTGCCACTTTGAGGCACAAGTGTAGTAAAAGATAGTAGCAAAGTCCCTTCTCTCTTTTTCTCTCATTTTTTTTTATGGTGGGCTCATTTGGCCTCCCCCATTTTTATTTCCTCACTGGGAGAATGCTCTAATAATGATGACCATCACACTTTTATTTACTTACAACTCAATATGAAAACTTAGTATGAAGAGCTATGCAGCAATACGACTCAATATGAATGCCACTGGCAGCATACCAGGATGTGCAATGATATAGCATGATATGTATCAAAAACATGATGAAAGGTGGATTTTCCACGAATACTATGTCAGCTCTATATGATCATGCAAAGCAATATGATGATGAACGAACTAGTCATATGACGTGACAGTGGAATTTGCATGGCAATATATCTCGGAATGGCTATGGAAATGCCATAATAGGTAGGTATGGTGGCTGTTTTGAGTAAGATATAATGAGGCTTATGTGTGATAGAGCGTATCATGTCACGGGGTTTGGATGCACCGGCGAAGTTTGCACCGGTCCTCGAGGTGAGAACGGGTAGTGCACGGTACCAAAGAGGCTAGCAAAATATGAGGTGGTGAGATTGCGTATGTCCATGCTTTCACATTAGTCATGAAGAACTCATATACTTATTGCAAAGTTTTATTAGTTTATCACAAATCAAAGTACTACTCGCATGCCCCGATGGAGGAGTTTGGGAGGAGTTAACCATCGCGCGCCTCCGACCCAAAACAACACTAGGATTTCAACGAGGAATAGAAATGCTCACGCATCCTCACCATGCCTTTTTAATATTTGGAAAAATAGAAAATTAACACCTCTTAAAACCGATACTTCTACGAATCAACAATGATGCACTCACACCTTTTTCACATTACCACATCAATTTCATTAACCCACAATTTCTCTTACATGTGCTACATGATGGTTTTGATTATCACTCATTGAATACCTATTATTTTTGGACTAGTCTTATGACCCATGCAAATTGCCGTCACTATTTATTAACTCTCCAAAAAATATAAGTGAAGAACAAGAGTGCAATTATTTCTATAAGATCTATGCGCCACCATGCTCAAAAAGATATAAGTGAAGTACTAGAGCAACTGCTAAGCTCAAAAGATATAAGTGAAGCACATAGAGTATTCTAATAAATTATGATGAAGGTGTGTCTATCAAATAGGTGTTTCTAGAAAATGATGATTGTGGCAAACTAAAAACAAAAGCAAAGGACGCTCCAAGCAAAACTCATATCAAGTGACGAATAAAAATATAGCTCCAAGTGACATACCGATGGATTGAGATGAAAGAGGGGATGCCATCCGGGGAATCCCCAAGCTTAGACGCTTGAGTCTCCTTAGAATATTACCTTGAGGTGCCCTGGTCATCCCCAAGATTAGGCTCTTGCTGCTCCTTATTCCTTCATCCATCATGATAACACCCAAAACTTGAAAACTTGAATCACACAAAACTCAACAAAACTTCGTGATATCCGTTAGTATAAGAAACATATCAAAAACTTTAGGTATAGTTATAAATTAATTCATATTTCATTATTGCATAATAGGTACGGTATTCTAACTCCTCCATGGCTTATACCCCCCGATACAATCCATAGCATCATCAAAACAAGCAAACTATGCAAGCAAAAACAGAATATGTATAAAACAGAACAGTCTGTGAAGATCTGTAAAGAATATATACTTATGTAACTCTAAAACTTCTGCAAAATTAGGAAAACCTCAAGAATTTGTATAGCAATACTGTGTAAAACATGCATATAAAAAATACATTCCAGTAAAATCAGAGAAATTCTGCACTGGACGTTAAAGTTTCTGTTTTTGCACCGTATCAATTCTACTCATCTTGTGGGTCATCCCAAAGGCTTTACTTTGCACAAACACTAATTAAAACATTAAAACACAATCATTACAGAGGTAATAATCATGTTATCACACCAAAATAGAAAGTAAAAAGCAAAAAATAAAGATAACTATTGGGTTGCCTCCCAACAAACGCTATCATTTTATGCCCCTAGCTAGGCATAATGCATAGTTTCAAGTATTGTCATCTTTGACATTCCGCCCATAAGTAGCTCTCATGATTGATTCATAAGGTAGTTTAATTCTCTTCCGAGGGAAGTGTTCCATCCCTTTATTTATTGGGAATTGGAATATGATGTTTCCCTCTTTCATATCAATAATTGCACCTATAGTTCGTAAGAAAGGTCTTCCAAGTATTATTGGACAAGTAGGATTGCAATCTATATCAAGCACAGTAAAATCTACAGGAACATAATTCTTATTTTCAATAATAAGAACATCATTTATTCTACCTAAAGATATTTGTCGGCGTTCTGGGAACGGGGGTACCCAGACCTGCCTGCCTGCGGTCCAGCGCGTGGCCCACCTCGACGGCCCAGTACGGCCCAGCGGCGAACCCCTCAAGACAAGGCCCTCCTGAGGCCCCCAGCCTCGCAAGGAGAACAATGACAAGACCTCCAGGGGAGCGGCCTCTTCAGGCTGCCTCCCAAGGAGCGGAGATTCCTATGCAATGTCTGGCCTCATGAGGCTAGGATGTCGTGAGCGGTGACAACCAAGGCTAGGCGGGCGCCAGCGGGCGCAGGGAGGACAGTTTCCTCTTTGGTGCTAAGGAGGCAAGGACGTACGCGGGTTCCCAAGGGATCCCCCAAAGGTTTCCCTTTCGGTGCAACGAGACCACTACCACAAGCCCTGCAGGACGGATGTCATCGCCGAGCCCACCTCTGCGTCACGCCATGTTGCTTTGCAGGCGAAGACCACCTTTAGTCAGGATAAGCTGTACCTCCTGTCCCCTTTCGAATTAGGCCGTTGTGGGATCCCTTCCCGCCTGTGTGATAACGGAAGAGGACCAGGCCCGCTATAAATAGGGACTAGCCACCACCGTAGAGGGGGGTGAGATCCACCCTCACTCAAGAGCGCCCGCGAGGTCGCTCAACCACTGTACTAGTTCATCCACAAACCTCCTCGTGAGGCCAATCCACGAAAGCAGGAGTAGGGTTTTACACCGCAAGGTGGCCCGAACCTCGGTAAATCTCTCGTGTTCGTCTTCTCGTTTGCTCGCGTGCATTCAGTAGGGCTTGGTTGTGGGGTGGCGAGCTTGTGATTTGAGCTGGGAAGGATCTTCGCACACGCCCCAGAGTTCGAACCTTCTTGGGTCCGCGGAGCCCGATTTCCGACATTTCGCATGCCAGGTAAGGGCGTGTCGGAATCCTTCCTCCAGTTCCGCTTCATCTCCGCTCCTTCGCTCCCATGGCTGATGCCCGCCGAGTTCGCACCGAGCGCCGAGCTGCCTGCGTCGCCCAGACGGCGCCCGTGGACCGCGGCGGCCCGTGACGCTCCGCCTCTCTCGCAGCTAATGCTGCCACTGGCCTGGCTGCTCAAGAGCAACATAACTCATCGCAGCCACCCACCGCGCAGCACGATGGCCGCACCGCTACTCCGTCCCTCGTCCCCGCCTCGGCGTCGTCCTCCCACGCCCGCTACGGACCGGATCGCGCAGGCCGCACTGTTCATGGCGCGTGAGCTGCCGCGCTACCGCCCCGCCCATGGCCGCTACGACGACTGGCTTGGTCGCATCGCCGAGCTGGTCAGCGTCGCCAGCGAGGTCCCGGCGCCCACCCACTCGCTCCGTCCCCCGCCCTCCCAAGCGGGCGACGTGGCTCACGGCACACCCCCTCCTCCTCATTCCCTGCACAGCGCCGACACCGAGCCCAGGCACGAAGCGCACCCGCGCAACCCTCCGCACGGGGCACCGGCGCAGGCACGGGATGAAGCAAGCTGTCAGGTGATGCCGCGGCCACGTGGTGACGCTCGTGTGCTCCCCGCACCACCGCGCCGCCATTAGGACCGTGCGCCGCCAGAGGCCACGGCGCACGGACATCAAGACCCAGCTCCCCTCGTACACGTCGCGCCTGTGAGTGGAGCAGCCTACTGCGCCTTCACCCCGGAGCTATGCCGTGTCAACTGGCCTGACAAGTTCAAGCCGGACCTGCCTCCACGCTATGATGGCACCCCCGACCCCGTGGAGTTCCTTCAGCTCTACGCGCTGAGCATCGAGGCGGCGAGCGGCGACGACAAAGTCATGGCGAACTGGTTCCCCATGACCCTCAAGGGTTGCGCTCTCTCCTGGCTCCTCAACCTCCTGGAGGAGTCGATCTCCTCCTGGGACCAGCTTCGCGAGCGCTTCATCGCCAACTTCCAGGGCACCCGCGACCGCACCCTGGGAGTGAACGACCTGCAGCGCGTGAAGCAGCAGCCGGGCGAAACCCTGCACAAGTACATACAACGCTTCACCAACGTGCACGTCAAGATCCCGAAGGCGTCGGACGAGGCCATCATCTTGGCGTTTACCGATGGCGTCAGGGACGTCAAGATGAAATAGGAGCTCGCCATCCATAACGAACTGTGCTCAGCCCTGGAGATGTTCAACCTGGCCAACAAGTGCGCAAGGGTCGAAGAGGGCTGCCTCTTCCTCCTCGAGCTTCCGGAGGCAGACCCCGAAGACAAGAAGGCCAAGGCTAAGGAGGCGAAGCGCAAAGGCCCCGCGGTGCTGGCGGCAGAGCCTGAGATGAAGCGCGGCCGCGACCATGATGAGCCACCCAAGAGCAGCCGCCCGTTCTGCATCTTCCACTACACCCGCAGCCACAACACCAAAGACTGCCAGGAGCTCAGGACGCTCCGCAACAAGCGCCTCGGCCGCTGCCCCGAGCGCGATGGCTGCGGCTACGGTCGTGGAGGGGGCCGCGGCGGGGGCCGCTGGGACAACCGTCAGGACTCGCGCGACCAGCCTCGCGAGGACCGCTGGCGTGACGAGCCTCGCGACGGGCTGCGGCGCGATCAGCCTCGCGAGGCCCGTCCTCAGGGAAATTCTGGCCTCCCTCCGCTGCCGCCACCGCCAAGGAGAAATGACAATGACCGGCGGGATGATGGGGCTGGGGGCTTTTAGGAACCCCGTGCGATCGCTTGCATCCTGGGCGGTGCTCAGGCCCCCGCCTCCAACCGCATCTTCAAGCAGTTCTCTCGTGAGGTGAACGCAGCCCTCCCGAAGCTTGAGGCCGCTCGTCCCCTCAGATGGTCGCAGGTTGCCATCACCTTCGACTCCAAGGATCACCTCAAGTGCGCGACCACCGCAGGCGTGCTCCCCATCCTCTGCACGCCCATCATCAGCAACGTCCTCGTCACCAAGACCCTCATCGACTGTGGCGCTGGGCTCAATGTCCTCTCTGTCGAGAAGTTCGAAACGCTTCAGGTGCCCTATGATCAGCTCATGCCGACCAAGCCCTTCTCAGGAGTGACCGATGGCTCCACCACTCCCCTGGGGCAGGTGCGCCTCCCGGTCACCTTTGGCAAGCGTGATAACTACCACATCGAGCTCATCGACTTCAACGTCGCCCACATCCACCTCCCGTACAATGCCATCCTCGGGTACCCTGCCCTCGCCAAGTTCATGGTGGCAACCCACCATGGCTACAACATCCTCAAGATGCCAGGGAGCGGCGGTGTCATCACGGTCGCCTGTGATGAGAAGGATGCAGTCTGCTCCCTCGAGCGTGCTTACCAGGCTGCGGCGGCTGAAAATTCTGACGACGAAGGCGGCATCCTGCCTCCTGAGGACACACCCAAGAAGAAGAAGCAGCTCCTCCCCAAGAGCCGTCAGGGGACAGAGACCCCCAAGAGCAGCTCCTCAGGCCATGTGTCCATTGCTGGGGCGCCTTTCCCTCCCGCATAGGAAGGCGCGCCCGGTGCTTCCCTCAGGGAGGCCTCGGGGGCTACCACCTGGGGAGCCTCCGACCTGACCGGTGCGACGAGGGAGGTGCTCGGGCACCACTTGGAGGCGTGTTTCGACGCATGCCCCCGCAAGCAAGGAGCACGGCGCGAGGCGCCAGGCTCATGAGAGTTCGTCACCAACGCAACCGAGGAACTTCAGGAGGCGCTGGCCATGCGCGGCGAGCGTCGCCCCGCACCACCCAGTGAAGCTGCTACCCCCGACGTGGGCAGCAGGCTGCGTGTCTGCATCAACATCCCGGGCCTCAACAGGGCCGCATCCCAGGGCCTCTTCTGGCCATCGCGTGTCGGAAGCAGGGGGGCTACCCCTGCAACTTCGTCCGGATGCCCTTCGGCCTCGTGAGCGTGGGTGCCACGCACCAGCGCCTCGCGCAGGCCATGCTCGCGTCTCATGGGACCCGCCATCGCGCGGTCCTTCAGGAGGTCCCAGACCCTCGTGAGCCCCCGGAGCCTCGCGGGCCCCTCGAGCCTCCGGAGCCCTCAGGCTCATGAGGATCAAGCTTCAGCAACTACCTCGACGCTCGAGCAGCATCATTACCAGGTGATCTTTGGTTTGTTCAATTGAGGGCGCCCCTCGGGTTGCATCATCCTCAAGCTGTTTAGGGTCCGCCCCTATAGCTGTATCGCTTTGCGCATGTATCAGAACTGGTTTTCCATTTGATGCGTCTTTTTAAGTATTCCAAACTACATTCCCGGTGCTTCACCATGAATGTCGTGTGCCCTAACAATCCCGCCCTCGACCGCCTCATGATTAAGGGCTGGCACGACGTCTGTGCTCGGGTGCGTCCCTGCAGCGTTGATAAATCCAAGCGACCGAGCTCTGTCTCACGGGCCAGTCCCGTGCACGTCACCTCCCGTGGTCATTGGTGCTTTGTCCTCGCATGAGCTAATCGAGAGTGGGTGAGTTAGGGCGCGCGACCCGGTTCATATAACCGCAATTCGGCGCTTTGCCATCGCAGGAGCCACGCGCCGGATGTTTTTTTCCTCGGGTATGTCGCATGAGAAGACTGGGCACGACGTCTGTGCTCGGGTCCGTCCCTGCAGCGTCGATAAACCCAACGGCTGAGCTCTGTCTGGCGGCCCGGCCCCGCCACGTCACCTCCTGGGGTCCTTGGTGTTTGGCCTTCTCATGCGATGGCCTCCGCAGATTCGTTCAGCGCAGGTTGTCCCCATCACACAGGTTCAATAGGCGCGCCTCGCGCCAGAAGGCTCAGGTGCAACCCGCCTTGAGGTAGGGCCTCGTGAGACCCGCGCTGGCTCACGGGTGCCCAGATACACCTCTTCTAGTTCTGCCGTGCCAGCCATGTGTACGAACAAAATTGGGCTGTACACGCCCGGAGACTCTAATACAGAGCTCCTTTCCCATGCCCAAGTGGAAGCCCCATGCTCCGCGCTAGCAGACGACACGGTCCACCAATGACTATGCCAATGCCCAAGTGGAAGCCCCATGCTCCGCGCTGGCGGATGACACGGTCCACCAGTGACTATGCCCACGCCCAAGTGGAAGCCACATGCTCCGTGCTGGCGGACGACATGGTCGCTCAGCGGCTATGCCCACGCCGAGTGGAAGCCCCATGCTCCGCGCTGGTGGATAAACAACTGAGGGCGCCCTAGCGGCTGCACCAACCTCAGGATGGCCTCTCGGCCCTTTGTCGCGCAGCGTTCCCCTGGGATGCACGCGCGAGGGGGCTAGACATGGGCTACCCTCAGGCCATGCCTGGCGCGTGCAACCTCACCAGGTCCCTGGCACCTGATCTTCTCATGTCCCTCCTAGGCAAAAGCTGGCAAGGAAAGGTATGGGAGATGCTCGCACGTCAAGGGGGACTCCTGAGCATCGCGACTCAGGAGCCTCACTAGTCACGTAGCCCCTCGCCCCTTGGTCTCGTCCTGGTGATCCGGATGCCCCAACGGCGGTCGAGGTATGCGCGGGACTGGGCCCTGCCGACGCAGAGTACTAAGACGCTCCAAATCAACCTCGTCGTCGCCTTGTTCCTCCATGAGAGCTGCTCGCACGTCAAGGGAGACTCCTGAGCATCGCGACTCGGGAGCCTCACTAGTCATGTAGCCCCTCGCCCCTTGGTCTCGTCCTAGTGATCCGGACGCCCCAACGGCGGTCAAGGTATGCGCGAGATTGGGCCCTGCCGACGCAGAGCATAAAAGCAAGCAGGAAGGAAACAAGGCACGAAAGAAATCACAGAGTTCAAACAGTTATTACTTTTTTCGAATTCAAACAAGTCTTACGCCTCCACGAGGCATGATAAATGTCGCAGGTCGAAATCTAGGAGGAGGAGCCGTCACCGCCACGGACGCCGCCGCTGCCTGTCCCGCTCACGGTGAGCTCGTCGTCGATGTCGTTGCCGACGCCTTTCTCGCCACCGCTCGCCTCCACCGCAGGGGGCTTGGTGGTGGGGACGCATGCGAACTTCTGCACCAGCGCGTCCACATCATCCTTCACGGCCGACGCTGCAGCGGCGCAAGACTCAGGGGCAACCGAGGCCATCACCGCGTTGAAATCGAAGCTGGGCTCACGGAGGTAGAGATGGCTGAAGACACGCGTCGCGGCCATGGAGAAAAGGTCGCGGCACTCGTCCTCCAGGATGGCGTCCACCCTGGCGACCGCGCCTTCAAGCACCTCAGCGAGCTTGGAGGAGAGCCCTGCGAAGCCGCCCTCAGGGGCTGCCAGTGGCTCCTCGAATCCTCCCATGCAGATGAAGCACAGTGCCTGGCGAAGCTTGAGCTCGATGGAGGGGAAGGCATCACGCTCCGCGGCCACTTTCTTCTCAGCAGCAGCAAGGGTCTCCTCCCTGGCATCCAGCTGGGCCATCACGTCGGAGACATGCCGGGCATGGGACGTCTGGGGTTCTGCTACCTGATCCTTCAACTTGGCCAGACGCTCGCGCTCCGCAGCTTGGTTGACGGCCGCCTGGGACAGCGCGGAGTCACGATCGACGAGCTCCTCCTCGCGCGCCTTGAGGTCCTGCTCCCTCTGGTGAAGCCGTTGTGCATGTGCGGCTTGTTCCTCCTGAAGGGCCTTCAGGTCAGCTTCTGCCTTGCCACAGCGCTCCGCGGCAGACGCCGCTTTGGCCAGCGCCGCGTCGCGAGCCGCCTTGGCTTCGGTGGCCTCCTTCTTGCTCTCTGCGGTGGCAGCATCAGCCCGATCCCTGGTCGCCTTGGCGGCTGCGTCAACCTGGAGCCACCCAGAAATGAGTCCCAGGCATTCCCTCACCAGGGAGCGCCTGTTGGCGTCTTGAAGGTCGGCCCAGATCCGGCCGAGCGCAGTGTTAGCCTGGAGCCGGGACCAGCGCGTCAGTAGGCGCTCCATTCAAGGGGGCAGTGGTGGGGCAGACTTGGGGCGTTGGAGGCTCCAGGTTCCCCTCCTGCCTGACAAGGGCGGACGACTTCACGGCCTGCTGGCCCACGGGGGCTAGCTCCTCCTGAGGTTGCAGCGCAACGCCCTTAGGAGCGGGTTCCGCCTGGAGAGGGCAGGAAGTCGCCCCACCACCGGTGTTGGGGTTGCCACGGCAGCGGAAAGGAGTGCCGCCTCGTGAGCCTCCGCGCCCCCGGCGCCCGGTTTCTCAACCGGCATCGGCGAGACGCCAGGAGTAGGCGCCACACCCGTGTGCCCAGGTGCAGTGTCGCCGGGGTGCCCAAGGGCCACGCTGAGTTGGCGGGATGCGCTTCCGCCTCCACCGCGTCCGTGGCTGGAGGCTGACGGCGCCCTCCGGACAGGGGGCTCCCTCGGCTCGGTGCTCGCCTTCTTATTCTCCGGCACGTCGTCGCTCCTGGCCGTCGAGAGGAGAAGGGGCCATGAGTACATGAGCAATCTACTATCGACCAAAGGCAAAGCAAGTTACTTACTCCTCTCGCGCGACCCACTTCCTCTTCCTATCCACATTGGCGGTGGTCTGGACGCTTCCGCCCTTCTTCGGCGTGGCGCTGCCGCCTGGTGGGGCGGCGAGATCGCCCTGAGGGGCCGCGATTCGAGGGGCCACGTCTGCCCCAGTGGTGGCCGCCCCGCCCCTCAGCTGCGGCTCAGGCAGGGACAAAACCGGCATCTCAATCGCCCTGCTGGAGCGTGGGGAGTACGCCGAAGGAGGCGCGGCCGCACGTTTCTTCGGGGTCGTCCGGCCGTGTGCCTGCGCGGCCTGGAGGGCAGGCCTTGGCCTCCTGAGGACCCTGGCGAAGTGCAGGGAGTCCGCGGCTGGGGGCTCGTCGGCGTCGTCGTCGTCTTCGAGGTCGCCGGAGGACACCGACACCGGAGAGGGGGGGCGCTCGGGCGGCGTGAGCCCCTGGTCGTCAAAGGAGGGCATGGCAGCGACCAGCTCCTCCATGTCGTCACGATGGTACAGCGGGGCATAGGCCTCAGGGAGGTCCCCAGGGTCGCTATGGAGCAGGGTAGCCACGGCCCTGCCCAGCTCCTTGTCTGACAAGCTGGTGGAACTAAGCCTGATGGTGTCCTGTGCACCCTCGTGCTCCCACATGGGCTTTGAGTGCGACTGGAGCGGCGCCAGGCGCTGCGCCAGGAAGTCCCTCACTATCATTGCCCCGGTCAGTTGCTTGGCCTCCATGTCATGAGAGATCCGCTTCAAGACGGGCTTCGCCCGGGGATCGGTGAGCTTCGTAGAGCCCCACGCGAGGGTCTTCTCAGGCAGCTCCGTCGGGAGCTCCAGGCGCGAATTGAGGCCCCGGGCGTCCAAGAAGACCCAGCAGTGCCTGAAGCCTTCCACCTTCTTCCCGGCTGATGACCCACAAGTATAGGGGATCAATCATAGTCCTTTCGATAATTAAGAGTGTCGAACCCAACGAGGAGCAGAAGGAAATGACAAGCGGTTTTCAGCAAGGTAATTTCTGCAAGCACTGAAATTGTACGTAACAGATAGTTTGATAGCAAGATAATTGGTAACAAGCAAGTAACAGTAACGGTAAACAAGGTGCAGCAAGGTAGCCCAATCCTTTTGAGGCAAAGGATAGGCCAGAACAATCACTAGTAATAGGAAAAGTGTTCTTGAGGGTACACGGGAATTTCGTCTAGTCACTTTTATCATGTTGGTTTGGTTCGTGTTCGCTACTTTGATAATTTGATATGTGGGTGGACCGGTGCTTGGGTGCTGTTCCTACTTGAACAACCTCCCACTTATGATTAACCCCCTCGCAAGCATCCGCAACTACGAGAAAATTATTAAGATAAAATCTAACCATAGCATTAAACGTTTGGATCCAAATCAGCCCATTACGAAGCAGCGCATAATATAGGGTTTAAGCTTCTGTCACTCTAGCAACCCATCATCTAATAACTACTCCACATTGCATCCCCTTAGGCCCATGAATGGTGAAGTGTCATGTATTCGACGTTCACATGACACCACTAAGGGAATCACAACATACATATCATCAAAATATCGAACACATATCAAATTCACATGATTACTCGCAACATGACTTCTCCCGTGACCTCAAGAACAATGGTAACTACTCACAAATAATAATCATGCTCAAGATCAGGGGAGTATTGAATAGCATAATGGATCTGAACATATAATCTTCCACCAAATAAACCATATAGTAATCAACTACGCAAGGTAATTAACACTACTAGTCATCCACAGGTACCAATCTGAGGTTCCGGTACAAAGATTGAACACAAGAGATGAACTAGGGTTTCAGAGGAGTGGTGCTGTTGAAGATGTTGATGAAGATTGGCCTCCCAAAGATGAGAGGGGTGTTGGTGATGACGATAGCTTCGATTTTCCCCTCCGGGAGGGAAGTTCCCCGGTGGAATCGCTCCGCCAGAGGGCAAAAGTGCTCCTGCCCAAGTTCCGCCTCGAGGCGACGGCACTTCGTCCCGAAAGTCCTCCTCTGATTTTTTCTAGGTCAAGTGTGACCATATACCAGAAGATGGGCACCAGAGGTGGGCTGAGGTGGCCACAACCCATCAGGGCGCGCCCAAGGGGGCCTCGCGCGCCTTGGTGGGTTGTGCCCACCTGGGAGGCCCCCTCCGGTAGTTTTATGCTCCAGTATTTTTTATTAAATGCAAAAATAATCTCCGTAAAAATTCAGCTTCATTGGAGTTGTGCAGAATAGGTATCTCTAACGTGCTTTTCTTAGGTCCAGAATTCCAGCTGCCGGTATTCTTCCTCTTTGTGTAAACCTTGCATATTATGAGAGAGAAAAGGCATTAGAATCACTCCCCAAAGCATTATTATTCAACAAAACAAAGTAAATAACAGTAGGAAATCATGATGCAAAATGGACGTATCAACTCCCCCAAGCTTAGACCTCGCTTGTCCTCAAGCAAAAGCCGATATTGAAAAGCATGTCCACATGGTTTGAGAGAGAGGTGTCGATAAAACGAAATACGGACATAGAAGCATCATGCTTATTATCATAACAGTAACAAACTCTATCATAAAAACTCATTTCAATACATTTATATCATATAGCTTCTCATGAGCAAGTAACAATTCATCACAACATAGAAGTATGAAGCATAAACCTTATTGGGAACCAACAAACTATGCTCTCAGTCAACTTTGCAACTACAATTCATCATATTTTCAGGAAGGGTCTCATGTCGGAGACTTTTGGCAAGTACACATACTCAACCATCATTTAGTCTTCTATGATTGCTAACGCTCACGGCATACCCATGAACAAAAAGTTTCAACCAGACACATAAGAAGATAGGGGCTTATAGTTTTGCCTCCCAACTTACTCACCTCAAGGGTGATGTCAACAATAATAACTCATGCCCACCCATATCCAACTAGATATATGTGCCTAGATCTTTCCTCACCACATGATGCTTGCAAAATAAAAAGTAAAAAGGAATAGAGAAAAATACTTTGACTCTTGCATAAAAGTAAATACATAAAAATAAAAGATAGGCCCTTCGCAGAGAGAAGCAGAGGTTGTCATGCGCTTATTGGTTTGTATGCCCAATCCCTTAATGTAAAAGAACGTCACGCTATATTGCCCCCTATGATATCAACCTTTATTATGCAGTCCATCACTTTTATTATTTTGCCATCATAAGTTCGTATAGCGCTCAATTTTCTCTTACACTAATTGATCAAAACACTTTTAGAAGCAATTTTTATTGCCTTGTTGCACCGATGACAACTTACTTGAAGGATCTTTCTCGATCCATAGGTAGGTATAGTGGACACTCAAAGAAAGAATTTGGGTTTGGGTTTTTGGATGCACAAGTAGTATCTCTATATAGTGCGGAATTTTTGGCTAGCAAAGATATTGGGCAAGCACCACATGTTAAAGGATCTATGACAATATAACTTCTATGTGGATATGAACAAACATAAATCATTACGTTGTCTTCCTTGTCCAACGTCAACAATTTTGACATATAATATTTGATGGGGGCTCACAATCATAAAAGATGTCCAAGATAGTGTATTTGCATGTGAATCTTCTCTTCCCTTATTAATTCTTTCATGAATTGCATCATTGACCAATGCTATGTTTGTCAATCTCCAATAAATTTTACTACTTATACCTTTCCTTATGTGATGTCATTACTCACCATAAAATTAGCCTATGATTCTTTTCATTTGTGTTTTTTTTTCTTTTCTCTATTTTGATTGCAACAAGAAAGTAGAGAGACAAAAGCTCAAACTAATCCTTATTACATAACTTTCACACGATTACATAGATAGCTAGGCCATGAAACTAACACACAAAAATAGATCATGCTAAACTTTTATTCAACTAAAGCAAAGGAAAACTAAAGATCAAACTAAAATAGGTAAAGGTGAATAAAAGTGGTGGTGGTATGATACCGGGGCACCTTCCCCAAGCTTGGCTCAAGCCAAGGGGAGTGCCCATAACCGTGTGCTTAAGTCTCCTTCGGTGGTGGTGATGAAGAAGGTGGTGGTGTTGAGGAAGCCTTCTTCTTCAACTTATATTTAAGCATAAAGTTTTCCTCCCTTGGATCATCGTTCTCCAACTCAAGCTTTAATATCTTTTTGCACAATGCCGCCTTGCTCTCCTGCAGAAAACGAGATGGAATAAATTGGACCTTAGGTTTGTATCTTCTAGGGAGGCTTGATTTCTTAAACTCCACATGCATGTCTCCGGGTTGAGGTAATGGATTATCCTCTTCCTCAGAGCTATCATCCTTTACTTCCTTCATGGTAGCATCTTCTTCTTCCTCCGAGGTCCATAGATAGGGGTAAATTTCCCTAAAGATCTTTGGGTCTGAAACATAGGGATCAACATGGCTCTCCCCCTCCGAATCTTGAGACGACATATTTTCAGATCTGTCAGGGAAACAGCATGAAACAAGAACAGAGGATTTTTCTGCGATGTAGTCGTCAAAACAGTCGGGGATATATATAGAGAACTTTTATTCTTGGGAAACAAGTATTTGGAAGGAAAACGGAGTCGGGAAGGCATCCGAGGTGGGCACAACCCACCAGGGCACGCCCCAGGGTGCCTGGCCCGCCCTGGTGTATCGTGCTCACTGTCGGTGTCAAAACCGGAAGATCTCGGGTAGGGGGTCCTGAGCTGCGAGATTAAGATTGATGGGTAATAGGGGACGAAGGAGACGATGTTTACCCAGGTTCGGGCCCTCCTATGGAGGTAAAACCCTACGTCATGCTTGATTGTATTGATATGTATGAAGATTACAGAGTTGATCTACCTCGAGATCAAGTAGCCAAAACCCTAGATGAGCTAGTCTGCCCTCTACAATCTAAACCCCCTGGTTTATATAGACACCGGGGGTACCTAGGGTTTACACATGACAAGTCTTCAGCCGGATGTAAAGACGCCGATCCTCTCATCTTGACTTGGAGTGCACGCCGCGTCTTCGGAGGTTTCCTTCTAGAATACGGGGTCACCGCATATCCGGCCATTCCTATGACAATCATAGAGCGGCCCACCAAGCCGGCCTGTGAGAGATAGGCCGGCGGCCTGAGGACCCCTTATTCCAGGACTCCCTCAGTAGCCCCCGAACTAGCCTCCAACGCCACGGGTCATGACACCGGTAGATTCGCGTGATCAGAGTCTTCGGCTTGCGGGGCGAGTTCTTTCCCCCCTTTATGATCGGCTGGCTCTAGTCCGGCCGCCAATGATACGTAGTTATCCGAACATGTAGTTATCCGGACGCCATAAGTTGTTTAACCTCGAAGGCCAAACGTCAAAGTGTGAACAGTATTTTCTGACAACCTTTCCGACGAAGGGTCGTGGCCCGTCACGGCCGCTGAGCCAGTTACCAAAGCGCGATTCGCGGTTCAAGGCCGTTTCTCTATTGGCACGTCTTATCAACGTGTAGATCGTGTCCCATTTATTACGAGATATGGTCAATGTCCTGGGTTATCCCACGCGCGCATAACGGCACGATAGTTTCGGGAAGAGGCGAGGCCTGCGGCGCAGTAAGAGGGAGGCTCTTGGTATTACGGCACCCCATAAAAGGGAGAAAAACCCCAAGGCCTATTCACGCTCCAAATTCGCACCCTTTGCCTCCTCAACCTTCCCAAGCTCCGAGAGCCCAGATCCAGTTCTTCCTCAATCCTTCCTCCGAGTTCGGCCATGGCTGGTTCAGGCTCCATGGGCAAGTGGGAGGTTTCCTCCGTCACCGACAACGACATCCAAGACCTCAAGCGTGCCGGCTACCTCTCTGCCGACATCGCCCACCGCGCCCCAGAGGCGAACCAGGTGGTTCCCACACCGAAGCCGGGCGAGAGGGTGGTGTTCATCCCCCATTTCATCCGGGGATTGGGCTTCCCGCTCCACCCCTTCGTTAGGGGCCTCATGTTCTTTTATGGACTGGATTTCCATGACCTCCCCCCGAACTCCTTCATGCACATCTCGGCGTTCATCACCGCATGTGAAGCTTTCCTGCGGGTATAGCCGCACTTCGGCCTGTGGCTCAAAGTATTCAATGGCAAGCCAAAGACAGTTGCGGGCGCGCATGCGGATTGTGGAGGGGCGGTCATCAGTAAGCTCCCCCGTGTCGAGTGGCCGGACGGCACCTTCATCGACACGGTCAAGATCTGGCAGAAGGAATGGTTCTACATCATCGAACCAAGGAGCACGGACTGGGCGGCACCTGCCGAGTTCAGATCCGGACCCCCTACGAGACTAACCTCGTGGCTCAAGAAAGGCCTTGACTGGGGGTCAGCCGCAGAGGTAAGATCGCTGCAGAAGCGCATCTCCTCGATGATCCAGGCCAAAATCGAGCTGGTCAACGTGGTCCAGGTCATGCTCCGCCGCCATATCCTCCCCTGCCAGCATCGGTCCTCCCCAATGTGGGCTCACCAGCTCGAGGACCCGGCCACCATGCGTCACTTCTTCTGCACTACCCACGAGAAATTGTGGAAGGCGTTGTTCAAGCTCCAGAAGAGCTGGCCGGCCGAGGAGGAGGACACCGGTCTTGACGCCGAAACTCCCGCCACCTAGGTATACTGAAACCTTTAATTCCCCGGTTCTGTTTTTTGACAAAGACCTGAACCCCTTCTCCCTCATCTTCATAGAAATGGCTGAGCAAGGCCATGCAAATCGACTGCCCAGCCCCGTAGCCCGAAGACCCTCGATTGGATCTATTGGCGGAGATGCTCGTCGTGGCGCCGTATTCAGCGCTAGAGAAGAAGGAGAAGAAGAAGAAAGGAGAGAAGAAGGAGGCCCGAGAGGGTCTTCGTCAAAGCGGTCTTCCGGACTCTAAATCCGAGGAGACCCATGCTTCTTCTACTCACGAGGAAGAGCACGAGGACGAGGGGGAGTGCGGCTCCCCCCTCGCAAGGAAAAGGGCGGCGTCAGCGGACGCCGCGGAAGATCTACCTCCTCCGGTGCCGAAGAGGACATGTCGGACAAAGGAAGTCCTGGCTGATGATAACTCGGACTCCGATAAGGAGTCTGAGTCTTTTGAGAGGGTTTCCCGAAGGAACCCAAGGGCTAAGCCCCCAGCCTAGAGGTATAAATCCGAAGACCCTCTGGATTACTTATATAGAGCTTTTCATGCCTAACGGATGAGCGTCTTTCAATTTGCAACCCCCCACACGATCTCCCCACCGATCAGGTTTCAGACGGGGAGTCTCCGCCCGCCGAACTGGCAGAAACTAGGACTGCGTCACACCCTACGCCTCCTGAGGTCTCGAAAGAGGCCGCGAAGGTGTTATCGCGCCGGGCTCCTTCTGAGCCGAACACCGGCGGCGGGGGTGACGACGTTATGGCTGACGTTAATACCTCGGCCGCTGAAGACCAGGAGAAGGAAACTCCCCTGACAACTGAAAAGGGGAAACGGAGCTCGGCCCAACCCCCTCCGAGGGTATCACCGGAGCACTCTACGCCTCCGGGGGTGCCAGCCGAGTCCCCGACCGGAGGGAGGATTGGCGGGTCAACACCGGTGCCGCCCATGACTGGGTGGCCGGCCATGATGGAGGAAGCTTTATTCGGCTCCTCCATTGACGAAGATCACCGTGCCCTTATCGGTGCGGTTTTGCAAGGCATTTAGTCCGTTGATAGTGGACTGAAAGAGGCCTTCAACGGTCTCTTGACGGGCTTCAAGGAGAGCCACATAATACTCTTTATTCCTGAAAAAGATAACTTACCGAATTTATGCAACTCTTATAAGTGTAGTAGCCCCCTAGCCCTGGGTGAGTTTGAAAAACCCACCCGGGGGTCGAATGTATGAAAATCAGAAATGATGCTCAAAGCACCCTTTGTTCCTTACTATAATAAGAGCTCCGAAGAGTACGTAGGAGAGGGTCTGAATCTGACAGCTCGGGAGTTTTAATGCACATAAGTTGTTTTGTAGACCTCGTCGGCGGCGGCGGCCTCCAACGCAATGGAGCTTGCCGAGCTAAATCGGAAGCTCAAGAGCTCCGATGAAGAGCTCGATCGCCTGAACAAGAGGTTCGACAAGACACAAGGTGAGTCCGAATTGTATCATTCGGGTCTATTTGTCCATCCTCACTGATTGAGATATCCGGATTGTTATCCCTAATTGTATTTACTTATTGTTACCACAGTTGTGGCCGTGGAGGTCGAGAACCTCAAGGCCGAGTTGGCAAAGACGAGGCAGGAGGCCACGGATGAGAAGGCGGCGGCCGAACGAGCGGCAGCCGACCTGTCGGCGTTAAAAGCCGTGAGCGACAAGCATGAGGCCCGGGTGGTAGAGGTGCAGCTGGAGCTCAAGGATGCCAACACGAAGTGTGAGGCCCTTGAGCAAAAGAATGGGGACCAGGCCACCGAACTATCCTCGCTGAAATCCGAACTCAAGTTGGAGCGAGTTGAGAGGTGGTTCTTCGAAGAAGAACTCCGCCAAGTCAAGGCGATCGCAGATGGTAAGCCGTACTTACTGCGGTGTGCCTTTGGTGGTAACAGGTTTGCATTGCTCCCCTGGGTGTGGCGTTCCTCAGGCGCTTTTATGGACCTCCCGAGGAGTGCAGCGGACGCGAACAGATACTTCGCCTCTCGGGATGGGGATGTCGAGCGTCGGCTGTTCTGGGCGCAATTTCAAGCCCCCGAGCATCCTCCCCTCCTGAGCAAGCAGATGAAACAGTTAATGGAGCTGCACAGGATGGCGGGGCCAGCCATGAGGGACCTCTGCATCCGGCTGTGGCCTGCAGAGCCGTTGCCGAGCAGTTACTTTGGATTGGTGCAGAAACTGTGCGACGCTGCGCCTCGGATTGACGCTATAAAACGTTCTACGTGCATCCAGGGGGCTCGGATGGCCTTTGCAAGGACCATGGTGCACCTGTCGGGGCTCAAGCCAACCGAGATGGCCACCGCGCCTCCACCCCCTGGGAAGGAGCATAGGCGCCCCGAGAAATACTTTTCCACTGTGATGGACGGTGCTCGGGCGATAGAAGCCCAATGCCCAAAAGATGTAATTTATGAATGAATGTTTTGTCATGTATCCGATGACTGTTCCGCTTTATAATGCGGTTGCATGGTTTATCATGTCTTTTAAGCTTTGTATTATTTTGACTCCTGTGTGGCCGTTTTATCTGAAAGTTGTGAGTCGTCGGCTTCAGCCCCCATGTAGATACTACACGAGGTGTTTCTGCCTCCGCACTGTGACCCTTAGCCGAAGTATCGGTGCCCGAAGGCGGTAGTGCGAGGGGAACAAGGCAATCGGACTATAATGCTTTAGTGCTTTCAGTTAGCCGGAGGAGCTTGAATGCGGGGGCTGATGACGAGCCCCCAGTGTTTTGTGATATTCGGATACACCAAGGTTGACACCAGCATCACATGGTTTGCAATAGTACAAACCCCTCGTATAACACGGAATAACCTCTATCGGTTTTTAGTTTGACACTTATGCTCGGATTGCAGACCGGTTCTCGCTTATTATGACAGTCGGTTTTCGGCTTTCTCCACTGAGGTGCTTGACCAGGCGAGTCAGAAGCACAATCACAGTGGTTCTCCCTTTACCCTTTTAGCCAAACGAGCGGAACGTAAGAGGGCAAGCACAGGAGCCGGGCAACCTAACCATTGACCCAAGACATAATTCGGAACCAATTCATATAAAGAAAAATCCGAGACGCCGAACACATGAATAGTAGTGCCGGGGTGATGCTTGGGGCGATTTTTATATTCGAGCCCCCGGTCTATTAGCCGGTCGCATCGTATTATGTACCGAACAACTTTTTTGCTATGGGCGTTAGCGAGTAGAGAACAGAGTATGTGACATAAAATACTACAAGGAGGCCGTAAAGGATGCTCTTTATTTCAGATGAATTCTTACAACTCAAACTGCCGAAGCAACTGTTATAGGTTTTTTGGAAAAAATAAGGTATACAAAGGAGAGGCTTTACCCGGGGTCTACAATGGGTGGCTTGACGTCCTCGATGTGCCCTGTCGCCTGTCTACTCCTTTGCCCCTGAGGGGGTTTCATTACTTTAAAGGTAACTGCTATCGGCGAACGGACCTTTGGAAGAAGATCTTGAGAAGTTTCCATGGTGTGAATGGGCTTTACGCTTAGCAGGTCCTAGATGGTACCTGTAGTTTGTCCGAAGACGTGTGTTGGCAGTAGTTCGGTCCAGCCGAACACTTACCCTTTGATCGTGGGTCCCCACTGCCGCCCATGGTATTTTGAGCACAAAGTTGTGCCTTCTTGGCACATACTTTGCAGGAACTAGGGTTGTGCTGCGGGGGGCGTATCCCTATTTTTGCTGGGCGGAAGGTGATTCCGGAAGTTCGGGTTGAGGCTGAACTCGTTTGCTATCACGACGCGCCTTTATGGCTGATTTGGTCGTCGGCCTATTGTCGCCGCACTGGAATTTGGCTGCCAAGGCCGCCGTATGCTCCTCAGTTCGGAGAGAGCGCTCTGTGTTGACGTTGACAGTAATGACCCCCTGGGTCCGGGCATCTTGAGCTTCAGGTACGCGTAATGGGGGACGACATTAAAGCGAGCGAATGCTGTGCGGCCGAGAAGGGCATGATAACCGCTGCAAAAAGGGACAATGTCGAAGATCAAGTCTTCGCTACGGAAGTTGTCGGGCGAGCCGAACACCACTTCCAGATTTACGGTGCCCGAGCAGCGGGCTTCGACGCCTGGAATCACTCCTTTAAAGGTAGTGCTGTTAGGTTTGATCCTTGACGGATCTATACCCATCTTTTTCACTGTGTCTGAGTAAATCAGATTAAGGCTACTTCCTCCGTCCATTAGGACTCTAGTGAGGTGAAACCCATCGATAATTGGGTCTAGTACGAGGGCTGCCGAACCCCCGTGACGGATACTGGTCGGATAATCCCGTCGGTCGAAAGTGATCGGGCAAGCCGACCATGGATTATACTTCGGGGCTACGGGCTCCACGGTGTAGACCTCCCGAAGGGCACGCTTCCTCTCCTTCTTTGGTATATGAGTGGCATATATCATATTCACAGTTTTTACCTCTGGAGGGAACTGCTTTTGTCCCCCATTGCTTGGACCACGGGGCTCGTCATCGTCCTCGCTGCGTGGGCTCTTGCTTTGCTCCTCGGCTGCGAGTTTGCCAGCTTGCTTGAATACCCAACAATTACGGTTGGTGTGGTTAGAGGGCTTGTCCTGAGTGTCGTGGATCTGGCAGGGCCTATCCATAATTTTGTCCAGCGTGGTAGGTTTGTCTTTATTTCCTTTAGAGGGTTTCTTCCGCTATCCGGATTTCGGGTTGCGGAAGCCGGCATTGACGGCCGTGTCCTCCGCATCGCCGTTGCTGTGGCGGCGTTTGTTTTTCTTGCGTCGTGGTTTTTCGATTCCATCCCGGACTTCAGAGGTGCCGGGGTCTTTGGGGTTATGGCTGCGTCAAGCTAGCCAGTTATCCTCACCCGCGCAAAAGCGGGTCATTAGTGAGGTGAGGGAGGACATTGTCCTCGTCTTGTCCTAGCCGAGCTGACGAGCTAGCCATTCGTCCCGGATATTATGTCTGAAACAGGCTATTGCCTCGGCGTCCGGGTAGTCAACGATCTGGTTTTTCTTGGTCAAGAACCGATTCCAGAACTGCCGAGCCGATTCTCCTGCTTTCTGGACAACATTGCTCAGGTCGGAAGAGTCCGGAGGCCGGACATAAGTGCCCTTGAAGTTAGATCGGAAAGCATCCTCGAGCTCTTCCCAGCTCCCGATGGAGTTTTCGGGGAAACTGTTTAACCAGTGTCAAGCTGGCCCCTTAAGTTTTAGGGGCAGATACTTGATGGCGTGGAGGTCATCTCCTCGTGCCATATGAATGTGAAGGAGGAAGTCCTCAATCCACACGGCTGGGTCTGGTGTCCCGTCGTATTGCTCTATGTTAACGAGTTTAAACCCTTCAGGGAACTGATGCTGCATCATCTCGTCTGTGAAGCACAGTGGGTGGGCAGCGCCTCTGACCCGAGCTATGTCATGCCTACGATCGACGGTAGGCCGGGTCTGGTATTGTTCCCGACCTCTATTGTTGCGGTCGAGCCAAGACCGGTATCCGTCCCGTCTAGCGGGGGGGAGTACTCTCTAGATCCGTAGATGGATCTTGTGTGGCCTGCTCTGTAGTCCAGGTCCTGTTGTAAATTGTACCTGTCATCATGCCCCGCTAGTTGTTTTCCTCTCCTGCGGGGTGCTTCAGGCCTGTACTCGGCCTCGCCGGCCGTTCTATCCCGTCCTCGAGGAGGGTGGTCGGGTCGGTCGTACGGAGTATGCCTGGGAGGCAATGTTTCGAAGGCCTCGTCATCGAACTATGGCAGCAGCCGCCGGCGAGGGTAGCTCTTGGGTTGGTCCGGTAGATCGGGACCGTACCCTTCTTCGGCTGCCAAGACCCTCGTCCATCTATCATTGATGGTGTCTTGTTCGGCTTTGAGCTGCTGTTGTTTTGCCTTCAGGCTTCGGGCGGTGGCTAGAAGCTGGCGCCTGAACCGTTCCTGATCCGTAGGATTATCGGGGACGGTGAACTCTTCGGCTTCCAGGTCGTCCTCCTCCTCGGGGGGGAGGTAGTTATCGTCCTTGGAATCATTAGGATCCTCGGTGTCGTGCCGATCTTCGGGCTTTTCCTGGTCCTCCATTGGCTGTTCAGGGACTTCGGGATCGCCGAGCTCATTCGGGGTATCGTTTTCCCCGGTGCCTGCAATGGCTTCCCTTCCCTTGTGTGCCTTAGATCGCTTGCGCTGTTTCCTGTGCCTTGGCGGTGCCTCTTCGGATTTATCGCCATTGTTCTGAGGGGTGCGATTGCCCTTATCATCGGGGGTGTCTATCATGTAGACGTCGTAAGTGGAGGTGGCAGTCCACCGCCCAGTGTTCACAGGGGCGGGGGCGTCGTCCTCTTCCTCCATGTCTTCTGCCTCCTCGGAGGCGTAGTCCAACATATCGGTTAAATCCTCGATAGTGGCTACCAAGTGGGTGGTGGGTGGGTCGAAAAATTCCCAATGACCTGCCTCTAGACCGATCTGAGCATGGGTCGAGGTCGGGTAGTCTGTGGTCTTTATTGTTAGGATCCAATCCAGTGCCTCGTTAAGCACTAAGAGCTCGACCGGATTAATCTGCCTAGGACTTCCGGAGTTGACCTCCGAAGTGTCCGTGCAAAGAGTGTGTTCGGCAGGGGCCGACCCCCGGCCCTCAGGTACTATAACCGAATCTGGACTAGGAGCCAGGTCATCGGCAGGGATAGACCCGAGGGAGGGGTCGAGAAGGAGACCCGAAGTTAAGGCTTCGGGGACTTCGGGCTCGTCAGATGAAGCTGCGAGCCCGGCAAATGAAAGGTCGCCCCGGGGGTCTACGGGGAAATCTAGGTTCCCGAACCTGATCTCTTGATCGGGGGTGACAATCCCGATCTGACCAAGACGGCCAGTCGGGTCCGCATGCAGCACGATGTTGCCGAAAGCGAGAAACTGTCCAAGAGCTAAGGATTCCCCGCTGCGGACTTCATCGCTAAGGATCAGGCGAGCCATCAATTCCTCTTGTGATCCCATAGCGGAACTCTCAGTGAAAGCACCAATGTCAGTGTCAAAACCGGCGGATCTCGGGTAGGGGGTCCCGAGCTGTGAGATTAGGATCGATGGGTTACAAGAGATGAAAGAGACGGTGTTTACCCAGGTTCGGGCCCTCCTATGGAGGTAAAACCCTACGTCCTGCTTGATTGTATTGATGTGTGTGAATATTACAGAGTCGATCTACCTCGAGATCAAGTAGCCAAAACCCTAGATGAGCTTGTCTGCCCTTTACAATCTAAACCCTCCAGTTTATATAGACATTGGGGGTACCTAGGGTTTACACATGGTAAGCTTCCAGCCAGAAATAGAGACGCCGATCTTCTCATCTTAACTTGGAGTGCACGCCCCGTTTTCGGAGGTTTCCTTCTAGAATACGGGGTCACCGCCTATCCGGCCATTCCCGTGCTAATCAGAGAGCGGCCTACCAAGCCGGCCTGTGAGAGATAGGCCAGCGGCCCGAGGACCCCTTAGTCCAGGACTCCCTCAGTAATCAACACTACTAGTCACCCACAGGTACCAATCTGAGGTTCTGGTACAAAGATTGAACACAAGAGATGAACTAGGGTTTGAGAGGAGATGGTGTTGTTGAAGATGTTGAAGAAGATTGGCCTCCCAAAGATGAGAGGGGTGTTGGTGATGACGATAGCTTCGATTTCCCCCTCCGGGAGGAAAGTTTCCCCGGCGGAATCGCTCCGTCGAAGGGCAAAATTGCTCCTGCCCAAGTTCTGCCTCGAGGCGGCGACGCTTCGTCCCGAAAGTCCTCCTCTGATTTTTTTTCTAGGTAAAGTGTGACCATATACCAGAAGATGGGCACCGGAGGTGGGCCGAGGTGGCCATAACCCATCAGGGCGCGCCCTGGTGGGTTGTGCCCACCTGGGAGGCCCCCTCCAGTAGTTTTCTGCTCCAGTATTTTTTATTAAATGCAAAAATAATCTCCGTAAAATTTCAGCTTCATTGGAGTTGTGCAGAATAGGTATCTCTAACGTGCTTTTCTTAGGTCCACAATTCCAGCTGCCGGTATTCTCCCTCTTTGTGTAAACCTTGCATATTATGAGAGAAAAGGCATTCGATCACTCCCCAAAGCATTATTATTCAACAAAACAAAGTAAATAACAGTAGGAAATCATGATGCAAAATGGACGTATCACCGGCCTTCAGGAGCATATTCCCGCTCTGGACCGCGACGAAGGAGACACACGCCGACCCCTGCGCGCCGTCATGAAGCCGCAAGCTGAAGAAATGGCGAAAGAGGGCCACCAAGGGCCTCACGCCTACGAAGGCCTTGTAGTAGAAGGCGAAGACGGATAGGAGCAAGATGGAGTTGGGCTGAAGATGGAGAGCCTGGATCCCATAATGCTCGAGGATGGCGGTGAAGAACCCCGAGAAGGGCGGGACGAGCCCGGAGAAGACGTTGTGGAGAAAGAAGTGGTAGACTGTCTTCGCCAAGGTGAGCTGCTCCGCAGAGCCGCACCAGATCAGGGTCTCCCCCCACTCGTTGGAGACGCCCGCTGTAAATAGGAGCGCGGGGTCAAGGTCCCCCTCCTTGGCAATGGTGGATGCCGTGAGCGCCGGCAAGGGAAAGAAGAGGACGAGGTCTGAGCCTCGGGTTTCGACTTCCCGGCAGGCAACATCCACAAAAGCCCTAATGGAAAAGAGCAAGAGGAAGGGCGGCACGGCGCCGAGATCTGGAGGAAGTTCACGCGAAGGAAAGGGGATCTAAGCAAGGAAGCAAAGGCACGAGGGAGAAGAGCAATGATGGCTCGGCAGCGGGTGCCGGGCTTTTTGTCAGCCTGGGTAGTTGCGGAGGCAACGTGGGAGCGGAGGCGTCCGTGTCCTGCCACGCGCCACGTGTCGAGACTGGCCCGCAGACGGTTGGGCCCGAGGGCTACTGTCGGCGTTCTGGGAACGGGGGTACCCAGACCTACCTGCGTGTGGCCCAGCGCGTGGCCCACCTCGACGGCCCAGTACGGCCCGGCGGCGAACCCCTCAAGACAAGGCCCTCGTGAGGCCCCCAGCCTCGCGAGGAGAACGACGACAAGACCTCCAGGGGAGCGGCCTCTTCAGGCTACCTCCCAAGGAGCGGAGATTCCTATGCAATGCCTGGCCTCAAGAGGATAGGATGACATGAGCGGTGACAACCAAGGCCAGGCGGGCGCAGGGAGGACAGTTTCTGCTTTGGTTCTAAGGAGGCAAGGACGTACGCGGGTTCCCAAGGGACCCCCCAAAGGTTTCCCTTTCGGTGCAACGAGACCACTACCACAAGCCCTACAGGACGGATGTCATCGCCGAGCCCTCCTCTGCGTCACGCCCTGATGCTTTGCAGGCGAAGACCACCTTTAGTCAGGATAAGCTGTACCTCCTGTCCCCTTTCGAATTAGGCCGTTGTGGGATCCCTTCCCGCCTGTGCGATAAGGGAAGAGGACCAGGCCCGCTATAAATAGGGACTAGCCACCATCGTAGAGGGGGATGAGATCCACCCTCACTCAAGAGCCCCCGTGAGGTCGCTCAACCACTATACTAGTTCATCCACAAACCTCCTCGTGAGGCCAATCCACCAAAGCAGGAGTAGGGTTTTACACCGCAAGGTGGCCCGAACCTGGGTAAATCTCTCATGTTCTTCTTCTCGTTTGCTCGCGTGCATTCTGTAGGGCTTGGCTGTGGGGTGGCGAGCTTGTGATTTGAGCTCGGAAGGATCTTCGCACACGCCCCACGGTTTGAACCTTCTTGGGTCTGCGGAGCCCGATTTCCGACAGTTTTTTAATGGTAGAATCCGCAAGATGCAAGTTTAGGGAACAATCTTGAATATTGGTGAGACCAAGCACATCACAAAGAGTTTTAGGTATATTTGAAACACTAGCACCAAGGTCACACAAAGCATTGCATTCATATTTATTGATCCTTATTTTGATAATAGGTTCCCACTCATCATGCAATTTTCTAGGGATAGAAACTTCAAGCTCAAGTTTCTCATTATAAGCTTTTATCATTGCTTCCACTATATAATTAGTGAAAGCCTTGTTTTGTTCATAAGCATTGGGTGAGATAATAATGGTTTGCAACAAGGAAATACATTCTACTAAAGAGCAACTTTCATAATTAAAGTCCTTGTAATCCAAGATAGTGGGCACATCACTAGTTAAAGTTTTGACCTCTCCAAACCCACTTTTTCAGTTTTAGCATTAAAATCATCACCCTCCAAGCAAGCAGGACGCTCACTAGCTAAAGCTGACTCATCTCCAGTCCCCTTATCATTTATATTCAGAGAGGTAAACAAAGATTCAATAGGAGAAGTACCAATCATTTTAAGATCTACATCATGGTTCCGGTAAAAACCGGGTGAAGAGCCTTTTCTAAGAATTCCCGCTTAGCTTTCAGCTTAACAGTCCTTTCCTTACTTTCATTAATAGATATTTGGAAGTATTTAATAGTCTCATTAAAATCATGCTCGGGTGGCAAACTTTTACTTTTTAGAGTTTCTACACAAGAGCAATTATATCCATGTTTTTAGCCAAAGTATCAATCGTATGCAACTTTTCTTCTACCATAGTATTAAAAATCTTTTGAGAACTAATAAATTATTTAATTTTGTTCTTAAGATCATAGGGTATCCTATTAGAATTTTTAGAAGAGTTTCCATAAGAATTACCATAAGAGTTGCAATATTTATTAGAGGAGTTACCGGGATACGGCCTGGCATTCAAATTTCCTCTATAAGCATTATTGTTGAAATTGTTTCGCGAGATAAAGTTCACATCAATAGAATCATTATTTTGCTCAATCAAAGTAGACAAAGGCATATCATTTTGATCAACATGAGTATTTTTTATAGCAATTATATTCATAAGAGCATCCACTTTTTCACTCAAAGTAGTGATTTCTTCAATAGAATTTACCTTCTTACCAGTTGGAGCTCTCTCCGTATGCCATTGGGAATAATTTGTCATGATGTTGTCCAGAAGTTTTGTGGCCTCTCCCAAGGTCACATCCATAAAGGTACCACCTGCAGCAGAATCTAGAAGATTTCTAGACACAAAGTTTAGTCTAGCATAGAAATTTTGGATAATCATCCACAAGTTTTACCCATGAGTAGGACAATTTCTAATCATCAATTTCATTATCTCCCAAGCTTGTGCAACATGTTCTTGATCATGTTGTTTAAAATTCATTATTTGATTTCTAAGGGAGATGATCTTAGCAGGAGGAAAATACTTGGAAATAAAAGCATCTTTACACTTATCCCATGTTCCCATACTATTACGTGGTAAAGATTAAAACCAAGCCTTAGCTTTATCTCTTAATGAAAAAGGAAATAATTTTAATTTCAAAGCACCATTATCCATGTCCTTTTTATTTTGCATATCACAAAGTTCAACAAAAGTATTAAGATGAGAAGCGGTATCCTCATGAGGACTTCCCGAAAATTTATCTTTCATGACAAGATTTAGCAATGCAACATTAATGTCAAAAGCCTCCGCACTAGTGGCGGGTGGAATAGGAGTACTAACGAAATCATTGTTATTTGTATTTGTAAAGTCACACAACTTAGTAGTATCTTGAGACATGGTGACTGAACGAGCAAAGTAACAAGCAAGACAAGACAACTAGCAGGCAAAGAAGTAAACTAGTAACAAGCAAAGATAAATATTTTTGTATTTTTGATTTTTTTATGAGACAAACTAAATATAGCAGAAAATAAAAAGAAGAACAAGTGAATGATAATTTGTGTGAAGTTGCTTGATAGTTGGTGATGATATTCCCCGAAACCGACGCCAGAAATCCTTCCTGATACTTGTGATCTGCGTTGGGTTTTACGTGAAGAGGAACGGGTAATTGCAGCACAATACGGGTAAGTATTTCCCTCACTTATGAAACCAAGGTTTATCAAACCAATAGGAATATCAATCAACAACCGTCTTTAGCGGCTGCACACAAAAGAGCAAACAACTTGCACCCAACGCGGGCAAGAGGGTTGTCAATCCCCTTGATCTCGTTATTTGCAAGAAAGTGAAGTGTGTAGATAACAGTAGATAATTGTAAATTGCAAAAAAAAATAAAAGGTAAATAAAGGCAGCAAGGTATTGTAACGTTTATGAATATATATATAGATGAATAGACCCGGGGACCATAGTTTCCCTAGCGGCATCTCTCGTGAAAATAAGCATACGGTGGGTAAACAAATTACTGTGGGGCAATTGATAGAAAAGCGCATAGTTATGCGATATTCATGGCAATGATCATGTGTATATAGGCATCACATCCAAGAAAAATAGGCCGACTCCTGCCTGCACCTATTACTATTACTCCACTTCAAGAGCGCTTCTATGCTTGCCTCTCTACGTATTAAGTTCATGACAAACAGAGTAATGCATGGAGAACGATGACATAATGTAGACAAAGTAAACTCAATTAATATGAATAAATCCCATCGTTTTATCCTTAGTGGCAACAACACAAAGACGTATCTTGTCCCCTTCTGTCACTGGGATATAGAAACCCGTCAGGTTGAACCCACTACAACGCACCCCTCTCACTGAAGGAAGATCAATCTACTTGGCCAAAGCAAATCAATAGACCAGAGAGAATTACGAAGCTATAATGATCATGCAAATAAGAATCATAATATTCAGAGGTGACTCAAATACTTTTCATGAATAATCTGAACATAAACCCACAATTCATCGGATCCCAACAAACACACCGTACAAAAGAATTACATCGGATAGATGAAAGCGAAGATGCAATTATCATTGTATTGAAGATCAAGAGAGAGAGAGAGATAGCCATCTAGGTACTAACTACGGACCCGTAGGTCTGTGGTGAACTACTCACATATCATCATTAGGGAATCAAGATTGATGAAGAGGCCCTCCATGATTGATCCCCCCTCCGGCAGGGTGCCAGAACGGAGCTCCGGATGGGATCATGACGGAACAGAGACTTGCAGCGGCGGAAAAAGAGTTTGAGGATGCCCTCCAGGGTTTTTGGAACATATGTGAATTTTTACGCCAGAGAACGGGGTCTGGAGGGCCACCAGGAGGCACAAGCCATCAGGGCGCGCCGACCCCTCTGGGCGCGCCCAGATGGCTTGTGCCTCCCTCGTGCGGTCTCCTGTCTTCTCATGAGGCTTCCAGGTCTTCTTTTGGTCCCGAAAAAATCATAAAAAAAGTTTCAGAGCAATTGGACTTCGTTTGGTACTGTAAACCTGGAAAGTAAAAAAAAACACGCAGAAACATGAACTGGCACTGGGTCAATAGGTTAGTGCTCAAAAATAATATAAATTAGTACATTATTACTCAAAAAGTATCCTAGAATTACAATATAATAGCATGGAACAATCAAAAATTATAGATACGATAGAGACGTATCAGCAGGGTGCCGGAACAGTGCTCCGGATGAGTTTTCTTTACTACAGAGGCTTGCGGCGGCGGAGCGGAAGTTCTAGGTTAAATTCTGTTTTTTTGGGATTTATAGGATTTTTAGCGTTGGAATCACGCTAAACGGAGCCACGGGATGGTCCCAAGCTATCAGGGTGCGTCACCCCCCTGGGCGCACCCTGATGGCTTGCGAGCACCCGGTGGCCCCCCTCTTGTGGTTCTTCGCTCCAGTATTTCTTATTTGCTCTAGAAAAATAATTCAAAAAGTTTCGGGCGATTCCAAGAACTATTATTTTCTACACAAAAACAACAACACTGTAATTCTGCTGAAAACAACGTCAGTCCGGGTTAGTTCCAATTAAATCATACAAAGTGCATCAAAACCATATAAAAGTATTGTAAACATAGGTAAATATGGCATCAATAAATTATCTATACGTTGGAGACGTATCAACATCCCCAAGCTTAATTCCTACTCGTCCTCGAGTAGGTAAATGATAAAAGATATAATTTATGAAGTGTGAATGGTAACATAGTATATAAGTTTGATCAATGATAATTCCTATCACTCGTTCTAGCATCATAAACAACAACTCTTTTCTCATAAAACTTCTCACGGTCAAGTAGCAAGCTATTCACATGTTAAAGTATAGACCATAAACTTTCTTGAAAACCAACAAACTATATTTTCAGTTATCAAACAATTACGATTCATCTTATTTTCAGGAAAGGTCTATGTAAGAGCTTTGATTTAGTAAATTCCACATACTCAACTATCATTTAGTCGTCCATGATTGCTGACACTCAAAGCATATTTTTAGAACAAATAGTTTCAGTCAAACACATAGGAAGATAGGGGCTTAATATTTCGCCTCCCAACTTATTTATCTTAGGGATAATGTCAACAATAATGAATCATGATCACCTATATTCAACTGGATATATGTGCCGGGATCCTTCCCCACCACATGATGCTTGCCAACTAAAGAATTAATAGGTTGGAATAGGGATGAACATTATTGAGTATTTCATAAAAGTAAATACAGAAAAGTAAAAGATAGGCCCTTCGCAGAGGGAAGCAGATGTTGTCATGTGCTTTAATTTTTTGGATGTGCAAGCTATTAATGGAAAAGAAAGTCACTTTATATTTCCCCTTGTGATAGCAACCTTTATCATGCAGTCTGTCGCTTTTATTTCTTCACCTTCACAAGTTCGTACAAAGCTTATTTTCCCTTTCAATAAAAGATCATACATATTTAGGAGCAATTTTTATTGCCTTGTTTGCACCAATGACAACTTAGTTGAAGGATCTTATTCAATCCATAGGTAGATATGGTGGACTCTCATGGCAAGAAGCTGGGTTTAAGGGTTTTTGGATGCACAAGTAATATCTCTATTTAGTACGAATTTTTGGCTAGGGAAAGATCATAAGAAAGCACCACATGTTAAAGCATCCATGACAATATAACTTCTATGTGTGTAGCGACCCGACCCAAATGGATCAGTGCCTCTGTGCTTTGTGTGCCATCCCTGGATCAGTATGCTGGCACACATAGTACTTCGATGAAATACCATAACATCACATGTAAAATAAATGCCGTAGATCCAGAGTATACCTTATATCACAGCGGAAACAAATCAATTGGGGTGTGGAGTCCCATCAACGCCAACGGCAAGTTGAGTGTAGGCCGTAACCCTATATCGTAACTCTTAGTCATCGTAGAAATAATTGTAACATGAGACGTTGCAGCCGTGTAGGTCAGTACATTGAATGTACCGGCAAGATCACAATTGAAAGTAGATCCAAAGTCTATACTATATGCAGTATGGCTTTGTGGCTCTGTGTCTGAGTTTTTTTTTTTTTGCATAAAAGATGGTTTTATTTATTTTCCCTACATCAAAGGAATATCAGGAGTCTTCACTACAGAGTTATCTACCATGACATGGTTCTGCCAACCAATGTGTCATAGCCCACAAGTATCATAAGTTGCCCACGGTTAGTTATCAATCAGGTGTTCAGAGTTCAGAAATAGATCCAAGTCCAGAGGCTCAAATTGTCCGTAACCGGGGACACGGCTGATCGATTAGGTTTTAACTCTGCAGAGTGTTGTGCACTTTACCCACAACAATCATTCCTTCCCTGTGAGTCCTCGCACTACCGGGTGTTCGAGAACAGGACGAAAGAAACATGGTCTTTCAAAGAGTTCCCCTGACCACTGCCAGTGGCCATCCCATCCTACCGTAGATCTACTTCTCGTAGCACTGGTCCAGTCAAAGTCACTAGGATGATCAACCAAGCCAGAGCCCATACTAACTTGTGGCTGCATAGGTAAGCTTCCGGGCATGAAGTATACTTCCGTCTCTTTGAGTCTCGGTGAAGCTTTCCGCAAGATGTCATGGCGCTTCTCCATGCAACCCGGCCATCCACTGGTTACTCCAGGGTGCCCATCAAAACCATCCTTCACCCAGTAGTGTGTATTGAAAACCTGTCTCGGGTCTCGAAGTCTTGAGGTCTTGAAGATGCAGGCATTGAAGATGCCATCATGGAGTAGTCGTCTTTGACATAAAGTCCTCCTTGTCACACCACTCACGAACAATCATAGGAAGATGGGTTCCTACCCCATGAATTCTACTCAACCACAAGAATTCAATATCACTACTGGAGGGATTTGTTGAAAAGGTGACTACATGCAAGTAAAACATAGGTATAAGAAAATGGTCAAAGAACTTGCATGTACTGTTGATGAAGTTTATCGCTCTCAAAATTTCGTATAATTCTACTCGTCACACTCCGAGCAATCTATCATAAACGGATAAAATCCAATAAACATCCATGCCAAAAAGAAGAACGAAAAGAACATAAGAACAAAATATTTCATAGTGAGAAAATAACAACATACTAAGGTTTAATAGGAAAAAAGGTTCTTGTGGCCTTGTAAGGTGAAAGGTGAAGAAATCAACTCAAAAAAGTCAATGGATGATGAACTATCGATCTATAAGTTTACGTTTGACATGCTATGGAATACGATCAAAAGTGTAGAGAGAATAACATGAATGTTTTTTGACAGATAGCATATGACGTAAGAATTTATATGCAAAAAGGATCAATTGAAATGGAGCACTACAACGCAAGTTATAGCAAATTGAAGTACAAATTTAATTTGAATTCAGAAAGGTCAAAATCATTTGAATTGAAGCATGGTGCTTGTGAAAAGAAAGTATATAACACAAGTGTTTAGGTGCAAAAGGAATCAATTGAAAATGTGCTACGGTTTTTAAGATACGATCAAATCAATGTTTGAACTCAATTTTTAATTGCTCAAATTTTAAAGGTTTAAAAGTTGAAACTAATGAAATTACTGGACATAGGAAGACAATATGAGCATGTAGGAAAAAGAATTACTTGATTCGGAACAACGGATGAAAAGATAGAAGTAATTCAATATGGTATTAAAGTGTGTGGCAACACTTTTGTAAACTAGAGTAATCTGAATATGTTCAAAATTATATGTTGAAAATATAATTCTAATTGAACGAACGGAAAGATTACTTTGATATGAATCTCATGCAATTGGATTCATTGGAAACAGAGCTACGGATAAAAAATATATGATCAAAAGAAGTTTGAATGAACGAGTAAAATGTTATGGCCAGTTGAAAAATCAGGGCCAAGCTGTTTTACGGAAGAAAAAGAGCTATGTCTAAAAGAATTTTACTACTAATGTGTAAATACAGAGACTAAATGATAATCTAATTATTCTACTGTATACTAGTCTAGGAATAACAAACTACGAGAGTATAAAAGAAAATATGAAGAGAGTACCTTCAGAATGCAGAGAAGAGACAACTTCAAAAAGGAGACGACTTCCAAAATTCCCACCGGAGAGAAGAAAAATATTTTTATTTTATAAACCTAGTCAAACCAAAATATTGATTTAACCCAAATTGAATGATTTTTTCGTGCTCCTATGGTTTTATATTTATAGGTGGAAGGAGGCTAAGAGGTCAAAGACTAGGCAATATGGAACTAAACATATACGAGAAGCGGAGAAAAGGCAAAAAAAAAAGGTGCGCCATGGGCTACACGGTTCGGCCTTGCGTGTTGTGCGCTCGCATAAGTTTTTTTCTTTAAAAGAATATTCTTTTCCTAGATGAATAGTATCCACCCATGAATAGTATTTCATGTTTTTTTAAACAGCCAAAAACAAGAAAATTTCAAAATAATAATACATTTTATATAGGCATATTATATATGAATATTTTTAGAATAAGATTTACTAAAACATGAACATATTTTCAAGGCCAAATAAGATACTTTAGAAAAATAATTTTTATTGCAATAACTCCGAAATAAAAAATAAATTGCAAATTGTTTCTATTTTCAAATTTGACTCAAAACATTGTCTCGGATTTTGGATTGTCACTTTACTCCTCTCATTTTATTTATCTATCAGCGGGTTTTGAAAGAATTCAAACTCAAAATTGAATAGGGATTCAAAATGGAAAATCTTGGGAAAGTCATTTTATTCCCTCTCTTTAGATTTTCAAAAAGTTTCAAATTTTTACTCAATTTCAAAGAACAATCAAGCATTCAACAAACAAACAAACAATCATAATTATTTATTTAATATAACATTCCAAAATTTAGAATTTTTGGATGTTACAATGTGAATATAAACAAAACTTAACCATTATGTTGTCTTCCTTGTCCAACATCAACTACTTGATCAAGTTTTAAAATAATCAATGGGGGCTTACAATCATGGAAGATGTCGAAGATAGTATATTTATATGTGAAATCTCACTTCCTTCAATATTCTTTATGAATTGTTCAAGTGATCAAAGCTATGTTTGTTAACTTCCAATAAATCTAACCGCTTATAGTTCTTGGATGAGAAGTCATAACTCCCCATGTGAAAATCATATGAAGCATATATAATTTCATATTTATGACATTCAATTCATTCAACATTTTCTCTTACGATATAAGTGAAGCACAAGAGTGAAAATCAAACTACTCTCAAAAAGATATAAGTGAAGATCAATGAGTAGTGAAACAATTACGTAGGTGTGTGCGGACTCTCTCTCTGAATAAATATTTTCAGATCCGAGTATTTTATTCAAAAATCAAACAAAACAAAAATACACTCCAATAATAGCACATATCATGTGAACTAATAAAAACTTAAGACAACATAGGCTAACCGATAGTTGTTGACAAACAGAGATGGGATGCGTAGCATCCCCAAGCTTATATGCTTCTTGTAATATTGACTTGGGGGCCTTGGGAATCCACAAGCTTGAGATCTTGTGTCTCGTTAATTCCTCAAATATTATGGTTTCACCTAGGTCTCAAAAACTTCATCCACACAAAACTTGAAAAGAACTTGTGAGATAGGTTAGTGCACATAAGAATAAATCAACACTTTATGTACTGCCAAGACAAGTTGCATAATAATTTTTAAACATTATATACTGTATACTATCATTTGCACAATTTATATCTACCAATATAAGTCATGAAAACTATAGGAGAAGTAGATAACAAAATTATGACAGCAATCTGTCTAAACAGGACAGTCTGTAGCAATTTATTCAAACAGTGTACTTCTGTATCTGCAAAAATTATGAAAATATAGGAAATGATAAATAATATGTATGACCATTCTGCGTAAAAAAATCAGAAACTTTCCACATTCCAATAAAAAAACTAAATTCAAACACTACAGCAAAAGTTTCTGTTTTTGCACAGCACACATACAACATGCAATTGAAGCATGCTAAAGGCAATTCTTGAAACTTTTTATCGAAAAATAAGATTATAAATAGCATCAAGAAAATACGAAAAAAATAAAATGACGCTCCGAGCAAAACACGTATCATGTGACGAACAAAAATATAGCTCTAAGTAAGATATACCGATAGTGTTGAAGATGAAAGAGGGGATGCCTTCCAGGGCATCCCCAAGCTTAGAAGCTTGATTCTTTCGTGAATATTACCTTGGGGGTGCCTTTCCACTCCTTATTCTCCTCATATCGGTATCTGACCCAAAATTTGAAAACTTCAATCACACAAAACTTAACGGAACTTCATGAGATGGGTTAGTATAATAAAAATAGATCATTCACTTAGGTACTTTCAATACAAGATTCATAATTGTTATCACATAATACCCACTGTATTCTATCATTTTCATAATTTATGTCACTGAATATAAGCTATGGGAACACTAAAACAAGCAAACTATGCATGCAAAACAGAATCTGTCAAGAACATAACAGTCAGTAAAGATCTGAATAAAAACCATACTTCCATGATTCTAAAAATTCTTAAAAATTGGGAAAATGTAGAGAATTTTCAGATAAATACTATGTAAAATTTCAGAATATTTTGACACCCAGTAAAATCACATAATTCATATACTGGACGCAAAAGTTTCTGTTTTTGCACAGAATCAAATCAACAAGTATACACACTATCCCAAAGGCTTTACTTGGCATATAACTTCAAGAACTCACCTCCCCGGCCACAGCGCCAAAAAAGAGCTTGATGTCTACTACACAACTTTATTCTTGCAGACTCGTGTTGGGCCTCCAAGCTCAGAGTTTTGTAGGACAGTAGCAATTTTCCCTCAAGTGGATGACCTAAGGTTTATCAATCCGTGGGAGGCATAGGATGAAGATGGTCTCTCTCAAACAACTCTAGAATCAAATACAAGAAATATCTTGTGTCCCCAACACACCCAATACAATGGCAAATTGTATAGGTGCACTAGTTCGGCGAAGAGATGTTGATACAAGTGTAGTATGGATAGTAGAAATAGGTTGAAAAATCTGAATAAATAAAAACAGCAAGGTAACAAGTAGTAAATAGCAAGCAAAACGGTATATAAATGCTTGGAAATAAGGCCTAGGATTCATACATTCACTAGTGCAATCTCTCAACAATGCTAACATAATAGAATCATATGATCATCCCTCAACGAGCCACAAAGAATCACTCCAAAGTTTATATCTAGTAGAGAACATAAGATGAAATTGTTGTAGGTAGTAGAACCACCTCAAAGTTATCCTTTCCAATCTATCTATTGAGCTCTTCCTATAAGTGCCACAAACAGCCCTAGAGTTTGTACTAAAATAAAACCATATAATACGCATTAATCAACCCTAATATCACCTAGATACTCCAATGTCACCACAAGTATCCGTGAGTCAATTATATGATATGCATCAAATAATTTCAGATTCATCATATTCAATCCATGCAAAAGAACTTCAAAGTGTATCCCAAGATTTCTATCAGAGAAAGTAGGACAAGAACGTGTATCAACCCATATGCATAGATTACCCCATTGTCCCCACTGGAATCCGCAAGTTGAGTACCAAAACATATATCAAGTGAATCAATAGAACAAACCATTGTCAGCATGGGTATCCACATACAAGACATACATCAAGCGATCTCAAATCCAATATTCAATTCTACATAACAAAACCTCAAAAGGAAAGACTCAATTCATCACATCAAGATAGCAAGGGAAGAACACCATACACTCCAACTATATTAACAAAGCCCGTGATACATCAAGATCGTGACATCTCAAGAGCACGAGAGAGAGAGAGAGCGATCAAGCACATAGCTACTGGTACATACCCTCAGCCCCGAGGGTAAACTACTCCCTCTTCGTCATGGACACCACCGGGATGATGAAGATGGCCTCCGGTGATGATTCCCACCTCCGGCAGGGTGCCGGAACAGGGCTCCAGATGAGTTTTCTTTGGTATAGAGGCTTGCGACGGCGAAGATGAAGTTCTAGGTTAGCTTCTAGGGGTTTTGGGATTGATAGGATTTTTCAGCGTTGGAATCATGCTAAACGGACTCACGGGGTGGTCCCAAGATATCAAGGCGTGACCACCCCCACTGGGCGCGCCCTGATGGCTTGGGGGCACCTGGTGGCCCCCCTCCGATGGTTCTCTGTTCTAGTGTTTCTTATTTGCTCTAGAAAAAATCATCACAAAGTTTCGGGCGGTTCCGAGAACTTTTATTTTCTGCACAAAAACAACACCATGGTAATTTTGTTGGAAACAGCGTCAGTCCGGGTTAGTTCCAATTAAATCATATGAGGTGCATCAAAACCATATAAAAGTATTATACATAGGCAAATATGGCATGAATACTTCATAAATTATCGATACGTTGGAGACGTATCACCCGCCGATCTGCCTCATCGCTCTCTTCGTCCCCGACAAGACAGGCAAGCCCGAGCGATCGGAAGCCTTAGTATGGCATGGCTCCGTCTTAACCTTTGTACTCACGGTTGCTTATTTATGTTTTTCCAGAGGAAACCTCAGTCCTACTATTGGTTCCTACGCGATGTTCGACGTTGACTGATTAGCTTGGGAATCCCAGACAAAGGTCTGGCTCCTATGGAGGGTCTTGTAGATAGACATGATTCTTCAGCATTTTCTTTTCTAGATGTCTGTACTCAGACATGTTTAGTTTCCGTTGTTTCTTGTTTGACTTGTATGATGGGTCATGTGACCCTTGTTTATAATATCATACTATGTTGGCTCTTTCAAGCCTTATCAATACTAGAGTTATGTTGTGATGCCATGTTGTACTAACACATACTTGCATGTTATGCGTACATGTGATATGTATGGCTACGTGCGGGGTTCGACACCTAGTTGTATGCCTATGATAGCCTTCCTTATAGGGAAATGCCTCTTTGTGCTTCCACTGAGCCTTGGTAGTTCACTACTCCTCTGGACAGATTGATTGACCGACATGTATCCTTGTTTTCTCCTGTGTCTGTCCCTATGGGGAAATGTCACGCGGTGTTTACCAGAGTCCTTGGAGCTTGCTGATAGTCTCTAACATATCTATAATTTTTTTATTGTTCCATGCTATTGTATTATCATTTTAGGATACTTTTTAAGCATTTACTTGCTGTTTTATATTATTTTTGAGAACCAGCTTATTAACCAAGTGCCAAGTGCTAGTTGTTGTTTTCTGCATGTTTTTGGCTTTTGAGGAATACTGTAACAAATGAAGTCCAAATACCCCCGAAACTTTTTGATGATTTTTTTTGGACCAAAATCAGATCTGGAAGCTTCGGAGGAAGACTAGAGGGCACATAAGGTGCCCCCAAGCCAAGAGGGCGCACCCAGGGGGTAACCGCGCCCTGATGGCTTGGGGCCACCTCCCCGCTCTCCTGACCCTGATCTCTGGCTCCAAAAACCCTAGAGAGCCTCCCGAAACACTTTTTCTGTTGGAAATATGCCCTAGAGGCAATAATAAATTGGTTATTATTATATTTCCTTGTTCATGATAATCGTTTATTATCCATGCTATAATTGTATTGATTGGAAACTCAAATACATGTGTGGGTACATAGACAACACTGTGTCCCTAGTAAGCCTCTAGTTGACTAGCTCGTTGATCAAAAGATGGTAAAGGTTTCCTAGCCATGGACATGAGATGTCATTTGATAACGGGATCACATCATTAGGAGAATGATGTGATGGACAAGACCCAAACTACGAACGTAGCATATGATCGTGTCAGTTTATTGCTATTCTTTTCTGCATGTCAAGTATCTGTTCCTATGACCATGAGATCATGCAACTCCCTGACATCGGAGGAGTACCTTGTGTGTATCAAACGTCGCAACGTAACTGGGTGACTATAAAGGTGCTCTACAGGTATCTCCGAGGGTGTCTGTTGGGTTGGCATGGATCAAGACTGGGATTTGTTACTCCGTGTGACGGAGAGGTATCTCAGGGCCCACTCGGTAATACAACATCACAATGAGCCTTGCAAGCAATGTGACTAAAGTGTTAGCCACGAGATCTTGTATTACGGAACGAGTAAAGAGACTTGCCGGTAACGAGATTGAACTAGGTATAGAGATGCCGACGATCGAATCTCAGGCAAGTAACATACCGAAGAACAAAGGGAACAGCATACGGGATTAACTGAATCCTTGACATAGAGGTTCGACCGATAAAGATCTTCGTAGAATATGTAGGAGCCAATATGGGCATCCAGGTCCCGCTATTGGTTATTGATCGTAGAGGTGTCTCGGTCATGTCTACATAGTTCTCGAACCCGCAGGGTCTACACACTTAACGTTTGGTGACGATTAGTATAGTTGAGTTATTATGTTGGTGGCCGAAGGTTGTTCGGAGTCCCGGATAAGATCCCGGACATGACGAGAATCTCTGGAAGAGTCCGGAGGTAAAGATTGATATATGTGATAATAGTGTTTTGATCTCCGGAAGGGTTCCGGAATTCACCGGAAGAGGTTCCGGATGTTTACCGAAGTGTTCGGGTGCAGCAACACTTTATATGGGCCAAAGGGGTAAAGCCCACGAGGTATTGGAAAGTGCAAAAGGAAGTTTTGCTGCTGCCTTAAGCGGTACTACCGCTGGAAAGGCAGTACTACCGCGTAAGCGGTACTACCGCTTGTGTGAAGCGGTACTACCGCTTGTGTGAAGCGGTACTACCGCTCGTGAGCGGTACTACCGCTTGTGCGCGGTACTGCAGGGATCCGAGTTGGACTCTTTCCCTGCGGGCCAAACCGACCTTGTGCGGGCAAAACCGACCTGGAGGAGGCTTTTACTCCAAGTTTAGACCCCAAGGCTCAACATATAAATAGAGGGGCAGGGCTAGCACACGAGAGACATCAAGATTTCCCAAGCCGTGTGTCGGCAACCCTAACCTTCTAGTTCTCCCGTCATAATCTCCGTAGTGCTTGGCGAAGCCCTGCAGAGATTGTTCCTCACCACCATCACCACGCCGTCGTGCTGCCGGAACTCATCTACTACTTCATCATCGCTCGCTGGATCGAGGAGGTGAAGGCGTCATCAAGCCGTACGTGTGTTGAACGCGGAGGTGCCGTCCGTTCGGCACTAGTTCGTGATCGGATCGAGGGACGACTTGCGATTTGGATCGCGGAGACGTTCGACTACATCAACCGCGTTTCTTAACGCTTCCGCTTAGCGATCTACAAGGGTATATAGATTCACTCTCCCTCTCGTAGATGCTCATCACCATGGATAGATCTTGTGTGTGCGTAGGAAATTTTTTGTTTCCCATGCAACGTTCCCCAACATTTTCCGCCGCCGCAAGTCTCTGTTCCGCCGTGTGCCCATCTGGAGCCCTGTTCCGGTGCCCAGCCGAAGGGGGGATCGATCACGGAGGGCCTCTACATCAACCTTGTTGCTCCCATGGTGATGTGTGAGTATTTCACCATAGACCTACAGGTCCCTAATTAGTACCTAGATGGCTATCTCTCTCTCTCTTTCTCTCTCTATGTACTTCATTGCCAAGATCACCGCGATTCCCTCGGTGATCTATCTTATGTAATCAATATTTGCGGTGTGTTTGTTGGGATCCAATGAATTGTGGGTTTTTGTTCAGATTATTCATGAAAATATATTGAATCCTTTCTGGTTATTTATATGCATGATTTTTATAGTATCGTAATGCTCTCTAATCTATCGGTTTGGTTTGGCCAACTAGATTGATTTATCTTCAAGTGGGAGTGGTGCATTGTAGTGGATTTAATCTTGTGGTGCTCAATCCCAGTGACAGAAAGGGACATGACACATATTGTATTGCTGCCACTAAGGGTAAAACAATGGGGTTCGTTCATATTAATTGGATTTACTTTGTTTACATCATGTCATCATCCTCCAAGCATTACTTTGTTTTGACTTATTACTCTAGATGCATGCTGGATAGCATTCGATTGGTGGAGTAATAGTATTAGATGCAGGAATGACTTGGTATACTTGTTTATGGACGTGATGCCTATATACATGATCATTGTCGTGAATAAATATTGAATAACTATGCGCTTTTCTATCAATTGCCCAACAGTAATTTGTTTACCCATCGTATGCCTTCTTCGAGAGAGAAACCTCTAGCGAACACTATGGCCCCCGGGTCTCCTCACAAATATATTTACAAAAACTCTAAATACCTTGCTGCCATTATTTACTTTCTTTTTATTTTCATTTTGTATTTATCAAATTATCTATCTATCACTACTTATCGCTTGCAAGTAACGAGTTCAAGGGGATTGGCAACCCTCTTGCCCGCGTTGGGTGCAACTGTTTACTCTTTTGTGTGTAGGGATTGAATACGGGAGTTTGCGTGGTTCTCCCATTGGTTCGATAACCTTGGTTCTCACTGAGGAAAATATTTACCTCTACCGTGTTGTATCATCCCCTACTCTTCGGGGGAAATCCCAATGCAGTTTACAAGTAACAGGAAGGATTTCTGGCGCCGTTGCCAGGGAGTATCACCAAATTCTTATCAAGTACCTTCGCACAAATTATCATTCACTTGTTCTAATATTTACTTGTCTAGAAATGCTATATTTATCTTTGTCTCACAAAAGCAGAAAGTAAAACAAATAGTTTAAGATATATGGATCCTCATCCACTTGCTAATCTTTTCAGAAGACCCGATTATGGTTAACCGATTGCTAGTGAGAGTGCAGTAGATTATCTTTATGAGGTCTTGCTTGAAAATCGTAGATCTAGAAATTGTGATGAAGTGTTAAAAGAAATTTATAAAGTGATTAATGATAGTTCCTTAAATGAAAAGTATGATTGCAATCTTGTTAATAAAAGTTCTATGAATATTAATTGTGCTAATGATCATGATTGGGGTGATAATCATGATGTTTCTTGTAATCTTGAGAATTCTGAGCTTCATGATAAATTTACTATTGATAATGATATTTGCAATGCTACTAAAAGTGGGTTTGGAAGAGCGTCAAATTTAGGTAATAATGGCCCCACTACTTTGGAGAATGATCAATCGTATGGAATTTTTGATAGATGTGGGTTTGGAGAGGTCATGACTTTAGTTGATGTCAATCCCACTATTTAGAAGATTATAAAACTTTTATTCATGTGGATCATGAAGATAATATTTTATATGATAGCTATATTGTTGAATTTGAATATGATCCTACATGTAACTATTATGAGAGAGGCAAATGTGGTTATAAGAATTTTCATGTTCAATTACCTCTCTTGATGTTCAAATTGTTAATGCTTCATTCTTCTAATTTGCATATGCTAGACACTCCTTGTCTTGATAATTTGTTTGCTTATAAAATGAATATGCATAGGAAGTATGTTAGACTTAAATGTGTTTGTCACATGTTTTATGATGCTCTTTTTGTGCTTAAATTATTGTCTTTTATGTGAGCATCATTATTATCCCAAGCCTACCTTAATGGCTATAAAGAAAGAGCTTGTTGGCAGACAACCCAATACTTTTTGTCTTGGTGTGACAACATGATATTTCTACTGTAATGATTGTGTTTTTATGTTTAAATTAGTATTTGTGCCAAGTAAAGCCTTTGGGGTGACTTGAATGATTAGTAGAATTGATATGGTGCAAAAATAGAAACTTTTGTGTCCGATGCAGAATTTCTCTGATTTTACTGGAACTTCTTTTTGATATGAGTTTTTTACACAGTATTGGTATGAAAATTTCCCAGGTTTTCCTAAATTTTCACAATTTTTGGAGTTAAATAAGTATGGTGTTTGTGCAGATCATTAAATATTGTTCTGTTTTAGACATATTATGTTTTTGCTTGCGTAGTTTGCTTGTTTTGATGATGCTATGGATTGTATCGGGGATTATAAGCCATGGAGAAGTTATAATACAGTACCTTATGCAATGATAAAATATGAATCAATTTATAACAGTACCTAAAGTGTTTGATTTACCTATCATACTAACGGAGCTCACGAGTTTTATGTTGAGTTTTGTGTGCTAAAGTTTTCAAGTTTTGGGTGCGATCACGATGGATGAAGGAATAAGGAGAGGCAAAGAGCCAAAGCTTAGGGATGCCCAAGGCACCCCAAGGTAAATTGAAGGGAGACTCAAGCGTCTAAGCTTGGGGATGCCCTGGAAGACATACCCTCTTTCGTCTCGGTCCATCAGTATGTCACTTGGAGCTAGATTTTTATTCATCACGTGATATGTGTTTTGCTTGGTGCGTCGTGTGTTATAGTTTTCTTTTGTTTTAGTTTTGCACAATCATTGTTTGCTGGACACACCTACTTGAGAGAGACACATGTTCACCATGATTTGTTAGAATGCTCTATGTGCTTCACTTATATCTTTTAGAGCACGGTGGCGTATAGATTTTATAGAAATAATTACACTCTCGTTCTTCACCTAAATTTGTTTGAGCGTTTAGTATATAGTGATGGTAATTTTAATGGGTTATAAGACTTGTCCAAAAATAATAGGTATTCAAGGAGTGCATAATCAAAACCTTCATGTAGCACATAAAAGAGAAATTGTGTGTTAATGATATTGATGTGGTAATATGAAAGGGCGTGAGTGCATGGTTGTTTATTAGTAGAAATGTCGGTAGTTAAAGGGTGTTAATTTGCTGTTCATCTATATATTGGTTATGGCATGGTGATGATGTGTGAGCATTCTTATTCCTCGTTGAAATTCTAGTGTTGTTTAGGTCGGGGGCGCGCGATGGTTAACTCCTACCAACCTCCTCCCTCGGGGCATGCGAGTAGTACTTTGCTTCGAGAGAGCTAATAAAGCTTTGCAATAAGTATTTGAGTTCTTTATTACTAATGTGAATCCATGGATGTACACACAGTCACCTTTTCATAGTATGCTAGCCTCTTTAGTACCGTGCATTGCCCATTCTCACCTCGAGGATCGGTGCACCTTTCGCCGGTGCATCCAAACCCCGTGACATGATACGCTCTGTTGCACATAAGCCTCCTTATATCTTCCTCAAAATAGCCACCATACCTACTATTATGGCATTTCCATAGCCATTCTGATATATACTGTCGAGCAACTTCCACTGTTACATTATATGACTCGTGCACTCATTGTCATATTGCTTTGCATGATCATGTAGTTGACATAGTATTTGTGGCAAAGCCACCATTCATCATTGTTTACATGTTATGCTAGATCATTGTACATCTTGGTACACTGCTAGAGGCATTCATATGAAGTCATATTGTTTAGTAGTTTTTCATATCGAGTTGTATGAAAATAAAAATGTGATGATTATCATTATTAGAGCACTGTCTCAGTGAGGAAAGGATGATGGAGACAATGATTCCCCCACAAGTCGGGATGAGACTCCGGACGAAAAAGAAAAAAAAAGAAAAAGAAAAAAAGAAAGGAGAGAAAAAACAAATAAATGAGATAAAGAGAGAAAGGACAATGCTATTGCCTCTTTTTCCACACTTGTGCTTAGAGAAAGCACCATGTTTTTCATATAGAGAGTCTCATGTTTTGTCATTTTCATATGCTAGTGGGAACTTTTCATTATAGAACTTGGCTTGTATATTCCGATGACGGGCTTCCTCAAATACCTGAGGTCTTCATGAGCAAGCAAGTTAGATGCACACCCACTTAGCTTCATTTGAGCTTTCATACACTTGCTCTAGTGCATCCGTTGCATGACAATCCCTACTCCTCGCAGTGATATCGATTAATGGCATCTCCATAGCCCGTTGATCCGCCTAGTTGATGTGAGACTTTCTTCTCCACTTTTACCCCTTTGAAACCTACCACCATATTCTATTCCAACTATATGCTATGTCCATGGTTCATGCTCATGTATTGAGTGAGGTATGAAAAGCTGAAGTGCGTGAAAAATTACGATCCAATTGCTTGGCTTAATACCGTGGTTCTTGACATTTGTATTTATGTGGTGAATACGGAGCCATGCCATGCTAATATGATACATTTGTACCGGCAACTATGAATGGATGCAAGTTTTGAAAAATGACGGCGACGAAATGCCGATGCTATGCGGATGATGCGAATGATGCGATGATAAATGCGACAGACAAACAAATCACACGACGACAACAGAATAAAATGGAAATCTTCTGGAGCGTTGGTCTCGGGCTGTTACAGCATGCCATTTCAGGATGTGCAAAGGTGCATTAGCATGCCAGAGATGTTGTGGTAAAACTTGGGGGCAGTTGCATGCATAGAATAATAGGAGAGAGGAAGAAGGTCATGCCAATGATGTCCAAAAGAGGGAATCTTGGGGTTTTACCCCCCCCCCCCTAAATAATTGAGCTAGGGAAAGAGAGACTTACTGGAGGTAGAAGAGGTATGTGAGTGAGTGTGGTAAAAATTTGAGAGCAGGGAGAATGGTGGAAGAGGTGAAACCAGGGGTTTCACCATTCTACCAGAAGGTGTTTGATGTGTGTTTGGGCAAGATAACATTTCCCACTTGCAGTGAGATTTAACAGGATCAAATGATGGGTAAAAATAAGAGTGATCACAAGGTTTGAGCTCATTTGAGGAAAGTTGTCAATGTAAACTTTATAAACCCTAGAAATTAACAGAATCAGGTTTCTGTAGATCTGGTCATGCTAAGCTAATCTCCTTGACGCTCCACTTGGTGTGGAGGCATTATTTGGTGATTAGAGCATGCCCACAAAGTTTGGAGTCAAATAGAGAAACTTGACAATGCAAAGTTGCTCAAATTTGGATCTGGACACAGAGGGTTTTAGGATATATTTGTGAATCAAAACAATTTGGACTGGAATTAAACTCTCCAATATCATCACATATGGCATGTGAGACTTGATAGAATTTTCTTGGATTTATTTGAGAATATTTCTTATAGAAATATTTCAAAATTTTGAAATAGGCAGAAAAGGTTTTGGAGGGTTTTGTCCAATATTTTGAACATGACCATGTGTTTAAACTCATATATATGGAAAATATATGCCCACTGAGTTTCCCTATATTTTCTCAAACATTTTGAAAGCATTAAAATAATTTTTTCCTATAAAATACCATTTCTGGCCTAAAGAAAAAGCCTTTGAATAAAATATGAAAATAATCTTTAAAAATAATATTTGGTGATTTTGGGAAGTCTTATATATGATAGGATCCAAATAAAGTATGTGGGGAAAAACATCCAACCTAATTTGAGGACTTGTAGTAAAAACATCAATTCAGGGGGTTTTGAAAACCTAAATTAATAAAATGCTTTTTGGCCAAAATAATATTTTATATAAATATTTTTATGTCCTATACACATGGCATGATCATTGGGCAGGGTTCTTGGATCAGGGAGATGAGTTTGGAGTGTAGGAGATATATGATGGTTCATGGCACAATCAAACAAGCAAGCAAATAGCACACAAGTCCAGTATTCATATACACACAAAAAGTTTTAATTGGCCCTAATTTTTGAGTAATGTTAACTTAGTCATGAGGCAAAACACAGGGTGTGACAATATCTCACCCAAAACTTGAAAACTTCAATCACACAAAATTAAACGGAACTTCGTGAGATGGGTTAGTGTAATAAAAATAGATCATTCACTTATGTACTGTCAAGACAAGATTCATAATTATTCTCACATAATGCCTACTGTATTCTATCATTACCATAATTTATATCACTAAATATAAGCTATGCAAACACTAAACAAGCAAACTATGCATGCAAAACAGAATCTGTCAAAAACAGAACAGTCTGTAAAGATCTGAGCGAAAACCATATTTCTCTATCTCTGAAAATTCTGACAAATTAGGACAGCATAGAGAATTTGTAGAGAAATATTGTGTAAAAATTTCAAAGTATTTTGATGCCGAGTAAAATCAGACAAATTCTGTACTTGAGGCAAAAGTTTCTGTTCTTGCACAGAATCAAATAAACAAGTATCCATATTATCCCAAAGGCTTTACTTGGCACATTATTGAAATAAAAGATACAAAACAAGATTATTGCAATAGCTTAATCATCTGAACACTGATAACCCACAAGTATAGGGGATCGTAACAGTCTTTCAGGGAAGTATTTTACCCAAATTTGTTGATTCGACACAAAGGGAGCAAAAGAATATTTATTGGTCTTGGCAGTTGAGTTGTCAATTCAACCACACCTAGGATATCCCTCTATAGCAAAAGTTTTTGTAGCACAGAAAAATAGTAGTTGTAACGGTAACGGTAACAGCACTAGTTTTGTAGTGATTGTAACAGTAGTAGCAGCAATAGTAACTTAGCAAGATTCAGTATATGAAAAGCGTAGGCCATGGATCGGTGATGGATAATGATTTAGATGACATCAATCATGTAACAGTTACATACTAGAGTGACACAGAACTAGCTCCAATTCATCAATGTAATGTAGTAGGCATGTATTCCGTATATAGTCATACATGCTTATAATAGGAACTTGCATGAAATCTTTTATCCTACCCTCCCGTGGTAGCGGGGTCCATAAGGAAATCTAACGGATATTAAGGCCTCCTTTGAATAGAGAACTGGAACAAAGCATTAACACATGGTGAATACATGAACTCCTCAAACTATGGCAATCACCAGAAAGAATCCTAATTATTGTCACCTTGGGGTATATGGATCATGACATGTAATAGGTGCATACAACTTGCAAGATAGGATCCAAAATACTCTCATATTTATGAAAACATAATAGGTTCAGATCTGAAATCATGGCAGTCGAGCCCTAGTGACAAGCATTAAGCATACCAAAGTCATAACAACACCAATCTCAGAACATAGTGGATACTAGGGATCAAGCCCTATCAAAATAACTCGATTACATGATCAATCTCATCCAATATCACCACCGTCCAGCAAGCCTACAAAGGAATTACTCACTCCCGGTGGTGAGCATCATGGGGGTGTTGATAAAGAAGGGTTGGTGATGACAATGGTGCCGAATCCCCCTCTTCAGAGCCCCAAATGGACTCCGGATCAGCCCTCCCGGGGAAGAATAGGAGGTGGTTGTGGCTTCGTCTCGTAAAACGCGATGAAAACTTCTCTCTTATTTTTTTCTCCTTAGCAGGAGGAAAGACTTAGCAATAAAAGCATCCTTATATTTATCCTATGAATCAATACTATTGCGAGGTAAGGATGAAAATGAAGTTTTAGCACTATATATCTCTTAGTGAGAAAAGAAATAATTTCAACTTGAAAATATCATTATTCACATCCTTTTTCTTTTGCATATCACATAATTCAACAAAGGTATTAAGATGGGATGCAACATCTTCATTAGGATTTCCAGCAAATTTTTATTTCATAACAAGATTTGATAATGCAACATTTATATCATATGACTCTGCACTAGTGGCGGGAGAAATTGGAGTACTAATAAAATCATTGTTATTAGTATTCGAGAAATCACACAACTTAGTGTTTTCTTGAGTAGACATAATGGCGATTCAACCAAGATAGCACACAAGATATTTTCGGTGCTGTTAATTTTTTATAACTGAAAACAAAAACAAGTAAGAAGTATAACAAGTAAATATTAATGTGTACAAAGGGACCTTGTGTTTGCTTGATGATCTCGCTGGAGACGGTGCCAGAAATTATTCTGCTCACTATGATGGTGTTGGGATTTTCCCCGGAGAGGAAGGGTGATGTAGTATAGCAGCAGAAAGTATTTCCCTTAGTTAAGAACCAAGGTTTATTAAACCAATAGGATATCAACTAGTGAACGGTCGACAGTACCTGCACACAGACACACAAATAAATACTTGCACCCAACTAGGGAAGAGGGTTGTCAATCCCCTTGTACTCCTTAATTGCAACGATTAATTCTGATAGTGAAGGATGGATCGGTATAAATTGCAAAACTAAATAAACGTAAATAAATTGCAGCAAGGATATTTTTAGTATTTTAGTAAATATAATAAGTGAATGGACCCGGGGGGCATAGCTTTCACTAGAGGCATCTCTCTCATGAACGTAGCAACGATAGGTTAACAAGTTACTGTTGGGCAATTGGTAGAAAAGCTAATAATTATGACGATATATATTCATGGCATGATCAATATATAGGCATTACGTCTGAGATAAGTAGACTGAAATGATTCTGCATCTACTACTATTACTCCACCAATCAATCACTATTCAGCATGCATCTATGGTATTAAATTCATAACAAACAGAGTAATGCTTGGAGCATGATGACATAATGTTGAAAAAGTAAGACCAAATAATATGTTCGAACCTCGTCATTTTATCCTTAGTAGCAACAATACAAGTACGCGCCTTGCTACTCCTCCTGTCACAAAGTGAGGACACCACAAGATGGAACCTACTACTAAGCACCACTTCCATTGAAGATCAACTCATCAACTTGGACAAAGTGAACTCATAGATCGGAAAGAAATACTTAGCTATAAAATCACCCATAATAAACTCAGAAAAGACTCAATTACTTTCAATGAATAATCAGATCATAAACCCACAATTCATTGGATCCCAACAAACACACTACAAAGATTACATCGAATAGGTCTCCGGAGAGATCATATAAATCGAACGAGAGAGAGAGAGAGAGCTCCATATAGTTACTATTATGGACCCATAGGTCCCGTGGTAACTACTCACACATCATAATGGATGCATCAAGGTTGTTGAAGAAGGCCTTTGTGATTGATTAGCCCTACGACGGAGTACTGGCAGACGTCTCCAGGTGGGATTGCGGAAGAACAGAGGCTTGCGGCGGCGATAAAATTGTTTCGGGTCTCGCTCTAAGGTTTTGGAATATTTTTGAATTTATAGTGTTGGAATTAGGCCAGGGGGGCCTACGAAGGACCCACAAGCTCAGGCGGCGCACCCCTTGGGGCGAGTCATGTGAGCTTATGACTCTCTCGTAACTCTTCTGGCCACCTCCCGAAGCTTCTAGGGTCCGTCTTCTTCCAGAAAAAATCACCATAAAGTTTTATCTTGTTTGGACATTGTTTGGTATGGTTTTTCTACGAAACTAAAAACAAGCAGAAAACAGGAACTGGCACTAGGCACTGAGTTAATAGGTTAGCTCCCAAAAATGATATAAAATTGCATATAAAGCATATATACAAGATTGATAATATAATAGCATGAAACAATGAAAAATTATAGATATGTTGGAGACGTATCAATGGTATGAGCATAGATGGATTTGCAAGGACAGTTTGAACCATCGAGATAGATGAGTGGAAGACCTATCAAGCTGGTATTTGATATCGTTATTATAGAATCTTAAAGATCATCGGCTTTAGCACCTGAGAATTGAATAGTCATGGGAGGTCCCAACCTTAAAATATTTTAACGATGATAGCAACCTAGGACATAAGATATCGAGGATATGGATAGTTCCAGGAGTTGCATGGAACACACTCGAACACCACTTAGCAGGAACCCCACCAAACCCCGATTACAAGGAAGCCTTGAGGAATGGAGATACCAGTCACAGAATTATCTTGAGTACAGTATGACCCAAGGACACATGGATATTGGCGTAGATCAGACAACAGACCCAAACTTGGAGATAGAATTTTAGAGAAACCCTAACCTTTCTTTCTAGCCTCTTCAGATCTTGGGACGCGATCTCTTTTAAGGTTGGTAGTCTGTCCCATCCCATATTTTCCCAAATCTGGTACGCTAAAGTTTTCACAGGGAATTAATTTTTTTCTAGAAAAACCTATGCCTATTTGCCTCTAGCTAAAATTTTGCATAGGAATTGCTTGATTGTTTGATTGTTGATAGAATGTCTACTTAGGAAGGCTGAAAACCCAATGCATGAAGTGGAAACTAGCTAGCATTTGGTTGAAACCAAATCAGCTCAAAACATAAACTTAGCAAAGCCCTAACGGGTTAAATAGGAAATAATTTCCAGAAGAGAAAATATAAAACAAATATGAAAGATGAATTGAAGATGGGTCAATAGAAAACCAAGCCCAATAAAATAGAAGGAAACTCTTTTTTGGAAAATGAAACATATTCAAAGAATATTTAAACAAGGCCTAGAAATAAAATGCATGCTCCAAAGAGCCAAATAAAATGTTGACATAAACATAAATATTCGGAGATGAATACAAAGAAAGTTTGTTTTTGGTAGAAAAATAAAATTCAAAATCAAATATAAATCACACAAGAAAACAAAAAAAGAAAAGAAGAAAACAAAAAAAGAAAAGAAGAAAACAAAAAGAAATAAAAAAGGACACCTGAGCAAGGCCCTCCCAGCGAGCGCACGTGCACATCCCAGCGAGTGCGCATCCCTCTCCTCCCTCTCTCCCCACTGATGCATGTGACCCATGCATCAACGTCATCTCCCACCTCCCGCACCGCCCGCTGCCCACATTAGCCACGATATGCCGAGCACGACCACGCCCACGCTCGCACGTTCATGCGCTCTGGCCACTCCCCAACCCTCGTGACCTTTTCCTATAAATACCCCCTCCCCTCTCTCTCCAACCACTATGCTTCTGATCCAGATCATCGGTATGCTGTCGCCGTCGAGATCCTCGAGCTTTGCCCATGACCTATTGCTACTTGTGAGCTGCGTTGGGTTTTACCTCGAAGAGGAGGGGAGATGCAGTACAGTAGAGATAAGTATTTCCCACAGTGAGAACCAAGGTTATCAAACCAATAGGAGAATCACGCAAACTCCCTTCGACAGCACCTACACACACAAAACCAAACACTTGCACCCAACACACGCAAGAGGGTTGTCAAGCCCCTTGAACTCGTTACATGCAAGGATTAAATCTTGATAGATAGATAATATAAATAATTAAAATAAAAATAAATAAGTAAATTGCAGCAAGGTATTTTTAGGGTTTTAGTATTTATGATTAAGTAGACCCGGTGGCCATAGTTTTCGCTAGAGGCTTCTCTCTCGAACATAACATACGGCGGGTAAAGAAATTATTGTTGGACAATTGACAGAATAGTGCATAGTTACGACATGTTATTCACGACAATGATCATGTTTATGGGCATCACGTCCATAAACAAGTAGACCGAAACGATCCTGCATCTACTACTATTACTCCGCTTCGAGAGCGCTTCTATGCTTGCCTCTCTAGGTATTAAGTTCATGACAAATAGAGTAATGCTTGGAGCAAGGTGACATGATGTAGACAAATTAAGACAAGCAATATGTTCAGACCCATTGTTTTATCCTTAATGGCAACAATACAAATACATGTCTTGTATCCTTCTATCGCTAGGATATAGAGCAGTGCAAGATTCAATCCATTACAACGCACCACTAAAACTGAAGATAAATCAATCTAGTTGGCCAAATCAAACCAATAGATCAGAGAGAAATACAAAGCTATAACAATCATGCATAATAGAATTCAGAGGTGACTCAATTAATTTCAATAAATACTTTGATCATAAACTCACAATTCATCGGATCCCAACAAACACACCGCAAAAGAGGATTACATCGGATAGATCACCGTGAGAATCGCGGTGAACATGATATTAAAGATCAAGGAGAGAGAGAAAGCCATCTAGGTACTAGCTATGGAACCGTAGGTCTGTGGTGGACTACTCACACATCATCATGGACGCAGCAAGGTTGATGTAGAAGGCCTCCGTGATTGATTCCCCCTCCGGGTGGGCACCGGAAAAGGTCTCCAGATGGGATCACGGCGGAACAGAGACTTGCGGCGGCAGGAAAAGTGTTTCGGGTGGCTCTTTGTTGGTTTCCCTATTTTAGAGAATTTACGGAGGTCGAATTAGGTCATACGGAGCCACGAGGGGACCACAAGGCATCAGAGTGTGCCTACCCCCCTGGGCGCACCTGTTGCCTTGCCATCTCCTCGCTTCATGTCTGGTCTCCTCCCGAAGCTTCCAGGGTTTCTTTTGTCCAGAAAAAAATGTCAAAAAGTTTCATAGCGTTTGGACTTCGTTTGGTACTGATTTCCTGGAAAACCAGAAACAAGCAGAAAATAGCAACTGGCACTAGGCACTGGGTTAATAGGTTAGTTCCCAAAAATGATATAGAATGGCATATAATTGCATATAATTGCATATAAAGCATCCAAGATTGATAATATAATAGCATGGAATAATCAAAAATTATTGATACGTTGGAGACGTATCACCTATCTCTTCTCTGGTTGATTCTGACCACCAAATACCCCCACTCGACCACCCACAACCATCGTTGGAACAACCGCAAAACGGCGAACGTCCTACACATCCTCTCCATGCGTAAAGCCCTCCAAACCGTCGACTTGACCGGTGACCAAACGATGTCGCCGCCAAGAGCTCAACACCGGTGAACCCCCGAGGTATTTGCCCCGCGCCCCGTGTCCTTCGTCTTCACCGTGTTTGCGCGCATCCCCCTGACCACTCCATTTGTCCAGAGTAGCACCAGAACGTCGCCCACGTCCACACCCAAAGATCCGCTGGCACACCCGAACTCCTGCGAGCCTCCCCGGCACCGTGTGTGTCGTCCCCGAGGCCAGTTGAACTGACCATTGATCTCGTCGTCGACAGTCATGTCCATCCCTGTCCAATGCGTCGCCCTAGACCCCCTTGCATCTTCGGCGAGTCCCGAGCGCAGCGCCGCCGTTCGCCGCCTCACCCGCATTCTCCGACAACCTAGCTTCGGTGAGCACCCCCTCCCTCTGATCTAATCTCGTCCACAGGTTTAGATCCAATGGCTCACACACACACGCGAGCGCGCACTTAAACCAAATCGGTACCAGCCTATCAGAAACTATCACATGTCCAGCCTTATCGACAACATTATCCGAAATATTTTGGTTTAATTGAATTAAATTATAGTTTTGCTAAAAAGCTAGATTTAAAAACATCACACCCTTTTATTTGTAAATCCAAATGGAGTAATTATTTTTGCAAAATGACACTTATAAAATGTAATATTAATTAGGCTAATAGGTTTTGGAAATTGAATAGTTTAACATTTAAATTCAAACAACCTGAATTCAAATTTAAAAGGGGAATAACTTGCAAGTTATAAATCCAAATAAATTGATTCCTACTGCAAAATAAAACTTCTAATTATATTTTCAACTTATCTCTGTGAAAATCAAAATTGAATAATTTAAAATTGTGAATTTAAATATAATTCAGTAGAAACTAGAGTTCAAATAAAATTCAAAAGTATTTATGTTAACTATTAAATAAGATACCTAAATGAAATAATTCTTTTGCAACATGTTTCACAAACTCAAAATAAACTTAAGAAAATAGTTTTCGATTCTACTTGACTTCAGTAAATTCAGATAATATTTGAATTCAGTCCAAATTTAAATTGGTTATAACTTTAAGATGATTAACTCAATTTGAATAAATCCTTTTGAATTATAGTTGGAAAACTTAAATTAACTTTAGTAATATTTTGGAGGTATACTTAACTTTAGGAAATTATAAGCTTAAATTGACTTCCGTTCAAACACAGATAAGACTTTAATTTAACCATAGTAAGTAACTTTTGGACTTATAATTGAACCCTAGTAAGTGGAGTTTCTATCAATCCACTCTCATAGTCTGAATTGGAGTAGCCTACAAGATCAAAAGATGATCCTTTGGGGTACCAAATGCCAACGTTTGTCCTCCTTAGTGACGTAAACATGTCCACTAGTAGGCATGGGTGTTTTCATGCCTTTACTCTCTTCCATGTTGAACTTCTTAAACAAGTCCATGGCATAGTTTGTTTGAGAAACAAAGGTACCTTCCTGTTTTCTTGATTTTCAAACAAAGGAAGAATTTGAGTTCACACATCACAGGCATCTCATACTTCACCGACATAAACCTTCCAAACATTTCACTAAAATGCGGGTTAGTGTGGAATCAAGAAAAGGCATCTAGAGGGGGGTGAATCGACACTTAACAAGACAAATGAGCAGTTTTTAGTACTCTTGAAATTTAGGCAGATTTTGCACAAGTTATGTTGCATCCAATGATTCCTACACATGCATATATAGAGATGAAGTAGCGGAAAATAAACAGCATGCATTTGCAAGAAACATAAAGTATGGTAGAGTACGAAGATCAAACGCAATGAAGACACAGAGATTTTTGGCATGGTTCCAATAGGTGGTGCTATAGTACGTCCACATTGATGGAGACTTCAACCCACGGAGGGTAACGGTTGCGTGAGTCCACGAAGGGCTCCAACCACAAAGGGTCCATGAAGAAGCAACCTTGCCAATTCCACCATGGCTTACGACCACGAAGGAGTAGCCTCACTCAGGGTAGATCTTCTTGAATTAGGTGATCTCCTTGCCATTACAAACTTCTTGGTTCAACTCCACACGATCTGGAGGCTCCCAAGCGACACCTAAACAATCTAGGAGACACCACTCTCAAAAAGGTAATAAATGGTGCATGGATGATGAACTCCTTGCTCTTTTTCTTCAAAAGATAGTCTCCTCAACACTCAATGACTCTCTCACAGGATTTGGCTTGGTGGAAGAGGATGATTGAGTGGAAAGCCAGTTGTGGAGGCTATAAATCAAGATTCATATGGTGGGTGTCGTGGGAACGATTCCAACAATAGAAAGGGTAGTGTAAAGGAGCATGATCTATCAAGATGCAAATGGGTGACATGGTGATTTTAGCGAGTTCGGGCCTCTCGCGGTGGAGATGATAGCCCTACATCTCGTGCTCCAGAGAGGCTTTGCTTATCTGTCATGAACATGGAGTTACATGGTGTATTTGATAGAGAGAGAAGAGAGAACGGATCTCTATGCCTGAGCTAAGTCCCGAGACTAATGGCGAGATAGCCAAGGAAGAAAGTGCTAGCCCGAGCTATGTGGTGGGGTGGCTTATATAGAGTGCGCCACCCCCTCACCTCTTATGTTACAAGATGATGGCGTTAATACCATAATGTCAGCCCACTACGAAACCTTTACTGTGAGGATGATGCTCCGACTGCCTTGTAGGTTGTTGGTCACCGCATATCCGAGTGAGTCAGGATGGCTGAGTGGTTGACTATCATCCGAGTGGATGGAGTGTACCTGTCCGAGTGGATAGTATGTATGTATTTATCTGGACCGACCTGATGTGTGGACCCATGCTATTATGATATCTCGACCCTTCGTGGGCCTACCTATTATGTGTATCCCCAACAGTAGCCCATGAGACTCTGACTGATTGCTGGTAGTCAGTTGGAGTCTGTAGAGTTTGTTGAACTTGAATGTTGTTGCTCGACCTGACCGAGCAGAATGTTTCTTTTTGGTATTTCTCTTCCAGTGGGGGCATGCTGAGTACACCCACTGGGTGTAGTCCCCGAGCCTCTGTCAGACTAGATGAGTCTGGCAGAGGGTTTCAGTCTTCTAGTGTGGAACTGAACTGAACAGGTTAACTATCATGCGCTTGGTGTCATAAATTTCTGCAATCTGGAGCTGAATCAGTCTGACTGGTCTTTATGCGATGGGCACGGTAAATAAATTTAGCCTGGAACTGGGTTAGTCAGGTAAATCTTAGTGTGCTCAGCATACTGAATGCTTGTTGAGTCTGCCTTATATGATTTCTGGATCAAGGCTGAGTCCCCGAGTGTATTTCTTAACTTAGGCGGATGCTGGACCGCATCTAAGCCCCCGAGTGCGGACGATGTCCTCAATCGGATAAATTTTTATCTTAGACGATATGGGGTCGCAGCTGAGCGTCTGAGTATGGATGATGTCCTCACTCGGATTTGTTTTTAACTTAGGCAATACGGGGTCGCAGCTAAGCCCCCGAGTGTGGATGATGTCCTCACTCGGAGTAGTTTTTAACTTAGGCGATACGGGATCGCAGCTAAGCCCCCGAGTGTGGAGGATGTCCTCACTCGGAGTAGTTTTTAACTTAGGCGATACGAGATCGCACCTAAGTCTCCGAGTGTGGATGATGTCCTCATTCGGAGTAGTTTTTAACTTAGGCGATATGGGATCGCAGCTAAGCCCTCGAGTGTGGAGGATGTCCGCACTCGGAGTAGTTTTTTAACTTAGGCGATACAGGGTCGCAGCTAAGTCCCCGAGTGTGGATGATGTCCTCACTCGGAGTAGTTTTTAACTTAGGCGATACGGGTTCGCAGCTAAGCCCCCGAGTGTGAAGGATTTCCTCACTCGGAGTAGTTTTTAACTTAGGTGATACGGGATCGCAGCTAAGCCCCCGAGTGTGGAGGATGTCCGCACTCGGAGTAGTTTTTAACTTAGGCGATACGGGATCACAGCTAAATCCCCGAGTGTGGATGATGTCCTCACTCGGAGTAGTTTTTAACTTAGGCGATACGGGATCGCACCTAAGCCCCCGAGTGTGGAGGATGTCCTCACACGGAGTAGTTTTTAACTTAGGCGATACGGGGTCGCGGCTAAGCCCCCGAGTGTGGATGATGTCCGCACTCGGAGTAGTTTTTAACTTAGGCGATACGGGATCGTAGCTAAGCCCCCGAGTGTGGATGATGTCCGCACTCGGAGTAGTTTTTAACTTAGGCGATACGGGGTCACAGCTAAGCCCCCGAGTGTGGATGATGTCCTCACTCGGATTTGTTTTTAACTTAGGCGATACGGGATCGCAGCTAAGCCCCCGAGTGTGGATGATGTCCGCACTCAGAGTAGTTTTTAACTTAGGCGATACGGGGTCACAGCTAAGCCCCCGAGTGTGGATGATGTCCTCAGTTGGATTTGTTTTTAACTTAGGCGAAGTAAGGTTCGCAGCTAAGTCGTTCACCCACTGGGGGTTGTGGTGTAAATGTGTTCAGCTGAGCGATGGCGCGCGGGGCGGCCGAGTGATAAAGACGAGCCGCACGGAGTGGCGTTGCGCGGGGCATCCGAATGAAGTAGACGAGTCCGGCTGAGTGGCGACGCGCGGGGCGGCCAAGTGATGTAGACGTGTCGCATAGAGTGGCGATGCGCGGGGCATCCGAGTGAGGTAGACGCGCCCGGCTGAGTGGCGACGCGTGGGGCGGCCAAGTGATGTAGACGTGCCACACGGAGTGGCGATGCGCGGGGCATCCGAATGAAGTAGACGAGTCCGGCTGAGTGGCGACGCGCGGGGCGGCCAAGTGAAGTAGACGAGTCCGGCTGAGTGGCGACGCGCGGGGCGTCCAAGTGATGTAGACGTGTCGCACGGAGTGGCGATGCGCGGGGCATCCGACTGAGGTAGACGCGCCCGGCTGAGTGGCGACGTGCGGGGCGGCCAAGTGATGTAGACGTGCCGCACGGAGTGGCGATGCGCGAGGCATCCGAATGAAGTAGACGAGTCCGGCTGAGTGGCGACGCGCGGGGCGACCAAGTGATGTAAACTTGCCGCACGGAGTGGCGATGCGCGGGGCATCCGAGTGAGGTAGACGCACCTGGCTGAGTGGCAACGCGCGGGGCGGCCAAGTGATGTAGACGTGTCGCACGGAGTGGCGATGCGCGGGGCATCCGAGTGAGGTAGACGCGCCCGGCTGAGTGGCGACGTGCGGGGCGGCCAAGTGATGTAGACGTGCCGCATGGAGTGACGACGCGCGGGGAGGCCGAGTCGAGCATGTCATCGAGGAGATGTCCGACCAAGTGACGGTGCGTGAATGATCGTCGCGGCGACTGAGTGTGAGTAGCGATGAAGATGGCACACAGAGGCTATCTAGTGATCGTGTGACCTGTGTATAAAACATAGCAAAAGCCAATCATAAAAATTTCTCGAAGAAATTTGATGTTTGCTCAAATGATTTATGTAAATAACACCCAGAGACACCCGCTGGGTGTGCCAGAAGCTTGCCGGTCCGGAACCAGCAAGAGTCTAAAAGAGTGAAGGATTCGACTGAACCCGTTTGAGTACTGGACCCAAATGAAGTGGAAGTGAAGTGTTCCGACAGAAAGATAAACAACCGAGCGCAGAGGAACACTCGTGGTGTGGCCTCCGAGTGAACGTCATGTGCGACTTACTTGACACTTGGTAATATGGAAATAACTATTTAATTAAATGCAGCGTATGAAGAATGACTTAGTTGTCTGATGGCGCGCGAGCGGCAGAGTGGTGAAGACGTGTTCAACCAATGGTTATACGCAGGATGGCCGAGTGATGAAGACGCGCCTCACTATTTGGCGACGCGCGGAGCGGCCGGGTGATGAAGAAGCGTTCAGCGGAGTGACGGCGCACGGAGCGACCGAGTGACGATGGAGCGTCCAGCAAAGTGACGGCGCGCGGGGCGGCCGGATGCTGAAGACGCGTCTCACTAAGGGGCGACGCGCGGAGCGGACGAGTGCTGAAGACGTGTACAGCTGCGCAACGGCGTGCAGGACTGCCGGGTGATGAAGATGTGCCTCGCCGAGTGGTGACGCGCGGGGCGGTCGACTGATGAAGACGTGCCTCACGGAGCGGCGACGCGCGGAGCGCCAAATGATGAAGGTGTGTCTCTCCGAATGGCGACGCGTGGGACGGCTGGCTGATGAAGGTGTGTCTCATCGAGTGGCGACGCACGGTATTGTCCAGTGTCCAATGATATAGAGGTGTCTCTCCAAATAGCGACACGCGGGACCAACCAAACGACGACGCACAGGGCGTCACCGGTCCGAGTTAGCTGGGAAGTGAGCGTCTTCCAACCATTCGACTACGGGATGCCTCCCGCCAGCCACCCTGCCTGTACGCAAGATGTATTTTTGGCCGGATCAAAAACGCCCCAATGCATTGATGGAGGAGTTGCTCACGTCCAACGCACGACCTGCATGCAAGAGACATGAATTAGCGGTAATTAAGCAAGAGTTAAGACCGGTCCTGCATGCTATGGACGTTTACCATTTTCCATGTCGCATTCACTGCAGGCTGTTTATTGCTGCGCCGTGGGTCTTGCCAGACTCAATTTTGCGGCCGTCTAACTCACTGGAGACGGGGCCGTCGGGGACACCGGAGAACAGCTTGGGAGCTTGATGTGGACCCTGCCGACGTCGCGGTCGGGCTGCGGCTGCCGGAGCAGCATGTCGACGGACACGACGACACCGACGGGCACGACTAACAGCTCGAGGTCAAGTTGCGGCCGCCGGAGCAGCATGTCGACGGACACGACGACGCCGGCTGTCTCGACTAACAGCTCAAGGGTGTGCTCTGCGCGGAGCAGCACTTCGACGGACACGACAACGCCGATGGGCACGAAAAACAGCTCGAGGGCGTGCTCGGCGCGGAGCAGCACGCCGGCGGGATGCAGATTTTTTGAGCACCTGCACCCGGGCTTCTATCCTGCCTTTCCAATATCGCTTTAAGATCTGTGCGATACAACTAACTTTCTACATGAGATTTTCTCTTTTTTGTTTTTCTCACATAGAACATGTTTGAAGTTCAAATCTTTCCAGAAGAACAAAGCGTTCTAACTAGAATCTAGGATAAATCTTTCGGAATTTTTGGCCCGACATAAATACTAGAAATAAGATTTTTTTTAATTAGAACGCTTTGTTGTTCTGCAAAGATTTGGACTTCAAGACATGTTCTATGTGAGAGAAACAAAAAAGAGAAATGTATTTGCATGAATCGTGATGCGGGATGGATGGCTAGGATAGAAGGGCCCCGGTGCAGATGCTCTGAAATATGTTTTCGCACGCCGGCGGGCACGATGAACCTGACTATGGCATTCCAGGTCGTGCTGTGGTCGCCCGAGTCATGTGCGTGGGGTGTAGCCTACCCTCGGCATGTACACGTGGACGGATCTGCGCCTTCAACGCCGAGGACGTCGTAGAGCAGCTGACCAGATGAAGAGGTCGTCGTGCGTGAGGGTTTCGACGACGGCGTCAAGGCTGGAGACGACTACAAGCAGACGGCGTCCGTGCCAGTGCATGGAAGCGTGGCGTCGGCGCCGTAGAAGGAGTCTTGACGACGGGCGGACCGCGCCGACGTTCCTACATGAGGAAAAGATCAACTCGTTGTTAGATAATTTATTGTAAATAGCTAGATGGAATGGATACTTCCTTACGAAAATCCAACTCTGAGCACGGGCTCAGCTGCTCCCGCTGACAAAAAAAATTAAAAAAATACTATAAAAACTAAAAAAAAATCATTTTTTTGTGTGGTAGATATTTTGATGCATGAGGTTTGCTCCAAATTTCAACTTATTTGAACAGCTGAGCAGCTCTCGGCAAAAAAGACAAATCGGGTCAGAAAAGTTCGTGAACAGTAAACATTTTTACACACCCCGATTTGTCTTTTTTGCCGAGAGCTGCTCAGATCTCCAAATAAGTTGAATTTTGGAGCGTTCCTCACGCATCAAATTACCTACCACACAAAAAAAATGGGAATTTTTTGAATTTGTTTAGTATTTGTTTTGATTTTTTTCATCGGCGCGGGTGCAGATGAGCCCGGGTGCAGAAACGCCACTCTCCCTTCCTTATCCTTTTGTTTGTGCGAATGGCGCGAAGGCCAAAACTCTAGCAGCAAATTTCTCTGGCGATGGTTGTTGATCCGCCGCCGAAGATTGAAGAACAAACCATTTGCATCATGGCTCGATAGACGCCATGCCCCACGGTGGACGTCAAATGTCGTGGGAACGATTCCGACAATAGAAAGGGGTAGTGTAAAGAAGCATGATCTATCGAGATGCAAATGGGAGACACGGTGATTTTAGCGAGTTCGGGCCTCTCGCGGTGGAAATAACAGCCCTACATCTCGTGCTTCGGAGAGGCTTTGCTTATCTGTCATGAACACGGAGTTACATGGTGTATTTGAGAGAGAGAGAAGAGAGAACGGATCTCTACGCCTGAGCTAAGTCCTGAGACTAATGGCGAGAGAGCCAAGGAAGAAAGTGCTAGCCCGAGCTATGTGGTGGGGGTGGCTTATATAGAGTGCGCCACCTCCTCACCTCTTATGTTACAAGATGATGACGTTAATACCATAATGTCAGCCCACTACGAAACCTTCACTGTGAGGATGATGCTCAGACTGCCTTGTGGGTTGTTGGTCACCGCATATCCGAGTGAGTCAGGATGGCCGAGTGGTTGACTGTCATCCGAGTGGATGGAGTGTACCTGTCCGAGTGGATAGTATGTATGTATTTATCTGGACCCACCTGATGTGTGGACCCCATGCTATTATGATATCTTGACCCTTCGTGGGCCTACGTATTATGTGTATCCCCAACAGTGGGAATGGAATATCTTGATCTCAACACATGAGTAGGTGGTTCTCTCTCAGAAAATGAATGGTGGAAGTGTTGGCTTATTCTGAGTGCTCTCTCTACGGATGAGAGGGGTGGAGGGGTATATATAGCCATCTCCAAAAATCCAACCGTTACAACATTATTACCCATCTCGGTGGAACCGAAGTAAAAACTCGGTTGCATCGACTAGTGCAAAAGGTTGCAACTTTCAGCTTTTCGGTGAGATCGATAGAAAACAACTCGGTGAGAACGATTCGGTTCTCACTAGGGCAGGTCCAAATCTCGGAGGCATCAAAATGAAGAACTCAGAGATTCCAAAGTAAAACATTTTGATTCCAAAGAGTTGGCAGCTTCTTTTCGGTGAGACCGAAAGCAATCTCAGTGGTACCGAGGTGTTAGGGTTTTGGCTTTGGGTTCTGCCTTGATAAACTCGGTGAGGCCGATATGGAAAAGTTGGTGGCATTGATTTTGGCAGTTAGGGTTTTGGACAGAATATTTTGTGAGAGTTTGGTTGAGGCTTTTGGTGGCAAATCTCTAAGCACTTGAGCAACCAGATCATTATCAATAACACATCCCCTTTTAATAGTATTGGCTTTCCTATGAACTCAATCGTGATTTCTCACATAAAAAAATGTAGTCTTTGAAGATCTTGAAGATTTTGCCAATATGAATCCTTTCCATCTTGGGGATCCTTCTCACAATTCCCAGTCATTCCTTCCTTTGGACTTCATCACAAATAGACTAGATAAAATTGTTAGTCCAAGAGATAATGTATGTTGTCATTAATCATCAAAACCTCCAGGGGAGCATTTGTGCTTTCAATTTCCCCCTTTTTGGTGATTGATGACAACATACAATCAAAGCTTCAATTTAGAGTATATAGAAATGTGTGATAGCTTTGAGAGACATATGACTAAAGCAAGCTCCCCCTACAAGTGTGCAATTCCGTTTAAGGAATAGTTGCTTTTGGAATGCATGAGTAGACACATGACAGAGAAGACATGACAAGTCATATGTATCTTGGCTATATGCATCAAACATATATGTGAATGAAGTATGTCCTTGTTCATAACTTGCTCTTGCAAACAATATGTGCAAGTAGCAAGAGATTGTCCTGAACATGGAGAGGATGCATATACTTACCTTGAAATACTGGAGCATTTTAACTAGAGAAACATACTTGAGAAAACAGGGTTAGATAACACAAGAGTGTTTCTTTCATACCAATGCAAGAGATTTCAATTGTTCCAAGATATGGAAGACATGTAGGAAATAGTATTTTCTTAAGATTGACATATATCCAAGAGTGTTTAGAACTTTTCTCCCGTGAGCATGGATTTTCTTTCTTCCTCCCCCCTGAATCTTAGCATGTAGATATTGGGAATAGGTAGGGTGAGACAAATCTAACACACATAGTCAGTCAAATGCATATCACATAGTCTCTCTCCTTTAGATAGGTCTTGATTTGGCCTCTCCCCCTTAATGTTTGTCCCCATTTGGATAGCTTTAAGCTTTGATATTTCTCCCCCTTTGGCATCAATTTCCAAGTAGGGTCAGAGGGTAAGGGATCCTGGAGAGAAGGGTTATAGAGCAATGTCTTGAAAAATGTTTAAGAATTGGCAAAGAAATCTGGTGAAAGCAAATTTCAGAGGCTCCGAGGCAAGTTGGATCAGTAGGACCGAAATGACTGTTGAGGTTTAGAGGGAAATCGGTGGCACCGAAGTGGTTCATGTCGGTTTCACCGAGGAAGCATTGTGCAGTATAGCTACTATATCGGTGACTCCGATTCCTTTTAGTCGGAGATTCCGAGTTGCAAACAAAAACTTGGAAAATGCATTCTTGGCCATTTTTTCAAAGAGATTTTACAGAAACCTTGACTGGATTTGCAAGAAAATTTCAGTAAGATTTGCAAGGAATTTTCAAATAAGATTTTCAAGGAATTTTCAAATAAGATTTGCAAGGAATTTTCAACTAGATGAAGGTTGAAGGTAGCAAAAAAACATGCAACTAAAAGACGAATCAACCAAGATACTTCATCTAGATGATGGTCGGTGACTAGGTCACCTATATTAGAGTATATTGACTTAGGAGCCAAGTGAGAACACTTGATCATAGGTCATACTCATCGTTAAGCTTAAAATGGGGTTACCATTTTTCGTTTAAGCATTTTGATGTTCTCATATCACATTGAATTACTCTGACTCGTGACTTGGAGTAAAGCTTCTTCAAGAATATGATTACATACCTTTGAGTGATGTTGATGACGTAAGCATGTAGGTGGCTTGATGTGGATGCTCAAGTGTTGGAGTTTGGAGCTATCCTTCTTTCTTTGAAGTAGATTTTCCTACATGGGTTAGTCATGCAAGAAATAACATGAATATATACAAATGACAAGAGTGAAGTTTTGTATCAATTTTTTGTCAAGGATATAGGTTGTATTGTCTTCTTCCTTCATCACAAAGAATGGTTGTTGATACTTGGTCATGACAAGATTGCTTATAGTTTGAGTTGATGGCAATCTTGTGGAGTGTAATCCATCCAAGTGCCTACAAAAGGGTTATATGCAACACAAGGGAGCATATGTTTCCAAGATATGAAATAGTATCATGTCAACAATATCAAGGAATAGTCATGTAAGCTCATGCCCTTGCATGCATCCGAGTGAGTCTCTAGAACAAGTTTGAAGCATCTATGATGTTCAACTCACCCCCAAGTGACAAAACACTTTCTCATCAAGTGGTTTTGTGAAGATATTCGCCAATTGCTTATCGGTACGAACATGTTTGAGATTAATATCTCCTTTGGCAACATGATCACGAATGAAATGATGACGAACTTGTATATGCTTAGATCGAGAATGTTGCACGGGGTTGTGTGCAATCTTGATAGCACTTTCATTATCACAAAACAATAGCAATTGCGGACAACAAGATCCAGTGGCGATGTATTCACATGTATTCCATAGTCTTTATGAGTTTGGGTCATCCATAGCAATTGCGCACAACAAGATCCGGCGGCAATGTATTCAGCTTCGGCGGTAGATAGAGATACCGAGTTTTGTTTCTTGGAGGTCCAAGACACAAGAGATCTCCCAAGAAATTGACAAGTACCCGAGGTGGATTTTCTATCAAACTTATCTCCAGCATAGTCCGAGTCGGAATAGCACATAAGGTCAAATGAAGATCCCTTGGTATACCAAATGACAAAGTTTGGTGTATGTATCAAGTATCTCACAATTCTTTTCACGGCCTTAAGATGGCATTCTTTGGGTGCCGCTTGATTTGGGCACACATGCACACACTTAGCATGATATCGAGACGAGAGGCAGAAGGGTATAGTTATGAACCAATCATTGATCGATAAACTTTTTGATCAACCGGGTTGTCCTCCTTAGTGAGGTCAACATGTCCAATCATAGGGATGGGGGTTTTCATACCTTTGCATTTTTTCATGTTGAACTTCTTGAACAGGTCCTTGGTATACTTTGTTTGAGAGACAAACGTATCATCTGTCGTTTGCTTAATTTGTAAACCAAGGAAGAATTTCAGCTCACGCATCATAGACATCTCATATTTCTCAAACATCAACCTTCCAAATTTCTCACTAAAATACGAGTTAGTAGATCCAAAACTGATACGATCCACATAAATTTGCCACACAAATAGTTCACCATTAACTCTCTTAGTGAACAAGGTTGCGTCAATTTTACCAATTTCAAAACCCTTTTATATAATAAACTTCGTTAAGCATTTGTACCAAGCTCGATGGGCTTGTTTAAGACCATAGAGAGCTTTGCCAGGTTTATAAACATGATTAGGTTTCTTAGGTTTCACCAAACCGGGAGGTTGTTTAACATAGACTTCCTCCACGATTTCACCATTTAGAAAAGCACTTTTAATGTCCATTTGGTAAACCGGGAGGTTGTTTAACATAGACTTCCTCCACAATTTCACTCAATGCTTTTGTCTGATTATTGCAATCTTAATTACCGAGGCAACTCCACGGGACGTATAGGGCCTTTGGTTGGACAACTAACTCTTGATGCAGGATGCATGCGAGTCAAGATGTAATTTGGACATATCGTCCATTTCCATTTCGATACGTAACAAGCACATCTTGATGGGTGACTTCCAGATTAAGATCATATCTTGTCCCTACACAAATATATGGTTGCAAGCATAAGACCTCATAATATTTTTATTATGAGTGTTCTTTTAGTGTGACCTGATTTACGATCCGGTGAAAAGCTGGAATTAAATATTTAGTAAAAGTGTGTTTGAGACCCTAGCTTAAACGACACCATCCTCATGTGGGTTCGCTAACTCAGGGTCACCTCTCGGGAAAAAAGTTAGAATCCTTTCTACTCCATTTTCGGATCACCTAAGAAAGTAGTCACCTACATTGTTGGTTTTGTCTGTTGGCTTCTTGAGCTTGCAAACTTGTTTCTTCTCTGCCTCCTCAAACTTGGGCATTATGTCCTCTATAGTCTCATCTCTAGCAACTAGTGCATCAACATCTATAGATTTCTCGCTATCGATATATCAATGTTCTCTTCTTCCCAATACCAAATTTTTTATTCTTCCTACATAAAATTGTAAACAAACAATGAGTTTCAAATTACTACGAATCCGACGAAAAATCGTACAAATTGTACTCACTCCGTCCATTTTTAGACATGTAGAATTCCATCTGGGATGTTTGAGCATGCTCGAGACGAGGGGCAACACCATCCGTCATCAGTCATCACACTTGATGACCGGTAGGGGCTCGCTGACGAGGTGTTGCGTGAGGGTTGAACCCGGACGACCGTCAGACGTAGTTATGCCAGCGGTTGCTCGACGTGTGAGCTGCGAGTGCCGAGAGGAGGAGGGCATACAGTGAGGAGGCACGGAACGGTCAAGGTGGTTGCGTGGTTCAGTCCCCCATCGAATCCCGTCAAAACACGACGGTGTCGCGGCCTGGGTTCGACAAATCCGGCGACGGCGGCGACAAGCATAGATCCTCCCATTTAGGCGCCAACAATAAGAAGCGACCGAATGCAAGTGGGGGAGGAGCGCAAAGGGTGTTGTGGCGTGTCGGCGGTGGCGCGTGGTGACCGGCAAAGGCAAGTATGGCGACACCGGAATGGATGTGGCGCGGGTGGGGGAGCGGAATTTTTTTACTCCAACAATGGATAGTCGAGTATATTTAAGAGTTGATGAGGCCACATAGTAAACTTTTACTCTAAAAAATATAGGGTATTTGTTATGTAGTACGGTTTAGACTACCCACATGAAAGTAACGTAGATGCCACCTAAGCAAAAAAATATAATGTGGCAATTAATTAATGAGAAAAAGGACAAATTGAGTATGATACTCATACTATAAGTAACATCACATTACCAAGACAAGATGAGTCTATAAACTAATAAATGAAGTGTTGCATGACATCACACATATATTACTCTCCACTATAGAGGTACTAACATAGAATTAGTAACATTATCCCCACTATGGGTAGCCTTAGAGAAGAAAACTGGGTTTTCACTCCTCTAAAAGCTTTATTGGGATAGGATACTAAAAGCTTTATAGGGATATAGGATAGAGATAGAGATGCTCTACTAGAGGAAAGCAATTAAAGACTGATTATCGCTCCCTAAAATAGGCCATAAATTATTGCTTATGCGAAAGTATGTTCCCCAATACAGCTCGTCTATTTATCTTTTACTCCGTAATTTATTTCTATGTATTGTATCATGCTAGAAACGAAAAATCACGATCAGAAATCGTGCAAACTAGTGGAAATGATTGATGCTCTTCAGGTAGGTTTTGCTGAAATGGACAGGTAACAGATAGTCATTGCACCCCCACCAACATGGCTTGGACTCACATCAGGGAGGACGATGCCTTCTTCTCCGGTGCTTGGATGTAGTGATGGATGTAGCAATTGAACTAATGGCCATTGCTTTCTAGCCTCCTAATCGTAGCCATCAAATGACAGTCAGCAAAAGCAAATGGCACCCATGTCATATCCTATCCATTTTGTCCAGTCAGTCAAAGTGAAACGGCGCGCGACAAGACACACGTCATAATTATGTACTGGAATCTTCATCCGATTTCGGTCAATTATTCGTCCACACGCGCGATAATGGAGTATGCGTGCGCCTGCCTGTATACATGTACTCCTAGTACATAGTACTACGTACTACACACACTAGTAGCTGGCAGTCCAACCCGGTCTTCCTCATCCATCCGTAAGCGTTGAGCATTCCAAGGAGGAGCAAAGAGAGTGGTGGGTGGCTGGCCGGCCATGGAGGGCGGCGCTCACGGGTTCGACGGCTCCGCCTTCAGGGAGTGCTTCTCCCTCTCCTGGCGGAACCCCTACATCCCCCGCCTCGCCTTCTCCGCCGGCATCGGCGGCCTCCTCTTCGGCTATGACACCGGTGTCATTTCAGGGGCACTGCTTTACATCCGCGACGATTTCCGCTCGGTCGACAAGAACACATGGCTTCAGGTAATTAACGACCGAATTCTTCTTCTCCTTGGCCGAAACTGACTCATAAGAATTGATGCAGTTTCGTTTGCTAATTATGGAGTATATGGTTGCTGCAGGAAATGATCGTGAGCATGGCGGTGGCCGGCGCCATCATCGGCGCGGCGGTCGGCGGCTGGGCCAACGACCGGTTCGGGCGGCGAACTTCCATCCTCGTGGCCGACCTGCTCTTTTTCGCGGGCGCGGTGGTCATGGCTTCCGCGACGGGCCCCGTGCAGCTCGTTGTCGGCCGCGTCTTCGTCGGCCTAGGCGTTGGCATGGCATCCATGACGGCGCCGCTTTACATCTCCGAGGCGTCGCCGGCGAGGATCAGGGGCGCGCTCGTGAGTACCAACGGCTTCCTCATCACCGGCGGCCAGTTCTTGTCCTACCTTATCAACCTCGCATTCACCAAGGCGCCGGGGACGTGGAGGTGGATGCTCGGAGTCGCCGGCCTTCCTGCCGTGGTCCAGTTCGTCCTCATGCTCTTCCTTCCAGAATCGCCACGATGGCTTTACAGAAAGGTAGTACTAGTACTCCCCGACTAAAAGGTTGTGACTTGTGAGTAATTCTTTTTTATCTTCTTCAACTAAAAAGGTTATAAATCTTTACATGAACGAACTTAATTACCGATGATGTCAGGGGAGGGTGGAGGAAGCAGAGGCGATCCTGCGTAAGATATACACGGCCGAGGAGGAGGTGGATAGGGAGATGCAGGAGTTGAAGGAGTCGGTGGAGGCGGAGGCGCGGGAGCGGGGCTCGTCGGAGAAGGTAAGCCTGACGGCGCTGGTGAAGACGGCAACTGTGCGGCGGGCGCTGGTGGCCGGCGTCGGGCTGCAGGTCTTCCAGCAGCTCGTGGGTATCAACACCGTGATGTACTACAGCCCGAGCATCGTGCAGCTCGCCGGGTTCGCCTCCAATCAAACGGCGCTCGCGCTCTCGCTGGTCACCTCCGGCCTCAACGCGCTTGGCTCCATCGTTAGCATCTACTTCATCGACCGCACCGGCCGGAGGAAGCTGCTGGTGATCAGCCTCGTCGGCGTCATCGCGTCGCTTGCCTTGCTCTCCGCGGTGTTCCACGAGACCACCACACACTCGCCCGCCGTCGGCAGCGCCGAGACCAGCCACTTCGATGGCTCGCTCACATGCCCGGACTACAGGACGAGCAGCTCCGGCTGGGACTGCACCCGGTGCCTCAAGGCCAGCTCGACGGAGTGCGGCTTCTGCGCGTCCGGCGCCGTCAGCAAGCTGCTCCCGGGCGCGTGCCTGCTGTCGAACGCGACTGTACGCGACGCGTGCCACGGCGAGGGGCGTCTGTGGTACACGCGCGGCTGCCCGAGCCGATACGGTTGGCTGGCGATGGTCGGGCTGGCTCTGTACATCGCCTTCTTCTCGCCGGGGATGGGCACGGTGCCCTGGATCGTCAACTCGGAGATCTACCCGCTCCGGCACCGCGGTGTGTGCGGTGGCGTGGCGGCGACCGCGAACTGGGTGTCGAACCTGGTAGTGGCGCAGTCGTTCCTGTCGCTGACGGAGGCCATCGGCCCCGCGTGGACGTTCCTCATCTTCGGTGTCCTGTCTGTGGCAGCGCTCGCGTTCGTGCTCGTCTGCGTGCCGGAGACCAAGGGACTCCCCATCGAGGAGGTGGAGAAGATGCTGGAGAAGCGGGAGCTCAGGCTCAAGTTCTGGGCACCGCGTGACCGCGGCAGCAAGAACGACGGGGTGTGAGTGTCATCCGTACCTTCTTCATTTGGCGCGCGAACGAGACAGTTTGTGGCGATCCGCGCAACTGGAATTCCGATTTGTAGGTTTCTACTACCACCTCTGCGACTAAATATAAATATGTTTCTGCAGTTTAAATTGACTTTGAAGACGTTTTATATTTAGAAAACAAGAGGTACGACTAGTTAAATGTCCGTGAGTTGCTACAGGCAACATGAATCAAATAAACAGCTAAAAAAACACGAATCAAATAATCATAGTTCAACAATTGTACTCCCTCCGTTTCTTTAACTCGCAAATATGTTTCTGCAGTTTAAATTGACTTTGAAGACGTTTTATATTTAGAAAACAAGAGGTACGACTAGTTAAATGTTTGTGAGTTGCTACAGGCAACATGAATCAAATAAACAGCTAAAAAAACATGAATCAAATAATCATAGTTCAACAATTGTACTCCCTCCGTTTCTTTAACTCGTGTATAAGATTTCCGTCAAGTCAAAGTTTACAAAGCTTGATCAAATTTGTATAAAAAAATATCAACATCTACAATGCAAAACATATATAATATGGAACAACATTCCATAAAAAAAAATATTGATTTGATGTTGTGAATGTTGATATTTTTTCTATAAATTTGATCAAACTAGAGATACTTTAGTTTATAACAAAATTATATGCAGACTAAGAAGAAACTTAGGAAGCATATGGCGAACCATCAATTTTTTTATGGGTCTCTCTAGGGATCATCTAGATGAGACATAATTATGTCTCATCTAAGCTGTGACATCCGCAGAAAGTCAGCTGGACAAGCCCGCCACGTTGTTCGTATTTGTTTGTCTTTTTCATTGTCCTTGTTATTTTCATTTTGTGATTTGTTGCCGTCCATTAGTCAATTACAGCTACAAGGGTAAAAAAAATCATTTCTGTCAATTTTATATTTTTGGTGAAATAAAAAAATGTTTGCAAATGTTTAAAAATCAAGAATTATAAAGGAATAGTAAATTACACAAAACAACAAATTCAAAATAAGTTAGTGATAGCAAAAAAATAGTGAAGTAAAAAATTCCCGAATTTTGGAAAAAGTTCATGATTTTTTAAAAAAGTAATGAAAACATGAATTGAAAATATCATGGTTTCTAAAAAAGTTCATGATTTTAATAAATTGTTTATGATCTTTATAAAAAATAAAATGAGAAAAATCATGAATATTTTTTGACTAGGACAAAAATAGGGTGGGCCCTAGTTGCGTGTCAAGAGTGAATTTGCGATTGTGACAAGGAGCAAAAGTAGAGTAGCATGTTAATAATGGACTTGTAACTGGAACAAAAAGGCCTCGCCCCCATTGCGTGTCGAGGGTAGACTTGGAACTGGGACAAAAAGGGTTATTCTCAGTTGTGTGTGAAGGATGGACTTGCAACTAAGAAAAAAAAAGACGGGCCCGAGTTGCATGTCGGGGGTAGACTTGCAGCTAGTAAGAAAAATGGGTCAGGCACCTTGGTTGCATGTCGTGGGTGGACTTGCAAATAGGACCAAAAAAAGGTTATCCACTGCCTCGCATTGCGTGCCAAGGGTGGACTTGCAACCGGGACAACAAATGTGGTGAGACCTAGTTGCATGTCGGGGGTGGACTTGCAACTAGGACGAAAAATGGGTCGGGTACTTTCTAGTTGCATGTCGTGGGTGGACTTGCAACTATGACAAAAAAGGTGTTCCCCTTCCCCCTCGGGTTGCGTGCCAAGGGTTGACTTGAAACTGAAACAAACAATGGGATCAGTCCCAATTGCATCTGAAGGTTTGGCTTGCAACTAGGATGAAAAATGGGTCGGGCACCCCAGTTGCATGCCATGGGTGGACTTGCAACTAAGGAAAAAAAAGCTTATCTCACCTTCCTCACGAGTTGCGTGCCACGGATGGACTTGCAACTAGGATGAAAATGGATCGGGTAACCGAGTTGCATGTCGTGGGTGGACTTGCAACTAAGAAAAAAAAGGTTGTCCCACCCCTCTCCCGGGTTGCGTGACAAGGATGGACTTGCAACTGGGATAAAAAATGGGGTCAAGCCCAGTTGCGTATCAAGGGTTGACTTGCAACTACGAAATAAATAAATCGGACTCACTTGTGTGTCGATTGCGGACTTGCAATCAGAACAAAATGATCTGGGTTAGTTGCGTCTCGAGGGTATAGTTGCAACTAGGACAAATGTCGAGGAAAGTTACGTGTCGAGGGTGCACTTGGAACTGGATCAAAGTGGATTTACAACTGAAATAAAAAAGGGTCGGTCCCAAATTGCATGTTGATGGTGGACTTGCAACTGAGACAATGACAAAACTATGGGCCCAATTGCAAGACGAGGGTGGACTTGCAACTGGGACAACTCGGAAACTACGATCCCAGTTACGAGTCAAGGGTGGACTTGCAACTGGGATGAAAGAAAACTATGGGCCTTGCGAGTCAATGGAGGACTTGCGACTGGTACAATTACACGAAACTATGATATCATTTACGAGTCGAGGGTGGACTTGTAACTGGCACAATAACAAGTAAAAGCCTAGTTGCGAGTCGAGCGTAGACGTGCAACTGGGATAACAAAACACATGCCCAATTGCTACTTGAGCGTGAATTTGCAACTAGAAGAACTACCAGCACATTTGTGAATCGAGAGTGGACTTACAACTGTGATAAAAAAATACATGCTCCAGTTACGAGTCGAGGGTGGGCTTGCTACTAGAACAACTACGAGCCTAGTTGCGAGTCGTGGATTGACTTGCAACTGGAATAAAACAAACTACGTATCCAGTTGAGAGTCAGGGTGAACCTACAATGGGAGGAAAAACAAAAGGCATGCACAGTTGCGAGCCAAGGCTGGGCTTGCAACTGGGATAAACAAACTACAAGCCTAGTTGCGAGTCGAGGGTGGACAGGCAACTGGGACAACTACATTGAACTACGATACGAGTTGCGAGTCGGCATTACACTTGCATTTGGGACAACTACAAAAAACTACTATACAAGTTGCGAGTCGAGGGAGGAATTGCGGCTGGGACGAAACAAACTACGGACCTAGTTGCGAGTAAGGATTGGACTTGCAACTGGGACAACCACAGAATAGTATAATACCAATTACAATTCGAGGGTGGATTTGCAACTAGGACAATAACAAACTAGGAGCCCAATTGTGATTCGAGTGTAGATTTGCAACTGGAATGAAAAACAAAATACATGTTCTTTACTAGTCGAGGGTGTACTTGCAACTGGGACAACTACGAGACCATTTGCGAGTGGAGGGTGGACATGCAATTGGCATGATAACAAATTACGAGCCCAGATACGAGTCGAGTGTAGATTTGCAACCGGAGAAAACAAAATACATGTGCATTGCTGGTCAAGGATGGACATACAACTGAGACAACTACGAGACAACTGTGAGTGGAGGGTGGACTCTACAAATTCTCCACCATGCCAAAACGCATAGCGAAAATGAACAAAAGAAAAACGGGCCGCGCCCCTCAAACAACAACAGATATGGGCTCATGTGAAAAGAAACGCGAGAACAATGCAACACAAAACAAAACGGGACAAAGAGGACACGCGACAAAAAAATGACTTGACATGGGTGTGCATGATCGAGTTTGTGCAAACCATTCAAGCAAATAAATATCGGTCGGTTTATAGACTTAGATGAGACATCACGAAGATGAGATTTAGGAAATCCGAAAGGAAAAAAATCTCTCTTCTCTAGCTACCCAGCCAAACCAAAACAAACAAAAACAGAGAATAAAAAGACACGTAACCCTCCAAACAAAAGCTACAACCCGAAAAAAAAACTCAATATACAAAACAGAAAAACGGCCCACTATAAAAAGTCATATCGGGCATCACTGCTTCACGAGGGACGAACAGAAAACACGACAAAACAACAACGAGCACGATTCGAAAGCACTTATATCTAACGTTGGTGAGTTAAATGCAACATTGTTAACTCTCATCAAAATGAGAATTATCAAAACCAATCCGAAACGGGACCCCAGATCGTGTCGTGAAAACGTCCCAACAAAAAATACACACACTAGCAGACCGATAAGTAGACACCAGACGCACAACATGACACACAATGCACGCGACAAAACAACCCGCGACTAATATTTGCACGATATTTAAAACGAATAGATTGCATTGCGAAAAATCATGAATTTAAAACAAATACAAAAAAAAGAAAAAAAGAAAAGAAAAACTAGAAAAATGGAAAAAGAGAAAATATAAATAAAAGAAAAAACAAAGAAAATTGGGAGCGGAAAATCACTTACTTTCACTCCTTACTTCTCACTTCCAACCCACTCATCACGTGAAGAACTGTAGGAAAAATATTTTGTTTGGCAACGTGGGAAAATGAATGGGCACTGCCCCAGTGCCCCCCCATCTCTCTGACTGTTCTCTTACCACCGTACATATGTTTTGAGAAATTCCAACCAACGGTACGTGCAAGCGCACAACTGTGACAAATAGCCTATGTAGAAAAACAAAAAACAGAGACAAACAGAAAAAGGGACACAAACACATCGAGCGGTGCAGACCAGCCCGAGACAAACAAGAAAAGCCCACTGAAAAAGCCCACAAACACAACGGGCTGCCCCAATCTCGTGTGGAAGACACTGGTGGACGCGCACGTATTTCTCAAAAAAAAAAGGTGGACGCGCACGTGAACGAGCGCGTGAGGAACGATCACTTTGCGCTGAGTTTTAAAGACAAACAATCCGACGGCCTGGACTTAGATGTGACATCCTTGAATATCATCTAGATGTGAGTTAGCCATTCCGTTTTTTTATTACATATCCGAACAAGTTGGGGGCCGCTCCATCCGCACGTGACAAACCGCCTGACCGTTTGATTTTTTTTATCTCTCTGTTTTCCTTGAGTGTCCACTTCTACGGCTCGATCAGATTCCCGATTTAATATCCCTCACGTCCGCTGATCAAGTCCCAATTTTCTCTTCCTCACTATCAGAGGCTTCTCCTATTTCTCCTTTTTTTCAAACGATAGTTTTTCAATTGTTTAGGAAATTTTTTGCAAATGTGTTGAGAGTAAACCCAACAACCAACCAGACTAGACAATCTCTTTTGTTTGTTTTAGTTGAGATCCATTTATACACAGGTAAATTCTGCTTGAACTGTGTGAACCAACGAGTGGGCCAATCCGAGGGCATTACTTTTGGAGAGGCTTGTTGATATAAAATTGTTATAAGAAACAGGTGAACTTAGGGGTTAGGGCTTGACCGAAATGGTCACCGGTCTGACATTTTTGAGGAAAATACTGGTGGTGGATGGTGAACAAGCAGTAGAGTTGCTACGGGACAATTTATATGGGTTTCTTGAGTACTAGGTGATTATCAATGACCAAAAAGGGTTTTTAAATATACCCTAATAACTTATCCAATAATAGCAGTGGTAATATATGCATCATAGACCTGATAACTTTGTACTACACCACAACAACTTTTTGATTTTAAGGAAAAAAAGTTATTAAAGACATAGGTAACTTATGTGTAAATATGATGGTAATATACGCACGGTAGGCCTTATAAGCTATGTACAGGCATTTTGGTAACTTTTTGACCTGAAAACAAAGTTGTTGAAAAACATACCCGGTGACTTATGTGTAAATAACATGATAATATATGCATGACATCCATGATAACCTATCTACAAATACCACAATAACTTTTTGATCCTAGAACTAACATGTTAGAGGGTGCAACTAACATCGATTCTATACTACAACACATACAAGCCTCAGTTACACAGGAGATGAATTCTAAGTTGATGGCCACTTTGAAAGATGAGGGGTGTGTTTGGTTACCTGCATCGTCTTTTGCCACTTTGCATACTTGACCCATTTGGGCCTGGTTGAGGTAATGCGGGCAAAAAAGCAACATCTAAATGTTGATTGGTTGCCTGCATTGCATCAAGGCCCAGATGGTGGTATGTTGTTTGGTTGTCCGTGTTTGTGCTTTAGGGGTGAGCAGATACAAAGCACAACTGTTTGGTTGTGTGCAAGTAGTTCTTATGCTCACCCCTTTCAAATATGGTGGACTTACCACCCAACACACACACACACACACAAGACATCTTCAGCAAGAACAACAGCAAGAGAACAACAAGAACAACGCAAAAGAACATGTGGATCATAAGTAATACTATAAATTTAAAACAACAGGGCATCCCATGCCCCTGCTGGACCCCAGGGTGTTTGATGTGGCTCGACCAAACACCGAGTCGTTTGTTGATCCGATCTTTCACGTTACTCGATAACAAAAACAACAGGTGTAGAAAAAAATGTCGAATCTCGCGAAAGGCAAAAAGCCGACGCAATAAACCTCCACCAAAAATTGGTACGAGACCAATAGCTTGCGAAGTAGCAGATCAATCCCTCAAGGATCGCAAAGATGTATCTTGGTGCCTCCCGATGTAGGCGTTTTCTCGTTTTTCTTATTCAACTAAACTTCGGCAAAAACTAACTCTCGTACATTGGCCGTAGCTAGCCCCTTTTATAGGCAACACAAACCTGACTAAACCGACTCCAGCTAACAAAAATAGATACAGACTCTATCTCTTCTATTCAAACTAGTTAAGGCTTCTCAATGGGGGACGGATGTGCTCTTTCTGTCCGAGACACATCTGAATACAACAAAGGCAAAACAATTAAGATAGTATCAAATCTTATGGAGTGTAGTTCTACCAAGTACCTACAAAAGGTTAGATGCAATACAAGGGAGCATAGATTTCCAAGTTTTAAGATAGTATCAAATCAATAGTAACAAGGAATAGTCAAGTAAGCTCATGCCCTTGCATGCATACGAGTGAGTCTCGCTCAAGTTTGAAGCATCAATGATGTTCAACTCACTCCTCAAGTGACATAACACTTTCTCATCAAGTGGCTTAGTAAAGATATCAGGCAATTGTTTGTTGATGCGAACATGTTTGAGATTAATGTCCCCTTTAGCAACATGATCATAAATGAAATGATGACGAACTTGAATGTGTTTAGTTTGAGAATGTTGCACGGGATTATGAGCAATCTTAATAGCACTCTCATTGTCACACAACAATGGAACATGTCTCACATTTATTCCATAATCCTTATGTGACACCCTGGATTTTGGCTACAGTGATCATTGTAATTAAGCACAGTGTTGACCATGAACAGTGCCTAATCATTTTGATAAGTAGAATGTGATCAAGTTGAAATTCACATCTCATTTTAAATTTCACCTCAAAAGGGCATTGAATTTTAAGGTGATAAAATAAAGTGGCAAACAGCATATGAAAAATGTTGCACAATTGTTAAAAATCTCAAAACTAATGTTGTTAAGGAAAACAACATCACCATCAAGCTGTAGCGGGCTAAAGCATTTAAAACAGTGCCAAAAGAAGCATTTTTAATGCCCTTTTTATTTATGGAAATTCCAAATGGATTCAAATAAATCCCAAACTTATTGTGGCAGTGCACCACTGACCCTAGTATTTGTTTTCACCAGTGGCACATTTTTGCTATAAAGGAAATTGGCTAAAGGAATTAAAACAGAAGCTAGAAAAGAAATCAGAAAAGAAAAAAAAAGAGAAAGCGCCCTGTGCACTTGAGCCCATCTGCTACAGTGCGGCCCAGCCCACTGAGGCCTCCTCCTACCTGCTCCCGCCCCGCTGTCGCCCGCGCCATGGCCGAAGCTCGGCCTCGCCGCCGCTGCTCGCCACCTGCCGCCACAGGGCTCCGGAGAGGATAAGGCCGAGGCCATCCACTCCCCCTGGACGCCCTCGCCATTCCTTCCTCGCCTCGCTCGCTCTCCTCCCTCTCTCCCTCCTCCAGATCCGCCGCGCCCGACCGCACCGTCGCCATGGCCGCCGGCTAGACGCAGCCACCGCCACTCCCGCGCCCTGCCGACACGTCCACGAGCCCCGGCGCGACCGCCCCGTCCTCCTCGACCACGAGCCCGAGCCCCAGGAGCCCTGCATCGCCCCCATGCCGTCGTTTTCCTCCTCGGGACCCGAAGATCGTCGCCGTCGATTCGCACCACCGCGCCTCCCTCGAGCCCACCTTGCGCAACTACAGGGCCCAGTGAGCTCCCCCGCATCCTCCTCTCCCTCTGGTTGCCCCCGTAGGTCGCCGTACCTAGCTTCCATCGCACCCGAGCTTTGGTCGCCGCCTTTGAGCTCGTGCTCGTCGCCACTGTCGCCGTCGTGCTCGCCTGAGCGCAGCACCGTGCTCCTGGTGCTCCCAGGAGCACAACGCGCACACGCACGCGCCCGCTCGTGCCGCCTAGCGCCGTCTCCGACGCGCGCCCGAATGCAACTCCGCCTCTGCTCGCCGCCGGCGACCATCCGGCGACCGTTAGGCCCAAACAACGCCGCCATTCGCCTCCTGCGCATGCGTAGACCACTTCCCGCGCGAACGCCACCCGTTTTGCTTGCGGTTTGGACACGCCGGAGTTCACCCGAAGCTCGCCTCCGCCGCCGTCGACCTGCCGCTCGCCACCGTCCACCGTAGCCCCCGCCGATGCCCGGAATGGACGTGCGACGACGCCTGCTTTCGAACGCCACCGGCCGCGCTCGATTTGACCCACCGTAGCGCAAACCCGAGCTTCGCCACCGTTTCGGGAGCTCGCCGGAGCTCCTCCGGCGGCCGGACGGCGCCGCCGCCGACGTGGCCCGGTCGGGGCCACCCGCAGGGTCACTGGCCAGTGGGCCAGCCCGACCCCGTTGACCTGTTGACCAGGTCAACGTGCTGACTCGGCCTGGTCCAGTCACTGACTGGTGGGTCCCAGTCCCCCTGTCTCTATGACATGTGGGCCACGTCTGTTAGTAGATTAATTAGTAAATAGGTTAAATTAAAACTAATTAATTTGCCTAATGTGACACTGACCAGTCGGGCCCTCCCCTAATTAAACATGTTTACATTAAATTAACACTGGTTTGAAAGGTGAGTCTATGACATGTGGGTCCCACATGTCAGATTGACCAGTCAGTTGAGACTGTTGACTGCTGATGCAATGCTGATGTCAGCATGATGTCATAATAGCATTTTTCGAATTAAATTAATTCTGTTAATTCCAGAAAATCAATAAAACTTTAGAAAATCATATCTTTTAAACCGTAACTCGAATGAAAATAATTTATACATGAAAGTTGATCAGAAAAATCCCACGAATCCGAATACGCTGTCCGTTCATCTGTCACATGCTCCTAGCATGACAAACATGGACATTTAGCATTAGAATCATCTGTCCGATAAATCCAAAGACCCGGGAAATATCGTCAGATATTCTCCCGCTCCATCTGCAACGTGTAGTACCGCGTTAGTGCATACCTAGCTCTGCAAATTGTCATGTCATGCATCGTGATGCATTTGTCTGCTTATATTTATTGTTTCTTCCCCCCTCTTCTCTTCGGTAGACCCCGAGACTGACGGTGCTACCGGGTACGACTACACCGTCGACGATCAGCCCTTTGCCGCAGAGCAGCAAGGCAAGCAACCCCCCCCCCCTTGAGCATTCCGATATCGCCCACTTCTTTCCCTCTTATTCTTGCATTAGATTTTGCTACTGTATTAGTTAGCTCCTATTCTGATGCATAGCCTGTTTTGATAAACTGTTACTATACCTGCAATCATATCAACTGCTTAGTATAGGTTGATCAAGGAATCCCCTGAGACCCCCCTTAGTCCCAGTTGCCCCTGCTTCTTCATCGACGACTCGAAGACCCGAAGACTCGGTCAACCGACCGATGAGCCTGACCCCTCACATCACCGCACACCCCTTAGTTGTACGACTCTGCAGCCCTACTATCGCGTACCGAGGGTGACACCTCGTGAAGTACTCATGATGCTAGCTCTGTAGTGTAGCTAGTCGGTCGTGGTTATCGAGGGTGATTCCTCCTTCACCATTCCCGACGATGACTCTGTCGTACAACCCCTCAAGTGTGGGACCCTCGAGGGTGATTCCTCTAAGTCCACCTTGACGGTTTCATCGAGCGGGGCCACTTGAGGGTGATTCCTCAGGATCCGTCTTGATGTTTTATACACACAGTTACTATGACCGGGTTACTGAAACATGTTGGTGATGGGTCGGCCCTGAGGGGTACCCACGGTTTGATGACGATGAGGCGTGGACTGGCGAGAGAGGCCTTTGCCACACATCCTCGAGACGGGGCGACGGACCGCACTTCATGGGTCGTGCTTTCCCCGCATTAATAAAATGCTAATGGGTTGGGTACTTGATCTGAGTTAGATCGTTGGCCTTAATACGCACTAACCATCACGTGGGAAAGTTATGGGCACTCAGCGTCGTTGTATCAGCCGAAGCTCTTCGGACGTCAGCAATGGAGCGGCGCGCGCCCGAGTTGTCCGCGACGGCACCGCGCTTGTTAATAAGGGGTGCTAGGACTGACCTCGGCTGCCCTCGCATCGTGCAAGTGTGCAAAGGGTGATTGGGCCCATGACCCCTGAGCGCATAGGATTTAGACCGGCGGGCTGGCCTCTTCGTTGAGTCTAGGTGGGACGACGACGTGCTGATATCCCGAGGCCGGGCATGACCCAGGAAAGTGTGTCCGACCGGAGGTGACTCAGGCGTGTTGGGGAATAATTGGTGCACCCCTGCAGGGATGATTAATCTATTCGAATAGCCGTGTCCACGGTAACAGGACGACTTGGAGTTGTGCCTTGACCTTATCCAACTATAATTGTGATTTAATTTGAAATGAATGTGGCTCCGAGATTGCTTCCTCGCAGGGAGTCGAGGAAGAATCTCTGGGCGTGGTTACTTAAAAAATTTTGCTACAACTATATGACTATATATGAGACACAGGTCTACTCTCTTCTAATGCTGCAAGATGCTGAAGATGCTAGTCTTCGATAGGACTAGGCCTTCTCCCTAATCTTGCTTTCTGCAGTCAGTCCAGATATAACCCCTTCCCTTGATAATGATGCATACTTAGCATAGTTCTGATGTCAGTCTTGCGAGTACTTTGGATGAGTACTCACCGCTGCTTTGCATTCTCTTCCCCCCTCGATACGTTGCTGCGTTCAGACGACGGAGCCCAGGAGATGGAATATGCCGGAGACAACTTCTACACCACCGCTGGAGCCTACTACTACGTGGAGAACGCCGACGCTCAGGAGTAGTTAGGAGGTTCCCAGGCAGGAGGCCTCGCCTCTTTCGATCCGTTGCTTATGTTTGTGCTAGCCTTCTTAAGGCAAAACGTGTTTAACTAATGTATGTACTCAGATATTATTTGCTTCCGCTGACTCGTGCTTGTCGAGCTTTGTATTCGAGCCCTCGAGGCCCCTGGCTTGTAATATGAAGCTGTATGACTTTAATTTGTGTCTTTTGTTGTGTTGTGATATCAATCAGTGAGTCCCTAATCTAGGTCGTACGCATTGTGTGCATGATTAGCGTACGGACTAGAATGGGGGCGTCACAAGTTGGTATGAGAGCCAACTGCCTGTAGGTAGCCCCCTTTCCAACTCCTTGGCCGAAGTTGAGTCTAGTACTTGAAAAACTTTTACTAACATAGTTGTGTGGCTTACGGGCCCACATCTCAATCGGGTGGTATTAGGATCTTTTATTCCTCGTCTATACTCTGGGTTCTGATCTCTCTTCTCTTTCGGGTTAAAGATTTTATTAACTCTGACTCTAGGTTCTCGTAACTACTTCTCCCGGAGAGCCCTCTTACCAGAAGATCACCTGCTCCGTCAGAAGATTCTGAAGATACCCTTTTGATGTTTTCCGAGACTTTGTGCTCATCGGCTTTGCAATTCCCTACCACCGATAAGTCCCTATGGATGACTAATTGCACTTGTCTTTCATACAATCTTTTCTCGTTGCTCTTGTTATTACAACATGCCCCGAAATACTCTCCATTTCCCTGATAGCCCTTTAAGTTTACTACCTTATAGTTCTTTTCCGCATGGAAGCCTTACGGATAATTCCTCACAATTGTCGAGGATCCGTTCATCCCAGTTGTTCATATGTTTCACAAAATTCTTCGAAATACTTTCGATCTTCCGAAAATCCTCTGCAGCTTGTTGCTCTTGAAATTCTTGACTGCTCGCATAATGGTTAACTCCATATGTCTAGTAGTCTTCCTTGACATCCCTTGTCTTCGCCATTTTGAGCCTATTGATTCAATGTGTGCGTATGCACGCAGTCATCAGGTGATCCATTTAAATTATCTTTCCGGCTCAGACGTCCTTCCGGACATGAGTTGATTCTCGGCAAATTCAAACCTTTATTGATTGTTCGACTAAGTCTTTTCAACTTATCCATCCTTGATCAGAGCGTCTGCTTCTGATCCTTAGTTTTGGAAATCATAGTTCCTTTGTAATTTAAGCATCAGACTATTCAGGTGTTTCTTGAATCCGATACCTCTGCATTCTTTCCTCCTCTGATTGAGTACCGATACTCACCTCAACTTCGTTGTGGATCGCCCGATCCATTGTTGAATTGTTATCCGACAGTGTCGTTCACATTCAAAATTCTTGTGATGTTCTTCCCCTGATACATGATACCATTGGTAAGCTGTGTCTCCTCCCTCTGTTAAGTTGTGTCCTATGCTTTCGTCAGCCATGCTCTGTTGTTGAGCATGTGTTAAATACTCTTGAAGCTTGTGGTATATGTTCCTAAGATGCCCCAATGGGTTGGACCTATGCCTTCCTTAATTCGTGTGAACCCGACAGTTTTCACGAATCATACTTTTCTGGTGTTTTGCCAGATAATCTTTCAAAACTATAATTTCACCAAAGGCGAGGTGTAAATGGAAGGTGATACATTGGTGAAGTGGGAGTCGACCTTGAACCTTGTGTTCATGCCCATGGAAACGATGTTGATCTTATCATACAAGCTTCTCCTTTCATATAATCATTCATTGTATGATTTGATATTGTATCTTTGCTTTTGTCCTTTGCAATCGTGGTTCCGACCATGTTGTTCTACTTTGATTTCATTCTCAGACAAGTTAAAGTGCTTGTCTTCCACAGATCAATACACCAGTCTAACCTCTATTCTGATCTACCTCCGGGTATTGTCCCTGGTATCTTGATGAATATCACGGAGCTATATAACTTTTATGAGCTCCTCATCAACTATGATATTTCACTGATTCCAGTTTCCTCGTGTTCTAAATTGTTGGACACTCAAGGACACCGATAATTGAATCGAGTCCGCATTGCGATTCAACAACTCTTAGTAATCTTCTTTGATTATGAGTTGTACTCCATCTTGTCATTCCAAGCTGTTAATTGTTGAAGCCCGACTATATGCCTTGAATGCATTAAATGAGTCACCTCTTGAAGGGATTGAAAACATTCCAGTTGTCCGGGATTTCCAAGATGTTTTTTCGGAAGAACTTCCAGGGATTCCCCTTGCTAGAGCTGTCGAGTTTGTCATCGACTTGGTACCTGGTACCACTCCTATTGCCAAGCGTCCGTATAAAATGCCACCACATGAACTCCTAGAACTTAAGCAAGAAATTGACAATTCGCTTCGTCTGGGGTTCATTCGTCCAAGTTCCTCTGCTTGGGGAGCGCCTTCTCTCTTTGTCAAGAAGAAAGATGGTATGAATCGATTGGTCCAAGATTACCGTCCCATCAACCAAGCAATGATTCAAAACAAATATCTGCTTCCACGGATCAACGATCTGTATGATCAACTTGCTGGATCATCAGTATTTTCTAAACTCGACTTGAGGTTGGGATACCATCAAATCCGAGTTCGTGAGGAAGATATTCCCAAGACTGCATTTGTTACTCGCTATGGTTCATACGAGTACACCGTCATGTCCTTCGGCTTAACCAATGCTCCAGCAACCTTCTCTCGCCTAATGAATTATATATTCATGGATTACCTCGATAAATTCGTCGTAGTTTATCTAGATGATATTCTGGTATTCTCCAAGAATAAAGAAGAGCATGCTGAACATCTTCGTCTTATACTAGAGAGGCTTCGAGAACATCATCTTTATGCAAAGTATTCGAAGTGTGAGTTCTGGATGGACGAAGTGACCTACCTTGGTCACGTGATCTCCAAGGATGGTATTGTGGTCAACCCTGAACGAGTTCAGGCTATTCTTGACTGGACTCCCCCGAAGAACGTCAAGCAAGTCAGAAGTTTCCTCGGACTCGCCAACTATTGCCGTCGATTCGTCGAGAACTTCTCCAAAATTGCAAAACCCTTAACCAATCTGCTTCACAAAGGTGTTAAGTATGAGTGGACAGAAAAATGTCAAGAGAGCTTTCAGGCACTTAAGGACAAGCTGACGTCTGCTCCAGTGCTAGCTCCTCCGGATACTCGTAAGGACTTCGTCATTTATTGTGACGCTTCGCGTCAGGGAATAGGTTGTGTCCTAATGCAAGAACGCAGAGTGGTTGCTTATGCATCTCGTCAATTGCGTCCTCATGAAGAGAGCTACCCAGTTCATGACCTTGAACTTGCTGCGGTAATTCATGCACTGAAAGAGTGGCGGCAATACCTTGTTGGTAATCGTTGCGAAATCTACACCGACCACCAAAGTCTGAAGTATCTATTTACTCAGCCAGATCTGAACCTCCGTCAACAGAGATGGATGGAGCGCATAGCAGATTACAATGTGGGTATTTCTTATACCCCATGCAAGGCTAATGTAATGGCTGATGCCTTAAGCCGCAAGTCGTACTGCAATCACCTTCAGGTTCATAAGGTTCATCCCCGTCTTCAAGAAGAATTTCGCAAGCTGAGCCTCCATATTGTTCCTCAGGGTTATCTCACTCCACCTCCTAGAGGATCCTACAAGATGAACCTCCACGTTGTTTCCCAGGGTTCTCTCAATACCCTGGTTGCTAAACCAGATCTTGTGGACGTCATCAAGTGGATCCAGAAGTGTGACAGTGAAGTCGAGAGGATTAAACGCGATCTCGCAGAAGGAAAGCCCTCACCCTTCACTATTGCTGAGGATGGCGCTTTGTACTTCAAAGGCCGCCTAGTGGTACCGTGTAAGTCGAAAAACAATGAAATGACTCAGGTGGTCATGAAGGAAGCACATGACACTCCGCTGTCTATTCATCCTGGTAGTACCAAGATGTACCAAGACATTCGTCGAAGATTCTGGTGGTCTAACATGAAGCAAGACATTGCAGGCTATGTTTCAGAATGTGACATTTGCCGTCGTATCAAAGCAGAACATCAAAGGCCTGCTAGAACTCTACAACCTATTTCTATTCCTGAATGGAAATGGGATCACGTTGAAATGGACTTCATTACTGGTTTTCCCAGGTCCCAGAAAGGTAATGATGCTATTCTTGTCGTCATTGACCGACTTTCCAAAGTTGCACATTTTCTAGCCGTCAAGGAAACCATTACTACTAGTCAGCTGGCAACTCTCTACATGTCCAGAATTGTTTCACTTCATGGTATTCCACTGGTTATCAGTTCAGACCGTGGCCGCTTATTCACTTCAAGATTCTGGGCAAGTTTCCAGGAAGCTATGGGAACTCATTTGTCCTTCAGCACTGCTTTTCACCCTCAATCCCAGGGTCAAGTTGAAAGAGTCAACCAGATTCTCGAAGACATGCTTCGAGCTTGTGTCATTTTTTTCGGCAAGAAATGGGAGGAATCTCTCCCATATGCTGAGTTCTCCTACAACAATAGCTATCAAGCTAGTCTAAAGATGGCTCCTTTTGAAGTGTTATATGGACGTAAGTGTCGGACTCCTCTGAATTGGTCAGAAACTGGGGAACGTACACTTATCGGTCCGGATATTATCCAACATGCCGAAGATCAAGTCCGCATTATTCATGCAAATCTGAAGGCTGCTCAGTCTCGTCAGAAGAGTCAGTATGACCGTCATCACAAAGATATGGTCTATCAACCTGGCGAAAAGGCTTATCTTCGAGTCACGCCAATGAGGGGAACACACCGTTTTGGAATCAAGGGCAAGCTGGCTCCTCACTATATTGGTCCTTTCATCACTGTTCTCGAAAGGCGTGGTAAAGTGGCATATCAATTGGAACTACCGCCAAACCTTTCTCAGGTTCACGATGTGTTCCATGTGTCACAGCTTCGTCGCTGCTTCAAGGATCCTATCCGAGCAGTGGATCATGATATGCTTGAGCTGCAACAAGACCTTTCTTACAAAGAGCAACCAGTCCGCATTCTCGGTGAAACTGAACGTCGGACTCGTCAGAAGGTTACCAAGTTCTTCAAAGTGCAGTGGGCAAACCATTCTGAAGATGAAGCCACTTGGGAACGCGAAGATCATCTTCATGCAGAATACCCCGGGCTCTTTCCTTCTACTTCTTAATTCTCGGGACGAGAATTCTTGTTAGTAGGGGAGAGTTGTGACACCCTGGATTTTGGCTACAGTGATCATTGTAATTAAGCACAGTGTAGACCATGAACAGTGCCTAATCATTTTGATAAGTAGAATGTGATCAAGTTGAAATTCACATCTCATTTTAAATTTCACCTCAAAAGGGCATTGAATTTTAAGGTGTTAAAATAAAGTGGCAAACAACATATGAAAAATGTTGCACAATTGTTAAAAATCTCAAAACTAATGTTGTTAAGGAAAACAACATCACCATCAAGCTGTAGTGGGCTAAAGCATTTAAAACAGTGCCAAAAGAAGCATTTTTAATGCCTTTTTCATTTATGGAAATTCCAAATGGATTCAAATAAATCCCAAACTTATTGTGGCAGTGCACCACTGACCCTAGTATTTGTTTTCACCAGTGTCACATTTTTGCTATAAAGGAAATTGGCTAAAGGAATTAAAACAGAAGCTAGAAAAGAAATCAGAAAAGAAAAAAAAAGAGAAAGCGCCCTGTGCACTTGAGCCCATCCGCTACAGTGCGGCCCAGCCCACTGAGGCCTCCTCCTACCTGCTCCCGCCCCGCTGTCGCCCGCGCCATGGCCGAAGCTCGGCCTCGCCGCCGCTGCTCGCCACCTGCCGCCACAGGGCTCCGGAGAGGATAAGGCCGAGGCCATCCACTCCCGCTGGACGCCCACGCCATTCCTCCCTCGCCTCGCTCGCTCTCCTCCCTCTCTCCCTCCTCCAGATCCGCCGCGCCCGACCGCACCGTCGCCATGGCCGCCGGCTAGACGCAGCCACCGCCACTCCCGCGCCCTGCCGACACGTCCACGAGCCCCGCCGCGACCGCCCCGTCCTCCTCGACCACGAGCCCAAGCCCCAGGAGCCCTGCATCGCCCCCATGCCGTCGTTTTCCTCCTCGGGACCCGAAGATCGTCGCCGTCGATTCGCACCACCGCGCCTCCCTCGAGCCCACCTTGTGCAACTACAGGGCCCAGTGAGCTCCCCCCGCATCCTCCTCTCCCTCTGGTTGCCCCCGTAGGTCGCCGTACCTAGCTTCCATCGCACCCGAGCTTCGGTAGCCGCCTTTCAGCTCGTGCTCGTCGCCACCGTCGCCGTCGTGCTCGCCTGAGCGCAGCACCGTGCTCCTGGTGCTCCCAGGAGCAAAACGCGCACACGCACGCACCCGCTCGTGCCGCCTAGCACCGTCTCCGACGCGCGCCCGAATGCTCCTCTGCCTCTGCTCGCCGTCGGCGACCATCCGACGACCGTTAGGCCCAACCAATGCCGCCATTCGCCTCCTACGCATGCGTAGACCACTTCCCGCGCGAACGCCACCCGTTTTGCTTGCGGTTTGGACACGCCGGAGTTCGCCCGAAGCTCGCCTCCGCCGCCGTCGACCTGCCGCTCGCCACCGTCCACCGTAGCCCCCGCCGATGCCCGGAATGGACGCGCGACGACGCCTGCTTTCGAACGCCACCGGCCGCGCTCGATTTGACCCACCGTAACGCAAACCCGAGCCTCGCCACCGTTTCACGAGCTTGCCGGAGCTCCTTCGGCGGCCGGACGGCGCCGCCGCCGAAGTGGCCCGGTCGGGGCCACCCGCAGGGTCACTGGCCAGTGGGCCAGCCCGACCCCGTTGACCTGTTGACCAGGTCAACGTGCTGACTGAGCCTGGTCCAGTCACTGACTGGTGGGATCCAGTCCCCCTGTCTCTATGACATGTGGGCCACGTCTGTTAGTAGATTAATTAGTAAATAGGTTAAATTAAAACTAATTAATTTGCCTAATGTGACACTGACCAGTGGGGCCCTCCCCTAATTAAACCTGTTTAGATTAAATTAACACTGGTTTAAAAGGTGAGTCTATGACATGTGGGTCCCACATGTCAGATTGACCAGTCAGCTGAGACTGTTGACTGCTGATGCAATGCTGATGTCAGCATGATGTCATAATAGCATTTTTCGAATTAAATTAATTCTGTTAATTCTAGAAAATCAATAAAACTTTAGAAAATCATATCTTTTAAACCGTAACTCGAATGGAAATAATTTATACATGAAAGTTGATCAGAAAAATCCCACGAATCCGAATACGCTGTCCGTTCATCTGTCACATGCTCCTAGCATGATGAACATGGACATTTAGCATTAGAATCATCTGTCCGATAAATCCAAAGACCCGGGAAATATCGTCAGATATTCTCCCGCTCCGTCTGCAACATGTAGTACCGCGTTAGTGCATACCTAGCTCTGCAAATTGTCATGTCATGCATCGTGATGCATTTGTCTGCTTATATTTATTGTTTCTTCCCCCCCTCTTCTCTCCGGTAGACCCCGAGACTGACAGTGCTACCGGGTACGACTACACCGTCGACGATCAACCCTTTGCCGCAGAGCATCAAGGCAAGCAACCCCCCCTTGAGCATTCCGATATCGCCCACTTCTTTCCCTCTTATTCTTGCATTAGATTTTGCTACTGTATTAGTTAGCTCCTATTCTGATGCATAGCCTGTTTTGATAAACTGTTACTATACCTGCAATCATATCAACTGCTTAGTATAGGTTGATCAAGGAATCCCCTGAGACCCCCCTTAGTCCCAGTTGCCCCTGCTTCTTCATCGACGACTCAAAGACCCGAAGACTCGGTCAACCGACCGACGAGCCAGACCCCTCACATCACCGCACACCCCTTAGTTGTACGACTCTGCAGCGCTACTATCGCGTATCGAGGGTGACACCTCGTGAAGTACTCATGATGCTAGCTCTGTAGTGCAACTAGTCGGTCGTGGTTATCGAGGGTGATTCCTCCTTCACCATTCCCGACGATGACTCTGTCGTACAACCCCTCAAGTGTGGGACCCTCGAGGGTGATTCCTCTAAGTCCACCTTGACGGTTTCATCGAGCGGGGCCCTTTGAGGGTGATTCCTCAGGTTCCGTCTTGATGTTTTATACACACAGTTACTATGACCGGGTTACTGAAACATGTTGGTGATGGGTCGGCCCTGAGGGGTACCCACGGTTTGATGATGATGAGGCGTGGACTGGCGAGAGAGGCCTTTGCCACACATCCTCGAGACGGGGCGACGGACCGCACTTCATGGGTCGCGCTTTCCCCGCATTAATAAAATGCTAATGGGTTGGGTACTTGATCTGAGTTAGGTCGTTGGCCTTAATACGCACTAACCATCACTTGGGAAAGTTATGGGCACTCAGCGTCGTTGTATCAGCCGAAGCTCTTTGGACGTCAGCAATGGAGCGGCGCGCGCCCGAGTGGTCCGCGACGGCACCGCGCTTGTTAATAAGGGGTGCTAGGATTGACCTCGGCCGCCCTCGCATCGTGCAGGTGTGCAAAGGGTGATTGGGCCCATGACCCCTGCGCGCATAGGATTTAGACCGGTGGGCTGGCCTCTTCGTTGAGTCTAGGTGGGGCGACGACGTGCTGATATCCCGAGGCCGGGCATGACCCAGGAAAGTGTGTCCGGCTGGAGGTGACTCAGGCGTGTTGGGGAATATGTGGTGCACCCCTGCAGGGATGATTAATCTATTCGAATAGCCGTGTCCACGGTAACAGGACGACTTGGAGTTGTGCCTTGACCTTATACAACTATAATTGCGATTTAATTTGAAATGAATGTGGCTCCGAGATTGCTTCCTCGCAGGGAGTCGAGGAAGAATCTCTGGGCGTGGTTACTTAAAAAAATTTGCTACAACTATATGACTATATATGAGACACAGGTCTACTCTCTTCTAATGCTGCAAGATGCTGAAGATGCTAGTCTTCGATAGGACTAGGCCTTCTCCCTAATCTTGCTTTTTGCAGTCAGTCCAGATATAACCCCTTCCCTTGATAATGATGCATACTTAGCATAGTTCTGATGTCAGTCTTGCGAGTACTTTGGATGAGTACTCACCCCTGCTTTGCATTCTCTTCCCCCCTCGATATGTTGCTGCATTCAGACGACGGAGCCCAGGAGATGGAATACGCCGGAGACGACTTCTACACCACCGCTGGAGCCTACTACTACGTGGAGAACGCCGATGCTCAGGAGTAGTTAGGAGGTTCCTAGGCAGGAGGCCTCGCCTCTTTCGATCCGTTGCTTATGTTTGTGCTAGCCTTCTTAAGGCAAAACGTGTTTAACTTATGTCTGTACTCAGATATTATTTGCTTCCGCTGACTCGTGCTTGTCGAGCTTTGTATTCGAGCCCTCGAGGCCCCTGGCTTGTAATATGAAGCTGTATGACTTTAATTTGTGTCTTTTGTTGTGTTGTGATATCAATCAGTGAGTCCCTAATCTTGGTCGTACGCATTGTGTGCATGATTAGCGTACGGACTAGAATGGGGGCGTCACAAGTTGGTATGAGAGCCAACTGCCTGTAGGTAGCCCCCTTTCCAACTCCTTGGCCGAAGTTGAGTCTAGTACTTGAAAAACTTTTACTAACATAGTTGTGTGGCTTAGGGGCCCACATCTCAATCGGGTGGTATTAGGATCTTTTATTCCTCGTCTATACTCTGGGTTCTGATCTCTCTTCTCTTTCGGGTTAAAGATTTTATTAACTCTGACTCTAGGTTCTCGTAACTACTTCTCCCGGAGAGCCCTCTTACCAGAAGATCACCTGCTCCGTCAGAAGATTCTGAAGATACCCTTTTGATGTTTTCCGAGACTTTGTGCTCATCGGCTTTGCAATTCCCTACCACCGATAAGTCCCTATGGATGACTAATTGCACTTGTCTTTCATACAATCTTTTCTCGTTGCTCTTGTTATTACAACATGCCCCGAAATACTCTCCATTTCCCTGATAGCTCTTTAAGTTCACTACCTTATAGTTCTTTTCTGCATGGAAGCCTTACGGATAATTCCTCACAATTGTCGAGGATCCGTTCATCCCAGTTGTTCATGTCTTTCACAAAATTCTTCGAAATACTTTCGATCTTCCGAAAATCCTCTGCAGCTTGTAGCTCTTGAAATTCTTGCCTGCTCGCATAATGGTTAACTCCATATGTCTAGTAGTTTTCGTTGAGATCCCTTGTCTTTGCCATTTTGAGCCTATTGATTCAATGTGTGCGTATGCACGCAGTCATCAGGTGATCCATTTAAATTATCTTTCCAGCTCAGACGTCCTTCCGGACATGAGTTAATTCTCGGCAAATTCAAACCTTTATTGATTGTCCGACTAAGTCTTTTCAACTTATCCATCCTTGATCAGCGCGTCTGCTTCTGATCCTTAATTTTGGAAATCATAATTCCTTTGTAATTTAAGCATCAGACTATTCAGGTGTTTCTTGAATCCGATACCTCTGCATTCTTTCCTCCTCTGATTGAGTACCGATACTCACCTCAACTTCGTTGTGGATCGCCCGATCCATTGTTGGATTGTTATCCGACAGTGTCGTTCACATTCAAAATTCTTGTGATGTTCTTCCCCTGATACATGATACCATTGGTAAGCTGTGTCTCCTCCCTCTGTTAAGTTGTGTCCTATGCTTTCATCAGCCATGCTCTGTTGTTGAGCATGTGTTAAATACTCTTGAAGCTTGTGGTATATGTTCCTAAGATGCCCCAATGGGTTGGACCTATGCCTTCCTTAATTCGTGTGAACCCGACAGTTTTCACGAATCATACTTTTCTGGTGTTTTGCCAGATAATCTTTCAAAACTATAATTTCACCAAAGGCGAGGTGTAAATGGAAGGTGATACATTGGTGAAGTGGGAGTCGACCTTGAACCTTGTGTTCATGCCCATGGAAACGATGTTGATCTTATCATACAAGCTTCTCCTTTCATATAATCATTCATTGTATGATTTGATATTGTATCTTTGCTTTTGTCCTTTGCAATCGTGGTTCCGACCATGTTGTTCTACTTTGATTTCATTCTCAGACAAGTTAAAGTGCTTGTCTTCCACAGATCAATACACCAGTCTAACCTCTATTCTGATCTACCTCCGGGTATTGTCCCTGGTATCTTGATGAATATCACGGAGCTATATAACTTTTATGAGCTCCTCATCAACTATGATATTTCACTGATTCCAGTTTCCTCGTGTTCTAAATTGTTGGACACTCAAGGACACCAATAATTGAATCGAGTCCGCATTGCGATTCAACAACTCTTAGTAATCTTCTTTGATTATGAGTTGTACTCCATCTTGTCATTCCAAGCTGTTAATTGTTGAAGCCCGACTATATGCCTTGAATGCATTAAATGAGTCACCTCTTGAAGGGATTGAAAACATTCCAGTTGTCCGGGATTTCCAAGATGTTTTTCCGGAAGAACTTCCAGGGATTCCCCCTGCTAGAGCTGTCGAGTTTGTCATCGACTTGGTACCTGGTACCACTCCTATTGCCAAGCGTCCGTATAAAATGCCACCACATGAACTCCTAGAACTTAAGCAAGACATTGACAATTCGCTTCGTCTGGGGTTCATTCGTCCAAGTTCCTCTACTTGGGGAGCGCCTTCTCTCTTTGTCAAGAAGAAAGATGGTACGAATCGATTGGTCCAAGATTACCGTCCCATCAACCAAGCAACGATTCAAAACAAATATCCGCTTCGACGGATCAACGATCTGTATGATCAACTTGCTGGATCATCAGTATTTTCTAAACTCGACTTGAGGTTGGGATACCATCAAATCCGAGTTCGTGAGGAAGATATTCCCAAGACTGCATTTGTTACTCGCTATGGTTCATACGAGTACACCGTCATGTCCTTCGGCTTAACCAATGCTCCAGCAACCTTCTCTCGCCTAATGAATTATATATTCATGGATTACCTCGATAAATTCGTCGTAGTTTATCTGGATGATATTCTGGTATTCTCCAAGAATAAAGAAGAGCATGCTGAACATCTTCGTCTTATATTGGAGAGGCTTCGAGAACATCATCTTTATGCAAAGTATTCGAAGTGTGAGTTCTGGATGGACGAAGTGACCTACCTTGGTCACGTGATCTCCAAGGATGGTATTGCGGTCAACCCTGAACGAGTTCAGGCTATTCTTGACTGGACTCCCCCGAAGAACGTCAAGCAAGTCAGAAGTTTCCTCGGACTCGCCAACTATTGCCGTCGATTCGTCGAGAACTTCTCCAAGATTGCAAAACCCTTAACCAATCTGCTTCACAAAGGTGTTAAGTATGAGTGGACAGAAAAATGTCAAGAGAGCTTTCAGGCACTTAAGGACAAGCTGACGTCTGCTCCAGTGCTAGCTCCTCCGGATACTCGTAAGGACTTCGTCATTTATTGTGACGCTTCGCGTCAGGGAATAGGTTGTGTCCTAATGCAAGAACGCAGAGTGGTTGCTTATGCATCTCGTCAATTGCGTCCTCATGAAGAGAGCTACCCAGTTCATGACCTTGAACTTGCTGCGGTAATTCATGCACTGAAAGAGTGGCGGCAATACCTTGTTGGTAATCGTTGCGAAATCTACACCGACCACCAAAGTCTGAAGTATCTATTTACTCAGCCAGATCTGAACCTCCGTCAACAGAGATGGATGGAGCGCATAGCAGATTACAATGTGGGTATTTCTTATACCCCATGCAAGGCTAATGTAATGGCTGATGCCTTGAGCCGCAAGTCGTACTGCAATCATCTTCAGGTTCATAAGGTTCATCCCCGTCTTCAAGAAGAATTTCGCAAGCTGAGCCTCCATATTGTTCCTCAGGGTTATCTCACTCCACCTCCTAGAGGATCCTACAAGATGAACCTCCACGTTGTTTCCCAGGGTTCTCTCAATACCCTGGTTGCTAAACCAGATCTTGTGGACGTCATCAAGTGGATCCAGAAGTGTGACAGTGAAGTCGAGAGGATTAAACGCGATCTCGCAGAAGGAAAGCCCTCACCCTTCACTATTGCTGAGGATGGCGCTTTGTACTTCAAAGGCCGCCTAGTGGTACCGTGTAAGTCGAAAAACAATGAAATGACTCAGGTGGTCATGAAGGAAGCACATGACACTCCGCTGTCTATTCATCCTGGTAGTACCAAGATGTACCAAGACATTCGTCGAAGATTCTGGTGGTCTAACATGAAGCAAGACATTGCAGGCTATGTTTCAGAATGTGACATTTGCCGTCGTATCAAAGCAGAACATCAAAGGCCTGCTAGAACTCTACAACCTATTTCTATTCCTGAATGGAAATGGGATCACGTTGAAATGGACTTCATTACTGGTTTTCCCAGGTCGCAGAAAGGTAATGATGCTATTCTTGTCGTCATTGACCGACTTTCCAAAGTTGCACATTTTCTAGTCGTCAAGGAAACCATTACTACTAGTCAGCTGGCAACTCTCTACATGTCCAGAATTGTTTCACTTCATGGTATTCCACTGGTTATCAGTTCAGACCGTGGCCGCTTATTCACTTCAAGATTCTGGGCAAGTTTCCAGGAAGCTATGGGAACTCATTTGTCCTTCAGCACTGCTTTTCACCCTCAATCCCAGGGTCAAGTTGAAAGAGTCAACCAGATTCTCGAAGACATGCTTCGAGCTTGTGTCATTTTTTTCGGCAAGAAATGGGAGGAATCTCTCCCATATGCTGAGTTCTCCTACAACAATAGCTATCAAGCTAGTCTAAAGATGGCTCCTTTTGAAGTGTTATATGGACGTAAGTGTCGGACTCCTCTGAATTGGTCAGAAACTGGGGAACGTACACTTATCGGTCCGGATATTATCCAACATGCCGAAGATCAAGTCCGCATTATTCATGCAAATCTGAAGGCTGCTCAGTCTCGTCAGAAGAGTCAGTATGACCGTCATCACAAAGATATGGTCTATCAACCTGGCGAAAAGGCTTATCTTCGAGTCATGCCAATGAGGGGTACACACCGTTTTGGAATCAAGGGCAAGCTGGCTCCTCGCTATATTGGTCCTTTCATCACTGTTCTCGAAAGGCGTGGTAAAGTGGCATATCAATTGGAACTACCGCCAAACCTTTCTCAGGTTCACGATGTGTTCCATGTGTCACAGCTTCGTCGCTGCTTCAAGGATCCTATCCGTGCAGTGGATCATGATATGCTTGAGCTGCAACAAGACCTTTCTTACAAAGAGCAACCAGCCCGCATTCTCGGTGAAACTGAACGTCGGACTCGTCAGAAGGTTACCAAGTTCTTCAAAGTGCAGTGGGCAAACCATTCTGAAGATGAAGCCACTTGGGAACGCGAAGATCATCTTCGTGCAGAATACCCCGGGCTCTTTCCTTCTACTTCTTAATTCTCGGGACGAGAATTCTTGTTAGTAGGGGAGAGTTGTGACACCCTGGATTTTGGCTATAGTGATCATTGTAATTAAGCACAGTGTTGACCATGAACAGTGCCTAATCGTTTTGATAAGTAGAATGTGATCAAGTTGAAATTCACATCTCATTTTAAATTTCACCTCAAAAGGGCATTGAATTTTAAGGTGTTAAAATAAAGTGGCAAACAGCATATGAAAAATGTTGCACAATTGTTAAAAATCTCAAAACTAATGTTGTTAAGGAAAACAACATCACCATCAAGCTGTAGTGGGCTAAAGCATTTAAAACAGTGCCAAAAGAAGCATTTTTAATGCCTTTTTCATTTATGGAAATTCCAAATGGATTCAAATAAATCCCAAACTTACTGTGGCAGTGCACCACTGACCCTAGTATTTGTTTTCACCAGTGTCACATTTTTGCTATAAAGGAAATTGGCTAAAGGAATTAAATTAGAAGCCAGAAAAGAAAACAGAAAAAAAAGAGAAAGCGCCCTGTGCACTTGAGCCCATCTGCTACAGTGCGGCCCAGCCCACTGAGGCCTCCTCCTACCCGCTCCCGCCCCGCTGTCGCCCGCGCCATGGCCGAAGCTCGGCCTCGCCGCCGCTGCTCGCCACCTGCCGTCACAGGGCTCCAGAGAGGATAAGGCCGAGGCCATCCACTCCCCCTGGACGCCCTCGCCATTCCTCCCTCGCCTCGCTCGCTCTCCTCCCTCTCTCCCTCCTCCAGATCCGCAGCGCCCGACCGCACCGTCGCCATGGCCGTCGGCTAGACGCAGCCACCGCCACTCCCGCGCCCTGCCGACACGTCCACGAGCCCCGCCGCGACCGCCCCGTCCTCCTCGACCACGAGCCCGAGCCCCAGGAGCCCTGCATCGCCCCCACGCCGTCGTTTTCCTCCTCGGGACCCGAAGATCGTCGCCGTCGATTCGCACCACCGCGCCTCCCTCGAGCCCACCTTGCGCAACTACAGGGCCCAGTGAGCTCCCCCGCATCCTCCTCTCCCTCTGGTTGCCCCCGTAGGTCGCCGTACCTAGCTTCCATCACACCCGAGCTTCGGTCGCCGCCTTTGAGCTCGTGCTCGTCGCCACCGTCGCCTTCGTGCTCGCCTGAGCGCAGCACCGTGCTCCTGGTGCTCCCAGGAGCACAACGCGCACACGCACGCGCCCGCTCGTGCCGCCTAGCGCCGTCTCCGACGCTCGCCCGAATGCTCCTCCGCCTCTGCTCGCCGCCGGCGACCATCCGGCGACCGTTAGGCCCAAACAACGCCGCCATTCGCCTCCTGCGCATGCGTAGACCACTTCCCACGTGAACGCCATCTGTTTTGCTTGCGGTTTGGACACTCCGGAGTTCACCCGAAGCTCGCCTCCGCCGCCGTCGACCTGCCGCTCGCCACCGTCCACCGTAGCCCCCGCCGATGCCCGGAATGGACGCGCGATGACGCCTGCTTTCGAACGCCACCGGCCGCGCTCGATTTGACCCACCGTAGCACAAACCCGAGCCTCGCCACCATTTCGGTAGCTCGCCGGAGCTCCTCCGGCGGCCGGACGGCGCCGCCGCCGACGTGGCCCGGTCGGGGCCACCCGCAGGGTCACTGGCCAGTGGGCCAGCCCGACCCCGTTGACCTGTTGACCAGGTCAACGTGCTGACTGGGCCTAGTCCAGTCACTGACTGGTGGGTCCCAGTCCCCCTGTCTCTATGACATGTGGGCCACGTCTGTTAGTAGATTAATCAGTAAATAGGTTAAAGTAAAACTAATTAATTTGCCTAATGTCACACTGACCAGTGGGGCCCTCCCCTAATTAAACCTGTTTAGATTAAATTAACACTGGTCCCACATGTCAGATTGACCAGTCAGCTGAGACTGTTGACTGCTGATGCAATGCTGATGTCAGCATGATGTCATAATAGCATTTTTCGAATTAAATTAATTCTGTTAATTCCAGAAAATCAATAAAACTTTAGAAAATCATATCTTTTAAACCGTAACTCGAATGAAAATAATTTATACATGAAAGTTGATCAGAAAAATCCCACGAATCCGAATACGCTGTCCGTTCATCTGTCACATGCTCCTAGCATGATGAACATGGACATTTAGCATTAGAATCATCTGTCCGAGAAATCCAAAGACCCGGGAAATATCGTCAGATATTCTCCCGCTCCGTCTGCAACATGTAGTACCGCGTTAGTGCATACCTAGCTCTGCAAATTGTCATGTCATGCATCGTGATGCATTTGTCTGCTTATATTTATTGTTTCTTCCCCCCTCTTCTCTCCGGTAGACCCCGAGACTGATGGTGCTACCGGGTACGACTACACCGTCGACGATCAGCCCTTTGCCGCAGAGCAGCAAGGCAAGCAACCCTCCCCCCCTTGAGCATTCCGATATCGCCCACTTCTTTCCCTCTTATTCTTGCATTAGATTTTGCTACTGTATTAGTTAGCTCCTATTCTGATGCATAGCCTGTTTTGATAAACTGTTACTATACCTGCAATCATATCAACTGCTTAGTATAGGTTGATCAAGGAATCCCCTGAGACCCCCCTTAGTCCCAGTTGCCCCTGCTTCTTCATCGACGACTCGAAGACCCGAAGACTCGGTCAACCGACCGACGAGCCAGACCCCTCACATCACCGCACACCCCTTAGTTGTACGACTCTGCAGCGCTACTATCGCGTACCGAGGGTGCACCTCGTGAAGTACTCATGATGCTAGCTCTGTAGTGCAGCTAGTCGGTCGTGGTTATCGAGAGTGATTCCTCCTTCACCATTCCCGACGATGACTCTGTCGTACAACCCCTCAAGTGTGGGACCCTCGAGGGTGATTCCTCTAAGTCCACCTTGATGGTTTCATCGAGCGGGGCCCCTTGAGGGTGATTCCTCAGGTTCCGTCTTGATGTTTTATACACACAGTTACTATGACCGGGTTACTGAAACATGTTGGTGATGGGTCGGCCCTGAGGGGTACCCACGGTTTGATGATGATGAGGCGTGGACTGGCGAGAGAGGCCTTTGCCACACATCCTCGAGACGGGGCGACGGACCGCACTTCATGGGTCGCGCTTTCCCCGCATTAATAAAATGCTAATGGGTTGGATACTTGATCTGAGTTAGGTCGTTGGCCTTAATACGCACTAACCATCACTTGGGAAAGTTATGGGCACTCAGCGTCGTTGTATCAGCCGAAGCTCTTCGGACGTCAGCAATGGAGCGGCGCGCGCCCGAGTGGTCCGCGACGGCACCGCGCTTGTTAATAAGGGGTGCTAGGACTGACCTCGGCCGCCCTCGCATCGTGCAGGTGTGCAAAGGGTGATTGGGCCCATGACCCCTGCGCGCATAGGATTTAGACCGGTGGGCTGGCCTCTTCGTTGAGTCTAGGTGGGGCGATGACGTGCTGATATCCCGAGGCCGGGCATGACCCAGGAAAGTGTGTCCGGCCGGAGGTGACTCAGGCGTGTTGGGGAATATGTGGTGCACCCCTGCAGGGATGATTAATCTATTCGAATAGCCGTGTCCACGGTAACAGGACGACTTGGAGTTGTGCCTTGACCTTATACAACTATAATTGTGATTTAATTTGAAATGAATGTGGCTCCGAGATTGCTTCCTCGCAGGGAGTCGAGGAAGAATCTCTGGGCGTGGTTACTTAAAAAAATTTGCTACAACTATATGACTATATATGAGACATAGGTCTACTCTCTTCTAATGCTGCAAGATGCTGAAGATGCTAGTCTTTGATAGGACTAGGCCTTCTCCCTAATCTTGCTTTCTGCAGTCAGTCCAGATATAACCCCTTCCCTTGATAATGATGCATACTTAGCATAGTTCTGATGTCAGTCTTGCGAGTACTTTGGATGAGTACTCACCGCTGCTTTGCATTCTCTTCCCCCCTCGATACGTTGCTGCGTTCAGACGACGGAGCCCAGGAGATGGAATACACCGGAGACGACTTCTACACCACCGCTGGAGCCTACTACTACGTGGAGAACGCCGACGCTCAGGAGTAGTTAGGAGGTTCCCAGGAAGGAGGCCTCGCCTCTTTCGATCCGTTGCTTATGTTTGTGCTAGCCTTCTTAAGGCAAAACGTGTTTAACTTATGTCTGTACTCCGATATTATTTGCTTCCGCTGACTCGTGCTTGTCGAGCTTTGTATTCGAGCCCTCGAGTCCCCTGGCTTGTAATATGAAGCTGTATGACTTTAATTTGTGTCTTTTGTTGTGTTGTGATATCAATCAGTGAGTCCCTAATCTTGGTCGTACGCATTGTGTGCATGATTAGCGTACGGACTAGAATGGGGGCGTCACACCTTAAGAGCTTGAGTCATCCATAGCAATTGTGCACAACATGATCTGAAGGCAATGTTTCCGCTTCGGCGGTAGATAGAGATACCGGGTTTTGTTTCTTGGATGACCAAGATGTTGAAATATGCCCTTGAGGCAATAATAAATTGATTATTATCATATTTCCCTGTTCTTGATAAACTTCTATTATCCATGCTAGAATTGTATTGATCGTTAAGTCAGATACATGTGTGAATACATAGACAACACCGTGTCCCTAGTGAGCCTCTACTAGACTAGCTCGTTGATAAAAGATGGTTAATGTTTCCTAACCATAGACATGAGTTGTCATTTGATAACGGGGTCACATCATTAGGAGAATGATGTGATGGACATGCCCCAACCGTAAGCATAGCATCTGATCGTATCACTTAGTTTATTGCTACTGCTTTCTTCATGTCAACTATCTGTTCCTATGACCATGAGATCATGCAACTCCCTGACACCGGAGGAATGCCTTGTGTCTATCAAACGTCACTTCGTAACTGGGTGATCATAAATATGCTCTACAGGTATCTCCGATGGTGTCTGTTGGGTTGGCATGGATCGGGACTGGGATTTGTCACTCTGTTTGACGGAGAGGTATCTCTGGGCCCTCTCGGTAATACAACATCACAAGAAGATTGCAAGCAATGTGACTAAGGAGTTAGTCACAGGATCTTGTATTACGGAATGAGTAAAGAGACTTGCCGGTAATGGGATTGAACTAGGTATGGAGATACCGACGATCGAATCTCGGGCAAGTAACATACCGATGGACAAAGGGAACTGCATACGAGATTAACTGAATCCTTGACATCGTGGTTCGACCGATGAAGATCTTTGTGGAATATGTAGGAGCCACTATGGGCATCCAGGTCCCGCTATTGGTTATTGGCCGGAGAGGTGTCTCGGTCATGTCTACATGATTCTCGAACCCGCAGGGTCCGCACACTTAACGTTCTGTGACGCTAGAATAGTATTGGGATATGTACGTTGGTGACCGAATGTTGTCGGAGTCCCGGATGAGATCCCCGATGTCACGAGGAGCTCCGAAATAGTCCGGAGGTAAAGATTTATATATGCGAAGTCATATTTTGGCTACCGGAAAAGTTTCAGGTTTTGTCGGTATTGTACCGGGAAGGTTCTAGAAAGTTCCGAGGGTTCCACCGTGGGGCCCAACGACCCGGGAAGGTCCCACATGGACCGAGGGGTGGGGCTACAGACCACATGGGCTTGCTGCACCATTCCCCAAGGCACATGTCATTTAAATCTAGAGATAAAATCTTATCTCTAAATTTAAAGGGTTGAATCTAGAGATAAGATGTTATCTTCATGTTTAAAGGGTTTTCTCCCTTGTGGCTGGCCCTAGGAGGGTGTTGGACGCCCTCCCCTGCCCTCTAGCCTATATATAGATGGGGGAGGTGCATGGGGCAGCCACCCTTAACCCTTGCCCATTGGCTCTCCCAACTCCTCCCATGTTTCTTCGGTACGCGCTTGGCGAAGCCCTGTCAGAGTTTCGCTGCCACTACCACCACCACACCGTCGTGCTGGTTGAGATCCCATCTACTTTTCGTCCCTCGCTTGCTGGATCAAGAAGGAGGAGACGTCATCGACCGTATGTGTGCTGAACGCAGAGGTGCCATCGGTTCGGCGCTGGATCGGATCGGATCGCGATCGGATCGTGAAGAGTACGACTACATCAACCACGTTATATACGTTTCCGCTTAGCAATCTACAAGGGTATGTAGACACACTCCCCCTCTCGTGGCTATGCATCTCTATGGATAGATCTTGCGTGTGCGTAGGAAATTTTTTATTTCCCATGCAACGTTCCCCAACAGTGGCATCATGAGCTAGGTCTATGCGTAGATGATATGCACGAGTAGAACACAAAGTGTTTGTGGGCGTTGATGTTCAGATTGCTTACCTACTTAGTCTTATTTTGATTCGACGGTATTGTGGGATGAAGCGGCTTGGACCAACCTTACTTGTCCTCGCACAAGAGACCGATTCCACCGACTGACATGCAACTTGTTTGCATAAAGGTGGCTGACGGGTGTCTGTCTCTCCCACTTTAACACATTTGAAGATGAGTCCCAAGCCATGGTCAAGTTGGTTCCCAAGGCTACTCCAAGTTCTACTTCAACTAGTGCTACTTCAACTCCAAGGATTCCCATCAATTTGATGTGGGTCCCCAAGAAAAAGAACTAGAGAAGTTCTTGAGGGGTGACTCCGCCAATGAAATTCACTCACATTCTTTATTGGCAAGGACTATTTTGCAATCAACTCCAACCTTATGCAATAGTTCAAGGAGTCACACATTCCCTCAAAGGTAAGCAAGGGACAAGGTAATAAATGAATCCATGGACATCATCATGTATGCATTGCACTCCATGTCCATAGATATCCTTGTGTTTGTCTCTTGTGTGGGACTAACCCATGTAGGTGAGAAGAGTAAGAAACAACGAGGATTGCTCTCAACTCAAGATGATCTTCATCAACAACGAGCATCCACTACTACCTCACCCACATGAAGTCTTCTACGACAAACCCAAGGTTAGTTTATCCCTCTTAGGGGGGATGTCACATCAAGGGGGAGCTTTACTCTAAGACTTGAGTTAAAGCATCTCTTAAAGATGTGAACACATTAAATGCTTTATGTAAAAGTGGTAACCCCACTTGTGCTTAAACGATGAGTATGACCTATGATCAAGTATTCTTACATGGCTCCTAAGTCAATATACTCATATATAGATGATTTCGTCATCGCCAAAGTGCTTGGTAGATACTAGAGTGGTTTTGCATGTTTGCCATGATTTCATTTGACATCTTATTGTGTGAGCATGTTGGTATTCATATCTTTTCTCATTTGAGGATATCCAATTGCTGTTATTTGGCTTTCATTTTTCTTTGGCCAATTGGATATACAAGAATGCCTAAGTACCCTCCTCTAGCTATCTATGCTTTCTCGTCTCAAATTCTATTCATGCTTCATCACAAATTTGAGCAAGCACTTTTCGAATCCTCTGTGTGAGGAGCACTCGGAGTTCCGTTTCGACAAGAGCAAATTTTCAAAACCTCCCATGTGCAAATCGGTGTAACCAACCTTAAAAACTCGGTTCCGTCGAAGCCTAGGGTTGATCTGGTTTTATCACCTCGGTGCAACTGATCCCTAAATCTCGGCCTCACCGAGTTTCACTGTCACCTGACAGTGATGAAACTCGGTGGCACCGAAATTTCCGAATCAGTGACACCGACAACTAGGGGATATATATTCTCGTGGACCTGACTTTTGAAATTTCGCTTCTCAAACGTCGTCTCCCGCACCCCCTCGCTGCTGAGCTCGAGTCTACGGACGTCGTTGTTGCCTCTCGTGTGCCCTCGCCACAGGATTCCTCCGCCGCCGACGGCAATCTCCACCGCCGTCGCCGCCGTAGCGAGACCTTCACCAAGTTAGGGTAAGGTTTCGGCCCCTCTTTGTGCTCCCAACACCGATTATTGCGCAAATAGGTTTAGTCCATCTACAATCCACGATTTCAATACATTCAACTAGAAGAAATCTCCATTAGATTAGAGAACAAAAGATTTTTAGGTTTAACCGTCCGCCAATTGAATGTCGGTGTCACCGAGTCAGAAAAATTGGTCTTACCGATTTGGGATTTAGGGCTACAGAGAACAATCTTGATGAAACCGAGTTGCCTTTTCGGTGAAACCGGAAAGGCTGCCAAGTTTTTGTTAAGGAGATTGTTTGTCTCGATGGCTCCGAAATTTTTGACTCGATGGAACCAAAATCCTCTTTGCAGAAAGTTAAACTTAAAATTTTGAGTTCAAATTTTTTAAAAACCTTCTGAATTTTTGTGATGCTTATCCCCTCTAATCCTCTATATTCTATTCACAGGGTCAACATGTCAGTGTCGGATGACAGCCAGAGCAACTTCAGAGAAAAGAGTGTGGATGTGGAAGTTGGCACTAGCCCAGATGCTAGTTCCTCATCTTCTGAGGACCCAGGCACTCCCAGCTCACATGGTTTGCCCAAGGCTGCCACCAGGGCAAGAAGGAAATTGAATTCTAATGAAGAGGACTCAGATTTTGTGCCTGAGGAAGTTCTTGCCAAGAAGCAGCAGGACAAGATAGAGAAGGCTGCCAAGAAATCTGCCACTGAGGCCACTTCTGCCAAGAGGCTAGTGAGGAAAGAGTATGCTAGCTCTGAAGCAATGAGAGCACCTGAGAGTGCTAAGGAAAATATGACTGTTTCTGTTGAGCCTCCAAAGAAATCTTTCCCTAAGAAGGTAGGAGAGAAGAAGAGGGAAAGGACAAGATATGTCAGAGCTATTGTTCACCCTTCTACTCCAGAGTACGTTGATGAAGAGGAAGAGGAAGAGGAGGAAGAGCCAGCTGCCATTCCTCCTCCTTCTAAGAAGAAGAAGTTGCTTGCAGATCCTATGCCCAAACAAGCTCCATCCAAGAGCAAGCAATCATCTCCAAAGAAGCCTTCTACACCCAAGAAGGCTGCTGCTACTAAGTCCAAGAAGACAACCAGGGATATTCCTCTTGCAACGAAGAACAAGAGATCTTCCACCATGGAAGAAGAGGATGATATTTTAGTTTTGTGGAAGCTGAGACCACATTTACCTGAACACAATGATGCTCATCCAGAGGCTGAAGATATGAAGAAGAGGAGAGATCAAGGGCTGAGGACTTGGAGAGCAAATGATCCATATGCCTCCAGGAGGAAGACTGTTGTTGATGACAGGTTCCACACTAAGGAACAACAGGATTTCTATAAGACTGTCCTATTGGACAAGAGCCTAGCAGTCAGTGACATGAGATATGTTGACTGGGCCTACATCAAGGAAAATGAGGACTACTTCCCCAGTGTGCAGGATAACTTCAAATGCATTGACATTGAGAGATTTGTTGGGAGAGAGTTCACAGCTTGGAATGACGAGATGATCATGCAGTTCTACTCCACAGCTCATTTCTATCCAGATGGCCGTATCACATGGATGACTGAGGGAGTCAGATATCAGTCTACATTGGATGAGTGGCTACGATCTTAGGAGTTCCACAGGTAGAGGAAGGTGATATTGATGTTTACGCTGAAGCCAAGATGAATCACAACTCCATGGCTGACATGTACACTCCTATCCCAGCTGCCTATGTGGAGACACACAAGCTTGGCTCCGTCTATCATTTGCAAGCAGGACTACCCACCACCAACACTATCTTGAGGTATACTTTGATGCCCAAGTCTGGAGATGATAAGATGATCGGGGGGTACTCCATCAATATGCTGCACCACATAGACACCCACACCAGATTTAGAGTGATGGATTTGATTGTAGAGACAATCAAGAGGATAGCTGCTGATCAGAAATGATCATGTGGATATGCACCTTACATTTAGATGATCATCAACTCCAAGCTGGAGAAGAATGTATATGCACTTGATCATCCTCACATGCCACTTCAGCCAGATTTTGAAGATAATGTTGTGGTGATGGACCCCAGTCATCCCACTTCATCTACTACACAGGCAGAGGCAGAAGCAGCTAGAGCCACTAGTGCTCAGGTCCTCAAGACAAAGAATGAGCAAATGGCATATCTTATCAGCACCATCCAAGGGATGGAGAAGGACATCAAAAACATCTTGCTTAAGCAAGGAAGCCTTGAGAGGATTATGGAAGATAGGTTTACTACTTTGAACAACAAGGTGGATGAGCTGACGACGACTGTGGCTGAGCTCAAATAGGAAGTGGATGCAGTGCCTAGCCCTCATTCCACTGGTGATGATGATGAAAGTCCACCTCTCAGGACCAGCACTCGGTTCAAGACCAAGACCAAGACACCTACTGTGCCAGCTCCAGAGACGAGGCCTACTTCATCAGCACCCGTCACAGCTCCATCAGTTTCTCCAGCACCTCCAATGTCTACTCCACCACCTCAGAGGACTTCTGACGAAGCGTTTGCAGATGCTCTTCTCTCCACTCCTTCTACGACTACAGGAGCAGCTTCATCGTCTCATGGAGGATACCATGCCCAGAGAGATGATTAGCTCTATAGCTTTGAGCTTTTTGGTAACTTGTTGCCAAAGGGGGAGAAGTTATAGATCATAGGGCTGAGAGAGAGAGTGTGTGTGTTGCATTTTGGTTGCTCTCTACTTCTTAAAAACATTAGGTTTATCGCTCGTTTGTTTAAAACTCAGTTGTGTTTTATCATATACTTTGCTTGTTGATGCAACTATTTCCTATCTTTGTGATATACCTATGAGATGATCATTCACTTGTTTGGTGTTATGTGCATTGTAATCCATTCATATCATTTATGCGCACCACCAAGTTGTATGTGACATGGAAGAGTTACCCACACTCCTAATCGATTGTGCATTTGCATTCAAACGCAAATTTTAAATAGTGCACAAATTTTGGGGGAGCTCTTGCTTATCACATACTTCTCAAAGCGACGATGCTATTCATTGATTATATCTCTTATCAAAGCTTTGATCTATATGTTGTCATCAATTACCAAAAAGGGGGAGATTGAAAGCACAACTTCTCCCTAGGTGGTTTTGGTAATTAATAACAACATATATTTCATTGGACTAATGTTTCCACCAAGTGCATCTCAGGAAAAAGTTCAATGATGGGATGGCTAAAGGATTGTGTGGAGAACCTCCCCAAGGAAAGGAAGGAATAGAATTGTCCATGCTTCAAGCAACAATACTCTACATTTTACATTTTGTGAGAAATCACTTTAAGTCCATAGGAAAGCCAATACTATTCAAAGGGGATGAGGAATTATGATGATCTGGTTGCTCAAGTGCTTAGATATTAGCCACCAAAAATACTCACTCATTCTCCCACAAAAATTCTCTGTCCAAAGCGAAAAGACAAAATTCGGTGACACCAACTTTTCCATTTGGATCCACCGAGTTTTAACCTAGACAGAACCGTAGCCAAACCCTAGCATCTCGGTACTACCAACATTCCATTCGGTGCAACCAAAACTAGTGACCAACATTGTGTTAACCAGTTTCTTAAAATCGGAATTTCTGAGTTTTAAGAATCGGTGACACCGATTCTTGGTAACTGCCTAGGTCATCCATATCGGTACAACTGAGATTCATATATCGGTCTCACCGAAAAGGCCAAAGTTGCCACATTTTGCACTAGTCGGTGCAACCGAGTTTTCACTTCGGTTTCACCGAGTTGGGCAATAATGTTGTAATGGTTGGATTTTTGGAGATGCCTATATATACCCCACCACCTCCTCTCATTCGCAGAGGAAGCACTCAGAACAGATCTACACTTGGCCCATCCATTTTTCTGAGAGAGAGCCACCTACTCATGTGTTGAGATCAAGACATCCCATTCCAACCATATGAATCTTGATTTCTAGCCTCCCCAAGTTGCTTTCCATCCAACCAATCTCTTCTACCAATGCCAAATCTGTGAGAGACTGATTGAGTGTTGAGGAGACTATCTTTTGAAGCACAAGAGCAAGGAGTTCATCATACTACCACATCTATTACCTTTTGGAGGGTGGTGCCGCCTAGATTGGTTAGGTGTCGCTTGGGAGCCTCCTTCTTCGTGATTGTGGAGTTGAACCAAGAAGTTTGTACGGGCAAGGAGATCGCCTACTTAATGAAGATCTACCCATAGTGAGGCTAGTCCTTCGTGGACGGAAGCCGTGATGGAATAGACGAGGTTGCTACTTCGTTGACCCTAACGGGTGGAGCCCTCCGTGGACTCTCGCGACCACTACCCTCTGTGGGTTGATGTCTCCATCAGCATGGACGTACGATAGCACCACCTATCGGAACCACGGGAAAAATCTTCGTGCCATCAATTGCGTTTGATTCTCCTCTCCCTACCTTTACTTTCATATGCATATTTTTAATTTCTATTGCTATACTCTTAGACTTGCATGTGTAGGGTGTACTTGACTTACTACAATTGTTAAAATTGTCCAACAACTAAAATTGGGAAAAGGCTAGATTTTTCTTTTGGTCAAGTAGTCTAATCACCCCCCCCTCTAGACATACTTTGGATCCTACAATACCTTCTATCACAGATCCGAAGGCAATTCTTGTTATCAAGAATGGATCCTTTCCAGAGAAGGAGTTTCTCTCGAAATAAGTGAGTGGGAGGAAGGTAGAACTTGATGAGGTTATCAAACCTTCACTTCAATTGGAGAGTACCGCAACATAGAAAGTTGTTTCTGTGATGCCTACACCAGTTGAAGAGGAAGCTAATGATAGTGATCATGGAACTTTGGATCAAGTTACTACCGAGCTTCGTAGGTCGACAAGGACTTGTCCTGCCCCTAAGTGGTACGGTAATCCTGACTTGGAGGTCATGTTGTTAGATAACGGTGAACCTACAAACTATCAGGAGGCCATGGTCGGCCCGGATTCTGACAAATGGCTTAAGGCCATGAAATCCGAGATAGGATCGATGTATGAAAACCAGGTATGGACTTTGGTAGACTTGCCCGATGATCGGCAGTCCATTAAGTACAAATGGATCTTTAAGAAGAACACAGACGATGATGGTAATGTCACCATTTATAAAGCTCGACTTGTCGCAAAGAGGTTTCTGACAAGTTCAAGGAGTTGACAACGATGAGACTTTCTCAGTCGTAGCGATGCTAAAGTATGTTGGGATTATGTTAGCAGTTGCTGCATTTTCGATTAATAAATCTGGTAGATGGATGTTAAAACAGCGTTTCCTTGGTGGTTTCGTTAAGGAAAGGGTTGTATATGATAGAACCGGAAGGTTTTGTCGATCGTAAGGATGCTAAAAGATATGCAAGCTCCAGCGATCTTTCTATGGACTGGTGTGAGCATCTCAGAGTTGGAATACATGCTTTGATGAGGTGATCAAAGCTTTTGGGTTTATACAAAGTTTATGAAGAAACTTGTATTTACAAGAAAGTGAGTGGGAGCACTATAACATTTCTGATAAGTATATGTGGATGACATATTGTTGATTGGAAATGATGTAGAATTTCTGGAAAGCATAAAGGGTTGTTTGAAAGGAGTTTTTCAAAGGAAGACCTGGGTAAAGCTGCTTACATATGGGCACCAAGATCGATTGAGATAGATCAAGACGCCTAATAAGACTTTCACAGAGCACATACCTTGAGAAGATTTTGAAGGAGTTCAAAATGGATCAGTCAAAGAAGGAGTTCTTGCCTGTATTGTAAGTTGTGAAGTTGAGTAAGACTCAAAACTCGACCACGGCAAAAGAAAGAGAAAGGACGAAGGTCATCCCCTATACCTCAGCTATAGGCTCTATAATGTATGCCATGTTGTGTACTACACCTGATATGTGCCTTGCTATGAGTCTGGCAGAGGGAGTACAAGAGTGATCCAGGAGTGGATCACTAGACAACGATCAAAATTATCCTTAGGTACCTAAAGAGGACTAAGGAAATGTTTCTCGGTTATGGAGGTGATAAAGAGTTCGTTGTAAAGGGTTACATTGATGCAAGCTTTGACACAGATCCGGATGACTCTGAGTCGTAAACCGGATATTTATAGTGGAGCAGTCATTTGGAATAGCTCCAAGTGGGCATAGTAGCAGCATCTACAATATGACATGAAGATTTGCAAAGTACACACTGATCTAAATGTTGCAGACCCGTTGACTAAAACCTCTCTCACAAGCAAAAGATGATCAAACCCAGAACTCATTGGGTCTGAATCACATGGCGATGTGAGCTAGATTATTGACCCTAGTGCAAGTGGGAGACTATTGGAAATATGCCCTAGAGGCAATACTAAATTGGTTATTATCATATTTCCTTGTTCATGATAAACATCTATTATCCATGCTAGAATTGTATTGATCGGAAACTCAAATACATGTGTGGATACACAAACAACACCGTGTCCCTAGTGAGCCTCTACTAGACTAGCTCATTGATCAAAGATGTTAAGGTTTCCTAACCATAGACATAAGTTGTCATTTGATAACGGGGGCACATCATTAGGAGAATGATGTGATGGACATGACCCAACCATAAGCATAGCATCTGATTGTATCACTTAGTTTATTGCTACTGCTTTCTTCATGTCAATTATCTGTTCCTAAGACCATGGGATCATGCAACTCCCTGACACCGGAGGAATGCCTTATGTGTACCAAATGTCACTTTGTAACTGGATGATCATAAAGAGGCTCTACGGGTATCTCCAAGGGTGTCTGTTGGGTTGGCATGGATTGAGACTGGGATTTGTCCCTTCGTTTGATGGAGAGGTATCTCTGGGCCCTCTCGGTAATATAACATCACAAGAATCTTGCAAGAAATGTGACTAAAGAGTTAGTCATGGGATCTTGTATTACGGAACGAGTAAAGAGACTTTCCGGTAATGAGATTGAACTAGGTATGGAGATACCGACGATCGAATCTCGGGCAAGTAACATATGGACAAAGGGAACTGCATACGGGATTAACTGAATCCTTGACATCGTGGTTCGATCGTTGAAGATCTTTGTGGAATATGTAGGAGACACTATGGGCATCCAGGTCTCGCTATTGGTTATTGGCCGGAGAGGTGTCTCGGTCATGTCTACATGATTCTCGAACCCGTAGGGTCTGCACGATTAACGTTCAGTGATGCTAGAGTAGTATTGGGATATGTACGTTGGTTACCAAATGTTGTTCGGAGTCCTGGATGAGATCCTGGATGTCACAAGGAGCTCCGAAATAGTCCAGAGGTAAAGATTTATATATGGGAAGTCATATTTTGACTACCGAAAAAGTTTCAGGTTTTGCCGGTATTGTACCGGGAAGGTTCTAGAAGGTTCCGAGGGTTCCACCATGGGGCCCAACGACCCGGGAAGGTCCCACATGGACCGAGGGGTGGGGCTACATCCCACATGGGCTTGCTGCACCATTCCCCAAGGGACATGTCATTTAAATCTAGAGATAAGATATTATCTCTAAATTTAAAGGGTTGAATCTAGAGATAAGATGTTATCTTCATGTTTAAAGGGTTTTCTCCCTTGTGGCCGGCCCTAGGAGGGTTTTGGATGCCCTCTCCTTCCCTATAGCCTATATATAGATGGGGGGTGCATGGGGGCAGACATCCCTTCACCCTTGCCCATTGGCTCTCCCAACTCCTCCCACGTTTCTCCGGTACGCGCTTGGCGAAGCCCTGCCGGAGTTCCGCTACCACCACAGCCACCACGCCGTCGTACTGGTTGAGATCCCATCTACTTCTCCTCCCTCGCTTGCTAGATCAAGAAGGAGGAGATGTCATCGAGCCGTACGTGTGCTGAACGCGGAGGTGTCGTCCGTTCGGCGCTGGATCGGATCGGATTGCGATTGGATCGTGAAGAGTACGACTACATCAACCGCATTATATACGCTTCCGCTTAGCGATCTACAAGGGTATGTAGACACACTCCCGCTCTCGTAGATATGCATCTCCCTGGATAGATCTTGCGTGTGCATAGGAATTTTTTTGTTTCCCATGCAACGTTCCCAACACAATACACAAGAGATCTCCCAAGGAACTGACAAGTACTCGAGGTGGATTTTCTATCAACCTTATCTCCGGCATAGTCTGAGTCAGAATAGCCAACAATTTTAAAAGAAAACCCCTTGGGATACCAAATGCCAAAGTTTGGTGTATGTATCAAGTATCTCACAATTCTTTTCACGGCTTTAAGATGACACTCTTTATGAGCGGCTTGATATCGAGCGCACATGCACACACTAAGCATGATATCAGGACGGGAGGCACATAGATATAGCAATGAACTGATCATTGATAGATAAACCTTATGATCAACCAGTTTGTCCTCCTTGGTGAGGTCAACATGTTCACTAGTAGGCATAGGAGTTTTCATACCTTTATACTCTTGCATGTTGAACTTCTGGATCAAGTTCTTGGTATACTTGGTTTGAGGGATAAATGTTCCTTCTCTCATTGGCTTGATTTGCAAACCAAGGAAAAATTTCAGCTCACACATCATAGACATCTCATACTTCTCGGACATCAACCTTCCAAATTTCTCACTGAAATGTGGGTTAGTAGATCCAAATATAATATCATCCACATAAAATTGGCACACAAATAATTCACCGTTAACTCTTTTTGTGAACAAGGTTGCATCAATTTTACCAATTTCAGAACCCTTTTCAATAAGAAACTTCATTAAGCATTTGTACCAAGCTCATGGGGCTTGTTTAAGACCATAGAGAGCTTTACGAAGTTTATAAACATGATTAGGTTTCTTAGGGTTCACAAAGCCGGGAGGTTGTTTAACATATCCTCCTCAATTTCACCATTTAGAAAAGTTTTTTTGATATCCATTTAGTAAAGAGTAATATCATGGTGATTGGCATAAGCAGGAAGTATACAATGGCTTCAAGTCTAGAAACAGGGGCATAGGTCTCACCATAGTCCATACCTTTGACTTGAGTGTAACCTTGAACTACAAGACATGCCATGTTGAGGACCACTTGACCATCTTCATCTTGCTTGTTTCGAAACACCCATTTTGTCCCAATGATGTTTTGTTCGTCCTTAGGATTCTCCACTAGTGTCCACACTTCATTCCTCTCGAATTTGTGTAGCTCTTCGTGCATAGCATTCACCCAATCCGGGTCTTCAAGAGCTTCTTCCACCTTCATTGGCTCAATACTAGAGATAAATGAGTAATGCTCACAAAAGTTAGCTAAAGGAGTTTTAGAGCGAGTGATTCTCCTGGTTTGTATGTCACCGAATATTTGCTCTAAGGGATGATTCTTGTTCACTCTTGCTCAAACTCGTGGTAGCTTTTGCTTTTTGGTTGGCGGAGCTTCCTCATCATCAACTCCTTCGTTGTTTTTGAAGGTGTCATCTTCTTGAGTTGGCAGTCAAGAAGGTTGAGGTGGATCATCACGATGTACTTCTTTCTCCTCTTCATCTTGTCGTGTACCGCTTGTGGATGCTTCCATGATGTTTTGTGGTTCGCCTTGGTGCGAGGTAGGAGCTTCCACTTGTGTTGATGAAGTACTTTCCTTCACCTTCATGGGACGTATCTTGCCGATGGACAAATCTTGAATGGCTTCCGAAAGTTCCTTATCTCCTACATCATTTGCCTATTGTTCGACTTGCAAACCATTAGATTCATCAAACTTCACATCTACCGTCTCTTCGACTTTTCGAGTGAAGTTGTTGTAGACACGGTAAGTGTGAGTGTTTGATCCGTAACCGAGTAGGAAACCTTCATGAGATTTAGGAGCAAATTTAGAACGACGATGCTTATCAAGAATGTAGCACTTTGAGCTGAATACCCGAAAGTATCCAACTTGGGGTTTGTTACCGGTGAGTAGCTCGTATGCCGTTTTACCGAGAAGCTTGTGTAGGTAGAGTCGGTTCATAGCATGACAAGCTGTTTCCATGACTTCCACCCAAAAATGACTTGGCATCTTGTATTCATCGAGCATCGTTCTAGCCATCTCTATGAGAGTTCGGTTCTTCCTCTCAACAACTCCATTTTATTAAGGTGTGTACGTAGCCAAGAACTCATGTGAAATCCCTTCTTAATCAAGAAAGGTATCCACGTTGGTGTTCTTGAACTCCGATCCATTGTCGCTCCAAACTTTCTTGATCTTCACTTCAAATTGATTTTGAGCCTTGCGAGCGAAGTTCTTGAAGATCTTTTGCACCTGCGACTTGTCATCAAGGAAGAATACCCACGTAAATCTGGAAAAATCATCAACAATAACTAGACCGAAGGAATTTCCACCGAGGCTCTTGTAAGCATTGGGACGAAAGAGATCTATGTGAAGCAACTCGAGTGGTCACCTAGTAGTAATGATATTCTTTACGGGATGATTTCCACCTACTTGTTTTCCTGCTTGACAAGCACTACAAAGTCTATATTCGTCAAAGATAACATCTTTAACACCAAGTATATGATCACCTTTGATGAGTTTGTCTAGATTACGCATACCAACATGTCCTAGCCTTCTATGCCAAGGCCAACCTTTAGAAGATTTTGCAATAAGATAAGTACGAGGTTTGGATCTCTTAGTGAAATCAACAATGTATAGATCACCTCTACGGATACCGATAAATACCATGCTATGATTATCTTGATGAAACACTTGGCAATCAACTTTAGTAAATAGCACAATGAAGCCGAAGTCGGCTAGTCTAGATACGGAAAGAAGATTGTAGCCAAGGGATTCAAAAAGCATGACATTTTGAATGGAAATATCATGAGATATGGCCACCTTACCAAGACCGAGTACCTTACCCTTGGAGTTGTCTCCAAAATTCACATACCTCTGTGGTCCATGGTTTGGTTTAATCTCTCGAAACATGTCTCTATCTCCCGTCATGTGATCGGTGCATCCACTATCGAGAATCCACTCTTTTACTCCGGACATGTAGTCTTTGAAGTTCGCCATGAGACTTAGATTCTTCAAAGTCTTGTCATATTCGATGTCAAACAACTCATCTTCATCATCTTAGCCATGTTCCTCATTGTCATCATCAAGTGGAATGTCGTCGCCATGAAAATAAGGAGTTTCGTTAGAGTTTTGACCATGACAATGTTCAAGATTATGAATGCGGATGGCTTCAACAATGATGTTGTTGATAGTTATGACATCTCCTTTAGCATGCATGAGGTATCTAAGCTCGAAGAGATAATCATCAAATCTAGGATCACTAGGCTTCATCTTGTGAAAGGCAATAGTTTTATGGAGAATGACATCAAGATTTCTCAAAGAGTAGTTTGCATATCTTTTCTCTAAATCATTCCACAAAGTATAAGCACACTCAAAGTTTCTCATTTGATCAAACACAATTCTTGGCAATCCTCCAATGGTAAGGTTAACAGTTTTAAAATTATGAAGCATGTCCATTTCTTATTCGTGTGAAGGATGTAAGGGATCAATGGGAGGCACATAAGGGCTCTTAACATACTTTCTCAAATGGAATTCATTGAATAGATCAAGCATCTCATGTTTCCATTGACTATAGTACTCCCCATCGAGAATATGCACTCTACAACTAAGACTCCCCAAACTAGATACATCCATCTTCCTCCAATGGTGATAAAACCAAAGCTATGGAGACCAAAGCTCCGATACCAATTGTGGGATCGAGAAGGGACGTCTAGAGGGAGGGTGAATAGACTACTTGGCAAATTAAAAACCTAGCCTTTTCCCAATTTTAATGGTTGGCAAATTTTAGCAATTATAACAAGTCTAGCACACCCTACACATGCAAGTCAACGAGTATAGCAGCGGAAAGTAAAGACAAGCACATGTAAGTAAGAGTGGGGATAGGAAGATCAAACGTAATTGGAGACACAAAGATTTTTCCCATGGGTTCGATAGGTGGTGCTATTGTACGTCCACGTTGATGGAGACTTCAACCCACGGAGGGTAGCGGTCGAGAGAGTCCATGGAGGGCTCCACCCATAAGGTCCACAAAGTAGCAACCTCATATATTCCATCACGACTTACGTCCACATCACTCTCTCACAGATTTGGCTTGGTAGAAGAGGTTGATTGGGTGGAAAGCAACTTGGGGAGGCTAGAAATCAAGATTTATATGGTTGGAGTGGAAGATCTTGATCTCAACATATGAGTAGGTGGTTCTCTCTCAGAAAATGGATGTGGCAAGTGTTGGTCTGTTCCGAGTGCTTCCTCTACGAATAAGAGGCAGGTGGAGAGGTATATATAGGCATCTCCAAAAATCCAACCGTTACAACATTATTACCCAACTCGGTGAAACCGAAGCGAAAACTCGGTTGCACCGACTAGTGCAAAATGTGGCAACTTTTGGCGTTTCGGTGAGACCGATATATAAATCTCGGTGGGTCCGATTTGGCTGACATAGGAAGTTACCAAAACTTGGTGAGATCGATTCCTAAAACTCAGAAATTCCGATTCTTAGAAATAGGGTACCCGAAAGTTGGTCAGTGATTTCAATTTCATCGAAACCAAACTTGGTGTCATCAAGACATTAGGGTTTGTCTTAGGATCTATCTAGGGTGAAACTCGGTAGGGCCAATTTGGAAAAGTTGGTGGCACCGAATTTGAGTGGTAGGGTTTAGATAGAGTATTTTGTGGGAGAATTTCATGAGTATTTTTGGTTGCTAACTCTAAGCACTTGAGCAACCAGATCATCATGGATACCTCATCCCCTTTTAATAGTATTGGCTTTCCTATGAACTCAAATGTGAATTCTCACAAAATGCAAAATGTAGAGTCTTGAAGCTTGATGACGTGCCAATCCTAATCCTTTCCTTCTTCTTTCCTTGGGGATTCTCCACACATTACAGCCAATTCTCTCTGTGGACTTTATCTGAAATAAACTAGGTAAAACTATTAGTCCAAGAGATAAGTATGTTGTCATGAATTATCAAAACCTCCAAGGGAGCATATGTGCTTTCAGCGAGCAGCGCACTCACCGCGCAGGTGAGCGTAGACACCATATTTCTACGAGTCGTGATCCGTACCCCGCTATCGTCACGTCCAAGGGGACACCGACAGTGGCCATGGATGATACCGCAGCGGCGGCGGCGGCGAGGCATCTGCCTTGTCCTTCACAAGACAACCGCAACAGGCGCTCGCGGGACGACAACGACCCCGGGCGGCGTGCGGACAAGACCCCATGCTTCACTCCCAGGACGCGTAGGGCCAAGCCCATCGCCAACCTCCTGGCGACAACATGCAGCGTGCATCAGGACGAGGCAGTGCTCTTCCGGACTCTGTCGGGAGTAGGAGCGCTACCCACGATACGCATCGCACCATGCCAAAGACCACAGAGGAGGCCCTGGCATAGGCCCAGCTGTTGCTGAACTTCCTGCCTGCGCAATAGAAGATGGAGGAGTGGAGGGCCACCATTCAGAGCCTGCTGAGCTTCTCTAACCGCAATAAGCCAGACGAGGCAGGGCCCTCACAAGCGTGGCCCACTGCAAGGCCTGACGCAGGCGGTACACCCACTGTGCAATCGCCTACACAGCCGCTACAGCAGTCGCCCCACTGGACAGAGGCGCAAGACGAGATGTATTACGCATCCTCGGACCTGCGGCAACAACAAGATGAGCACCGAATCCTGAAGGACCGGCAGAAATAAAATGCTCGCACTACCATCGAGCGTCACAGGTAAAAGGACGTGGATGTCGCCTAGAGGGGGGTGAATAGGCACTTTAAAATAATTACGGTTTAGACTTGAACTAATGCGGAATAAAACTAATGTTTAATTAGTCAAGCACAAAACCTAAAACAACTAGGCTCACCTATGTGCACCAACAACTTATGCTAAGCAAGATAAACAACTAAGTGATAGAAAGATATAAACAAGAAACAATATGGCTATCACAAAGTAAAGTGCATAAGTAAAGTGCTCGGGTAGGAGATAACCGAGGCACGTGGAGACGATGATGTATCCCAAAGTTCACACCCTTGCGGATGCTAATCTCCATTTGGAGCGGTGTGGTGGCACAATGCTCCCGAAGAAGCCACTAGGGTCACCATAATCTCCTCACACCCTCGCACAATGCAAGATGCCGAGATTCCACTAAGGGACCCTTGAGGGTGGTCACCGAACCCGTACGAACAAGTTTGGGGCAATCTCCACAACTTAATTGGAGGCTCCCAACAACACCAAGAAGCTTCACCACAATGGATTGTGGCTCCGAGGTGACCTCAATGCTCGGGGCAATCTCCACAACCTAATTGGAGACTCCGACGCTTGCCCGGAGCTTTACACCACAATGATTGAGCTCCGAGGCACCACCAACCGTATAGGGCGCCAAAGCACCCAAGAGGAACAAGATCTAGGGTGCTCAAACACCCGAGTAATAAGCTTCACAAACTTCACTTCCACGTATCATCGTGGGGAACTCAAACCTATGCACCAAATGCAATGGTAAGGGCACACGGAGTGCCCAAGTCCTTCTCTCCCAAATCCCACCACAACAATTAATGCTATAGAAGAAAATGAGAGGAAGAACGAAGAAGAACACGAAGAACTCCAAGATCTAGATCCAAGGGGTTCCCCTCACATAGAGGAGAAAGTGATTGGTGGAAATGTGGATCTAGATCTCCTCTCTCTTTTCCCTCAAGAACTAGCAAGAATCATTGGAGGGATTGAGAGTTAGCAAGCTCGAAGAAGGTCAACAATGGAGGGCAAATACGACCTCAAAGGATAAGAACCATTGGGGAAGAAGACCTCCTTAAATAGGTGGGGGGGATCCAACCGTTACCCCCACAGCCCGCACACAAGCAGTAGTACCACTGGCCAGGGCGGTAGTATCGGCTATAAGCGGTACTACCGTGCTGGCCAGGGCGGTACTACCGCCCACCAGCAGAACTGAGCAACAGTAGTAGGGGCAGCGGTGGTACCGCTTAGTACTACCGCCCTACTACCGCTCCTAGAGGCGGGGGTCACCAGACATGTGTTTGGTGCCCCGCGAAGGGGCCCCGAGCCAGCCCAAGTCCCCCAGCGGTACTACCGCTGGCCGGGGCGGTAGTACCGGCTATAAGCGGTACTACTGTGTGAAACTCGTGATCCGCGTTGGGTTTTCCGTGAAGAGGAACAGGTAATCGCAGCACAAAGTGGGTAATTATTTCCCTCAGTTATTAAACCAAGCTTTATCAAACCAATAGGAATACCAATCCTTAACCGTCTTCAGGGGCTGCACACAAAAGAACAAACAACTTGCACCCAGCGCCGGCAAGAGGGTTGTCAATCCCCTTGATCTCGTTATTTGCAAGCAAGTGAGTTGTGTAGATATTGTAGATAATAGCAAAGTGCAAAATAAAATAAAAGGTAATAAATAACAGCAAGGTAATGATAGTGTTTGTGAATTTATAAGTGAATAGACCCGGGGGCCATAGAGTTCTCTAGTGGCATCTCTCATAAGCAAAGCATACGGTGGGTAAACAAATTACTGTTGGGCAATTGATAGAAAAGCGAATAATTATGCGATGTTCACGGCAATGATCATGTGTATATAGGCATCACGTCCATAAGAAAATAGGCCGACTCCTGCCTGCACCTACTACTATTACTCCACTTCAAGAGCGCTTCTATGCTTGCCTCTCTACGTATTAAGTTCATGACAAATGGAGTAATGCTTGGAGAACGATGACATGATGTAGACAAAGTAAACTCAACTAATATGAATAAACCCCATCATTTTATCCTTAGTAGCAACAACACAAAGACGCAACTTGTCCCCTTCTGTCACTGGGATATAGAAACTCGTCAGGTTGAACCTACTACAATGCACCACTCCCACCGAAGAAATATCAATCTAGTTGGCCAAACTATCTCAATAGATCGGAGAGCATTACGAAGCTATGATGATCATGCAAATAAGAATCATAGTAATCAGGTTTGACTCAAATACTTTTCATGAATAATCTGAACATAAACTCACAATTCATCATATCCCAACAAACACACTATACAGAGGGATTACATCAGATAGATCAAGGCAAACATGCGATGAACATTGTATTGAAGATCGAGAGAGAGAGAGATTGCCATCTAGGTACTACCTACTGACCCGTAGGTCTGCGGTGAACTACTCACACATCATGGTGAGGGCAGCAAGGTTGATGAAGAGGCCCTCCGCGATCGATCTCCCCTCCGGCAGGGTGCCGGAACGGAGGTGTAGATGGCCTACCGTCGGAACAGAGACTTGCGGCTGTGGAAAAAGTGTTTCGCGAGCGCTTTTGGTGTTTTTAGGGTAGATGTGAATTTATAGGCCAGAGAACGACATCGGGGGACGCTCCAGGGGGCCACAACATATCTGGCCAGATGGCTTGTGGGCCCCTGGTGCATCTCCTGGCCGTCCTCCGAAGCTTCTAGGTCTTGTATTGGTCCAGAAAAAATCACCAAAAAGTTTCGTGGCAATTGGACTCCGTTTGGTATTGTAGCTCTGAAAAGGCAAAAAATACGCAGAAAACAGGAACTGGCACTGGGCACTGGGTCAATAAGTTAGTGTTCAAAAATATTATAAATTGGTAAATAAATACCCAAAAGGTATCCTAGAATGATAATATGTCAGCATGGAACAATCCAAAATTATAGATACGTTGGAGACGTAACAACATCCCCAAGCTTAATTCCTGCTCGTCCTCGAGCAGGTAAAGGATAAAAACAGAATTTTTGATTTGACATGCTACCCATTATGTAATCTTTGGTATGTATGCTCATTGAGAAATGATGAATTAACAAACAGCAACATAGTAATATTTATAAGTATAAGAAACAAAATAATTAATTTTTGAAAGTATGCGATCCTAAAAGAATGTTTACCCCTATTCATCTTATTATATTAGCAAGGCATGACTCCATATTCACCACATAGATACAAATGTTAATCACCACGGTGTCCAAGTCAGGCAATTGGATCGTAATTTTTCAATATGCATCAACTTTTTATTCTTAACGCAATACATGAGTGTGAACCATTGGACATAGCATGTAGGTGGAATAGAATATGGTGGTAGGTATCAAACGGGTAAAAAGTGGAGAAGATAGTCTCACATCAACTAGGCGTACCAACGAGCTATGGAGATGCTCATCGATAGATATCAATGCGAGGAGTAGGGATTGCCATGCAAATGATGCACTGGAGCTATAAGTGTATGAAAGCTCAACTGAAGCTAAGTGGGGTGTGCATCAAACTTGCTTGCTCATGAAGACCTCGAGCATTTGAGGAAGCCCGTCATAGGAATATACAAGCCACATTTATTATATGAAAAGGTAATTCCCACTAGCATATGGAAGTGTCAACATAGGAGACTCTCTATATGAAGAACATGGTGCCTCCGAGGCACAAGTGTGGTAAAGAATAGTAGCAAAGTCCCTTCTCTCTTTTCTCTCATTTATTTTTTCTATTTTTTATGGTGGCCTTTTCTCTCTTTTTTTTTATTTTTGCCTCCCCCATTTTCTCTTTTTTTATATGGTGGGCTCATTTTCCCCCCTCCCCATTTTTATTTCATTTTTCGTCCGGAGTCTCATCCCGACTTGTGGGGGAATCATAGTCTCCATCATCCTTTCCTCACTGGGACAATAATCTAATAATGATGATCATCACACTTTTATTTACTTACAACTCAACATGAAGAACTGATAGGAAGATATGACTCTGTATGAATGCCTCTGGCAGTGTACCAGGATGTGCAATGATCTAGCGTGACATGTATCAAAAATATGAAGAACGGTGGCTTTGCCACACATACTATGCCAGCTCTATACGATCATGCAAAGCATTATGATGATGAACGGACTAGTCATGTGAAGTGACGATGGAATTTGCATGGCAATATATCTCGGAATGGCTATGGAAATGCCATAATAGGTAGGTATGGTGGCTGTTTTGAGGAATATATAATGAGGCTTATGTGCAACAGAGCGTATCATGTCACGGGGTTTGGATGCACCGGCGAATATTTGCATCGATCCTCGAGGTGAGAATGGGCTATGCACGGTACCGAAGAGGCTAGCAAATATGAGAAGGTGAAGATGCTTATGTCCATGGTGTCACATTAGTCATAAAGAACTCACATACTTATTGCAAAGTTTTATTAGTTTTATCACAAATCAAAGTACTCCTCACATGCCCCGAGGGAGGAGGTTGGTAGGAGTTAACCATCGCGCGCCCCCGACTCAAATCAACACTAGGATTTCAACGAGGAATATAAATGCTCACACATCATCACCATGCCTCTTTAATTTTTAGATGAATAACAAGTTAACACCTCTTAATCTCGACACTTCTTCGAATCAATTTTTTTGGACTCACACCTTTTTTATATTACCACATCAATGTCATTAACCCACAACTTCTCTATATGTGCTACACTATGGTTTTGATTATCAGTCATTGAATACCTAATATTCTTGGACTAGTCTTATGACCCATGCAAATTACCGTCACTATTACTCAGCTCTCGAACAAATATAAGTGAAGAACAAGAGCATATTATTTCTGTAAAATCTACACGCCACCCTGCTCAAAAAGATATAAGTCGAGTACTAGAGCAACTGCCTAGCTCAAAAGATATAAGTGAAGCACATAGAGTATTCTAGCAAATTATCATGAAGGTGTGTCTCTCTCAAATAAGTGTGTCCAGCAAATTATGATTGTGACAAACTGAAAGTAAAAGCAAACAAAAGCAAACGACGCTCCAAGCAAAAAACATAGCATGTGATGAATAAAAATATAGCTCCAAGTGACATATCGATGGATTGAGACGACAGAGGGGATGCCTTCCGGGGCATCCCCAAGCTTAGACGCTTGAGTCTCCTTAGGATTATACTTGGGGTGCCTTGGTCATCCCCAAGCTTGGGCTCTTGCTACTCCTTATTCCGTAGTCCGTCGTGATCACACCCAAAACTTGAAAACTTCAATCACACAAAACTCAACGAATCTTTGTGAGATCCGTTAGTATAAGAAACATATTGCATACTTGAGGTACTGTGATAAATTGATTCATATTCATTTTTGCATAATAGGTACTGTATTCTAACTTCCCCATGGCTTACACCCCCCGATATAGTCCATGGCATAATCAAAACAAGCAAACTATGCAGGCAAAACAGAATCTTTTTAAAACAGAATAGTCTGTAGCAATCTGTAAAGAGCCCATACTTCTGCAACTCTAAAAATTCTGAAAAAATAGGATAACGTAAATAATTTGTATATAAACACTGTTTTAAATTTTCAGATCATTATCACGCTCCAGTAAAAAATGAAAATTCCTGCACTGGAGTCAAAGTTTCTGTTTCAGATTCAGCATCGTTTCTACTCATCTTGTGAGTCATCCCAAAGGCTTTACTTGGCACAAACACTAATTAGAACATAAAACATAATCATTACAGAGGCAGAAATCATGTTATCACACAAAAACATAAAGTAAAAACAAAAATAAAGATACATATTGGGTTGCCTCCTAACAAGCGCTATTGTTTTATGCCCCTAGCTAGGCATAATGCATAGTTTCAAGTGTTGTCATCTTTGACACTCAACCCGTAGGTAGCCTCGTGATTGATTGATAAGGTGGTTTAATTCTATTCCTAGGGAAGTGTTCCATCCCTTTCTTTAATGGGAATTGGAATCTTATGTTTCCCTCTTTCATATCAATAATTCCACCTAAAGTTCGTAAAAATGGCCTTCCAAGTATTATGGGACAAGAAGGATTGCAAATCAATATCAAGCACAATGAAATCTACAGGCACATATTTTTTTTTTGCAATAATAAGCACATCATTAATTCTACCTAAAGGTTTCTTGATGGTAGAATCCGCAAGATGCAAGTTTAGGGAACACTCTTCAATATTAGTGAGACCAAGCACATAACATAAAGTTTTAGGTATAGTTGAAACACTAGCACCAAGGTCACACAAAGCATTGCATTCATATTTATTTATCTTTATTTTGATAGTAGTTTCCAACTCATCATGCAATTTTCTAGGAATAGAAATGTCAAGCTCAAGTTTCTCATCATAAGCTTTTATCATAGCTTCTACTATATGTTCGGTAAAAGCTTTGTTTTGTTCATAAGCATTGGGTGAGCTAATAATGGATTGCAGAAAGGAAATACATTCTACTAAAGAGCATTTATCATAATTGAAGTCCTTGTAATCCAAGATAGTGGGCACATCACTAGTTAAAGTTTTGACCTCTCCAAACCCACTTTTTTCAGATTTAGCATTAGAATCATGACCCTCCAAGCAAACGCGATGCTCCTTAACTAAAGTTGACTCATATCCAGTCCCTTTATAATTTATATTCAAAGATGTAAACAAATATTCAATAGGAGAAACACCAATCATTTTAAGATCTTCATCATGATTCCAGTAAAAACCGGGTGGAAGAGCTTTTTCTAAGAATTCTCGCTTAGCTCTCAACTTAGCAGTCCTCTCCTTACTTTCATTAATAGATAATTGGATAGATTTAATAGTCTCATTAAAATCATGCTTGGGTGGCAAAGACTTATTTTTAAGAGTTTCAACATCAAGAGCGATTCTATCCATGATTTTAGCCAAAGTATCAATCAAATGCAACTTTTCTTCTACCGTAGTGTTGAAAACCTTTTGAGTATTAATAAATTATTTAATTGTGTTCTCAAGATGAGAAGGTATACTATTAGAATTTTTAGAAGCATTGCCATATGAATTACCATAAGAATTTCCATAGTTGTTAGAGGAATTACCGGGATACGGTCTAGCATTGAAATTTCCTCTATAAACATTGTTGTTGAAATTATTTCGCGAGATGAAGTTCACATCAATAGCATCATTATTTTGATCAATCAAAGTAGACAAAGGCATATCATTGGGATCAACATTAGCATTTTTATTAGCAACCATATTCATAAGAGCATCCACTTTTTCACTCAAAGTAGCGATTTCTTCAACAGAATTTACCTTCTTACCAGTTGGAGCTCTTTCGGTATGCCATTGAGAATAATTTGTCATAATGGTATCTAGAAGTTTTGTGGCCTCTCCTAAGGTCACATCCCTGAAGGTACCACCTGCGGCGGAATCTAGAAGATTTCTAGACACAAAGTTTAGTCCAGCATATTGGATAATCATCCACATGTTTAAGCCATGAGTTGGACAATTTCTTATCATCAATTTCATTCTCTCCCAAGCTTGAGCAACATGATCTTGATCTTGCTGTTTAAAAATCATTATTTGATATCTAAGGGAGATAATCTTAGCAGGAGGAAAATACTTGGCAATAAAAGCATCTTTACACTTATCCCACGTTCCACTACTATTACGATGTAAAGATGAAAACCAAGCTTTAGCTTTGTCTCTTAGTGAAAAAGGAAATAATTTTAATTTCACAATATCATTATCCATATCCTTTTTCTTTTGCATATAAGATAATTCAATAAAGGTATTAAGATGTGATGCGGGATCCTCATTAGGACTTCCTGAAAATCGATCTTTCATGACAAGATTGAGCAATGCAGCATTAATATCAAATGCCTCCGCACTAGTGGTGGGTGGTATAGGAGTACTAATAAAATCATTATTATTAGTATTTGAGAAATCACACAACTTAGTAGTATCTTGAGACATGGTGACCACACAAGCAAAACAAGCAAGACAAGTAAACTAGCAAGTAAAGCAAACTAGAAGCAAAGTAGTAACTAGCAAAGGTAAATATTTTTGTATTTTTGATTTTTATGAGACAAACTAAATATAACAGAAAATAAAAAGAACAAGTGAATGGAATTTTGTGCAAAGTTACTTGATAGTTGGTGATGGTATTCCCCGACAACGACGCCAGAAATCCTTCCTGATACTCGTGATCTGCATTGGGTTTTCCGTGAAGAGGAACGGGTAATCGCATCACAAAGTGGGTAAGTATTTCCCTCAGTTATGAAACCAAGGTTTATCGAACCAATAGGAATTCCAATCCTCAACCGTCTTCAGCGGCTACACACAAAAGAACAAACAACTTGCACCCAACGGCGGCAAGAGGGTTGTCAATCCCCTTGATCTCGTTATTTGCAAGCAAGTGAGTTGTGTAGATAATTGTAGATAATAGTAAAGTGCAAAATAAAATAAAAGGTAATAAATAACAGCAAGGTAATGATAGCGTTTGTGAATCTATAAGTGAATAGACCCAGGGGCCATAGAGTTCTCTAGTGGCATCTCTCATAAGTAAAGCATACGGTGGGTAAACAAATTACTGTTGGGCAATTGATAGAAAAGCGAATAATTATGCGATGTTCACGACAATGATCATGTGAATATAAGTATCACGTCCATAAGTAAATAGGCCGACTCCTACCTGCACCTACTACTATTACTCCACTTCAAGAGCGCTTCTATGCTTGCCTCTCTACGTATTAAGTTCATGACAAACGGAGTAATGCTTGGAGAACGATGACATGATGTAGACAAAGTAAACTCAACTAATATGAATAAACCCCATCGTTTTATCCTTAGTAGCAACAACACAAAGATGCAACCTGTCCCCTTCTATCACTGGGATATAGAAACTCGTCAGGTTGAACCTACTACAATGCACCACTCCCACCGAAGAAATGTCAATCTAGTTGGCCAAACTATCTCAATAGATCGGAGAGCATTACGAAGCTATGATGATCATGCAAATAAGAATCATAGTAATCAGGTTTGACTCAAATACTTTTTATGAATAATCTGAACATAAACTCACAATTCATCGGATTCCAACAAACACACCATACAGAGGGATTACATCGGATAGATCAAGGCAAACATGCGATGAACATTGTATTGAAGATCGAGAGAGAGAGATTACCATCTAGGTACTACCTACGGACCCGTAGGTCTGCGGGGAACTAGTCACACATCATGGTGAGGGCAGCAAGGTTGATGAAGAGGCCCTCCGTGATCGATCTCCACTCCGGCAGGGTGCCGGAACGGAGGTGTAGATGGCCTCCCGTCGGAACAGAGACTTGCGACGGCGGAAAAAGTGTTTCGGGAGAACTTTTGGTGTTTTGAGGGTAGATGTGAATTTATTGGCCAGAGAACGACTTTGGGGGATGCTCCAGGGGGCCACAACATATGTGGTCGTGCCCCCTGGGGGCGCGGCCAGATGGCTTGTGGGCCCCTGGTGCATCTCCTAGCCGTCCTCCGAAGCTTCTAGGTCTTGTATTGGTCCAGAAAAAATCACCAAAAAGTTTTGTGGAAATTGGACTCTGTTTGGTATTGTAACTCTGAAAAGGCAAAAACACGCAGAAAACAGGAACTGGCACTGGGCACTGGGTCAATCGGTTAGTGCTCAAAAATATTATAAATTGGTAAATAAATACCCAAAAAGTATCCTAGAATGATAATATGTCAGCATGGAACAATCAAAAATTATAGATACGTTGGGGACGTATCACCGTGCTGGCCAGAGCGGTACTACCGCGGGAGAGCAACGAAGAACCCAAGCAACCAGATGGATACAATAAAACCTGAACTGCCATAACATTCGCATATGAGCTCCGAATTGAGCAAACTCAAGCTTGTTGGATTCAGGACGACAAGATCTATCCAACAATGACAGTGGACTCCGTGACCGAAAAAACCTCTATCAATGCCAATGATATAGAGAGGAGAAACCTCTATCAATGAAGAACCGACAAAAACTCAAACATCGAAAACATCATAGAAGATGCATATGGACTCCGTTTTTGATGAACTTGAGCTTGTCATGAAGATGGCCATAAGCTCTAAAACTCTCAAAGGGAAACACCAAACAAGAACCAAGAAACATGATGCAAGGATGCAAATGGTTTGAGCTCTCAACGAACGATACGATCAAGCTACTCACTTGAGAGCCCCCCTTGATAGTACGGAATTCGATCCTATAACCCCGATCTCCCAACTACCACCATGAGACCAGTAAACTAAAAAACCTATCAAGGGCAAACCTATACCTTGCACATAGTCCACTTGAGCTAGATGATGACGATCTTGACTTCATCAAGATGGACCACCTTTCTTGATTGTGTTGGCTCGATGAAGACTAGTTGATTGCTCCCCCATACTCCACTATGGGTGAGCCACTCTTCGGCACATCTTCACAAGTCCATTGTCACCACAATGAACGGCAAGCTTCAAGCATGATCTCTTCGTGATGCTCCACTTGAACTTGCACAGCGCAATCTTGATGACGATCACCACTTTATGTCATCCTCCCGGGTTGTATGAGATTTTCCTCTTGACGCAAGCCCATGGAAACATACCTAACCCCACATAGAACTCTCACGTAGACCATGGGTTAGTACACAAAGCGTAATGGACAATACTTACCGTACCTTGAGATCACTTGATCCCTCTTGGTACATCTTGTACACTTTGTGTGTTGATCAACTTGATTCACTCTTTGACTTAGTCTTGATCAACCTTGTATCATATCTTCTCTATGACCAATCTGTGGATAAAACCTTGAATACCACCTTGCTCACCATATAAACTCCTTGAAACCAACAAATGGACTTCAAGAAGTGCCTATGGACAAATACTTCGAATATAACTCAAGGCAACCATTAGTCCATAGGGATTGTCATCAATTACCAAAACCACACATGGATAAATGTGCTCTTACAACAGGGAAACACGTCGCCAGTCGAACGGTCATGTCGGGTCATACGTCGATGAGCCTGTGCCAGGGGTTCCCGGCAGCCTGCCTTACGAGATGGGCTGCCCGGCGTTCACCCGCAAGCTGCGGCAAGTCCGTTGGCCCTCCACCAAGACATTCAAGCCTGATCTGCCAGACAATTATGACGGCAAGATCAGCCCCTCGGAGTTCCTTGGTGTTTACACCATCGCAGTACAAGCTGTCGGGGGACGAGATGAAAAGGTGTTCGCCAACTACTTTCCATTGGCACTCAAGCCCAATGTGATGAGTTGGCTGATGAATTTGCCAGAAGGATCTATCTCTTCTTTGGCGAATCTTTGCAACCAATTTGTTGGTGCATACCATGGAGGGCACAAGCTCCCAGGGCAGCCCGGCGATTTGCATGTGATTCCCCAGAGAGACGGCGAATCCCTTCACAAGTGCATTCAGAGGTTCAGCCGTGTGCAGCACAACATCCCCGACATCCATCCTGCCGCAGTAATCACCACGTTCCACACAAACATGCACAACAGGCGGATGCGTGAGGAGATGAGCATCAACAAAGTGCATGATATCACTGAGCTTTATGCTCTAGCTGATAAGTGTGTGCGTGCTGAGGAAGGGAGAAGACTCCCTAGTGAGGATGCTAGCGCGAAGGTCGACTCCGACGATAAGGATGCATCCAACTCCAAGAAGAAAGGCCGAAAGCGCAACCACAAGCGTGAGGGCAAGGCAATCATGGCCGTCGAAGGCTCCAACAACTACAAGGCCGACAAGAAGCCCAAGACAGAGAGCTCGGGCAAGGAGGCTGCCGCGTGCTCCGGTGATGACGAAACCGCGACACGCGAGAAGCATGACGGGCCGTACTGCAAGATCCATCACACCAAGGGCCACGACATCAATGACTATCGTCAAGTCGAGCAGCTCGCCGAGAAGCAAAAGCAAGAGTACGAGAAGCGCGACAAGGAGAAGGGCCAGGACGGTGCAGGTGGTTCCGGCAAGAACAACCGTGGCGGCCGTGTTGGTCACTGGGGCAAAGCCAAACAATAGAAAAAGAAGCCTGTGAGAGGCTGAGACAAGAAATTAGGAGACGAAGATAGTGATGATGAGGATGAAGAAGGATCTGATGGCCAAGAGTTCCAGAAGGTAGTGGATGCCATGTGCATTGATGGAGGCGCATCTTTGCACTCCTCTCACTGGAAGCTCAAACAGTGGGCCCGTGAGATCAACGCGGCAGAACCAGCAGCAGAGGCACAGAAGCCCCTCAAGTGGTCCAACACGCCTATCATTTTTTTATGCCGGAGATCACCCTCACCGCATTACTGCCGTTGGGTGCTTGCCGTTGTTGGTTTCACCAATAGTTCGCAACCTCCAGGTCACGAAGATGCTAGTTGACGGTGGGGCCATCTTGAACTTAATCTCGCCAGACGTGATCAAGAGGCTACAGATCCCTGACACGGATCTCAAGCCCACGGGGACATTCCAAGGGATTAACCGCGGGAGAAGCTAACCGAAAGGGAAGATCACCCTACTAGTGACGTTCGGCAGCAAGCTCAACTTCAGAATAGAGAAGATCAATTTTGATGTCGCCAAAATCCCACTGTTGTATAATGGAATCTAGGCCGCCCATCGCTGGCAAAGTTTATGACGGCGTCCCACTACGCCTACAACACTCTGAAGATGCTAGGGCCAATGGGTGTCATCACAGTCCACGCAGACAAGAAAAGCGGAGTGTTGTGCACTGACAAGATCTTCCGGGAGGCAGTTGTAGCATCTGCCAACAAGGCACTTGCTCCTGCCGGTGAAGCCCCCGGGGGGAAGAAGAACAAGATTTCCGACAAGGCCTCTGGCAAGTACTCCGGGAAGCGCACTGCAGAGTGCAGCACGCCCACTGAGGACTTGCCGGAGATCTCCACCGCCAAGAGCAAGAAAAACAAAGGGGCCATTCCCAAGACGAAGCAAGTGGCTGCACGGGAGGACGGCGAGTGAGGCACTTTCACCACAGGTGCCACCCTTGACATCAAATAGGAAAGCGCGCTCGCCACCTTCCTGTGGGCAAATGTCGATGTGCTTGCATGGCAACCATCTGACATCCCCGGTGTTCTCAGGGAGTTGATTGAGCACCACCTAGCCGTCTGTCCCCACGCGCGTCCCGTCAAGCATAAGGTCAGGAAGCAAGCTCTGGAGCGGCAAGAGTTCATTGCCAAAGAAATCAAGAAATTAGAGGCGGCAGGCCTGATCAGAGGAGTGATCCACCAACCTAGTTGGCAAACCCTGTGGTAGTGCGTAACGCAAGTGGGAAGTGGCGGCTTTGCATTGATTTCACTAATATCAATAAGGCTTGTCCAAAAGACCCCTTTCCCTTGACGCGCATCGATGAGATAATGGACTCCACAGCCGGCTGCGATATGCTTTCTTTCCTTGACGCCTACTCTGGATATCTTCAGATCTTTATGGCCAAGGAATATGAAGAGAAAACCGCGTTCATTACCCCATGTGGCACATACTGCTTCAAGCGCATGCCTTTCGGGTTGAAGAGTGTTGGTTCAACACTTGCAAGAGCTATCCAGTTTGGTTTTGAGCCCCAGCTGCACAGAAATGCGGAGGCATATATGGATGATATAGTGGTCAAGACCAAGGACAAGGCAACATTGATTCAAGACTTAGAAGAAACATTTTCAAACTTGCGCAAGATCAACTTGAAGCTCAACCCCGAGAAGTGTGTTTGGAGTTCCGTCCGTCAAGCTCCTCGGGTTTTTCGTGTCGCAGCGCGGGATTGAAGCTAACCTCACCAAGATAGAAGCAATCGAGCAGTTGGAGGCACCAAAGAGTGTCAAGGATGTGCGCCGCTTGGTGGGTTGCATCGCTGCCCTCAGCAGGTTTATTTCCAAGTCCGCCGAACGCGCCTTGCCATTTTTCAAAATCTTGAAAAAGGCAGGTCCAATGAAATGGACTCCGAAAGCGGAGGCAGCGCTGCAAGACTTGAAGAAATACATGTCCTCGATGCGTATACTAGTCGCGCCTAAACCACAAGAACCGTTGCTGATGTATTTGGCGGCAACAAATCAAGTGGTTAGTGTCACGCTAGTGGTAGAGAGGGAAGCTGAGGACGAAGAGGTGGCAACCCCCGAGCTGGCGACCGGCAAGCCAGATTCGTCCCCGGCAAGCCAAGGAGCCGCCAACACAAGTACATCGCAAGAAACAGAGCAACATGACGTGCCGAAGAAGAAGATGGTCCAACGCCCAATCTATTTTGTCAGCTCCCTCTTGCAGGGGGCTAGGTCAAGATATTCTGGCGTGCAGAAATTGCTTTTTGGCCTTCTCATGGCCTCCTGAAAGTTGCGCCCCTACTTTCAAGCACAACATACCATTGTTGTCACTCGCTTTCCATTGTAGCACATCTTGAGGAATCCAGAGGCAACCGGCAGGATTGTTAAGTGGGCGTTGGATCTAGCTAGCTTTGCTCTGAGCTTTGAAAGCACAACAACTATTCAGAGCAGAGCCTTGGTGGAATTCATTGCAGAATGGACGCCAGTGTCAGACGAAGAAATCCCAGAAATGGCCCTCCATTACAAGGAAACACCATAGGAATGGATCATGTACTTTGCCGATGCCTTGTCACTACAAGGCGTCGGTGCTGGAGTGCTGGTTGTCGCACCCACTGGAGAGCACCTCAAGTATGTGATCCAGATGCACTTTCCCCGGGAGGTATCGACAAACAACACAGCTGAATACGAAGGGCTGATTGCCGGCCTGCGAATAACAGTTGACCTTGGCATCAAAAAATTGATAGTCAGGGGAAATTCTCGGTTGGTTGTGCGTCAAGTGAATAAATATTATCAAAGCCCTCTAATGGAAGCATATGTACATCAAGTGAGGAAGTTTGAAGAGAATTTTGACATTCTGCAAACAGAGCACATTCCGCGTCCGGAGAATAGCGTTGCCGATGACGTGTCAAAACAAGCTGCTCAAAAGTTACCTATGGAACCAGGTACTTTTGTACTTCGACTGTCGGCGTTCTGGATACCAGGGTACCCTGACTTGCCTGCTTCCGGCCCAAGGCGTGGCCCACATGGCGGTCCGTATGGCCCTATGCACCCTCGGTCAAGGCAAGGCCCTCATGAGGAACCCATCCTTGTGAGGAGGACAGTGTCAAGGCAGAAGGGGAAGGCCTCCCCAGGCCCCCTCCCGAGCGGCGTAGATCCCTATGCAACGCCGGGCCTCAGGAGGTTAGGGGTCATGACAGCCAGGCCAGGCGGGCGCCGGCGCGCCAGAAGGAGCAGTTTCCTCTTTTGTGCAAAGGCGACAAGGACGAACGCGGGTTCCCAAGGAGCCCCGCCAAAGGTTTCCATTCCGGTGCAACAAGACCGGGTCAGCAAGCACGGCAGGACGGATGTCACCAGCGAGCCCACCACCGCGTCACCACCACCAACTTTGCAGGCGAAGACCGCCTTTCGTCAGGATAAGATGTACCTCCTGTCCCCTTTCAAAATTGGCCGTTGTGGGATCCCTTCCCGCCATTGCGATAAGGGAAGAGGACCCGGGACGCTATAAATAGAGACGAGATAGCCCGGTAGAAGGAGAGAGCAACCACCCCGCAAACACACCGCTGTACTGGTTCATCCACAAACCTCCTCGTGAGGTAATCCACCAAAAGGCAGGAGTATGGTTTTACGCTTCGCAGCGGCCCGAACCTGGGTAAACTCTCGTGTGTCATCGTCTTCCTCTCCATCGAGCGGGGTATTGTGTTGTGAGCTTGGAGGGGGCGAAGCTGTTGGGGAATCTTCGAACACGCCCCTGGGTTCGAATTCCTTAGGGTTTTGCGGAGCCCGAAATCCGACATTTGGCACGCCAGGTAGGGGCGTGTCGGAGTCTTCCTCAAGCCTCGCTCTTCCTCTGCCTCACCGCTCCGATGGCCGATGCCCGCCGAGCCCGCGCTGAGCGCTGCGCTGCCCGTGTCACCCAGACGGCGCCCGTGGGCCGCGCCGCTCTCCCTCCCCCACGAGCCCGGAGGCCCACGAGCAGCAGTATTCGTCGCAGCCGGTCACCGCACGGCGCGACGGCCGCACCGCCACTCCGTCAATCGTTCCAGCTACAGGGTCGTCCTCCCACGCCCGCCCAGGGCCGGCGCGTGGATCGGGCGCACTGAATATGGCGCGCGAGCTGCTGCGCTACCGCCCCGCCCCCAACCGCCTCGATGATTAGCTCGGGCGCGTCGCGGAGCTCGTCAGCGCAGCCGGCGATGCTTCGACGTTCACCTACTCATTCCGGCCCCAACCCTCCCTGGCAGGCGACGAAGCCCATGATGTGCCGCCTCCTCCTCCCCAGCGCGACGTCGACCCCGAGCCCAGGCGCGAAGAACGACCGCGCGACCAGCCGCGTGGGCCCCCGGCGAGGGTGAGAGAAGAAGTAAGCTGCCAAGTGGTGCCACGGCCGCGCGTTGACGCGCGTGCGCTCCCAGCGCCGGCGCGCCAGCGGCGCGACCGGGCACCCCTGGAGGCAGCCATGGAAGAGCATCAAGACCAGGTTCCTCCCGAGCGCGCACCGCCCGTGGGCCCGATGGGATGCCGCGCCATCGCCCCGGAACTCCATCCGGCCGTGTGGCCCTACAAGTTCAAGCCTGACCTGCCTCCTCGCTACGACGGCACCGCGGACCCCGCCGAGTTCTTACAGCTCTACTCGCTGAGCATCCAGGAGGCCGGAGGAAACGACAAGGTCATGGCAACCTGGTTCCCCATGGCGCTCAAAGGAGGCGCGCTTTCCTGGCTCCTCAACCTCCCGGAAGGGTCAATCACCTCCTGGGAAGGCCTGCGTGAGCGCTTCGTCGCCAACTTCCAGGGCACCCGCGACCGCGCGCTTGGAGTGGGAGACCTCCGTCGCATGAAGCAACAGCCTGAAGAGACCCAACACAAGTTCATACAGCGCTTCACGACTACCCGCCTCAAGATCCCGAGGGCCTCAGATGAGGCCATCATCTCGGCGTTCACCGACGGCGTCAGGGACCAGAGGATGAGGGAGGAGCTGGCTATCCACGACGACCTGAGCTCGTCCTTCGAGATGTTCAACTTGGCGAACAAGTGCGCAAAGGCCGAGGAGGGTCGCCTCTCCCTCCGCGAGCTTCCGGAGGCAGAAACCAAAGACAAGAAGACCAAGGCCAAGGAGCCAAAGCGCAAGGCACCCGCGGTGCTGGCGGCTGAGCTCGAGGCAAAGCGCGACCGAGACGAAGAACCCCTCGCGGGCGGGCGACCATTCTGCATCTTCCATGGCACCAACAGCCACAACACCATCGACTGTCAGGAGCTCAGGGTGGTCCGTGACGAGCACTTCGGCCGACGCCCCGGGTGCACTGACCGAGGCTATGGACATGGCGGAGGCTGCGGCGGATGCCGCTGGGACAATCGCGACCCGCGTCAGGAGTGGCGAGACCAGCCTCAGGAGGACCACTGGCGAGATCGAGCTCGTGAGGACCGCTGGCACGACGAGCCTCCGGAGGGGTCACGCCGAGGCCAGCCTCGTGAGGTCCACCCTCGCGAGGCCGGTCTTCCCCCGCTGCCGCCTCCGCCCAGAAGGAAGGAAGAGGACAGGCAGAACGGCGGGGCTGGGGGCTTCCAGGAGGTCAGGGCAATAGCTTGCATCCTGGGCGGCGCCCAAGCCCCGGCCTCGAACTGCGTCTTCAAGCAATTTTCACGAGAGGTGAACGCGGCTCTTCCAAAGCTTGAGGCCGCGCACCCCCTCAAGTGGTCCCTGTGCGCCATCACCTTCGACTCCAAGGATCAACTCAGATGCTCAGCCATGGCGGGCGCACTCCCCATGCTGTGCACGCCCACCATCAGCAACGTCCTCGTCACCAAGACCCTCATCGACGGTGGCGCCGGGCTCAATGTCCTCTCCATCGAGACGTTCGAGACGCTCCAAGTGTCTTACGACCAGCTCATGCCAACCAAGCCCTTCTCAGGGGTCACTGACGGCTCCACAATCCCCATCAGGCAGGTGCGCCTGCCCGTCACATTTGGCGGACGCAGCAATTACCACACCGAGATCATCACCTTTGACGTTGCCCACATCCACCTCCCGTACAACGCGATCCTTGGGTACCCAGCCCTTGCCAAGTTCACGGTGGTAACCCACCACGGCTACAACGTGCTCAAGATGCCGGGAAGTGGCGGTGTCATCACCATCGCCTGCGATGAGAAGGACGCCGTCTGCTCCCTCGAGCGCGCCTACCGTGCCGCGGTGGCCGAGCACTTGGACGACGAAGGGGGTGTCCTGCCCCGCGAGGACGTCCCCAAGAAGAAGTAGCAGCTCCTGTCCAAGGGACGCCAGGGGGCTGAAAACCCTAAGGATGGCGCCTCAGGGTCCGTGCCGGGGGCTCAGGCCCCTTCATCCCTCGCATAGGATGGCGCGCCCGGCGCCTCCCTTGGGCCGGGCTTGGGGGCTTCCACCCGGAGGACTACCAACCTGACCAGTGAGACAAGGGAAGTGCTCGGGCACAACTTGGGGGCGTGCGCCGGCACGCACCCATCCGAGCAAGGAGCACGGCACGAGGCGCCAAGTTCGCGGGAGTCCATCACCAGAGCTATCGAGGATCTTCAGGAAGCACAGGCTGTGCGAGGCGGGTGCGTCCCCGCACCACCCAATGATGTCGCCGTCATCAACCCGGGCGACGCGCCGCGCATATGCGTCAACGTACCCAGCATCAACAGGGCTGCATCATCGGACGTCTTCTGGCCGACGCGCGCCAATCACGGCACGGCCTACCCGCGCAACTACGTCAGCATGCCCTTCGGGCTGGCGAACGTGGCTAACACGTTCCAGCGTGTTGCCCGGGCCATGTTCGCGCCATACCGGGCCAGGTACCACGAGGAGTTGGAGGAGACGCCGGGCCCGAGCGGGAGCCCCGAGCCTCCTGAGGCGATGGTCTCTTGAAGGCCGAGCTTGTGGAGGCACAGGGCCAAGCTCCTCCGACCACCCCCATGCTTCGGCGGCATCGCCGCCAGGCGATCCTTGGGCCCGTACCAGGTAACTTTTTGGTTTGCTCAGCTTGAGGGCGCCCATCGGGCCGCATTATCCTCAGACAGCTGGAACTCCTCCCGCCCACGTTTTCCTGCACGATTTGGACCTTTACATGCTTTCAATCTATTTCGCTGAGTATTCCAACCTGCGTGCTCGGTGCTTCGCCGCCATGAATGTCGCTGCACCCTATTGAGCCTGCCCTCGACCGCCTCATGATTAAGGGCTGGTACGGCATCTGTGCTCGGGTCCGTCCCTGCAGCGTCGAAAAATCCAAGTGGTCGAGCTCTGTCTCGCGGGCTGTCCCCGTGTACGTCACCTCGCATGGCCCTCGGTGCTTCGCCCTCGCGTGAGCTAATCGGGAGTGGGTGAGTCAGGGCGCGCGGCACGGCTCCGGTCGGCCTTTCACCGCCCTAGGGGACGCGCGCCGGGTGTTTTCTCCTCGGAGTTGTCGCATGAGAAGACTGGGCACGGCGTCTGTGCTCAGGTCCGTCCCTGTAGCATCGATAAATCCAATGGCTGAGCTCTGTCTGGCGGGCCAGCCCCATTCACGTCACCTCCTGGGGCCATTGGTGTTTGGCCTTCTCAAGCGATGGCCCTTGGAAATCCATTCGGCCCAGGTTTCTCCAAAATGCACAGGACTTGAAGCGGCGATTCAAGACCGGAGGATTCAGGCGCAACCCGCCTTTGAGGTAGGGCCACGTGAGACGTGACCTGTCTCACGTCGCCCATATACACCTCCCAGTTCTACCGTGCAGGCCACGCGTACGAACTTAATGGGTTGTACACTCCCGGAGCCCCCCGAGGACGCGGAGGGGTTCCATTCCCACGCCCAAGTGGAAGCCCCATGCTCCGCGCTGGCGGACGACACGGCCCACCAATGGCTATGCCCACGCAACGTGGAAGCCCTATGCTCCGCGCCGGGGATAAACAACTGAGGGTGCCTTAGCAGGTGCATTCAACCTCAGGATGGCCCCTCGCGGCTCCATCTCGCGACATTCCCTCGGGATGCACGCGTGAGGGGGCTGCAAGGGGGCTACGCCACCTCACCAGGTCCCTGGTACCTGGTCTTCACGCGTCCCCCCGGACAAAAACAAAGGTATGGGAGCCGCTCATACGTCAAGGGGTACTCCTGAGCATCGCGACTCAGGAGCCTCACTGGACTCGTAGCCCCTCGCCTCTTGGGACCGTCCTGGTGATCCGGACGCCCCAACGACGGTCAAGGTATGCGCGAGACCGGGCCCTGCCGACGCAGAGCTCAATGCGCTCCAAATCCCCAAGTCAACCCAGTCTCCGCCGCGTTCCCTTCATGAGGGTTGCTCGTACGTCAAGGGGGACCCCTGAGCATCGCGACTCAGGGGCCTCACTGGTCTCGTAGCCCCTCACCCCTTGGCATCGTCCTGGCGATCCGGACGCCCCAACGGCGTTCGAGGTATGCGCGGGACCGGGCCCTGCTGACGCAAAGTGCTACAGCAAGCAGGAAGGAAACGAAGCGAGAAAACAAATCACACAGCTTAACAGTTATTACAAGCATCAAAATGTCTTTGAAAATGCAAACAAGTCTAACGCCTCCACGAGGCACGATAAACGTTATAGGGGAAGACCCAGGAAAGGAAGCTAAGAGGAGCTGGCACCACCGCTCGCCCCGGTCGTGGGGGGCTCGTCGTCGACGTCGCTGCCGCTGTCATCATCGTTGACAACCCTCGCGGCTGCAGGAGGAGCCGAGGGAACGGCGACGCAGGCAAACTTCTTCATCAGCGCGCCCACGGCGCCCTCTATGGCCGTCGCCGTAGCGGCGCGAACCCCAGGATCGACCGGGAAAATCACGGAGCCGAAGTCGAAGCTCAGCTCACGAAGGTAGAGGTGGCTGAAGACGCGCGTCGCGGCCTCGGAGAAGAGGTCGCGGCACTCACTCTCCAAGACGTTCTCCACCCTGGCGACGGCACCCTCAAGCGCTTCGGCGAGCTTTGAAGAAAGTCCGACGAAGCCACCCTCAGGAGCCGCCAGGGGCTCTGTGAATCCCCCTCGGCAGACGGACTGCAGCGCCCGGCGGAGCCTGAGCTCGATGGAGGGGAAGGCCTCGAGCTCCGCAGCCTTCTTCTCCTCAGCCGCGGCAAGGGATCCCTCCCTGGAGAGTCACGATCGGCGAGATTGACCTCGCAGGCCTTGAGGTCCTCCTCCCGCTGGCGGAGCTTCTCCGCAAGTGCGGACCTGTCCTCTTGAAGGGTCTTCAGGCGGGCCTCCACCTCATCACAGCGCTTCATGGCAGACGCTGCGTCAGCCTGTGCAGTGTCCCGGGCTACCCTGGCCGACGCGGCCTCCTCCCTGCTCACAGCCGCGGCGGATTCGGCTTGGCCCCAAAATGCCACGGCCGAGGCGTCAGATTGGAGCCACCCAGAAAGAAGACCCAGGCGCCCCCTTGCGAGGCGATCGTCGATGCCACCCTGAGCGCCTCGGACCTGATCCAAGACGGCGTAGGCCCCGTCCAGGGCGTCTGACTCAACCAGAGGGCCACGAGTCGATGGCACCGGGGCATGGCCCGGGGGCGGCGTCTGTGTGGTGTCAGGGGCCGCCTCCGGAGGGGCGGAAGCATGAAGGACAGAAGACGCCGATGGCTGCACCACCACCACAGACAAGGAAGAGGCGGGCGACCCCACACCCAGCTGGCCCCCGGGGGCTGGCCCCTCGGGCTGCAGCACGAGCATGCCCCCTAGGGCAGGGACGGCCTCTTCGGGAGGCATCGGGGGCTCCGCGGCCGCGACAAGGAGAATCGCCCCGCGGGCCTCCTCGCCCGCGACATCCGGCACCTCGCCAGGCGGCGGCAAGGCACCAGGAGCGGGCGTCGCGTCGGAGGGCGCCCTTGGCTTGACACCAGCCTTCTTCTTCCTCGATTTCGGCATGGCGGCGCCCCTGATTGTCAGACAAAGAGAGGCCCATCAGTACTTAAACCACTGAAAGGCGGCATGAAACCAAGCGGGACTACTTACTCCTCAACGCCAACCCACTTCCTCTTCCTCTCCACATCGGCAAAGGCGGGGAGGCCTCCGTCCTTCTCCGAGGAGATGCCGCTGCGTGGAGGAGTGGTGGAACCGCGCGAAGCGGCCACAGCCGGCAAGGTCATGTCAGCCCGGACGCGGCCGCCTTGCCCGCAAGCTGCGGCTCGGGCAAGGGTGAGGCAGGTGCTCTGGCCAACTTGCCGACGCAGGCTGGGGGCTCCGGAGGAGGCCCAGCCTCGTGCTTCCTCGGGGTCACCCGGCAGGCGGATCGAGCGGCCCGAGGTGTGGGGCCTGGTCCCCTGAGGACCCTAGCAAATCGCGGAGGACTTGAGGCGGGGGGCTCGCCGGCGTCGATGTCATCGAAGCCACGGAGAAGGGCACTCCGCGACGGAGGAGACACCTCCTCCAGGTCGTCATCCGCCGTCTCCTCTGAGTCCTCTCCATCAACGGTGTCGTCGGAGGACACCGCCACAGGAGCGCCGGAGCTCTCGGCCGGAGAGAGCCCCATCTTGTCAAAGCTGGGCATCGCGGCGACCAGGTCGGCCTTGTCGTCGCGGCAGTACAGCGGGGCGTAGGCCTCAGGAAGGTCGCCGAGATTGCCGTTGAGCAGGGTCGTCAGAACCATGTTCAACTCCGCGGGGGTCAGGGGCGCAGAACGGAGCCTCATGTCGTCGCCGCCACCCTAGTAGTCCCACATGGGCCTCGAGTGAGACTGGAGGGGCGCCAGGCGTTGCACCAGGAACTCCTTCACTATCATTCCCCCAGTCAACTTCCGGGCGCTGATGTCTCGTAGGACCCGCTCCAAGACGGGCTTGGCCCGAGGGTCGGAGAGCTTCGCGGAGCTCCACGCCGGGATCTTCTCCGCCAACCCCTTGGGGAGCTCTAGGCGAGGGTCGTTGCCCTGGAGATCCAAGAAGACCCAACGGTTCCTGAAGTTCTCCACCTTCTTCCCGGCCTTAAAGAGCATGTTCCCGCTATGGACCGCGACGAAAGAGACGCATGCTGACCGCTGAGCTCCATCATGAAGCCGCAAGCTGAAGAAATGGCGGAACAGGGCCACTGACAGCTTCACACCCACGAAAGCCTCGCAGTAGAAGGCAAACACGGACAGAAGCAGGATGGAGTTGGGTTGAAGATGAAGGGCCTGGATCCCGTAGTGCTCAAGGATGGCGGTGAAGAACGCGGAGAAGGGCGGGACGAGCCCGGAGAAGACGCTGTGGAGGAAGAAAGGGTAGGCCGACTTGGCTAGGCGACGTACCTCCACGGAGCCGCACCATATCAAGGTCCGCCCCCACTCACTGGAGTCATCTGCCATCGACGGAAGCACCGGGGCGAGGTCCCCGTCCTTGGCTATGGTGGACTTTGAGAGCGCCGGCGAGATAGGAGCAGAAGCCGAGCCCTGGGCCTCGGGTTTCGACTTGCCGGCGGGAGCCATTGAGAAGCTTCCAGGGCCGAGCGATCAAGAAGAGGATGGAGCGGTGCCGAGATTTGGAGAGGTCTTCGCAAAAGACGGAGATCTGGAAAGAAGAGCAAGGGCGCGGAAGAGGAAAGCAGTAATGGCTCAGCGCTGGACGTCAGGCTTTTGTCGGTTCGGGCAGTTACCAAGGAGACACTGGGCGAGACGCCCGCTCCCCACCAAGCACCGCACGCCAAACCAGGCCCGCAAGCAATAAGGGCCCGCGACGCTCCAGGCCACCCCCTTCGACTTTCCCCTTGGGCCCGGGGGCTACTGTCGGTGTTCTGGATACCAGGGTACCCAGACTTGCCTGCCTGCGGCCCAAGGAGTGGCCCACATGGCGGTCCGTATGGCCATGTGCAGCCTCGGTCAAGGCAAGGTCCTCGCGAGGAACCCATCCTCGTGAGGAGGACAGCGTCAAGGCAGAAGGGGAAGGCCTCCCCAGGCCCCCTCCTGAGCGGTGGAGATCCCTATGCAACGCCGGGCCTCAGGAGGTTAGGGGTAACGACAGCCAGGCCAGGAGGGCGCCGGCGCGCCAGAAGGAGCAGTTTCCTCTTTTGTGCAAAGGCGACAAGGACGAACGCGGGTTCCCAAGGAGCCCCGCCAAAGGTTTCCATTCCGGTGCAACAAGACCGGGTCAGCAAGCACGGCAGGACGGATGTCACCAGCTAGCCCACCACCGCGTCACCACCACCAACTTTGCAGGCGAAGACCGCCGTTCGTCAGGATAAGATGTACCTCCTGTCCCCTTTCAAAATTGGCCGTTGTGGGATACCTTCCCGCCATTGCGATAAGGGAAGAGGACCCGGGACGCTATAAATAGAGACGAGATAGCCCGGCAGAAGGAGAGAGCAACCACCCCGCAAACACACCGCTGTACTGGTTCATCCACAAACCTCCTCGTGAGGTAATCCACCAAAAGGCAGGAGTATGGTTTTACGCTTCGCAGCGGCCCGAACCTGGGTAAACTCTCATGTGTCATCTACTTCCTCACCATCGAGCAGGGTATTGTGTTGGAAGCTTGGAGGGGGCGAAGCTGTTGGGGAATCTTCGTACACACCCCTGGGTTCGAATTCCTTAGGGTTTTGCGGAGCCCGAAATCCGACATCGACTGACTAAACCATCCGTTACGCCATCAGTTCGGCAGGCAAGGAAAAGGAAAATAAGTGCTGGCAACTACCTCCCGGTAGAGCTCCCAGCCGCCGCAAAAAAGTTCATCAAAAACACTGAAACGCTTGCCGGAGAGCAGCGAGCTCCGGCAGTCTATGTGGCCCTTGCCGTCGAGAGTAACGGTCCCGCGGCAGAGGAAATGCCATTAGTCCTCGTCGTCGAGCCCAAGGCTCCGACATGGGCACAACAAATCATCCGATACCTCCAGACAGGTGAACTTCCCGAAGAGTAAGAAGAAGCTGGGAGAGTAGCCCGTCAGTCAAGTATGTACCAATTCGTGGACAACACTCTGTACAAGAGGAGACCCAATGGAGTGAAATTGAAGTGTATTCCCCAGGAAGAAGGACAACAACTGTTGGCAGAGATACACGAAGGGATATGCGGCTCCCACATCGGATCACGGGCCCTTGTCGAGAAAGCATTCCGACAAGGCTTCTATTGGCCGACAAAACTTCAAGACGCCTTGGCGGTGGTAACCACATGTGAAGCATGCCAATTCCACGCCAAGAAAATACATAAACCATCAAAAGCCCTTCAAACCGTATCAATCTCCTGGCCATTTGCAGTCTGGGGGCTTGACATCGTCGGCCCTTTCCCCCGTGCAACCGGGGGCTTTGAATTCTTGTTCGGCGCAATCGACAAGTTTACAAAGTGGACTGAGGGGAGCTGGTGAGGAAGGTAACAGTGCAAGCAACAGTCAAGTTTTCAGAGGGATAGTTTGTCATTTCGGTGCACCCAACAAGATCATCATAGATAACGGAACACAGTTTACCAGCAACCTCTTCCTGCAATATTGCCAAGACATCAGCGCCAAGATCTGCTTCGCGTCGGTTGCACATCCAAAAAGCAAAGCCAAGTGGAAAGGGAAAATGCTTAAGTATTGCGTGGCCTCAAGACAAGAACTTTTGACAAGCTGCACAAGCATGGAAGGCACTGGATTGATGAGTTGCCGGCAGTTCTTTGGTCGATCAAGACGACGCCAAATCGAGCCACCAGCGAGACACCCTTCTCCCTAGTCTATGGTGCAGAGGTGGTAGTCCCCACGGAACTCACATACGGGTCACCTCGAGTACAAGCTTTCGACGAAGAACAACAAGAGAAATTGCAGCAAGACGATGCCACTCTCCTCGAGGAAGATCGTCTTCAGGCTGCACTGCGTGCCGCCCGGTACTAGCAAGGCTTGCGCTGCTACCATAGCCGCAAGGTGCACGCCAGGAGCATTGAGGAAGGCAACATTGTTCTTCGTCGGATTCAATCCGCGAAGGGATTAAACAAGTTGACGCCAAAGTGGGAAGGCCCTTACTGGGTGGTATGAGTCACAAGGCCCGGAGCAGTCCGCCTGGAGACCGAAGATGGCACCCTGGTGCAGAACTCATGGAATATTTAGCATCTTCCCATGTTCTACCCGTGAGGCGCGGTTGCCGGGGCCCCCGGCAACCCCTTTTGTACGAGTTCGTCGGCAAGGCATGTAATCCTTCGTACGAAGCGAGGTGAAGACCGTGTGCGTAATCAGTAAAGCCAAGTTTCCTCTACCTTTTGTTAAAGTACATATTTATATTATGTATATTGCATGAAATGTTGTGCTTATTTCTGCATAGAGTGATTATTGAACCTCCAAGGTTCCTAGCCTCCTGTTTTATTTTTCTTTCTTTTTCTCAAGAGACAGAAGGGACCCTCGCGTGCAATTCTTCCCGGTGAGTGATGGCATGGATACCTACGAACGCGTTCAAGGTCGATCATTCCGCAGCAAAAAGCACAACAAAGAGAAGCTAAGTTGCAGAAACATTAAAATTTCTCTTTGTTGTAGCCTTTTTCCCTTGGACGATAATGACACTTGTATGAGAAAACCTGCACGTGAAGGACCCTCGTCAGAATTGTCTGCGCTCTGTGAAGGCTTCGAGTCTGCTCAGCAACCAAAGTAGCTGTGGCAAGGACGTCGAGGTGGTCTTGCCGATAGCGACATCGCTGGCAGGCTGCTAAGGACATGTTTCTAAAAGCGTTCGCGGCAAGGATGTGTGCACCGGCAGGCATTTCCAATAAGCGTAGGGACTAGAAACATACAAGTGTGGAGTCATACACGAGGAAAAGCGTCCATTCATCAAACATGATAAACATTAAAATATTTAGTAGAGAGCGCCCAACCACTTTTTCTTGCGCCCCCGTAGGGTTACATTGGGTGCGATATAAATACAAAAGGACATCTACCACTATGATGTGGCGATTGATCCGGAAACGAGGTCTTGCGGACGGAACACCATGCCCGCGCCAACCATTTCCTCGTGCATGTGGCTGACAAGGAGATAACCTAGCTAAGGCGCGGTCCACCTTCAAAATCCAGTGAAGGCATCATACGCGCCTAGTCAGAATCACCACCCTCGTTCTTGATGGCGGGGGAACTGTCGTCGTTGTAGCTCTCGCGGGAGGAGTCGAAGTCACTACCGCTCGAGCTCTCCACGTAGCACTCCAGCCGGCTGCCAGAAGCCCCGAAGAATTTCACGGAAAGCATGGCAGTTCCGTCAAATCTGAATTGTAGGAGATGCCCCATCCCCAGACCACGGGAGAGGGATAATGACTTCCATCCCCGCGTCAGGAACATGGCGCTGCCGGGAGAAAGGTCGAGCGCCACCAAGGCAGGCCCGTTGCAGCAACCGTCCGCCCAAAGCCACAAGTCTAAGGGCCTGCTGCCTTCCATGACCCTTGCAAAGGGATCAGGAAGCCGCAGCCAACTACGGGGACGACGGTGCGGCGCCATGACAAACTTGTGCGCTACCTCCCCTGTATGGGTCTTCACCTGGGGTGAGAGAAGGGGTGCGCCGCCATGGCCGCCTTGGCTCGGGGCACCCAACCTTCCACGACCCCTGGATGCGGCCCCTCTGCGGGAGCTCGAGCCATCCCCCGCAGCTATAACTAGGATGCGCATCTGGCTCCGGGGGGAAACCCTCGAGACGACGGTGGACCCTCGAGCTCGACCCCTACCCCTCGCCATTCCGAAGATGATCTTCTGGGAGAAACGTCGAAGGGAGGAAGATGAAGGGAGAAGACGGCGGAGACTGCTAGACTAGAGAAAGAAAGTGTGAATGAGCAAAGCTCTCCGCGATCTCCTCTTTATAGGGAGGGTGCGGGAGCTGGCTCTTCACTGTTCGAAACAACCGCACACTGGCAGGCGCACTACTCCAAGCGTCCGCCCTCCATCGCCAATGCCGCGCTTTGCATGCAACACACGTCACAAAGGGCACGGTAAAAGAGGAGAAGATGGAGGGAAATGGCGATAGAGGAAGGCAGATGGCTGAGATATGTTGCGCGCCTACAAGTCCCCCTATTAGGAGGGAGGAATACGTAGAGGCCGCATCTCCTAGTCCGACGTAGCCGTGCCTTTTTACACGCGCCCCTATGTTGCCGTTTCAAACCACCCTCCCATGTCCCGCATTTAATACGCGTTGTGGGCGGGGCAGTAAAACCATCATTACAACCGCAGTCAAGATCAGGCCACATGCATGTGCACTGTTTTGGGCTTAGCCCAACAACGTCGCGGACTCTGGTATGGCCCAGGCCCGGGGGCTCCTCTCGGTGCACTAAATAACGGGCCCTTTAGTGCCCTGACTTGTGCACAGGCAGTAGCCTCCTTCAGCTCGGCAAGCCTTGTCGGGTGACGCTTCATCCAACCAACACCACACAACAAGACCAAGCCATCGGCAAGCCTCCTTGTCGGTGAAGAAGGCCCGACAGCCGTCACGTCTGTCAAGGTTCCGCTGCCACGCCCCCGCTCCACTTTGTTGAGCTCGTCGTCGCCATCAATGAGGTGTCGAGCAGGCAGGCATTAGGTAGGCCTTGTCGGGGGCACGTCGCGGCTCTAGGAATTTACAACAGCTTTAATGACACCTGTCCAAACGGCGTGGCAAGATTATACGAGGTAGCTGGGCGAACGACACAGAAGAAGAGGCAATCCTTGCTGGGGAGCATCGCCGGCATGATACCTCATGGCACATTTAATTCGCCTATCCTAATCCATCAGGGTTAGGTATTTCCCACTACCATAGCCACTATTCACCCTTGTGCATTTACCATTTTAGCCAATGTGGTAACCCCTTTCACCTATAGAAGGAGGTCCATGGCTACCTTTACAAAGGTCGAAACCCTGCTCAATTGCATGCATAGTAGGACTCTCGAGCTTCTTGCCGGGGGACCGCGCTCCTTGTAACTTGAGTATATATTCAATCACAAACACACAGGACATAGGGTTTTACTCTTCCGAGCGGCTCGAACCTGTTTAAACTCCGAACGTGCTCTGGCTGGTGTTGCTCTTTGCGTACGTAGATCCCCACATTAGAACCGCAAAAGGGGCCCAAATGGTCCCATAGATTGTCATACCTCGACAGCGCTGGTGGTGGATCCGGCTGTTAATGGAGTCTGATTGCGGAAAGTCCTCATGGACGGGGGCAGTAGGCTCAACATCATCTACGTCGACACATTGAATGCGATGGGCATCCCCTTGACCCGACTGAGCAAGAGAAACAGGCAATTTCATGGGGTCATCCCCGGAAAGAAAGCAAAGTCACTCGGGCAGATCGCCCTCAACGTCATTTTGGGCAGTGAGAAGAACTACAGGAAGAAGCGATTGACCTTCGAGGTGGTGGACTTCCGGAGTGCGTACCATGCCATCCTGGGTAGGCCCGCCTACACACGTTTCATGGCCCGACCATGCTACGTGTATCTTAAGCTCAAGATGCCAGGCCCGAAAGGCGTGATCACGGTCATGGGCAATCGGAGGATCACCGAGGAGTGCCTCCAGAAGGGCTCCAGGATCGCAGACGAACAGATAGCAGTCGGCGAGCTCGATGAAATCAAGAAGACGGTGGATGCCACAGAGCTGTTCAGATGAGAGAAGCCAGCTACGGAGTCTGCCTTTCAGTCGGCCGGCGGGATGAAGCAAGTTCACATCCATCCGTCAGATCGGAATGCGGCGGCGACCAACATCTCCACGACGCTCGGCGAGAAATAGGAAGGCGAGCTCATCTAGTTCCTCCGTGAGAACTGGGGACATCTTCGCATGGAAGACTTCTGACATGCCGGGTGTACCCAGGGAACTGGCTGAGCATCAACTCCGTGTCGACCGGAAGATCAAGCCCGTCAAGGAGCATCTGCGTCGTTCTTCCACGGAGAAGCGCAAGGCGATTGGCGAAGAGATCGCTCGGCTCCTAGCTGCCGAGTTTATTCACGAGGTGTAGCACTCTGAGTGGCTGGCCAACATCGTCATGGTGCCGAAGAAGAACAATTCTCTCTGGATGTGCATTGACTTCAAGCACATCAATCGGGCCTGCCCGAACAATCACTTTCCTTTACCCCGCATAGACCAAATAGTAGATTCTACTGCCAGATGTGAACGCCTGTCATTCCTGGATGCATACTTCGGGTACCTTCAGATCCGAATGTACGGCCCCGATGAAATAAAAACGGCCTTCATCACCCCATTCGGGTGTTTCTGCTATATCACTATGCCATTCGTCCTTAAAAACGCCGGAGCTACCTTCCAGCGCATGATCCAAAAGTGTTTGCAAAAATAAATTAGTCGGAACGTGGAGGCGTACATGGATGACATCGTCGTCAAGTCCAGGAAAGGTTTCGACCTCCTGACTGACCTCGCCGAAACCTTCGCGAACCTACGTCGCTTCAAAATAAAGCTCAACCCGGCCAAGTGCACCTTCAGGGTCCCTATTGGCGAACTACTCGGTTTCCTCATTTCTAAATGTGGGATCGATGCCAACCCCGACAAGATCGGCTCCATTGTCCGGATGAAACAACTAGAGCGTCTACATGATGTACAGAGACTCACGGGCTGCCTGGCGGCCCTGAGCAGATTCATATCAAGACTCGGTGAGAAGGCACTGCCTCTTTAACAATTTATGAAAAAGTCTGACAAGTTTGAGTGGACGATTCAAGCGCAAGCTACGTTCGAAGAACTTAAAGCTTTGCTTTCTGCCCAACCGGTGTTAGCTGATCCGGGCAACCGAGAGCCTCTGCTCTTGTATATTGCAGACACAAGCCAAGTGGTCAGCACCATGCTCACTTTGGAACGCGAGGAGCAAGGAAAGGCGTTCAAAGTTCAGCGCCCCATCTACTACATATCAAAGGTTCTGACCCTTTCCAAGCAAAGGTATCCACATTACCAGAAGCTGGTCTACGACATTTATCTGACTGTGAAGAAGGTGGTTCGTTACTTCTAAGATCACTCGGTCACGGTGATCAGTGATGCTCCCCTGTCTGAGATCCTGCACAACAGAGACGCCACTAGCCTAGTGGCAAAATGGGCGACTGAGTTCCTTCCCTTGGAGATCAAATTTGAAGCCAAAAAAACAATCAAGTCCCAATCCTTAGTGGATTTCCTGGCCGAATGGATCGAACAGGAACAGTCGGCCCCGAGCCTCCCCGAGCACTAGACACTGTTCTTTGACGGATCTAAGATGCTCCATGGCTCAGGGGCTGGTGTGGTCCTGGTTTCCATTAGGGGAGACCGACTGAGCTATGTGCTCCAGATTCACTTTGATTCGTCCAACAATGAGGCCAAGTACGAAGCCCTCCTGTACAGGTTGCGCATGGCTATCTCACTCGGCATACGCCATTTGATGGTCTACAGCGACTCGGACCTCGTGGTAAACCAAGTGATGAAGGAGTGGGATATTCGGAGCCCAGCAATGATAGGTTACTGCAATGTTGTCCGAGAGCTGGAGAAGAACTTCGAGGGTCTGGAGTTACATCGCATACCTCGAATAAAAAACCAGGCAACAGACGATTTGGCCAAGATCGGTTCCACTCGACGAGCCGTACCCAAAGATGTTTTCCTAGAGAATCTGCGCGCCCCAACCATCAAAGAAGATCCTTTCACAGAGGAGCCGCCATGATACGTCTCCAACGTATCTATAATTTTTGATTGTTCCATGCTGATATATTATCATTCTAGGATACTTTTTGGGTCATTATTTACCAATTTATAATATTTTTGAGCACTAACCTATTGACCCAATGCCCAGTGCCAGTTGCTATTTTCTGCGTGTTTTTGCCTTTGCAGGTTTACTGTACCAAATGAAGTCCAATTGCCACGAATTTTTTTGATGATTTTTTTGGACTATATGAAGAGCTAGAAGCTTCGGAAGGAAACCAGGAGGTGCACGAGGGCCCCATCACACATCAGGGCACGCCCTGGAGGGCGCCCTGATATGTGGTGGCCCCCTCGGGCACCTCCCGACGTCCCTCTTCGGCCTATAAATTCTCTAATATTGTAAAAACCCTGAAGGCAGTCCCGAAATCCTTTTTCCGCCACTTCAAGTCTCTGTTCCGTCGCGAGGCCATCTGGAGCTTCGTTCCGGCACCCTGCCGGAGAGGGGATCGATCACGGAGGGCCTCTTCATCAACCTTGCCGCCCTCATGATGATGTGTGAGTAGTTCACCATAGACCTACGGGTCCATAGCTAGTACCTAGATGTCAATATCTCTCCCTTATGATCTTCAATACAATGATCATTGCATCTTCGCTTTGATCTATCCGATGTAATCCTATTGTGCGATGTGTTTGTTGGGATCCAATGAATTGTGGGTTTATGTTCAGATTATTCATGAAAAGTATTTGAGATGCCTCTGAATTATATTATATCTTATGTGCATGATCATTATAAGTTCGTAATGCTCTCCGGTCTATTGATGTGCTTTGGCCAAGTAGATTGATATTTCATCGGTGGGAGTGGTGCGTTGTGGTAGGTTCAACCTGGCGAGTTTCTATATCCCAGTGAAAAAGTAGGGGACAAGATGCGTCTTTGTGTTGTTGCTACTAAGGATAAAACGATGGGGTTCATTCATATTGTTTGAGTTTACTTTGTCTACATTATGTCATCGTTCTCCAAGTATTACTCTGTTTTACTTAATACTCTAGATGCATGCTGGATAGCGGTCGATGAGTGGAGTAATAGTAGTAGGTGCAGGCAGGAGTCGGCCTATTTGCTGATGCACGTGATGCCTATATACACATGATCATTGCCGTGAACATTGCATAACTATCCACTTTTCTATCAATTGCCCAACAATAATTTGTTTACCCACCGTATGCTGCCTACATGAGAGATGTCGCTAGGGAACACTATGGGCCCCAGGTCTATTCACTTATATATTCACAAACGCTATTATTACCTTGCTACGTTTATTTATTTTTTATTTATTTTGCATTTTATATTTATCAACAATTATCTACACAACTCATTTGCTTGCAAATAACGGGATCAAGGGGATTGACAACCCTCTTGCCCGCTTTGGGTGCAAGTCGTTTGTTCATTTGTGTGCAGCCGCTGAAGATGGTTGAGGATTGATATTCCTATTGGTTCGATAAACCTTGGTTCATAACTGAGGGAAATACTTATCCTCTTTGTGCTGCAATTACCCGTTCCTCTTCACGGAAAACCCAACGCAGATCACAAGTATCAGGAAGGATTTCTTGTGCCGTTGCCGGGGAATATGATCATCAACTACCAAGTAACTTCACACAAATTTTCATTCACTTGTTCTTCTTTTTATTTGCTGTTATATTTAGCTTGTCTCATAAAAATAAAAAATACTAAAATATTTATCTTTGCTTGTTCTAGTTTGAAGTCATGGCTAGTTCTTCTTCTACTCGCTTTACTCCCAATGATGATGTAGTGAATTTCAAACAAAGGGGAGGAGAAAGCTTAAAAGATGCATGGTATAGGATTTGGTTTGCTTACAATAAAGCAACCAAAAAGTTATCTACCACACTTTGCTTCACAATTTTTATGTTGGTGTGACCACTTGGTATAGGTTCGTACTTGACACCGTCGCCGGTGGAAACTTTTTAATATGTCACACCTTGAATGCCTACAGCACAATTGAAAATCTTGTAGCGACACCACCCATTATTGTTAATGAAACAAATTTAACCTTGGAACATGTTATGCAAAGGCTTGATGCTATTGAGAAGAATATGGTCACAAACAAACCAATTGAGGAGTTGGATAAAAAACTTCGTAATCATATCACTCAACTTGGGTCACGAGTAGGAATAACTTTGAAAAACTTAAAGGAAAAAGACACTACTATTGATGAGAGGATAGAACAAGGTTTGAATAGAATTGATAAAATGGAAGAGATCATTGAAAAGGTAGGCTCCACCTTCACACCTTCTAAAACTAATGCTAGTACCTCTCACAACAAAAACTCCAAGTTCATAAACATTCCCAAAAATATGAGTACGCCTCCTACCAAAAGGGACGAGGATCTAAAGATAATTAGTGTTCATCCCAACTTTATCAATTTGATAAAGGCTCCTATTGACAAGCCTCATATTGCACCTACTATCCATGGTTGTGTTATTAAGGAGCTTGAGGTCAAAGACGACAATACTTGAAACTATGCATTATGCCTAGCTAGGGGCATAAAACAATAGCGCTTGTTGGTAGGCAACCCGATAGTTATCTTAAATTTTTGATTTAAAATTTATGTTTATTTTTAATAGCATGATTATTGCCTCTGTAATGATTATATTTTTTTAAAAAATTAGTGTTTGTGCCAAGTAAAGCCTTTGGGATGACTCACAAGATGAGTAGAATCGATGCTGAAACAAAACAGAAACTTTTGACACAAGTACAGGAATTTTCATTTTTTTCTGGAGCTTGATAATGATCGGAAATTTTTACACAGTGTTTCTATACAAATTTTCGAGGTTGTCCTAATTTTTCTGATTTTTTAGAGTTACATAAGTATAGGGTCTCTGCAGATTTCTACAGACTGTTCTGTTTTAGACAGATTCTGTTTTTGCTTGCATAGTTGCTTATTTTGATTAAACTATTGATTGTATCGGGGGGTATAAGCCATGTATAAGTCAGAATACAGTACACATTATGCATTTATGAAATTTGAATAAATTTACAACAGTACTTAAAGTATGCAATATGTTTCTTATACTAACGGATCTTACGAGGTTTTGTTGAGTTTTGTGTGATTGAAGTTTTTCAAATTTTGGGTGTTATCTGGACAAAGGAATAATGAGTAGCAAGTGCCTAAGCTTGGGGATGCCCAAGGCACCCCAAGATAATATTTTAAAGGAGACTCAAGCGTCTAAGCTTTGGGATGCCCCGGAAGGCATCCCCTGTTTCGTCTGAAATCCATCGGTATGTCACTTGGAGCTATATTTTTATTCGTCACATTTGCTTGGGGCGTCGTTTGCTTTTACTTTCAGTTTGCCACAATCATTGTTTGCTGGACACACCAATTTAAGAGAGACACACCTTCATCATAATTTGTTAGAATACTCTATGTGCTTCACTTATATCTTTTGAGCTTAGCAGTTGCTCTAGTACTTCACTTATATCTTTTTGAGCACGGTGGCGTGTAGATTTTATAGAAATGTTTTCACTCTCGTTCTTCACTTATACTTGTTTGAGAGTTAATAAATAGTGACGGTAATTTGCATGGGTCATACGGACTATTCCAAAAAAATTAGGTATTCAAAGAGTGATAATCAAAACCATCATGTAGCACATATAAAGAAACTGTGGGTCAATGATATTGATGTAGTAATATGAAATAGGTGTGAGCTCATAATTGTTAAACCATAGAAGTGTCAATATTAACAGGGGTTGACCTTTTTGTTCATCTAAAAATTAAAGAGGCATGATGATGATGTGTGAGCATTTATATTCCTTGTTGAAATCCTAGTGTTGTTTCGGGTCGGAAGCGCGCGATGGTTAACTCCTACCAACCTCTTCCCTCAGGGCATGCGATATGTACTTTGATTTATGATAAACTAATAAAACTTTGCAATAAGTATATGAGTTCTTTATGACTAATGTGAAACCATGGACATACGCAATCTCACCTTTTCATAATTTGCTAGCCTCTTCGGTACCGCGCATAGCCCGTTCTCACCTCGACGATCGGTGCAACTTTCGCCAGTGCATCCAAACCCCGTGACATGACACGCTCTGTTGCACATAAGCCTTATTTTATATTCCTCAAAACAGCCACCATACCTACCTATCATGGCATTTCCATAGCCATTCCGAGATATATTGCCATGCAAATTCCATCGTCACTTCACATGACTAGTTCGTTCATCGTCATATTGCTTTAAATGATCATATAGAGCTAACATAGTATTTGTGGCAAAGCCACCTTCATAATGTTTTTGATACATGTCACGCTAGATAATTGCACATCCTGGTACACTGCTAGAGGCATTCATACAGAGTCATATCTTCATATCAGTTCTCCATGTTGAGTTGTAAGTAAATAAAAGTGTGATGATCATCATTATTAGAGCATTATCGCAGTGAGGAAAGAATGATGGAGACGATGATTCTCCCATAAGTCGAGATGAGAATCCGGACGAAAATAAAGATGCGGGAGGCCAAATGAGCCCACCATCCATTCAAAAAAATGAGAGAAAATGAGATAAAGGACTTTGCTACTATCCTTTACCACACTTGTGCCTCAAAGTGGCACCATGTTCCTCATGTAGAGAGTCTCAAGATATATCACTTTCATATGTTAGTGGGAATTACCTATTCATTATTACAAACTTGGCTTGTATATTCCTATGACGGGCTTCCTCAAATGCCCAAGGTCTTCATGATCAAGCAAGTTGAATGCACACCCCACTTAGCTTCATTTGAGCTTTCATACACTTAGCTCTAGTGCATCATTTTCATGGCAATCCCTACTCCTCGCATTGACATCTATCAATGGGCATCTCCATAGCCTGTTGATACGCCTAGTTGATGTGAGACTATCTTCTCCACTTCCTACCCCTTTGATATCTACCACCATATTCTATTCCATTTAAATGCTATGTCTAATGGCTCACGCTCATGTATTGCATGAAGAATAAAAAGTTGATGCATTTTGAAAAAGTACAAACAAATTGCCTGACTTGGACACCGTGGTGCTTAACATTTGTATTTATGTGGTGAAGATGGAGCCATGCCTTGCTAATACAATAAGATGAATGGGGGGGGGGGGGGTAAACATCTCTTAAGGATCATATACTTTTAAGAATTAACATTCTGTTTCTTACACTTTGAATATTGCTATGTTAATATTTGTTGATTCATCTTTTCTCAATGAGCATACCTGAATAAGATTACATAGTGGATAGCATGTCACATCAAAAATTCTATTTTTATCATTTATCTACTCGAGGATGAGCAGGAATTAAGCTTGGCCATGCTTCATACGTCTCCAACGTATCTATAATTTTTGATTGTTCCATGCTGATATATTATCAATCTAGGATACTTTTGGGGTCATTATTTACCAATTTATAATATTTTTGAGCACTAACCTATTGACCCAGTGCCCAGTGCCAGTTGTTGTTTTCTGTGTGTTTTTGCCTTTGCACGTTTACTATACCAAACGAAGTCCAATTACCACGAAACTTTTTGATGTTTTTTTCTGGACTATATGAAGACCTAGATGCTTCGAAGGAAGCCAGGAGGCGCACGAGGGCCCCACCACACATCAGATCACGCCCTGGGGGGCGCCCTGATATGTGGTGGCCCCCTCGGGCACCTCCCGACGTCCCTCTTTGGCCTATAAATTCTCTAATATTGTGAAAACCCTGAAGGAAGTCCCGAAACCCTTTTTCCGCCGCCGCAAGTCTCTGTTTCGTCACGAGGCCATCTGGAGCTCCGTTCCGGCACCCTGCCGGAGGGGGGATCGATCACGGAGGGCCTCTTCATCAACCTTGCTGCCCTCATGATGATGTGTGAGTAGTTCACCACAGACCTACCGGTCCATAGCTAGTACCTAGATGGCAACCTCTCTCTCTCTTATGATCTTCAATACAATGATCATCCCATCTTTGCTTTGATCTATCCAATGTAATCCTATTGTGCGATGTGTTTGTTGGGATCCGATGAATTATGGGTTTATGTTCAGATTATTCATGAAAAGTATTTGAGATGCCTCTGAATTATATTATCTCTTATGTGCATGGTCATTATAGCTTTGTAATGCTCTCCGATCTATTGATGTGCTTTGGCCAAGTAGATTGATATTTCATCGGTGGGAGTGGTGCGTTGTGGTAGGTTCAACCTGACGAGTTTCTATATCCAGTGACAAAGTAGGGGAAAAGATGTGTCTTTGGGTTGTTGCTACTAAGGATAAAACGATGGGGTTCATTCATATTGTTTGAGTTTACTTTGTCTACATCATGTCATCGTTCTCCAAGCATTACTTTGTTTTACTTAATACTCTAGATGCATGCTGGATAGAGGTCAATGAGTGGAGTAATAGTAGTAGGTGCAGGCAGGAGTCGACCTATTTGCTTATGGACCTGATGCCTATATACACATGATCATTGCGTGAACATTGCATAACTATCTGCTTTTCTATCAATTGCCCAACAGTAATTTGTTTACCCACCGTATGCTCCCTACATGAGAGATGTCGCTAGGGAACACTATGGCCCCCGGGTCTATTCACTTATATATTCGCAAATGCTATTATTACCTTGCCTTTATTTACTTTTTATTTATTTTGCATTTTATATTTATCAACAATTATCTACACAACTCATTTGCTTGCAAATAACGAGATCAAGGGGATTGACAACCCTCTTGCCCGCGTTGGGTGCAAGTCGTTTGTTCATTTGTGTGCAGCCGCTGAAGACGGTTGAGGATTGATATTCCTATTGGTTCGATAAACCTTGGTTTCATAACTGAGGGAAATACTTATCTGCTTTGTGCTGCAATTACTCGTTCCTCTTCACGGAAAACCCAACGCAGATCACAAGTATCACCCCACAAGCAGTTGGCCCATCAGATCCGACTTAGGTTGACATCCCAGTAGTGGTCGACCTGGTCGACGAAGTACTGGTGATCATTCCTGAGTGGACTCAACCCTACATAGCATACTTGCTCCGCCAAGAACTCCCGAAAGATGAAGTGGAAGCCCGTCAGATCGTCCGGCGATCCAAGGCCACAGTAATGGGAGATCGGTTATACAAGAGGAGTACCACCGGAGTCACTCAACATTGCATCACCCCAGAAGAAGGGCTACAAGTCCTGCGCGAGATCCACCCGGGAAGTTGCGGCCACCACACGTCTTTGATACATCTCTAACGTATCTATAATTTTTGATTGTTCCATCCTATAATATTATCATTCTAGGATGCTTTTTGGGTGATTATTTACCAATTCATATTATTTTTTAGCACTAACCTATTAACCCAGTGCCCAATGCCAGTTGCTGTTTTCTGCATGTTTTTTAATTTCCAGGTTTACAGTACCAAACAAATTCCATGTTTTGTATTGTTGCTACTAAGGATAAAATGATGGGGTTAATTCATATTGATTGAGTTTTCTTTGTCTACATCATGTCATCGTTCTCCAAGCATTACTCTGTTTGTCATGAACTTAATACTTAGAGAGGCAAGCATTGAAGCACTCTTGACATGGAGTAACAGTAATAGGTGCAGGCAGGAGTCGACCTATTTGCTTATGAACGTGATGCCTATATACACATGATCATTGTCGTGAATAAATATTGCATAACTATGCGCTTTTCTATCAATTACCCAGTAATTTGTTTACCCACCGTATGCCTACTACATGAGAGATGCCACTAGAGAAAACTACGGCCCCCGGGTCCATTCACTTATATATTTACAAAAGCTTTCAATACCTTGCTGCCATTTATTTACTTTTTATTTTATTTTGCAATTTACTTATTCAACTATCATCTACACACTTCATTTGCTTGCAAATAATGAGTCCCAGGGGATTGACAATCCTCTTGCCCACGTTGGGTGCAAGTGTTTGCTTCTTTGTGTGCAGTCGCTGATGTCACGCCCAAGATGCGATCCTATCCTCGTTTTGGCTCGAGGGCCTCGACGGGGATAGAAGCGCATCTCGTCGTTTCCCAAGAATGGATATCATTACAAGTACATGTAAAGAAGAGATGAGTATATGGAATTGGCTTACACTCGCCACAAGTTAATCAAGATCACATCAATACAACAACATATCCAAACATCATACAGAAGAGCAGGGTCCGACTATGGACGAAAACAAACGATAAATTGACATCCATCCTTGCTATCCCAGGTTGCCGCCTGGAACCCATCCTATGATCGATGAAGAAGAAGAAGAACTCCAAATCAAACAAGCATCGCGCTCACATCAAATCATCGCATTACCTGTACCTGCAACTGTTGTTGTAGTAATCTGTGAGCCACGGGGACTCGGCAATCTCATTTCCAAGGGTATCAAGACTATTAAAGCTTAATGGGTGAGGTATGGTTAAGTGGTGAGGCTGCAGCAAGCACTAAGAATTTATTTGAGTGGCTAACTTATGAGTACAAGAATAAAGGGGGATGATTGTCGCATAAACGGTCGTGAACTAGTAATGATCTCTAAGAGATCCTGAACACCTACTTACGAACAAACATAACCCCACCGTGTTCTCCCTCGGTGCAGAAATCTCGAGAAGAGACAATCACGGTTACGCACACGGTTGGTGTATTTTATTTGAGTTTACTTCAAGTTTGCTATGACCGGGTGTTAAACAAAGTTTCCAAGTTGCCACGTAACCGCGGGCACGGCTTTCCGAAAGATTTAACCCTGCAGGGGTGCTCCAACTCATCAATCACAAACTAACCACACGCCGCGGGAATCCCGTGATTTCCTAGGCAATTCCATTGGAAAACCTCAACCTCGAGATAGCCTGAAGTATTGTCGGAATTCCGCGCACAAGACGTTTGAGAAAGGTAAAACAAATCCAGCAAGGCCTCCCGACGTGTCGACGATCCCGATAGGAGCCGCGTATCTCATTCTCAGGACACGGTGGATAAGCGACGCGTACAGTGGCCTGATAGAAATCACCCGAGTTGCCCCGGGGTGGCCCCGCACAGTGCTCTAGTTTGGACCAGCACCAGCAGCACTGCCCCCCTGTATTAGGTTGAATAACGAACCTCGGGTAAAGCTAACTCCCTATGCGTCAAATTAATTATCAGAATTATTATGTTGGGCAAATGTAGTACCAATGTTGGGCTTTGCCGGATGAGTTTCATCCCAAAACGAAAATCAAGGGGGTCCCCATAACGACCGCGAGCATGTTAGGAGCGCTCAATATGGAACATAACACCGGTTCACAAGTAACTAGGGCGGCAAGAGTGGAAGAAAACACCGAGCAAAAGGCCAAGGCTTCCACCCTTTACCAAGTATATATGTGCATTAAATTAAATAGCAATAATATTGTGATATAGCAAAATAATATCCATGTTGGCACATGGAAACAATTGCACCTGCAACTAGCAACGCTATAAGAAGGGTTGAGCAAGCGGTAACATAACCAAACAATGTTTGTTGGGATGTGGAGGGGTTAGATGCTTTTCATGGCAATTTGGGAGGCTTGACATACAAGTGGTAGGTAGCGAGACAAGCGATAGAAACGAGGCATCTAGCATGGCAATGATAGTAATGGTATCCAGGGAAATGATCATCTTGCCTGAGATCCCGCTTGGAAGAAGAACGAATCCATGAAGAAGGCGAGCCAACGTAGTCGAACGAATCCTCACACTCCGAACGCTTTCGGAACTCAATCGAGAAGAAGCAATCCGTAAACAACAATCAACACATGATAAAACCACAACATATGCATGGTATGATGCGCAAACAATATGATGCATGTCCGGTTTTAAATATGCAAGGCATGGCAATCGCAACAAACAATTATTACACATTAAGTGAAGCTCAATATGCAACGAGTTGCATATTGGCGCAACTCCACATTCAAATATTTAGTTCCTCTCGTTTAGGTACTCATCAATATTGAATGTTGTTTAACATGGGTGGTCATGGCATATGTTGAAGAAGGAATTACGCAATTTTTAAATGGAGAGGGAGAACTTACCTATAACAAAATAAGAACTCCCCATGTTAAGAGAAATCCGGTTAAAGTTGTTTAACTAAACAATCATTTTAAATGTTGTTTATCATGACAAGAGGCGAAGCATGAACAACTAGATCATCTAGGCATTTTAAGTGAGGTCGGAAACGACTTATAGTATTTCCAAAATGACCCCACATGCAAATTATTAATTTGGTCCAGATCTGTTCTAAGCATATTTTATGTTTATTAAACCGCAAAATAAAGCATGCCATGAGATTCTACATGTTTTTCTAGTGAAGTTATATATGTGGAACATTTTTATCGGAGCTTCGGTTATTTAGTTATGAAATAAACCGGTTTAGCATGGCATTTTACGCAAATTAATGCAAACAACAAGTTTAAACATTTTTATCATGCATGAAAGTGCGATGTTATTAATCTACGCAAAATTCTGAGCATTTTACATATTTAAATCATTTTAATCCGATACATGGTTATTTAGTTATTAGAGAATTAAAAAACATGGCATTTCTAAATATGCAATGTCCTGGATATTTGAGAATTTGTCAAAGAAAACAAAAACGTAACAGGCCGAATCTGAGAATCAGGCCCAGATCCAGGTGGGTCAAGCATCTCAGCCTCTCACTACAAATTTAAAGGCCAGGCAAAAATATGGGGAGCCTGGGATTCGAACCCCAGACCTCCTGGCACTAGCCACAACGCTGCTGAGGGTGTGTGTGCAAATGTAGGGCGCGACATATATATAACCAGCACAAAAGCGAGGCGAGGCTTTCTTCTACCTTGCGGAGCAGAAACTTGGTGACGACGCCGACGAGCGAGGCTGCAAGATCCGAGGATCAGATGCACCGGCGGGGGTGCGGGATCATGCGGGGGTCTCATTCCCGGTCGTGGCGCGGCTCGGCGACAAGGTTGAACACGGGGGCTCGAGCTCGAACTGCTCGCCTCGGGCCTCGGCAACAGCGCGGCAGAGGCGAAGCAGGGCGCGCAAGCGCGGGCTCGTGCAGCTGCGGGACTTGGCGCGGGGCTCCGGCAAGGCCGCGCGGACGGGAGGCTGCAGGGAACCCCATGAGAGGCATCGGGCATGACAGATGGCGTCCCCAACACCTGATGTTGCCTGAAGAAAAGCAAGAAGAAGATGAACTTCAGAGAGGGAAAAAGAAACAGGGGAAGGGAATAAGAAAGAGAGAGAGGGCATGGGCATGGCGAGGTGGACCTGGACGCCGGCGACTTGGCATGCCTCCGGCGAGGGACGAGGTAGGGCATGGAGGAGCTCTTTTCCTTTGGATCGAACGAGGAGGAGGCTGTGGGGGTGCTGGTTTCCGTCCCTGACGAAGAGAGACAATGAGATGAGACAGAATAGAAAGAGAGAGGAAAAGAAAGCGAGGAAGGAAATGGAGAGAGAGACGCGCTCATCTGCTGGTCATGAGGTGGCCGGCGAGGCATTGCTGCACTGCAGAAGGGGCGTCGCGGCCATGGTTGAAGGCGGCCACTAGGTGGGGCTCCGGTGGCGAGGCAGACCAGCGGGAGGAGGCGGGCACGCAGGTGAGGGGCTTGAGGAGCTCCTCTCCTTGGGCAGGGCGCAGGTGGAGCTCGAGGGGTTGGAGATCGAGCCTCCTACTCGATCTGGAGGTGGGCACGAGGATCAATCAGATCTGGAGAGAACATGGAGGCTGCGGGTTGGGTCGGCGCTGAAATCAAGGGGGGGAAAGGGGGTGGCGGGGAGGGAGGATGGGACAGCTCCCTAAAATCTAGGGTTGGACCTCTATTTATAGTCTAGGGTCTAAATGCTCTCCGATTTAGATCGGACGGACAAGACAAATAGGTTAGGAAGTCCAATTGAAAAACCGATGATGGTTTGGGGTATTACGGGGATGATCCGGTCCCAATGGTCATCTCCGTATGTTTCGGGTTCGGGGAAGTTATCGGACGCGCGCAAGGGTGCGTGCACTGTGCACAGGGCTAAGCATTTAGAAGAGAGGGAAGATGGGCAGCCCGGCATTAGTTTTGAAAATCGAAACACGTCTACGATTTGACCGGCTATAGTGCCGCTATAGGTTTAACGGTTCGGGTATCAAACGGACTCTGAACGCGACGAAATTTGGCAGGCGGTCTACCTATGCTATATTAAGACCGCACGCCAACTTTTGACCCAATCCGAAAATATTTTTCATGCGCTTTTAAAACATTTTTTAAACGATGCCGCGGGCGCGTGCGTGTGTGGTTGGTCTCAAAATGGTCGACGACAAGAATGGAGAGAACCGACGACTACGAACGGATGCAGTTTTTTGAAAAAAATGATGGCAACGGAGTTGCCGATGCTATGCAGATGATGCAAATGATGCGATGATGAATGCGACAAACAAATGAATCACATGACGAGAATGGAAAAAAAGTGGAATCTTCTGGAGCGTCGGTCTCGGGTTGTTACAACTGAAGACGGGGGTTGCGTGCTAATCCTATTGGTTCGATAAACCTTGGCTCTCACTGAGGGAAATACTTATCTATACAGTGTTGCATCACCCGTTCCTCTTCACGTCAAACCCAACGCATATCACAAGTATCAGGAAGGATTTCTGGCGCCGTTGCCGGGGGGTATCACCAACCTACTATCAAGTAACTTCGCATAAATTATCATTCACTTGTTCTAGTTTTTATTTCCTGTTATATTTTGCTTGCTTCATAAAAAACAAAAATACAAAAATATTTATCTTTGCTAGTTTACTTGTTTGCTTGTTTCGCTTGCTTGAAAGTTGCTATCATGTCTGAGTTTGAAACTAGTGACACTTCCGCCTCTAGTGCGGAAGCATTAGAACATTCAACTTCACCTATTATGATAATGCTAAAAGAAATTTTGATGAAGTTGCTAAGGAAAAACTTGATAATCTTGCGGATGATGATCCTTCTAAAGTAGAACCTATTATGCAAACAAACAAATTCCGTTATGGTAGCGGTAATATTATTGGAAAAAGTGTGATCCAAGACTTTTTCACTTGTGCTGGCTTGTTGCCCTTGATATGAGGATCTATTCTTGCTAGAACCACTAGTTATGCGGATGCTATATCTTTGCTCATAGTTTAATTGGAAAGACAATTCGTTCATATGCATCCCTCCATACAATGGTTGTTTCTAGAGTTCTCTAATATTCAAGATGCTCCTATTAAATGGTGAGCTACAATATTTCTCGTTCATGAATTTAATCACATTATGCAGCAAGCAAGAGAAATATTTCTCATTATAGGATCAATGGTGAGTGCCCACCAATAGAGGGAATCCTCTATGAGTTGGAAGAAATAAGGAGATTAAGATCAACGGACTATGTTGCTTATAATACAAACCTTAGGAAAAAAGTTCCACCTAATGTCTTGATTGATAAAATTTCCAAATACAATGACCAAATTATTGTTCCAAATCTTGGATTGTATTATGGTCTTGAGAGAAAATTAAGTAAATATCTTTACCGGAACCTATACAATGAAGAATTTACTACCACTTATTAAAAGTCTAAGGAGGAGCCTCCTTCTCCTCCGGAGATAGATCTCACGGATCCTTGTGTTGTGAAGTTTAGTCCCTTTAACTATTTTTGCTTGCCCATTAGAAAACTTGCTGCTGGGATAAGGGAATATGATTATAGCATGATGAATTTTTCACATGATTATGACTACACTTGAAACTATGCAATATGCATAGCTAGGGGCGTAAAACAATAACGCTAGTTGGGAGGCAACCCAATATTTATCTTATTTTCTTGCTTTTTTACTTTCTATTTGTGTGTTATAACATGATTATTACCTTTGTAATGATTGTGTTTTTATGTATAAATTAGTTTTTGTGCCAAGTAAAGCCTTTGGGATGACTTATAAGATAAGTAGAATTGATACGGTGCAAAAAACAAAAACTTTAGGGTCCAGTGCAGAATTTCTCTGATTTTACCGGACGTCTTTTTAATCTGAAATTTTTACACAGTATTTCTATACAAATTCTTCAGGTTGTCCTAAGTTTTCAGAATTTTTGAAGTTACAGAAGTATAGGTTCTCTATATATCATTACAGACTGTTCTGTTTTAGTCAGGTTATGTTTTTGCTTGCATAGTTTGCTTGTTTTGATGATCCTATGGATTGTATCGGGGGGTATAAGCCATGGAGAACTTAGAATACAATACCTTATACAATAATAAAATAAGAATCAATTTATAACAGTACCTAAAGTATTTGATATGTTTACTATACTAACGGATCTCAAGAAGGATTTGTTGAGTTTTGTGTGCTGAAGTTTTCAACTTTTGTGTGCTATCACGATGGATGAAGGAATAAGGAGTGGCAAGAGCCTAAGTTTGGGGATTCCCAAGGCACTCCAAGGTAATATTCTAGGAAGACTCAAGCGTCTAAGATTGCGGATTGAAAACACAACTTCTCCCTAGGTGGTTTGGGTAATTAATAACAACATATATTTCATTGGACTAATGTTTCCACCAAGTATAGTTCAGGAAAGTTCAATGAACGGATTGGTGAAAGGATTGTGAAGAGATTCCCTAGATGCAAGGAACATCTATTAGCAACAAGCTTGAGGACTCTACATTTTACATTTTGTGAGAAATCACTCTTTAGTCCATAGGAAAGCTAATACTATTAAAAGGGGATGAGGTGTCTATGATGATCTGGTTCCTCAAGTGCTTATAGATTAGCCACCAAAAGTATACATGAAATTCTCCCACAAATATTATGTCCAAAACCAAATATCCAAAATCGATGCCACCAAGTTTTTCCACGGCCCTACCGAGTCTTGCCTCAGACAGATCCAAGCCAAACCCTAGCTTCTCGGTGACACCAACTTTACCTTTCGGTGCAACCGAAAAGCAGTGATCAACTTTCTGGTATTTCCTTTTAAAGAATCATAATTTCTGAGATTTGGAAATTGGTACCACTGAGTTGTGTAACTGCCTAGGTCACCCATATCGGTACCACTGAGAATTATATATCGGTCTCACCGAAACACCAAAAGTTGCCGCATTTTGCACTAGTCGGTGCAACCGAGTTGGGCAATAATGTCGTAACGGTTGGATTTTTTGAGATGCCTATATATACCCCTCCACCTCCTCTCACTCGCAGAGGAAGCACTCAGAACATACCTACACTTGCCCCATCCATTTTTCTGAGAGAGAACCACCTACTCATGTGTTGATATCAAAACCTTTCACTTCAACCATATGAATCTTGATTTCTAGCCTCGCCAAGTTTCTTTCCACCCAATCAACCTCTTCTACCAAGCCAAATCTGTGAGAGAATGATTGTGTGTTGAGGAGACTATCTTTTGAAGCACAAGAGCAAGGAGTTCATCATTGTTACCACATCTTTACCTTTCGAAGGGTGGTGCCTCCTAGATTGGTTGGGCGTCGCTTGGGAGCCTTTTTCTTCGTATTGTTGAGTTGAACCAAGAAGTTTGTACGGGCTAGGAGATCGCCTACTTCGTGAAGATCTACCCATAGTGAGGCTAGTCCTTCGTGGACGGAAGCCGTGATGGAATAGATGATGTTGCTACTTTGTGGTCCCTAATGGGTGGAGCCCTCCATGGACCCTCGCGACCGCTACCCTCTGTGGGTTGAAGTCTCCATCAGTGTGGACGTACGATAGCACCACCTATCGGAACCACGGGAAAAATCTTCGTGTCATCAATTGTGTTTGATTCTCCTCTCCCTACCTTTACTTTCATGTGCATGCCTATACTTTCCACTGCTATACTCTTAGACTTGCATGTGTAGGGTGTACTTGACTTGCTACAATTGCTAAAACTTGCCAACAATTAAAATTGGGAAAAGGCTAGATTTTTATTTGGTCAAGTAGTCTAATCACCCCCCCCCCCCTCCAGACATACTTCGGATCCTACAAGTGGTATCAGAGCTTTGGTCTCCATAGCATTGGTTTCACAACCTAGGAGAGTATGGCGTCTAGTGAGGGAAGTTATCATGGTAGAGGTCCATATTTGGATGGTACAAACTTTGGTTGTTGTAAACACGAAATGAAAATGCATATTCTCGGTCATAACCCCACCGTATGGGCTGTTGTTCGTGTTGGCTTGCAAGGTGAATTCTTTGGAGATGGGAAGGAACCAGATCGTGAAGCGACCGCGGAAGAATTGAAGATGTTGCAATACAACGCTCAAGCATGCGACATTCTATTAAACTTCTTATGCCCCGAAGAGTTCAACAAGATAAGCCGTCTTGAGAATGCAAAGGAAATTTGGGATACTTTGGTTGATATGCGCGAAGGTAATGAATCAGTCAGGGAATCTAAGTTGGATGTGCTACAAAGTCAACTTGACAAGTTCAAGATGAAGGATGGTGAAGGAGTCACGGAAATGTACTCTAGGCTTGCTCTCATCACCAATGAGATTGCCAGCTTAGGAAGTGAAGAGATGACCGACAAATTTATCATCAAGAAGATCCTTAGAGCCTTGGTTGGAAAGTATGACACGTGTGCACATTGATCCAAATAATGCCAAACTACAAAGATCTCGGAAAACATTGGAAGGATTGTTGCTCATGAGATGTCACTCAAGGACAAAGAAGAACTTCACACCAAGTCAAGCGGTGCATACAAAGCTACAAGTGACACTCCCGCTACTTCAAGTGACAACCTTGTTACTCATACGTCTCCAACGTATCTATAATTTTTGATTGTTCCATGCTGATATATTTATGGCAAAGCCACCATTCATCATATTTTTTATACGTGCCACGCTAGATCATTGCACATCCTGGTACACTGCCAAAGGCATTCATAGAGAGTCATATCTTCATATCAAGTTGTAAGTAAATAAAAGTGTGATGATCATCATTATTAGAGAATTGTCCTAGTGAGGAAAGGATGATGGAGACTATGATTCCCCCACAAGTCGGGATGAGACCCCGGACAAAAAATAAAGATGGGAGGCCAAATGAGCCCATCATCCAAACAAATGAGAGAAAATGAGAGAAGGGACTTTGCTACTATCTTTTTCCACACTTCTGCCTCAAAGTGGCACTATGCTCCTCATGTAGAGAGTCTCGTGATATGTCATTTTCATATGCTAGTGGGAATTACCTTTTCATTATTTCAAACTTGGCTTGTATATTCCTATGATGGGCTTCCTCAAATGCCCAAGGTCTTCATGAGCAAGCAAGTTGGATGCACACCCCACTTAGCTTCATTTGAGCTTTCATACACTTATAGCTCTAGTGCATCATTTGCATGGCAATCCCTACTCCTTGCATTGACATCTATCGATGGGCATCTCCATAGTCCGTTGGTACGCCTAGTTGATGTGAGACTATCTTCTCCACTTTTTGCCCCTTTGATATCTACCACTATATTCTATTCCACCCAAATGCTTTGTCCAATGGCTCACACTCATGTATTGCGTGAAGAATAAAAAGTTGATGCATATTGAAAAAGTTTGATCCAATTGCCTGACTTGGACACCGTGGTGCTTAACATTTGTATTAATGTGGTGAAGATGGAGCCATGCCTTGCTAATACAATAAGATGAATGGGAGGTAAACATTCCTTGAGGATCGTATACTTTGAAAGATTGATGATATTGTTTCTTACACTTAAATTATTCATATGTTAATATTTGCTGATTCATCATTTCTCAATGAGCATACATGCATAAGATTACATAATGGATAGCATGTCACATAAAAAATTATGTTTTTATCATTTACCTACTCGAGGACGAGCAGGAATTAAGCTTGGGGATGCTTGATACGTCTCCAACGTATCTATAATTTTTTATTGTTCCATGCTGATATATTATCATTCTAGGATACTTTTTGGGACTTTACTTACCAATTTATAATATTTTTGAGGACTAACCTATTGACCCATTGCCCAGTGCTAGTTGTTGTTTTCTGCATGTTTTTCACTTTTCAGGTTTACATTACCAAACGAAGTCCAATTGCCACGAAACTTTTTGCTGATTTTTTCTGGACCAAAAGAAGACCTGAAAGCTTCGGAAGGAGGCCGGGGGCCGCACGAGGGCCGCATAAGCCAACAGGGCGCGCCCTGGGGGCGACCTGATGGCTTATGCCTCCCTCAGGCGTCTCCCGACACCCCTCTCTGGCCTATAAATTTTAATATATCCTCAAAACCCTGGAAGCAGTCCCGAAACCCTTTTTCCGCCACCGCAAGTCTCTGTTCCATCGCGAGGCCATCTGGAGCTCCGTTCTGGCACCTAATAACCCACAAGCGTAGGGGATCGTTTGTAACCTTTTTCGATAAGTAAGAGTGTCGAACCCAACGAGGAGCTAAAGGTAGAACAAATATTCCTCAAGTTCTATCGACCACCGATACAACTCTACGCACGCTAATGCTTGCTTTACCTAGAACAAGTATGAAACTACTTTGCGGGAATAAAACTAGAAGTACTTTGCTAGATAATAAAGAACGTGGAAATAAAAGTTAGGTGTTGTTTTAATAAAAGAACAATAAAAGTAAATAACTTAGTAGAAAGCTTTTTGTGTAACGCAAGAGAAAGATTGTCCCTAGGCAATTGAATATAATATGATAGATACTTTTTATATGCAATGAGGAGAGGCATACGCTAACACACTTTCCGTACTTGGATCATATGCACTTATGATTGGAACTCTAGCAAGCATCCACAACTACCAAAGTTCATTAAGGTAAAACCCAACCATAGCACTAAGTATCAAGTCCCCTTTACTCCCATACGCAACAACCCACCTACTCGGGTTTGTGCTTCTGTCACTCACGCAACCCACCATAGGCAAATCATGAACATATTGCAACACCCTATAGCGGGGATCCCTCACGTTTGCGCGACACGGAGGGCACCATAGGACATCACCATATCAACATACAACTCACATCCATAACATCATACCACAATTAACCCATAGGACAAAAGAGATCTACTCAAACATCATAGGATAGCCAAATATCGTTGGGAAATAATATATGGAGTTGAGCACCATGTTTAAGTAGACATTACAGCGGGGAAGAGAGTTGTTACACCGTTGCATAGAGGGGGAGAGAGTTGGTGTTGACGGCGGTGAAGTTGTTGGTGTAGATCGCCGTCACGATGATTGCCCCGACGGCGTTCCGGCGCCACCGGGAGAGAGGGGGAGAGAGCCCCCTCCTTCTTCTTCTTACTTGGCCTCCCCCCTAGATGGGAGGAGAGTTCCCCCTCTGGTCCATGGCCTCCATGGCGGCGGAGGGGCAGGAGCCCCTCCTAGATTGGATCTCCCTCTCTGTTCTCTTCTGTTTCGCGTTCCTATTTTCTGGCCAAAAACCGTTTCTTATATTCCCGGAGATCCGTAACTCCGATCGGGCTGAAATTTTGAGGGGATTTTTGTCCAAAAATTAGCTTCCTTGCGCCCGAAGGAGAGATGCAACCGACGTACAAGGTGGGCACAACCCACCACGCCGCGTCTGGGCCTTCTGGGCGTGCCCTGGTGTCTCTTGGGGGATGTGGGCCTCCATTTGCGTTGATTCCACTTCTCAAAATTCACAAATATTACAAAAAAAATCTCCGTAAATTTTTATCGCATTTGGACTTTGTTTGATATGGATATTCCGCGAAATAAAAAACATGCAACAAACAGGAACTGGCACTGGGCACTGGATCAATAGGTTAGTCCAATAAATCATATAAAATGTTGCCAAAAATATGTGAAAGTTGTATAATATTGGCATGAAACAATCAAAAATTATAGATACGATGGAGATGTATTAGCATCCCCAAGCTTAATTCCTTCTCGTCCTCGAGTAGGTAAATGATAAAAATGATAATTTTTGATGTGGAATGCTACCTAGCATAATCTTGATCATATATGTAATCATGGCATGAATATTAAGACACAAGTGATTTAAAACAATAGTCTAGTTTTGACATAAAGACATTAATACTCAGGCATGCCAACAAACAATCTTGTCTTTCAAAATATCAAGGCTAAAGAACGCTATCCCTACAAAATCATATAACCTTGTCATGCTCTGTCTTCTTAACACAAAGTATAAATCATGTACTACCCCGGTGTCAGCCAAGCAATTGGTTCATACTTTTTAACGCGCTTCAGCATTTTCAACTCTCACGCAATACACGAGCGCAAGCCATGGATATATCACTATGGGTGGAATAGAATATGGTGGTATGTTTCAAAGGGGTAAAAGTGGAGAAGAAAGTCTCGCATCAACTCAGCGTATCAACGGGCTATGGAGATGCCCATCAATAGATATCAATGCGAGGAGTAGGGATTGCCATGCAACGGATGCACTAAGAGCTGCAAGTATATGAAAGCTCAATATAAAAACTAAGTGGGTATGCATCTAACTCTATAATGAAAAATTCCCACTAGTTTATGAAAGTGACAACACACGAGACCCTCTATATGAAAAACATGGTGCTACTTTGAAGCACAAGTGTGGAATTAGCATGCCCCTTTTTCTTTCCTTTTTTTTCTTTCACTTTTTTTCTTTTTCTTTTTTTTCTATTTTTTCCTTTTTCTTTTTTTTCTTTGTCCGGAGCCTCATCCTGACTTGTGGGGGAATCATAGTTTCCATCATCCTTTCATCACTGGGGCATGCTCTAATAATGAATAATGATGATCATCACACTTCTATTTACTTACAACTCAATATTACAACGATAGTAGAACAAAGTATGACTCTATATGAATGCAATGATCTAGCGTAGCAAAGATATCAAAAAACGGACAGGCCATGAAAACATCATGCTAGCTATCTTACGATCATGTAGTGCAATATGATAATGAATGCTCAAGTCATCAAAACGGAAGTGGTGGAAGTTGCATGGCAATATATCTCGGAAAGGCTATGGAAATGCCATAATAGGTAGGTATGGTGGCTGTTTTGGGGAAGATATAATAAGGCTTATATGTGATAGAGCGTATCATATCATGGGGTTTGGATGCAGCGGCACAGTTTGCACCGACTCTCGAGGTGAGAAAGGGCAATGCAAGGTACCGTAGAGGCTAGCAAATTACGGAAAGGTAAGAGTGCGTATAATCCATGGACTCACATTAGTAATAAAGAACTCACATACTTATTGCAAAAGTTTTATTAGCACTCCCGAAGCAAAGTATTACTACGCATGCTCCTAGGGGGGAGGTTGGTAGGAGTTAACCATCGCGCGCCCCCGACCTTCACACAAAGATAGACAATTAAGGATAAATTGTGCTCCAACTTCCTAGCATAACGGGAGACTATACGTGCATGCTTCGGGAATCACAAACCTTAACACCAATATCTTACTAAACACGATCATCCACTAGTACCTCCCACATATTATCATCTCTATATCGCAAAACTATTGCAAGGAATCAAACATATCATATTCAGTGATCCCTAAGTTTTACGTAGGATTTTATGACTAACCATGCAAATGACCAATTGAAAGCAAATTTGCTCCCTTGGTGGTTTTGGTAATTAATAACAACATATATATCATTGGACTAATATTTCCACTAAGCATATTTCAGGAAAAGTTCAATGATGAGTTGGCAAAAGGATTGTGGAGAAACCCCTAGATGCAAGAAAATGGATTGGCAAAGCTTCAAGCAAGAGGACTCTACGTTTTACTTTGTGAGAAATCACCTTGAGTCCATAGGAAAGCCAATACTATTAAAAGGGGGTAAGGTACTGTTGGTGAACAAGATGCTCCACGTGCACAAGTGATAGTCACCAAAAACACCCACAAACTCTTCCACAAAAGTTTGTCCAAGCCTATCTTGAAAATCGGTGCTACCAACATTTTCCACTCGGTCCCACCGATTCCCACCTCACACAGACCCAAGCCAAACCCTAGCACATCGGTGCAACCAATTCTGATTCGGTGCCACCGAGTTCAGCTTGCCAACTCTCTGTTGCCTCAATTATTAAAATCGGAAATTCTTAGTTTTTGGATCGGCGTCACCGAGTTTTGGAAACTGATCGTTGGTCACTAAATCGGTACCACCGAGATTTATGTATCGGTCTCACCGAGATTCAAAAGTTGCTACCTTTGGAGCAACTCGGTACCACTGAGTTTTATACTTCGGTGTCACCGAGTTGGTCACTTTAGGTGTAACGGTTGGATTTTTGGGGATGCCTATATATACCCCTTCACCACCACCCACTCGAATAAGAAGCACTCAGAACTATTCCATACTTGCCCCATCCAATTTTCTGAGAGAGAGCCACCTACTCATGTGTTGAGATCAAGCCATTCCACTCCATCCATATGAATCTTGATCTCTAGCCTCCCGAAGTTGCTTTCCACCAAATCAATCTCTTCCACCATAGCCAAATCTGTGAGAGAGTGATTGTGTGTTGAGGAGTCTATCATCTTGAAGCACAAGAGCAAGGAGTTCATCGACATTACCGAGCCTATTACCTTTTGGAGGGTGGTGCCTCCTAGATTGGTTAGGTGTCGCTTGGGAGCCTCCTACTTCGTGTTGTGGAGTTGAACCAAGAAGTTTGTACGGGCAAGGAGATCGCCTACTTCGTGAAGATCTACCCATAGTTAGGCTAGTCCTTCGTGGACGGAAGCCGTTATGGAATAGTCAAGGTTGCTACTTCGTGGACCCTTATGGGTGGAGCCTTCCGTGGACTCTCGCGACCGTTACCCTTCGTGGGTTGAAGACTCCATAAACGTGGACGTACGATAGCACCACGTATCGGAACCACGGGAAAAAATCATCGTGTCTCCAAATTGTGTTTGATCTTCCTCCCTACCCTCTACTACATATGTTTGTTGTTACTTTCCGTTGCTATACTCTTAGACATGCATGTGTAGGGTGTACTTGAAGTGCTATAATCGCTAAAATCTGCCAACACTTAAAATTGGGAAAAGGAAGAATTTTTATTTGCTCAAGTTGTCTAATCACCCCCCCTCTAGACATACTTTCAATCCTACAAGTGATATCAGAGCTTTGGTCTCCATTACATTGGTCTCACAACCTAGGAGAGTATGGCGTCTAGTGAGGGAAATTATCACCGTAGAGGTCCGTACTTTGATGGCACAAATTTTGCTAGTTGGAAGCACAAAATGAAAATGCATATTCTTGGTCATAACCCCGCCGTTTGGGCTGTTGTTCGTGTTGGCTTGCAAGGTGAATTCTTTGGTGATGGAAAGGAACCGGATCGTGACGCGACCGCGGATGAATTGAAGATGTTGCAATACAACGCTCAAGCATGTGACATTCTCTTCAACTACCTATGCCCCGAAGAATTCAACAAAATCAGCCGTCTTGAGAATGCAAAATAGATTTGGGATACTTTGGTTGATATGCATGAAGGTGCCGAATCCGTGAGAGAATCCGAGTTGGATGTTCTTCAAAGTCAGCTTGACAAGTTCAAGATGAAGGATGGTGAAGGAGTCGTTGAGATGTACTCTAGGCTAGCACTCATCACAAATGAGATTGCCGGCTTAGGAAGCGAAGAAATGACCGACAAATTCATCATCAAGAAGATACTTCGAGCTTTGGATGAGAGATACGACACCGTGTGCACATTGATCCAAATGATGCCCAACTACAAAGATCTCAAGCCTACGGAAGTCATTGGAAGGATTGTTGCTCATGAGATGACACTCAAGGACAAAGAAGAGCTTCACAACAAGTCTAGCGGTGCTTACAAAGCCACAAGTGATGCTCCCGCAACTTCAAGCGACAACCTTGTCACCAATGAAGAGATAAGTCTCATGGTCAAGAAATTCAACAAGTTCTACAAGAATAGAGGCAAAGAACGAAGCTCCAACTCAAGATATGAAGAGAAGCTTTCGTCAAGTCGTGACCGAAACTGCTACAATTGTGGGAAGTCCGGACACTAGTCAAATGAGTGCATGGCTCCCTACAAACGAAGAGAAGAATCGCCTAGAAGACGAAGCTCAAGAAATGAATCACCTCAAAGAGAGAGAAGGAGTAGATATGATCGTTATGAACGAAGACCCTCAAGGAGAAGTAGGGACTCGGAGAAGAAGGACAAGTACACCAAGAGCTACTCAAGAAGAAGACATCAAGCTCATGTTGGAGAATGGGTTTCCAGCTCCGAATCCGACAACCACTCCGAGAGAAGCTATCACTCCAACTCTGACTATAGTCAAGATGAAGGTGTTGTCGGACTTGCACTAGTGACTACCAACTCCTATGATCTATTTGATTCACCAAATGAAGGGAGTGGAAGTTGCTTCATGGCTAAAGGCCCCAAGGTATCACACCCTGAGTATCTTGATTTCAATAGTGATGAAGATGACTTACTTGGTGATGATGACTTGCTCTTTGAGAAAACTAGTGATGTTAGTCAAAATGAACTTGATAATTTTCATGCTAGTCAAGATAAGTCGGTTGATGATGATAAGATGAAAATAGAACAACTAACTAAAGAATTAAACACTCTTAAGTTAGCCCATGAATCTACTCTAGAAGATCATAGAGAGCTTGTAAGGACTCATGAGAAGCTACGCTTCGAGAAGCTCACCTTGGAGCAAGAACATGAGTTTCTTAAAGCTATCAATAACGATCTCCGAAAGAAGACTTCATCTTATCTAGCCAAACAATTACTCTTTTCTACATTCATGCCACAAGTTAAACCTAGACGAACTAGTAACAAAGGCAAGAAAGCTTCTTCATCTAGTAGCAACAATAAAAATGCTAAATCTAATGATGTTGCTTCTAGTAGTTCTATTGATTCCACTAATGATGATTCTCTTAGCCAAGTTACACTTGAGCAAGAAAACAATTTATTGAAAGGGATTATAGAGAAAGGTATCTACAAGAGTCTTGCCGGGTGTAAGCAATTTGAGGAAATTGTACGCAAGCACGGAGGATACCGGAAGAACCATGGCATTGGCTACTTCAACGCAAATGGAGTTGAATGGGAAGAAGGTCGATACCCCAAGCCCAAGTTTGTTCCTCAAAGGGAGAAGTATGAACATACTCTTCCCAAGGGAACAAACACTCAAGATGAACTTCCACCACAAGACCACAAGCTCAAGGGCAAGGACAAGCTTCAAGAGGACATTGAATCATATGAAGATGAATCCCAAGCTTTGGTGGAGTGGGTTCCCAAGGCTACTTCAAGCTCAACTTCTACAAGTGCCACTTCAACACCAAGGATCCCCATCAAGTTGATGTGGGTCCCTAAGAAGAAGAACGAGAGAAGTTCTTGAGGGGTGACTCCGCCAATGAAATTCACTCACATTCATTATTAGCAACAACTAGTTGCAATCAACGTCAACAACATGCAATAGTTCGAGGAGTCACACATTCCCTCAAAGGTAAGCAAGGGACAAGGTAATCAACAAATCCATGGACATCATCATGTATGCTTTGCACTCCATGTACATAGATATCCTTGTATTTGTCTCTTGTGTGAGAAGAGTAAGGAATCAACAAGGATGCTCCCAACTCTTGGTGATCTTCATCAACCTTGAGCATCCACCACTACATCACCCACATGAAGTCTTCTACGACAAACCCAAGGTTAGTTTATCCCTCCTATGGGGGGATGTCACATCAAGGGGGAGCTTTACTCTAAGACTTGAGTTAAAGCATCTCTTAGAATGTGACAACATTAAATGCTTTATGTAGAAGTGGTAACCCCACTTGTGCTTAAACGATGAGTATGACCTATGATCAAGTATTCTTACTTGGCTCCTAAGTCAATATACTCATATATAGATGACTCCGTCATCGCCAAAATGCTTGATAGATGCTAGTATGTATGTGCATGTTTGCCATGATTTCATTTGACATCTTATTGTGTGAGCATGTTGGTCTGCATTTATTTAGCCATTCGAGGACATCCAATTGTTGCTATTTGGACTTTGGTTTTTCTTTTGCCAATTGGATGGACAAGAATGCCTAGGACCACTCTCTAGCTATCTATGCTTTCTCGTCTCATATTCCATTCTTGCTGCATCACAAAATTTCAACAAGTGCTTTTCGATCTCTCTGTGTGAGGAGCACTAGGAGTTCCGTATCGACAAAGGACTGACCATTAAAACCTCCCAAGTGCATCTCGGTGGAACCAATACCAAAATCTCGGTCTCACCGAATGCCTTGGGTTGATCTGGTTTTCACACTCGGTATCACCGATTCCATCTCTCAGTTACACCGAGTTTCCCTGTCAGCTGATAGTAGAGGAACTCGGTGACACCGAAAAGTTAGAACCGGTGTCACCGACAGCCACGGGTATATAAAGAGGTGGACCCGACTTTTGAAATTACTTTCTCAAACGTCATCCCCTCCAAAACCCTAGTTGCCGAACAAGGACCCCTGGTCGTCTCCTTCGTCCTCCCGAGCGCCTCCGCCGTTGGAAGTCCACGACGTAGACGGAATCTTCACCGCCGTCGCCGCCGTAGCGAGATCGTCACCGAATTAGGGTACGGTTTCGACCCCTCGTGCGCTCCTCCCTCCAAATCTTGCGCATTAGGACTTTTCCATCGATAAGCCAAACTTTGAGATTGATCTGTCCACAAGAACTTCCAGTAGAATAGCGAACAAAAGATTTTTTAGGGTTTGCCGTCCGCACCTTGAATCCCGGTGAAACCGAAGCAAAAGAATCGGTAACACCGATTCCCTTTTCTGGTCAACTGAGAACAACCTCGGTGAAACCGAGTGCCCATTTTCGGTGTTACCAAAAGTGGTGCCAAGTTTCTATAATGCAGGTTGTTTGTCTCGGTGGGTCCGAAAAGTATGCCTCAGTTGTACCGATATTCACTTGGCAGAATGCAAATCTTGAGAAATTTTAGTTCAAATCTTTGAAAATTGTCTGCATTTTGTGATGACTCAACCCTTCCACTCTTCTATACTCTGTTTCACAGGGTCAGAGATGTCAGGTTCTGATGACAGCCAGAATGATTTCAGAGAGAAGAATGTTGACATGAGCTCAGGCACTAGTCCTGATGGGAGCTATGATGATGTACCTAGCTCCAGATCTGCCCAAAGCTGCAACCAGGGCAAGAAGACAGCTCAATTCTGATGAGGAGGATGAAGACTTTGTACCAGAAGAGGTGCCCAAGAAAGACACAACTGTCAAGAGCACTGCTGCTGCCACTACATCCAAGAAGAAGGCTATAAGGAAAGAGTATGCTAGCTCAGGGTCAGTGAGAGCACCAGAGAGTTCTAGGGCAACAATGACTATTGAACCCTCAAAGAAGTCCATGCCTAAGAAGGCAGGAGAAAAGAAGAAGTCCAGGAAGAGGATCATACATGTTATGGGCAGGCCAACCTCTATGTATGAGGATCCAGAGGCTGAGGAAGAAGAGGAGGAAGAGCCAGCTACCAAGGCTCCTCCTAAGAAGAAGAAGAAGAAGCTCATGGCTGACGCTATGCCTAAGGATACATTATCCAAAGGCACCAAGAATGCCCCCAAGAAGGCTACTGTTGTTCCTAAACCCAAGAGGTTCTCCAGAGACATCCAATCTTCTAGCAAGAACAAGACTTCCACTTTCAGGGAAGCTGAGGATGATACACAGTTTGTTTTGATGAAGCTTAGACCACACCTTCCAGAGCACAATGCCAGCCATCCTGTTGCTGAAGACATGAAGAAGAGGAAGGACTCGGGTTTGAGAGAGTGGAGAGCTATTGATCCTTACTCTCAGAGGAGGAGGACAGTTGTGGACTACAGGTTCTATACAAAGGAGCAACAAGATTTCTATGAAACAGTTTTGCTTGATAAGAGCCCCGCAGTGAGTGACATGAGATATGTGGATTGGAAGCACATCAAGGATAATGAGGACTACTTTCCAAGTGTGCAAGATAACTTCCACTGCATTGGCCTTGATGAGTTTGTTGGTAAGGAGTTTACCGCTTGGAACGATGATATGATCATGCAATTCTACTCCACGGCACATTTCTATGGAGATGGTAGGATTGTATGGATGACAGAAGGCACCAGGTATGAATCCACAGTTGAGGAGTGGGCTGCCATCTTAGGAGCTCCACAGGTGCAAGACGGAGACTTGGATGTGTACTCCGAGTCCAAGGCCAATCACAATGCTATGAAGAACATGTACAATGAGATCCCTGCTGCAAACTTGCCATCACACAAGTTTGGATCCATTTACTTCCTCCAGGCTGGTCTATACACGATCAACACTATCTTAAGGCATACCTTGATGCCTAAGTCTGGAGATGAGAAGAGGATAAGAGGATATTCTATCAACATGCTGCTCCATCTTGATCAACATACCAGATTCAGAATGATGGACTTAATAGTTGAAACAGTGAAGAGGACTGCAGCAGATCAGAAGAGGTCATGTGGATACGCTCCATATATACAGATGCTTATCAACTCCAAGTTGGAGAAGCACATATATGCACTTGACCGACCAAATTTGCCACTCTTGCCAGAGCTAGAGGACAACGTTGTGGTGATGGACCCAGATCATCCCACCTCAGCTACAGCACAGGCACAGGCAGAGGCAGCTAGAGACTCCAGTTCTCAGGTGCCAAAGACTAGGAGTGAGCAGATGGATCTTCTACTTAGCTCTGTGCTCAGCATGCAGAAGGACATCGGGAACATTCTGAAGAACCAGGAGAGCCTCTCGAGGATTGTTGACACCAAATTCCATATTCTCAACAACAAGGTGGATGAGCTCACAGTGACTGTGAATGAGCTCAAGAAGGAAGTCGATGGCGTGCCCAGTCCCCACACTACTGATGATGATGAGGATAGTCCACATCTCAGGACAGCCACTCAGTTCAGTGTTGGGGAACGTTGCATGGGAAACAAAAAAAATTTCCTACGCACACGCAAGATCTATCCATGGTGATGAGCATCTACGAGAGGGAGAGTGGATCTACATACCCTTGTAGATCGCTAAGCGGGAAGCGTTAAGAAACGCGGTTGGTGTAGTCGAACATCTTCGCGATCCAAATCGCAGCCGTCCCACGATCCGTCCCGATCTAGCGCCGAACGGACGGCACCTCCGCCTTCAGCACACGTACAGCTCGATGACGATCTCCGCCTTCTTGATCCAGCAAGAGGGAGCGGAGAGGTAGATGAGTTCTCTGGCAGCGCGACGGCGCGGCGGCGGCGGTGGTGAACTAATCCGGCAGGGCTTCGCCGAGCTCCGCCGAACTAATCTAGAGGAGAAAACGATCTAGAGGGAAGAGAGGCAGCCTTGGTTTTTTTGGGGTGAGGGCTGCCCTCTAAAACCTCTAGTATATATAGGAGGGAAGGAGGAGGAGGCAGCCCTAGCTACCCCTAGGGGTTCGGCCGAACCTCCACCAAGGGGGAGGAGTCCACCTCCCACAAGGGAGGTGGAATCCTAGTAGGACTCCTCCCCACTTGGCCTCCTCTCCCACCCCTTGCGCAAGGGCCTCTAGGGGCTGGCCGGCCAGCCCACCAGGGGCTGGTGCGCCACCTCCTAGACCCATGTGACCCTTGGGGTGGGTGGGCCCCCCTTCGGTCTCTTGTGTTCTGAGGCCATGTCTGTACATGCTAGGCTCGTCAAGTTTAACCCGAGTGTTCCGCTTGTGCAACACTGGCTTGCACTCGTTCTATGCGAACGTAGAGTCTATCACACCCGATCATCACGTGGTGTCTCGAAACAACGAACTTTCGCAATGGTGCACACTCGGGGAGAACACAATTTTATCTTGAAATTTTAGTGAGGGATCACCTTATAATGCTACCGTCGTCCTAAGCGAAATAAGATGCATAAAAGGATTAACATCACATGCAAATCATAAGTGACATGATATGGCCATGAACTTGTGCTTTTGATCTCCATCTCCAAAGCACCGGCATGATCTCCATCGTCACCGGCATGACACCATGATCTCCATCATCTTGATCTCCATCAACGTGTCGCCATGAGGTTGTCGCGCCAACTGTTGCTTGTATGACTATTGCTAACTCATAGCGATAAAGTAAAGCAAAACGGCGAAAATTAATTAAAGACAACCCTATGGCTGTTGCCGGTTGCCGTACTCATCGACATGCAAGTCGTGATATTCTATACAAAACATGATCATCTCATACATCACATATATCTCATCATGTAATTGGCTATATCACATCACATCATACCCTACAAAAACAAGTTAGACGTCCTCTAATTGTTGTTGCATGTTTTACGTGGCTGCTACGGGTATCTAGCAAGAACGATTCTTACCTATGCAAAAACCACAACGGTGATACACAAATTGCTATTCAACCTTCTCAAGGACCGCCTTTGTCGAATCCGATCCAACTAAAGTGGGAGAGACAGACACCCGCCAACCATCTTTATGCAACAAAGTCACATGTCAGTTGATGGAACCGGTCTCTTGTAAGCGTATGAGTAAGGTTGGTCCGGGCCGCTTCATCCCACAATACCGCTGAATCAAGAAAAGACCAAGGGAGGAAGCAATCTGAGCATCAACGCTCACAAACTCCTTTGTGTTCTACTCGTGATCTCATCTACGCATAGACCTAGCTCTGATCCCACTGTTGGGGAACGTTGCATGGGAAACAATTTTTTTTCCTACGCACACGCAAGATCTATCCATGGTGATGAGCATCTACGAGAGGGAGAGTGGATCTACATACCCTTGTAGATCGCTAAGCGGGAAGCGTTAAGAAACGCGGTTGGTGTAGTCGAACGTCTTCGCGATCCAAATCGCAGCCGTCCCACGATCCGTCCCAATCTAGCGCCAAACGGACGGCACCTCCACGTTCAGCACACGTACAACTCGACGACGATCACCGCCTTCTTGATCCAGCAAGAGGGAGCGGAGAGGTAGATGAGTTCTCCGGCAGCGCGACGGCGCGGCGGCGGTGGTGGTGAACTAATCCGGCAGGGCTTCGCCGAGCTCCGTCGAACTAATCTAGAGGAGAAAACGATCTAGAGGGAAGAGAGGCAGACGTGGCTTTTTGGGGTGAGGGATGCCCTCTAAAACCTCTAGTATATATAGGAGGGAGGGAGGAGGAGGCAGCCCTAGGAACCCCTAGGGGTTCGGCTGAACCTCCACCAAGGGGGAGGAGTCCACCTCCCACAAGGGAGGTGGAATCCTAGTAGGACCCCTCCCCACTTGGCCTCCTCTCCCACCCCTTGCGCAAGGGCCTCTAGGGGCTGGCCGGACAGCCCACCAAGGGCTGGTGCGCCACCTCCTAGGCCCATGTGACCCTTGGGGTGGGTGGGCCCCACTTGGTGGACCCCCCGGAACCTATTCGTCACTCCCGGTACACTACCGGAAATGCCCGAAACTTTTCCGGAGACCAAAACGGGACTTCCTATATATCAATCTTTACCTTCGGACCATTCCGGAGCTCCTCGTGACGTACGGGATCTCATCCGGGACTCCGAACAATCTTCGGTCACCACCATGCATAACTCAATACTACCGAAACGTCACCGAACGTTAAGTGTGCAGACCCTGTGGGTTCGAGAACTATGTAGACATGACCGAGACACCTCTACGGTCAATAACCAATAGTGGGACCTGGATGCCCATATTGGTTCCTACATATTGTACGAAGATATTTATCGGTTGAACCTCTATGTCAAGGATTCAGTTAATCCCGTACGCTGTTCCCTTTGTTCTTCGGTATGTTACTTGCCCGAGATTCGATCGTCGGTATCTCTATACCTAGTTCAATCTCGTTACCGGCAAGTCTCTTTACTCATTTCGTAATACAAGATCCCGTGGCTAACTCTTTAGTCACATTGCTTGCAAGGCTTATTGTGATGTTGTATTACCGAGTGGGCCCTGAGATACCTCCCCGTCATACGGAGTAACAAATCCCAGTCTCGATCCATGCCAGCTCAACAGACACCTTCGGAGATACATGTAGGGCATCTTTATAGTCACCCAGTTGCGTTGTGACGTTTGATACACACAAGGTATTCCTCCGGTGTCAGTGAGTTGCATGATCTCATGGTCATAGGAACAGATACTTGACATGCAGAAAACAATAGCAATAAACTGACACGATCATATGCTACATTTATAGTTTGGGTCTTGTCCATCACATCATTCTCCTAATGATTTGATCCCGTCATCAAATGACATCTCATGTCTATGGCTAGGAAACCTTGACCATCTTTGATCAACGAGCTAGTCTACTAGAGGCATACAAGGGACACAGTGTTGTCTATGTATCCACACATGTATTAGTGTTTCCAATCAATACAATTATAGCATGGATAATAAACGATTATCATGAACAAGGAAATATAATAATAATCAGTTTATTATTGCCTCTAGGGCATATTTCCAACATTCAGGACTCAAGCCAGATCTACCACAGTGCCAGTTCCAGAGTCTAGACCTTCTTCATCAGCACCTGCCGCAGCTCCTTCAGCTCCTCCAGCACCTCCAGTTGCTACTCCGACTCCGTCCATGACGTCTGCAGAAGTCTTCGCTGATGCTGTTCTCTCGACTCCTTCATCAGCCACCGGAGGAGATCAGCCCCAGGAGAGCGCTTAGTTATATACCTTTGAACTTTTTGGTAACTTGTTGCCAAAGGGGGAGAAGATGTATATAGATCTTTAGGCTCCGAGAGAGAGAGAGCGCTGCTTTTTATCGCTTTTCAAAACATTGATATCTTTTGGTTGGCTTGCTTGTGTTAAACTTTGTTGGTGTTTGATCATACACTTGATGTGTATTGCTACTATTTCCTATCCCTGTGATGCTTATAAAATGATCATTCACCTTTGCTTGATTGTGTTGTGCCATGATATTCATTCTCATTATTCTCGCACACCACCAAGTTGTATGTGACATGAAAGAGTGCCCCATGTACCTAATCGATTGTGCATTTGCATTCAAACGCAAATTTAAAATAATGCACAAATTTAGGGGGAGCTCTTGCTTATCACATACTTCTCAAAGCGACAATTATATTCATTGATTATATCATATGTCGAAGCTTTGATCTATATGTTGTCATCAATTACCAAAAAGGGGGAGATTGAAAGCACATTTGCTCCCTTGGTGGTTTTGGTAATTAATAACAACATATATGTCATTGGACTAATATTTCCACTAAGCATATTTCAGGAAAAGTTCAATGATGAGTTGGCAAAAGGATTGTGGAGAAACCCCTAGATGCAAGAAAATGGATTGGCAAAGCTTCAAGCAAGAAGACTCTACATTTTACTTTGTGAGAAATCACCTTGAGTCCATAGGAAAGCCAATACTATTAAAAGGGGGTAAGGTACTGTTGGTGAACAAGATGCTCCACGTGCACAAGCGATACTCATCATTGAACTCTTCCACAAAAGTCTAGCACATCGGTCCCACAAAAGTCTTCCACAAAAGTCTTCCGATGGGACCACACCCACAAACTCTTCCACAAAAGTCTGTCCAAGCCTATCTTGAAAATCGGTGCTACCAATAATTTCCACTCGGTCCCATCGATTCCCACCTCAGATAGACCCATGCCAAACCCTAGCACATCGGTGCAACCGATTCTGATTCGGTGCCACCGAGTTCAGCTTGCCAACTCTCTGTTGCCTCGATTCTTAAAATCGGAAATTCCGAGTTTTTGGATCGGCGTCACCGAGTTTTGGAAACTGACTGTTGGTCACTAAATCGGTACCACCGAGATTTATGTATCGGTCTCACCGAGATTCAAAAGTTGCTACCTTTGGAGCAACTCGGTACCACTGTCGGATTTCGGGCTCCGCAAAAACCCCAAGAAGTTCGAACTCAGGGGCGTGTGCGAAGATCTCCAACAGCTTCACCCCCCCAAGCTCACAGCACGGTACCCCGCTCGATGGCGAGGAAGAAGATAGCACACGAGAGTTTACCCAGGTTCGGGCCACTGCGAAGCGTAAAACCCTACTCCTGCTTTTGGTGGATTGCCTCACGAGGAGGTTCGTGGATGAACTGGTATAGTGGTGAGTTGCCTCGCGAGTGCATCCGGGTGGTGTTGGATCTACCCTACTACAGAGCAGCCTAGCCTCTATTTATAGCGGCCCCGGGTCCTCTTCCTCCGTTGTAATGGCGGGAAGGGATCCCACAATGGCCAAATTTGAAGGGGGACAAGGAGGTACATCCTATCCAGACGAAAGGTGGTCTTCGCCTGCAAAGTAGCTGTTGGTGATGCAGTGGTGGGCTCGGTGATGACATACGTTCTGCGGACCTCGTGGTCTTTGTCTCGTTGCACCGGAATGGAAACCTTTGGGGGGGCGCTTTCGGAGCCTGCGTGCTCCCCGGCCTCCTTTGCACGAGAGAGGAAACTGTCTCCTCTGGCGCGCTGGTGCCCGCCTGGCCCGCCTTGCGTCATCCTTGGCCTCCCGAGGTCGGGCATTGCATACAGATCTCCGCCACTCAGGAGGGGGCCTGGGGAGGCCTCCCCCTTCCGGGAGCCTTGGCGTTGTCCTCCTCGCGTGGGTGGGACTCTCGCGAGGGTCTTGTCTTGAGTGAAGCCGCGCAGGGCCATACGGACCGTCAAGTGGGCCATGCCCTGGGCCGCAGGCAGGCAAGTCTGGGTACCCCCGTTCCCAGGACGCCGATAACCACCGAGTTTTATACTTCGGTGTCACCGAGTTGGTCACTTTAGGTGTAACGGTTGGATTTTTGGGGATGCCTATATATACCCCTTCACCACCACCCACTCGAATGAGAAGCACTCAGAACTATTCCATACTTGCCCCATCCAATTTTCTGACAGAGAGCCACCTACTCATGTGTTGAGATCAAGCCATTCCACTCCATCCATATGAATCTTGATCTCTAGCCTCCCCAAGTTGCTTTCCACCAAATCAATCTCTTCCACCATAGCCAAATCTGTGAGTGATTGTGTGTTGAGGAGTCTATCATCTTAAAGCACAAGAGCAAGGAGTTCATCGACATTACTGAGCCTATTACCTTTTGGAGGGTGGTGCCTCCTAGATTGGTTAGGTGTCGCTTGGGAGCCTCCTAGTTCATGTTGTGGAGTTGAACCAAGAAGTTTGTACGGGCAAGGAGATCGCCTACTTCGTGAAGATCTACCCATAGTGAGGCTAGTCCTTCGTGGACGGAAGCCGTTATGGAATAGTCAAGGTTGTTACTTCGTGGACCCTTATGGGTGGAGCCCTCCGTGGACTCTCGTGACCGTTACCCTTCGTGGGTTGAAGACTCCATAAACGTGGACGTACGATAGCACCACCTATCGGAACCACGGAAAAAAAATCATTGTGTCTCCAAATTGCGTTTGATCTTCCTCTCTACCCTCTACTAGATATGCTTGTTGTTACTTTCCTCTGCTATACTCTTAGACATGCATGTGTAGGATGTACTTGCATTGCTATAATCGCTAAAATCTGCCAACACTTAAAATTGCGAAAAGGTAGAATTTTTATTTGCTCAAGTAGTCTAATCACCCCCCCCCTCTATACATACTTTCGATCCTACACCAATTCTTGTTGACTCTCTAAATAGATATAAGTGAAGCAAGAGAGTTTAATTCTTTCTACAAAAGACCATGCTCTAATAAATATAAGTGAAGCAAAAGAGCATTCTACGAATAACGGTTTTCTATGTGAAGAGAAACAGGCAATCCAAACTTCAAATGATATAAGTGAAGCACATGAAGCATTCTATAAAGCCATACTCAAAAGATATAAGTTAAGTGCAATGAGCATTCTATAAATCAACCATGGACTATCTCATACCAGCATGGTGCATAAAAGAAAAGTGAAAACTAAAAACAAAAGACGCTCCAAGATTTACACGTATCACATGAACGGAACAAAAACATACCGATACTTGTTGAAGAAAGATGGGATGCCTTCCGGGGCATCCCCAAGCTTAGACACTTGAGTCTCCTTGGATATTTACTTGGGGTGCCTTGGGCATCCCCAAGCTTGAACTCTTGCCTCTCCTCCTTCTCCTCATATCGAGACCTCCTCGATGTTCGAACACTTCATCCACACAAAACTTAGCAGAAGACTGGTGAGATCTGTTAGTATAATAAAGCAGATTCCTACTTTAAGTATTGTTGCAAACCCATTCATATTTTATATTTGCATTATACCTGATGTATTATAACTTCTCCATGGCTCATACCACAGATAAAATCGATAGTTTCATCAAAACAAGCAAAACAATGCATCAAAAACAGAATCTGTCTTAAACAGGACAGTCTGTAGTAATATGAACTTTGACCATACTTCGGTAACTCCAAAAATTATGAAAAATTAGTACCGAATAAAAAATTTGTATAGAAATACTGTGTAAAAATTTCAGAAACTTTTGACGTTCCAGTAAAAAATGAAAATTCACGCACTACAGCCAAAGTTTCTGTTTTTACACGGCACATACCAACAAGCAATCTAATCATCCTAAAGGCAAATCTTGGCACATTATTTTTATAATACAATGGATTTGTACAAGGGGCTAATTATTTTTGTTGGAATAGTTTCCGTGATTCAATACTCACAAAGTTTCCATGGGCATGAACAAAGTTCAAGGATATCCCCCACTTCAACGATGCTCGTCATCTCTCTCACTTTCACCTTTCCTTTTGTGAAGTTTTAGGTTCCCCTCTATATTTTTTTTATTTATAAACTTTCTAAAAGCACACAACAGAATAAAATGACTCTCTAAAACTTCCGGGTTGTCTCCCTGGCAGCGCTTTCTTTAAAGCCATTAAGCTAGGCATAAAGTGCTCAAGTAATGGATCCACCCGGATCCCAAGGTATATCAAAGCCAATTTTAATGAACAATGATTTTTAATTTAGTAGTGAGCACAAAGTGATATATATCATGTTACAACGAAGTCTAACTCTCTTCCTATGCATCGGCATGTCATACAAGAACAATTCATGCACATTAAGTAAAGGCCAACGCATAGTATAAACAGTTTCTTGCAATTTCATAGTATTGGAAACATAGAGAGGTGAAGATTTGGTTCCTCTCTCATAATAATTGCAAGTAGGAGCAGCAATCACAGCATATTATATTCATTAAAATTATCATGTGTAGTAGCAAAATGCAACCCATCAATGTAATCCTTAATAAGTGCAAACTTCTCCGATATAGTGTAGTTGGGAGAATTCAAAAAGATAATAGGACTATCATGTGTGGGTGCAATAGCAACAATTTCATGCTTAACATAAGGAACTATAGCAAGTTCATCTTCATCAGCATAATTCATATTGGCATCTTGGCCACAAGCATAGCAAGCATCAAGTTCATCAAAAAGGGATATTTCAAATGAATCCAAGGGATCATAGCAATCATCATAGCATTCATCCTTCGGTAAGCACGAAGGTTAATTAAACAATGTATGAGTTGAAGAGTTACTCTCATTAGAAGGTGGGCACGGGTGATCAATCCGCTCTTCTTCCTTTTTTTCTTCGCTCTCCTCCTCATCTTTTTCATCTAATGAGCTCACAATTTCAGCAATTTCTTCTTCCATAGATTCCTGCAAATTATTAGTCTCTTCCAAGGCAGCGGTCATTCTGTCAATAAATTCAATAATATCAGCATTGCAATCATAATTCTCATAGCAATATTTAAGTATGGCAAAATTTTCAGATTTGTAAGAAACATCATCATACTTTTCAATCAAGGAAGCAACCTCATAAGCACCTTTAAAAGCAACAAATTCTTCTATTCGTTCCACATCATAGTAATCATAAATACCTCTAGCATAAGAAGCTAAGGTTTCATTATCATTAAATTTTCATGAAAAGGGAAGGTGTTGAGCGTTCATCCTAGAGCAACAAGTAATATCATATCTCAAGCGTAGCTCCCGAGCATACCAATGCAACATATGAATTTGATCCCATAACAATTTCCCTTTTTGAGTCAAGCGATAATCTCTAAAGTATTCACATTGATCCAACATTACTCCCATTATCAAGTTGAATGGGGTCTTCTCAGGATTATCAAAGTAGTATTTAATACTTTGCACATAACTAGCATCGAGGGTTTTAGGAGGTTCCCCATCTCCATGAGTAGAAAGTACCACTATTTTTTGGTGTTTCGTGTTCCATATCCATAACTAAAGATATCAAACAACTAAAAACAGAAAATAAAAATTACTTAGTGGTAAAGCAAACAAGCACACACGAGAATATTCACCCCACGCTATTGCTCCACGGGAACGGCGCCAGAAAAAGGTCTTGATAACCCACAAGTGTAGGGGATCATTTGTAGCCTTTTTCGATAAGTAAGAGTGTCGAACCCAACGAGGAGCTAAAGGTAGAACAAATATTCCCACAAGTTCTATCGACCACCGATACAACTCTACGCACGCTAATGCTTGCTTTACCTAGAACAAGTATGAAACTACTTTGCGGGAATAAAACTAGAAGTACTTTGCAAGATAATAAAGAACGTGGAAATAAAAGTTAGGTGTTGTTTTAATAAAAGAACAATAAAATTAAATAACTTAGTAGAAAGCTTTTTGTGTAACGCAAGAGAAAGATTGTCCCTATGCAATTGAATATAATATGATAGATACTTGTTATATGCAATGAGGGAGAGGCATACGCTATCACACTTTCCGTACTTGGATCATATGCACTTATGATTGGAACTCTAGCAAGCATCCGCAACTACCAAAGTTCATTAAGGTAAAACCCAACCATAGCATTGAGTATCAAGTCCCCTTTACTCCCATACGCAACAACCCACCTACTCGGGTTTGTGCTTCTGTCACTCACGCAACCCACCATAGGCAAATCATGAACATATTGCAACACCCTACAGCAGGGATCCCTCACGTTTGCGCGACACGGAGGGCACCATAGGATAGCACCATATCAACATACAACTCACATCCATAACATCATACCACAATTAACCCATAGGACAAAAGAGATCTACTCAAACATCATAGGATAGCCAAATATCATTGGGAAATAATATATGGAGTTGAGCACCATGTTTAAGTAGACATTACAGCGGGGAAGAGAGGTGTTACACCGCTGCATAGAGGGGGAGAGAGTTGGTGTTGACGGTGGCGAAGTTGTTGGTGTAGATCGCCGTCACGATGATTGCCCCGGCGGCGTTCCGGCGCCACCGGGAGAGAGGGGGAGAGATCCCCCCTCCTTCTTCTTCCTTGGCATCCCCCCTAGATGGGAGGTGAGTTCCCCCTCTGGTCCATGGCCTCCATGGCAGCGGAGGGGCAGGAGCCCTTCCAAGATTGGATCTCCCTCTCTGTTCTCTTTTGTTTCGCGTTCCTATTTTCTGGCCGAAAACCGTTTCTTATATTCCCGGAGATCCGTAACTCCGATCGGGCTGAAATTTTGAGGGGATTTTTATACAAAAATTAGCTTCCTTTGTCACGAAGGAGAGCTCCAACCGACGTACGAGGTCGGCAGAACCCACCACGCCGTTCCTGGGCCTTCTAGGCGCGCCCTGGTGTCTCTTGGGGGCTGTGGGCCTCCGTTTGCGTTGATTTCACTTCTCAAAATTCACAAATATTCCAAAAAAATCTTCGTAAATTTTTATCGCGTTTGGACTTCGTTTGATATGGATATTCTGTGAAACAAAAAACATGCAACAAACAGGAACTGGCACTGGGCACTGGATCAATAGGTTAGTCCAATAAATCATATAAAATGTTGCCAAAAATATGTGAAAGTTGTATAATATTGGCATGAAACAATAAAAAATTATAGATATGACGGAGACGTATCAGCACCCTACCGGAGGGGGGATCGATCACGGAGGGCCTCTACATCAACCTTGCTGCCCTCATGATGATGTGTGAGTAGTTCACCACAGACCTACGGGTCCATAGCTAGTACCTAGATGGCAATCTCTCTATTTTTTGATCTTCAATACAATGATCATCGCATCTTCGCTTTGATCTATCCGATATATCCTATTGTGCGGTGTGTTTGTTGGGATGCGATGAATTGTGGGTTTATGTTCAGATTATTCATGAAAAGTATTTGAGATATATCTGATATATATTATGTCTCTTAATTGCATGATCATTATAGCTTCGAAATTCTCTCCGGTCTATTGAAATAGTTTGGCCAACTAGATTGATATTTCATCGGTGAGAGAGGTGCGTTGTGGTAGGTTCAACCTGACGAGTTTCTATATCTCAGTGACAAAGTAGGGGACAAGCTGCGTCTTTGTGTTATTTCTACTAAGGATAATATGATGGGGTTCATTCATATTGCTTGAATTTACTTTGTCTACATCATGTCATCGTTCTCCATGCATTACTCTGTTTTACTTAATACTCTAGATGCATGCTGGATAGCAGTCGATGAGTGGAGTAATAGTAATAGGTGCAGGCAGGAGTCGGCATATTTGTTTATGGACGTGATGCCTATATACAGATGATCATTGCCGTGAAAATCGCATAACTATCCTCTTTTCTATCAATTGCCCAACAGTAATTTGTTACCCACCGTATGCTGCCTACATGAGAGATGCCGCTAGGGAAAACTATGGCCCCGGGTCTATTCACTTATATATTTACAAACACTACTATTACCTTGCTTCCTTTATTTACCTTTTATTTTATTTTGCAATTTATAATTATCTACAATTATCTACACAACTCATTTGCTTGCAAATAACGAGATCAAGGGGATTGACAACCCTCTTGCCCGCGTTGGGTGCAAGTTGTTTGTTCATTTGTGTGGAGCCGCTGAACACGGTTGAGGATTGATATTCCTATTGGTTCGATAAACCTTGGTTTCATGACTGAGAGAAATACTTACCCACTTTGTGCTGCGATAACCCGTTCCTCTTCACGGAAAACACAACACAGATCACGAGTATCAGGAAGGATTTCTGGCGCCGTTGCCGAGGAGTATCATCATCAACTATCAAGTAACTTCACACAAATTTTCATTCACTTGTTTATTTTTTGCTGTTATATTTAGCTTGTCTCATAAAAATCAAAAATACAAAAATATTTATCTTTGCTTGTTACTAGTTTACTTCTTCGCTTGATAGTTTACTTGTCTTGCTTGTTACGTTGCTTGCTCGGTCACCATGGCTCAATTACCACTAAGTTATGTGACTTCTCAAATACTAATAATAATGATTTTATTAGTACACCTATACCACCCGCCACTGGTGCGGAGGCTTTTGATATTAATGCTGCATTGCTAAATCTTGTCATGAAGGATCAATTTTCGGGAAGTCCTAATGAGGATCCCGCGTCGCATCTTAATACCTTTGTTGAATTATGTGATATGCAAAAGAAAAAGAATATGGATAATGATATTGTGAAATTAAAATTATTTCCTTTTTCACTAAGAGATAAATCTAAGGCTTGGTTTTCATCTTTACCTCGTAATAGTATTGGAACATGGGATAAGTGTAAAGATGCTTTTATTGCCAAGTATTTTCATCCTGCTAAGATCATCTCCCTTAGAAATCAAATAATGAATTTTAAACAACAAGATCAAGAGCATGTTGCACAAGCATGGGAGATAATGAAATTGATGATAAGAAATTGTCCTACTCATGGCTTAAATTTGTGGATGATTATCCAAAACATCTATGCTGGACTAAACTTTGTGTCTAGAAATCTTCTAGATTCTGCTGCAGGTGGTACATTTATGGATGTGACCTTAGGAGAGGCCACAAAACTTCTGGACAACATTATGACAAATTATTCTCAATGGCATACCGAAAGGGCTCCAACCGGTGAGAAGGTAAATTCTGTTGAAGAAATCCCTACTTTGAGTGAAAAAGTGGATGCTCTTATGAATATGGTTGCTAGTAAAAATGATCATGTTGATCCTAATGATATTCCCTTGTCTACTTTGATTGAGCAAAATAATGATGCTATTGATGTGAACTTTGTCTCGCGGATTAATTTCAACAATAATGCTTATAGAGGAAACTTTAATTCTAGACAGTATCCCGGTAATTCCTCTAACAACTTTGGAAATTATTATGGTAATTCTTATGGAAATTCTTCTACAAATTCTAATAGGATACCCTCTGATCTAAAGAACACAATTAAATAATATATTAATTCTCAAAAGGTTTTCAACACTATGGTAGAAGAAAAATTGCGTGTAGTTGATGCTTTGGCTAAAAACATGGATAGAATTGCTCTTGATGTGGAAACTCTTAAAAGTAAAGCTTCGCCACCTAAGCATGATTTTATTGATTCTATTAAATCTATCCAAATATCTATTAATGAAAGTAAGGAGAGGACCACTAAGTTGAGAGCTAAGCGGGAATTCTTAGAAAAAGCTCTTCCACCCGGGTTTTTCCGGAATCATGATGAAGATCTTAAAATGATTGGTAATTCTCTATTGCATATTTATTTAATTCTATGAATATAAATGATAAAGGGACTGAAGATGAGTCAACTCTAGTTGAGAAGCGTCCTGTTTGCTTGGAGGGTGATGATTTTGATGCTAAAACTGAAAAACGTGGGTTTGGAGAGGTCAAAACTTTAACTAGAGATATGCCCACTATTTTGGATTAAAAGGACTTTAATTACGATAAATTCTATTTAGTATAATGTATTTCCTTGTTACAATCCATTATTAGCTCACCCAATGCTTATGAACAAAACAAAGCTTTTACCGAACATTTAGTAGAAGCTATGATAAAAGCTTCTGATGAGAAACTTGAGCTTGAAGTTTCTATTCCTAGAAAATTGCATGATGAGTGGGAACCTACTATTAAAATAAAGATAAACAAATATGAATGCAATACCTTGTGTGACCTTGGTGCTAGTGTTTCAACTATTCCTAAATCTCTTTGTGATGTGCTTGGTCTCACTAATATTGAAGATTGTTCCCTTAACTTGCATCTAGCGGAGTCTACCATTAAGAAACCTCTAGGTAGAATTAATTATGTGATTATTATTTCAAATAAAAATTATGTGCATTTAGATTTCATTGTGCTTGATATTGATTGCAATCCTACTTGTCCCATAATACTTGGAAGACCTTTCCTACGAACAATAGGTGCAATCATTGACATGAAAGAGGGAAACATAAGGTTCCAATTCCCATTAAAGAAAGGGATGGAACACATCCCTATAAAGAGAATTAAACAACCTTATGAATCAATCATGAGATCTACTTATGGGTGGAGTGTCAAAGATGACAATACTTGAAACTATGCATTATGCCTAGCTAGGGGCATAAAACAATAGCGCTTGTTGGGAGGCAACCCAATAGTTATCTTTAAATTTTTTTATTTTAACTTTCTATTTGTTTTTATAACATGATTATTTCCTCTGTAATTATTATGTTTTTGTGTTTAAATTAATGTTTGTGCCAAGTAAAGCCTTTGGGATGACTCACAAGATGAGTAGAATCGATGCTGAAACAAAACAGAAACTTTTGACTCCAGCACAGGAATTTTATTTTTTACTGGAGTATTATAATGATCTGAAATTTTTACACAGTATTTATATATAAATTTTCGAGGTTGTCCTAATTTTTCTGAATTTTTGGAGTTATAGAAGTATAGGTTCTCTACAGATTGCTACAGACTATTCTGTTTTAGACCGATTCTGTTTTTGCTTGCATAGTTGCTTGTTTTGATTATGCTATGGATTGTATCGGGGGGGGGGGTATAAGCCATGGAGAAGTTAGAATAAGGTACCTATTATGAAATTATGAAATAAGAATCAATTTATAACAGTACCTAAAGAATTCAATATGTAGCTTATACTAACGGATCTCACGAAGTTTGGTTGAGTTTTGTGTGATTGAAATTTTCAAGTTTTGGGTGTTATCACGATGGACAAAGGAATAAGGAGTAGCAAGAGCCTAAGCTTGGGGATGCCCAAGGCACCCCAAGGTAATATTTTAAGGAAGACTCAAGCGTCTAAGCTTCGGGATGCCCCGGAAGGCATCCCCTCTTTCGTCTCAATCAATCGGTATGTCACTTGAAGCTATATTTTTATTCGTCACATGGTATGAGTTTTGCTTGGAGCATCATTTGTTTTTGTTTTTCTTTTACTTTCAGTTTGCCACAATCATTGTTTGCTGGACACACCTATTTAAGAGAGACACACCTTCATCACAATTTATTAGAATACTCTTTGTGCTTCACTTATATCTTTTGAGCTTAGCAGTTGCTCTAGTACTTCACTTACATCTTTTTGAGCACGGTAGTGTGTATGTTTTATAGAAATAATTTCACTCTCATTCATCACTTATATTTGTTTGAGAGTTAATAAATAGTGACGGTAATTTGCATGGGTCATAAGACTAGTCCAAAAATATTAGGTATTCAATGAGTGATAATCAAAACCATCCAATAGCACATATAGAGAAATTGTGGGTCAAGATATTGATGTGGTAATATGAAAAAGGTGTGAATTCATAATTGTTGACCCATAAAAGTGTCGATATTAAGAAAGGTTAACTTTTTGTTCATGTAAAAATTAAAGAGGCATGGTGATGATGTGTGAGCATTTCTATTCCTCATTGAAATCCTAGTGTTGTTTCGGGTCGGAAGCGCGCGATGGTTAACTCCTACCAACCTCTTCCCTCGGGGCATGAGGGTAGTACTTTGATTTATGATAAAACTAATAAAACTTTGCAATATGTATATGAGTTCTTTATGACTAATGTGAAACCATGGACATACACAATCTCACCTTCTCATATTTGCTAGCCTCTTCGGTACCATGCATAGCCCATTCTCACCTCGAGGATCGGTGCAACTTTCGCCGGTGCATCCAAACCCCGTGACATGATACGCTCTGTTGCACATAAGCCTTATTATATCTTCCTCAAAACAGCCACCATACATACCTATCATGGCATTCCCATAGCCATTCCGAGATATATCGCCATGCAAATTCCATCGTCACTTCACGTGACTAGTTCGTTCATCATCATATTGCTTTGTATGATCATATAGAGCTGACATAGTATTTATGGCAAAGCCACCGTTCATCATATTTTTGATACGTGTCACACTAGATCATTGCACATCCTCGTACACTGCCGGAGGCATTCATACAGAGTCATATCTTCATATCAGTTGTCCATATCGAGTTGTAAGTAAATAAAAGTGTGATGATCAGCATTATTAGAGCATTGTCCCAGTGAGGAATGGATGATGGAGACTATGATTCCCCCACAAGTCAGGATGAGACCCCGGACATAAAATAAAGACGGGGGAGGCAAAATGAGCCCACCATCCAAAAAAATGAGAGAAAATGAGAGAAGGGACTTTGCTGCTATCTTTTTCCACACTTGTGCCTCAAAGTGGCACTACGCTCCTCATGTAGAGAGTATCATGATATGTCATTTTCATATGCTAGTGGGAATTACCTTTTCATTATTACAAACTTGGCTTGTATATTCCCATGACGGGCTTCCTCAAATGCCCGAGGTCTTCATGAGCAAGCAAGTTGAATGCACACCCCACTTAGCTTCATTTGAGCTTTCATACACTTATAGCTCTAGTGCATCATTTGCATGGCAATCCCTACTCCTTGCATTGACATCTATCGATGGGCATCTCCAAAGCCTGTTGGTACGCCTAGTTGATGTGAGACTATCTTCTCCACTTTTTGCCCCTTTGATATCTACCACCATATTCTATTCCACCCAAATGCTATGTCCAATGGCTCACGCTCATGTATTGCGTGAAGAATAAAAAGTTGATGCATATTGAAAAGGTACGATCCAATTTCCTGACTTGGACACTGTGGTGCTTAACATTTGTATTAATGTGGTGAAGATGGAGCCATGCCTTGCTAATATAATAAGATGAATGGGGGGTAAACATTCCTTGAGGATCGTATACTTTGAAACATTTATGATTTTGTTTCTTACACTTTAATTATTGCTATGTTAATATTTGTTGATTCATCATTTCTCAATGAGCATACATGCATAAGATTACATAATGGATAGCATGTCACATCAAAAATTCTATTTTTATCATTTACCTACTCGAGGACGAGCAGGAATTAAGCTTGGGGATGCTTGATACGTCTCCAACGTATCTATAATTTTTATTGCTCCATGTTGATATATTATCATTCTAGGATACTTTTTGGGTCTTTATTTACCAATTTATAATATTTTTGAGCACTAACCTATTGACCCAGTGCCCAGTGCCAGTTGCTGTTTTCTGCATGTTTTTCACTTTTCAGGTTTACATTACCAAACGAAGTCCAATTGCCAAAAAACTTTTTGATGATTTTTTCTGGACCAAAAGAAGACCTGGAAGCTTTGGAATGAGGCCGGGGGGCGCACGAGGTCCGCACAAGCCAACAGGGCGCGCCCTGATGGCTTGTGCCTCCCTCGGGCGTCTCCCGATGCCCTCTCTGGCCTATAAATTCTAATATGTCCTAAAAACACTGGAAGCAGTCCCGAAACCCTTTTTCCGCCGCCGCAAGTCTCTTTTCCGTCGCGAGGCCATCTGGAGCTCCGTTCCGGCACCCTGCCGTTGGGCGGATCGATCATGGAGGGCCTCTACATCAACCTTGCTGCCCTCATGATGATGTGTGAGTAGTTAACCATGAACCTACGGGTCCATAGCTTGTACCTAGATGGCAATCTCTCTATCTCTTGATCTTCAATACAATGATCATCGCATCTTCGCTATGATCTATCCGATGTAATCCTATTGTGCGGTGTGTTTGTTGGGATCCGATGAATTGTGGGTTTATGTTAAGATTATTCATGAGAAGTATTTGAGATATCTCTGATATATATTATGTCTCTTAATTGCATGATCATTATAGCTTCGTAATTCTCTCCGGTCTATTGAAATAGTTTGGCCAACTAGATTGATATTTCATCGGTGAGAGAGGTGCGTTGTGGTAGGTTCAACCTAACGAGTTTCTATATCCCAGTGACAAAGTAGGGGACAAGATGCGTCTTTGTGTTGCTGCTACTAAGGATAACACGATGGGGTTCATTCATATTGCTTGAATTTACTTTGTCTACATCATGTCATCCTTCTCCATGCATTACTCTATTTTACTTAATAATACTCTAGATGCATGCTGGATAGCAGTCGTTGAGTGGAGTAATAGTAATAGGTGCAGGCAGGAGTCGGCCTATTTGTTTATGGACGTGATCCCTTATATACAGATGATCATTGCCGTGAAAATTGCATAACTATCCGCTTTTCTATGAATTGCCCAACAGTAATTTGTTACCCACCGTATGTTGCCTACATGAGAGATGTCGCTAGGGAAAACTATGGCCCCCGGGTCTATTCACTTATATATTTACAAACGCTACTATTACCTTTCTGCCTTTATTTACCTTTTATTTTATTTTGCAATTTACAATTATCTACACAACTCATTTGCTTGCAAATAACGAGATCAAGGGGATTGACAACCCTCTTGCCTGCATTTGGTGCAAGTTGTTTGTTCATTTGTGTGCAGCCGCTGAAGACGGTTGATGATTGATTTTCCTATTGGTTCGATAAACCTTGGTTTCATAACTGAGGCAAATACTTACTCACTTTGTGTTGCGATAACTCGTTCCTCTTCACGGAAAACCCAACGTAGATCACGAGTATCAATTACCAGTGAAGAAATAAGCCTTATGGTCAAGAAATTCAACAAGTTCTACAAGATTAGAGACAAAGAGAGAAGCTCCAATGCAAGATATGAAGAGAAGCGTTCCCCTAGTCGTGACCAGAATTGTTACAATTGTGGAAGGCCCGGACACTATTCCAATGAGTGCACGGCCCCCCACAAAAGGAGAGAAGAGGCACCTAGAAGACGAAGCTCAAGAGATGAATCACCTCGTAGAGAGAGAAGGAGTAGAGAAGATCGCTATGAACGAAGACCCTCCCGGAGAAGCAAGGACTCGGAGAAGAAGAACAAGTACACCAAGAGCTACACAAGAAGAATACATCAAGCTCATGTTGGTGAATGGGTTTCCGTCTCTGATTCCGACAACCAATCCGAGAGAAGCTACCACTCCAACTCCGACTATAGTCAAGATGAAGGTGTTGCCGGATTAGCACTCGTAACCTCCAACTCCTATGACATATTTGATTAACCAAATGAAGGAAGTGGAAGTTGCTTCATGGCTAGAGGCCCCAAGGTATCACATCCCGAATACATTTACTTCAATGGTGATGAGGATGATTTACTAGGAGATGATGAATTGCTCTTTGATAAAACTTGTGATGTTAGCCAAAATGAACTTGATGATAATCATGCTTATCAAGATAAGTCGTGTGATGATGATAAGAAGGAGATTGAGCGTCTAACTAAAGAACTAAGCACTCTTAAGTTAGCTCATGAATCTACTCAAGAAGATCATAGAGAGCTCTTAAGAACTCATGAGAAGCTACGCTTCGAGAAGCTAAACTTAGAGCAAGAACATGAGTTTCTTAAAGCTATCAATGACGATCTTTGAAAGAAGAGTTCTTCTTATCTTGCCAAACGACTACTCTTGTCTACATTTGCTCCACCAGTTAAGTCTAAACAAACTAGTAACAAAGGCAAGAAAGGTTCTTCATCTAGTAGCAACAATACAAATGATAAATCCAATAATGTTGCTTTTAGTAGCTCTATTGATTCCACTAATTATTCTCTTAGCCAAGTTACACTTGAGCAAGAAAACAATTTATTGAAAGGGATTATAGAGAAAGATGTCTACAAAAGTCTTGTCGGATGTAAGCAATTTGAGAAGATTGTATGCAAGCATGGAGGATACCGGAAGAACCAAGGCATTGGCTACTTCAACGCCAATGGAGTTGAATGGGAAGAAGTTCAATACCCCAAGCCGAAGTTTGTTCCCCAAAGGGAGAAGTATGATCATACTATACCCAAGGGAACAAAAGCTCAATATGACCTTCCACCACAAGACCACAAGCTCAAGGGCAAGGACAAGCTTTAAGAGGAAACTGACACATTTGAAAAATGAATCCCTAGCCATGGTCAAGTGGGTTCCCAAGGATACTACAAGATCTACTTTAACAAGTGCTACTTCAACTCCAAGGATCCCCGTCAATTTGATGTGGGTCCCAAAGAATAAGAACTAGTGGTGACTCCGCCAATGAAATTCACTCACATTCATTTTTGGCAAGGACTATTTGCAATGAACTCCAACCTTATGCAATAGTTCAAGGAGTCACATATTCCCTCAAAGGTAAGCAAGGGACAAGGTAATAAAAGAATCAATGGACATCATCTTAATGTGCTTCACTCCATGTCCATAGATATCCTTGTATTTGTTCCTTGTGTGGGACTAACCCATGTAGGTGAGAAGAGTACGAAACAACAAGGATTGCTCCCAACTCAAGATGATCTTCATCAACAATGAGCATCCACCACTACATAACCTACATGAAGTCTTCATCGACAAAACCCAAGGTTAGTTTATCCCTCCTAAGGGGGGATGTCACATCAAGGGGGAACTTTACTCTAAGACTTGAGTTAAAGCATCTCATAAGATGTGACAACATTAAATGCTTTATGTAAAAGTGGTAACCCCACTTGTGCTTAAACGATGAGCATGACCTATGATCAAATACTCTTACTTGGCTCCTAAGCCAGTATACTCATATACAGATGACTCCGTCATTGCCAAAGTGCTTGGTAGATACTAGAGTAGTTGTGCATGTTTGCCATGATTTCTATTGACATCTTATTGTGTGAGGATGTTGGTATGCATATCTTTACTCAGTCGAGGATATCCAATTGCTGTTATTTGGCTTTTATTTTCTTTGGCCAATTGGATATACAAGAATGCCTAAGTACCCTCCTCTAGCTATCTATGCTTTCTCGTCTCAAATTCTATTCATGCTTCATCACAAAATTTGACCAAGCACTTATCGGACCCTCTGTGTGAGGAGCACTCGGAGTTCCGTTTCGACAAGAGCTGACTTCCAAAACCTCCCATGTGCAACTCGGTGTAACCAACCACACAAACTCGGTTCCATCGAAGTACTAGGGTTGATCTGGTTTTTGTCCTCGGTACCACCGATTACTCCATCTCGGTCTCACCGAGTTTCACTGTCACCTCGCAGTTAAGAAACTCGGTGGCACCGAAATGTTTCAATCGGTGTCACGGACAGTAAGGGGAAATATATATCCGCGGACCCGATTTTTAAAATTACTTCTTCAAACATCGTTCTCCACAAACCCTTGCTGCCGCTCGTGAAGTCTTCGGATGTTGCCTTCGCCTCCCGTGCGCCCTCGCCACAGGAGTCTTTCGCCGCCGACGGGAATCTTCTCCGCCGTTGCCGTCGTAGGAGATCTTCATCGAGATAGGGTAAATACCTCGCCCCTTTTGCGCTCAATGTTTCTGATTCTTGCGCATTAGGTCAAGTCCTTCAATAAGCCACAAATTGAAATGCTTCTATCTAGAAGAAAACTTCATTAGATTAGGTGAACGAGAAAATTTAGGTTTAGGGTTCCGCAACCTGCATTTCGGTGTCACCGAGTGGAAAGAATCGGCACGACCGATTTGGTTTTTAGGGCTATCAGAACTGTCTCGGTGTGACCGGGTCATTCTTTTCGGATAGACAGAAAAGGTGACCAAGTCACTGTGTAAGAGGGAGTCTGTCTCGGTAGCTCCAAAAACTAAAACTCGGTGGAACCGAATTACATGTTGCTGAATTCTGAAACTTCATTTTTTAGTTCAAACTTTAAAAAACTTTTGAATTTTGTGATGCTTATCCCTTCTGCTCATCTATATCTATTCTCGGGGTCAGCATGTCTGGGTCAGAGGACAGTCAGAATGATCTCAGAGAGCAGAGTGTTGACATGGATGCTGGCACTAGTCCAGATGCTAGTTCTTCATCTTCAGAGGATCCATGCACCCCCAGTTCTCATGGGTTGCCCAAGGCTACCACAAGGGACAAGAAGAAGCTCAACTCAGATGAAGAGGACTTAGATTTTGTGCCAGAAGAGGTTCTTGCCAAGAAGCAGCAAGACAAAAAGGATAAAGCTGTTAGGAAATCTGCAAATGAGGCCACTTCTTCCAAGAGGCCAGTTAGGAAGGAGTATGCCAGGTCTGAGGCTATGAGAGCACCTGAGAGTGCCAGGGCAGGTATGACTCTCACTCTAGAGTCACCTAGGACTTCTAAGTCCATGTCCAAGAAGGCAGGCCAGCAAAGAGTGAGGAAGAGAACTGTTCGTGTTGTTGTTCACCACTCCACTCTAGAATATCTTGATGAGGAGGAAGAGGAAGAGGAAGAGCCAGTTGCACAAACTCCTCCCTCCAAGAAGAAGAAGCTAATGGCTGATGCAAGGACCAGTCAGGCTGCATCTAGAGCCAAGCCACCTGCTGCCAAGAAGCCTACTGCCCCCAAGTCCAAGCAGACAACCAGATACATTCCTCTTGCAGAGAAGAACAAGAGATCTTCCACCATGGAAGAAGAGGAAGATGTTTCAGTGTTGAGGAAGCTGAGACCCCATCTTCCTGAACACAACAATGATCACCCAATTGCCGAAGACATGAAGAAAAGGAAGGATAGTGGATTGAGGAAATGGAGAGCTGATGATCCATATGCCACTAGGAGGAGAACTGTTGTAGATGCTCGCTTCCACACCAAGGAGCAGCAAGATTTTTATGAGATTGTCTTATTAGACAAGAGTCCTGCAGTCAGTGACATGAGATATGTGGACTGGAAGTACATCAAGGAGAATGAAGACTATTTTCCTCATGTGCTAGAGAACTTCAAGCCCATTGACATAGATGCTTTTGTTGGAAGAGAGTTCACTGCATGGAATGATGAGATGATTATGCAGTTCTACTCTACAACTCATTTCTATCCAGATGGAAGGATAGTTTGGATGACTAAAGGCACCAGGTATCAGTCTACAGTTGATGAGTGGGCTACCATCTTAGGAGCTCCACAGATTGAAGAGGGAGATCTTGATGTTTATTCTGAGGCCAAGATGAATCACAACACCATGGCCAATATGTACAACCCTATCCCTACTGCCTATGTGGAAACACACAAGTTTGGCTCTGTCTACCTTTTGCAAGCTGGATTACCCACTACCAACACAATCATGAGGTATACCTTGATGCCCAAGTCTGGAGATGACAAGATGATTAGAGGATACTCCATCAACATGCTGCATCATGTAGACACCCACACAAGATTCCGAATGATGGATTTGATTGTTGAGATAATCAAGAGGACAGTTGCTGACCAAAAAAGATCATGTGGGTATGCTCCATACATTCAGATTCTCATTAATTCCAAAGTTGGAAAGAGCGTATATGCACTTGATCGTCCACACCTGCCACTATTGCTAGACTTTGAGGACAATGTTGTGGTGATGGATCCTTCTCATCCCACTTCCGCTACTGCACAGGCAGAGGCAGATGCAGCTAGAGCCACTAGTGCTCAGGTTCCAAGGATGAAGAGCGACCAAATGTCCTTTACCATTAACTCTCTCCAATGGATCGAGAAGAATGTGGCTGAGATCCTCATGAACCAGAAAAGTCTTGAGAGGATTGTGGAGACAAAGTTTCATGCTCTAGACAACAAAGTTGATGCGCTCACAGTGGCTGTCAATGAGCTGAAACGGGAGGTGGATGCAGTGCCCAGGCCCCACTCCAGTGATGATGATAGTCCTCCTCTCCAGCCCAGCACTTAGTTCAAGACTCAAGCCAGATCGTCTACAGTACCTGCTCCAGAGTTGAGACCTTCTTCATCAGCACCAGCTACTTCTCCTTTAGCTCCTTCTGCACCTTTGGCGTCTACTCCACCACCTCAGAGGACTTCAGCTGAAGCATTCTTCGACGCCCTTCTCTCGACTCCTTCAACAGCTACCGGAGGAGATCCAGCCCAGAGAGATGATTAGTTCTACATGCTTTGAAATTTTTGGTAACTTCTTGCCAAAGAGGGGAGAAGTGTATAGATCATAGAGCTTCGAGAGAGAGTGTTTTGCTTTTTGTTGCTCTCTTAAAAACATTTGGTTTATCACTTGTCTGTTTTTAAACTTCGTTGTGTTTGATCATGCACTTGCTTGATGATGCTACTATTTCCATATCCATGTGATGTTAATATTATGATCATTCACTTGTTTGGTGTTATGTGCATTGTAATCCATTCATATCACTTATGTGCACCACCAAGTTGTATGTGACATGAAAGAGTTACCCACACTCCTAATCGATTGTGCATTTGCATTCAAATGCAAATTTTAAATAATGCACAAATTTAGGGGGAGCCCTTGCTTATCACATACTTCTCAAAGCGACGATGTTATTCATTGTTTTTATTCCTATCGAAGCTCTAATCTACATGTTGTCATCAATTACCAAAAAGGGGGAGATTGAAAGCACAACTTCTCCCTAGGTGGTTTTGGTAATTAATAACAACATATATTTCATTGGACTAATGTTTCCACCAAGTATATTTCAGGAAAGTTCAATGAATGGATTGGCAAAAGGATTGTGAGGAGATTCCCTAAATGCAAGGAACTTCTATTGGCAACAAGCTTGAAGACTCTATATTTTACATTATGTGAGAAATCACTCTTGGGTCCATAGGAAAGCCAATACTATTAAAAGGGGATGAGGTGTCTATGATGATCTGGTTGCTCAAGTGCTTAGAGATTAGCCACCAAAAATATACATGAAATTCTCCCACAAATATTCTGTCCAAAACCAAATATCCAAAATCGATGCCACCAAGTTTTTCCATTTGGCCCTACCGAGTCTTGCCTCAGACAGATCCAAGCCAAACCCTAGCTTCTTGGTGACACCAACTTTACCTTTCGGTGCAACCAAAAAACAGGGACCAACTTTCTGGTATCTCCTTTTCATGAATAGGAATTTTAGAGATTTGGAAATTGGTACCACCGAGTTGTGTAACTGCGTAGGTCACCCATATCGGTACCACCGAGAATTATATATCGGTCTCACCGAAATGCCAAAAGTTGCCACATTTTGCACTAGTCGATGCAACCGAGTTTTTACTCCGGTTTCACCGAGTTGGGCAATAATGTTGTAACGGTTGGATTTTTGGAGATGTCTATATATACCCCTCCACCTCCTCTCACTCACGGAGGAAGCACTCGGAACATACCTACACTTGCCCCATCCATTTTTTTGAGAGAGAACCACCTACTTATGTGTTGAGTTCAAGACCTTCCACTCCAACCATATGAATCTTGATTTCTAGCCTCCCCAAGTTGCTTTCCACCCAATCAACCTCTTCTACCAAGCCAAACCTATGAGAGAGTGATTGTGTGTTGAGGAGACTATCTTTTGAAGCACAAGAGCAAAAAGTTCATCATTGTTACCACATCTATTACCTTTTGGAGGGTGGTGCCTCCTAGATTGGTTAGGTGTCGCTTGGGAGCCTCCTTCTTCGTGTTGTGGAGTTGAACCAAGAAGTTTGTACGGGCAATGAGACCACCTACTTCGTGAAGATCTACCCACAGTGAGGCTAGTCCTTCGTGGACGGAAGCCGTGATGAAATAGACGAGATTGCTACTTTGTGGACCCTAACGGGTGGAGCCCTCCGTGGACTCTCGCGACCGCTACCCTGCGTGGGTTGAAGTCTCCATCAGCGTGGACGTATGATTGCACCACCTATCGGAACCACGGGAAAAATCTTCATTTCATCAATTGCGTTTGATTCTCCTCTCCCTACCTTTACATTCATGTGCATGTCTTTACTTTCCGCTGCTATACTCTTTGACTTGCATGTGTAGGGTGTACTTGACTTGCTACAATTGCTAAAACTTGCCAACACTTAAAATTGGGAAAAGGCTAGATTTTTATTTGGTCAAGTAGTCTAATCACCCCCCCTCCAGACATACTTCGGATCCTACAGGGATGTCCCGGAAGGCGTCCCCTCTTTCGTCTCAATCCATCGGTATGTCACTTGGAGCTATTTTTTTATTCATCACATGATATGAGTTTTGCGTGGAGCGTCATTTGCTTTTGTTTTAGTTTTCCACAATCATTGTTTGCTGGAAACCCACTTGAGAGAGACACAAGATCACCATGATTTATTAGAACACTCTTTGTGCTTCACTTATATCTTTTGAGCTTAGCAGTTGCTCTAGTACTTCACTTATGTCTTTTAGAGCACGGTGGCGTATAGATTTTATAGAAATAATCTAACTCTCGTTCTTCACTTATATTTTTTGAGAGTTAATAAATAGTGACAGTAATTTGCATGGATTATAAGACTAGTCCAAAAACAATAGGTGTCCAATGAGTGCATAGTCCAAACCACATGTAGCATATAAAAGAGAAATTGTGGGTTAACGATATTGATGTGGTAATGTGAAAGGGCATGAGTGCGTAGTCATTGGTTAGTAAGAATATTGTGAATTAGATGGTGTTAACTTGTTGTTCATCTAAATATTTTTTATGGCATGGTGATGATGTGTGAATATACTTATTCCTCGTAGAAATCCTAGTGTTGTTTAAGTCGGAGGCGCGCGATGGTTAACTCCTCCCAACCTCCTCCCTAGGGGCATGCAAGTAGTACTTTGCTTTGAGAGAGCTAATAAAATCTTGCAATAATTATGTGAGTTCTTTTTGACTAATGTGAATCCATGGATATACACAATCTCACCACCTTATATTGTCTAGCCTCTTCGGTACCGTGCATTGCCCATTCTCACCTCGAGGATTGGTGCAACCTTCGCCGGTGCATCCAAACCCCGAGGACGAGCATGAATTAAGCTTGGGGATGCTGATACGTCTCCAACGTATCTATAATTTTTTATTGTTCCATGCTATAATATTATCATTCTAGGATGCTTTTTGTCTGATTATTTACCAATTCATATTATTTTTGAGCACTGACCTATTAACCCAGTGCCCAGTGCCAGTTGCTGTTTTCTGCATGTTTTTTACTTTTCAGGTTTACAGTACCTAACGAAGTCCAATTGACCCAAAACACTTTTATTATTTTTTCTGGACCAAAAGAAGACATGGAAGCATTGGGAGGAGACCGGAGGCCGCACGAGGGAGCGAGCACACAACAGGGCGCGCCCAAGGGTTGGCCGTGCCCTGTTATGTGGTGGCCCCCTCGAGCCTCTCCCGGCGCCCCTCTCTGGCCTATAAATTCCAATAAATCCCAAAAACCCTAGAGAGCCTCCCGAAACACTTTTTCCACCGCCGCAAGTCTCTGTTTCGTCGTGTGCCCATCTGGAGCCCTGTTCCGGGGCCCTGCCGGAGGGGGTTCGATCACGGAGGGCCTCTACATCAACCTTGCTGCTCCCATGGTGATGTGTGGCTAGTTCCCTACAGACCTACGGGTCCGTAGTTAGTACCTAGATGGCTATCTCTCTCTCTCTCCCCTGATCTTCAATACAAAGTTCACCGCATCTTCGCGATGATCTATTCTATGTAATCACTTTGTGTGGTGTGTTTGTTGGGATCCATTGAATTGTGGGTTTATGTTCAGATTATTCATGAAAAAGATTTGAGTCTCCTCTTATTTGCATTATTATTCTTATTTGCATGATTATTATAGCTTCGTAAATCTCTCTGATCTACTGAAATAGTTTGGCCAACTAGATTGATATTTCTTAAGTGAGAGGGGTGCGTTGTAGTGGGTTCAATCTGGCGGTGCCCTATATCCCAGTGACCGAAGGGGACAAGACACATCTTTCTATTGTTGCCACTAAGGATAAAATGATGGGGTTAATTCATATTGATTGAGTTTTCTTTGTCCACATCATGTCATCGTTCTCCAAGCATTACTCTGTTTGCCATGAACTTAATACTTAGAGATGCAAGCATAGAAGCGCTCATGATGTGGAGTAATAGTAATAGGTGCAGGCAACAGTCGTCCTATTTGCTTATGTACATGATGCCTATATACACATGATCATTGTCGTGAATAAATATTGCATAACTATGCGCTTTTCTATCAATTGCCCAAATGTAATTTGTTTACCCACTATATGCCTACTACATGAGAGATGCCACTACAGAAAACTACCGCCCCCGGGTCTATTCACTTATATATTTACAAAAGATTTCAATACCTGGTGTCGGTGCACTAGTACAGGGGTACCCAGTGCCCCTAACTTATGCACAGGCGGTAGAAGCAAAAACCTGGCCAATGATCAAGACGAAGACTTCAACAAGCTCAACGCGGCAGCCCAAGCCTGGACTACGACGCGCCAAGCACGTCCCCAGCGCTTGCCAGGGGCCAAGACGTGCACACCTCCCAGAAGACCCGGCAAGCCGCTCCCCGGCAGGCGTGAACCAGCCAACCACCGCTCCACCGCATCGCTACGCCTGTCACTTATCGATGCGGTGTCGAGCCCTTGGGCGGCTAATCAGCTCTCGCCAAGCACGTGGCGACACATTGGAATACAAGTTACGCTCGGTTGACACCCGCCCTGCAGTGTGTCAAGACCTTAAGCAACGACCGGCCAAGCGGTGGCAAGAGCTTGCCGGGGATGCACCCCCAAGCGCCACCTAGGCAGGTAATCATGGCATTTTGTCCTAAATGCCAGAGTTAGGTATGATAGCTCTGCTTAGCTATCTAATCGATAGATAATGTCTGTTTTGCCATTGTGGTAACCCCTTGCACTATTAAAGGAGGCCCAAGGCAACCTAGCTCAAGGTTGGGAATTCGAACCCCCGAACACTTGTACTCGCATAGCTGCTCTTTCCCCGACAGCAGTCCTTGCCGGGGTTAGGCGCTCGGCATTCTTCGTGTTCCTCCAGTCAATCCACCAAAAAGCAGGAGTAGGGTTTTACGCTTAGCAGCGGCCCGAACCTGGGTAAAATGCCTGTGTCCTGATCATTGCGCCGTCTCATGCTCTCCGCTCTTCGTGCAACGTGACCCCCCTTGCCGAACCACAAGGGACCTCTGGTCCCATAGGTGATCGTGAGCATCCGTGCCCCAACATCTTTGGCGCGCCAGGTAGGGGGCGTGCATCATTTGCGCGAACCCGAGTTCATGAACGGAGAATCGATCTTCATCATCATCTTCTTCAACAATGGCTCCCAAGAAGAAATCTGGCGCGGCCACACATCCCTCCACTTCGAAGGCTCCCTCACACGCGGCCGCCGGCACCGTAGGCGCCGCGGCGTGCGGGCGAGGCGGGCATCGTGGACGACGCGGTCGGCGTAGGCGGCGCCCCCGTCCAGTCCTTCGCGGCCGGAGATGGAGCAGCAGACGCCGGAGGGGAGCAACTACAACAACAACATGGCGAGCTCGACCCCGACGCCACGGGCAGAGGGAAGATCCGTTCATCACCTCCCCACCGCGCGGATGGCTGAGGCCGCCTCAGCGGCGCCCGGTCCCGTGCGAGCCGTGACCTTCTGGCCGCACCTGTCGCCAGCGAGATTGTTGGGCGTACACCTCGTGCGGAGCGAGACGGGGCGCCCAGCAGAACCGCAGCCCCACAGGATCGGCCCGCTGCCCACCAGAAAGCTCCGGCAAGTGGCGCACGACATCAAGGATGCGGCGACACTTCTCTTGATCCTACCAAGAGTCGAGCAACGTCGCGGTCTGCCTCTTTCGCCATGCCGGGCACCACAGAGGAGGCCATGGCGCGGGTCCAGATGCTGCTCAACTTCATGCCAGCGGCTGATAAGATGGATGAATGGAGAGCCACCATTCAGAGTTTGATCTCTTTCGTTGAAGCCAATAAGACCCAGCATGCAGAGCCATCGCGACGTATGCGAACAGCAGCGGCGGCCCAGGGCGGCGAGCGCGTTGAAGGGGCCACCCCAATGGTGCAATCCCATCCGCGACAACAGGCCCAGAGGCAGCCGCAGCAAGCTTCGCATGCTGACGAGCGCGATGAGGCGTCCATAGTCTCGTCTGGTCCGCGCGACTGCCAGGATCAACGGCGTGTCCTTGAAGACCGGCGGAAAGAAGACGCGCGTATCACCATCGAGCGACGCCGGGAAGCACACCATCAATCCGACAAGCGCAACGGTCCAAACGTCGGCGACCCCGCGCCCAGTGTTGGCGGGTACCTTCCTTACGAGGTTGGTTGCCCTGCCTTCACTAGCGAGCTGGAACGGGTCCGCTGGCCGTCGACCCAAGCTTTCAAGCCTGAGCTACCGGAGAAATACGACGGGAAGCTGAACCCTGCGGAGTTCTTGGGCATTTACACAATAGCTGTTCAGGCTGCGGGAGGAAGAGATGAAAAAGTGCTCGCCAACTATTTCCCTTTGGCGCTCTAGCCAAATGTGAGATCATGGCTGATGCACCTGCCGGAGAATTCCATTTCGTCTTGGGCTGATCTATGCAACGAGTTCGTTGGCGCCTTCACCGGTGGTCATCAAGAACCAGGCCAGCCCAGCGATCTCCAAGTCCTCCCGCAAAAAGACGGAGAAACCTTGAGAAAGTATATCCAAAGATTCAGCCGAGTACACCGCAACATCCCAGAGATCCACCCCGCAGCGGTGATTGCCGCGTTCCACTCGAACGTTCGCAACAGAAGGATGCGAGCCAAGATGAATGTCAAGCTCCCCAAGACTGTCAATGAGCTTTACACCTTGGCGGATAAGTGTGCTCGAGCTGAAGAAGGAAGACGACTTCCAGGGGAAGAGGCGGGCGTCAAAGTGGACTCCGATGATGACTACGATACCCCCGACCCGAAGGGAAGAAATAGGAAGCGCAACAAGAAGCATAAGGGAAAAGCAGTGCTGGCTGTCGAGAGCTCCGGAGACCTCAGTGGAGGCAAGAAGGCGAAAGCCGAAACCCCCGGCAAGGGAGCTGCCGCGTGCGCTGATTGCCGGGAGGCTGCTGCCGCTGAGAAGACCGGGAAGTCCGACGGGCCGTACTGCAAAATTCACCGCACCATGGGCCATGATCTCCAAGAATGCCGACAGGTCAAGCAACTTGTTGAGAAACAAAGGGCCGAGTACGAGAAACGTGACAAGGAAAAAGGCCAGGACGGCGCTGCCGGGAAAGGCCATGGCAGCAGAGGAGGTCGCCGCGGCAAGACCCCGCAGCAAAATGAAAAGCCCGCCAGAGGCCAAGAGAAGAAGGAAACAGATGATATGAGTGAAGATGAGGATGATGATGAGGATTCCAGCGACAGGGAGTTTCAGAAAGCGACCGAAGCCATGTGCGTTGACGGGGGTGCATCCTTGCATTCCTCTTGCCGCCAGCTCAAGCAATGGGCACGCGAGGTCAATGCTGTGGAACCTACTGCGGAATCTAGGAAACCACTCAGATGGTCCCACACGCCTATCATGTTTGACCAAGAGGATCATCCTGACCGTACCACTACGGTCGGATGTTTGCCATTGTTGGTTTCCCCGAAAATCCGCAACCTCAACGTGTCTAAGATGTTAGTTGACGGCGGGGCCGGATTGAACTTGATCTCCCCTAGAGTGGCTGAGAAACTGCAGATCCTTGATGAAGAGCTCAAAGCCATGGGTACATTCCAAGGAATCAACCCCGGCAGGAGCCGACCCAAGGGAAAGATCACCCTGCCTGTGACATTTGGCAGGGAGTTGAACTTCTGAACAGAGAGGATAGTGTTCGACGTCGCCGATATCCCACTGCCTTACAACGGAATCCTCGGTCGCCTGACTCTGGCAAAGTTCATGGCGGCATCCCACTATGCCTACAATACTTTGAAAATGCCAGGGCCCATTGGGGTCATTTCCATCCCATCTGACAAGAAGAACGCGGTTATTTGCATGGACCAGATGTATCGCGATGCGGTAGCAGCTGAAGCCAAAGAAATCCCAGCTCCCGCAAAGGACACAAATAAAATAAAGAAGTCGAGCAAGAACACCGGCAAGGACTCCAGGAAGCGCCTCTTCGGAGTGCGCTGCACCCGACGATGACCTGCCGGGGAGTTCCGCTAGCAAGAAGACCAGGGTCACCTATCCTGAGACGAAGAAAGTCCTGGCAAGGGAGGATGGTACTGGTGGTACCTTCACCATCAGTGCTACCCTTACTGACAAATAGGAAAGCGCGCTTGTTACCTTCCTGTGGGAGAATGTCGATGTGTTTGCCTGGCAACCATCTGACATCCCCGGTGTTCCCAGGGAGGTAATTGAGCACCACCTTGCTGTCTGCCCTCATGCCCGACCCGTCAAGCAAAAGGTTAGGAAACAAGCCTTGGAGCGGCAGCAGTTCATTGCCGAGGAAATCAAGAAGCTTGAAGCAGCTGGTTTGGTCAGAGGGGTACTGCATCCAACTTGGCTGGCAAACACGGTGGTGGTACGAAAGGCAAATGGGAAATGGAGGCTTTGCATAGACTTCACTGACTTGAACAAGTCTTGCCCGAAGGACCCTTTCCCCTTTCCGCGCATAGATCAAATTGTTGATTCCACCTCCGGATGTGACTTGCTCTCCTTTTTGGATGCCTACTCCGGCTACCACCAGATATTTATGACCAAAGAAGATGAGGAGAAGACCACATTCATCACTCCCTGTGGCACGTACTGCTTTGTGCATATGCCCTTCGGGTTAAAGAGTCCTGGTTCGACCTTCGCCAGGGCTATTCAAATTGGTTTTGGACCTCAGCTGCACAGAAGTGTGGAAGCCTACATGGATGACATCGTGGTCAAGACCAAGGATGAAGCCACTCTCATACAAGATCTGGAGGAAACTCTCGCAAACTTGCGCAAGATCAACCTGAAGCTCAACCCTGAAAAGTGTGTGTTCGGTGTCCCATCCGGCAAGCTGCTTGGGTTCTTCGTATCTCAGCGGGGAATAGAAGCCAATCCCGACAAGATCAAGGCAATCGAGCAGATACAGGCACCCAAGACCATCAAAGATATCAGACGCTTGACCGGATGTGTTGCCGCGTTGAGTAGGTTCATCTCCAAGTCCGCTGAGCGCGCCTTGCCGTTCTTCAAAATCCTGAAGAAGGCTGGCCCGATGAAGTGGACCCCGGAGGCAGATGCAGCGCTGCAAGACCTGAAGAAATACCTATCCTCTGCTCCCACCTTGGTCGCTCCTAAACCGCAAGAGCCGTTGCTGCTATATTTGGCAGCAACAAATCAAGTGGTTAGTACAGTGTAACACCCTGGATTTTGCCCATTTCTTTTTCTTTTGATTTTGGTCTGATTTTGCTTTTCTGTGGCTTGGTAGTCTTGGAACCTGGAGGGATCACCCTTGATTCCTCTTCCCTAGTGGCTTGCCAACCTCTAAACCATCCCAAGACCTTGTCATTTCCATCTTGAACCAATCCCAATAATCTTTTTCTTGGGAATATTCCTTTTTCCTATTAAAGGAATAAACCTGTTGCCTTGGGTTGTGAAGCAACCCACATTTCTATCATTCCAAAAATTCCCAAATAATTCTCATAAATTGTTTGGGTCATATCTTCCTCAGATATGTCAAAATACTTTCTTTCCATGTTCAAGAATATTTCACAAATATTCCTTTTCTGATTCTGCCCTAGCTGTCAAGTTGTGAAGCAAGTACCCTTTATATGTGCTTTCTTGCTCTAAAACTTTTTGTGCACTCTTTCCTATCCATATCATTTCCACATACCAAAATTCAACTCAATTTGGATAGTAAATATTTCTTGGCAGATTTCCAAAGTTTCTGATCTAGTGGAAGCTTTGTGAAGCAAGTGCTAGCTAAGAGTATCCAAATGAGTTGAAATTTGGCAAGCATCTTCATATGCTCAAATTAACACTCTCCAAAAAATTTGAGCATCATCCCTTCAACTATGTGACCACAACATCAAATCTTTGTTTCTGGTCATAATTTTGGGTTATGAAGCAACTATATTTTATGTTGCTCTATAATTTCTGAAATTTTACCAGGACATTCTGCTACCTATATAACACCTCTACACAAAATTTGGGCTCATTTAATCCACTCAATAACTCCCTAGAAGTTTTCTAAGATTCTGTCCAGTGGGATGCTGTGTGAAGGAAGTACCATTTTGGTTTATCCAAATGGTATGAAATTTATACAGTATCTTCATATGCTTATATAACTAGCCTCCTCCAAATTTCATCTCAAAGCAATCTCATATGTGAGTGCCACATCAAAGTTTGCATTTCTGACCAGTGGGGTCCATTCTACAGCAAGTACCCTCAAATCTTATCCAAATGGCCCCAAAATTTACCAGGGTAGTCACCTTGGTAGATCATTGCTCCATGCCAAAAACCAGCTCATTTCAGTCAGTAATCTATCCAGAAATCTCTACAAACACCTTTCTGTCAGAAACTTCTTCAACAAGTTTCCCTCACCTCAGAGCCACCTGGCTACTTCTAGCCACTTATTTCACCTATTTAAGCAGAGAGGGAGCTGTTTGACAAGAATTGACACGCAGGAGGGTGCCAGAGATTGTAGTATGCGTGGTGATCACGCAGCCACCGTGCAGAAACGGTGCTCTGCGGCACTGTCCTCGTCGGCTAGCTCACTCCGGCCATCCCTGGCTTGTCTAGGCATGTCCACTGGCTTCACGGTGGCCACGTACCCCTCTCCAGCTCCTTCTCCTCTCCTCTCCCTTCCTCCTCGCGCCACGGCGGTCGCAGCCGCGGCACTGTCACCCCCGTGACCGTCCTCGTCTTCCTCCCCGAACCCTCTCGAGCTCGCCAGTGCAGTCCCCTCCCCTGGAGCTCGTCAGGTCAGCACCACCCAAAGCGTGCCACCTCGCCGAAGCGCCAGTGAGTGGCTAAGGATGCCATGGCGACCGTCCCAATCTCCTCGGCCGCGGACGGCTATATATAGTCGTGGCTTCGAGCCTCCCCGGGCACCCACAGCACCTCCAGCCTCCTCTCCTCCTTCCTAGAACCCCGTCCGTCCACTCAAGCGACCTCGAGGAGCCCTCCCCGGCCGCCATTGCCACCATGGCCGCCGGCCATCCCCGCCTAAATTCCGGCCACCTGGGCCTCCTCCGCTCCTCTAGCTCCATCAGCTGACCACCACCACAACCAGAGGCCCCCACCACCCTCCATCCTCTCCTCTCCCTGACCACGGCGAGCTTCCCAAGCTCCACCCGCAGCCGTGCTCCGCCTCCCTCTCGGCCGGTCTCTACAGAGCCTCCCCGCTGCCGCCGTGGGTACCCACCGGCGCAGCTCGGAGCGTCGCATCCCTCCCGCCGCTCGCCCGGCCCTCTCGAGAACCACGGCCGCCGGAATGAGCGCCGGCGCGCGCCTAGCCGAGCTCCTCCTCTGTTTCGAGAGGAGGGAGATGGATCTGCAGGTGGACCCCGCCTGTAAGCGGCTGTTGGTCCGGGCCCGCGCGAGTAAGTGGAGGGGCAGCGCGGTTGGGCCGGCCCAGTGGAGCCGCGGCAGCCGCGGACTGGCTAGCGCTTGGGCTCTATCCACTTTTGGCCCAAAACAGCCCATCCAGCGCAGTTCCTTTATTCATTTTCCAGAAAAAAAAAACTATTGAGGACCTCCGTGTAATTTAAATATTTACAGATAGGTCCTTGGCAGTCAACCCTTTATATCTTTTTAACCGAGAATCCAAATCAGGTGATTCCAAAGCCCACTTCTTCGTCTCTTCGAGCCCGTCATGTTGGTACCATTTTCATACTATTTTGACACTATGAAAATGACCATTTTACCCTTGGCCGTAAACACTCCCCTCCGAGAGAGAACTGTTTCTGGCAATCATTTCCGCGGACTCTCCGCACTTCTTCCCGATGGTTCCGTCACCCCCAGGCAAGCCACAACCCTCATCTGCATAATGGCATTGCATTATCATAGTTAAACCAATTACTTTAATCGCAAGCATGATTATTTGTAATATGGATTAGTTTATGCAATGTTTGAGTAAATTCTTGAATGAGTGACTACCATGTTGAGGATTGGAGTTAGTAGTTTGCCCCCTTGATGATGCCATGAAGTGGTTGGATTAAGAGATTACTGTCTATGATTATTTTGGGTTTCATCCGGCAGTTTGTGGATATGAGTCAGTAGAAGTGGCTTGAGCTTATTGGTTATTGGATTACTATGACATCGGAGTGTCAGCTATGATGGAACGAGTACTCGGGGATAGGATACATCAGGGTTGATCAAGAGTCACCTGTCCGGACTTATCCGTGCAGCCACATTTGCTGGTATGGGACGGCCTTGACTTGGTTTGGCTTCGTGCTCTTTTATCGGTACCACCAAATAGGGAAGGTTATGCGCGCGTGCTACCCTGGCCCGGTAGGCCGCGATAACCTTATGAGCCCAGTTGAGTTATTTGGATCCAGGTCCCCGTTTGGGACAGTTTGTTTGGCCACGACGGTGCAGGTGTCACGAGGTGACACAGGGGCCACCCAGGGCATGACTCCGAAGGAGAATGATTGTCGGTGGTACGGTAGAGGAGTCACGGGTTAGGCGGGTTTCGTTGGAGCAACGCTGGTCCACCCGAATGGGATCACGAGGCCAGGAGCTCCATGGTGTGGGTAAAGTGCGCAACCTCTGTAGAGTGAAAAATCTATTCGAATAGCCGCGTCCACGGTATTGGACAGTCCGTCCAGGCCTCACTAGGTGGTCAACCGTAACAGTGATAATAATGATGGAAGTACTTGTCTGAGTATGGTAGCAGTTGGGCATCATGCCACTGACAAGTCTTGGTAACATTGTTGAGGATATTCGCTGGATGTTCTTGGAGTGATCACGAGTTGGTCACCAGAGTATAGGGAGAATAGCCTGTTATTGTTATTTTCAGCTATCCCTTTGGTAATGATAAACCTTTACCTAATCTTGATTGCTATGATGTTGTCTTGTCTTAATGCTGATGTTTGTTGTGAGCTTGCGGGTACATTCAAAGTACTCACCTGGCGTGTCATGTCAGTTTGCAGGTCATGCCATGATTGCTTGCTTGTCGAGGATCCCGAGTTTGCAAGCTAGGATACGCGTTCCATCCAGAGTCCCTGCGGAGTGGAGTCCATCACCACCGTCGTTGTTCCGCTGCTAGCGTAGAAATACCCTAGGCGGGCGTAGTATCGCCGTGCCGATGTAATCCATGTACCCTTGTAACCTTATCCATGGTAATAAAGAGCTAATTTGTTCTATGCCAGCAGTGCCGTATTCCAGAAGACTTGTCCCTGGGCTGGAATACGGGGCGTTCCGGTCTCCTCTGAGCCGGGGTGCCACATGCAGCGCTGGTGGCACAGCAGGGGATGGATAGAGATTCAGCAGCCACTGCTGATGCTGCCGGGACCGAGAAAGAAACGTCCATGGTAGGACTCAACATAGATCAGGGGGATCTCAACAAATGGTTGACAGCGAATCCAAAGAAGTGGCAAAGAAGAAAATGGTGCAGCGGCCCGTGTATTTTGTCAGTTCCCTGTTACAGGGGGCTAGGTTAAGATACTCCGGAGTACAAAAGCTGATCTTCGGCCTCATCATGGCCTCGAGGAAGCTGCGCCACTACTTCCAAGCCCATGAGATAACGGTTCTCACCCGTTTCCCGTTGCAACGCATACTGAGAAACCCCGAAGCCACTGGCAGGATAGTTGAGTGGCCATTGGAATTGTCAAGCTTCGGATTAAAGTATGAGAGCACTTCCACCATTCAAAGCAGGGCGTTGGCGGAGTTTATTGCAGAATGCACACCGATGCCAGATGATGAAACTCCAGAGACAATCCTCCCCGGCAAAGAGGCACCCAAGGATTGGACCATGTACTTTGACGGCGCTTTCTCACTCCAGGGGGCTTAAGCAGGTGTGCTCCTCATCGCCCCGACCGGAGAGCACCTCAAGTATGTCGTCCAGATGCACTTTCCCCAGGAGGAAGCCACCAACAATACCGCTGAGTACGAGGGGCTCCTTGCCGGACTTAGAATCTCGGTGGAGTTGGGAATAAAGAGGCTGATCGTCCGAGGAGATTCTCAACTTGTGGTAAAGCAAGTCAACAAGGATTACCAGAGCCTGATGATGGAATCCTATGTGGAAGAGGTGAGGAAATTGGAGGAGCACTACGATGGGCTGCAAACAGAGCATGTGCCGCGAGCAGAAAACAACATTGCTGACCATCTATCGAAGTGCGCTGCGCAGAAGCTTCCTGTGGAACCAGGAACCTTTGTTCTCCGCCTCACTCAACCATCAGTGTCCCCATCAGCGATGTCCAAGAAGAGAAGAAAGCTGAACTCCGGCAAGCATTTCCCGGCAGAGCTTCCCGAAGCCGCTGGTAGAGAAGCTGTCGGGGAAAATCCTGTTCCGGTTGACGAGCAGCTCCCTCCCGCAGGACCTCAGGGTCTAGCAGTTGAGACAAGCGCTCCCGGAGACGAGGAGATGCCTTTAGTCCTTGTTGTCGAGCCACAGGCTCCAACCTGGGCGCAGCATATAGTCCATTTCCTTCAAACAGGAGAACTCCCCGAAGAGCAAGAGGAAGCCGAAAGAGTAGCCCATCGGTCAAGTATGTACCAGTTTGTCGATGACACCCTGTACAGAAGACAGCCGAACGGTGTGAAATTAAGGTGTATCTGCCGGGAGGATGGACTGAAGCTGTTGGCGGAGATTCACGGAGGAGTATGTGGTTCCGACATTGGATCAAGGGCCCTTGCCGGGAAAGCTTTCCGGCAGGGTTTCTATTGGCCCACTGCCCTCCAGGACGCTACTGAGCTGGTCACCAAATGTGAAGCCTGCTAGTTCCATTCCAAGAACATCCATTAACCAGCAGAAGTCCTTCAAACAATCCCTCTATCCTGGCCATTCTCGGTCTAGGGGCTCGATACCTTGGGCCCCTTCCCCCGTGTTGTCGGGGGCTTTGAGTTCTTGTTCGTGGCAACCGACAAGTTCACAAAGTGGCCTGAGGTGGAACTAGTGAGAAAGGTGACTGCACAAGCAGCTGTCAAGTTCATGAAAGGACTGGTGTGCCGCTTTGGAGTGCCTAACAGAGTGATCACCGACAACGGCACCCAGTTCACGAGCCGCGCCTTCATGCAATATATCCAAAACCTTGGAAGCAAGGTCTCCTTCGCCTCTATTGGTCACCCGAGGAGCAACGGGCAAGTCGAGAGGATGATGAAGTGCTGCGAGGACTCATGACAAGGACTTTCGATAAGTTGCGGAAGAGCAGCAGGCGCGGGATAGATGAGCTGTCGGTGGTTCTTTGCTCCCTCAGAACAACACCAAATCGAGCTACCGGCCAGATGCCCTTCTCCCTAGTGTATGGGGCGGAAGCAGTGCTCCCCACGGAACTCATATACGGGTCCCCTCGAGTGCTTGCCTACGATGAAGTAGAGCAACAACAGCTGCCGCATGACGATGCCACGCTCCTTGAGGAAGACCGTCTCCGGGCTGCTGTACATGCTGCACGTTACCAGCAAGCTCTGCGCCGCTACCATAGCCGCAGGGTTCACGCCCGGAGCCTTGAGGAAGGCGACCTTGTCCTTCGGCGTGTTTAGTCCGCCAAGGGTACAAACAAGTTGACGCCGAAGTGGGAAGGCCCTTACCGGGTAGTACGAGTCACCAGACCTGGCGCAGTCCGTCTGGAGACCGAAGATGGCACCAAGGTGCAGAACTCATGGAACATTGAGCATCTTCGTAAGTCCTACCCGTAAGGCGCGGCTGCCGGGCTCAGTTCCCGGCAGCCACCTTTTGTACAAGCCTTGCCGATGTTGCATGTAACCCTTTGTACAAAGCCAGGCGCAGACCCTGTGCAACAATAATAAAGCTAGGCATTGCATCATATCATCATCCTTACATGCTCATTATGCATTTTTATGACTACAATGTTAGCGCTTTTAAGTTATAAAGATTTGCTAGAATGCTTGACGAAACCGTAATCTTTGTTACTGTCCTCACCCTACATGTTTTACCATCGAGAAAACAAGGAAGGGAAACAAAGGAACAAAGATGGTGGCTCATCACACTCGAAAAGAAGATACTGCTTGGAAAAGATAAGTATATCGCATATTTCCAGTTCAGTACTTCTCGATTTTTCAAGGAAACCCTTAGTATCTTCCTTACTGCGAGTTGTGGAGTCATCCACGTGGTGAAAGCCCTTGTCGGGACGAGCTGTCCCCCTGTCTTTGTTATAAGGGTGACAAGCGCCGATATCGACAAGGAGCTCTGCCGGGGAACAACGCCAGCCTGTTGCCGGGGGCTCGTTCCCCCACTTTGGCACTCGTGGTTTGAATGATGACCCGGGAAGTAGCTCCATGCGGCAGAGACAAAACATGCTAATGTAGTATAAATAAGGAAAGGAAAAGGATAGTACTTGCGGGAAGAAAATAGCATTCTATTCTCATTCATTTTCGATACAAATGGGATGAAGATTACACGAGAGGGCACCTCTTTCTAATAACTCTTTATTTGGCTTTCACCCCTAGGAGCAGATTACAAAAAGAAAGAGAGCAGTGGGAGGCCCCCAACAGAAGCCCAGCCTGACCCCGTCAGGACCAGCATTGCGCAGACGGTAGTCCCACCGGAAAGGAAGACAAAGCCGAAGTCCACGAGCCTGTCGGGGTCCAGCTGAGAAGAAGAGGCGGCACCCAAGTCAAGAACCCCCGGCAAATCGCTCTATCGGGAGGAGGAGGAGGAGCGCGATGACAGTGATGGTGCGACCGACGGTCAGCTGGAGCCCAGGTCATCGTACTCCTACTTGATGGCCTGGGACTCATCGTCGTCATTTTCGCCGACACTGTCCTCCTCGAGTGATATAGGAGCTTTCGGCATTGCTCGAGCTCTCCTCGCAGCAGCCAAGACGGGCGCCCGAACGCCCGTAAATCTTGACGGAGAGCAGGTCGGCCTCCATCATCTTGAAGCGGAGGACGTGCCCATCCATGAGGTTGTGGGTGCGGGCAAAGGTTTTCCACCCACGCCTGAGAAGCATGACGTGACGCTCCGGGTACTTGACATACACCCGCGCAGCGCCATTACAGCAACCATGCGCCCGCAGCCACAGGGCGTGTCGCTTGTCAACCTCCATCACCCTAGTGAAAGGGAGAGGAAGGCGCAGGTCGCCTCGGAGAGGACCACGTAGCTTGATGACGAACTCCAGCGCCGTTCCCTCGGCGTGGGTCTCCTCAAGGGGAGGGTCTAACGACGGAGGAGGAAGAGAAGTGTGACACCCCCAATTTTGACCGTACGCTAATCATACACGCAAATGCGTACGACCAAGATTAGGGACTCACTAATCAATATCACAACACAACACTAGACACAAATTTAAAGTCATACAGCTTCATATTACAAGCGGGGCCTCGAGGGCTCGAATACAAAGCTCGACAAGCACGAGTCAGCGGAAGCAAATAATATCTGAGTACAGACATAAGTTAAGCAAGTTTTGCCTTAATAAGGCTAACACAAACATAAGCAGCAGATCGAAAGAGGCGAGGCCTCCTGCCTGGGAGCCAACCTAACTACTCCTGAGCATCGGCACTCTCCACGTAGTAGTAGGCTCCAGCGGTGGTGTAGTAGTCATCTCCGGCGTACTCCATCTCCTGGTCTCCGTCATCTGAACGTGGTAATCGTATCGAGGGGGAAAGAGAATGCAAAGCAGCGGTGAGTACTCATCCAAAGTACTCGCAAGACTGACATCAGAACTATGCTAAGTATGCATCATTATCAAGGAAATGGGGTTATATCTGGACTGACTGCAGAAAGCAAGAATGAGGGGGGGAAGGCCTAGTCCTATCGAAGACTAGCATCTTCAAAATCTTGCAGCATTAGAAGAGTGTAGATTGGTAACTCATATATAACAATATCATTGTAGCAATTTTATTAAGTAACCACGCCCAGAGATTCTTCCTCGACTCCCGCGAGAAAGCAATCTCGGAGCCAACATTTTATTTCAAGTCATCACTTTTAGTTATATTAGCTCGGGATACAACTCCAAGTCGTCCTGTTACCGTGGACACGGCTATTCGAATAGTTAACTTCATCCCTGCAGGGGTGCACCACGTTTTCCATCACGCTTGATCACCTTTGGCCGGACACACTTTTCTGGGTCATGCCCGGCCTCGAAGATCAATACGTCGTCACCCTACCTAGGCTCAACAGAGAGGCCAGCCCGCCGGTCTAAATCCTAAGCGCGCATGGGTCATGGGCCCACTCACCCTTTGCGCTCCTGCACGATGCGTGGGCGGCCGGTGTCAGTCCTGTCACCTCTTAATACAAGACGGTGCTTTACGCGGGCCACCCGGGCACGCGCCGCTCCATTGCTGACGTCCGAAGAGCTTCGGCTGATACAACGACGCCGAGTACCCATAACTTCTCCCACGTGAAGGTTAGTGCGAAAAGGTCAAATGACCAACTCAGATCAAATACGCAAACCATTAGCATTTTATTAATTGCGGTGACGAGCGCGATACACGATATGTGGTCCCGTCGCCCTGTCTCGAGGTCTTGTGGCAAGGGCCAAGAATGCCCGGCCACGCCCCGTCGTATTACACCAACACCCTTTGGTCATCCTGACCTCATCATGTATCCTCCGGTCATCCTGACCTGCTCATGTATCAACAGTAAAGTAAATGTTACCGTGTGTCTGTAACACCAATGGGAAAACCGAGGAATCACCCTCGATGGATCCCACTCAATGTAACCGTCAAGGTGACCAGAGAGGATTCACCCTCGATGGTCTACGCTTGAGGGGTTGCATGACAGAGTCGTCGTCGGGAGTGGTGAAGGAGGAATCACCCTCGATAACCATGACCGACTAGCTGCACTACAGAGTTAGCATCTTGAGTACTTCATGAGGTGTCACCCTCGGTACTCGATAGTAGCTCTGCAGAGTCGTACAACTAAGGGGTGTGCGGTGAAAGTGACGGGCATGGCTGGTCGGTCGGTTGACCGAGTCTTCGAGTCGTCGAGTCGTCGATGAAGAAGCAAGGGCAACTGGGACTAAGGGGGTCACAGGGGATTCATTGATCAACCTATACTAAGCAGTTGATTTAATAGCAGGTATAGTAGCAGTTTATCAAAAGCAGGCTATGCATCAGAATAGGAGCTAACTAATACAGTAGCAAAATCTAATGCAAGAATAAGAGGGAAAGAATTGGGCGATATCGGAATGCTCAAGGGGGGGGGGTTGCTTGCCTTGCTGCTCTGCTGCAAAGGCCTGATCGTCAACGGTGTAGTCGTACCCGGCAGCAGCGTCAGTCTCGGGGTCTACCGGTAAGAAGAGGGGGGGGAGAAACAATAAATATAAAGCAGACAAATGCATCACGATGCATGACATGGCAATATGCAGAGCTAGGCATGCACTAACGCAGTATTACACGTCGCAGGCGGGTCGGAAGAATATCTGACGATATTTTCCGGGTCTCGGGCTACTACCGGACAGACGAAACTGATGGAAAAGTTCCATGTTCGTTATGATAGGAGCACGTGACAGACGAACGGACCGCGTATTCAGAACCGTGGGATTTTTCTGAACAACTTTCATGTATAAAATATTTTCATCCGAGTTACGGATTATTTAATATTAATTTTTAAAGTTTTATAATATTCAGAAATTAACAGAATTAATTTAATTCGAAAAAGTAATTATGACGTCATCAAGACAGCATGATGACGTCAGCAGTCAACAGGGGGGTGGCCTAGCCAATCTGTCCAGTGGGCCCCACCTGTCATACTCACAGTTTAATTAAAGTTTAATTAACATTAATCAGATTTAATTAAGGGGGTGTGGGACCCACATGTCAGCGACTGTTACACTAAACTGTTGATTAATTAAGATAATTAACTAAATCCCTGATTAATTAATTAATTAATTAATGTAATTATTATTATGAATTTCATTTCTATTTTCAGGGGGCTGGGCCCGTCTGTCATTGGGCCAGCCCCATACACACATACACAATGCACACACAACGCACGGACACACCCGCACGGCCGTGGCCATGCTCAGCGGCAGCGGCGGGCCACGCAGGTGGTCGTCGGCAGGAAGGGGCGGCCGCAGGCGCGGGCAACGGTGGTGGGGCGAAGCGGGGCGCGGGCGACGAGCGGGCGCAGGCTAGCACGGGCGCGGTGGCCAGCGGCAACAGCGGGGCCGGTTACGACGCGTGCGGGGGGGCACGGGGGCCGCGGTGGCCATGGTCGGCGCGCGGGGGCCGCGGGTGGCACGCGGGCCGGTGAGGCCAGTCGCAGCGGCGAGCGGCGGCGGCAGCTCGCACGGGGGGGGGAGGCGGCTAGTGGGGCCGCGGTGGCGACATGCGCGGGTGGCGGGCAGCGCTAGCGACGGGGCACCAGAGCGTGCGGCGGGGCGGTACACATGGGGAGAGAAGGGGGAGTGCGAGCGCGGCTCTCAGGCGATGTAGGGGTCAGGCAGCGGGCTCGGGGGCGAGGTGCGACGACCGGCGGCGGTTGCGGTGACGGCGGGAAGGCGATGAGGAAGAGGGGGCACGGTCCGGCGAAGGGGGGGAGGAAGCAGGGCGGTGACGGGCTCTGGTGGGGAGGGGGCGTGGTGGAGGGCGCCGGCGCAGGGAGGCGCTGGGGCGACGGGCTCTGCCCCGATCCAAAACTGGATTGGGAGGAGAGGGGGGTGGAGGTGTGAGCGAGGTGGGGAGAGTGGGGGCGACCAGGGTGGCTAGGGTTTGGGGGAAGGGGTAGTATAGCCCAGACTTGGGACGACCTGGTGGCCAACTGGGTCGGTGGCCCAGTAGGGCCGAGGGGGGGGTGTTCTCTTTTTATTTTTTAAAGCTTTCCTTTTTTTTAAACTTTTCTTTTATATAAAAAGCATTCGGTTTTAATAGCTTTAGTAATAAAATACCCTTTTTAAAATTAAGTGAACATGCCCAATATTTATATTGCAAACTTTGGCATAGCCACAATAAATTTGGAGGTCCTTTGAAAACAATAAGAAATATTATAATCCAAAAGGCATTTAATAAATGTTTTGGGCATCTGTTAAATTGTTTTAGGGGCACCTGATCACTTGATAAAAAGTTGTTACCAATTTTATAAAAGCCTACTGAATATTTGGAAAATATTCATGATTTGTATTTACTGATTTGCAAAACTTTTAAATCCACTTTTCAAATGAATTTTGAAAATCATTAGGAAATTTAAGTGAGGTTTGATTCCATTGATGATCAAACATGGTTTAGCAAAACATCGGCTTAATCCTTATGATCACTGTAGCTTAAACACAAGCATTACTGTAGCACCAAATCCAGGGCGTTACAAGAAGCGATGCACCGTCTCCCCCGACCACGGGCTCCACGTCGACTATGGCCCCTCCCAGCTCCTCCGCCGCGCGCACTCGAGCCACCCTCCGCTTCCGCGGCTGAAGCGGTGGCATGATCCTGACGGTAACCCCTCACCGTTGAGGCGAAGGCCGGAGGCCGCCCTCGTCCCCTAGGCATGCTAGGGGCAAACGCGGCTCAAGACAAAGAAGCAGAAGGGCGAGCTCTGTGGGTTTGCACTCAAGGAGGAAGAAAGGATGGATGAGCATTGCCCCTCGCGACCCCCAATTTATAGGGGAGAGCGCGGGGGCTGGCTCTCCTCCACTCCAAAGGTCGCCGCCCATCTCCACCAATTCAATCGCCCACGATCACGGGCGAACAGGTAACCGCCCCATTGCTCCAATCCATGGCACTGCGGTTTCTGCCACGATCAGTACTTTAAGTCATGCGCGCCCGTCGCTAACTCCCCTGTATGCATGCGGCGCGCGTGGCGGAAACGGCCTGAGGTGGTGGGTCAGTGCTGACCAATAAATTGGCAGCTACTCCCTCACATTGGGCGCCTGTGCATGAAATTTGGGCCTGACCCAACGGCACTTGGTGAGCACGTGTGGGCCAGTCCCGGGGGCTCCTGTCGGTGCACTAGTACAGGGGTACCCAGTGCCCTGACTTATGCACAGGCGGTAGAATCAAAAACCTGGCCAATGATCAAGACCAATACTTTGACAAGCTCAACGCGGCAGCCCAAGCCTGGACTGCGACGCGCCAAGCACGTCCCCGACGCTTACCGGGGACCAAGACGTGCACACCTCCCAGAACACCCGGCAAGCCGCTCCCCGGCAGGCGTGAACCAGCCAGCCACCGCTCCACCACATAGCTACGCCTGTCACTTATCGATGCGGTGTCGAGCCCTCAGGCGGCTAATCAGCTCTCGCCAAGCACGTGGCGACACATTGGAATACAAGTTATGCTCGGTTGACACCCGCCCTGCAGCGTGTCAAGACCTTAAGCAATGCCCGGCCAAGCGGTGGCAAGAGCTTGCCGGGGATGCACCCCCAAGCGCCACCTAGGCAGGTAATCATGGCATTTTATCCTAAATGCCAGAGTTAGGTACGATAGCTCCGCTTAGCTATATAATCGATAGATAATGTCTGTTTTGCCATTGTGGTAACCCCTTGCACTATAAAAGGAGGCCCAAGGCAACCTAGCTCAAGGTTGGGAATTCGAACCCCCGAACACTTGTACTCGCATAGCTGCTCTTTCCCGGACAGCAGTCCTTGCCGGGGTTAGGCGCTCTGCATTCTTCGTGTTCCTCTAATCAATCCACCAAAAAGTAGGAGTAGGGTTTTACGCTTAGCAGCGGCCTGAACCTGGGTAAAATGCCTGTGTCCTGATCGTTGCGCCGTCTCATGCTCTCTGCTCTTCGTGCAACGTGACCCCCCTTGCCGAACCACAAGGGACCTCTGGTCCCATAGGTGATCGTGAGCATCCGTGCCCCGACACCTGGCTGCCATTTATTTACTTTTATGTTGCAATTTACTTTATTCAAATGTCATCTACACACTTCATTTGCTAGAAAATAACGAGTCCAAGGGGATTGACAACCCTCTTGCCAGCGTTGGGTGCAAGTGTTTGCTTCTTTGTGTGCAGTCGCTGAATACGGGGGTTGCGTGCTACTCCTATTGGTTCGATAAACCTTTGTTGTCACTGAGGGAAATACTTATCTATACTGTGTTGCATCACCTGTTCCTCTTCACGGAAATCCCAAATGCAGATTACAAGTAACAGTCCTCTCGGACATTGGTTGCCAAGGCTTTCCGAGCGGGGTTTTACTGGCCACATGCCAATGTAGCAGCGAGAGATATCGTGGATCAGTGTGTCGGGTGCCAGTTCTACAAGAACCAGTACCACAAGCCCGAGTCAGCGCTGAAGATGATTCCATTCACCTGGCCTTTTTCTGTTTGGGGACACGACATTGTCGGGCCCCTGCGAACCGGGTCGAGTGGTTTCACCCATCTATTAGTGGAGGTGGACAAATTCACCAAATGGGCAGAAGCTAAGCCCGTGAAGGGCCTAAGTTCAGCGACTGCCATCAGCTTCATCAGGTAGATCATCTTCAGGTTTGGAGTTCCCCATAGCATCATCACGGATAATGGGTCTAACTTTGACTCGGATGAATTCTGTGAATTCTGTTATACCCAGGGTACCCGGGTCGACTATGCCTCCGTGGCTCACCCACAGTCGAACGACCAAGCAGAGCGGGCGAATGGGACGATCATGCAAGGGCTAAAGCCATGTCTCATGAGAGACCTGAAGCACACTGCAGGAGCCTGGGTCGATGAATTGCCGTCAGTACTGTGGGGTTGCGAATGATCCCAAATCCGTCCACAAATCACACCCCTTTCTTCATGTGTATGGGTCCAAAGCCATCTTGCCGAGTGACTTGCAGCACAATTCCCCCTGAGTGGAACTTATTCTGAAGCTGAAGACGAGTAAGCACAGCATGATGGTCTAGACCTCCTGGAAAAATAAAGGGAGCGAGCCCTCATCAGATCAACACTTTATCAGCAGGATTTGAGGCGCTACCACGACAGACAAGTCAGGGCGCGCGCCTTTCAGGAAGGTGATCTCGTCCTCCGACTGGATCAACAAAAATCTCACAAGCTTGCACCTTCATGGCAAGGGCCTTTCGTAATCTCCAAAGTCCTCAACAACGGAGCCTATAGGCTCTACAACTTCAAGAAGGAAACGAAAAAGCCCCGAGCTTAGAATGCGGACCTACTCCACAAGTTCTTCATTTAGAACAAACAAAAACTTTTTCATTTCTGTAATGAATTTCAGAGTGATTTTGATGAATAAAAAGTCTACTTTTGTTGTACTTTATCAAAATTTGTCAAAATTTCATTTTTCTCACTCCGTTGATTTCCATAACATGACCCATTGCCCCCAGTGGCTGAAACGACTTAGCTATGAACCTGATTTCACCTAAGTTCGGAAATCGTGAGTGTGGAAGATTTCCACACTCAGGGGCTTAGCTGCGACCTCACTGTCGTCTAAGCTAGAACGTTCCGAGCGAGGAAGATTTCCTCACTGGGGGGCTCCACTGCGAACCTGATTTCGCCTGAGCTCTAAACGTTCCAAGTGTAAGAAGATTTCTTCACTCCGGAACCTTAGCTGCGATGCTGACTTCGTCTAAGTAATAAAAATCTTGAGTGCGTAAGATTTCCACACTCAGGGGCTTAGCTGTGATCTTGCTGTCGTCTAAGCAAGAACATTCTGAGTGAGGAAGATTTCCTCACTCGGGGGCTCCACTGCGAACCTGATTTCGCCTCAGCTCTAAACGTTTCATGTGTAAGAAGATTTCTTCACCTGGGAACCTTAGCAGCGAACCCCACTTCGTCAAGTGATAAAAATCCTGAGTGTGGAAGATTTCCACACTCAGGGGCTTAGCAGCGACCTTGCTATCGTCTAAGCTAGAACGTTCCGAGCCAGGAAGATTCCCTCACTCGGGGGCTCCGCTGTGGACCTGATTTTGCCTGAGCTCTAAACGTTTTGAGTGTAAGACGATTTCTTCACTCGGGAACCTTAGCTGTGAACTTGACTTCAAGTGATAAAAATCCTGAGTGTGGAAGATTTCCACACTCAGGGGCTTAGACGCGACCTTGCTGTCATCGAATCTAGAACGTTCCGAGCGAGGAAGGTTTCCTCACTCGGGGGCTCTGCTGCGAACCTGATTTCGCCTGAGCTCTAAACGTTCTGAGTGTAAGAAGAATTCTTCGCTCGGGAACCTTAGCTGCGAACCTGACTTCGTCTACGTGATAAAATCTTGAGTGTGGAAGATTTCCACACTCTGGGGCTTAGTTGCGACCTCGCTATCGTCTAAGCTAGAACGTTCCGAGCGAGGAAGATTCCCTCACTCGGGGGCTCCGCTGTGAACCTGATTTCGCCTGAGCTCTAAACGTTCCGAGTGTAAGAAGAATTCTTCGCTCGGGAACCTTAGCTGTGAACCTGACTTCGTCTACATGATAAAATCCTGAGTGTGGAAGATTTCCACACTGTGGGGCTTAGCTGCGACCTCGCTATCGTCTAAGGTAGAACATTCCGAGCGAGGAAGATTTCCTCACTCAGGGGCTCCACTGCGAACCTGATTTTGCCTGAGCTATAAACGTTCCGAGTGTAAGAAGATTTCTTCACTCGGGAACCTTAGCTGCGAACCTGTCTTCGTCTAAGTCATAAAAACCCTGAGTGTGGAAGATTTCCACACTCGGGGGCTTAGCTGCGACCCTACAGTCGTCTAAGCTAGAACGTTCCAAGCGATGAAGACTTTCTTGCTCGGGGACTTTGTTGCAAACCTGATTTCGCCCAAGTCCTCGCTCCGAATGCGAGCATGACTCGCACTCGGAAACTTAGCCGCGGCCCGGCAGTCGCCTACTTTATGGGATACCCCGAGTAAGGTCTCACCCGCACACGGGGACTCGGCCTAACCCGTTCAAGGCTCGAGTGAAAGACATTCAAAAATTCAAATGAAAACAAATCAAATAAACTACAAAGTGTTCGGAGCAACGTTTCAAATGGCAGGAGCCCCAGGCTCACTTAAGGTTCACCAGTTACATCAACTACTCGGCATTCCGAGGCGGATCAAATTTGAAGTTTTTCCGAGGATCACTCGGCTGGCGGAGGAACTGCTGCGTCAACGAAGGTGTCGAGGTCGATGCCGTCTGTGATCCGGGTGGCAGCCTCCGGGAACGGCTCCATGAAGTCTTCGACTTGGCGTGCTTTCTATTAATGACCTTGAGCGACTTCAGTTTCTCCTCCTCCACGCCCTTGCAATGGATTGAGATGAGGGAAAGGGCGACATCGGCTCTGCACCGGGCTCAGAACTGCCCATACTTGGTCCATGATGGACTCCAAGTCACTCGGAACCTCCTCGCCAGGAATGATCTCTTGGTCAATCCTCTTGACAGCTTCACGGAGCCGGTTGAGGTAGCTCAGCACGTGCTCAATGCGTTCCTCCAACCGAAGAACGGCCAAGGCTGAGCGATCCCTGAGGAGTTGCCGAGATGGGTCTAGTTCCTTTTCAATCCTCTTAGTCTTGGACCCGACGTCATTGCAGAATTCTGGTCGAGGAAGAATAAAGAAAAACATAAAAATAAGCAAGACGCCAAAGGCTAAGCAAACGTCACTTGGGTGGGCGAATTACCTTTGAGCTTCTCACTCATTTCCTCGTCGAACTCCTCAACGTACTGCTCCGGCTCAAGCTTTTTAGTGGAGAGAAGCTTGTACTTCGATTCCCACTGGGCGTAATGCTTCTTCAGCCTAGCAAAGTCCTCGGACTCTGAACAAGTTGAAGGTTTTCACTACGAACATCTGGCGAGGCAAGTTCAGTCAGATTGGGAGAAAGAACGGGATCCAAGGGGAAGTCGGACGAGATTTGCTTACCTCCGAGTGAGCGCTTCTCTTGCTCCAAACACGTGCTCTTGGCCTTCTCAGCCTCCAGGATGATCCTGGGGCCATGCACCTGTAGGGGAACGCAGCAGAAAACAAAAATTTCCGACCTACGTACCAGCCCAGGATCACTATGGAGACTGCATACAAGGTTTGATCTTTTTCGTTACCGACTCGTAGCGCAGCGGAAGTAGAGTCGATGACGATCGGCGGTGCAGATCCCCGCAGCTAGGATTTACAACCTCCCAACCGCGAGGATGTACTCCCACGTCAGCTCACCGGACGGATCTCCGGGCAGCCCTTCGGGAGGCATCGGGACAGTCCCTCGGATAGTCCCACCGGACGGATCCTCGGACAGCCCTTCGGGAGGCCCCTGGACAGTCCCTCGGATAGTCCCACCGGACGGATCCTCGGACAGCCCTTCGGGAGGACACCCGAAACACAAACTGTAACTCGGACAGCCCTTCGGGAGGCACTCTCGAACTAAGACCGAAACTACGATCTCTCTATAGAGTTGCACACATACGGTGTCATCTATCCGGCAGGGCTTCGCCGTCCAGAACTAGTTCCCACCGGAACCCAGACAGCCTTTCGGCTCTACGAAACTATTTCGCTGGGAGGGAGAGAGAAGCCAGAAATGTCATGGCATGTGTATGTGAGAGCAAGGATGTAGCATATGGGGCTGCCTCCTCCCCTCTATTTATAGGAAAAACAAGGGGTAGGATGGGCATATCCAAAATGCCATGTCATCCCAAAATATCTTGGGAAGATATTTGTGGAAAGCCAACTTCCAACCATATCCATAAATCTGATTTCACTATTCACGACGACATTTTTCAGCGTCTGATCGAACTGAAAATATTCATGTGGGCTTAGAACATTTCCAGTACCCACCAAAATAATTTTCAACGCGAGCCGGAACAATTCCGGTTTAGTGATTTTCATCTGCGAAAAGCATCTGAAGCGGTTTCGGCAGCTCCGGAACATTTCCGGTTTTCATTCCGGAAAATTCCAGAAAGTTTCCAGAATGATTCTGGCACCCTCCAAGAATTATCAGGCATGTGCCGAAACCAATTTGACTTTATGGTGTACTCCGAAACAACTTTTCGGTTTAGTGATTTTCATCTGTGAAAAGCAACTAAAGCGGTTCCGGCAGTCCGGAACATTTCCGGTTTTTGTCTCTGAAAAATCTCAGAAGTTACCGGAACAATTCTGGTACCTTCCAATAATTTCCAGGCATGTGCCGAAACCAATTTGACTTTATGGAATACCCTGAAACAACTTTTCAGTTTCACCGGAACTATTCCGATATCCTCTCCGGAACGTTTCCGTTTCGTCCGAAACTTTTTCGGTGAATTTCTCTCAGACTCCCCGTCTAGTATTCAGCAGATAGATGACCCTTAAGCGTGTGACCCTATAGGTTCGGTGAAGTATAGACATGACCCGGAACACTTTCCGATCAATGATCAACATCGGAGCCGTGGACACCCATATTGACCCCTATACCCACACGAATGAATATTCGAGTGAACCTCCAGTTGCCGTGTGCTATTCCTGTTGCTTCGCGATATGTTACAAATACCCGAGGTGAGAAACATCGGCATCCTCGTGGATCAACACTTGTCCACAATGCCAGTTACCTCGTTGCCGGTATTGTTCTCTTTTCTCGTTCCCGTGTTCCGGCATCCCTGTGATCAAATCACCCTGTGTCTGGCCAGACGATGATGGATACCGTAACACCGAGAGGGCCCAGAGATATCTCTCCATCGTCGGAGGAGCAAATCCCAATCTTGAGCTATCAAGTCCCTTGACATACTTTTCCATGAACCCGTAAGCCGCCGTAATAGCCACCCATTTACGGATGACGTTTAACAAACCCCAAAGTTCATGAAGCAAGCATGAAGAAACTCGACACTCTCATGGTCTAAGGAATTATGCAAACATTAACTTCTCTGTGTTATTAACCATAAACTTATGACGAATGTATCTCATAGCATAACATCAATCGGGTCGATTCAACACAAGTGTTCTACCAACAATTGTGCCCTCAAAATTGCCGGCATAGCCATGCCCATGATCAGGAAAACAGGATCATCATGCAATACTTGAGCCAGTCATAGAGGCTTGACTAGGGATACATTTTACCGTTTATTATCCCACACGTGCATATGAGTCTTCCTCCGAGCCTCGTGGTTATTGTAGACTCGAGAACCATAGCAGTTATAGCATGGAACATAAACCTAATTATGAACAGGGAGATAATCAATAACATTTATTATTGCCTCTAGGGCATATCTCCTACAGACTCCCACTTGAACTAGAGTCAATAATCTAGTCAATGCTAATGCACTTTACACCTATGGCATACTGGTGTAAAATATGCTTCGCATGTGGTATAGCCTGATGTCCAACGGATCTGACGACTTCAGCTCTGTGTGTAACTTTGCATATCCTTGCGTTTTCACGCTTTCACAAAATTCATATTTTGTCTGGACTTGGCCTTGCATATGTGTGAATCATTGGTCGAAACCTGATTCCTCAGACTGAGCTATGGAGCAACTATCTGCAATAGTGTCCCATAGACCAAAGTCATCTTGGAACCATACTAAGTTCATGAATGAACTATATGATTCAACAACTTCTTTGTCGCTTCTTAAGCATCAACATACTTAGCCTTTGTTATAGAATTCGCCACAGTATCTTGTTTGGAACAATTTCCAAATACCGTGCCACCATATTGTGTATCACACAAAACCCTCAATTTAAATCGAAAATCGCATGGAGCATTGATGAAGACTGTATTGATGTAATCACTTACAACGAGCACTTCATAATCTCTACTTGCGAGAAAACATGTCATCAACACTACTCTTAGCACTTAATGACATCTTTCACTGTTGTCCCATGATCAGTACTTTGATCACTATGGTATCTATACTCGCAACAACTTTGGAGTATTGGACATATCTGGTTGTTTTTACATACCATGGAATACATGATTAATCCAAACACAAGAGTGTGTGGAATCACCATCATGTATTTTGCTCATCAGTGTTTTGAGACACCGAGTCTTGCAAAACCCTTTCCATGTGACTTCGGCAAGAATCACTCCTTGGCGTTTTAAATGCTAAAAGGTTTTAGCACCTTGTCAATATGTATTCATAGCTTAGCCCCATTAGGTAAATCTATCTCCATAGATCATCATGCCTAATATTAAGGCTATTTAGCCTAAGCACTTCATCGAAAAACTATTTTCAAATGAAGTCCTAATTCGTGTCAAGAAATTTATTTTCAATTAACAATGTGTCAAGTACACAAGGTTTTTAGAAATATTATTATGCTCCCACTTACTTTCTTGAATCACAAGCATCTTCGTTACCCATTTGATGAAGTCAAACTCTTTTGACCATTTCATCAAAAACGAAGATTCCAACTCCACTTTGCTCTCTTCTGTCCATCGCTGGAACTCTGAAGTTTGCATACTTACTAGCATCCTCTGGATCGACAAATTACTTTGGACTGTATCACATACAAGTCCTAGGTTTCATTCCCATCAGATGGAAATCCTTTTGTCATCCATGTTTCATATCTCATGATTGAAATATGTATTAATTGCTAGTTCAACCCGAACCGACTTCAAGCATCGCTACGGTGAGACAATCTCATCGTAGTCAACTCCTTGAACTTGTTATTGCAACAAGTCGAGCTTTATGGATAAAACATTTTATCCGTATCAGTTTTTAGTTCCATAAATATTCGTTAGACTCTAAGTCTTCCGAAAGGTGTATCAAGATTTTAATCTTGAATCACTTATATGGAAACTATCTCGGATTGTATTGGCATTTAGCCAATTCTGGAGTCAGGGCCCATCAACGCTTCCTTGTGTATTGTAGGTATACTGTTGTCTAACAACAATATCTCGTTTGCGCACCTGATAGGTTTGCACGAGCTTTGCCTACGTGGTTTAGCTGCAAGTTTGACCGAAGTCCATACATTTTATTGTAGAGACTTCCGTATCAGTCGCAGTAGGAAACTCCGGAATCACTTCCAAGGTTCCTTTCCTTTGACCTGATGACGAAGATACTGGTTATCTCGTCGAGTTGCACTGTCCTCCCACTCACCTTTTGTAAGAACTATTCTCTTTAAAAGCATACCGTTTTGTGGCAAAATCGTTTGCCTCGGTATAGTGGTGGGGGAATACCCAATGACTTGGGATAACCTACAAAATAGCACTTGTCTGATTTGGAATAGGTTTGTAACCTTTTACACAAGCCCCATTTTCCAAATGTTAAGAAAAGATATAACATGGTTGGGCGTACCATACCATGGCGTCATTTCAACAGACCTGATGGATCTCTTTTCAGTGTAAAAGCCGCAGTCTCTAAAGCATTACTCTTTAAAAGGGATAATGGCAAATCTATTTATGTCATCTTTGATCTTACCATGTCATAAATGGTTCGATTACATCTTCACGGACTTTCCATTTGCAGTGGTGTTCCGGGAGGTGCAAGTTATGAAACCCCTTTCACAACTCATCAGACATTCGCTAAACTTGTAACTCAAATATTCCTTTCTGCAATCGAATTGTAGAAACATAATTTTCTTGTTACAATATTTTCTTCTTCATTTTGAAAACCTTTCGAATGATTTCAAAAGATCCAGACTCACGTCTTATCAAGTAAATATCCATATATCTACTTGAGTCATTTCTGAAGATAGATAAATCCACTACTTGCAATAACATTTATTGGACTACACACATCATAATGTATGATCACCAATATGTTCTATGCTCGTTCCTTATGACTTGTGAACGGTATTTCAGTCACTTCACTTTTCAGAGGAAAGTTGCAAGTGTCAGATGATTCAAAATCAAACGACTTCAAAATCCATCATAATGGAATTTTCCATGCGGGTTTCTCCAATGTGACCAAATGCAGTGCCACACTTGTGTGGTATTCTTTTAGTCTTGCGACATTTAGCGTCAGTGTTATGGATGTATCATATTTCCATCAATATTCATAACATACATCCCATCTAGGATGGAAGCATGGCCCCTCATGTCATTCATAATACTGAACAACAATTGTTGTTTTATGAACAACTCTTTTGCAACAATCATTGTGCAATGGGCTAGAGTGTATGAAACTCTAAAATAAATTATGAAAGTAAACCCAGAGGTAATGTATTATTATCAATATTCATAACATACATCTCATTCATAATGAAAGTATGGCCCTCATGTTATTCATAACACCGAACATCAAAAGTTCTCTTATGAACAACCTTCTTGCAAGATACTTTATGCAAAGGGCTAGAGTGTGAAACTCTAAAATGAATTATGAAAATAAATACATAGGGAATACACCGATGGAAGGCATAGTAACATTTACTATGTTCCCTGCGTGTATCTAAACCTCATCCCTGGCTAGTCTTTCAGGCCATAGTAGTTCTTACATCGAGTTGCAACAGAATGCAATCGAGCGGGTATCTTTGTGATTAACTCACAATACCCAAGAATTAGTGATTAACATGTTTAACCATAATTCCCAAGAACTATATCTTTGACCAGCCTTCTATACATCAAAAACTTGTATGACATTCATACATGAGCTGGATATTCCAGTCTTCTTTCCTTTTGCCTTTATACTTCTAACAGTTTAACTTTTAGTATTTCTCCTACTCTCAGAAGAAGCATCCAACTTAAGAGTGGCGTTAGCCCCAGACTTCCTAGGCGTGAAAGTCTTACTAACACCCTTCGGACACTTCCTTTCTCTTTAAGTTGTTGTTTTATTCACCTTTCATCATATGACAGGCGTTCTCCTGGATCCCTCTCTTATCAGTCTAATGCATAGTAAACTCCTTTACTAATAGTTTGCAAACAAACATTGCTTTGGATATCTCATATCTTTTAGCCTTTGTCTGTCTCTGAAAATGATTTTCAGATTCCATGAATATCACATAACTATCCAAACTTTCGAAGTTCGGGTCTCATGGAAGCAAACATTTTTCACTTTGACTGAAAAGGAATTCTAGCTTTTGGATCGAAGGACGAGAGTCATATGATCCATAGCATTAGCGGGAGAATACCGAAAGCATGCGATAGGACAAAGTCCTTCTTGGCACACTTGAGGACAATCCTCACATTACGTTACCAACCGTAAAGATTTAACCAGATATTTAACAGCTATTCAATTTTAACAGGGAAGGTGGAAACGCGAGCCATTATTCTACAACTATTATGCAAATCACACTTAGACCGTGTTCAAAATTAATTGCACTAAGAATTAAAAGAATTAATTCTAAAGTGTGCTCCCACTCAAATCAATATCTCTCATAATTGATTGTGAGTGATTCAAGACCCACATTTCCATTCAACGCCATTGTTCGAGATGAACACCGATGGCGCGAACTTCAATTGGTAGGCAAACTTGCCGATCACATCTCTATGTGACTCTTGTTCATCTTTCGATGCGTGTGTTCCGAGCTCAGGACGATCCTGCCATGAACGTCAAGACAACCAAGTGATCTTGCTGCGAGGTCTGACCTCACCCGCCTTACACCCGTACTATCGTTCGTACCCATATAGATCATGGCGCACCTCGAAAGGAAGGATGCTGTGACGGTGCTACACTTGGGAGAACACTAACTACTTGATATTTTTGTGAGAGATCACCCTAATAAAAGCGACTACCGCGCAATCAAAAGGGTGCATCATAAGGGATAAACATCTCAGGCAATTCATAATAGCAAGATATGGTATAGCCCTTTCTGACGGAGAAGTCTTTCATTTCTTCGTCTTCGGCATTCGCGTCGGTGTTCACCTTCGCGAAGATTGCCACCACCTTGTCGATGCACCAGATAATATTGCTATGTCTATAGCTAATAAAATAAGTGCATTACTGAAGGTTGACACGCAGGTCATTAAAGTGACAATCATATGGCTCCAGCCATCATGCCGAATCATGACACGCAGGTCATGTTAATCAATTTACATTATATAGTCATCTCATACATAATCAAATTATAATGAGCACTGCTATACCACATCATATGCACATGCAAACCATCCTGCAAAACCAAGTTAGACGCCTCTAGTTGGTTTATGCAAATTTCATTTTACGTGGCTTCTAAGGTTTCGAACAAACCGAAGCTACGTACGTATTATCATCAAGTATGATAATTCAAGTCGCTAGATTAACATCGCGGGGTGTATGAAACACGAGATAATTAAATCTCGAGCCCCATACTAAACTTCGTCATACGCATGACCCCCGTGCAGATCATATCTGCAATGCCCTTTCATCTGCGAATTTCATCTTTCTTTTGACTATGGCGGAACCCAAAGAACTGAAGCACTTCGTTGATCAATCAGGATCGCGGATTGCCAGAACTTTGTGAAATTCCACCATACTGTCTCGAGATTGAGCAAACGCAAATTCTAGGGAAGCAACAAGAACATCGGGTAACAGACTTCATCTGTCACCCGCACAAATAATTTTCAGCAATAGATCTCATCTACTACCTAATTATATTGTGCAACACCCATACATCTCTATGTATTCTAGATCGCAACCTGCATCTACGCATAGCACGGCTCTTGATGCCACTGTAGGGGAACGCAGCAGAAAACAAAAATTTCCGACCTACGTACCAGCCCAGGATCACTATGGAGACTGCATACAAGGTTTGATCTTTTTCGTTACCGACTCGTAGCGCAGCGGAAGTAGAGTCGATGACGATCGGCGGTGCAGATCCCCGCAGCTAGGATTTACAACCTCCCAACCGCGAGGATGTACTCCCACGTCAGCTCACCGGACGGATCTCCGGGCAGCCCTTCGGGAGGCATCGGGACAGTCCCTCGGATAGTCCCACCGGACGGATCCTCGGACAGCCCTTCGGGAGGCCCCTGGACAGTCCCTCGGATAGTCCCACCGGACGGATCCTCGGACAGCCCTTCGGGAGGACACCCGAAACACAAACTGTAACTCGGACAGCCCTTCGGGAGGCACTCTCGAACTAAGACCGAAACTACGATCTCTCTATAGAGTTGCACACATACGGTGTCATCTATCCGGCAGGGCTTCGCCGTCCAGAACTAGTTCCCACCGGAACCCAGACAGCCTTTCGGCTCTACGAAACTATTTCGCTGGGAGGGAGAGAGAAGCCAGAAATGTCATGGCATGTGTATGTGAGAGCAAGGATGTAGCATATGGGGCTGCCTCCTCCCCTCTATTTATAGGAAAAACAAGGGGTAGGATGGGCATATCCAAAATGCCATGTCATCCCAAAATATCTTGGGAAGATATTTGTGGAAAGCCAACTTCCAACCATATCCATAAATCTGATTTCACTATTCACGACGACATTTTTCAGCGTCTGATCGAACTGAAAATATTCATGTGGGCTTAGAACATTTCCAGTACCCACCAAAATAATTTTCAACGCGAGCCGGAACAATTCCGGTTTAGTGATTTTCATCTGCGAAAAGCATCTGAAGCGGTTTCGGCAGCTCCGGAACATTTCCGGTTTTCATTCCGGAAAATTCCAGAAAGTTTCCAGAATGATTCTGGCACCCTCCAAGAATTATCAGGCATGTGCCGAAACCAATTTGACTTTATGGTGTACTCCGAAACAACTTTTCGGTTTAGTGATTTTCATCTGTGAAAAGCAACTAAAGCGGTTCCGGCAGTCCGGAACATTTCCGGTTTTTGTCTCTGAAAAATCTCAGAAGTTACCGGAACAATTCTGGTACCTTCCAATAATTTCCAGGCATGTGCCGAAACCAATTTGACTTTATGGAATACCCTGAAACAACTTTTCAGTTTCACCGGAACTATTCCGATATCCTCTCCGGAACGTTTCCGTTTCGTCCGAAACTTTTTCGGTGAATTTCTCTCAGACTCCCCGTCTAGTATTCAGCAGATAGATGACCCTTAAGCGTGTGACCCTATAGGTTCGGTGAAGTATAGACATGACCCGGAACACTTTCCGATCAATGATCAACATCGGAGCCGTGGACACCCATATTGACCCCTATACCCACACGAATGAATATTCGAGTGAACCTCCAGTTGCCGTGTGCTATTCCTGTTGCTTCGCGATATGTTACAAATACCCGAGGTGAGAAACATCGGCATCCTCGTGGATCAACACTTGTCCACAATGCCAGTTACCTCGTTGCCGGTATTGTTCTCTTTTCTCGTTCCCGTGTTCCGGCATCCCTGTGATCAAATCACCCTGTGTCTGGCCAGACGATGATGGATACCGTAACACCGAGAGGGCCCAGAGATATCTCTCCATCGTCGGAGGAGCAAATCCCAATCTTGAGCTATCAAGTCCCTTGACATACTTTTCCATGAACCCGTAAGCCGCCGTAATAGCCACCCATTTACGGATGACGTTTAACAAACCCCAAAGTTCATGAAGCAAGCATGAAGAAACTCGACACTCTCATGGTCTAAGGAATTATGCAAACATTAACTTCTCTGTGTTATTAACCATAAACTTATGACGAATGTATCTCATAGCATAACATCAATCGGGTCGATTCAACACAAGTGTTCTACCAACAATTGTGCCCTCAAAATTGCCGGCATAGCCATGCCCATGATCAGGAAAACAGGATCATCATGCAATACTTGAGCCAGTCATAGAGGCTTGACTAGGGATACATTTTACCGTTTATTATCCCACACGTGCATATGAGTCTTCCTCCGAGCCTCGTGGTTATTGTAGACTCGAGAACCATAGCAGTTATAGCATGGAACATAAACCTAATTATGAACAGGGAGATAATCAATAACATTTATTATTGCCTCTAGGGCATATCTCCTACAGCACCTCCTTCTGCCAATGAGAAACAAAGAGAGACAAATAATGTCAGTTGGATCCGACAAGAAAAATTGTTCGATCAGTCGAATTAAACAAAGATAAATGACTCTAAGACTCCCGCCGACTGCCACAATCGACGGCATTCTTGGGGACTACACCCAGTGGGTGCGCTCAGTGCGCCCCCACTGAAAGGTAATGTGGTATCAGAATCAAGAGCAAGTTCCAGCAGAGCGGAATACCACTCGGCCACGCGACCCCACCACACACACCCCACTAGAAGGTAATGTGGGATTAGATACAAGAGCAAGTTCCGGCAGAGCGGAACACCACTCTGCCACGCGACCCCACCACCCTCCAAATGGAACGATTTCGATCCATATAGGTGAAACATCCATTCATGAGCCCACCGAGTGCTCGCAGGAAGCAACCTTTCCGCAATAGAATATTTAAAGACTCTAAGACTCCCGCCGATTGTCACAGTCGATGGAGGTCTCGGGGACTACACCTAGTGGGTGCGCTCAGCGCACCCCCACTGGTACTGGGAACTCCCAGTGGGTGTGCCCCATGCCAACGCACTCGGGACCAAAAACAAGAAAAAAACTACACTACATGCAAGTCATACTTCCTGACTGAAGTTGATACTTACGAGTGTACTTACTCGGATGTTCTTCTTCAAAGCCTCGCTGGCGTCGTACGCTTCCTTTAGCCGGCTGTTCATCAGCTCTATTTGGATCAGAGCTTCCTTGCTCGCACCCACCTGGTCCTCTGGGAAGTGGTGCAGTGTCAAAATGTTGGCAGCAGTAGAGACCAACAAAGAGGTAGGCGCGATAGCTCTGAGTATAGCTCTGACCCTTGGAGTAGCTCCCTGATCAACGATCGGGGCTGGAGTCTTGGCTAGAGAGACCCTGGTCACTCAAGAAGGGGAGGCGTCCTGCATCATGACGTCCTTGTGGACTGGAGATTTTGGCAGGTCGACCTTATCATCCCTGTCAAGCTCAATCACCTCACGTGGTCCTGTAAAATATCAAGATCAACGAATTGAAGTTCATGTCACTCGGGCGTTGAAAGCTTGGGAGAAACGTGGCAGCCAAATGAATTCAAGCCGAGTGCGAAGATTACCTTTCGAGAAGACGTGGCATCAGCTTCCGCTTGGCCCTTCTCCGGAGCCATAGGGTCGAGTGAGGCGGTCGAAGTGTCGGCACTGTAACAAAAAGTCATTCGGGAGATCAAATCATCCAGACAACCACCAGAAGTATTAGTCGAAAAAGAAAAGGCAAGTGACAGAGACGCTTACTTTGACGCCACGGGCACGTTCACCTTCATCCGTGGCAAGGCTGCCTTCTGAGGTTTGGCCGCCGGAATCTTGGGACACTTGGCCGCCTTGTCGGGCGATTCAGCAGACTTGCCCCGTCCGCGCTTCGAACTGCAGGTTGGAAGGGTGAGCACAGTCAGCTTAGAGGCACTCAGCCCCTGGGTCTTGGCGCGCTTTGGAGCTGGTCTCGGTCGGGATATCCTCCGACAGTGAGGACTATGCCTCATCTTCCTCCTCAGGGTCGTCATCGCCCCCCTCAGTCTCGTCGTCTGCATCGTCGTCGTCATCCTCTCCTCCCAAGCCATCCTGATGCTCGGTGTTGCTTTCCACATCAACAGGTGTGTAGTTCACAACCGACACTACACTCACCTTCTCCGTGAAACTCTGCCGAGTGAAAAAACAACAAACACCCAAGTCAAAGAACAGACAAGTAGTGCAGAAATCACTCAGAAAATACAAACTCAAGATTACCTCAATCGGCGGGTTCTCCTTGTTGAAGGGTGCCGCCAGCCTCGTCTCTCTAGGGTTGTCTCGCGCCGGGGTGACAGCCATGAGCTTTGCCTCCAGTGCCTTCACGTTAAGCTCCTTCGGGTGGGTCCTCGTAGGTTCACTCGGCCCCTCGTACACCCACATGGGATGAGCCCTTGCCTGCAGGGGCTGGATCCTCCCCCGGAAGAAGACCTCCAACAGGTCCATCCCATTGATGACCTTCCTCACTAGGGCGACCACCACAATCACCAAAATATCCACATCCGTCCTCTCCTCCCTGGACACGGTCAGGGGCGGAAGTGACCGCACTCGTTCCACCGAATACGGCAGGAGACCCGACTGACCGGCGGCCACTGGAACATCCTTGCAGTACAACCAAAAATCCTACCAGCCCTTCACTGAGTCGGGAAACAACATCTGTGGGAAACTACCCTTCCCCCTAAGCTGTATGCCTAAACCGTCGCACAGCTGAACTACGTTGCCTTTCTCCCCTTTCAGAGAGGACTTCTTCATAGTCATGACTCGGCAGGTAAAGTGGTGTTTGAAAAGCCCCCAATGGGTTGAACAACCAATAAAGTTTTCACAGAGGGAGACAAAGGCGGTCGAATAAGAAATGGCATTGGGGGGAGATGGTGAAGTTGCGCCCTAGAAATGTCAAGGAAAGTGCAGAAGAATGGATGCGGGGGCAGGGAGAAACCTAGCTTGATGTGGGCCACCAGGAGGACTCGCTCGTCCCCCTGTGCCGACGGCTCGAGCTCCCCCCACCTCCGGCAGCCGCCAGCTCCGAGCAGCCACGAGCCCTTGGCTCTCTAGCTCTCGCATGCGGCCTTCGATGACTCGCGACACCAACCAGTCGCCCTGGATCCGCCCTGTCAGCGTGCCAGCGCTCAAGGAGGGCCCATGCTAGCCCTTCTTCGCCTGCTCGGCCTTCGCCATCGAGCTCCTCGTCATCTTCTTCCGTCGGGCTGGCGCTGGGAGGCAAGCCCTAGAGGGAGTTGGGCGAAAGGAGTGGCAGAGAGGCGGAGGAGTCGACGGGGGAAAGTGAGATCTGATGCTCCATCTCCCTCCACTCGCCGCTCTTATACCCCAAACAGGCATACCTCCAACCGTCAATAAGCGCACACGGCGGAGATCCGCAAGATCCCACGGACAGCGCCTCTGAGGCACGTGGTGGAATTCCCAACGCAGTAATCGAGGCGCCACGCCCACTTTCCTCACTACCGCGGCACAACCACTTCCACGCGCGCGCGCGTCGCTCACGTTTCAAATCTGCGGGATTCTCGCTGCGAACTGGCCCGAGTGGTCTCCGCGTCCACTTTCCCAAAACAACGTGTTTCGGTCCGCCGAATACACCCGCCGGTCTCTATTCACTCAGATGCTCATGAGCGAGGTCGAAGGAGTTCCTTAGGGACACAAGGAGGGTCGCCCCTCACTCTTATGCGATCACTCGGAGTTAGGCTGTCTCTCCCGAGAGACAACCGAGTACCATCCGATTGCATATAGCAGTCAAGGCGATCTGATCATTCGGAAACCTACAATCCCGAATCCGTTGTGGCTTCATCTTGGAACCGAGTGAAAGAAGCCCTGAGCTACTTTCCAGGCGCCACCGAGGCACCGGCGACACTCCGAAGTGTCGTTCACTCAACGAATTAAGCCTCAACCGATTCGGGGGCTAATGATGGGGTCACCTACTAGTGCTAGGGTCATGGACCAGACATCCAGGGCCCACCTAGGGCCCCACATAGTCATTAATGTCTCAGGACTAAGGATGCATTCGGATGCATACGTCGGGTCCACTCGGACCCATGGAGTCACTCGGACGTCGTCCAGCCAGTCAGCCAGACATCAGCACTAGGAAGTGAAGAGGCGTGGACGACGTGGGAGCTACAGCAAACCGAGTGACTTGACATCACACATGATGTGCAGTCATGGCTACCGTTACCTGTAACTGCTGTAGTTAGGGCTGTCGTTTCTAGTAACCACCATAGTTACTTGCATTAAATGCCCTTGTAATGATGCTCGGCGGGTCCTGGCGAACTCTATATAAGCCACCCCCGAGCTCCTGGACAAGGGTTCAGCACCCATTGTAATCATACACCCCCAGAGAAAAAACAAGCCCCCGGGCACGGGACGTAGGGCCTTTACCGCTCCGAGTGGGGTGATACGTCTCCAACATATCTATAATTTTGATTGTTCCATGCTATAATGTTATCATTCTAGGATACTTTTAAGGCATTTATTTGTTGTCTTATTTTATTTTTGAGCACTAACCTATTAACCCAGTGCCAAGTGCCAGTTGTTGTTTTCTACATGTTTTTGGCTTTTCAGGTTTACAATACCAAATGGGGTCCAAATACCCCCCAAAAATTGATGATTTTTTCTGGTCCAAATGAAGACATGGAAGCTTCGGGAGAAGACCGGAGGCCGCACAGGGGCCCCACAAGCCAACAGGGCGCACCCAGGGGGGTGGTCGTGCCCTGTTAGCTTGTGGCCCCCTCCCGGCTCTCCTGACCTCGTACTCTGGCTTATAAATTCACATATATTCCATGAACCCTAGGGGAGCTCCTGAAACACTTTTTCCGCCGTCGCAAGTCTTTGTTCCGCCGCGATCTCATCTGGAGCCCTTTTCTGGTGCCCTGCCAGAGGGGGGATCGATCACGAGGGCCTCTACATCATCCTTGATGCTACCATGGTGATGTGTGAGTTGTTTGCCACAGACCTACGGGTCCGTAGTTACTACCTAGATGGCTATCTCTCTCTCTCTCTATGTTCTTCATTACCATGATCACCGCGATTCCCGTGGTGATATATGTTATGTAATCTATCTTTGCGGTGTGTTTGGTGGGATCAGATGAATTGTGGGTTTATGTTCAGATTATTCATGAAAAGATATTGAATACTTGGTGGTATTTTATTTGCATGATTATTATAGCTTCGTAATTGTCTTCGATCTATCGGTTTAGTTTGGCCACTAGATTGGTTTATCTTCAGTGAGAGAGTTGCGTTATAGTGGGTTGAATCTGGCGGTGCTCTATATCCCAGTGACATAGTAGGGGACAAGACAAATCTTTGTATTGCTGCCACTAAGGATAAAATGATGGGGTTTATTCATATTAATTGAGTTTACTTTGTCTACATCATGTCATCATTCTCCAAGCATTGCTTTGTTTCACTTAATACTCTAGATGCATGCTATATAGCGGTCGATGGGTGGAGTAATAATAGTAGATGCAGGAAGGACACTGTCTACTTGTTTATGGACGTGATGCCTATATACACATGATCATTGCCGTGAATAAATATTGCATAACTATGCGCTTATTGCCTAGGGTAGATTAGTTTGTTCACTCCACATTCATACTACCTACCATGCTACTTAGGTGTTGTTACTGCTGTTTTGTTGTTGTCCGTGATGATGTTAGGTGTTGTTCTTGTTGTTCTTGTTTTGGTTATGTGCTATTCTTGCTATTTTTTTGTTGTTCTTGCTGTGTAAGTGTCTATGTTGCCACATTCATAGTGGCTAGGCTACGTGGTTGCATGATCAGCATAAGACAATGCATGTGCATGCTAGTAGGACAAACCTGAATGTCAAAAATAGAAGTAGGACCAAGTTGAGCATGTGCATTTGGCATGATCCGATAGCACTGATAAGTCGTAGCACTGGTCATTGTTAGAACTGATTATGGTAGCATTGATCATTGTTAGAAGTGATCATTGTTAGCACTGATCATTGTTAGCAGTGATCATTGTTAGCACTGATCATTGGCATTTTCACTTGTGCACTGCTATGATCTGATCATAGCATGACCGAAGTGCAAATGCCACTAACTAGCAGCAGTTGCCATTGATCACTACCAATGATCATCTCTATTTTTCTAAATGTTGTCCACTGTATTGGCAAGGTGATGAAGAGGGAGTGGGACAAAGCCGGCGGAGGAGCGCGGGTCGTCGTCGGCACCAAGGGTGCCAAGGACCTCATCCCCAAAAACCACTAGCTGAAGAGGGGGTGGTTTCGAGTAGGGTGACGTACACGATCTTGCCGCTCAGCACTGGCAGGAGGCCAAGGACCGTCCACGAGGAGGGTGCACACGAGTCTATCAGGTTCTACATGCAGATCGAGGACCGCAAGGACATTGTCATGCTGGTCATCTCGCCTGTGTTTAGGCCAGTGATGAAGCAATGGCTGGTCGTTAACCGTCCTTGCGTCTTCAGCGTCTCTGCCAGTAAGTGGTGCGAGTTCTGGGTCCATGTGCAGATCATCAAGGGACACATGGTGCTCGCACGCGGCTGGGAGTAATTCTGCCGGCAGCATAAGATCGTCCCCGACGATCTGTTCGTCCTACAGCTCTCCGGACCGGGGCTCAAGGTGCAAATCTTCACCACGAACACTTCGAACATCTCTAGGGTCTGTTGCCTTAAGCACGGATTCGTCGGCGACAACTCGCACGGCCTCTAGGTTCTCTTTCTGTAGGTTGCCTGTAAAGTATGAACTTGTGTACGTCTGAACTGAAGCTTGATCGTCTCTTTTGCTACCAACTTGTCCATATTTTTCCTGGGGATTGATGAGACCATTGATACCCTACTCTTGAGTTCTATGCAAAATGTCATAGATGTCTCGATCCAGACCATGCCGAGGATGCAACCCTGTCTCAAGCTTAACCCAAACATGAAGGCAGGAACAAGGAAAAATGGCAGAGGGTTGCTAGGTTCGGCGCCATCATCAGCCTCTAATATTGTGTGTTCAGATTATTGGGGAGCTAAATCCAAGGAAGGTGTGCCCGCTTTTGAACCAAAACCAGATGAAGTCAATCCCAATTTTAGAAGGCGGCTACTAGGCACCGGCAGACCGGCCCATTTTTTGGTCGATCTCCTAGAAGCCGCGTGTCAAGGGGACAATCCTGACAATAGTACCGGGGGGTACGAACGAGGGCGGAGCCTAGCTACGGCATAGGTGTATCACTAGGATTTAGCGAGTTTGGGCCCCTTGATACTTGTGATCTACGTTGGGTTTTTCCCCGAAGAGGAGGGGATGATGCAACACAGTATAGATAAGTATTACCCTCATAGAGAACTAAGGTTATCGAACCAATAGGAGGATCACACAACTTCCCGTCTTCAGCGCCTACAAACAAAAGAGCACACACTTGCACCCACCGCAGACAAGAGGGTTGTCAATCCCCTTGAACTCGTTACTCGCAAGCGATAAGTAGTGTAGATGATAGTTGATAATCATAAATTGCAAAATAAAAGGAAAACAAATAAATTGCAGCAAGGTATTGAGAGCGTTTGTGAATATATTTGTGAATAGACCTGGGGCCATAGTGTTCGCTAGAGGCTTCTCTCTCGAAGAAAGCATACGGTGGGTAAACAAGTTATTGTTGGGCAATTGATAGAAACAAAAGGAAACTTCAGAGCTGGAATATATAATCTCCAGTAGTACACTTAGCCCTTCGGCCTTATTTCAACTTGAACATGAATTTGCAGCACATTTTGGCGACATAAACTGAATAATAAGAGTCTTACATCCATTACATACCGTTTTACTCGAATATGGCCCTTAAGGCCTAGTCTTCATAAACTTGCAGCGGAAATCTTCAACGATAGCGTGAACCCATGCCATCTGCCTTAACCCTACAGGCATTCTGACTGGGAAGCGTCCTAGCTCGCATGTTCGTCACCAATGTAATTTTCATCAAAACCTGGTCTTTCATGCCTGGCCAATAAAATAATCAGTGGCAAGCCAATGAGTACTTTGAATGTACTCGCAAGCAACCCATGTTTGGAACAAGGCAGTAACAATGCATGATATAGCACTAAGTAGGTAATTTTGCAAAAAGCTAATTTTTGTGCAGTGACATGATCAAATAACTTATGTAAGCATGCATCAACTGTTGGCAGGTATCCATACGGACAAGTTATAGGTATCATCATAAGCAAGGGGGTTGAACATCTCATGTTCAGTCATCATGTCAAGTCATCCGACTTAACTCAAGTATCATCTTTCTCACCAACACACACACACCAGTTTGTGAAGACACTGGATGTAGCACAAGAGCGGTCATCAAACTGTCCTTGACCGTGGACACAGCTATTCGAATAGTTTTACACTCTGCAGAGGTTGCACACTTTACCCACCAGATTCGGGAAACTTTCGTGTCAAGCCACGACTCGCGATATTGTTCATACCCGAGTTAAGTACCCGAACATTGCCTTTCCCCTGACGATACTAAACAAAGAGTCCACTCGATTGGTACCCAGCCCTCATGATGTACATCATACGAGCCTCGCTCCAGATCGTACCATCCATGAAGGGACTAACGGTGTGCCCGGTGCCTGTAAAGGCAGCGCATGGTCACCCTACCAGGCACGACCCCGTATCGAGAGTGACCACATCACTCCCGCCACTAGTAATGCGGGCCCTCTGTCAGCACCGACCAAAGTAATCAACAAAGCCCCTTCCCATATAGGGGTAGAGTGGTTGTACATGTAAGGTTGGAATAACGGTCGCAACTTACACCAATCCGTTTTTGAAAACCACACACACTCACTTGCTCCGGTACACCACTTCTTTATCAAGTGGTTACCGAGCTCAACAACATCTCCCTCGGGCATTAGTGGCACCCGACGGGGTTTTCGAAAAGACTTTGAAAACACTTTTGTTTCCATCACCATGCATATTCCCGTCCCATTTGCGTAGCATCTACTAAGCATCATATCTACTCCCACCCGCACAGCCCTCATAAGGAGGTAGGGTCATGCACGATGCAAGTATCAACGGTAAAAGTATCGGAGGCATCCCACCGAAGTGGTCACCACATCACATGATCAACATAACGAAATAAAGTGCTATATGACATGCATGAAAATGGTTTCTTAACATGGTCAAAGGGCTGCTTGCTTGGCTCAGCAACATCTTTGAGGTCTTCATATGCTTCTCGTCCAACTCCGAGTACTCCGTCTACTTCGTCAACTACCGTCGGAAACAACCGCAATAAGCAACACAACAAGCAGAAAATAAAAGTGCTCTATAAATAGGAGATTTATTTTTCTTGGACACCTCTGGTCATAAGAAAAATAACCAAGGAGGTTTCATTGGATGTGGATCAAGGGGGATTTTTTTAATGGTGGAAATGAAGGAATTGATAATCCTATAAGAAGTCTACAGAAAATATTTTAACAAAAATTTGTGGATGAACCTAACAAATAGGGCATGATTTTAGAAGATTTTAGGAATTGGTTCTACTGGATTTGGAGTTGGTATGAATATTCTAGGGATTTGCAAAGTGGATCATATATGAAGAAATGGTCCAATATTTCACATAGCAGAATAGGTGTAAGAAAAAATGTTCACATCCTAAGACATCATTTTAGATGCACCTAGGAACTTGAACCACTCCATTTGGAGCTATAATGAATGCTCTAGGGATTTTATAAGTGGGGCATTTGCTAGTTCAAATTCAAACTTGAGTTTGAACACAACAGAAAGTTTTTCTGGAAAAAATGACTAGGATATGTTTTTGGATAAAGCAAGATTTTAGGAACCTCTAGGATTTTGAATCACCAGATTTGGAGTTAAAATGGATTTAATATTTATTTTTGAACCTAATGGAAAAAGAAAAGGAAGGGCAAAAGATTTACCGAAAGAAATGGGCTAAACTGCGCCCGTGGGCGCGGTATAGCATTTGGGCCGGCCCAGTGGCTCGGCCTGGCGGGGGAGAGGCCACGTCGAAGGCGCCCCGGGGAAATACGCCTTCCCCGGGAGAAGGTGGCCCCGAGTGGTTCCCGTTTCCACTTAAGGGCGAGGCCCACCCGTCGGCCTCGTTGACCCACCGACAGGCGGGCCCGGTGGCTGACGGGGCCTTCTTCTTCCTTCAGCCCGCGCTCAACAGAGGGGGAGGAGTGGCTCCCGCCGGCGATTGCCGGAGCCACGGGCCGTCCCCGGAGAAGCTTCGGTGACGGGCGAGCTCAGGAGGGCGAGGCGCACCTGCCTGGCTAGTCCACGGCCGCCGGGGAGCGCTGGGGAGGACAGGGGCTCGGCGGCTGTGGACACCAGCGACCGGTGGACATGGTAGCGGTGCTCCGGCCTCCGAGGAAGGGAAAATGGAGTGCGGGGAGGAATGCGGAAGAGCTGGGGGGTCCTGGTGTTGTTCAAAGGAAAGGAGGGGCTGGGAGGAGCTCGAATCCGAGCGGTGGCCGTGGCGGGCATGGCGGCCATTGTCGTGGGAATGATTCCGACAATAGAGAGGGGTAGTGTAAGGGAGCATGATCTATCAAGATGCAAATGGGTGACACAGTGGTTTTAGCGAGTTCGGGCCTCTCACGGTGGAGATAACAACCCTACGTCTCGTGCTCCGGAGAGTCTTTCCTTTATCTGTCATGAACACGGAGTTACATGGTGTATTTGAGAGAGAGGGGAGAATGGATCTCCATACCTGAGCTATGTCTGAGCCTAATGGTGAGAGAGATGAGAGAGAGGAGAAGAATGAGGGCCTGCCCCCTTAGCTACGTGGTGGGAGGTGGCTTATATAGAGTGCGCCACCCCCACCTCTTATGTTACAAAATGAGGCATGAATGCCATAAAGCTAACCCACTACGAAGCCTCCATTATGAGAATGATGCTTTGACTGCCTTGCTGCCTGTTGTTCTTCGCATACCCGAGTGAGTCATACGGCCGAGTGGTGGACTGTCATCCGAGTGGATGGTACGTTGCTTGTCGAGTGAATAGTATGTCTGTATGAAATTTATCTGGACCCACATGATGTGTGGACCCCATGATTTATGATATTTCGACCCTTCGTGGGCCTTCCTGTTACGTGTATCCCCAACATTAGCCCCCGAATCGATTGTGATTTTGTAGAACGAGTTTGTGAAAGACACAATATGGCCCGAGTGATTACGGAAATACTCGGTACCCGTCATCGTGCTTTCAGACAACCAAGGTTCGAACAAAATCTCAATGGATTCTGGCACTGCGCTTCCCGACCGATCTGGGGTAAGTGCCCGCGAGGAGCAACTTGGTGACATTCGTTCATCTCTCGGAAGAGGTTAACTCGTGATCAGAGTATGAGTGTGTCATTAAATCCGGGCAACAAGATTGACGCATGGACTGTTCTCTTGGAGAGATGCCATTCTTATCCCAGAGGAACGTCAAAACGAGTCGGTTCTAGATCCGAACTTATGAGTTTCACGCTTTGAGTCCTAGAAGAAGGCTCAAAAGAGGTCCACGGAGGAGCGTTAAACTCACCTTATAGCAATTTTTTTGGTAGCCGACGGGAGCCTTAGAACTTGTTTGTTTGTTGTTCGTCACTCGGACTGGTCAGGCCATACCGAGTGGAGATTACTCCAGTGGGGGCACGCTGAGTGCACCCACTAGGTGTAGTCCCCGAGACCGCCGTCGACTGCGGGCAGTCGGCGGGGGTCTGAGAGAACTAAAAATCTTCTTAGCTGGTACTGATCGAACTTGTTCCTCTCCGACTCGGAGGTCGAGTAGTACTTGAGGATCTGGTATTGATATAGCTCGTTTCTCCTCGACTCGAAAGTCGAGTAATACTTGAGTGATCTGGAGCTGGTCTTGACCGAGCAAAATGTTCCTTTCTGAGTTCTCTTCCAGTGGGGGCACGCTGAGTGCACCCACTGGGTGTAGTCCCCGAGCCTCTGCCGGACTAGATGAGTCTGGCAGAGGGTTTAAGTCTTCTAGTGTGGAACTGAACTGAACAGGTGAACTATCATGCGCTTGACGTTGTAGATTTCTTTGATCTAGAGTTGAATCAGTCGGACTGATCTTTGTGCGTTGGGCACGGTAAATAAATTTATCCTGGAACTGGGTCAGTCAGGTAAATCTTCGTGTGCTTGGCATACTGAATGCTTGTTGAGTCTGCCTTATATGATTACTGGATCAAGGTTGAGTCCTCGAGTGTATTTTTTGACTTAGGCGATTGCTGGATCGCATCTAAGCCTCGAGTGTGGATGATGTCCTCACTCGGATTTGTTTTTACTTTAGGCGATACGGGATCGCAGCTAAGTTCCCGAGTGTGGATGATGTCCTCACTCTGAGTAGTTTTTAACTTAGGCGATTCGAGGTCGCAACTAAGTCCCCGAATGTGGATGATGTCCTCACTCGGAGTAGTTTTTAACTTAGGCGATTTGGGGACGCAGCTAAGCCCCCGAGTGTGGATGATGTCCTCACTCGGAGTAGTTTTTAACTTAGGCGATCCGGGGTCGCAGCTAAGCCCCCGAGTGTGGATGATGTCCACACTCGGAGTAGTTTTTAACTTAAACGATACGGGGTCACAGCTAAGTTCCCAAGTGTGGATGATGTCCTCACTCGGAGTAGTTTTTAACTTAGGCGATTCGGGGTCGCAGCTAAGCCCCCGAGTGTGGATGATGTCCTCACTCAGAGTAGTTTTTAACTTAGGCGATTCGGGGTCGCAGCTAAGCCCCTGAGTATGAATGATGTCCACACTCGGAGTAGTTTTTAACTTAGACGACACGGGGTCGCAGCTAAGCCCCCGAGTGTGGATAATTTCCTCACTCGGATTTATTTTTAACTTAGGCGATTCGGGGTCGCAGCTAAGCCCCCGAGTGTGGATGATGTCCTCACTCGGAGTAGTTTTTAACTTAGGCGACACGGGGTCGCAGCTAAGCCCCCGAGTGAGGATGATGTCCTCACTCGGATTTGTTTTTAACTTAGGCGATACGGGGTCGCAGCTAAGCCCCCGAGTGAGGATGATGTCCTCACTCGGATTTGTTTTTAACTTAGGCGATACAAGGTCGCAGCTAAGCCCACCGAGTGAGGATGATGTCCTCACTCAGAATTGTTTTTAACTTAGGCGATACGGGGTCGCAACTAAGCCCCCGAGTGAGGATGATGTCTGTCGGTGTTCTGGGAACGGGGGTACCCAGACCTGCCTACCTGCGGCCTAGGGCGTGGCCCACTTCGTCAACCAAACATAGCCAGGCGCGGCCCCACTCAAGACAAGGCCCACGCGAGGGCCCTAGGCTCGCGAGGGGGGCGGCGTCAAGACCGGTAGGGGATGGGCCTCCCCAGGCCCCCTCCGGAGCGGCGGAGATCTCTATGCAGAGCCCGGCCTCAGGAGGCAAAGATGACGCAAGGAAGGACAGGCGGGCGCCAGCGCGACAGGCGGGCGCCAGCGCGCCAGGCGGCGCAGTTTCCCCTTTGGTGCAAAGGGAGCAAGGACGTACGCGGGTTCCCAAAGCACTCCCCAAAGGTTTCCGTTCTGGTGCAACAAGACCACGACCATGAGCCCCGCAGGACGGATGTCATCGCCGAGCCCACCTCTGCACCATCGACAGCTACTTTGCAGGCGAAGACCGCCTTTGGGCAGGGCGGGCATGTACTCCTGTCCCCCTTCAAAATTGGCCGTTGTGGGATCCCTTCCCGCCGTTGCGATGAGGGAAGAGGACCCGGGCCACCGCTATATATAGATGCTAGGCTGCACCGTAGAGAGGGATTCGAAACCAGTCGATTCACTGATCCACCACCAAGCCGATAGAGGGCCAAGAACACGTCAGGAGCGCCCTCACGAGGCTCCAAACCATTGTACTGGTTCATCCACCAAACCTCCATGAGAGGCAATCAACCAAAGCAGGAGTAGGGTATTACGCTTCGCGGCGGCCCGAACCTGGGTAAACCACCATGTTCATCTTCTTCCTTGTCATCATGCGAGTTCATCGTCTTGTCCATCGAATAGCGAGCTAGGTAGGGCGAAGCCGCTGGGGATCTTCGCACACGCCCCTGTGTTCGAATCTTAAGGGTTTTGCGGAGCCCGAAATCCGACATTTGGCGCGCCAGGTAGGGGGCGTGTTGAAATCTTCCTCAGGCCTCGCCTCGCCTCCGCTCACCGCACTCATGGCAAAAGGACGTCGAGCCCGCGCTAAGCGGCGGGCTGACCGCGTGGTGCAGAAGGCGCCAGCGGGCCCTGGCACCTCGCATCATTCTGCCCGCCCGTCAGCGAGCGCCGTCATGGGCCGGACCCTCAACGGGCGCTGGGGGCTGCCGCCTTCACCAACCACACAGCACGCCCCCGTCGCCCCGGCCCTTCCCCGCGTTCGGGCCGCGCCGCCACCTTTCTGAGTCGGCCAAGACCCAACGCACAGACACGCCGCGCTCCTCGTGGCGCACGAGCTACAGGGCCAACACGCTGCCCGCGACCGCCGCATCAACGAGGCCAGGTGCGCCCCTGGGCGCAACACCGCCGCCGGCGAGACCCAGGTGTATCTTAGCGAGGCTCGCGCCCGTGAACCTGGTCAGCCGACGGGCACGGCGCCTGGGCCCCATGGGCGCGTTTGGGATGTCCGCGGCGGCCCACGCTCACCAGAGACCTGGCTCGAGCCGCCGGAGGCGCAGGAGCTGGCCGCAGGTGCCGACAGAGACCTGTGGGAGGTGCCGGCCACACGAGAGGGGCGTCGCCTCGCGCCTCTCGGCACGCTCACCGGGATCAGGGAGGAGGACCGGAGGCTCAACTACACCCGCGCCCGGGGGCTCGTACAACTCTACAACGACCATGTTGACGCGCGCCCGGGCCACGAAGGGAGCAGCACCGGCTACCACAGCTACAAGAGGCGCATACACGACTTCATGGGCAGCCCCCGCATGGGCTGGTATGAGCGGCCTCGCGGGGGCGGCTTGTGGGGCTGGCCTCGCGAGGATGCCCGGCGCGGGGACCTTCGCGAGGCACGCCCGCTTGGTAGGGAGCTGCCTTGAGCAGGCGTCTGGGTCTGGCGACCGGGGGTCACTCGCCTGGGAACGGAGGGTAGAACATGCGCCCTCGTCCCCGGGCCGGGTGGCCCCAGCTTGGGGACGGAGGGTGGAACACACGCCCATGTCTCCAGGCCAGACGATCCCAACCTGGAGACGGGGGGTAGAACATACGCCCATGTCTCCGGGGCGCGCGACGCCCGCTTGGAGACGGAGGGTGGAACATATGCCCATGTCTTCGGGGTGGGTTTCGTTCGACCACCAGCGGGCGATCATGTACTCGCCCATGTCCCCAGGCTCTGCTCGCCCGGCCTGGGGGCACTGCCCCGAGTACCAGCCTGGGAACCCCGGGTACCCCAGCGAGGCGCGCTGGGGCACCGCCCGGGGAGCCCAGGGCCTTCTTCAGGGGCGGGCCTTCCCGTCGGAGAGCGCAAGGGGTTCCCCCTACGCTCGAGGGCCCGCCCTGAGCAGACCCTACTTCGCCACGACAAACCTGGGGGCTGGGAGTGGGCTTCATGTCCGTGAGGCATGGAGCTCCCTACACACCCCCGGGACCAACCCGTGACACTCTCACGTAATAATGAGTGGGTTGTATATGCCCGGAGCCCCCCGAGGACGCGGAGGGGTTTCTCCCATGCAATGTGGCAGCCACAGCTCCGCGCTGGTGGAGAAGTCAACACTGCCCACCAATGGCTATGCCCATGCAATGTGGATGCCCTACGCTCAGCGCTGGGGGAAGACGAAGACTAGTCTAGGTGCCGGACGCGGCCACTATTTGCTTTTCTCGTGTTTGGATTTGCCAACTTTTCTGAAACTAAACTCGGGTTTTTTTCCAAATCGTGTTTTAAAAGAAAGGGTCAAAGATTTGTTTTCATCGCCATTTCTTATGTTGGTTTCTCTCTCTTCGAGTCAAGCACTCGCCTGCTCCCCTCCCCCTCGTACCCCGCGAGTGGGGGCTGGGGGGCACGGTGCTGACACCTCGCCAAGGCCTTGGCGCCCGGATCCTCACGTGGTACTCACGGATGAGTCAGCAGGCGCATGTCATCTCACACTCGCTCGGGGGCTCCATTCACGGCCCGACGCGCCATCTTGGAACCTCGGGAGGCCCACCCCTCCCGGGGCAGGAAACAAAAAATTTTCTTGGGACAGCTTGAGCGTCAAAGGGGGCTCCTGAGCATCGCGCCTCAGGGCCTTACCGGTCATAAGGCCACTCGCCCCCCTTGATGTCGTCCTTGGTGATCCGGTCGGCATCAAGGGTGTCGGGGCCTCGCCCCGTGAAGTGCGTCCACATGACCCGGTCGTACCTAACGGTGGTGGGGAAATGTGCGGGACTGGGACCTGCCGACGTAGGGCTACTTGAACGTCAACTCGGAGCCTCGGGAAGCCCGCCCCTCCCGGGGCAGGATGCAAAATTTTCGGGAGCCGCTTGAGCGTCTAAGGGGGCTCCTGAGCATCGCGCCTCAGGAGCCTTACCGGTCATAAGGCCACTCGCCCCCCTTGATGTTGTCCTTGGTGATCCGGTCGGCATCAAGGGTGTCGGGGCCTCGCCTCGTGAGGTGCGCCCAGGTGAACTGGTCGTACCTTGCGATGGTAGGGAAATGTGCGGGACTGGGACCTGCAGACACAGAGCGCCGACAGGGCTCCCAACCTACCTCGCTCGCAAGAAGAAGAAGCCCGCCGGACGTACGGACTCTCTGGGCGCCGCAGCCGCGCCTCCACAACCCAGAAGCCTACCGCAAGTATGTCAAGCTAAGTATCCTAACCACGACCGGAAGGCAATTTCAACCAACAAAATACAAAGGCCAAGACACATGACAAAAGTGCTGATAAAGAGAGGCAAGCGCCCAAATCCATTACACGCCCGCAAGGCCTCCCTTGGTTTTTTGATTGCAGGAACAGGATAAGAGGAGGAGAAAGAAAGTGAAAAAGCCCCACGGGGGCTGCCGCCTCGGGAGCCCCGGCGTCGGCGCACCGGCGCTCAGCTGGTGTCCTCCTCTTACTTCACGGTCCCGTGGAGGCGCGCCGGCACGGACGCCCCTGGAGCGGAAGAGCGGTGCCGCGGCGGCTGGCTACCCCCCGAGGTCCGGGCGCGCCGGCGTGGCAGCGCGTCGTAGCTGCTGTCGCTCGGGCTCCCTTCGGAGGGGGTGTCACTGCTCCTGGAGGCGCGGCGCCCGTCGTGAAGGGCAAGCTCATCTCCAAGATCGCCGCGGCCGACATCCTACGGGCAGCACCCCAGGCGCTCGCCTTCTTCCACGAAGATCTTGACGAAGAGCGTCGCCTCCCCGTCATACTTGAAGTGAAGGGTGCGCCTCCCCTTCAGGCCGCGAGCACGGGCGAACGCTTTCCACCCGCAGTTCAGATACACGTAGCCCCCGGGGGTGACCTCAACCTCCACCCACGACGCCGTGCTGCAGCAGCCATCGGCCTGCAGCCATAGGCCGGCAGGCCCTCCGGCCGGCAGCGCCCCCGCGAAGAAGCTCGGGAGTTGTAACCAAGCGGCCTCCGGCCTCTCCGCCCACATCACGAACTCCTGGGCCGTGTCGGCCGAATGGAGCCACGGGCGCGGCGGTCGGGTGGCCACCGCCGACCTCCCACTTTGAGCGCCACCGCCTCGGCCACTGCGGCCGCCCGCGCTGGATGGCGCCCCACCGCGACCACCGACGGTAACCCCGGGGCATGCAGAAGCACGGCCGCGCTCACCAAGAATCACTGTCGGCGTCGCGGCATACTTTCAGGGACGACCGCGGCCCCTCCTGGGCGGCGGAGTGGCAGGACCCTCCCCGGAGGCCTTCCCCTTCTCGGTAGCGGAGAACTTCCTCATCGACGCCATGACTGGGAGAGCGACGGCTTGGAGATGGGGAGGCAAAGAAGACGAAGAATGAGTGAGGGGTTTCTCGCCCTCGCCCGCTTATATACAGCCAAGGACCGCCCGACGCCCCCTCGCATCCCGGGATGCGTGCGGCCTCTGAAGGGTCACATCCGCGTGGCCCGAAGCAGCAGCAGCATTCAAGGAAGGGCAATGATGGCCAGCGCTATGCACGGGCGTCTCGTCAACCTTACTAAGAACGGTTTCTGGCGCCCTCGGGGAGCAGGGGCGTCGCCACCCAGACGCTCGGCGCGTGTGAAGCCTGGCCCGCAGGCGTTTGGGGCACGTGGCGCTTCGGGCCGCCCTCAAGGCTTCGCCCAGAAGCCAGCTCGAGCATGCCTTGGGCCCGGGGGCTACCGTCGGCGTTCTGGGAACGGGGGTACCCAGACCTGCCTGCCTGCGGCCCAGGGCGTGGCCCACTTCGTCAACCAAACATAGCCAGGCGCGGCCCCACTCAAGACAAGGCCCTCGCGAGGGACCTAGGCCCGTGAGGGGGGCGGTGTCAAGACCGGCAGGGGATGGGCCTCCCCAGGCCCCCTCTGGAGCGGCGGAGATCTCTATGCAGAGCCCGGCCTCAGGAGTCAAAGATGACGCAAGGAAGGACAGCCGGGCGCCAGCGCGCCAGGCGGCGCAGTTTCCCCTTTGGTGCAAAGGGAGCAAGGACGTACGCGGGTTCCCAAAGCACTCCCCAAAGGTTTCCGTTCCGGTGCAACAAGACCACGACCATGAGCCCCGCAGGACGGATGTCATCGCCGAGCCCACCTCTGCACCATCGACAACTACTTTGCAGGCGAAGACCGCCTTTGGGCAGGGCGGGCATGTACTCTTGTCCCCCTTCAAAATTGGCTGTTGTGGGATCCCTTCGCGCCGTTGCGATGAGGGAAGAGGACCCGGGCCACCGCTATATATAGAGGCTAGGCTGCACCGTAGAGAGGGATCCGAAACCAGTCGATTCACTGATCCACCACCAAGCCGACAGAGGGCCAAGAACACCTCAGGAGTGCCCTCACGAGGCTCCAAACCATTGTACTGGTTCATCCACCAAACCTCCACGAGAGGCAATCCACCAAAGCAGGAGTAGGGTATTACGCTTCGCAGCGGCCCGAACCTGGGTAAACCACCGTGTTCATCTTCTTCCTCGTCATCGTGCGAGTTCATCGTCTTGTCCATCGAGTAGCAAGCTAGGTAGGGCGAAGCCACTGGGGATCTTCGCACACGCCCCTGTGTTCGAATCTTAAGGGTTTTGCGGAGCCCGAAATCCCACAATGTCCTCACTCGGATTTGTTTTTAACTTAGGCGATACGGGGTCGCAGCTAAGCCCCCGAGTGTGGCTGATGTCCTCACTCGGATTTATTTTTAACTTAGGCGTGATACGGGGTTGCAGCTAAGCCCCCGAGTGAGGATGATGTCTTCACTCGGATTTGTTTTCAACTTAGGCGATACGTGGTGAAACACATTTGCTCCCTTGGTGGTTTTGGTAATTAATAACAACATATAAGTCATTGAACTAATGTTTCCACTAAGTATATTTCAGGAAAAGTTCAATGATAGGGATGGCAAAAGGATTGTGAAGATTGTGGAAATACCCCAAGATGCAAGGAAATGAATTGGCAAAGCTTCAAGCAAGAGGACTCTACATTTTACATTTGTGAGAAATCACTTTGAGTCCATAGGAAAGCCAATACTATTAAAAGGGGGTAAGGTTTTGATTGGTGAACAAAATGCTCATACGTGCACAAGTGATAGTCACCAAAAACACCCACAAGCTCTTCCACAAAGTCTGTCCATAGCCAAATATTCAAAATCGGTGCAACCAACACTTTCCACTCGGTGCCACCGATTCCCAAACTCAGACAGACTCAGCCAAACCCTAGCCACTTCGGTGCAACCGATTCCATTCCGGTGCCACCGAGTTTAGGTTGCCAACTTTCTGTTACGCAAATTCACAATATCGGTACCACCGAGATTGTTGGATCGGCGTCACCGAGAATGTCAATCTGACCGTTGGTCACCTTATTGGTGCAACCGAGTTTCCTATATCGGTCTCACCGAGATTCAAAAGTTGCCACCTTTTGGTCACTTCGGTACCACCGAGATTAACACATCGATGTCATCGAGTTGGTCATTTTGTGTGTAACGGTTGGATTTTTGGGGATGCCTATATATACCCCTTCACCAACACCTACTCGAAAGAGAAGCACTCAGAACTATTCCATACTTGCCCCATCCAGTTTTCTGAGAGAGAGGCACCTACCCTTGTGTTGAGGTCAAGATCTTCCACTCCAACCATATGGATCTTGATTTCTAGCCTCCCCAAGTTGCTTTCCACCAATCCCATCCCTTCCACCAAGCCAAATCTGTGAGAGAGTGATTGTGTGTTGAGGAGTCTATCATCTTGAAGCACAAGAGCAAGGAGTTCATCGTCATTACCGAGCCTATTACCTTTTGGAGGGTGGTGCCTCCTAGATTGGTTAGGTGTCACTTGGGAGCCTCCTACTTCATGTTGTGGAGTTGAACCAAGAAGTTTGTAAGGGCAAGGAGATCGCCTACTTCGTGAAGATCTACCCATAGTGAGGCTAGTCCTTCGTGGACGGAAGCCGTTATGGAATAGTCATGGTTGCTACTTCGTGGACCCTTATGGGTGGAGCCCTCCGTGGACTCTTGCGACCGTTACCCTCCGTGGGTTGAAGACTCCATAAACGTGGATGTACGATAGCACCACCTATCGGAACCACGGGAAAAATCATCGTGTCTACAATTGCGTTTGATCTTCCTACCCTATCCTTTCTACTCATGCTTGTCGTTACTTTCCGCTGCTATACTCTTAGACTTACATGTGTAGGGTGTACTTGACTTGCCATGAAATGCTAAAAACTGCCAACTCTAAAATTTGGTATAGGAAAACTTTTATTTGGTCAAGTAGTCTAATCACCCCCAATCTAGACATACTTTCGGTCCTACAAGTGGTATCAGAGCTTTGGTCTCCATTGCATTGGTCTCACAACCTAGGAGATTATGGCGTCTAGTGAGGGTAATTATCACCGTAGAGGTCCGTACTTTGATGGCACTAATTTTGCTAGTTGGAAGCACAAAATGAAAATGCATATTCTTGGTCATAACCCCGCCGTTTGGGCTGTTGTTCGTGTTGGCTTGCAAGGTGAATTCTTTGGTGATGGAAAGGAACCGGATCGTGAAGCGACCGCGGAAGAATTGAAGATGTTGCAATACAATGCTCAAGTATGTGACATTCTCTTCAACTGTCTATGCCCCGAAGAATTCAACAAAATCAGCCGTCTTGAGAATGCAAAAGAGATTTGGGATACTTTGGTTGATATGCACGAAGGAACCGAGTCCGTGAGAGAATCCAAGTTAGATATTCTTCAAAGTCAGCTTGACAAGTTCAAGATGAAGGATGGTGAAGGAGTCGCAGAGATGTACTCTAGGCGAGCTCTCATCACCAATGAGATTGCCGGCTTAGGAAGCGAAGAAATGACCGACAAATTCATCATCAAGAAGATACTTAGAGCTTTGGATGAGAGATATGACACCGTGTGCACATTGATCCAAATGATGCCCAACTACAAAGATCTCAAGCCTACGGAAGTCATTGGAAGGGTTGTTGCTCATGAGATGACACTCAAGGACAAAGAAGAGCTTCACCACAAGTCTAGCTGTGCTTACAAAGCCACAAGTGATGCTCCCGCAACTTCAAGCGACAACCTTGTCACCAATGAAGAGATAAGCCTCATGGTCAAGAAATTCAACAAGTTCTACAAGAATAGAGGCAAAGAAAGAAGCTCCAACTCAAGATATGATGAGATGCGGTCGTCAAGTCGTGACCGCAATTGCTACAATTGTGGGAAGCCCGGACACTACTCCAATGAGTGCACGGCTCCCTACAAACGAAGAGAAGAGTCACCTCGAAGACAAAGCTCAAGGAATGAATCACCTCAAAGAGAGAGAAGGAGTAGAGATGATCGTTATGAACGAAGACCCTCAAGGAGAAGTACAGATTCGGAGAAGAAGGACAAGTACACCAAGAGCTACACAAGAAGAAAACATAAAGCTCATGTTGGTGAATGGGTTTCCGGCTCCGACTCCGACAACAACTCCGAGAGAAGCTATCACTCCGACTCCGACTATAGTCAAGATGATGGTGTTGCCGGGATTGCTCTAGTGACTACCAACTCCCATGATCTATTTGATTCACCAAACGAAGGGAGTGGAAGTTGCTTCATGGCTAAAGGCCCCAAGGTATCACACCCCGAGTATCTTGATTTCAATAGTGATGAAGATGACTTGCTTTGTGATGATGACTTGCTATTTGATAAAACTAGTGATGTTAGTCAAAATGAACTTGATAATTCTCATGCTAGTCAAGATAAGTCAATTGATGATGATAAGATGAAAATAGAAGAACTAACTAAAGAACTAAACACTCTTAAGTTAGCTCATGAATCTACTCTTGAAGATCATAGAGAGCTCGTGAGAACTCATGAGAAGCTACGCTTCGAGAAGCTCAATTTGGAGCAAGAGCATGAGTTTCTTAAAGCTATCAATGACGATCTCCTAAAGAAGACTTCATCTTATCTAGCCAAACAACTGCTCTTATCTACATTCATGCCTCAAGTTAAAACAAAGCAATCTAGTAACAAAGGAAAGAAAGGTTCTTCATCTAGTAGCAACAATAAAAATGCTAAACCTAATGATGTTGCTCCTAGTAGTTCTATTGATTCCACTAATGATGATTCTCTTAGCCAAGTTACACTTGAGCAAGAAAATGCTTTATTGAAAGGAATTATAGAGAAAGGTATCTACAAGAGTCTTGCCGGGTGTAAGCAATTTGAGGAAATTGTACGCAAACACGGAGGATACCGAAAGAACCGTGGTGTTGGCTACTTCAACGCAAATGGAGTTGAATGGGAAGAAGGTCAATACCCCGAGCCAAAGTTTGTTCCTCAAAAGGAGAAGTATGAAAATACTCTTCCCAAGAGAACAAGCACTCAAGATGACCTTGCACCACAAGACCACAAGCTCAAGGGCAAGAACAAGCTTCAAGAGGACATTGACTCATATGAAGATGAATCCCTAGCTATGGTGGAGTGGGTTCCCAAGGCTACGTCAAGCTCAACTTCTACAAAGGCTACTACAACACCAAGGATCCCCATCAACTTGATGTGGGTTCCCAAGAAGAAGAACTAGAGAGTTCTTGAGGGGTGACTCCGCCAATGAAATTCACTCACATTCATTATTGGCAAGAACTATTTACACTCAACATCAACTCTATGCAATAGTTCAAGGAGTCACACATTCCCTCAAAGGTAAGCAAGGGACAAGGTAATCAACAAATCGATGGACATCATAACACATGCTTTGCACTCCATGTCCATAGATATCCTTGTATATGTCTCTTGTGTGTTGGGACTAACCCATGTAGGTGAGAAGAGTAAGGAAACAACAAGGATGCTCCCAACTCTTGGTGATCTTCATCAACCTTGAGCATCCACCACTACCTCTCCAACATGAAGTCTTCATCGCCAAAACCCAAGGTTAGTTTATCCCTCTTATGGGGGGATGTCACATCAAGGGGGAGCTTTACTCTAAGACTTGAGTCTAAGCATCTCTTAGTATGTGACAACATTAAATGCTTTATGTAAAAGTGGTAACCCCACTTGTGCTTAAACATTGAGTATGACCTATGATCAAGTATTCTTACTTGGCTCCTAAGTCAATATACTCATATATAGATGACTTCGTCATCGCCCAAGTGCTTGTTAGATGCTAGTGTGTATGTGCATGTTTGTCATGATTTCATTTGACATCTTATTGTGTGAGCATGTTGGTCTGCATTTACTTTTCCCATTCGAGGACATCCAATTGTTGCTATTCGGCTTTTGATTTATCTTTTGCCAATTGGATGGACAAGAATGCCTAGGACCACTCTTTAGCTATCTATGCTTTCTCACCTCATATTCCATTCATGCTGCATCACAAAATTTTAACAAGTACTTTTCGATCCCTCTGTGTGTGGAGCACTCGGAGTTCCGTATCGACAAGGACTGACCATTAAAACCTCCCAAGTGCATCTTGGTGGAACCAACCCACAATTCTCGGTCTCACCGAATGCCTAGGGTTGATCTGGTTTTCTATCTCGGTACTACCGATTCCATATTCTCGGTTACACCGAGTTTCCCTGTCAGCTGACAGTTGAGAAACTCGGTGACACCGAAAATTTAGAATCGGTGTCACCGACAGTGAAGGGTATATAGCCTGTGGTCCCGACGATTCGAAATTTCAATCTTCAATCGTCGCGCCCCAAACCCTAAACTGTCGCAGAAGGACCCCCTGGTCATCACCTTGCCTCCCCGAGCGCCTCCGCCGCTGGGAATCCTCGCCGTCGATGGGCATCTTCGCCGCCGTCGCCGCCGTAGCGAGTCCGTCACCGAGTTAGGGTACGGATTCATCTTTCCTTGCGCTCCCCGTCTGATTCTCGCGCATTGGATTCAATATTATCTATAAGCCACCATTTGCAATCCTCTCAATTCCCTAAAACGTCATGTAGTTAGCGAACGATCAATTTTCTTGGGTTTGCCGTCCGCCCGATGGAACTCGGTGGAACCAAAGCAAACAAATCGGTGTCACCGATTTGCCTGTCTGTGCTGCTGAGAACTTTCTCGGTGAAACCGAGTACTTCTTTTCGGTCTAACCGAAAAGAGTGCCAAATTTTTGTTGAGAAAGTCAGTCTCGGTAGCACCGAAACTTTTGCTTCGGCTGTACCGATTTTCATGTGACAGAATGTAAACCTTGAGAATCTTTTGTTCAAACTTTAAAAAACCAGCTGATAATTTTGTGATGACTCATCTTCTTCTGCTCCTCTATACTCTATTCACAGGGTCAGTATGTCCAGTGCTGAGGACAGTGAGAACAACTTCAGAGAGTAGAGTGTTGAGATGGATTCAGGCACTAGTCCTGAGTCTAGTTCACCTTCAGATCCAGGCACTCCCAGTTCTCATGGGTTGCCCAAGGCTGCTACAAGGTCCAGGAAGAAGTTGAATTCAGATGAGGAGGATTCAGATTTTGTGCCAGAAGAGATTCTTGCCAAGAAGCAAGAGAAGGCTGCCAAGAAATCTGCAAATGAAGCTACCTCTTCAAAGAGAGCTGTCAGGAAAGAGTATGCTAGCTCTGAAGCTATGAGAGCACCTGAGGGTGCTAGGGCAAAAATGGCTCTTCACCTTGAGTCACCCCCAAGGAAGTCATTGCCTAAAAAGGCAGGTGAGAAGAAGAGAGCCAGGAAAAGGATTGTCTATGTCACTGGCAGGCAGACCTCCATGTTTGAGGACCCTGAGGAAGCTGCTGGTGCTGCTGCTGAGGAGGAGGAAGAGCAAGTTGTCAAGGCCCCTCCCAAGAAGAAGCAAAAGAAACTTATGTCTGATGCTATGCCAAAGAGTGGCACTTACAAGCGCACCAAGTCTGCCCCCAAGAAGGCTGCTGCTAAAAAGCCTAAGAGGTTCTCAAGGCAAATTCCAGCTTCTGAAAAGAACAAGGGAAACACCTCCAGAGTTGAGGATGAAGATGCTATGTCTACCCTGATGAAGCTTAGACCACACCTTCCAGTACATAATGCCAGCTACCCACTTGCTGAGGATATGAAGAAGAGGAAGGATTCCGGTTTGAGGGCTTGGAGAGCTGCTGATCCATATGCCCAAAGGAGGAAGACAGCTGTGGACTACAGATTCTACACCAAAGAGCAACAGGATTTCTATGAGACTGTGCTTTTTGACAAGAGTCCAGCTGTGAGTGATATGAGATATGTGGACTGGAAATTCATCAAGGAGAATGAAGACCATTTTCCAAGTGTCCAAGATAATTTCCACTGCATTGGTTTGGATGAGTTTGTTGGCAGAGAGTTCACTGCTTGGAATGATGAGATGATCATGCAATTCTACTCCACTGCACATTTCTATGGAGATGGTAGAATTGTATGGATGACTGAAGGTGCAAGATATGAGTCCACTGTTGAGGAATGGGCTGAAATCTTAGGAGTCCCTGAGGCACAGGATGGTGATTTGGATGTCTACTCAGAGTCCAAGGAGAGCCACAATGCTATGGCCAACATGTACAATGTGATCCCTGCTGCTCATGTGAAGTCTCACAAGCTAGGATCCATCTACTTTCTTCAGGCTGGCCTCCGCACCATGAACACTATTCTGAGGCATACCTTGATGCCCAAGTCAGGAGATGACAAGATGATTCGAGGCTACTCCATCAACATGCTGATTCATCTTGACAGACACACCAGGATTAGAGTCATGGACTTAATTGTTGAGACAGTTAAGAGGGTTGCTGCTGATCAGAAGCGATCTTGCTGCTATGCACCCTACATCCAGATGCTCATCAACTCTAAGCTGGAGAAGCACATATTTGCTCTGGACAGACCCCACTTGCCCCTATAGCCAGATCTCGAGGACAACGTCGTGGAGATGAACCCAGATCATCCCACTTCAGCTGCAGCTCAGGCAGAGGCAGAGGCAGCTAGAGCCACTAGTGCTCAAGTCCCTAGATCAAGGAACGAGCAAATGGATCTTTTGATCTCATCAGTTCAGGGCATGCAGAAGGACATTAAGGACATCTTGAAGAACCAGAACAGTCTTGTCAGGATCTTTGAGAACAGGATCAAGACCCTTAATGATAAGGTGGATGGGATGACTAAGACAGTCAATGAGCTCAAGAAGGAAGTTGACTCAGTGCCTCTTCCTCATTCTTCTTCTTCTGATGATGATGAGGACAGATCACTTCTCAGGCCAGGCACACAGTTCACTACTCAGGCCAGATCAGCCACTGTGCCAGCTCCAGACTTGAGCCCTCTTCATCAGCTCCTGCCACTGTCACCTCAGCTCCTGCTCCATCAGCTCCAATTCCTCCAGTTGCCACACCAACTCCATCCACGACATCTGCAGAGATCTTCGCCGACGCTGTTCTCTCGACTCCTTCATCAACAACCGGAGGAGATCAACCCAAGAACGCTTAGATATATGCCTTTGAACTTTTTGGTAACTTGTTTCCAAAGGGGGAGAAGTGTATATAGATCTTTAGGCTTCGAGTGAGAGAGCGTTTGGTTTTTATTGCTTTTTCAAAAACAATTGCCTTTTGGTTGCTTGTGTGGAACTTATGTGTGTCTTGATCATACGCTTTATGTGTGTTGTGCTACTATTTCCTATCATCTTAATGCTTATGAGATGATCATTATCCTTGTTTGGTTGTGTTGTGCTATGATGTTCACTCTAATTATTCTCGCACACCACCAAGATGTATGTGACATGGAAGAAGTGCCCCATGTACCTAATCAATTGTGCATTTGCATTCAAACGCAAATTTAAAATAATGCACAAATTTAGGGGGAGCTCTTGCTTATCACATACCTCTCAAAGCGACGATTATATTCATTGATTATATCTTTGTCGAAGCTTTGATCTATATGTTGTCATCAATTACCAAAAAGGGGGAGATTGAAAGCACTTTTGCTCCCTTGGTGGTTTTGGTAATTAATAACAACATATAAGTCATTGAACTAATGTTTCCACTAAGTATATTTCGGAAAAGTTCAATGAGAGGGATGGCAAAAGGATTGTGAATATTGTGGAAATACCCCAAGATGCAAGGAAATGAATTGGCAAAGCTTCAAGCAAGAGGACTCTACATTTTACATTTGTGAGAAATCACTTTGAGTCCATAGGAAAGCCAATAATATTAAAAGGAGGTAAGGTTTTGATTGGTGAACAAAATGCTCATACGTGCACAAGTGATAGTCACCAAAAACACCCACAAGCTCTTCCACAAAGTCTGTCCATAGCCAAATATTCAAAATCGGTGCAACCAACACTTTCCACTCGGTGCCACCGATTCCCAAACTCAGACAGACTCAGCCAAACCCTAGCCACTTCGGTGCAACCGATTCCATTCCGGTGCCACCGAGTTTAGGTTGCCAACTTTCTGTTACGCAAATTCACAATATCGTTACCACCGAGATTGTTGGATCGGCGTCATCGAGAATGTCAATCTGACCGTTGGTCACCTTATCGGTGCAACCGAGTTTCCTATATCGGTCTCACCGAGATTCAAAAGGTGCCACCTTTTGGTCACTTCGGTACCACCGAGATTAACACATCGGTGTCACCGAGTTGGTCATTTTGTGTGTAACGGTTGGATTTTTGGGGATGCCTATATATACCCCTTCACCACCACCTACACGAAAGAGAAGCACTCAGAACTATTCCATACTTGCCCCATCCAGTTTTCTGAGAGAGAGCCACCTACCCTTGTGTTGAGGTAAAGATCTTCCACTCCAACCATATGGATCTTGATTTCTAGTCTCCCCAAGTTGCTTTCCACCAATCCCATCTCTTCCACCAAGCCAAATCTGTGAGAGAGTGATTGTGTGTTGAGGAGTCTATCATCTTGAAGCACAAGAGCAAGGAGTTCATCGTCATTACCGAGCCTATTACCTTTTGGAGGGTGGTGCCTCCTAGATTGGTTAGGTGTCGCTTGGGAGCCTCCTACTTCGTGTTGTGGAGTTGAACCAAGAAGTTTGTAAGGGCAAGGAGATCGCCTACTTCGTGAAGATCTACCCATAGTGAGGCTAGTCCTTCGTGGACGGAAGCTGTTATGGAATAGTCAAAGTTGCTACTTCGTGGACCCTTATGGGTGGAGCCCTCCGTGGACTCTCGCGACCGTTACCCTCCGTGGGTTGAAGACTCCATAAACGTGGATGTACGATAGCACCACCTATCGGAACCACCAGAAAAATCATCGTGTCTACAATTGCGTTTGATCTTGCTACCCTATCCTTTCTACTCATGCTTGTCGTTACTTTCCGCTGCTATACTCTTAGACTTGCATGTGTAGGGTGTACTTGACTTGCCATGAAATGCTAAAAACTGCCAACTCTAAAATTTGGTATAGGCAAAACTTTTATTTGGTCAAGTAGTCTAATCACCCCCCCTCTAGACATACTTTCGGTCCTACACGTGGTCCCAGCTAAGCCCCCGAGTGAGGATGATGTCCTCACTCGGATCTTTTTTTAACTTAGGCGATACGGGATCGCAGCTAAGCTCCCGAGTGAGGATGATGTCCTCACTCAGAATAGTTTTTAACTTAGGCGATACGGGGTCGCAGCTAAGCCCCCGAGTGTGGATGATGTCCTCACTCGGAGTAGTTTTTAACTTAGGCGAAATCAGATTCGCTGCTAAGTCGCTCACCCACTGGGGGCGATATCTTCCGAGGTACGAAAATCACCGGAGTGAGTGGCGACGCGCGGGGCGTCCTAGTGATGAATATGCGCCACACGGAGTGGCGACGCGCGGGGCGTCAGAGTGATTTAGACGCATCCCGCGGAGTAGCGACGCACGGGGCGTCCGAGCGATGAAGACACGTCCAGTGGAGTGGCGACGCGCGGGGCGTCTGAGTGATGAAGACGCGCCGCACGGAGTGGTGACGCGCGGGGCGTTTGAGTGATGTAGACGCATCCCGCGGAGTGGCAACGCGCGGGGCGTCCAAGACAGTGACAGTGCGTGAAATTGCGGCCGACTGCGTCCCGGGCGAGGTAGGAAACAATGAGGTAGACAATGCCGGTTGCCGTGCGTCGAGACCGACGCGGCGACTGAGTCTGAGTAGCGATGAAGATGGCGCACATATGCGCGGATTGATCGTGTAACCTGTGTATGAAAGATAACACAAGCCAACATAAAATTTCTCAAAGTAATTTGATGTTTGCTGAAATGATTTGTGTAAATAACACCCATAGACACCCGTTGGGTGTGCGAGGTGCTTACTGGTTCGGAGCCAGCAAAAATCTAAAGAGTGAAGGATCCGACTGAATCCGTTTGAGTACTGGACCCAAATGAAGCAGAAGTGTAGTGTTCCGACATGAAAATGAACAACCGAGCGCAGAGGTACACTCGGTGGCATGGCCTGTGAGTGAACGTCATGTGCGACTTACTTGACACTTAGTAATGCGGAAATAATTATTTAATTGAACGCAGCATGTGAAGAATGACTTAGCTGTCTGACGGCGCAGGAGCGGCCGAGTGGCGAAGACGTGTTCAATTGATGGCGGTATGCAGGGTGGAACAGTGATGAAGACACGCCTCACTGAGTGGCGACGCGCGGAGCGGTGGCGCCGAGTGGTGAACAAGTGTCTCACCGAGTGGCGACGCACGGGGCGGCCGAGTGGTGAAGAAGTGTCTCTCCGAGTGGCGACGCGCGGGGCGGCCGAGTGGTGGAGGCGTATCTCACCGAGTGGCGACGCGCGGGGCGGCGGCGCCGAGTGGTGAAGAAGTGTCTCACCGAGTGGCGACGCACGGGGCGGCCGAGTGGTGAAGAAGTGTCTCACCGAGTGGCGACGCACGGGGCGGCCGAGTGGTGAAGAAGTGTCTCACCGAGTGGCGACGCGCGGGGCAGCCGAGTGGTGAGGACGTGTCCAATAGAGTGGCGACACGCAGGACCGAGCTTTTTTTTGTTCGCTCTGAATGCTTCAGGAGCACTCAAAATATGTTTCCGAATCATGGCTAGTTGCGCCTTGGATGAAAACACAACAGATTCCGGACTGAAAGGTTCTCCGAATGATCGGATGTTGTTGATCGCCGAGCAAAACTTGGTGGCATTCATATGTCTCTCGGAAGAGACAGACTTGAGGTCCGAGTGTGGACATGCCATAAAAACTCGAGTGACAATGCTAGCGCGTGGTCTGATTCTCCGGGGAGATGCCACTCCTTATCCCGGGGGAACGCCAGCGCAGGCCATCTACGAGTCCAAGTTTATAAGGCATGCGCCTTGGACCCTAGTGGAAGGGCCAAGTTAACCCGCGGAGGGGCGTCAAGCTCATCTCATAGCGATCCTGAAGGTGACTTCAGTCGGGTGTTTTTGAGGGATCACTAGAAGAGTGTCTAGAGGGGGGGTGAATAGACTACTAGCAGGAATTTAAAACCTAACCTTTTCCCAAGTTAATTGGTTGGCAGATTTTAACAATTATAGCAAGTCTAACAGCCCTACACATGCATGTCAACAAATATGGCAGCGGAAAGTAAAGACATTGCATATGAAGTAAAGAGTAGAGAAGGGTAGATCAAACGCATGAGGGACACGAAGATTTTTCCAGTGGTTCCGATAGGTGGTGCTATCGTACGTCCACGTTTATGGAGTCTTCAACCCACAGAGGGTAACGGTCGCGAGAGTCCACGGAGGGCTCCACCCATAAGGGTCCACGAAGTAGCAACCTTGACTATTCCATAACGGCTTCCGTCCACGAAGGACTAGCCTCACTATGGGTAGATCTTCACGAAGTAGGCGATCTCCTTGCCCTTACAAACTTCTTGGTTCAACTCCACAACACGAAGTAGGAGGCTCCCAAGCGACACCTAACCAATCTAGGAGGCACCACCCTCCAAAAGGTAATAGGCTCGGTAAAGATGATGAACTCCTTGCTCTTGTGCTTCAAGATGATAGACTCCTCAACACACAATCACTCTCTCACAGATTTGGCTTGGTGGAAGAGATGGGATTGGTGGAAAGCAACTTGGGGAGGCTAGAAATCAAGATCCATATGGTTGGAGTGGAAGATCTTGACCTCAACACAAGGGTAGGTGGTTCTCTCTCAGAAAACTGGATGGGGCAAGTATGGAATAGTTCTGAGTGCTTCTCTTTCGAGTGGGTGGTGGTGAAGGGGTATATATAGGCATCCCCAAAAATCCAACCGTTACACACAAAATGACCAACTCGGTGACACCGATGTGTTAATCTCGGTGGTACCGAAGTGACCAAAAGGTGGCAACTTTTGAATCTCAGTGAGACCGATATAGGAAACTCGGTTGCACCGATAAGGTGACCAACGGTCAGATTGCCCATTCTCGGTGACGCCGATCCAACAATCTCGGTGGTACCGATATTGTGAATTTGCGTAACAGAAAGTTGGCAACCTAAACTCGGTGGCACCGAAGCAGAATCGGTTGCACCGAAGTGGCTAGGGTTTGGCTAGGTCTGTCTGAGTTTGGGAATCGGTGGCACCGAGTGGAAAGTGTTGGTTGCACCGATTTTGGATATTTGACTTTGGACAGACTTTTGTGGAAGAGCTTGTGGGTGTTTTTGGTGACTATCACTTGTGCACGTATGAGCATTTTGTTCACCAACAAAACCTTACCCCCTTTTAATAGTATTGGCTTTCCTATGGACTCAAGGTGATTTCTCACAAAGTAAAATGTAGAGTCCTCTTGCTTGAAGCTTTGCCAATCCATTTCCTTGCATCTTGGGATAATTCCACAATCTCCACAATCCTTTTGCCAGCCCTCTCTGTGGACTTTATCTGAAATACACTAGGTAGAAGTATTAGTCCAAGAGACAATGTATGTTGTCATGAATTATCAAAACCACCAAGGGAGCATGTTGTGCTTTCAGTTTTACGTGTCCGAGTGCACGGGTCCCCACGGAGGGTGGTCAGTCGGACTGACAGACGTCTTTTCGGAAAGGAAATGTGGGCAATCGATCGGATCGATTTGCCGCGGAAATTCCGTGTGAAGCCTAGCCCAACCAGGTGGCGATGTGCGGGGTGTCCAAGTGGTACGTATCCAGCTGAATGATGATGAAGCACGGGGCGACCGAGTGATTGCTGGAGCAAAACGTCCCTGTCCGACTATCGCAGTGGTTTGTTAACCATCTGAGTAAATTCGTCCGAGCATGCGTGCTAATCGTTCGAGTGGACGGTCATTCAAGTGAGCTTTAGTCCCGTCCGAGTGAACCTGGGTTCGAACAGAAAAGGGACTGTTAAGCAATTGTACAGTAATTTGAGAACTAAACTGTAAAATGATCGGAGAGGATAAGGTCCTTAATCCTCTGTCGAGTGGCTGGGGACTTGTTCCGCCGGGTTCGTCGTTATCAAAGCGGAGTACCGCCAACCCCCGGAGGGAGGGGCTACCGCACGCTCGGGGCACGGCCGGCCTCCGGATTCCAGCTGCGTCGGGCCTGCTCCCCCTGTTGTGGGAGCTGCTACCGAGCAGTTGATGCCCGGGGGGAGGAGCCGTATGTGGGGGTTCATCGATGACGTTGCAGATGAGGCTGGAGACTACGACAAGCCGGACGGCGCCGGTGGCCGTGCGTGGAGGTTCGACGACGGCCTCGCAAACGAAGCCGGACACGATGACGAGGCGGATGGCGCCGGTGGCTGCATGCTGAAGCTAACCAACCAAGTAACCTGCACGTTAATTGTCTGGAGTGCAAAAATCATCTCCGGGCTAGCCGGCCGAGTGAACCTATTCGTTAGCCGGCCGAGTGAAAAGGGGAATCGGTCGAGTGAACCACAGCTGGGCTGCGATCCGGTCGCCACGCCATCAGCCGAGTGGAATAAATGATGAGTCGGTCGGGCGGCGTTATTCGTCTCAGTAAGCATGCAAGTTAGCAAGTACACGTACATCCACTAATATTTTTTGCTGGACTAAAGTGTCCACGTATGGATGCTATTTTGCAGGGAGTAAAGACCGCGGATGGCCGTGCATGCATGCACAAATTAATCGGTGTCAAAACCGAAAGGTGAGCAATTAAGCCATTAATTTGCGAAAAAAGCGAAGGCAATCAATCGTCCTAATTAGGTAACGGAATCCTCGCCTAATTGGCCGCTTAATGAGGTGATTACCTTAGTGAGTGCACGCATGGAATGGTAACTGGCACATGGCATGCAATTGGGTTAAGTGCAATTGTCAATTGAGTGCACGCATGCACTAGCACAACCATACGGGAGTGTATGGATGCATGCAAGGAGGTGGAGCGCGGTGCGATGAGCATTAATCGGCTGCGGCAATTAGGCCTTCACTCCATGGAGTAACCGGCATTGGAAATCCTCATCTAATTGGCCGCTTGATTACCTCAACGAAACGGCTAACCCACTACACGAAGAATTTTGAATACCACGTTATGCACTTGGGATTGCGGGGTACGTACTCTCCGATGTAGACAACGCAGATGAAGGAGAAGCAGGTGGCCAGGTAGCGCGTGCTGCCGGTGATGTAGGCAAGGGCCGGCGAGCGCGCCGCTGAGCGGCACCCGTGGCGCGGGGCCACCGAGCGTGCTGCAGGGCGAACGAGCACGGCGATGGGCTGGCGAGTGCGGTTGAAGCCGGCGAGTGCGGCGCAACACTTCAGCGCTCCAAGGGTCGGACGGGTCCGACCTCTTCGCCTACTCGTCCGCATGTGCTCTAGTCGTGTGTGAGAGAGCGGCGACGGCGTTCTCATACGAGATCGAAGACGACGAGTGAACGGCGCAGAAGCGCAGCGCAATTGATGAAATAACCATCTACACCATGGCTCGATAGACGCCATGCCCCACGGTGGGCGCCAACTGTCATGGAAATGATTCCGACAATAGAGAGGGGTAGTGTAAGGGAGCATGATCTATCGAGATGCAAATGGGTGACATAGTGGTTTTAGCGAGTTCGGGCCTCTCACGGTGGAGATAACAACCCTACGTCTCGTGCTCCGGAGAGTCTTTCCTTTATCTGTCATGAACACGGAGTTACATGGTGTATTTGAGAGAGAGGGGAGAACGGATCTCCATACCTGAGCTATGTCTGAGCCTAATGGTGAGAGAGATGAGAGAGAGGAGAAGAATGAGGGCCTGCCCCCTTAGCTACGTGGTGGGAGGTGGCTTATATAGAGTGCGCCACCCCCACCTCTTATGTTACAAAATGAGGCATGAATGCCATAATGCTAAACCACTACGAAGCCTCCATTATGAGAATGATGCTTTGACTGCCTTGCTGCCTACTGTTCTTCGCATACCCAAGTGAGTCATACGGCCGAGTGGTGGACTGTCATCCGAGTGGATGGTACGTTGCTTGTCGAGTGAATAGTATGTATGTATGAAATTTATCCCACATGATGTGTGGACCCCATGATTTATTATATTTTGACCCTTCGTGGTCCATCCTGTTACGTGTATCCCCAACAGCCATGGGAGGAGGAGATGGCCACGGGAGGGCAAGTGGGGAGCCTCGGGAGGTTAGGGAGAGGGAGAGAGGGTGCCAGGGATCTAGTAGGAGCTCGGGGGCGAGGTATATGCAGGAGGGCAACGAAGGGGAAGCTCGGGTGGCCTCGGATGCACTTCGGGAGCGGCGAGCACGTGCGCCAGAGGGGTTTTTGAGGTTTGCGCGCATCGGGGAGGGGCGTACGAGGTCAAGGGGAGATGCCCGGCGTGCTGGGGCACTCTGTCGCTGCCGGACGCGAGCTACAGGACGACCTTTGTCGGGAGAGCACCATTTCTGCATGTTGGCTGCGTGGTCACCACGCCAAAGCTTGTCCATGATGACTTTTTGGTCGGCCAAAGGTGTCTGGCGTGTGAGGCACTCATGGTAAAAGGTTCTGGTGAGGTTTGGAAGGACATGGGGCTGGGTAGAATTAGTTTCTACTGAGAGTAAGATTGCAACAGGAAACTTGGGGCTTAGAAAAAGAGTTTTTACTGTGGTCCACTTGGCACAACACTATGTCTAGTGGCCTTAAGCATGGAAGGACTATATGACCACCCAGTTTCAGATCAGGAAGATAAGAGGCTAGGTAGAGGAATCCTATGGCCTTGAGATTCACCAGGGGTAAATGGTAAGTACATTTGGTCCTGATCACAAGTTTTCAGCTTAATTGAAGGAAGTTGATAATGCAAACTTGGTAAACCCTAGAAATGGACAGAAATGGGTTTCATTAGATCTAGATATGCAAATCCATTCTTCTTGATTCACCACTTGGTGTGGATGCATTATTGGAGTATTAGAACATGTCCACAAAGTTTGAGATCAATAGGAGACACTTGGCAATGTAGAGCTGCTCAAATTTGGATCTGGACAGGAATGGTTTTGGAATATTTTGGTAAACCAAAACAATTGGGATTGAGATGAAACTTGGCAAGATGATCACATATGTCATATATGACATGCTAGAATTTTCTTGTATTTATTTGAGAATATTTCTTATAGAAATATTTCAAATGCTTGAAATAGACAGAAATGGTTTTGAAGGGTTTTGTCCAATATTTTGAACATGACCATGTGGTGAAACTCTTATATATGTACAAAATATGTCCACTGAGTTTCCCTAAACTTTCTCAAATATTTTCAAAGCATAAAAATAATTTTTCCCTATAAAAGACCATTTCTGGCCTTAAGAAAAAGCCTTTAAATAAAATAGGAAAATAATCTTTAAAATTAATATTTGGTGGTTTTGGGAAGTCTTATATATAGTAGGTTCCAAATAAAGTCTTTGGAGAAAAACGCCCACCCTAATATGAAGACTTGTAGTACAATCCTCAACTCAGGGGTTTTTGAAAACTTAATTTGAATAAATCCCTTTTTGTCCAAAATAACATTTCATAAAAATAGTTTTAGCTCCTATACACATGGTATGATCATTGGACAAGAGTTTGGATCAATGAAAAGAGTTCTTGAGGATAGGAGGAAGTTTTATGAATATAGAGCACAAGCAAGCAATCAGACAATCAACAATCAAGTCAGGCATCACAAGCACACAAAAGTTTTAATTGGCCCTAATTTTTGAGTTATGATAACTTAGTCATGAGGCAAAACACAGGGTGTGACATCTACCCTAGGCAATAATAGTGTGGCAACATACATATCATCTAGCATCAGCAAAACAGCAGTAACAACACCTATGTAGCACGGTAGGCAGTATGAATGTGGAGTGAACAAACTAATCTACCCTAGGCAATAACATTGTGGCAACATACACATCATCTAGCATGATTAAGGTTGTCATCTAAGCATTATAACCACTACCATGCACTCTGATTCAGATCAAATCCGGTCGAATCGTATTGAATCCAAACCAATCCACAGCAAGAACTACCCTAAAACCCTAAGTACAAACTCATCTACAAGGGGGAGACTGGAAGCTTATCGAGGGTTTGCTAGTGGAGTGTACGTCGGTCGTGGAGAAAACCCTGGCAGGAACAAGGTGGTGCCGCTACCGAAGATGAGCCGTCCATTCTAAGGGTTGTGGTCGTGGTCCTCGTCATGCACTGGCTGGAGAATGAGCGTGATGTCCTCGAGCTCCACTCCCCTTGCACTATATGCAGGGAGAAAACCTCGAATGGGGGTAAACATACCCCCATACTGTTGGGGAACGTTGCATGGGAAACAAAAAAATTCCTATGAACACCCAAGATCTATCCATGGAGATGCATAGCTACGAGAGGGGGAGTGTATCTACATACCCTTGTAGATCGCTAAGCGGAAGCATATATAACGCGGTTGATGTAGTCGTACTCTTCACGATCCAATCGCGATCCGATCTGATCTAGTGCCGAACGGACGGCACCTCCGCGTTCAGCACACGTGCGGCTTCATGACATCTCCTCCTTCTTGATCCAGCAAGAGAGGAAGGAGAAGTAGATGGGATCTCAACCAACACGACGGCGTGGTGGTGATGGTGGTGTCGCAGTGTCGGCAGGGCTTCGCCAAACGCCTCCGGAACGACGTACGAGGATGAAACGGGAGAGACGGGAGGAGGGCCGCAGCCGTGGGAGGGTGTCCAGCCCCCTTGTGCCTCCCCACCTTTATATAGGCGTGGGACGGGCTGGTGACTTTCCCTCCAAGCCCCTAGGGTCGTTGGTCAAGGGGGAGGAAGGAAATCCCTCCTTTCCTTCCCCACCGATCACTATCCCTCTTTTTTTAGGGATCTCGATCTTATCCTTTCAGGATATGATCCTATTCCTTTTAAGTGGGGATCTTGATGCACCTAGACCAGGGGTGTGGGGACTTTCCCCACTACCCACGTCCATGTGGGTCCCCATGCAGGTGGGCCCCACTCTGGAACCTTCTAGAACCTTCCCGGTACAATACCGAAAAATCCCGAACTTTTTCCGAAACCCTAAATATGACTTCCCATATATAAATCTTTACATCCGGACCATTCTGGAGCTCCTCGTGACGTCTGGGATCACATCAGGGACTCCGAACAACATTCGGTCTCCAATGTACATATCCCAATTCTACTCTAGTGTCATCGAACGTTAAGCGTGCGGACCCTACGGGTTCGAGAATCATGTAGACATGATTGAGACACCTCTCTGGTCAATAACCAATAGCAGGACCTGGATGCCCATATTGGTTCCTACATATTCTACGAAGATCTTTATCGGTCGAACCACGATGCCAAGGATTCAATCAATCTCGTATGAAGTTCCCTTTGTCCAGCGGTATGTTACTTGCCCGAGATTCGATCGTCGATATCTCCATACCTAGTTTAATCTCGTTACTGGCAAGTCTCTTTACTCGTTCCGTAATACAAGATCCCGTGACTAACTCCTTAGTCACATTGCTTGCAAGCTTCTTGTGATGCTGTATTACAGAGTGGGACAAGAGATACCTCTCCGTCATACGGAGTGACAAATCCCAGTCTCGATCCACGCCAACCCAACAGACACCCTTGGAGATACCTGTAGAGCACCTTTATAGTCACCCAGTTACGTTGTGACATTTGATACACACAAGCCATTCCTCCGGTGTCAGGGAGTTGCATGATCTCATGGTCGTAGGAACAGATACTTGACATGGATAAAGCAGTAGCAATAAACTAACACGATCAATGCTATGCTTATGGTTGGGTCTTTGTCCATCACATCATTCTCCTAATGATGTGATCCCGTTATCAGATGACAACTCATGTCTATGGTCAGGAAACATTGACCATCTCTAATCGACGAGCTAGTCTAGTAGAGGCTCACTAGGGACATGGTGTTGTCTATGTATCCACACATGTATTTGAGTTTCCGATCAAAACAATTCTAGCATGGATAATAAACGATTATCATGAAGAAGGAAATATGATAATAACCAATTTATTATTTCCTCTAGGGCATATTTCCAACAGTCTCCCACTTGCACTAGAGTCAATAATCTAGTTCACATCACCATGTGAATAACACCCAATGAGTTCTGGGGTTTTATCATGTTTTGCATGTGAGAGAGGTTTTAGTCAACGGGTCTGCAACATTCAGATCCGTGTGTACTTTGCAAATCTCTATGTCATACTGTAGATGCTGCTACCACGCTCCACTTGGAGCTATTCCAAATGGTGCTCCACTACACGTATCCGGATTGCTACTCAGAGTCATCCGGATTGGTGTCAAAGCTTGCATCAACGTAACCCTTTACGACGAACTCTTTATCACCTCCATAATCGAGAAATATTTCCTCAGTCCTCAAGTTACTAAGAATAATTTTGACCGATGTCCAGTGATCCACTCCTGGATCACTCTTGTACCCTTGACAAACTCATGGCAAGGCACACACTAGGTGCGGTACATAGCATGGCATACTATACAGAGCCTATGGCTAAGGCATAGGGGACGACCTTCGTCCTTTCTCTTTCCTCTGCCGTGGTCGAGCTTTGAGTCTTACTCAACTTCACACCTTACAAATCAGGCAAGAACTCCTTCTTTGACTGATTCATTTTGAACTCTTTCAAAATCTTGTCAAGGTATGTACTCATTGAAAGTCTTATCAAGCGTCTTGATCTATCTCTATAGATCTTAATTCCCAATATTTAAGTAGCTTTATCCAGGTCTTCCTTTGAAAAACTCCTTTTAAACACCCCTTTATGCTTTCCAGAAATTCTACATTATTTCCGATCAACAATATGTCATCCACATATACTTATCAGAAATTCTATAGTGCTCCCACTCACTTTCTTGTAAATACAAGTTTCTTATAAACTTTGTATAAACCCAAAAGCTTTGATTACCTCATCAAAGCGTATATTCCTACTCCGAGATGCTTGCTCCAGTCCATAGAAGGATTGCTGGAGCTTGCATGCCTTTTAGCATCCTTAGGACCGACAAAACTTGTATCACATACAACCTTTCCTCACGGAAACCGTTAAGGAAACTCTGTTTTGACATCCATCTACCAAATTTCATAATCGAAAAATGCAGCAACTGCTAACACAATTCCAACAGACTTTAGCATCGCTAAGGGTGAGAGAGTCTCTTCGTAGTCAACTCCTTGAACTTGTCAGAAACCACTTTGCGACAAGTCGAGCTTTATAAATGGTGACAATTACCATCAGCGTATGTCTTCTTCTTAAAGGTCCATTTGTACTTAACGGCCTACCGTTCAACGGGCAAGTCTACCAAAGTCCATACTTGGTTTTCATACATGGATCCTATCTTGGATTTCATGGCTCCTAGCCATTTGTTGGAATCTGGGCCCACCATCGCTTCTTCATAGCTCGTAGGTTCACTGTTGTCTAACAACATGACCTCCAAGACAGGATTGCCGTACCACTCAGGAGCGGTACGATTCCTTGTTGACCTACGAGGCTCGGTAGTAACTTGATCTGAAGTTTCATGATCATCATCATTAGCTTCCTCTTCATTTGGTGTAAGCGCCGCAGAAACATCTTTCTGCGTCGTGCTATCATCCAACTGAAGTGATGGTTCAATAAGCTCATCAAGTTCTACCATCCTCCCACTCAATTCTTTTGAGAGAAACTCTTTCTCGAGAAAGGACCCATTTTTAGCAACAAACACTTTGCCCTCGGATCTGAGATAGAAGGTATACCCACCTATTTCCTTAGGGTATCCTATCAAGATGCATTTTTCTGCTTTGGGTTCGAGCTTATCAGGTTGAAGTCTTTTCACATAAGCATCGCATTTCCAAACTCTAAGAAATGACAGATTAGGTTTCTTCCAAACCATAATTCACACAGTGTCATCTCAACGAATTTAGATGGTGCCCTTATTAAAGTGAATGAAGTTGTCTCTAATGCATAACCCCAAAATGATAGTGGCAAATCGGTAAGAAACATCATAGTACCCACCATATCCAATAGAGCACGACTACGACGTTCGGACACACCATTACACTATGGTGTTCCAGGTGGCGTGAGTTGTGAAACAATTTCCACATTGTCTTAAGTTGCATACCAAACTCGCAACTCAGATATTCACCTCCACGATCATATCGTAGACATTTTATCTTCTTGTCACGATGATATTCAACTTCACATTGAAATTGCTTGAACTTTTCAAACATTTCAGACTTGTGTTTCATTAAGTAAATATACCCATATCTATTCAAATCATCAGTGAAGGTAAGAAAATAGGGATATCCACCGCACGCTTAAACACTCACTGGACCGCATACATCAACATGTATCATTTCCAATAAGCCACTTGCCTGCTCCATCAAACCGGAAAACGGGGTCTCAGTCATCTTGACGATGAGGCATGTTCCGCATGTCTCAACCGATTCAAAATCGAGTGAGTCCAAAGATCCATCAGCATGGAGTTTCTTCATGCGCTTCACACCAAAATGACCTTAGCGGCAATGCCACAAGTATGTGGTATTATCATTATTAAATTTGCATCTTTTGGCATCTATATTATGAACATGTGTATCACTACGACCGAGATTCAATAAACCATTCACATTGGGTGCATGACCATTGAAGGTATTATTCATGAAAACAGAATAACCATTATTCTCTGACTTAAATGAATAGCCGTATTGCGATAAACACGATCTAATCATGTTCATGCTCTACGCAAACACCAAATAACATTTATTCAGGTTTAACACTAATCCCGAAGGTAGAGGGAGGGTGCGATGGTGATCACATCAACCTTGGAAACACTTCCAACACACATCATCACCTCGCCCTTATAGCTAGTCTCTGTTTATTCCGTAGCTTTTATTTCAAGTTACCAATATTAGCAACTGAACCGGTATCTAATACCCAGGTGCTACTAGGAGTACTAGTAAGGTACACATCAATAACACGTATATCAAATATACTTTTGTTGACGTTGCCATCCTTCTTATCTACCAAGTATTTGGGGTAGTTCCGTTATCAGTGACCGTTCCCCTTACAATAGAAGCACTTAGTCTCGGGTTTGGGTTCAACCTTGGGTTTCTTCACTGGAGCGGCAACTGTTTTGCCATTCTTGAAGTTTCCCTTCTTGCCCTTACCCTTCTCAAAACTAGTGGTTTTACTAACCATCAACACTTGATGCTCCTTCTTGATTCCTACCTTTCATGGTGTAAAACATCGCGAAGAGCTCAGGGATCATCTTGTCCATTCCTGGCATGTTATAGTTCATCACGAAGCTCTAGTAGCTTGGTGGCAGTGACTTGGAGAACTATGTCAATCACTATCTTATCTGGAAGATCAACTCCCACTTGATTCAAGAGATTGTAGCACCCAGACAATCTGAGCACATGCTCACCGATTGAGCTATTCTCCTTCATCTTGCATGCAAAGAATCTTGTTGGAGGTTTCATACCTCTCAACACGGGCACGAGCCTGAAATCCCAATTTTAGCCCTTAGAACATCTCATATGCCCCGTGACGTTCAAAACGTCTTTGGTGCCTCAATTCTAAGCCGTAAAGCATGACGCACTGAACTATCAAGTAGTCATCAAAAACATGTATGTCTGATGTTCTCAACACCCACAGACGACGCTTGAGGGGTTGGTGCACCGAGCGGTGCATCAAGGACATAAGCCTTCTGTGCAGCAATGAGGACAATTCTCAGTTTACGGACCCAGTCCGCATAATTGCTACTACCATCTTTCAACTTAGTTTTTCTCTAGGAACGTATCAAAATATAGGGGAGCTATAGCGCGAGCTATTTGTCTACAACATAATTTGCAAAGATATTTTGACTATGTTCAGTACAATGAGTTCAGTTAATCATATTACTAAAGAACTCCCACTCAAATCAACATCCCTCAGGTTGTCTAAGTGTGACACGATCCAAATCCACCAACCCAAGTCCGATCATCATGTGAGATGAGGTGGTTTCAATGGTGAGCATCTCCATGTTGATCATATCTACTATATGACTCATGTTCGACCTTTTGGTCTCTTGTGTTCCGAGGCCATATCTGTACATGCTAGGCTCATCAAGTTTAACCCAAGTGTTCCGCATGTGCAAAACTGGCTTGCACCCGTTGTATGTGAACGTAGAGTCTATCACACCCGATCATCACGTGGTGCTTCGAAACGACGAACTTTCGCAATGGTGCACACTCGGGGAGAACACAATTTTATCTTGAAATTTTAGTGAGGGATTACCTTATAATGCTACCGTCGTCCTAAGCAAAATAAGATGCATAAAAGGATTAACAGCACATGCAAATCATAAGTGACATGATATGGCCATGAACTTGTGCTTTTGATCTCCATCTCCAAAGCACCGGCATGATCTCCATCGTCACCGGCATGACACCATGATCCCCATGATCATGATGTCCATCATCGTGTTGCCATCGAGGTTGTCGTGCCAACCATGCTTCTACTACTATTGCTACCGCTTAGTGATAAAGTAAAGCATTACATAGCGCTTAATGAGTGACAAGCAGGCCACATAATAATAAAAGACAACCCTATGGCTCCTGCCGGTTGCCGCATCAACATGCAAGTTGATATAAACTATTACAAAAACATGATCGTCTCATACATCAAATATATATCATCATGCCTTTGGCCATATCATATCACAACATACCCTGCAAAAACAAGTTAGACGTCCTCTAATTTGTTGTTGCATGTTTTACGTGGCTGCTATGGGTATCTAGCAAGAACGATTCTTACCTACGCAAAGCCACAACGGTGAAATTCAAGTTGCTATTTAACCTTCTACAAGGACCGCCTCTGTCGAATCCGATTCAACTAAAGTGGAAGAGACAAACACCCGCCAGCCATCTTTATGCAACAAGTGCATGTCAATCGATGGAACCGGTCTCTCGTACGTGGACGAGTAAGGTTGGTCCAAGCCGCTTCATCCCACAATACCGCAGAATCAAGATAAGACTAAGGAAGTAAGCAATTTGAACATCAACGCCCCCAAACTCTTTTGTGTTCTACTCGTGCATATCATCTACGCATAGACCTAGCTCTGATACCACTGTTGGGGAACGTTGCATGGGAAACAAAAAATTTCCTATGAACACCCAAGATCTATCCATGGAGATGCATAGCTATGAGAGGGGGAGTGTATCTACATACCCTTGTATATCACTAAGCGTAAGCGTATATAACGCGGTTGATGTAGTCGTACTCTTCACGATCCAATCGCGGTCCGATCCGATCTAGTGCCGAACGGATGGCACCTCCGCGTTCAGCACACGTGCGGCTCGATGACGTCTCCTCCTTCTTGATCCAGCAAGAGAGGAAGGAGAAGTAGATGGGATCTCAACCAACACGACGGCGTGGTGGTGATGGTGGTGTCGCAGTGTCGGCAGGGCTTCGCCAAGCGCCTCCGGAACGACGTACGAGGATGAAACGGGAGAGACGGGAGGAGGGCCGCGACCGTGGGAGCGTGTACAGCCCCCTTGCGCCTCCCCACCTATATATAGGCGTGGGAGGGGCTGGTGGCTTGCCCTCCAAGCCCCTAGGGTCGTTGGTCAAGGGGGGAGGAAGGAAATCCCTCCTTTCCTTCCCCACCGATCACTATCCCCCTTTTTTAGGGATCTCGATCTTATCCTTTCAGGATATGATCCTATTCCTTTTAAGTGGGGATCTTGATGCGCCTGGGGTGTGGGGACTTTCCCCACTACCCACGTCCATGTCGGTCCCCATGCAGGTGGGCCCCACTCCGAAACCTTCTGGAACCTTCCCGGTACAATACCGAAAAATCCCGAACTTTTTCCGAAACCCTAAATATGACTTCCCATATATAAATATTTACCTCCGGACCATTCCGGAGCTCCTCGTGACGTCCGGGATCTCATCCGGGACTCCGAACAACATTCGGTCTCCAATGTACATATCCCAATTCTACTCTAGCGTCACCGAACGTTAAGCGTGCGGACCCTACGGGTTCGAGAATCATGTAGACATGACCGAGACACCTCTCTGGTCAATAACCAATAGCGGGACCTGGATGCCCATACTGATTCCTACATATTCTACGAAGATCTTTATCGGTCGAACCACGATGCCAAGGATTCAATCAATCATGTATGCAGTTCCCTTTGTCCAGCGGTATGTTACTTGCCCGAGATTCGATCGTCGGTATCTCCATACCTAGTTCAATCTCGTTACTGGCAAGTCTCTTTACTCGTTTCGTAATACAAGATCCCGTGACTAACTCCTTAGTCACATTGCTTGCAAGCTTCTTGTGATGATGTATTACCGAGTGGGCCCATAGATACCTCTCCGTCATACGGAGTGACAAATCCCAGTCTCGATCCACGCCAACCCAACAGACACCCTCGGAGATACATGTAGAGCACCTTTATAGTCACCTGGTTACGTTGTGACGTTTGATACACACAAGGCATTCCTCCGGTGTCAGGGAGTTGCATGATCTCATGGTCGTAGGAACAGATACTTGACATGGATAAAGCAGTAGCAATAAACTAACACGGTCAATGCTATGCTTACGGTTGGGTCTTTGTCCATCACATCAGTCTCCTAATGATGTGATCCCGTTATCAGATGACAACTCATGTCTATGGTCAGGAAACCTTGACCATCTCTGATCGACGAGCTAGTCTAGTAGAGGCTCACTAGGGACATGGTGTTGTCTATATATCCACACATGTATTTGAGTTTCCGATCAATACAATTCTAGCATGGATAATAAACGATTATCATGAACAAGGAAATATGATAATAAACAATTTATTATTTCCTCTAGGGCATATTTCCAACACATACGTGGGGCAGGAGAATGCCGTAGGCAGTTGGGTTTGTAACCTCGCCATCGTCGAGCCCACGATGAGGTGGTCTGAGGTGGCGGGGCCGGAGCGCACGATGATGATTGTGCATTGGCCCGTGGCGGCGCCATCGTGTAGAACGGGGACGGCACCTGGAGCACCGCCACGAGATTCCGATCGAAAGAGGAGAGGCTGACAATCTACCACTCCTGGATGGGGTTGCTACCGGCAATGGTGGGATCCCCCTGGGCGACGCAAGGGTGGCTCTGCCATCGGAGACATCGAAGGCGCGGTGAGGGGAGAGACAACGAGTGTGTATGAGCTTTTAAGGGAGGTGACTGGAGAGACTGTGGGAAGTTATGAGACGTCGCGTCCTCTCCGCGCTTCCCCAAGCGAGCAGGCGCTTGCCATGCCTAGCTCGAGCGAGCCTGGCTTTCAAAAAACTGTCGATTTGGGCATTCCTCCACCAGGCCCATGCCTGCCTTGAGGTTCATGCGGGCCAGGAAACAAAGGCAGCCCAGGCAACGAAAAAGGCCGAATTCATTGAACGAGTCCTTTTCTAGATGGGGCCCATGAAGGCGCCTCGACCGGACGGCCTACTAAAAGTGCAACTAATCCTCGGGTTGTTTTGATAATTAATAACAATATACATCATTGAACTGATGCATATTCAAAGATCATTTCAGGAAAGTTCAATGTTGGTGTGGCTAGGACATTTGGATGTGGACACCTCAAAATGCAAATGACAAGGATTGGCTAAAAGCTCCAAGGCTCTATTTTTGGTTAAGTGATCCAAGATCACATTGAGTCCATAGGAAAGCCAATACTGCTAAAAGGGGATGAGGTTTTGATAGTGACTCAATTGCTCAAGTGATTAGAGATAATTGCTCCAAAATCCTCAACCACATTCTCAAATTCAAACCTGTCTAAAACCTCAAGTCAATCTCGATCCCACCGAACTACAATCATTCGAACCCACCGACATACTTAAGACAAAATACACTACCTAAACCCTAGAAACTTGGTGAAACCGAGATGAGATTCGGTCCCACCGAAGTGCGTGTGCCAAGCTTCTATTAACCATCAATTTCATTTCAGAATTTCCAAGTGAAACCAATCGGTCCCACCAAAGTGAGGAACTGCTTAGTTCATCTCCAAATCGGTCCCACCGAGTGGATCCATCCGGTCTCACCGAAACGTCTAATGTTCGAATCTTTTGCACTACACGTGCCTCCGAGATTTAATATCGGTTCCACCGAGTTGGGCATAAAGTATGTAACAACTAGATTTTTGGTGATGGCTCTATATACCCCTCCACCACCACCCATTCTCAGAGATAGCAACCAAGACAAACCATACACCTCACCTAAGCATTTCTGAGGAAGAACCACCTACACTTGTCATGAGACCGAGACATTCCACTCCAACCATATGATCCTTGATTTCTAGCCTTCTCAAGTTGCTTTCCACCCAATCCATCTCTTCTACCAAGCAAAAAATCTATGAGAGAGTGATTGTGTGTGTTGAGGAGACTATCTTTGAAGCACGAGAGCAATGAGTTCATCATCAACACAACATCTATTACCTCCTGGAGAGTGGTGTCTCCTAGGTTGGTTAGGTGTCGCTTGGGATCCTCCAAATCATGTGGAGTTGAACCAAGAATTTTGTAAGGGCAAGGAGATCGTCTACTTCATGAAGATATACCCCGAGTGAGGCTAGTCCTTCATGGGCATAAGCCATGATGGAATAGACAAGGTTGCTTCTTCATGGACCCTTCATGGGTGGAGCCCTCCGTGGACTCGTGCAACCGTTACCCTCTGTGGGTTGAAGTCTCCATCAAGGTGGACGTACGATAGAACCACCTATCGAAACCATGGCAAAATTCATCGTGTCTTCATTGCGTTTGATTTCTTCGACCCCTCCTTTACTTTCATTTGCAATGTCTCTCTACTTTCCGTTGCCCACTACTTAAACATGCATGTGTATAGTGTCGCTTGATCCGTGCAAATCGCTAAAACTTTCCTAAAACTAAAATTGGGAAAAGATTAAGTTTTTATTTGGTCAAGCAGTCTAATCACCCCCTCTAGACCTACTTGTGATCCTCCACCTACCGGCACTGTTCTACCAAGGACACCGGTCTTATGTTAAACACGAGGTTTGTGCGACGATCAAGTACTTCTAAACTACAAAGATTTACCGGAAGATTTTAATGACACTGTGTTGGTTTTCACTCCAAAGGCCAACTCGCCAGAGTTGCTTACTTAGTTCTTGCCTATTGGCTTAGGCAACGTCCTTTATAAAATAGCGACCCATGTTTTAGCAAACGGGCTAAAGTCCATCCTCCCGGTTCTAATATCATCAAAGCAAAGTGTGTTTGTTCCAGGTCGCTTGATCGTGGAAAATGTTCTCCTTGCTTATGAGTGCACGCACCCGATCTAGAACAAGAAAAGGAAAGTGCATCTTTGTGGTGTCAAGTTGGATATGATGAAGGCATACATTTAGATAGAGTGGGTTTTTCTGGAGAGGATGTTTGGTCAGATGGGATTTTCTCACGAGTGGATCACAATTATCATGAGGTGTATCTCGTCAGTGAGATTCTTTGTTAGGCTTAATGGTCACACTAAAGCAGGCCCAGATAGCGTAGAGGATTAAAGGGGGGCGTTCAGGAAGGACGACACTCACATTACTCTTTTACTGTTTGTCAATGGTAGTATTGTTTTTTTTGCAAGCTTCAGAGCACAGCTTGCTTGAACTCCATTCAATTTTTCAACATATGTGAGCAAGCATCAAGACAGAAGGTTAATTATTAGCAATCTTCTATGTTTTTGGGAAGGGATGTTAATATAATGAGGAAACGAAGGCCACTTTGATGCAGGTTGTGGGCATTGATAGTGAAGCTCTGAGTGAGTGTTACCTTTGGCTGCCAACACTTGTTGGACACTCAAAGGATGGCTACTTCAAATATGGGACCACCCGACCATGCATTTAGGTGCAAAAACACGTGGATGGACGGGACAAGGGCTCTCAGAAGTAGGCAGAGAAGTACTAGTTAAGTTAGTCCTACAAGCAACACCAACCTTCTCCATGTGCTTCTTCCGATTAGCAAGAAAAATGTGTTGGGACCCACCTTTTATTTGTTCAAAAATTTGGTGGGGATATGTTGGGAAACATAATAGAAAACAAAAAAAAATCGGTCTACAGATCAAGATCCCAGGATCACTGTGAAGATGCATGCAAGGTTAGATTGGACCATAACCAACTTCAAGTTGTGACTAAGGAAGAGTTGGTGTAGATCGTTCCTGAATCCATCGAACCGTCCAACAAACGATCCCTCAAACATAAGATCAAAAGCACTATCTCTCTAAGGATTGCACATGTACAAGCTTCACGATTCGACATCCCTTCGGTGTCTAGAGCTCGACATCATCGGAGAACTAGAGGAGGGAGAAGAGAACCTCACGGGGTTTCTACATTATGAGTAAGTAGAGAAAACTAGATAAAGAGAGAGGGGGCACCCAGAATCAAGGGACTTGTATGATCCAAAGGGGGATGCACCCTCACATATATATAGGTGGAGGGAGGGGTGGCCGACTTGAAGAGGGGGCGTCCCTTCCTTGGCGTGTCAATCAAGGAGGAAGAGTACTCCTACGATTCCTCTTCCCCCTTTTTAGCTTTTCCAACAAGCCCAAGGGACACTGATAGAGTCAAATCCGGTAGATCTCGAGTAGGGGGCCCCGACATGGTAGTATTGGGTAGATGATAACAGGACACCGGGGGACAACGATGTTTTACCCAGGTTCGGGCCTTCTCGAAGAGGTAAAATCGTATGTACTGCTTTGATTGTATTGATGGATGGAGTACAGAGTACATGTTGATCTACCCCGAGATTGAGTATGTATGAGTTGGCCTCTACGGTCTACACCCCTCGGCTTATATATAGACATTGGGGGTACCTAGGGTTACACACAGGTTGGTTACATGTGAAGATAACCATGCTGAAGATTGCACTCATGCCTTGGAGTATGTGCTGAGTCTTTGGAAGATTTCATCTTGATTCCCTCGGGGTCCTGACGAATGTGGCCCACCGGCTGGTTATTTTGGCAGTCCTCGGCCTGGCCCACATCCTTCGCAAACCGACGTCGTTAATACCCCCTTCTCTAGGACACCATTAGTAGCCCCTGAATTGGTCTTCAAGCTGAGGACACTCCTTAGCCTTCCCGAGCTTGTCTTCATCCTTCGTCTTCGGTCTTGCGAGCGGGTTCAACAAGCCCTACATTCTCGTCCTCTGGATTAGCGCCATACCCGAGAAGATCCTCGGATCTGAAGTTTCTGTGCCAAACTTGTTGCTTATGAGAACAAAGTAAAGCTCTCGCCGAGGACAAGTCAATGGCCTCATCCTGATAGCTTTTCCATTGTGCGTTATAAGCACGACGTTCGCACATGGCCCCAGAGCCAACCATCAATATGTCCAATTGAACGGTGTTGTTACGGGACCCGAGGCATAGTAAGCAGTATCATTATTTTTTCCTTGATTTATGCGCGCTCGCAAGGCACGACACTTGGAAAACACATGAATTTACCGTTGCGGGACTCAAGCATCCCAGCGACCCACGACTAGAGATTCTTATACAAGGCCATAGTGAAAGCGCAAAAGATTTTACATCCCCATCACCTCCCCTTTCCTTGTACGAGTCTCACCTGTCCCTCTGCTCCAATCGCTGGTAGAAGTTTACTTGACGCATACTTCAAGACATAGAGATAGTGTCCGACACATTTTCCCCTAGATGCAACCGACCTATGTGTAACCCTAGGCACCCTTGGTATCTATATAAACCAAGGAGTGAGAACCATAGACGATGACTCAGCTCATACACATGATCTCGAGGTAGATCACCTATACTTTGTGTCCCATCAAAATCAATACAATCACAACATGACATAGGGTATTACCTCTTCGAGAGGGCCCAAACCTGGGTAAACTCATGTGTCCTTGTTACCATCGTGCCAAGACTACCAGCGAGGGACCCCCTACCTGAGATATGTTGGGTTTAACTCTGACACGGGGCTTTTTCCTTTGTCTATGAGCCAGCGGGGTGGTAGATATCTCATCGAGGTCGTGGGATATGGTGTTTGGAGGTCGACACGCACTGGCCGGTTGGGTCCTCGGATAGGAGGTGGTTGTGCAGAGACAAACATTCTTCTTCCTCCTCCTCGGTATGATTTTCTATTGTTGTTCTTTCTCTTTCTTTGTTTTGCTGCAGGAGAGATGTCCTGCTTTGCCCGGGCAATTGGCCGGTCGCAGCTCTGGAACCGGATTGTAGTTCCCTTCCATTTGGAAGGGCCACATATAGTGTTACTCAAAGCCACAGATGAAGAAGGCTGGTGCAGGCGTGTTGTATGCACATGTGTATCTATGTCTTTTTGGCGCTGGTGCGATGACCTTCTTGGGTTTCGTTACATATTCTTGTGTTGTAGGAATCTTCTTGCAAGTTCGGGGATGATGACACACAGCTCTGAAGATCTTCCTGCTTTAATAGTTGGTTTAGGGTGCTCTCTATTTTTCTAGTTCTTTGTGGGTGTGTTAGGGCGTGCTTGTAGGGGTCGTATTATTTCGTGATTTGAATACAAGAATACTTTCTCAAAAAAATGTATTTCAATTTACTATCCGTGAACACTTAGGACGTGTTTGGTTGCCTACATGAGGCCCAACCAGACCTGTGCCGGAAGAAAATAGGTTGTTTGGTTACATGCGTTCACTGTTTGGCCTACATAGCACGAACCTTAAAGCACCTTGGTGTGAGGCTCACTGGGAACGCTGAATCATCGGTTTCAACACAGCGTGTCCCGCAGGATGCACATTGGCGGTGGTTGCTTCATACGAGGACACACTCTCGAGACATAACGTTGTTTCCCAAAGCACCAGTAATAATTACCCTCACCTTCCCTCGCCGCTCTCTCTCTCTCTCTCTAAACTGTCCACTCTCACACCCGCGGTGGCGACCAGCGGATGGGAGAACAACAAGGCACCACCGGCCTCCATCCCCGGCATCAACAACATCACCCGCACTACTTCGAAAATGGTGGTAAGCCCTATTTTCACCTCCATACTTATGGTTTGGTATTCCATCTGTGTATTCCATCTGTGCTCTAGGGGAATTGGGAATCGGGGTAAATAGCCATATGACTGATCAACACAACTTCATGAGTACTAAGTAGCGATGGATTTTTGGGTTCTGATATGGATTGAGTACAAGGGGATGGGGATTCAGGGTTAATCTTACACATTAGAGGTAAATGCTAGTCGCGGTGACTGATGACCCACAAGTATACGGGATCGCAACAGTCTTCGAGGGTACTATTTCACCCAAATTTATTGATTCGACACAAGGGGGCAAAGAATATTTATAAGCCTTAGCCGTTGAGTTATCAATTTAACCACACCTGAGAAGTAAAGTCCATTGAACAATTTATTAGTAACACAGTAATTGGATAATATTGATAGCAGTTGTAACAATAGTAGCAATACCAACAATAACAGTAGAAGTGGTTTTGTAGCAAGTGTAAGAGTAGAAGCAGTTGTAACTTTGGCAAAGACAGTATTATGAAAGTGTAGGCATGGAGTAGCTATGCATATTTTGATGAAATTCATTATGTAATAGTCACAACCTAGAGCGACATCGAACTAGCTCCATTTTATCAATCATATGTAGGCATGTATTCTGCATATAGTCATACGTGCTTGCAGTAAGAACTTGCATGACATCTTTTGTCCTACCCTCCTGTGGCAGCGGGGTCCTATGGGAAACTATGGGTAATTAAGGAGATCCTTCTAATAGAGAACCGAAACGAAGAATTAAGACATAGTGAATACACAAACTCCTCAAATTACAGTCATCCCCGGAGAGGATCCAATTATTATCACCCTGGGGGTCTATGGTTCAGAACAATAACAGGTGCATATAACTTGCAAGATTGGATCTATAACTCAAGTATATTCATGAAAACATAATGGGTTCAGATCTGAAATCATGGCACGCGGGCCCTAGTGACAAGCATTAAGCATAGCAAAGTCAAAGCAACATCAATCTGAAAACATAATGGTCTCTAGGGATCAAGCCCTAACAAATTGAATCGATTACATGATGAATCTCATCCATCTCCATCTACCTCCAATATGCCTATGATACATCTGCGTCGTATCTATAATTATTTGATTGTTTCATGCCAATATTCTACAACTTTCACATACTTTTGGAAATAATTTATATTATTTTTCTGACTAGCATATTGATCCAATGCCAGTTCATTTTTTGCATGTTTTTTGTTTCGCAGATAATCCATATCAAACGAAGTCCAAACACGATAAAAATTTACAAAGATTTTTTGGCAATATATATGATTTTTGTGAAGAAGAATCAACGCAAGATGGTGCCCGAGGGCCCCACAAGCCAACAGGGCACGACCAGGGCGTACCCACGCCCTGATGCCTTGTGGCCATCCCTTAAGTCTGTTGGAGCCCTTTTTCGCCGCAAGAAAGATAATTTCTGAACAAAAATCCGCTCAAAATTTTAGCTGAATCAGTGCTTCAGATATCCGGTAATAAAAGAAATGGTGAAGGGCTGCGAAAAGACATGTAGAAAATAGAAGAGAACTCATAAAGAGAGAGAGATCCAATCTAGAGGGGCTCTCGCCCCTCGAGGGACATGGCGGACAAGGACCAAAGGGGGAACCCTCCTACCATCTAGGGAGGAGGCAAAGCAAGAGGAAGAAGGAGGGGGCCCTCTCCCAATCACTTCCGGCGGCGCCGGAGTGCCACTGGGGGAATCATCATGGTGGCGATCTACACCAATAACTCCGACGTCAACCTGAACATCACCATCACCTCCCCTCATCTATTTACAACGGTCCACTCTCCCGCAACCAGTTGTACCCCCTACTTGAACATGGTGCTTTATGCTTCATATTATTATCAAATGATGTGTTGCCATCCTATGATGTTTGAGTAGATTATTTTTGTCCTATGGGTTGATTGATGATCTTAATTGTTTGAATTGCATGTTTTATTTGGTGTTGTCCTATGGTGCCTTCGATGCCACGCACAAGTAGGGGATTACCGTTCTAGGGTGTTGCAATATGTTCATGATTCGCTTATAGTGGGTTGCGAGAGCGACAGAAACTTAAATCCGAGTAAGGGAATTGTTGCATATGGGATAAATGGGACTTTAACTTAATGCTATGGTTGGATTTTACCTTAATGGTATTTAGTAGTTGCAGATGCTTGATAGAGTTCCAATCATAAGAGCATATGATCCAAGCACGGAAAGTGTGTTAGCTCAGGCCTCTTCTTTATATAAAATTGCAATGACGACGACTGATCTAGTTATCAATTGCCTTGGACAATCTCGCAAATCCTACCACCACTTTTCCACACTCGCTTTACTAACCTAATTGTTCTTTTATCTAAAGATCCCCTAACTTTTATTTCTTCTTTATTACCTTGGGAATTTATCCAATTACACCTACAAACTGGTTTTATTTCTTGTACTAGGTAAAGTGAACATTGTTGCGCATAGAGTTGTATCAGTGGTCAATAGAACTTGAGAGAATATTAATTCTACCTTTAGCTCCTTGTTGGGTTGACACTCTTATTTATCGAAAAAGGCTACAAATGATCCCTAAAAAAAGATCCCCTACACTTGTGGGTTATCAAGACCTTTTCTGGCACCGTTGCCGGGGAGCAATAGTGTAGGGTGAATATTCTCGTGTGTGCTTGTTTGCTTTATCACCGAGTAATTTTTATTTTTTGTTCTAAGTTTTTTTATATCTTTAGTTATGCATATGGAACACGAAGCACCAAAAAAATGTTGTACTTGCTACTCATGGAGATGGGGAACCTCCTAAAATTCTCGATGTTGAATATGTGAAAAACATTAAATACTACTTTGATAATCCTGATAAAGCCCCATTCAACTTGATAATGAGAGATACTTTGGATCACCAGGAATACTTTAGGGATTATTGCTTGTCTCAAAAAGGGAAACATGTATGGTATCAAATTAAATGTTGCGTCGGTATGCTTGGGATATGTGCTTAAGATATGATTATACTTGTTGCTCCAAGATGAAGGCTCCACACCTTCCCATTCAATGTGAATTTCATGATAATGAAACCTTGGATTCTTATGCTAATGGTGTATATGATTACTATGATGTGGAGCAAATAAAAGAATTTGTTGCTTTCAAGTGTGCTTATGAGATTGGCTCTTTGTTTGAAAAGCATGAAAATTACGACGACGCCCTTTATAGATCTAAAAAATCTTTCTATACTTAAATATTGCCATGAAAATTATAAATGCAGTGCTTATATTGATGACGTTATTGAGAGAATGCCTGCTGCCCTAGAAGAGACTAATATTTTGCAGGCTCCTACGGAATAAGAAATTGATGAAACTATGAGCTCATTAGATGAAAGAGATGAGGAGGAGAGTGAAGAACAAAAGGAGGAAGAGCGGATTGATCACCCGTTCCCACCTTCTAATCAGAGTAACACTTTAACTCATACATTGTTTTATTTCCCTTCGTGCTTACCGGAGGATGAACGTTGTTGCTATGGTCCCTTAGATTCATTTGAAATAGCTCTTTTTGATGAACTTGATGCTTGCTATGCTTGTGGCCATGATGCCAATATTAATTATGCTTATGGAGATGAACTTGATATTGTACCTTATGTTAAGCATGAAATTGTTGCTATTGCACCCACACATGATAGTCCTATTATCTTTTTGAATTCTCCAAACTACACTATACCAGAGAAGTTTGCACTTATTGAGAATTATATTGATGGATTGTGTTTTACTATTGCACATGATGATTTTGATGGATATAATATGCATGTGCTTGCAGCTCCTATTTGCAATTATTATGAGAGAGGAACCAAATCTTCACCTCCCTATGTTTCTAATACGATAACTTTGCGAGAAACTCTTTATACTATGCATTGGCCTTTACTTTGTGTGAATGAATTATTCTTTTATGATATACCAATGCACAGGAAGAGAGTTATACTCCGTTGTTTTATGATATATATATTACGTTGTGCTCACTACTGAATTACAAATCATTGTTAATTAAAATTGGTTTTGATATACCTTGGGATTCAGGTGGATCAATTAGTTGAGCACAATATGCTTAGCTTAATGACTTTAAAGAAATCGCTGCCTGGGAGATAACCCGGAACTTTTAGAGAGTGATTTTTTTGTGTGCTTTTAAAAAGTTTAAAAATGTAAAAAATATAGAGGGGGACCTAAAAGTTTTTCAAAAAGAGAAGCGATTGGAAAGTTATGCATTGGAGAAGTGAGGGTCAACCTTGAATACTTGTGTTCATACTCATGGAAACAATGTAAAACATGAAAGTTTATCACAAAAAAATCATCCCCTTGTACAAATCCATTGTATTATAAAAATAATGTGCCAAGATTTACCTCTATCATGCTTAAATTGCTTGTTTGATATGTGTTGTGCAAAAACAGAAACTTTGGCTGTAGTGTTTTAATTTTAATATTTTATTGGAAATTCAAAAAATTCAGAAAATTTTACACAGTAATGTTATGAATATTCTTTTTCCTAATTATTCCGAATTTTCGGAGTTACAGAAGTATATATTTCATCTGCATCTTTATAGACCGTCTTGTTTTCATAGATTGTTCTTCTAGTTTTGTTATCTGCTTGTGTTTGCAATGTTGCCAAGCCCCATTGATGTGGGAGCATTAGAATTGTGATATAATATAGTAGTTAATGTTTTGATTATAATTATACAATATTGTTACATCAGGACATGATTGGATTTGATTTTATATGTACTAACCCCTCTAATAAAAAGTTATATTAAGTTTTGTGTGAATGAAGTGTTCGAATCAAGGAGGTGTCAATAGGAGAAGAATAAGGAGAGAGGAGAGACAAAGCTTGGTGATGACCAAGGCACTCCAAGTAAATATTCGAATACTCAAGCGTCTAAGCTTGGGAGTGCCCCGGAAGGCATCCCATCTTTCTTCCTCGACAATTATCGGTATGTCTCGGATTTGTTTTGTTCACATGATATGCGTAAATTCTTGGAGTGTCTTTTGTGCTTGTTTTTCCTTTTTCTTTGATGCATCATGATGGCATGGGATAGTCCTTGGTTGATTTATAGAATGCTCTTTGCATTTTTCTTGTATCTTTTGAGTATGGCTTTATAGAATGATTCATGCACTTCACTTATATCATTTGAAGTTTGGATGCTCTTTTCACTACATTCGGAAAACCGTTATTTGTAGGAAAAAAATTAAACTCTCATGCTTCACTTATACCTATTTATAGAGTTGACAGGAATTGGTCATTCACTTGGTTAATCATAAAATCCTGCATAAACTTGCAGATATCAGAATATGGCTTGCGTGATTTGATTATATTGATGTAGTAATATGAAAGGATATATATTCATGATCATGATAAATATATAAATATTAAAGCTTGTTATTAAATACTCATTTAAGTATCGGTCGTGGCATGGCAGGGATGTTGGAGCACTTTTATTCCTCGTTGAAATCCTTATGTTGTTCGAGTCGGAGGCGCGCGATGGTTAACTCCTCCCAACCTCCTCCCTAGTGGCGCACTAGTCGTACTTTTCTTCGAGAGAGATAATAAAATGTTCACAATAAGTATGTGAGTTCTTTATGACTAATGTGAGTTCATGGACTATACGCACTCCCACCTTTCCGCAATTTGCTAACCTCTTTGGTACCTTGCATTGCCCTTTCTCACCTCGAGAGTTGGTGCAAACTTCGGCGGTGCACCGGAATCCCGTGGTATGATACACTCTATCACACATAAGCCTACTTATATCTTGCTCAAAACAGCCACCATACCTACCTATCATGGCATTTCCATAGCCATTCTGAGATATGTTGCCATGCAAGTTCCACGGCCTTTCATATGACTTGTTGTTCATTGTCATATTGCTTTGCATGATCATATAGAGCTCACATGATGTTTACGGAAAAGCCACCTTTGATCATTTTGATACATGTTATGCTAGATCACTACACATTTTGGTTCACTGCCGGAGGCATTCATATTGGGTCATATTGTTCTAGATTTACAAATTGTAAATAAATAAAAGTGTGACGATCATCATTATTAGAGCTTGCCCACACCTGTGAGGGTATAAAAAAGGCCAAAAGAGCCCACAAAAAAGAAAAAAAGAAAAAATGAGAGAAAAAGAGAGAGGGGGCAATGCTACTATCCTTTACCACACTTGTGCTTCAAAGTAGCACCATGTTCTTCATATAGAGAGTCTCATGATTTGTCACTTTCATATACTAGTGGGAATGTTTCATTATAGACTTGGCTTGTATATTCCAGTAACGGGCTTCCTCAAATGCCCCAAGTCTTAATGAGCAAGCAAGTTAGATGCACACCCACTTAGTTTCAGTTTGAGCTTTCAGAGACTTATAGCTCTAAGTGGATCAAAAGTTGCATGGCAATCCCTACTCCTCGCACTGATATTGATTGGAGGGCATCTCCATAGCCTGACGATCCGCCTAGTTGGTGCGAGGCTATTTAAACTTTCGTCTTCCCTTATTAATCTCCACCACCATATTCTATTCCACCAGTAACTAGGGGTAACATTCATTAAGCATCATATATTTTGAAACAGTAATAATTATGCTCTTATATTCATGGATATTATTATGTTGATATAAATTACTTAACAGTTTGCCAATATTCATGCCATGACTAGATTACATGAACAAGACTGTGCTAGGTAGCATTCCACATGAAAAATTGTCATTTCATCATTTACCTACACGAGGATGAGGAGAAATTGCACTTGGGGATGTTGATACGTCTCCGTCGCATCTGTAATTTTTTGATTGTTTCATGCCAATCTTCTACAATTTTCACATACTTTTGGCAATAATTTATATTATTTTTGGGACTAACATATTGATCCAGTGCCCAGTGTTAGTTCCTATTTTTTGCATGTTTTTTGTTTCACAAAATATCCATATCAAACGAAGTCCAAACGCGATAAAATTTTACGAAGATTTTTTTTGGAATTTTTGTGATATTGGGGAAGAAGAATCAACGCAAGACGATGCTCGAGGGCCCCACAAGGCAACCGGGCGCGACCAGGGGGTACCCGCGCCCTGATGCCTTGTGGCCACCTCTTAAGTCGATTGGAGCCATTCTTTCTCCGCAAGAAATATAATTTCCGTAGAAAAATACCATCCAAATTTCAGCCCAATTGGAGTTACGGGTCTTCGGGAATAGAAGAAATGGAGAAGGGCTCTCAAAAGAGACGTCGAAAATAGAAGAGAACTCATAGAGAGAGAGATCCAACCTAGAGGGGTTTCGGCCCCTCGGTGGCCATGGAGGCCATGGACCAGAGGGGGAACCCTCCTCCCATCTAGGGAGGAGGCCAAGCAAGAGGAAGAAGGAGGGGCCCCTCTCCCACTCTCTTTCGACGACACCGGAGTGTCGCCGAGGGAATAATCGTGACGGTGATCTACACCAACAACTCCGCCATCTTCCACAACACCACCATCACCTTCCCTCATCTATTTAAAGTGGTCCACTCTCCTACAACCCGCTATACCCCCTACTTGAACATGGTGATTTATGCTTCATATTATTATTCAATGATGTGTTGCCATCCTATGATGTTTGTGTAGATTATTTTTGTCCTATGGGTTGATTGATGATCTTGATTGGTGATAACCCACAAGTATAGGGGGTCACGACAGTCTTCAAGGGTAGTATTTCACCCAATTTTTTTGATTCGACATAAGGGAAGCCAAAGAATATTTATGAGCCTTAGCAGTTGAGTTGTCAATTCAACCACACCTGGAAATATCTTGTTGCAACAAAATATTTAGTTGCATAGTAGTTTGATAGTTTCAGTAACAGTAGCAATAGTAACAGGAACAGGAACATTAGCAGTTTGTGATGATTGTAACAGTAGTAGCAATAGAAACTTAGAAAAATCAATATGAGAAAAGCGTAGGCATTGGATCAACATTGATATTTGTGTTGGATGGCATTCATCAATTAACAGTCAAAACCTAGAGTGACACTCGGGCCCTGGTGACAAGCATTAAGCATAGCAAAGTTATAGCAACATCAATCTCAGAACATAGCGGATACTAGGGATCAAACCCTAACAAATTGACTCGATTACATGACAAATCTCATCCAACTCCATCACTGTCCAGCAAGCCTACAAAGGAATTACTCACTCCCGGTGGTGACCATCATGGAATTGTTGAATGAGAAGGGTTGGTCATGATGACGGCGACAAATCCCCCTCTCCGGAGCTCCAAACGGACTCCAGATCAGCCCTCCCGGTGAAGAACATGAGGTGGAGGCGGCTCTGTCTCGCAAAACGTGATGAAAGTTTATCCTTGATTTTTTTTCTCTGCAATATGGTACTTATGGAGTTGGAGTTAGGGCGGACCGTGTGATCCACGAGCTCAAAGGGCGCACCGTGGGGGGTGGGCGCGCCCCCTGAGCTCGTGGCTCTTGGGTTGGCCCCCTCCAGGAGGTCTCTTCGCCAATATTTTTTATATATTCTGAAAATAATCTCGGTAATTTTTCAGCCCAATCCGAGATATATTTTTTTGCACAAAAATAACACCACGGTAGTTCTGCTGAAGACAGCTTCAGTCCGGGTTCATTCAAGTCATGCAAATTAGAGTCCAAAACAAGAGCATAAATGTTTGGAAAAGTAGATACATTTGGTACGTATCAACTCCCCCAAGCTTAACTCGTTGCTTGTCCTCAAGCAATTCAGTTGACAAACTGAAAGTGATAAAGAAATCTTTTATAAACTCTTTTGTTCTTGTTGCAGTATATATGTTTAACTAGTGTTCAAGTTTTCAGCAAAGATTATAAAGTAACCATGTGAATGATAACACTTAGGTCTCACATTTCCTCATAACAATAACATAACCAACTAGCATGCAATAATAAGATATCTCGGATGCCAACAATTCGCCAAAACAATCATCATATAATATGATAACATGGTATCTCGCTAGCTCTTTCTGAAACCGCAAAACATAAATGTAGAGCATTTCTGAGGTTCAAGCAGCGACTAAACATTGTAATTCAGGGTAGAAGAGATCCAGTCATGCTCACATCCAACATTGACTAGACTCAATGCATAAAATGACAATAGCGCTCTCGAGACTGGTGCTTTAATGAGAATATGATGACTCAACAATAAAAGTGAATAACATGAAAGTAAATAGAAAGGCCCATCGCAGTGGGAAGCATGGATGTGCAGAGGTGCTAGAGCTCAAGGTTCAAAAGAGAGATGTATGTATTTTGAGAGGTGTGCTTTTCCTGTCAACGTTACGACAAAGGGTTTCAATATCTTATATGCTAAACACATTATCGGCGGTTCCCAAGCAAAAAGGTAAAGTTTACCCCCCTCTATCATACAAACACAAGCCATGGTTGACCGAATTCACGGGTGCCCTCCAAACAATCAAATTTTCGGGGGAGTTTGTTTTATTATGTTTTTTATTATAGGACTAGCCATCCCAATTACCATCCTCTCTCTTGCAATGACATGCAAATAAATGCCCATCTTGATAATATCCCACTTAGCATGGAAGATATTGGCTGCCCCGTCGCTCCATGAGCGGTACGGGCACACGAAACAGATGTTCATTTGAATGATTAGAGGTGGCACATGAAAATTTACTTGTAACACGAAGTAATACCGCATATAGGTAGATACGGTGGAATAATCTGAAACAACTTTGGTTTTAGGATTTTGGATGTACAAGCAGTATTCCCGCTTAGTACAGGTGAAGGCTATCAAATAGATTGAGAAGCGGCCAGTTAGAGAGCAACAACGGTCATAATCATAGATTGCGAATAATTAACACTGAATATGAGCATGAGTAGGATATAAACACTCTGAACATAATTATCATGAAGGTTGCGTTGGTTTTGAATCAACTACATGTTTGCACATGTGCCAAGTCAAGCCATGTTTGCACATGTGCCAAGTCAAGCCACTCGAATTATTCACAGGAGGATACCATGCTAACATACTACATCACAATCATTTTAATGCATGTTGACACACAAGATAAATCATTATCCAATCCTAGCTATTTAAGCACGACATGAGGAACTATAATCTCTAATTGTCATGACAAACATGTTTTACTCATAATATGTTGAATCAAGATCGACTGAGTTAAACATATTTACAAAAACAAAAAATAAGAAGAGTTCATACCGCTTCCTTTAACCACAATCACCTCATCAAATCATCGTCATTATTGCCTTTCACTTGCACAACAGAATGATGTGAAAATAATAATAGTGCAAATGCACCATGGACTAAGCTCGAATATGCAAAACCATTTATTCAAAGGAGAAGACAAGGTAATATTGTCTCTTGTTAGATCAACAATGTCGCGTATGATAGCCACTCAAGAATTCTAGCATAGTCTTCTCCTTATGACGACTCAAAGAATAAAAGAATTTCAGAGAAACACACTGAAATGTTTTTGGAGTTTTTAGTTTTTCTGAACAAAGCAAATTAACAAAGGAAAAACGAAAAGCGAGAAAAATATTTACACGGGAAAGCTCCCAACAAGCAAGAAGAAGAACGAGAAATATTTTTGGTTTTTTTACTACTAAGAACTAATTAAACAATAAAAAACCTGAAAAGAAACGAGAAATATTGTTGGATTTTTCAAAGTTTTTCAAACACACATAAGAAAGGAAAATAAAACTGAACAATGGATATACAATGAAAGAGGATGAACACCGACAACTGAAGTGAATGTGTGGTACATGAATGTAATGTCGGTGAGAAATGCGTACCCCCCCCAAGCTTAGGCTTTTGGCCTAACTTGCTATATGGCCACGGCTGGAAATACTCAAATCCAGGGTACTGCTAAGACTCCTAAGGCTCCCACTCATATACAAGCTCTGATGCAGGCTTTGGCTCCGGCTTTGGCTCAGATGCTGGCTCTGCTTAGATGCTGAGGGTGGTGTCAAACCCCAATAAGCGTAAATCTCTCCAGGCATAATAGTGTACATGCCTCTCGAAAGATCAAACAGAGACGGAGCAGGCAAAGTAAACAAAGACGGAGCAGGCAAAGTAATCTTCTCACAAGTACGAAATCGTATGTTTCTAGATTCAATGAAATTACGCTTGGCCATGCTATCATAATAAAGAAATTTAGTAGATAAAATATCATCCTCCTCATGCCTAATAGGAATCTCGAAATAATTAGTGAGGCGAGATGCATAGATAACCCCATAGATGACACCCTTGGAGCGGTTGTTGTGCAATCGCTGCGCAACAATAGCTCCCAAACTAAAAGTCCTGTCACCATAAAGCGCACTATGCAAGATAGCAAGATCAGGAAAGCTGAACGTACCGCTCTCCCACCTACCAGTGATGCACCTCCCCACAAATAGTAAAAAATAACACAAAATTGGAAAGTGCAAACAAGTGACCCTGGCACCAGACACTCCTCTCGTTTCCCCCACATTTACTTCAAATATAAAATCACGAACGTCTCTAAGGCCAGTCTCTAGATGGTTGCCCTTGTTAGGAGTTTTGCAGACTTGGGAGAACCTCTCAAGTGTCATTTCCTTCGGTATGTCATATAAGTGAAACGATATGGTGGGTGGCTCTCTCCTAGCATGAAAGCAAAAGTTTTGCACAAAACTATTAGTGAGGAGGAGATACTGATCACACTTATCTTCAAGGAACAGAGTGAGTCCGACTTTGTCTGCCAAATAATAGAAATCATCGTGAATGCCCGCATCCGTGGAGAATGTGTTGCATGGCCATTCGCTCGACCGCACCTTGGACGCATGAGGAAGATTATACTTGGTCTTCTCCTCTAGAGTTTCCTTGGAGTTCCGGCTTGAAGAACCTCTCAACAACCTTTTAAACATTTTCTTTTTCTCTCAAAAAACTAGGAAATTTTAGTCCCTCAAAATAAAAGTTAACAAAACTCAACAAATTTGATAGCAACTGCTCCCAAAAGTGTCTAGAGGCTATATCATGCATCCAAACTACTTTGAGGTTTGAGCCATACAAATTCAACATGCAAACTCATATACATGGTCACCAAAATTAGCAAAACATTTAAAACATAAAACACCAGAACAAAACTAATTGGAGTATTGGAGGAGTCACGTACCAAGGAGTAATTCCTCAAAACAGTTTCAAAAATGGAGTTCAGAACAAGGAGATCGAAAACCACTCGAAAATGATCAAGAACACGGGCTAGGAGGCAATGGTGATTTTTTTTCTGGAGTAAGGAGAAGGCAGTGGCCTGGTGCACTAAGTGAGGGGGGCTGATACGTCTCCAACGTATCTATAATTTTTATTGTTCCATGCTGTTATATTATCATTCTTGGATGTTTTACAATCATTTTATAACAACTTTATATCATTTTTTGGGACTAACCTATTGACATAGTGCCAAGTGCCAGTTGCTGTTTTTTGCTTGTTTTTTACTTCGCAGAATATCTGTACCAAACGGAGTCCAATCACGATGAAACTTTTTGGAGATTTTTTTTGGACCAGAAGGAAGCCAGTAGGCCAAAGAAGTAACTAGGAGGGAGCCCAGGCGGCCCACAAGACACCAGGGCGCGCCAGAAGCCCCGAGCGTGCCCTAGTGGGTTGTGGCCGCCTCGGGAACCCCCTCCACCGCCTCTGAGCTCTATAAATACCCAAATATTCCAGAAACCCTAGAGGAGTCGACGAAAAATACTTCCAGCCGCCGCAAGTTCCAGAAACCGCGAGATCCAATCTAACACCATCACGGAGGGGTTCATCATCCTCAATGTTGCCTCTTCGATGGTGCGTGAGTAGTCCACCATAGACCTACGGGTCCATAGGCAGTAGCTAGATGGCTTCCTCTCTCTCTTATGATTCTCAATACAATCGTCTCTTGGAGATCTATTTGATGTAATGACTTTTTGCGGTGTGTTTGTTGGGATCCGATGAATTTTGAGTTCATGATCAGTTTTTATCCATGAATATTATTTGAGTCTTCTTTGATCTCTTATATGCATGATTACTTATAGCCTAGTATTTCTTCTTCGAATATTTGGTTTCGTTAGGCCAACTAGATCGAATTTTCTTGCCATGGGAAGAGGTCCTTTGTGATGGGTGTCCTCTCCCAGTGACAGAAGGGGCAGCGAGGCACGCATGTATCGTTGCTATGAAGGATAACAAGATGGGGTCTATTCCTACATGAATAGATCTTGGCTGCATCATGTCACCGTTCTTATCGAATTACTATGTTTTTACATGAACTTAATACACTACATGCTTGCTGGATAGCGGTCGATGTGTGGAGTAATAGTAGTAGATGCAGAATCGTTTCGGTCTACTAATATTGGACGTGATGCCTATATAATGATCATCGCCTTGGATATCGTCATGATTATTTGATCTTCTATCAATTGCCCAACATTAATTTGTTCACCCATCGTGTGCTATACTCGTGAGAGAAGCCACTAGTGAAACCTATGGCCCCCGGGTCTACTTTTCCAACATATTGCTTTCCGATCTATATTTTGCCGCTTTTGTTTTCAGATCTATTATTCCAAAAACCCAAAAAATACTTTGCTGCACTTTTTATTTGCCTTTTTTATTTTGTGTTCTTGTGTGATCTATCTTTCCAATCTATTACAACCTAATCTATCTTTTTACCGTGGAGAGATTGACAACCTCTCTAACGCGTCGGGTTGCAAGTATTTGTTCTTTGTGTGCAAGTACCGTTTACATAGTGTTGCGTGGTTCTCCTACTGGTTCGATAACCTTGGTTTCATAACCGAGGGAGATACTTACCGTTGCTGTGCTGCATCATACCTTCCTCTTTGGGGAAATACCGACGCAGTCTCAAGCCACGTCAAAGGAATTTCTAGGGCCGTTGCCGGGGTGACATCATCAACATCTATCAGGTTCCTAATCACAAATTTCATCTCCTTGAAATTTACATTATTTGCCATTTGCCTCTCGTTTTCATCTCCCCCACTTCACAAAATTTGCCGTTTTAGTCGCCCTCTTTTCCGTTTGCCTTTTTTGCTTGTGTGCTATCTTTGCTTGTGTTGCCATGTGCCTTCTATTTGCTTGCATCTTTGCTTGCTAAAAATCTACTGATATGGATCCTCATCCACTTGCTAATCTTTCCAAAAGGCCAAATTATGATGAACCAATTGCTAGTGAGTTGAGTGCACTTGATTATCTCTATGAAGTTTTGTTTGAAAATCATGAATCAGAAAATTTTGATGAAGTGTTGAAAGAAGAAATTTATAAGGTGAGTCATGATAGCTCCTTTATTGAAAAGCATGATTGCAATGATGTTACTATAAATTCTATTAATGTCAATTATGTTAATGATATGCAAAACTACAAGCTTGGGGATGATAATTTTGTCATGTCCACTTCTTATTGCAATGATCATGATTGGGGTGATGATGCTTCTTATGATCTTGAAAATTTATTTAAGCCTCAAATTGAATATGTTATTGATAATAATGTTTGCAATAGTATCGAAAATGGGTTTGGAAGAGCATCAAATTTAGGTAAAAAGAATCCCACATATTTGGAGAGTGTTCAATCTTATGAATTTTTTGATAAAAGTGGGTTTGGAGAGGTCATAACTTTAGTTGATGATAATCCCACTATTTTGGAAGATGATAAAAAAATTATGCATGTTGATCATAAAGAGAGTATTGTTTATGATAGATATATTGTTGAATTTGATTATTATCCTACATGTAATTATTATGAGAGAGGAAATTATGGTTTTAGAAAATTTCATGATACCAAATTACCTCTCTTTGTTGAGATTGCTATTGTCTCTTTCTTCTTCCTTCCATATGCTAGTTTTTGCTTGCCTTGATAATTTGTTTGCTTATAAAATGCCTATGCATAGGAAGTATGTTAGACTTAAGTGTGTTTTACATATGCTTCATGATGCTCTCTTTGTGTTGCTATTATTATCTTTCATGAGGGCATCATTGAAATCTCAAGCCTATCTTAATGGCTATAAAGAAAGAGCTTGTTGGGAGGCAACCCAATGAATAAAATTTATTTTTACCTTTTTATTTCTGTTCTTGAGTGTTGAAACAATTATTCTACTGTTATGATTGTGTTTTTTATGTTTAAATTAGTGTTTGTGCCAAGTAAAGCCTTTAGGATGACTCACAAGACGAGTAGAAACAATGCTGAATCTGAAACAGAAACTTTGACTTCAGTGCAGGAATTTTATTTTTTTATTGGAGCGTGGTAATGAGTTGAAATTTTAAAATAGTATTTCTATACAAATTGTTTACGTTGTCCTAATTTTTCAGAATTTTAAGAGTTGCATAAGTATGGTTAGAGTACAGATTACTACAGACTTTTCTGTTTTTGACAGATTCTGTTTTCATTGCTTTGTGTGCTTGTTTTGATGAATCTATGGTTTGTATTGAGGGGTATAAGACATGGTAAAGTTAAAATACATTAGGTATAATGCAATAATAAAATATGAATGGGTTTGCAACAGTACTTAGAGTGGTGATTTGCTTTATTATACTAACAGATCTCACGAAGGTTTTGTTGAGTTTTGTGTGATTGAAGTTTTCAAGTTTTGGGTGAGATCACGATGGATGAAGGAATAAGGAGTGAAAACAGATAAGCTTGGGTATGCTACAGCACCCCCAAGATAATATCCAAGGAGAAACAAGCAACTAAGCTTGGGGATGCCCCGAGTGGCATCCCCTCTTTCTTCTAACGACCATCGGTATTTTACTTGGAGCTATATTTTTATTCATCACATATTATGAGTTTTGCTTGGAGCATCTGGTATTATTTAAGTCTTTTCTTGTTTTTCTTTTTAGTTTTTCACAAGTATCCTTGCTGGACACACCTATTTGAGAGAGCCAAAATTATGCTATGATTTGTTAGAATTGCTCTATATGCTTCACTTAAATTTTCTGAGCTATGGAATTGCTCTAGTGCTTCACTTATATCTTTTGAGCACGGTTTGCTTTAAATTTTTGAACAAATACTCTCATGCTTCACTTATATTAATTTGAGAGTTAGTAAATTTTGAAGAAATTCTCTCATGCTTCACTTATATTATTTTGAGAGATGAAATTTTTATGCTCATGTTCTTCACTTAAATTTATTTGAGCTTGTCAAAAGCAATGGCAATATATGAAACTAGTCCCAAAGTGATAGATATTCAAGAGGGATATAATAAAAACATTCATGAAGATCATTGGACAAATTAAACTTGATTCCTTGTAATAGTTTTGAGACATGATGATAGTGATATGTGAGTCATGTTGGTGAGTTATTATGCTTTAGTAAGAATATTGGTGTTAAGGTTTGTGATTCCCTATGCAAGCACGAAAGTCAATAGTTATGCAATGAAATTACATCCTACTTATGGTGCATTATTCGATGATAGTTATGCTTAATGCCCATTTATGTGAATTTTTGTTTCTTGGTTGGTTGCTTCTCAATCTATTTGCGAGCCTCCACTTGTACTAAGTAGAAATACTACTTGTGCATCCAAAATCCTTAAACCCTATTTTGCCTTATGAGTCCACCATACCTACCTATATGCGGTATTTCCATGCCGTTCTAAGCAAATTTGTATGTGCCATCTCTAATTTTCAAAATGAATTTCCTTTTTTGTGTGCTCGTACCGCTCATGAAACGGTAGGGGGTGTCCAATATTTTTCCATGCTAGATGTATTATTCTCAAGATGCATGTTTATTCACTTGTCATTGCACGAGAGTACGGCGGTAATAGGGATGCCCAGTCCCGAAATGAAAAAGAAATTTACTTCATGTTGTCAAATAATAAATTCCTTGGAAAGTGTTGGTATGGAAGGCAACCGTGGATACGGCTAGCCATGGATTGTGAAAGAATGGTGGAAAAAGGAATAAACTTTATTTTATGTTTGGTAACCGCCTATGATGTATCTAGCATGGAAAGTATTAAGAACTACTCGGTCGTTTTCGTTGACAGGAAAGGCATGCCACCCAAAATATTTTTCTCTCTCAATTTAAGCTTTGAGCTCTGGCACCTCTACAAATCCCTACTTCCCTCTGCGAAGGGCCTATCTATTTACTTTATGCAATTTTTATTTTTAACTTGAGTCTCCATCTTCTCTTATAAAGCACCAACTAGGGGGCACTATGATCATACTTGTGCATTGAGTGTAGTTAATATTTGAGTGTGTTTCATGAATGGATCAATAATTGGGCATGATAGGCTAGGGATAACTTTCTTTAGTGTTGATATTTTGAAAGACATGGTTGCTTGTTGGCATGCTTGAGTATTAAAGTCTTTATGTCAAAACTAGACTATTGCTTTGAACCATCTAGAAGTCCAAATGTCCATGCTACAAAAGAAAAGAATATGTGATGAACATGTTAGGCAGCATTCCACAACAAAAATTCTGTTTTTATCATTTACCTGCTCGAGGACGAGTAGGAATTAAGATTGGGGATGGTGATACGTCTCCAACGTATCTATAATTTTTTATTATTCCATGCTGTTATATTATCATTCTTGGATGTTTTACAATCATTTTATAACAACTTTATATCATTTTTTGGGACTAACCTATTGACATAGTGCCAAGTGCCAGTTGCTGTTTTTTGCTTGTTTTTTACTTCGCAGAATATCAGTACCAAACGGAGTCCAATCGCGAAGAAACTTTTTGGAGATTTTTTTCGACCAAAAGGAAGCCACTGGGCCAAAGAAGTAACCAGGAAGGAGCCCAGGCGGCCCGCAAGACACCAGGGCGCACCAAAGGCCCCGGGCACGCCCTGGTGGGTTGTGGCCGCCTCGGGAACCCCCTCCACCGCCTTTGAGCTCTATAAATACCCAAATAATCCAGAAACCCTAGAGGAGTCGACGAAAAATACTTCCAGCTGCCGCAAGTTCCAGAACCGCGAGATCCAATCTAACACCATCACGGAGGGGTTCATCATCCTCATTAGTGCCTCTCCGATGATGCGTGAGTAGTCCACCATATACCTACGGGTCCGTAGGAAGTAGCTAGATGGATTCCTCTCTCTCTTTTGATTCTCAATACAATGGTCTCTTGGAGATCTATTTGATGTAATGACTTTTTGCGGTGTGTTTGTTGGGATCCGATGAATTTTGAGTTCATGATCAGTTTCTATCCATGAATATTATTTGAGTCTTCTTTGATCTCTTATATGCATGATTACTTATAGCCTCGTATTTCTTCTTCGAATCTTTGGTTTAGTTATGCCAACTAGATCGATTTTTCTTGCCATGGGAAGAGGTGCTTTGTGATGGGTTCGATCTTGCGGTGTCCTCTCCCAGTGACAGAAGGGGCAGCGAGGCACGCATGTATCGTTGCTATTAAGGATAACAAGATGGGGTATATTCCTAGATAAATAGATCTTGTCTACATCAAGTCACCGTTCTTATTGCATTACTCCATTTTTCCATGAACTTAATACACTAGATGCATGCTGGATAGCGGTCGATGTGTGGAGTAATAGTAGTAGATGCAGAATCGTTTCGGTCTACTAATCTTGGACGTGATGCCTATATAATGATCATCGCCTTGGATATCGTCATGATTATTTGATCTTCTATCAATTGCCCAACAGTAATTTGTTCACCCACTGTGTGCTATACTCATGAGAGAAGCCACTAGTGAAACCTACGGCCCCCTGGTCTACTTTTCCAACATATTCCTTTCTGATCTATCTTTTGCCGCTTTTGTTTTCAGATCTATTATTCCAAAAAACCAAAAATACTTTGTTGCGCTTTTTATTTGCCTCTTTTATTTTGTGTTCTTGTGCGATCTATCTTTCCAATCTATTACAACCTAATCTATCTTTTTACCGTGGAGAGATTGACAACCGCTCTTACGCGTGGGGTTGCAAGTATTTGTTCTTTGTGTGCAGGTACCATTTACATAGTGTTGCATGGTTCTCCTACTGGTTCGATAACCTTGGTTTCATAACTGAGGGAAATACTTACCGTCGCTGTGCTACATCATCCCTTCCTCTTTGGGGAAATACCGACGCAGTCTCAAGCCACGTTAGGGGCCCTGTGGGACACAGGAGTTCACTAGGGGTCGGCATGCCTTGTGAGCTTGTGGATCACACGTTGAAAGGATCGATATGGTTGACTAGAGGGGGGTGAATAGGCAACTACCAATTTTTATCTTTTCTTAACAAATTAGGTTTAGTACCAAATAGGTTATCTAGATATGCAACTAGGCGAACAGCCTATATGATGCTAACAACAACACCAATAACAAGCAAGCAAAGGATAACACACCGTAAAGCGTGCACAAAGTAAAGGTAAGAAATAACCACAAGTGGAGCCGGTGGAGACGAGGACGTGTTACGGAAGTTCCTTCCCTTTGAGGGGAAGTACGTCTCCATTGGAGCGGTGTGGAGGCACAATGCTCCTCAAGAAGCCACTAAGGCCATCGTATTATCCTCACGCACTCACACAATGCGAGATGTCATGATTCCACCAGTGGTGCCCTTGAAGGCGGCGACCGAACCTTTACAAACAAGGTTGGGGCAATCTTCACAACTTAATTGGAGGCTCCCAACACCACCATGAAGCTTCACCACAATGGATTGTGGCTCCGAGGTGACCTCAACCGTCTAGGGTGCTCAAACACCCAAGAGTAACAAGATCCGCAAGGGATTAGTGGGGGAATCAAATTTCTCTTGATGGAAGTGTTGATCGGGGCCCTCTCAACCAAACCCTAGAATATCAACAAGTTTTGTTGGCTAGGGAGAGAGATCGGGCGAAAATGGAGCTTGGAGCAACAATGGAGCTTGGGGATGGAATATGTAGTCTTCTTGGGGAAGAATATCCCCTTTATATAGTGGGGGAACAAATCCAACCGTTATCCCCTCTCGGCCCGCACACAAGCGGTACTACCGCTCATGGGAGCGGTACTACCGCTTGCGCGGCTGAGCCAGCCACACAGAGCAATGGCACGAGACCACGAGGCGGTAGTGCCGCCGGAGCGGTACTACCGCTCGCCCCCGCGGTACTACCGCTAAGGTTGCAGTGTAGAGGCCCTACGCACGCAGGGCACTGGCAGGAGCAGAGGTAGTACCGCTTTCAGCGGTGTGCCTCACCCTACTGCCGCCCGGAGTCCGCTGAGAGTCTAGGGTCCAGAAAGAAGGGCGGTAGTGGAGCGGTAGTAACAGGCGGTACTACCATCCCAACAACCACTCAGTCCGACATGAAAAGTCGAGACTCCAGAGCGAGCGGTACAACGCGTGGAACTAGAGTGGTACTACCGCACATAGGCAGTACTACCGCTGGCCAGAGCAGTACTACCGCTTACAGTGTAAGCGGTACTACCGCTTGCCTGCGCGGTACCGCCGCTTGGTTCCTTCAGGACGAGAACAGAGGTATAGTTGGAACAGCTCCATTGATGCGGGAAAGGAACGAGGGTGCAAATGATAGTGTATGTGTTGATTCCACCCAAACCTTTCCGAAGCGGACCCCCTCTTAATAGTAGGGTTCTCCTATGACTCAATTCCACCGAAAACAAAACGCGGGAAAGAAATCGTCTTCACTATAATCCACCGAAGGGCTGGAATCGTCTTGTGCCATATGTAGAAATATCTGAAAGTCTTAATGCACACGATTAGTCCGCAAATGCATTGTCATCAATCACCAAAACCACTAAGGGAGAAATATGCCCTAACAATCTCCCCCTTTTTGGTGGATTGATTACAACGTGGTATTTGCACAAGGAATATCATAAGATAGAAAGCAAACCCCTATACCTACAAAATATAGACGGGCTCCCCCTAGATGTGTGCACTATTTTAGATATGCTTTTGGCATGCAAATCACACACACTAGGATCAACACTCCCCCTATATTTTATAGACAGGAAATACTTGCATTAACATGAAGGGATATAAGCATAAATGCAAGGCATGGCATGTGAGCATAAATAGGGCACAAGATAAGCATAAACTCACATACGAATAGAGTACTACTAAGACATATAGAGATAATAATAGGGTAGCATATGTCTCACACCATACAGCTCGGTCTTTAAGTCTCACAAACCAAACCAAAGCAAATGATAAAAGAGTTCACGAGCGACAAAAAGCAAGCAACTAAGACACACTCGTGACTCGGCAAATCCCTAAACTCTCTCCCCCTTTGTCATCGAGACACCAAAAGGGCAAAGAGCACTAAAACAATCTGAGGTGGTAGCAACGCATGGGATCTCCATCAGTAATCCTCGAACTCGTTGGAGCTGGAAGCTGCTGTGCCAGGCTGATCAACATCTGAGTCCCACTTGCAATTCTTGGAAGTCCAAGTCTCCTCATCAGTGAGCTTGTCCTCAAATCCGCTGGGAATGTCCATGCCAAGGTGTCTGCCCGCCTTGTGATAGACCCTAGCGGCCTTCTCTGCCACATGAGCTTTGTACTGACCATGAACCTGCAAGCAGAACAACTTCTTCATCTTCTGTCTCAGATTCTGTGCCCAAGATGGCTCCCCACTAGATGGCGCATAACTGGGATCAGCGCCTCCCTCAACCTCATCCTCATCCTCCTCCTCATCCTCAGCATCTGTAAGATCCATTTCCGGAGCAGCATGAGTGCTCCACTTGTCTTTTTGTCTCAGTTGCACAACCTCATGGGGAACCAGCTCACCACATTCAAACTCCATGCCTGGAAAGGTGCGTTTCCAGGTGCTCTCAATAAAATGCATCAAGTGTGGAGCACATATGGGACATTTGCACTCCGTTACCGCTGAGAGGAGCTCAGACCACATGACATGAGAAACATCCAGAACCTCTACCTCCTCTTTGCCCCTCATATTCTGACAGTAGAGTAGCATATCCACCAGGTAAGAGTGTACCTGATCCAAATTCCCAACACGGGGAAAGAGGGTGTGCCTGAAGATACGGTGCATGATATCAAGAAACGATTCAAGAACATGAGTTGGCTTGCCAGTGGTGGTGGAGGACTTCTTAGTGGAGTAAGGCCAAAGACGACTTTTGTGAGTGGAAGTAACCTCCGTATGAGGATGAAATCCAATTAGGGTATCGAGCCCCCGATCATTGAAGCCCAGCAAACTCATGAAGTCCTTCCATTTAGCAGAAAACCTCTTGCCATTAGTCATCGAGGTTAGAGTACGGTTCTCATCAGATCCAAGATGGACCGTAGCAAAGAACACAACCACAATTTTTGCATCAAAGTCCTTGTTGAACTGCATCAGGCTGATAATACCAAGCTTCTCATAGAGGTCAAGAGCTTCACCAAAGTATCTGACATTCTTCTGTAGGTAGTCCATATCAACGGACTTGACATGGGGAACATACAAGTTCTTCTTCTTCTTGAGCACATCATGATAAATAGGACCTTGCTGCCTGGTCCAGAAGGGACGCTTGAGAAGAGCTGATTCTTGTGGTTCGACATATGGGTTGCGACGGCGGAGAACGCAAAACTCTTTGCTTGCCAACTCATCTATTGATGGAGTATTCTTGGTTTTGGTTGCAGCCTGCTTGGCCTTCTGCTTGGGAGGTGCATTGGGGTCGACACTGTCATCTCCTGATGTGCGGTAACATTTAGAGCCACCTTCATGACTTGGATTCACCCTACGCTCCTGATGAGCAGAGCTACTACCACCTGGAACCCACAACACAGAGTGAGGGAAAGCATGTGTAAAAAAATGCATAAGCCAAAATAAAAGGAGAGGGTAAACCTGAAGTTGAATCAAAAAATATGTGACTATGGCAGCACGAGCGGTAGTACCGCTTACTATAAGTGGTAGTACCGTCCACAAGCGGTAGTACCGCTCGTGGATGAGCGATAGTACCGCTCGGGGTGGACGTCACCAGGGAAACCACCACCGCTGGACATATCCGGTACTACCGGTGATGCCAAACACAATTATTTTCCAATAGAACTACAAATCTACTCACTAGCAGTCTTCCTCATCCTACTCATGCCTCGATTTGACTAAAAATCGGAGAATGCATCTCATATTGCACTAAATCCTATATTCAATAAATAGAACCATAGGAGAGGAAAATGAGGGTAATACCGGCATCCATGGCAAGGGGAGAGGGTGGGATTGAGTCCACCGGTTGGAATCGTGGAAGAACTGCCGAAAATGGAGGTCCTGCGCCGGCCTCTGCAGCACTTGGGTCGCCTAGAGAGCGAACACCACGGGGGGAGATGAATGGGTATGGGGGAGTGGGAACTCCCCCTGGCCGTCTCATAACACCCACCACGCACTCACAAGCGGTAGCACTGCTCGGGGAGTGTTAGTACCACCCCGGTTCTACAGCGTGGAACGAGGCCGGGTAGTACCGCTCCAGCAATAGTATCACGGGGGCGGCGGTAGTACCGCTTATGAATAAGCGGTAGTACCGTTCCACCAGTGGTAGTACCGCCTAAGGAGACCACTATGCCAAACAAGCTACAAACGGTGGCTTATGTAATATGTGAGGTTTGTAGACGAGAGAAGGCTTGGCTTGGAGACACAAAACCAGCAAATGGGAAAAAAACATCCAAGTTCAAAATTTCAAAACGAAGAAGAGCAAACATGGAGTGACACCAAACATAAACAAGCTCTCAAAAGCAAATACCTCACTAGGAGGGGGCGGTGGTCGAAGCCACCTATGTTTGAGTCAATTGGTATGGCACCGTGAAGATTTTAACCTTGGGCCCATGACCAAAACTTGTCTTTGAAGCACAAGTACCATAAAAAATGGGTAATGTGAAAGACATGATCGATTTATGCATAATGGGGGGAGGGATAGTTCATTGAGAGAACAACACTTCCCCTATATCCATGCCTACATCTAAACAAGACAAAATGATGAGTGTGGTGGGGTGTGCAATACTTCAACCACATTGCTCGAATCAATGATATTTAGCTCATGCCTTAACTCGCAAAATCTTGCTTCATCCAACGGCTTCATGAAAATATCTGCAAATTGTTCATGAGTATTGAGATAAATAAGGTCAATCTCCCTGCGGTTGATATGCTCCCGGATGAAGTGATGACGAATCTCAATATGCTTCATCTTGCAATGTTGAACCGTGTTGTTGGAGATCTTGATTGCACTTTCATTGTCACAAAAAAGAGGCACTTTGTCTCAATTGACACCGTAATCCTTTAAAGTTTGCCTCATCCTAAGTAACTATGCACAACAACTTGCGGTGACTACATACTCGGCCTCGGCGGTAGATAGAGAAACACAATTTTGTTTCTTTGAAGACCAACTTACGAAAGAGTGACCAATAAATTGGCATCCTCCGGAAGTTGACTTCCTATCTGTTGGGCTCCTGGGACTAGGGGTACCCAGGCCCATCTGCCTGGGGACCAAGACACAACGCGCGGTGTAGGCCCAATAAGGCCCATCATAGGCTTCACAAGCGAGGCCCTCGTGAGGGCCCCCGCCTCGCGAGGCATCCGGCGAAAGGCATCTCTGGGAGCCTCTTGAGGACGCCGGCACGAGGTCGCCTCCCGGGGATACCCCCCGAGGGCTTCGTGGGGCAGACTAATCAAGGATGGCTCGGCGGGGCCCTGCTGCCCTGCACCTTCACATGGGCGACGCGCGTCACGCCAAGCGATGCCAGGAGCCATGCCAGCAGGCATGGGTGAGGAGGTTTTCCTCTTTCTAAGGAAGCAGGGCCAGCTCGCCCGCTCCCAAAGCAACCACCCAAAGGTTTCCTGTTTGGTGCAAGAGGACCAAGGCTGAGGGCTCGCCAGGACGGAGGTCATCCCCGAGCCCACCAGCGCATCACAAAGGGAGGCTTTTTGCAGACGAATACTACTTTTGTCAGGATAAGCTGCAGTCATGTCCCCCTTCAAACTGACGCTTGTGGCAACCCTTCCCGCCTGATATTTTCGGGGGAAGAGGACCAAAGCCGGTATAAAGGAGACAGGGCAGCCACCGTAGAAAGGATCGACCCCCCTTTGTATTCACTCTTAGCTTGAAGAAATACAGACAAGCAGGAGTAGGGTTTTACACCGCGAGGTGGCCCGAACCTGGGTAAACCACCGTGTTCTTTGTCCTTCCCCCAAGCTCAAAAAATTCGGAGCATCGTCGTAGGTTAGCAAGGGAGAGTAGGGTTCGAGAACCAGCGCACCCAGAGTTGGAACCTCTTTGGGTCGCCGGAGCCCCGATTCCGACATTTGGCCCGCCAGGTAGGGGTGTGCCGCTGTTCTCTAGCTCTGTTCAGGCTCCACCCTTGCCAACCCCATGGCTGAGGCCCGTCGTGTTCGCGCTGAGCGCCGAGTGGTCCGTGTCGTCCAGGCTGCGCCCGTGGGTCGCAACGGCTGCCGCCGCCCCGCGGGCGTTGAAGCCGCCACTGCCACCGACCCCGCTGCACGCGAGCAGCGGGACTCCTCCATGCGCCCTTTCGCACGGCGGGATGGTCGTGCTGCCGCTGTCTCCTCCTCCCATGCTCGCCTAGAGCACGCGAACGCACGGACCACACTGATCATGGCGTGCGAGCTGCTCCGCCTCCGCCTGACAGGCGCTGAGCAAGACGCCTGGCTGGGCCGCGTCACCGAGCTCGTCGCCATCGCTGGAGGGGCCCGGGCACCCTCTGGCCCGCCTCGCCCTACGCCGCACCGTGCTGGGAGCGTAAAACACAGAGTACCCTCTCCACGTCCATCGCGCGGTAGTCCGACCGGGCCTCGGCACGGCACACGCCCGCCAGGCGAGAGCGCCGGAGTCCACCAGGAGTCGCGCACTGCAGCGTGCATCCTCGGCGGAGCCCAGGCCCCCGTGGATGGCCGACACCTCAAGCCAGCTTTTCGCAAGGCAAACGCCGCCTTCAGGGAACGCGGGCCCGCATCGCCGCTGGGCTGGGCGCAGCGCGACGTCACCTTCGACGTAGGGGACCACCCTAGGTCCACTGCCGCCACGGGTGCCCTCCCCATGCTATGCACCCCCATCATCAGCAACGTCGCGGTCACCAAAACCCTCATTGATGGGGGCGCTGGGCTCAACATTATCTCCATCATGACTTTCGAGGCGCTCTAGGTGCCCCATGACCTGCTGAAGCCTACCAGGCCCTTCTTCGGAGTGGCTGACGGGGTTACGGCCCCCCTAGGGCAGATACGCCTGCCGGTCACCTTCGGCACCCGCAGCAACTACCGCACCGAGCTCATCGACTTTGACGCGGCGGCCATTGGCCTCCCGTACAACGCCATCTTGGGTTACCCGGCACTCGCCAAGTTCATGGCGGCCATTGGCCTCCCATACAACGCCATCTTGGGTTACCCGGCACTCGCCAAGTTCATGGCGGCCACCCACCCGGGCTACAACATCGTCAAGATGCCCGACTGCGGCGGTATCATCACCGTCAAATGCGACGAGAGGGATGTGATCAGCTCCCTCAAGCTCGCGTACAAAGCCACCGCGGACACACACCCGGCCCTCGGGGGCGAGGCGGAGCTTCCCGAGGCGACGCCGATGAGGAAGAAGCTGCTATTCTCCCAAGACCGAGCTAAAACAAAGAAGGTACTGTTCGGCAGTAGCGACCCGAGCCACACCTTCACCATCGGCCCTGAACTTTCCCCAGAGCAAGAAGGAGCGCTTGTCGCGTTCCTTCGGGCGAACGCCGATGTGTTTGCATGGAAGCCAACCGACTTGACCGGGGTCCCAAGGGAAGTTATAGCAATGTCCTCTTCTTCGGTCAAATCAAATTCCCCATCGGACGAGGAGTCGTGCACGTAAGAGGAGTCACACAAGCTCATCTACGATATGGAAATCACCTTCAAACTATATCATCACGCCCGATAAAAAACTCATACTTTGCATGATTTTTTACCTTGGGGGAATTTCCTCAAACACCTTGCGTGCGAGGTGGAAGAAATCGGCCGACAGCGGGTTGGGGAGCCGTTCGCCAACGGTGATGACCCACAGGTATAGGGAATCAATCGTAGTCCTTCCGATAAGTAAGAGTGTTGAACCCTTCGCGGAGGGAAGCAGAGGTTGTCATGTGCTTTTTAGTGTTGGATGTGCAAACTCTTAATGGAAAGGAACGTCACTTTATATTGCCCCTTATGATAGCAAACTTTATTATGCAATCTATCACTTTTATTTCCTTTCCATCACAAGATCGTACAAAGTTTATTTTCCCTTACAATAAAAGATTATACATATTTAATAGCAATTTATATTGCTTCGTGCACCGATGACAGCTTACTTGAAGGATCTTATTCAATCCCTAGGTAGATATGGTGGACTCTCATGAAGAGAAACTGGGTTTAAGGGGTTATGGACGCACAAGTAGTATCTCTACTGGGTGCAAAAAAAAATCTTTGGCTAGCAAAAGATCTAAAGCAAGCACCACATGCTAAAGGATCCATGACAATATAAATTCTATGTGGATGTAAACAAACATAATCATTATGTTGTCTTCCATGTCCAACATCAACACTTGATCATTATATAATATTTGGAGGGGGCTCACAGTCATGGAAGATGTCCAAGATAGTGTATTTGTACGTGAATCTCCTCTCCTCTATTATAATCTTGCATAGATTGTATCAATGACTAATGCTATGTTTGTTTATTCCCAACAACTTTTATCGAACATACTTCTTCTATGTGAAGTCATTACTCCCCATGGGATTAGCATATGATTTTTCTGTTTCTTTTATTTCAGTGCTATGATTGATGCATGAGGGTAAAGCAAACAAACTCAAACTAATCTTTATTATATAAATCTCATGCTCGATTACAAGGATAGATAGAACTCAAAGCAAACCTCTAAGCAAAGCAAGTCTTTCTCTAAATCACGACATAACTAAGGATCGAACTAAAATAGATGATAATGGCAAAAGTGGTGCTGATACGATACCGGGGACCTCCCCCAAGCTTGGAACAAGCTAAGGGTGGTGCCCATACCCATGTACTCAAGCGTCCTTCTTGGGTGATGATGGTGATGATGTGGCAGGCTTGTCTTTCAGGAAATATTCCAGGTTACTGATTATCCTCCGGAGAGCACGGTTTTGCTCTTCTAACCAGATGACTTCATGAGTGAGTGCTGTATTTTGAGTACAAATAGACTCCATGGCATTCAATGCATCAATTTAAGGTAAAGAAATATTATCATGAAGGGGCAATAGGGATTCTCCCTTGTTAGAGACTCTAGAGGGACGATTGTCATGATCCCCTTTGGATACTTTAGCTTATTCCCGGTTCCCCTCCACGGCATCTCCGGGGGCATCCAGCGTATCCTCTTCCCCAGGAGACAGCTCGTAGTATACCTCACTGTAGGGGCGTCTGCTTGATGAAGGCCGGACTATGCGATGCTTCTTGCGGAGGGTCGTTTGAGCCATAGATTCCTTTCCTTGAGAAATCTGTCAGAAAAACAGCCTGAAACAAGAACAAAGGAGAAACTTGCGATGCGGTGGTCAAAACATACGAGAGTATATATAATGATTTTTACTAAGTCATAATACGTGTCCAGGAAGAAACCGGAGTCCGGGAGGCACACGAGGGCCCCACAAGCTATCAGGGCGCGCCCACGGGGTGGGCGCGCCCTGTTGCCTCGTGGCTCTCTCGTGGGTCCCCCTGACTCGTTTTTAATTTTGTAATTTTTCTAAAATACCAAAATTGACAGAACATATTTTTTAGGAATTTTTGGAGTCGGTTTACTTACCAAATCACATACCCACCCCTTTTCAGCTTTCTGGAGTGTTCCGGAAGGTCTCTCTTATGTGTTCCTCCGGAGTCATAACTTGAATAATATTAGTTTCAACATTGACGGGTGTACTTGGGATATAGTGTTTAATTCTTTGCCCATTTACCACCCACGGATTTTTTTTCTTCGAAGTTGTTAATGTTGATATCACCAGAGCGATAGACCTCCTCGACAACATAAGGTCCTTTCAATTTGGAGAGAAGCTTTCCTGCAAAAAATCTGAAACGAGAATTGTACAAAAGAACTAGGTCTCCTACATTGAATTCTCATTTTTGGATTCTCTTGTCATGCCATCTTTTAACTTTTTTTAAACAATTTGACATTTTGATAAGCTTGTGTCCTCCATTCATCTAATGAACTAATATCAAATAACCTCTTTTCATCGGCAAGTTTAAAATCATAGTTAAGTTCTTTCACTACCCAATAAGCCTCGTGTTCTAACTCAAGAGGTAAATGACATGCTATTCCATAGACCATTTTATATGGAGACGTTCACATAGGGTTCTTATAAGCAGTTCTATAAGCCCATAAAGCATCGTCAAGTTTCTTAGACCAATTCTTTCTTGATCTATTAATAGTCTTTTGCAATATTAGTTTTATTTCTCGATTGCTTAACTCAACTTGACCGCTAGATTGAGGATGATAAGGTGATGCAATTCTATGATTAACATCGTATTTAGCTAGGAGTTTATGGAAAGCACCATGAATAAAATGTGAACCACCATCGGTCATTAAATATCTAGGGACTCCAAACCTCGGGAAGATAATATCTTTAAGCATTTTAATAGAAGTGTCATGATCAACACTACTAGTTGGAATAGCTTCTACCCACTTAGTTGTCGGGGAACGTTGCACGGGAAACAAAAAATTTCCTACGCACACACAAGATCTATCCATGGAGACAAGCATCTACGAGAGGGGAGATCGGATCCACATACCCTTGTAGATCGCTAAGCGGGAAGCGTTAAGAAACGCTGTTAATGTAGTCGAACATCTTCGCGATCCAAATCGCAAGCCGTCACGCGATCCAATCACGATCTAGCGCCAAACGGACGGCACCTCCGCGTTCAGCACACGTACAGCTCGATCACGATTTCCGCCTCCTTGATCCAGCAAGGGAGGGCGGAGAGGTATATGAGTTCTCCGGCAACACGGCGGCGTGGTGGCGGTGGTGGTGGTGCTATCCCGGCAGGGCTACGCCTAGCGCTACCAAAACCGCGAACGGAGGAGAAAACGATCTAGGGAGAGAGAGAGGGGCGCCAAGGGCTTCGTGTGTGCTCTTGGGGTGGCCCCTCCCCTCTATATATAGGTGGAGGGGCGTGGAGATCAGCCCCTCCAAGCCATAGGGCGCAGCCAAGGGGGAGGAGTTGGACTCCTAGTCCAATTCCCTCCCTTTCCATAAACAGGTGGACTTTCCACCTCTCCCAAGCCACATGGGCCTTGAGAAACTTGTGCGCCTGGCCCAATAAGGCCAGGGCGCCTCCCCTCAGCCCATGCAAACCCTTGGGACGTGGTGGAACCCTTGGTGGACTTCCGGACTCCTCCGGAAGTTTTCGGAACCTTCTAGAAGCTTCCCGGTACAATACCGGAAAAACCTGAAACTTTTACGGTCGCCAAAATATGACTTCCCATATATAAATCTTTACCTCCGGACCATTCCGGAGCTCCTCGTGACGTCCGGGATCTCATCCGGGACTCCGAACAACCTTCGGTCACCAACATACATAACTCAATAATACTGAAACGTCACCGAACGTTGAGTGTGCAGACCCTGCGGGTTCGAGAACTATGTATACATGACCGAGACACCTCTACGGGCAATAACCAATAGCGGGACCTGGATGCCCATATTGGTTCCTACATATTCTACGAAGATCTTTATCGGTTGAACCTCTATGTCAAGGATTCAGTTAATCCCATACGCTGTTCCCTTTGTTCATCGGTATGTTACTTGCCCGAGATTCGATCGTCGGTATCTCCACACCTGGTTCAATCTCGTTACCGACAAGTCTCTTTACTCGTTGCGTAATACAAGATCCCGTGGCTAACACTTTAGCCACTTTGCTTGCAAGGCTCATTGTGATGTTGTATTACCGAGTGGGCCCTGAGATACCTCTCCGTCACACGGAGTATCAAATCCCAGTCTTGATCCATGCCAACTCAACAGACACCCTCGGAGATACCTGTAGAGCATCTTTATAGTCACCCAGTTACGTTGTGACGTTTGATACACACAAGGTACTCCTCCGGTGTCAGTGAGTTACATGATCTCATGGTCATAGGAACACATACTTGACATGCAGAAAACAATAGCAATAAACTGACACGATCATATGCTATGTTCATAGTTTGGGTCTTGTCCATCACATCATTCTCCTAATGATGTGATCCCGTTATCAGATGACAACTCATGTCTATGATCAGGAAACCTTGACCATCTCTGATCAACGAGCTAGTCTAGTAGAGGCTCACTAGGGACATGGTGTTGTCTATGTATCCACACATGTATCTGAGTTTCCGATCAATACAATTCTAGCATGGATAATAAACGATTATCATGAACAAGGAAATATGATAATAACTAATTTATTATTGCCTCTAGGGCATATTTCCAACAGTCTCCCACTTGCACTAGAGTCAATAATCTAGTTCACATCACCATGTGATTAACACCCAATGAGTTATGGGGTTTTATCATGTTTTGCTTGTGAGAGAGGTTTTAGTCAACGGTCTGCAACATTCGGATCCGTGTGTACTTTGCAAATCTATATGTCATAATGTAGATGCTGCTACTACGCCCCACTTGGAGCTATTCCAAATGACTACTCCACTGTACATATCCGGTTTGCTACTCAGAGCCATCCAGATTGGTGACAAAGCTTGCATCGACGTAACCCTTTACGACGAACTCTTTATCACCTCCATAATTGAGAAACATTTCCTTAGTCCTCCAGTTACTAAGGATAATTTTGACCGCTGTCCAGTGATCCACTCCTGGATCACTCTTGTACCCCCTTGCCAGACACGTGGCAAGGCACACACCAGGTGCGGTACACAGCATGGCATACCATATAGAGCCTGTGGCTAAGGCATAGGGGACGACCTTCGTCCTTTCTCTTACTTCTGCCGTGGTCGAGCTTTGAGTCTTACTCAAATTCATACCTTATAATACAACCAAGAACACCTTCTTTGACTGATCTATTTTGAACTCCTTCAAAATCTTATCAAGGTATGTATTCATTGAAAGTTTTATCAAGCGTCTTGATCTATCTCTATAAATCTTGATGCCCAATATTTAAGTTGCTTTATTCTAGGTCTTCCTTTGAAAAACTCCTTTCAAACAACCCTTTATGCTTTCTAGAAATTCTACATTATTTCCGATCAACAATATGTCATCCACATATACTTATCAAAAATTCTATAGTGCTCCCACTCACTTTCTTGTAAATACAAGTTTCTTATAAACTTTGTATAAACCCAAAAGCTTTGATTACCTCATCAAAGCGTATATTCCAACTCCGAGATGCTTGCACCAGTCCATAGGAGGATCGCTGGAGCTTGCATACCTTTTAGCAACCTTAGGACCGACAAAACCTTCCGGTTATATCACATACAACCTTTCCTCAAGGAAACCATTGAGGAACCGATGTTTTGACATCCATCTACCAGATTTCATAATCGAAAAATGCAGCGATAGCTAACATAATTCCAACAGACTTTAGCATCGCTACGGGTGAGAAAGTCTCATCATAGTCAACTCCTTGAACTTGTCGGAAACTTCTTTGCGACAAGTCGAGCTTTATAAATGGTGACATTTACCATCAGCGTATGTCTTCTTCTTAAAGGTCCATTTGTACTCAACGGCCTGCCGTTCATCGGGCAAGTCTACCAAAGTCCATACTTGGTTTTCATACATGGATCCTTTCTCGGATTTCATGGCTCCTAGCCATTTGTTGGAATCCGGGCCCACCATCGCTTCTTCATAGCTCGTAGGTTCACTGTTGTCTAAAAACATGACCTCCAAGACAGGATTGACGTACCACACAGGGGCGGTATGAGTCCTTGTCGACCTAAGAGGTTCGGTAGTAACTTGATCCGAAGCTTCATGATCATCATCATTTGCTTCCTCTTCACTTGGTGTAGGCGTCGCAGAAACATCTTTCTGCGTCGTGCTACTATCCAACTGAAGTGACGGTTCAACAACCTCATCAAGTTCTACTTTCCTCCCACTCAATTCTTTCGAGAGAAACTCTTTCTCGAGAAAGGACCCGTTTCTAGCAACAAACACTTTGCCCTCGGATCTGAGATAGAAGGTATACCCAACTGTTTCCTTAGGGTATCCTATGAAGACGCACTTGTCCGCTTTGGGTTCGAGCTTATCAGACATAAGTGTCGCATTCCCAAACTCTAAGAAATGACAGCTTAGGTTTCTGCCAAACCATAATTCAGATGGTGTCATCTCAATGGAATTAGATGGTTCCCTATTTAAAGTGAATGTGGTTGTCTCTAATGCATGACCTCAAAATGATAGTGGCAAAACGATAAGAGACATCATAGTACGCACCATATCCAATAGAGCGCGACTACGACGTTCCGACACACCATTACACTATGGTGTTCCATGTGGCGTGAGTTGTGAAACAATTTTCACATTGTCTTAAGTCGCATACCAAACTCGTAACTCAGATATTCACCTCCACGATCATATCGTAGACATTTTATCTTCTTGTCATGATGATCTTAAACTTCACTCTGAATTTGCTTGAACTTTTCAAACATTTCAGACTTGTGTTTCATTAAGTAAATATACCCATACCTACTCAAATCATGAGTGAAGGTAAGAAAATAACGATATCCACCGCATGCTTCAACACTCATTGGACCGCATACATCAACATGTATCATTTCCAATAAGTCACTTGCCCGCTCCATCATATCGAAAACGGGGTCTAAGTCATCTTGCCCATGAGGCATGGTCTGCATGTCTCAACCGATTCGAAATGGAGTGAGTCCAAAGATCCATCAGCATGGAGTTTTTCATGCGCTTTATACCAATATGACCTTAGCGGCAGTGCCACAAGTATGTGGTACTATCATTATTAACTTTGCATCTTTTTGGCATCAATATTATGAACATGTGTATCACTACGATCGAGATTCAATAAACCATTCACATTGGGTGCATGACCATTGAAGGTATTATTCATGTAAACAGAATAACCATTATTCTCTGACTTAAATGAATAACAGTATTGCAATAAACACGATCTAATCATGTTCATGCTCAACGCAAATACCAAATAACATTTATTTAGGTTCAACACTAATCCCGAAGGTAGAGGGAGCATGCGATGGTGATCACATCAACCTTGGAAACACTTCCAACACACATCGTCACCTCACCCTTAGCTAGTCTCCGTTTATTCCGTAGCTTTCACTTCGAGTTACCAATATTAGCAACTGAACCGGTATCTAATACCCAGGTGCTACTAGGAGTACTAGTAAGGTACACATCAATAACATGTATATCAAATATACTTTTGTTGACGTTGCCAGCCTTCTTATTTGCCAAGTATCTAGGGCAGTTCCATTTCAGTGACCGTTCTCCTCATAATAGAAGCACTTAGTCTTGGGTTTGGGTTCAACCTTGGGTTTCTTCACTGGAGCAGCAACTGGCTTGCCATTCATGAAGTTTCCCTTCTTGCCCTTGCCCTTCTCGAAACTAGTGGTTTTACTAACCATCAACACTTGATGATCCTTCTTGATTTCTACCTTCGCGGTGTCAAACATCGCGAATAGCTCAGGGATCATCTTCATCCCTGGCATGTTATAGTTCATCACGAAGCTCTAGTAGCTTGGTGGCAGTGACTTGGAGAACTATGTCAATCACTATCGTATCTGGAAGATCAACTCCCACTCGATTCAAGCGATTGTAGCACCCAGACAATCTGAGCATATGCTCACCAATTGAGCTATTCTCCTTCATCTTGCAGGCAAATAATTTTGTTGGAGATCTCATATCTCTCAACACGGGTACGAGCCTGAAATCCCAATTTCAGCTCTTGGAACATCTCATATGCTCCATGACGTTCAAAACGTCTTTGGAGCCTCAATTCTAAGCCGTAAAGCATGACGCACTGAACTATCAAGTAGTCATCAAAAACGTGTCTGTCAGATGTTCACAACATCCACAGTCGCCGCTAGAGGGGGTGGCACACCGAGCGGTGCATTAAGGACATAAGCCTTCTGTGCAGCAACTGAGGACAATCCTCTGATCACGGACCTAGTCCGCATAATTGCTACCATCATCTTTCAACTCTATTTTCTCTAGGAACGTATCAAAAACACAGGGGAGCTACAGCGCGAGCTATGGATCTACAACATAATTTTGCAAAGAAAAATTTAGACTATGTTCATGATAATGAGTTCAGTTAATCATATTACTTAAAAACTCCCACTCAAATTGACATCCCTCCGGTCATCCGAGTGCTACATGATCCAAATTCACCAACCCAAGTCCGATCATCACGTGAGATGAGGTGGTTTCAATGGTGAACATCTCCATGTTGATCATATCTACTATATGACTCATGCTCGACCTTTCGGTCTCTAGTGTTCCGAGGCCATGTCTGTACATGCTAGGCTCGTCAAGTTTAACCCGAGTGTTCCGCATGTGCAACACTGGCTTGCACCCGTTGTATGCGAACGTAGAGTCTATCACACCCGATAATCACGTGGTGTCTCGAAACGACGAACTTTCGCAACGGTGCACACTCGGGGAGAACACAATTTTATCTTGAAATTTTAGTGAGGGATCACCTTATAATGCTACCGTCGTCCTAAGCAAAACAAGGTGCATAAAAGGATTAACATCACATGCAAATCATAAGTGACATGATATGGCCATGATCTTGTGCTTTTGATCTCCATCTCCAAAGCACCGGCATGATCTCCATCGTCACCGGCATAACACCATGATCTCCATCATCTTGATCTCCATCAACGTGTCACCATGAGGTTGTCGCGCCAACTATTGCTTCTACAACTATTGCTAACTCATAGCGATAAAGTAAAGCAAAAAGGCGAAAATAAATTAAAGACAACCCTATGGCTCCTGCCGGTTGCCGTACTCATCGACATGCAAGTCGTGATAATCTATAAAAAACATGATCATCTCATACATCACATATATCTCATCATGTTTCTGGCCATATCATATCACATCATACCCTGCAAAAACAAGTTAGATGTCCTCTAATTTGTTGTTGCATGTTTTACGTGGCTGCTATGGGTATCTAGCAAGAATGATTCTTACCTACGCAAAACCACAACGGTGATATACAAGTTGCTATTTCACCTTCTACAAGGACCGCCTCTGTCGAATCCGATTCAACTAAAGTGGGAGAGACAGACACCTGCCAGCCATCTTATGCAACAAAGTTACATGTCAGTCAATGGAACCGGTCTCTCGTACGTGGACGAGTAAGGTTGGTCCGAGCCGCTTCATCCCACAATACCGCTGAATCAAGAAAATACTAAGGAGGGAAGCAATATGAATATCAAGGCCCACAAACTCCTTTGTGTTCTACTCATGATCTCATCTACGCATAGACCTAGCTCATGATGCCAGTGTTGGGGAACGTTGCATGGGAAACAAAAAATTTCCTACGCACACACAAGATCTATCCATGGAGATGAGCATCTACGAGAGGGGACATCGGATCCACATACCCTTGTAGATCCCTAAGCGGGAAGCGTTAAGAAACGCTGTTGATGTAGTCGAACATCTTCGCGATCCAAATCGCAAGCCGTTCCGCGATCCAATCACGATCTAGCGCCGAACGGACGGCACCTCCGCGTTCAGCACACGTACAGCTCGATCACGATCTCCGCCTCCTTGATCCAGCAAAAGGGAGAGCGGAGAGGTAGATGAGTTCTCCGGCAACATGACGGGATGGTGGCGGTGGTGGTGGTGCTATCCCGGCAGGGCTACGCCTAGCGCTACCGAAACCGCGAACGGAGGAGAAAACGATCTAGGGAGAGAGAGGGGCGCCAAGGGCTTCGTGTGCGCTCTTGGGGTGCCCCCTCCCCTCTATATATAGGTGGAGGGGCGTGGAGATCAGCCCCTCCAATCCCTAGGGCGCAGCCAAGGGGGAGGAGTTGGACTCCTAGTCCAATTCCCTCCCTTTCCATAAACAGGTGGACTTTCCACCTCTCCCAAGCCACATGGGCCTTGAGGGACTTGTGCGCCAGGCCCAATAAGGCCAGGGCACCTCCCCTCAGCCCATGCAAACCCTTGGGACGTGGTGGAACCCTTGGTGGACTTCCGGACTCCTCCGGAAGTTTCAGGAACCTTCTAGAAGCTTCCCGGTACAATACCGGAAAAACCCGAAACTTTTCCGATCGCCAAAATATGACTTCCCATATATAAATCTTTACCTCCGAACCATTCCAGAGCTCCTCGTGACGTCCGGGATCTCATCCGGGACTCCGAACAACCTTCGTTCACCAACATACATAACTCAATAATACCGAAACGTCACCGAACGTTAAGTGTGCAGACCCTGCAGGTTCGAGAACTATGTAGACATGACCGAGACACCTCTACGCGCAATAACCAATAGCAAGACCTGGATGCCCATATTGGTTCCTACATATTCTACGAAGATCTTTATCGGTTGAACCTCTATGTCAAGGATTCAGTTAATCCCGTACGCTATTCCCTTTGTTCATCGGTATGTTACTTGTCCGAGATTCGATCATCGGTATCTCCATACCTAGTTCAATCTCGTTACCGGCAAGTCTCTTTACTCGTTCCGTAATACAAGATCCCGTGGCTAACACTTTAGTCACTTTGCTTGCAAGGCTCATTGTGATGTTGTATTACCGAGTAGGCCCTGAGATACCTTTTCGTCACACGGAGTAACAAATCCCAGTCTTGATCCATGCCAACTCAACAGACACCCTCGGAGATACCTGTAGAGCATCTTTATAGTCACCCAGTTACGTTGTGACGTTTGATACACACAAGGTACTCCTCCAGTGTCAGTGAGTTACATGATCTCATGGTCATAGGAACACATACTTGACATGCAGAAAACAATAGCAATAAACTTACGCGATTATATGCTACGTTCATAGTTTGGGTCTTGTCCATCACATCATTCTCCTAATGATGTGATCCCGTTATCAGATGACAACTCATGTCTATGATCAGGAAACCTTGACCATCTCTGATCAACGAGCTAGTCTAGTAGAGGCTCACTAGGGACATGGTGTTGTCTATGTATCCACACATGTATCTGAGTTTCCGATCAATACAATTCTAGCATGGATAATAAACGATTATCATGAACAAGGAAATATGATAATAACTAATTTATTATTGCCTCTAGGGCATATTTCCAACATTAGTAACGTAATCAACAACAACTGGAATATGAGTATACCCATTAGATGAAGGAAAAGGTTCCACATAATCAAAACCCTAGACATCAAATGGTTCAATAGCAAGTGAATAATTCATAGGCATTTCCTGACGTCTACTAATGTTACCAATTGTTTGACATTCATCACAAGAAAGGACATACTTACGAGCATCTTTGAAAAGAGTAGGCCAATAAAAACCAGATTGCAATACCTTGTGTGCAGTTCTGTCACCAGCATGGTGTCCTCCATAGGCCCCGGAGTGACACTTCCATAGGATATGTTCCTGTTCATGCTCAGGTACACAACGTCTAATAACACCATCTACTCCTTATTTATAAAGATGTGGGTCATCTCGAAAGTAATGTCTTAAATCATAGAAAAACTTTTTTCTTTTGTTGATAGGTGAAACTAGGTGGTATATATTTAGCAACAATGTAATTAGCATAATCTGCATACCAAGGAGTACTATGGGAAGCATTTATAACAGCAAGTTGCTCATCAGGAAAATTGTCATCAATAGGCAGTGGTCATCAAGAACATTTTCCATCCTAGACAAATTATCTGCTATGGGATTTTCAGATCCCTTTCTATCAACAATGTGCAGGTCAAACTCTTGAAGTAAAAGCACCCACCTAATCAGCCTAGGCTTAGCGTCTTTCTTTTCCATAAGGTATTTAATAGCAGCATGATCGGTGTGAATAGTAACTTTGGAATCAACGATATAAGGTCTAAACTTATCACATGCAAAGGCAACTGCTAAAAATTCCTTTTCGGTAGTAGCATAATTCTTTTGAGCATTGTCTAGGGTTTTACTAGCATAATGAATAACATTCAATTTCTTGTCTACTCTCTACAACATAATCACTAGCATCACACATAATTTCAAATGGTAAGTTCCAATCAGGTGGTTGAACAATAGGTGCAGAAATCAAGGCTTTCTTAAGTATTTCAAAGGCTTCTACACAATCATCATAAAAAACAAAAGGAATATCTTTTTGAAGAAGATTAGTTAGTGGCCTGGAAACCTTCGAGAAATATTTAATAAAACGCCTATAAAAACCAGCATGACCAAGAAAACTTCTTATACCTTTAATATCTTTAGGACATGACATTTTCTCTATTGCATCAATTTTAGCCTTGTCTACCTCAGTGCCTAGTTCAGATATCTTGTGCCCAAGTACTATACCTTCATTCACCATAAAGTGGCACTTCTCCCAATTCAATACAAGATTAGTTTCTTCACATCTCTCCAAAACTCGATCAAGGTTGTTCAAGCAATCATCGAAAGAAGTACTATAAACGGAAAAATCATCCATGAAAACCTCAACAATCTTTTCACAAAAATCAGAGAATATAGCAGTCATACATCTTTGAAAGGTAGCAGGTGCGTTACATAAACCAAAAGGCATACGTCTATAAGCATAAGTTCCAAAAGGGCAAGTGAAAGTAGTTTTCTCTTGGTCTTCTTTTGACACGTGTATTTGAGAGAAACCAGAATATCCATCAAGAAAACAAAAATATGTGTGCTTAGATAGCCTTTCTAACATTTGATCGATAAAAGGCAAGGGGTAATGATCTTTTCTAGTAGCTTTGTTTAATTTCCTGAAATCAATTACCATCCTATAACCAATTACTATTCTTTATGGGATAAGTTCATTTTTATCATTAGGAACAACAGTTATACCTCCTTTCATAGGAACACAATGAACATGGCTTACCCATCTACTATCAGCAATAGGATAAATTATACCTGCCTCCAGAAGCTTTAGTATTTCAGTTCTTACCACTTCCTTTATCTTAGGATTTAAGCGGCATTGATGATCAACGACAGGTTTAGCATCCGGTTCCATATTAATCTTGTGCTGACATAGAGTGGGACTAATGCCCTTAAGATCATCAAGAGTATATCCAATAGCAGCCATGTGCTTGTTCAAAGTTTTAAGTAATCTCTTCTCTTGATGCTCTAAAAGGTTAGCACTGATGATAACAGGATATACCTTCTTTTCATCCAGATAAGCATATTTCAAAGTATCACGTAATGTCTTTAACTCAAACACGGGATCTCCCTTGGGTGGAGGAGGATCCCCTAATATATCAATAGGCAAGTTGTGTTTGAGAATAGGTGTTTGTCTAAGAAGTATATCGTCTATCTCATTTCTATCATTCATATGCATATCATTCTCATGGTCTAGAAAATATTGTTCTAGTGGATCAGTAGGAGGCACGTCAATAGAAGCAAGGCCAATTATTTATCCTTACTAGGTAATTCTTTTTCATAGTGTTTTCTGCCGAACTTAGAGAAATTAAATTCATGAGACTCATCACCAAAGATTACCTTCACTTTCTCAGTAACACATATAATTTTAGCATTAACAGTATTCAAGAAAGGTCTACGAAATATAACAGGACAAAAACTATCTTGTTGTGAACCAAGTACTAAAAAATCCATAGGGTACTTTACTTTTCCACACAAGACCTTAACATCTCTAACAATCCCAAGCGGTGCAATGGTGTCTTTGTTTGCAACTTTAACAGTGACATCAATATCTTCAATCTCAGAGGGTACTATGTGATTCATAATTTCTTGGTATAAGGTAAAAGGTATAGCACTAACACTAGCACCAATGTCACATAAGCCATGATAACAATGATCTCCAATTTTAACAGAAACAACAGGCATACTTCTACTTCTTGAGCATGCATTGGTTTTCCCTTGAAGAGGAAAGGGTGATGCAGCAAAGTAGATAAGTATTTCCCTCAGTTGTTGAGAACCAAGGTATCAATCCGGTAGGAGATACAAGCAAGTCCCCAATAGATGTACCTACACAAATAATCAAACACTTGCACCCAACGCTATAAAGGGGTTGTCAATCCCTTCACGGTTATTTGCAAGGATGAGATCTGATAGAGATAGATATAAAAGATTGCTAGAACGGAAAGTAAAACAAAAGTAAAAATAATGCAGCTAAGTATTTTTGGTATTTTTGGTTTTAGATCTGAAAGTATAATATGGAAAATAGACCCGGGGCCCATAGGTTTCACTAGAGGCTTCTCTCATGAAGGAAAATAATACGGTGGGTGAACAAATTACTGTCGAGCAATTGATAGAAAAGCGAATAATTATGACGATATCCAAGGCAATGATTATGCATATAGGCATCACGACCGTGTCAAGTAGACCGAAACGATTCTACATCTACTACTATTACTCCACACATCGACCGACTCCTGCCTGCATCTAGAGTATTAAGTTCATGAAGAACAGAGTAACGCATTAGGTAAGATGACATGATGTAGAGGGATAAACTCAAGCAATATGATGAAAACCCCATCTTTTTATCCTTGATGGCAACAATACAAATATGTGCCTCGCTACCCCTACTTTGTCACTGGGTGAGGACACCGCAAGATTGAATCCAAAACTAAGCACTTCTCCCATTGCAAGAATTACCAATCTAGTTGGCCAAACCAAACCAATAACTCGAAGAGACTTGCAAAGATATGAAATCATGCATATAAGAATTTAGAAAAGACTCAAATAATATTCATAGATAAGCTGATCATAAACCCACAATTCATCGGATCTCGACAAACACACCGCAAAAGAGTATTACATCGGATAGATCTCCATGAAGATCATGAAGAACATGGTATTGAAGAACAAAGAGAGATAAGAAGCCATCTAGCTACTAGCTATGGACCCGAAGGTCTGTGGTAAACTACTCACGCATCATCGGAGGGGCAATGGAGTTGATGTAGATGCCCTCCGTGATCGAATCCCCCTCCGGCAGATTACCGGAAAAGGCTCCAAGATTGGATCTCACGGGAACAGAGGCTCCTGGCGGCGGAAAAGTATTTTTGTGGCTCTTTTTAGTATCCAGGGAATATTTGGGAATTTATAGGCCGAAGAATAGGGTTTGGAGGGCTGCCGTGGGGCCACAAGCCAGGGGGGCGCCCCCCCCCCCCCTAGGGCGCTCCCTGGTGGCTTGTGACGCCACAGCAGGTCTCCTGCCTTCATCTCCAAGTTTGCTGGGTTTCTTCTGGTCCAAGAAAAATCATTCCGAAGATTTTATTCCGTTTGGACTCCGTTTAATATTCCTTATCTGCAATACTCAAAAACAAGGAAAAAACAAAAACTGGCACTAGGCTCTAGATTAATAGGTTAGTCCCAATAATAATATAAAATAGCATATTAATGCATATAAAACATCCAAAACAGATAATATAATAGCATGGAACAATCAAAAATTATAGATACGTTGGAGACGTATCAAGCATCCCCAAGCTTAATTCCTGCTCGTCCTCGAGTAGGTAAATGATAAAAACAGAATTTTTGATGTGGAATGCTACCTAACATATTTATCCATGTAATATTCTTTATTGTGGCATGAATATTTAAATCCATAAGATTCAAAACATAAGTCTAATATTGACATAAAAACAGTAATACTTCGAGCATACCAACAAGGCAATTGCGTCCTTTCAAAATAACATGGCCTTAGAAAGTTATCCCTACAAAATCATATGGTCTGGCTATGCTCCATCTTCCCCACACAAAGTATCTAAATCATGCACAACCCCGATGACAAGTCAAGCAATTGTTTCACACTTTTTATGTTCTCAAACCTTTTCAACTCTCACGCAATACATGAGCGTGAGCCATGGATATAGCACTATAGGTGGAATAGAATATGGTGGAGGTTGCAAGGAAAAAGGAGAAGATAGTCTCACATCAACTAGGCGTATCAACGGGCTATGGAGATGCCCATCAATAGATATCAATGTGAGTGAGTAGGGATTGTCATGCAACAAATGCACTAGAGCTATAAGTGTATGAAAGCTCAAAAGGAAAACTAAGTGGTTGTGCATAAGATGAAAAATTCCACTAGTTATATGAAAGTGACAAAATAGGAGACTCTCTATCATGAAGATCATGGTGCTACTTTGAAGCACAAGTGTGGAAAAAGATAGTAGCATTGTCCCTTCTCTCTTTCTCTCATATTTTTTTGGTGGGCATCTTTGGCCTCTTTTTTTTTATTTGGGCTTCGCTGGCCTCTTTTATTATTTGTAAAGTCTGGAGACTCATCCCAACTTGTGAGGGATTCATAGCTTCCATCATCCTTTTCTCTCACGGTACAATGCTCTAATAATGAAGATCATCACACTTTTAGTTACTTACAACTCAAAAAAAAATTACAACTCGATACCTAGAACAAAATATGACTCTATATGCAATATGAAAGTGATGGTGCGTGTCATGAAAAACGGTACGGTGGAAGTTGCATGGCAATATATCTCGGAATGGCTATGGAAATGCCATAATAGGTAGGTATGGTGGCTATTTTGAGGAAGGTATATGGTGGATGTTTTGAGGAAGGTGGGTTTGATGCACCGGCGAAAGTTGCGCGGTACTAGAGAGGCTAGATAAGGTGGAAGGGTGAGAGTGCGTATAATCCATGGACTCAACATTAGTCATAAAGAACTCACATACTTATTGCAAAAGTCTATTAGTTATCGAAACAAAGCATTAGACGCATGCTCCTAGGGGAGAGGTTGGTAGGAGTTAACCATCGCGCGCTCCCGAACCTCACACAAAGGTTGACAATCATTAAACAAATCATGCTCCGACTTCGTTACATAATGGTTCACCATACGTGCATGCTACGGGAATCACAAACTTCAACACAAGTATTTCTTCCAATTCACAACTACTCACTAGCATGACTCTCATATTACCATCTTCGTATCTCAAAACTATATGCAAGGAATCAAGCTTCTCATAGTATTCAATGAACTTAATATGAAAGTTTTTATTATATCCCTCTTGGATGCCCATTATATTAGGACTAAATTCATAACCTAAACCAATTACCATTCTGTTTAAAGACTCTCAAAATAATATAAGTGAGGTACGAGAGTTCAATAATTTCTATAAAATAAAACACCACCGTGCTCTAAAAAGATATAAGTGAAGCACTAGAGCAACATTGCCTAGCTCAAAAGATATAAGTGAAGCACATAGAGTATTCTAATAAATTCACGATTCAGCATGTCTCTCTCAAAAGATGTGTGCAGCAAGGATGATTGTGGCAAACTAAAAAGCAAAGACTCATATCATACAAGATGCTCCAAGCAAAACACATATCATGTGGTGAATAAAAATATAGCCTCAAGTAAATTTACCGATGGATTGAAGACGAAAGAGGGGATGCCTTCCGGGGCATCCCCAAGCTTAGGCTTTTTGTTATCCTTGAATATGGCCTGGGGTGCCTTGGGAATCCCCAAGCTTAGGCTCTTTCTACTCCTTATTCCGTAGTCCATCAAATCTTTACCCAAAACTTGAAAACTTCACAACAGAAAACTCAACAGAAAACTCATGAGATCCGTTAGTATAAGAAAAATAAATCACCACTTTAGGTACTGTTGTGAACTCATTCTTTATTTATATTGGTGTAATATCTAGTGTATTCCAACTTATCCATGGTTCATACCCCCGGATACAACCCCTAGATACATCAAAATAAGCAAACAACACATAGAAAACAGAATCTGTCTAAAACAGAACAGTCTGTAGCAATCTATAGACTTAGAATACTTTTGTAACTCCAAAAATTCTGAAAAAATAGGACAATTAGGGAAATTTGTATATAAATCTTGTGTAAAAATTTCAGATCATCACGTTCCAGTGAATTTTAAAAATTCCTGGACTGAGAGCAAAAGTTTCTGTTTTTCAGCAAAATCAAATCACAAACACCGTAGACCATCCCAAAGGTCTTACTTGGATCAAACACTAATTTAAACAAGAAAACACAATTTCTACAGAGGTAATAATGTGTGAAACACTCAAAAACAGAAGCAAAAACAAAAGCATAAAAATAAAATTGGGTTGCCTCCCAACAAGCGCTATTGTTTAACGCCCCTAGCTAGGCATAACGCAATAGATCTAGGTATTATCATCTTTGGTATGCAATTCATAAGTAGCTCTCATAATAGATTCATAAGGTAATTTTATTTTCTTTCTAGGAAAGTGTTCCATGCCCTTCCTTAATGGAAATTGGAATCTAATATTTCCTTCCTTTATATCAATAATTGCACCAATCGTTCTAAGGAAAGGTCTACCAAGAATAATAGGACATGTAGGATTGCAATCTATATCAAGAACAATGAAATCTACGGGCACATAATTCCTATTTGCAACAATAAGAACATCATTAATCCTTCCCATAGGTTTCTTAATGGTGGAATCCGCAAGATGCAAATTTAAAGAGCAATCATCAAAATCACGGAAACCCAACACATCACATAAAGTTTTTGGAATCGTGGAAACGCTAGAACCCAAATTACACAAAGCATGGCACTCATAATCTTTAATTTTAATCTTAATAGTAGGTTCCCACTCATCATAAAGCTTTCTAGGTATAGAAACTTCCAACTCAAGTTTTTCTTCAAAAGATTTCATCAAAGCATCCACGATATGTTTAGTAAAAGCTTTATTTTGATTATAAGCATGCGGAGAATTCAACATGGATTGCAACAAGGAAACACAATCAATAAAAGAACAACTATCATAATTAAAGTCCTTGAAATCCAAAAGAGTGGGTTGAGTGGGTTCATTGCTATCTAAAGTTTTGACCTCTTCAATCCCACTTTTATCAATCTTAGCATCAAGATCTATAAACTCTGAATCATTGGGACGCCTTTTAACTAAAGTTGACTTATCTCCAGTCCCATCTTTATCAAGATTTACATTAGAGAACAAAGATTCAATAGGAGTCACATCAATCACTTTAAGATCTTCCTCAATAATATCACGAGAACACACTTTTTCAAGCCATTCACGCTTAGCACGTATTCTAGCGGTTCTTTCCTTACACTCGTCAATAGAAATTCTCATAGCTTTTAAAGACTCATTAATATCATGCTTTGGCGGAATAGATCTAATTTTCAAAGAATCAATCTCAAGAGAAATTCTATCAACGTTCCTAGCCAAATCATCAATCTTGAGCAATTTTTCTTCAATCATAGCATTGAAACCTTTTTGCGAGCTAATAAATTCTTTTATATTATTCTCAAGATCAGAGGGCATCTTATTATAATTTCCATAAGAATTGTTGTAGGAATTACCATAATTGTTAGAGGAATTACTAGGAAACGGCCTAGGATTGAAATTACCTCTATACGCGTTATTACCAAAATTGTTCCTACCAACAAAATTCACATCCGTAGATTCATTATTATTTCCAATCAAAGAAGACAAAGGCATATCATTAGGATCAATAGGATCACTCTTACTAGCAAACAATTTCATCAATTCGTCCATCTTTTCACTCAAAGTATTTATTTCTTCAATAGCATGCACTTTTTTACTAGAAGGAGATCTTTCGGTATGCCATTGAGAGTAATTTGCCATAATATTATCTAGGAGTTTAGTAGCTTCTCCTAATGTGATTTCCATAAAAGTACCACCCGCGGCGGAATCTAAAAGATTTCTAGAAGCAAAATTCAATCCCGCATAAAAAATTTGTATAATCATCCATAAACTCAAACCATGCGCGGGGCAATTTCTAATCATAAGTTTCATCCTCTCCCATGATTGTGCAACATGCTCATGATCAAGTTGCTTAAAATTCATTATATCGTTCCTAAGGGAGATGATCTTAGCGGGCGGAAAGTACTTGGAAATAAAAGCATCTTTACACTTATTCCATGAATCAATACTATTTTTAGGCAAAGATGAAAACCAAGTTTTAGCACGATCTCGTAGTGACAACGGAAATAGCTTCAATTTAACAATATCATTATCCACATCTTTCTTCTTTTGCATATCACACAACTCAACGAAAGTATTTAGATGGGATGCGGCATCTTCACTAGGAAGGCCGGAAAATTGTTCTTTCATAACAAGATTAAGCAAAGCAGCATTAATTTCATAAGATTCCGCACTAGTGGTGGGAGCAATCGGAGTACTAATAAAATCATTATTATTAGTATTGGAAAAGTCACACAACTTGGTATTCTCTTGAGTCATATTGACAAAGCAAGCAATCTAGCACACAAGCAAACAAAAAGCAAACGAAAAGACGAACGGAAGAAGGGCGAATAAAAAGGCAAATCTTTTTGGTTTTTTCTGAAAATCGTTTCAGAAGTGGGGGAGAGGAAAACGAGACGCAAATGGCAAATAATGTAAATGCAAGAGATGAGTTTGTGATGGGTACTTGGTAGGCTTGATGTAGATCTCCCCGGCAACGGCGCCAGAAATCCTTCTTGCTACTTCTTGAGCATGCGTTGGTTTTCCCTTGAAGAGGAAAGGGTGATGCAGCAAAGTAGATAAGTATTTCCTTCAGTTGTTGAGAACCAAGGTATCAATCCGGTAGGAGATACAAGCAAGTCCCCAATAGATGTACCTACACAAATAATCAAACACTTGCACCCAACGCTATAAAGGGGTTGTCAATCCCTTCACGGTTATTTGCAAGGATGAGATCTGATAGAGATAGATATAAAAGATTGCTAGAACGGAAAGTAAAACAAAAGTAAAAATAATGCAGCTAAGTATTTTTGGTATTTTTGGTTTTATATCTGAAAGTATAATATGGAAAATAGACCCGGGGGCCATAGGTTTCACTAGAGGCTTCTCTCATGAAGGAAAATAATACGGTGGGTGAACAAATTACTGTCGAGCAATTGATAGAAAAGCGAATAATTATGATGATATCCAAGGCAATGATTATGCATATAGGCATCACGTCCGTGTCAAGTAGACCGAAACGATTCTGCATCTACTACTATTACTCCACACATCGACCGACTCATGCCTGCATCTAGAGTATTAAGTTCATGAAGAACAGAGTAACGCATTAGGTAAGATGACATGATGTAGAGGGATAAACTCAAGCAATATGATGAAAACCCCATCTTTTTATCCTTGATGGCAACAATACAAATACGTGCCTCGCTACCCCTACTTTGTCACTGGGTGAGGACACCGCAAGATTGAACCCAAAACTAAGCACTTCTCCCATTGCAAGAATTACCAATCTAGTTGGCCAAACCAAACCAATAACTCGAAGAGACTTGCAAAGATATGAAATCATGCATATAAGAATTCAGAAAAGACTCAAATAATATTCATAGATAAGCTGATCATAAACCCACAATTCATCGGATCTCGACAAACACACCGCAAAAGAGTATTACATCGGATAGATCTCCATGAAGATCATGAAGACACATGGTATTGAAGAACAAATAGAGAGAAGAAGCCATCTAGCTACTAGCTATGGACCCAAAGGTCTGTGGTAAACTACTCACGCATCATCGGAGGGGCAATGGAGTTGATGTAGATGCCCTCCGTGATCGAATTCCCCTCCGGCAGATTACCGGAAAAGGCTCCAAGATTGGATCTCACGGGAACAGAGGCTCCCGGCGGCGGAAAAGTATTTTTGTGGCTCTTTTTAGTATCCAGGGAATATTTGGGAATTTATAGGCCGAAGAATAGGGTTAGGAGGGCTGTCGTGGGGCCACAAGCCAGGGGGGCGCCCCCCCCCCCCTAGGGCGCGCCCTGGTGGCTTGTGACGCCACGGCAAGTCTCCTGCCTTCATCTCCAAGTTTGCTGGGTTTCTTCTGGTCCAAGAAAAATCATTCCGAAGATTTTATTCCGTTTGGACTCCGTTTAATATTCCTTATCTGCAATACTCAAAAACAAGGAAAAAACAGAAACTAGCACTAGGCTCTAGATTAATAGGTTAGTCCCAAAAATAATATAAAATAGCATATTAATGCATATAAAACATCCAAAACAGATAATATAATAGCATGGAACAATCAAAAATTATAGATACGTTGGAGACGTATCACATAGCAGTAACTGGTTTATTTTTATTTAGCTCGTCTTGCTTGTTTCTAACAGGTTTTGCAATTCTAGCAGCTTCATCACAGAAATAAATAACTTGACCATCAATATTATCAGCTAGGAGATCTTTAACCATAGCAATATTAGGCTCAACATTTATTTGTTCAGAGGGTTTAGGTGTTCTAATATAACTTTTATTAACCACAGTTGCAGCTTGAGCATGTTCCTTAATCCTAACAGGAAAAGGAGGTTTCTCAATGTAAGTGATGGGCACAACTGGATCAACATGATAAAAAAAAATTCCTCTTTAACTTTAGCAGGTTCCTCTAGTGGTTTTTCAATAGGTGGATGATATTTAAACCACTTCTCCTTAGGGAGATCAACATGAGTAGCAAATGATTCACAGAAAGAAGCTACTATCTCGGAGTCAAGCCCATATTTATTGCTAAACTCATGGAAAGTGTCGGTCTCCATAGAAGATTTAACTCGATCAAACTTAAGCTTTATACCTGACTCTTTACCTTTGTCAAATCCCCAATCTTCAGAGTTTCGTTTAATTCTTTCTAGAAGATCTCATTTGAATTCAATAGTCCTCTTCATGTAGGAACCAGTAGAAGAAGAATCAAGTAGTAATTGATCATCATGAGAAACCCGAGCAAAAAAAATGTATAATCATTTCTCTCGAGAGCTCATGGTTGGGGCAGGTGTGCATCATAGATTTAAGCCCCCCCCCCCCCTAAGCTTGAGCGATGCTTTCTCCTTCACGAGGCCAACAATTATATATAAAGTTCCGATCACGATGGACTAGATGCATAGGATAAAACTTCTGATGAAATTCCAGCTTCAAGCGATTGCAGTCCCATGATCCAATATCATCCAATAGCCTCTACCACAATAGTGATTTTCCATCCAAAGATAAAGGGAAAACCTTCTTCTTAAATTTGTCTTCGGATAAACCTGCAAGCTTAAACAACCACAAATCTCATCTACATATATCAAGTGGTAATCAAGATGAGTTGTACCGTCATAAGGATTAGCCAGCAGTTTCTCTAACATACCCGAAGGATCTCATAATAATTTTTTCAGTAGGTTCATTAGGTTGAGTGGCAACTTTTTCCACTTCCGTTCGAGGCGAAGATGCCCCAAACAAGCCACTCAAAGAGTGACCGTCCATAGTAATAAGCAACAGTAAATTTCAGCATGTATCGCAAATGTTTCCTTACCAAGTTCCACTTACCAAAGGTGCTTCATTCCCCAGCAATGGCGCCAGAAAAGAGTCTTGATGACCCAAAAGTATAGGAGATCAATCACAGTCCTTTCGATAAGTAAGAGTGTCGAACCCAATGAGGAGCAGAAGGAAATGATAAGCAGTTTTCAATAAGGTATTCTCTGCAAGTGCTGCAAGTAACAGTGATAGAGAGTTTTGTAACAAAGTAATTCATACCAAGTGACAAGTACAATAGTAACAAAGGTGCAGCAAGGTGGCCCAATGAAAGCACAACATGCTCCCTTGGTGGTTTTGATAATTTATGACAACATACATTGTCTCTTGGACTAATACTTCTACCTAGTGTATTTCAGATAAAGTCCACAGAGAGGGCTGGCAAAAGGATTGTGGAGATTGTGGAATTATCCCAAGATGCAAGGAAATGGATTGGCAAAGCTTCAAGCAAGAGGACTCTACATTTTACTTTGTGAGAAATCACTTTGAGTCCATAGGAAATCCAATACTATTAAAAGGGGGTAAGGTTTTGTTGGTGAACAAAATGCTCATACGTGCACAAGTGATACTCACCAAAAACACCCACAAGATCTTCCACAAAAGTCTGTCCAAAGTCAAATATCCAAAATCAGTGCAACCAACACTTTCCACTCGGTGCCACCGATTCCCATACTCAGACAGACTCAGCCAAACCCTAGCCACTTCGGTGCAACCGATTCTGCTTCGGTGCCACTGAGTTTAGGTTGCCAACTTTCTGTTACGCAAATTCGCAATATCGGTACCACCGAGATTGTTGGATCGGCGTCACCGAGAATGGGCAATCTGACCGTTGGTCACCTTATCGGTGCAACCGAGTTTCCTATATCGGTCTCACCGAGATTCAAAAGTTGCCACCTTTTGGTCACTTCGGTACCACCGAGATTAACACATCGGTGTCACCAAGTTGGTCATTTTGTGTGTAACGGTTGGATTTTTGGGGATGCCTATATATACCCCTTCACCACCACCCACTCGAAAGAGAAGCACTCAGAACTATTCCATACTTGCTCTATCCAGTTTTCTGAGAGAGAGCCACCTACCCTTGTGTTGAGGTCAAGATCTTCCACTCCAACCATATGGATCTTGATTTCTAGCCTCCCCAAGTTGCTTTCCACCAATCCCATCTCTTCCACCAAGCCAAATCTGTGAGAGAGTGATTGTGTGTTGAGGAGTCTATCATCTTGAAGCACAAGAGCAAGGAGTTCATCATCTTTACCGAGCCTATTACCTTTTGGAGGGTGGTGCCTCCTAGATTGGTTAGGTGTCGCTTGGGAGCCTCCTACTTCGTGTTGTGGAGTTAACCAAGAAGTTTGTAAGGGCAAGGAGATCGCCTACTTCGTGAAGATCTACCCATAGTGAGGCTAGTCCTTCGTGGACGGAAACCGTTATGGAATAGTCAAGGTTGCTACTTCGTGAACCCTTATGGGTGGAGCCCTCCGCGGACTCTCGCGACCGTTACCCTCCGTGGGTTGAAGACTCCATAAACGTGGACGTACGATAGCACCACCTATCGGAACCACGGGAAAAATCTTCGTGTCCCTCTTGCGTTTGATCTACCTATCTCTACTCTTTACTTCATATGCAATGTCTTTACTTTCCGCTGCCATATTTGTTGACATGCATGTGTAGGGCTGTTAGACTTGCTATAATTGTTAAAATCTGCCAACCAATTAACTTGGGAAAAGGTTAGGTTTTAAATTCCTGCTAGTAGTCTATTCACCCCCCCCCCCTCTAGACACTCTTCTAGTGATCCCTCAATTGCTATCAGAGCATTGGTCTCCATTGCTTCGGTTTAATCACCGAGGAGGAAGATGAATGTGTCTAGTATAGGGAGTTTGAGTTGTAGAGTGCCTATTCTTGATGGAGAGTACTATAGTCAATGGAAAACCTTGATGCTTGAGCTGTTTAATGAATTTCAATTGAGCAAATATGTTAAGAGCCCTTATGTACCTCCCATTGATCCTTTACATCCCACACACGAAGAGGAAATTGATATGCTATGCAATCTTAGAACTGTCAATCTCATTGTTAGAGCATTACCTAGAAATGTGCTTAATCAAATGAAGAATTTTGTATGTGCTTACACTTTGTGGAATGACTTGGAGAAACGATATCCAAGTTATTCATTAAATAATCTTGATGAAATTCTTCATAAAACTATTGCCTTCCACAAAATGACGCCTAGTGATCCCAAGTTTGATGATTGTTTATTTGAGCTTAGAGACCTCATGCGTGCTAAAGGAGATGTCACAACTATCAACAACATCATTGTAGAAGCCATTCGCATTCATAAGTTTGAACATTGTCATGATCACAACCCTAACGAATCTCTTGTTCTTTATGACGAGGATTTCCCACTTGATGATGACAATGTGGAACATGGCTACTATGATGAAGATGAGTTGTTCGACATCGAGTATGAGAAGATCATGAAGAATCTAAGTCTCATGGCAAACTTCAAGGATTACATGTCCGGAGGAAAAGAGTGGATTCTCGATAGCGGATGTACCGATCATATGACCGGAGATAGAGAAATGTTTGAAGAGATCACACCAAACCATGGACCACGAAGGTACGTAACGTTTGGAGACAACTCCAAGGGTAAGGTACTTGGTCTTGGTAAGGTGGCCATATCCCATGATAGCTCTATTCAAAACGTTATGCTTGTTGAATCTCTTGGCTACAATCTTCTTTCCGTGTCTAGACTTGCCGACTTTGGTTTTAATGTGCTATTCACGAAAGTAGATTGCCAAGTTTTTCGTCAAGATAATCATAAAATGGTCTTTACCGGTTTCCGTAGAGGTGATTTATACATTGTCGATTTCACTAAGAGATCCAAACCTCGTACTTGTCTTATTGCAAAATCTTCTAAAGGTTGGCTTTGGCATAGGAGACTAGGACATGTTGGCATGCGAAATCTAGACAAGCTTATCAAAGGTGATCATATACTTGGTGTTAAAGATGTTATCTTTGACAAAGATAGACTTTGTAGTGCTTGTCAAGCTGGAAAGCAAGTAGGTGGAAGTCATCCCGTTAAGAATATCATGACTACTAGGAGACCACTCGAGTTACTTCACATGGATCTTTTTGGTCCCAATGCTTACAAGAGTCTCGGTGGAAATTCCTATGGTCTAGTTATAGTTGATGATTTTTCCAGATTTACGTGGGTATTCTTTCTTGATGATAAGTCGCAGGTTCAAAAGATCTTCAAGAACTTCGTTCGCAAAGCGCAAAATCAGTTTGAAGTGAAGATCAAGAAGGTTCGGAGCGATAACGGATCGGAGTTCAAGAACACCCATGTGGATATCTTTCTTGACGAAGAAGGTGTTTCACATGAGTTCTCGGCCACGTACACGCCTCAAAAAAATGGAGTTGTTGAGAGGAAGAACCGGACGCTTATTGAGATGGCAAGAACGATGCTTGACGAATACAAGACGCCAAGACACTTTTGGGCAGAAGCCGTGGAAACAACATGTCTTGCCACAAACCGACTTTACTTGCACAAGCTTCTCGGTAAAACGGCATACGAGCTACTCACCGGTAACAAACCCCAAGTTGGATACTTTCGGGTATTCGGCTCAAAGTGCTACATTCTTGATAAGCATCGTCGTACTAAATTTGCTCCTAAATCTCATGAAGGATTCCAACTTGGTTACGGATCGAACTCTCACACTTACCGTGTCTAACTCGAAAAGTTGAAAAGACGGTAGATGTGAAGTTTGATGAATCTAATGGTTCGCAAGTCGAACAATTGCCAAATGATGTAGGTGATAAGGACCCTTCGGAAGCTATCCAAGACTTGTCCATCGGCAAGATTCGTCCCATGGAGGTGAAGGAAAGTACTTCATCAACTCAAGTGGAAGCCCCTACTTCACGTCAAGGTGAACCACAACATGACATGGAGGCATCCACAAGCGGTACACGACAAGATGATGAAGAGGAAGTGCATCATGAAGATCCATCACAACCTTCTTCACCACCACCTCAAGGGAACGACACCTTCAACAACAACGAAGATGAGGGAGATGATGATGAAGAATAAGCTCCACCATCCAACAATCGGAAGCTGACCCGAGTTCGAGCACAAGTGACCAAGAACCATCCCCTAAACCAAATCTTTGGTGATATACAAACAGGGAGAATCACTCGCTCTAAAACTCGCCTAGCTAACTTTTGTGAGCATTATTCTTTCATCTCTAGCATCGAGCCCTTGAAGGTAGAACAAGCCCTTGAAGACCCGGATTGGGTGAACGCGATGCATGAAGAGCTTCACAACTTCGAGAGGAATGAAGTATGGACACTCGTAGAGAAGCCCAAGGATGAGCAAAACGTAATCGGAACAAAATGGGTATTTCGGAACAAGCAAGATGAAGACGGTCAAGTCATACGGAACACAGCACGTCTCGTAGCCCAAGGATATACGCAAGTCGAAGGTATGGACTATGGTGAGACCTACGCCCCCGTCGCTAGATTTGAAGCTATTCGCATTCTTCTTGCTTATGCTAATCACCATGATATCACGCTTTATCAAATGGACATTAAAAGTGCCTTTTTAAATGGTGAGATTGAAGAAGAAGTCTATGTTAAGCAACCACTTGGTTTTGTGAATCCTAAGAAACCTAATCATGCTTACAAGCTTCGTAAAGCCCTTTATGGTCTTAAGCAAGCCCCTCGTGATTGGTACAAATGCTTAACAAAGTTTCTTATTGAAAAGGGTTTTCAAATTGGTAAAATTGACGCAACCTTATTCACTAAGAGAGTTAATGGTGAATTATTTGTGTGCCAAATCTATGTGGATGATATTATCTTTGGATCTACTAACCCACAATTTAGTGAAAGGTTTGGAAGGTTGATGTCCGAGAAGTATGAGATGTCCATGATGTGTGAGCTGAAATTCTTTCTTGGTTTGCAAATCAAGCAAATTAAAGAAGGAACTTTCATCTCTCAAACTAAGTATACCAAGGACTTGATCAAAAAGTTCAACATGCAAGAGTGCAAAGGTATGAAAACTCCCATGCCTACTAGTGGACATGTTGATCTTACCAAGGAGGATGAACCGGTTGATCAAAAGGTTTATCGATCTATGATTGGTTCGTTGCTATATCTATGTGCATCTCGTCCAGATATTATGCTTAGTGTTTGCATGTGTGCTAGATATCAAGCTGCACCTAAAGAGTGTCATCTTTTGGCCGTAAAACGTATTGTGAGATATTTGATACAAACACCAAACTTTGGCATTTGGTATCCCAAGGGATCTTCCTTTAACCTTGTTGGCTATTCCGATTCGGACTATGCCGGTGACAAGGTTGATAGAAAATCCACCTCGGGTACTTGTCAATTTTTTGGTAGATCTCTTGTGTCTTGGTCCTCCAAGAAACAAAACTCGGTATCTCTATCTACTGCCAAAGCTGAGTATATTGCTGCTGGATCTTGTTGTGCGCAATTACTATGGATGACACAAACGCTTAAGGATTATGGAATCCATGTTAGAAATGTTCCATTACTGTGTGACAATGAAAGTGCTATTAAAATTGGTCATAATCCTGTGCAACATTCTCGAACCAAACATATTCAAGTTAGACATCATTTCATTCGTGATCATGTTGCCAAAGGAGATATTAATCTTAAGCATGTCCGTACTAACAAGCAATTGGCCGATATATTTACTAAGCCACTTGATGAGAAAACATTTTGCTACTTGAGGAGTGAGTTGAACATCATTGATGCTTCAAACTTGAGCTAGACTCACTCATTTGCATGCAAGGGCATGAGCTTTCTTGATATTTCCATGATACTCCTAACATGTTATCTTATGCCATGGAATTCTATGCTCCCTTGTATTGCATCTAACCCTTTTGTAGGTACTTGGAAGATTTTCATTCCACAAGATTGCCATCAACTCAAATTATAAGCAATCTTGTCATGACCAAGTATCCACAACCCCTCTTGATGATGGAAGGAAGAAGACAACTCAACCATATCCTTGACATATACTTGATGTGATCATACTAAATCTCAATTGGTATCATGTCAAATGGATATATCTATTGTTCTTCCTTGCATGACTAACCTATGTAGGTGACAAGTGAACTAAAACGAAAAGGATTGCTCCCAACTCAAGATGACCTTCATCAACCTCGAGCATCCTCAACAAGTTCTCCTACAAGCTACGTCATCAACATCACTCAAAGGTATGTACTCATATCCTTGAAAAAGCTTTACTCCAAGTCATGAGCTAAAGCAACTCAAGTGATATGAAGTCATTAAAATACTTAATCGAAAAATGGTAACCCCATTTTGAGCTTAACGTAGAGTATGACCTATGATCAAGCATTCTTGCTTGGCTCCTATGTCAATATACTATAATATAGGTGACCTAGTCACCGCCCATCATCTAGTTAAGGTTTTGGATGGTTCATTCTCTATTTTGCAAGATTTCTTGGAACCACTCAAATCTTCTCTAGTTGATATCTTTTTGTAAAAACTTTTGCATTCCCTTTGAAAAATTCTCTTTTCACACCTTGAAAACAGAAACTTGGTCCCTTATGTTTTAGCTCTTTTAGCCTCGGAGCCGCCGATACATATATCTCGGTTCTACCGAAGTTGCAGATAAGCTACACCACAAGATCTCGGTACCACCGATTTATCTGTCTCGGAGTCACCGATTTGTTCTCTTTTCTTATTTATGTTAGCAGTTGCAATCTATGTTTCTTCTGTGATCTTACAAGTGATGATTTTATTACTTCGATGATCCCTTCTTGTTTATAAAAAAAAGGATAACAAAGCTAAAAGGAGGAGAAGTCTTACATTTCTTTGAGCCAAAGGGAGAGAAATTATTTTCAATGATTCCCTCAGTTTTCATTTCTATGAACCCTACATTCAATGACCCTTGTTCTCAAGGATCCCTTCTCAGTCAATGATCCCTGTATCTATCCCTGTTTTTGACCTTTTTTGGAAATTAATGCCAAAGGGGGAGAATAACAAAGCTTCATGCTAAAGGGGGAGATACATGCATATGCAAAAGGGGAGATATGATCAAGGGGGAGAGCAAATGTCAAAGTTTATATCTATATAAACAAGGGGAGAATAACAAAGTAGGGGGAGAAAAATATATTTGGAGAAAATATGTTTATTTCATTTGTCTACTCATGTTAGACTTTTCTCACCCTATCCAATCCCAATATCTACATGCTGAGATTCAGGGGGAGAGGATGATCTACTGTTTTCATATCTAAGGGGAGAAAGTTCTAAATGATCTTGGAGACATATAAATCTTTAGGATATACTATCTTCTATATGTTCTCCATATCTTGGTACTTTTGAGTTCTATTGCCTCGTTGATTAGTAGAATACTCTTGTGTTTCCTAACATTGTTTTCTCAAGTGTGTTTCTACTACAAGAATGCTCAAGAACTCAAGGTAAGTATATGCAGCATATCTTTGGTCAAGATGATCTCTTGCTTCTTGCACATATTGTTTGCAAGAGTGAAGTCTTGAACAAGGATACATCTCATTCATATATATTTGATGCATATAGCCAAGATACACATGACCTTTTATATCCTTTCTACTATTTGTGTGTCCATGCATTCCAAAGCAACTATCCTTTAAAGGAATCACACATTCAGGGGGAGCAAATCTAAGTCATGTGTCTCTCAAAGTCTTCATTATATCCTTGCATATCTTTATTTGAAGCTTTGATTGTATGTTGTCATCAATTACCAAAAAGGGGGAGATTGAAAGCACAACATGCTCCCTTGGTGGTTTTGATAATTCATGACAACATACATTGTCTCTTGGACTAATACTTCTACCTAGTGTATTTCAGATAAAGTCCACAGAGAGGGCTGGCAAAAGGATTGTGGAGATTGTGGAATTACCCCAAGATGCAAGGAAATGGATTGGCAAAGCTTCAAGCAAGAGGACTCTACATTTTACTTTGTGAGAAATCACTTTGAGTCCATAGGAAATCCAATACTATTAAAAGGGGGTAAGGTTTTGTTGGTGAACAAAATGCTCATACGTGCACAAGTGATACTCACCAAAAACACCCACAAGCTCTTCCACAAAAGTCTGTCCAAAGTCAAATATCCAAAATCAGTGCAACCAACACTTTCCACTCGGTGCCACCGATTCCCATACTCAGACAGACTCAGCCAAACCCTAGCCACTTCGGTGCAACCGATTCTGCTTCGGTGCCACCGAGTTTAGGTTGCCAACTTTCTGTTACGCAAATTCGCAATATCGGTACCACCGAGATTGTTGGATCGGCGTCACCGAGAATGGGCAATCTGACCGTTGGTCACCTTATCGGTGCAACCGAGTTTCCTATATCGGTCTCACCGAGATTCAAAAGTTGCCACCTTTTGGTCACTTCGGTACCACCGAGATTAACACATCGGTGTCACCGAGTTGGTCATTTTGTGTGTAACGGTTGGATTTTTGGGGATGCCTATATATACCCCTTCACCACCACCCACTCGAAAGAGAAGCACTCAGAACTATTCCATACTTGCCCCATCCAGTTTTCTGAGAGAGAGCCACCTACCCTTGTGTTGAGGTCAAGATCTTCCACTCCAACCATATGGATCTTGATTTCTAGCCTCCCCAAGTTGCTTTCCACCAATCCCATCTCTTCCACCAAGCCAAATCTGTGAGAGAGTGATTGTGTGTTGAGGAGTCTATCATCTTGAAGCACAAGAGCAAGGAGTTCATCATCTTTACCGAGCCTATTACCTTTTGGAGGGTGGTGCCTCCTAGATTGGTTAGGTGTCGCTTGGGAGCCTCCTACTTCGTGTTGTGGAGTTGAACCAAGAAGTTTGTAAGGGCAAGGAGATCGCCTACTTCGTGAAGATCTACCCATAGTGAGGCTAGTACTTCGTGGATGGAAGCCGTTATGGAATAGTCAAGGTTGCTACTTCGTGGACCCTTATGGGTGGAGCCCTCCGTGGACTCTCGCGACCGTTACCCTCCGCGGGTTGAAGACTCCATAAACGTGGACGTACGATAGCACCACCTATCGGAACCACGGGAAAAATTTCCGTGTCCCTCTTGCGTTTGATCTACCTATCTCTACTCTTTACTTCATATGCAATGTCTTTACTTTCCGCTGCCATATTTGTTGACATGCATGTGTAGGGCTGTTAGACTTGCTATAATTGTTAAAATCTGCCAACCAATTAACTTGGGAAAAGGTTAGGTTTTAAATTCCTGCTAGTAGTCTATTCACCCCCCCCCCCCTCTAGACACTCTTCTAGTGATACCTCACCCAATCATTTTTATAGCAAAGGACGTGCATGAAAGTACTCTTATATTAAGCAAGTGCTCCTGAGGACACATGGGAAGTTCTGTCTAGTCATCTTCATCATGTTGAGTTGATTCGTGTTCGTTACTTTGATAATTTGATATGTGGGTAGACCGGTACTAAGGTGATGTTCTTACTTGAACAAACAACCTACTTATGATTACCCCCTCTCGCAAGCATCCGCAACTACAAAAGAAGAATTAAGATAAATCTAACCATAACATGAAACGTGTGGATCCAAATCAGCCCCCTTTTGGCTTGTGGCCAGCAGGTGGGCCCCTTCTGGTATATTTTTGGCCCAATAATTCTTATATATTTCATAAAAATTCTCCGTGAAGTTTCAGGTCATTTGGAGTCCAGTGAATTTTCAGCCATTTTCTTGGTTTTCAGGTCCTGAATTCCAGTTTCCGGTGATTTCCCCCTTTGTGATGTACCTTGCATATTCAGAGAGAAAAATGCATAAGAATTGTATCATAATGGGGAATAATGGATAAGAATAATATAAATATCAATAAGAATTCATGATGCAAAATGATCGTATCAGGCGGCTTGTGCCAGCGGCGGCTGCACAACAACTATGGATGGTCGCGACCCCGCAGGAGAACACAACGGCAGCATCGCGCGTGGGCGGGCGGCGTTGCCCGATGGAAAGAGCGACGAAGGCGGGCAACCGTCGGGCGGGCGGCATGGCGCGCGTCCCTAGCTCCGGCGTCGGGTCGAGGCTAGCAAAAAACCCAGCGCATCCACGACCACGCCGTCGATGACATTACGACAGCAAGACCTCCGGCGAATCTTTGAATCGAATCGGCGGCCGAAATCAAATTTGCGGATGCGGCCGTTTCTACGCCGGCGAGGTAGGCGGCGTGGGCAGGGGGTTGGAGGTGGGCGGGCGGGCGGCAACGCCGACAATTTTGGGCCGAATTCGTCGGCGCGCGGAGTTGGGCAGTTGTCGGGCAGGCGAGGGGCGGGCAGAATGAAAATGAAGGCAATTGGCAGTTCGGTGCGCGACCGCCGGTTTTACATCTCCTGGAGGCAGAGATGCAAATTTACATCTCTAGGTATTCTATTTTACATCTCCTCGAGGTGGAGATATAATTTTTTTGCATCTACATTATCTGTTTGAGGTGTGTTTTTGAGCCTCGGAGATGTATAAGTTAGTTATTTTTGCCAAAAAAATTGCATCTACGTCATTTGTTGAAGGTGGGTTTTTGAGCCTCGAAAATGTATAAGATAATTATTTTTTAAATATAGGTGTAGACAAAAAAGTTATCAGACAACGTACATTGTAGACAAGCCTGCAACCAAACACTAGTATACTCAGTGGCGGAGGCCCCCGGTGGGCAAGGTGTGGCAGCCGCCACACCTTGATTTGGTCCAAAATTTTAATACATGTATGCATACCATCATTTGCTAGCTTGCTGACTCTTACTAGATGAAAAAGAATCACTGAAAAAAGAAAAGGGGCACGCAACCACCCTAATTGGGTCTATGGCAACGCCCAGCGACGCACGCAGCTCTGCTATTTAGGCCTAATCCCCGTCACGAACAGATCGAGACAGCACGCACCGGCGCGCATGAAGCAATTCCCCAACCCCCAAAGCATGCACGCCACGAACCCTAGATAGTGCGGCGGCGGCCAAGCGGACGGCTGTGGGCGGCAAGCGAGCGGACACAGTGGAGGACGGTGGTGGGCGGAGGACAAACATCGCAGCTGGTTACGGCTGAGGTCGGGACTGGGGCACGGACAGGGCGCCATTACGCAGCGAGCGTCGAGCGACTGCTGTGACCAAGCGGACGATACGGCGGTCGCCAGCTCCGCCTCCCTCACGGGTCCGGCCGTCCGCGCCTCCGCCTCTCTAGACGCCAGCTCCGTCTCCCGCATAGTCCTCCCCCTCTTTATTCGCCTGATTGAACAGGGTATGGGATTGGATTTGGATCGAGCGACCGCAGAGTCCTCCGGTGCGCTGGCTACTGGGCACGCGTTTGCTGGTTGCACGACATTTTTAATTATTTATATATATATTCGCCGTATCGTCGTATGGTTGTTTCTAGAAATTTCCATATCCGTATCGCCGTGTTCGTGTCCCTATAGGTGCTTCGTAGGTTACGACACATGCCACTCATCAAGATCAAGTGAATTCGAAAGAATTGCTTGTTATTATGCTTAAGAGTCCGCCACACCTTAATTTTTTTTCGTCCTCCAGTATACTAGTCTGGATGTACAAAACAAAGTGCACGGTCTGGTTTTTTTTTTAGGGGTAAAGCATTTATTGATTTAAAGCTAATAAAAAAAGTTCACAATAACCAAAGGTCTCTTCTGCACTACGTGCAGGAATTAAACAAAGCCCGGAATCTCATCTGCAACAATCTGCAGAATACAATCTGGTGGCCCATCGAGCCACTCTTTATTCATCGCGATGCTAATCCCCTCTTTTGCCAGTCTATGTGCCGCACCGTTTGCCGTTCTTCGCACCCAGCTCACCTTGTGGTCTTGCCTAGTCCGGAGGAGCTCTTTCACCTCTTCTACTAGCTGCCCCACAGTGGAGAGATCCTTGCCTTTCTCGTTGATCATCGCCACCACCTCCTTACTGTCGAGCTCAAGATGAACACGCTGGAAACCCTGCTGTATAGCAAGCCTCACCGCCTGCCTACTGGCCATCACTTCCAGAAGCTGAGGGTCAGAGATGCCTGGGAGGAACGCCGTCGCCCCTCCTCTATACGCACCATCGTGATCCCGCAAGACCACGCCTCCACCCCCATCGTGTCGCGGTTTTGTTGTAGCTCCATCCGCATTGGCTTTCACCCAGTCAACATCTGGTGGTTTCCACGCCTCAACCACCTGCTGCCTTGCCTGTCTGGGAGACCTCTGATGTACCTCTCGCCATTCCGTCATATGAGCCACCACCTTCTCCGCTACCGACCGCGCATCCGCAATACGTTTGCCATCCCTCGCCTCGTTTCGCGCCAGCCAGAGCCCGTACAATGCCTGGATCATTGTCTCGCGCTCCGCCTCCCCCGCATCCGCGATCCACTCCTGCAACCAGGAAGATATGGCGCTAAAAGACCCATCCATGTCCGGCGGTGAGACAACCTGAGCTCCCATCTCTTCACGCATTGTCCTCCAGAACATCTTGGAGTGTGGACAACCCCAAAAACAGTGATAAATGGACTCCTCCCTGCCGCACGCGACGCAGAATACACCCCCCTTGATCCTTCGGCGATGTAGTTCAGCACCCACAGCTAAACCATTACGCAATAATCTCCAGGTATGAATCTTTGCTTTGCCAGGAACATCCGTGTCCCATAGCGCCAGCCATGACCGGTGCTTCCTGAGCGAGGATGACGAACCCGGCTGTCCAGATCTCGACCCATTAATGCTCATGCGTAAATGATATGCAGACTTGACCGTGAACTGGCCATTCTTCGTATAGTTTCAAGCTAGGTAATCATTCATGCCCGGTCCTCCAACAACAATATGTTTTATGTCGCATGCGTCGTCGGCTGTGAACATGGCATCCACTTTTTGTTCATCCCATCTATCTCCCTCCACAGTAAGCAGATCAGCGACTTTGGTGATTCCATGCATATACATTTGGCCCAATGGCTTGAGGCTTCCCTATCTCGGGATCCAGTTATCATGGTGCACATTGATAGTGGCGCCATCACCAATCCGCCATACCAGCCCCTCACGCAGCAAGTCCCGACCATACAAGATGCTTCGGAAGGTGAAGGACCCCCCACTTGGGCACGTGGCTGTCATGATGGATCCCTCCTGGAAGTACCGTGCTTTAAGCACTCGTGCACAGAGAGAGGAGGGGTTTTGCAAGATCCTCCAAGCCTGTTTGGCCAACAACGCTTGGTTGAAAGCCTCCGGGTCCCTAAATCCCATGCCCCCTCCCTCTTGGCCGTGCACATCTTATCCCAAGCTATCCAGTGTACCTTCGTCTCACCATTTGCTGCACCCCACCAGAATTTTGAAGAGATCGATTTCAGGTTCCGGCACATCTTCTTTGTGAGTTGAAAACAGCTCATGGTGTAAGTTGGAGTAGACTGTAGCCCTGATTTAATCAGTACCTCTCTCGCTGCCTTAGATAATCCCTGGCCTTTCCAACCCGAGACTTTGCCCCTCGAACTTTCCCTAACATATTTAAAAGTGCCCTCTTTGGACCTTCCAACCAGTGTTGGTAGTCCAAGATACCGTTCGCTCAAAGCCTCGGAGTTTATCCCAATAGCTTGCTTGAGACCCTCCTTGTCCTCATCCTTGTATCCTTTCCCAAAGAAAATAGATGATTTTTGAAGATTTACCTTCGGACCCGAGACCATCTCATAATCAGCCAAGATGGTTCTTAGTGTTAGCAGATTTTCCTGGGTCCCTTCAAGAAAGACTATACTGTCATCAGCAAAAAGCAGGTGTGTTACATGGGGGCTAGTGCTCCCAAACGACACTCCCTTAATCAAATTCTCTCGTTGAGCATGCTTCAACAAAGCTGAAAAACCTTCAACACAAAACCAAAAGAGATATGGGGAGAGCGGGTCTCCTTGCCTCAGCCCCCTAGATGGCACAAAGCAACGTGAGACTCCCCCATTAAGCTTGACAGCAAACCTTGCAGATGTGACGCATCTCATAATCATAGTTATCCAATTCTCCGCAAAACCAAGTTTTATCAACATTTGCTCAAGGAATATCCACTCGACCCTGTCATATGCTTTCATCATATCAAGCTTAACTGCACACAACGGATTCTTCCTCTTCCTATTCCTGATAGCATGCACACACTCATACGCCACAAGGACGTTATCCGTGATTAGTCTCCCCGGGACAAAAGCACTCTGCTCTTCGGAGATGAGTACTGGTAAGATCACCTTCAATCTGTTGGCTAGCACCTTAGCAGCAATCTTGTACAACACATTACATAAACTGATTGGTCGGAATTGTGATAATAATTCTGGTGAGTTGACCTTAGGGATCATGACAATAACTGTGTTGTTAAAGGAGTCTGGCGCCGTCTTACCCGCAAGGAAGTCCCGAACCACCGTACACACGTCCTCCCGAACCAGCGCCCAGTGGCGTTGGTAAAAGAGTGCCGGCAGGCCATCGGGACTGGGCGCCTTCGTCGGGCCCATTTGGAATAGCGCCGTTTCTATCTCCGAGTCCGAAATCGCCGTCGTGAGCCTGTCGTTCATCTCCTCGGAGATCACCCCATCAAAGTGTTGAAGTATGCGGTCAGCATGGTTGGATCCCTCTGATGTGAAAAGAAGTTCATAAAAAGAAACCGCCATTTCCCTCATCTCATCATCTACAGTGCACTTGGAACTGTCATCTCTCCTTAATGCTCGGACCGTATTTTTCCTCTTCCGATGTGATGCCCGATTCTAAAAATATTGCGTGTTTTGATCTCCCTCTTTGAGCCACCCCACCCTGGACCGTTGCTTGTACATAATTTCCTCTCGCTCATACACTACTCGCAGCTGGTCCTCGATCTCCCTCACCTCGGCTGTTAGGCCAGTGCCCAACGCCTTCTCCTTAGCATCCTTGAGCTGCTCCTTTAACTTTGAAATCTGTCTCCTCACCGAACCAAAAACACGACGACCCCAACGCTGCATGTCACCTGAGACCTCGTGGAGTTTCTCACACACATCTGAAATATTAGCTCCTCGAGCTCCAGCCCCTGCCCAAGCATGCTGCACCATCTCATCATAGACATCATGTTTAATCCACATCTCCTCAAACCGAAACGGCTTGTCTCCTCTGTTTGCATCGCCCGGAGCTGTCTCCATAGCGCGAATAATCAATGCTGCGTGGTCTGACTCCTCCGTTATCACATGCTCCACTATTGTTTCCGGGAAGAGTGACAAAAAATCATTATTGCATGTAGCCCTATCCAGCCTACACTGGATGTTCTCCGCATCATCTCGCTTGTTATCCCATGTAAATGGATAACCAGCAAAGCCCAAATCAGCTAGCCCGCAGTCGGACAAGCAATCACTGAAGCCTTCCATTTGCGTAAAACTCCTAGGGTTTCCTCCCCGCTGCTCAGATTGCACAAGAATCTCATTGAAGTCACCTGCACATAGCCATGGAAGAGCATCCTGTGTTCGAAGAAAGTGGAGTGCATCCCAAGATTTCTTGCACAATTCGGTTTTGGGCTCACCGTAGAAACCAGTGAATCTACAGGCTTTGCCGTCCACCCTAATCTCTGCATCAATAAAGTACTGGCACCATGGTCTGATAGTCACCTGTAGGTTCTCTCTCCACCATAATGCAAGACCTCCACTCAAACCATGACAGTCAACTGCTACCCCACTCCTAAACCCTAGACTCCACTTGAGCCTCTCCATTGCACGCGCCTTCTTTTTTGTCTCCGATAAGAATACCACCGCTGGGTTGTAGGATCGTATCAGGTCTCGTAGTTCGCCAACCGTCGAGTCCAACCCCAGTCCTCGACAGTTCCAGGCAAGAATATTCATTGTGTCCGGCGGCCCTGACTCGCAGGGTCCGCCGCTCTGTCATTTGTCTCAGAGATACGCTCAAACACACTAGATGTCTTCTGTCTAGTATCGCGAATGAAAGTATCATTACCCACTTGCCTGTCCGGATCACCTTTAGCTACCCAATGTTGCTTGGGTCTCCTCTTCCTATCCCTGTGCTCATGCATGTCCGGGTTCCTTGGTGATCGCGGCACATATTCCTGTCTAGGGAGCCTGACATATCTGCCACTAGTTCTCTCCTTCTGCCTATATCTGCTGGAGCTGCCTTGCCCATCGTAAGGCCTCTCCTTTTGCTGCCTGTATTGATTGCGAAGCTCAGCTTGCCTGGTAAGTTGGCGTTGTCTCAGTTCGTCTCTGAGGTCTTTCTCCTTCTTTCTCTCCAGGTCATCACGCAGGTCCCTATCCATGTGCTCTGCCGGCCTGTGCCGATCTTTGCTGGGGCTGCTCACCTCCCCTCCGTCTTGCTTGGACTCACCGCCAGTGCGGGAGTCAGCCGACCCGTGTAACTCCCTGTTAAGGTTCCTCCTCGTCGGTATGTCACGCACATACACACCACCACCTCTTCTTCCCGCATCCCTCTTCCCATTCATATCTCCTTCGCTGGATCTTGCACTGCTGAAGCTAGATGCACTTTGGGACGGCCTGTTTGCTCCAGACTTGAAAGAAGAAGATCTTCCCGGCGATGCCCGCAGCCACTCCCCCCACTGGAGATCAGATTGCACCGGTGGCACGTATCCATCCACACCATGCACTAGGCATCCACAATCAAAACAAAAATGTGGTATCTTTTCATATGCAAAGTCATACCATGTGCCAACCAGATCATCCTCCGACTCCTTCAGATTAAAACCTCTCACAAGTGGTTCGAAAATCGACAATTTAGTTCGAACTCTCAGCTGCGACCCTTTAGCAAAACCGTCCTTCTCCACATCCACCCGAACCACTTCTCCTATCCAATTCCCAAGAGCCTCTCCAAAAACTTTAGACCTCTTGTCTAAGGGTAGATCAGTGACACGAACCCAACATTCAACCGTATCAAATACCATCTCCGATGGTCTCACATTGCCCTCGTAGTCCTTCAACAGCAGAACGTTGAAATCAAATTGCCATGGTCCGTTGTTTAACGCATGTCTCCAATCTCCCTCGCTGCCAAAGTGCACCACAAACATATTCCTCTCTATCTCCTTGAATTTGGCCTCTCTGTGCAGCCCCCACGCCTTATGCATCGCCTTCTCCAAGGCCTTGAAGTTCACCGCGCGTGGGGTAAAAGCCTTCCCTACCGCCGACCACTTAGTCGCAGTTGGATGCTCCTGACCAGCCGCTCTGAAAACGAATCCTGCCGCTTCTTTCTCTGTTAAGATCAGGTCACCCGTCCTTGCCGCCAAACCTGCTGCCTCCTCCGATCCTTTGCCCTCCGTCGGTGACTTGGACGAGTTCTTGCTCTGCGTTTCCTGCGCCCTCCTCTCAGAGGACGCCGTCGCCTCCCGTTGTGTCGTCGCCGTCTTCAAGGTGGCTGTTGCCCTCGTTGCCGTCCCGGATCTTGGAGTCACAGCACCACCACTTTTCGCCCTCTCCGCCATGGCTCAGCCACAGGGGAGATAGCCGCCGCCGATCTGCCCGTTCAGAGAAGCGCCGTCGCCCCTGAACAAGCCACCGGAGTCCTCGCCACCACCGCACGGAAACCCTAACCCTAGCGCCTGGAGCAATCGCCCCAGTCGCCTCTCCTGTTACCGCTTCGAGATGGACCCGCGCGTACGCGTCCGGGTCTGGTTTTTAACATGTATTCAGTCAATGAGGACCAACATATGCAAGGAATAATATTCGAAAAAGAAAATGCAGGAAAAAACCGGCCATAAAAGCGCGCGCATCTCCGCCTCCCCCGACCCGCTACGTTCAGTTTCCCGCCGTGTCTCTCTCGCGCCTCTCTACCACGAAAACAACCCGCTTACTGCGAACCTAGGGTTCTTCTGCTCCGCCCCAAATCGCGGCAATTCCTCCCGCCCTCCTCTCCATCATATTGTCTGTTCTTGGATCGCATGGCGACCAGCGACGAACTTGCGCAGATCGACATCTCCACGGAGGTACGCCACACCCTGCTCCTCCCCGTTTCCCAGTTCGACATCCGCACGCAAGGTGTTCGACGTTTTGCTCCGCCCAAATCGGGCCCTGCAGGAGAAGGACAAGCTGGTGGCCGAGGTGATGCGCTACGCGCTCTTCAAGACGCACCAGAACTCCGGATGCCCCATCAAACGGGAGGAGCTCACCCAGATTGTCACCAAGAACTACCGCCAGCGCGCGCTCCCCGCGCTCGTCATCAAGGAAGCTGGGGACAGGCTTGCCGCGACCTTCGGCTATGAGATGAGGGAGCTCCAGAGGACCCGCGCCACGTCCACCCGCTCCGGACGCCCCTCCTCCCAGCAGTACAGTAAGCTCGCTTTTCTTCGTCTTTTCTCCTTGCAATGTCGCCGCCACACGGCAGCCTGGATCTTTGCTGATGATGTAATAAGGTATAAATTAATCGAGCTGTGTTTAGGTAATCTGGATGCAAAGAGCTACGTCCTGGTAAGTAAGCTGGACCCTGAGGTGTACAGCAAGTATGTCGAGGATAAGGAGCGTGCCCATTTGTCTGGGTTTGCTTTTGTTGTCATAAGCATTGTTCATGTCGCTGGTGGTAAGATCTCTGAAGGTAGGGGTTGTCTGGTTCTTTTTTCGACAGTAGTCAGGAGGTTTTATCGTTTGATGTTACTGATTTTTGACAAACACATTTCAGAGGACCTTTGGCGTCAGCTGAAACGGTTAGGCTTAAATGAGACTGATGAGAACCACCCTGTTCTTGGCAACAATAAGCAGGCACTTGAACTACTAGTGCAACAAAGGTTGCTGGTACTTTCAGGGTGTGCTGCAGAGTGTATTTCATTGGCAAGTTTTGTTTTTTTGACTTGGTATCTTTGCCCAGGTACTTACTGAAGGAGAAGATTGCTGGTCCAGAAGGCCATTCCATGGTTTATGAGCTTGCAGAGAGGGCATTGGATGAATCCATCAGCTCGAAGCTTAAAGAATACATTTCACAGGTATGTAAAAGCATCAACCACAATCTTGAAAAAAATAAGGCATCAACCTGTATGTACAATAAATTAGAAATATCAGAACTTTTGCTTGGTGGCCCAAGAGAGTAGAAACACTAATTTGTGAAAATAATCTATCATTTTAACCTGTAGAAGGCATACTATGCTCTCAAAATAATGGTTAGGCTTTTAATCTGTCCAAGTTATTGCCTTCTCCATAACGTGCAGCATTAACAGCTATAAAATGTTTGGTAAGGAAGTAGATTTTTTTTAATTCTGAAAAGGGGATAGCTCCAGCCTCTGCAAGGGTTGATGCACGCAGCCTTGGTAAGGAACTAGGTGCTATGATATACAGAAAACAGCAGACTCAGAAATGGTCATGTTTGAGTATGATTCTAGCTGGTTCCTAGTTACATAGCGCGATTACACGTCTAGACTATGAACTCTTTTCTTTACCAGCTCCAGGATTTACATAGCGCGATTGCTCATGGCAAAGATTATTGCCATGACAAAGAGCCAACCCCATCTTATCACATACTCCGGATTTCCTTGATTGTTGTTACAGAAGTATTTTTTGCATGAATTTAATGAGTCATTTGTATGCATTAGAGTTGCTTGCTACTGCTGTTGCTACTAGTTCATGACTACTCCCTCCGTTCCTAAATATAAGTCTTCTTAGAGATTCCACTATGAACTACGTACGGATGTATATAGACATACTTTAGAGTGTAGATTCACTCATTTTGCTCCGTATGTAGTCCATGGTAGAATCTCTAAAAATACTTATATTTAGGAACGGAGGCAGTAGTATTTATTCGTGTCTCAAAATTGTATTAGCAGTTATTTCAAAATAGATACTAGTAGCACAGGTAGTGGCAAATTCTGGGCATAATTGATTTCCATCGGGATAACCTGTCACTTGTAGAAAATATCAGTGGCGGGCAAATACCCTCCTGAATCCAGTGTCGCATTGTAGAGTCAGACCATGGCCAGCGAAAACTAAATTGAAGATTGATCAGCTCTGTTTGACCAATCCTCTGTTTGCCATGAATCAGGTTGTGGGCATAAGTACAGCTACGGCAGAATGAAGTGGATATGATGCAGCAACCATCAGGTATTTTCACTTCAACCTTCGCTCTGTTCTTTCTGAAACAGAATGATGTGCGTTATCAATTTCCATTCAGGGGTAACCGTTGGCCTATGTTTCAGGCTTTGCTGTCCAGTCTAAACTCATCAGTACAACGACGAACTCGAGTTAGGGTGGAAAACCATTGTAGAGACTTGGTGGAGGCTTCATCTGAGGGCTGTATAGGAGAGGAGGTAGTCTGTGTGTGTGCGTGCCTCTCAACTGGTTAGATCGAGACGCCTAAGACGTGACTTTCTGGATTTTGAAAAATGAAGAAAAGAAAGAAAGACATGACCGTTTGTTGCGGGAACCTAGTGTTGCGGTGGCAGATCAGCTAGTATGCACTTCGTTAACCGGAGCTACATATCTTAACAACGAGTCCTTGTGCATTCTACGCGGCTTTGTTAATTCAGGCTTGCTCGCCTGAGATTCAGGAAACCATATAAGTGATGCGTTGTTTGTCAGGATTGCAACCATGTCAACTGAAAGCTTAGCATAAAATATTTTATTTTCCGAACCATAACGGAGAACTTATAGAAGAAGAAAGCAATACAAAGTCTGAGGTACAACAACCAGCCCAAACGAAAAACGACCAATGCTGCGTTTGGATGTCCGTATTGCAATCTTGAATTGGATTTCGTAATGTCCGGCCACTAATTCATGGAAATGAGGTCGATTACTTCACCGTTTTCGCTCCAACAGAGCCCCTTTTCCTACTAAAAGGAGTTGGGCCAAAAAACCTTCTCCGACAGAGGCTCAATCCACGAAAAATTATCATGGAGCCCCATTAAAACATCTCAACTTATTTAGGGGAAATTGACCCCTACCCAGTACCACTCCAATATAGGTGGCCGGAAGCAACAACCCCTCCCGTGCCTGCAGTTTCATGAGCCCATCCATCTCATGTCGCCGCACCGCGCCACCGACCCCGCTGCCCCCCCCCCCCCCCCCCCCTTTTCCCTAGCCGGTGTTCTGTGCCGTCTCGTCCCTGCCTCCTCCACCCTCTGACTGATGTCGTCGCCCCGGCCTAGGGACTCGTCCGCAAAGACATTTTGAGGGAGGAAGGAGCCGACGTTCCTCGTCGGGCTGTCATGACGCCCAAGAAGCCACAGACGACGAAGAAGGCGGTGGTGGCTGCGGCCATGGTTGCTTCGGCCTCCTTCACGGCGATCCCATCGGCCTCCTTCACGGAGATATCACCAGTCGTCCCCACCTTCTTCGAGTTCGACATGTACAACACCAATGAGTTCTTCGATGAAATGCAGAAAGGTACTTTTTTTCATTTCTCTTTCGTTCGTTTCATTTTACAAAATGCAATCATAATTTTAAATGACAATTTGTAGTGCTCATTAGTTTCATATTTACGATTACGTAGTGAGAAATCATATGTCAATACGATGAACGAGTCGGTAAACATAGAAGGCATTTCTTTGTCCACTCCGCAGTGGGATTGTGAACGGAAATGAGAGCGAGGAGTATTGCTCTATGTTTGTTCTTCGTGTTTAGGTGAACCATATGTTGCATGTTTGATCTTCGTGTTATGTTTACTTTGAATCATTTGGACCGCTTGTTTTGTTTACTTTGAATCATTCGAAGAATTTGGTATGTTTCACTTTGAACTTTTACTTCATTTTGAATGTAATAAATTGCGAATTTTAAATGATGTTCAATTATGTGTGTCCGAAATAGTATTATTTGAATTATTATGTTCATCGAATAGACATGCTTATGCTATTTGTATGCAAGTTTAAAGAGAAATAGGAAAAATACAGTTTGTTGGGGAAGTATTATTTAGGATCCCCCCCCCCCCCCCCCCCCCCAATTTTTTTTATTGAGACAACCCCAATAGCCAGTTATTGGGGGAGTTATTTTGGGGCTCTCTTGGAGATCTTCTAACAGGAAAATTCACTGCCGATCTCAGCTAAACACAAACTCGAGACATAGGGCCAGCCTTGTATCCACAATAGGGTCCGCACTTAATTTGATCAATGGGCAGTCAACTGAGTTATGCTTCTTCTCTAACATGTTGTGTTCCTTTCAAATTAACCAAGCGATCAAGATGACGATGCAGGTTGGATGGGGCACAATTCCACGTCAAAGGCCACCATTCACAGAAGGAGGAACCAATGGTAGGGGAAATTGCTGAGAGACCGGCCTAATTAAGGGCTAAGTGTCAAATGATGTTGGAGATACAACAGGTCATAAACTGGTTTTGTTCTCCAAACAGAATGCATATCATTCACTCTCCGAGCAAAGCTTCTATTAGCCCTGCAGTGGCGGCGCAAGGAGGGAGCCACTCGCACGCCCTTACCACCAGGCCCAACCCAAGTGTTTCATGCCTAACCAAACACTTAGGCTGGCGTGCGAGCGAGCCATACTAGGATGGGCCTCTTCGGTTCAACAATCCTGAGAGGAAAGATCATTTCTTTGGATAAACATAGTTTTTATTGATTCAATAAATTGTATCAACCCTTTCAAAAGATAGATCACATCAAGATGATACAATCAGCAAGAATTTACACCTAACTCTACATAATAAGATATACACACCATACACATCACACTTATTACATCCAAATGAAGGCATAAAGCAGTTTTAAATGAAGGAAAAAATAGCAAGGTAAAGGAGGGTTGATACTAAGACCACATTGTCATCCATCGCGGGTAACACCAATTTGACTGCTTGCTACACCTGGATTGACGCCGCCATAGCCGATCCACGTTACTCCCCTCACTAGAGAAATGATCACGATGTGAGTACATGGATAAAACACATGATAAAAGAGAATATAGAAATTGGAGGGACTTTTCTTTGGTGTAGATTCCACAAACCATAGGGAAGGATACATCATGCCGACCTCCTCGTTTTTGGTTTTTCGTGAGAATTGAGCAGTGGGTTCTCATGAAGCCCATCCAATCCAAATCTATGCAGGTATCCCCCTTGTGTCTTGATCCTCTGCCTCATACATATGCTCGTTCACAATTCAATCTTTTTTCGTACTTCAATATTGTCGGAAGAGGCCTTTACACATGATTTACACGATTCTAATCCTTTTGTTTTTGGCATACCAGGATCTAAAGCCTTGAACTCACACAATGACCCTACTAGTAGCAGACTAGCGGTGGACAACAAACAATATTTTCATTAGTCAAAGGTTTTCGGATCCAAACATCCACACACATTGGTAATTTGGTTTTATATATCAACCGATGCCCACCCATGGTTTGGTAGTGCATATAGTATGCGTGTCACCTTCTATTCTAAGAAAATTAATTATTTCTTCACCCGTTCAATTTGGATGATCTTGTCGGATAGGATATGATCGAGAAATAACTGGTAGACATGTTTAAATCAAGCTGCTTTCTCCTCACAATGAGCGCACCCCCCCCCCCGGGCGCGGAAAAGGAGGTTGAAACCCCTGACTTCTCCATCACTATGGTACACACATCCATGTTTATTAAAGTTGATGAAAAGTGTAAGTGCATCTAGTGCCACCCTTGTTTGGTTTTGGAGTATTGAAGACAAACGTGGTTGAGAGACTGATGTGTTTGTGAGAGTTCACAGGTTAACACGGATAGAAGTCCCTGGAGATTCGGTTTAACCGTCGAAGACGACCCCTAAAAATGTCTGAAGACATTGATGATGGCCGAAGCCATTAGTGGTACGCGAAGATAATCGCTTGAAGATAATGAAACGCCAAGACGAAGTCTTTTGGTAGTTTTGTTTCTTCTTTCCTGAGTCGTAGGAACCACCGTACTGTTAAGTGGGGTCGATGTGATCGAAGTCAGACGCTGACGTGATGCTCAACCCATACCTATGTCTTCGAGTGAATACAATGAGAGGAAATCTCTTCAGAGCTGGTTGAGTCAGCTTTACTTGTAGCCCAAGTAAAGTTGTCGCGTGTGTTTGAAATCCGACCGTTGTGACACGTGTTGGTTGGCCATTGACCCAGGGTCATTACCCACCTCGAAGACATTGAGAGAGAGAAATATCCTGCGAGGATAAACCTAAACACCTAGAGCTAGAGTGTTTGAGCATCACCGAAGTCATTATGTTCTGAGTGAACTGAAGACTTATTACACTTGAAGACTGTGATCTTCCAGACGGTTAGGTGTCCGGGTCTAGAGCATCTAAGAGTCATTGTAGATTGCTGGGTGACCAAGTTTGTACGGGTTTCGGAAGTCTCCCCTGAAGACTTACCTGAGTGATTGGGCATTGTCTAAGTGACTTCGCCTCAAGGGGAACAAGGTGAAGACAAGGTCTTCTGAGTTGAATCTCAGCCTCCCCAACCAGACGTACAGTTGTCACAACAACTGGAACTGGTCCAACAAATCCCGTGTCTGCATCAAGCTACTAGTTCTATCCTTCACTCTTTTACATTCTGTTATGAATCGTGAAGCCATTGCTTGAATACTACTGTTTGAAGACATACCCCAAAGACAGTCATATCTGCTGTTTATCTTCATACTGTCTAAGTTTGTCTTCGACTCATCTTAGTGTGTACGATGATAATGCTCAACTTGATTGTATGTCTTCATTGTATTGCATGCCTTGCTTAGATCCTTGATATCTATCCCTACCTGATCCTGTTTTGCTTCCGCATATTTCGAATACATTCATTGTTTCGAAACCTTTAATAAAAATCGCCTATTCACCCCCCTCTAGTCGATAACTAGCACTTTCAATTGGTATCAGAGCAAGGTACTCCCTTGTTCTGTGTTTCGGTTTAACCACCTGGAGTTTTAGCTATGTCGACTGCAGGGATTATCAAGGTCTCCGCTGCGTGCCCTGTCTTCGATGGCACGGACTACCCCTACTGGAAGAACAAGATGCGCATGCATCTCGAAGCCATTGACAATGACCTATGGTATGTTGTCGTGGCGGGCATTCCCGAAGTTGGTGAAGGTGTTACTACTGCTGATGTGAAGAGGTTCGCACAACTAGACTCCACCGCCAAGAACATCATCTGTGGTCACCTGACCAAAGGACAATATGGTCGTGTGAGTGCACTAAACACTACAAAGCAAATCTGGGAATGGTTGTCCAAAGTGAATGAAGACGTCTCATCTCAAAGAGACTCTCGTGTTGATGTGCTTCGCAATCTGTTCAACCGTTTCAAGAGGCTTGACAATGAAAATGTCCACCTCACGTTCGATCGACTCACTGACATGTCAAATGAGCTGAATGCACTTGGCGCCACTGATATCACCAAACATGAAGTCGTGAAGAAGCTACTCAGATCACTTGATAGTTCCTTTGACACTCTCGCACTCATGATCCAAGAACGCCCTGACTTCAAGAGTTTGGATCCCGCCGATATCCTAGAGAGGTTGAACACACATGAATTCCAACAAGCTAAGAAGAGGGATATCTATGGTCCCAGTTACAATCGCTCTCGTGCCTTGAAAGCCAAGGCTGTGTCATCATCTGAAGATGGCTCTGAATGTAGTTTTGATGGTGCTGAAGACTTTGGAAAACAACTTGCTCTGCTCGTCAGGAAATTCCGGAAGTTTGCCAAATCAAAACGCTATGCAAAGTCTTCAAAGCGTGATTCCAAGAGATCCAGTGAAATGTCTTCATGGGACAACAAGAAGCAAACCTATCACAAGTGCAAGAAAGTTGGCCACTTCATTGCTGATTGTCCTCGATGTGAAAAGGAATCCAAGAAGAAGAGCAAGGACTATGACTCAAATGACAAGAAGAAGAAGTATGCAAAGTCTTCATCACACAAGAAGAGTTCATCTTGCAAAGCACATGCTTTTATCGGAAAGGAGATGGATTCACAGTCTGAATCTGGTTCTGAAGCTGAGGAAGCATCTGAGGAGGAATCTGACGCTGAAGTAGCTGGACTGGCTATGGCTTCGGCATACGTCTCCACATCTGTCTTCGAACCCGAAGACAATGGCTCCTTCTTCAACACCGAAGCCAGTGATGATGATACTACTCCTGCCTACCGCTTCATGGCGAAAGCCTCCAAGGTATCCTCCAAATCCTCACATCATGACTCTGAATCCGAAGCTGAATCTGATGATGACATGAAACCTAGCTATGCTAAACTTGTAAAAATTTCCACTAAGCAACAAAGTGCCATGGAGAAAATGCAAACTACTGTAGAGAAAAGCGATGACCTGTTACGTGAAGAGATGAGTCTGAACGAAACTATGGCTGAAGACATGCGCAGTCTTCATTCAAGGTTTGAGGATCTCCAAAGTCGTCATGATGCCCTCTCAACAGAACATGAGAAGCTTTCTCTAGAATATCTTCAGAGAAAGGTTGATCTTGAGAAATTGAGAGGGGCTCATGATGACCTATGGAAGGAAAATGACTCACTCCTAGCAGAACATATCAGTACCGCTCAGGATGAATTTGATGCTCCATGCTTAAAATGTCTTGCTCATGAAGCTAATGATTCAACTGCTGAATGTTCAAATGCTTTTGAAAATGCATTATCTTCAACTGTATCTGTGGTGACTAACCCCTCATCTGAGGAAACCACTGCTATCACTGATGACAATGACAGGTTAAAGACATTGCTTGAAACTGGCATGTACAAGAGTTTGAAGGGACATCAGATTCTTTGTGATGTCCTGAAGAAGACAATCTTGAACAAAAACCCTAGGAAAGAGGGTGTGGGTTTCGAAAGAAACATCAATGTTGACGGTTCTTACTGGACGCCTGAGCAGTATCCCAAAACCACATGGGTTGCTGCAAAAGGCCCTTTAGTGGATCCATCCATATTATCTGGCTTTAACTGTGCTAACCCTGTCATCATTGACGAGTCATTTGACTCCAACTATAAGTTGTTCAAATATATGAATGTTGAAGTGTTTGCCAAGTATATTGGAAATAACTGTAGGAATGGTTCACCAATGAAGAAGATCTGGGTTCCCAAATGTCTTCTTGAGAAGCTTCCAGTCAATGTCATGACACCACCAAGGAAGAAGACAAACTCCAGATCAAAGTCTTCATGTGGATCAAAATCTTCATATGGACCCAAATCTTCATATGATCATTCTAACACCTATGTTTCGCAGGGTAGAGCTGAAAGGGCTCACGAATATGTGCACTATGACATGAACCGATATGTTAATCCTACTAAGAACTTTTCTGCATATTTATTCGAGTATTCTAACCCTCATGTGAAACGTACTATTAGGGCATGTTTGCCTAAATTCTCTGATGTTGCCTTGAGTCTTATTGCTTCTAAGCCACCCCTACGCATGTGGGTGGTTAAGAAGAACTAATATCTTCATGCAACATCGAGTCTCCAGATGGGATGAAGCATATCTTGAAGATTATCTCTGGAGACCCGAAAACAGTCTTGTTTGGACGCAAGATAAATAATGTGAATGGTGTTACCATTCATATCGTCCATTATCTCTTTACAATTGTATACTGCAATATCTTCATCAATGCATGTTACGGTTGCATGCCTTGGTGAACTAGACTAATTCTCAATGCAGGAAGACAAATCCAATGCCACTGAATGGATTATGGACAGTGGATGCACCAGTCATATGACTGGTGATCGAAGCCTATTGATGGAGCAAACTCTTCGACCTCCAACAAAAGACCACATCATATTTGCTAACAAGAGCAGCAACAAAGTATTGGGACTAGGTAGAGTTTCTATCTCAAGGGACCGGCACATGGAAAATGTCATGCTTGTCGAATCCCTTGGTTACAACTTAATGTCTGTCGCAATGCTCTGTGACTTAGATATTGTAAGTGCATCTAGTGCCACCCTTGTTTGGTTTTGGAGTATTGAAGACAAACGTGGTTGAGGGACTAATGTGTTTGTGAGAGTTCACAGGTTAACACAGAGAGAAGTCCCTGGAGTTTCGGTTTAGCCGTCGAAGACGACCCCCAAAAAAATGTCCGAAGACATTGAAGACGGCTGAAGCCATTGGTGGTAGACAAAGACATTCGTCTGAAGACAATGAAACGCGAAGACGAAGTCTTTTGGTAGTTTTGTTTCTTCTTTCCTGAGTCATAGGAACCACCATACTGTTAAGTGGGGTCGATGTGATCGAAGTCAGATGATGACGTGATGCTCAACCCATACCTATGTCTTCGAGTGAAGACAATGAGAGGAAATCTCTTCCAGAGTTGGTTGAGTCAGCTTTACTTGTAGCCCAAGTAAAGCTGCCGCATGTGTTTGAAATCCGACCGTTGCGACACGTGTCGGTTGGCCATTGACCCAGGGTCATTTCGGTCATATCAGGTCGGGTTGCCCGCTGGCTATAAATGGCCCACCCCCTCCACCATGAGAAGGTGGCTGCTCAGAGAGAGATACGATTGTTGTCGTTTTGGAGCAACCCACCTCGAAGACATTGAGGGCGATACATCCTGCGAGGATACACCTAAACACCTAGAGCTAGTGTGTTTGAGCATCACCGAAGTCATTCTGTTCTGAGAGAACTGAAGACTTATTACACTTGAAGACTGTGATCTTCCAGACGGTTAGGCGTCTGGGTCTAGAGAAATCCAAGTGTCATTGTGGATCGCCGGGTGACCAAGTTTGTACGGGTTTCGGAAGTCTCCCCTGAAGACTTACCAGAGTGATTGGGCGCTGTCTAAGTGACTTCGGCTCAAGGGGAATAAGGTGAAGACGAGGTCTTCTGAGTACAATCTTAGCCTCCCTAACCAGACTTACAGTTGTCACAGCAACTGGAACTGGTCCAACAAATCCCGTGTCTTCATCAAGCTGCTGGTTCTATCTCTTACTCTTTACATTCTGAATTATATTATGAAGCCAATGCATGAACTCTCCTGACTGAAGACTTTCCTGAAGACATTCATATCTGTTGTTCATCTTCATACTATCTAAGTTTGTCTTCTACTCATCTTAGTGTGTATGATGATAATGCTGAACTTGCTCGTATGTCTTCATTGTATCACATGCTCTGCTTAGATCCTTGATATAAATCCCTACCTGATCCTGTTTCGCTTCCACATATTTCGAATACATTTACTGTTTCCAAGCCTTTCATAAAAATCGCCTATTCACCCCCCTCTAGTCGATAACTAGCACTTTCAATTGGTATCAGAGCAAGGTACTCCCTTGTTTTGTGTTTCGGTTTAACCACTATGGAGTTTTAGCTATGTCGACTGCAGGGATAATCAAGGTCTCCGCTGCGTGCCCTGTCTTCGATGGCACTGACTACCCCTACTGGAAGAACAAGATGCGCATGCATCTCGAAGCCATTGACAACAACCTATGGTATGTCGTCATGGCGGGCATTCCCGAAGTTGGCGAAGGTGTTACTACTGCTGATGTGAAGAGGTTCGCACAACTGGACTCCACCGCCAAGAACATCATCTGTGGTCATCTGACCAAAGGACAGTATGGCCGTGTGAGTGCACTGAACACTGCTAAGCAAATCTGGGAATGGCTGTCCAAAGTAAATGAAGGTGTCTCATCTCAAAGAGACTCTCGTGATGATGTGCTTCGCAACCTGTTCAACCACTTCAAGAGACTCGACAACAAAAACGTTCAGTTCACATTTGATCGACTCACCGACATCTCAAATGAGCCGAATGCACTTGGCGCCACTGATATCACCAAACATGAAGTCGTGAAGAAGCTACTCAGATCACTTGACAGTTCCTTTGATGCTCTCGCACTCATGATCCAAGAGCGCCCCGACTTCAAGAGTTTGGATCCCGCTGATATCCTCGAGAGATTGAACACACGTGAGTTCCAACAAGCTGAGAAGAGGGATATCTACGGTCCCAGTTACAATCGTTCTCGTGCTTTGAAGGCCAAGGCTGTGTCGTCATCCGAAGACAACTCTGAATGCAGCTCTGATGGTGCTGAAGACTTTGGAAAAGAACTCGCTCTGCTTGTCAGGAAGTTTCGAAAGTTTGCCAAGTCAAAGCGCTATGCAAAATCTTCAAAGCGTGATTCCAAGAGGTCTGGTGAAATGTCTTCAAGAGATAGCAAGAAAAAAACTTGTCACAAGTGCAAGAAAGTTGGCCATTTCATTGCTGATTGTCCTCGATGGGAGAAGGAATCCAAGAAGAAGAGCAAGGACTATGACTCCGATGACAAGAAGAAGAAGTATACAAAGTCTTCATCACACAAGAAGAGTTCATATGGCAAGGCACATGCTTTCATCGGAAAGGAGATGGATTCACAGTCTGAATCTGGTTCAGAAGTTGAGGAAGCATCCGAGGAGGAATCTGACGCTGAAGTAGCTGGACTAGCAATGGCTTCGGAATATCTCTCCACGTCTGTCTTCGAACCCGAAGACAATGGCTCCTTCTTTACCGAAGCCAGTGATGATGATGCTGCTCCGGCTTACTGCTTCATGGCAAAGGCCTCCAAGGTATCCTCAAAATCCTCACGTCATGACTCTGAATCTGAAGTTGAATCTGATAATGACAAAAAACCTAGCTATGCTAAACTTGTAAAAATTGCCACCAAGCAAAAACATGCCATGGAGAAGATGCAAACTACTCTAGAAAAAAGCGAGGACCTGTTGCACGAAGAGATGAGTCTGAACGAAACTATGGCTGAAGACATGCGTAGTCTTTGTTCAAGGTTTGAGGATCTCCAAAGTCGTCATGATGCCCTCTCAACTGATCATGAAAAGCTTTCTATTGAATATCTTCAGAAAAAGATTGATCTTGAAAAGTTGAGGGAAGCACATGATGACCTACGGAAGGAAAACGATACACTCCTAGCAGAGCAGATCAGTACCGCTCATGATGAATTTGATGCTCCATGCTTAAAGTGTATTTCACGTGAAGCTAATGATTCAAATGCTGAATGTTTAAATGCTTCTGAAAATGCTTTATCTTCAACTGTATCTGTGGCACCTAACCCCTCATCTGAGGAAGCCACTGCTATCACTGATGACAATGACAGGTTGAAGACATTGCTTGAAACTGGCATGTACAAGAGTCTGAAAGGACATCAGATTCTTTGTGATGTCCTGAAGAAGACTATACTGAACAAAAACCCTAGGAAAGAGGGTGTAGGTTGCGAAAGAAACCTCAATGTTGATGGATCCTACTGGACACCTGAGCAGTACCCCAAAACCACATGGGTTGCTGCGAAAGGACTTTCAGTCGATCCTTCCACATTATCAGGCTTGAACTGTGCGAATCCTCTCATTATTGATGAATCCTTTGATTCCAACTATAAACTGTTCAAATGTCAAAATGGTGAAGTGTTTGCCAGATTTATTGGAACTAACTGCGGGAATGGTTCTCCTATGAAGAAGATCTGGGTTCCCAAATGTCTTCTTGAGAAGCTTCGCGTGAATGTCTTGACGACATCTCCCAAGAAGAAGACAAACCCTAGATAATGTCTTCGAGAAGACATAAGTCTTCATATGATGGCACTAACCATTCTGTTTCGCAGGAAAAGACTCAGATGACTCATAAATATGTACACAATGGCATGAACCGCTATGTTCATCCAACCAAGAATTTCTCTGCTTATTCATTTGAGTACACTAACCCTCCTGTGAAACGTGCTTTTAGGGCATCTTTGCCTTAATTCTCTGATGCTACCTTACGTCTCATTGCTTCTAAGCCACCCATTCGCATGTGGGTGGTTAAGAAGAACTAATACCTTCTATGCAGCATCGGGTCTCCAGATAGGAAGAAGCCTATCCCGAAGATCATCTCTGGGGACCCAAAAACATTCTTGTCTGAACGCAAGAAAACTAATGCATACCTCGTTCAGATTACCTACCATTGTCAACGGCTGTATCTTCATCTTAGCATGTTACTCCTACATGCTTTGGTGAACTCGACTAATTCTCAATGCAGGAAGACAAATCCAATGCCACTGAATGGATTATGGACAGTGGATGCACAAGTCATATGACTGGTGATCGAAGCCTATTGATGGAGCAAACTCTTCGACCTCCAACAAAAGATCACATCGTCTTTGCTGACAAAAGCAGCAGCAAAGTATTGGGGCTAGGTAGAGTTGCTATCTCAAGGGACCGACACATGGAAAACGTCATGCTTGTCGAATCCCTTGGTTATAACTTGATGTCTGTCTCAATGCTCTGTGACTTAGATATGCTAGTCATATTCGGAAAATTTTGATGTGTGGTACTAATGGCCTCTGACAAAACCAAAGTCTTCGAAGGTTTTCGAAGAGGTGACTTATACATGGTAGACTTCTCTGCAGGACCACAAGTTGCCTCGTGTCTTCTAGCAAAGGCTTCGGAATGCTGGCTTTGGCACAGAAGGCTAGGACATGCTGGGATGAGGAACTTACACACACTCGCCAAGAAGAAGCTCATCATTGGCGTCGAGGGTGTCAAGTTCAAGAAGGACCACCTTTGTGGTGCCTGTGAAGCCGGGAAGATGACCAGGGCCAAACACCCCTCGAAGACAATCATGACGACCTCACGTCCCTTCGAGTTGCTACACATGGACTTATTTGGCCCTACTCACTATTCCACCTTCTCTACCACTGCAAATCTATATGGCTTCGTGATTGTTGATGACTATTCTCGATTCACTTGGGTGCATATCATTCTGTACAAAACTGAAGTGCAGGATGTCTTCAGGCGCTTCGCAAATAGGTGTATGAACAACTACAACATTGATCAAGCACATCAGGAGTGACAATGGCACTGAATTCAAGAACACAGGCCCGGACACTTTTCTTGATACCCTTGGCATCACTCATGAGTTCTCTGCTCCATATACTCCTCAGCAAAATGGTGTTGTGGAGCGCAAGAATAGGACTCTTATTGAGATGGCTCGCACCATGCTTGATGAATACAAGACACCGCGGAAGCTATGGCGTGAAGCCATTGATACTGCATGTCACATCATCAACAGAGTATATCTTCACAAGTTCTTCAAGAAAACATCATATGAGCTTCTCACTGGTAAGAAACCCAATGTAAGTTATTTCAAAGTCTTCGGTGCAAGATGCTGGATAAGGGATCCACACCACACTTCTAAATTTGCACCGAAAGCACATGAGGGTTTCATGCTTGGTTATGGAAAGGATTCGCACACCTACAGAGTCTTCAACATCCTTCACAACAAGGTTGTTGAAACTGTAGATGCGCGATTCGATGAAACTAATGGCTGGCAAAGAGAGCACCTGCCTCCTGTGCTAGATGAACTACCTCCCGATGAAGCTATTAGACTGATGGGCACTGGAGAAATTGTGCCTGAAGAGCATGTGGTTGTAGAAGAAGTCGTCATTCCTCCATCTACTCAACGCGAAGACAATACTGAACCCGAAGACAATGCTGCTAATGAAGACAATGCTCAGCAGCCTGAACCAAGTCTTCGCCCTGCACATCCGCGCATGGCTAATGAAGTCCAAATTGAGAGAATGCTTGACAACATAAATGCACCAGGTCCACTTACTCGCTCACGAGCTACTCAATTGGCTAACTTTTGTGGGCACTTTGCTTTTGTATCCATCATAGAGCCCACCAAAGTAGATGAAGCCTTCAAGGAACCAGAATGGATTCAAGCCATGCAGGAAGAGCTTCACCAGTTCGAGCTGAACAATGTGTGGGAGCTCGTAAAGCGTCCTAATCCAAGGAAGCACAACATCATCGGTACCAAGTGGATCTTCCGCAACAAGCAAGATGAGTCCGGTCAAGTCGTCAGAAACAAGGCCAGACTTGTGGCCCAAGGTTACACACAGGTTGAGGGTATTGACTTTGGTGAAACCTTTGCACCTGTCGCTAGACTCGAAGCCATTCGTATACTGCTTGCTTATGCTAACCATCATGACATATGCTTATATCAAATGGATGTCAAAAGTGCATTCCTCAATGGTAAGATTGAGGAAGAAGTATATGTTACTCAACCGCCAGGGTTTGAAGATCCAAAGCATCCTGACCATGTCTTCAAGCTCAACAAGGCACTCTATGGCCTCAAGCAAGCACCAAGAGCTTGGTATGACACACTCAAGGAATTCCTCATGAAGAAAGTCTTCAAACCTGGTTCACTCGATCCCACTCTCTTCACTAAATCCTATGATGATGAATTGTTTGTATGCCAAATATATGTGGACGACATTATCTTTGGCTATACTAAAAACAAATACAGTGATGAGTTTGCTTATATGATGCAAGAGAAGTATCAAATGTCGATGATGGGAGAACTAAAATTCTTCCTAGGGCTTCAAATTCGACAAAAACCAAATGTCATCTTCATATCCCAGGAGAAGTACCTCAAGGACTGCCTCAAGAAATTTGGCATGAACGAAGCCAAAGGTTACAAGATGCCAATGTCTACCAATGGACACCTCTGCACTGACGAAAATGGTAAATATTTCGATCAGAAGGTATATCGCTCCATGATTGGATCTTTGTTGTACTTATGTGCATCTAGGCCAGATATAATGCTTAGCGTTTGCATGTGCGCCCGATTTCAAGCGGCGCCAAAGGAGTCGCATCACCTTGTTGTGAAGCGAATACTTAGATATCTGGCTCACACCCCGACGCTAGGATTATGGTATCTAAAGGGTTCAAAGTTTGAGCTGATTGGCTATTCAGATTCTGACTTCGCTGGCGACAGAGTTGATCGCAAGTCTACATCAAGCACTTGTCACTTTCTTGGACGATCTCTTGTATGTTGGTCTTCGAAGAAGCAGAACTGTGTTTTACTCTCCACTGCCGAAGCCGAATACATTGCTGCTGGCGCATGTTGCATTTAGCTTCGCTGGATGAAGCAAACGCTCAAGGACTACGGCATCAACCTGAAGCATGTACCTCTCTACTGCGACAATGAGAGTGCAATCAAGATCTCCTACAACCCAGTACAGCACTCGAAGACGAAGCACATTCAGATCTGACATCATTTTCTTCGGGATCACATGATGAAGGGCGACATCAACATCAAGCATGCTGACACTGAAGATCAACTTGCAGATATCTTCACGAAGCCTTTGGATGAGAAGAGGTTTTGCAAGTTGCGGTGTGAGCTAACTATCTTAGAATCATCAAATGTCCTTTGAAATGGGAACACATCCTAACGCTTATGCATGTTGACGACTTTGATGCACAACACATGATGTAACGTATGTCTTCAACTCATGAAGACTTACAATCTGAATGTGAATACATTAACAAAGAATATGACTTCAGAGCGCCACGATAATTGTGCGCCGTGTCCGAGTCAACCATTCTTATACGGTGGGCAACGCCACCAACCAAACTCGAAGACATTGTTTTATCTCATCTTCTTCCCATATCTTCAAGAGCTAAATGTCTTCGGAACAAACTTTTTGGTTTGAACGTGTGTTTCAGTTGAAAACGATTTGCAGATCTACATTTGGATTGGAGCTTTGTCCTATACAGCATTTGTCCTATAGCTTATGTCTTCGACTTTTTCCTAGGAAAATGTGATCGGACCCGACATTCTTATCTGTTCTTACCTCGTCTAAGTCTATTCTAATCTAGTCATATGCATTCTATATTGACACGTGTTGACTGTCTTCACTGTGTCCTTGTCAGTCGAAGACAAAGCAACCACATATTTAATTCTCAAATCTCAACTGTCTCCGTGTCTTTAGCAACAACTCCCGCGCCGCCACTTCGATTATGGTAGTGGGTTGTCAGGTGGTTTGCATGCGTGCCATGTGTCCACTTAAACCAAGGAGTCAGGGGCATATCCGTCCAAACGGTTCGGATGTTTTTCACCTCTATAAATGCAAGTGCCGCTGCTCCATAATTACCTTCCACCTCCGCCACCCTCGTGCTCAAACCCTAGCGCCATAGCTGGATTCCATCGCTACCGGAGACGAAGTGCTTAGCTCCCACGCCTTCTCCGACGACGTACTCACGCTAGCCGCGTTCATCCTCCGCTCGCTGCCGCCGTAGCTGACTGCCTCCACCGAGTTAGGGTGAGGTGGATCGAACCGCTTGGCTTCTCCGCCTCGTCGAGCTGTTCGTCACGTTCTTCATCGCGGTAAATAAAAAGTTATTTTTACCGCAAGTTTTGATCTGAAATTTCTACTGAAAATAGTCGGTTGCAATTTCTTCACTTTCCACTCAACTGCATCTAGATCTAGATCTCTATCTTGCCAAATACTTTCACTTTTTGGTCTGAAGATTGGTTTGATTCCTCACTTGTACGAATCCTTGGACTTGCACAAATCTGAAATCACCATATATGCTATAAAAGTGAATGTCTTCGGTAAAAAGGTTAATGTCTTCTAAACACTGTGCTATCTTCCAAATCTTCTGAGAATGCATATGACCTCTCCTCTTCCCTCGCATCTCTAACTCTTTCACAGGTACATGTCCGCAGCAGAATCGCTTGGATCTCATAGTCTGAATTCATTTGCAGACTACTTGCAGATACATCTGGAATCCTCTGGTGCGTGCTCATACTTGCGCACTCCTGTGAAGCCTTTGCTGAAGCCTTTGCCGAAGCCAATGGCAGATGATAAACCAGTCAAGAAGGGAGGGAAGCAGAGATGAAAGAATACTGCTAAGGATCTTCCTCCAGATCTATATGAGCAATACAAGTCAGATGAGGGAGAAACTTATCATCAGCGCAAGACTCCAATGGATTCGAAGATATTGGAGTGCGGAGTGGTTCAACTACCACTTTGTCACCAAGGAGTATGCTGAGAAGTGTGCTGAAAAGGCACCATGGACGGACATTATTTACAGAAATCTTCATTCGAAGACTAAGGCAGAAGCCATAAACATGGGATTCTATCCGTGCATGCTCAGGCCCCCAATGCCCAGCAATCCTCATCCATCAAGCATACTTGGCTGTCCAGATCCTACACAGTCTGACTTGGATGAAGATGAAGAGCATCCACCAGCCCCAAGGCCGAAGCCTCTGAAGAAGTCAAAGGCTTCAAAGCCCAAAGCTTCAAAGCCTCCCAAGCCATATGTCCCCTCACCTCAAGCTTCGCGCTCTCCTTCTGATAATCCAGAAGAGCCTGAGGAAGAAGATCGCCTTCATAGGCGTATGAAAAGGAAAGCTGTTGCCTCCAGAGGTCCAAAGCCTACTCTGTCACTAATGGACGCCGCAAATATGATTGAACTGTCTAACGATGAGTTCAACGATGAAGCCTTAGCTAGGCTCATCCAGCAGAAAGAAGAGGAAGCCAAAAGGCTCGAAGACTTACCTCTGTTTGACCCTGTCATCTTTGAACACTTCATTGATGAATGGTTCGCCGGTCCATCCCTCAGCATTGATGCACTTCAACTCCCAATTGGCCTGACCGTCACGTTCCAAGGTCATGTGAACGAGGAACTGACTGTGGCTCAGAAGGCCAAGCAAATGAAGGCCAAGATCAGTCATGAAAAAGAGCTATTCAAGCAAAATGTGCACAGACTCTCTGCCGAGCAGATCAAGGGATATCAGCTGATGATGGCAGATCTCAAGGCTGTGTTCGAGAAGCGATGTGAAGCTGTCAAGGGCGCCCTTGCGTGCCTCAAGCGAGAGACTGCAATTATGGTCCAAGCTCACAATGACATGCTGAAGAGAAAGGCACTTGGCCAGCCTACACTTGCTCCTGAAGTCATTGCACGCTCCAGGCAAGCTTCGATGTCTTCGGATGTGCCTTCTCCCACACCGTCTGTGCGCCGTGGCATTGAATTTCCTGCTGGCTTCTCTGGTCCTCGTGCACCTCTGTCTTCCTCTGCTACTGATAGCAAGAATACCAAGAAAGCCGAAGCTGAAGCCAAGAAGCGCAAGGCAGCTGCCTCTGAAGCCCAACCTCTGAAGAGGTTGAAGACAAGAAAATCAAAGTCTTCAGAGCCAGCACAAGACCAAACACCAGTACCCCCTACTGCTCCGTCATCAACTTCCGCTCCTCAACAAGAGCCTCTGGTCATTAAGCCAATCTCAGTGGCTCCTCCCGCCTCAGAAAACTTGGAGAGAAGAGTTGTTCTGCATGAGTCTGCTTCCACAGAGACTCAGAAACCAGATGATATCCCAGCTGCTGAAGACACTGCTGCAGCTGAAGACTTTGCTCCTGATGACATTGGTGATGAAGCCAATGTTGAGCCAGATCATGTTCCACAGGTGGATGCCCCTATGGATTCCTCCCCACAGACCACGAGTGAATTTGTAGACATTGGGAAACCTCTCCAGCCAGGAGTACCTGAAACTGAACCCGGTACACCATCACCGCCCTTCTTCCCACCAGTGTCAGCCTCACCGGAATCTCCATTTGCTCCAGAGGAGATTGAATCCACCACCCACACTTCCCCACTCAAACGTCTTCGTCGAGGCCCTCGAGCTCTCATGTCTCCTATTCCTGAAGACGAAGTACGTGTTTCACTAACTGCTCCAGTCGACGAAGTGCTGAGGATTGAAGATGTACCTCCCAGCCAACCTGCAACAGAAAACACGGCAGCCGAAGACATTGCTGCCGATGCCACCATGGGCGATGCCAATGCCCCCTCCCCAGATGGATCTCCTGTCCCTGCCACGCCATCAACTGAAGACAATGAGGACAACATTGTGATGGCTCGCAATAGGGAAGGAGAGATGGTTCCTATCAGATGGCCTCGCCTTGTTGCACCACCACGGATGGGACCACAGTATGAGTTCCACCTTGATCGACGCCCCAATGTCATGAACCCCATGCCACGTCTTCCAAGTCTTCGCCAGTCTGGCCCTGCAAGACCCTTGGTCTTCGAGTTGGAAAGGTTCAGGCTGAACAACACCTTCTTTAACTCCGAACGCAATCCATACAAGCATGCAAGAATACAGTCTGACAGGTTCTGGAGTGCTCCACAACGTCAGTACTACATGTGTGTGCTCTATGTTAGAACAGGATCTTTCCCCACAAACATCTTAGCTTTGAAGCTATGAAAGGTCTTCCCTGTTTTGATCAAGCACTGGATTGTCTTCGAGATGTGGGTCTCCTGCCTTTCTGCACTGACCATGAAGACTGGAATGAGGAGCTCATCCTCCAGTTCTACGCAACTCTCCACATCTCTGGCTTCGGTCGTGACTTGAACACTTGGCAGATGGAGTTTATGATAAGAGATGAACATATCACTGCTTCACCACTGGACTTCTTTCCTGCAACTCCCCTTGCTGCCTCTGGTGAAGAGTTGGATCCTCGCTCTGAAGCCTATTAGATTGCCACTCGAAGCCTCTTCCAAATGCGAGAACCCAACATGACTGAGATGCTAACAATGATGAAGCCTTTGCCTCGAGATGCAGAATTGCCCACTTCATTCTTTGTGGATGATCTTCAGTACTTGCCCAGGACTATCTATCACATTCTTCGGCACACTATCTGGCCGATTAAAGGGCACAACTCATCCCGCAAGATTGAAGGGCCTCTGAAGACATTGCTCTACAACATTGTATATGGCATCAGGTTCAATCTTCAAGACTTATTTCTTCGCAACCTTGCTGCCAATGGTTTCAATGTCCTCGAGCCGAAGATATATGCTCCCTGGATCATGCGCTTCATCAAGTACAGAACCAACACCATGTTTCTTCCTTCTGCTCGCAACCATGGCGTTTATCTTCCAGATATTGAAGTTGTGCCAGCAGATCTGTATCCATCCAAGAGCAAGAATCCTATTGTCGAAGGCACTAGTGGCACTGCTGATGTTGAAGGTCTTCACATTCCTTCTGATCCATCAAGGGCAAGACTTATTGGTGCTTTTCGACAGCCAAGATCCGGTGCTACCAACACTGAAGCCACTGCCAGCACTCTACCTCGTCAACGCCTACCAAGAAGAGAACGTGCACTCACTGATCGTGAACTTCTTGTTTAACTGATCCAACGGCAAGATAAGCACCATGAATGGACTCGGCGCCAGATGCATTCCATGATGCAAGATGTCAATCATGTTTGCAACCTCGCCACCAAGAATGCCTTTGTGGCTTATGAAACTAGTCGCCGCTCATGGAGGACTTTAAATATGCTTGCTCCTGAGGATGAGCTTCGAGAAGATGGATTTTACCCACGCTACAGATTTGGTGCACCACCTCCCAGTGCGGAGAAATGGCGCAAGACTCCATCCCTCGAAGACAGTGATTTCTCCTCTTCAGCCCCCTCCGCCAATGTCAGGCTCGCAAATGAAGCTGATGATGCCACCTCTCTGCCTCCATCGACTCGGCGTCGCGACACTGCACCAAGCTCAACTGCACCAACGCCCCAAGACTCCACTGCACCGTCTTCATTGACACCCGCTGGGCACGTGTAGTTTTTTCAATGTCTTCGTCCCTTTTTGGTCATTCGATGACAAAGGGGGAGAAGCATTGGATGATAGTCTTCAAACGGGTCAAATAATATGGGATGGGTGTTATTTTTGCTAAGTTTACAACTCTCGTTTCTGAACATTTGCTGTTTTGAGTTGTAAAACTTAAGTCCTGATGGACGTCTGCACTTTATGTTTACCGTACTCTTTGGCGCTTCTTCAAGTTATTTTATGCGCTCGAAGTCATTCCGCAGACGCCCATTTTTCATTATGCATTTCATTGTCTTCGACATATCTGTTAAAGCATAGTGATTGGATTACAAGGTATAGGGAGAGATCTCCACAAACTACAACCTGCCATGTGCACTTGCATTCAAAAGCAAAATTTTCATATGCACATCTTCACGGGGAGCTCTCTATATCCTGTAATCAAAATCTTCAAAATCCTTATCTTCACATATTTTTATCCCCGTTGAAAACTTCAACCAGTTTGTCATCAATCACCAAAAAGGGGGAGATTGTAAGTGCATCTAGTGCCACCCTTGTTTGGTTTTGGAGTATTGAAGACAAACATGGTTGAGGGACTAATGTGTTTGTGAGAGTTCACAGGTTAACACAGAGAGAAGTCCCTGGAGTTTCGGTTTAGCCGTCGAAGACGACCCCCAAAAAAATGTCCGAAGACATTGAAGATGGTTGAAGCCATTGGTGGTAGACGAAGACATTCGTCCGAAGACAATGAAACGCGAAGACGAAGTCTTTTGGTATTTTTGTTTCTTCTTTCCTGAGTCATAGGAACCACCGTACTGTTAAGTGGGGTCGATGTGATCGAAGTCAGATGATGACGTGATGCTCAACCCATACCTATGTCTTCGAGTGAAGACAATGAGAGGAAATCTCTTCCAGAGTTGGTTGAGTCAGCTTTACTTGTAGCCCAAGTAAAGCTGCTGCATGTGTTTGAAATCCGACCGTTGCGACATGTGTCGGTTGGCCATTAACCCAGGGTCATTTCGGTCATATCAGGTCGGGTTGCCCGCTGGCTATAAATGGCCCACCCCCTCCACCATGAGAAGGTGGCTGCTCAGAGAGAGATACGATTGTTGTCGTTTTGGAGCAACCCACCTCGAAGATGTTGAGAGAGATACATCCTGCGAGGATACACCTAAACACCTAGAGCTAGTGTGTTTGAGCATCACCGAAGTCATTCTGTTCTGAGAGAACTGAAGACTTATTACACTTGAAGACTGTGATCTTCCAGACGGTTAGGCGTCTGGGTCTAGAGAAATCCAAGAGTCATTGTGGATCGCCGGGTGACCAAGTTTGTACGGGTTTCGGAAGTCTCCCCTGAAGACTTACCAGAGTGATTGGGCGCTGTCTAAGTGACTTCGGATCAAGGGGAATAAGGTGAAGACGAGGTCTTCTGAGTTCAATCTCAGCCTCCCTAACCAGACGTACAGTTGTCACAGCAACTGGAACTGGTCCAACAAATCATGTGTCTTCATCAAGCTGCTGGTTCTATCTCTTACTCTTTACATTCTGAACTGTATTATGAAGCCAATGCATGAACTCTCCTGACCGAAGACTTTCCTGAAGACATTCATATCTGTTGTTCATCTTCATACTATCTAAGTTTGTCTTCTACTCATCTTAGTGTGTATGATGATAATGCTGAACTTGCTCGTATGTCTGCAGTGTATCACATGCTCTGCTTAGATCCTTGATATAGATCCCTACCTGATCCTATTTCGCTTCCGCATATTTCGAATACATTTACTATTTCAAAGCCTTTCATAAAAAATCTCCTATTCACCCCCCCTCTAGTCGATAACTAGCACTTTCAGATATGCTTGTCATATTTGGCAAATTTCGATGTGTTGTGCTAATGGCCTCTGACAAAACCAAAGTCTTCGAAGGTTTTCGAAGAGGTGATTTGTATATGGTAGACTTCTCTGCAGGACCACATGTTGCTTCATGTCTTCTAGCAAAGGCTTCAGAATGTTGGTTATGGCATAGAAAGCTAGGGCATGCTAGGATGAGGAACTTGCACACACTCGCCAAGAAGAAGCTTATCATTGGCGTCGAGGGTGTGAAGTTCAAGAAGGACCACCTTTGTGGTGCTTGTGAAGCCGGGAAGATGACTAGGGCCAAACATCCCTCGAAGACAATCATGACGACCACTCGTCCCTTCGAGCTGCTACATATGGACTTATTCGGCCCTACTCACTATTCCACCTTCTCTACCACTGCAAATCTATATGGCTTCGTAATTGTCGATGATTATTCTTGATTCACCTGGGTACATATTATACTCTATAAAACAGAAGTGCAGGATGTGTTTAGGCGCTTTGCCAACAGGTGTATGAACAACTACAACATCAAGATCAAGCACATCAGGAGTGACAACGGCACTGAATTCAAGAACACTGGACTGGACATCTTTCTTGATACTCTTGGCATCACTCATGATCTCTGCTCCATACACACCTCAGCAGAATGGCGTCGTGGAGCGCAAGAACACGACTCTTATTGAGATGGCTCGCACTATGCTTGATGAATACAAGACACCACGGAAGCTATGGCCTGAAGCCATTGATACTACATGCCACATCATCAACGGAGTATATCTTCACAAGTTCTTCAAGAAAACATCGTATGAGCTTCTCACCGGTAAGAAACCCAATGTAAGTTATTTCAAAGTCTTCGGTGCAAGATGTTGGATAAGAGATCCACACCTCACTTCTAAATTTGCACCGAAAGCACATGAGGATTTCATGCTTGGTTATGGAAAGGATTCGCACACCTACAGAGTCTTCAACACTTTCCACAATAACGTTGTTGAAACTGCAAATGTGCGATTCGATGAAACTAATGGCTCGCAAAGAGAGCACCTACCTCCTGTGCTAGATGAACTTCCACTTGACGAAGCTATCAGATTGATGGGCACTAGAGAAATCATGCCTGAAGAACCAGAAGTGGAGGAAGTCATCATTCCTCCATCCACTCAACACGAAGACAATGCTGAACCTGAAGACAATGTTGCTGACGAAGACAATGCTCAGCAGCTGGAACAAAGTCTTCGCCCTGCTCATCCACGCGTGGCTAATGAAGTACAAATTGAGAGAATGCTTGATAGCATAAATGAACCATGTACACTCACTCGCTCAAGAGCTACTCAACTGGCTAACTTTTGTGGGCACTTCGCTTTTGTGTCTATCTCAGAGCCCACCAAAGTAGATGAAGCCTTCAAGGAATCAGAATGGATTCAAGCCATGCAAGAAGAGCTTCACCAGTTCGAGCTCAACAACGTGTGGGAACTCGTGAAGCGCCCTGATCCGAGGAAGCACAACATCATTGGCACGAAGTGGATCTTTCGTAACAAGCAAGATGAGTCTGGCCAAGTCATCAGAAACAAGGCTCGACTTGTGGCTCAAGGCTACACATAGGTTGAGGGTATTGACTTCGGTAAAATATTTGCACCTGTTTCTAGGCTCGAAGCTATACGTATACTGCTTGCTTATGCTAACCATCATGACATATGCTTATATTAAATGGATGTCAAAAGTGCATTCCTCAATGGTAAGATTGAGGAAGAAGTATATGTTGCTCAACCACCAGGGTTTGAAGACCCAAAGCATCCTGACAAAGTCTACAAGCTCAACAAGGCACTGTATGGCCTCAAGCAAGCACCAAGAGCTTGGTATGACACACTCAAGGAGTTTCTCAAGAAGAAAGGCTTCAAACCTGGTTCACTCGATCCCACTCTCTTTACTAAATCCTATGATGGTGAACTGTTTGTATGTCAAATCTATGTGGATGCCATTATCTTCGGCTGTACTAACAATCGATACAGTGATGAGTTTGCTTTTATGATGCAAGAGAAATATCAAATGTTGATGATGGGAGAACTGAAATTCTTCCTAGGGCTTCAGATTCGACAACAACCCAATGGCATCTTTATATCTTAGGAGAAGTACCTTAAGGACTGCCTCAAGAAATTTGGCATGAATGAAGCCAAAGGCTACAAGATGCCAATGCCTACAAATGGTCACCTTTGCACTGACGAAAATGGTAAAGATTTCGATCAGAACGTATATCGCTCCATGATTGGCTCTTTACTGTACCTATGTGCATCTAGGCCAGATATAATGCTTAGCGTTTGCATGTGCGCCCGATTTCAAGCGGCACCAAAGGAGTCGCATCACCTAGCGGTGAAGCGAATACTTAGATATCTGGCTCACAACCCAACACTAGGATTATGGTATCCAAAGGGTTCAAAGTTTGAGCTCATTGGCTATACAGATTCTGATTTTGCTGGCCACAGAGTTGATCACAAGTCTACATCAGGCACATGTCACTTTTGTTGGGGAACGTTGCATGGGAAACAAAAAAATTCCTACGCTTCACCAAGATCAATCTAGGAGATGACCATCTATGAGAGGAGAGATTGGATCCACATACCCTTGTAGATCGCTAAGCGGGAAGCGTTAAGAAATGCGGTTGATGTAGTCAAACGTCTTCGCGATCCAAATCACAATCCGTCCCGCGATCCAGTCACGATATAGTGCCGAACGGACGACACCTCCACGTTCACCACACGTACAGCTCGATGACGTTCTCCGCCTCCTTGATCCAGCAAGTGAGCGCGGAGAGGTAGATGAGTTCTCCGGCAGCACGACAGCATGGCGGCGGTGATGGTGGAGCTGATCCGGCAGAGCTTCGCTAAGCAAAACCGAGACCGGTCTAGTGGAGAAACTGATCTAGAGGGAGAGAGAGGGCTTGCTGTGGCTTAAAGTGTGTGCAGCCCTCCCTCCCTTCACATATATATAGGGGGAGAGGAGGGGGCCGGCCGCCCTAGGGTTTCCCCTAGGGTTGGTGCGGCGGCCAAGGGGGTTGCCTTGCCACCCAAGGCAAGGGCCGGCGGCCCCCTTTGGCTTGGCCCTCCACCCTCCAGCTGCATGGGCCTTCGTGAGAGGTGCGGCCAGCCCACTAGGGGATGGTGCGCACCCTCTCACAGCCCATGGAGCTCTCCGAGGCTCGTGGCCCCTTCCGGTGGACCCCCGGAACCCTTCCGGCACCCCCGGTACGCTACCGGTGACGCCCGAACCTTTTCCGGTGACTAACACGGAACTTCCCATATATCAATCTTTACCTCCGGACCATTACGGAGCTCCTCGTCATGTCCGGGATCGCATCCGGGACCCCGAACAACCTTCGGTCACCGACATACATAACTTAACAATACCAAATCGTCACCGAACGTTAAGTGTGTAGACCCTGCGGGTTCGAGAACTATGCAGACATGACCGAGACACCTCTACGGTCAATAACCAATAGTGGAACCTGGATGCCCATATTGGTTCCCACACATTCTATGAAGATCTTTATCGGTCGAACCACGATGTCAAGGATTCAGTTAATCCCGTACTCCGTTCCCTTTGTTCATCGGTATGTTACTTGCCCAAGATTCGATCGTCGGTATCTCCATACCTAGTTCAATCTCGTTACCGGCAAGTCTCTTTACTCGTTATGTAATACAAGATCTCGTGGCTAACCCTTTAGTCACTTTGCTTGCAAGCTTGTTATGATGTTGTATTACCGAGTGGGCCCTGAGATACCTCTCCGTCACACGGAGTAACAAATCCCAGTCTTGATCCATGCCAACTCAACAGACACCCTCGGAGATACCTGTAGAGTACCTTTATAGTCACCCAGTTACGTTGCGACGTTTGATACACACAAGTTACTCCTCCGGTGTCAGTGAGTTGCATGATCTCATGGTCATAGGAACAGATACTTGACATGCAGAAAACAATAGCAATAAACTTGACACGATCATATGCTACGTTCATAGTTTGGGTCTTGTCCATCACATCATTCTCCTAATGATGTGATCCCGTTATCAAATGACAACTCATGTCTATGGCCAGGAAACCTTGACCATCTTTGATCAACGAGCTAGTCCTATAGAGTCTCACTAGGGACACGGTGTTGTCTATATACCCACACATGTAGTTGAGTTTCCAATCAATACAATTCTAGCATGGATAATAAACATTTATCATGAATAAGGAAATATGATAATTACAACTTTATTATTGCCTCTAGGGCATATTTCCAACAGTCTCCCACTTGCACTAGAGTCAATAATCTAGTTCACATCGCCATGTGATTTACATTGTAATGAATCTAACACCCATACAGTCTGTTTATCATGTTTTGCTCGTGGAAGAGGCTTAGTCAACGTGTCTGCCACATTCAGATCAGTGTGTACTTTGCAAATATTTATGTCCTCCTCTTTGATGTAATCGCGGATGGAATTGAAGCGTCGCTTTATGTGTCTGGCCCTCTTGTGAAACCTCGGTTCCTTGGCTAGAGCAACGGCACCAGTGTTGTCACAGAACAGAGTCATTGGGTCCAGTGCACTGGGCACAACTCCAAGATCTGTCATGAACAGCTTCATCCATACACCTTCCTTTGCCGCCTCCGAGGCATCTATGTACTCCGCTTCACATGTAGAATCAGCTACCACGCTTTGTTTGGAACTGCACCTGCTTACCGCTCCTCCATTGAGAATAAATACGTATCCGGTTTGAGACTTAGAGTCATCCAGATAAGTGTCAAAGCTTGCATTGATGTAGCCCTTTACGACGAGCTCTTGATCACCTCCATAAACGAGAAACATTTCCTTAGTTCTTTTCAGGTACTTAAGGATATTCTTGATCGTCGTCCAGTGTTCCACTCCTAGATCACTTTGAAACATTCCGGCCATACTTATGGCAAGGCCGACATCTGGTCTTGTGCACAGCATTGCATACATGATAGAGCCTATGGTAGAAGCATAGGGGATGACACTCATCTTTTCTCTATCCTGTGCAGTCACTGGGCATTGAGTCCTACTCAACTTCACACCTTGTAATACAGGCAAGAACCCCTTCTTGGACTGATCCATTTTGAACTTCTTCAATACTTTATCAAGGTATGTGCTCTGTGAAAGTCCTATTAAGCGTCTTGATCTATCTCTATAGATCTTGATGCCTAATATGAAAGCAGCTTCTCCTAGGTCCTTCATTGAAAAACTCTTGTTCAAATATTCCTTCACGCTTTCCAAAAATTCTACATCGTTTCCAATTAGCAATATGTCATCCACATATAATATTAGAAACGCTATAGAGCTCCCACTCGCTTTCTTGTAAATACAAGCTTCTCCGTAAACTTGTATAAACCCAAACGCTTTGATCACCTCAACAAAGCGAATATTCCAACTCCGAGATGCTTGCACCTGCCCATAAATGGATCGCCGGAGCTTGCAGACTTTGTCAGCATTCTCTGGATCGACAAAACCTTCTGGTTGCATCATATACAACTCTTCCTTAAGGAAACCGTTAAGGAACGCTGTTTTGACATCCATCTGCCAAATTTCATAATCGAAAAATGCAGCTATTGCTAACATGATCCTGACAAACTTAAGCATCGCTACGAGTGAGAAAGTCTCATCGTAGTCAACTCCTTGAACTTGTGAAAAACCCGTTGCCACAAGTCGAGCTTTATAGACGGTGACATTACCATCCGCGTCCGTCTTCTTCTTAAAGATCCATTTATTCCGAATGGCCTTTCGCCCTTCAGGTAATACTTCCAAAGTCCACGCTTTGTTTTCATACATGGACCGTATCTCGGATTTCATGGCCTCTAACCATTTGTCGGAATCCGGGCCTACCATCGCTTCTCCATAGCTCGTAGGTTCATCGTTGTCCAACAACATGACCTCTAAGATAGGGTTACCGTACCATTCAGGAGCAGTACGTGTCCTTGTCGACCTACGAGGTTTGATAGTAACTTGATCTGAAGCTTCATGATCACCATCATCAGCTTCCTCTTCAACTGATGTAGGCTTCACAGAAACATCTTTCTGCGCTGTGCTACTCTCTGGTCGAAGTAAAGGTTCAACAACCTCATCAAGTTCTATCTTCCTCCTACTCAATTCTTTCGAGAGAAACTCCTTCTTGAGAAATGATCCGTTCTTAGCGACAAACACTTTGCCTTCGGATCTGAGATAGAAGGTGTACCCAACTGTCTCCTTTGGGTATCCTATGAATACGCATTTGTCCGCTTTGGGTTCGAGCTTTTCTGGCTGAAGCCTTTTGACATAAGCATCGCAACCCCAAACTTTAAGAAACGACAACTTTGGTTTCTTGCCAAACCACAGTTCATACGTCGTCGTATCAATGGACTTAGATGGTGCCCTATTTAAAGTGAATGCAGCTGTCTCTAACGCATATCCCCAAAATGATAGTGGCAAATCGGCAAGAGACATCATAGAACGCACCATATCTAATAAGGTTCGATTACGACGTTCAGACACACCATTACGCTGTGGTGTTCCAGGTTGCGTCAACTGTGAAACAATTCCACATTGTCTTAAGTGATTGCCAAACTCATAACTCAGATATTCTCCTCCTCGATCAGATCGTAGGAATTTAATCTTCTTGTTACGATGATTCTCAAATTCACTCTAAAATTGCTTGAACTTTTCAAACGTTTCATACTTGTGTTTCATTAAGTAAATATACCCATATCTACTTAAGTCATCGGTGAAGGTGAGAAAATAACGATATCCACCGCGCGCCTCAATGCTCATCGGACCGCACACATCAGTATGTATGATTTCCAACAAGTCACTTGCCCGTTCCATTGTTCCAGAGAACGGGATCTTAGTCATCTTGCCCATGAGGCATGGCTCACATGTGTCAAGTGATTCAAAATCAAGTGACTCCAAAAGTCCATCAGCATGGAGTTTCTTCATGCGTTTTACACCAATATGAACTAAGCGGCAGTGCCACAAGAAAGTGGTACTATCATTATCAACTCTACATCTTTTGGCATCAATATTATGAACATGTGTATCATCATTATCGAGATTCAATAAGAATAAACCCCTTACATTGGGTGCATGACCATAAAAGATATTACTCATATAAATAGAACAACCATTATTCTCTGATTTAAATGAGTAACCGTCTCACATTAAACAAGATCCAGATATAATGTTCATGCTCAACGCAGGCACTAAATAACAATTATTCTGGTTCATCACTAATCCCGATGGTAACCGAAGAGCGAGCGTGTCGACGGCGATCACATCAACCTTGGAACCATTTCCCACGTGCATCGTCACTTCGTCCTTTGCCAGCCTCCGTTTATTCCGTAGTTCCTGCTTTGAGTTGCAAATGTGAGCAACCGAACCGGTACCAAATACCCAGGCACTGCAACGAGAGTTGGTTAGGTACACATCAATAACATGTATATCATATATAACTTGTTTGGTGTTGGCCGTCTTCTTGTCGGCCAGATACTTGGGGCAATTCCGCTTCCAGTGGCCAGTACCCTTGCAATGAAAGCACTCAGTTTCTGGCTTGGGTCCAGCCTTGGGTTTCTTCATGGGAGGGGCAATTGCTTTGCCACTCTTCTTAGAGTTACCCTTCTTGCCCTTGCCATTCATCTTGAAACTAGTGGTTTTATTGACCATCAACACCTGATGCTCCTTCTGAATTTCTGACTCAGCGACTTTCAGCATCGCAAACAGCTCGGCGACTGACTTGTTCATCCCTTGCATGTTATGGTTCAACACAAAGCTTTTGTAGCTAGGTGGCAGTGATTGAAGAACTCTGTCAGTGATCGCCTCTGGCGGGAGAGTAATTCCCAACTCAGCCAGACGGTTAGAATACCCAGACATTCTGAGTATGTGCTCACTGACAGACCCGTTCTCCTCCATCTTGCAAGCATAGAACTTATCGGAGGTCTCATACCTCTCGATTCTGGAACATCTCATATGCTCCATGACTTTCAAAACGTCTTTGAAGTCCCGGTTCTAAGCCATACAACATTGCACACTGAACTATTGAGTAGTCATCAGAACGCGCCTGCCAGGCGTTCGCAACGTCTGCAGACGATACTGGAGCGGGTGGCGCACCGAGCGGTGCATCAAGGACATAAGCCTTTTGGGAAGCCATGAGGATAATCCTCAGATTACGGGCCGAGTCTACAAAGTTAGTTCCATCATCTTTCGGCTTGGCTTTCTCTAGGAACGCATTGAAATTCAGGGGAGCTACTGCGCGAGCCATTGATCTACAACATAAATTTTTGCAAAGATTACTTAGACTATGGTTCAAGATAATGAGTTTAGTTAATCATATTACTTAAAAACTCCCACTCAAATTGACATCCCTCCAGTCATTCGAGTGCTACATGATCCAAATTCACCAACCCAAGTCCGATCATCACGTGAGATGAGGTGGTTTCAATGGTGAACATCTCCATGTTGATTATATCTACTATATGTCTCATGTTCGACCTTTCGGTCTCTTGTGTTCAGAGGCCATGTCTGTACATGCTAGGCTCGTCAAGTTTAACCCGAGTGTTCCGCATGTGCAAAACTGGCTTGTACCCGTTGTATGCGAACGTAGAGTCTATCACACCCGATCATCACGTCGTGTCTCGAAACGACGAACTTTCGCAACGGTTCACACTCGGGGAGAACACAATTTTATCTTGAAATTTTAGTGAGGGATCACCTTATAATGCTACCGTCGTCCTAAGCAAAATAAGATGCATAAAAGGATTAACATCACATGCAAATCATAAGTGACATGATATGGCCATGAACTTGTGCTTTTGATCTCCATCTCCAAAGCACCGGCATGATCTCCATCGTCACCGGCATGACACCATGATCTCCATCATCTTGATCTCCATCAATGTGTCGCCATGAGGTTGTCGCGCCAACTATTGCTTCTACAACTATTGCTAACTCATAGCGATAAAGTAAAGCAAATGACACAAATTAATTAAAGACAACCCTATGGCTCCTGCCAGTTGCCGTACTCATCGACATGCAAGTCGATATAAACTATTACAAAAAAACATGATCATCTCATACATCACATATATCACGTCATGTCTTTGGCCATATCATATCACAACATACCCTGCAAAAACAAGTTAGACGTCCTCTAATTTGTTGTTGCATGTTTTACGTGGCTGCTATGGGTATCTAGCAAGAACGATTCTTACCTACGCAAAACCACAATGGTGATATACAAGTTGCTATTTCACCTTCTACAAGGACCGCCTTTGTCGAATCCGATTCAACTAAGGTGGGAGAGACAGACACCCGCCAGCCATCTTATGCAACAAAGTTACATGTCAGTCGATGGAACCGGTCTCTCGTACGTGGACGAGTAAGGTTGGTCCGAGCCGCATCATCCCACAATACCGCTGAATCAAGAAAAGACTAAGGAGGGAAGCAATCTGAATATCAACGCCCACAAACTCCTTTGTGTTCTACTCGTGATGTCATCTACGCACAGACCTAGCTCATGATGCCACTGTTGGGGAACGTTGCATGGGAAACAAAAAATTTCCTACGCTTCACCAAGATCAATCTAGGAGATGACCATCTACGAGAGGAGAGATTGTATCCACATACCCTTGTAGATCGCTAAGCGGGAAGCATTAAGAAACGCGGTTGATGTAGTCGAACGTCTTCGTGATCCAAATCGCAATCCGTCCCGCGATCCAATCACGATCTATTGCCAAACGGACGGCACCTCCGCGTTCAGCACACGTACAGCTTGATGACGTTCTCCGCCTCCTTGATCCAGCAAGCGAGGGCGGAGAGGTAGATGAGTGCTCCGGCAGCACGACAGCATGGCGGTGGCGGTGGTGGAGCTGATCCGGCAGAGCTTCGCGAAGCAAAACCGAGACCGATCTAGTGGAGAAACTGATCTAGAGGGAGAGAGAGGGCTGCGCCATGGATTAAGGTGTGTGCAGCCCTCCCTCCCTTCACATATATATAGGGGGAGAGGAGGGGGCCGGCCGCCCTAGGGTTTCCCCTAGGGTTGGTGCGGCGGCCAAGGGGGTTGCCTTGCCACCCAAGGCAAGGGCCGGCGGCCCCCTTTGGCTTGGCCCTCCACCCTCCAGCCGCATGGGCCTTCGTGGGAGGTGCGGCCAGCCCACCAGGGGCTGGTGCGCATCCTCTCACAGCCCATGGAGCTCTCCGAGGCTCGTGGCCCCTTCCGGTGGACCCCCGGAACCCTTCCGGCACCCCCGGTACGCTACCGGTGACGCCCGAACCTTTTCCGGTGACTAACACGGACTCCGAACAACCTTCGGTCACCAACATATGTAACTTAACAATACCTAATCGTCACCGAACGTTAAGTGTGCAGACCCTGCGAGTTCGAGAACTATGCACACATGACCGAGACACCTCAACGGTCAATAACCAATAACGGGACCTGGATTCCCATATTGGTTCCCACAAATTCTACGAAGATCTTTATCGGTCGAACCACGATGTCAAGGATTCAGTTAATCCTGTACTTTGTTCCCTTTGTTCATCGGTATGTTACTTGCCCGAGATTCGATCGTTGGTATCTCCATACCTAGTTCAATCTCATTACCGGCAAGTCTCTTTACTCGTTCCGTACTACAAGATCCCGTGGCTAACCCTTTAGTCACTTTGCTTGCAAGCTCGTTATGATGTTGTATTACCGAGTGGGCCCTGAGATACCTCTCCGTCACACGGAGTAACAAATCCCGGTCCATGCCAACTCAACAGACACCCTCGGAGATACCTGTAGAGTACCTTTATAGTCACCCAATTATGTTGCGACGTTTGATACACACAAGGTACTCCTCCGGTGTCAGTGAGTTGCATGATCTCATGGTCATAGGAACAGATACTTGACATGCAGAAAACAATAGCAATAAACTTGACAGTTGACACGATCATATGCTACGTTCATAGTTTGGGCCTTGTCCATCACATCATTATCCTAATGATGTGATCTCGTTATCAAATGACAACTCATGTCTATGGCCAGGAAACCTTGACCACCTTTGATCAACGATCTAGTCCTATAGAGGCTCACTAGGGACACGGTGTTGTCTATATACCCACACATGTATTTGAGTTTCCAATCAATACAATTCTAGCATGGATAATATACATTTATCATGAACAAGGAAATATGATAATAACAACTTTATTATTGCCTCTAGGGCATATTTCCAACAACTTTCTAGGACGATCTCTTGTATGTTGGTCTTCGAAGAAGTAGAACTGTGTATCACTCTCCACTGCCGAAGTCGAATACATTGTTGTTGGCGCTTGCTGCGCTCAGCTTCTCTGGATGAAGCAGACCCCCAAGGACTATGGCATCAACCTGAAGCATGTTCCTCTCTACTGCGACAATGAGAGTGCGATCAAGATCTCCTACAACCCAGTACAGCACTCAAAGACGAAGGATATATAGATACGACATCATTTTCTTCGGGATCATGTGATGAAAGACGACATCAACATCAAGCATGCTGACACTAAAGATCAGTTGGCTGATATCTTCACGAAGCCTTTGGATGAGAAGAGATTTTGCAAATTGCGGTGTGAGCTAAATATCTTAGAATTCTCAAATGTTATTTGAATGGGAATACATCCTAACACTTATGCATGTTGATGACTTTGATGCACAACACACGAAGTAACGTATGTCTTCAATCTCATGAAGACTTACACTCTAAGTGTGAATATATTAACGAAGAATATGACTACAAAGTGCCACGATAATTGTGCGCCATGTCTGGGTTAAACATTCTTATACGGCGGGTAACGTCACCACCCAACCTGAAGACTTTGCTTTTATCTTCGCCTCTGTCTATGTCTTCAGGAAACCGTGTTTGTCTTCAGAGTAGATTGTTTGTTTCAAACTTTCATACACTTCAAGTTGAATATATTTTGCATGATATATGGATTTATGTCCTCTACAACATTGAGCCTATCGCTATATCTTCGAATTTTACTCTAGGCCAATGTGATCGGACCCACTATCCTTGTCTATTCTAATCTCGTCTTACTCTATTCAACTCCACTCATATGCATTCTACTTGACACGTGTTGATTGTCTTCAATGCATCCTTGTCAGTTGAAGACAAATCCAACCAAACGTTTAAAATTCCAATTTGTTGTCGTTACCGCACTTATCGCAACAACTTCCCACGCCGTCGCTTCCGGTCGTATAGTGGGCTGTCAGACGTGTTGCATGCTCACCACGTGTCCCACTAAGCCGAAGAGTCAGGGGCATATCCGTCCAAAAATATTGGATGTTCCAGTCCTTATAAATACATATCCCCCTGCTCATTAATTACTCTCCCTCGCCACCTCCACCGCTCGAGCTCCCAAACCCTAGCGCCGTCGCTGGATTCCATCGCCGCCGGAGACGAAGCGCTTAGCTGCCGCGACTTCTCCAACGACGTACTCACGCCGACCGCGACCATCTCCATCTCGTCGCCACCGTAGCTGTCTGCCTCCACTGAGTTAGGGTGTGGCAGATCGAACCTCCCGGCCTCTCCGCCTCATCGAGCTGTTCATCGTGTTCTTCACCACGGTAAATAAGTCGCTATTTTTACCATTCGTTTCATCTCAAAAGTTACCGAAAATCTTCGATTGTTGTTTTTCCACCTTTCCTTGAACAACACTCAGATCTTGAACTCAATCTACCTAATGCTTTCACTTTTGGTCTAAATTGGTTTGATTTCTCACTTGTACAAATTCTCGGACTTGTACAAATCTGAAACCACCATATTCTCTATAAAAGTGATGTCTTCGGTAAACGAGGTCAATGTCTTCTAACACTGATTTATCTTCAAAATCTTCTGAGAATGCATATGACCTCTTCTCTTCCCTCGCATCTCTAACTTTTTCACACGTACATGTCCGCAGCAGAATCGCTTGGATCTCATAGTCTGAATTCATTTGCAGACTACTTGCAGATTCATCTGGACTCTTCTGGAGCCTGCTCTCATTTGCGCACACCTGCGAAGCTTTTGCCGAAAGCCAATGGCCACTGAAAAATCATGAAAGAAGGGCGGTCGACAAAGGCGTCTGAACACTGCCAAAGATCTTCCTCCAGAGCTCTATGAACGGTACAAGTGTGATGAAGATGAGACCTATACACAGCGCAAGAATCGAATCCAATGGATTCGAAGATATTGGGTGGAAAAGTGGTTCAACTATCAGTTCGTCATAGATGAGTATGCTGAGAAAAATGATGAGAAGGCACCATGGAGAGATATCATCTACAAGAATCTTCTGCCGAAGACAGAGGCCAAAGCAAGAAAGATTGGTTTCTCCCCGTGCATGGTCCGGCCTCCAATGCCAAGAAATCCGCATCCATCCAGCATTCGTGGATGCCCAGAACCTGAAGAGTCTGAAGAAGGAGATGAAGATCATCCTCCTGTTCCTGATCCGAAGCCTAAGAAGAAGGCAAAGGCTTCGAAGCCTAAAGCTTCAAAGGCTTCCAAGCCTACTGACTCAACACCTCAAGCTTCTCGATCACCCTCAGTTGATCCAGAAGACCCTGAGGAAGAATCTCGTCTGCACAGGCGAATGAAAAGGAAAGCTGCTGCTGCTAGGGGACCAAGGCCCTCTGTCTCTTTGATGGATGCTGCCAATATGATAGAACTATCAGATGATGAGTTTGATGATGAAGCGTTGGCAAAGCTTATCCAGCAGAAAGAAGAGGAAGCCAAACGTCTTGAAGACTTACCTCTGGTTGATCCATACATTCTCGATCACTTCATTGATGAGTGGTTTGCTGATCCCTCCCTCGCCATCGACGCCCTCCAGCTTCCCATTGGACTGAGTGTCACCTTCCAAGGGCTGGTGAATGAGGAGCTCACCGTGGCTCAGAAGGTCATACAGCAAAAGGCTAAGATTAGCCATGAGAAGAATGTCTTCAAGGCCAACGTCCACAAGCTAAATGCTGATGAGATTCATGGATATCAGCTTATGATGAAAGACCTCAAGGCTGAGTTTGACAAGCGATGTGAAGCTGTCAAAGGCGCCCTTGTGCGTCTCAAGAAGAAAGCAGCAACCATGGTCCAAGCACACAACGACATGCTGAAGAGAAAAGCTCTTGTACAGCCTCCCCTTGATCCAAGGATCATTGAGAGATCCAAACAGGCTTCAATGTCTTCGAGCCAAACCGCCCCCTCAAGATCAGAGTCTCGAGGCATTGTCTTCCCCACTGGCTTCTCTGGCTCAAGGTCACCTCCTCCTTCCTCTGTTGTATCCAGCAAGAAGACAAAGAAGTCCGAAGCTGATGCCCGCAAACGCAAGAGAGCTCAGCCCACTAAAGTCCAACATACGGCTCAGCCGAAGCCAAAGAAACCCAAGTCTTCATGACCTGCGCAAGTTTTGACTGTCACACCACCTACACCACCGCTTGCTCCAGAGGAACCCCTGTGTGTGACGCCTATCTCAGTGGCCCCACTAGCAAATGCAAATACTGATAGGCAAGTCATTGTGCATGAGCCTGCTCCCATAGAGGCTCAGACCACTGAAGACATTCCAGCTCCCAACCCCAATGTAGCTGAAGACATTGTTCATGAAGACAATGTTGTGCCAGATCCGGTGCCTCAAATTGATGCACCAATGGTATCATCGCCCCAACAAGCAAGTGAGTACGTGGATATTGGCACTCCAATCAGGCCCGAAATTCCTGAAGCTGATCCCGGTACTCCCTCACCACCGTTCTTCCCCCCTGCACCAAGATCTCCTGAATCGCCATTCGTCGCCAAGGAAATAGAACCTACTGCTCGTGCGTCGCCTCTCAGAAGGCTTCGCCGTGGACCAAGATCTGCGATGGCTTCAATGCATAGCATCCCTGAAGATGAAGCTCATGTCTCACCAACTGCACCAGTTGATGAAGTGCTCATGATTGAGGATATTCCTAGAGATCACACTGAACATGAAGCCAAAGCTGCTGAAGACATTGCAGTAGACAACACTGTGGGTGAAGTCAATGCCCCTGATGGTCCTCCTGTCCCTGCCACACCATCGACCGACGACAATGCTGAAAATATCGTCATGGCTCGCAATAGGCAAGGAGAGATGGTCCCTACAAGATGGCCCAGGCTTGTTGCTCCATCAAGGATGGGGACTCAGTATGAATTCAACATCCATCGCTGTCCAAGTGTTATGAATCCAATGCCTAGACTTCCAAGTCTTCGCCAGTCCGGCCCTACAAGACCATTGGTCTTTGAAGTCAGAAGCTTCAGATTGAACAACACCTTTCCTGACTCAGACTGCAATCCATACGACTGTCCAAAGATACAATCTGACAGATTTTGGAGTGCTCCACAACGTCAGTATTACATGTGTGTGCTCTATGGACAAAACATGATCTTTCCCCACAAGCATCTCAGCTTTGAAGCTATGAAAGATCTTCCCTGTTTTGATCAAGCACTGGATTGTCTTCGGGATGTTGGACTGTTGCTATTTTGCACTGACCATGAAGGCTGGAATGAGGAACTCATCCTCCAGTTCTATGCAACTCTCCACATCTCTGGTTTTGGCAGAGACTTGAACACTTGGAAGATGGATTTCATGATCCGTGATGAGCACATCACTGCCTCTGCATTGGACTTCTTTCCTGCTACACCTCTTGCTGCCTCAGGAGAAGACTTAGATCCTCGATCTGAAGCCTATGCTGCTGCCACTCGAAGCATTTTTCAAATGCCAGAGCCCAATATGACTGAGATGCTCACTTTGATGAAGCCCTTGGCTCCAGATGCAGATTTGCCCACGTCATTCTTTGTTGATGATCTTCAGTATCTGCCAAGGACTATCTATCATATTCTTCGGCATACAACCTGGCCAATAAAAGGGCATAACTCAACTCGCAAGATTGAAGGGGCTCTGAAGACATTGGTCTACAACACTGTCTATGGCATCAGGTTTAATATTCAAGATTTATTCCTTCGCAACCTCGCAGCAAATGGCATCAATCTCTTTGAGCCAAAGATATATGCCCCATGGATTATGCGCTTCATTAAGTACAGAACCAGCATCAGCTTTCTGCCCTCTGCTCGCAATCATGGCATTTATCTTCCTGACATAGAAATTGTCCAAGCAGATCTCTACCCCTCCAAAGGCAAGAACCCCATCGTGGAAGGCACCAGTGGCACTGTTGAAGATGAAGGTCTTCGCCTTCCGTCTGATCTCACAAGGGCAAGACTGGTTGGCTCATCTCGCCAACCTAGACCAAGTGCCACTGCTACTGAAGCCACTGCTAGCACTCTGCCTCGCCAAAGACTGCCAAGAAGAGAGCGTGCCCTCACTGATCGAGAACTTCTCGTTTCTCTAATTCAGAAGCAGGATCGGCAACACGAGTGGTCGCGAAGACAAATGCATTCCATGGTTCAAGACATCAATCGCATTCGCAATCTCACCACCAAGAATGCCTTTGTGGCCTATGAAACCAGTTGTCACTCATGGAAGACTTTGACCATGATGGCTCTTGAGGAAGATCTTCGAGAGGATAGCTTCAACCAACGCTACAAATTTGGTGCACCACCTCCCAGCACGGAGAAATGACGCAAGACTCCATCGCTCGAAGACAATGATTTCTCCTCGTCGGCACCTTCCATCAACGTCAGGCTTGCAGATGAAGCTGATGATGCGACCTCTCTGCCTCCATCGACTCGGCACTGCACCAAGCTCATCTACACCAACGAACCATGACCCTGCTGCACCGTCGACCTCAACTCATGCTGGGGACACGTAGTGCTCGATGTCTTCATCCCTTTTTGGTCATGCAATGACAAAGGGGGAGAAGCAATGGGTGATAGTCTTCAAACGGGTCTATCGATATGGGCTGGGTTCTGCTACTTTTGTTAGGTTTACAACTCTTGTTCTGAACATTTGCTATTTGGGTTGTAAAACTTAAGTCCTGATGGACGTCTGCACACTTTATGTTTATCGTACTTTTGGCGCAACTTTAAGTTTTATCATATGCACCCGAAGCCATACTGCAGACGCCCATTTTTCATTATGCATTTCATTATCTTCGAAATATCATTTAAATGCATAGTGATTGGATTACAAGATATAGGGGGATATCTCCACAAACTCTAACCTCCTATGTGCTTTTGCATTCCAAGCAAAATCTTCATAAGCACATCTTCAGGGGGAGCTCTCTATATCTTGCAATCATAATCTCCAAGTCTTTGTCTTCACATATTTTTATCCCCGTTGAAAACTTCAACCAGTTTGTCATCAATCACCAAAAAGGGGGGAGATTGTAAGTGCATCTAGTGCCACCCTTGTTTGGTTTTGGAGTATTGAAGACAAACGTGGTTGAGGGACTAATGTGTTTGTGAGAGTTCACAGGTTAACACAGATAGAAGTCCCTGGAGATTCGGTCTAACCGTCGAAGATGACCCCTAAAAATGTCTGAAGACATTGATGATGGCCGAAGCCATTGGTGGTACGCGAAGATAACCGCTTGAAGATAATGAAATGCGAAGACGAAGTCTTTTGGTAGTTTTGTTTCTTCTTTCCTGAGTCATAGGAACCACCGTACTGTTAAGTGGGGTCGATGTGATTGAAGTCAGACGCTGACGTGATGCTCAACCCATACCTATGTCTTCGAGTGAAGACAATGAGAGGAAATCTCTTCCAGAGCTGGTTGAGTCAGCTTTACTTGTAGCCCAAGTAAAGTTGTCGCGTGTGTTTGAAATCCGACCATTGTGACACGTGTCGGTTGGCCATTGACCCAGGGTCATTTTGGTCATATCAGGTCGGGTTGCCTGTTGGCTATAAATAGCTCCCCCCCTCCACCATAAGTGGGTGGCTGCTCAGAGAGAGATACGACTGTTGTCGTTTTGGAGCAACCTGCCTCGAAGACATTGAGAGAGAGAAATATCATGAGAGGATAAACCTAAACACCTAGAGCTAGAGTGTTTGAGCATCACCGAAGTCATTCTATTCTGAGTGAACTGAAGACTTATTACACTTGAAGACTGTGATCTTCCAAACGGTTAGGCGTCTGGGTCTAGAGCATCCAAGAGTCATTGTGGATTGCCGGGTGACCAAGTTTGTATGGGTTTCGGAAGTCTCCCCTGAAGACTTACCCGAGTGATTGGGCGTTGTCTAAGTGACTTCAGCTCAAGGGGAACAAGGTGAAGACGAGGTCTTCTGAGTTGAATCTCAGCCTCCCCAACCAGACGTACAGTTGTCACAACAACTGGAACTGGTCCAACAAATCATGTGTCTTCACCAAGCTACTGGTTCTATCCTTCACTCTTTTACATTCTATTCTGAACTGTGAAGCCATTGCTTGAATACTACTGTTTGAAGACATACCCCGAAGACATTCATGTCTGCTGTTTATCTTCATATTGTCTAAGCTTGTCTTCGACTCATCTTAGTGTGTACGATGATAATGCTCAACTTGCTTGTATGCCTTCATTGTATTGCATGCCTTGCTTAGATCCTTGATATCTATCCCTACCTGATCCTGTTTCGCTTCCACATATTTCGAATACATTCATTGTTTTGAAGCCTTTTATAAAAATCGCCTATTCACCCCCCCCCCTCTAGTCGATAACTAGCACTTTCAAAAAGCAACGACAGCAAATAAATCAACGAGCGGAGTATAAGGCATGAACAACTATAGCGAAATCATTACAAGATATGAAATAAACACCAACGACTAAGTCGATTTCTTCCTCAACAATGTGTTCAAGAAAGGATAAACATCCTCACACTGTCGTTACCACGTCTAGTCATAGATGGCCAAGACAAGGATTTTTTATCCAGGTTGCCGAGACCAACCAATGAAGACCAGTTTATCAACAATAAGTAACTTTTCAACGAGGAAAGACAAAACAAGCTTGTCGTTGTTGAGACCGACCAATAAAAACAAGAACAAAGAGTTTTCACACTAAGCACATACGAAGTCGTTTCACTCTATTTTTTAATCACTTGCTTATGGCTCATAAACTTTTTTAAACAATTACCATTATTGTTAATCATATTAATAGGTAATGTTATCTTGATTCGAAATAAGAAATAAAATAGCATTAAGTAGAAGTAACAAAATCTAACAGTTTGCAAGTATAAACTTTTTTTAGGGGAAGAATAAACTTTATGAAGGACAAAAAATAAATAGCTTGATACATACAAGAAATGAACTTTATGAAGTTACTTAGACATTGAGTTAGCTAACAACATTAGTGCTAGCATATACTCCACTTGTATTGTAGTAGTAGTACCAAGAAAGCTACTACTGTGGTAATTTATTTTTGAACTCCTACTAGCAAGTAGTCAGCCAATGGGGCTCCGAAACCTGGCACGCCGCAACCAACTGGAAGTTGACAAGTGGCGCGAATCCAACAAAGCTACTGCACCTTTCCCACTTGACATGCACGCCAGATTAGGATCGAGAAGGTACAGAACTAGGGCGATTATTAGACTAACAGAGTGTTAGCCAGGCGCCGGATCTGCTGGTGATTTTACTTATTCTTCATGCCACTCATGAATGCACGAGCCTACCCAGCCTAGGATCTAAAATAAAAGCGCGGGCTTTTAAGCCATTGTTTATTCCTAATCCCCTCTCGTGGCCGCTTCTTCTCCGGCAAACCACCCCACGCCTCCTCCTCTTTTACCATCTCATCTCACAAGGGAAAAAGACATAAGCTTTGCCGACCAATTCAGGGAGAAAAGGCCGGGGGGACGTCTAAATCACCAGCGGATTTGCATTTTCGGCTCTCGGGTGCATCTGCACCCGCGCTCACGAAAAAATCAAAACAAATACTAGAAAAATTCAAAAAATTCCAATTGTTTTTTGTGTGGTACATATTTTGATGCGTGAGGTCCGCTCCAAATTTCAACTTATTTGGACATCTGAGCAGCTCTTAGCAAAAAAGACAAATCGGATCTGCCGAGATTTGCTCGGATGTCCAAATAAGTTGAAATTTGGAGCGGACCTCACGCATCAAAATATGTACCACTCAAAAAAAATTGGATTTTTTTGAATTTTTCTAGTATTTGTTTTTATTTTTTTCGTCAGCGGGAGCAGATGAGCCTGGTGCAGAGTTGAGTTTTTCGGACATGTTCCCCTTACCCATTAGAATTGACTAACACCTAGTTAACTTAGGTGCTAATTAGTCTAGTTTTCATGGGGTATTAGTAAAATATTGTCCTAATGTGTTGGCCCCAATGCTTGCACACCTTGCTGGTGGTATGGGTAAATCAAGTGGGAGTACGAGAATACGCATCTCAAGCTTTTGGATATTGTTCTTTTCACCAAGGAGCCATCTTTTGATCTTTGTCTCTCCTATACGGGCAGCTGCCACTTGTCAACTTTATTTCCTCCCTATAGAGATCCATGAGCCGCACGATCCATCCTCACTAGCTAGGGGCATCAGTGTCATTTTACACGGAGTAACACACAGTTTATCCCAAGAATCTTTGCTTTAGCCGTGGGCGCTGTCATGCCTGCCTCATCTTTTCAAGCAATTTGAACCATCCGAGCCAAGCAATTTGAACCATCCGAGCATCTACAGCCGGACTTAGCAAATACGATCCCTTAAACGTCCTCGGACGCGTCCGGTCAGTGATCGGGCGTGTTCCCTATTTATTCGTTCGCGCAGCCACACTTTTCATTTTCTTCCTTATATATTCGGTCATTTGCACGTGATTGGTAGAGAGGAAAAGAGAAAAAAAAGAATGAATAAAGAAAAATAAAATGTGGTCCAGGCTAGGTTCGCGTCCTACGTGGCGGACTGATCGGGCGCGTCCGCGAGCCTTCATATCATCCCTATATTTGAGATGGATATGAGGGTTCGCGGACAGCCCGGACGTATAGGGATGATATGATGGGTCCAATTGGGTCATTTTTTTCCTTCTTTCTCCTGTTCGGTCACTGACCGGACGCGTCCGCGGGCGTATGAGAGGTCGTTTGAGGCGTCCGGTTATAGATGCTCTAATGCAGCAAACCCGGACAGCCCGTGCCCTCACCTGTCTGCCTCCAAAGAGGAGGAGGTGGTGGCAAATGGCAGATCCGATAGCTCCGGCAGTGAGCAGTCCTGACTGGATTTATATTGTGTCTTCGATCGCTACTTCCGCAACAAAAACTGTAAAGGCAAGGACAAGGACAAGAGCGGCCGTGGATGAACTTTCTCCTTAGTCATATTTCATATCTAGTAGAAGATGCCAATTTTTGGTAGTCCTATGGCAATGTATGAACCCCCTATGTTATGTGTGTCGATCTAGATGAATTGTATATGCCGTTTTTACGTTGCACGAAGGTTGTATGGAATTGAGGGTTTTGGAATGAGGAGCACAATTGTGCACACGAATATTTGAGAGGTTTGCACAATATTTGAGAGATGACTAGGCATTGTCCGTGGACGTGTTCAAACGTGTCTGCAGACATATAGTGTCCAGAATTTGTGAACGATGGATGTAAATGGTCTTAGGTCTTCCTTTTTCCATTGATCTAGCTACAAGTCAAATTTGACATGCTCTCTAGATTGGAGCCTCGGAACAGGGCTTGTAATAATAATATTTTAGGACATCTCCCATGCGGATCATCGAAACACTCACAAACGTTGGGATCGATGTGTTCGGACGCATTTTGCCATCCAACATAATATCCCATTGGTTCACGGGCCAGTCTAGTTGTCCAAAACCTTGCAAATTGGACAAAAAACTCCGGGGACTTTGTGAGTGTCCGAACCACCGTCGCGTACACGTCTGACACCCTGGTTCCACCCAAGAACCCCTATGTTAGAAAACCCTCTCCGTGTGAAACGGTTACCATGCATTCATGCCGGTCAGCGGCGCTCAAGAGCGGATGTGAAACCACGACATTAATACCGGTTAGAGAGACACATCTGGACGATTGGGTGGCGTCACATCAATGTTGGTGCGACGACCGAGAGGCCTGCTCCGGCTAGTGCGCCCCATTGAAGCCGATTTCTCATCCCTTTTCCTGGTCATGCCTATTTAAGTCCGGTTCCGGCGCCGTTCACAGCACACAGTAGCACTTGTCTCTACTCACAACCTCACCAATCCTCTCCGCTCCCGCGCCATCCACACCACACCACACCACATCATACACACCATGTCGAAGTCATGGTTCTCCACGCCAGCCGATGGCGGCTCCTTATCTCCTTCAGATCTGGATCTTGGCGCCGCCGTTGTTGTTCTCTAAGGCCCTTGACCTCCATAATTGCCGCCTCGTCCGAGAAGGAGAAGACACCTCCTAGCAGAGGCGGGAACGATGGACGAGCGGTACTCGCGGAAAATCGAGCTCATGATCGAGCGGTCGGTGCACTACCGTGGTCTTTCGCCGCTAGCCGCATGAAGGAGGAGCTAGCGTCTTCGGCGTGTGAAGGTGGAGCTAGTGTCCCTGTGCACAACTGTGGCGTCCAATTGGAGGTTGTGTGAAGGAGGAGCCAACATCGTCGCCTCACAAGCGGTAACGTCCGCATCAACCACCCGACGATGTTGCCGCGCCGCATATGGTGCAACAAGACCATGAATGAGGAGGTGTTGCCGACCATCGTGAAGGCGTGTTGACGCCTCCTCTAGTACCTCGGCGGACACAGCGACTTCTCGTGTCGCGGAGCATTGTGGCGGCCAGAGAGGCGACGCAGAGGGAGTGGCGCGCAACTCCGCGTTCACGATGTCCGATGAGGCGTCGACCTAGGTTCGCGCTCACCCCGACCACACGGAGGCTTGGGCTCGCGACCGATCGATGACCACCGCGAAGGCGATCGCACGACGCCTACGCTGCCTCGACGTGGAGCTTGCAAAGATCGGCGATGAGTGGTCTCTCGGCGAGACCGACATCGCTGCCACCGATAGGGGCAAGGGCAAGGCTCCCCGACCAGGGTCGGCTTTGGCCACGACGACCCTCCACACGGTGTAGGAGGAAGCAGAGTGGCTACTCCGCGAGCGCCAGGTGGCAGATGGGCAGGGTTGTCGCCCAACCCCCCTCCCCCACCCCGCGCACTTCTGCCGCTGGAGAGACCACTCCGACGATGATGGCATGGACGACGACAGAGGTGCTGCCGGCCAACCTGACCGTGCGTACAAGGTAACCGTCTGCTACAAGCTAGTTTATTTAGTTTTAGGTTTTATTGGTTGAACAGACGAAATATCGTCCGATTTGTGTAAAATATACCGAAAGTATGTCCATTTGAATTAAGTTCATCGTGTTTGCATGAATTACGTTCGAATTAGTTTGAACCGTGGGCGGAGGTTTGCAGAAAGCCTTGGATGGTCAACTTCTGTATCATTATCCACCGACGTGTCTAAGCGAGTCTGTGAACGGATAGTGTGTTCGTTTTAGGGGTCCATGTTGGGCATGCCCTTACTCCCTATATCTTGCAAATTGATAGAAAGTGCTTGGAGATTCGGGACATGGCCCTCTTTACAAGAAAAGGAAAAGTGGTGCAGCTAGTACCATGCATGCACATAAACTTTCACCTCTCTAATTTGTTCGGTAAACAAATGGAAAGAGGACCTAACCTCACCTGAAACAATATCTTATACTCCTTTTCTTTTTCGGGTGCAACAATATCTTATACTCCAAGTGGCAGTAGTATACTACTACAGTACACAAGTAACCGACTATGGCTTTATGATCTCGCTCACAATTGTCAAGTACATCGAAATTGCCAAATGGAGGTCGAATTTGAAAACTCCAAAATTCAAACTTTTCAGTTTCAAAAAATTCTGAAAAAATACACATATACCTAGAGAAATAATATATATGTGTGTGTGTGTGTAAATTTTCAGTTTAAAATAAGCTACACAAAAAAGACAAATTTGTGGCTTTTTCGCATATGCACTATTCCTCCTTAAAGTCCATGATTTTGTATTTTTTGTGGAGCTTGCAATTCAAGGTATTTCATCCCGAAATTTTACTAACACACACATTACATCCTTGTATACATGTGTATTCTTTTTCAGAATTTTTTGAAATTGAAAAGTTTGAGTGTTGATTTTTTTTTTTTTGATATTAAGGCATCCATGGAGCTCGGTCTCCCGAATGACATACTCCAAGTACACGTATTATATATTTTTCCCTTTTGCACGCCAAGCATAAGTTCAGATCCATATATATACCACTAAACCTATAGTGAGTGACAGTGGTAATTAGATGAATCCAAGAATAACTTATCAAGATAGTGAGATTAAATTGAATATGGCTGAGTACATTCTTAAATTAATCTTCAAACTGTGAAGATAATGTACTCTCTCAGTTGGAAAGTTAAAGGGGTTTGTACTTCATATTCTGATTCTAGCTTAGCTAATTCTGAGATAGGCAAGGAATTGGTGCTCTTAGGATAATAGTTTAAATCACCCTGGTCCCCAGCTAACGTGACCAGATACAATCTGAATAACCTGGCCGGCCTTAATACCTCTACAACAACTCTCTTCTTTTGGTCCCATGGAATACACAAAGATCATATTACCTCTGTCCCAAATTGCTTTTCTTAGATTTGTCGAGATACATATGCATCTAACACTACAAAAATATGTCTAGATACATTTGTATCTACACAAATCTAAGACAAGTAATTCAATATGGAGGGAGTATTATTTTGTCATAGTACACTACCAAATATGTAAACAACTTCCTTAGACCTTGGTCCCATGCGAAGACATGAAGCTTACATTATAAAATTTAGAAAAGAGAAGAACATGTTTATATATTTGAAGTTGACCCCGCTTCTCTTCTATAACTAGAATACAAGTTGACCTAACTCCTGCCACCTTTTTTTAATCCACGGCAGTTGACTTCTAGAAAATTCATCTCGCAATAAATACTGCACAATGTGACAAGAAAAGAAGAAGGAAGAGCAAGCAATCTAATATGAGCACAATAATTGACTGTTCATATTTTACTGTCTCTGTGGGGTGGGAGTAATTCATGAAGTAAACAATAATTTTCCCTTCAGCAAGGAACAAAAGCTTTGTAGCCCAATCTTCTCCTTAGGGCAATGATTGGAGCTTGCTGGTGGCAAGTAATGGCTCGATGCAGTTGCTCAGATCGATGAAAGAAAAATGTGTGTGAAAAGAACAGGCAAGCCATGTGCCATGACAACCGCACAAACAAAAGCAAGAGAAATCACGTACCTCTTTCTTCTCCTTCTTCAATTCTAGCTCAGTTGAGGTGAGAGTGAGATGTCAAGACTACTAGCACGCCACGAGCTAGCTGCTCACTGCACTGGACATGAGCTTGGTACTGTACCTTGATGTTCCCTGCGAGCATATGCGAACAATGTGATCTACTGTTATGGAGTTCAGCTTTCGGTTAACAACAGCGTGTGCCTTTTTTTTTATGAAAAATGATAACTGGGAACGTTCCCTCGAACAAAGGTCAAAGTTCGAGGAAACGTTCCCAAAGCCGTCTGACCAAGATTGAACGAATGGCAATTTTTTGCCAAAATGTTTTTTTTTTTGCGCTACATGTCAGTTTTTGCTTTGGAACATGGCAAATCCTACAAAGCTGCCATGACAAGTTTAGCTGATTTGGCATAGCAAGTTCGCCGTTCATTGGGAAAAACGCTCCCAGAAAACGTTCCCTAGATATTGCGGTCTTTTTTTTTACGATAAACCAACAGTGTGCACATAGCTTAAAAAAACAAGCGCACATATGGTTGCAGGTAGTACTGTTTATGACATATTTGCACATGTTAAATATTTGTGAGAGTAAATTTCTTGACTGTTTACATGTGTGTATACTTCCTTTTCGTCAAAAAAAAAAAAAATACAAGTGGGTACACTTGTTTTATAATGTTTCCCAACTTGTAAGTGTGACTTTCACTAAATTTCATAATCACCTCGTGATCATATGTGGTAGTACCATACAACTACCATGTTTTAGAATTTTGGCCCCCAAGCAAACATAGCAAGTTTTATTTCTGCACATCATATAAATAGATCCACATGTAGTACATGGGGTGAGGAAAAGTCGCAACTTGTTTCAGGGGAAAGCAAAGCTTCTCCTTTCAATGATAAGCTGAGAAGATAAAGAAGAAAAGGAGACGGCATATGATTCAAATGATCGATCGCCGCCGCAGTACCATCTATCATGCATGCATGAACATTGTGTCCCTTTTCAAGGGGGTGTGGCCCGAGAGATTCAAGAGAGTAGGGCATGGCAATAATCAACGTTCCAAAAACAATCTTTTGTTTTCAAAAGGATGTCCTACTATAAATTTCCAATACTTATTTATGTGAATTTAAATAAACGTGGGCGCACATTTCACATCGTTGCTACGAGATTAAGCGGTCTCTCAACTGTCGACAGGACCTCTGCTCTAAACATTATTATTTTTAAATAAAATGTTGAAATAGGCTTTCGTCACGCTTTATAAATAAAATAGCCATATCCAAACATGAAGTGCAAGTGCAGAAAAGAAAATAAGAGGTCCGTTGATACAATAGTACAAACATGTTCGAAAGAAAAGAAAAAAGTTGATAGAAGGCTCCATGAAACCAAAGGCTCAACGGCTAGGAGCGAAGCGAGTTGGCGGCCTGCCACAAAGATCATCAATCATGCCGCCTAGCCGATCCTTGTCCAGCTGCCTACAACCGATGGTGAAGCATGCAAATCATCTGGATCTATGGTGAAGCTTGCATTGGTGCAACCCTTGTACGAGCTTTTCATCACCTCTATATACAAGAAACACATCCTTAGTTCTATTCAAGTACTCAAGGATATTTTCTCTGTTACTGGAAGAAAGGTTCATTGGCTTTCATGCCGTCGGCAATTCAACGGAACAACCATTCGGTCGTTCGGAAGCATCGCCGGAACATGCATGGCGGGAAGGTACGACTCGATAGACAGTAGTCGTGCATGGCCTTCGATTCTTTTCCAGTGAAATTTCAAACGACCAACTTGCAACGTCGGACGCTTCCTCATTGTTCCGGTTGCCGCTGTCTATTCAACAACCATCAATACTACCACATCCTCTTTGGCGTCCATAATTTCACTCTCGGACTCCGAACTCGAATCCGACAATGAATCCAAAAAAAAGCTCCACCAATGGATTCATCTACACAAAATATGAATGGTATGTTATCTACACGAATCTATAAACCGCTAAACTAAATCTACTGGAAAAGGTTGGCAAAATTTACCTTCGGGAAGTCGTCAAACACCTTGAGGTCGTGTTGCAGAAGGGGTGGCGTGGTCGGACACGGGCATGTGGCGAAGCGTGTGAGGTCTAGGACCGGCTCAGCAGAGGCGACATGGGCCAAACCGTAGCGGTCCGGACGGCGGAGGTGGCACCAAACGGCGGCTGCACGGGGATGTGGATGGGACGGAAGGGAGCATGCGTCCTGAAATGTCGGTGGCACCACTATTTGTGTGGATGGAGGGTGGGTTATATCTCTTGACGCAATCTCTAAATATCTACAGTCGCGTGCTCAATTTGGAGTGGCCTCTAAAAGATACGCCCATCGAGCATGAGATGATGATTTTGCTAGAGCGTTTTTTTTGTCAAAATCATTGTAATGAAGTTTATTATGGCGATCAAGCCGATATGACAACTCAGCTAGAGTTGTTCTAACTCCACACGTAGTACAGTGCCCCTTAGTTACATGCATCTTGCATGAAAAAAATGGTTATCTTCCTAATTAATCTAGCTTTCACGTAGGATTCATAGGATGGTTTTAATATTTGCATAGACATTGGAGGAGGCCGAGGAGTAGGAGTAGGAGTGTTAGCTAGTGAGCTAGATATGCAAAGATAGTGCTAGCACAATCAAATAGTGCACCACCACATGCATGTCATAGATAAGCGATAGAAGAGGACGACGCCGCTTAGTGGGACGATTGTTTAACAACTAGCCGTTTCAAAGACTCGGGAGTTGCGACAATCGATCCATACCAATTCTGTTTGTCGATTGAATTTGCTCACTACGATCGATCTTCTATTATTATGTGCTAGCTGCTGCCACTAGCACACTGTGTTCTTTAATAGGAATGTCGTTATTGAACTTTACAACAACAAGAGCCAGTTTGAAGCATTGCCTTCCATGTTTGGAGATTTGCTTTGTGAAAATTCTCCATAAATGCTTGCAGATTGATCTAATCTTGGATGGACAACAGATGATGAAATACAAAAAGGACAGGGAGGGTTTATTTGATCAAAGGCAGTGCAGTTTCTTGTAACTTGCTTCAGATATGAACCACTAAATTAATAGACTTACGCGGATCACCTTTGGGTTGGTGAAGCCATTCCTGAATTTAGTGTTTCACTTGGCATTTAAATTGATTTTTCAGCATCTTGCAACTATGACCATACATATTTATGTACTCGAACTCTTTGACAAACAAGGTTAATAGTGGAAGAACTCCCATCATAATAATAACTTGGTAAACTCTTCCATACGTAGTTCGATCTCTACAAGTTCTTGGACATATAATTCAGTAACTATCGTGGATGTTTCATACAATGCCAATTGTTTTAGGGAAATATAATTCTCTCCGTCCCTTCATCCATGTCTGATTACTTGTCAGGTAATTCAGGAGGAGAGTAAGAGCTGAGAGAAGCAAAACTAAGCCCCTGCTTGTGCTTGTGCTATGAAGGTTGTCGATGTGTAAGATTGATCCTCCCACGTTCCGCAAGGCGCATGCGGCCCAACTATGGAACAATTGATGAATTGGTTTGTCCATTTTATGAGGTTTTTCAGCTTGTCGTGACATGCTGCCACATTGACCTGCTCGCAATTTGGGTCAAGTACCTCATCGCCATCGCTGCTTTATCATCAAGTGGTTATTTTCCTGGTTGTATTGTTCGACGAAACCATCTACTCCAACAAGTCATCTACCCACACCACACCATCTTGCGATGAATCCGATCTCGATGCCACGACTAAGATTTCTACAATTACAATCTCAACAATGACTTCATCATGATGGTCTGCATCACACCCTCGGCCAGCATCATGTGTGTGGGAAAAACAGTCGGACGACGCTAAATCGAATCCCTTGGGGCAAAATAAGAACACCACCTACATTCAACCTTAGCAAGAACTTGTTTCAATTGCGCACCATAAGGAATTCGAAGAACCACTTCAAATACAGTATCGGGAAGTACGGCTTGATGAACTTCAATATCGACGGGCTTGCTAGCTAAATGGCAATTGACACATACTTGCTTCTTGTGAGTTTTCATAACTCTGTTGCGCAAAAATGGAAATTATATTGCTGAATTAATATTTGAATATACTTTTTGATGACATTATTTTTGCTCCATATAATATATTTCGTAAAGTATGGTCAAAATATGAAGGGGAATAGTAAACCATGACGGAGGGAGTATCATTTTTTGATAATAACGTGCCTGTAACCTACCATTGTCACGGAAACTCATTCTGCAAGAATTTTTTCTTAAAATTGCAAACTGGTTTCCTAATAATCATTTGTTTTATAACATTCATTCAAAATTACTCCTACTTCTGTTTGTGTGTACGGGTACGGCTAACGTTTTTGACCGAGATGGTGTCCAAGGCCTGGTGACAGAGACGTCATCGGCATTTCTAGTATACGGCTAACGTTTGTTTGTTCCAGTGACGCCGGCAGGGAGCGGAGAGAGGCCTTGGACGGTTGGACCGGTTGGAGGCCAGGGCGTCGTCGCTGTGATGAAGGTCTGACAGCGAGCGAGCGAGCCAGGCAGTTGCCATCGGACATGGATTGACGGATGGATGGACATGGATCCGTCACGCGCATGTGTGCGTAATACGTGCCGATTCGATGCGACGCGCTACTACGGCGGCGGCCGGGTAGCCAGCCGACTAGCCCGATGACGCTGCGGCGCGGCGCGAGAGTGATGGGCTACTCGCTACTGGTGTGGCCGATAGAATGATCCGCCTCGTTCCGCACCCCTCACCTCCCTCCTCCCTCCTCCCTCCTCCTCTACCCTCTCTCTCACACACCCACTTAAAATCGGGAGACCTTTCCCTCCCTCCCTCCCTCCATCGTCTCGTCCTACTCACACTCCACCTCCCCTTTCTCCCTCTCCCTCCCTCACCGCGCCGTGCTCCCTCCACTCCGCTCCGCTCCGCTCCATCGCCCCAGGCCCAGGGCGCACACGGGATCGCGCGCAGATCTGCGCCTCACCTCCCCACGCGCTCGCCTCCCACTCCCCGCCTCCCCGCGCCGGGCGGCCTGGCTTAATTTCGCTACCAATGCGCTCTGGGTAGGGCATGAGAGGCACTGGCGGCGGCTTGCCGGCGGACCAATTTACATCCGGATGGACCTCAGCGTCGCCGCCGCCGTCGAGCTCGGCAAGCGGGGCCGCACCGAGGACCAGGACCAGGACCAAGGCCACGGGGATGCCAAGCGGCTGGCGCTCGTGCCGTGGCCGCCGCACCAGCAGCACCCCGCCTCGCGGATCTACCGCGTCTCGCGCGGCTCCGGCGGCAAGGACCGCCACAGCAAGGTCTACACGGCCAAGGGCATCCGCGACCGCCGCGTCCGCCTCTCCGTCGCCACCGCCATCCAGTTCTACGACCTGCAGGATCGCCTTGGCTACGACCAGCCCAGCAAGGCCGTCGAGTGGCTCATCAAGGCAGCCGCCGCCGCAATCGACAAGCTCCCCGAGCTCGACGCCGCCGCCTTCCCCAACCACCCGGCCTCAGCCAACAAACAGTCTTCTGCTCTTCAACCGGAGGCCGACGGCTCGCAGCCCCAGCAACAGCAGCTCACCAGATCGGGCTGCAGCAGCACGTCCGAGACCAGCAAGGGCTCCGTCCTCTCGCTCTCTCGCTCCGACAGCCGAGTCAAGGCCAGGGAGCGCGCGCGCGACCGGAGCGCCTCTGTGAAGGACAAGGAGGCCGGAGACGACTCGGCCACCGCTGCCGTGCGCCGCCGCGCCCCCTCGGCGCAGGCGGCTTCCTTCACCGAGCTGCTCACTGGTTTGGCGGCCGCCACCCCAGCTGTTGCTCAGCACAAGCAGCACAACTCGTGGCAGCAGATGACCGCGTCTGCCACCGCGGACTACCTCGGCTTCGCCCAGCCCCGGAAATCCGGGCACGGGATGCTGCACACCTTCGCCTCCCCGGCCCCGCACCTGAGCAACATTGCGCCCGTCGCCATGGCCCCGGCGCAGCACTTCAGCTTATCAGCTGGGGCCGAGCCGCAGACGGAGATGACGCACTTCTCCTTCTCGCAAGACCACTACATGCCCGTCCATGCGGCGGCAGCGTCGGCTCCGGCAGTAGACTACAATCTCAACTTCTCCATGTCCTCGGGTCTTGTGGGTGTCAACAACACCAGGGGGACCCTTCAGTCCAATTTGCAGCCGCACCTCTCCGGCCACCACCACCACCACCACCACCAGCAGCAGCAGCTCCAGAGGCTGTCTACTCCACTGGATGCTCCGCACATACCCTTCTTGTTCAGCCCAGCCGTAGCGGTGGCCTCCCCCACCACAGCGGAGAGCCACTTCGGCGCGGCGGCCGCATTGCAGCTCTGGGAGGGGTTCCGACATGAAGGAGAAGGGCAATAACTGATCAATGGCTGTGCAAATGCAGCGCTTCTTTTGGATGGTAGGTGATGAACTCTCCGAATGCATACGCTTCCTTTGCTTTTTGGCTGCTTGTGTTTTTAGGCCTTTGTTTAAGGGTGGGATGCTTGCCCATTGGCTAATTTGATATGATTATCTCCCCCTTTTGGTTGGTCTCGAGGTGGCCTTGTGCCCCTAAATCCCATAAAACACTCGGCCTGTTCTTGTGCAATTGACGAGTGTCAAAGCTTTAGGGGGAGGGAGCATTAGGCTGAACTTTACTACAGGTGTCAATTCACTACTCACCGGAGAGGGATCTGTTTTGGTGTTCTGTTCCCCCCAACCATTATGTCACAGGAGACAGCCCAATCGGACGGTTTCTGGTTACCCGGCATTGTATTTTTAATGCCTTAAATTGTAGTAAGCCCAGGCTACGTTGTTCTAGTATTGCATGAAGGGGGTCAGCTATATGATCAAATGCACTAATAGAAAATACAGAATGAATAAAATATCTGGATAAGATTTGTCATGTAGTCTAAAAGCATTTCCTGAAGAGCTTTTAATCGTTTAGGTGTACAAGTAGAGGCGCAATCCAGAATTTCTTTCTAGATATTTTATTCTTATTTAGCAGACATTGAAATATTTTCAGCACAGCTGAGTATTCAGCCGTAACAAAAGTGAATTCATGTGCATATCATGGCTGATATTTTCCTTAGAACTGGGTTATAGTACATCTTAAAAGTGAAACTGCCATATTCATTGAACTTCTTATTTATTAAGTGAGATGCTTTGAAACTAACCTGAAGAGTACAACTATATTTCTTTTTGTCCAGAACTTGAAATGTTTGTTTTTGTGCTCAGATCTAGTTTGAAAGCACTATGGCATTTGGAGCATCTACAACCACAATGTCCTAGTTTGACCTCCTATATGTTTGTGGACATATCCGTCCGCAGACCCAATCATCCCTCATTTGTCTGCGTCCGCAGCTGTCTCCCTCATATCCGAATCCTCAAATCCATGCAACCCCATGCAACGTGACCAAAATAGCACGTACATAAATTCAACATAGCATAGTTCATAGATCGAGGGCCACGCGGATTGCGAGCTCCTCGTCCGATTCCGTCGCGGGGGTGTCCCAAACTCCCAATCCATGGGGTCGGCGGCGAACGAGGAGCCGCTGCCGGATCCGGCCAAATTCTGGCAAGGGAAGGGGAGAGGATGGGGAAGTGGAGCGGACGAGGAGACTGTGAGGAGAGTGGAAGCGTCTAGTGGCTAGGGTTTGGTCCGGATGGAGTTTTAGTGGGGTCGGGGGTGCAGAGTGGGCCGGATCCTATGTGGCTGCTGTGTCCGGACTTCCCCATATTCCGCCCCACATATGGGCTGGATATGAAGGGTGCCGGACGTTTTGGCTGCGTTTGAGGGATCCAGTTGAGTGGGTAAATTTGGTCCGGGCGATGTCCGGGTTGTCCACCCGGGTGTTTAGGGGGGGAGTCGGGGGTCCGGCTGCAGATGCTCTCATTTCCCACGTAAGGTACTCCCATGCGATCCATATTAATGGACACACACTTAGTACAACTTTATCGAAGGGAGTAGTTTTTATTGAAGTTGTTTTTGCATAAGAGTTTCATTCAGTGTTCATAGCCTTCTGTTGGTTGAGTATTGCAATATTAGAAACGGGCCATAATGCTAGACAGTCTATGTGTTTTTAAGCCATTGTACTAGATTGCCAGTGGTGGATGGTTAAACAGTTTCTGTGCATTGAAAAGAGCAACATATAGTATGATTCAGCCATAGAAAGGAGGGAAACTACATTGGGAATTTCCTGATCTGTGGTAAATAAGAGATACTCCCTCCGTTAACAAATATACGATGTTCTATTTTTTTTCTGAATCGGATGTTATAGACACGTTTTAGTGTGTTTGTTCACTCATTTCAGTCCATATGTAGTCTATATTGAAATATCCAAAACATCTTATATTTGTGAATGGATGGAGTAGCTTTTTTGGTCTTGTTGCTAGATCTAACTTTTAGGTATTCGCGCAAAATTATCTCAGTGTGTGGTATACATAGACCAATCAATAAGACATTTATCTTATCGAATCACAAACAATACAGCATAATCTTCTCAAACTCTAGCTTTTCAAGACACTACTAACTACAAAAAGTAAATTATTGGTATGAACATGCGGTCAAAACTTGATTACTCTTGCAACGATTCACTGTGAACCTCCAAGTGCTAATCCTGGAGTGCTGAAAATTAATTATGACAAAACCACATTCTGACATAATAGAACATCATTCACACCGTTCATTTTTATGTCACATGATTCATGGAGTCTTACCTCATTTTTGCAGTGCCTTGTTTACATAGTATTATGTAATCAGTCCTCCTATCTGTTAAATAAACCATCATAACTCTTCAGCCTATTGCTTTGTGAAATGTGTCATACTTGTGCTAAAACTCTTAGGTATGGTAAATAAATCCAGAGATATGAGCGATTAGGTCCTAAGCGCTTTTAAAAACCTCTTAAGTGAGCTAGCATAACTTAGTTGTTTACTCCATTCATTCGCCATCAATAGACTTTTGCATTTTACCTCAGATATGTACATAAATAAAACAGTGAACAGTAATAAACATGTCCATAATAATCTTTTGCATCGCTAGTGCGGTAGCGCCTGTTAGCCTTTTGCATTTTACCTCAGATATGTACATAAATAACATACTGAACAGCAACCAACATGTTCATAGTAATCTTTTGCATGGCTAGCGTGGTAGTGCATGTTCTCATTTGAGTAAAGTGAATTTCTCCACCCACCTGTATCTCCTCCCTATACCCTCTTTCCTTTTTACCCACTATAAAAAGTTGTGATCAATATTGACACTGATATTTACAATGCTATAAGATGTACACTTACAAAGTTTGTTGATATGAATATGGCCGTATGTGTTCTGTAGAACACAATCAAATTAGTGTGAATGATATGCCATTCAAACATGCACAATTTGTTATTATGTGTAGGACATGAATCATAACAATTTAGCACATTTTTTTGTACATCTTATAGCATTTCAGAGAACCATGATTTTTTAATTCTTAAATTTTGGGTAGTGGGAAAGGAGAGAATATAGGGAGGAGATACAAGTTGGTGGAGATAAGCATTTCCGCTGGCTGGGTGGCATGGTTGTACTTGTACATATCATTTGAAACGTACAGTTGCATCTAGATTTGTGTAGTTATGTTTTGACAAATGACACACTTACACCAGTGGGAGACTGAGTTTACTGAAAATTGTTCTGAATGATCCATTTAACTTCATAGTTGCAGCTTGGCATTGTTAGAATCTGCTATCAGATTCGTAATGGGATATAGTAGAGGATATCATTGTAAACTGTCAAGATTATTTAGTTGTCATAGAAGCTTCTCGTAACTTGCTTTTTCCTCCAGTTCTGCACCAACTACCATGTTTCACATATGCGTGCTGTACTGCTGTGGTATACATGGAAATGTGATAAATACCACTGCAAATTAATCATGCTATTGTTGGAGTATAATGTCCGGCCCTCTCCCATAGTTTGGACTGATGAGTGAACTGGTTAGGTGCATAAGCTTGCAACCAAGAGGTTCAGGGTTCAAAACCCAGTAAACGCAATAAATAATTGCGGCCTGCCCCTGCTTCCGCTGCCCGCGTCATAGATTCCAAAGGAGCATAGACGTGAGAGGGGGGGGGGGGGGGGGGGGGAGTGTTGGAGTATAGTATAGTGTTCAAGCCCTCTCCCATAGTTCGGATTGTTGGATGGGGGTTGGTTGGAGCATGAATTCAATAGCTATCACAAAAGGTCGAGTTAATCATTTTATAGCAGAGCCCTGATATTTAATGCTCGCCTTTAATGATGCTGTATAAAACTCTAATGGAAGCTAGACCTTTTCTTATTGAATTTGGTTTCCCCTTATTTCTAGAAAAGCTCTCCTCCACCTGGAAACATTCTGAGCATTTAAAATGATCCTACCTAAGGACTTGCTTATCTTGCCTTGAAATTAGGCTTATCAAGAAACTAGGGGTAATTAGCTTAAAGGTGGCTCATTTTCTTAGCTTAGTTAACTACAACTTAAGTCCCATTTCTACATAAGATATGCATAGTGGGTGGGTTGTGACTTGTGATGTTTTAGTTTTGAACTCATAAGATCAGCCTTATTAAGGCAATCAAGCTCTTAGGCCATTTGACCAAAGCATGAACGACTTTGCAGTTGTCTTCATATATCTAATGCTCCCTAAGGTTCTTATATCCAGGACTTTCTAGCTAAGCTGCTTATTGATTTCTGTAGCAATTCTTAGCTTTTCGCTGCCCAAAATGTTCCATGGTTATTTTGCTTGCCACTGATTTATAAACTCAACGAGGTGTACTTGCTGGAACTAGAATCTGTTGTCCCAAAGATCTTTAAAGCTGTTGTTCACCACGTTCCTCTGGTCTCCCAGAACATATTAGACAATATGGTAGTCCAATGCTGTTTTGAAGTATATATTGGCAGTGTGCTGAAAATGGACCTGATAGGTGAGGTTTTATTATCTGTCCTGGTAGAATAATCCAAAGAAGATATGTTTTACTTACCAATATAAATGCCTAACTGTGCTGCTATTGTTATTTTTTTCAATTGATGCTCCTAAAATTGTTTTGGTGCTCTTCAACCAATATTGACGAAATGAGTGTTCTGCTAAAGTAAAAGTCATAGGTGCCTTTGTATGCCTGTCAGTACTGCAGACTATTTGAGTGAAAGATCTTAAAATATATAGCACACGTATGTCCACAGTTGAGATGATGATAGGTGCAAAGGCTTGGTCTTTCATTACATAATTTGCAAACATGTGTTCTTTTGAGCTTACATTGTGTAGCATCTCTACTGTAGATTTATAAGTAGCTTTCTCCTTTATCTGATGGAAATCATAATTGTTTGACAGGAAGTGAAGACGGCCAATCATCGCCCCATATTCCTGTGAGCTCCATCCATTGCTTGAAACTTCCATAAGTCCATTGGGGGATGATTCCCTGCGCTCTTAGAAGCAGACCATCATTTTGACATCTACCATGGTCACCGAAGAACCTCATCATCCTTACTCAGATGATCGTGTGCTTTCTTTTTACTCCATGTTGTTGTATTAATCTTGTTTGTGGTGGTAAGGGTTCCTGAGCAAAAGCTTGCTGGAGTGCCCTTGCCATGCTTTGCATTCTAGAACTTTGTCAACGGATGCACGTGCGCCGCCCTGAATCGGCAGCTCTTTTGACATTGTTGGGATGAGTTATCCCCTGTCAAATTTTCTTGTTCTCCGATGTGTGTTGTGTGACTGAACTCATTGATCCAATCTATAAGATAAACTATGTATGTGGTGTGACCCTCTCTCTATGTTGTGCTGAATACGGTTCGCTAACGAGGTGTAAATGTACTTTGTTTGCAGTGTTTATTTGTATTGTTCAGTGATGTATCTGCAGCAAGTGTGCACTAGCTGAACTTGGTCAACACTGTGTTGCAGCACTGCCGCAGGCTTCTGCTATGTTTACTTCAGTTTCAAGTATGGTTACCATTTGAGTAGCTTGTGAAAATGCAGACGCAAGTTTTGAACAAGACAAATTCTTACTCTTGATTTTCCGCTACCGCATTGCGTTGTTGCTCATGCCTGAGATATTATTGAGGGGCATTTCTATCTTGTTTTTATGCAAATGTAATGTTTTATGTTTATGCAAACTGGATACAAAACTGTGTCTAGTGTCTGGGAAAGAAAGTTTGAATCTTGAGTGAACAGTATATCTAATTTTGGCGTTGTGTGTTTGCTGTCGCAGACTGATGATGATAAAAGCAGGTATGCATTTCTACTCAACCTGCCTTGTAGCATGCCTGCAGAAAACCTAATAGCGTGCCTTGCCGACCCTGCAGGACACCCAACAAAACTCTGAAGTCTATCCTTGCAGAGCTGGAGGCACGGTCAAGACAATCAGCTTTTAACCATTGAGCAGGCTGCAGCTGCAGGCTTATCCATACTTTGGGCAAAACAAATTTTCTCAAGGTAATTTATTTCTATCTTATCACATAAGTTGGCAATAACAAGCAAGAAAGAAAAGATCAAAAGCTTGGTACATATATTTATTCTACTATAACCGATAACGTTAGTATGGTGTTTGTAGTATGTACAGTACACTGCTATCGCTACGGTATCAGTCTTAGGCGCGAGTGGTCCGTTTAACGACTGTCGGAGCTGAACCTATCTGGTATCTGCCTATCTGGGGTGTTCCGTGGAAGGAACACGCCTTGAATTATCTGTCTTCTTTGGAACAGCAACTGCTGAAGTAGGAATATACAACTTCAAATGCTTCAACCAGTGGTTAATCTAGGTCAGAAAGATAGATGTACTGTTCCATCCCAAAGCTCAGGCATACACAAGATGGTCTTAGTTAATCCGCGGATCCTTCCTTGATAGATGAGTGGTAAAGCCTGAAGACATTTGCCTGGCAAGCAGCAAGATACACTTCATGTGAGCATATTTTTTCTTCCACCTAATAGCTATCACTATCTGATTACAGCACAAAATATAAGGATGGGAGCTGGGCTGCTTGTTGAACTCCTTAACAAAATCATAAAATCATTTCATCATACCTCTCTAAAGCCTAAAGGAAGAATCATCTTTGGTAGGGGACTCCGATGCTGGAGATGAGAATGAATCACAAGAAGAGGCCCTAGCATCAATCAACATGGATATCACTTCTCGCATGCTAGGCCTATCCAATGGTGATTCACTGGTGCAGAACAATGCAATCTTCATCACCAGAGTCATTTCTTCCACAACCCTCTTTGAGTTCAGATCGAGTCTGCTGTCAAAAACTTGAGAATTTGGTGTCATGCTGTTCATTGCGCGCCTCACCAAATTCACAAGATCTCCACCTTTCTCAAGAGGCTGAATAGCACATTGCCCAGTCACTAGTTCCAACAAAACAACCCCGAAACTATAGATATCACACTTTTCAGTCACCTTCATGGTGAAAGCATACTCTGCATCACAAGAAGCACATAATTAGAAGCCATAATCTGCATAAGTGTAATTCCCAGTGCAACGGTTCAGTAAATAAATCGAACCTGGGGCAATGTAACCGTATGAACCAGCTACAGCGGACATGGTCCTGCTGTTGGAAATGTCGATGATTTTTGCCAAACCAAAGTCTCCCACATGAGCCCCCATCATCTCATCAAGCAATATGTTATTGGATTTAATGTCACGGTGAATCACCTTTGGCTTGCAATCGCTGTGAAGGTAGTGTAGGCCTTCAGCAGCCCCGAAGGCGATCCGGTACCGGGTGTCCCAGTCCAGGAGGTATGCGTCCTTGGTGCCATGAAGCAACTCTCCAAGGCTACCATTTTCCATGTACTCATACAGTATAAGATTGGAGTCCTGGTTGGAGCAGAAACCATAGAGCTTGACAATGTTGCGGTGCCTGACATTTCCAAGGGTAGTTATCTCGGCTCGGAAGCTTCTGTCGACACTGGAACCTTCTCCTTGACATCTGAGCTTTTTCACGGCAACTCGTCGACCATCAGGCATGACAGCCTTGTAGACTGTGCCAGAAGCACCCCTTCCAATCACAGCACTCTCCGAGAAGCTCCCGGTGGCTTTCAAAAGCTCCTGATAGGTTATCCGCTCCTTAAGAAAGTAGTGAGGACCAGAAAACCCAGTCTTGCGCTCTTCATTTGATACAAGCTTGGGCATGTTGGATTTTAAGAGCCAGCAGACGAGTGCAATCAGCACCAATGAAACCAATATGACGACGATGGAGGCAATGCTGATGACCTTCTCTCTAAGAAACCGCTTCTTGCGCGCTGCTGCTTCACTGCTTGCGTAGGCTGAATTTGAACAAGCTTTTCCTTTGATACCGCAGAGGCCATTGTTCCCAAGGAAGTTACTGCTGTCCAGGTGCTGGAACAGAAGAGTGCTCGGAAGCGACCCAACAAGATTATTGTAAGAAAGGTTGCACTCCATGAGGCTTGACAGTTCAGCGAAGGAGGAAGGAACCTCCCCTTGAAGCTCATTGTTGTTCAAGAAGAGGTATTCCAGCATTCTCAAGTTCCCTAGCTGAGTTGGGATCTCACCGGATAGCATGTTGTAGCTGAGGTTTAGAGCAATCTGGAGGGCATTGAGTTTGCCAAGCTCAACCGGCACAGGACCAGACAGACAGTTGCCTCCCATCTGCAGCTCCGTGAGCCGGGAAAGGCCTCCTAAACTTGCAGGAATGGTGCCATTCAGACTGTTGTCGGATAGCTTGAGCTGCTCCAGGTTCACCAATGTACCGAGCTCCCGAGGAATGAGGCCGATGAAGGAGTTTCTGCTGAGATCAAGCCTCTGTAGCTTTGTACACCTTGCCAGCTCCCGAGGAATCGGTCCAGTGAGCTGGTTGGATGATATATTGAAGGCGACAAGCTCCGTCAGGTTGCCAATGCCAGCAGGGACCTGTCCGACGAAGTAATTCCCGGACAGAATCAGCCTCTCTATGCTCCTGAACTTGCCAACCTCAGGCGGTATCGGACCGGAGAAGCGGTTCTGGTTCATCTCAAGCGCCGACAGGTTCTGCATGGCCGACAGCTCGACGGGCAGGCTCCCCGTTAGCATGTTACCCCCCAGCCGGAGCTGGGTCAGGGTCTTGCAAGCCTTCACTCCCGGAGGGATGTTGCCGATGAGACGGTTTGACCCCAGGCTCAAGAAGATGAGCTTCTGGTACCTGCACAGGTGAGGCGGGATGCTGCCCGTCAACCGGTTGTCAGACAAATCCAGCACCGACAGTGTGCTTCTCGCCCCCAGCAAAGGAGGGATGGCACCATGGATTTGGTTGTCGAACAGCTGCAGGTACTCCAAGCATGGCAGGTTCTGAAACTCCATCGGAATTGCGCCGGTGAGGTTGTTGATGGACAGGTCTATTCTCCTTATGACACCCAGCTTCCCGAGCTCCCGCGGGATGCTGCCTTGCAGGCGGTTCTCGAAGAGGTGGAGCAGCCGGAGCGTCTGTATCTTGCCGAGCTCGCTCGGGATGACTCCTGTCAGTTTGTTCTCTGACAAGTCAATCTCCACGGCACTCTGCAGGCTCCCGAGCTCCTTCGGGATGGTGCCGTCCAGCTGGTTCCGGTAAATGTAGAGCTTCACGAGCATGGGCAGCGCCCCGAGCTCCCTCGGGATGCCGCCGGTGAAGGCGTTGTCGTTCAACGCCAGCATCTGCAGGTTCGTGCAGTTCCCCAGCTCCGGTGGGATCTCGCCGGTCAAGGCGTTCTGCCACAGGATCAATGTGGTGAGGTTCTTGAGCCGGGAGAGCTCGCGGGACAGCGTCCCGGCGAGGTTGTTCTGCGCGAGCCCGAGCACCTCCAGGCTGCTACACTCGCTAATCTCGACCGGGATCGGGCCGGAAAGGTCGTTGAGACCCGCGCGGACGACACGGAGCCGCTGTAGCGTGCGGACGGACGCGGGGATCCCGCCGGTGAGGTTGTTGGTGTAGATGACCAGCTCCTCCAGGGCGGTGAGGTTGCCGATGTCGGCGGGGATCTCGCCGGTGAGCAGGTTCTCGCTGAGGAAGAGCCGGCGGAGGGACGGGAGCGCGCAGAGCTCTGGCGGGATGGCGCTGTGGAGGGAGTTGGTGCTGAGGTCGAGCACCTCCAGCGCGCGGCACGCGGCGAGCCCTGCGGGGACGGGGCCGGACAGCGCGTTCTTGGACACGTTGAGCACGGCGAGCCGCGGGAGCGCGCAGACGGCGGGGGAGAGCGCTCCACCGAGGCCGAGCCCGTGGAGCGTGACGCCGGTCACCTCACGTGCGACGGAGCAGGCAATGCCGGCCCACCCGCACGGGCCGCCGCCGCTCGCCGCATCGTCCCAGGTCGAAAGGCGCCCGTCGACGTCCACCAGCGCGCGCTTGAACTCCCGCAGCGCGGCCGCCTCGGCCGCTCGGCCACTATCCTTTTGCTCCGCCGCTGGCACAGCCGAGCTCACGACGGCAAATAGAAGAATCGAGAGCAAGAAGTGCGCCACGGTAGCCATTGCCGTACGCGAGAAACAAACCCAAACCCAGGAGCTCGGGCCTCGGGCAGCACAGCGAAACACGCACTAGACTAGATTGGCGCCAAGAAACAGAGTGCCATGGATCTCCTTCCCCACCCACTATGCCACCGGGAAACAGCCGGCCATGGGCGAGGTGGGTGGCACTAGTCACTAGTCGCTCCCGCAAGCGCAAATAGCTAGTGAGTGGGAGCTGCAGGGGAGGGAGGCAGTAGGAAGAGGAGTGGAGCTTTAAGGGCGGCGTGCAGGTGCACTGTGCTGTGGGCGCATGGCGATGGCATTGACCACTGGGGCTGGAGCTGGCATTTCCCCGAGCAGGTGGTGCGCGGGGCAGGGCGTGGGGATTGCCCTGGGCCCGGCCGTCAGCGACACAATTGCCTCGCGCTGAACACGATGACGCGTAGACAAGAGAGTAGACTCGTCGCAGTAAAGTAATACGTGTGTTGGTGTGGATTACGGATCGCCCGCTGGCCGAAAGCGCCGTTTTGGTTTGGCAAAAAAGCGGTGTCGTTAACATAAGCACTTTGTGGCTAGGATTACGTGTGTTTTCTCTCACCTTTTTCATTTCTAGCACAAAAGGCTCAGTTAGGGATTGAGATTTTGCATGCACTCCTCTCAACTGTTAGTACGAGCTGGCCTCGTCAAGTTATACAAGCATGCTTTGATGCATATTTTGGTTCGGACGAATTTCAAACAAATCCTAGGAATACAGCAGATGTAATAGCTATTAGTAAAATGGTAAGACAATAATGACATTGATTGGATGCGTGCATCGTAATGCAGAGGCAAAGGGTTATCCCCTTTTAAAAAGAAAACCGAGACTCTTCTGCGATCTCCTCGTTGTATATGCGCACGACGGTCAGGTTCAGTTATTTCAACTGGTGATAACGGTTGAGAGTATCTTTGCGTTTCACGGAATTCACGGAAACCATTTTCTTAAAGTGTTTACTTTTCAATCATGTCTTTGGCCAAGTAGCAAGCTAGGTCATTACCTGTCATTTCATCTCCACAGCTCGCTCGCTAGGTTCATGTGGTGTCGGCTTGAGTTAGATCCACCCCCTAGCCCTAGCCCTAGCTAGCTAGCCAGCAACACATAAAGCCAGCAAAATTTCACATCACATCATATCGCACACTAACCATCAGCATTTCACACCGATCGCATCAGGCAGTGTATATGTAATTTTCGTCTCAACGGCCGGACATCAGGTAATAATAATTAAGCTACGAAATTCAGATTCTCCATGGGAAGGAATCCTGCCGAGTGTCGACAACTTCAGCATATTTTGTATGTTTTTGACCGGGTCAGTCATCTGAAATAACTAAGCGTATGAAAATATGTGCTGACATACCAGCACACATCACTGGTTAGGCCTAGAACTTTTGTACTACCATACCATGCATGCAGATAATTCAACAGCCGGTATATATAGAATCAGTATAGGTCGAGCACGTACGCATGCAGGGTAGGCATCTTGTTTGTTTAGTGAGGTCAATATATATCTAACGTTGTGCATGAATTCGGCCTTCGCAGTCGTCTCCTGTTCGGCCAAATATACCTTGTCTGTACTAGCAAAGAAAGTTAGGCCCTCGGCAACCAAAGGCATATTCTATGTGTGTTCCAGAGTATTTGTGAAGCCTAAATAAAGCTATCGTATCAAGAACAAGAACACAGTGTGATGTTTTCTCCCTCGAGTACGGACGAAATGTCTGATCATATAGCATATCTACGGCGGCAGATAAATTAGGCCAGTAGTGCCTAACAATGTATGGCCATGGATAGAGATGCACAGTGTGCCTAGTTTAAAGTAAAGTAAAATCACGTTCTTTTCGAGAGAAAAATGGCAAAATCATGAAGTGTGCACTGTTTTCCTGCCGAAGCAACGACGGACAATGTTCAATGCAAGTTGCCAAAGAAACCTCATCCTTTGCCTGTTGAATGTTGCCACTGACTATCTCACCGGAGATGTCCACTAGATCAAGATCAGGTGAGTGCCCGGCACTCATCTATCCTCCTCAATTGCGACGAATTATTTTCTCCACTGCGTCTGGCATTTGCACTTCAAATCATGTAACCTCAGAGGCAGCTGTGCATTCAAGCCTTTCTCCAACGCAGGTTACCTCTGGCTTACTTTGTTTCATTTCGGATCGGATCTTAAAATAAAAAAACTAGGCAAAAGATTTGCCATTTTCATTGGATAAGGAAGAAGATTTTAGAATTTATAAGGCCAAAGGGGAATTACAAAGCCTCGCTCTCGCGGCATCAAGTTACGCACATGTTTCGCCCGTGCGATGCCCCACAAACCACACTCCTCTTTAATCTTTATGACAATAACTCCAACCGGCACCGCAATATTTCGAAAGACCCTTGTGTTCTGTTCCTTCCATATCTTCGAGGAAATGAGTAGCATTAGGAAGATGAGCGGTCTCCGAAATTGCCTTCCTAATTGCGTTGATGCTCCACCAGTCTTAACTGAGTCGAAATGACCCCACTCCAGAAGGTCCACATCATGCAGGCCAAGCCAAACCTTGATCATAGTCAAAACTCTAATTGTGTATATGCGAAGGAAGAGTAGACGAGCCACCGATTCTTGGACTTTCTTACAGAGGGGGCAAAGGTTGCAATTAGGCCATCCTCGCCGCTGAAGCTGATCCCTTGTTCAAATCCTATTATTGATAACCAGCCAAGCAAAGAACTGTTTCTGATCGGATCTTTGCAGTGCAGAAATGTCCACGGTGAAATTCTGGGTCCATGCTTAGTTGGAGGCAAGCTTTCTCCAACCCCTTCAATAGGCTGGCGGGCAAGCTTAAGAGCATATATACCGGACGCCTCATAGTCATCGCAAACGCCCTTCTTGAAGGCTTGGCATTTATAAACATATTCAAAACACCATGCTAAACAATCCTAAATTGACATGCATTTAAGAAACCCATATTGACTCTGATGAATGCATTTCAAGATAACCTTCTCAAGGCGGTTGGTAAGAAGTTTAGTTAGGAATTTCAAGCATGTGTTAGTTAAAGATATAGGCATGTAATCATGTAACATTTATGGATTAAGCTTAGTAGGAATGGGTGTAATGAGGGATGAATTTAAACACTCAATATGCACCGTGCCATCAAAGTATCCTTTAACCAAATTCATGAAGTCCATCTTTAGCACAACCCAACATCTCTTAAAAAATCCAGTAAAGTCATCAGGTCCAGGTGCCCTATCCGGGCACATTTACTTGATGACTAGTTCAACATCCCCATCCTAAGGGCATGTTCAGCATCTCCCCAACTCCAATAAATCCACAAGAGTTAAATGCACTTGAGGTGCTAAAAGTTTCATTGGGGTGTCAATTTAGTCCTAACTCTTTCAAAATGCACCTTTAGGTCATAATTCTTTAGTAAGTGGTTCACATGAGATCCTTTTTTCACGAGCACTCGTTGACCTGCCCGCGTGGCGCGTTGACCCACGGCACGTCGACAAAGGGACCAACCGCCAGGCAAGAAAAATACACTAAATGTCCTAAAAGTTTCTATGCAGTGTCACTTTAATCCTACTTCTTTCGAAATGCATGTTTAGGTCCTAATTCTGTAGTAAGTACTTCACCCGAGGTCCTAATTCTATAGTAAGTGGTTCACTCGAGGTCCTTTTTTTACACAATCGCTCGCTGACCTGCTCGGTTGCGCGTTGACCCACGCCATGTCGACTTAGGGTCACTAGCAGATGAGGAACATTGCAAAAAAAAAACTAATTTTTTCGCCGCTATCATCTCGTAGCTGTGTATTTTCTTCTACTCTACCACAATCACTAGATGTAGGCATTGATCTAGTTTGATTTGCACTGTTTCATTAAGTTTCTCAAACCGCTTACTATGATTTGAGGTTAGGTGGTAGGATCTTGTGGAGGAGGCGGCGTCGCCGACGATGCTGCAATGCTCCTCTTCGTCACCCGCTTCCCTGCCGAGGAGCTTGCTATCCCAGCCATGGCGACATTGTGGGCACGAGAGAGAGAGAGAGAGAGAGAGAGAGAGAGAGAGAGAGAGAGAGAGAGAGAGAGAGAGAGAGAGAGAGAATTCTGGTAGGGACTGGGGAATGTCAAGATGGGGGGGTTTACAAGGGGCTCTGTAAAAAAAAGAGCAACCGCAACGGCCTCTAAGTTGACGTAGTGTGGGTCAACACGTCACACAAGCAAATCAACGAGCGATCGTGCAAAAAAGGACCTCGGATTAACCACTTACTATATAAATAGGACTTAACGCGCACTTTGAAAGAATTAGGACTAAAGTGACACCGCCCAAAAACTTTTAGGACCTTGATACTTGTGATCTGCGTTGGGTTTTTCCCCGAAGAGGAGAGGGTGATGCAGCACAGTATAGATAAGTATTTCCCTCAGTGAGAACCAAAGTTAACGAACCAATAGGAGGACCACACAACTCTCGTCTTCAGCGCCTACACACAAAAGAGCAAACACTTGCACCCAACGCGGGCAAGAGGGTTGTTAATCCCCTTGAACTCGTTACTTGCAAGCAAATGAGTAGTGTAGATGATAGTTGATAATTATAAATTGAAAAATAAATAAAAAGTAAATAAATAACAACAAGAAAATAGAGCGTTTGTAAATATATATGTGAATAGACCCGGGTGCCATAATGTTCGCTAGAGGCTTCTCTCTTAAATAAAGTATATTGTGGGTAAACAAATTACTGTTGGGCAATTGATAGAAAAGCGCATAGTTATGCAATATTTATTCACGGCAATGATCATGTGTATATAGGCATCACATCCATAAACAAGTAGACCGATCCTACCTGCATCTACTACTATTACTCCACTTCGAGAGCGCTTCTATGCTTGCCTCTCTAGGTATTAAGTTCATGCAAATAGAGTAATGCTTGGAGAACGATGACATGATGTAGACAAAGTAAACTCAATTAATACGAATGAACCCCATCGTTTTATCCTTAGTGACAACAATACAAATACGTGTCTTGTCCCCTACTTTGTCACTGGGATATAAAGCACCGCAAGATTGAACCCACTACAACGCACCCCTCTCACTGAAGATAAACCAATCTAGTTGGCCAAACTAAACCGATAGATCAGAGAGATTTACGAAGCTATGATGATCATGAAAATAAGAATCAAATAAGTATTCAGAGATGACTCAGATCTTGTATGATAAATAATATGAACATAAACCCACAATTCATCGGATCCCAACAAACACACCGGAAAAGAAGATTACATCGAATAGATCACCGCGAAGATCGCGGTGAACTATGTATTGAAGATCAAAGAGAGAGAAGAAGCCATCTAGGTTAGCTATGGACCCGTAGGTCTGTGGTGGACTACTCACACATCACCATGGGAGCAGAAAGGATGATAAAAAGGCCATCCGTGATCAATCCCCCCTCCGGCAGGGCACCGGAAAAGGGCTCCACATGAGATCGTGGCGGAACAGAGACTTGCGGCGGCGGAAAAAGTGTTTCGGGAGCTCCCTTGGGTTTTTTGGAATATATGTGAATTTATAGGCCAGGGTACGGGGTCAAGAAAGCCGGGGGCGGCCAGAAGCTAACAGGGCGCGACCACCCCCCTGGGCGCACCCTGTTTGCTTGTGGGGCTCCCGTGCGGCCTCCGGTCTTCTCCCAAAGCTTCCAGGTCTTCTTTTGGTCCAGAAAAAATCATAAAAAAATTTCGTGGCAATTGGACTTCGTTTGGTACTATAAACCTGAAAAGCCAAAAACATGCAGAAAAAACATCTGGCACTTGGCAATGGGTTAATAGGTTAGTGCTAAAAAATAATATGAATCAACAAATAAATGCCCAAAAAGTATCCTACAATGATAATATTATAGCATGGAACAATAAAAAATTATAGATACGTTGGAGACGTATCAGCATCTCCAAGCTTAATTCCTGCTCGTCCTCGAGTAGGTAAATGATAAAAACAGAATTTTTGATGTGACATGCTACCCAACATGTAATTTCTTGCATGTATGCTCATTGAAAAACGATGAATTAACAAACATCAACATAGTAATATTTATAAGCATAAGTAACACAATCATCAATCTTTCGAAATATACAATCCTCAAAGAATGTTTACCCTCATCCATTTTATCATATTAGTAAGGCATGACTCCGTCTTCACCACATTAATACAAATGTCAAGCACCACGGTGTCCAAGTCAGGCAATTGGATCGTACTTTTTAACGCGTCAGCTTTTTATTCTTCATGCAATACATGAGCATGAACCATGGACATAGCATATAGGTGGAACCGTGGAATAGAATATGGTGGTAGATATCAAAGGGGTAAAAGTGGAGAAGAAAGTCTCGCATCAACTAGGCGTATCAACGGGCTATGGAGATGCCCATCAATAGATATCAGTGCGAGGAGTAGGGATTGCCATGCAACAGATGCGCTAGAGCTATAAGTGTATGAAAGCTCAAATGAAGCTGAGTGAGTAAGCCCATCATCGGAATATACAAGCCAAGTTCTATAATGAAAAATTCCCACTAGCATATGGAAGTGACAAAACATGAGACTTTCTATATGAATAACATGGTGCTACTTTAAAGCACAAGTGTGGGAAAAGAGGTAGTAGCACTGTCCCTTCTCTCTTTTCTCTCATTTTTTTATTTTTCTTTCTTTTCTCTTTCTTCTTCTTTTTTTATTTCTCCTTTTTTATTTCTTTCTTTTTCTCTTTTTTTCTCTCTTTTTTTCCTCACTGAGATAGTGCCCTAATAATGAAAATCATCACACTTTTATTTACTTACAACTCAATATGAAAAACTATGAAACAATATGACTCAATATGAATGCCTCTGGCAGTGTACCAGGATGTGCAATGATCTAGCATAGCAAAAGATATCAAAAAATGGACAAGCCATGAAAATATCATGGTAGCTATCTTACGATCATGCAAAGCAATATGAAGATGAGTGTACTAGTCATATGATGTGACGGTGGAAGTTGCATGGCAATATATCTCGGAATGGCTATGGAAATGCCATAATAGGTAAGTATGATGGTTGTTTTGAGGAAGATATAAGGAGGCTTATGTGCAAAAGAGCGTATCATGCCACGGGGTTTGGATGCACCAACGAAATTCGCACCGATCCTCAAGATGAGAATGGGCAATGCACGGTACCAGAGAGGCTAGCAAAATATGAGGAGGTGAGAGTGCGTGTGTCCATGGATTCACATTGGTCATAAAGAACTCATATACTTATTGCAAAGTTTTATTAGCTTTCTCGAAGCAAAGTACAACTCGTATGCCCCTAGGGAGGAGGTTGGGAGGAGTTAACCATCGCGCGCCTCCGACTCAAAACAACACTAGGATTTCAACGAGGAATAATAACGCTCACACATCCCCGCCATGCCATAACCAATATTTAGACAAACGAGAAATTAACAACTTTTAATATCGATACTCCTATGGACCGACAACCATGCACTCACACCCTTTCACATTACCACATCAATATTATTAACCCACGATTTCTCTTTTATGTGCTACATGAAGGTTTTGATTATGCACTCCTTGAATACCTATTATTTTTAGACTAGTCTTATAAACCATGCGAATTACCGTCACTATTTATTAACTCTCAGACAAATATAAGTGAAGAACGAGAGAGCAATTATTTCTATAAAATCTATACGCCACCGTGCTCAAAAAGATATGTGACACGTGGCACTGCCCTATTGGCTGGAGGGTGTCCGTGGCTTTCTCAAAACGGCTGATGCCCGAGGCTTAGAGGAAAATGGTTCGACCGTTTAAGTGACTTAATCATGTGCGTTCGTGCATGATCTAATGACTGTGATTTCAATAGAGGACTACAGTTTGGGCTCACCGAAGATTCTTTGCTGAAAATGTCGGGGACGATGACAGACTGCTCGGGTGCAGTGGTTGCCGGTGATGTGCTAGGTCCTGGGCTGCGCGGAGGGCACGACCGGATGCAGCGCGGCTCGGGGAGGTTATCGGTGGTCCTGGATGGGGTTGGGGCGATGGAATCGAGCGACCGGAGCTCGCCGGAGTTGAGCTCGTCTCGGGTGTCGACGGCGTGGAAAACCTAGGTGAAATAGAGTGGACAAAAGGGTCAGGAGGGCGTGCGGGACCGTGGTGATCACGATGGATAGGGTGCGCGTCCAAGAGGATGATGGTGCTCACCAGAGCGATGACAACGGAGGCGCTGAGCTTCGGGCTTCGACGAACGCGGGGTTGCAGCAGGTCTTGGGGGTCGGCGGTGATGTCCAGGAGGATCGCCGTGGAGCAAGGGTTCTTGTGGTGGTTGGCTCCAGCGGTGGCTCCGGTGGCCCAAATTTAGTGGATAGGGTTTCGGTCCAGTGCGGCAATGTCGAGCTCGCAGCGAAGCAGCCTGCCGAGGATGACGAGCGAGAGTGGAGGGATTTGAGAGTGCGAGGGGAGGAGTATTTATGGGATGCTACCGTGGGGCTTGGGGTGGACGGAGTGCGCGAGTTGGTCTGATCATGGGCGCGGGCGTGCTCGGGTCATGAGCGTTTCCGTCGCGCGACGGTTGCGGGAGGTAGGGGGAGCCTGACGCATGGGGTTCACATGTCAATGAGAGAGAGAGAGAGAGAGGGCGAGCGGGCACATGCGGCCTGGCCGGCTGGCTAGGTGGGCCGACCCGGCTAGGTGGCTCGCTGGTCTGCCCCTTTTTTGTTTTATTTTCCATTTTTCTTTTCTATTTTTCTTTCCGCTCTCTATTTGAACTTTTAAATTTGAATTTTCTCCAGAGAGAAAATGTTTTCTTAAAGACCTTGGGTTATTTCTGACCTGGTGAACATTGTCAAAACATTTTTGCTCACCAAAAATAATCACACCTAGTGGGCCTATTTGAATACTTTTGAAATTGTATTTTGATTTTTCCGGTTTATTTTAAATTGAGAGTTTTACTTATAGTTTATTTGTCCGAAATAAACTTCTTTCAAACCATGCTCCACTCAAGCAAATAGGGCATATATATAATCTTAGGAAATTTCTTTCCTGCCCTAATGCATTTTTTTTAAATGATTTTGAGGGTGAGACCTCCATGGCTTTCATTTGAATTCAAATTGTGTTTTGGATCCAATTGTTGGCCCTATTTGTCTCAAAACCAAATATGCGGAAAAATCATGGATGCATATGCGCTGTCTCACAGGATCGAAGGAGCTGATGGTACCGCTGATGGTGCAAAAGATTTGGCCTTCCTCGAATCCATGGCAGCAGGGCTCAAGGACGTGCAGAGCAGGTATAGCCTCAAGTGGCAGGCGGTCAAGGAGCAGCGTGACTCGGCCGAGCTCGTGGACCAGCAGCTGAGGAACAAAGGGAACGAGCTGCGGGAGTGGTATAACCGGCAGGTCCATTCTCTTAAGAGGCAGCACGAGACGCTATCCATGGCCAAAGAGGACGTTGCTTCCCGGAAGGCTCGACTGGTGGAGTGCGAAGCGCTTCTAGACGCCAGAGAGAAGAGCATTTCCTCCCAGGAAGGGGCTCTCGAGACTACTCTCCGTGGCAAGGATGAGGAGCTGGAGGCCCGCATCCGGCAGCGTACCAAGGAGCTGGAGGACAGCCACAAGACCACTCTTGACGCATTTTCCTTGGAGTCCGCAGCTCAACTGAAGAAAGTGGCTGACGAGCTATCTACTGCATCTGCCGCCAAGGCCAAACTCGAGGTTCAACTGAACAAGCTGACGGAGGACCTTACCGGGAGTACCAAGGAGATCGAGGCCCTCAAGGAGGAAGCACGAAAGGTGGAAGCTAGCTTGGGAGAGGCGCAATCGCAGCTTTCCTCCAAGAGCCAAGATCTCGATGCCGCCAATGACACCATCTCTGATATGAAATCCAGGCTTGCTTCCTTGGAGAAAGACCTTGAATCTGCCGGGGTCCGCGAGAAATTGCTGCTGACAGATTTGAACAGCGTGAAGACCCTTCAGAAGGATGCTGAAGACAAGCTGGAGAACCAAATTGAGCAGCGCGACCTCTGGATCAAGAGCATGGTTGATATCGCCGAGCGCCTTACTGCCCAGATCACAAAGATGGACATGAAGAGCTGGGCCTTCAACGTCGGCAGACACGAGGCCCCAAGCGTCAAGCTGACACTCTTCTTCGAAGGCCTGATCGAGGGGCTGAAGACGTATGAGGACGACAAGGCTGTCTGCTTTGCCAACGAATCCCGGAAGCTGGCGCGCGACGCCCTCTTCCTGGTCCTGAGCAACCTCGCCTTCTTCCACCCGGAGCTCGACCTCTCCGATGGTTTCAAGAAGCTGCCGTCGGGCGCTGACACCTCTGCCGCCGCGAAGAAGGCTGGTCCCCTTGCCGGCAGGGTACTCGCAGTCCCAAGGACCCAGGGGAGCCACCAGGGTTAACTTTAAGCTTTCCTTGTTGTCATGTTGTCCTGTACTTAAGACATAGTAGGTATCTCGTATTAGGGCATGCACTTTCTTTGTTTTAATGTTTGCTGAATTGATGTTTTTATGCAAAGGTATGCTATCCCATTCGCTTCCCTACTGGCGTTCGTATGATTGTTTTCTTTGCGCGTTCCAGTTACCCGCCAACAACGTGTTGCCATGATTGCTTTGAGGAACGGGTCCTTAGCATTCTGCTGGCAAGGGCACGCTGCCAGTGAGATTTCCCTCGGCAGTGTTTGCTGTTGCCACGTATTTCGTTGAGCAGGCTCGAAACAAAACACGGGCGCAAACAAACACAGTAAGGTTCCATCACACACAAGATTTATCATACGAAACCTTTGTTTTGACGAAGGGGTATGCAAATGTGAATTCTAATGGAAGTTGATAACTATGTCAACTTAGCTTTTGCCATGGCTTTTCTTCTGCCCTGGCGCGTGCTTATCCACGTTCATCGCCCCTCCCTTCATCCACTGGCGCCTCTCCTCTTCGTGCTCCCCGGTGCGCGCATGAGTGTGTACCCACTGCTGTTCTGAGAGGAAGGGAACGCGAAGAGAGGCAAAATGGAGAAACTTGGAGATCCGTTAGTCATGAGTACAATCCGCGGCACGAGTCTGCCGGGTTAATGTAAACATTCGTAACTAACGAGAGGAGACGGGGTGGGGGGGGGTGGGGTAGGCATGAACGGTCGAGTCTTCCCTCTTTTCCTTCGCGCCCAACGGTCCCGCAACGACCAACACGTCGGGAGTGTCGGTGAATGGGACCTTGCCGTGGTTCGTCTACCGGGGGTGCCGACCAATGGATTCGCTCTAGTGTTTGGCTTGGGATTTGCCCTTAACGGGACAAATGCAGGACCAAGCCGCATGCGAGCTTATCGACATCGGTGGCGCCGCCTCCACGCAGAACTGGTCACAGGCGGGGAAGGAAAGGAAAAGGAAGCATTGCCGTGTACCTTTTTTTCTTGCTCGTCAGATCGAGCCGCACCTTCCTGAGACTAGGTGGGTTTGCTCGACGACTGTGACAGGGGTGGTGTCTCCACTCATCTCGCACCCTCCTCATCCACGGCCTACACAGCGGATGCGCTGTCCGCATTGGACGCATTAGCCGCCGTGTAGACGCCCTTCATCGTCGCCGCCATCGCTGCAGCGGTGGCACATGGTGGAATCTGGAGAGGAAGAAGCCTAGGAAGCGACATTGCTCCTCTCCCTCGACGCTCCCGATGGAGGGGATGATGGTGAAGATCAATGCGCCGCTCACAACCTTGGGTTCGCACCAATGGCGCCCCCTACCTGGCGCGCCAAAGATGTCGGGGCACGGATGCACACGATCACCTATGGGACCAGAGGCCCCTTTGTGGTTTGGCGGGGGGAGGTCACGTTGCACAAAGAGCGGAAATGGTGAGACAGCGCGACGATCGGGACGCTGGTGTTTTACCCAGGTTCGAGCCGATGTGAAGCGTAAAACCCTACTCCTGCTTTTGGTGGATTGATCAGAGGAACATGAAGAACACGCAACGCTCAATCCTAGTAAGGGTTGCCGTCAGGGAGAGCTACTACGTGAGTACAAGTGTCCAAAAGTCTGAATCTTGAGCTAGGTTGCCTTGAGCCTCCTTTTATAGCTCAAGGGGCAACCACAATGGCAAAACAGACATTGTCTGATGATTAGACAGCTAACAGAGCTATCATACCTAACTCTGGCACTTAGGACAAAATGCCATAAATGCAGTCCAGGTGGCGTGCGGGGGTGCATCCCCGGGAAGCTTCTACCACCGCTCTAGCTAACTATCGCACCACAGCTCGACACGCCTATGGACGGGTGTCAAGGGGGCATAATATGTCTTCCGGCGTGCCACCACGTGCTTAGCGAGAGCCACTTAGCCACATGGGGGCTCGACACCGCATCGACAAGAGACTGGCGTTTTGATGCGGTGGAGCGGTGGCCGATCGGCTCGTGCTTGGCGGGGGATGGCTTGCTGGGTCTTCCTGAAGGGGCACGCGCCTCGGTCCCAGCAGGCACCGGGGATGGGCTTGGTGCACTCCGGGCCCGTCCTGGGCTGTTGCGTTGGTCTTGCCGGCGTTGCTTGGCCTTTTGTAGGTTGATGCTGCCGGAGTCTGGACCTTGAATGTTTGCTTGGTTTTGGTGGTAGCTTTTCCTGGCGGGCTCAAGCCATGAAGGCCGGAGGCTTATTGTCCATGCACAAGTCAGGGGAAATGAACACTCCTGTTTGTGTACCCCGACAGAAAATTATTGCGCAACTTGTCTTGGCAGTACATGAAGAGTTTATTTATTCCTATGTGCACTAACCTTTCTCACGAGTTCTTTTCAAGTTTTGTGTGGATGAAGTTTTTGAGAATAGGTGAAACCGTGATATGAGAGGATTGAACGAGATACAAAAGCTCAAGCTTGGGGATGCCCAAGACACCCCAAGTAAATATTTCAAGAAGTCTCAAGCATCTAAGCTTGGGGATGCTACGTATCCCACCTTTCTTCATCAACAATTATCGGTTAGTAGCGGTTGAGCCTAAGTTTTTTGCTTCTTCACATGATGTGTGCTATTCTTGGAATATCATTTTATTTTGTTTTGCTTGCTGTTTTAATAAAATACTTAGATCTGAAAGTTTTTAGATGAGAGAGAGTTCTGAAATGGCTACCCATTTACTTAACTACTCGCTTGATCTTCACTTATATCTTTTTGGAGTAGCTTGTCATTTACTCTTGTGCTTCACTTATATCCTATGAGTAAATTGTTGAATGAATTGAATACCATGAAGTTGAAATTATATGTTCATATCATGCCTAGTAGTAGCTTCACATTAGGTTTAGAAAGTGAAATCTTTTGAAGTTTGACAATCACAATATTGGTCATACAAGCAATTCGTGAATGATTAGTATAAGGAAGAGAACTTTCACATACAAATATATTATCTTGGACATATTCTATGATTGTGAATACCCATTAATTATTTTCAAACTTGAGCAAATTAGTTGAAGTTGGACAAGGAAGAGAACGTAATGAGTTATGGTTGTGTATATTTGCATAGAAGTTATATTGTTATGGATCCTCCAACATGTGGTGTTTGCTTAGGATCTTTTGCTAGCCAAAAATTCGTACTAAGTAGAGATACTACTTGTGCATCCAAAAACCCTTAAACCCAGTTTCTTGCCATGAGTGTCCACCATACCTACCTATGGATTGAATAAGATCCTTCAAGTAAGTTATCATCCGTGCAAAAAGGCAATAAAATTGCTTCTAAATGTGTTTGATCATTTAGTGTAAGAGAAAATTGAGCATTGTACGAACTTGTGATGGCAAAGTAATAAAAGCGACGGACTGCATAATAAAGGTTGCTATCATAAGGGGTAATATAACGTGATGTTCTTTTGCATTAAGGGATTGTGCATACAAAACCAAAAAGCGCATGACAACCTCTGCTTCCCTCTGCGAAGGGCCTATCTTTTACCTTTCAGTATTTACTTTTATGCAAGAGTCAATAGTATGCATTCTCATTTCAACCTCAATTATTCTCTAGTTGGCAAGCATCATGTGGTGGGGAAAGATCTAGGCACATATGGCCAGTCAAATATATTTGATCGTGACTTATTGTTGTTGACAATTATCTCTATGATAAATGAGTTGGGAGGCGAAACATTAAGCCCCTATCTTTCTCTGTGTTCGATGGATGCCATTTGTTCTAAAAATATGCTTTGAGTACTAGCAATCATAGAAGACTATATGATGATTGAGTATGTGGAGCTCTTACTTAGACTTTGTTGAGAATAAGTTGAATTGCAATTGTTTGGTGACTAAGAACATAGGTTGTTAAGTTTCAAGAGAATTCATTGTTTGAACCATAACATGTGAATTGGTTGCTACTTTATCATGATAAGTTTTATGAGAAAGAGTTGTTGTTATGATGCTAGGAAAAGTGGTTGAAATTATCATTGATCAAACTTATGCACTATGCTAGCATTCACACTTCATAAATAATTTCTTTTATCATTTACCTACTCGAGGACGAGTAGGAATTAAGCTTGGGGATGCTGATACGTCTCCAACGTATCTATAATTTATGAAGTATTCATGCCATATTTACAACAATTTTATATGGTTTTGGTATGATTTGCATGGAACTAACCCGGACTGACGCTGTTTTCAGCAAAACTACCGTGGTGTTGTTTTTTGTGCATAAATAAAAGTTCTCCAAATGCAACGAAACTTTTTGACGATTTTTTTTGGAACAAAAGAGGCACTAGAAGCTTCGTGGGAGGGCCAGAAGAGCCACGAGGTGGCAACAACCCACCAGGGTGCGCCAGCCCCCTCTGGCGCGCCCTGGTGTCTTGTGGGCCCCTCGTGGCCCATCTTCGCGTGAAACCGACGCCCAAAAATCCTATATATTCAGAAACCTCCAGAAATAACCCTAGACGAGAAGTTCCGCCGCTGCAACTCTCTGTATCGATGAAAAACCAATCTGGAGGCGTTCCAGTACCCTGCCGGAGAGGGTAGATCATCTCCGGTGGCCATCTTCATCATCCCGGCGGAGGCCATGACGAGGAGGGAGTAGTCCACCCTCGGGGCTAAGGGTATGTACCGGTAGCTATGTATTCAATCTCTCTCTCGTGTTCTTGAAATGTCACGATCTTGATGTATCACGGGCTTTGTTAAATTAGTCGGATCGTATGATGTTATTCCCTTGCTATCATGTTGTGATGAATTGAATCTTTCCCTTTGAGATGTCGTTATGTTGGATTGAAAATTTTGGTTGAGAACACTTGATGTACGTCTTGCATGGGATACCCGTAGTGACATTGGGGTATTCTATTGATTCACTTGATATATGTTGAGGTATCAACTTGCGGATTCCGGTGACCAAGGGGATCTATGCATAGGGGTTGATTGCACGTTTTCATACCATGTTCTCCGATAGAAATCTTGGGGCACTCTTTGAGGTTCTTTGTGTTGGATTGAGTATTATGAATCTGAAATTGTTTGATGCGTATCGTATAATTAACTCATGGATACTTGTGGTGACATTGGAGTATCTAGGTGACATTAGAGTTGGTTGATGCGTATCATATGGTGTTGTTTTAGTACGAACTCTAGATAGATTGATCGAAAAGGATAACTTGGTGTTATTTTAGTACAAACTCTTGGATAGATAGATCGGAAAGGATAACTTTAAGGTGGTTTCGTACCCTACAAACAATTTCTTCTTATGTTCTCCCCTAGATAAGAACTTTGGAGTCATTCTTCGTTGCACGTTGAGGCATGGTTATGTGATCCAATTATATTAGCATTGTTGAGAGATTGCACTAGCGAAAGTACGGACCCTAGGCCTTGTTTTCAAGCATTGCAATACCGTTTGTGCTCACTTTTGTTACTTGCTACCTTGCTGTTTTTTATTGTTACTATTACAAAAATCAATATCTACTATCATTACTACACTTGTATCACCATCTCTTCGCCGAACTAGTGCACCTATACAATTTAACATTGTATTGGGTGTGTTGGGGACACAAGAGATTTCTTGTATTTGATTGCAGGGTTGCTTGAGAGAGACCATCTTCATCCTACACCTCCCACGGATTGATAAACCTTAGGTCATCCACTTGAGGGAAAATTGCTACTGTCCTACAAAACTCTGCGCTTGGAGGCCCAACAAAGTCTACAAGAATAAAGTTGCATAGTAGACATCAGGCAGCGCGAGCGCCAGAACCGCACCCTCCTGGATATCACCGCGGCCAGGTGCCAGAACTGCGCCGATCTAGCCGGCGGTGCCCCGTCCAGCAGCGGGGGCTGCCGAGCCTTCACTCCCGAGCTACACCGCGTGGTGTGGCCTACGCCCTTCAAGCCAAAGCTGCCTCCTCGCTACGACGGCTCCCCCAACCCCATGGAGTTCCTGTAGCTCTATGCCATTGGCATCGAAGCCGTTGGCGGCGATGATAAGGTCATGGCCAACTGGTTTCCCATGGCCCTCAAGGATGTGGCACGATCATGGCTGGTGAACCTCCATGAGAGTTCCATCTCCTCGTGGTCTGAGTTGTGTACGCAGTTCGTCTCCAACTTCAAAGGCACATACGAGCGTTTGCTCACCCTCAACGAGTTGCGTGTTGTGCACCAGCAGCCCAGCGAAACTCTTCGCGAGTACATCCAATGCTTTAGCCAGGTGCGCAACAAGATCCCATGTGCTTCCGATGCCGGAATCGTCTCCGCTTTCTCTGTGGGTTTCACGGACTTCAAGATGCGCAAGAAGCTTGCCATCAACGACGAGCTCGATTCCGTCGCCATGCTCTTCGACCTCGCCGACCGGTGCGCCAAGGCTGAGGAAGGCCGCCTCTTCACCCACAATGATCCAGACGCGGTCCTCGATGCCGCCAAAGCCAAGAACAAAGATGTCAATGTTGGAAATATGCCCTAGAGGCAATAATAAAAGTAGTTATTATTATATTTCCTTGTTCATGATAATCTTTTATTGTGCATCCTGTAATTGTATTGATTGGAAACTCAATTGCATGTGTGGATACATAGACAACACTGTGTCCCTAGTATGCATCTAATAGACTAGCTCGTTGATCAAAGATGGTCAAGGTTTCCTAGCCATAGACATGAGATGTCATTTGATAACGGGATCACATCATTAGGAGAATGATGTGATGGACAAGACCCAAACTATGAACGTAGCATATGATCGTGTCAGTTTATTGCTATTGTTTTCTGCATGTCAAGTATCTGTTCCTATGACCATGAGATCATGTAACTCACTGACACTGGAGGAATACCTTGTGTGTATCAAACGTCGCAACGTAACTGGGTGACTATAAAGATGCTCTACAGGTATCTCCGAGGGTGTGTGTTGAGCTGGCATGGATCGAGACTGGGATTTGTTACTCCGTGTGACGGAGAGGTATCTCTTGGCCCACTCGGTAATACAACATCACAATAAGCCTTGCAAGCAAAGGGACTAAAGAGTTAGCCACTGGATAATGTATTACGGAACGAGTAAAGAGACTTGCCGGTAACGAGATTGAACTAGGTATAGAGATACCGACGATCGAATCTCGGGCAAGTAACATACCGAAGAACAAAGGGAACATCATACGGGATTAACTGAATCCTTGACATAGAGGTTCAACCGATGAAGATCTTCGTAGAATATGTAGGAACCAATATGGGCATCCAGGTCCCGCTATTGGTTATTGACCGTAGAGGTGTCTCGGTCATGTCTACATAGTTCTCGAACCCGCAGGGTCTGCACACTTAAGGTTTGATGACGTTTCGGTAGTATAGAGTTATGTATGGTGGTGACCGAAGGTTGTTCGGAGTCCCAGATGAGATCCCGGATGTCACGAGGAGCTACGGAATGGTCCGGAGGTAAAGATTGATATATAGGAAGTCCCGGTTTGGTCACCGGAAAAGTTTTGGGTACTTCGGTAGTGTACCGGGAGTGCCGAGAGGGTTCCGGGGGACCATCGGGAGGGGCCTCTCGCCCCAAAGGGCCTCATGGGCTGTGGGAGGAGGTAAACCAGCCCCTAGTGGGCTGGCCGAACCCCCCAACAAGGCCCATGCGGCTGGGGTGGAAAAGCCCAAGTGGAGGAAAGGAAAAACCAAGTGGGGGAGGAATCCTACTCCTAGTAGGATTGGAGTTGGACTCCTCCACCTCCCCACTTGCGGCCGACTCCTAGGGGCAGCCCTAGGGGCGCCGGCCTCCCTCCCCTTCCTCCTATATATACTGTAGGGGAGAGATGGCAGCCGCACCAGAAAACCCTAAGCCACGGTGCAGCCCTCTCTCCCCGATAGATAAAGTCCTCTAGTTTTCAGCAGTGCTTAGGCGAAGTCCTGCTAGAATAGTTCCACCACCACTGCCGCCGCGCCGTCACGCTGCCGAAGAACTCATCTACCTCTCCGGTCCCTCTTGCTGGATGAAGAAGGCAGAGATCGTCATCGATATGTACATGTGCTGAACGCGGAGGTGCCGTCTGTTCGGTACTAGATCGTGATTGGATCGCGGGACGCTCGGCGATTTGGATCGCGAAGACGTTCGACTACATCAATGGCGTTTCTTAACGCTTCCCGCTTAGCGATCTATAAGGGTATGTAGATCCACTCTCCCTCTCGTAGATGCTCATCACCATGGATAGATCTTGCGTGTGCGTAGGAATTTTTTTGTTTCCCATGCAACGTTCCCCAACAGTCAAGTGAAAGGGTCCTGTTGTGCTCACGGCCAAGCCCGAGCAGAAGCGTGGGCGTGACCGCGACGAGCTTCCCCCCGGGAAAGACAGACGTCCCACGTGTGCCTTCCACAACGTGAACACTCATCGCATCAAGGACTATCAGGAGATCAGGATGCTCCAACACAACCGAAAAGGAAGATGCTACGACCGCAACGAATGCGGTGGAGGCCGCGGTGGCGGCCGCTGGAACGACCGCAACGGCGACAACAACTTCCGGTAGGGCTGACGGGGTCAGCCCCAGCAGGCCATTCTACGGCAAGTCAATGCCACCCCGCCTCGCGTCAACAGGGACAATCCGCCTGATGAAGACGCTGGGGGCTATCAGGAGCCTCGTGAGGTGGCGTGCATCCTGCGCGAAGCTCAGGCTCCTGCCTCAGACCGCCACTTCAAGCAGTTCTCCCGGGAGATGAATGTTGCACTTCCCGAGGTTGACGTCACCAGGCCTCTCAAGTGGTCATAGTTCCCGATTTCTTTTGACTCTGCCAACCACACCAAGTCCACAAGGGCTGTGGGGACCATTCCTCTGTTGTGCACACCCACCATCAACAACGTCGTAGTCACCAAGACTCTCATCGACGGCGGTGCAGGCCTCAACGTGCTTTCCGTGGAGACCTCGAGGTGCTCCAGGTGCCCTACGAGGGCCCCATGCTCACAAGGCCGTTCTTAGGCGTGACCGATGGCTCTACACTGCCCTTGGGGCAAGTGCGTCATCCCGTTTCCTTCAGCAGCCACAAGAACTACCACACCGAGTTCATCGACTTCGACATGGCGCACATTAGCCTGCCCTACAATGCCATCTTGGGATACCCCGCGCTCGCCAAGTTCATGGAGGTGTCTCACCACGCCTACAACACCGTCAAGATGCCAGACTGCAGCGGCATCATCACCATCCGCTGCGATGAGAAGGACGCAGTGCGCACCCTTGAGAGCGCCTACAAGGCTGCCATCATCACCCATCCTGCTAACAAGGGCCACCTCGAGCTGGCGCCATCCAAGAAGAAGCAAATGTTCTCTCAGGACCACGCAGAAACCAAGAAAGTGTCACTGGACGGCAGTGGCTCCGGGCCCACCGTCACTGGCCTCTCCGCCAAATAGGAAGGCGAGCTCGTCACCTTCCTTCGGGCAAATACGGATATGTTCGCCTGGACACCATCAGACATGCCTGTAGTGCCAAGCGAGGCGATCGAGCACCGTCTAGCCGCGTGCCCAAATTCACGGCCCGTGAAACAAAAGGCACGACGCCAGGCAATTGACAAACAGAAGTTCATCGTTCAGCAAACTAAGAAGCTTCAAGAGTTAGGTTTCATCCGTGAGGTACTCCACCCCGAGTGGGTTGTCAATCCTGTAGTAGTCCAGAAGCACAGTCGAGAGGGGCGGATGTGCATCGACTTCACTGATCTCAACAAGGCATGTCCCAAGGACCATTTCCCGCTATCGCGCATCGATCAGATCGTGAACTCTACAGCCGGGTGCAAGCTGATGTGCTACCTAGACGCCTTCTCAGGCTACCACCAGATCAAGATGGCGAAGCAAGATGAGGAGAAGACCGCCTTCCTTACTCCTTGCGGAGTGTTCTGCTACATCTGCTTGCCCTTCGGCCTGAAGAGTGGAGGAGCCACCTTCCAGAGATTCAAGCATAAAGGTCTGGGGCCGCAGATGGGAAGGAATGTAGATGCCTAGGTCGACGACATTGTTATCAAGCCGCGCGTAGAGGATTCCCTCATCGCGGACCTCTAGGAGACCTTCTCCAACATGCGCAAGATCAATCTCAAGCTCAACCCAGCCAAGTGCATCTTCGGAGTCCCCTCAGGCAAGCTCCTTGGCTTCCTGGTCTCCCATCGCGGCATTGAGGCTAACCCCAAGAAGATAAAAGCCATCGTGAAGATGCAACCCCCACGCAACCTCAAGGAAATGCAGAAGCTGACCGGATGCATGTCCTCGCTGGGACGCTTCATCTCCAAGTTGGGCGAAAGGGCTCTACCTTTATTGAAGCTCCTGAAGAGGACATGTCCCTTCAAATGGACCCTTGAAGCTGATGCAGCTCTCGTAGACCTCAAGAGGTATCTGACGAGCCCTCCTGTCATGGTTGCCTCGCGAACTCGCGAGCCCTTGCGCTTGTATTTAGCAGCAACCCCCCAGATGGCCAGCCCGACCATGGTGGTGGAACAGGAAGAGCAAGTCCCTGTCAAGAAGAAGCCTGCTGCTCCCGAGCCTCCTGAGCCTCCCGAGCCTCCCGAGTCGATGTCTCTCGAGGACCCCTTAGAGCCCCGTGGAGCCACCGTAGAGCCTTCCGAGGCACGCCTTCAAGAGATCCCCGAGGAGCTACCCGACCAGCCTCAAGCGGCGATGACCACAACCACACGCCTCTCAAGCATCCCGTTTACTTCATGAGTACGATGCTGCGAGATGCATGCGGATGATACCCCATGCAGCAGAAGCTACTCTTCGCGCACCTCATCGCCTCCAGAAAGCTGCGGCACTACTTTCAAGGGCATCTCGTCAAGGTGATCACATCATACCCCTTGGAGCAGGTACTCAGTAACCCCAACGCTATGGGTCGCATCGCAGAATGGAATGTGGAATTGCAGCCTTTCGAGCTGGAGTTCCTCACTACAAGGACAATCAAGGCTGCGGCTCTGGCTGACTTCATGGCGGAATGGACAGACTCGCATGAGGATGAACCTCAAGAGGTCGAGTCCCTCCTGCCTGGGAAAGATGCCCCTGATGGTTGCACCATTCACTTCGACGGAGCATTCTCCCGGCAGGGCGCGGGGGCTGGCATGATAATCACTTCACCTACAGGTGATAAGCTGTACTATGCAGTGTAGCTCTACTTCAAGCACGAGGACAAGGTCTCCAACGACATTGTTGAGTGCGAGGGCCTCATCGCCAGACTCAAGGCCTCCATCGCGCTTGGCGTCAAGCGGGTACTCGTCAAGGGCGACTTGCATCTTCTTGTCTACTTCTCCAACAAGAGCTATAAACCCAAGGATGAGCACATGGCCGCCCACCTCGAGGAGGTGCGCAAGCTCGAGTAGTGTTTCCTGGGAATGGAACTTCCACACACCCCCCGAAGCTGCAACCAGGAAGCCGACGACATCGCCAAGAAGACATCGCGCAGCGATCCTTGATACTTGTGATCTGCGTTGGGTTTTCCGCAAAGAGGAGCAGGTGATGCGGCACAGTATAGATAAGTATTTCCCTCAGTGAGAACCAAGGTTATCTAACAATTAGGAGTAGCACGCAACCCCCATCTTCAGCGACTGCACACAAACAAGCAAACACTTGCACCCAACGCGGGCAAGAGGGTTGTCAATCCCCTTGGACTCGTTATTTGCAAGCAAATGAAGTGTGTAGATGATAGTTGAATAATGTAAATTGCAAAATAAATAGAAGACATAAATGGCAGCAAGGTAATGAAAGCTTTTGTAAATATATAAGTGAATAGAAACGGGGGCCATAGTTTTCCCTAATGGCATCTCTCATGTAGTATGCATACGGTGGGTAAACAAATTACTGATGGGTAATTGATAGAAAAGCGCATAGTTATGCAATATCTATTCATAGCAATGATCATGTGTATATAGGCATCACATCCATAAGCCAATAGGCCGACTTCTGCCTGCACCTATTACTATTACTCCACGTCGAGAGTGTTTATATGCTTGCCTCTCTAAGTATTAAGTTCATGACAAACATAGTAATGCTTGGAGAATGATGACATGATGTAGACAAAGAAAACTCAATCAATATGAATTAACCCCGTCATTTTATCCTTAGTAGCAACAATACAAAACTGTGTCTTGTCCCCTTCTGTCACTGGGATATAGAGCACCGCCATATTAAACCCACTACAACGCACCCCTCTCACTGAAGAAATATAAATCTAGTTGGCCAAACTAATTCAATAGATCGGAGAGATATACGAAGCTATAATAATCATGCAAGTAAGAATCATAATAGAATTCAGAGAAGACTCAAATCTTTTTCATGAATAATATGAACATAAACCCACAATTCATCGGATCCCAACAAACGCACCGCACGAAGTGATTACATCGAATAGATCACCGCGAAGATGCGGTGAACTTTGTATTGAAGATAAAGAGAGAGAGATAGCCATCTAGGTACTAACTACGGGCCCGTAGGTCTGTAGGGAACTACCCACACATCACCATGGGAGTAGCAAAGTTGATGTAGAGGCCCTCCGTGATTGACCCCCCTCCTGCAAGGCACCGGAACAAGGCTCCAGATGGGCACACAGCGGAACAGAGACTTGTGGTGGCGGAAAAAGAGTTTCAGGAGAATCTCTAGGGTTTTTGGGAAATATTAAAATTTGTAGGCCAGAGAGAGGAGTCGGGAGGCGCCTGGGGGATCCACCACATAACAGGGCGTGGCCACCCCCCTAGGCGCACCCTGTTGTGTGGTCCCTCCCTCGTGCAACCTCCTGTCTCCTCCCGAAGCTTCCAGGTCTTCTTTTGGTCCAGAAAAAACATAAAAAGGTTTCGGGGCAATTGGACTTCGTTTGGTACTCTAAACCCGAAAAGCCAAAAACATGCAGAAAACATGAACTGGCACTAGGCACTGGGTTAATAGGTTAGTGCTAAAAAAATAATATGAGTTGATAAATAAATACCCAAAAAGTATCCTAGAATTATAATATTATAGCGTGGAACAATAAAAAATTATAGATACGTTGCGGACGTATCAGCATCCCCAAGCTTCATTCGTGCTCATCCTCGAGTAGGTAAATGATAAAAACAGAATTTTTGATGTGACATGCTACCCAACATGTAATCTATTACAGGTATGATCATTGAGAAACGATGAATTAATAAACATTAACATAGTAATATTCATAAACATAAGTAACATAATCATCAAGTTTCAAAATATATGATCCTTAAAGAATGTTCACCCCCTATTCATTTTATCATATTAGCATGGCATGGCTTCGTCTTCACCACATAAATACAAATGTCAAGCACCACGGTGTCAAGTCAGGCAATTGGATCGTACTTTTTAACGCGCTTCAACTTTTTATTACTCACGCAATATATGAGCGTGAACCATGGATATAGCATAAAGGTAGAATATAATATGGTGGTAGGTTTCAAAGGGGTAAAAGTGGAGCAGAAAGTTTCGCATCAACTAGGCGTATCAATGGGCTGTGGATATGCCCATCAATAGATATCAATGCGAGGAGTAGGGATTGCCATGCAACGGATGCACTAGAGCTATAAGTGTATGAAAACTCAACTGAAGCTAAGTGGGTGTGCATTCAACTTGCTTGCTCATGAAGACCTCGGGCATTTGAGGAAGCCCGTCATCGGAATATACAAACCAAGTTATATAATGAAAAATTCCCACTAGCATATGGAAGTGACAAAACAAGAGACTCTCTATATGAAGAACATGGTGCCACTTTGACGCACAAGTGTGGAAAAGGAGGTACTAGCACCATCCATTCTCTCTTTTCTCTCATTTCTTTTTTTCTCCTTTCCTTTTCTTTTTCTCTTTTTTTTCTTTTTCATTCTTTCTTTCCCTTTTTTTTCTTTTTCTCCCTTTTTTTCTTTTATTTTTCGTCCGGAGTCTCATCCCGACTTGTGAGGGAATCATTGTCTCCATCATCCTTTCCCCACTGAGACAATGCCCTAATAATGATAATCATCACACTTTTATTTACTTACAACTCAATATGAAAAATTATAGTATGACTCTATATGAATGCCTCTGGCACTCGACCAGGATTGGCAATGATCAAGCGTAACATGTATAAAAAATGATGAACAATGGCTTTGCCACAAATACTATGTCGCTTATATGATCATGCAAAGCAATATAACAATGAAAGTACTAGTCATATGATGTAACAGTGGAAGTTGCATGGCAATATATCTCGGAATGGCTATGAAAATGCCATAATAGGTTGGTATGGTGGCTGTTTTGAGGAAGATATAATGAGGCTTATGTGCAATAGAGCGTATCATGTCACAGGGTTTGGATGCACCGGCGAAGGTTGCACCGATCCTCGAGGTGAGAATGGGCAATGCACGGTACCGAAGAGGCTAGCAAATATGAGGTGGTGAGAGTGCGTACATCCATGGATTCACATTAGTCATAAAGAACTCACATACTTATTGCAAGATTTTATTAGCTCTCTCGAAGCAAAGTACTACTCGCATGCCCCTACAGAGGAGGTTGGGAGGAGTTAACCATTATGCGCCTCCGACTTAAACAACACTAGGATTTCAATGAGGAATAAGAATGCTCAAAAATCATCACCATGCCATAAAAAAATATTTAGATGAACAACAAGTTAACACCCTCTAATTCACGATATTCTTACTAACCAATGATCATGCACGCATGCCCCTTCACATTACCACATCAATATCATTAACCCACAATTTCTCTTTTATGTGCTACATGAAGGTTTTGATTATGCACTCGTTGAATACCTATTATTTTTGGACTAGTCTTATAACCCATGCAAATTACTATCTCTATTTATTAATTCTCAAACACATATAAGTGGAGAACGAGAGTGCAATTATTTCTTTAAAATCTATACGCCACCGTGCCCTAAAAGATATATGAAGTACTAGAGCGACTGCTTAGCTCAAAAGATATAAGTGAAGCACAAAGAGTACTAATAAATCGTGGTGATCTTGTCTCTCTCTCAAGTGGGTGTGTCTAGAAAACAATGATTGTGGAAAACTAAAAAAAACTAAAGCAAATGACGCTCCAAGCAAAACTCATATCATGTGATGAATAAAAATATAGCTCCAAGTGACATACCGATGGACAGAGACGAAAGAAGGGATGCCTTCCGGAGCATCCCCAAGCTTAGACACTTGAGCCTTCCTAGAATATTACCTTGGAGTGTCTTGGGCATCCCCAAGCTTAGGCTCTTGTCGCTCCTTATTCCTTCATCCATCGTGATAGCACCCAAAACTTGAAAACTTCAGCACACAAAACTCAACAGAAACCTTCGTGAGATCCGTTAGAATAGTAAACATATCAAATACTTAGGTACTGTTATAAATTGATTCTTATTTTATTATTGCACAAGGTACTGTATTCTAACTTCTTCATGGCTTATACCCCCCTGATACAATCCATGGCATCATCAAAACAAGCAAACTATGCAAGCAAAAACAGAATCTGTCTAAAACAGAACAGTCTGTAATGATCTATAGAGAACCTACACTTCTATAACTACACATTTTTTGAAAAATTAGGAAAACCTGAAGAATTTGTATAGAAATACCGTGTAAGATTTTCATATCAAAAAGACATTCTAGTAAAATTAGAGAAATTTTGTAGTGAACGCTAAAGTTTCTGTTTTTGCACCGTGTCAATTCTACTCATCATGTAAGTCATCCCAAAGGCTTTACTTGGAAACACTAATTTAAACACAAAAACACAATCATTACAGAGTCAGTAATCATGTTATCAAAAACAAACATAAGTAAACACAAAAAATAAGATAACTATTGGGTTGCCTTCCAACTAGCACTATTGTTTTACGCCCCTAGGTAGCATAATGCATAGTATCAAGTGTTGTACTAATCATGAGAAAAATTCATCTTGCTATAATCATATTCCCTTATTTCAGTAGAAATTTTTCTAATGGGGAAGCAAAAAATAGTTGAAGGTACTAAACTTCACAACACAAGGATCCGTGAGATCTATCTCCAGAGGAGAAGGAGGCTCCTCCTTAGACTTTTCATAAGTGATAGTAAATTTTTCATTGTATAGGTTCCGGTAAAGATATTTCCTTAATCTCCTCTCAAGCTCATAATCCAATCCAAGATTTGGAACAATAATTTGGTCATTGTATTTGGAAATTTTATCAATTAATACATTAGGTGGAACCTTTTTCCTAAGGTTTTCATTATAAGCAACATAGTCAGTTGATCTGAATCTCCTTATTTCTTCCATCTCATAGAGGATTCCCTCTATTTGTGGTCACTCACCATTGACCCGATAATGAGCAAATATTTCACTTGCTTGCTGCATAATATGATTAAATTCATGAAAGAGAAATATTGTTGCTAACCGTTTAGTAGGAGCACCTTGAATATTAGAGAATTCTAGAAAAAACCATTGTATGGAGGGATGCATATAAACGAATTGTCTTTCCAATTCAACTATGAGCAAAGATATGGCATCCGCATAACTAGTGGTTCTAGAAACAATAGATCCTCCTATCAAGGATAACGAAACAACACAAGTGAAAAAGTCTTGGATCACACTTTTTTCAATAATATTACCATTACCAATACGGAATTTCTTCGTTTGCATAATAGGTTCTACTTTAGAAGGATCATCATCCGCAAGATTATCAAAATTTTCCTTAGCAACTTCATCAAAATTTCTTTTAGCATTATCATTGAGAGGTGAAGTTGAATGTTCAATGCTTCCGCACTAGAGGCGGAAGTATCACTAGTTTCAAACTCAGACATGATAGCAACTTTCGAGCAAGTGAAACAAGCAAACAAATAAACTAGCAAAGATTAATATTTTTCATTTTTTATGGAGCAAGTAAAATATAACAGAAAATAAAAAGTTGAACAAGTGAATGATAATTTGTGCGAAGGTGCTTGATAGTAGGTTGGTGATACTCCCCGGCAACGACGCCAGAAATCCTTCCTGATACTTGTGATCCGCATTGGGTTTTCCGCGAAGAGGAGCGGGTGATGCAGCACAGTATAGATAAGTATTTCCCTCAGTGAGAACCTAGGTTATCGAACCAATAGGAGTAGCATGCAACCCCCATCTTCAGCGACTGCACACAAAGAAGCAAACACTTGCACCCAACGCGGGCAAGAGGGTTGTCAATCCCCTTGGACTCGTTATTTGCAAGCAAATGAAGTGTGTAGATAATAGTTAAATAAAGTAAATTGCAAAATAAAATAAAAGTAAATAAATCGCAGCAATGTATTGAAAGCTTTTGTAAATATATAAGTGAATAGACCCGGGGACCGTAGTTTTCCCTAATGGCATCTTTCATGTAGTAGGCATACTGTGGGTAAAAAGATATTGTTGGGCAATTGATAGAAAAGCGCATAGTTATGCAATAGTTATTCACGGCAATGATCATGTGTATAAAGGCATCATGTCCATAAGAAAATAGGCCGACTCCTTCCTGCACCTATTACTGTTACTCCACGTCGAGATCGCTTCTATGCTTGACTATCTAAGTATTAAGTTCATGACAAGCAGAGTAATGCTTGGAGAACGATGACATGATGTAGACAAAGAAAACTCAATCAATATGAATTAACCCCATCATTTTATCCTTAGTGTCAACAATATAAAGATGTGTCTTGTACCCTTCTGTCACTGGGATATAGAGCACCGCCAGATTGAACCCACTACAACGCACCACTCTCACTGAAAAAATATCAATCTAGTTGGCCAAACTATTTCAGTAGATCGGAGAGATTTACGAAGCTATAATAATCATGAAAATAAGAATCAAAATAGAATTTAGAGAAGTCTCAAATCTTTTTCATGAATAATCTGAACATAAACCCACAATTCATCGGATCCCAACAAACGCACCGCACAAAGTGATTACATCGAATAGATCACCGCAAAGATGCGGTGAACTTTGTATTGAAGATCAAGAGAGAGAGATAGCCATCTAGGTACTAACTATGGACCCGTAGGTATGTAGGGAACTACTCACACATCACCATGGGAGCAGCAAGGTTGATGTAGAGGCCCTCTGTGATCGATCCCCCCTCCGGCAGGGCATCAGAACAGGGCTCCAGATGGGCACACGACGGAACAGAGACTTGCGGTGGCGGAAAAAGTGTTTCAGGAGGCCCTCTAGGGTTTTTGGGAAATATTGGAATTTATAGGCCAGAGAGGGGCGTCGGGAGGCACCTGGGGGACCCACCACATAACAGGGCGCGTCCACCCCCCTGGGCGCGCCTTGTTGTGTGGTCCCTCCCTCGTGCAGCCTCCGGTCTCCTCCCGAAGCTTCCAGGTCTTATTTTGGTCCAGAAAAAATCATAAAAAAGTTTCGGGGCAATTGAACTTTGTTTGGTACTGTAAACCTGAAAAGCCAAAAAACATGCAGAAAACAGGAACTGACACTAGGCATTGGGTTAATAAGTTAGTGCTCAAAAACTAATATGAATTGATAAATAAATACCCAAAAAGCATCCTAGAATGATAATATTATAGCATGGAACAATCAAAAATTATAGATACGTTGGAGAAGTATCAAGCCTCAAGATCTAGGCATCTTTGAAGAGCGGCTCCTGAAGCTGTCTGCCATTCCACCAGCCGTTAGCACCATGGCACCTCAGGAGGAGCTGTCCCCCGCTCCTTCCACAGGCGCACCCAACTACGGCCCATCCTCAGGTGCTCGCCTACTGCTGGCACTCAAGCCTCAGGAGCAGAACTGAGCCACAAAGTTCAGGATCTACTTCGAGAACGACACTCTCCCGGTAGACGAAGCCGAAGCCGCGGCCATCACTCTTCATCGTGCACACTTGTGGGCAAGGCTTTCCGCAGAGGTTTCTACTAGCCTACAACACTTGAAGATGCCACCGAGCTGGTCCGCTCCTGCGAAGCTTGTCAGTTCCATGCCAAGTAGACTCATCAACCAGTGCAAGGGCTCTAGACCATCCTCCTCACGTGGCCCTTCGTAGTCTGGGGCTGTGTAACAGCCCGAGACCGACGGTCCAGAAGATTCCCCTTTTATTCCGTTATCGTCGTGTGTTTTATTTGCTTGTCGCATTCATCATCGCATCATTCGCATCATCCGAATTGCATCGGCACTCCGCTGCAGTCGTTTTTTGAAAACTTGCATCCGTTAGTAGCTGTCAGTTCTTCCCGTTCTCGTCGCTGACCGTTTCGTGACCAACCACACACGCACACACCTGCGACATTGTTAAAATATTGTTTTTAAAAGTGCATATAAAACTTTCTCGGAATGGGTCGAAAGTTGGTGTGCGGTCTTAATATAGTGTAGGCAGACCGCCTGCCAAATTTCGTCGCATTCGGAGGTCGTTTGATATCTGAACCGTTAAATATGTAGCGGCACTATAGCCGGTTTATTATCAGGCATTTTCCGTTTTAAAACACTGTCATGGGCCGCATTACTTCCCTCTCTTCTCTAAACCTAGCCTACCTACACATCCCACAACCACCTAGCTAACCCTGCGGTCGGAGCTGTCGGATCGATATCCTATGGTCAGAAAACGGACAAAAATCCCTAACCCTAGACCACCTTTCCTATTTAAGCAACCTACCGTGTCCATTTTCAACCTAAACCCTAGCCTCGCCTCGAAAACCATGCCACCCAGCCTCCACCATGCCTCCTCTCTCCTCCCAACGATGCCGGCCCGCTAGGCCCATTGCGAGCCCGCCTCGGGCCCGAACCGGGCCGCGCCGCCGCCGGGGCATGCGCAGCCGCTGCTGCTTGCCCGAGCTCCTCCGGCAGTGCGCCCCGTGCCGAGCTCCTCAACCGCCGGCCATGGAGGCCATTGGAGCGCCACACCGCCGGCCGATAAGCTCGTCGGAGCCGCCCCCGCGCTGTCATGCGCCTCCACCAACCTCCCCGTTGCTGCCTCCCCGCCGTCATCCCTGCAAGTCGCCGCCGCCGCTGGTCTTTGCCTCCACCTGCATGCTCCGCCCTGGCCTGGGATCGCCGCCCCCCCATGGATCCGGCACCGTACCGCGCTGCATCGCCGTCCCCGCCATCGCCGACGTCTGACATGGCCATGGTCGGCCTTCCCCTCTCCAGATCGGACCCTGGACGCCCCCGACCCTCCATCCAAACGCCGGATGTCTCGCGTCGTACCGATACCGCTCCATCCCGTTTTCGTCAGGGTAAAAATGACCAAGTCCTTTTAAAAGCTGTCTATTTTTTAACATATGCGCATTTTGAAACATGCATAACTTGAAAATCGTGTACCCGATTGAGACAAAATTTATAGGAAAATTCATCTACTCAATGTGCTCTACACAATGGTTGTATTTGCATGAGCATTAGGATGCATTTTCTTGATGTAATCTCTGTTGCAAAAGTGCTTCACATTGTAATCGTCAAAACTGTTAAAAAGTTGCAAACTTGTGTGGATGATTGCATCTAATCCGTAGGTCTTTTGCATGTGGTTCCTTCATGATATTTGCACTATGTTATGTCTACTTTGATGCCATGCCTCTGGTTGCTATTTCAAACATCATTAGCATGTTAATTTGTTGCTCTGAAGTAGCCTTTGTGATAAAACTGCTAATCTGTTAATGATAAGTTCCGTTTTGTGAGCATCATATTAAGCAATCCATGCCTCCTATGAAGTTGTGCGAATGGAGTAATTTTTAGTATGCCATGTCTACTTGCTGCTAGTATCTTTGCCATGCATATAAATGATTGCTATGCTACTGTTATTGCCATGTAAATGTGCCAAGTCAAACTGCTGTTTTGGGAGATAGTCAAATTTCACTAAGTTTGGAATCTGAATTGAAACTTAGCTTTTTGCCTTGATGATTGCCATGGATTCATAGCTCTTTTGCAAATGCCCATGTGTGTTGAATTGAAGTGCATGTTATGGCGTATGTAGATGTGCCATTGCGGACGCCGTTTGCCGCTCGTCACAGCTGAGTTATGCAGATAAGTATCGTGCGGGAGATTACACGTGTGGCGGGTCCTTGTAGCTGTCTGCCACAACTGTGCTCCTAGCTGTGGCGGGTGGGTTTTAATACCCGCCGCTACTTCTTTTCAAAATTAACTGTGGCGGGTAGCCCACTGCACTCGCCACTAATTAGGGTTCACCTATGAGCCCTTACCTAGTAGTGTTGATCTCTCTCTCTCTCTCTATCTATCTATCTATCTATCTCTCTCTCTCTCTCTCTCTCTCTCTCTCTCTCTCTCTTTCTCTCTCGTGTTCTTGAGATGTCACGATCTTGATGTATCACGGGCTTTGTTAATATAGTTGGATCATATGGTGTTTGTCCCTTGCTATCTTGATGTGATGAATTGAATCTTTCCCTTTGAAATTTTGTTATGTCGGATTGAATATTGGATTTGAGATCACTTGATGTATGTATTGCATGTGGATACTCATGGTGACAACGGGGTGTTCTATTGATTCACTTGATTTATGTTTTGGTACTCAACTTTCGGATTCCCGCGGTGACAATGGGGTAATCTATGCATATGAGTTGATACACGTTCATGTCCTACTTTCTCTAGTAAAAATCTTGGGGTACTCTTTGAAGTTCTTTTGCGAGGATTGAATATGATGAATCTAAAATTGTTTGATGCATATCGTGTAATTGACTCACGGATACTTGTGGTGACATTGGAGTATCTAGGTGACGTTAGAATTGATTGATGCGTATCATATGGTGTTATTTTAGTACGAACTCTAGGGATGTTTGTGACACTTATAGGAATAGCTCAATAGATTGATCGGAAAGGATAACTTTGAGGTGGTTCTACTACCTATAACAATTACATCTTATGTTCTCCGCTAGATATGAACTTTGGAGTCATTCTTTGTCCCGCGTTGAGGGATGATCATATGATTCTATTATGTTAGCATTGTTGAGAGATTGCACTAGTAAAAGTATGAACCCTAGGCCTTATTTCCAAGCATTAATATACCGTTTTGCTCGCTATTTGCCACTTGCTACCTTGCTGTTTTTATATTTTCATATTACAAAAACCTTTATCTACTATCCATATTGCACTTGTATCACCTTCTCTTCGCCAAACTAGTGCACCTATACAATTTTCCATTGTATTGGGTGTGTTGGGGACACAAGAGATTTCTTGTATTTGATTGCAGGGTTGTTTGAGAGAGACCATATTCATCCTATGCCTCCCATGGATTGATAGACCTTAGGTCATCCACTTGAGGGGAAAATGCTACTGTCCTACAAAATTCTGCGCTTGGAGGTCCAACACGAGTCTACAAGAATAAAGTTGTGTAGTAGGCATCAAGCTCTTTTCTGGCGCCGTTGCTGGGGAGGTGAGTGCTTGAAGGTATATCTTTAGATCTTGCAATTAAATCTTTTAGTTTCTTGTTAATCACTAGTTTGGTTTATAAAAGAAAACTACAAAGAAATGGAATTGAGGTGGCCTCATATGTTTCACCTTTATAATGTCTTTCGTGAAAATGATGGATCGGGAAATTGTGCCAAGGTGTTAGAAGAAGTATTTATTAAAATATTTGTCATTAAATCCTTGAATTATGAGGATGATTGCAATGTTAGGGTGTCTTCTCTGAATTTCCATGATGCTAATGATATGCAAAGCCACAAGCTTTGGGATGCTATGTTTGATGAAGATGATATTTTTTGTCCCCCAAGTTTTGATGAGCAAATTTATCATGATGCTTGCATGCCTCCTATTTATGATGATTATGGTGATGAAATGTATGCTATAATGAGTAATGATAACCATGAAACTTGTCATCATGAATTTAATTTTCAATTTGGTTATGACAATCAAGTATCGCATGGTAGTTATTTTGTTGAGTTTGCTTCCACTACCATGAATGAAAAGGAATTTTCTTATGTGGAGAGTAATAAATTTTCTACGCTTGTGGATCATGAAGATAATGCTTTATGTGATAGTTATATTGTGGAACTCCTTCATAATGCTACTGAAAATTATTATGAAGGAGGAACATATGCTTGTAGGAATTGCAATGATATCAAGTTTCCTCTCTATGTATTCAAAGTTTTGAAGTCATGCTTGTTTTGTCTTCCTATGCAAGTTGATTCTTCCTAAATAAATTGTTTGATTGCAAAATACCTATGCATAGGAAGTGGGTTAGATTTAATGTGCTTGTCATATGATCCATGATGCTCTTTTGCAAGTTTCAAATACTATTCCTATGTGAGCATCATTGAAATCGTCATGCCTAGTTAAAAGGCTTTAAAGAAAAGCGCTTGTTGGGAGACAACCCAATACTTAAACTTTATGTTTTTCTATGTTCACATGATTAATATACTGTAGAAATCATGTTTTGTCCCTTTTATTTCAATAATGTGCCAAGTAAAGCCTTTGGGATAGTGTGGATACTTGTTAGTTTGATTCTATGCAAAAACAGAAACTTTTACGTCCAGTGCAGAATTTCTATGATTTTACTAGAGAGTCAAAAAATTCTGGAATTTTTACACAGTTTGTATATGAAAATTCTCTGCGTTTTCCTAATTTTTCAGAATTTTTAGAGACATGGAAGTATGGTTTAAGTTCAGATCTTCAGAGACTGTTCTGTTTTTGACAGATTCTGTTTTTTTTTTTGCATGCTTAGTTTGCTTGTTTTAGTGTTTCCGTAGATTATATTTAGTGGTATAAATTATGGGAATGGTAGAATACAGTAGGTATTATGTGATAACAATTATGAATATTGTCTTGATAGTACCTAAGTGCATGATCTATCTTTATTACACTAACCCATCTCACGAAGTTCCGTTAAGTTTTGTGTGATTGAAGTTTTCAAGTTTTGGGTAAGACACCGATATGAGGAGAATAAGGAGTGGTAAGAACCTAAGCTTGAGGATTCCCAAGTCACCCCCAAGGTAATATACAAGGAAGACTCAAGCGTCTAAGCTTGGGGATGCCCCGGAAGGCATCCCCTCTTTCGTCTTCAACACTATCGGTATATCTTACATAGAGCTATATTTTTATTCATCACGTAATATGAGTTTTGCTTGGAGAGTCATTTTATTTTGTTAAACTTTGCTTGATGTTATTTATAATCTTTTTTACAATTAAAAATTTCCAAGAATTGCATTCTGGGATGCTTGAATTGCATGTTTGATGTGTGTTGTGTAAAAACAGAAACTTTTTGTGTAGTGTTTGAATTTTCATATTTTACTGGAACATGGAAAGTTTCAAAAAAATTACAAAGTATTTTAATATAATTTTTATAATGTCCTAAATTTTCAGAATTTTCGGAGTTACAGAAGTGCACTTTTTAAATTAATTGCTACAGATTGTCTTGTTAGACAGATTGATGTCATAGTTTTGTTATCTACTTCTCCTATAGTTTTAATGACTTATATTGGTAGATATAAATTATGGATATGATAGTATACAGTAGATAATGTTTGAAAATTATTATGCAACTTGTATTGTCAGTACACAAAGTGTTGATTTATTCTTATGTGCATAACCTATCTCACGAGTTCTTTTCAAGTTTTGTGTGGATGAAGTTTTTGAGACCTAGGTGAAACCATGATATGAGAGGAATTAACAAGACACAAAAGCTCAAGCTTGGGGATGCCCAAGGCTCCCCAAGTAAATATTAAAAGAAGTCTTAAGCATCTAAGCTTGGGGATGCTATCCATCCCACGTCTCTTCGTCAACAACTATCGGTTAGCCTATGTTGAGCCCAAGTTTTTATTCGTTCACATGATATGTTTTATTCTTGGAGTGTATTTTGTTTTGTTTTATGTTTAAATAAAATACTCAGATCTAAAAGTATTTATTGAGAGAGAGTCCACACATAGCTACGTAACTGTTTTACTACTCTTTGATCTTCACTTATATCTTTTTTAGAGTAGTTTTTCACTGTTGTGCTTCACTTATATACTGAGAGAAAATGTTGAATGAATTGAATGTCATAAATATGAAATTATGTATGCTTCATATGTTTGTCCCATGGGGAGTAATGACTTCACATGCTAGAAGTATAAGCAACAAAATTTATTGGAAGTTAGCAAACATAGCATTGGTCACTTGTACAATTCATGAAAGAATATTGAAGGAAGAGAGATTTCACATATAAATATGCTATCTTGGACATCTTCTATGATTGTGAGCCCCCATTAATTATTTTCAAACTTGATCAAGTAGTTGATGTCGGACAAGTAAGACAACCTAATGGTCATGTTTGTTTATATTCACATAGAAGTTATATTGTCATGGATCCTCTAACACGTGGTGCTTGCATATTTTGCTAGCCAAAAATTCATACAAAGTAGAGATACTACTTGTGCATCCAAAAACCCTTAAACCCAGTTAATTGCCATGAGAGTCCACCATATCTACCTATGGATTGAATTAGATCCTTCAAGTAAGTGGTCATCGGTGCAAAAAGCAATAATAATGCTCCTAAATATGTATGATCTTTTATTGGAAGGGAAAATAAGCTTTGTACGAACTTGTGATGGTGAAGAAACAAAAGCGACGGACTGCATAATAAAGGTTGCTATCACAAGGGGCAATATAAAGTGACGTTCCTTTCAATTAAGAGCTTGCACATAAAAAAAGGTACATGACAACATGTGCTTCCCTCTGCGAAGGGCCTATCTTTTACTTTTACGTATTTACCTTTCTATATTTACTTTTATGCAAGAGTCAATAATGTTCATCCCTATTCCGCTCTATTAATTCTTTAGTTGGCAAGCATCATGTGGTGGGGAAAGATCCATGCACATATATCTAGTTGAATATAGGTGATCATGATTCATTATTGTTGACATTATCCCTGGGATAAATAAGTTGGCAGGTGAAACATTAAGCCCCTATCTTCCTATGAGTTTGACTAAAACTGTTTGTTCTAAAAATATGCTTTGAGTGTCAGCAATCATGGAAGACTAAATGATAGTTGAGTATGTGGAATTCGCTAAACCAAAGCTCTTACATAGACCCGTCCTAAATATAAGATGAATTGTTATTTTTTGATGACTCTGAACATAGTTTGTTGGTTTTCAAGAAAGTTTATGATCTATACTTTAACATGTGAATAGCTTGCTACTTGATCATGAGGAGTTTTATGAGAAAACAATTATTGTTAATGATGCTACAAAAAGTGATTGGAATTATCATTGATCAAACTTATATACTATGCTAGCATTCACACTTCATAAATTATTTCTTTTATCATTTACCTACTCGAGGACGAGTAGGAATTAAGCTTGGGGATGATGATACGTCTCCAACGTATCGATAATTTATGAAGTATTCATGCCATATTTACCTATGTTTACAATACTTTTATATGGTTTTGATGCACTTTATATGATTTAATTAGAACTAACCCGAACTGACGCTATTTTCAGCAGAATTACCATGGTGTTCTTTTTATGCAGAAAATAAAAGTTCTTGGAATCGCCCGAAACTTTTTGATGATTTTTTCCGGAACAAATAAGAAATAGTGGAGCCAAGAACCACTGGAGGGGGGCCACCAGGTACCCCCAAGCCATCAGGGTGCCATCACCCCCTGGGCACGCCCTGATGGCTTGGGACCACTTCATGGCTCCGTTAAGCGTGATTCCAACGCCAAAAAATCCTATAAATACCAAAACCCCCAGAAGTTAACCTAGAACTTCTGCTCCGCCACCGCAAGCCTATGTACTGAAGAAAACTCGTCCATAGCCCTATTCTAGCACCCTGCCGGAGGGGGCAATCATCACCGGAGGCCATCTTCATCATCTCGGCGGTGTCCATGACGAGGAGGGAGTACTTCACCCTCGTGGTTGAGCGTGTGTACGACTAGCTATGTGATTTATCTCTGTCTCTCGTGTTCTTGAGATGTCACGGTCTTGATGTATAATAGGCTTGCTTAATATAGTTGGATCATATAGTGTTTGTCCCTTGCTATCTTGATGTGATGAATTGAAGCTTTCCCTTTGAGATTTTGTTATGTCGGATTGAATATTGGATTTGAGATCACTTGATGTATGTCTTGCATGTGGTTACCCGTGGTGACAATGGGGTGTTCTATTGATTCACTTGATTTATGTTTTGGTACTCAATTTGCGGATTCTCGTGGTGTCAATGGGGTAATCTATGCATATGGGTTGATATACGTTCTTGTCCTACTTTCTCCTATAGAAATATTGGGGTACTCTTTGAAGTTCTTTTGCGTGGTTTGAATATGATGAATCTGAAATTGTTTGATGCATATCTTATAATTGACTCACAGATACTTGTGGTGACATTGGAGTATCTAGGTGGCATTAGAGTTGATTGATGTGTACCATATGGTGTTATTTTAGTACGAACTCTCGGGTTGTTTGTGACACTTACACGAATATCTCAATAGATTGATTGGAAAGGATAACTTTGAGGTGGTTCTACTACCTACAACAATTTAATCTTATGTTCTCCGCTATATATGAACTTTGGAGTGATTCTTTGTCGCACGTTGAGGGATGATCATATGATTCTATTATGTTAGCATTGTTGAGAGATTGCACTAGTGAAAGTATGAACCCTAGCCCTTATTTCCAAGCATTAATATACCGTTTTGCTCGCAATTTGCCACTTGCTACCTTGCTGTTTTTATATTTTCAGATTACAAAAACCTATGTCTACTATCCATATTGCACTTGTATCACCATCTCTTCGTCAAATTAGTGCACCTATACAATTTGCCATTGTATTGGGTGTGTTGGGGACAAAAGAGATTTCTTGTCTTTGATTGCAGGGTTGTTTGAGAGAGACCATGTTCATCCTACACCTCCCATGAATTGATAAACCTTAGGTCATCCACTTGAGGGAAAATTGCTACTGTCCTACAAAACTCTGCGCTTGGAGGCCCAACACGAGTTTACAAGAACAAAGTTGTGTAGTAGACACCATACACCTCCCACGGATTGATAAACCTTAGGTCATCCACTTGAGGGAAGTTTGCTAGTGTCCTACAAAACTCTGTGCTTGGAGGCCCAACAGAGTCTTCAAGAATAAAGTTGCTTAGTAGACATCAGAAAGTAGGACACATATCGAGTGCCCAGGATTTACCGAGACGGGAATGAATTGGCATTGCCGCAAACGATAGGCCTTTTTTATGTCATTGTTCATTTTATTATAGTTTGAGAATTAGACGAGCAGACTAAATCATAGGAAACATGTATAACAACGACGAATCTGGGGCTTCTGACCACGCCGCCAACGAGTCCTTACAACATGAACACGATTACCTCGACTTTCTGTCTGCACAGCAAGGACAAGGGTTGCAGGGCCCCTTTGTCATAGCGGACAGTGTTACTGTCGCCGACACCAGCACCGTGTCACACCCTGTGTCCATACCACTTTGCTATGCTATGAGTTTATAAAATTTGGACCCATTTAAAACTTTTTGAGTGCTGGTGCATGTTTGAATTGTTTGATGTTTGCTTGTTTGGTTGATTGTGTTTTGGCCCTCAAAGATTCTTCTCCTCTCAATACTCATCTACTTGATCCAAACTCCCTGCCTAATGATCATGCCATGTGTATAGGACCTAGAACTATTTTTATAAAATATTATTTTGGCCAAAAGGCATTTATTCAATTTAGGTTTTCAAAACCCCTGAATTGAGGGTTGTACTACAAGTCCTCAAATTAGGGAACTATTCTTCCCAAATTATTTTATTTGGAACCTAATATATATAAGACTTCCCAAAACCACCAAATATTATTTTTTAAAGATCATTTTCATATTTTATTTAATGGCTTTTTCTTAAGGTCAGAATTGGTCTTTTAAAGGGAATTTTTTTTATGCTTTCAAAATATTTGAGAAAATTTAGGGAAACTCAGTGGACATATATTTTCCATATATAAGAGTTTCAACACATGGTGATGTTCAAAATATTGGAAAAAACCCTTGTGAACCCTTTCTGCATAATTCCTGTATTTGAAATATTTCATAAGAAATATTCTCAAATAAATCCAGGAAAATTCTAGAAATTCACACATGCTATATGTGATGATCTTGCAAAGTTTCATTTGAATCCCAATTGTTTTGGTCCACCAAAATATCCCAAAACCCTCTTTGTCCAGATCCAAATTTGGGCAACTTTACATTGTAAAGTTTGTCCAATTGATCTCAAACTTTGTGGACATGCTCTAGTACCCAAATGATGACACTACACCAAGTGGTGCATCAAGGCTATTAGCTTAGCATGACTAGACTACAGAAACCTGATTTTGTTAATTTCTAGGGTTTACAAAGTTTACATTGCCAACTTTTCTCAATTGAGCTTAAACTTGGTGATCAGCCTCATTTTTATCTTTTATTTGATCCTGGTAAATCTCATGGCAAGCGGAGTCTTTTTACTTGCCCAAACCAACATCAAACAACTTCTGGTGGTTTAGTAAAGACCGCATTTTCACCTCTTCCACTATTCTCCTTTACCTCAAATTTTTACCACAACCCCACATTGTTACTTCCAACCTCCAGTAAGACTTGCATGGCCACAGCTCCATGATTGGGGGGGGGGGGGGTGAAAACCCTCATTTCTACCCCTGGACAGCAAGGTTATACCTTCCCCTCCACTCTCCTCCTGTTCTAATGTGTCTCCAGAGCATCCTATGCCTTTTCCTCATTGTTTATCTCCCCCTTGATCCCCTGGACATGCATGGACATGCCCTACGCACCAAGAGCATGCCATGGCATGCCTTACGCGCCCTCTAGAGCCTGCTACAGTGCACCCCCGCACTGTAGCCGTCCCCCAATCGCCTCCCCCGACAGCCTCGGGCCTCTCCCTCGTGTCCCTCGAGGCGCCCTCGGTGTCTGTGACACGACACCCTGTCGGCCCCCTCCTCTCTCTCCCCTCTGCTGCCTCCCCCGTTCGTGTCGAGCGCCGCCCGCTCGGCCAGTGAGCTCGCCCACACGCGTGATGCCCCTGGCCTCCCCCCGCTCTCTCTCTTGCCTCCCTTGGTCATAGACCACCCCCAGGCGCGCCCCTGGCTCGAAACCGAGCCCTCCCATGGCCCCCATCGCCTCTGCAGCAGCCTCCGACGGCCACGTCCACGGTGCACCGTCGCGCCCCTATAAAATGGCCTCCCCGAGCCCTCTCTCTCCTCTGATCTCTCTCTCGCACCCCCAATCACTCTCCCGCACCTCTCCCCCTTCGTTTTGGAGCTCAGACGCTCGGGATCGAGTGCAGCGCTGCCGCCTTGGGTCACCGGCGTCCACACTGTAAGAGCCTCCCCCGGCCTCCATTCTCTTTCGATCTGGAACACCTGGGGCTCCCTGATGCGACCCCACCTTCTCCTTGATGTTTTCTGCCAGGAATGACCAAAGCTTCCACCTCCCGGTGCTCCTCCGCCGCGGGTGCTCGTTGTCGGCGAGCTACTGCACTCTGGCACCTCTCTCCATCCCTACCCGAACTGTGGAACCTCCAGGAGCTCATAGGAGTCCTCACCTTGGGCCTCCGTCGACCACAGCACCGCCGGTGAGCACCTCGAGGAAGGAGATGACAGGTGGGCTCCACCTGTCATACTCCCACCTCTCTCTCTCTCTATCTGGCAGATGGGGCCTACCGGTCAGGTTTAAAACCTGGCTGGCGCGCGCCCCCACTTCGTCTGGGTCAGCTTTGCTGGCTGGGCCAGATCTGGCCCGTGACGCACAATGGATGATGTGCCGAAGCAGGAATGTCCTAGGGTTGATTGCAAGATGTCTCTCTTCATACAATCCTCGCAGGACATGCCTCCAGATGTCGCCTCAACCCAGGGTCGACTACCCGAGCGTCGTGTTGTGCTTAGCCCGACAACACTGGATGCGGGGGTCAGGAAGGGTCTGGAAGGCACACTACCTCAACCCAAGAAGAAGCAGAGGAAGAGACCGGCGGGGAGAGGCTCTGCTGCCGCCAAAGCTTCTAGCAGCCAGTCGACTCCGCCGATCGATTTTGAAGACCGTGTACAGGTCAAAGGTGCGGTGTTTATGCATGTCACGGGCGAGCCGATCCTACCGCCGAAACCGCCAGGGGCATATCAGGGGTTCTGATGACCCACAAGTATAGGGGATCAATCATAGTCCTTTCGGTAAGTAAGAGTGTTGAACCCAACGAGGAGCAGAAGGAAATGACAAGCCGTTTTCAGTAAGGTATTCTCTGCAAGTGTTGTAGGTAACGGTTATAGATAGTTTTGTAGCAAGATAATTCGTAACAAGTAACAAGTAACCATTGTGGCAAGTGTGCAACAAGATAGCCCAATCCTTTTTATAGCAAAGGATAGGCCTGAAAGTTCTCTTATATAAAGTAAAGTGCTCTCGAGGACACATGGGAATTTCTGTTTAGTCACTTTCATCATGTTGAGTTGATTCGCGTTCGCTACTTTGATAATTTGATATGTGGATGGACCGGTGCTTGGGTGTTGTTCTTACTTGAACAAGCAACCCACTTATGACTACCCCCTCTCGCAAGCATCCGCAACTATGAAAGAAGAATTAAGATAAATATACATAGCATGAAACATGTGGATCCAAATAAGCCCCGTACAGATTAACGCATAAACTAGGGTTTAAGCTTCTGTCATTTTAGCAGCCCATCATCTACTTATTACTCCACAATGCCTTCCCTTAGGCCCAAAAATGCTGAGGTGTCATGTAGTCTATGTTCACATGACACCACTAATGGAAGCAACAACATACATATCATCAAAATGTCGAACGAATACCAACTTCACATGATTAGTTATAACAAGACTTCTCCCATGTCCTCGAGAACAAAAGTAACTACTCACAAATCATCACCATGTTTAAGATCAGATGTGTAATAAATATGATAATGGATCTGAACATTTTATATCCACCAAATAAACCACAAAGCATCAACTACAAGATGTAATCAACAGTACTGGTAACCCCCAGGTACCAATATGAGGTTTTGGGACAAAGATTGGGTACAAGAGATGAACTAGGGTTTGAGATGATATGGTGCTGGTGAAGATGTTGATGAAGATTGGCACTCCCACGAAGGAGGAAGCATTGGTGATGACGATGGCTTCGATTACCCCCTCCCGGAGGGAAGTTTCCCCGGCAGAATCGCTCTGCCGGAGAGCAAAAGTGCTCCTGGCCAGGTTTCCTCCTCGAGACGGCGGCGCTTCATCCCGAAAGTATCCTCTCAATATTTTCTATGCCAAAAACCTTCATATAGCAGAAGAGGGGCACTAGAGGCCGTCTGTGGGCCTCCCAAGGCAATAGTGCGCACCCACGGGAGGTGGCCGCACCCTGTTGCCTTGGGAGCAACTTGTGGCTCCCGTCCAGTGGTTCTAGGCCCCAATAATTCTTATATATTCCATAAAAGATTCTTGTGAATTTTCTGTTGAAAATATGCCCTAGAGGCAATAATAATTTAGTTATTCTCATATTTCCTTGTTCATGATAATCGTTTATTATCCATGCTATAATTGTATTGATTGGAAACTCAAATACATGTGTGGGTACATAGACAACACTGTGTCCCTAGTATGCCTCTAATAGACTAGCTCGTTGATCAAAGATGGTCAACGTTTCCTAGCCATAGACATGAGATGTCATTTGATAACGGGATCACATCATTAGGAGAATGATGTGATGGACAAGACCCAAACTATGAACATAGCATATGATCGTGTCAGTTTATTGCTATTGTTTTCTGCATGTCAAGTATCTGTTCCTACGACCATGAGATCATGCAACTCACTGACACCGGAGGAGTACCTTGTGTGTATCAAACAACTAGGTGACTATAAAGGTGCTCTACAGGTATCTCCGAAGGTGTCTGTTGAGCTGGCATGGATCGAGACTGGGATTTGTTACTCCGTATGACGGAGAAGTATCTCAGGGCCCACTCGGTAATACAACATCACAATAAGCCTTGCAAGCAATGTGACTAAAGAGTTAGCCACGGGATCTTGTATTACGGAACGAGTAAAGAGACTTGCCGGTAACGAGATTGAACTAGGTATAGAGATACCGACGATCGAATCTCGGGCAAGTAACATACTGAAGAACAAAGGGAACAGCATACGGGATTAACTGAATCCTTGACATAGAGGTTCAACCAATAAAGATCTTCATAGAATATGTGGGAACCAATATGGGCATCCAGGTCCCGCTATTAGTTATTGACCGTAGAGGTGTCTCGGTCATGTCTACATAGTTCTCTAACCCGCAGGGTCTGCACACTTAAGGTTCGGTGACGTTTCGGTAGTATAGAGTTATGTATGGTGGTGACCGAAGGTTGTTCGGAGTCTCGGATGAGATCCTAGACGTCACGAGGAGCTCCGGAATGGTCCGGAGGTAAATATTGATATATAGGAAGTCCTGTTTTGGTCACCGGAAAAGTTTCGGGTACTTCGGTAGTGTACCGGGAGTGCCGGGAGGGTACCGGGGGCCATCGGGAGGGGTGTCTCGACCCAAAGGACCTCATGGGCTGTGGGAGGAGTCAAACCATCCCCTAGTGGGCTGGCCGAACCCCCCACTAAGGCCCATGCGGCTAGGGGTGGGAAAAACCCAAAGGTGGAAAGGTGGAAAGAGTTTCCAAGTGGAGAGGAGGAATCCTACTCCTAGTAGGATTGGAGTAGGACTCCTCCCCCTCCTATTTCGGCTGAACCCTTGAGGGTTTGAGGCTGCCTCCTCCCCTCCCTCCCTCCTATATATACTAGAGGATTTAGAGGGGAGAACTAATCCTAATTGCCACGTGCTCCCTCTACTTCCTCTAGATCATTTTCTCCTCTAGTCTAATTTCGGCGGTGCTTAGGCGAAGCCCTGCCGGAATAGTTCCACCACCATCGCTGCCGCGCTGTTGCGCTGCCGGAGAACTCATCTATCTCTCCGCTCCCTTTTGCCGGATCAAGAAGGCGGAGATCGTCATCGAGCTGTACGTGTGTTGAACGCGGAGGTGCCGTCCGTTTGGCGCTAGATCGGAAGGACCGTGATTGGATCGCGGAACGGTTCATGATTGGATCGCGGGACGGATCGTGATTGGATCACGGGACGCTCGGCGATTTGGATCGCGAAGACGTTCGACTACATCAACCGTGTTTCTTAACACTTCCCTCTTAGCGATCTACAAGAGTATGTAGATCCACTCTCCCTCTCGTAGATACTCATCACCATGGATAGATCTTGCGTGTGCGTAGGAAATTCTTTGTTTCCCATGCAACGTTCCCCAACAGTGGCATCATGAGCTAGGTCTATGTGTAGATGAGATCTCGAGTAGAACACAAAGGAGTTTGTGGGCGTTGATATTTAGATTGCTTCCTCCCTAGGTCTTTTCTTGATTCGGCGGTATTGTGGGATGAAGCGGCCCGGACCAACATTACTCGTACACTTACGAGAGACCGGTTCCATCAACTGACATGTAACTTCGTTGCATAAAGATGGCTGGCGGGTGTCTATTTCTCCCACTTTAGTCGGATCGAATTTGACAAAGGCGGTCCTTGAGAAGGTTGAATAGCAATTTTTGTATCACCGTTGTGGTTTTTGCGTAGGTAAGAATTGTTCTTGCTAGATACCCGTAGCAGCCACGTAAAACTTGCAACAACAATTAGAGGACATCTAACTTGTTTTTGCAGGGTATGTTGTGATGTGATATGGCCAATTACATGATGAGATATATGTGATGTATGAGATGATCATGTATTGTATAGAATATCACGACTTGCATGTCGATGAGTACGGCAACCGGCTGGAGCCATAGGGTTGTCTTTAATTATTTTTGCCGTTTTTGCTTTACTTTATCGCTATGAGTTAGCAATAGTCGTGGAAGCAACAGTCGGCGCGACAACCTCATGGCGACACATTGATGGAGATCAAGATGATGAAGATCATGGTGTTATGCCGGTGACGATGGAGATCATGCCGGTGCTTTGAAGATGGAGATCAAAAGCACAAGTTCATGGCCATATCATGTCACTTATGATTTGCATGTGATATTAATCCTTTTATGCATCTTATTTTGCTTAGGACGACAGTAGCATTATTTGGTGATTGCTCACTTAAATTTCAAGATAAATTGTGTTCTCCCCGAGTGTGCACCGTTGCGAAAGTTCGTCGTTTCGAGACACCACGTGATGATCGGGTGTGATAGACTCTACATTCGCATACAACGGGTGCAAGCGAGTGTTGCACGTGCGGAACACTCGGGTTAAACTTGACGAGCCTAGCATGTCCAGACATGGCCTCGGAACACAAGAGACCGAAAGGTCGAACATGAGTCATATAGTAGATATGATCAACATGAAGATGTTCACCATTGAAACCACCTCAACTCACATGATGATCGGACTTGAGTTGGTGGGTTTGGATCATGTGACACTCGAATGACCAGAGGGATGTCAATTTGAGTGGGAGTTTTTAAGTAATATGATTAACTAAACTCATTATCATGAACATAGTCAAAATGTCTTTGCAAATTATGTTGTAGATTACTAGCTCGCGCTGTAGCTCCCTTGAATTTTTATATGTTCCTAGAGAAATAGAGTTGAAAGATGATGGTAGCAATAATGCGGACTGGGTCCGTGATCTGAGGATTGTCCTCATTGCTGCACAGAAGGCTTATGTCCTTAATGCACCGCTCGGTGCGCCACCCCCTCTAGCGTCGTCTATAGATGTTGTGAACATCTGACAGGCACGTTCCGATGACTACTTGATAGTTCAGTGCGTCATGCATTACGGCTTAGAATTGAGGCTCCAAAACGTTTTGAACATCACGGAACATATGAGATGTTCTAAGAGCTGAAATTGGGATCTCAGGCTCGTGCCCGTGTTGAGAGGTATGAGACCTCCAACAAGATTCTTTGCCTGCAAGATGAAGGAGAATAGCTCAATCGTTGAGCATGTGCTCAGATTGTCTGGGTGCTACAATCGCTTGAATCGAGTGGGAGTTGATCTTCCAGATAAGATAGTGATTGATATAGTTCTCCAAGTCACTATCACTAAGCTACTAGAGCTTCGTGATGAACTATAAAATGCCAGGGATGGAAATAATGATCCCTGAGCTATTCGCAATGTTTGACACCGCGAAGGTAGAAATCAAGAAGGAGCATCAAGTGTTGATGGTTAGTGAAACCACTAGTTTCAAGAAGGGCAAGGGCAAGGAGGGAAACTTCATGGATGGCAAGTCAGTTGCTACTCCAGTGAAGAAACCCAAGGTTGAACCCAAACCCGAGACTGAGTGCTTCTATTATGAGGAGAACAGTCGCTGAAGTGGAACTGCCCTAGATACTTGGTAGATAAGAAGGCTGGCAGCGTCGACAGAAGTATATTTGATATACGTGTAATTGATGTGTACCTTACTAGTACTCCTAGTAGCACCTGGGTATTAGATACCGGTTTGGTTGCTAAATGTTAGTAACTCAAAATAAAAGCTACGGAATAAACGGATGCTAGCTAAGGGTGAGGTGACGATGAGTGTTGGAAGTGTTTCCAAGTTTGATGTGATCACCATCGCACGCTCTCTCTACCTTCGGGATTAGTGATGAACCTAAATAAATGTTATTTGGTGTTTGCATTGAGCATAAACGTGATTAGATCATGTTTATTGCAATACGGTTATTCATTTAAGTTAGAGAATAATGGTTATTCTGTTTACATGAATAAAACCTTCAATGGTCATGCACCCAATGAGAATGGTTTATTGAATCTTGATCATAGTGATACACATGTTCATAATATTGATGGCAAAAGATACAAAGTTAATAATGATAGTACCACATACTTGTGGCACTGTCGCTAAATGTCATATTGGTGTAAAACGCATGAAGAAACTCCATGCTGATGGATCTTTGGACTCATTCGATTTCGAATCGGTTGAGACATGCGGACCATGCCTCATGGGCAAGATGACTAAGACCCCGTTTTCCGGTATGATGGAGCAGGCAAGTAACTTATTGGAAATGATACATGTTGATGTATTCGGTCCAATGAGTGTTGTAGCGTGCGGTGGATATAGTTATTTTCCTACCTTCACTGATGATTTGAGTAGATATGGGGATATTTACTTAATGAAACACAAGTCTGTAATGTTTGAAAAGTTCAAACAAAATCAGAGTGAAGTTTGAGATCATCGTGACAAGAAGATAAAATGTTTACGATATGATCATGGAGGTGAATATCTGAGTTACGAGTTTGGTATACAACTTAAGACAATGTGGAAGTTGTTTCACAACTCACGCCACCTGGAACACCATAGTGTGATGGTGTGTCCGAACGTCGTAGTCGTGCTCTATTGGATATGGTGCGAACTATGATGTCTCTTATCGATTTGCCACTATTGTTTTGGGGTTATGCATTAGAGACAACTACATTCACTTTAAAAGGGGCACCATCTAAGTCCGTTGAGATGACACCGTATGAATTTTGGTTTGGAGGAAACCTAAGCTGTCATTTCTTAATGTTTGGGGCTGTGACGCTTATGTGAAAAAGGGTTTTCACCTAATGAGCTCAAACCCAAAGCGGGCAAATGCATCTTCATAGAATACCCTAACGTAACAGTTGGGTAAACCATCTATCTTAGATCCAAGCACAAAGTGTTTGTTGCTAAATGGGTCCTTTCTCGAGAAAGAGTTTCTCTCGAAAGAATTGAGTGGGAGGAAGATAGAACTTGATGAGGTTGTTGAACCTTTGTTTCAACCAGAGAGTAGCGCAGTGCAGAAAGTTGTTTCTGTGGAGCCTACGTTAGTTGAAGAGGAAGTTAATGATGTTGATCATGAAGCTTCGGATCAAGTTACTATCGAACCTCGTAGGTCGACAAGGACGCGTACTGCTCCTGAGTGGTACGGCAACCCTGTCTTAGAGGTCATATATGTTGTTGGACAACGATGAACCTACGAGCTGTGGAGAAGCGATTATTGGCCCGGATTCCGAGAAATGGTTAGAGGCCATGAAATCCGAGATGGGATCCATGTATGAAAACAAAGTATGGGCTTTGGAAGTATTACCTGAAGGGCGAAAGGCCATTCAGAACAAATGGATCTTTAAAAGGAAGACGGACGCGGACAGTAATGTCACCGTCTATAAAGCTCGACTTGTGGCAAAGGGTTTTTTCACAAGTTCAAGGAGTTGACTACGATGAGACTTTCTCACCCGTGGCGATGCTAAAGTCTGTTGGAATTATGTTAGCAGTTTCTGTATTTTTCGATTAGGAAATCTGGCAGATGGATGTCAAAACATCATTTCCTTAATGGTATTCGTGAGGAAAGGTTGTATGTTGAAAGATCGTGGATGTCGCCTAGAGGGGGGGGGGGTGAATAGGCGCTTTAAAATAATTACGGTTTAGGCTTGAACAAATGCGGAATAAACCTAGCGGTTAATTTGACAAGCACAAAACCTAAATCGACTAGGCTCACCTATGTGCACCAACAACTTATGCTAAGCAAGATAAACAACTAAGTGATAGCAAGATATATAACAAGAAACAATATGGCTATCACAAAGTAAAGTGCATAAGTAAAGGGCTCGGGTAAGAGATAACCGAGGCACGCGGAGACGACGATGTATCCCGAAGTTCACACCCTTGCGGATGCTAATCTCCGTTTGGAGCGGTGTGGAGGCACAATGCTCCCCAACAATGCCACTAGGGCCACCGTATTCTCCTCACGCCCTCGCACAATGCAAGGTGCCGTGATTCCACTAAGGGACCCTTGAGGGCGGTCACCGAACCCGTACAAATGGCAACCCTTGAGGGCGGTCACCGAACCCGTACACTTTGGCAACCCTTGGGGGCGGTCACCGGTACCCGTCAAATTGCTCGGGGCGATCTCCACAACCTAATTAGAGACCCCGACGCTTGCCCGGAGCTTTACACCACAATGATTGAGCTCCGAGGCACCACCAAGCCGTCTAGGGCGCCAAGGCACCCAAGAGGAACAAGCTCTAGGGTGCTCAAACACCCAAGAGTAATAAGCTTCTCAACTACTAACTTCCACGTATCACCGTGGAGAACTCAAACCGATGCAACTAATGCAATGGCAAGGGCACACGGAGTGCCCAAGTCCTCCTCTCCCAAATCCCACCAAAGCAACTAATTCTAGGGAGGAAAATGAGAGGAAGAACGAAGAAGAACACGAAGAACTCCAAGAACTAGATCCAAGGGGTTCCCCTCACTTAGAGGAGAAAGTGATTGGTGGAAATGTGGATCTAGATCTCCTCTCTCTTTTCCCCCAAAAACTAGCAAGAAACCATGGAGGGATTGAGAGTTAGCAAAGCTCTAGAAGGTCAACAATGGGAGGAGAGAGAGCTGCAATGGATAAGAAAACCGTTGGGGAAGAAGACCCCTTTTATAGGGCCACCCCAAATCCAACCGTTACCCGTGCAGGACGCGCACAAGCGGTACTACCGCTCTTGCGAGCGGTACTACCGCTCGTGCGGTAGTAATTCAAAAACAGCAGGCAATCAACAAGGAACTGGAGCGGTAGTGCCGCACTAAGCGGTACTACCGTTCCGACCAAGCGGTACTACCGCTTAGGAAAACTGGGCAACAGAACAAAGCACGGCAGTGGCACGGTAGTAGGGGGCGGTAGTGCCGCACCAAGCGGTACTACCGCTCTACTACCGCTCAACTACCGCTTAGCGAAAAAATGATACCAGAAGAAATCACGGTAGTGCAACGGTAGTAGGGGCGGTAGTACCGTGTCAAGCGGTACTACCGCTCCACTACCGCTTTACTACCGCTAAACGAAAAAGAATGCCAGTAGAAATCACGGTAGTGCAACGGTAGTAGGGGCGGTAGTACCGTGTCAAGCGGTACTACCGTGGTCCCGAGCGGTACTACCGCTTTGGTGACAGGTGAACTGCCCAGACAAACAATAAACCCTGAACTGCCATAACTTCTGCAAATGAGCTCCGAATTGAGCAAACTCAAGCTTGTTGGATAGAGGACGACAAATACTATCCAACAGCGACTGGTTATATTAAGAAGTGGCAGTAGAGAAAATACCAATGATATAGAGATGAGAAACCTCTATGAATGAAGAACCGGCATAAACTCCAACATCGAAAACATCATAGAAGATGCATATATGAACTCCGTTTTCGATGACCTCGAGCTTGTCATGAAGATGACCAAAAGCTCAAAGACTCACAAAGAGAAACACCAAACACAAACCAAGAAATATGATGCAAGGATGCAATGGTTTGAGCTCTCTACGAAGATATGATAAAGCTACTCACTTGAGAGCCCCCCTTGATAGTACGGCTATCGATCCTATAACCCGGTCTCCCAACTACTACCATGAGACCGGTAAAATAGAAAACCTATCAAGGGCAAACCTTTGCCTTGCGCATAGTCCACTTGAGCTGGATGATGACGATCTTGACCTCCTCAAGTTGGACCACCTTTCTTGATTGCGCCGGCTTGATGAAGACTAGTTGATTGCTCCCCCATACTCCACTATGGGTGAGCCACTCTTCGGCACATCTTCACAAGTCCATTGTCACCACAATGGACAGCAAGCTTCAAGCATGTGATCTCTTCGTGATGCTCCACTTGAACTTGCACACCGCAATCTTGATGACGATCACCACTTGATGTCATCCTCCATGGGTTGTGTGATATCTTCCTTTTGATGCACGCCCATGGAAACAAACCTAACCCCACAAAGAACTCTTGCATAGAACATGGGTTAGTACACAAAGCGTAATGGACAATGCTTACCATACCGTGAGATCACTTGATCCCACTCGGTACATCTTCTACGCTTTGTGGTCTTGATCAACCTTGAATCTTTCCAACTCTCTTCATTAGGATGATGTCTTGAAGATAAACATGAATGTTCACACAATCTCCTTCTTCAAGACATGCTTGCAATAGGCTCATCTCTTACATGACCAATCTTTGGATAACTCCATGAATAACCTTGGTCAACACATATTCTTCTTCAAATCACCTTGAGACCAACAAATGGTCTACAAGCAAAGCCTATGGACAAACCCTTCAAATATAACTCAAGGCAACCATTAGTCCATAGAGATTGTCATCAATTACCAAAACCAAACATGGGGGCAGCACATGTTCTAACATATGTGATACAACCGGAAGGTTTTGTCAGTCCTACGGATGCTAAAATGTATGCAAGCTCCAGCGATCCTTCTATCGACTGGAGCAAGCATCTCGGAGTTGGAATATGCGCTTTGATGAGGTGATCAAAGTTTTTGAGTCTATACAAAGTTTATGAGAAACTTGTATTTACAATAAAGTGAGTGGGAGCACTATAGAATTTCTGATAAGTATATGTGGATGACATATTGTTGATCGGAAATGATGTAGAATTTCTAGAAAGCATAAAGGGTTGTTTGAAAAGGAGTTTTTCAAAGGAAAACTTGGATAGAAGCTACTTAAATATTGGGCATCAGGATCTATAGAGATAGATCAAGACGTCTGATAAGACTTTCAATGAGTACATACCATGACAAGATTTTGAAAGAGTTCAAAATGGATCAGTCAAAGAAAGAGTTTTTTCCTGATTTGTAAGGTGTGGAGTTGAGTGAGACTCAAAGCTCGACCACGGCAGAAGAAAGAGAAAGGACGAAGGTCGTCCCCTATGCCTTAGCCATAGGCTCTATATAGTATGCCATGCTGTGTACCGCACCTGTGTGTGCCTTGCCATGAGTCTGTCAAGGGGTACAAGAGTGGTCCAGGAGTGGATCACTGGACAACGGTCAAGATTATCCTTAGTAACTAGAGGACTAAGGACATATTTCTCGATTATGGAGGTGATAAAGAGTTCGTCGTAAAGGGTTACGTCGATGCAAGCTTTGACACCTATCCGGACGACTCTGAGTAGCAGTCAGGATACGTATAGTGGAGCAACCATTTGGAATAGCTCCAAGTGGAGCGTGGTAGCATCTGCAGTATGACATATAGATTTGCAAAGAACACACGGATCTGAATGTTGCAGACCGTTGACTAAAGACCTCTCTCACATGCAAAGCATGATCGAACCCCACAACTCATTGGGTGTTAGATTCATAACAATGTAAATCACATTGTGATGTGAACTAGATTATTGAATCTAGTGCAAGTGGAAGACTGTTGGAAATATGCCCTAGAGGCAATAATAATTTAGTTATTATCATATTTCTTTGTTCATGATAATCGTTTATTATCCATGCTATAATTGTATTGATTGGAAACTCAAAATACATGTGTGGGTACATAGACAACATTGTGTCCCTAGTATGCCTCTAATAGACTAGCTCGTTGATCAAAGATGGTCAAGGTTTCCTAGCCATAGACATGAGATGTCATTTGATAACGGGATCACATCATTAGGAGAATGATGTGATGGACAAGACCCAAACTATGAACATAGCATATGATCGTGTCAGTTTATTGCTATTGTTTTCTGCATGTCAAGTATCTGTTCCTACGACCATGAGATCATGCAACTCACTGACACCGGAGGAGTACCTTGTGTGTATCAAACGTCGCAACGTAACTAGGTGACTATAAAGGTGCTCTACAGGTATCTCCGAAGGTGTCTGTTGAGCTGGCATGGATCGAGACTGGGATTTGTTACTCCGTATGACGGAGAGGTATCTCAGGGCCCACTCGGTAATACAACATCACAATAAGCCTTGCAAGCAATGTGACTAAAGAGTAAGCCACGGGATCTTGTATTACAGAACGAGTAAAGAGACTTGCCGGTAACGAGATTGAACTAGGTATAGAGATACCGACGATCGAATCTCGGGGAAGTAACATACCGAAGAACAAAGGGAACAGCATACGGGATTAACTGAATCCTTGACATAGAGGTTCAACCGATAAAGATCTTTGTAGAATATGTGGGAACCAATATGGGCATCCAGGTCCCGCTATTGGTTATTGACTGTAGAGGTGTCTCGGTCATGTCTACATAGTTCTCGAACCCGCAGGGTCTGCACACTTAAGGTTCGGTGACGTTTCGGTAGTATAGAGTTATGTATGGTGGTAACCGAAGGTTGTTCGGAGTCCCGGATGAGATCCTGGACATCACGAGGAGCTCCGGAATGGTCCGGAGGTAAATATTGATATATAGGAAGTCCTGTTTTGGTCACCGGAAAAGTTTCGGGTACTTCGGTAGTGTACCGGGAGTGCCGGGAGGGTACCGGGGGCCATCGGGAGGGGTGTCTCGACCCAAGGGACCTCATGGGCTGTGGGAGGAGTCAAACCAGCCCCTAGTGGGCTGGCCGACCCCCCCAGTAAGGCCCATGCGGCTAGGGGTGGGAAAAACCCAAAGGTGGAAAGGTGGAAAGAGTTTCCAAGTGGAGAGGAGGAATCCTACTCCTAGTAGGATTGGAGTAGGACTCCTCCACCTCCTATTTCGGCCGAACCCTTGAGGGTTTGAGGCTGCCTCCTCCCCTCCCTCCCTCCTAGATATACTAGAGGATTTAGAGGAGAGAACTAACCCTAATTGCCACGTGCTCCCTCTACTTCCTCTAGATCGTTTTCTCCTCTAGTCTAATTTCGGCGGTGCTTAGGCGAAGCCCTGCCGGAATAGTTCCACCACCATCGCTGCCGCGTCGTCGCGCTGCCGGAGAACTCATCTACCTCTCCGCTCCCTTTTGCTGGATCAAGAAGGCAGAGATCGTCATCGAGCTGTACGTGTGATGAACGCGGAGGTGCCGTCCGTTCGGCGCTAGATTGGAAGGACCGTGATTGGATCGCGGAACGGTTCATGATTGGATCGCGGGACAGATCGTGATTGGATCGCGGGACGCTCGGCGATTTGGATTGCGAAGACGTTCGACTACATCAACCGCGTTTCTTAACGCTTCCCGCTTAGCAATCTACAAGGGTATGTAGATCCACTCTCCCTCTCGTAGAAGCTCATCACCATGGATAGATCTTGCATGTGCGTAGGAAATGTTTTGTTTCCCATGCAACGTTCCCCAACATTTTCAGGTCATTTGGAGTCCTGAAATTTTCAGCCTTTTTCCATGGCCTTCAGCTCCAGAATTCCAGTTTCCGGCAATTTCCCTTTTTGCGTGGATCTTGCAAAGTAAGAGAGAAAACGCATTAGAATTGTATCATAAAGTGGAATAACGACCAAAAACAATATAAAAATCAATAGGAATTAAAAATGCAAAATGGACGTATCAACTCCCCCAAGCTTAGACCTTGCTTGTCCTCAAGCGAAAGCCGAACTCAATAATAATGACCACATGTTTTAGAGAGAGAGAGAGAGAGAGGTGTCGATAAAAATAGAATACGGACATGAGAGCATCATGATTATTAACATAGCATCAATTTTTCATCATATAGCTTCTCATAAACAAGTAACAATCCATCCACAACTGTTAAAGTATGAAGCATAAACTTTATTGACAACCAACAAACTTTGTTCTTAGTCATTGAGACAGTCATAATTCATCATATTTTAGAGAAGAGTCTATGTAAGATCTTTCATTTTAGGAAGTTCACATACTCAACTATCGTTTAGTCTTCTATGATTGCTGACACTCAATGCATATTTTTGGGGGGAGGCAAATGTTTCCATCAGACACATAGGAAGATAGGGGCTTTATTGTTTTTGCCTCCCAACTTGTTTACCTCAAGGATAATGTCAACAATAATGACTCATGATCACCCACATCCAACTGGATATATATGTCTGGATCTTTCCACAACACATGATGCTTGCCAACTAAAGAGTTAATAGATTGGAATAGGGATGAACATTATTGACTCTTGCATAAAAGTAAAAGCAGAAAAGTAAAAGATAGGCCCTTCGCAGAGGGAAGCAGAAGTTGTCATGCGCTTTTAAATTTAGAATGTGCAAGCTCTTAATGTAAAGGAACGTCAGTTTATATTGCCCCTTATGATAGCAACCTTTATTGTGCAGTCCATCGCTTTTATTTCTTTGTCATCATAATATCGTACAAAGCTTATTTTCCCTTACAATAAAAAATCATACATGTTTAGGAGCAATTTAAATTGGTTTATGCACCGATGACAACTTACTTGAAGCATCTTACTCAATCCATAAGTAGATATGGTGGACTCTCATGGAAAGAAACTGGGTTTATTGGTTATGGAGACACAAGTAGTATCTCTACTTAGTGTGAATTTTTTGGCTAGCAAAAGGTCCTAAACAAGCACCACATGTTAGAGGATCCATGACTAACTTCTATGTGAATGTAACCAATCATAACTCATTACGCTATCTTCCTTGTCCAACATCAACCATTCGATCATGTAGAAAATATTTGATGGGGGCTCACAATCCTAAAAGATGTCCAAGATAGTATATTTGTATGTGAATGTCCTCCCCCCTTTCATAATTTTGCATATATTGTATCAATGACTAACACTATGTTTGTTAACTCCCAACAACTTTTAACAAGCATACTCCTTTTTGTGTGAAGTCATTACTCCCCATGGGATTAGCATATGATATTTTTATTTCTTTTATCTCATTGCTATGATTGATGCATGGGGGTAAAATAAGTAAACTCAAACTAATATTTATTATATAACTCTCATACTCTCAGTTACAAGGATAGATAGATCATAAAACAAACACTCTAAGCAAAACAATACTAAACTTTTATTCTTCTAAATCACAAAATAGCTAGGGCTCAAACTAAGATAGATGATAATGGTAAAAGTGAGGGTGATACGATACCGGGGCACCTCCCCCAAGCTTGGAACAAGCTAAGGGTGGTGCCCATACCCATGTACTCAAGTGTCCTTGGTGGGGGATGGCAGTGATGAAGTAGTAGGCTTGATATTCTTGGTGATAATACCCCGTAAGGTAAGGATTTCATGCTTAAAGCTTGTCAACCTCCTGCCTGAGGTCGAGGTTCTCCTTGTGAAGCTTGTTTGTAACAGACAAAGCACCGTCCGTCAGGGGATGAATTTTCCTATGGAAGAAGAAGCAACATCCACCTGCGCTCGGCGAAAAGTGTTAAATCATGAACTGGAAATGGTAACCTTGTTTGGCAAGCTCGACTTTTTGAACTCCACATGCATATCTCCAGGTTGCGACAAAGGTTCCTCTTCTTCTTCCTCGCTTGAGGACTCCATCCTTTTGAGGTTAGCCTCTTCCTCTTCCTCCCTAGTCCATCCATAAGGGTCAAAATCATCACATACTTTGGGATCCGCTGTGGGGTATGACACGTAGCTCTCCCCGTCTGATTCTTGAGACGACATTGCTTCCGAATCTGCTAGAAAAAATAGCCCGTAACAAGAACATAGGGAAAACTTGCGATGTGGTGATCAAAACATCCGGGAGTATATATAATGAATTTTTCTGGGTGAGAATACGTGTCCAGGAAGAAAACAGAGTCCGGGAGGCACACGAGGTGCTCCCAAGGCAACCAGGCACACCCAGGGGGTAGGGCGCGCCTTGTTGCCTTGGGACCCCCTCGTGGGTCCCCTTGGCTAGTTCTTATTATTTTTATTGTTTTCTAATATTCCAAAACGGACAGAAATTGTTTTTATGGAAATTTTGGAGTCGGTTTACTTACCGTATCACATACCTACTCCTTTCAGGATTCTAGAGTGTTCCGGAAGGTCTCTTCTATATATTCTTCCGGTGTCATCACTTGAATAACATTAGTTTCAACATTAATGGGCTTACATGAGATATAGTGCTTAATTCTTTGCCCATTGACCACTCTCAGATTTGTGTCTTCCGCATTGTTGATCTTAATAGCTCCGGAGCGATAAATTTCTTCGATGATATATGGTCCTTCCCATTTCGAGAGAAGTTTTCCTGCAAAGAATCTGAAACAATAATTGTACAAAAGAACTTGATCACCAATTTTAAATTCCCGTTTTTGGATTCTTTTATCATGCCATGTTTTAACTTTTTCTTTAAACAACTTAGCATTTTCATAAGCTTGTGTCCTCCATTCATCTAGAGAGCTAATGTCAAATAACCTCTTTTTACCGCCAAGTTTGAAATCATAGTTATGTTCTTTAATTTCCCAATAAGCTTAATGTTCTAACTCAAGAGGTAAATGACACGCTTTTCCATAAACCATTTTGTATGGGGACGTTCCCATAGGATTTTTATAAGCAGTTCTATAAGCCCATAATGCATCATCAAGTTTCTTAGACCAATTCTTTCTTGATCTATTAACAGTCTTTTGCAGGATCAATTTTATTTCTCTATTACTCAACTCAACTTGACCACTAGACTGAGGATGATAAGGTGATGCAATTCTATGGTTGACATCATATTTAGCTAGAAGTTGACGGAAAGCACCATGAATAAAATGTGAACCACCATCAGTCATTAAATATATAGGGACTCCAAACCTTGGGAAATTAACCTCTTTAAGTATTTTAATAGAAGTGTAATGATCAACACTACTAGTTGGAATAGCTTCTACCCACTTAGTAACGTAATCAACAACAACTAGAATGTGAGTATATCCATTAGAGGAAGGAAAAGGTCCCATAGAATCAAAACCCCAAACATCAAATGGTTCAATAACAACTGAATAGTTCAGAGGCATTTCCTGACGTCTACCAATATTACCAATTCTTTGACATTCATCATAAGAGAGGACAAACTTACGAGCATCTTTGAAAGGTGTGGGCCAATAAAACCAGACTATAGTACCTTATGTGCAGTTTTGTCACCAGTGTGGTGCCATCCGTATGCCTCGGAATGACACTACCGTAGGATTTGTTCCTGTTCATGCTCGGGTACACAACGTCTAATAACACCATCTACTCTCTCTTTATATAAATGTGGGTCATCCCAAAATTAATGTCTTAAATCAAACAAGAACCTTTTCTTTTGTTGGTATGTGAAACTAGGTGGTATATATTTAGCAACAATGTAATTAGCATAATCTACATACCAAGGAGTACTGCGAGAGGTATTTATAACAACTAATTACTCATCGGGAAAACTATCATTAATAGGCAGTGGGTCATCAAGAACATTTTCCATCCTAGACAAATTATCTACTACAGGATTCTCAGCCCGCTTTCTATCAACAATGTGCAAATCAAACTCTTGAAGTAAAAGAACCCACCTAATTAATCTAGGCTTAGCATCTTTCTTTCATTAGGTATTTAATAGCAGCATGATTAGTGTGAATAGTGACTTTGGAATCAACAATGTATGGTCTAACCTTATCACATGCAAACACAACTGCTAAAAATTCCTTCTTAGTGGTAGCATAATTTCTTTGGGCATTGTCTAGGGTCTTACTACCATAATGAATAACATTAAATTTCTTATCTACTCTTTGCCCTAGAACAGCACCAACATCATAATCACTAGCATCACACATAATTTCAAATGGCAAGTTCCAATCAGGTGGTTGAACAATATGTGCAGAAATTAAAGCTTTCTTAAGTATTTTGAAGGCCTCTACACAATCATCATCAAAAACAAATGGAATATCTTTTTGAAGAAGATTATTTAATGGCCTAGAGATCTTTGAGAAATCTTTAATGAATCTCCTATAGAAACTAGCATGACCAAGTAAACTTCTTATATTTTTTACATCTCTAGGACCTGGCATTTTCCCAATTGCATCAATTTTAGCTTTGTCTACCTCAATACCTCGTTCAGAGATTTTATGCCGAAGCACAATGCCTTCGTTCACCATAAAGTGGCACTTCTCCCAATTCAAGACAAGATTAGTTTATTTGCATCTCCGCAAAACTTGATCAAGGTTGCTCAAGCAATCATCAAAAGAAGTCTCGTAAACGGAAAAATCATCCATGAATACCTGAACAATCTTTTCACAAAAGTCAGAGAATATAGCAGTCATATATCTTTGAAAGGTAGCATGTACATTACATAAACCAAAAGGCATACGTCTATAACCATAAGTTCCAAAAGGGCATGTAAAGGTAGTTTTCTCTTGATCTTCTTTTGACACAGGTATTTGAGAAAAACCAGAATATCCATCAAGGAAACAAAAGTGTGTATGCTTAGATAATCTTTCTAACATTTGATCAATAAGAGGCAAGGGGTAATGATCTTTTCTAGCAGCTTTGTTTAATTTCCTGAAATCAATTATCATCCTATAACGAGTTACAATTCTTTGTGGGATAAGTTCATCTATATCATTAGGAAAAACGGTTATACCTCCTTTCTTAGGAACACAATGAACATGGCTTACCCATCTACTATTAGCTATGGGGTAGATTATACCTTCCTCCATAAGCTTTAATATTTCAGTCCTTACCACTTCTTTCATTTTGGGGTTTAGACGACGTTGATGATCAACGACGGGTTTAGCATCCGGTTCCATATTAATCTTATGTTGAGATAGAGTGGGACTAATACCCTTAAGATCACCGAGGGTATATCCAGTAGCAGCATGGTGCTTCTTCAGAGTTTTGAGCAATTTATTTCATTACTTTCATTAAGATTAGCATATAGAGTGGGACTAATACTCTTTTCTTCATGCTCTGAAAGGTTAGCACTAATAATAACAGGATATATCTTATTTTCATCAAGATAAGCATATTTCAATGTATTAGGTAATTTCTTTAATTCAAACACTGGATATCCCTTAGGTGGGGGAGGATCTCCTAGAATGTCAATAGGTAAATTGTGTTTAAGAATAGGTGGTTGCCTAAAGAATATCTCATCTAGTTCATTCCTTTCATTCATGGTCTAGAAAATATTGTTCTAAAGGATCAGTAGGAGGCACGGCAATAAAAGCAAGACCAATAATTTCATCTTTACTAGATAACTCTTTCTCATGTGGTTGTCTACCAAAATTAGAGAAATTAAACTCATGAGACACATCACCAAAACTCACTTTACCTTTTCTTTAACACAATCAATTTTAGCATTAACAATATTCAAGAAAGGTCTACCAAATATAATGGGACAAAAATTATCTTGTAGTGAACCGAGTACTAAGTAATAAGTAAGATATTTGATTTTTCCACACAAGATTTCAACATCTCTAACGATCCCAAGTGGCAAAATAGTATCTCTATTTGCAAGTTTAATAGTAACATTGATGTCTTCCATCTCAGAGGGTGTTATATCATTCATAATGTCTTGATATAAGGTAAAAGGAATAGCACTCAGACTAGCACCCATATCACATAAGCCATGATAGAAATGATCTCCAATTTTAACAGGAAAACAGGCATGCCAACAACTGGTTTATTCTTATCTAGCACACCCCATTCATTTCTAGCGGGTTTTGCGATTCTAGCAGCATCATCACAAAAGTAAATAACTTGCCATCAATATTATCACCGAAGAGATCTTTAACCAAAGCAATATTAGGTTCCACATTTATTTGTTCAGAAGGTTTAGGTGTTCTAACATTGCTTTTATTAACCACAGTTGTAGCTTTAGCATGTTCCTTGATCCTAACATGAAAAGGTGGTTTCTCAATGTAAGTATGGGCACAACTGGATCATCATTATAGATAATTCACCCAATCGCAAACTATGTGCGATGACCAAATCGCAAACGGTATAGTTATAGCTCTGTTGCTAATGACGCGAACTGTGTGCGATGACGGGCCCATCAAATACGATCCCAAAAAAAGTTGCGTGTGCGATTTGTGGCAAACAGTTCACCAAAATAAATTGTTTGCGATTTTACAATATAACGCAAACGGTTAGAAAAATGCAAGTGTGTGCGATGCATGGCATACAGTTCACACTGACAAACTGTTTGCGCTGATCCAGCAGAACACAAGCGATTGTGCAGATGATTACGTGTGCGATAGATGGCACACATGTCACTTGGATGAACTGTTTGTGATGAGATGAGATAACATAAACGGTTACATAGATCAAGATGTGTGTGATAGACAACATACAGGCCACTGGGATGAACTGTGTGCGATAAGAAAAAATAACACAAACGGTTGATCAGATCAAGATGTGTGTGATAGACAGCATACAAGCCACTGGGATGAACTGTGTGCGATAAGCAAAAATAACACAAACGGTTGCTCAGATTAAGATGTGTGTGATGTACAACATACACAGGCCAGTCGGATGTGTTGTGGGCAAATGGTTGCGGATAAAGAACTGTCGGGGACTCATGAAATCATCACCGACGGATATGGTTGTTTATTCCGCATGCGATGTGATTTGCTCAATCTGCCCACAAACATCTATGCTTTTGTTTAGAACAACATGATTGCAGAACCAAATTAAACATCCAAATACATAAGTGACTACACACATAACATTGGCACACCTCAATAAACAATTACACACATAACAACATGATTGCCATAACCTAATTAAGCATCCAAATACATAAGTGACTACACACATAACATTGGCGCACACACATCAATAAACTATTACATGCATAATAAACTTATCCCTCTAAAACTACAAATATTTTGGCGTAGAGGGAGTACGAGCAATGATCATCAAATCATCTACTTCCTGTGACGCTTGCCGCCACCGCTCTGCTTGTGGCTCGATCCCGCATCATCTTCAGGTAGGAGGCACTTCCTCATGTCAACGATCCGCCTGAACATCTCATAGCAAGTGTACGCTTGCTTTGCCGCGGTATGGAGGTGATATTCATCCAGTTTATTCACCCAGCCCCTGTGCCAGACAGGCTTGTTCTTGTCGCACTCAGCCTTCATGTCTCTGTAGTAGGGGTCGATGATGGCCTCGTCCAGGTCAACATGGGAGTCCATGTTCTTCTTGCTGTCCCAGACCTTGTAGTGGCCGCAGAAGTCGACAAGCTTCTGGCAGGCCAAGCCCGAAGTCTTGAGCACCTTTGGATCGTCGGTGGTGTCCACCGTAGCGAACCTATAGTTGGGGCTGTTGACAAACCTGGTGAAACGCTCGCAAGGCACTGTGGCCAGGTAGTAGTGGTAGAGGAGGACGTGATGGCCGACGCACAACTGGGCGACGGCAACCTTCTGATCATGCCCGGCACGACCGCCGGTGTAAGCGAGGTCGAAACCGACCACTTTGTACTTGTCATCCGCATCAAGCAACCGCTCCATAGTGCTGATGGAGTCCTCCACCATGCCCGGGTCGTTGGTGTACACCACCGTGAGGTCCGTCTTCCTCATGTGGGTCTCCACATGATGCTCGCCGTACTCCATTGGAGCGCCGCTGGACATCTTCTCTGTATGTGTCGTTGAGGGTGTGCTTATTGTGTTGTGGGCACGATCGAAAGCGTGAAGAGACTATGGTTAATGGCCGTGTGTATAAATGGGGGCCGGACGTCCTGTAAAACCGGCACTTCCGGATGGCAGTTTTTGTAGCGCATGCGTGATTCAGTCGAGGAAGCATGTAACTACATGGGGCGATGCGCGTGGCACAACCACATGCATATGGAGCCCCGAACGTGATCGTGGGCCGGCCCCAACCGCTAGCAGAGCGTGCGCGCGGGGGGGGGGGGTGTCGAGAGCAGAGCACGCGGAGGGACGGGAGAGCAGAGCACGCGGTGGGACGCGAGGTCGAACCAGACCACTTTGTGCGTGTCCACTATGGCATGCATGGTGAACTAGCGCTTGTCGTCGGCAGCCGCTGGGAGCGCCATTGGAGCCACGCAGGATACCCTCAGTCGTGGTTCTGCTTCTTAAGGTCCGGATATTAATCGTCAATTGCATATTAATGTCCAGATATTAATCGTACATTGCAAACTAAGGAAAAGATGGTACTACAAAACAACATCATGATTGCATAACCTAAATAAACATCCAATTACATTACTGACTACAGATAACATTTCCACACATCAATTAACAAGTACAGGCATACTAAACTAGTAGTAACGATCATCAAATCATTCATCTATTCTTCTTGTGACGTGGGGTGCCGGTCGGCGCAGGACGGAGGCACTTCCTCATGTCAACGATTCGCCTGCACATCTCGTAGCTTACGTACGCGTCCTTGGCCGCGTACTTGACGTGATCTTCATCCAGTCTTCGGACCCAGGCGCGGTGCCAGGCAACCTTCTTCTTCTTGCAGACATCCTTCATGCCTCTGTAGTAGGGGTCGATGATGGACATGGCGAGGTCAACCAGGGAGTCCTTATGCTTCTCCTCACCGCCCAAGATCTTGTACATGCATTGGATGTCCACAAGATTCCGATAGGCCAAGCCCGTGGCCTTGAGCACCTTTTCATCGTTGGTGGTGTCCACCGTACCGAATATATAGTCGGGGCTGTTGAGAAACCTGGCGAATCGATCGCAAGGCCTTGTGGCCAGGCAGTAGTGATAGACGAGGACGTAATGGCCCACGCACAGCTGGGCGATGGCAACCTTCTGATCATGCCCAGCACGACCGCCGGTGTACTCGAGGTCGATGCCGGCCACTTTGTACTTTTCATAGGCAAGTAACTGCTCCATGGTGTGGATGGTGTTCTCCACCCAGATCGGGTCGTTGGTGTACACCACCGCGAGGTTCTTGAACCTTACGTGGGTGTCCACGTAGGCACGAATGGTGAACTGCCACTCGTCGTTGGCAGCCGCTGGGAGCTCCGCCATTGGAGCTGAGCAGGATATCCTCTCTCTATTTGGAGTGTGGGTGTGCTTCTTTCGTTGTGGGAAAAGGTTGAAGAGAGACAGTAGGTTAAAAGAGCGGTGGAGTAAATGGGGGCTGGACGGGCTTTAATTGGCACGTCTTGTCACCGCGTTCCCGGCGGAGGATTGTTGTGCAAGCTTTGACCAGCGCACAAACAAGCGTTCCCGGCGGTTCGTTTGGCCACGCGGCGGCTCGAAGTGCCGCCAACGTATCGTTGGTGAGCCCATTCCCACGCGCAACCGTCCACAGCCTCCCGCCCGGCTCAGTTGGCCACGCGTCGACTGGAAGAAGCTCCCATTATTGGGGGCGTTAAATGGCAAACGGTTAGCAAAAACGATGCGTGTGCAATGACTTCAAGCAGCGTACATGTTCAGCACTAAGCAGCGGTGTGACATATGCAGTGCGGGTGCGACTGGGAAGGACGGTGAGGGTTTTGTAACTTTTGTTAAGCGGGGACGATGGTGAGGGTTTTCTTAGCCAGGATAATAATGCGCTTCGGAGGCGACGGTTCAGTAGACATAGCCGTTTGTGATAAGTGTCACTACGGTGCAAGTGGACTGGCGTGGTCCGTGGGAATGCGTTCTGGACAATCAGGACACACCTGTGTCACGGCACAATGTTAGTCCTCACACCCGGTTTCAATCCAGGAAAATAACCAAGTTTGTGGGTTCCAAATTTCATCTTACGTGTGACACCTGAATTTTTTACCGCATTCAACAAGTTTACAGGTAAGTCAAGCATTTTTACCGTAATATGCATAGTGTAAAAAAACTGCCAACACTCAAATGTAGTTGTGCGTGCTGTGGGCAAACAATTGCTAGTAGTAAATTGTGTGGGGACTCTAAGATAAGCATGAATATTCCATCTACCAAACTGATTGCAGCTCAAGTCTGCAATTACATTGCTCTACGTATTAGTTCATAAAACAGAGTCTCGCCGAAATCTAGATCAACATATAATAAACATAACTCAAGTAGTGATATATGACGCACAAACTATAGATAGCTAGGGTAGTGCTGGCATCAGGACATATATATATAACTCAATCCTAATCGTACCCACCAACAACGTAAACTTTCTCCAGGTACTTCGCGTACGCGGCGTGCGCCACCCTCCGAGAATACTTCTGCCTGAAGGAGCCAACGGCTCGTCCTCTAGCATGCGCCAGAACACTTGCAAACGCGGGGTTAAGCCTTTGGGCGTAGAACAGGCATCCGAAGCCCCCATTCCGGGTCCTGATACGACGATTATGCGTTCCCGCATAGAGCTCCCTGAGCTTTTGTTTCTTGTACCTTCTCTGGTCGTATTTATCGCAGCCAACGTCATCAGATAGCACTTATACATATAATAAAAAAAATCATGACATTGATGAATAAAATGCATAAAATGATGTCACAAACAACTTAGGGCAACAAAATAATTAACTAATGACTTTAAATGCATGGATTGATTATTGTCAAACAAACAAGGAACTTTGAAGTAAGTACTACTCCCCATTATCACTAAAGTAGTGATCTACATGCTCTTATACACTGTTTATTTACAAATGGGTACATGTACAATCATCTATGTAGACGGATTATTAGAAAAATGATCATTTGTATAGGTCAACCATTAAATCACTGTAAAACCTTAGACATAATATTAGTAATCGTATGTATGGATGTCACTTATCCAAGTCACTTATCATTTACCTGACAAACAATTAATACGTACACACTAACGCGGATCTATCGAATCTTACTCTGATTACATGGATTGAAATCACATGAACCCCGGGCGAATTCCAAAAAAAGGCAAAAACATAACTAATCAGAGATACCCTATGATATAGTTACCAAAATAGAGGGGGGGGGGTTGTCTAACCTATTCTCCGTCGTCGTCAGAGTCGTCAGAGTCGTCGTCGGTGGAGTGGTCATCAGAGAGGTCGTAGTAGTCTCTGTGCAGCACCGCCTCCTCCTGGGGAGGTACGACGGGGCTTACGACGTCATGGCGGTGCTTCTGTCCGCACGAGACCTCATCGGCGGGGAGGGCAACCTCGTCGCCCAGCATCAAGAGATGCTTAGTTGCTTCGCCGGACCCGGCTTTGAACCCCGCGTCACCACTCCCTCCGATGGTGTGCTTGGTCGCCATCTGATACACTTACGACTGGGAACGGCAGCGAGGATGCAGGCGCGGTATGTGTGGAGAGAGGGGAGTGCAGCCGCCTGCTATAACCAGCGGCACAGGCGCGATTAATATAGAGTGGTTGGGAGCTAGACGGGAGGCGGTTAAACGGCTCGCCTCCCGGTGAACCTGCTCAGTGGTCTTCTCGCATGCCTCACCCCAACTCGCATGTCTCCCAATTGGCCTGGACTGCTCGCACGTCTCCCGATTAGCCTGCGCAGAGGACTGCTCGCAAGCGTCCCGTCAATTCACACACCAGCTCGCACGTCTCCCGGTGGGCCAGAGCGGCCTGCTCGCACGCGCCCCGTCAATTTACACACCTGCTCGCACGCCTCACGGTCAGCCTGAGCAGCGGAATGCTCGCATGCGTCCCGTCAACTCACGTCCGCTCGGACGGCACACGGGGCTCGTGGTGGTATGTAATATTTTGTTGCGACCAACGCACACGGTTGAATACTGTAATCGTTCGAGATGGTAACGTGACAAGTGTGTGTACCAAGTACCAACCTTTAATAAGCTCCTGTTTATATCATGAAACGAAATCCCAAGTTTCAGGATTTTCAGTTGATTTTTGGATTTACTTCAATTTAAAATGATTTTTTCGATGTTTGAGGATGATTTGTCTAAAAACCAATATTTTTAATGTTTTCCACGACGCCAAGAGGTTTGAGGTTCCTTACCATTTATTGCATGGCTACTAAACATGAACAACATGAACCCAAGGGGACATATGATTTCCCCCAATGAATTCCTGGAAACTCATTGTTGCATATTTTTTGAATGATATATGAACACTTTATAATTATAACACGGACTGATGTGTCACGTGTTTTCTGCATAAAAATAGTTTGACGCGTCTCGACATGGTGTTTTCGGTGGTGGCCGCGGGGGGGAGGGGGGCTCTTTCTGTTTCACTTGTTGCACAAGCCTCTATGTGTGGGATTGTCCGTTTTGAGAGGCACTTGCCACCCCAAATTATCAAAATTGTGCATTGAAATGTTTAAAACAAGGCACACCTCTAACGTCATGCATGTGTTTAGGACACATGCACATGGTGGTGGTGGTCCCTCAGACAATAATCCTTCGTGTGATATTAGTGATGTGCACATTCGTGGGTCCACGTGGTCTATCACTTTTGAGCCGCACCGGTAGGGGTTTGACAAAGGTGGGTTCAGTTAATCTGCTCTGTGTTGCGGTAGATCATGGTGAGATTCCACACCAAAGATTGACGTGACGTACTCATGAGTACCTCCTACCGCTCAAAGTTGAGGGGGTGGGTGGGAGGAGACATATATATTGCGCGCAATTTTCTTCAGCGTGGGGTCTTTCCAAATTGTGAAGCACACACTGGATCAAAGTCGTGTAGTTGGCATTTTGACATCAATAAACAAACCCATTCATATGCTTGTGTCACATATAATTGATGGTGGCCCGAAGTGGCTCCCTCACATGGTAATCGGTGACGCGTCAATCTATGGGGCTCGTGTGTGGTCATCTATATTATATATCATTTTAACCAATGTAGATCCTTTTCGGTATGCGTGTTAATTACCATATGCCATGGTCAGACATCGAGACAAATGTTTTTTGGGCGCATGCATATATATATACCCATGAACCCATCCCACCACCATCTCGAAATGGGGGGTTGGGCCGGGTGGGGAGGCATACATATACTATGGCCCTGTTTGGATACTCTAACTTCTATAGCTAGAGGTTGGAGTTAGTTTCTAGCTCATGACTAACCCTAAACTAATTATAGCCAAAGAGGTATTTGGATGACAGGGTTAGATTGACAATAGATGCACTTGATGGAGAGAGAAAAATGATTTTTCAGTGGGCCCCATGAGAACTAGCTCCAATTAGGACCTCTTGGCTGGTGGGATAGAGAGGGCCCCGTGAGAACTAGCTCCAATTAGCACCTCTAGGGCGGGATAGTTTTTTTGGGTGGGTTAATTAGATGCAACTAGCTCCAATCTAACCCTCATGTTTGAATACTTTAGGGCTATTTGAGCCCCAGCTAGCTCAAACTAACTCTAACCCATGGATCCAAACATGGCCTATATGCGTTGTGATCGATCCTCTTCGTAAGTCGCCTTGCATTTTCTAAGGCAATTAACATTAAAGTTCTATTGGGTACTAATTAACTAAACAAACACTTAATTACATATATACATATATGTGTGGGCCTCATGGCGTGGTCGTTTGTTTTGTCAAACACTCTATCATGTGGTCATCTGCATCACACCGGCACAACCATGTCCATGTGGGTCGTCACTTTGACTGACGGCTGTAGAGATGTTAATTTGACCAAGGTAGATTCTTCTTGTTGGTATATGTATGTTATATATATATTATACGTAGTTCATATATGCGTTGACATTTCAATTCTAAGAAAAAATCAAACGCATCGTACACACTGAATCGCTCCTATCGGCTCGAACTGTGGGCATGCGTGGGGCTATATATGCATGGGTCGTTAACCTCAGCATGGGCCCATTCTGGTCCGGGAGACACACATGTGGCGGCGAAAGTTGTGTGTTTGGTATTTGAAAACATCGCACAACGCTTTCATACATTGTGCCCGGGGCCATGCATGTGCGTTGGTGTTGTCTACAGACACTCCCTCGCGTGGTTATGGACGACATGCCAAATTTGTGGACCCGTGTAGTCTATAACTTAAACCGGCCCATGCATACTACAGGTTAATTTGACCAAGGTATATATATATAGTCTTCTCATTATTTGTTACGATATAGTTCATGGTGAGATATGAGACACAAGTTTGAACGCATACATACATATATATATATATATATATATATATATATATATATATATATATATATATATATATATATATATATATATATATATATATATAGGTCGTCGTGTCTGTTCGAAGCATGTGTGTGCGTGGGGCGGGGTGGGGCAGGGGAGGGGCAACACAATAGTATGTATACACGAAACCTATTTATGAGGTCAGGTACTACATACCGTTCGACTTTTGAACCACATCAAAAAGTTATGCACGCACGAAATATCACACCACCTTAATTAATTAGTTGAGCCACACACATGTGTGGTTGCGGTCTCACCCATCAGTGGGCCCACACAGTCTACCCTCAGAAAAAAAACACGGGGGAGGGGGTGATCATGATGGATTTATATTGGTTTTGTGTTACGGTTGGGTGAATTTGCAGTCGTAGTATAAGTTCGTACGTTCATATATATATATATACTGTAGCTACCATCCCCCCGCCGACTCGAAGGTGTGGAGGGGGGAGGAAGCCATAAGCCAACATTACCGTGTGTTCTACAAGACATTGTGTGTCACATGAAAGTTGTGCATTCCGTATTTGAACACGACAACAACCTTTCCATACATACATTTGGTCCGCAAGCAGGTCTGTTTGTGATATGCCCCTAGATTTATCGTGTTTATTTTCCAATGTTGTTAGATAAATGTCAGGGTAGTCTTTTTTTGAAACTTAAATAGCAGACGAGTCGAAGGAGACAACTATGTGCGATTGTGTACGCAGTAGACACGGTTCCCGCATGCTAACTGTGTCTTAAAAATAGTTACCCGCCTTGATCAATTTAAAAATGGATGGATGTGCTGGTTTATCTCTTTGAATTGCACACGGGTATTATGTCCGGGCCGTGTGCGATGTTTGTTCCTCCGGCGCCACTTCAAACCCTTCATAAAATTTTCAGTTTGTCTCGGCTTTTCATTCCCTCCAAGTAAAATTTAAAGTAGCCGCGGAATTTCCTCAAACACCACCTAGGCCCCTCCCACCCCCCACCCCGACACAACTCCCTCGCTCGAACCCTAGCTACCTCGCCGTCGCCGCCGCCGCCCCCGATCCCGCTTCGCGTTCCACAGTCAACCTGTCCTGCTCTCCCCGTCCAGGTTACGTACCCATCTATGTACCTCGCCGCCCTGAATTTCTTGGATGGTCCTGCTAAACACCCCTTTCCTCACAGATCCGCACTGACCCCCACCGCAGACCGTCGCAGCCTAATCCCAGCTACACTTGCAGGGGAGATCGAGGAGCGAATGGCCAAAAGGAGGTATATCGCGGCCTTTCCGCTGGACGATGCCGAGGTGGCCGCCGAGGCTGCCGGGGAAGCTGACTACGATGACGAGGTGCCCGCCAAGATCGCCGGGGAAGCTGACTATGATGACGAGGTGGCCGCGCCGCCGGGGAAGCTGTCTACGATGACGAGGTGGCCGCCGAGGCCGCCGGGGAAGCTGACTACGATGATGAGGTGGCCTCCGAGGCCGCCGGGAAAGCTGACGACCACGAGGCTGTAAGATAGCGGGATCCCGTTTGGATGCATATCGACGCAGCCGGCTACGACATCGAGCTCATCGACGATGACGGCTTGTCGCGGGGCTATGTCACAGGTTAAGTGGCCCAACCCCGACCCCTCGGGTTCAACCCCCGTCGACCTCATGCAGGGCCCAGCTGCTGATCTACTCTGCTTCGCCCTCAAGAATTTGCCTTCCTTCATCTCCATGGAGCCTCTTTTGTCATTTCTGAAGGACACGTTCTATGGCGGTCGCTCGGCATCATTAGCTGCCAAGTGAGACCTGATTGACGACGCCGACGCCGACAACGGCACCCTATCCGTCTCTTCCAAGGGGAAAGAGCCCATCCGTGACATCAGGGAGGGCACCCTGCGTCCCTGCTCTTCCAAGGGGAAGGAGCCCATTTGTGACAACAAGGAGCACACCCATAATCCGCGCTCTTCTAATGGGAATGAGCCCATCTTTGGCAGGTGAGGAAACCCATCCCATGTTAAATTACTTCACTCATGCTAAATGTATGGACTCTGCAGTTGAATTTCATCAATACCTGTTTCAAGAGCCATATATAGTTCCTGTTAAACCTGGTGCAGTTAACACGTGAACTGTTTATTTCAGTTCTTTCGCATGTGATGTTCAGTTATAAAATTTCATGTTTAAGCACCGGCTATGTTCTATGCAATTTCAACAGTACTGTACGAATGACTATTTTTGGTTGCTATCAAACCTGTTGTAGTGAGCATATGCCTTGTTTATCTGTTTTTCCTAGCTCGGTTGTTTGTACTGGGCATATGTCCTGATTGAATTGCTATATAGCATGTCTTGTTTATTTCAGTTATTCACATTGTGAAGTTCTATATCTGCAAGTATGTACTTTCCAGTTCAATTTCATCATACCGGTTAACATGCCCACTGTTTATTTCTGTTTTTTCACAATATGATGTTCAGTTATACAATTTGATGTGTAAGCACCAGCTACATTCTATGCAATTTCAACAGTACCACTATGAATGACTATACTTGATTGCTGTTAAGCTTGTTGTAGTGAGCACAAGCCTTTCTATTTTTATGTAATAATAACTAGTGTGCTTAAACGTGCACAATACCAGTTTGAATGACTATATTTTGTTGTTGTTAAATGCTAAGTCTATTGCAGTTAACACACATCTCCACTTATTATTAGCTTAGCTAGCGTGCTTAAACCTGCACACTAAAGCTATCATTTTGTGATCATGTTGTTTACCATGCATATATTTGGTTGATGTTTAGCCTGTCAGTACTTAACATGCCTTTCGATGTACTTACCCAGGACAATATCGGGAACAACTGTTGTTTTTCATCGAGGTTAGTTTCATCACATGGCTTATATATATACTCCATCCACCCCAAAGTATAAGATGTTAATACATCAAATATGTGAGTATTTTGGATGTAATAAGATCTTATATACTTGGACAGGGAATACTGAACTACGTCATTGTACAATTTCAGTTTACCTTCTAATACTAACTTGTTGCTTGTAGGTACATATGTCACTGGTAAAGATCCGCGTGTCGACCCTTTTTGCGTATGGGGCAATGAGATATTCATGAACCAGTATCAAGTGAGGAAACTTATAAAGGTTGTTAATAAAATGGGACAAAATATGGCAATTAAACTATTTCTTTACACCTTATCCAAGACAATAGTGAACTCCCGGATGGTAACTACGAACTATGTACCCTTCGTTTTACTGTCCATAATGAGTTGTTAGCTTACAAATTTACAATGTCTGAATCTATTTTGTTTGTAGTGGTTCTCAAAGCAGTTTACTCAGTATTACCTCTCAAACTACATGATTGGTGGACGTGCAAACGTTAAAGTATATCTACCAGGGCACGATGACTACCTAGATGTCCTCATCAACATAGAAAAGGATGGGCGGTCCGCCATCACAAGGGGCTGGCCCAGAGTCGTCCGTGCATTCTGCATGGAGGACACAATATGGGCATTCCGCTTCACCTTGTACAACTGCCAGAGTATCTTTCGCCTCTTCCTTTACCGTATTTAATACAAGTATGCAACCGTGGTTCATCATTATTTATCTGGTCCTAATGTAATTATTATTTCTTGATGTAATTCTTGAACATATGTACATGTGAATGGAATAATGCATTGGTTGTTGAACTAATGTCTATATAGGATGGATATGAAAAATGTTACAGCCTACTATCAAATTCAAATCCTATAGAATTTTAAATTGTGGCGATTAAAATAGCGGAAAAATAAGCTCTGTGGGTCATTACACCACACACGGTTTGTAAAGCAGAACGTGTGTGATATACCTCATGATTCGACACGTTTCAGAGAGAGAAACCGTGTGCGACAATGCACACAATTGACGTCTACAAACCGTGTCTGATGTTAGACAATATCAGAAACGGTTAAGCAGGCCTAAATGTTTTGTGACATCTCCTTATCATACACGATTTATAATGTTTAATTGTTTGTTATGTCGTATGCATCCGACACGAGTATGGCTGTTGGAGCGTTTGGGAATCTTTGTATATCGCAAACGACGCGGTAGGACAAAATGTTTGTGATTGTCTCCTTATCATACACGCTTTGCAATTATGAACTGTTTGTGATTCGGCACACATCGTAAACGGTGCGCTACAGAATAGCACGTGCGATGTTAGTGTGATCTCATACGAGTTCCAAGGATGGGCCGTATGTGAAGGATGCCATATCTCAAACGATTGACCGGTGACTCTCGTTTCTGATAGATGCGGACATTCCATATGCTTAGCTTTGCAAAACGTTTGCGTTCGTTGGCCACCATCGCCGACGGGTTTTCCATGTCGTGTGGGATGGACCCCCACTATCGCCCACGCATGCAAGGCGACGGTTTAAAACTACGTCGCGGAAAGGGGTTAAAACCGTTTGTATAGCACGTCGTTGCACCAGTGATTGTTTCATCTTTAGAAATAATAGGGTCCTCCAACAATTCTTCAATGGGTGGATGATATCTAAACCACTTCTCCTTGGGGAGATCAACATGAGCAGCAAAAGTTTCACAAAAGGAAGCTACTATCTCAGAGTCAAGTCCATATTTAGCGCTAAACTTATGAAAAGTATTGGTTTCCATAAAAGATTTAACACAATCAAACTCAGGTTTTATACCTGACCCTTTACCTTCGTCGAGTTCCTAATATTCAGAGTTGCGTTAAATTATTTCATAATATCCCATTTGAATTCAATAGTTTTCATCATAAAGGAACCAGTAGAAGAAGAATCGGGCATCAATAGATCATTATAAGAAAGCCGAGCATAAAAGTTTTGTAATGTTATTTCCCTGGAGAGCTCATGATTGGGGCATGTGTGCATCAAAGACTTAAGCCTCCCCCAAGCTAGAGCGACACTTTCTCCTTCACGAGGCATTCTTCTTAATACGATCTCCGTATAAACCTGCAAGATTAAACAATCCACAAATCTCATCTATATATCAAGTGCAAATCAGGATGAGTTGTTCCGTCTCCTGCATAAGGATTAGCTAGCAGTCTCTCTAACATACCCGAAGGAATCTCATAGTAAATATTTTCAAAAAGTTCAGTAGGTTGGGGAGCGGCCTTTGCCACTTCCATTCAAGGTGAAGATACTCTAAACAAGCCTCTCAAAGGATTATCATCCATAGTAACAAGTAGTGGTAAATTTCGGCACGTACTGAAAATGTTTCCTTACCAATTTCCCCTTAACCAAGGCGCTTCACTCCCCGGCAACAGCGCCAGAAAAGAGTCTTGATGACCCAAAAATATATGGGATCAATCATAGCCCTTTTTATAAGTAAGAGTGTCAAACCTAACGAGGAGCGGAAGGAAATGACAAGCGGTTTTCACCAAGGTATACTCTGCAAGTGTTGTAGGTAACAATGATAGATAGTTTAGTAGCAAAATAATTTGTAACAATAGTAGCAAGTATGCAGCAAGATAGCCTGTCGGGGCACGGATGCACACGATCACCTATGGGACCAGAGGCCCCTTTGTGGTTCGGCAAGGGGAGGTTACGTTGCACGAAGAGCGGAGATGGTGAGGCAGCGCGACGATCGGGACGCTGGTGTTTTACCCAGGTTCGGGCCGCTGTGAAGCGTAAAACCCTACTCCTGCTTTTGGTGGACTGATCAGAGGAACACGAAGAACACGCAATGCTCAATCCCGGCAAGGGTTGCCGTCGGGGAGAGCTGCTATGTGAGCACAAGTGTCCAAAGTCCGAATCTTGAGCTAGGTTGCCTTGGGCCTCCTTTTATAGCTCAAGGGGCAACCACAATGGCAAAACAGACATTGTCTGATGATTAGACAGCTAACAGAGCTATCATACCTAACTCTGGCACTTAGGACAAAATGCCATAAATGCAGTCTAGGTGGCGTGCGGGGGTGCATCCCCGACAAGCTTCTACCACCGCTCTAGCTAACTATCGCACCACAGCTTGACACGCCTATGGACGGGTGTCAAGGGGGTATAATCTATCTTCCAGCATGCCACCATGTGCTTAGCAAGAGCCACTTAGCCACCTGGGGGCTCGACACCGCATCGATAAGTGACTGGCGTCGTGATGCGGTGGAGCGGTGGCCGATCGGCTCGTGCTTGCCGGGGGATGGCTTGCCGGGTCTTCATGAAGGTGTACGAGCCTTGGTCCCCGGCAGGCTCCGGGGATGAGCTTGGCGCGCTTCGGGCCCGTCCTGGGTTGTTGCGTTGGTCTTGCCGGCGTTGCTTGGACTTTTGTAGGTTGTTGCTGCCGGAGTCTGGGTCTTGAATGTTTGCTTGGTTTGGTGGTAGCTTTTCCCGGCGGGCTCAGGCCATGAAGGCCGGAGGCTTATTGTCCGTGCACAAGTCAAGGGAAATGAACACCCATGTTTGTGTACCCCGACAGAAGCCCCCGGGCCTGAGCCATATGTGTCGCTTGGCACGTTGGGTTAGGCCCCAAAACAGTGCACGGACACGCGTCGAAGAAATGCTGCCCTCCCGTCCCATGTCCACTCCGCGTAATTACCGCGGGTCGTGAGGTCGTGGAACAGTAGCCGTTGGAGAGTAAAAACTGCCAGTAAAAAACGGCAGTTTTCCGAAAAGATAGCAAAGAGCTAGCCCTCGTGTGGGTCCCCCTAATAAAAAGGGCAACGTACAGGGGCACTGCTCATTCGCATCCGTTTCTCCGTCCTTCATCTTTCTCCTCACGCCAAGAGAAACCGCTTCCACCGCCGCCTCCGGCCCACCGAGCACCGCTAGATCATCCGCCGCCCTTGAGAGCTCTAGAGATGGGGCGGAAGACGGCCGCCGTCAAGGGGAAGCAGAAGACCGCATCTGCGGACCCAGTGGCTGAGGAGAGGAAGAGGAAAGCGGAAGAGCTGGAGAAGCGACGACAGAGAGATGTGGTCATCTCCCCGTCGAGCCTGGACGGCAATACCTTGATCAATAGGTACGCCTATATGTGGGGGAGAGAAACAATGGGGTATAAAGCGCCCGTGGTTCTGCCGGACAGCCCCAAAGAGAAGACGCCATCAGATTTGTACCGCTTTTTCTGCGCGTACTTCTACTGTGGCCTCTCTCCCCCCTTCTCTGATTTCTTCTGTGCCATGATGGCGGCATACGGATTCCACCTTCTGGACTTCACGCCCAATGCAATGGCATGCATGGCGATTTTTGCCCATCTGTGCGAGAACTTCGTTGGAGTCGCCCCCAATGTGGATTTGTTCAGGCACTTCTTCGTTCCTCGGATTGAGGACAAATCCCATCGCTCGGGGAATATAAGCTGGATCCCCAGGGGCAGGAAGGATGATTGGGATTACCTTCCTGGACAGCAGCGTGGGAAGTGGGAAGAGTGGAGGGACGACTGGTGCTGGATCAAGGATGACAAAGCCCCCGAGTTCTGCTCGGCGCGGGCCGGATGTGTCGCGCGCGGCAGCGACTGGGGCAAGTCGGGCCTCACCGACGGCAAACTCCACCTGGCGCTGAACAGGATCATCCGTCTCAAGGCTGCTGGGCTGACCATTTAGCATGTGGGGGCTGACTTCCTCCGTCGCTGCATCGTGTCATTGCAGAAGAGGGATAGGTTTGCATGGGAGTTCAACGGTCCTGCCGACTGGATGCGATTGTACCCCGGCCCTGCCAACAACCTAACGGTTTATGGCCATGGTTGGTTGTGCGATCAGCTGTTCGGCCGCCTTGGGCCGTTCCATTTGCCGGCAGGGGTCGTCCCCTTGCACCGCAACTCTGCCCGAAACCAGATCCTGCAATGGATGCCTGATTGCGACGCCTTTGGGGTTAAGCCTGATTGGGAGCTGCCCGCCCTGGATAGCGAGATGGAGTGGGTCTCTAGCCTGGAGGAAACAGCTTCCAGGCCGGAGGATAACCTGACCGCGCCAACCAAGACGGCGGAGAGGGCATTCATCGCTGCTCAGATTGCAGAAGACAAGAATGTCAGAGCCGCCAAGGGAGCAGCCTCCAGAGAAGAGCAGGAAGAGGAATCCGAGTACGACGACTCTTCCGAGGAGGAGAGCGGAAATCTTGCTCCGGGGGAGGCTGTCGGGTTGGAGTCTGCCGGGGCCGCGGGCACCCAGGCCCCGGCGACAGGAACCCAAGAGGGGATCGAGGCGGAGGAGGTGAAAGAGCCGGAGGTGGAGGAAGAGGGGCTCGAAAGGGGCCCTCAAGCTCCAGAACCAGGGCGCCGCCTCCGCCAATGCGTCAACCGAGAACCAATGGCCCCTGCATCTTCGCGGGGTCCCTCGAAGGTGAAGAAGACAACCTCCAAGGGAGGCGGGCGTGAAGTAGCACGCCGCCAATCTCCCGTCTCTCTCAAGCCAAAGCTTCTCCCATCGAGCGACGGACGGTTATAGGGGCGGACCCCAGCCCCCCGTCAAGCCCAACTTCTCCGCCAAGCTCGCCCTTGCCGGAAGTCCCGGTCCTTCTGCCAAGCTCTACCCCTCCAACTCTGAAAAGGGGCAGATCAACTCCGCCGCCTGCGTCTGGGCTCCATGCTCATCGCCTCAGAGTAAGTCATTCGATCACAACCTTTGTCAAAGTCTTTTATCCTTGATTTTCTTGATTGATCTTGTATGGTTGATTTTGACAGGGATGAGGACGAGGAGACCCTTGCACATAGGGCCAAGCGGGCCAAATCCGCGGCAGGGCCGGATTCCGTGGTAGGCATGAGCCCGGCAGGAGACGCAGAGGAGAACCCCGCGCCTAGCCCCCGGTCCAGCCCTCTTCGTGAAATCCAAGCGCAGACCTCGTCCATTGACTGGGATGAGGAAGGGCGTCTCCCTACACCTGACAGGGAGACGGGAGAAAATTATCAGGGAGAGGCTCGCCAGGAGGAACCTTCCCTTCAAGATTTCTCGTCAACCGTCTCCTGTGAGAAAGATTTGCCAGCAAGGGCCTCCACCAAAGAGCTTGCCCGTGCTGAGGTCATCACTGGAAGGATGGTGACAGACCGCATGCCGGCAACTGTTGTTGCCGGGGAAGGGGATGTACTTCCACAGCAACCTCCATCGGGTATCCCACTTGCCTGCATTTTTACTTTCCCTGCTCTCTCTTCTTACGTGCCTTATTGATTTTTGACCTCCATACTTCTGTTTATTGCTCTAATCCGCAGCTTCGCTACTTGAAGAGCCCGAGTTGCTGGAAGAACTGACTGACATCGGGAAGGATGCTGCCGCGGAGGCGGTGAAGATTGCTGCCACAGAGGGCCACGGGTAGGTTGCCGGGGACGTTCAGGAGTCCTCAGAAAGGACGGAACCAACTTCCGGTAGCGCACCTGGTCCAGATATAGTGATTGAGGAGAAGACCCCCCCCCTTCAGTCCATGGGGCCCTCCTCGCTAAGCTATCCTCTGGCATCGGATCTGCGATCTCCCTAGTGCCACCTGGCGTTGGTCATTGCTCAGCTAGGTCCCACAACTCCTAGCTCACCCTTCTCAGCGGGCGCAGACCTTGACAAGGAAATCAATAGGATCTTGGTGCCGCTGTCTCAGAGGATCGAAGGAGCTGATGGTACCGTTGATGATGCAAAAGATTTGGCCTTCCTGGAATCCATGGCAGCAGGGCTCAAGGACGTGCAGAGCAGGTATAGCCTCAAGTGGCAGGCGGTCAAGGAGCAGTGTGACTCGGTCGAGCTCGTGGACCAGCAGCTGAGGAACAAAGGGAACGAGCTGCGGGAGTGGTATAACCGGCAGGTCCATTCTCTTAAGAGGCAGCATGAGATGCTATCCATGGCCAAAGAGCACGTTGTTGCCCGGAAGGCTCGACTGGCGGAGCGCGAAGCGCTTGTAGACACCAAAGAGAAGAGCATTTCCTCCCGGGATGGGGCCCTCGAGGCTACTCTCCGTGGCAAGGATGAGGAGATGGAGGCCCACGTCCGACAGCGTACCAAGGAGCTAGAGGACAGCCACAAGACCACTCTTGACGCATTTTCCTTGGAGTCTGCAGCTCAACTGAAGAAAGTGGCTGACGAGCTAGCTGCTGCATCTGCCGCCAAGGCCAAACTCGAGGTTCAACTGAACAAGCTGACGGAGGACCTTGCCGGGAGTACCAAGGAGATCGAGGCCCTCAAGGAGGAAGCACGAAAGGTGGAAGCTACCCTGCCGTCCAGGAGGATTCATATTTTATTATTGCATAATACATACTGTATTTTAACTTTACCATGGCTCATACCCTTCAATATAACCCATAGATTCATCAAAACAAGCACACAATGCAACGAAAACAGAATCTATCTTAAACAGAACAGTCTGTAGTAATATGTACTCTACCCATACTTCTGTAACTCCAAAAATTCTGAAAAATTAGGACAATGTAATGAATTTGTATAGGAAAACTGTGTTAAAATTTCAGCTCAAGATCACGTTCCAGAAAAAAAAATGAAAATTCATATACTGGACGCAAAGTTTATGTTTCAGATTCAGCATAACTTCTACTCATCCTATGAATCATCCTAAAGGCTTTACTTGGCACAAACACTAAATAAACCATAAAACACAATCATAACAGAGGCATAATTGTGTCAACACAAAAACAGAAAGGAAAAAGCAAAAATTTATTTATTCATTGGGTTGCCTCCCAACAAGCGCTATCGTTTTACGCCCCTAGCTAGGCATAATGGATAGATTCAAGTATTGCAATCCTTGGTTTTGGATCCATAGGATGCCCTCATGATTGATTCATATGGTGGATTAATTCTTGATCTAGGGAAGTGTTCCATACCCTTTCTCAAGGGAAATTTAAAACGAATATTGCCTTCTTTCATATCAATCACGGCACCTATAGTACGTAAAAACGGTCTACCAAGTATAATGGGACAAGACGGATTGCAATCAATATCAAGCACAATAAAATCAATAGGCACATAATTCCTATTTGCAAGAATAAGAACATCATTAATTCTTCCCAATGGCTTTTTAATAGTAGAATCCGCCAAGTGCAAATTAAGAGAACATTCTTCAATATTGGTAAGACCAAGCACATCACATAGAGATTTTGGAATCGTGAAAACACTAGCACCCAAATCACACAAAGCAAAGCATTCATAATTTTTAATCTTGACCTTAATGGTAGGTTCCCACTCATCATGTAATTTTCTAGGAATAGAAATCTCCAATTCCAACTTTTCTTCAAAAGATTTCATCATGGCATCAACGATATGTTTAGTAAAAGCTTTATTTTGCTCATAAGCATGGGGTGAATTCAACATGGATTGCAACAAACAAATACAGCAACTATCATAATTAAAGTCTTTGCAATCCAAGATAGTGGGCACATCACTAGTTAAAGTTTTGACCTCTTCAAACCCACTTTTATCAAAATTTTCATCAAGATTTTCACCCTCCAAATTATTGGGACGCCTTCTAGCTAAAGTTGACTCTACTTTAGGCCCTTGATTATCAATTTTAATATTACTAAACAAGGAATCAATAGAAGAAACATCAATCACTTTAAGATCTTCATCTTTTTTACGAAGGCAATCACTAGAAAACGATTTTTCTATGATTTCTCTTTTAGCTCTAAGCATAGCGGTTCTTTTCTTACTTTCATCCATAGAGACATATAAAGCTTTAATAGATTCATCAATCTTAGGCACAAAAGCTTTCAACTTGAGATTTTCAACATCATGAGAAATTCTATCAATGCTTCTAGACATATCATCAATCTTATTCAACTTTTCCTCTATCGTAGTATTGAAAGCCTTTTGCGCATTGATAAATTCTTTAATATTACTCTCAAGATCAGAGGTGTTCCTATTATTATTGTAGGAAGAATTGCCATAGGAATTACCATAATTATTAGAGGAATTTCCAGGAAAAGGCCTAGGATTAAAATTACCTCTATAAGCATTGTTATTGAAATTGTTTCGAGAGACAAAATTCACATCTACGGAATCGCTATTTTGCTCAATCAAAGTAGACAAAGGCACATCATTAAGATCAATAGGAGCATTTTTACTAGCAACCAATTTCATCAAAGCATCAACTTTATCACTCAAAGTACTAATTTCCTCTACCGAATTAACATTTTTACTAGTAGGTGCTCTTTCGGTATGCCATTGAGAATAATTAGCCATGATATTATCTAGCAATTTAGTAGCTTCACCCAAAGTAATCTCCATAAAAGTACCACCCGCGGCGGAATCTAAAAGATTTCTAGAGACAAAATTCAATCCCACATAAAAAAATTGTATGATCATCCAAACATTTAAACCATGAGTAGGACAATTTCTTAGCATCAACTTCATTCTTTCCCAAGATTGTGCAACATGTTCATGCTCAAGTTGCTTAAAATTCATGATTTGCATCCTAAGGGAAAGAATTTTCGCGGGCGGAAAATACTTAGTGATAAAAGCATCCTTGCACTTATTCCAAGAATCGATACTATTGCGAGGCAAAGAGGAAAACCAAATTTTTGCACGATCCCGCAAGGAAAAAGGAAATAGTTTCAACTTCACAACATCATTGTCCACATCTTTTTTCTTTTGCATATCACACAATTCTACGAACGTGTTTAGATGGGACGCGACATCCTCATTAGGATTACCGGCAAATTGATCTTTCATGACAAGATTCAACAAAGCGGCATTAATATCACAAGACTCCGCACTAGTGGTGGGAGGAGCAATAGGTGTACTAATAAAATCATTGTTATTAGTATTGGAAAAATCACACAATGTGGTGTTCTCTTGAGTCATCGTGACTACGCAAACAAGATTGCAAACAAGGAAGAGATCCGGCAAGAAAAACACAAACGAAGAAGAGGGCGAATAAAATGGCAAATTGGTGAAGTGGGGGAGAGGAAAATGAGAGGCAAATGGCAAATAATGTAATTGCAAGGAGATGAGATTTGTGATTAGGAACCTAATAGATGATGATGGAGTCCCCTCGGCGCCTACGATAGGCACGTAGAAGAGACCGCTTCCTCCCCGGCAACGGTGCCAGAAATTCCTTTGACGTGGCTTGAGACTGCGTCGGTATTTCCCCAAAGAGGAAGGGATGATGCAGCACAGCGACGGTAAGTATTTCCCTCAGTTATGAAACCAAGGTTATCGAACCAGTAGGAGGATCACCACCACCCAATAAGCAGCACCTGCACACAAACAACAAATACTTGCAACCCGACGCGAAAGAGAGGTTGTCAATCTCTCTACGGTAATAAGATAGATTAGGTAGTGATAGATAGGAGAGATAGATCTCTCAAGAAAACAAATAAAAAGAGTAAATATGCAGCAATATATTTTTGGGTTTTTGGTTTTGTAGATCTGAAAACAAAGATTGCAAAAACGTAGATCGGAAAGTAATATGATGGAAAAGTAGACCCGGGGGCCGTAGGGTTCACTAGTGGCTTCTCTCATGAGTATAGCGCACGGTGGGTGAACAAATTACTGTTGGGCAATTGATAGAAAATCGAATAGTCATGATGATATCCAAGGCGATGATCATTATATAGGCATCACGTCCAAGATAGATAGACCGACTCCTGCCTGCATCTACCTCTATTACTCCACACATCGACCGCTATCCAGCATGCATCTAGTGTATTAAGTTCATGGAAAAACGGAGTAATGCAATAAGAACGATGACATGATGTAGACAAGATCTATTCATGTAGGAATAGACCCCATCTTGTTATCCTTAATACTCCCTCCGTTCCTTTATATAAGGTGTATTTGTTTTTTCAAAAGTCAAACGAGGTCATGTTTGACCGAGTTTTTAGAAAAATATACAAATATCCACAACACAAAATTTATATCATTTGATCCATCAGGAAAAGTAGTTTCATATTTTATCTATTATATATTGCAAATGTTATTATTTTATTCTATAATCTTGGTCAAACTTTCAAATGGTTGACTTACACGGAAAACAATACACCTTATATTCTGAAACGGGAGGAGTAGGAACGATACATGCGTGTCTTGCTGCCCCTTCTGTTACTGGGAAAGAACACCGCAAGATCGAACCCATCATAAAGCACCTCTTCCCATGGCAAGAAAAATCGATCTAGTCGGCCTAACTAAACCAAAGACTCGGAGAAGAAATACGAGGCTATAAGTAATCATGCATATAAGAGATCAAAGAAGACTCAAATAATATTCATGGATAGAAACTGATCATGAACTCAAAATTCATCGGATCCCAACAAACACACCGCAAAAGTTTACATCAAATAGATCTCCAAGAGACCATTGTATTGATAATCATAAGAGAGAGAGAGAAGAAGCCATCTAGCTACTGCCTACGGACCCATAGGTCTATGGTGGACTACTCACGCATCATCGGAGAGGCACCTATGAGGAAGATGAACCCCTCCGTGACGGTGTTTAGATTGGATCTCGAGGTTCTGGAACTTGCGGCGGCTGGAATTGTGTTTCGTCGACTCCCCTAGGGTTTTTGGAATATTTGGGAATTTATAGGTATCAAAGGCGGTGCGGAGGGGGGGCCGAGGAGGGCACAACCCATCAGGGCGCGCCGGGGCCCCCCAGGCGCGCCCTGGTGGGTTGTGGTCTCCACGGCCCACCTCTCCGGCAGTTCTTTGGCCCACTGGGTGTCTTCTGGTCCAGAAAAAATCTCCAAAAAGTTTCATCGCGATTGGACTCCGTTTGGTATTGATTTTATGCGAAGTAAAAAACAAGCAAAAACAGCAACTGGCACTTTGGCACTATGTCAATAGGTTAGTCCCAAAAAATGCTATAAAGTTGTTATGAAATGATTGTAAAACATCCAAGAATGATAATATAACAGCATGGAACAAGAAAAAATTATAGATATGTTGGAGACGTATCAGCCTCCCAAGGCAAGAGGGCGCGCCCAGGGGGTTGGCCGCGCCTTGTTGCCTTGGGAGAAACAGGTGGCCCTCTCTCCGGTGGTTCTTGGCCCCAATAATTCTTATATATTCCATAAAAAATCCTCGTGAATTTTCATCTCATTTGGAGTCAAGAAATTTCCACCTTTTTCCATGGCCTTCACCTCCAGAATTCCAGTTTCCGGCAATTTCCCTTTTTTGTGTGGATCTTGCAAATTAAGAGAGAAAAGGCATTAGAATTGTATCATAAAGTGGAATAACGACCAACAACAATATAAATATCAATAGGAATTCATGATGCAAAATGGACATATCAGGATCTCAGGAGACTGCACGACCATGTGTTGTCGACAAAGAAAAGCCTTCTCGCCTCGCAGGCCCAGGATACCCGCTTTACGCGGTTCGTGTGCCTCAGGGCAAGTGCTACGTCGATAGAAACCCCGCGGCGGTGTTCTTCCTACGGTTTGATCACATCTTTGAGATGTTTCTCACGAGGCGGCTCGATTTTACGATCGTCCGCCTTTTTGCACTACATATGAGCTTCATCATGAGGAGAGACCAAATCTCGCAAATCTCGGCGGCGGATCCATACTACATGCATGAGTCCTTCTTGAGTCTCGGTGACTTTGAACATCAAGCTGCTAGGAACTACATCGAATAGTTCATGATAATTAATAAGGATAAGGAAATGATTCTCCTGCCCTATCATCCAATGTAAGTCATTGCCTGATAGCCCTTTCGTACATTTCAATCATTCTCTCGCTCATATGGAAGCTAATTTATTATCCATCCTCATCCTAGAGGGTATGATCTTGGTTTTAGCGTCTTTTAGATTCTTCATAGGGACAACTGAAAATCCCAATTGACCTCAACAAATAGAGCTATGCTCCCCGACAACGGCGCCAAAAAAAGGTGTTGATAACCCACAAGTATAGGGGATCACAACAGTCTTTGAGGATAGTATTTCACCCAAATCTATTGATTCGACACAAGGTGAGCCAAAAAATATTTATTGGTCTTAGCAGTTGAGTTATCAATTCAACCACACCTAGAATTATTTTTTGCAATGAAGTTTTTAGTAGCACAATAACAAAAACAATAGGAACAGTAGCAGCAACAAATTGTATTGATTGTAGCAGCAACAGTAATGTAAGTAACTGAACAGAAATAAATATGCGAAAAGCGTGGGCCTTGGATCAGTGTTGGATAATTGATTTGGATGCCATTCATCATGTAACAGTTACACACTAGAGCGACACAGAACTAGCTCCAATTCATCAATATAATGTACGCATGTATTCCGTATATAGTCATAAGTGCTTATAGTAAGAACTTGCATGTCATCTTTTGTCCTACCCTCCCGTTGCAGCGGGGTTCAAAGGGAAACTAAGGGATATTAAGGCCTCCTTTTAATAGAGAACTGGAACAAAGCATTAACACATGGTGAATACATGAACTCCTCAAACTACGGTCATCACTCGAGGTGATCCCAACTATTGTCACTTTGGTGTCTATGGATCATAACACATAATAGGTGCATATAACTTGCAAGATAGGATCCAAAACACTGTCATATTCGTGAAAACATAATAGGTTCAGATCTGAAATCATGGCACTCGGGCCCTAGTGATAAGCATTAAGCATAGCAAAGTCATAGCAACATATCTCAGAACATAGTGACTACTAGAGATCAAGCCCTATCAAAATAACTTGATTACATGAAATCTCATTCAATCCCATCATCGTCCAGCAAGCCTACAAAGGAATTACTCACCCCCAGTGGTGAGCATCATGGAATTGTTGATGGAGAAGGGGTGGTGATGACGATGGCCATGAATTCCCCTCTCCAGAGCCCCAAACGGACTCCAGATCAGCCCTCCCGAGGAAGAACATGAGTTTTAGCGGCTCCGTCTTGTAAAACATGATGACAACTTCTCTCTTATTTTTTTCTCGGAGAATAGGAATTATAGGCTTGAGATTAGGGTCCGCGGAGCCACGTGGGCCCCACAAGGTAACAGGGCGCGCCCAAGGGGGTGGGCGCGCCCTGTTGCCTTGTGAGCAACTGGTGCCCCCCTTCGGTTGATCTTCGCTCCAATATTTTTCATATATTCCATAAAAAATCTCTAGAAAGTTTCGTCCAATTCCGAGAACTTCTATTTCTGCACAAAAACAACACCATGGTAGTTATGCTGAAAACAACGTCAATCCGGGTAAGTTTCATTCAAATAATGCAAATTAGAGTCCAAAACAAGAGCAAAAGTGTTTGGAAAAGTAGTTACGTTTGAGACGTATCACCACCCCACCTCGCTCCACGCCGACCCATCGCCATGGGTTTTTTGAAGTGGGTGCCCGACAAGGAGGGCCGCCACGACCATGAGGTCGGCTCATCGACCACATCGTCCGGTAGCGCGACCGACCGCTCCACCTCGCCGGCAGCATTCTCCATCTCCCCTCCGGTGGCTCCGATGCACGACCGGCCGTACATGAAGGTGGACTTATGCCGCCGATACTGGGAGACCGGCACCCCGCTACCATTGTCGGATGCCCTCCTTCCCAATGGGTGGCACTTGAGCCCGCATCAGGTGTCGATCCCCTCCCGGCGAGCGATTGTGCTCGCCTCGAGGAGATCACCCGCTGATGCGCCCGCATCCCGCGTGAGCACCTTGCCAACCGGCGATACGACGTCGACTCGCCGCTCTAGAACACTTGGTTCCAAGACTTGCACGACATGCGCCGACAAACTTACTTTTCCCGTCGTGCTTGTATCCCCCCCCCCCCCCCGCGATACGTCGGCGCGCGCCAAGCCACCCAGAGTGCGCAGCCTGACACCGACGCCCTCTCCCTCTCCGTCACAACCGCCGTCGCCAGCTCCCACCATGACGGCCAGGGAGGAGGAGCGGCTGATTCGGGCCGTCATGGAGGACTCAGAGCGGGAGTTCAAGCGCGCCCAAGAGGAGCAGTGGGAGGGCCTGGAGCATATGCTCACGTTCTCGGCCACCAGCAACGTCTACGTGCTAGATCTGGACGTCACGATGAAGAAGGAGTTCACGGAGGAGGTCAAGGACGCGGTGATGGAGGAGGCTACCCCGGCGTGGCCGCCTGCGCTGTACCGACAATCATGGTCGTGGACGACCATGGTGCCATGCAGCCCACCGCCGCCACCACTGCCACCAGCACCGCAAACCGGCATGGGAGCCGTGGTTACCACCGCCGCCGCCACCACTGGGCCTACACAGGACGCCAACCCTTTTTGGGACCCGCCTCCCCACCTCTGGACGCCGCCTCCATACATCAACCAGACCAAGGATAACGACGAGGACGGTGGACCCTGAAGACGACGGCGGCCACGGCGGCGGCATCGGCAGCCACGACATCGGTGGTGCGCGGGCGGCAAATCTACTGTTTTTATGTTTTTTAAATTATGTTTAATTATGTGCGGGCCATGACTATCAAGGACTGTTTAATTATGTTTTGTAATATATTTATATTTTTAATTATTGTGCAATGCCTTTTTGTGTGTTTTAAAATATCAATGCATGTTTTTTAGGGAAAAATTTCCACCCGGTGCGCCGGCCGAACCGTTGCGCCGGACGCGCGCAACGCGTTGGATCGAAGCAAAACGTGTGTTCCCTGGTGCGCCCTCTCCAAGATCTCCTTTTTTGTCACTCCCTGAAGAACCACCGCCCGCCCGGTGAGCTTGCGCGGCCGCGCTCCCTCGCCCTCACCCCGCCATTGACCAGCACCCTCTGAATGCTACCGCGGGTGATCATGATAGCTGCGAGCCCACAATCGACATGGAGAAAAAAGGCGGTGAGCCTAGGAGCTGTAACCGGTGTCAGGGGAAGCTGCAATCAGTATCAGGGAGAGTTGCAACCATGAACGGCGAGCGTGGTGACCGCGGGCGCGAGGATGTGGCGGTGCTGCTCCAGGGAAACAACTGGCATCACCATTTTGCTACATGCTTCAATCGGCATAACAATTTGCTAAAAAAGATGTCCATTTTTGCTACTACACCTCATGTTTTTTGCTGCAACCATCACGGCGAAGCTGCAACCCCGCGAAGGTGGCGACTTTTTTGCTGCAACCACCAACGGATTTTGCTGCCACCGGCAACCGATTTTGCTACATACATCATGGCGGAGCTGCGACCCCGCGACGCCAGTAACTTTTTTGCTGCAACCATCGTCTGATTTTGCTACTATCGGCGAGGGATTTTTCTACATCCATTATAGCGGAGCTGCGACCCGTGACGACAGCGACCTTTTTTCTGCTCCAACCGTTGGTGTTTTTTGCAATGACCGGTGATGTATTTTGCTACATCCATTCAATGTCATTTGCTGGTGGTCGTTGGCCGCGCAATCCGTGCAGCGAGCGTTGACGACAAACGGTGGCGACGGTCATCGTGGTGCTACATCCATGGAGCGAATGGCTGGCGGCCAATGGCCGTTGCCCTCGCGGATCTGCGCGCGGAGGCGGGGGCGTGGGATAGAGGGGCGGTGACGCGCGGGGGTGGAGGTTGAAGACGAGTCAAGGTGGGGATATGCCAGATTGGATGACCAATTGACGCCAGATCGAACGACTAGGGCATGACTGGCCAAATTTGGGTCGGCACGTTGCCCTACTTTTTATTTGGTCCAACAGAGATAATTTGACACCTTGGTGTGCCTCTCCCAGATCTCCTTTTTTTCTCACTCCCCGGTGAACCACCACTTGCCCGGTGAGCTTGCGCGGCCGCGCTCCCTCGCCTTAACCCCACTGTTGACCAGCACCCTCTGAACGCTACCGCCGGTGCTCGCGAGAGCTGCGAGCCCACGACAGACCTAGAAGCGGCAAGCCTAGGAGCTGCAACCGGTGTCAGGGGAAGCTGCAACCAGTATCACGGAGAGTTGCGACCATGAACGGCAAGCGTGGTGACCGTGGGCGCGAGGATGTGGTGGTGCTGCTCAAGGGAAACAAATGGCATCACCATTTTGCTGCATGCTTCAACCGGCATCACAATTTGCCACAAACGATGCCCGTTTTTTCTACTACAACTCATATTTTTTGCTACATGCACTACTGCAGGATGGTCCAAAGACGACACATCAATCAGAGACCCTTCGACGAAACTGTGTGCGATCCATCAATCGCAAATGGTATAGTTCAATCACCGCCGCCAATGACGAAAACAATGCGCGATAGAGGATCCATCAAATACGATTCAGAAAATAGTTGCATGTGCCATCAATGGCAGACAGTTTGTTCTTACGAACTGTTTGTGATTATGGAACATAACAGAAACGGTTAACAAACTACATACGTGTGTGTAGTGCGGCATACAGTTCACTCGAGAAAACTATTTGCGCTGATCCAGCAGAACACAATCGAGTTAGCCTAAGAAGGCGTGTGTGATACCCTGCAAACAGTTTATTGATCAGAATTGTTTGGGAAGATCAATAATAACCCAAACGATTCATCCTGACAACCGTGTGTGTTGTGGGTACTCGGCAAACAGTTCATTCATCAGAATTGTGTGGGAAGACCAAAAATAACCCAAACGATTCATCCTGACAACCTGTGTGTGTTGTGGGCAGACGGTTGCTGCTAATAATTGTATGAGATGTGATTTGCTCTGTTTGCACAACATCTATATGCTCTGTCTATAGAACACCTACATTAATGTTGCATAACCAACTTGAACATACAGTTGCATAAGTGACTACACAACACATGTACATTCCTCAATATAAATTTACAAGAAGTAGATGATCAGCAAATCATACTGGTCTTCTGACGACGGTTGTCGACACTGCTCTACTTGTGGCTATCCCTCGCCGTCTGCAGGAAAGAGGCACTTCCTCATGTCAATGATCCTCCTATACATCTCGTAGCTTGTGTACACGTCCTTTGCCGCGTACTTGATGTGTTCTTCATCCAGTTCGTTCACCCAGGCCTTGTGCCAGGCAGACTTGTCCTTGTGGCACTCAGCCTTCATGTCTTTGTAATAGGGGTCGATGATGGCCGCGGTGAGGTCAACCAGGGAGTCCTTCTGCTTCTTCTTCTCGCCGCCCCAGACCCTGTACTGACCTTGGATGTTGACAAGCTTCTGGCAGGACAAGCCCGAAGTCTTGAGCACCTTTAGATCGTTGGTGGTGTCCACCATTGCGAACCTGTAGTCGGGGCTGTTGACAAACCTGGCGAAACGCTCGCAAGGACTTGTGGCCAGGCAGTAGTGGTAGACGAGCACATGATGGCGCATGCACAACTAGGCGACGGCAACCTTCTGATCATGCCCGGCACGACCACCGGTGTACTCGAGGTCGAAGCTGACCACCTTGTACTTGTCATCCTCAGCAAGCAGCTGCTCCAACGTGTTGATGGAGTTCACAACCACGACCGGGTCGTTGGTGTACACCACCAAGAGGTCCGTCTTCCTGATGTGGGTGTCCACTTTGACAATTTTGGCGAACTGCCGCTCGGCGCCGGCAGCCGCCATTGGATCCGCACGGGAAGGTTGAAGCGATGAACAGATCGTGGGTGTGCTTCTTGTGTTGTGTGGCGTGATCGGAAGGTGTAAGAGATGAAGGAAAATGGCCACGGGAATAAATTGCGCCGGACGGCCTTGAATTTCGGCATGGTGGCACCGGGAGCGGTGCACCGCATGCATATGGTGCCCCGAACGTACGTGACCGTTCCCACGTGGACGCCGGCAGAGCGAGCGCGCACGGACGCGAGCAAAGCGCGCCGCGGCCGCATCAACCGCCTCATGCGTAGATTAATTCGGGATGGTGCGTACAGAATGACCGTTTGCTTTGTAGTACAACGCAAATGGTTTTTTATTATTAACCGTTTGTGTACTTGTCATTTCTCTCACCTCCATCCCATCTTGTCACCGCGTTGCAGCCCGAGGATTCCAGTGCATGCTTCGGGAGCGCGCAGGTTCCCGCGCAAGCTTCCCGCCTGGCTCGCCGAAATCCCCCAAAGACCCAACGCTTCGGGAGCGCGCAGCGTTTCTTTTGGGCTTCCCGGTCCCACGCGACCGCGCAGGAACGCGCGCAAGCTTCCCCCCCCCCCCCCGGCTCGCCTTGGCCGCCTGCTTTATAAACCCTCACGGCCAGCGCCTCCACATCGCATTCATCCCCTCCCTGCTCGTAGCTTCCCAAGTTTGCTTCTCCCCCAATCGCCAATGTCACCTGTCCGTCGTCGTCGCTACGCCACTCCGCCAGAGGGAAGCTCTAGCTGGGAGGCTGCACCACGTCGGCGGCGCGGTACCCGGAAGCGTGTAGTGCGTGTGGCGTCCTTGTTGGCCGTGCGCACGGCACCCACCACACGCTCCTCCACCTTTGGCCGAAGGCAGCTGCTGCCGGCGACCGCCATGGCCCCCACCCCATCACCGGCCGTAGTTTTGGCCACCCAACCAGCGGCCTCCTTGGCCGCCACCACACCAGCGTCCACCTTGGCAGCCACCCCACAGTCAGTCGCCAGGGCCATCACCCGCTCCGCCACCGCGGCCCAAAGACGGGAGGAGGAGACCGCCGCCGAAGCCCAACCGCTCGGCTTTTGCATCAGCGTCCTAGCGCGCTACCTCAACTTCCTACATGAGGAGGAGGAGCGCCAGGTCGAGCATGCAAAGAGGCTCACCGCCGCCGTGACTGCAGCAGACGGCACAGCTGTGGCGCGTAATGAGGAGATCTACGCCGAGTCCCGCCGCTTCGAGGAGGAGCGTCAGGAGCGGCGGACGCCAGCAGCAGCAGCCAAAGAATTCGACTCCACCAGCTTGTCGGTAGGCAACTCCTCCTCTGCCTCTTACTAAAAGTGCTCGGCGGAGAAGAAGGCTGCTGGCAGTAGCACAAAGCCCCTCCGGAGTAGTATTTAGGGGCTATTTTGTTCAGTTCATCTAACTATAGATATGGTTGAACTGTCCCACCTACTTTAAATTAGCTAGTATATATAGTTGAACTAGCTATTTCAGTACGTGGTTGGCAACAAATGGGGAAAAGTTTGTTCGATTCAGTTGTCGAGTTGAACTATTTTGTACAAAGACCAATGCTTAATCTATGAATGAAATCTATGTTTGCTGAATTTTAGTTGCAAAAGTGCACCGTAATAGTGATTTTGTTCCTGCAAAATTTGACAAATGACAGCGTTTCCAGTTTAACAAATGAAGATTCACCCAAGTCCACAATGCATTGTTGCTAAGGTCCCTTCATTTAATGATTTAGCAACTAAACCCTTGCATGCATTGGCGAGTTTCCTTCATTTAAGTGTTTTGCCAAGGTTCACGCGCTTGGCATTGTTTCTTCTTGTGGTCAGCAAACTCATATGTCTCCTCTTAATTACCTTCCCACATCAGATTTTTTTGCATACATGGCAACCTTAGCAGTTAGCACCAGTACAAGGTGTAGCATTGGGAAGGGCACACGGGTCATCATTCACAACCTTTTGCGATGACGCACTGAAAAAATTCCTTCGCGCCAGATTTTTGCTTGGCTTAGTAGGGAAGGAACCATTGCCCTCGGTCTGCATACAGGTATTCAGTCTGAAACATCTTTGATGACTGGCAAAGGACACGCCTCCCCGATGAGCGTGCGGAGGGCACTGCTCGCACGCCACCCATCTACTCAAACACCTATCTGCACGCTACCTCCTTGCCAATACAGAGAGCGACACGTGGCAACACGTCAATGGTATGTAGAATGTCCACGAATTATAAATAATAAGCCCGTTTGCGATGGTAACATGATAGATTTTTGTTCCAAAATGCCTTTGTTGGCTATTAATAATGCTTGCTCGTTCTCTCAAAGTGGATACTAAAAAATAACAAAGCACATTTGTGCTTTATTTGATGAGGCCCTGCCCAACATATACCTTGTGATTCTAGCTCATATTTGAATTATGTACATTAAATGCACATAAAACTCAATTGGTTTATAAAAAAGCCATACGAACCTTTAATAATTTCATATTTTTGCAGCACACACCAATTACTTTATGTTGTTTCTAGAAAAATATCAAGGAGAGAAGAGGCATTGGATGTCGTTTCACCCGCAGATGTGGCATGCATATTTTCCCTATCGGAACCACGTAGCTTATTGTGTGAGAAGCTCCGGTTTGTAAGAGGCTTGTGACAAAACATGTCCAAGTTGATATTATTTTTTACCACGTCATATGTGTACCTTGTCATGACACCATTCCTAGTTTCATGAATTTCTAACGGAGTTTTGGATTTATCAAATTTTAAAAACCAAGTTTCTCGATGTTTGTGGTCGAGCCAACATGCTGAGATGTTTGAAATTCGTTCTCATTTTCTTGCATGTGACCTAACACATGCATCCAGGGACACATATATGATTTTTCAACCCATTTTGCTGCCCCGGACCATGTGATTGGAGATCAAATTTGAATTATGCACATTATATAATGCACCGAAAACTTAATCAATGTATTTAAAAGCCAAATGATCACTTAATTTATTCATATTGTTGCACTTCACACGTACATGTCTGTGTTGTTTCTATAAAAAAATCAAGAAGAGAAGAGGCATCGGATGTCTTTTCGCCCGCATATGTGACATGCATATATAATATGTTCCCTGTCGAAACCACAAAGCTTCTTGTCAGGAGCTGCGATTTGTAAGGGGATTGTGCAAGAACATGTCCATTTTGGACAATTTTTTTACCACAGCATATGTGTGCCCTTGTCACGACACCATGCCAAGTTTTATAAATTTCTGACGAGTTTTGGATTTACAGGAATTTGAAAAAACCAAGTATCTCGATGTTTGCGGCCGAGCCAACAAACAATGAGATGTTTGAAGTCCATTCTCATTTCTTGTGTGGGACCTAAACATGCATGCATGCATCCAGGGGAAGGCATATGATTTTTTCAACCTATTTTTCATGCGCTGGACCTTGTGATTGTAATTCAAATTTGAATTATGCACATTAAACGGCTAGAAAACTCAATTAATGTAGTACATAGGTCTCATGAACCCTAGAAAAAAATCCATAGTTTAGCATGACTGTCATGTTGCTCTATGGTGACTCTAGAAATAAATCCAAGGCGAGAAGAGACAACGGATGTTGTTTCGCAGATAAAAGCTGAACTTTCCCCATCGAAACACATGACTTTCTTGTGAGAATCGCCGGTTTGTAAGAGGCTTTGTGCCAAAACCTTTCCAAAATAGGGCAATTTTTCTACCACAACACACAGAACAGGGCAATTGATGACACCATGCCCAAATTTCAAGAATTTCTGTCGAGGTTTGCATTTACATGAATTTAAAAACTAAGTTTCCTAATGTTTGCGGTCGAGCCAGGACGATGATATGTTTGAAATTCATTCCCATTTCTTGCGTGGGACCTAAACATGCAGCTAGGGAAACGTGTATGATTTTTCGACCTATTTTCATACGCTGGACCGTGTGATTGTAGTTCAAATTTGAATTATGCACATTACATGCCTAGAAAACACAATTAATGTACTAAAAAGGCCAAACAAACTCTATAATATTCCATTGGTTAGCATGACACATTCATGTTGCTCTATGGAGACTCTAGAAATAAATTCAAGGCAAGAAGAGACATCGGATGTTGTTTTGCACATAAAATGTGAAATTTCCCTATCGGAACCACATGACTTCTTGTGAGAATCTTCGGTTTGTAAGAGGTTTGTGCCAAAACTTGTCACGAAGTGGGCAGTTTTTTACCACGACACACATGAGCCATGACATGACACCTTGCAAAGTTTCATGAATTTCTGAAGATATTTGGTTTTACTGGAATTTGAAAAAACGCCTTCTCAAAGTCTACGACTGAAAGCACAATATGCTCCCTTGGTGGTTTTGATAATTCATGACAACATACATTGTCTCTTGGACTAATACTTTTATCTAGTGTGTTTCAGATAAAGTCCACAGAGAAGGTTGGCTAAGGATTGTGAAGAGCATCCCCAAGAAGAAGAAGGAGAAGGAATAGCATTGGCAAAGCTTCAAGCAAGAGGACTCTACATTTTACTTTGTGAGAAATCACCTTGAGTCCATAGGAAAGCCAATACTATTAAAAGGGGGTAAGGTACTGTTGGTGAAAAAAATGCTCCTCGTGCACAAGTGATAGCCACCAAAAACACCCACAAGCTCTTCCAAAAAAGTCTGTCCAAGCCTATCATGAAAATCGGTGCAACCAATTTTTCCCACTCGGTCCCACCGATTCCCACCTCAGACAGACCCATGCCAAACCCTAGCTCTTCGGTGCAACCGATTCTGCTTCGGTGCCACCGAGTTCAGCTTGCCAACTTTCTGTTACCTCGATTCATAAAATCGGAATTTCCGAGATTTTGGATCGGCGTCACCGAGTTGTGGAAACTGACCGTTGGTCACCTTATCGGTATTGCCGAAATATTTGTATCGGTCTCACCGAGATTCAAAAGTTGCTACCTTTGGAGCAACTCGGTACCACCGAGTTTTATACTTCGGTGTCACCGAGTTGGTCACTTTAGGTGTAACGGTTGGATTTTTGGGGATGCCTATATATACCCCTTCACCACCACCCACTCGATGGAGAAGCACTCAGAACTATTCCATACTTGCCCCATCCAATTTTCTGAGAGAGAGCCACCTACTCATGTGTTGAGATCAAGCCATTCCACTCCATCCAGATGAATCTTGATCTCTAGCCTCCCCAAGTTGCTTTCCACCAAATCAATCTCTTCCACCAAAGCCAAATCTATGAGAGAGTGATTGTGTCTTGAGGAGTCTATCATCTTGAAGCACAAGAGCAAGGAGTTCATCGACATTACCGAGCCTATTACCTTTTGGAGGGTGGTGCCTCCTAGATTGGTTAGGTGTCGCTTGGGAGCCTCCTACTTCGTGTTGTGGAGTTGGACCAAGAAGTTTGTACGGGCAAGGAGATCGCCTACTTCGTGAAGATCTACCCATAGTGAGGCTAGTCCTTCATGGACGGAAGCCATTATGGAATAGTCAAGGTTGCTACTTCGTGGACCCTTATGGGTGGAGCCCTCCATGGACTCTCGCGACTGTTACCCTCCGTGGGTTGAAAACTCCATAAACGTGGACGTACGATAGCACCACCTATCGGAACCATGGGAAAAATCTTCGTGTCCCTCATGCGTTTGATCTCCCTATCTCAACTCTTTAATTCCATGTGTAATGTCTTTACTTTCCGCTGCCATACTTGTTGACTTGCATGTGTAGGGTGTGCTAGATTTGCTATAATTGCTAAAATCTGCCCACCAATTAACTTGGGAAAAGGTTAGGTTTTATTTCTTGCAACTAGTCTATTCACCCCCTCTAGACACACACTTCTAGTGATTCTACAAGTGGTATCAGAGCATTGGTCTCCATTGCATCGGTTTCATCACCGTGGAGGAAGATGGATGTGTCTAGTGTGGAGAGTTTGAGTTGTAGAGTGCCTATTCTTGATGGGGAGTACTATAGTCAATGGAAATATAAGATGCTTGAGCTATTCAATGAATTTCATTTGAGCAAGTATGTTAATAACCCCTATGTACCTCCCATTGATCCTTTACATCCCACACACGAAGTGGAAATTGATATGCTATGCAATCTTAGAACTGTTAATCTTATCATTAGAGGATTTCCTAGAATTGTGCTTAATCAAATGAAGAATTTTGAATGTGCTTATACTTTGTGGAATGACTTGGAGAAACGATATCCAAGTTATTCATTAAGTAATCTTGATGAAGTTCTTCATAAAACTATTGTCTTTCACAGAATGATGCCTAGTGATCCCAAGTTTGATGACTATCTATTTGAGCTTAGAAATCTCATGCGCGCCAAAGGAGATGTGATAACTATCAACATCATTGTAGAAGCCATTCGCATTCATAATCTTGAACATTGTCATGATCACAACCCTAATGAATCTCTCGTTTCTTATGACGAGGATTTCCCACTTGATGATGACAATGTGGAACATGGCTACTATGATGAAGATGAGTTGTTCGACATCAATCATGAGAAGATCATGAAGAATCTAAGTCTCATGGCAAACTTCAAGGATTACATGTCTGGAGGAAAAGAGTGGATTCTCGATAGTGGATGCACCGATCATATGACCGGAGATAGAGACATGTTTGAAGATATCACACTAAACCATGGACCGCGAAGGTATGTAACTTTTGGAGACAACTCCAAGGGTAAGGTACTTGGTCTTGGTAAGGTGGCCATATCCCATGATAGCTCTATTCAAAACGTCATGCTTGTTGAATCCCTTGGCTACAATCTTCTTTCCGTATCTAGACTTGCTGACTTTGGTTTTAATGTGCTATTCACGAAAGTAGACTGCCAAGTGTTTCGTCGAGATAATCATAACATGGTCTTTACCGGTTTCCGTAGAGGTGATCTATATATTGTCGATTTCACTAAGAGATCCAAACCTCGTACTTGTCTTATTGCAAAATCATCTAAAGGTTGGCTTTGGCATAGAAGACTAGGACATGTTGGCATGCGATATCTAGACAAGCTTATCAAAGGTGATCATATACTTGGTGTTAAAGATGTTATCTTTGATAAAGATAGACTTTGTAGTGCTTGTCAAGCTGGAAAGTAAGTAGGTGGAAGTCATCCCGTAAAGAATATCATGACTACTAGGAGACCACTCGAGTTACTTCACATGGATCTTTTTGGTCCCAATGCTTACAAAAGCCTCGGTGGAAATTCCTATGGTCTAGTCATAGTTGATGATTTTCCAGATTTACGTGGGTATTCTTTCTTGATGATAAGTCGCAGGTACAAAAGATCTTCAAGAACTTCGTTCGCAAAGCGCAAAATCAGTTTGAAGTGAAGATCAAGAAGGTTTGGAGCGATAACGGATCGGAGTTCAAGAACACCCATGTAGACACCTTTCTTGACGAAGAAGGTGTTTCACATGAGTTCTCGGCTACATGAACGCATCAACAAAATGGAGTTGTTGAGAGGAAGAACCGGACTCTTATTGATATGGCAAGAACGATGCTTGACGAATACAAGACGCCAAGACATTTTTGGGCAGAAGCCGTGGAAACAGCATGTCATGCCACAAACCGACTCTACTTGCACAAGCTTCTCGGTAAAACGGCATACGAGCTACTCACCGCTAACAAACCCCAAGTTGGATACTTTTGGGTATTCGGCTCAAAGTGCTACATTCTTGATAAGCATCGTCATACTAAATTTTCTCCTAAATCTCATGAAGGATTCCTACTTGGTTACGGATCGAACTCTCACACTTACCGTGTCTACAACAACTTCACTAGAAAAGTTGAAGAGACGGTAGATGTGAAGTTTGATGAATCTAATGGTTCGCAAGTCGAACAATTGCCAAATGATGTAGGAGATAAGGATCCTTCGGAAGCTATCCAAGAATTGTCCGTCGGCAAGATTCGTCCCATGGAGATGAAGGAAAGTACTTCGTCAACTCAAGTGGAAGCCCCTACTTCACATCAAGATGAACCTCAACACGACATGGAGGCATCCACAAGCGGTACACGAGAAGATGAAGAGGAGGAAGTACACCATGAAGATTCACCACAACCTCCTTCACCACCACCTCAAGGAAACGACACCTTCAACAACAACGAAGATGAAGGAGATGATGATGATGAAGAATCTCCACCATCCAACAATCCGAAGCTACCCCGAGTTTGAGCAAGAGTGACTAAGAACCATCCTCTAAACCAAATCTTCGGTGACATACAAACCGGGAGAATCACTCGCTCTAAAACTCGCTTAGCTAATTTTTGTGAGCATTATTCTTTCATCTCTAGCATTGAACCCTTGAAGGTTGAACAAGCTCTTGAAGACCCGGATTGGGTGAACGACATGCATGAAGAGCTTCACAACTTCGAGAGGAACGAAGTGTGGACACTCGTGGAGAAGCCCAAGGACGAGCACAACATCATCGGAACCAAATGGGTGTTTCGGAACAAGCAAGATGAAGACGGTCAAGTTGTACGCAACAAGGCGCATCTCGTAGCCCAAGGATACACGCAAGTCGAAGGTATGGACTACGGTGAGACCTATGCCCCCGTCACTAGACTTGAAGCTATTCGCATTGTTCTTGCTTATGCTAATCACCATGATATCACGCTTTATCAAATGGACATTAAAAGTGCCTTTTTAAATGGTGAGATTGAAGAAGAGGTCTATGTTAAGCAACCCCCTGGTTTTGTGAAACCCAAGAAACCTAATCATGTTTACAAGCTTCGTAAAGCTCTTTATGGTCTTAAGCAAGCCCCACGTGCTTGGTATAAATGATTAACGAAGTTTCTCATTGAAAAGGGTTTTGAAATTGGTAAAATTGACTCAACCTTATTCACTAAGAGAGTTAATGGTGAATTATTTGTGTGCCAAATCTATGTGGATGATATTATCTTTGGATCTACTAACCCACAATTTAGTGAAAGATTTGGAAGGTTGATGTCCGAGAAGTATGAGATGTCCATGATGTGTGAGCTGAAATTCTTCCTTGGTTTGCAAATCAAGCAAACGAGAGAAGGAACTTTCATCTCTCAAACCAAGTATACCAAGGACTTGATCAAGAAGTTCAACATGCAAGAGTGTAAAGGTATGAAAACTCCTATGCCTACTAGTGGACATGTTGATCTTACCAAGGAGGACGAACCGGTTGATCAAAAGGTTTATCGATCTATGATTGGTTCATTGCTATATCTATGTGCCTCCCGTCCCGATATTATGCTTAGTGTTTGCATGTGTGCTAGATATCAAGCTGCACCTAAAGAGTGTCATCTTTTGGCCGTGAAACGTATAGTGAGATATTTGATACAAACACCAAACTTTGGCATTTGGTATCCCAAGGGATCTTCCTTTAACCTTGTTGGCTATTCCGATTCGGACTATGCCGGTGACAAGGTTGATAGAAAATCCACCTCGGGTACATGTCAATTTCTTGGTAGATCTCTTGTGTCTTGGTCCTCCAAGAAACAAAACTCGGTATCTCTATATATCGCCGAAGCTGAGTATATTGCCGCCGGATCGTGTTGTGCACAATTGCTATGGATGAAACAAACGCTTAAGGATTATGGAATCCATGTGAAAAATGTTCCATTACTTTGTGACAATGAAAGTGCTATTAAGATTGGTCATAATCCCGTGCAACATTCTTGAACTAAGCATATTCAAGTTCGACATCATTTCATTCGTGATCATGTTGCCAAAGGAGATATTAATCTTATGCATGTTCGTACCAACAAGCAATTGGCCGATATCTTTACTAAGCCACTTGATGAGAAAGTGTTTTGTTATTTGAGGAGTGAGTTGAACATCATTGACACTTCAAACTTGAGCTAAGCTCACTCGGATGCATGCAAGGGGATGAGCTTACTTGACCATTCCATGCTATCACTACCATGAATCTCATATGACTTGGAATTCTATGCTCTCTTGTATTGATTCTAACCCTTTTGTAGGTACTTGGAAGAACTTCATTCCACAAGATTGCCAACAACTCCAATCATAAGCAATCTTGTCATGACCAAGTATCCACAACCCTTCTTGTTGATGGAAGGAAGAAGACAACTCAACCATATCCTTGACATATATTTGATGTGATCACATTTACTAATTCTCAATTGATATCATGTCAAATGGATATATCATGGTCTTCCTTGCATGACTAACCTATGTAGGTGATAAGTAAATCAAAACAAACAAGGATTGCTCCTAACTCAAGATGATCTTCATCAACATCGAGCATCCACAACAAGTTCTTCTACATGCTACGTCATCAACATCACTCAAAGGTATGCACTCATATCCTTGAAAAGGCTTTACTCTAAGTCATGAGATAAAGCAACTCAAGTGATATGAAAACATCAAAATGCTTAATCGAAAAATTGTAACCCCATTTTGAGCTTAATGATGAGTATGACCTATGATCAAGTACTCTTGCTTGACTCCTTAAGTCAATATACTCTGATATAGGTGACCTAGTCACCGCCCATCATCTAGATTAAGTATCTTGTTTGGTTCATTCATTATTTGCAAGATTTCTTGGAACCACTCAAATCTTCTCTAGTTGATATTTCTTTGTAAAAAGTCTTATGTGTTTCCTTTGAAGATCCTTTTTGACATTTTGTTACAAGTTTTCAAAACTCATTTGCAAGTTTCTAAAACATTGCCAAGTTTCTGTTGTATCCTCGGAGCCTCCGATTCAAATGACTCGGTTCTACCGATCATGCAGATAGGCTGCAAATACACGTCTCGGTTCCACCGACTTATTTGCCTCGGAGCCACCGACTTTGCTATCTTTTCTATCCTTTGTTAATATTAGTAATTCTTCATTTCTTCTATGATCCCTTATTTGAAAAAAGGAAAAAAAAGGGGAGAAACTTTATTCTTGATCCTCATTTTTTTGTGAACCCTACATCTATGACCCTTGTTCTCAAGGATCCCTTCTAACTCCATGATCCCTGTGTCTAACCCTATGTATGGACCTTTTTGGCAATTAATGCCAAAGGAGGAGAAATACCAAAGCTTCAATGGTAAAGGGGAGATACATGCTTCAATGCAAAGGGGGAGATACAATCAAGGGGGAGAATATCAAAGCTTATGCTTCCATAGACAAGGGGAGAATACCAAAGTAGGGGGAGAAGTTTCATTGTTTCCCAAAGGAGAGAGAGCATGTCTAATCTTATTCTAATTTGATACTCTTATTTGTTACTCTCTTTAGACTTGTCTCACCCTATCCAATCCCAATATCTATATGCTAAGATTCAGGGGGAGAGGATGACCTACTATTTCCTATCCAGGGGAGAAAGTTCTAAATGTTCTTGGAGACATATCAATCTTAAGGAATATCATCTTCTATATGTTCTCCACATCTTGGTACTATTGAGCTCTATTGCTTTTTGATTAGTAGAATACTCTTGTGTTTCCTAACATTGTTTTCTCAAGTGTGTCTCTACTACTAGAATGCTCAAGAACTCAAGGTAAGTATATGCATCATATCTTTGATCAAGATGATCTCTTGCTTCTTGCACATATTGTTTGCAAGAGTGAAGTCTTGAACAAGGATACACCTCACTCATATATATTTGATGCATATAGCCAAGATACACATGACTCGTCATATCCCTTTTACTATATGTGTGTCCATGCATTCCAAAGCAACTATTCTCTAAAAGGATTGCACACATCTAGGGGGAGCAATTTTTAGTCATGTGTCTCTCAAAGTCTTCATTATATCTATGCATATATGTATTTGAAGCTTTGATTGTATGTTGTCATCAATTACCAAAAAGGGGGAGATTGAAAGCACAATATGCTCCCTTGGTGGTTTTGATAATTCATGACAACATACATTGTCTCTTGGACTAATACTTTTATCTAGTGTGTTTCAGATAAGTCCACAGAGAAGGTTGGCTAAGGATTGTGAAGAGCATCCCCAAGAAGAAGAAGGAGAAGGAATAGCATTGGCAAAGCTTCAAGCAAGAGGACTCTACATTTTACTTTGTGAGAAATCACCTTGAGTCCATAGGAAAGCCAAATACTATTAAAAGGGGGTAAGGTACTGTTGGTGAACAAAATGCTCCACGTGCACAAGTGATAGTCACCAAAAACACCCACAAGCTCTTCCACAAAAGTCTGTCCAAGCCTATCATGAAAATCGGTGCAACCAATTTTTCCCACTCGGTCCCACCGATTCCCACCTCAGACAGACCCATGCCAAACCCTAGCTCTTCGGTGCAACCGATTCTGCTTCGGTGCCACCGAGTTCAGCTTGCCAACTTTCTGTTACCTCGATTCATAAAATTGGAATTTCCGAGATTTTGGATCGGCGTCACCGAGTTGTGGAAACTGACCGTTGGTCACCTTATCGGTACTGCCGAAATATTTGTATCGGTCTCACCAAGATTCAAAAGTTGCTACCTTTGGAGCAACTCGGTACCACCGAGTTTTATACTTCGGTGTCACCGAGTTGGTCACTTTAGGTGTAACGGTTGGATTTTTGGAGATGCCTATATATACCCCTTCACCACCACCCACTCGATGGAGAAGCACTCAGAACTATTCCATACTTGCCCCATCCAATTTTCTGAGAGAGAGCCACCTACTCATGTGTTGAGATCAAGCCATTCCACTCCATCCATATGAATCTTGATCTCTAGCCTCCCCAAGTTGCTTTCCACCAAATCAATCTCTTCCACCAAAGCCAAATCTGTGAGAGAGTGATTGTGTCTTGAGGAGTCTATCATCTTGAAGCACAAGAGCAAGGAGTTCATCGACATTACCGAGCCTATTACCTTTTGGAGGGTGGTGCCTTCTAGATTGGTTAGGTGTCGCTTGGGAGCCTCCTACTTTGTGTTGTGGAGTTGAACCAAGAAGTTTATACGGGCAAGGAGATCGCCTACTTCGTGAAGATCTACCCATAGTGAGGCTAGTCCTTCGTGGATGGAAGCCGTTATGGAATAGTCAAGGTTGCTACTTCGTGGACCCTTATGGGTGGAGCCCTCCATGGAATCTCGCGACCATTACCCTCCGTGGGTTGAAGACTCCATAAACGTGGACGTACGATAGCACCACCTATCGGAACCACGGGAAAAATCTTCGTGTCCCTCGTGCGTTTGATCTCCCTATCTCAACTCTTTAATTCCATGTGCAATGTCTTTACTTTCCGCTGCCATACTTGTTGACTTGCATGTGTAGGGTGTGCTAGACTTGCTATAATTGCTAAAATCTACCCACCAATTAACTTGGGAAAAGGTTAGGTTTTATTTCTTGCAAGTAGTCTATTCACCCCCCTCTAGACACACACTTCTAGTGATCCTACAACGACCGAGCCAAAATAACGAGAGGTTTGGAATTCGTTTAACTTACATTTCTTGCATTGGACCAAAGCATGTATCCAGTGACACATAGATGATTTTCAACCCATTCAGGTGAACTATAGTATGTGCTTAACTGCAGTTCAAATTTGAAGTACGCACATGAAATGTCTAAAAAACTCTTTAAATGTTTAAAAGGGCCTAAACAACCCTGAATAATTCCATATTTAACAGACACTCCTATAGTTGCACGTTCACTGCAGATAAATGTTATTGCCATCCAAACACCTTCAATTGCCGATGTAACTTCATTTTTCGTTTGAAAGCAATATGAAAATCAAATACATCGCAAACAGTTCTTGATCATGAAACGTGTGCGATGTAGTATAAAAATATCTTGGGCCAATTCTCATATATGGCTTAGGCCAGAAGCTTCAGTACACCGCCGGCGCGTCAACCACACAGTCACACTTGTTCCCCCAGACCACTCTACTATTCAAGCGCCGCCGGTGAAAGATGGGGACGTGGATCCGCGTCTTGAGGGCAACTTCGGCGACCCACTCCGGCCCGAGCGCGGCTGCATCAGCCATGAACGCGCTCACAACATCCTTGAGCACGGCCGCAATCTCCGACAGGGCGGCTGCAGCCGCCGAAAGGGCAGCTGCTGCATCTGAGATGGCGACAGCAACATCCGCGACCGGGATAGCGAATGGTGAGAATGGCACAGCAGCTGTCCATTCCTTGATGGCCGCCATAGCCCTGATGGCGGCTGCCCATGCCTATGTCGAGGTCGCCCATGCCCAGCTCGTGTCGGTCACCGCACAAATAGCATCGGCCTTCTCCGACAACGGTCAGCAACCTACGTCCGAAGAGTTGGCAATTGCCGAGAGCGCTCGGGCAGCCGTCCATTCGTCGGTAGCCTCCCTTACTGAGATGGAGGCCGTCAATGCCCAGACCGCGGCCGCCCACACCAGACTTGTGCCGGGCTTTTCCACAGAGATGGCGGGCGCGGACTGCGAGATGCTTGCAGAGTATGTGGCGATGGATGCCATGGAGCCCCTTCCCCTGGAGGTCGTCGAGCCCGAGCTGGTCACGAAGGATGCGGTGGAGATCGGCGAGCGTCAGATGGAACATTAGTCTTTGTTTAGAGCGCTGATCTTTTGTTAGAGTAATGTTTAGGTCAACCAGCTCTGTTTAATTGCTCGATTAAGTAAGTGCGGGCTATGGTGTAGGCTCTTTTGTGTAGTACCCAAATTAGCAATTGATGTTAAATTATGCGACGACGTGGATGACCACCGTAACCAGGGAAATTCGGACCAAAAATTTGCCGCCATATCCCCATTCCATCTTCCAATTGAAAATGAAATTGAAGTTCATCACACATAATTTTTGGCACGAACCGTGTGATACGTAGTACCCAATCTTACGTCAAAAGCTTGGAGACAAACATACACACGTCCAAGTTCATCACACGCGGGGTATAGCACAGGCTTCGTTGGTGATGTGTTGATATCGAGAACTATTCTGAAAAATTTGCACATTCAATTTCATCACACACGGAGTCTAACACAGGCACCGTTTTTTATGTTTTGATATCGCACACGGTTCTGAATAAGGGACTGTGTCCGATGGTGCTTTCCACGCCAGTTTTCACTGCTCCAAATGAAAAATTGGGGCTGCCGCGAAAATATCTACCTCCCTCGCCCCCCGGTACCAATCAAAAGCCACATTTCCCCCTTTTCCTCTACCTTTCCTAGTCCAAACCTTCACTGCTTGCTTGGAGCGCCGCCTCCTCGCCGGCGACGCTCCTTCCTGCTGCTTGGCCTCGTCCATCTAGTCAGGTAATCGACACGTCCCCAATACCCCCTCACCCCCTCCTCCTCTATCCGTCATCGCCCGACCGCCGGCATGACACCTTCCACCCAAATCACCGCCCCATCCTCCAAATAATCGCCGCCGAAAGCCATGGTGCACGCAGTATAGCCAGGATCTCAAAGAGCATTTGGCAGCGGAGAAGCAAATCGCGGCTGCACGCGTAGATGAGGCAGCGATGGATTCAATGCGTGCCGACCCCCAGATCTTGGAGGAGAACCTCGCTGTCGAGGCCACCGTCGACGCCTCGCGCGCTGACGTAGCCACGCGGTTGGCTGCTATCAACGACAACTCGTGGTCTTTTCTCGAGGGCATCGCCGGTGCGTTCGACAAAGACTTTGATATGTTTTCTTAGCATGCCCGTGCTTACCTCAACTCCAGAGCTGGCATGTTGGTGCCGGGGCAGGATCAGGCCACTCACCACTACGAGGGGTGCACCCACGGTGCGGAGGCCTGGCCCTCTTCCAAGTTGAAGGAGCCCATCATCATCGATATCTCCGACGATGAGGAATAGCTTGTTTTTCTTAGCATTATCACTAAGGACTTATGTTCACCTAGCTACGCCGATTAAGCATGTTTGGTTTACCTGTTGCGTGTGCCGCTACTGCCTTTCATTTAGAAATTCTAGTGAAATGTCCAATGTAATGCTACTGCAACCTGCCCTTTTAGTATGTTCTATTGTGTAATGTGGTGCTTAATTAGTTAACTGTTTCGTTCATTTGTTGTGGTGGTCATTTAACTATTTAGTTCAATTCTGCAATGTGATGTTCGATTGTTGTTGGTACAATTTTGTATTGTTATGTTGTACTAAATACATGTGAAATATTTCCTATTGTACAATTCTGCGATATTTCCTAGTTCTTAGCACGCTTGGTTTAGATAACTGGCTTTTCCATGTGGCTAAAATTAATTTGTTGGATCCCCAATGTGTTTATTTTCCATTAACATATTTCACTGATAGTATGCCAAATATCACTTATAACCTGATCAATATTTGTCTTAAATATGTTGCAGGGGGAAACAATGGGGGACATTAAAGTTTACCATCAAGGTTTGCACATCCATGGTCGTTTGGCTAATAGCACATTATTGTGCAATTGCAGGAACCATTGTAATATTAATGTTTTTAATAATTTGTTCTTGCACATGTAGGTCCTGCTGTAAGAGGTTTAGACCCACTCTTCGACCCTTTTTGCATGTGGGGAAATGAGGTGTCCTTGAATATCAGTCAAATGAAGAAACTCAGAAAGATTGTCAAGATAAAGAAACTAGCTACGAAAAACAACAAGATGTTTGTCTGCACAATGAAGAAGACATCAGTCAACTATAGGATGGTACCATCTCTTTCACCTTGTCCTTTTCCCTTTGCGCCATTTCAAATTTTAGAAAAAATATTTATGCATATGTTTGTTTTCAGTCCTTCTCAAGGCAGTTCATCGATGATTACGTCTCAAACCACTTGTATGATCAAGAGGCGAGGAAGGTATTCATACAGCACCCACGGTATAATCTTGAAGTCTTCCTCAAGAGGACAAAGGATGGGCGGGCAATCATCCACAGGCACTGGCCTAAAGTTGCGAGGACCTTCAACATCATTGAAGGCTCAATATTTGCCTTCCGCTTTAACAGTTTTCTAGATGAGACTCATCTGTCTATTTACCGTCTATGATGATACTTAATTTCCAAAGGTTTTAGACGTTGCATTTGAAACTTTGTCCTGTTGTGCAATTGGGTAGCTAGGCAGTATATGCCTATATGATGTTGTACCCTGATGTAATTGAATTATGAAATCCTGGTTGCCGTACTAGGAATAAGAAATATATTTTGTGCTTGATATGAAATGTTAATTTGATTACTAAATGGATTATAAATAATAGAGCAATCAGGCTTATTATTGGGGTTCCCATTCCAGACGGTTTCTAGGACTACACCGTGGGCGATGACCTCAACAAACCCACACGGTTTCTGCAAAGTTGGTGTGTTGGATCGGTGAGGAATCACACACGAATTCTGCTCGACAACCGTGTGTGTTAGGACACCCAATCACAAACGTTTTCTTATAGCATGTGTGTGTGATGGGCAGCCCAATGCCAAACAGTTTCTTCGAGACACCGTGAGTGATGTTTTCAATAACACAAACGACAGAATTATAACTATCGTGTGTGGTGACCAGCCCTATCACAAACGATGTTATGCAGAAAATTGTGTGTGATCTGCAATACGAACGGAGACATAACCTTGGGATTCCCTGTGTGGGATGATAAGCTCATCTCACACGTCTTCCCCAATATGTCTGTTCGTGATGGCCCTTCGAATCGTAAACGATATATTTTTGCTCATCGTGTGTGACCGGGTGCAGGCATCGCCGACGGGTTTTGCCTGTCGTGTGGGATAGGACCCCCCATCGCCCACACATGCAACGCGACGGTTTAAGACTACGTCACGGAAAGGGGTTAAAAACCGTTTGTATAGCACGCGGCTGCACTAGTGATGCATCACGGCGGAGCTGCGACCCCGCGAAGGTGGCGACTTTTTTTGCTGGAACCACCATCGGATTTTGCTGCCACCGGCAACCGATTTGGCTACATCCATCATGGCGGAGTTGCGACCCCATGATGCCATTGACTTTTTTGCTGCAACCATCGTCTGATTTTGCTACTATTGACGAGGGATTTTGCTACATCCATGGTAGTGGAGCTACGACCCGCAACGACGATGACCTTTTTTCTGCAGCAACCGTCGGTGTTTTTTTCTATGACCGGCAATGTATTTTGCTACATCCATTCAATATCATTTCCTGGTGGTCGTTGGCCGTGCAATCCGTGCAACGAGCATTGACGACGAACGGCGACAAGGTCAACATGGTGCTACATCCGTGGAGCGAGCGGTTGTTGCCCTCGTGGATCTGCGCGCGGAGGCGAGGGAGTAGGACAGAGGGGCCGTGGCACACGGGGGGGTGGAGGTTGAAGACGAGTCAAGGTGGGGAGATACGAGATTCGATGACTAATTGATGCCAGATCGAACGGCTAGGGCATGACCGCCCCAAATTTGGGCCGGCGCGCCAGCGCCTAGCGTTGCCCTGCTTTTTATTTGGTCCAACACAGATACTTTGAGATACTCATACGTCTCCAACGTATCTATAATTTTTGATTGTTCCATGCTATTATATTATCTGTTTTGGATGTTTTATATGCATTAATATGCTATTTTATATTATTTTTGGGACTAACCTATTAACCTAGTGTCTAGTGCCAGTTTCTGTTTTTTCCTTGTTTTTGAGTATTGCAGATAAGGAATATCAAACGGGGTCCAAACGGAATAAAATCATCGCGATGATTTTTCTTGGACCAGAAGAAACCTGCCAGACTTGGAGATGAAGGCAGGAGACCTGCCGGGAGATCACAAGCCTACAGGGCGCGCCCTAGGGGAGGGCGCGCCCCCTGGCTTGTGGCCCCCCTGCAGGTCCTCCAACCCTAATCTTCGGCCTATAAATTCCCAAATATTCCCCCAATACCAAAAAGAGCCACGAAAATACTTTTCCACCGCCGGAACCCTCTGTTCCCGTGAGATCCCATCTTGGAGCCTTTTCCGGTAATCTGCCGGAGGGGGATTCGATCACGGAGGGCATCTACATCAACTCCATTGCCCCTTCGATGATGCGTGAGTAGTTCACCTCAAACCTTCGGGTCCATAGCTAGTAGCTAGATGACTTCTTCTCTCTCTATGTTCTTCAATACCATGTTCTTCATGATCTTCATGGAGATCTATCCGATGTAATACTCTTTTGCGGTGTGTTTGTCGAGATCCGATGAATTGTGGGTTTATGATCAGATTATCTATGAATATTATTTGAATCTTCTCTGAATTCTTATATGCATGATTTCATATCTTTGCAAGTCTCTTCGAGTTATTGGTTTGGTTTGGCCAACTAGATTGGTAATTCTTGCAATGGGAGAAGTGCTTGGTTTTGGGTTCAATCTTGCGGTGTCCTCACCCAGTGACAAAGTAGGGGTAGCGAGGCACGTATTTGTATTGTTGCCATCGAGGATAAAAAGATGGGGTTTTCATCATATTGCTTGAGTTTATCCCTCTACATCATGTCATCTTACCTAATGCGTTACTCCGTTCTTCATGAACTTAATACTCTAGATGCAGGCAGGAGTCGGTCGATGTGTGGAGTAATAGTAGTAGATGCAGAATCGTTTCGGTCTACTTGACACGGACGTCATAACTATGCGCTTTTCTATCAATTGCTCGACAGTAATTTGTTCACCCACCATATTATTTTTCCTTCAAGAGAGAAGCCTCTAGTGAAACCTATGGCCCCCGGGTCTATTTTCCATATTATATTTTTAGATCTATAAACCAAAAATACTTTGTTGCAATCTTTTTACTTTTATTTTACTTTTCGTTCTAGTAATCTTCTATATCTATCTCTATTAGATCTCATCCTTGCAAGTAACCGTGAAGGGATTGACAACCCCTTTATAGCGTTGGGTGCAAGTGTTTGATTGTTTGTGTAGGTGCGGAGATTGGGGACTTGCTTGTATCTCCTACTGAATTGATACCTTGGTTCTCAACAACTGAGGGAAATACTTATCTACTTTGCTCCATCACCCTTTCCTCTTCAAGGGAAAACCAACGCAAGCTCAAGAAGTAGCAAGAAGGATTTCTGGCGCCGTTGCCGGGGAGATCTACATCAAGCCTACCAAGTACCCATCACAAACTCATCTCTTGCATTTACATTATTTGCCATTTGCCTCTCGTTTTCCTCTCCCCCACTTCTAAAACGATTTTCAGAAAAATACCAAAAAGATTTGCCTTTTTATTCGCCCTTCTTCCGTTCGTCTTTTCATTTGCTTTTTGTTTGCTTGTGTGTTAGATTGTTTGCTCGTCTTTATGGCTCAACCCAAAAGCTTTGATCCTTATCTTAGGAAGTTGGAAGATATTGAGAATAATGCTAAAAGTTTTATGTCACTTCAATTTGACCATAATAGTTTCTTTAGAAACGAGCTTAAAGAACAAAAGACTATGCTGGAATACATGAATAAAGAACTTGATGATATGTCTAAGGAATTTTATGGTTTGAAATCTCAGTTTGCTCATCTTGAAAATTTAGTGGGCCAATTTCTGATAAACAAGCTACTTTAGTCAATAAAATGGCCGCGAAGCCAGAATCTTTAAATAATGATGAAGATCTTAAAGTGATTGATGTGACTCCTATTGAATCTTTGTTTTCTAATACAAATCTTGATAAAGATGGGACTGGAGATAAGTCAACTTTAGTTAAAAGTGGTCCCAATGATTCGGAGTTTATAGATCTTAATGCTAAGATTGATAAAAGTGGGATTGAAGAGGTCAAAACTTTAAATAGCAATGAACCCACTCTTTTGGATTTCAAGGACTTTAATTATGATAGTTGTTCTTTGATTGATTGTATTTCCTTGTTGCAATCCATGTTGAATTCTCCGCATGCTTATAATCAAAATAAAGCTTTTACTAAACATATCGTTGATGGTATGATGAAATCTTTTGAAGAAAAACTTGAGTTGGAAGTTTCCATACCTAGAAAGCTTTATGATGAGTGGGAACCTACTATTAAGATTAAAATTAAAGATTATGAGTGCCATGCTTTGTGTGATTTGGGTGCTAGCGTTTCCACGATTCCGAAAACTTTAATGTGCTAGGTTTCCATGATCTTGATGATTGCTCTTTAAATTTGCATCTAGCGGATTCCACTATTAAGAAACCTATGGGAAGGATTAATGATGTTCTTATTGTTGCAAATAGGAATTATGTGCCCGTAGATTTCATTGTTCTCAATATAGATTGCAATCCTATATGCCCTATTATTCTTGGTAGACCTTTCCTTAGAACGATCGGTGCAATTATTGATATGAAAGAAGGAAACATTAGATTTCAATTTCCGTTAAGGAAAGGCATGGAACACTTTCCTAGAAAGAAAATTAAAATAACTTATGAATCTATTATGAGAGCTACTTATGGATTGCATACCAAAGATGATAATACCTAGATCTATTGCGTTATGCCTAGCTAAGGGCGTTAAACAATAGCGCTTGTTGGGAGGCAACCCAATTTTATTTTATGCTTTTATTTTTTGCTTCTGTTCTTGAGTGTTTTGCACATTATTACATCTGTAGTAATTGTGTTTTATTGTTTTAATTAGTGTTTGTGCCAAGTAAGACCTTTGGGATGGTTTACGGTGATTGTTGATTTGGTTTTGCTGAAAAACAGAAATTTTGTGCTCAGTCCAGGAATTTTATAAATTCACCAGAGCGTCAATTGGATCTGAATATTTTACACAAGATTTATATACAAATTTCCCTGATTGTCCTAATTTTTCAGAATTTTTGGAGTTACATAAGTATTCGAAGTTTACAGATTGCTACAGACTGTTCTGTTTTTGACAGATTCTGTTTTCTTTGTGTTGTTTTCTTATTTTGATGTATCTATGGGTTGTATCGGGGGGTATGAACCATGGAGAAGTTACAATACAGTAGATATTATACCAATATAAATAAAGAATGAGTTCACAACAGTACCTAAAGTGGTGATTTATTTTTCTTATACTAACGGATCTCACGAGTTTTCTGTTGAGTTTTGTGTTGTGAAGTTTTCAAGTTTTGGGTAAAGATTTGATGGACTATGGGATAAGGAGTGGCAAGAGCCTAAGCTTGGGGATTCCCAAGGCACCCCAAGCCATATTCAAGGATACCAAAGAGCCTAAGCTTGGGGATGCCCCGGAAGGCATCCCCTCTTTCGTCTTCAATCCATCGGTAAATTTACTTGAGGCTATATTTTTATTCACCACATGATATGTGTTTTGCTTGGAGCGTCTTGTATGATATGAGTCTTTGCTTTTTAGTTTGCCACAATCATCCTTGCTGCACACAACTTTTGAGAGGGACACACATTAATCATGAATTTATTAGAATACTCTATGTGCTTCACTTATATCTTTTGAGCTAGGCAATGTTGCTCTAGTGCTTCACTTATATCTTTTTAGAGCACGGTGGTGTCTTTTATTTTGTAGAAATAATTGAACTCTCATACATCACTTATATTATTTTGAGAGTCTTTAAACATCATGGTAATTGGTTTAGGTTATGAATTTAGTCCTAATATAATGGGCATACAAGAGAGATATAATAAAAACTTTCATATAAAGTGCATTGAATACTATGAGAAGTTGGATTCCTTGCATATAGTTTTGAGGTATAAAGATGGTGATGTTAGAGTCATGCTAGTGAGTAATTGTGGAATGGTAAAAATACTTGTGTTAAAGTTTGTGATTCCCGTAGCATGCACGTATGGTGAACCGTTATGTAACGAAGTCGGAGCATGATTTGTTTAATGATTGTCATCCTTTGTGTGAGGGTCGGGAGCGCGCGATGGTTAACTCCTACCAACCTCTCCCCTAGGAGCATGCGTCTAATACTTTGCTTCGATAACTAATAGATTTTTGCAATAAGTATGTGAGTTCTTTATGTTGGGTAACGCAGCAGAAAACAAAAATTTTCCGACCTACGTACCAGCCCAGGATCACTATGGAGACTGCATACAAGGTTTGATCTGTTTCGTTACCGACTCGTAGCGCAGCGGAAGTAGAGTCGATGACGATCGGCGGTGCAGATCCCCGCAGCTAGGATTTACAACCTCCCAACCGCGAGGATGTACTCCTTCATCTGCCCCTCGGACGGCCCTCCGGGAGGCAGTCGGACAGTCCCTCGGACGGTATCGCGGACAGCCCTTTGGGAGGACCTTCGAAACTCGAACGGTCACTCGGACAGCCCTTCGGGAAGACTCATAGAACTCGGACCGTCACTTGGACAGCCCTTCGGGAGGCACTCTCAAAACAGCCCCTCGGGCACAAAGATCGAAACTACGACCTCTCTACGGGGTTGCACACATACGGTGTCATCTATCCGGCAGGGCTTCGCCGTCCAGAACTAGTTCCTGCCGGAACCCAGACAGCCTTTCGGCTCTACGAAACTATTTCGCTGGGAGGGAGAGAGAAGCCAGAAATGTCATGGCACTTGTATGTGAGAAGGAAGTGAGTGTGGTGGCAGCCCCTCCACCTCTATTTATAGGAAATCCAAGGGGTAGGGTTTCTTGGCCCCCAAGCCTTCTAGAAACCTTTTTGGGAAAATATCCCAAAAGGTGACTTTTCCATAAATATCCCAAAAAGCACTTTCACTATTCACGACGACATTTTTCAGCGTCTGATCGAACTGAAAATATTCATGTGGGCTTAGAACATTTCCAGTACCCACCAAAATAATTTTCAACGCGAGCCGGAACAATTCCGGTTTAGTGATTTTCATCTGCGAAAAGCATCTGAAGCGGTTTCGGCAGCTCCGGAACATTTCCGGTTTTCATTCCGGAAAATTCCAGAAAGTTTCCAGAATGATTCTGGCACCCTCCAAGAATTATCAGGCATGTGCCGAAACCAATTTGACTTTATGGTGTACTCCGAAACAACTTTTCGGTTTAGTGATTTTCATCTGTGAAAAGCAACTAAAGCGGTTCCGGCAGTCCGGAACATTTCCGGTTTTTGTCTCTGAAAAATCTCAGAAGTTACCGGAACAATTCTGGTACCTTCCAATAATTTCCAGGCATGTGCCGAAACCAATTTGACTTTATGGAATACCCTGAAACAACTTTTCAGTTTCACCGGAACTATTCCGATATCCTCTCCGGAACGTTTCCGTTTCGTCCGAAACTTTTTCGGTGATTTTCTCTCAGACTCCCCGTCTAGTATTCAGCAGATAGATGACCCTTAAGCGTGTGACCCTATAGGTTCGGTGAAGTATAGACATGACCGGAACCCTTTCCGATCAATGATCAACATCGGAGCCGTGGACACCCATATTGACCCCTATACCCACACGAATGAATATTCGAGTGAACCTCCAGTTGCTGTGTGCTATTCCTGTTGCTTCGCGATATGTTACAAATACCCGAGGTGAGACATGTTGGCATCCCCGTGGATCAACAACTTGTCCACTATGCCAGTTACCTCGTTACCGGTATTGTTCTCTTTTCTCGTTCCCGTGTTCCGGCATCCCTGTGATCAAATCACAAAGTGTCTGGCCAGACGATGATGGATACCGTAACACCGAGAGGGCCCAGAGATATCTCTCCATCGTCGGAGGAGCAAATCCCAATCTTGAGCTATCAAGTTACTTGACATACTTTTCCGTGAACCCGTAAGCCGCCGTAATAGCCACCCAGTAACGGATGACGTTTAACAAACCCCAAAGTTCACGAAGCAAGCACGAAGGAACTCGATACTCTCATGGTCTAAGGAATTATGCAAACATTAACTAGTTCTGTGTTATAAACCATTAACTAGTGACGGATGTATCTCATAGCATAACATCAATTCGGGTCGATTCAACACAAGTGTTCTACCAACATTGCGCCCTCAAAATTGCCGGCATAGCCATGCCCATGATCAGGAAAACAGGATCATCATGCAATACTTGAGCCAGTCTTAGAGGCCAGAATAGGAATACATTTTACCGTTTATTATTCCACACGTGCACATGAGTTTCCCTCCAAGCCTCGTTTTATTTGCAGACTCGAGAATCATTGCAGTTATAGCATGGAACATAAACATAATTATGAACAGGGAGATAATCAATAACATTTATTATTGCCTCTAGGGCATATCTCCTACAGACTCCCACTTGCACTAGAGTCAATAATCTAGTCAATGCTAATGCACTTTACACCTATGGCATACTGGTGTAAAATATGCTTCGCATGTGGTATAGCCTGATGTCCAACGGATCTGACGACTTCAGCTCCGTGTGTAACTTTGCATATCCCCGCGTTTTCACGCTTTCACAAAATTCATATTTTGTGTGGACTTGGCTTTGCATATATGTGAATCATTGGTCGAAACCTGATTCCTCAGACTGAGCTATGGAGCAACTATCTGCAATAGTGTCCCATAGACCAAAGCCATCTTGGAACCATACTAAGTTCATGAATGAACTATATGATTCAACAACTTCTTTGTCACTTCTTAAGCGTCAACATACTTAGCCTTTGTTATAGAATTCGCCACAGTATCTTGTTTGGAACAATTTCCAACTACCGTGCCACCATATTGTGTATTTCCAACTTAAATCGAAAATCGCATGGAGCATTGATGAAGACTGTATCGATGTAATTACTTACAACGAGTACTTCATAATCTCTGCTTGCGAGAAAACATGTCATCACTACTACTCTAGTACTCAATGACATCTTTCACTGTTGTCCTATGATCAGTACTTTGATCACTTTGGTATCTATACTCGCAACAACTTTGGAGTATTGGACATATCTGGTTGTTTTACATACCATGGAATACATGATTAATCCAAACACAAGAGTGTGTGGAATCTCCATCATGTATTTTACTCATCAGTGTTTTGGGACACTGAGTCTTGCAAAAACTCTTTCCATGTGACTTCGGCAAGAATCACTCCTTGGCGTTTTAAATGCTAAAAAGTTTTAGCATCTTGTCAATATGTATTCATTGCTTAGCCCCATTAGGTAAATCTATCTCCATAGATCATCATGCCTAATATTGAGGCTATTTAGCCCAAGCACTTCATCGGAAAAACTATTTTCAAATGAAGTCCTAATTCGTGTCAAGAAATTTATTTCCAATTAACAATGTGTCAAGTACACAAGGTTTTTAGAAATATTATTATGCTCCCACTTACTTTCTTGAATCACAAGCATCTTCGATACCCATTTGATGAAGTCAAACCCCTTTGACCATTCCATCAAAAATGAAGATTCCAACTCCACTTTGCTCTCTTCTGTCCATCGCTGGAACTCTGAAGTTTGCATACTTACTAGCATCCTCTGGATCGACAAATTACTTTGGACTGTATCACATACAAGTCCTAGGTTTCATTTCCATCACATGGAAATCCTTTTGTCATCCATGTTTCAATCTCATGATTGAAATATGTATTAATTGCTAGTTCAACCCGAACCGACTTTAAGCATCGCTACGGTGAGACAATCTCATCGTAATCAACTCCTTGAACTTGTTATTGCAACAAGTCGAGCTTTATGGATAAAACATTTTATCCGTATCAGTTTTTAGTTCCATAAATATTCGTTAGACTCTAAGTCTTCCGAAAGGTGTATCAAGATCTTAATCTTGAATCACTTATATGGAAACTATCTCGGATTGTATTGGCATTTAGCCAATTCCGGAGTCAGGGCCCATCAACGCTTCCTTGTGAATCGTAGGTATACTGTTGTCTAACAACAATATCTCGTTTGCGCACCTGATAGGTTTGCACGAGCTTTGCCTACGTGGTTCAGCTGCAAGTTCGACCGAAGTCCATACATTTTATTGTAGAGACTTCCGTATCAGTCGCAGTAGGAAACTCCGGAATTACTTCCAAGGTCTCTTTCCTTTGATCTGATGACGAAGATACTGTTTATCTCGTCGAGTTGCACTATTCTCCCACTCACCTTTTTGAAAGAACCATTTTCTTCAAAAAGCATACCGTTCTTTGTGGCAAACCTATTTGCCTCGGTATTGTGGTGGGGAAATACCCAATGACTTGGGATAACCTACAAAGTAGCACTTGTCTGATTTGGAATAGGTTTGTAACCTTTTACACAAGCCCCATATTCCAAATGTTAAGAAAAGATATAACATGGTTGGGTGTACCATACCATGGCGTCATTTCAACAGACCCGATGGAGCTCTTTTCAGTGTAAAAGCCGCAGTCTCTAAAGCATCACTTTAAAAGGGATAATGGCAAATTTATTTATGTCATCTTTGATCTTACCATGTCATGAATGGTTCGATTACATCTACACGGACTCTCCACTTGCAGTGGTGCTCCGGGAGGTGCAAGTTATGAAACCCCTTTCACAACTCATCAGACATTCGCTAAACTTGTAACTCAAATATTCCTTTCTGCAATCGAATTGTAGAAACATAATTTTCTTGTTACAACAACTTCTACTTCATTTTTGAAAACCTTATGAATGAATTCAAAAGATCCAGACTTACGTCTCATCAAGTAAATATCAATATATCTACTTGAGTCATTTCTGAAGATAGATAAATCCACTACTTGCAACAACATTTATTGAACTACACACATCAAAATGTATGATCACCAATAAGTTTGTTGCTCATTCCTTATGGCGTGTGAACGGTATTTCAGTCACTTCACTTTTCAGAGGAAAATTGCAAGTGTCAGATGATTCAAAATGAAATGACTTTAAAATCCATCATAATGGAATTTTCCATGCGGGTTTCTCCAATGCGACCAAATGCAGTGCCACACATATGTGGTATTCTTTTAGTCTTGCGACATTTAGTGTCAGTGTTATGGATGTATTATATTACCATCAATATTCATAACATACATCCCATCCTGGATGGAAGCATGGCCCTTCATGTTATTCATAACACCAAACATCAAAAGTTCTCTTATGAATAACCTCCTTGCAAGATACCTTATGCAAAGGGCTAGAGTGTATGAAACTCTAAATGAATTATGAAAGTAAATACAGAGGTAATGTATTATTATCAATATTCATAACATACTTCTCATTCATAATGAAAGTATGGCCCTTTTGTTATTCATAACTCCGAACATTAAAAGTTCTCTTATGAACAACCTTCTTGCAAGATACTTTATGCAATGGGCTAGAGTGTGTAAAACTCTAAAATGATTTATGAAAGTAAATACATAGGGAATATACCTATGGAAGGCATAGTAACATTTACTATGTTCCCTGCGTGTATCTGAACCTCATTGCTGGCTAGTCTTTCAGGCCATAGTAGTTCTTACATCGAGTTGCAACAGAATGCAATCGAGCGGGTATCTTTGTGATTAACTCACAATACCCAAGAATTAGTGATTAACATGTTTAACCATAATTCCCAAGAACTATATCTTTGACCAGCCTTCTATACATCAAAAACATGTATGACATTCATACATGAGCTGGATATTCCAATCTTCTTTCCTTTTGCCTTTATACTTCTAACAGTTTAACTTTCAGTATTTCTCCTACTCTCAGAAGAAGCACCCAACTTAAGAGTGGCGATAGCCCCGGACTTCCTAGGTGTGAAAGTTTCACTAACACCCTTCGGACACTTCCTTTCTCTTTAAGTTGTTAGTTTAATTCCCCATCATCATATGACAGGCGTTCTTCTGGATCCCCCTCTTATCAGTCTAATGCATAGTAAACTCCTTTACTAATAGTTTGCAAACAAACATTGCTTTGGATATCTCATATCTTTTAGCCTTTGTCTGTCTCTGAAAATGATTTTCAGATTCCATGAATATCACATAACTATCCAAACTTTCGAAGTTCGGGTCTCATGGAAGCAAACATATTGCTCTTGACTGAAACGGAATTCTAGCTTTTGGATCGATGGACGAGAGTCACATGATCCATAGCATTAGCGGGAGAATACCGAAAGCATGCGATATGACAAGTCCTTCTCGGCACTCTTGAGGACAATCCTCTCATTACGTTACCAACCGTAAAGTTTTAACCAGATATTTAACAGCTATTCAATTTTAATTGGGAAGGTGGAAACGCGAGCCATTATTCTACAACTATTATGCAAATAACACTTAGACAGTGTTCATAATTAATTGCACTGAGAATTAAAAGAATTAATTCTACAGTGCGCTCCCACTCAAATCAATATCTCTCATAATTGATTGTGAGTGATACAAGACCCGCATTTAAATTGTTCGCCATTGGTGTAACACCACTGATGACGAAAATCTCAACCGGTAGGCCAACTTGCCAATCACATCTCTATGTGACTCTTGTACATCTTTCGATGTGTGTGTTCCGAGCTCATGACGGTCATGCCTGAACGTCAAGACAACCAAGTGATCTCGCTGCGAGGTCTCAACTCACCCGCCTCACACTTCTCTAATCGTTCGTACCCGTGTGACACGGCGCACCCCGAAAAGATAGGTGCCGTGACGGTGCTACACTTGGGAGAACACTAACTACTTGATATTTTTGTGAGAGATCACCCTAATAAAAAGCGACTACCATGCAATCAAGAAGGGTGCATCATAAGGGATAAACATCTCAGGCAATTCATAATAGCATGATATGGTATAGCCCTTTCTGACGGAGAAGTCTTTCATTTCTTCGTCTTCGGCATTCGCGTTGGTGTTCACCTTCGCGAAGATTGCCACCACCTTGTCGATGCACCAGATAATATTGCTATCTCCATAGCTAATAAAATAAGTGCATTACTGAAGGTTGACACGCAGGTCATTAAAGTGACAATCATATGGCTCCAGCCATCATGCCGAATCATGACACGCAGGTCATGTTAATCAATTTACATTATATAGTCATCTCATACATAATCAAATTATAATGAGCACTGCTATACCACATCACATGCACATGCAAACCATCCTGCAAAACCAAGTTAGACGCCTCTAATCGGTTCATGCAAAATTTTATTTTACGTGGCTTCTAAGGTTTCGAAACAAACCGAAGCTACCAACGTCCATCATCAAGCATGATAATCCAAGTCGCTAGATTAACATTGCGGGGTGTATGAAACACGAGATAATAAAATCTTGAGCCCCATACTAAACTTCGTCATACGCGTGACCCCCGTGCAGATCATATCTGCATTGCCCTTTCGTCTGCGAAATTTCATCTTTCTTTTTAACTACGGTGGAATTCAATGAACTGTTAGCACTTCGTTGATCAATCAGGATCGCGGATTGCCAGAACATTGAAACTCCACCATACTGTTATCAAGATCAGAAATATGCAAATTCCAGGGAAGCAACAAGAACATCGGGTAACAGATTTCATCTGCTACCCGCACAAATAATTTTCAGTAATAGAACTCATCTACTACCTAATTATATTGTGCAATACCCATACATCTCTATGTATTCTAGATCGCAACCTGCATCTACGCATAGCACGGCTCTTGATGCCACTGTTGGGTAACGCAGCAGAAAACAAAATTTTTCCGACCTACGTACCAGCCCAGGATCACTATGGAGACTGCATACAAGGTTTGATCTGTTTCGTTACCGACTCGTAGCGCAGCGGAAGTAGAGTCGATGACGATCGGCGGTGCAGATCCCCGCAGCTAGGATTTACAACCTCCCAACCGCGAGGATGTACTCCTTCATCTGCCCCTTGGACGGCCCTCCGGGAGGCAGTCGGACAGTCCCTCGGACGGTGTCGCGGACAGCCCTTCGGGAGGACCTTCGAAACTCGAACGGTCACTCGGACAGCCCTTCGGGAGGACTCATAGAACTCGGACCGTCACTTGGACAGCCCTTCGGGAGGCACTCTCAAAACAGCCCCTCGGGCACAAAGATCGAAACTACGACCTCTCTACGGGGTTGCACACATACGGTGTCATCTATCCGGCAGGGCTTTGCCGTCCAGAACTAGTTCCTGCCGGAACCCAGACAGCCTTTCGGCTCTACGAAACTATTTCGCTGGGAGGGAGAGAGAAGCCAGAAATGTCATGGCACTTGTATGTGAGAAGAAAGTGAGTGTGGAGGCAGCCCCTCCACCTCTATTTATAGGAAATCCAAGGGGTAGGGTTTCTTGGCCCCCAAGCCTTCTAGAAACCTTTTTGGGAAAATATCCCAAAAGGTGACTTTTCCATAAATATCTCAAAAAGCACTTTCACTATTCACGACGACATTTTTCAGCGTCTGATCGAACTGAAAATATTCATGTGGGCTTAGAACATTTCCAGTACCCACCAAAATAATTTTCAACGCGAGCCGGAACAATTCCGGTTTAGTGATTTTCATCTGCGAAAAGCATCTGAAGCGGTTTCGGCAGCTCCGGAACATTTCCGGTTTTCATTCCGGAAAATTACAGAAAGTTTCCAGAATGATTCTGGCACCCTCCAAGAATTATCAGGCATGTGCCGAAACCAATTTGACTTTATGGTGTACTCCGAAACAACTTTTCGGTTTAGTGATTTTCATCTGTGAAAAGCAACTAAAGCGGTTCCGGCAGTCCGGAACATTTCCGGTTTTTGTCTCTGAAAAATCTCAGAAGTTACCGGAACAATTCTGGTACCTTCCAATAATTTCCAGGCATGTGCCGAAACCAATTTGACTTTATGGAATACCCTGAAACAACTTTTCAGTTTCACCGGAACTATTCCGATATCCTCTCCGGAACGTTTCCGTTTCGTCCGAAACTTTTTCGGTGATTTTCTCTCAGACTCCCCGTCTAGTATTCAGCAGATAGATGACCCTTAAGCGTGTGACCCTATAGGTTCGGTGAAGTATAGACATGACCGGAACCCTTTCCGATCAATGATCAACATCGGAGCCGTGGACACCCATATTGACCCCTATACCCACACGAATGAATATTCGAGTGAACCTCCAGTTGCTGTGTGCTATTCCTGTTGCTTCGCGATATGTTACAAATACCCGAGGTGAGACATGTTGGCATCCCCGTGGATCAACAACTTGTCCACTATGCCAGTTACCTCGTTACCGGTATTGTTCTCTTTTCTCGTTCCCGTGTTCCGGCATCCCTGTGATCAAATCACAAAGTGTCTGGCCAGACGATGATGGATACCGTAACACCGAGAGGGCCCAGAGATATCTCTCCATCGTCGGAGGAGCAAATCCCAATCTTGAGCTATCAAGTTACTTGACATACTTTTCCGTGAACCCGTAAGCCGCCGTAATAGCCACCCAGTAACGGATGACGTTTAACAAACCCCAAAGTTCACGAAGCAAGCACGAAGGAACTCGATACTCTCATGGTCTAAGGAATTATGCAAACATTAACTAGTTCTGTGTTATAAACCATTAACTAGTGACGAATGTATCTCATAGCATAACATCAATTCGGGTCGATTCAACACAAGTGTTCTACCAACATTGCGCCCTCAAAATTGCCGGCATAGCCATGCCCATGATCAGGAAAACAGGATCATCATGCAATACTTGAGCCAGTCTTAGAGGCCAGACTAGGAATACATTTTACCGTTTATTATTCCACACGTGCACATGAGTTTCCCTCCAAGCCTCGTTTTATTTGCAGACTCGAGAATCATTGCAGTTATAGCATGGAACATAAACATAATTATGAACAGGGAGATAATCAATAACATTTATTATTGCCTCTAGGGCATATCTCCTACACTTTATGACTAATGTGAGTCCATGGATTATACGCACTCTCACCCTTCCACCATTGCTAGCCTCTCTAGTACCGCACAACTTTCGCCGGTGCATTAAACCCACCATATACCCTTCCTCAAAACAGCCACCATACCTACCTATTATGGCATTTCCATAGCCATTCCGAGATATATTGCCATGCAACTTCCACCGTTTCGTTTTTTATGACACGCACCATCATTGTCATATTACTCTGCATGATCGTAAGACAGCTAGCATGATGTTTTCATGGCTTGTCCGTTTTTTTATGTCATTTGCTATGCTAGATCGTTGCACATCCCGGTACACCACCGGAAGCATTCATATAGAGTCATATCTTGTTGTAGGTATCGAGTTGTAAGTAAATAAAAGTGTGATGATCATCATTATTAGAGCATTGTCCCATGAGAGGAAAGGATGATGGAAGCTATGATTCCCTCACAAGTAGGGATGAGTCTCTGGACTTTACAAATAATAAAAGAGGCCAATGAAGCCCAAATAAAAAAAAGAGGCCAAAGATGCCCACCAAAAAAATGAGAGAAAAGAGAGAGGGGACAATGTACTACCTTTTTTCCACACTTGTGCTTCAAAGTAGCACCTTGATCTTCATGATAGAGAGTCTCCTATTTGTTGTCACTTTCATATACTAGTGGGAATTTTTCATTATATAACTTGGCTTGTATATGGGCTTCCTCAAATTGCCCTAGGTCTTCGTGAGCAAGCAAGTTGGATGCACACCCACTTAGTTGCTTTTTGAGCTTTCATACACTTATAGCTCTAGTGCATCCGTTGCATGGCAATCCCTACTCACTCACATTGATATCTATTGATGGGCATCTCCATAGCCCGTTGATATGCCTAGTTGATGTGAGACTATCTTCTCTTTTTCCACACAACCTCCACCATATTCTATTCCACCTATAGTGCTATATCCATGGCTCACGCTCATGTATTGCGTGAAAGTTGAAAATGTTTGAGAACATAAAAGGTGTGAAACAATTGCTGGACTTGTCATCGGGGGTGTGCATGATTTAGATACTTTGTGTGGGGAAGATGGAGCGTAGCCAGACCATATGATTTTGTAGGGATAAATTTCTAAGGCCATGTTATTTTGAAAGGACACAATTGCTTGTTAGTATGCTTGAAGTATTGCTGTTTTTATGTCAATATTGAGCTTTTATTTTGAATCTTATGGATCTGAACATTCATGCCACAATAAATAATATTACATGGATAAATATGTTAGGTAGCATTCCACATCAAAAATTCTGTTTTTATCATTTACCTACTCGAGGACGAGCAGGAATTAAGCTTGGGGATGCTTGATACGTCTCCAACGTATCTATAATTTTTTATTGTTCCATGCTATTATATTATCTGTTTTGGATGTTTTATATGCATTAATATGCTATTTTATATTATTTTTGGGACTAACCTATTAACCTTGTGCCTAGTGCCAGTTTCTGTTTTTTCCTTGTTTTTGAGTATTACAGATAAGGAATATCAAACGAAGTCCAATAGGAATAAAATCTTCACGATGATTTTTCTTGGACCAGAAGAAACCTGCCAGACTTGGAGATGAAGGCAGGAGACCTGCCGGGAGATCACAAGCCTGCAGGGTGCGCCCTAGGGGGGCGCCCCCCTGGCTTGTGGCCACCCTGCAGGTCCTCCAACCCTAATCTTCGGCCTATAAATTCCCAAATATTCCCCCAATACAAAAAAGAGCCACGAAAATACTTTTCCGCCGCCGGAACCCTCTGTTCCCGTGAGACCCATCTTGGAGCCTTTTCCGGTAATCTGCCGGAGGGGGATTCGATCACGGAGGGCATCTACATCAACTCCATTGCCCCTCCGATGATGCGTGAGTAGTTCACCTCAGACCTTCGGGTCCATAGCTAGTAGCTAGATGGCTTCTTCTCTCTCTATGTTCTTCAATACCATGTTCTTCATGATCTTCATGGAGATCTATCCGATGTAATACTCTTTTGCGGTGTGTTTGTCGAGATCGGATGAATTGTGGGTTTATGATCAGATTATCTATGAATATTATTTGAATCTTCTCTGAATTCTTATATGCATGATTTCATATCTTTGCAAGTCTCTTCGAGTTATTGGTTTGGTTTGGCCAACTAGATTGGTAATTCTTGCAATGGGAGAAGTGCTTGGTTTTGGGTTCAATCTTGCGGTGTCCTCACCCAGTGACAAAGTAGGGGTAGCGAGGCACGTATTTGTATTGTTGCCATCGAGGATAAAAAGATGGGGTTTTCATCATATTGCTTGAGTTTATCCCTCTACATCATGTCATATTACCTAATGGGTTACTCTGTTCTTCATGAACTTAATACTCTAGATGCAGGCAGGAGTCGGTCGATGTGTGGAGTAATAGTAGTAGATGCAGAATCGTTTTGGTCTACTTGACACGGACGTGATGCCTATATGCATAATCATTGCCTTGGATATCGTCATAACTATGCGCTTTTCTATCAATGGCTCGACAGTAATTTGTTCACCCATCGTATTATTTTCCTTCAAGAGAGAGGCCTCTAGTGAAACCTATGGCCCCCAAGTCTATTTTCCATATTATATTTTTAGATCTATAAACCAAAAATACCAAAAATACTTTGCTGCAATCTTTTTACTTTTGTTTTACTTTTCGTTCTAGTAATCTTCTATATCTATCTCTATTAGATCTCATCCTTGCAAGTAACCGTGAAGGGATTGACAACCCCTTTATAGCGTTGGGTGCAAGTGTTTGATTATTTGTGTAGGTGCGGAGATTGGGGACTTGCTTGTATCTCCTACTGGATTGATACCTTGGTTCTCAACAACTGAGGGAAATACTTATCTACTTTGCTGCATCACCCTTTCCTCTTCAAGGGAAAACCAACGCAAGCTCAAGAAGTAGCAAGAAGGATTTCTGGCGCCGTTGCCGGGGAGATCTACATCAAGCCTACCAAGTACTCATCACTAACTCATCTCTTGCATTTACATTATTTGCCATTTGCCTCTCGTTTTCCTCTCCCCCACTTCTAAAACGATTTTCAGAAAAATACCAAAAAGATTTGCCTTTTTATTCGCCCTTCTTCCGTTCTTCTTTTCGTTTGCTTTTTGTTTGCTTGTGTGTTAGATCATTTGCTCGTCTTTATGGCTCAACCCAAAAGCTTTGATCCTTATCTTAGGAAGTTGGAAGATATTGAGAATAATGCTAAAAGTTTTATGCCACTTCAATTTGACCATAATAGTTTCTTTAGAAACGAGCTTAAAGAACAAAAGACTATGCTGGAATACATGAATAAAGAACTTGATGATATGTCTCAGGAATTTTATGGTTTGAAATCTCAGTTTTCTCATCTTGAAAATTTAGTGGGCCAATTTCTGATAAACAAGCTACTTTGGTCAATAAAATGTCCGCGAAGCCAGAATCTTTAAATAATGATGAAGATCTTAAATCGATTGATGTGACTCCTATTGAATCTTTGTTTTCTAATACAAATCTTGATAAAGATGGGACTGGAGATAAGTCAACTTTAGTTAAAAGTGGTCCCAATGATTCGGAGTTTATAGATCTTAATGCTAAGATTGATAAAAGTGGGATTGAAGAGGTCAAAACTTTAAATAGCAATGAACCCACTCTTTTGGATTTCAAGGACTTTAATTATGATAGTTGTTCTTTGATTGATTGTATTTCCTTGTTGCAATCCATGTTGAATTCTCCGCATGCTTATAATCAAAATAAAGCTTTTACTAAACATATCGTTGATGCTATGATGAAATCTTTTGAAGAAAAACTTGAGTTGGAAGTTTCCATACCTAGAAAGCTTTATGATGAGTGGGAACCTACTATTAAGATTAAAATTAAATATTATGAGTGCCATGCTTTGTGTGATTTGGGTGCTAGCGTTTCCACGATTCCGAAAACTTTATGTGATGTGCTAGGTTTCCATGATCTTGATGATTGCTCTTTAAATTTGCATCTAGCGGATTCCACTATTAAGAAACCTATGGGAAGGATTAATGATGTTATTATTGTTGCAAATAGGAATTATGTGCCCGTAGATTTCATTGTTCTCGATATAGATTGCAATCCTACATGCCCTATTATTCTTGGTAGACCTTTCCTTAGAACGATCGGTGCAATTATTGATATGAAAGAAGGAAACATTAGATTTCAATTTCCGTTAAGGAAAGGCATGGAACACTTTCCTAGAAAGAAAATTAAAATAACTTATGAATCTATTATGAGAGCTACTTATGGATTGCATACCAAAGATGACAATACCTAGATCTATTGCGTTATGCCTAGCTAAGGGCGTTAAACAATAGCGCTTGTTGGGAGGCAACCCAATTTTATTTTATGCTTTTGTTTTTTGCTTCTGTTCTTGAGTGTTTTGCACATTATTACCTCTGTAGTAATTGTGTTTTATTGTTTTAATTAGTGTTTGTGCCAAGTAAGACCTTTGGGATGGTTTACGGTGATTGTTGATTTGGTTTTGCTGAAAAACAGAAACTTTTGTGCTCAGTCCAGGAATTTTATAAATTCACCAGAGCGTCAATTGGATCTGAATTTTTTACACAAGATTGATATACAAATTTCCCTGATTGTTCTAATTTTTCAGAATTTTTGGAGTTACAGAAGTATTCGAAGTTTACAGATTGCTACAGACTGTTCTGTTTTTGACAGATTCTGTTTTCTTTGTGTTGTTTTCTTATTTTGATGTATCTATGGGTTGTATCGGGGGGTATGAACCATGGAGAAGTTAGAATACAGTAAATATTACATCAATATAAATAAAGAATGAGTTCACAACAGTACCTAAAGTGGTGATTTATTTTTCTTATACTAACGGATCTCATGAGTTTTCTGTTGAGTTTTGTGTTGTGAAGTTTTCAAGTTTTGGGTAAAGATTTGATGGACTTTGGAATAAGGAGTGGCAAGAGCCTAAGCTTTGGGATGCCCAAGGCACCCCAAGCCATATTCAAGGATACCAAAAATCCTAAGCTTGGGGATGCCCCGGAAGGCATCCCCTCTTTCGTCTTCAATCCATCGGTAAATTTACTTGAGGCTATATTTTTATTCACCACATGATATGTGTTTTGCTTGGAGCGTCTTGTATGATATGAGTCTTTGCTTTTTAGTTTGCCACAATCATCCTTGCTGCACACATTTTTTGAGAGAGACACGCTGAATCGTGAATTTATTAGAATACTCTATGTGCTTCACTTATATCTTTTGAGCTAGGCAATGTTGCTCTAGTGCTTCACTTATATCTTTTTAGAGCACGGTGGTGTTTTATTTTATAGAAATTATTGAACTCTCTTACCTCACTTATATTATTTTGAGAGTCTTTAAAACAGCATGGTAATTTGTTTAGGTTATGAATTTAGTCCTAATATAATGGGCATCCAAGAGGGATATAATAAAAACTTTCATATTAAGTGCATTGGATACTATGAGAAGTTTGATTCCTTGCATATAGTTTTGAGATATGAAGATGGTAATATGAGAGTCATGCTGGTGAGTAGTTGTGAATTGGATGAAATACTTGTGTTGAATTTTGTGATTCCCGTAGCATGCACGTATGGTAAACCGTTATGTAACGAAGTCGGAGCATGATTTGTTTAATGATTGTCATCCTTTGTGTGAGGGTCGGGAGCGCGCGATGGTTAACTCCTACCAACCTCTCCCGTAGGAGCATGCGTCTAATACTTTGGTTCGATAACTAATAGATTTTTGCAATAAGTATGTGAGTTCTTTATGACTAATGTGAGTCCATGGATTATACGCACTCTCACCCTTCCACCATTGCTAGCCTCTCTAGTACCGCGCAACTTTCGCCGGTGCATTAAACCCACCATATACCCTTCCTCAAAATAGCCACCATACCTACCTATTATGGCATTTCCATAGCCATTCCGAGATATATTGCCATGCAACTTCCACTGTTTCGTTTTTTATGACACGCACCATCATTGTCATATTGCTTTGCATGATCGTAAGACAGCTAGCATGATGTTTTCATGGCTTGTCCGTTTTTTGATGTCATTTGCTATGCTAGATCGTTGCACATCCCGGTACACCACCGGAAGCATTCATATAGAGTCATATCTTGTTGTAGGTATCGAGTTGTAAGTAAATAAAAGTGTGATGATCATCATTATTAGAGCATTGTCCCATGAGAGGAAAGGATGATGGAAGCTATGATTCCCTCACAAGTAGGGATGAGTCTCTGGACTTTACAAATAATAAAAGAGGCCAATGAAGCCCAAATAAAAAAAGAGAGGCCAAAGATGCCCACCAAAAAAATGAGAGAAAAGAGAGAAGGGACAATGTACTACCTTTTTTCCACACTTGTGCTTCAAAGTAGCACCTTGATCTTCATGATAGAGAGTCTCCTATTTGTTGTCACTTTCATATACTAGTGGGAATTTTTCATTATATGACTTGGCTTGTATATTGCAATGATGGGCTTCCTCAAATTGCCCTAGGTCTTCGTGAGCAAGCAAGTTGGATGCACACCCACTTAGTTTCTTTTTGAGCTTTCATGCACTTATAGCTCTAGTGCATCCGTTGCATGGCAATCCCTACTCACTCACATTGATATCTATTGATGGGCATCTCCATAGCCCGTTGATACGCCTAGTTGATGTGAGACTATCTTCTCTTTTTCCACACAACCTCCACCATATTCTATTCCACCTATAGTGCTATATCCATGGCTCACGCTCATGTATTGCGTGAAAGTTGAAAATGTTTGAGAACATAAAAGGTGTGAAACAATTGCTTGACTTGTCATCGGGGGTGTGCATGATTTAGATACTTTGTGTGGGGAAGATGGAGCATAGCCAGACCATATGATTTTGTAGGGATAACTTTCTAAGGCCATGTTATTTTGAAAGGACACAATTGCTTGTTAGTATGCTTGAAATATTACTGTTTTTATGTCAATATTGAGCTTTTGTTTTGAATCTTATGGATCTGAACATTCATGCCACAATAAAGAATATTACATGGATAAATATGTTAGGTAGCATTCCACATCAAAAATTCTGTTTTTATCATTTACCTACTCGAGGACGAGCAGGAATTAAGCTTGGGGATGCTTGATACGTCTCCAACGTATCTATAATTTTTTATTGTTCCATGCTATTATATTATCTGTTTTGGATGTTTTATATGCATTAATATGCTATTTTATATTATTTTTGGGACTAACCTATTAACCTAGTGCCTAGTGCCAGTTTTTGTTTTTTCCTTGTTTTTGAGTATTGCAGATAAGGAATATCAAACGGAGTCCAAACGGAATAAAATCTTCGCGATGATTTTTCTTGGACCAGAAGAAACCTGCCAGACTTGGAGATGAAGGCAGGAGACCTGCCGGGTGATCACAAGCCTGCAGGGCGCGCCCCCTGGCTTGTGGCCCCCCTGCAGGTCCTCCAACCCTAATTTTCGGCCTATAAATTCCCAAATATTCCCCCAATACAAAAAAGAGCCACGAAAATACTTTTCCGCCGTCGGAACCCTCTGTTCCCGTGAGATCCCATCTTGGAGCCTTTTCCGGTAATTTGCCGGAGGGGGATTCGATCACGGAGGGCATCTACATCAACTCCATTGCCCCTCCGATGATGCGTGAGTAGTTCACCTCAGACCTTCGGGTCCATAGCTAGTAGCTAGATGGCTTCTTCTCTCTCTATGTTCTTCAATACCATGTTCTTCATGATCTTCATGGAGATCTATCCGATGTAATACTCTTTTGCGGTGTGTTTGTCGAGATCGGATGAATTGTGGGTTTATGATCAGATTATCTATGAATATTATTTGAATCTTCTCTGAATTATTATATGCATGATTTCATATCTTTGCAAGTCTCTTCGAGTTATTGGTTTGGTTTGGCCAACTAGATTGGTAATTCTTGCAATGGGAGAAGTGCTTGGTTTTGGGTTCAATCTTGCGGTGTCCTCACCCAGTGACAAAGTAGGGGTAGCGAGGCACGTATTTGTATTGTTGCCATCGAGGATAAAAAGATGGGATTTTCATCATATTGCTTGAGTTTATCCCTCTACATCATGTCATCTTACCTAATGCGTTACTCTGTTCTTCATGAACTTAATACTCTAGATGCAGGCAGGAGTCGGTCGATGTGTGGAGTAATAGTAGTAGATGCAGAATCGTTTCGGTCTACTTGACACGGACGTGATGCCTATATGCATAATCATTGCCTTGGATATCGTCATAACTATGCGCTTTTCTATCAATTGCTCGACATTAATTTGTTCACCCACCATATTATTTTTCCTTCAAGAGAGAAGCCTCTAGTGAAACCTATGGCCCCCGGGTCTATTTTCCATATTATATTTTTAGATCTATAAACCAAAAATACCAAAAATACTTTGTTGCAATCTTTTTACTTTTATTTTACTTTTCGTTCTAGTAATCTTCTATATCTATCTCTATTAGATCTCATCCTTGCAAGTAACCGTGAAGGGATTGACAACCCCTTTATAGCGTTGGGTGCAAGTGTTTGATTGTTTGTGTAGGTGCGGAGATTGGGGACTTGCTTGTATCTCCTACTGGATTGATACATTGGTTCTCAACAACTGAGGAAAATACTTATCTACTTTGCTCCATCACCCTTTCCTCTTCAAGGGAAAACCAACGCAAGCTCAAGAAGTAGCAGATACGGACGCGCGTTGAGTGCGCCGACCGACCGGTGGACGGTCCAAACCGGACAAAGGTCTTCGTTTTGCTGATCCAAATGGACGAACATACGTCTGTTTGGGTCGTGCGTTGGAGTTGGCCTTAGCAGGGCCGGCCCTGCCATTTCGGAGGCCCTTGTGCGGCGGGTATAATGGGCCTAACGATTATAATAAGTTAAGGAAATATTTGCACACTTATACTGTATATGAGTATGTACCATGAATGTCATCATGAAAGTACAAAAATTCAAAATTGTAAATTCTGCAAATAAGATAAGTGATTATATGACATGAGCTTCAACAAACCGCAGGATTATATGACACGAGCTTCAACAAACCGCAGAAGTGATAATTTAGGCAAGACTTTTACAAGAGAAAGAGATGGAACACCTGAATTCTGGAGTCTTGACTCCCAAACTCTGGAGTAAATCAGAAAAGAATCAAGTTCCATCTATCAAATTCGAGCAATACTTCAAGCCATCTCCTGCCTGCAACTGTACTAAAAAGGAAATAAAACAAGTCTAATGATCTCTTCATTAGAAAAGGAAAGAGTTAGACAAGGTTCTCAATTGCTACCACAATTGCGTGAATGGCTTGCAGCCTAAAACTATTGGAATCCACTGTCGGCGTGGGACCTTTCCTTGCCATTGCACTTGCATGTTACGGCGCCCAGGCTCAGCCGTCGACGCCTTGGCAGGCAGCCGAATGTGGTGCGACGTAGCCACGTAGGTCCGTCGCTACCGCCTGACTCGGTATCATCCCCTTGCACTAGATAAAACAGACAAAAGTTTATTAATCTGTTTCTTTGGAATCCGGAGCTCCTTGGGACTTGGTTTAATTAACTGGGGAAGGATTCAAGGAAGGAGATGACAGCTGGGGAAGAACGAGAGACGACGACGCTTACGGGAGAACGAAGCGATCAGAAATTTTTTAGGTACCCCTATTCACCGCTTATTGCGTCAAAGTGTCGACGCAACGCACAGGTCGAACGGCCGTAGCGCTAGAAATAGGCCGGTCCAATTTACCACTACTAACCAGCCGGTTTTGGGAACTTTCTAGAAGGTTCCCTGACTGGTTTCTTATTCCTATACCGGTTTTCCAGTTTTCATTTTGGTTTTCATGTTTTTCTTTTCTTTTCGTTTTCTTTTTTTTCCTTTCTTTGAAAGGTTCATGTTTCGAAAATTGTTCGAAATTTTCAAAAAATGTTCATGATTTCAAAAAATTAAAAATTAAAAAAATGTTCGTGATTTTAGAAATTGTTCACAAATTCAAAAAATGTTCACATTTAAAAACAATGTTCGGGAATTTAAAAAATGTTCATGTTTTTCAGCTCGGAATTTTTTACTCCATATTTCCACAACTTTTCGACAAATGTTGGGATTCCAAAATATGTTTCCGTTTCAAAAAATTGTTCATAAATTCCAAAAAATGTTTATGTTTTCATTTATTTAGATGTTTCAGAAAATGTTATAGTTTCAAAAATTATTCATAAATTCGAAAAATGTTCGTATTTTCAACTTTTGTTCTGGAATTATGCACAAAAATGTTCGTATTTAAAAAATGTTCCTACTTCAAAAAATGCTCATGATTTTCAAAAATTTATTTTTTAAATGTTTCTGTTTTTTACAAATGTGTTTGCAAATTTGAACAGTATTTACGTTTTAAAAAATATTCAGGAATTTAAAATATTGTTATTGTTTTCTAATTTTTTTTAAAGTTTCAAAAAAAGTTCAGATATTTCAAAGTATGTTCACAATTTAAAAAATGTTCATATTTCAGAAAATGTTCACGAATTTTCAAAAAATGTTCTCATTTTCAATATGTGTTCACAATTTAAAAAACGTTCAGAAATTTTAAAAAATATTCTCCTTTGCGTAATTTTTTCGCAAATTTAAAAGTGTTCATATTTTCATAATATGTTCTTAATTCGAAAAATGTTTGCGTATTTAATAAAATGTTCCTATTTTAAAAAAATGTACGTATTTGTCAAATTTGTTGCTGTTTGAAAAAGTGTTTGGATTTTTTCAAAAAGTTGTTCGGAGTTTCTAATATTGCTCCTTTATTTTATTTTTCTGATATCCCAAATAATGATTGTGTCTTTAAAAATTTGTCATTTTATCTTAAAAATATTTGTTTTTCAAAAAAAAAACATTTTTTTTAGAAGCCGCTGAGCTGGTGACGTCGTTCTCTCACGGGAGGTCATGTGTTCGGGCCCACTAAAACATGTTGTTTGGGAAATTTTTGCGAGCTATTCTTTTATGTTTTTGCCGCTGTTGTTCGTTTCTTTAAAAGTCGCGCTATAAATCTTCAACAGAAGTTATCCGGGCGGACTGGCTAGCAACGCGTGCGTGTATGCTGCGGAGGGTTTGATTCCCACCAGATGCAGATATTTTTGTTGATCCGTCGCGAGGTGGAAAATCGCAAAAGAAAAAGCGCGCCAGCGATAGCAGTCAAGCACGCGACCTCTCGTAATGTGCGCCTTGCGCTAGCCACCTCGACTTGCTACCTCATGTGGAAAGTTTCCAGCGCGAAAATTAAAGAACCTAACGGCAGCTGTAAAACTTAAAAACATAAACGACATCGAAAGTAGTACTAGTACCTAAGACTTGGTATCCAAAAAGGCACCCCTGTATATATGAACCATAAGCCGCTGCAGATCTGATCTTTCTCTAAAATTTTGAACATGATTTTTTGAAACGCGAACATTATTTGGGAAAATCATTATTTTTATGGAAAAAGAGAACAAAATTGAATAGGAGAACATATTTCGAAAATGGAAACATTTTCTGAAAAAAAAGTTTTCTTTTGAAAAGGTGAACATTTTTCAAAATTACGAACAATTTTACATAAACTCAAAACGTTTTTCCATATTCCCGGAAACATTTTTTGAATTTGTGAATTTTTAAACATGAATATTTTGTAAAATTTGTTCTGCGGTAGCATTTGTTGAATTTGTGAACAAAATTTGGATTATAGGAACATTTTTTTAAGTTGTTGAACATTTTTTAATTTATGAACAAAATTTAAAAATCCGTACATGTTTTTGAATTTGTGAAGAAATTTTGAATCATGACCATTTCTTTAATATGCGAACAAATTTAAAAAATAGGAACATCTGTATTGAATTTATTGAACATTTCTTATTTAGTTAATCAAATTTAAAGCGCAAAACATTTTTTTGAAATTCTACAATTCTAGGAAATTTTAAACATTTTTTCAAAAGAAGCGAACAAATTTTAAATTCTAAACCTTTTCAAATTCTCAAACATTTTTTCAAAAGAAGCGAACAAAATTTGAAATTTTAAACTTTTTTGGAATTTCTGAACAAAACACTTTTTCGAATTTAAAATTATTTATAAAAGTAAAAAAAGTTAAAAAATATAAAAAGAATCCAAAAAAAATAAAAGAAAAACGAAAAAAAATAGAAATAGAAAAAAAGAAAACGAAAAAGAACTATAAAAGAAAAAACCGGTGTCAGCAACCTACTAGAAGGTTTCGAAAATCGAAAAAAAAAACGGCTAGAAACATCATAGAATGTTCCCAGAACAGATATCGTTGAAACGCTAAACGGGCCGGGCCACCCCGAACGGTCGCTCGATCCCTTCCGCAAAACAGCGACAACTTGTCGTCAAGAGCGGCAAATAGGGTTTTCCCACAGGGGCACCCACGTCAAAGGGCTAGGTGCCTCTTTTCTAGTGGTTGAGCCTGCTGCCGAAATCACTAATTGACGAGTACTCCTTTCAGGGATCACGCCCACCTCCCAGATTGCGACAAGTGGCGCACTGCATGTGTGCCACTTGTCGCAACCTGGGACTTTCCTTTTTTTGTAGATCCGTATTTTCAAAACGTTTTATCTCTTAAACCGTGCGTCCAAATCTCGAACTGTTTTCACCGTTGGGTTCCTCGCATCGAGATCTTCAAAACTAGATCCCATGTTGATAGGTTTTGACGAAATTTTTTTCACGAAAAAAACAGCCGAAAAAAACTGGAGACGAAAAAACCGTGCCTCTCGCGATAGAAAAAATAAATAGAAAATGCGTTTTTTCCCTTTCCGAGAGGCACGGCCGTGCCTTTCGCGAAGGCAAAACCGTGCCTCTCGCGGAAGCAACACCGTGCTTCTCACGAAAAAGAAAAAAAAACAGAAAACACGTTTTTTCCCTTTCCGAGAGGCACGGCCGTGCCTCTCGCGAAAGCAAAACCGTGCCTCTAGCGGAAGCAAAACCGTGCCTCTCGCAAAAAAACAGAAAACACGTTTTTTCCCTTTCCGAGAGGCACGACTGTGCCTCTCGCGAAAGCAAAACCGTGCCTCTCGCGAAAAAGAAAAAAAAACAGAAAACACGTTTTTTCCCTTTCCGAGAGGTACGACCGTGCCTCTCGCGAAAGCTAAATTGTACCTTTTGCGGAAGCAAAACCGTGCCTCTCGAAAAAAAAAACAAGTTTTTTCGCAATTTTTTTTCGTCCCAAACCTAAAAAAAGACCGGTGAAAAACCAAAACACCGGAAAAAAAAACAATCTAAAAAGCCGAAAACGCGTGCGAAAAAATAAAAAAACAAAATCCGAAGGAAACGTTCAGAGCGCGACATGTGGCAGCGGCTAAGAACGCGCGAAGTGGCGGCGCATGGAAATGATCGTTGGGAGGCTTCCAAGGGAGTACTCGCTAATTAGAGCAAGTACAATAGTGGGCTTATAGCCCGCTTACATGTCATTTTTGCCTATGTGAAGAAGAGAGAGATGAAAAAGTAAGAAAAGTGGACTCTCATGCAAGAGCCTAGCTATATGCGCCTTCCTAGACAAATACAATAAATACAAAGAAAAAGATAGAGAGAAGGTGCAAAAAAGTAGTATTTTTATAGCCAACCATATAGCTAACCTTATTGTATGTGTGGCTATAAATAATAACTATATGTGACATGACAACATCATATATCCAGCAGTTAGCTATACTATTAACCATGCCCTTAGTTGCTCCCCTGCTGCATCGATTATTTTTCTTCTTATTATAACCAGTACACAAAAGGTATGGGCCCCTGCCAGGGACGGGCCCTAGGAGGCCGCACTCGCTGCCTAGGCCCAGGGCCGGCCCTGGGCCTTCGAGATATATCTCTGGTTCCGCAACGTGACCGAGAGAGTCCGAGGCGAGCCAGCCGAGAAGCACGACTGCACGCGCTCGGAGTAGAGAAAGGAGCAACTCGGTCCAGTCCACTGCTGACGCACTGCTGCCTATTTTTGTCCGCTGCAAAAATTGAGGGGAGATATATACATAATCGGCTGCGGGCGAGAGGGGGTCGCACGACCCTTTGCCGGTGAAGAGAACAGAGTAGGCCTCGCACGCCAATGGCAGGTTCGTCCTTCCCCTCCCCCTCCCCCTCCCCCTCCAACCCTAGATAGATCCCCCAACAAACTCTCGATTCCTCGATTAATTTGTCCGACTCCATGCTAATTCCACCCCGTAGCGGGGATTCGGTCCGATTCGGGTATGCTCGCTCGGTTTCGCTTGAGATTTCGGCCGCGAACTTTGGGGCGAGAGGTTGTTTAGGGATGTTTCCCGCAGTTGGAGGAGAGATTTGAGGTGCGGGGACGTGCTTGTGTACTAACTTGGAGCTTGCGACGCGATGAATTCTTGCCGGGTTGCTCGAGCTATCTTGACGTGGATGAAGGAAGGTGGAACTGGCGTCAATTTTGTCGATTTGCTAGGAATTGGCGTTGTTCGACCGGTTAGTAGTTCGAGCTGTCCCCGGAGATGGCTGCTTGATGTGCCAGCACCCGCTAATTTGTGGCTCTGAGCTTGATTCTATATTGATTGGCATGATTCAAGAGGGTTTGGTTAGCTCTAGGGAGTTTTTTTTTTTTTTGCGAATACGCAAAGCATGCGTATCTTTTCATTGACAGAAGAAGAGAGAGTGAGAGCTTGTCAACCAGAGTTTTGCATACCCTGGGGCTCTTGATGTTCCATGATTGGTTAACAACGTCCGTACCTGAGCCCTTAGGCTTACTATAGTTTGTCAAAGTACACGGGTCATTTGAGGTGTAACAAAGTATCTAGTCCTTCCTGGGAGGCAGCCTAAAGTCGGGTATTTGATCATATACCTCTTGATTTCTTGTTGCTAAACCCATTCCCTTTTATACAACAAAAAATGCTTATTTGGCTAAACGAGATTCTTGGCTGAAAGATGGCTCACCTACTTGTGCATTTCCTGTTGGAGCCTTTTAGTGATCTTCTATTTCTCCACTCCAGTTGTCTTGGCCATTCTTCATTATTGTAGTTTGCTGCTAGCTCACTGCCAGTCACGTGCTTTTCATTGTCTGATTATGGGGTTTTGTAATGCCTCTCAACTCACTGATGTTATGCCTCACATATCGATTTCTAAGTGGTTGAGATCAAGTCTGATCTTCACTCGATTAAATTTCCAGGTGCACCGCCAAAACCGTGGGAACGTGCTGGGGCTGAGGGAACATCTGGTCCGTCGCCTTTCAAACCACCATCTGGTGGCAGCACTAGTGATGTCGTCGAAGCTTCTGGTACAGCTAAACCTGGAGAAACCATTGCTGCTACAGAGAGGAACATGTCTGCCAATGTAAATAACCCCATCTCGAGGCCTATGCCCCAACGTCCTTGGCAGCAAACAGGCTATGGAAATTCCTATGGAGGTAATCTACTGTACTGGCCTAGAGCCTATTTGAAGCTTGTCTGCCTTTTGGGGATATCTTGCCAACAACGGTTGTCCTGAGAATGTTCATTTCCTCTTATACAGGAGCAGGATACGGATCCAATATGTATAGTTCGGCTGGTGGATATGGCAGTACTTATGGTAGCGGCGGGCTCTATGGGAATAGCATGTACTCGAGCTATGGAGGAGGTGGCGGCCTCTATGGAGGTTCCGGGATGTATGGAGGAGGCATGTATAGCAGTGGGATGGGAGGCTCTTATGGTGGTTATGGTATGGGTGGTATGGGCGGCATGGGTGGTATGGGCGGCATGGGTGGCATGGGCGGTATGGGTGGTATGGGTCCTTACGGCAATCCGGATCCAAATTCATTTGGCCCTCCCGCAGCACCACCGGGTTTCTGGGTGTCCTTCCTACGTGTGGTATAATACTTCTACTTACTTCTTCACTGATCATGATTGTGTTCTGTTTCAATTGGTCCAACCATCCAGTGCACATTGAAGCATGCAGTGACTTTCCAAGTGTTCATTAATGTCTAATGTTTTGTTACAAACATTTGCTGCCTAAAGCAACCCAACCTTTGTTTACAGTTTCTTCATCCAATTATGCACTATATTTTACTCTGAAGCTCAGGCTGTTGTGAGTTTCTATATTGTACCTATTTGATATTTGTAGTTAAGTACTCCCTCCGCCGGAAATACTTATCGGAGAAATGGATGTATCTAGACGTATTTTAGTTCTAGATACATCCATTTTTATCCATTTCTCCGACAAGTATATCCGGGCGGAGGGAGTAGGTTTCAGTTAATGTACATTCTAGTGTGTCATCATGGTAATGTTAAACATTTGACCATGCTTGTTCACATTTGTTTTTTTTGTAGTAGAGATCTTATCATCGAGTTTATCAAAGTTTATAGATAGACACGTGTGAAGTTACATGTCACTCGTACAACACATGAAGGCCCCGTTTGATAGCTGAGTATTTTCTATATATTATGAAAATACTACAGTTTTTTAATTACCATGGCTTTAGTTACTGTGAGCTGTTTGGCAACCACAAAAAACTGTAATATCAATACAACAGTTTTCCCTAAACCATGGTATTTTCTCTGGATAAAAAAATAACCCTGGACCTATTTATTTTTTAAACCGAGCACGTGAAAAGAACGAGCCCATCCTAAGCATCCGCCGCCGCCCTGTTGTGTGGGGATGGCGTCTTGGTCGGCGGTCATGGACAAATCAAAAAGGTTCCTCCCACTGCTTCCTCTGATTTTCCCTGAAGTCGTGTCCGCCCAATCTGTGTTCCCTCCGTTACTAGATGTTATATAGCGAAGGTGTGTGTGTGGATTTCGTTCCTGCTTTTCGCTGTGCATGATGGACTGGCCTGGCCGGGGATGACCAAGCCGTTCCCGTCAACCCGCAGCTCCGCCTCGCGTAGGGCGTCGCCGGCATAGCTGTGTTGCAGAGCCTCAGGTCCTTGCTCCGTGTCAATACTTGTAAGTTTGATTGCTCCTTGACAAGTGTGACATTGAGCTTGAGCGTCCGTTCAATTAGTCTGTGGTCGTGCTAGTTTGTGCATGCCGGTGCTCTGTGCATGGTCGTTCATCAGCTTGCAACATCTAACTAGCTAGCAACGCGACCTTTTGAAACTGCTTCAAACGGCTAGCTAGTTAATTTTAGTTGACGCATATAAGCTCTTGTCAAACAGGTCTACAGTTTCTGAATACTCCAAAATACTTTGTTCTGTCAAAACCGTGTTTTTGTACCTACAGGTTAAATTACCGTAGTTTATCAATACTTAGTTTTTTACAATACTTTGCTATCAAACACAGCCGAATTATAATAGTTCCCTCATTACTTTGAGGTTTAAGACATGCTTAATCTTTTGAAAACAATTCTTCATAACTAATCATGGATTTTGCTACAGATGCATGGTGCCGTCAGTTTCTTTGGGCGAGTTGCATTTCTCGTTGAACAAAACACACAAGCCTTCTATTTATTCATTACAGCTATGTTGCAGGTACTGTTATTTTACTTTTTCCTTGCTTGTATTGGGTTTGAATAGCAAGCTTACAGCTGTACTTGCATTGTTTGTATCTGATTGTGACAGCTCTTTGATCGGTCTGGGATGCTTTACGGTGAGCTTGCGAGATTTGTCTTGCGCCTGCTAGGAGTCCGAACAAAGTCAAAGAAAGGTCGTGTTCAGGGCGCTGAGGCCCCTGCATTCGAGGGACCTGGCCAGCAGCTTTTTGAGGCACCAAAAGCCAACAACAACTCATGGGACAATGTTTGGGGAAACTAAGACGCCTTGCCCTTTTATGTGCTGTTGAACTTATAGAAACATATAGTTAGCGAAGGAAAGATTATCAAAGCATGCCTGTCAGCAATCATCAATCAGAAAGCGAAGAAGAGTGCCCAGCCGGAGAAATTGTCTGTTGTAGTTAGCGAAAAAACACAAGGGCCGCTCTTTCTGATTTTCATAGCTTAATCTGCTGTGAGCCTAATGATGCCCAGTTTGCCTTGCTGGAGGATGCAGTGTTATTTAAGTATTTCTGTTGTTTGTATCTATGTGAGGGGTAAATAATAGTACCTTTTATGTTGGAAAGAATGGAGCAAAATGTATTGTGTTCCCTATTTTTTAGTTTGATTTTCAACTGAAGGTGGCGTTGAAGATAGTAGTAATGAAGTGCAAACATTTCATCTTCTCAGTAAGTGTGTCAAAGAAGCACAGACTTGAACAAAAATGTTTTCTGCAACTAACTGAAGTACATGTATTATGTACTGATTCTTGTCAAGAAAGTGAGGATTATCTTGTCGAAGCAGCCAAAATGTTGAAACATTGACATGGGTTAGGCTAAAACATAATTTTAATTGTTGGTAGCATGACCAGCATTTACATTTTTTTTAGGGGGATGACCAGCATTTACATGGGTTGCATTAACTCCATCTATTTTTAACTGAAGTTGGGTTTGAAGATTCTGGCGACAGTTGAGGATGATGATGATGATGCAGTTATCATTGTCTTGTCTCTTAAGAAAGAAAGTACCCTCAGGAAACACGTCTGAAGCACCCCTGATCGATCAATCAATCAGAATCAATCCTGAAACGCAAACTGGCACATAGTCTCGTCTGCAACGGATCCGAAGCCCTAGGGAAGAAGAAGAGAACAAATCACGAAACCCAAGGGCATTTTGTGAGAGGGGATAAATCTGGCGATTTTCTAGGGAAGGGAGGGTTGCAAGTGGATGAGGAAGCAGTGTAGGAGAGCCACCCTCTCTTCCCACCTCCAATTGCTCATCTCATCCATACAACAACCCCTCATCTCTCTCTCTCTCTCTCCCTCTCTCTCTCAAACTGCGCAATTTTGTCTGCATGCACCGAAACCTGGAGGACTCGCCGCCTCATCTCTTATATTGCATCCATCCCCTTCCCCACCACAACCCCTAGTTCCTTCATTCCCCTCTACCTCGAGGGGACAGTCAGCCACAGCAGCCTCATACAAGGTAAAACCTTAAGGAGTTTCAGAGTAATTTACTAGGTTTATGATGAACTACATGCTCCAGTTCTTGGATGTTATTACCACACATTCTCTCCTTGTTTTGATCTTTTAATCTTCTTCAGAAGGTGTTTCACGCCACTTGCATGTAGTTTTCTTTTCTTCAGGTAATAACTAACCACGCCTCTTGTTGTTTGTATGGAGTGGTGCAGGTGGTGATTTGCACAGAAAAATGGAGATCACCAATGTCACAGAGTACCAGGCCATCGCCAAGCAAAAGCTTCCCAAGATGATCTATGACTACTACGCCTCCGGCGCCGAGGACGAGTGGACGCTCCAGGAGAACAGGGAGGCCTTTGCCAGGATCCTGTAAGCTGCCTGCCCATCCTTGACGTTTTCTTCCCACGGTATCTCCGTATCTGTTTGTAGAAATGCGCAAGAGCACCACTGTACCAACTGAATTTCGGGGTTTCAGAGTTTGACGTAGCTTAGAGCGCATCTAATTCACCAGAGACAACGAACTAAGCAATAATTAAAGAGGACGATTATGATGTTTTCGTGTATGCCGTTTCAAGTCAATCAGCTTGTCATGTAATGTTCCGGAAATCCATGCTATTTCTCTCTCCCTGTCCCAAAATAAGTGTCGTTGGTCTAGTACAAAATTTGTACTAACTTAATATTAAATCTGCAACACTTATTCTGGGACGGAGGGAGTACTAGTTTAGGAACAGATATCAAGTTCCTAGTTACGTATAATAGGTTGCTCAAGTAATTTCTCAATACATCCTTTCAGAGCTATTCCTTTGTAAACTAGTATAAATCGTTTTAGATCACCACAGAGCTAGAGTACTTGCTAATAGTAAGCACTACCGATTTACCATCATTGTTTGCATGTGTTTTGGGTAGGTTCCGCCCGCGCATTCTGATCGATGTATCCAAAATCGACATGACAACAACTATCCTGGGATTCAAGCTCTCAATGCCCATCATGATTTCCCCCACTGCCATGCAGAAGATGGCTCACCCAGATGGTATTGTCTCTTGTCATCTGATTGTGCCTAATTGAGCCACACCAAAGTATAACGTTGTAAGAATTGTGAAGCTTTGTCTGCTGCACAATGTCGGCCTAATATTGCCATATCCATCCTACTTTCAGGAGAGTATGCAACTGCCCGCGCAGCATCAGCAGCAGGCACTATAATGGTATGTCCATTCAGTCCCTTGCATCAGAATATCTACTGATCTAGGAGTATTGAACAATCCTATGTGACGAAGTAGAATGAGGTGCTAAAGATGCTGTATTTTTCTTTCAGACATTGTCGTCCTGGGCTACTTCTAGTGTTGAGGAGGTTGCCTCAACCGGACCAGGGATCCGTTTCTTCCAACTCTATGTAAATAACATGTCAAACAAGTGCTACTTACAGAATACTTCTCTCTCTCTCAATTTATTACTCCGGCAGGCTTGTGAGTGATCATAGTTCATCTCAACTTTGTAGGTGTACAAAGACAGGAAGGTGGTCGAGCAGCTTGTGAGGAGAGCGGAAAAGGCTGGATTCAAGGCGATAGCGCTCACCGTGGATACCCCGCGACTTGGCCGCAGGGAAGCTGATATCAAGAACAGGTACCAGCCCTCGTATTCTCCATAGATCAATCAAACACACAAGCTACATCTGTCGGGATTTATATTAAGCAACATGAACCTGCTTGTGGGTGCAGATTTGTTTTGCCACCAAATTTGACACTGAAGAACTTTGAAGGTTTGGACCTGGGGAAAATGGACCAGGTGCATAATTCATCTTAGAGAAACACGTTGACGTCTGTCTGAATTCTCATGGGATCTCTGTGTTCCAAGCAGGCTAACGATTCAGGGCTAGCTTCATATGTCGCGGGTCAAATCGACCGCACCCTGAGCTGGAAGGTAAACCAAGAAGAAAAGTCTTAGTTGAACTTGAAATTTGAAAACTGACTCCATTTGTGTCGTGCATGAAATTTGTTCCAGCTACGTACCGTGGCATGCATGCTCTGAACTGAAGATGTAGCCTTGTCGTGCAGGATGTGAAGTGGCTCCAGAGCATCACCACGATGCCGATCCTGGTGAAGGGAGTTATCACCGCAGAGGACAGCAGGCTCGCCGTCGAGAACGGCGCGGCCGGAATCATCGTGTCCAACCACGGCGCCCGGCAGCTGGACTACGTCCCGGCGACCATCAGCGCCCTGGAGGAGGTCGTGAAGGCTGCTCGCGGGCAGATCCCCGTCTTCCTGGACGGCGGTGTCCGCCGCGGCACCGACGTCTTCAAGGCGCTCGCTCTCGGCGCCGCCGGCGTCTTCGTAAGTGCAGTGCAGTGCATGCTCTTGTGCTGAGCTAGGCTAGCTAGCGAATTCAGTAACTCATGATATTAGGTGTGACTGTGTACATGGCATGCAGATCGGAAGGCCGGTGGTGTTCTCGCTGGCGGTGGCCGGGGAGGCCGGGGTGAGCAACGTGCTGAAGATGCTGCGCGACGAGTTCGAGCTGACCATGGCGCTCAGCGGTTGCAACTCGCTCGCCGACATCACCCGCAACCACGTCGTTACCGAGGCCGACAAATTCGGCGTCATGCCGTCCCGCTTGTAACTTCGAACCAAATCGAGTCGGCACGTACGTCCTCGCCGCCGGCGGCCGTATATCGATCCAAGACTTACATGCGTAAGGGCATCGATGCATGATATGCTAGGGTAATTAATTTTGGACGGGATGTTTCCAACTTCCAAGTGATGTGATATGGTATGGATCGATCAAACATGATAAATGAATTAAATATATTATTCCTGGATTTTTTTTTGAATTAAATGCATTAGGTGCAAGGTGAGTTTGCATTTATCCAGGAAAAAAAAGAAATAGATTTCTCAAAGAATAAGTTACTCTGCCGGCCGCCAACAGGCTGTCTCCAAGAAACTAACCAGTTGAAGACTCGAACAAACGAAAACTTGATTTGAACACTCCAATCTCATGCGCGAAAATACAAGTTTCAAGAACAAAAACAACCACATATGCTAGCTAATCATAGCACGTACTAAGTGTCTTTAACCACCGGCCTAGGACTAGGACTAGGACTCTAGGAGGGCATCGCCGGCCGGCCGCCGGCATACGGCGAACCCATGGCGGTGACCCTCGTCTTCCGCTTCTGCAGAAACTGCTGCAACGACCGCTTCATCGACAGCCCGGACGCGGGCGCTTGGCTGATGACCGGCGCAGCAGCCCCTGCTCCCTGACGAAGCGGACGTGAAGCCAGCAATGGAACCGAACGTTGCGGCGCCGGCTGGCTTGGATTCTGATGAGCGCCGCCGCTGCTGCTGTCCTGCTGCTCGGTTAGAATTTGTTGGCTCGCCATGGTAATGATTTCCCTTGCCTGCGATTAATCAATCAACAAACTAATTTTGTCACGCCACTTCTGCGCACACATTTCAAATTAGACAAAAATATGACTACAAAATTTCAAACAATTTTTTTGTACATAATCAATTTGATTTTGGGTGCGATCGAGCACGTGTTTCTAGTTGTCTATTTTGTTTGGGCGCCTGTCCCTTTTCTGACCAATTGCTTAATTAAGTCTGACTAAGAGATCTTCGTCTCTCCTCCAAGAAAAGGCGGCTAGGGTTTCTGCCTCCCGTCGGCGGTGCCGCCGATCTGCCACGTCTCCTGTGGCCTTAGGGCCATGGGTGCGTGGTGGATCTCGGCCCTTGCCGATGGGAGGGCTCCGTTTTTTTGTGCTTCTTCAAGTTTTGTTAAGGTTTGTGTCCGGCTCAAGAAGACGAGACGGCGGCGGCTTCTTGAAGATGGAATAAGGTCCTCCCCGTCTAGCCCCCGCCCCGGTGATGCGTCTAGCATCGTCGGAGGGCGTGTGGAGGTGTGTCTCCGGCGGATCTCACGGGATTCGGTCGGTGGTTCTCTTTGGTGGATCTGCTCGGATCCAGTCTTTGTTCGTCTTTGTTCTTGTGTCTTCAGGTTGGATCCTTCCGATCTAAACTTATCTTCATCGGCGACGGTTGCTGTTCTGGTGTGTTGGTCCCATGGGGCCTTAGCACGACGACTTCCCGACTGTCTACTACAACAAGTTGTGCCCGGCTCCGGCGATGGAGGGGCGATGACGGCGGCGCGCCTTCGGCTCGCTTCAGTGTTTGTAGTCGTCGCTAGGTGGTCTACGAATATGGATGTAATTTTAATTATTTCTAGTGTTCGTTGTACTGCCATGATTGAAGATGAATAGATTGGAAGTTTCTCGCAAAAAAAAAAAAAGTCTGACTAAGAGATGCTGTCAAAAAAAGGAGCTTGACTAAGAGATGATCGCGTTTGGGGAGTTGAACGTGCTTGTCAACTGCACATCTACTACTCCACCAAGCCAAGACCGTTGTTCAAAAAAAAAAAAAAAAAGCCAAGACTAATGTGGCTGCGTCTTAGTTTTGCCTGTCTCCTCGATGTGGTACAACACGTGTCGAAATACGCGCAAAATTTATGACCCAAACTAAAGTCATTAAATATTACTACTATTTTGAAATTTCAACCGTACAAATGGACCGGATTTTTTGTCCAACTCATCGACTTGCTGAAATAAACACGTGCATAATGCATATATTGTTACCATGTTTTTTCCTCAAAAAGGACTTTAATCTATTATAAGAATTATAATTAAAAGTGATGTGGTGGTAGCCACCCAGTCCGCCCAAGTTCGACCCCTGGAATTGATTTGGGTGTTTCTTTTTTCAGGTTCTCACATGTGTACATACTTTCAAGACGTGTCACACGTGTATAGGCAGTGACATATCTAGCCGGTGTGTCGGTGGCACATCCAGGAATTTAAAAAATATATAAAAAAAAGAGATAATGAGCAGTTTTTCAAAGCGCATCCAAGCCGAATGAAATAGACCTCAATTTTTTTTTATGTACACATCCTTCATTTCATTTCTGGTCCGTCATCAGTGGCGGAGGCCCCCGGTGGGCAAGGGGTGGCAGCTGCCACACCTTGATTTGGTTCAAAAAATTTAATACATGTATGCATACCATTATTTGCTAGCTTGCTGGCTCTCGCTAGATAAAAAAGAATCATTGAAAAAAGAAAAGGGGCAAGCAACCACCCTAATTGGGCCTATGACAACGCCCAGCGACGCACGCAGCCCCGCTATTTGGGCCTAATCCCCGTCACAAACAAATCGAGACAACTCGCTCCCGCGCGCATGAAGCAATTCCCCAACCCCCAACCCCGCTATTTGGGCCTAATCCCCGTCACGAACAGATCGAGACAACTCGCTCCAGCGCCCATGAAGCAATTCCCCAACCCCCAACGAAGCACGCGTGCCACGAACCCTAGATAGTGCGGCGGCGGCCAAGCGGACGGCTGTTGGCAGCGAGCGAGCGGGCGCAGTGGAGGACGGCACTGGGCGGAGGACAAACATCGCAACTGGTTGCGGCTGAAGTCGGGAGGGCACGGGCAGGGCGCCATTACGCAGCGAGCGTCGAGCGGCTGTTGTGACCAAGCGGATGACACGGCGGTTGCCAACTCCACCTCCCTCATGGGTCCGGCCGTCCGCGCCTCCGCCTCTCTAGACACCAGCTCCGTCTCCCGCATAGTCCTCCCCCTCTCTATTCGCCTGATTGAACAGGGTATGGGATTGGATCGAGCGTCCGCAGAGTCCTCCGGTGCGCTGGCTACTGGGCACGCGCTTGCTGGTTGCACGTCATTTTTAATTATTTATATATATATTCGCCGTATCGTAGTATGGTTGTTTTTAAAAAAATTCATATCCGTATCACCGTGTTCGTGTCCGTATAGGTGCTTCGTAGGTTACGACACATGCCACTCATCAAGATCAAGTGAATTAAAAAGAATTGCTTGTTATTATGCTCAAGAGTCCGCCACACCTTAATTTTTTTTCGTCCTCCGCCTCTGTCCGTCATAGTGTATAGGTTGTGAGAATCGCTTCCGCAAAAAAAAAAAAAGGTAGTGACTTGTGAGAATCGAACCGGAGAGACTGGCTAAAAAAGGAAGCGTTTCCTGTTAATTTGCTATTGGCACTATTCAGGCTGCATGGTCTCTTAGTTGACTCTTAACACGTCGATTCTATTTCTTGGCATCGTTTACATTAAACTGTAAAAACAACTCGTGATGAAGGATCCATTCGATCCATCACACTATATTGCTTTGCCTTTTAATCACTTCCAAGATTGAGCTAAGCATATGCATGATCGTCAGTGATGACCAACCTAGTCTAGATGAGCATGATTAACTGGACTACTTAGGGTTGAACTGCGTAAACATACATATACATGCAGGGATCCAGCAAATTAGAATGATGCTAAGGGATCGGGCAGTTAGGTTACCTGGAGCTCGGTGACGTCGACGGCGCACACCCGGCCATTGTAGAATATGGTCATGCTCCTCCTCGCCGCGCTGCTGCTGCTGCTGCTGCTCCCTGTCCGCAGCCGCAGGCTCAGTTCGACCTCCGCTCCGCCGTCGTGGATGCTTCCCCCATCTCGCCACCCCTCCGCGGTGTCCCGCGCAATCCTACTCGCCGACGCCATTGATGTGTACTCGTACTATTCAAGTGGTACCAGGTGTATGGTTCTTTCCTCCTCAACTAGCCGGCCCGGTTCTAGGAAGAAGAAAGGATATGCGTGAGAGTTAGACGAGACCAGATATCAGCCGGTGGGGTTTGGCCCGTCAATATATACATACACACCTCTCCCTCCCTCTCTCTCTCTCTCTCTGCCCCGCTTGTTTATGAAACGTTGTGTGCGCACGACGGCAACGGGGCGGTTCGGTCTCTTCTTTTCTTTTGGCGCGCAGCGCACGTGAAGAATGCGTGCGAGGGAGACGGGAAGCGGCGCCGGCTGTCCTGTGTACTACTCCTGTACTCTGTTTTCTTTACTTTTCTTTCACGGGAACCTTCTCCGCTCGGTTTAATGGTTTTCTTGGCACCCTTTTCCCTTTTCATTCATTCGGTTTGCGATAGCTAGCTGGCTTAATTTGTGTGCGCATGAGTTTGTGCAAACCACGTACTACTAATATAAACGAGATCATTGCTTTGACATGTCTGTTCCGGTTCTTTTCCACCTCTTGTCGGCATGTGTTCTTTTCCCTTTGCGTCCAGGAGTTCAATGGGCCCACGTGCCACCAGATTTACACTCTTCTATTCAGCAGTTTGACCTTTTTTGGAGGAGGGGGGATTCAATTAACTAAAATTGCATATCACTTTGCTTAAAATCACAGCACAAAGCGAAAGTCCCTTTCTATCCCCGAGCTCTTTTAAGCTTGGATGAACAGTAAATTCCGAACAAAATGTAAACGCGAGGCAAAAGCTTTACCCGTTTCATTAATTAAGAAGAAGGCCGTTGCCCAGTTAATTACAGAAAATGAAATGAAAACGATACATAGCCCACTTAAACAATGCCACAAGCCACACCCACTCTCGACGACGGCTCGACGAACATCACATCAGCACACGAACCAAACTCACAAAAATCAACGTTAACCCACTCCACCGAATTAGTCATCATCCCACCACATTGCCGAAGACAAGAATCACTACTGGAGGAGCAAACCCAGGATGCCTCCGCAACGGTGAAGATGCATGCACGCCGCAGGACATTTGCCAAGCCCAATGCAATGCACGACACTCCGATGACCAACATCAAGAGCGACCTCACCACTCACGCATCACGAGGTCAACGCACTCGAAGTGGTCGAACTCCGGGAGCCACCGCCCGGCTTTCATCTGCGATCCACCGGCACCACCTTCCTCGCTGGCCCTCACCTGCGCACGAAGCCCATGAACTGCATCCTGCCACCGAGTCATGAGGCCACCAGATCCAGCCCTGGCGCACGAACGAGTATCCCCGTCGCCATTATCGCCACCCGGTCTTTGCCGAACGACACTCTCCATCGGCGGTGAGGGGAGAGGAGGAGACGAGGGAGAGGCCTTGACTGGCTGGTCTTGGGAACCTCGGTGCGACCTCGCGGACGCCGGACAGGAACGTGAGGGGAGGGGTATTTCTTTAGCAATTTGAAAAATACTGGAATTCTTAATATTTCCAAAATGTATCTCATTGAAATAACCAAATATTAAGAATGCGTTTAGTTGGTTAAATTCAAAAAGTTAATCAAATAACCTCGTTACCTAGTTATTACCTAAATAAAGATATTTAGCCCAAGCGACGGAGATGGCGGAGCAAACAGTCATTCTGGAGTCCATTCAGGATGAGGCATATGTCGAGACCAACTGGTGGTTCATCGGCAAGAACGAGCAGCGACCGACGCGCTTTTCACCGAACTGAAGGCGGAGGAGGAGGCGGAGGCCGAAGCGGAGGAGCTGTAGGAGCCGAAGTTGAGGCTACCACCTATGTATCCGAAGCCGGGCACAGATATAATCAACATCTTCGACGAGGAGTATGGTAGTGTAGGCTTAGTTGATCTACGTAGTATGTAGATTTTTATCTTTTGCATGCTCTGTATAAATTTAGGATTTCATGTTTAATGTATTTAGATACATAAAATAAAATTTGAGGAGTGTCCACTCACTGCCCGTGCGTGGGCCGGATTTGATATCCACTGCCATTTTAGATGATGTAAGAGCATCTACAGCCGGACCACTCATACCCTCCTCAAACGTCCGGGCAGGCCGCCCGGTCATTGCTCGGTCACAAAAAATCGACCCACGCGGGCCCCTCAAACCGGCCTCAAACGTCCGGGCTGACCGGCACCCCTCATTTCCAGCCCAAATATGGGGCGGATATAGGGGAACCCAGGCACGCCCGCCTGGCCCGCATCGACCCCACATATATTCGTCCCCATCCGCTCACCGGACCAAACCCTAGCCACTTCACTTCACTCCTCTCCACTCCCATCCGCCACCCAAGCTCACCTCCGGCGATCTCCGACATGGCGGGCAGCGGATCGGAGTCTTTCACCTCCAGATCCATCGACCACGAGCTCATCCCACGCGGCCCTGAGGAGGAGATGGCCGTTCGGGTTGCGCTCCGCCGCTCCCGGGAGGCGGCCGCACGACGGCAACGGTCGAACTCGCAACGTCAGGAATCCATTGTGTCCGCACAACCGATGCTTGGATCCGGCATCGCTGCCTCACCGGAGGCGGTGCGGTCCGTCTGGCGTCCGAACGCCATGGCGGAAGCGCAACCCCTCCGTTGGCGCGCCGAGCACGAAGCATGGCCGTCCACGGACGATGCCATGGCGCAGCGTGCCCGTCGGGCGAGGCAGCGGCAAGGGACGCGGCGACAGACGTTGGAGAGGCGGAGTCACACTCTCCGGCGCCACGTAGGGTGCACCAGTGCGGGCGCCGCAACCGCGTCATGGTGGACGTCATCTCGGACGGATCCATCATCGACCTCACGTCCACCGGCACCGTCCGGGTTACGGGATCCGACGAGGAAGAGTAGGACATGGGAGACGGCGGTGGATCAAGTCCCGTGAGCCGGCTAGTGTCCCATGTCCTACTCTACCTCGCCGGCGGCCAGACCGACACTACGAGGGGCGCAGCCAGCCGCCGGACATGGGCACGGCGGAGCCGAACGACCTCCGCTTAGTATTAGGTTTACGTTGCATGTAATAATATGGATTTGAGGGTTCTAATTTGAGGTATCCGGATGTAGAATCCATTATTTGATACGTCACCAGTCAGTGTCCGCGGACGTTTGAGGGGCCGGATTTGCAAGGTCCAGCTGTATAGATGCTAAAGAGAAAGAGAAGAGCGATGTGTGGTGGACACGGACACACAGATGTAGGAACCGATGAGTTGGCTCGATCGGTAGGGATGACCGAATTTTACCTAATAATAAAATAAAAAAGTGAGAGTTTTATTACTCTATGTTAAGCTTCTTAGAGCATCTACAACCGGACCTCTCAAACCCGCCTCAAACGCCCGGGCGGGCCGCCCGGTCACTTTTTTTTTGACCCAGACGGGCCTCTCAAACGCCCGGGCTGACCGGCACCCCCCATATCCAGCCCAAATATGAGGCGGGTATGGGGGCGCCCGGGCACGCCTGCCACGTCAGACTGATGGCGTGGCCCCACACGGACTCGCCGGAAAACCCGAAGGTCCGACGGGCGCCTCGAACGTCGCCGCGTGTGAACGCCGTGTGGCGCCGCATGGCGCCGCTCAGCCTCCCCGTCCGAGGTCGGGGACGGCTATTTAAGCCGTCCGGCGCCCCCAGCCCTAACACATCCGCCTCCTCCCTCTCTCCGCCGCCAGCCGAGCCCTTCCGCCTCCTCTCGCTGTTCCCTCTCCGTCAGGATGGTCCGCCGGCTCATCACCACCTACGCGCAGCTGACGCCGGAGCGGCGCCGGCAAATCGAGGAGGAGTACCACGCTCGCCGCGCCGCCCGCATCGCTGCGGGTCTCCCTCCGGACTCGCCGGAGACGGAGGAGGAGGTGGAGGAGGAGGAGCTATCGGAGGAGGAGGAGCCGGAGGCAATGGAGGAGGAGGAGCCGGAGCAGGAGGCTCCCGGCTTGACCATGGCGGAGGCGGACGCGGAGTTCGTCATCGCCCAATCGGACGAGATGGCGGAGCAGCAGGCCATCCTGGATTCCATCCGGGTTGAGGTCGAGGTGGAGGCCAACCGCCGGCTCATCCGGCAGAGGCGGGCGGAAGCCGACGCCCTCTTCGACGAGCTGGAGGCCGAGATCGAGGCCGAAGAAGCCGCGCCGGATGGGGTAGCAGCGCCGGCGCCGGAGGGGGCGGACCTACGGCGCGCGCACATCTATCCGCCGGAGGGGACGGAGATCGTCCACATCTCCGACGAAAAGTAGATAGCTTTTCACGTAGTACGTAGGTTTATTTAGTTGCATGCTTTTGTATGGATTTGAGAAAGAAATATGAGATGTCCGAATGCAACGAGCTTTATTTGAGACGTGACCGGTCAATGTCCGCGGACGCGCCCGTCCGCGGGCGTTTGAGGGACCGTATTTGCAAGGTACGGCTGTAGATGCTCTTAACCAGCATGCATAATGCATAATTGCAATGCGAGCAAATTCCTTTCTGAAGTAGAGGCGAGGACATAATAATTGTGTGTAACAAATCTTGCCTTTTCTGTTCCTTTTCTTTTTGTGTTCTGTTCCTTTTCAGAAGGTGCAAATATAGCACGCAATGTATGGCGTGACGACTTGGCTAGCTGAAACAAAGGTAGGCAGGCCGTATCTCACATTTGTGTCTGCTTATCCGCCGCACGTTGTTCGCACTTGTGGAGTCTTTTCGCGCACATGCGAAATAAGAGGATGGTTGATTAGCAGCGTGTCAACGTGTGACGTGATTAAGTACGTAGGGGTCTCGACGGAGTCCATCTTGAGAAGGCATACGTGCCGGCCGTGTCGGTCCTCGATTTGTTTTGGTAAAACTACTCACGACGTAAAATATGTGCAAATCATGTGACACGAAGTTTTTCGTTTCTGCATGCCAAAAAAAAAGGTTGTTCGTTTCGACAGGAAATTATGTGACACAAAGTTGATTGTTGAGATGTACTCCCTCTTTCAAAATAAGTGTCTCAACTTTATACTAGCTTTAGTATAAAGTTGTATTAAAATTGAGACACTTATTTTAAGACGAAGGGAGTATATTGCATATATTATTTGTACAACAAGCACTTCTTTTTTCATGTATATATACGTGCATATGCACCCAATGAATACATATTGAGTTGTCTCTATATGTTATCAGCCCTAATTCGATCCTAGCCGTGCCGTCGTCGTCGTTTCCCCGAGCTGCCGCCGCTAACCCTAGCCGCGCCGCCGTTGCTGCCTTCTAGCCGCCGCCTCTACCCTACCTCTTTCTCCGTCGCGCGCCGCCCCGCCGCCGCGATCCCACCCTCCTGTAACGTCCAAGATGCGGTACTATCCTCATTCTGGCTCGAGGGCCTTGATAGGAATAGAAGCACATCTCGTCGTTTCGCAACAATGGATATCATTACAAGTACATGTAAAGAGGAGACGCGTATATGTAATTGACTTACACTCGCCATAAGCTAAAACTTGATCATCTCAATTCCAATCATACATATCAATCATCATACATAAAAGCAGGGCCCGACTACGGACGAAATCAAACGATAAAAGCGATATCCATTCTTGCTAATCTCATGCCGTCGACCTGGAGCCCATCCTATGGCCGATGAAGAAGAAGAAGAAACTTCAAATAGAACAATCATCGCGCTCACGTCAAAGTATCGCTTTACCTGTACCTGCACATGTTGTTATAGTAATCTGTGAGCCACGGGGACCCAGCAATCTCATTTCCAAGGGTATCAAGACTAGCAAAGCTTAATGAGTGAGGTATGGTTAAGTGGTGAGGTTGCAGCAAGAACTAAGCATTTGAATATGTGGTTAACTTACGAGTACAAGAATGAGAAGAGTGGTCTACGCATAAACGGACGTGAACTAGTAATGATCAAGAACTGATCCTAAACACATACTTACGAGTCAATCATAACTCCACCGTGTTTCCTTCTTGGTTCAAACCTCACAAGAAGATACGGTCACGGTTACGCACACGGTTGGTGTATTTTAATCGAGTTTACTTTAAGTTTGCTATAACCGGATGTTAAACAATTTCCAAGCTGCCACATATCTGCGGGCACGACTCTCGGAAAGATTTAACCCTGCCGGGATGATCCAACTCATCTATCACAAACTAGCCACAAGTTGCGGTGGAAAACCTCAACCGCGGGATAACCCATAGTATCCTCGGAATCCTGGTGCACAAGACGTTCGTTAAAGGTAAAACAAATCCAGCAAGGCCGCCTGGCAGGCCAGATCCCTATGTATCTCTTTCTCAGGGCACTACCAGATGGAACTAGCTACGAGTTAAAATAATCCCCGAGTTTTTCCGAGGCGGACCCGCAGGCGACCCGTTTTGGACCAACACTCATGAGGAGCACTGGCCCGGTTTGTTTATTAATTATCCACGGGGTCCGAAAAGTCCCTATGCAAGTTTATTAGTTATTAGCAAATGTAGTATCAATGTTGGGCCTTGCCGGAAGAGTTTATCCCAAAACAAAAATCAAGGGGGTCCCCATAACAAACCCAAGCATGTTAGGAGCGCTCAATATGGAACATAACACTGGTAATCGAAAACTAGGGCGGCAAAGCTGGAACAAATCACCGAGCAAAAGACCAAGCCTTCCACCTTTTACCAATTATATATCTGCATTAAATTAAATAGCAATAACACTGTGATATCCCAAGATATCCATGTTGTCACATGGAAACAAGCTGCACCTGCAACTAGCAACGCTATAAGAAGGGCTGAACAAGCGGTAACATAGCCAAACAACCTTACAGTTTCCTTAAAAAAAACATAGCCAAACAACGGTTTGCTGGGAAGGTGGAGGGTTAGAGGCTTATCATGGCATTTTGGGAGGCTTGTCAAACAAGTGGTAGGTAGCGAGACATGGCGATAGAAACGAGACAACTAGCATGTCAATGATAGTAGTGGTATCCAGGGAAATAATCATCTTGCCTGAGATCCCGCTTGGAAAAAGAACGAATCCGTGAAGTAGACGAACGGATCCTCACACCCCAAAACGCTTTCAGAACTCTAGCGAGGAGAAACAAATCCGGAAACAAACAATCACGGTAAATACCACAACATATTCATTACATGATGCACAAACAAGGATGATGCATGTCCAATTAGTTATGCATGGCATGGCATGGAAAGGACAACAATCAAACACATTTAGTGAAGTTCAATATGCAGCTGCATATTGACAAAACTCCACATTCAAATATTTAGTTTCTCTTGTTTATGGACTCAACATTTTTTAAATGTAGTTCAACATGGCAAGAGGTGAAGCATAAATAAACTACACTATTTAAGCATTTTAAATGAGGCCGAAAACAACATATAGTATTTCCGAAACGACCCGATATGCAAATTTAGAATTTGGTCCAGATCTGTCCTAAACATATTTTATATTTATTGAACATGAAAATAAAGTGCACCATGTTATTCTACACGTTTTCCTAAGCAAGTTACATATATAGTTCATTTAATTTGGAGCTACGGTTATTTAGTATGAAATAAACCATTTTAGCATGGCATTAGGCAATTTTAGTGCAAACATCATTTTAATTATTTTTAACATGCATGAGGATGACATGATCAAATACGATGCAATTTTACGAAAGTGTTGACATAAAGCACAATATGAAGCATTTGTCGCCATGGTGGAAAGAAATGGGTACCATGGCGGCGAATCCGAAAATGATGCCACGGCAACATTTCAGTTTTGATAACCCGTTGAGATACCGGTGCAAAAGAATTGTGGATGTGAGCGTGTCACGCAAAATATGGTGGGGTGATCCTGTCACTAGGTTCCCACATGTCGGCGGCATGGCAAACGAGGAAGGTGCAAGATTCAAGTCGGACACGGCGCAATCACGGGCATCTCATACACGTGCATTTGTTCATGACGGTCGTCTCGGGGTTATACCTTTAAAGTGTGTGTTCGGGCGGACCGAGTTTGATGCGATGTAGAGGAAGTAGACGTTCTCGCGACGGTCGTAGTGGAAGTAGTCGTTCACTTGACGGTCTTCGGCGACGGTAGTGGTACATTTGGTCTCGTCAGATCCACGGCGACGGTAGTCATACACAGGTCGGAGAGGAACTTGGTGAACCTAGGGTCGTCAGTGCGGTCTTGCCAGTGGGGTACTTAACGGTTCCGAGGTACGACTTGGCGAGGTTTTAGTGAACCGGTGAAATATATGGACTTGCTGGCAAAGGGAGGGCGTGCTCATGAAACAACAAAGACACACGGATGCACTGGCCATACACGCGTGGTAGGACTCAGACAGGAAGCTGCGACGGCAGCAACTTTGGCAAGGCGAGGTAGGCGACATGGGTCGTGGTGCTCGGGGTGAGCATGGTCGGAGGAGCACCAGCAGGGGCTCCAGGGGGACCATGGGAGGCTCGGGAACGCGAGGAGCAACGCGGGTGCAGCATCGGCCTCTTGGCCGTGGAGCTCGAGCAGAGAAGGTGGAGGGAATGGGCGCTGCTACTGGAGGCAGGTGCGTCCATGGCGTGGTCGTGGAGGCGAGCAGCGGTTGGACGTGGGCGGAGCAGAGGCAAGAGGAAGCATCCAGCGGCGGAGGCCATGGGGATACAAGCGAGCAGAAGAACGCCGAAAGGGGCAGCAAGGTTGCACGACCTGTGGCCTCCACGACATGGTAGTGAGGAGGTGGAGGGGAGCCTAGCCATGGCGCTGGTCGTTGTCGAGAGGAAGCAGAGGCGAGACCGGACGACGGTTTTGCGCACAACAAACCCAACGAGTCGGTGAGTGATACGTCTCCAACGTATCTATAATTTTTGATTGTTCCATGCTATTATATTATCTGTTTTGGATGTTTTATATGCATTAATATGCTATTTTATATTATTTTTGGGACTAACCTATTAATCTAGAGCCTAGTGCCAGTTTCTGTTTTTTCCTTGTTTTTGAGTATTGCAGATAAGGAATATTAAACGGAGTCCAAACGGAATAAAATCTTCAGAATAAGTTTTCTTGGACCAGAAGCAACCCAGAAGACTTGGAGATGAAGGCAGGAGAGCCGCCGTGTGGCGACAAGCCACAGGGGCGCACCCTAGGGGGGGGGGGGGCGCCCCCCTGGCTTGTGGCCCCACGGCAGCCCCCCTAACCCTATTCTTCGGCCTATAAATTCACAAATATTCTCTGGATACCAAAAAGAGCCACGAAAATACTTTTCCGCCGCCGGAAGCCTCTGTTCCCGTGAGATCCAATCTTGGAGCCTTTTCCGGTAATCTGCCGGAGGGGGAATCGATCACGGAGGGCATCTACATCAACTCCATTGCCCCTCCGATGATGCGTGAGTAGTTCACCACAGACCTTCGGGTCCATAGCTAGTAGCTAGATGGCTTCTTCTCTCTCTTTGTTCTTCAATACCATGTTCTTCATGATCTTCATGGAGATCTATCCGATGTAATACTCTTTTGCGGTGTGTTTGTCGAGATCCGATGAATTGTGGGTTTATGTTCAGATTATCTACGAATATTATTTGAATCTTCTCTGAATTCTTATATGCATGATTTCATATCTTTGCAAGTCTCTTCGAGTTATTGGTTTGGTTTGGCCAACTAGATTGGTAATTCTTGCAATGGGAGAAGTGCTTAGTTTTGGGTTCAATCTTGCGGTGTCCTCACCCAGTGACAAAGTAGGGGTAGCGAGGCACGTATTGTATTGTTGCCATCGAGGATAAAAAGATGGGTTTTCATCATATTGCTTGAGTTTATCCCTCTACATCATGTCATCTGACCTAATGCGTTACTCTGTTCTTCATGAACTTAATACTCTAGATGCAGGCAGGAGTCGGTCGATGTGTGGAGTAATAGTAGTAGATGCAGAATCATTTCGGTCTACTTGACACGGACGTGATGCCTATATGCATAATCATTGCCTTGGATATCTTCATAATTATTCGCTTTTCTATCAATTGCTCGACAGTAATTTGTTCACCCACCGTATTATTTCCCTTCATGAGAGAAGCCTCTAGTGAAACCTATGGCCCCCGGGTCTATTTTCCATCTTATACTTTCAGATCTAAAACCAAAAATACCAAAAATACCTTGCTGCATTATTTTTACTTTACTTTCAAGCAATCATATCTATCTATCTCTATCAGATCTCATCCTTGCAAGTAACCGTGAAGCGATTGACAACCCCTTTATTGCGTTGGGTGCAAGTGTTTGATTATTTGTGTAGGTACACCTATTGGGGACTTGCTTGTATCTCCTACTGGATTGATACCTTGGTTCTCAACAACTGAGGGAAATACTTATCTACTTTGCTGCATCACCCTTTCCTCTTCAAGGGAAAACCAACGCATGCTCGAGAAGTAGCAAGAAGGATTTCTGGCGCCGTTGCCGGGGAGATCTACATCAAGCCATCCAAGTACCCATCACAAACTCATTTCTTGCATTTACTTTAGTTGCCATTTGCCTCTCGTTTTCCTCTCCCCCACTTCTAAAACGATTTTCCGAAAAGATTTGCCTTTTTATTCGCCCTTCTTCCGTTCGTCTTTTCGTTTGCTTGTGTACTAGATCGTTTCATTGCCATCATGTCTGAATCTGGGGAGGTTTTCATTGAAAAGGATAGTGATAATCTTGAGGAAAAACTTGGATCTTGCTCTTTAGATCATGAAATTGAATCTCCTCCTGATTATAAAGCTAAAACTTTTCAAGTAGGAGACGGAAATATTATTGGGAAGAGTGTTATCCAAGAATTCTTTGATTGTACGGGAGTTATGCCTATGAATAATAAATCTATTCTTCTTAGCACAAATTGTTATGCGGATGCTATTGTCATGCTCATTGAAAAATTAGAAAGAAAATTTGTGCACATTCATCCCGCTTTGCAAAAGGTGTTTTATGAACTTCCCAATATTAATCATCCTAAAGCTAAAAAGATTGCTACTATCATCCTTATGTGCGAATTTGATTTTATCGTACATGAAGCTAGGGAGATTTTTGCTTTCTATAATACAGATATTGAACACCCTCCTATTGAAGAAATTCTCCATGATAAAGAAACCTTGCGTAGTCTTGAATCTAGAGACTATCAATCTTATAGTGAGAATCTTAGGAGGAGAGTTCCCTATCCGGAAGTCACTCAAACCTTATATCTCGAGACTTATGATGAATTTGATTGGTTAACTAGGGGAATTTTTGTGGGATATAAGGATGATATGTTGGAAAAGATGGCTAGGGAACCCGTTAGAAATAAGATACGTGTTTCATACGATGATATCTATGGTGATGATCCAGATTTCGGGTTTATGAATGTCAAAATTACTAGTCAAAGTTCTTTTCATGAATTAAGTTCCTCTACTAGGAGGGAAATAAAAGAAATGATATATCTATTTAGGAAAGCTTTTGATGGTTTGATCAAGTATGGATTGCATACCAAAGATGACAATACCTAGATCTATTGCGTTATGCCTAGCTAGGGGCGTTAAACAATAGCGCTTGTTGGGAGGCAACCCAATTTTATTTTTATGCTTTTGTTTTTTGCTTCTGTTTTTTGAGTGTTTCACACATTATTACCTCTATAATAATTGTGTTTTCTTGTTTAAATTAGTGTTTGAGCCAAGTAAGACCTTTGGGATGGTCTACGGTGTTTGTGATTTGATTTTGCTGAAAAACAGAAACTTTTGCTCTCAGTCCAGGAATTTTGTAAATTCACTGGAACGTGCTTTTGATCTGAAATTTTTACACAAGATTTATATACAAATTCCCCTGATTTTCCTAATGTTTCAGAATTTTTGGAGTCACAGAAGTATTCGAAGTCTATAGATTACTACAGACTGTTCTGTTTTAGACAGATTCTGTTTTCTTTGTGTTGTTTGCTTATTTTGATGTATCTATGGGTTGTATCGAGGGTATGAACCATGGAGAAGTTAGAATACAGTATATATTACACCAATATAAATAAAGAATGAGTTCACAATAGTACCTAAAGTGGTGATTTATTTTTCTTATACTAACGGATCTCATGAGTTTTCTGTTGAGTTTTGTGTTGTGAAGTTTTCAAGTTTTGGGTAAAGATTTGATGGACTATGGAATAAGGAGTGGCAAGAGCCTAAGCTTGGGGATTCCCAAGGCACCCCAAGACATATTCAAGGATACCAAAAAACCTAAGCTTGGGGATGCCCCGGAAGGCATCCCCTCTTTCGTCTTCAATCCATCGGTAAATTTACTTGAGGCTATATTTTTATTCACCACATGATATGTGTTTTGCTTGGAGCGTCTTGTATGATATGAGTCTTTGCTTTTTAGTTTGCCACAATCATCCTTGATGCACACATCTTTTTGAGAGAGACACGCTGAATCGTGAATTTATTAGAATACTCTATGTGCTTCACTTATATCTTTTGAGCTAGGCAGTGTTGCTCTAGTACTTCACTTATATCTTTTTAGAGCACGGTGGTGTTTTATTTTGTAGAAATTATTGAACTCTCGTACCTCACTTATATTATTTTGAGAGTTTCTTTAAAACAGCATGGTAATTGGTTTAGGTTGTGAATTTAGTCCTAATATAATGGGCATCCAAGAGGGATATAATAAAAACTTTCATATTAAGTGCATTGGATACTATGAGAAGTTTGATTCCTTGCATATAGTTTTGAGATAATGAAGATGGTAATATGAGAGTCATGCTAGTGAGTAGTTGTGAATTGGAAGAATACTTGTATTGAAGTTTGTGATTCCCGTAGCATGCACGTATGGTGAACCGTTATGTAACGAAGTCGGAGCATGATTTGTTTAATGATTGTCAACCTTTGTGTGAGGGTCGGGAGCGCGCGATGGTTAACTCGTACCAACCTCTCCCCTAGGAGCATGCGTCTAATGCTTTGTTTGATAACTAATAGACTTTTGCAATAAGTATGTGAGTTCTTTATGACTAATGTTGAGTCCATGGATTATACGCACTCTCACCCTTCCACCTTTGCTAGCCTCTCTAGTACCACGCAACTTTCGCCGGTGCATCAAACCCACCTTCCTCAAAACAGCCACCATATATTTTCCTCAAAACAGCCACCATACCTACCTATTATGGCATTTCCATAGCCATTCCGAGATATATTGCCATTCAACTTGCACCGTTCCGTTTTTCATGACATGCACCATCACTTTCATATTGCATATAGAGTCATATTTTGTCATAGGTATCGAGTTGTAATTTTCCTTTTGAGTTGTAAGTAAATAAAAGTGTGATGATTTTCATTATTAGAGCATTGTACCATGAGAGAAAAGGATGATGGAAGCGATGAATACCTCACAAGTTGGGACGAGTCTCCGGACTTTACAAATAATAAAAGAGGCCAGCGAAGCCCAAATAAAAAAAAGAGGCCAAAGATGCCCACCAAAAAAAAAAGAGAAAAAAAATGAGAGAAAGAGAGAAGGGAAAATTGCTACTATCTTTTTCCACACTTGTGCTTCAAAGTAGCACCATGATCTTCATGATAGAGAGTCTCCTGTTTTGTCACTTTCATATAGCTAGTGGAATTTTTCATCATATGCACAACCACTTAGTTTTCTTTTTGAGATTTCATACACTTATAGCTCTAGTGCATTCGTTACATGGAAATCCCTACTCACTCACATTGATATCTATTGATGGGCATCTCCATAGCCCGTTGATACGCCTAGTTGATGTGAGACTATCTTCTCCTTTTCCCTTGCAACATCCACCATATTCTATTCCACCTATAGTGCTATATCCATGGCTCACGCTCATGTATTGCGTGAGAGTTGAAAAGGTTTGAGAACATTAAAAGTGTGAAACAATTGCTTGGCTTGTTCATCGGGGTTGTGCATGATTTAGATACTTTGTGTGGGGAAGATGGAGCATAGCCAGACCATATGATTTTGTAGGGATAACTTTCTAAGGCCATGTTATTTTGAAAGGACGCAATTGCCTTGTTGGTGTGCTCGAAGTATTACTGTTTTTATGTCAATATTAGACTTTTGTTTTGAATCTTACGGATCTGAATATTCATGCCACAATAAAGAATATTACATGGATAAATATGTTAGGTAGCATTCCACATCAAAAATTCTGTTTTTATCATTTACCTACTCGAGGACGAGCAGGAATTAAGCTTGGGGATGCTTGATACGTCTCCAACGTATCTATAATTTTTGATTGTTCCATGCTATTATATTATCTGTTTTGGATGTTTTATATGCATTAATATGCTATTTTATATTATTTTTGGGACTAACCTATTAATCTAGAGCCTAGTGCCAGTTTCTGTTTTTTCCTTGTTTTTGAGTATTGCAGATAAGGAATATTAAACGGAGTCCAAACGGAATAAAATCTTTAGAATAATATTTCTTGGACCAGAAGCAACCCAGAAGACTTGGAGATGAAGGCAGGAGAGCCGCCGTGTGGCGACAAGCCACAGGGGCGCGCCCTAGGGAGGGGGGGGGGGGGGCGCCCCCCTGGCTTGTGGCCCCACGACAGCCCCCCTAACCCTATTCTTTGGCCTATAAATTCACAAATATTCCCTGGATACCAAAAAGAGCCACGAAAATACTTTTCCGCCGCCGGAAGCCTCTGTTCCCGTGAGATCCAATCTTGGAGCCTTTTCCGGTAATCTGCCGGAGGGGGAATCGATCACGGAGGGCATCTACATCAACTCCATTGCCCCTCCGATGATGCGTGAGTAGTTCACCTCAGACCTTCAGGTCCATAGCTAGTAGCTAGATGGCTTCTTCTCTCTCTTTGTTCTTCAATACCATGTTCTTCATGATCTTCATGGAGATCTATCCGATGTAATACTCTTTTGCGGTGTGTTTGTCGAGATCCGATGAATTGCGGGTTTATGTTCAGATTATCTACGAATATTATTTGAATCTTCTCTGAATTCTTATATGCATGATTTCATATCTTTGCAAGTCTCTTCGAGTTATTGGTTTGGTTTGGCCAACTAGATTGGTAATTCTTGCAATGGGAGAAGTGCTTAGTTTTGGGTTCAATCTTGCGGTGTCCTCACCGAGTGACAAAGTAGGGGTAGCGAGGCACGTATTGTATTGTTGCCATCGAGGATAAAAAGATGGGGTTTTCATCATATTGCTTGAGTTTATTCCTCTACATCATGTCATCTTACCTAATGCGTTACTCTGTTCTTCATGAACTTAATACTCTAGATGCAGGCAGGAGTCGGTCGATGTGTGGAGTGATAGTAGTAGATGCATAATTGTTTCGGTCTACTTGACACGGACGTGATGCCTATATGCATAATCATTGCCTTGAATATCTTCATAATTATTCGCTTTTCTATCAATTGCTCGACAGTAATTTGTTCACCCACCGTATTATTTCCCTTCATGAGAGAAGCCTCTAGTGAAACCTATGGCCCCCGGGTCTATTCTCTATCTTATACTTTCAGATCTAAAACCAAAAATACCAAAAATACCTTGCTGCATTATTTTTACTTTTGTTTTACTTTACTTTCAAGCAATCATATCTATCTATCTCTATCAGATCTCATCCTTGCAAGTAACTGTGAAGGGTTTGACAACCCCTTTATTGCGTTGGGTGCAAGTGTTTGATTACTTGTGTAGGTACACCTATTGGGGACTTGCTTGTATCTCCTACTGGATTGATACCTTGGTTCTCAACAACTGAGGGAAATACTTATCTACTTTGCTGCATCACCCTTTCCTCTTCAAGGGAAAACCAACGCATGCTCGAGAAGTAGCAGTGAGCTGTAGGAGGGCGCAAGGAAGGGAGCCGTAGCGAGAGGGCCGACGCTGGTGGCCACTTCGGCAAGAGAGGTCAAGAGGTTGGGTGGGCGGCGCTCGGTGGGGGCCTCCCTGGCGGCGCAAGCAGGAGGTTGGGGCAGGCGTGGGGTGGCCGAGGTGAGGGCGCGATGTGAGGAGGAGGCGCATGCACCATGGGGATTGGCGGGAGGAGTGCGTGATGTGTGTGTGGCGGCGCTGGTCGGGAGGAGGAAGAGGGGATCAAGGGGAAGACAGGAGGAGTGGATCGAGAAGAGGTGGTCGGGAGGTGGCTGGTTGGTGGGGTGTTGAAAGCGAGGAGTGCTAGGGTTAGCTTAGGGAGGCCGACCTGGGCCGTGATGGGTCAGCCTGGCCGGGTGCTGCTCCTCCCTCTCCCTTTTTTTTCCAATTACCTTTTTTGTTTAACAAATAAACAGAGGGTTTCGAAAATAGAGATAGAGAGGTCTAGGATTTTTTTTGAGCAGGAGGCCAATTTTTCTGGACTCACAAAAAATGAGCTCGATCCAAGAAAAATGGAAGTGGGCATGATTGCAAGGTTCAAATTCAAACTCATTTGAATTTGATTCAAATGGGTTTGAACTAGAACTTGGTTTTAGAAGTGTCCAAAACTGATGAGAACTTTTGTGGTGCTTGGATACATGGGCTAGGAATTTGTAGCAAAAATTCAGAGTCAAACTTGAAGCACAAAAGTCATGGGAATTAAATTGCAAGTGGGTTGTGATTAATTCCAAACTAATGGAATATTTATTATAGCTCCCTAAAATATTGGGAGGATATGTTATAAAGAGAACTCACCATGTGAATTTCCTCAATTTAAATAGATCAAAAGATCTATGCAATTTATTTATTTGAGAAACATTTGGTTGGCAATATTTAATGGCATGATGACATGATGCAATGCAAAAATAAAGTAGAGCGGCCAATAAATAATGCAAAGACTCGGTCTCGGGTTGTTACACCTCCCCCACCTTTAACCCTAACCACCCGGCCGCCCCTCTTCCCCGCCACCCCTTCCTCACCGCCGCCATGTCTCACTCCCTCCCACGGCACCAACCCCTTCACCTCATCCCCCGCCGGCTCCTCCGCTCCCGATCCGGCCTACATCCACGATGTCCCGATCGAGCACCGCATCCCGATCAAGCTCTCTCGTATGGGGGCAAACTTCTACGCGTGGAAGATGTACTTCAATCTCCTATTCCGTGAGTAGAATCTCGAGGATCACATCGACGACACCGCCAAGTTGTTCACCATGAGCCGCGACGCCGATTGGATGGCGATCGACGCCATCATCATCCGGTGTCTCTTCCTCACCGTGTCGAAGGACATCTTCCACACCGTCGTTCTCAGCGGCGACGATGCAAGGTTTAGAACAAGATCGTCGGCCTCTTCACCAACAACAAGCTCCAATGGATTGTCTTCTTGCAGCAGGAATTTTTTGGTTGTCACCAAAATGATTCCTCTGCCGACGCCTACTGCATGCGCCTCAAGACCCTCTCCGACGAGCTGAACGACGTCGGCTTCAAGGTTGGGGACGAGCTCCTTCTCTCCATCATCACCGCCGGCCTCAACGAGGATCTCGGGAACGCCGCCTCCAATCTCACCCTCATGACTAATCCTACCTACGTGCGGGCGGTGGCATACCTTTGTCTCGAGGAGCGGCTGTTAAAAAACCTGTGCTTCCGTGCCGTCCACACCGCCCTCGTTGCCGGCTACTCGCGCGGCGACCCTGCTCCATCCTCCGCCGCGCCCGCCGGCTCCCACGGCGATCTGTTCCAGCCATCGTGCCGGCCGGTGCCTATGGCGTCCCCTATCAGCCATGGCCTCTCGCACCCGTGGCGTCTCCTCACCACCAGCAGTAGCAGCAGCTGGCTGACCGGTCCCGGCAGCGCTGGCGTGGCCGCGGAGGCGGCCAACAGCGCCCCAACACAAGTGCCCAAGGGCACCCACCATGCCAGCTACCAGCATCCGATATCGTCGTGGAGTGGCGGCCACAACCCCTGGACAGGGGTGGTGCATGCCTACACCATGCCCGTTCCGCGTGCTCCCGCTCCCAGTCTTCTCGGGCCGGGGTCATTGGCTATTTCGGCCACCCACCCGGACCCACCGCCCCGGTCCCTTGCGACCCAGCGCCACTCGCCGCACTTCAGTCCACGCCCAAGCCTGGTTCCTACACCGGTGGTGGGGACTGGTTCATGGACACAGGTGCCTCTTCACATATGGCCGCTTACCCGGGTAACCTCTCTTCCCCGTCTCCCATTAACACCTCCTCTCATATCATCGTCGGTAATGGTTACAACCTTCTCATCACTCACGTTGGTTCTACTAGTTTTCCTTCCACCTCTCGACCACCGTCTCTCAATGATGTTCTTGTGTCACCTGAACTAATTCAGAATTTAGTTTGTGTTCGTAAACTTCTCGTGATAATTCTGTAACTGTGGAATTTGATGAAGTTGGTTTTTCTGTTAAGGACGCCCTTACCCAGATGGTTCTGCACCGCTGTGACAGCCTCGGCGACATGTACCCTGTCTAGTCTCCATCGTCATCACATGCTGGACCTCTCACTTTTTCCGCCGGCATCGCTCTTTTGCACGCCCCTCTTGGTCATCCTAACTCCACCACTCTTCGTCAAATAATGAGGAATTTCTCTTTTTCATGTAATAAAACGGATGCTCACTCTTGTCAAGCATTCCGTCTAGGCAAACATGTTAGATTTCCCTTTAGTTCTTCATCCACAGTTGCCTCTTATCCTTTTGAATTAATTCATAGTGATGTATGGACGTCGCCTATCCCTAGTAATTCGGGATTTTTATACTATCTTGTCATCCTCGATGATTACTCTCGCTTTGTGTGGACCTTCCCGCTTCGTCAGAAGTCTGATGTTTCTGCCATACTCACCGCGTTTTATTCCTACGTGTCCATTCTGTTTGGCCGTCCCATACATGCTCTTCAAACTGATAACGGGAAGAAGTTTGACAACATCACCATACGCACCCTTCTCTGAACCCATGGCACAATTTTCCGTCTCACATGTCCATACACCTCTTAGCAAAACGGCAGGGCTGAACGCGTTCTTCTCACTCTTAACGATTGTGTTCGCACACTTCTCTTCCAGGCTTACCTCCCACCTCATTTTTGGCCCGATACCCTCGCCACTGCCACCCTCCTCATCAACCTTCGTCCTTACCGTGCTCGTTGGGATTACACTCCTCACCACCTTAGTTTTGGTTCTCCCCCGTCTTACGATGGCCTTCGCATCCTTGGTTGTCTTTGTTATCCTAGTATTGCTGCCACCACCCCTCATAAACTTGCTCCCCAGTCTCTTCCTTGTGTCTTCTCGGTTACCCGACTAACACTAAAGGTTACCGTTGCTATGATCCGGTTTCTCACCGCGTCATCACCTCTCTGCACGTCTACTTCGACGAAAGGTGTTTTCCTTTTGCACAGGAAGCATTCACATTTACCTCTTCACTACCTTTCATGACGGAGATGAGTTCATCAAGCTTGGCTGGCAACTCCACATTGTTTTCTTCAATTGCACTCACTCTTTCGGTGGTAGTTCTTTCAACATGCCATTGGGCATGGTTCTCTTGCATATCATCAATTAGCTTCTTGACATCTTCTGTGGGCTTTCCCATGATTGTTCCTCCTGTGGCTGTATCAAGCATAGCTTTTGACATAGGATTTAAACCATTATAAAACATATGGAGGAGTTATACATCCATTTTGCATCATATTTTTCCGTTGATATTTATTATGTGTTGAGTCATTATTACACGTTTTTATGCAATCCTAATGCCTTTTGTCTCTTATTTTGCATCTCATACAAAGAGGGAGATTGCCGACAGTTTGAATTCTAGACCGAAAAATACCATCGAAGATCTGGATATTCTCTAGAATTCCAAATGAGCTGAAAATTGATGGAGAATTATTTTGAAATATATAAAAATTATTGGCAAAAGAATCAACCAGAGGGGACCCCCGGATGGTCACAGCCAAGGGGCGTGCCCTATCCCCAGGGCACGCCACCCTAGCTCGTGGGCCACCTGGCAGGCCTCCGGTACCCAGCTTCTCCTATATAATGCCATTTGCCCTAGAAAATATTAGAAGAAGACTTTCGGGACGAAGCGCCACTGTGTCGAGGCGAAACCTAGACAGGAGCACTTTTGCTCTCCGGCAGAGCGATTCCACCGGGGAAACTTCCCTCCGGGAGGGGGAAATTGAAGCCAGCATCATCACCAACGCTTCCTCCATCATGGGAGCATCAATCTTCATCAACATCTTCACCAACACCATCTCATCCCAAACCCTAGTTCATCTCTTGTATCCAATCTTTATCTCCAAAACTCAGATTGGTACCTGGGGTTTGCTAGTAGTGTTGATTACATCTTATAGTTGATGCTAGTTGGTTTAATTGTTGGAAGATTATATGTTTAGATCCTTGAGCATTTTCATTACACCTCTGATCTTGAACATGATGATGCTTTGTGAGTAGTTACTTTTGTTCTTGAGGACATGGGAGAAGTCTTGTCGTAAATAATCATGTGATGTTGGTATTCGTTTGATATTTTGATGATGTGTATGTTGCTCTTCCTTTAGTGGTGTTGTGTGAACGTCGACTACATGACACTTCACCATATTTGGGCCTAAAGGAAAGCATTGGGGAATGATAAGTAGATGATGGGTTGCGAGAGTGACAAAAGCTTAAACCCTAGTTTATGAGTTGTTTCGTAAGGGGCTGATTTGGATCCACATGTTTAATGCTATGGTTAGATTTAACTGAATTCTTCTTTAGTAATTGAAGATGCTTGCGAGAGGGGTAATCATAAGTGGTTTGTTTGTTCAAGTAAGTACAAAACCCTAGCACCGGTCCACCCACATATCAAATTATCAAAGTAGCGAACACGAGTCAACTGAACATGATGAACTGTGACTAGACAAAATTCCCATGTGTCCTCGAGAGCACTTTGCTTCATATACGAGTACGTTCCTACTTGTCCTTTGCTACAAAAAGGATTGGACCACCTTGTTGCACCATGATACGTCTCCAACGCTTCTATAATTTTGTTGTTGTTCCATGCTACTATATTATAATTCTTGGATACTTTATATGCATTTATATGTTGTTTTATATCATTTTTGAGGACTAACCTATTAACCCAGTGCCAGTTCCTATTTTCTGCTTGCTTTTGGCCTTTCAAGAAAACTGTACCAAACGAAGTCCAAATGCCACGAAACTTTTTGATCATTTTATTTGGACAAATATAAGACATGGAAGCTTCGAAGGGAGACCGGAGGCCACACGTGTAGGATCCAAAGTATGTCTAGAGGGGGGGGGGGGTGATTAGACTACTTGACCAAATAAAAATGTATCCTTTTCCCAGTTAAAGTTGTGGGAAGATTTTAGCAATTTGCACAAGTCAAGTTCACCATACACATGCATGTCTACGAGTATTGCGGCGGAAAGTAAGGACAAGCATATGTAAAAGGATAAGGGTAGGAAGATCAAACGCAATTTGAAGACACGAAGATTTTTCCCGTGGTTCCGGTAGGTGGTGCTATCGTACGTTCACGTTTATGGAGTCTTCAACCCACGAAGGGTAGCGGTCGCGAGAGTCCACGGAGGGCTCCACCCAAAAGGGTTCACTAAGTAGCAACCTTGACTATTCCATAACGGCTTCCGTCCACGAAGGACTAGCCTCACTATGGGTAGATCTTCACGAAGTAGGCGATCTCCTTGCCCGTACAAACTTCTTGGTTCAACTCCACAACACGAAGTAGGAGGCTCCCAAGCGACACCTAACCAATCTAGGAGGCACCACCCTCCAAAAGGTAATAGGCTCGATAGTAACGATGAACTCGGTGCTCTTGTGTCTCAAATGATACTCTCCTCAACACTCAATCACTCTCTCATAGATTTGGCTTGGGTAGAAGAGATTGATTGGATGGAAAGCAACTTGGGGAGGCTAGAAATCAAGATCCATATGGTTGGAGTAGATGATCTTGACCTCAACACAAGAATAGGTGGTTCTCTCTTAGAAAATTCGATATGGCAAGTGGGTGTATGTTCTGAGTGCTTCTCTTACGAGTGGGATGTGGTGGAGGGGTATATATAGGCATCTCCAAAAATCCAACCGTTACAACATTATTGCCCAACTCGGTGGAACCGAAGTGAAACTCGGTGGCACCGATTTGTTCAAAATGTGGCAACTTTAGGCTTTTCGGTGAGACCGATATAGAATACTCTATGATACCGATATCGGTGACCTAGGCAGTTACCAAAACTCGGTGAGACCGATTTCTCATACTCGGTGGGACCAAAGTGGAGAAATGGGTTAACAGAGAGTTGGCCCAACTTCTCGGTGAGACCGATTTGTAAAACTTGGTGGGACCGAATTGAGAAAATGGCTAACGAGGAAGTTGGTCACTAGTTTCGGTGGCACCGAAAGGGAATGTTGGTAGTACCAAGTAGTGGGTCTTGGCTAGGGTTTCTGTCTGTGTTTTAGACTCAGTGTAGCCGATGTGGAAAGTTGGTGACACCATTTTGAGTGTTAGGCTCTATGACAGAATATTTGTGGGAGAGCTTGTGGGTGTTTTTGGTGACTAACATTTGATCACTTGAGCATTTCATTCACAATCATTACCTCACCCCCTTTTGATAGTATTGGCTTTCCTATGGACTCAAAGTGATTTCTCACAAAGTAAAATGTAGAGTCTTCATGTTTGTAGCTTGGCCAATCCTATTCCTTGCATCTTGGGGTCTCCTCGTAATCCTTTGCCAATCAAACATTGAACTTTTTCCTGAAATATACTTAGTGGAAACATTAGTCCAATGAAATATATGTTGTTATTAATTACCAAAACCACCTAGGGAGAAGTTGTGCTTTCAATCTCCCCTTTTTGGTAATTGATGACAACATATAGATCAAAGCTTCAATGAGAGATATAATCGATGAATAGCATCGTCACATTGAGAGGTATGTGATAAGAAAGAGCTCCCCCTAAATTTGTGCATTATTTTAAATTTGCGTTTGAATGCAAATGCAGAATCGATTAGGATCATGGGTCACTCTTTCATGTCACATACAACTTGGTGGTGCGCTAAAATTAATAAGAGTGAATAACAAGCACAACACACCAAACATTAAGTGAATGATCATCAAGATATATCTCAAATATAGTAAAGTAGTAGCATCACATGAGAGTATATGATCAAACACCAACAAAAGTTTGCAACATCAAACGAGAAATCAAATGTTTTTGAAAAACAGAGAGGGATCAAAAACAACACTCTCTCTCGAAGCCCTATGATCTATGACCTCTCCCCCTTTGGCAACAAGTTACCACAAAGTTCAAAGCCATAGAGCTACTCGTTGCTCTGGGCATGGTCTCTGGTGGCTATCGATGGAGTCGACAGAAGAGCATCCACGAATTCTTCAGCTGAAGTCCTCTGAGGTGGTGGAGTGGACACTGGAACTGATGGAACTGATGGAGCTGTAGCAGGTGCTGAAGAAGATGGCCTCATCTCAGGAGCAAACACTATAGGAGTTCTGGCTTGAGTCTTGAACTGAGTGCTGGTCTGGAGAGGTGGACTGTCATCATCATAAGAATCTGTGGAGTGGGGAATGGCAGCTTCATCCACTTCCTTCTTAAGTTCATTTACAGTCTTAGTCAGCCCATCCACTTTGTTGTTCAGCGTGGAAAACTTGCTCTCCACAATCCTCACAAGACTATCTTGATTGAGCTGAATGATCTTGATGTCCTTGTGCATGCTCTGAATGGTGCTGATAAGAAGATCCATTTGCTCATTCCTTGTTTTAGGAGCCTGAGCACTCGTGGCTCTAGCTGCTTCAGCCTCTGCCTGTGCAGTAGATGAAGTGGGATGACTAGGGTCCATCACCATGACATTATCCTCTAACTCTGGCTGGAGTGGCAAATGGGGACAATCAAGTGCATACACATTCTTCTCGAACTTGGAGTTAATGAGCATCTCAATGTATGGTGCGTATCCACAAGATCTCTTCTGGTCTGTAGCTATCCTCTTCACTGTCTCTACAATCAAGTCCATCACTCTTATCCTGGTATAGTAATCTATGTGATGCAGCATGTTGATGGAGTACCCCCTTATCATCTTATCATCTCCAGATTTGGGCATCAAGGTATGCCTCAAAATGGTGTTAATGGTGGGTAGTCCTGCTTGCAGGAAATAGACAGACCCAAACTTATGTGAATGCACATGTGAAGCAGGGATTTCCTTGTACATATTTGCCATGGAGTTGTGGTTCATCTTGGATTCAGAATAGACATCCAAATCTCCCTCCTGTACTTGTGGAGCTCCTAAGATGGTAGCCCACTCATCAACTGTTGATTGGTACCTCTCTCCTTCTGTCATCCAAACAATCCTGCCATCTGGATAAAAGTGTGCAGTGGAATAAAACTGCATGATCATCTCATCATTCCAAGCTGAAAATTCTTTGCCAACAAAGTTTGCAAGATCAATGCACTTGAAGTTGTCTTGACATTGGGAAAGAAATCTTCATTTTCCTTGATATATGCCGAGCCAACATATCTCATGTCACTGACTGCTGGGCTCTTGTCTCATAAAAGTCCTACTGTTCCTTGGTGTGAAATCTGGCATCCATAGCAGTCCTTCTCCTGGAGGCATAGGGATCAGCAGCTCTCCATGTCCTCAGCCCTGAGTCTTTCCTCTTCTTCATATCTTCTGCAACTGGGTGATCATCATTATGAATGGGCAAGTGGGGCCTCAGCTTCTTCAAAATAGATAAGTCCTCCTCTTCTTCTATCATGGTGGACTTCTTGTTCTTAGCAGCACTAGGAATGTCTCTGGTAGACTTCTTTGACTTGGAGGCTGCAGCAGTCTTCTTGGGAGCAGACTTGGTGTTCTTTGCTGGAACATCCTTGGGCATAGCATCTGCCATCAACTTCTTCTTCTTAGCTGGAGGGGCTTTGGCAGCTGGTTCCTCCTCCTCTTCTAAGTTCAACTTCTTCCTTGCCCTGGTGGCAGCCTTGGGCAGGTCAGGTGAACTAGGCACATCATCATAAGAAGATGAACTTTCTTCAGGGCTTGTACCTGCATCTATGTCCACATCTCCTTCTCTGAAGTTGTTCTGACTGTCATCTGAGCCAGACATGCTGACCCTGTGAATATAGTATAGAAGGGCAGATAGGTTGAGCATCACAAAATATTGGAGTTTTTATCAAAATTTGAACTCAAATTCTTAGTTTTGAATTTCAGCTAAGTGGGTTTCGGTACCACCGAGTTAGAAAAATCGGAGCCACCGAGACAGACACTCTCCTGTTGCATGAACTTGGCAACCCCTTTTCGGTGAGACCGAAAAGTGATACCGGTTCCACTGAGAGCGTTCTCGGTTGCCCTAATTTGCATATCGGCAAGACCGATATTTTCAACACATGGCGGAAACTCAACCCTAAATTTTTTCGTTCTCCTATTCTAATGGAGGTTTTTCGAGGATGGATCAATCTCATACTGTGGCTTATAGATAAAACTACCCTAATGCGCTAGAATCGGATAGGGGAGAGCCAAGGAGATCGGATTCTCACCGTAATTCGGTGAAGAGTCCGCTATGGCGAAGACGGCGGTGAAGATTCCGTCAACGGCGAGGGCGCATGGGGAGTCAAGGGCGACGGCCAGGGGTCCACGAGTGGCAGCTTAGGGTTTGGAGGCACGGACGTTTTTGAAGATTAATTTCAAAAGTCGGGTCCGCCAGGTTATACACCCTTGGCTGTCGGTGACACCGGTTCAAAATTATCGGTGCCACCGAATTCCTCAACTGTCAGTTGACAGGGAAACTCGATGAAGCCGAGAATATGGAATCACTGTTACCGAGATAGGAAAATCATATCAACCCTAGTGCATCGGTGAGACCGAGATTTTTGTGTTGGTTCCACCGAGTTGCACTTGGGAGTTTTGGTGGTCAGCTCTTGACGAAACGGAACTCCGAGTGCTCCTCACATAGAGGGTTCGAGAAGTGCTTGTTCAAGTTTTGTGATGAAGCAAGAATAGAACTTGAGTCAAGAAAGCATAGATAGCTAGAGAGGGGTCCTAGGCATTCTTGTACATCCAATTGGTTAAAAGAAAAACAAGAACCAAATAGCAACAATTGGATGTCCTCGAATGAGAAAAGATATGCATACCAACATGCTCACACAATAAGATGTCCAATGAAATCATGGCAAACCTGCAAAAGCACTCTAGCATCTAACAAGCACTTTGGCGATGACGGAGTCATCTATATATATATGAGTATATTGACTTAGGAGTCAAGTAAGAATACTTGATCATAGGTCATACTCATCGTTTAAGCACAAGTGGGGTTACCACTTTTACATAAAGAATTTAATGTTGTCACATTCTTAAGAGATGCTTTAACTCAAGTCTTAGAGTAAAGCTCCCCCTTGATGTGACATCCCCCCTAAGTGGGATAAACTAACCTTGGGTTTTGTCGTACAAGACTTCATGTGGGTGATGTAGTGGTGGATGCTCATAGTTGATGAAGATCATCTTGAGTTGGGAGCAATCCTCATTGTTTCTTACTCTTCTCACCTACATGGGTTAGTCCCAAACAAGAGATACATGCAAGGATATCTATGGACACGGAGTGCAAAGTATTCATGATGATGTCCATGGATTCTTTCATTACCTTGTCTCTTGCTTACCTTTGAGGGAATGTGTGACTCCTTGAACTATTGCATAGAGTTGGAGTTGATTGCAAATAGCTCTTGCCAATAATGATTAAGAGTGAATTTCATTGGCGGAGTCACCCCTCAAGAACTTCTCTAGTTCTTCTTCTTGGGGACCCACATCAAGTTGTTGGGGATCCTTGGTGTTGAAATAGTGTTAGTTGAAGTAGAACTTGGAGTAGCCTTGGGAACCCACTTCACCATGGCTAGGGACTCATCTTCAAGTGTGTCAGTGTCATCATGAAGCTTTCCCTTGACCTTGTGGTCTTGTGGAGGAAGGTCATCTTGAGAGCTTGTTCCCTTGGGAGGATTAGGTTCATACTTCTCCCTTTGAGGAACAAACTTAGGCTTAGGGTATTGACCTTCTTCCCATTCGACTCCATTTGCGTTGAAGTAGCCAATGACATGGTTCTTCTGGTATCCCTCATGCTTGCGTACAATCTCTTCGAATTGCTTACATCCGGCAAGACTTTTGTAGACACATTTCTCTATAATTCCTTTCAATAAATTATTTTCTTGCTCAAGTGTAACTTGGCTAAGAGAATCGTTAGTGGAATCAATAGAGCTACTAGAAACAACATCATTTGATTTATCATTAGATTTGTTGTTACTAGATGAAGAACCTTTCTTGCCTTTGTTACTAGATTTCTTATTCTTAACTTGTGGAATAAATGTAGACAAGAGTAGTCATTTGGCTAGATAAGAAGAAGTCTTCTTTCGGAGATCGTAATTGATTGCTTTAAGAAACTCATGTTCTTGCTCTAAATTGAGCTTCTCGAAGCGTAGCTTCTCATGAGTTCTTACAAGCTCTCTATGGTCTTCTAAAGTAGATTCATGAGCTAACTTAAGAGTGTTTAATTCTTTAGTTGGTCGTTCTATTTCCTTCTTATCATCATCACACATCTTATCTTGACTAGCATGATCATTGTCTAGCTCATTTTGACTAATATCACTACTTTTATCAAATAGCAAGTCATCATCTCCAAGTAAGTCATCCTCATCACTATTGAAGTCAATGTATTCGGGGTGTGATGCCTTGGGGCATTTAGACATGAAGCTGTTGGGGAACGTTGCATGGGAAACAAAAATTTTCCTACGCACACATAAGATCTATCCATGGTGATGAGCATCTACGAGAGGGAGAGTGAATCTACATACCCTTGTAGATCGCTAAGCGGAAGCGTTAATAAACGCGGTTGATGTAGTCGAACGTCTTCGCGATCCAAATCGCCGAGCGTCCCGCGATCCAATCACGATCCTTCCGATCTAGTGCCGAACGGACGGCACCTCCGCGTTCAACACACGTACGGCTTGATGACGCCTTCACCTCCTCGATCCAGCGAGCGATGGTGAAGTAGTGGTTGAGTTCCAGCAGCACGACGGCGTGGTGATGGTGGTGAGGAACAATCTTTGCAGGGCTTCGCCAAGCACTACGGAGATTATGACGGAGGAACTAGAGGGCTAGGGTTGCCGGCACACGGCTTGGGAAATCCTGATGTGTCCCGTGTGCTAGCCCTGCCCCTCTATTTATATGTTGAGCCTTGGGGTCTAAACTTGGAGTAAAAGCCTCCTCCGGGTCGGTTTTGCCCGCACAAGGTCGGTTTGGCCCGCAGGGAAAGAGTCCAACTCGGATCCCTGCCGAACCGTGCACAGCCGCGCACAAGCGGTAGTACCGCTTCACACAAGCGGTAGTACCGCTTGGGCGGTAGTACCGCTTCACACAAGCGGTAGTACCGCTCGGGCGGTAGTACCGCTTCACCAAGCGGTAGTACCGCTTACGCGGCAGCAAAACTACTTTTGCACTTTCCAATACCTTGTGGGCTTTATCCCTTTGGCTCATATAAAGTGTTGCTGCACCCGAACACTTCGGTAAACATCCGGAACCCCTTTCGGTGAACTCCGGAACTCTTCCGGAGATCAAAACACTATTATCACATATATCAATCTTTACCTCCGGACTATTCCGGAGATCCTCGTCATGTCCGGGATCTTATCCGGGACTCCGAACAACCTTCGGTCACCAACATAATAACTCAACTATACTAATCGTCACCAAACGTTAAGTGTGTAGACCCTGCGGGTTCGAGAACTATGTAGACATGATCGAGACACCTCTACGGCCAATAACCAATAGCGGGACCTGGATGCCCATATTGGCTCCTACATATTCTACGAAGATCTTTTATCGGTCGAACCTCTATGTCAAGGATTCAGTTAATCCCGTATGCTGTTCCCTTTGTTCTTCGGTATGTTACTTGCCCGAGATTCGATCGTCGGTATCACTATACCTAGTTCAATCTCGTTACCGGCAAGTCTCTTTTACTCGTTCCGTAATACAAGATCTCGTGGCTAACACTTTAGTCACATTGCTTGCAAGGCTCATTGTGATGTTGTATTACCGAGTGGGCCCTGAGATACCTCTCCGTCATACGGAGTAACAAATCCCAGTCTTGATTCATGCCAACCCAACAGACACCCTCGGAGATACCTGTAGAGCACCTTTATAGTCACCCAGTTACGTTGCGACGTTTGATACACACAAGGTATTCCTCCGGTGTTAGTGAGTTGCATGATCTCATGGTCAAAGGAACAGATACTTGACATGCAGAAAACAATAGCAATAAACTGACACGATCAAATGCTACGTTTACAGTTTGGGTCTTGTCCATCACATCATTCTCCTAATGATGTGATCCCGTTATCAAATGACATCTCATGTCCATGGCTAGGAAACCTTAACCATCTTTGATCAACAAGCTAGTCAACTAGAGGCTTACTAGGGACACAGTGTTGTCTATGTACCCACACATGTATTTGAGTTTCCAATCAATACAATTATAGCATGGATAATAAACGATTATCATGAACAAGGAAATATAATAATAACCAATTTATTATTGCCTCTAGGGCATATTTCCAACAGAAGCAACTTCCACTACCTTCATTTGGTGAATGAAATATGTCGTAGGAGTTGGAGGTCACGAGTGCAAGTCCGGCAACACCTTCATCTTGACTATAGTCGGAGTTGGAGTGATAGCTTCTCTTGGATTGGTTGTCGGATTCGGAGCCGAAAACCCATTAACCAACATGAGCTTGTTGTCTTCTTCTTGTGTAGCTCTTGGTGTATTTGTCCTTCTTGTCCGAGTCCCTACTTCTCCTTGAGGGTCTTCGTTCATAACGATCATCTCTACTCTTTCTCTCTCTTCGAGGTGACTCATCTCTAGAGCTTCGTCTTCTAGGTGATTCTTCTCTTCTCTTGTGGGGGGGCGTTGTTGGAAATATGCCCTAGAGGCAATAATAAATTGGTTATTATTATATTTCCTTGTTCATGATAATCGTTTATTATCCATGCTATAATTGTATTGATTGGAAACTCAAATACATGTGTGGGTACATAGACAACACTGTGTCCCTAGTAGGCCTCTAGTAAACTAGCTTGTTGATCAAAGATGGTAAAGGTTTCCTGGCCATAGACATGAGATGTCATTTGATAACGGGATCACATCATTAGGAGAATGATGTGATGGATAAGACCCAAACTATGAACGTAGCATATGATCGTGTCAGTTTATTGCTATAGTTTTCTGCATGTCAAGTATCTGTTCCTATGACCATGAGATCATGTAACTCACTGACACCGGAGGAATACCTTGTGTGTATCAAACGTCACAACGTAACTGGGTGACTATAAAGATGCTCTACAGGTATCTCCGAGGGTGTCTGTTGAGTTGGCATGGATCAAGACTGGGATTTGTCACTCCGTATGACGAAGAGGTATCCCTGGGCCCACTCGGTAACATAGCATCACAAGAAGCTTGCAAGCAATGTGACTAAGGAGTTAGTCACGGGATCTTGTATTACGGAACGAGTAAAGAGACTTGCCGGTAACGAGATTGAACTAGGTATAGAGATACCGACGATCGAATCTCGGGCGAGTAACATACCGAAGAACAAAGGGAACAGCGTACAGGATTAACTGAATCCTTGACATAGAGGTTCAACCGATAAAGATCTTCGTAGAATATGTAGGAACCAATATGGGCATCCAGGTCCCGTTATTGGATATTGACCGTAGAGGTGTCTCGGTCATGTCTACATAGTTCTCGAACCCGCAGGGTCTGCACACTTAACGTTCGGTGACGTTTCGGTATTATTGAGTTATGTATGTTGGTGACCGAAGGTTGTTCGGAGTCCCGGATAAGATCTCAGACGTCACGAGGAGTTCCGGAATGGTCCGGAGGTAAATATTTATATATGTGAAGTCATATTTTGGCGACCGGAAAAGTTTCGGGTTTTTCCGGTGTTGTACCGGGAAGCTTCTAGAAGGTTCCGAAAACTTCCGGAGGAGTCCGGAAGTCCACCAAGGGTTCCACCACGTCCCAAGGGTTTGCATGGGCTGAGGGGAGGCACCCTGGCCTTATTGGGCCAGGCGCAGAAGTCCCTCAAGGCCCATGTGGCTTGGGAGAGGTGGAAAGTCCACCTGTTTATGGAAAGGGAGGGAATTGGACTAGGAGTCCAACTCCTCCCCCTTGGCCGCGCCCTAGGGCTTGGAAGGGCTGATATCCACGTCCCTCCACCTATATATAGAGGGGAGGGGGCGCCCCAAGAGCACACACGAAGCCCTTGGCGCCCCTCTCTCTCCCTAGATCGTTTTGTCCTCCGTTCGCGGTTTCGGTAGCGCTAGGCGTAGCCCTGCCAGGATAGCACCACCACCACCGCCACCACGCCGTCGTGTTGCCGAAGAACCCATCTACCTCTCCGCTCTCCCTTGCTGGATCAAGGAGGCGGAGATCATCATCGAGCTGTACGTGTGCTGAACGCGGAGGTGCCATCCGTTCGGCGCTAGATCGTGATTGGATCGCGGGACGGCTTGCGATTTGGATCGCGAAGACGTTCGACTACATCAACCGCATTTCTTAACGCTTCCGCTTAGCGATCTATAAGGGTATGTAGATTCACTCTCCCTCTCGTAGATGCTCATCACCATGGATAGATCTTGCGTGTGCGTAGGAAATTTTTTGTTTCCCATGCAACGTTCCCCAACAGTGGTATCATAGCTAGGTCTATTTGTAGATGAGATCACGAGTAGAACACAGAGGAGTTTGTGGGCGTTGATGCTCAGATTGCTTCCTCCCTTGGCCTTTTCTTGATTCAGCGGTATTGTGGGATGAAGCGGCCCGGACCAACCTTACTCGTATGCTTACGAGACACCGGTTCCATCAACTGACATGTAACTTCGTTGCATAAAGATGGCTGGCGGGTGTCTGTCTCTCCTACTTTAGTTGGATCGGATTCGACAAAGGCGGTCCTTGAGAAGGTTGAATAGCAATCTGTGTATCACCGTTGTGGTTTTGCGTAGGTAAGAATTGTTCTTGCTAGATACCCGTAGCAGCCACGTAAAACTTGCAACAACAATTAGAGGACGTCTAACTTGTTTTTGCAGGGTATGTTGTGATGTGATATGGCCAATTACATGATGAGATATATGTGATGTATGAGATGATCATGTATTGTATAGAATATCACGACTTGCATGTCGATGAGTACGGCAACCGGCAGGAGCCATAGGGTTGTCTTTAATTTATTTTCGCCGTTTTGCTTTACTTTATCGCTATGAGTTAGCAATAGTCGTAGAAGCAACAGTTGGCGCGACAACCTCATGGCGACACATTGATGGAGATCAAGATGATGGAGATCATGGTGTCATGCCAGTGACGATGGAGATCATGCCGGTGCTTTGGAGATGGAGATCAAAAGCACAAGTTCATGGCCATATCATGTCACTTATGATTTGCATGTGATGTTAATCCTTTTATGCATCTGATTTTGCTTAGGACGACAGTAGGATTATAAGGTGATCCCTCACTAAAATTTCAAGATAAAACTGTGTTCTCCCCGAGTGTGCACCGTTGCGAAAGTTCGTCGTTTCGAGACACCACGTGATGACCGGGTGTGATAGACTCTACGTTCGCATACAACGGGTGCAAGCCAGTGTTGCACATGCGGAACACTCGGGTTAAACTTGACGAGCCTAGCATGTACTGACATGGCCTCGGAACACAAGAGACCGAAAGGTCGAACATGAGTCATATAGTAGATATGATCAACATGAAAATGTTCACCATTGAAACCACCTCATCTCACGTGATGATCAGACTTGGGTTGGTGAATTTGGATCATGTGACACTCGAATGAACAGAGGGATGTCAATTTGAGTGGGAGTTTTTAAGTAATATGATTAACTAAACTCATTATCATGAACATAGTCAAAAGATCTTTGCAAATTATGTTGTAGATTACTAGCTCGCGCTGTAGCTCCCTTGAATTTTTATATGTTCCTAGAGAAATAGAGTTGAAAGATGATGGTAGCAATAATGCGGACTGGGTCCGTGATCTGAGGATTGTCCTCATTGCCGCACAGAAGGCTTATGTCCTTAATGCACCACTCGGTGCGCCACCCCCTCAAGCGTCGTCTATAGATGTTGTGAACATCTGACAGGCACGTTCTGATGACTACTTGATAGTTCAGTGCGTCATGCATTACGGCTTAGAATTGAGGCTCCAAAACGTTTTGAACGTCACGGAACATATGAGATGTTCTAAGAGTTGAAATTGGGATCTCAGGCTCGTGCCCGTGTTGAGAGGTACGAGACCTCCAACAAGATTCTTTGCCTGCAAGATGAAGGAGGATAGCTCAATCGGTGAGCATGTGCTCAGATTGTCTGGTTGCTACAATCGCTTGAATCGAGTGGGAGTTGATCTTCCAGATAAGATAGTGATTGATATAGTTCTCCGAGTCACTGCCACTAAGCTACTAGAGCTTCGTGATGAACTATAAAAAGCCAGGGATGGAAATAATGATCCTTGAGTTATTCGCGATGTTTGACACCGCGAATGTAGAAATCAAGAAGGAGCATCAAGTGTTGATGGTTAGTAAAACCACTAGTTTCGACAAGGGCAAGGGCAAGGAGGGAAACTTCATGGATGGCAAGCCAGTTGCTGCTCCAGTGAAGAAACCCAAGGTTGAACCCAAACCCGAGACTAAGTGCTCCTATTATGAGGAGAACGGTCGCTGAAGCGGAACAACCCTAGATACTTGGTAGATAAGAAGGTTGGCAACGTCAACAGAAGTATATTTGATATACGTTTTGTTCAGGTGTACCTCACTAGTACTCCTGGTAGCACCTGGGTATTAGATACCGGTTCCGTTGCTAATGTTAGTGACTCGAAATAAAAGCTACGGAATAAACGGAGACTAGCTAAGGGTGAGGTGACGATGTGTGTTGGAAGTGTTTCCAAGGTTGATGTGATCACCATCGCACGCTCTCTCTACCTTCGGGATTAGTGATGAACCTAAATGTTATTTGGTGTTTGCGTTGAGCATGAACGTGATTAGATCATGTTTATTGCAATACGGTTATTCATTTAAGTCAGAGAATAATGGTTATTCTGTTTACATGAATAATACCTTCAATGGTCATGCATCCAATGTGAATGGTTTATTGAATCTCGATCGTAGTAATACACATGTTCATAATATTGATGCCAAAAGATGCAAAGTTAATAATGATAGTACCACTTACTTGTGGCACTGCCGCCAAGGTCATATTGGTGTAAAGCGCATGAAGAAACTCCATGCTGATGGATCTTTTGACTCATTCGATTGCGAATCGGTTAAGACATGCGGACCATGCCTCTTGGGCAAGATGACTAAAGACCCCGTTTTCCGATATGATGGAGCGGGCAAGTGACTTATTGGAAATGATACATGTTGATGTAAGCGATCCAATGAGTGTTGAAGCGTGCGGTGGATATTGCTATTTTCTTACCTTCGCTGATGATTTGAGTAGATATGGGGATATTTACTTAATGAAACACAAGTCTGAAACGTTTGAAAAGTTCAAACAAATTCAGAGTGAAGTTTGAGATCATCGTGACAAGAAGATAAAATGTCTATGATATGATCGTGGAGGTAAATATCTTAGTTGCGAGTTTGGTATACAACTTAAGACAATGTGGAAGTTGTTTCACAACTCACGCCACCTGGAACACCATAGTGTGATGGTGTGTCCGAACATCGTAGTCATGCTCTTTTGGATATGGTGCGTACTATGATGTCTCTTATCGATTTGCCACTATCGTTTTGGGGTTATGCATTAGAGACAACTACATTCACTTTCAATAGGGCACCATCTAAGTCCGTTGAGATGACACCGTATGAATTTTGGTTTGGCAGAAACCTAAGGTGTCATTTCTTAATGTTTGAGACTGCGACGCTTATGTGAGAAAGGTTTCAACCTGATGAGCTCGAACCCAAAGCGGACAAATGCATCTTCATAGAATACCCTAATGTAACAGTTGGGTATACCTTCTATCTCATATCCAAGCACAAAGTGTTTGTTGCTAAAACGGGTCCTTTCTTGAGAAAGAGTTTCTCTCGAAAGAATTGAGTGGGAGGAAAGTAGATCTTGATGCGGTTGTTGAACCGTTACTTCAGTTGGATAGTAGCACAACGCAGAAATATGTTTCTGCGACGTCTACACCAAGTGAAGAGGAAGCAAATGATGATGATCATGAAGCTTCGGATCAAGTTACTACCGAACCTCGTAGGTCGACAAGGACTCATACCGCCCCTGAGTGGTACGTCAATCCTGTCTTGGAGGTCATGTTGTTAGACAACAGTGAACCTACGAGCTATGAAGAAGCGATGGTGGGCCCGGATTCCAACAAATGGCTAGGAGCCATGAAATCCGAGATAGGATTCATGTATGAAAACCAAGTATCGACTTTGGTAGACTTGACCGTTGAACGGCAGGCCGTTGACTACAAATGGACCTTTAAGAAGAAGACAGACACTGATGGTAAATGTCACCATTTATAAAGCTCGACTTGTCGCAAAGTAGTTTCCGTCAAGTTCAAGGAGTTGACTACGATGAGACTTTCTCACCCGTAGCGATGCTAAAGTCTGTTGGAATTATGTTAGCAGTTGCTGCATTTTTCGATTATGAAATCTGGCAGATGGATGTCAAAACAGAGTTTCCTTAACGGTTTCCGTGAGGAAAGGTTGTATGTGATACAACCAGAGGGTTTTGTCAGTCCTAAGGATGCTAAAATGTATGCAAGCTCCAGCGATCCTTCTATGGACTGGAGCAAGCATCTCGGAGTTGGAATATACGCTTTGATGAGGTGATCAAAGTTTTTGGGTCTATACAAAGTTTATGAGAAACTTGTATTTACAATAAAGTGAGTGGGAGCACTATAGAATTTCTGATAAGTATATGTGGATGACATATTGTTGATCAGAAATGATGTAGAATTTCTGGAAAGCATAAAGGGTTGTTTGAAAAGGAGTTTTTCAAAGGAAAACCTGGAAAGAAGCTACTTAAATATTGGGCATCAGGATCTATATAGATAGATCAAGATGTCTGATAAAACTTTCAATGAGTACATACCTTGACAAGATTTTGAAAGAGTTCAAAATGGATCAGTCAAAGAAAGAGTTCTTGCCTGATTTGTAAGGTGTGGAGTTGAGTGAGACTCAAAGCTCGACCACGGCAGAAGAAAGAGAAAGGACGAAGGTCGTCCCCTATGCCTTATCCATAGGCTCTGTATAGTATGCCATGCTGTGTACCGCACCTAGTGTGTGCCTTGCCATGAGTCTGTCAAGGGGTACAAGAGTGGTCCAGGAGTGGATCACTAGACAGCGGTCAAAATTATCCTTAGTAACTAGAGGACTAAGGAAATGTTTCTCGATTATGGAGGTGATAAAGAGTTCGTCGTAAAGGGTTACGTCGATGCAAGCTTTGACACCAATCCGGATGACTCTGAGTAGCAATCTGGATACGTATAGTGGAGCAGCCATTTGGAATAGCTCCAAGTGGAGCGTGGTAGCATCTGCAGTATGACATATAGATTTGCAAAGAACACACGGATCTGAATGTTGCAGACCGTTGACTAAAGACCTCTCTCACATGAAAAGCATGATCGAACCCCAGAACTCATTGGGTGTTAGATTCATAACAATGTAAATCACATGGCGATGTGAACTAGATTATTGACTCTAGTGCAAGTGGGAGACTGTTGGAAATATGCCCTAGAGGCAATAATAAATTGGTTATTATTATATTTCCTTGTTCATGATAATCGTTTATTATCCATGCTATAATTGTATTGATTGGAAACTCAAATACATGTGTGGGTACATAGACAACACTGTGTCCCTAGTAGGCCTCTAGTAAACTAGCTTGTTGATCAAAGACGGTCAAGGTTTCCTGGCCATAGACATGAGATGTCATTTGATAACGGGATCACATCATTAGGAGAATGATGTGATGGATAAGACCCAAACTATGAATGTAGCATATGATCGTGTCAGTTTATTGCTATAGTTTTCTGCATGTCAAGTATCTGTTCCTATGACCATGAGATCATGTAACTCACTGACACCAGAGGAATACCTTGTGTGTATCAAACGTCACAACGTAACTGGGTGACTATAAAGATGCTCTACAGGTATCTCCGAGGGTGTCTGTTGAGTTGGCATGGATCAAGACTGGGATTTGTCACTCCGTATGACGAAGAGGTATCTCTGGGCCCACTCGGTAACATAGCATCACAAGAAGCTTGCAAGCAATGTGACTAAGGAGTTAGTCACGGGATCCTGTATTACAGAACGAGTAAAGAGACTTGCCCGTAACGAGATTGAACTAGGTATAGAGATACCGACGATCGAATCTCGGGCGAGTAACATACCGAAGAACAAAGGGAACAGATTAACTGAATCCTTGACATAGAGGTTCAATCGATAAAGATCTTCGTAGAATATGTAGCAGCCAATATGGGCATCCAGGTCCCGCTATTGGTTATTGACCGTAGAGGTGTCTCGGTCATGTCTACATAGTTCTCGAACCCGTAGGGTCTGCACACTTAACGTTCAGTGACGTTTTGGTATTATTGAGTTATGTATGTTGGTGACCGAAGATTGTTCGGAGTCCCGGATGAGATCTCGGACGTCATGAGGAGTTCCGGAATGGCCCGGAGGTAAAGATTTATATATGGGAAGTCATATTTTGGCGACCGGAAAAGTTTCGGGTTTTTCCGGTATTGTACCAGGAAGCTTCTAGAAGGTTCCGGAAACTTCCGAAGGAGTCCGGAAGTACACCAAGGGTTCCACCACGTCCGAAGGGTTTGCATGGGCTGAGGGGAGGCACCCTGGCCTTATTGGGCCAGGCGCAGAAGTCCCTCAAGGCCCATGTGGCTTGGGAGAGGTGGAAAGTCCACCTGTTTATGGAAAGGGAGGGAATTGGACTAGGAGTCCAACTCCTCCCCCTTGGCTGCGCCCTAGGGCTTGGAAGGGCTGATCTCCATGCCCCTCCACCTATATATAGAGGGGAGGGTGCGCCCCAAGAGCACACACGAAGCCCTTGGCGCCCCTCTCTCTCTCGAGATCGTTTTCTCCTCCGTTCACGGTTTCGGTAGCGCTAGGCGTAGCCCTGCCGGGATAGCACCACCACCACCGCCACCATGCCGTCGTGTTGCCGGAGAACTCATATACCTCTCCACTCTCCCTTGCTAGATCAAGGAGGCGGAGATCGCCATTGAGCTGTACGTGTGCTGAACGCGGAGGTGCCGTCCGTTCGGCGCTAGATCGTGATTGGATCGCGGGACGGCTTGCGATTTGGATCGCGAAGACGTTCGACTACATCAATCGCGTTTCTTAACGCTTCCACTTAGCGATCTACAAGGGTATGTAGATTCACTCTCCCTCTCATAGATGCTCATCACCATGGATAGATCTTGCGTGTTGCGTAGGAAATTTTTTGTTTCCCATGCAACGTTCCCCAATAGCCCTGCACTCATTGGAGTAGTGTCCAGGCCTTCCACAATTATAGCAATTCCGATCATGACTAGATGAACGCTTCTCTTCATATCCTGAATTGGAGCTTCTCTCTTTGCCTCTACTCTTGTAGAACTTGTTGAATTTCTTGACCATGAGGCTTATCTCTTCATTGGTTACAAGGTTATCACTTGATGTAGCGGGAGTGTCGTTTGTAGCTTTGTAAGCACCGCTTGACTTGGTGTGAAGTTCTTCCTTGTCCTTGAGTGACATCTCATGAGCAACAATCCTTCCAATGACTTCCATAGGCTTGAGATCTTTGTAGTTTGGCATCATTTGGATCAATGTGCACACGGTGTCAGACTTTCCATCCAAGGCTCTAAGGATCTTCTTAATGATGAATTTGTCGGTCATTTCTTTGCTTCCTAAGCCAGTAATCTCATTGGTGATGAGAGCAAGCCTAGAGTACATTTCCGCAACCCCTTCACCATCCTTCATCTTGAACTTGTCAAGTTGACTTTGAAGCACATCCAACTTAGATTCCCTGACGGATTCGGTACCTTTGTGCATATCAACCAAAGTATCCCAAATTTCCTTTGCATTCTCAAGACGGCTGATTTTGTTGAATTCTTCGGGGCATAGGCAGTTGAATAGAATGTCACATGCTTGAGGTGCTTCAATTCTTCCGCGGTCACTTCACGATTCGGTTCCTTTCCATCACCAAAGAATTCACCTTGAGAACCAACACGAACAACATCCCATATGGCGGGGTTATGACCAAGAATATGCATTTTCATCTTATGCTTCCAACTAGCAAAGTTTGTACCATCGAACTATGGACCTCTACGGTGATAGTTTCCCTCACTAGACGCCATACTCTCCTAGGTTGTGAAACCAATGCAATGGAGACCAAAGCTCTGATACCACTTGTACGATCCAAAGTATGTCTATAGGGGGGGTGATTAGACTACTTGACCAAATAAAAATCTACCCTCTTCCCAGTTTTAGTTGTGGGCAGATTTTAGCAATTTGCACAAGTCAAGTTCACCCTACACATGCATGTCTACGAGTATTGCAGCGGAAAGTAAGGACAATCATATGTAAAAGGATAAGGGTAGGAAGATCAAACGCAATTTGAAGACACGAAGATTTTTCCCGTGGTTCCGATAGGTGGTGCTATCATACGTCCACGTTTATGGAGTCTTCAACCCACGGAGGGTAGCGGTCGCGAGAGTCCACGGAGGGCTCCACCCAAAAGGGTCCACGAAGTAGCAACCTTGACTATTCCATAACGGCTTCCGTCCATGAAGGACTAGCCTCACTATGGGTAGATCTTCACGAAGTAGGCGACCTTGCCCGTACAAACTTCTTGGTTCAACTCCACAACACGAAGTAGGAGGCTCCCAAGCGACACCTAACCAATCTAGGAGGCACCACCGTCCAAAAGGTAATAGGCTCGATAGTAATGATGAACTCCTTGCTCTTGTGTCTCAAATGATAGTCTCCTCAACACTCAATCACTCTCTCATAGATTTGGCTTGGGTAGAAGAGATTGATTGGATGGAAAGCAAAACTTGGGGAGGCTAGAAATCAAGATCCATATGGTTGGAGTGGATGATCTTGACCTCAACACAAGAATAGGTGGTTCTCTCTCAGAAAATTGGATATGGCAAGTGGGTGCATGTTCTAAGTGCTTCTCTTACGAGTGGGATGTGGTGGAGGGGTATATATAGGCATCTCCAAAAATCCAACCGTTACAACATTATTACCCAACTCGATGAAACTGAAGTGAAACTCGGTGGCACCGATTTGTTCAAAATGTGGCAACTTTAGGCTTTTCGGTGAGACCGATATAGAATACTCGGTGGTACTAATATGGGTGACCTAGGCAGTTACCAAAACTCGGTGAGACCGATTTCTGAAACTCGGTGGGATCAAAGTGGAGAAATGGGTTAACAGAGAGTTGGCCCAACTTCTCGGTGAGACCGATTTGCAAAACTCGATGGGACCGAATTGAGAAAATGGCTAACGAGGAAGTTGGTCACTGGTTTCGGTGGCACCGAAAGGGAATGTTGGTAGTACGGAGTAGTGGGTCTTGGCTAGGGTTTTTGTCTGGGTCGGTGTAGCCGATGTGGAAAGTTGGTGACACCGATTTTGAGTGTTAGGCTCTATGACAGAATATTTGTGGGAGAGCTTGTGGGCGTTCTTGGTGACTAACATTTGATCACCTGAGCATTTCATTCACCATCATTACCTCACCCCCTTTTGATTGTATTGGCTTTCCTATGGACTCAAAGTGATTTCTCACAAAGTAAAATGTAGAGTCTTCATGTTTGTAGCTTGGCCAATCCTATTCCTTGCATCTTGGGGTCTCCTCACAATCCTTTGCCAATCAAACATTGAACTTTTTCCTGAAATATACTTAGTGGAAACATTAGTCCAATGAAATATATGTTGTTATTAATTACCAAAACCACCTAGGGAGAAGTTGTGCTTTCAACACGGGGTGGTGCCAAGCCAACAGGGCGCGCCCAGGGGGGTGGTCATGCCCTGATGGCCTGGGACCACCTCCCGATGCCTCTTGACCTAACTCCGCCTCTATAAATTCTCATAAATCGGGAAAACACTTGAGAGCCAGGCAAAATACCTTTTCCGCCGCCGCAAGTCTCTGTTCCTCCATGTGCCCATCTGGAGCCCTGTTGCTGTGCCCTGCCGGGGGGGATCGATCACGGAGGGCCTCTACATCAACCTTGCTACTCCCATGGTGATGTGTGAGTAGTTCACCACAGACGTACGGGTCCATAGCTAGTACCTAGATGGCTCTCTCCCCCTCACTATGGTTTTCAATACAAATTTCGCCACACTTCCTGCGGTGATCTATTCGATTTAATCTTCTTTGCGGTGTGTTTGTTGGGATTCGATGAATTGTGGGTTTATGATCAGATTATTCATGAAAATATATTGAGTCTTTGCTGAATTCTTATATGCATGATTGTTATAGCTTCGTATTTCTCTCCGATCTATCGGTTTGGTTTGGCTAACTAGATTGATTTATCTTCAGTGGGAGTGGTGCGTTGTGATGGGTTTGATCTTGCGGTGCTCTATCCTCGTGATAGAAGGGCTTAAGACACGTATTGTATTACTGCCATTAAGGGGAAACGATGGGGTTTATTCATATTGATTGGATTTACTTTGTCTACATCATGTCATCTTGCTCCAAGCATTACTCTATTTTTACTTAATACTCTAGATGCATGCTGGATTGCGGTCGATGGGTGGATTAATAGTAGTAGATGTAGGCAGGAGTCGGTCTACTTTCTTATGGACATGATGCCTATATACATGATCATTGCCGTGAATAAATATTTCATAACTATGCACTTTTCTATCAATTGCACAACAGTAATTTGTCTACCCACTGTATGCTTTCTTCGAGAGAGAAGCCTCTAGCGAAAACTATGGCCCCTGGGTCTTCACACATATTATTACTAAAACCCCAAAAATAGTGTTGCCATCATTTACTGTTATTTTATTTTCTATTTATATTTATCCAACTATCAGTATTTGATCCTTGCAAGTAACGAGTTCAAGGTGCTTGACAACCCTCTTGTCCACATTGGGTGCAAGTGTTTGATTAGATGTGTGTAGGTGCTGGCGACGGGAGTTTGCATGATTCTCCTATTGGTTCGAAAACCTTGGTTCTCACTGAGGGAAATACTTATCTCTACTATGATGCATCTCCTCTCCTCTTCGATGAAAATCCCAAGGCAATTTACAAGTAGCACACCATTGCTACCATTGTTACTTGTTACTTGTTATGAATTAGCTTGCTATAAAACTATCTATCATCGCTACTTTCAGTGCTTGCAGAAACTTCCGTACTACAAGCCGCTTGTCAGTTCCTTCTGCTCCTCGTTGGGTTTGACACTCTTACTTATCGAAAGGACTACGATTGATCCCCTATACTTGTAGGTCATCAAGACTCTTTTCTGGCGCTGTTGCCGGGGAATGAAGCGCCTTTGGTAAGTGGAATTTGGTAAGGAAACACTTTTGTTACGTGCTGAAATTTATTGTCACTTGTTACTATGGAATATAATCCTTTGAGGGGCTTGTTCGGGGTATCTTTGCCTCATCTGGAAGTGGCAAGAGCCTCTACTCAACCTATTGAACCTACTGAAAATATTTACTATAAAATTCCTTAATCTGTGCGCTCGAAGTATGATCTTAATCTGTGCACTCGAAGTCACCCATCGAGATGTGCTTGTTATGAACCGAAGTGGGGGATGTGTCCAAATTATGTCTTGACCGGCACACGTCCTACATCAAGAATCAGTTGTCCAACCGAAGGCCCTATCAGTCTCGCAGGGTTGCCTCAATAATTAATATTGCAATAATCAATCAAGAGCTTTGGGCGTTTAATGACTACACCTCTTGAATCCCGAGAGACAGGATTCGTGTTACCTTCCTAAACATTTCCGTCACTGGTGTTCAGAATAATACTTCATGGTCTCCCTGTCCTTGGCCTTTCCATGGCTTGCTCTCTAGGATCCTGGATACCTGCAGAGATGAAGAATGCGGACGAGACAAGAGACATCTATGGAACAATTTTATTTCACACATACGAGACATTAATTCAAAGCCCTTACATTTATCCCCACTACAAATACAGAGGGTTGCAAGGCTCTTGCCTCAACCCATACCTTACCGAATCACACATGGAGAACAGATCACACGAAGAACACATCATAGAACTCGTCATGAAGGTAGATTGATTGATAATATCTCTTACAATGGATGTCGTGTGTGATATGATTACAAGTATGATCTAGTGGATGAAGAACTATTGTGGCGATGGTGGCTATGGACATGGAAATGGCGGCGGCTAGGGTTAACGGAGATGGATGAGGATGACTCTGTTCCGGTTCTCTCGCGGATATTCTGTTGACATTTTGCCCTGGGCCCCTTTATAAAATTTGTTCGGGTGGATGAGAGGCCTCAGTTTCCACGTCATACAACCGCTCATCCGAGTGGTCACGGTCGCATGAAATGCCATGTTTGGTGTTGTTTCTTCTGGTGCGCCTCCTCCTGATTTCTTCTATATCCTCCTTTAGTCCTTTCCATGTTCCGACTTGATATCGTCCATATTTAGCCCATTTCCTGTAGAAACACAATAAAGAAGGGATTTGTGGAATCCTATGTATTCATTAGACATTAGTGGCAATATCAAAGCGAATATCTCAGTTTCAATGAAATATCTCGGTTTAAACAAATGGTAGAGGAGTGTAAAAATATCACTCATCGCCCGTTGAGACATTCACCGTAGGCATAGTCTTACTCTTCAGTGACTTGGAGTTCGTAGCTGACTCATGCGGGGAGATAATTCCATGCAGCATGGTTCCCTGTCGGGCACAGGAGCAAGGAGCAGTCTTCTGCAACCCACCCGCCTCTGACTTGAACATCAACGTAGAATCGATTTATGACGTCCTCTAGGAGCATGATGAACCCAAGGATGAGGCAGAGCAGGACAAGCACCGTCCAGATGCTTGGACGATAATGTGACATAACCACATATTCAAACATGGCATGCGAACATGATACGTCTCCAACGTATCGATAATTTATGAAGTATTCATGTCATATTTACATATGTTTTTACTATGATTTTATGATTTATTGGGACTAACCTATTAATAGTTGCAAAATTGCACAAGTTCTTGTTTCACACTTTGATGTGTAGGAATTAATTGGAAATTGGCGAAAAAACGCAATAGGAGCCTTGTTGGGGTATGACTCTGACTTTCTTGAAATCTGTCCACAAACAATTTTTAGAGATCGTCAGTTTGACCCCCAAAGACGGCGTCAAATGGAAAAAGCTAAAACTAGGAAAGTGTGGGGAATTTTATGGCATTGATTCTGGACTCCAAATTCGTCCAAAACGGAGTTCGGATGCGATCTATAGACCCGTTTTACCGGAGAAAAATATCTAATTACGGGATTACGAGAATTGATGACGTGATTTAGTCCAACTCTTACCATATTTGATGTATTTGGCCAATCCACGACTTTGCAGACTCATGAGGCTGTGAGGAGTCCCTAGGAAGGTTCTAGAGGTGCCCAAGAGCCATTGGATCAAGGGTCCATCCATCGGAGGGCCATAGAGCACCGTAGAGGCACATATAAGGAGAGAAAAAAAACCCTAATTTCGGGAGAGCCACCAAAAGCTACGAATTTGCCTCTCCCTTGGCAGCCGCCAAGAAGGGGAGAGGCTCCTCCATTCCAGCACCAAGACCAAGGAAGAAGGGGGGGGGGGCAAGGGGCCGCCGCCCGTCGCCGGCGCCGTGGCCGCCATCGCCTCCATCTCTTTGGGGCTGCACCTCTCCATCAACAACTCTCTCTTTCTCACCATGATAATGTGTGAGTAATCCACCTTGGAGCTGAGGGTTTGTACCGGTAGCTATGTGTTTAATCTCTCTCTCTCTCTCTCTCTCTCTCTCTCTCGTGTTCTTGAGATGGCACGATCTTGATGTATCACACGCTTTGTTAATATACTTGGATTGTTTTCCCCTCTCAATCTTGTTCTGATGAATTGAGTTTTCCCTTTGAGATTTTGTTATTATAGGATTGAATACTGATACGTCTCCAACGTATCTATAATTTTTGCTTGTTCCATGCTGTTATATTATCATTCTTGGATGTTTTACAATCATTTTATTACAACTTTATATCATTTTTTGGGACTAACCTATTGACATAGTGCCAAAGTGCCAGTTGCTGTTTTTGCTTGTTTTTTACTTCGTAGGAAATCAGTACCAAACAGAGATGAAACACTGTGGGGATTTTTGTGGATTTTTTACGGAACAGAAGAGTCAAGATGGGCCAAAGAACACCAGGAGAGGAGGCCCAGGGTGGCCAGCACCCACATGGGCGCGCCAGAGGCCCCCCGACGCGCCCTGGGGGGTGCTGGGCCACTCCGGCGCCCCCTCAACCGACTATCGTGCCTATAAATTCCCTGGAAATCCAAAAACCCTAGAAGAGTCGACAAAACACAATTCCAGCCGCCGCAAGTTCCAGAACCGCGAGATCCAATCTAAACACCATCACGGAGGGGTTCATCTTCCTCATAGGTGCCTCTCCGATGATGCGTGAGTAGTCCACCATAGACCTACGGGTCCGTAGGCAGTAGCTACATGGATTCTTCTCTCTCTCTTATGATTCTCAATACAATGGTCTCTTGGAGATCTATTTGATGTAAACTTTTGCGGTGTGTTTGTTGGGATCCGATGAATTTTGAGTTCATGATCAGTTTCTATCCATGAATATTATTTGAGTCTTCTTTGATCTCTTATATGCATGATTACTTATAGCCTCGTATTTCTTCTTTGAATCTTTGGTTTAGTTAGGCCAACTAGATCGATTTTTCTTGCCATGGGAAGAGGTGCTTTGTGATGGGTTCGATCTTGCGGTGTTCTTTCCCAGTGACAGAAGGGGCAGCAAGACACGCATGTATCGTTGCTATTAAGGATAACAAGATGGGGTCTATTCCTACATGAATAGATCTTGTCTACATCATGTCATCGTTCTTATTGCATTACTCTGTTTTTCCATGAACTTAATACACTAGATTCATGCTGGATAGCGGTCGATGTGTGGAGTAATAGAGGTAGATGCAGGCAGGAGTCGGTCTATCTATCTTGGACGTGATGCCTATATAATGATCATCGCCTTGGATATCGTCATGACTATTCGATTTTCTATCAATTGCCCAACAGTAATTTGTTCACCCACCGTGCGCTATACTCATGAGAGAGGCCACTAGTGAACCCTACGGCCCCCGGGTCTACTTTTCCTATCATATTGCTTTCCGATCTATGTTTTTTGCAATCTTTGTTTTCAGATCTACAAAACCAAAAACCCCAAAATACCTTGCTGCATATTTACTCTTTTTATTTGTGTTCTTGAGAGATCTATCTCTCTTATCTATCACTACCTAATCTATCTTTTTACCGTAGAGAGATTGACAACCTCTCTTTCGCGTCGGGTTGCAAGTATTTGTTGTTTGTCTGCAGGTGATGCTTATTGGGTGGTGGTGATCCTCCCACTGGTTCGATAACCTTGGTTTAATAACTGAGGGAAATACTTACCGTTGCTGTGCTGCATCATCCCTTCCTCTTTGGGGAAATACCGACGCAGTCCAAGCCACGTCAAATACTTTTATGGATTTGAGAGCACTTGATGTATGTCTTGCATGCGGATACCCGTAGTGACATTGGGGTATTCAAGTGATTCACTTGATATATGTTATGGCGTCAACTTGCGGATTCTGGTGACCTTGGGGATCTATGCATAGGGGTTGATTGCACGTTTTCATGCCTTGTTCTCCAATAGAAATCTTGGGGCACCCTTTGAGGTTCTTTGTGTTGGATTGAGTATTATGAATCTGAAATTGTTTGATGCGTATCGTATAATTAACTCATGGATACTTGTGGTGACATTGGAGTATCTAGGTGACATTAGAGTTGGTTGATGCGTATCATATGGTGTTATTCTAGTACGAACTCTTAGATAGGTCGATCGGAAAGGATAGCTTGGTGTTATTTTAGTACGAACTCTTGGATAGATCGATCGGAAAGGATAACTTTAAGGTGGTTTCGTACCCTACAAACAATTTCTTCTTATGTTCTCCGCTAGATAAGAACTTTGGAGTGATTCTTCGTTGTACATTGAGGGATGGTTATGTGATCCAATTATATTAGCATATTTAAGAGATTGCACTAGCGAAAGTACCCTAGGCCTTGTTTTCAAGCATTGCAATACCGTTTGTGCACACTTTTGTTACTTGCTACCTTGCTGTTTTTATATTTTCAGATTACAAAAACCTATATCTACCATTCATATTGCACTTGTATCACCATCTCTTCACCGAACTAGTGCACCTATATAATTTGCCATTGTATTGGGTGTGTTGGGGACACAAGAGATTTCTTGTATTTGATTGCAGGGTTGTTTGAGAGAGACCATCTTCATCCTACAGCTCCCACGGATTGATAAACCTTAGGTCATCCACTTGAGGGAAAATTGCTACTGTCCTACAAAACTCTGCGCTTGGAGGCCCAACAAAGTCTACAAGAATAAAGTTGCGTAGTAGACATTAAGCTCTTTTCTGGCGTCGTTGCCGGGGAGGTGAGTGCTTGAAGGTATATCTTTAGATCTTGCAATTAAATCTTGTAGTTTCTTGTTTTTCACTAGTTTGGTTTTTTTAAAGAAAACTACAAAAAATGGAGTTTAGGTTGCATCATTTGTATCGTCTTTACAATGTCTTTCGTGAAAATAAGGATTCCGAAAATTGTGCTCAATTGGTAGAGGAAGAAATTATGAAAATACTTAATGAGAATTCCTTGAATGATGAGCATGATTGCAATGTTACTAGTATGAATTATCTGAATATCCATGATACTAATGATATGCAAAGCCACAAGCTTGGGGATGTTATATTTGATGAAGATGATATTTTTTGTCCCCCAAGTTTTGATGAGCAAACTTATTATGATGATGACATGCCTCCTATCTATGATGATTATTGTGATGACATGTATGCTATAAAGAGTAACGACAACCATGAAACTTGTTATCATGATTTAAAATTGAATGTGGTTATGTCAATCAAGTGTCCCGTGATAGTTATTTTGTTGAGTTTGCTCCCACTACAATGGATGAAAAGGAATTTGCTTATGTGGAGAGTAATAAATTTTCTATGCTTGTAGATCATGAAAAGGATGCTTTATATGATAGTTATATTGTTGAATTTATTCATGATGCTACTGAAAACTATTATGAGAGAGGAACATATGCTTTTACATATTGTAATAATATAAAGTTTCTTCTCTATGTGTTCGAAATTTTGAAGTTATGCTTCTTTTGCCTTCCTATGCTAGTTCAATCTTGCTCCCATTAGTTGTTTGCTCACAAAATACCTATGCATAGGAAGTGGGTTAGACTTAAATGTGCTTGGCATGAGATTCATGATGCTCTCTTGCATGTTTCAATTACTATTCCTACGTGAGCATCATTGAAATCATCATGCCTAGTTAAAATGCTTTAAAGAAAAGCGCTTGTTGGGAGATAACCAACACTTTTCCTTTCTGTTTTTGTGTGTTCACATGATTAAGCTACTGTAGTAATCATGTTTTGTGTCTTTTATTTCAATAAAGTGCCAAGTAAAGCCTTTGGGATGACTCACAAGATGAGTAGAATTGATGTTGAACCAAAACAGAAACTTTTGACTCCAGTACAGGAATTTTCATTTTTTACTGGAGCGTGATAATGATCTTAAATTTTTACACAGTGTTTATATACAAATTCTTAAGGTTGTCCTAATTTTTCAGAAATTTTAGAGATAGGGAAAAATGGTTACACTACAGATCTTCACAGACTGTTCTGTTTTTGACAGATTCTGTTTTGCATGCATAGTTTGCTTGTTTTAGTGTTCCCATAACTTATATTCAGTGATATAAATTATGTGAATGGTATAATACAATAAGTATTATGTGAGAACAATTATGAATCTTGTATTGACAGTACCTAAGTGAATGATCTTTATTTATTATACTAACCCATCTCACGAAGTTCCGTTAAGTCTTGTGTGATTGAAGTTTTCAAGTTTTGGGTGAGACACCGATATGAGCAGAATAAGGAGTGACAAGAACCTAAGCTTGGGGATGCCCAAGGCATCCCCAAGGTAATATCCAAGGAATACTCAAGCGCCTAAGCTTGGGGATGCTACGGAAGGCATCCCCTCTTTCGTCTCCAACATTATCGGTAACCTTACTTAGAGCTATATTTTTATTCGTCACATAATATGTGCTTTGCTTCGAGCATCATTTTATTTTTTTGTTCTCTGTTAGATGTTATTTATAATCTTGTTTTTCAATAAATAGTTCCAACAATTGCCTTTAGGATGCTTGAATTGCATGTTTGATGTGTGCTGTGTAAAAACAGAAACTTTTGCTGTAGTGTTTGAATTTTCATATTTTACTGGAACGTGGAAAATTTCTGAATTTTTTATACAGTGTTGTCATATAAATTATTTATCACGTCCTAAATTTTCATAATTTTTTGAGTTACATAAGTACATTGTTTTGATAAATTGATACAGACTGTTCTGTTTGGACGGATTGCTGTCATAGTTTTGTTATCTACTTATCCTATATTTTCCATAGCCTATATTGGTAGATATAAATTATGGAAAAGATAGTAAACAGTAGATGATGTTTGTAAATTATTGTGCAACTTGTGTTGGTAGTATATGAAGTGTTGATTTATTCTTATGTGTACTAACCTATCTCACGAGTTGTTTTCGAGTTTTGTGTGGATGGAGTTTTTGAGAATAGGTGAAACCGGGATATGAGAGGATTGAACGAGATACAAAAGCTCAAGCTTGGGGATGCCCAATGCACCCCAAGTAAATATTTCAAGAAGTCTCAAGTATCTAAGCTTGGGGATGCTACGCATCCCACCTCTCTTCGTCAACTATCGGTTAGCCTATGTTGAGCCTAAATTTTTATTCGTTCACATGATGCGTGCTATTCTTGGAGTTCTATTTTTGTTTAGTTTGCTGTTTGAATAAAATACTCAGATCTGAAAATCTTTATTGAGAGAGTGAGTCCTCACATAGCTACTTAATTGTTTGACTACTCATTGATCTTCACTTATATCTTTTGAAGAGTAGTTTGATGTTTACTCTTGAGCTTCACTTATATCCTATGAGTAAATTGTGAATCAAAGAAATATCATAAATATGAAATTATCAATGTGCTTTATGCTTAGTAGTAACTTCACATATGGTTTAGAAAGTAAAATCTATTGAAGTCTGACAATCACAATATTGGTCATACAAGCAATTCGTGAATGATTAGTATAAGGAAGAGAACTTTCACATATAAATTTATTATCTTGGATATCTTCTATGATTGTGAATACCCATTAATTATTTTCAAACTTGAGCAAATTAGTTGAAGTTGGACAAGGAAGACAACGTAATGAGTTATGGTTGTGTATATTTGCATAGAAGTTATATTGTTGAGGATCCTCCAACATGTGGTGCTTGTTTAGAACATTTTGCTAGCCAACACTTCGTACTAAGTAGAGATACTACTTGTGCATCCAAATCCTTGAGCCAAGTTTCTTCCATAAGAGTCCACCATACCTACCTATATATGGTATTTCACTGCCATCCAAGTAAATTTGCATGTGCCACCTCTAAACATTCAAATAAACATCTGTTTTGTGTGCCTGGACCGCTCATGGAGCGACGGGGGGCGGTCAGTATCTTAAATGTTAAGCGGGTTATTCTCATGATGAGTGTTTATTCACTCGTCGTTGCACGAGAGGGACGGTAATAGGGATTCCCAGTCCCGAAATAAAAAAAATGCAAATAATTAAACAAAACTCCCCCAAGAATGTTGTTGGTATGGACGGTACCCGTGGATTCGGCTAGCCGGGAGTGTGTTTGTTGGTGGAGGGGGAGTAAACCTTTACTTTTACCGCTTGGGAACCGCCGCTAATGTGTTTAACATGGAAGATATTGATAATTCTTGGTCGTAACGTTGACAGGAAGGGTGCACCTCCCAAAAGTATATTGATCTCTGATTTAAGCTTTGAGCTCTGGCACCTTTGCAAATCCCTGGTTCCCTCTGAGAAGGGACAATCTATTTACTTTCATGTTATTTACTATTCATGTTGAGTCAACCTCTTATTCCAACCTCAGTCTATTAGTTGGCAAGCATCATGTGGTGGAGACAGATCCAAACATATATATCCAGTCAAATATATTTGATCATGACTTATTATTGTTGACAATTATCTCTATGATAAATGAGTTGGGAGGCGAAACATTAAGCCCCTATCTTTCTCTGTGTTCGATGGATGCCATTTGTTCTAAAAATATGCTTTGAGTACTAGCAATCATAGAAGACTATACGATGATTGAGTATGTGGGGCTCTTACTTAGACTTTGTTGAGAATAAGTTGAATTGGAATTGTTTGGTGACTAAGAACATAGGTTGCTAAGTTTCAAAAGAATTCATTGCTTGAACCATAACATTTAAATTGGTTGCTACTCTATCATGATGATTTTTATGAGAAAAAGTTGCTGGTTATGATGCTAGAAAATTGATTGAAATTATCAGTGATCAAACTTATATATTATGCTAGCATTCACACTTCATAAATTAGTTCTTTTATCATTTACCTACTCGAGGACGAGTAGGAATTAAGCCTGGGGATGCTGATACGTCTTCAACGTATTGATAATTTATGAAGTATTCATGTCATATTTGCATATGTTTTTACTATGGTTTTATGATTTATTGGGACTAACCTATTAATAGTTGCAAAATTGCACAAGTTCTTGTTTCACACTTTGATGTGTAGGAATTAATTGGAAATTGGCAAAAAAACGCAAAAGGAGCCTTGTTGGGGGGAGGACTCTGACTTTCCTGAAATCTGTCCACAAACATTTTTTAGAGATCGTCAGTTTGACCCCCGAAGACGATGTCAAATGGAAAAAGCTAAAACCAGGAAAGTGTGGGGAATTTTATGGCATTGATTCTGGACTCCAAATACATCCAAAACGGAGTTCAGATGCAATCTGTAGACCCGTTTTACTGGAGAAAAATATTTGATCACGGGATTACGAGAATTGATGACGTGATTGAGTCCGACTCTTACCATATCTGATGTATTCAGCCAAGCCACGACTTTGAGGACTCATGAGGGCTGTCAGGAGTCCCTAGGATGGTTCTAGAGGTGCCCAAGAGACATTGGATCAAGGGTCCATCCATCGGAGGGCCATAGAGCACCACAGAGGCACATATAAGGAGAGAAAAAAATCCTAATTTCGGGAGAGCCACCAAAAGCCACGAATTTGCCTATCCCTTGGCTGCCGCCAAGAAGGGGAGAGGCTCCTCCATTGCAGCACCAATACCAAGGAAGAAGGGGGCAAGGGGCCGCCGCCCGTCGCCACCGCCGCCGCCCGTCATCGTCGCCGTGGTCGCCATCGCCTCCATCTCTTTGGGGCTGCACCTCTCCATCAACAACTCTCTCTTTCTCACCATGATAATGTGTGAGTAATCCATCTTGGGGCTGATGATTTGTACCAGTAGCTATGTGTTTAATCTCTCTTTCTCTCTCTCGTGTTCTTGAGATGGCACGATCTTGATGTATCACATGCTTTGTTAATATAGTTGGATCATATGATGTTTTCCCCTCTCTATCTTGTTGTGATGAATTGAGTTTTTCCTTTGAGATTTTGTTATTATTAGATTGAATACTTTTATGGATTTGAGAGCACATGATGTATATCTTGCATGCGGATACCCGTAGATACATTGGGGTATTCAAGTGATTCACTTGATATATGTTATGGCGTGAACTTGCGGATTTCGGTGACCTGGGGGATCTATGCATAGGGATTGATTGCACGTTTTCATGCCTTGTTCTCCGATAGAAATCTTGGGGCACTCTTTAAGGTTCTTTGTGTTGGATTGAGTATTATGAATCTGAAATTGTTTGATGCGTATCGTATAATTAACTCATGGATACTTGTGGTGACATTGGAGTATCTAGGTGACATTAGAGTTGGTTGATGCGTATCGTATGGTGTTATTCTAATACGAACTCTTAGATAGATCAATCGGAAAGGATAACTTGGTGTTATTTTAGTACGAACTCTTGGATAGATCGATCGGAAAGGATAACTTTAAGGTGGTTTCGTACCCTACAAACAATTTCTTCTTATGTTCTCCGCTAGATAAGAACTTTGGAGTGATTCTTCGTTGCACATTGAGGGATGGTTATGTGATCCAATTATGTTGGCATTGTTGAGAGATTGCACTAGCAAAAGTACGGACTCTAGGCCTTGTTTTCAAGCATTGCAATACCGTTTGTGCTCACTTTTGTTACTTGCTACCTTACTGTTTTTATATTTTCAGATTACAAAAACCTATATCTACCATCCATATTGCACTTGTATCACCATCTCTTCGCCGAACTAGTGCACCTATACAATTTGCCATTGTATTGGGTGTGTTGGGGACACAAGAGATTTCTTGTATTTGATTGCAGGGTTATTTGAGAGAGACCATCTTCATCCTACGCCTCCCACGGATTGATAAACCTTAGGTCATCCACTTGAGGGAAAATATCTACTGTCCTACAAAACTCTGCGCTTGGAGGCCCAACAAAGTCTACAAGAATAAAGTTGCATAGTAGACATTAGAAGGCTTGCTCTGACATGTACTTCGACATCCACGCCAACGATGAGATGGCTAGCGAGCCAACCAATGAGATAGTGGAGGATGGGGTGACTTCCAGTTTCCCCCATGCTATACCGATCCCGGTTCCTCCCTAGAAACCGACATGCTGCATGATCAACAACGTCACCAACTCTAGCGAGGCAGAAGAGGCACATGCTCCTATCGATCTCGACAATGATACTCTTATTGTCCTCACCATGTCGATGACAGGCGTGGATGATGCCAGTAACAATACTACGATAGAAGGAAAGTTGAATAAGATTGATGATATATCTAGAAGCATTGATAGAATTTCTCATGATGTTGAAAATCTCAAGTTGAAAGCTTTTGTGCCTAAGATTGATGAATCAATTAAAGCTTTATATGTCTCTATGGATGAAAGTTAGAAAAGAACCGCTATGCTTAGAGCTAAAAGAGAAATCTTAGAAAAATCGTTTTCTAGTGATTGCCTTTATAAAAATGATGAAGATCTTAAAGTGATTGGTGTTTCTTCTATTGATTCCTTGTTTAGTAATATTAAGATTGATGATAAAGGGACTGAAGTAGAGTCAACTTTAGCTAGAAGGCGTCCCAACAATTTGGAGGGTGAAAATCTTGATGAAAATTTTGATAAAAGTGGGTTTGAAGAGGTCAAAACTTTAACTAGTGATGCCCCACTATTTTGAATTGAAAAGACTTTAATTATGATAGTTGCTCTTTGATTGAATGTATTTCTTTGCTGCAATCCATGTTGAATTCACCCCATGCTTATGAGCAAAATAAAGCTTTTACTAAACATATCGTTGACGCCATTATGAAATCTTTTGAAGAAAAGTTGGAGTTGGAAATTTCTATTCCTAGAAAATTACATGATGAGTGGGAACCTACAATTAAGGTCAAGATTAAAAATTATGAGTGCTTTGCTTTATGTGATTTGGGTGCTAGTGTTTCCACGATTCCGAAATCCTTATGTGATGTGCTTGGTCTCACCAATATTGAAGAATGTTCTCTTAATTTGCACTTGGCGGATTCTACTATTAAAAAACCTTTGGAAAGAATTAATGATGTTCTTATTCTTGCAAATAGGAACTATGTGCCCATAGATTTTAGTGTGCTTGATATTGATTGCAATCCGTTTTGTCCTATTATACTCGGTAGACCGTTTTAACGCACTATAGGTGCCGTGATTGATATGAAAGAAGGCAATATTCGTTTTCAATTTCCAGTAAGAAAGGGTATGGAACACTTTCCTAGAACAAGAATTAAGCCACCTTATGAATCAATCATGAGGGCATCCTATGGATCCAAAACCAAAGATGACAATACTTGAAACTATGCGTTATGCCTAGCTAGGGGCGTAAAACGATAGCGCTTGTTGGGAGGCAACCCAATGAATAAATTTATTTTTGATTTTTCCTTTCTGTTTTTGAGTGTTGACACAATTATGCCTCTGTTATGATTGTGTTTTTATTGTTTATTTAGTGTTTGCGCCAAGTAGAGCCTTTAGGATGATTCATAAGATGAGTAGAAGCGATGCTGAATCTGAAACAGAAACTTTGCGTCCAGTGTTTGAATTTTCATTTTTTACTGGAACATGATCTGGAGCTGAAATTTTAACACAGTGTTTATATAATTATTTACGTTGTCCTAAGTTTTCAGAATTGTTAGAGTTACAGAAGTATGGTTAGAGTATAGATTACTACAAACTGTTCTGTTTAAGAAAGATTCTGTTTTTCGTTGCATTGCGTGCTTGTTTTGATGAATCTATGGGTTATATTGAAGGGTATGAGCCATGGTAAAGTTAAAATACAGTAGGTATAATGCAATAATAAAATATTAATGGGTTTGCAACAGCACCTAGAGTAGTGATTTGCTTTATTGTACTAACGGATCTCACGAAGATTTTGTTGAGTTTTGTGTGATTGAAGTTTTCAAGTTTTGGGTGAGATCACGATGGATGAAGGAATAAGGAGTGAAAAGAGCCTAAGCTTGGGGATGCTACAGCACCCCCTAGATATATCCAAAGAGAAACAAGCAACTAAGCTTGGGGATGCCCCCGAGTGGCATCCCCTCTTTCTTCTAACGACCATCGGTATTTTACTTGAAACTATATTTTTATTCGTCACATATCATGAGTTTTGCTTGGAGCGTCTTGTATCATTTGAGTCTTTGCTTGCTTTGCTTGTTAGTTTTTCACTTGTATCCTTGCTGGACACACCTATTTGGGAGAGCCAAAATTATGTTATGATTTGTTAGAATTGCTCTATATGCTTCACTTAAACTTTTTGAGCTATAGAATTGCTCTAGTGCTTCACTTATATCTTTTTGAGCACGGTGTGCTTGGAAATTTTTGTAGAAATCCTCTCATGCTTCACTTATACTTTTTTTTGAGAGATGAAATCTTTATGCTCATGTGCTTCACTTAAATTTGTTTAAGCTTGTCAAAAAAGCAATGGAAATATATGAAACTAGTCCCAAAGTGATAGATATCCAAGGAGGATATAATAAAAACTTTCATGAAGATCATTGGAAAAATTAAACCTGATTCCTTGAAATAGTTTTGAAACATGATGATAGTAATATGTGAGTCATGTTAGTGAGTAATTATGCTTTAATAGGAATATTGGTGTTAAGGTTTGTGATTCCCTATGCATGCACGAAAGTCAATAGTTATGCAATGAAGTTACATCCTACTTATGGTGCATTATTCGATGTTAGTTATGCTCAATGCTCGCTTATGTAAATTTTCGTTTCTTGGTTTGGTTGCTTCTCAATCTATTTGCTAGCCTCCATTTGTACTAAGTAGAAATACTACTTGTGCATCCAAAATCCTTAAACCAAGTTTTGCCATATGAGTCCACCATACCTACCTATATGTGGTATTTCCATGCCGTTCCAAGCAAATTTGTATGTGTCATCTCTAATTTTCAAAATAAACTTCTCTTTTGTGTGCTCGCACCGCTCATGAAACGGTAGGGAGTGTCCAATATTTTTCCATGCTAGAGTGTTTATTCACTTGTCATTGCACGAGAGTGCGACGGTAATAGGCATGTCCATTCTCGAAATGAAAAAGAAAAAAATATTTACTTTATGTTGTCAAATAATAAATTCCTTGGAAAGTGTTGGTATGGAAGGCAACTGTGGATACGGCCCGCCATGGAATGTGAAAGAATGGTGGAAAAAAGGAATAAACTTTATTTTCTATTTGGGAACCTCCTATGATATATCTAGCATGGAAAGTATTGTGAACTACTTTGTTGTTTTCGTTGACAGGAAAGGCATGCCACCCAAAATATTTCTCTCTCTCAATTTAAACCTTGAGCTCTGGCACCTCTACAAATCCCTACTTCTGCGAAGGGCCTATCTATTTACTTTATGCAATTTTTATTTTTTACTTTGAGTCTCCATCTTCTCTTATAAAGCACCAACTAGGGGCACTACGATCGTACTTGAGCATTGGGCATAGCTAATATTTGACTGTGTTTCATGAATGGATCAATGATTGAGCATGATGGGCTAGGGATAACTTTCTTTAGTGTTGATATTTTGAAAGACATGGTTGCTTGTTGGCATGCTTGAGTATTGAAGTCATTATGTTAAAACTAGACTATTGCTTTGAATCATCTACAAGTCCAAATGCCCATGCTACAGAAAAGAAAAGAATATGAGATGAACATGTTAGGCAGAATTCCACATCAAAAATTCTATTTTTATCATTTACCTACTCGAGGACGAGTAGGAATTAAGCTTGGGGATGTTGATACGTCTCCAACGTATCTATAATTTTTGCTTGTTCCATGCTGTTATATTATCATTCTTGGATGTTTTACAATCACTTTATAACAACTTTATATCATTTTTGGGACTAACCTATTGACATAGTGCCAAAGTGCCAGTTGCTGTTTTTGCTTGTTTTTTACTTCGCAGAATATCAGTACCAAACGAAGTCCAATCGCGACGAAACTTTTTGGAGATTTTTCTGGACCAGAAGACACCCAGTGGGCCAAAGAAGTACCAGAGAGGTGGGCTGTGGAGGACACAACCCACATGGGCACGCCAGGGGCCCCCCAGCGTGCCCTGGTGGGTTGTGCCCTCCACGGGGCCCCCCTCCACCGCCTCTGATGCCTATCAATTCCCAAATATTCAGAAAACCCTAGGGGAGTCGACGAAACACAATTCCAGCCGCCGCAAATTCCAGAACCTCGAGATCCAATCTAAACACCATCACGGAGGGGTCCATCTTCTTCATAGGTGCCTCTTCGATGATGCGTGAGTAGTCCACCATAGACCTACGGGTCCGTAGGCAGTAGCTAGATGGCTTCCTCTCTCTCTTTTGATTCTCAATACAATGGTCTCTTGGAGATCTATTTGATGTAAACTTTTGCGGTGTGTTTGTTGGGATCCGATGAATTTTGAGTTCATGATCAGTTTCTATCCATTAATATTATTTGAGTCTTCTTTGATCTCTTATATGCATGATTACTTATTGCCTCATATTTCTTCTTCGAATCTTTGGTTTAGTTAGGCCAACTAGATCGATTTTTCTTGCCATGGGAAGAGGTGCTTTGTGATGGGTTTGATCTTGCGGTGTCCTTTCCCAATGACAGAAGGGGCTGCAAGGCATGCATGTATCGTTGCTATTAAGGATAACAAGATGGGGTCTATTCCTACATGAATAGATCTTGTCTACATCATGTCATCGTTCTTATTGCATTACTCCGTTTTTCCATGAACATAATACACTAGATGCATGCTGGATAGCGATCGATGTGTGGAGTAATAGTGGTAGATGCAGGCAGGAGTCGGTCTACTTATCTTGGACGTGATGCCTATATAATGATCATCGCCTTGGATATCGTCATGATTATTTGATCTTCTATCAATTGCCCAACAGTAATTTGTTCACCCACCGTGTGCTATACTCATGAGAGAAGCCACTAGTGAAACCTATGGCCCCCGGGTCTACTTTTCCAACATATTGCTTTCCGATCTATCTTTTTGCCTCTTTGTTTTCAGATCTACTAAACCAAAAGCCCAAAAAATATATTGCTGCACTTTTTATTTGCCCTTCTTATTTTGTGTTCTTGAAAGATCTATCTCTCCTATCTATCACTACCTAATCTATCTTTTTACCGTAGAGAGATTGACAACCTCTCTTTCGTGTCGGGTTGCAAGTATTTGTTGTTTGTGTGCAGGTGCTACTTATTGGGTGGTGGTGATCCTCCTACTGGTTCGATAACCTTGGTTTCATAACTGAGGGAAATACTTAGCGTCGCTGTGCTGCATCATCCCTTCCTCTTTGGGAAAATACCGACGCAGTCTCAAGCCACGTCAGCGGGCTCCCGCGTGACTGCCCGCGGACTGGTCCCCTTCGGTCCACGGACGGACAGATACGGTGTCCATTTTGAAGATCGGCGTTGGTGATTCCCTTAGTACTATTTGATGCCTCTTATCAAAACTATTATGTTGTGTGAATCATTTGTCATCGTTAGGGCATCTCCAAGGCCGACCCTCAAACTACCCGCATACGTCCGAACCGTGCGGTCCGCACACCGTGGAAGCCATCCAATGCGGGCATGTATTGCTCCGTCGGGCGGCCCAGACATGTTTTTTCCCGCAAAACAGAGACAAACGTGGTGGGGGGAGGGGGCTTTGCGGGCGTCCACACGACTGCCACGCCCGCTTCTGGCCGCCCTGGCCCACAGAAATCCCACCTGAATCTCCCGCGCTTTCCACCGTACGCCCGTGCCGCTTGTCGCGCAGCATTCATGCCAACCCAGAGCATGCAACAACCAACAGTGATGCCCGCGATTTAACTGGACCGGAGGGCGGCACTGACGGGCGCAACCTCTCGGGCGTCGCCGCTTCAGTGCAGACGTCGCGTCCTAAGAAACCAACTCTGGCCTGCTCGCGACTATTTAAGTCGTGCCCCGACGGCACACAAAGCCGCACAACCCCCTCCCCCGAGCACTGTCCTCTACCCCCTCCCTGACCCCAAGCCCAACCACATCCTCCACATCGACGGTCGTGTGAATCAGGAGCCGGCATCCCTCCAGCGCCTCTGTCGCTTGAAGGACAAGTGGGCGTCGCCCCCGCTGCAGAGTGGGTACACGTGGATCGACGGGCCCTCCTCGCAACCACGACGCCACCGCTGCCCGATAAAGGAGGAGATGACGCCCGCGATCGCGGAGGCGCGAGGCCACATCCTCCACTACCTCGGAGGAGGCGGTTATGGTGGTGCCTCGGGCTCGACGGCAGTCATGTCGGAGGCGGAGCGCGTGGCACGACAGCAGTGGAGGTACGACCGGCGCAATGTAGTCTCCGCTCCGCATTCGCCAAGACGAACGTGATGCCAGAATGGGTTCACAACGACCCTGACCTCACCGTTCCGTGGGTGCTCGACCGCTCCATCACCACCGTGGAGACGACCGCTAGGCGTTGCCGCCACCTTGACGGCGAGCTTGTCAAGATCGGGGAGGAGTGGTTGCTTAGCAATTGCTCCGCCAATGCCGGCAAGGGCAAGGCCATCAAGGCTCTGCCGACGCCGTCAGTAGTCGCCAAGGCGGCCCTCCGCACCACATAACAGAAGGCTGACTTGCTCCTCCGTGAGGGGCATGCAGCCGCCAGACAAAGCTGTCACGACCCTCCGGCATCCTTACGTCGGTGGAGGAACGTGAACGACGACGACACGGACAGCGACGATGATCGGCATGACAGGGTGGCCACACTTACGAAGTGGTCGCCCGATATAGGGTTTGGTTTTTCCTTTATATAGTTTTTAGTAAAACAGTCAAAAAAATCTCATGTTTATGTAAATTATATCTGAATTTTGTATGAAATCCGCCCGACTAGCACGAATTTCGTCCGGTTAGCTCAAATTGTTGTTGAAATGTATGCGGACAGTGTAGGATGGCGGCCTCTGACATCATTGTCTGTCGACTGGCCCCGTGTCCGAGGAAAAATGTTGGAGGAAATGTGCGGGTCATTCTTGAAGATGCCCTTAGTTAGATTAGAGCATCTACAACCACAACTTGCTAAATTGGACCCTTAAACGCCCGCGGACACGTCCGGTCAGTGACCAGGCTCATCCGTTTTGACCCCTCATTTCTTCACATGTACAACCACGTCTCTCAAATTGTCCTCCGTACTTGTTGTCGTTTCAACAAACAGGTTAGAGATAAATACACTGACAGTCACTGAAGTTGAGGTCAAAGCACAATACAGTCACTGAACTTTGAAATACGCTTGTTACGGTCACTGAATACGCAAAGAGGTGATTATACGGTCACTGATGCACCGTAGAGCTTCGTATTCTTCTGAGTTGACTGGTCAACCATTCCAGTGCTCCGCGCCTTCGCCCCGCCCCACGGTGCCGCCCCCGGCCACCTCCCAGTGCTCCGCCCCGAGCCACCTCCCACTACGCTGCCCCCAGATCCGTCCTCATTGGGCGCCGCCGTGCCCATTCTCTTATCCGGCTGCTGGGGAGGACGGGCGAGGCCTCCCGCGCTGCCACGGCTGACCGAGGCTGGGGACGAGGGTGCCGTCTGGAGCTGCTGGACGACGCGTGGTGAGGTAGCAGGAGGTGGCAACCGGGGGCGCGTGGAAGGGCTTCGGCGGGGTCCTGCAGGCGGCTGAGGTGCAGACGACGGGCGGCAGCACAGTGGGGCTCGACGGCTCGGTGTTGAGGGTGCGCGGGGCTGGTGCAGGGAGGCGGGAGGTCGGCGGCCGAGTCGAGCTCGGGCAGGAACGGATCTCGCCGCCCCGTCGCCTCGCGAGCACGTCGTTGGCGCGCCGCGCAGAGGTTGAACTCTCCTCCTCCCATTCCTCTTCCATCTGTCCCCATCTCTCTCTGCCCCTTGCGCTGCTGCTTCTACCGATGCGGATGTGAGCAGGCGGCTAGGCGGGGTGCTGCCGTTCCCTGCGTGCGTTTTGGTCGGAGCCGAGCTCCCGGCCATGGCCATGGGAGCTGCTCCCCTCGCTCCTGTGCATCACGTTTTGGTCGGAGCCGAGCTCCCTGCCATGGCCGCCGTGGCCATGGGAGCTCCTCCCCTCGCTCTTGTACATGCGCGGGCATCCACAGGCACACATGCGCGTTCACCCCTGCCCTCCACGCACATGCAGCCCACTGCTGGGATGCACATGCATCCCCTCGCTCCTGTACAGGCCATGTCCTCAACCTCCTCTCCTCCTATGGATCTATGTGATTAGCATGCATCTATGTGAGCTACTGGGCCATGGCGGACCGACGCGGGCAGCTCCGTGATCGTACGGGAGCTCTCGTGGAGGGGGAGGAGCAGATGGTGGCGGAGGAACCTGTCGACGGCAGCCGGCCGGAAGGGCGCGATGCCCGGCTCGTGCGCGAGGTGGCGGCGGGATCGCTTCTCGCGTTGCCATGTACTGTGCTTGACCAGTCAATTCGTGTTTTTTTTGCGGAAGTCAATTCGTGTTTACTTGCAAAGGTTGACCGGTCAACTCAACCGAATACGGAGCTCTACGGTGAGTCAGTGACCGTATAATCATCTCTTTGTGTAACGGTGAGTCAGTGACCGTATAATCATCTCTTTGTGTATTCAGTGACCGTAACAATCGTATTTTAAAGTTCAGTGACTGTATTGTGCTTTGACTTCAACTTTAGTGACTGTAAGTGTATTTATGATTTATCTCAACAGGTTATATGCAACCAACTAGAGCACGCACAACCACACATGGCTCTCGGAGCAGTCGTTGCATACACAGGCGGAGCTCCCGGTAGGGCGAGGTGGTGCGCCCGCCCTACCTTGATTTCCTGCCAATTGTTTGTACTGTACGTATATACGCATGGGTGATGCTCAGATCGATCGTTAGTTCCTGCAAAATCGCTGGATAAGACAAGTAAAGGCCTGGTGTATTGTTGGGCCGTGACCAGCCACCATATATGGGCCCTACGCATCAACACACGAAGGCAGCAGGAGCGTTTTCACATTTGTCTAAAAAAAGGAGCGTTTCCACATTCCCTCCAAAAAAAAGCAGGAGCGTTTCCACCAGCAAGCCAGTTTGCATTTCTCGAAAAAAAAGGCAGCTCGCTGTTCGACGGCTTTATTCGTCCACGCCACCACGCGCACGACACCAACCCTAGCAGCTGGAGGAGGCCAGCAGGAGCGGCGGGGCGGGCGGACGGCGCTCACAGGTCACAGGATGCGACACACGTCACAACCAAGCCCAAGCAGACGGACGGCAGTCGGCGGCTAGCTAGCATTGGCAGGTGGCGTTGTTGTCGACATGCCGGTCAAGGGAAAAAAGAGAAGATGAAGGGGAAGGAACTAGCAAAGCCGAAGGGGATTCCTAAAATTTCAGAATTTTTAAGAGAAGAGTGGTGCACTGGGTTCTGGATGCATTAAAGCATTATTAGCAGTATGTTTTTAGTTTGTTTTTATCTATTTACACTTTCATGTACTCTCTTCGTTCCAGGAGTATTTGCTTATTTTGGTTAGAATCACATAAAAGTAGGAGTATTAGTGTGCATTGTTAATAAAGTGTATAAACTATTTTGGTTTTGAGTCTAATTTTTTAGTGCTAGTCCGTCATGCCTTAATTTTTTTTCGTCCTCCGCCACTGGTTGCATGCACGCATGGGGCTAGCACTAGGCCACGCGACGACAACACGCAGCGCGGCTAGAGGCTGGACTAGCACGCACGTATGCCTGCGCCCGCGGCTGCCAGCCCGGCAGCGGCGCACCCGTGGCTACGGTACCTGCGCTCACAGCTGCGCGCCCGTGGCCACGTAGCCCGTGGCGGCGGCGCCCGCGCATATCCGCGGCTACGCCCCGTGGCTGCGACGTTGATGTCTACTACGCAACCTTCTTCTTGTAGACTCGTGTTGGGCCTCCAAGCGCAGAGTTTTGTAGGACAGTAGCAAATTTCCCTCAAGTGGATGACCTAAGGTTTATCAATCCGTGGGAGGCGTAGGATGAAGATAGTCTCTCTCAAACAACCCTGCAACCAAATAACAAAGAGTCTCTTGTGTGCCCAACACACCCAATACAATGGCAAATTGTATAGGTGCACTAGTTCGGCGAAGAGATGGTGATACAAGTGCAATATGGATGGTAGATATAGGTTTTTGTAATCTGAAAATATAAAAACAGCAAGGTAGCAAGTAACAAAAGTGAGTATTGCAATGCTTGGAAACAAGGCCTAGGGTTCATACTTTCACTAGTGCAAGTTCTCTCAACAATACTAACATAGTTGAATCATATATAAATCCCTCACGTGCGACAAAGAGTTCACTCCAAAGTCACAAATAGCGGAGAACAAACGAAGAAATTATTGTAGGGTACAAAACCACCTCAAAGTTATCTTTTCCGATCAATCTTATGAGCTATCCCTATAAGTGTCACGAACAGCCCTAGAGTTCGTACTAAAATAACACCTTAAGATACACATCAACCAAAACCCTAATGTCACCTAGATACCCCAATGTCACCTCGAGTACCCGTGGGTTTGATTATACGATATGCATCACATAATTTCAGATTCATCTATTCAATCCAACACAAAGAACTTCAAAGAGTGCCCCAAAGTTTCTACCGGAGAGTCAAGACGAAAACGTGTGCCAACCCCTATGCATAGATTCCCATGGTCACGGAACCCGCAAGTTGATCACCAAAACATACATCAAGTGGATCAATAGAACATCCCATTGTCACCACAGATATCCCATCGCAAGACATACATCAAGTGTTCTCAAATCCTTAAAGACTCAATCCGATAAGTAAACTTCAAAGGGAAAACTCAATTCATCACAACTAGATAGAGAGGGGAAACACTCCATATGATTCATCTATATTAATAAAGCTCGCGGTACATCAAGATCGTGCCATCTCAAGAACACGAGAGAGAGAGATCAAACACATAGCTACTGGTACATACCCTCAGCCCCGAGGATGAACTACTCCCTCCTCGTCATGGAGAGCGTCGGGATGATGAAGATGACCTCCGGTGATGGTTTCCCCCTCCGGCAGGGTGCCAGAACGGGCTCCCGATTGGTTTTTCGTGGCTCTGGAGGCTTGCGGCGGCGGAACTCCCCATCTAGGTTTATTTTCGGAGGTTTCTATATTTATAGAAATTTATGGCGGTGGAAACAAGTCAGGATGAGCCATGAGGTGACGACAAGCCAGGGGGGCGCGCCCTAGGGGGGGGCGCCCCCCAGGCTTGTGGTGGCCTCGTGGCTCCCCTGGCCCAACTCCAACTCTCCCTGGGCTTCTTCTGGTCCATAAAAATTCATCGTAGATTTTTATTCCATTTGGGCTCCGTTTGATATTCCTTTTCTGTAAAACCCAAAAACACGGAAAAAACAGGAACTGGCGCTGGGCTCTAGGTTAATAGGTTAGTCCCAAAAATAATATAAAGTTGTAGTAAACTGATTGTAAAACATCCAAGAATGATAATATAACAGCATGGAACAAGCAAAAATTATAGATACGTTGGAGACGTTTCAGCATCCCCAAGCTTAATTCCTGCTCGTCCTCGAGTAGGTAAATGATAAAAACAGAATTTTTGATGTGGAATGCTGCCTAACATGTTCATCATATTCTTTTCTTCTTTGTATAGCATGGACATTTGGACTTGTAAAAGGTTCAAAGCAATAGTCTAGTTTTAACATAATGACTTAAATACTCAAGCATGTCAACAAGCAACCATGTCTTTCAAAATATCAACACTAAAGAAAGTTATCCCTAGCCCATCATGCTCAATCATTGATCCATTCATGAAACACACTCAAATATTAGCTACGCCCAATGCTCAAGTACGATCATAGTGCCCCCTGGTTGGTGCTTATAAGAGAAGATGGAGACTCAAAGCAATTTTTTTTTGCATAAAGTAAGTAGATAGGCCCTTCGCGGAGGGAAGTAGGGATTTGTAGAGGTGCCAGAGCTCAAGGTTTAAATTGAGAGAGAAAAGTATTTTGAGTGGCATGCTTTTCCTGTCAACAAAAACGACGAAGTAGCTCACAATACTTTCCATGCTAGATACATTATAGGCGGTTCCCAAACAGAATAGTAAAGTTTTTACTCCCCCTCCACTAATCAATCACACTCCACGGCGAGCCGAATCCACGGGTACCGTCCATACAAACAACAATCCTGGGGGAGTTTTGTTTCATTATTTTTTTGATTTGAATTTTGAGCATGGGACTGGGCATCCTAAATACCAGCCACTATCTCGTGAATGATAGTGAATCAACACATATCGTGAGAATAACACACCTAGCATGGAAAAATATTGGATACTCCCCACCGTTTCATGAGCGGTACGGGCACACAAAAGAGAAAATTTATTTTGAAGATTTAGAGATGGCACATACAAATTTGCTTGGAACGGCATGGAAATACCGCATATAGGTAGGTATGGTGGACTCATAAGGCAAAACTTGGTTTAAGGATTTTGGATGCACAAGTAGTATTTCTACTTAGTACAAATGAAGGTTAGCAAATAGATTGGGAAGCAACCAAACCGAGGAACGAAAAATCTCATAAGTGAGCATTGAGTCATAACTAACACCGAATAATGCACCACAAGTAGGATGTAACTTCAGTGCATAACTATTGACTTTCGTGCATGCATAGGGAATCACAACCCTTAACACCAATATTCCTACTAAAGCATAATTACTCACTAACATGACTCACATATTACTATCATCATGTTTCAAAACTATTACAAAGAATCAAGTTTAATTTGTCCAATGATCTTCATGAAAGTTTTTATTATATCCTCCTTGGATATCTATCACTTTGGTGCTAGTTTCATATATTGCCATTGCTTTTTGGCAAGCTCAAACAAATTTAGGTGAAGCACATGAGCAAATGACAAGCTACTCTCGAAAGATATAAGTGAAGATTAATGAGTAGTCAAACAATTAAGTAGCTATGTGAGGACTCTCTCTCCCTCAATAAATATTTTCAGATCTGAGTATTTTATTCAACAACAAGCAAAAGAAAAATAGCACTCCAAGAATAGCACGCATCATGTGAACGAATAAAAATTTAGGCTCAACATAGGCTAACCGATAATTGTTGATGAAGAGAGGTGGGATGCGTAGCATCCCCAAGCTTAGATGCTTGAGACTTCTTGAAATATTACTTGGGGTGCCTTGGGCATCCCCAAGCTTGAGCTTTTGTATCTCGTTCAATCCTCTCATATCCCGGTTTCACCTACTCTCAAAAACTTCATCCACACAAAACTCGAAAAGAACTCGTGAGATAGGTTAGTACACATAATAATAAATCAACTCTTTATGTACTGCCAAGACAAGTTGCACAATAATTTTCAAACATCATATACTGTTTACTATCGTTTCCACAATTTATATCTATCAATATAGGCTATGGAAACTATAGGATAAGTAGATAACAAAACTATGACAACAATCTGCCTAAACAGAACAGTCTGTAGCAATTTATGAAAACAGTGTACTTCTGTAACTCAAAAAATTATGAAAATTTAGGACATGTTATAAAATTTATATGACATCACTGTGTAAAAATTTCAGAAACTTTCCACGTTCCAGTAAAATATGAAAATTCAAACACTACAGCCAAAGTTTCTGTTTTTACACAGCACATATCAAAACATGCAAAGCAAGCATCCTAAGGCAATTCTTGGAACTTTTTATTGAAAAACAAGATTATAAACAACACCTAACATAAAGTACCAAAATATAATGACGATCCAAGAAAATCACATATTGTGTGACGAATAAAAATATAGCTCTAAGTAAGATATACCGATAGTGTTGAAGACGAAAGAGGGGATGCTTCCGGGGCATCCCCAAGCTTAGGCACTTGAGTCTTCCTTGGATATTGCCTTGGGGGTGCCTTGGTAATACCCAAGCTTAGGTTCTTGTCACTCCTTATTCTCCTCGTATCGGTATCTCACCCAAAACTTGAAAACTTCAATCACACAAAACTTAACGGAACTTCGTGAGATGGGTTAGTATAATAAATAAAGATCATTCACTTAGGTACTGTCAAGACAAGATTCATAATTTTCCCCAGATGATAACTACTGTATTATATCATTCCCATAATTTATATCACTGAATATAAGCTATGGGAACACTAGAACAAGCAAACTATGAATGCAAAACAGAATCTGTCAAAAACAGAACAGTCTGTGAAGATCTGTAGTATAGACATACTTCCCTGTCTCTAACATTTCTGAAAAATTAGGACAATCTAGGAAATTTGCATATCAATCATGTGTAAAAAATTCAGATCAAAATCACGTGCCAGTGAATTTACAAAATTCCTGGACTGAGAGCAAAAGTTTCTGTTTTTGCACAGAATCAATTCAACTATCATCCATACTATCCCAAAGGCTTTACTTGGCACTTTATTGAAACAAAAGCTATAAAACATGATTAATACAATAGCTTAATCATGTTAACACACTAAAACAGAAAGTAAAAGTGTTGGGTTGTATTCCAACAAGCGCTTTTCTTTAAAGCCTTTTAGCTAGGCATGATGATTTAAATGATGCTCACATATGAATAGTAATTGAAACATGCAAGGGAGCATCATGAATCTCATGACAAGCACATTTAAGTCTAACCCACTTCCTATGCATAGGGATTTTGTGAGCAAACAATTTATGGGAACAAGAATCAACTAGCATAGGAAGGCAAAACAAGCATAACTTCAAAACTTTGAACACATAGAGAGGAAACTTGATATTATTGAAATTCCTACAAGCATATACTCCTCCCTCATAATAATTTTCAGTAGTATCATGAATGAATTCAACAATATAACTATCACATAAAGCATTATTTTCATTATTCATAAGCATAGAAATTTTACTACTCACCACATAAGCAAATTTATTCTCATCAATAGGAGTGGGAGCAAACTCAACAAAATAACTATCATGTGAAGCATAATCCAATTGAAAATTAAAATCATGATGACAAGTTTCATGGTTATCATTATTCTTTATAGCATACATGTCATCACAATAATCATCATAAATAGGAGGCATGCTTTCATCATAATAAATTTTCTCATCAAAACTTGGGAGACTAAAAATATCATATTCATCAAACATAGCATCCCCAAGCTTGTAGCTTTGCATATCATTAGCATCATGAATATTCAAGGAATTCATACTAACAACATTGCAATCATGCTCATCATACAAAGATTTAGTGCCAAACATTTTAATAACTTCTTCTTCTAACACTTTGGCACAATTTTCCTTTCCATCATTTTCACGAAAGACATTATAAAGATGAAGTATATGAGGCAACCTCAATTCCATTTTTTTTGTAGTTTTCTTTTATAGACTAAACTAGTGATAAAACAAGAAACTAACAGATTCAATTGCAAGATCTAAAGATATACCTTCAAGCACTCACCTCCCCGACAACGGCGCCAGAAAAGAGCTTCGTTGACGGGATGTGAGTGCCGCTTACCTAGCCTCCCCGGCAACGGCGCCAGAAAAGAGCTTGATGTCTACTACGCAACCTTCTTCTTGTAGACTCGTGTTGGGCCTCCAAGCGCAGAGTTTTGTAGGACAGTAGCAAATTTCCCTCAAGTGGATGACCTAAGGTTTATCAATCCGTGGGAGGCGTAGGATGAAGATAGTCTCTCTCAAACAACCCTGCAACCAAATAACAAAGAGTCTCTTGTGTCCCTAACACACCCAATACAATGGAAAATTGTATAGGTGCACTAGTTCGGCGAAGAGATGGTGATACAAGTGCAATATGGATGGTAGATATAGGTTTTTGTAATATGAAAATATAAAAACAGCAAGGTAGCAAGTAACAAAAGTGAGCAAAAACGGTATTGCAATGCTTGGAAATAGGGCCGAGGGTTCATACTTTCACTAGTGCAAGTTCTCTCAACAATACTAACATAGTTGAATCATATATAAATCCCTCACGTGCGACAAAGAGTTCACTCCAAAGTCACAAATAGCGGAGAACAAACGAAGAAATTATTGTAGGGTACGAAACCACCTCAAAGTTATCTTTTCCGATCAATCTTATGAGCTATCCCTATAAGTGTCACGAACAACCCTAGAGTTCGTACTAAAATAACACCTTAAGATACACATCAACCAAAACCCTAATGTCACCTAGATATCCCAATGTCACCTCGAGTACCCGTGGGTTTGATTATACGATATGCATCACATAATTTCAGATTCATCTATTCAATTCAACACAAAGAACTTCAAAGAGTGCCCCAAAGTTTCTACCGGAGAGTCAAGACGAAAACGTGTGCCAACCCCTATGCATAGATTCCCATGGTCACGGAACCCGCAAGTTGATCACCAAAACATACATCAAGTGGATCAATAGAACATCCCATTGTCACCACAGATATCCCATCGCAAGACATACATCAAGTGTTCTCAAATCCTTAAAGACTCAATCCGATAAGTAAACTTCAAAGGGAAAACTCAATTCATCACAACTAGATAGAGAGGGGAAACACTCCATATGATTCATCTATATTAATAAGCTCGCGGTACATCAAGATCGTGCCATCTCAAGAACACGAGAGAGAGAGATCAAACACATAGCTACTGGTACATACCCTCAGCCCCGAGGGTGAACTACTCCCTCCTCGTCATGGAGAGCGTCGGGATGATGAAGATGACCTCCGGTGATGGTTTCCCCCTCCGGCAGGGTGCCAGAACGGGCTCCCGATTGGTTTTTCGTGGCTCTGGAGGCTTGCGGTGGCAGAACTCCCCATCTAGGTTTATTTTCGGAGGTTTCTATATTTATAGCAATTTATGGCGGTGGAAACAAGTCAGGATGGGCCATGAGGTGACGACAAGCCAGGGGGGCGCGCCCTAGGGGGGGGGGCGCCCCCCAGGCTTGTGGTGGCCTCGTGGCTCCCCTGGCCCAACTCCAACTCTCCCTGGGCTTCTTCTGGTCCATAAAAATTCATCGTAGATTTTTATTCCATTTGGGCTCCGTTTGATATTCCTTTTCTGTAAAACCCAAAAACACGGAAAAAACAGGAACTGGCGCTGGGCTCTAGGTTAATAGGTTAGTCCCAAAAATAATATAAAGTTGTAGTAAACTGATTGTAAAACATCCAAGAATGATAATATAACAGCATGGAACAAGCAAAAATTATAGATACGTTGGAGACGTTTCAGCATCCCCAAGCTTAATTCCTGCTCGTCCTCGAGTAGGTAAATGATAAAAACAGAATTTTTGATGTGGAATGCTGCCTAACATGTTCATCATATTCTTTTCTTCTTTGTATAGCATGGACATTTGGACTTGTAAAAGGTTCAAAGCAATAGTCTAGTTTTAACATAATGACTTAAATACTCAAGCATGTCAACAAGCAACCATGTCTTTCAAAATATCAACACTAAAGAAAGTTATCCCTAGCCCATCATGCTCAATCATTGATCCATTCATGAAACACACTCAAATATTAGCTACGCCCAATGCTCAAGTACGATCATAGTGCCCCCTGGTTGGTGCTTATAAGAGAAGATGGAGACTCAAAGCAATTTTTTTTTGCATAAAGTAAGTAGATAGGCCCTTCGCGGAGGGAAGTAGGGATTTGTAGAGGTGCCAGAGCTCAAGGTTTAAATTGAGAGAGAAAAGTATTTTGAGTGGCATGCTTTTCCTGTCAACAAAAACGACGAAGTAGCTCACAATACTTTCCATGCTAGATACATTATAGGCGGTTCCCAAACAGAATAGTAAAGTTTTTACTCCCCCTCCACTAATCAATCACACTCCACGGCGAGCCGAATCCACGGGTACCGTCCATACAAACAACAATCCTGGGGGAGTTTTGTTTCATTATTTTTTTGATTTGAATTTTGAGCATGGGACTGGGCATCCTAAATACCAGCCACTATCTCGTGAATGATAGTGAATCAACACATATCGTGAGAATAACACACCTAGCATGGAAAAATATTGGATACTCCCCACCGTTTCATGAGCGGTACGGGCACACAAAAGAGAAAATTTATTTTGAAGATTTAGAGATGGCACATACAAATTTGCTTGGAACGGCATGGAAATACCGCATATAGGTAGGTATGGTGGACTCATAAGGCAAAACTTGGTTTAAGGATTTTGGATGCACAAGTAATATTTCTACTTAGTACAAATGAAGGTTAGCAAATAGATTGGGAAGCAACCAAACCGAGGAACGAAAAATCTCATAAGTGAGCATTGAGTCATAACTAACACCGAATAATGCACCACAAGTAGGATGTAACTTCAGTGCATAACTATTGACTTTCGTGCATGCATAGGGAATCACAACCCTTAACACCAATATTCCTACTAAAGCATAATTACTCACTAACATGACTCACATATTACTATCATCATGTTTCAAAACTATTACAAAGAATCAAGTTTAATTTGTCCAATGATCTTCATGAAAGTTTTTATTATATCCTCCTTGGATATCTATCACTTTGGGGCTAGTTTCATATATTGCCATTGCTTTTTGGCAAGCTCAAACAAATTTAGGTGAAGCACATGAGCAAATGACAAGCTACTCTCAAAAGATATAAGTGAAGATTAATGAGTAGTCAAACAATTAAGTAGCTATGTGAGGACTCTCTCTCCCTCAATAAATATTTTCAGATCTGAGTATTTTATTCAACAGCAAGCAAAAGAAAAATAGCACTCCAAGAATAGCACGCATCATGTGAATGAATAAAAATTTAGGCTCAACATAGGCTAACCGATAATTGTTGATGAAGAGAGGTGGGATGCGTAGCATCCCCAAGCTTAGATGCTTGAGACTTCTTGAAATATTACTTGGGGTGCCTTGGGCATCCCCAAGCTTGAGCTTTTGTATCTCGTTCAATCCTCTCATATCCCGGTTTCACCTACTCTCTAAAACTTCATCCACACAAAACTCGAAAAGAACTCGTGAGATAGGTTAGTACACATAATAATAAATCAACTCTTTATGTACTGCCAAGACAAGTTGCACAATAATTTTCAAACATCATATACTGTTTACTATCGTTTCCACAATTTATATCTATCAATATAGGCTATGGAAACTATAGGATAAGTAGATAACAAAACTATGACAGCAATCTGCCTAAACAGAACAGTCTGTAGCAATTTATGAAAACAGTGTACTTCTGTAACTCAAAAATTATGAAAATTTAGGACATGTTATAAAATTTATATGACATCACTGTGTAAAAATTTCAGAAACTTTCCACGTTCCAGTAAAATATGAGAATTCAAACACTACAGCCAAAGTTTTTGTTTTTACACAGCACATATCAAAACATGCAATGCAAGCATCCTAAGGCAATTCTTGGAACTTTTTATTGAAAAACAAGATTATAAACAACACCTAACATAAAGTAAAAAAATATAATGACGATCCAAGCAAAGCACATATTGTGTGACGAATAAAAATATAGCTCTAAGTAAGATATACCGATAGTGTTGAAGACGAAAGAGGGGATGCTTCCGGGGCATCCCCAAGGTTAGGCACTTGAGTCTTCCTTGGATATTGCCTTGGGGGTGCCTTGGGCATCCCCAAGCTTAGGTTCTTGTCACTCCTTATTCTCCTCATATCGGTATCTCACCCAAAACTTGAAAACTTCAATCACACAAAACTTAACGGAACTTCGTGAGATGGGTTAGTATAATAAATAAAGATCATTCACTTAGGTACTGTCAAGACAAGATTCATAATTTTTCCCACATGATAACTGCTGTATTATATCATTCCCATAATTTATTTCACTGAATATAAGCTATGGGAACACTACAACAAGCAAACTATGCATGCAAAACAGAATCTGTCAAAAACAGAACAGTCTGTGAAGATCTGTAGTATAGACATACTTCCCTGTCTCTAAAAATTCTGAAAAATTAGAAAAATCTAGGAAATTTGCATATCAATCATGTGTAAAAAATTCAGATTAAAAGCACGTTCCAGTGAATTTACAAAATTCCTGGACTGAGAGCAAAAGTTTCTGTTTTTGCACAGAATCAAGTCAACTATCATCCATACTATCCCAAAGGCTTTACTTGGCACTTTATTGAAACAAAAGCTATAAAACATGATTAATACAGTAGCTTAATCATGGTAACACACTAAAACAGAAAGTAAAAGTGTTGGGTTGTATCCCAACAAGCGCTTTTCTTTAAAGCCTTTTAGCTAGGCATGATGATTTAAATGATGCTCACATATGAATAGTAATTGAAACATGCAAGGGAGCATCATGAATCTCATGACAAGCACATTTAAGTCTAACCCACTTCCTATGCATAGGGATTTTGTGAGCAAACAATTTATGGGAACAAGAATCAACTAGCATAGGAAGGCAAAACAAGCATAACTACAAAACTTTGAACACATAGAGAGGAAACTTGATATTATTGAAATTCCTACAAGCATATACTCCTCCCTCATAATAATTTTCAGTAGTATCATGAATGAATTCAACAATATAACTATCACATAAAGCATTCTTTTCATTATTCATAAGCATAGAAATTTTACTACTCACCACATAAGCAAATTTATTCTCATCAATAGGAGTGGGAGCAAACTCAACAAAATAACTATCATGTGAAGCATAATCCAATTGAAAATTAAAATCATGATGACAAGTTTCATGGTTATCATTATTCTTTATAGCATACATGTCAACACAATAATCATCATAAATAGGAGGCATGCTTTCATCATAATAAATTTTCTCATCAAAACTTGGGAGACTAAAAATATCATCTTCATCAAACATAGCATCCCCAAGCTTGTAGCTTTGCATATCATTAGCATCATGAATATTCAAGGAATTCATACTAACAACATTGCAATCATGCTCATCATACAAAGATTTAGTGCTAAACATTTTAATAACTTCTTCTTCTAACACTTTGGCACAATTTTCCTTTCCATCATTTTCACGAAAGACATTATAAAGATGAAGTATATGAGGCAACCTCAATTCCATTTTTTTTGTAGTTTTCTTTTATAGACTAAACTAGTGATAAAACAAGAAACTAAAAGATTCAATTGCAAGATCTAAAGATATACCTTCAAGCACTCACCTCCCCGACAACGGCGCCAGAAAAGAGCTTCGTTGCCGGGATGTGAGTGCCGCTTACCTAGCCTCCCCGGCAACGGCGCCAGAAAAGAGCTTGATGTCTACTACGCAACCTTCTTCTTGTAGACTCGTGTTGGGCCTCCAAGCGCAGAGTTTTGTAGGACAGTAGCAAATTTCCCTCAAGTGGATGACCTAAGGTTTATCAATCCGTGGGAGGCGTAGGATGAAGATAGTCTCTCTCAAACAACCCTGCAACCAAATAACAAAGTGTCTCTTGTGTCCCCAGCACACCCAATACAATGGCAAATTGTATAGGTGCACTAGTTCGGCGAAGAAATGGTGATACAAGTGCAATATGGATGGTAGATATAGGTTTTTGTAATCTGAAAATATAAAAACAGCAAGGTAGCAAGTAACAAAAGTGAGCAAAAACGGTATTGCAATGCTTGGAAACAAGGCCGAGGGTTCATACTTTCACTAGTGCAAGTTCTCTCAACAATACTAACATAGTTGAATCATATATAAATCCCTCACGTGCGACAAAGAGTTCACTCCAAAGTCACAAATAGCGGAGAACAAACGAAGAAATTATTGTAGGGTACGAAACCACCTCAAAGTTATCTTTTCCGATCAATCTTATGAGATATCCCTATAAGTGTCACGAACAGCCCTAGAGTTCGTACTAAAATAACACCTTAAGATACACATCAACAAAAACCCTAATGTCACCTAGATACCCCAATGTCACCTCGAGTACCCATGGGTTTGATTATACGATATGCATCACATAATTTCAAATTCATCTATTCAATCCAACACAAAGAACTTCAAAGAGTGCCCCAAAGTTTCTACCGGGGAGTCAAGACGAAAACGTGTGCCAACCCCTATGCATAGATTCCCATGGTCACGGAACCCGCAAGTTGATCACCAAAACATACATCAAGTGGATCAATAGAACATCCCATTGTCACCACAGATATCCCATCGCAAGACATACATCAAGTGTTCTCAAATCCTTAAAGACTCAATCCGATAAGTAAACTTCAAAGGGAAAACTCAATTCATCACAACTAGATAGAGACGGGAAACACTCCATATGATTCATCTATATTAATAAAGCTCGCGGTACATCAAGATCGTGCCATCTCAAGAACACGAGAGAGAGAGAGATCAAACACATAGCTACTGGTACATACCCTCAGCCCCGAGGGTGAACTACTCCCTCCTCGTCATGGAGAGCGTCGGGATGATGAAGATGACCTCCGGTGATGGTTTCCCCCTCCGGCAGGGTGCCGGAACGGGCTCCCGATTGGTTTTTCGTGGCTCTGGAGGCTTGCGGCGGCGGAACTCCCCATCTAGGTTTATTTTCGGAGGTTTCTATATTTATAGGAATTTATGGCGGTGGAAACAAGTCAGGATGTGCCACGAGGTGACGACAAGCCAGGGGGGCGCGCCCTAGGGGGGGGCGCCCCCCAGGCTTGTGGTGGCCTCGTGGCTCCCCTGGCCCAACTCCAACTCTCCCTGGGCTTCTTCTGGTCCATAAAAATTCACCGTATATATTTATTCCATTTGGGCTCCATTTGATATTCCTTTTCTGTAAAACCCAAAAACACGGAAAAAATAGGAACTGGCGCTGGGCTCTAGGTTAATAGGTTAGTCCCAAAAATAATATAAAGTTGTAGTAAAATGATTGTAAAACATCCAAGAAACATAATATAATAGCATGGAACAAGCGAAAATTATAGATACGTTGGAGACGTATCAGACGTCCCCGCACGCCCATGGCCGCGGCGCCCACCCGCGACAGTGGCTGCCCGACAGCTATGGCTACCTGGCGGCTCAGGCGCCCATGGACGTGGTGCCCGCGGTTGCGCCCGTGGCTGCGGCATCCGTGGACGCCCGCGCCCGTGCATGGCCGCGACTATGGCTGCCCGACGGCTCACGTGCCTGTGGCCGCGGGTCAATAGCTCCTGTGCGACACCTTTGAGGTGAATTGGAAGGAGTGAGACGCCTTTCGTCCGAATTGCCTTGGTGCGACACTTTTTAGCGAGGAAATAGCCCAGACACGACATGGCCCTTAATCTGAACTGATGCCCTCATTAGCTGTTAGGGGCTGGACCCACAACTTATCCACGTAAGCACGGGACCCACCACTTGTCCACTAAGCGCGGGACCCATCTCTTCGCATCTAGAAGAGACGACCGCCTGTGCCCGTTCGCCCGCCGCCGCCCATTGCTTCCCCTTTCCCCATTCTTCCTCTCCTCCGGCGACCTAGTGCAGATGTCCACCTCCTCCGCCACGCACTCAAAATGGCGTCGGTATGGTCCAGTGCCGCTCACAAGGTGCCCTGACTGCCCACGCCCAGAGCCTTTGAAACGGGTAGTCACTAGGACTGATGATAATGGAAATCTTGGGCGGGAATTTGTGAAGTGCTTGAGCAAAACAATGGCAGGAAGTGATGGCAAGGTTAGATCTCAGTTCTTAGCCCATTCTTTCACTGCTGTTTGCTCTGATTTCTCCATATTTTGTTTTTTTCCCTCGAATTTGGAATTTAGGGTTCATATTGTTGTTTTCAGATCCTGAAGAAATGCACCCATTTCGAGTGGATGGATGAATATGTTGAGAGGATTCAGTTCGAGGGCTACATTGATTCGAGCGGGGCCGCAACCTGGGAGCTCAATTTGGGCGGGGTGCCGCAGATGGAGAATTTGGGGAGCTCGGACAGAGGGGCGGGCAGAGTCATGCCGATGGCGAGGTATGCGCGCAATGCTGAACTGCACTTGGAGTCTGAACTGACCGGGGAACTGAAGAAGATCAAGAAAAATCTAATGGAGATGATCGATTTGCAGAAGCAAGCAAATTTCATGGCAGGGGGGGTTCTATTGTTGTATCATTGCTCTGTTTTTGTTTTACTTGTTGTTCATCCGTCATTAGAGGGGGCATTTAGGTCTGTCAGGGTAGAGGATGCGATCTGTGCGTCATGCCAAGTTCATGTAATTGAATCGAAGCAGAAGTATTCAGTGTTCATGCTCTGTTCTTGTTCTTCAGTTAACAGAGTGCACACCCCCCAAATTCAGTTTCTAGAAAAAAAATCTTGCTGCCGAATAGATGTTGGGCCGTGAGAAAATAACCAGGCCCAAATAGAGACCAGCCCACCCGCGTAGGGGCACCATCCCTGTTTTATAGCATTGAGGCACCCATGTTTAGAAAAAAATGCTTCGACTAAAATAAAATGTTGCTTCGGCAAATAAACCTCTAACAAACATATACTTCTTTACTTGTTTTTACTTTGGCCAAATTTTTATGTCGAATAAATGTTGGGCCGTATGTATTGTAACTTATTTTGTTTTGCTTTACATTTTTGTTGCTTGTCCACTATTGTTTTGTGATTGTTTTCATGCATGTCTATGGTTCCATGAAACCCAAATTAAATGGGGATATATGAAACCTCAGAAATCATTTTTGGAAATGATCAAGTTAAAATTCGCTTCAAATATGTCCAAGAAAATGTTCCTGTTTTGCTCTGAAAATATTGGCCAGAGGTAAAATTCAAAGCAATATTTTTAGGAGCACAGAAATATTTATTTTGGGCATTTGAGTTAATCCAATAATTATTTGCATGAACTAAATTAGTTGCATGTCATAGTTGCATGTCCATGGTTGCATGTCATAGTTGTATTAGTAACACATAGATCAATTAGATAGAACATCAAGCACATATATCAATTGACCAATATCAACTAGATAGAAAAAACAAAAACTAGATAGAACACATCAATATAGTAGCATAAGTAGTAGCATTGCATGAGCTAGATAGTACCACATTACAACTAACATAGATAAACCCAAGCACGACATACATAGTACCATTACAACTTATATAGATAGTTCAACCCAACACGACAATAATAAAACGACACCCTAGATAAGATAAAACACCACCGGCTTGCTTGCTTGCTCCAAGGCCAACTCCTCCATGGCCAACTCCTCCGGGCGCCGTTCACTGCTCCTCCGGGGTGTTGTCGATGGGGTACGGCAGAGTGTGCATGCGCCCCGCGGTGGGGAAGATATTGGTGTAGTCCGTGAAGATGTTGTGGGTGGTGAAAGCGATGAACTCGCAGCCACACCAGAACACACGACCGAGGAGGTAGAACGCGTCGATGGAGTTGGTGAAGTGGGCAAGGATAGCAACCACAACCCCGTTGTGGATGACCTCCTCGACTCGGTACATCCTTGGAGATCCCCGGGGGAGCTGGCCGAATCCGAGCGCAAGGAAGGCGTTGGTGAAATCCCTTGCGCCCCTCCATCTTGACATCGACCACACACGGAGTGTGTTCTCGACGTACACGTCGGGGGGGGGGGGGGTAGAGCATCTCCAGCACGGTGGGGGGAAAGCGGAAGGTTGGCCCGGTGTAGTTCATGGCTGCGGCGGCCTGGTTTTGGGGTTGTTTGTGGTGGTGAGAAGAGGATGCAGATGGGAGAGGGTGGGTGAGGAGGAGGAAGATGATAGGTGGCTTAAATAGCCCTAGTGCGACGTGTCTACACCGGGTGGAAGTAATGAGCGGGCGGTGTTGAGTGGCATCGGGGGAGGGGAGCGTACATGTGTGTTCACGCATGGGAAACCGAAAGCGGCATCAATTGCCAGGCTGCGACGTTTCAGCGCTGCAAGCTCTGTGCCGTCGGTCGGGGTTCACGCCTGCTCGTTCTGTGCGTGTGCCGCCCGTGCATGCAAGTGTGGCATCGTGGTAGTACTGCTAACAGCTCGCGTAGCACACTGGCCATTAAAAACGCGTGGAGAGATGAGCTCATGCAGCGGCTAGCGATGGTTGGGCATCTAGAATAGCCAAGCAGCGACATGAGCTCGAACGCTGCGAGGGCGCCAATAGCCTGCGTAGCACACTGGCCATTAAAAACGCGTGGAGAGATGAGCTCGATGCCATGCATGCAGCGGCTAGCGATGGTCGGGCATCTACGCTGCGAGGGCGGGCAGCGCAGGGCTGCGCGCGCATGCATGCATGCTTTTCGGGCCTGCTCAAATCGGATCAGCGTGGTGTCCATCGGTCCAACGGGTGGGCCGCTTTAATTAAGCCCAACAATACATGGCCGGCCTGCTCAATCTTATCCAACGTAAAAAAATGACCAGCCAATGAACTAACATCCCGCGGATCTGTGACGTGGCTCCCGATCCAGACCGTTGCTTCTGTTCACATCCATCCAATGGTCCAGGGTGCTGCGTGTTATAATATCCAGAGTTTTCGAATCAGCCAATCAGAGTGCAGCCCATGGATCGTTGACGTAGCCCTAGTGCCTGATCCAGACCATCCATTCATAGTGATCCAATGGCCCAGAGGGGTGCGGGGTTTTGATGGGGTTTTGAGGGGCTTTGAGGGGTTTTGAGAGGTTTTCGACGGTTAGGGTTGAGCATAACTAATTCAAAAAAAATCAAAAAAATATAAAACTTGTGCCGATCATCGTTCTATGTGACTAAGTATCTAGGAAAAATAAGAAACTTGGACTACGGATTTTTTTCATGAAAAAACCTTCACAAAATATGGCTACCAAGAACGAGGTTGTGGAGTATTCAAGAGAAGTGAGCAAGGGGTAAGTGTTAAACATGTCATAATTTATCGAAACGATCCAATCTCAGGACGGACTCTTATATACACACACTAGATGTCAAGTTTCCTTTTTTGGCTCATTTAGAGAAGGTCGAAAAAAAACTTGCTTACAAATGGGTCTGTTTTCCCTAGCTTTGGAGGGGTTTGGAGCTCATGTGGAGCACATTTTTCATGTCCAGAGTTTCACATAATAAAATTGCTCCGATTAATGAACTAACATGAATAATAGTCCAGAAATCATTGTAACACCAATAGCACATACCAAATAACTTCAAATTTGAATTTCGGCTCAAATTTGAATTTTGGCTCAAATTTGAATTTTGTCTCAAACTTGAATAGTATTACACAAATACATATCATATCAAAGTAATACACAAGTTTTAACAAATTGTCAACAAATTTGAACAGCATAGTAGCAATACACAAGTTTCAACAAATTTTCACTTCTGCTTCCTCCTACCACTCAATTTCTTCTTCTTTTTACCAATGCTTGTTTTTGATTGTACAACACCCAGTTCACTCAAGCTCTTGATTTTCTTCACTAGACTGCCTGGAACAGCAGCTTTATTTTGCACCACAATAGTTGCAGTATCATCGGACCCAATATCATCAGGGGTTGGCAACACAACTTCCAATATAGGCTCAGTTGGCACCACATTAGATGGAATATCTTCAGTTGGCAACTCAACTTCCAACATAGGCTCAGCTTGCACAACATCAGCTGGAATATCTTCAGAGGTACCCATATCTTCAGAAGGCAACTCAACTTCCAACATAGGCTCAGCTTGCACAACATCAGCTGGAATATCTTCAGAGGTACCCATATCTTCAGTTGGCACCAGAACATCAAAATCTTGCTCATCTTGCAGCAGCACATCCAAGTCTTGCTCATTTTGCACCACACCATCCAAGTCTGGTTGAATGTGTATTGTTTCACCAAAACTTCTCTTTTTTCTACAGCCATTGCCTCTTGCGTTTTTCTTTGGCCAGCATTCTTCAACAACAAGGGGCTCACCTGCACGTTTCCTCCTAAAAAGATAAAGCATGTCAACTGGTTAGTAATTGAAAAATGCAACAAAATAGTAAACATGGCAAACATATGCCCACATACTTTGGCCTTTCAGGAGTGTAACAACATTTTGGAGATCCTTTTTGGTGCCCAAGTTCCTGGCACAACTTGCATCTATTTTTGTTACCTTTTTGGGACCTTTTTGGCTTTCCATCCTTCTTTCCCTTGCCCTTTTTACTACTCCCACCTTTCTCAAACCATGCCTTGAATCTACTCTCTTTAGGCCTGCCAGCCTTTCTTTTTGTTAGGGGAGGACACATGGAAAATTCAATTTCCACTTCAGGCCACTGAGACTGATCTGGAAGTGCTGGAATTGGAGTTGCATATGCAGCCTTGAATCTTGCTACCGAGTAATATTCGTGCAAATATGGGCGCATGTTTATCTTCGGTCGGGAGGCCAAGAAAAGTATGGCATGATCACATGGTTTCCCAGTGTGTTGCCACTCCAAACAAGTGCAATCATGCATTTCAGTGTTAACAACATGCCTTCTACCAGTTTTGGTATCTCTAACTTCAGCACCCCAAACAGAAGATTTTTCAATAGATAAATGCGTAAGATTTCTGCTCCTGTTGACCACCTGTGGTACCACCGCAGGAAGCTTATCCCCTTGTAGACAATCCCCAATCCTTCTTCTCAATTCCCACAAGCGCATGATCATGATCCTGATTTGGTCAACCATGTCATGCACAGGCAAATTTTTTAACTACTTCACCTTGTTGTTAAAACTTTCTGCCAAGTTGTTGTTGATATGATCACACTTGATGGCAGTGTTAAATCCTGACCTATACCATAATAGAGAATGGTAGGTGTTCACCCATGGACCAAACTCAGGGCATGCTGTCATTATCTTACCAAGATGATATGAATGTGTCTGTTTAGTGTAAGATCTTGCTGCTGGCCACATGCGACCAAATTGTTCACCTCTGAATTTTTTGATCAAATTCATCCACATATGGCCGAAGCACTCCCTCTGCTCACAATGGGGGAAAACATTCTTCACTGCGTTTTCTAGCCCTTTGCATGCATCTGTGTGGACTGCCAAAGGTGACACTGGCCCTATGCATCTTTTCAACTACATCATGAACCATGTCCACGAGACCTCTGTCTCTGACTGAAACAAGCCAATAGCAACAGGGAACATCCAGTTGTGTCCATCCAAAGCATTGCAAGCTGCCAATTGACCATTCCACTTGCCAGTAAAAAATGATGAGTCTATGCTCAAATATGGACGACAACCTGCCTTGAAGCCATCAATGCAAGGCTTTAAAGCCATAAAAAACTTAGAGAAAAGGACTCTTCCATCCTCTGTTACCTCGGTATCTATCTCCACAACACTGCCAGGTGACCTCTTCTCCACCTCTGCTTTGAAATTATAAAGCATCCTAAAAGTATTTGCCCAGTCACCATATAATTGTTTCATTGCCCTTTGTTTTGCCTTCCACACCGTGTTATACTTCACCTTAATGGGGTATTGCTTTTCCAAGTCTACTTTAAGTTTCTTTGCAGTAGTGTTTGGTTTCTTGGCTAAAATAGGAGTGATCTTTTCTGCAATCCAAAGCTGTGATGTCATGGTTGATACTCTCTGTGAACTTGTAATACAAGTATGTTGGTGTGGGATTTGATTCACCCTAATGGTACTTCCATCAGGTTGGCGTCTAGCAGATATGTACCACTTGCAAGGCTTGACACTTCCGTCAAAACCTCTACATCTTGCATAAAACTTCTTTCTATCAGTCCACTTAGTCTTGGCATCAAACTCATGTTTGACTGCATAAGTCTTGAAACACATCCTAAACTCATCCATGTTTGGGAACAACTTTCCAACTGCAATAACAGGGTTTTCCTTGTCATACACATGTACCAACTCATCATCATATGCATCATCTACATCATCTGCAGCATCTTCCATCAGTTGTCCATCCACATCTTCAGTTCTATCTCTGGTAGCATCAGTATCAGTAGGCATACTAGATTCACCATCCTTCTCCTCCTTATCTTCATCAGCTACTGGAATGCCAAATTTTTTGGCCATCTCAGTGTCATCCATTGGCGCAATGACTAAATCAGTTGGGTCATTTAATTCTACTGAATTCCAATCAACAGAAACAACCCTTGCAACACCATCAGAGCCCTCTTCTGCATCAACCCCCTCAGGTAATACTGTCACTTCACCTGTACACATGGGCATTATCTGCCTCTCTGAAGCCCAATCATCATCTACCATCTGTGAAGCTAACTTTGAGGGCACATATCCAACCTTAGAATCTGATTTCAGATCAACAAGCTCTGCATGAAACATAGTCTGTTTGGTTGTCCAGCCATCTTGTCGATCGATTTCATCAACCATCTCTTCACCATCCTGAATTCTCACATACTCTCCTTTCCAATTATCAAACCGTAACAATGCTACCTCTTGCTCTGGACCCCAAAAAATGCTCTCCCCAATTTTTTCCACCACATTCTTCACGGCCTGCTCTTCCATGCTCTGTAGGTCTTGTGGATCAATCTCTGCAAAATCAATCTCCCACTTCACAATTGTATCTCTCTCTATGTCCCGCATGCTACCATCACATAGCTTTGCCTTAGAAGGAAGAAATTCCACAGTGAATTCGAACGTCCGAGCACCACCACCCCTGTTGTCAATGGCGGGGCAGTGTGAGGTGAGCTAGCGGAAGCAGACGAGGCACAAATCGCATAGGTTGGAAAGGATGTTGTTGTCTCTGGCGGCTCCATCGCAGTCAGCCCCCCTTCCCCCACCCAAATCTGGATCAAATCGACCAAAAACAAAGGGAAACAGAGGCGATGCGGTGAGATCTAACCCGACACACCCGAGGAGAACAGGACAGGGTTTCAGATTCACTCACCAGAGCCGCCGCCGTCGCCGAGAACGAAAGCTCCGCCGCTGCTGTCACCCAGAACAAAAGCCCCGCCGCCGCCACCGGCTCACCGCCGGGAACGAAGAGGAGGGAGCAACACAGGTTCAGAAAGGGGTACCCGTTCATACAGGCACGGGGAAACATTTCACCTGATGCACTGACAAGTGGGGCCCGTAACTAGATGCACTGCCAAGTAGGGCCCGCATGTCTTAAACATAACCTCACTCCCGTTGACGACCAATTCAATCGCCCGAGTGGGCCTTGGCTATTTGGGCTTCTGAAATGTCTCGCGAGAGCCATTTTCGTCAACTACGTCGCATTCTTTCCAATTCACCTCAAAGGTGTCGCACAGGAGCTATTGACCCCGTGGCTGCGGCGCCCGCGCCAGTGGCTGCGGTGTCCACTCCGGCAGCTGCGGCTGCCTAACGGCCTGTGCGCCCGTGGCGGTGGCGCCCGCGGCAGCGGCAACCTCCCTGGTGACCTGCATGCACGGCGGCTAGCGTGCCCGCGACAACCTGCCCGGTGACCTGCGCGCACTGCAGCTAGCGCGCCCGCGCCCGTGGCCATGACGCCCCGCGCAAGCCCACGCCCGCGCCCGTGGCTGCGACGTCCGCACCGACGACTGCGACGTACACTCTTTTGTGTAGTGTGCTTGTACGACATAAAACCAAAGTTAGGGCTCCTTTGATTTAACGAAATTTCATAGAATTTTTGGAGGATTGACATCCTTACGATTTTTTTCTACATTGATCCTTTGATTTATAGGATTGGATCTCATAGAAATTTTTCCGATGGAATCTCTTGTACTACTCCCTTTGTCCGTCAAAAATTGTGCATCTAGCACTAGAACTTTTTTCCCACAAAGAGTCTACATCTACACTCCCAATGCACTTAGCCTTTAATTTAACTGGTATTAAATGACTAGTGTAGCAACTTGTGCTCTAGCTATTGGCTGCATGCCTAACCTTAATTGCTGCATGCAGCAACCTTCATTTAACCCCCTTCTCTCAATGGTTGCATGTACATATAAATCTGCTAATTTTGGGCGTTAATTATGCCATGGAGGTTTTTCTTGGTCTATGTGCAAATCTCTATATGCACAGTCTTTTGCGGACGGAGGGAGTATTTCATAAAAAATCTAACATTCATTCCAACCTTTTTTTACAATTTGTTTTTCATGTGACATCAAACACCCTTATTACTCCTATAAGGTTTAAATGGACATGCTACTCTAACTTTTTATTTTTTTATTTCTGCATTTTTAAAATCCTGCGAAATCAAAGAGACCCTTAAAGTTAGCGCGGCTCGTGGCATCCACATGCATGGTCACCCCGCAGCAACGAATAAGAAGCATCATGGAGAAGTTCTGGAACGAGAAGGAGTTGTTCTATTTCCAGAACATTCAGCTACTACTCCCGCGCATCCCGCTAAGACGGGCACTAGCAGCTCCACTGTGCAGCACTGACACGAGGGAAACGTAAGAAGCAGCGGAAAGGCCCATTCCCGCGGCCATCGCGCTCACCATCCAGAACAATCCCCGTCCCGCCACGTGTCCCTCCCATAGCTGATGGCGTCCCTTCCTTTTGAGTTTTGACCACTGCACCGCCAAGTCCCTCCGCCTCCTATAAATTCCACTCCCGGCCCCAATCCCAAGCTCCCTCAAACCCACCTCCCCTCCCACTCCTCAGCTCCACAACTAGTACATACTACGTAGGACAAGAAACCATCTCAATTATCGATATAGCTCCACCACCTTGATCAGCTCCACAACTAGCAATGGCGTCATCTCTCACTGCTCCGCCCGCTGCCCCCGGCAGCGTCGTCATGCCACCGACTAAGGTTAGGCCATGGCCACCATCGAGGTTCAACCCTAACCAGTGGCGAATCCAGCAGGGAGGCTTCGATAGGCTCGAGCCTACCCTCCAAATCTGTTAAATTTATTTTTACTACTAGGCTTCAGCGTATTTGTTAGTCCCAACCCAGGAAAACTGATGCATTCAGCCCTTCTAAGGAAATTCGGTGACTAACCAGCAAGCGCACGAGGCCACGAGCAGGTCACCACCAGCATGCGCACGACCAGGCGGACCAGCAACTGCCAAACCTAGCCGTCGGACGCCGTACCCCGCCTCCCCGCCCGACCCCGTCATCAACCGAGGCACCGAGGGACAGAGGGAGCCGGGCTGCCGGGGAGCTCGTCGCCCAGGGCCCACTACAGCTTGCCGTTTCGCCGTCACCCGTCGTTCGCCTGAGCCTTGGGGCAGCCAGGGAGGTCTTCCGCGGCTCCGCTGCCGTCCAACAGTCCAATCCAGTACAGGAGGCCCGGTCGACGGCCGCATGTTGTTTATTACATAGCTCTGTCCAATTTAATTCTTAGTTCACTAGCCATCCCCTTACAGCTCAGTTGCCAGTTATAGTCAACAGATTCAAAGTTTCAGCTTATTTGGATGAATGGATTTAAAGATAATAGCTATTATAGTCAACAGATCAAAACTGGTTCAAAATTTTATATTAAAAAAAAATAGAAAAATTCTAGCAAGTAGTACATGTTTTCACAGTAATTTGGTGAAGTTTGAGCTTATTTGAACGAGTAGATTTGGTGATAATGGCTATCTTGCTTAACAGATCCAATTTTTTTTTGTCAGAATGTGATATTTTCAAAATAACAAAATAAAATCTAGTAAATACTACTCCCTCCGTCTCAAAACAAACGTGTGAACTTTAGTACAACTTAGTATAAAGTTGAGACACACTTATTTTCAGACGAAGGAAGTACATGTTTCGGACAATTTCAGTTTATTTGCACAAAAGGAGATAACCAATTTTTTCTTCAAAAGAGCATTCGGTTCTCGACGTAAACTTTGAGCCCACCCTCCATTTTCTTTCTAGATTCGCCACTGACCCTAACGGTCCCCGCAAGAACGCCGATGACTCTGCCTGTGCTGTTATCACTTGGAAGGGCCCAATGCGGGCAGCTCCCGCGCGGAAAAAGTGGCCCAACCCGTTCCAGCGCATGGCGGCCGCTGCGTTGGACGCGGTGGAGGACAGGCTAGTCGCCGGCATCCTCGAGCGCAAGCACCCGTTGCCGCGAACGGCGGATCCTGCCGTGCAGATCGCCGGTAACTATGCTCCGGTGGGGGAGCTTCCACCCGTCGGGCCGGAGGACCTCCCTGTCGTGTCAGGCCGCGTACCGGCGTGCCTCCAAGGCGTGTACGTCCGCAACGACGCTAACCCGCTCCACGCGCCGCGCGCTGGCCATCACCTTTTCGACGGCGACGGGATGCTCCACGCCGTACGCCTAGGCGGTGGCCATGCCGAGTCCTACGCGTGCCGGTTTACGGAGACGGCACGGTTCCGGCAAGAGAGCGAGATCGGCCGCCCCATTTTCCCCAAGGCTATCGGCGAGCTCCACGGCCACTCAGGCGTGGCGCGGCTGGCACTCTTCGGGGCTAGGTCGCTCTGCGGCGTGGTGGACGCGTCCCAAGGGATCGGTGTCGCCAACGCTGGGCTGGTGTACCACGACGGTCGCCTCCTCGCCATGTCCGAGGACGACCTCCCCTACCACGTCCGCGTCACTCCCGATGGTGACCTTGAGACGGTCGGCCGCTACGACTTCAACGGGCAGCTCGATGGCGCCATGATCGCGCACCCAAAGCTCGACCCGGCCACCGGCGACCTTTTTGCGCTCAGCTACAATGTTGTCTCCAAGCCTTACCTCAAGTATTTCTACTTCACAGCCGACGGGCATAAATCTCACGACGTCGAGATCCCGGTCGACGCGCCGACCATGATCCACGACTTCGCCATCACCGAGAACTACGCCGTCGTCCCGGACCAGCAGATCGTTTTCAAACTCCAAGAGATGGTGCTTGGCGGCTCGCCGGTAGTGTACGACAAGAACAAGACGGCGCGGTTCGGCATGCTGCTGAAGTGCGCTGCCGACGCTTCGGAGCTCCATTGGGTGGAGGTCCCTGACTGCTTCTGCTTCCATCTCTGGAACGCGTGGGAGGATGAGGCCACCTGTGAGATCGTGGTCATTGGGTCGTGCATGATACCTCCTGACGCCGTCTTTAACGAGTCGCCAGATCAAGAGCAGAGCTTCGGCAGCGTGCTCTTGGAGATACGCCTTGACCCACGCACCGGTACGTCTCGCCGCCGCGCCGTGCTGCGAGAGGCCGACCAGGTGAACCTGGAGGCCGGCATGGTGAACCGGCAGCTCCTGGGAAGGAAGACTCGGTATGCCTACCTCGCCATTGCTGAGCCGTGGCCCAGGATGTCCGGCTTCGCCAAGGTGGACCTCGAGTCCGGCACGGTGGAGAAGTACACCTACGGCGAGGACCGGTACGGCGGCGAGCCCTGCTTCGTGCCGCACGAGGATGGCTCCAGCGCGGAGGACGACGGGCACGTGCTCTGCTTCGTGCACGATGAAAGTGGCGGCAGCGCCGACGGCACGTCCTCGGAGCTGCTGGTTATCAACTCCGGGGACATGCGCGCTGTAAGACAATGATTTTGGGGGTGGGAACAGGCTCAACCCTCTAGGGGTGGCTTATCACATATATATAATAGATGTGTTACAATTGGTACAATATACGTACACATATACAGAAGCTATACACAGTCTAACACCCTCCCTCAATCTTAGCCACTTCCTGAAGAATCGAGAAGGGTAAGATTGCGCCTACAGGCCTCGAACTGTGGTAGAGGCAATGGCTTGGTGAAGATGTCTGCAAGTTGATCCTTAGAAGAGATGAACCTGATCTGTAGTCGCTTCTGTGACACACGTTCCCGTACAAAGTGATAGTCAACTTCAATGTGTTTCGTTCGGGCATGGAATACCGGATTTGCAGAAAGATATGTAGCACCGATGTTATCACACCAAAGGATAGGAGGCTGCGGTTGGGATATACCCAATTCCTGAAGCAAAGACTGTACCCAGATAATCTCTGCAGTAGCATTAGCCACAACCTTATACTCAGCTTCAGTACTACTACGTGATATAGTAGCCTATTTCCGAGCACTCCAGGCGATCAAGTTAGAGCCAAAGAACACAACATAGCCCCCCGTGGATCGCCTGTCATCCGGACTGCCAGCCCAGTCCGCATCAGAATATGCCGAGAGGACCCCAAAGGGGTTCGGCCGAATATGCAACCCATGAGACACTGTGAGTCGTACAAAGCGCAAGATGCGCTTAACAGCAGACCAATGAGTGTCGCGAGGCGCCTATAGATACTGACAAACTCTGTTGACAGCATAAGAAATGTCTGGTCTCGTGATTGTCAAATACTGGAGACCACCAACAATACTCCTGTACTCCGTCGCATCCGCAGAAGACAGAAGCTCACCATCAACAACAGTGATCTTGTCAGTGGTAGACATAGGTGTGGTAGTCGGCTTGCACTTAAGCATCCCAGCCCGCTGCAACAAATCCAAGGAATACTTCTTCTGCGTCATAACAAGACCATCAGCACGAGAAGCAACCTCCACACCAAGAAAGTAGTGAAGCTTCCCAAGGTCTTTGACAACAAAATCAGCGCCAAGAGAACGAACAAGAGCATCAGCAGCAGACTGAGAGGAGCTGACTAGAATAATGTCATCCACATAGACCAACAAGTACATAGTGACCTCTGGCTTCTGTAGAAGAAACAATGATGAGTCAGCAGTGGACGACGCAAAACCATGAGCACGAAGGGCTGTTGCAAGACGGGCATGCCAGGCACGAGGAGCTTGCTTCAGACCATAGAGTGCTTTGGTGAGACGACATATATAATCAGGACGGTCAGGATCAGAAAAACCAGGCGGTTGTCGCATATAAACTTCCTCCTCCAGTAAGCCATGAAGGAAAGCATTCTGCACATCAAGATGACGAAGAGAACAACCTCGAGTGACTGCAATAGAGAGAAGAAGCCTGATGGTGGTAGGCTTGACCACTGGACTGAAAGTGTCTTCATAGTCAAGACCATAGCGCTGCCGGAATCCTCTGGCAACAAGACGCGCTTTGTAGCGCTCAATAGACCCATCAGAATGCTTTTTCACTTTGAATACCCATTTAGAATCAATAACGTTGACTCGCGGTGGTGGAGGGACAAGAGTCCACGTCTCATTGCGAAGAAGAGCGTGATACTCCTGCTCCATAGCCTCTCTCCAATGAGGGATGCTCATAGCAGCCTGATACGTACGGGGCTCGGAGGACGGATCCGCAACAGCAGCAGTCATACACGCAGCATGCCAAGCAACAGTACCATCGGTGCGCTCCTTGGGGCGAAAAACGCCACTGCGACTGCGCGTATGTGGACGCAGAACAGGAGCCGTCGAGGTCGAGGGTGCAGCCAGCGAGGGGCTGGGTGACGGCGACGGAGAGGGCCCAGCCGGCGAGGGGCTGGGTGATGGCGACATAGACGGCCCAGTCGGCGAGGGACTGGGTGATCCGGAGCCCGCCAAGGGTGTCGCGGGCAGTGGGCTGCTCGGCAAGGGAGACAACCCGGGAGTGGCGGGCGACGACGGCGAGGCGGGCGTGGCAGGCCAAGCGCCAGGCGGCGGCGAGTCGGGCGTGGCAGGCCGGTCGCGTGGCGAGGCCGGCCCAAGGCCAGGGGGCGACGGCGCACGCGGCGTTGCAGGCGCGTCGTCCGGGCATGCATGGGCACGCGGACCGAGGCCATGCAGAGGCGCGGCACGATCGACGTGCACGTCGGATTGCGTCGGCGAGGGAGGTGCTGGTGCCTCCAAAAGTTCCAAACGAGCCCCACGTCCAGTGCCTGCACCATGGTTAGGCAATAATACAGGAGAGTATGCAACATCATCAAATTGGTCAGAGGCAATAGAGGATGAATGCATGGAGGGAGGTTCATAGGTGGACACAGGAAGTTTGGCAAAGGGAAAAACATGCTCATCAAACACGACATTCCGAGATATGTAGACATGATTAGTGGGAACATGAAGACATTTGTAACCTTTATGAAGGGAACTATAGCCAAGAAAGACACACTTTCTGGACCTAAATTCCAGCTTGCGTTTGTTGTATGGGCGGAGATGCGGCCAGCAAGCACACCCAAACACTTTGAAGAATGTATAGTCAGGCTGTTCATTAAGAAGAAGTTCAATGGGAGTCTTCATGTTTAGAACACGTGTGGGAGTACGGTTGATAAGAAAACATGCAGTGGTAAAGGCATCACTCCAAAACCGAAAAGGAACAGATGCATGGGCCAAAAGAGTAAGACCAGTTTCGACGATATGACGATGCTTACGTTCTACGGAGCCATTCTTGTGATGTGTATGTGGACATGCTAAACGGTGAGCGATCCCAAGCGACTGGAAAAAGGAGTTGAGGTTGCGATACTCACCACCCCAATCCGACTGAACATGAACAATTTTATGCTTGAGAAGGCGTTCAACATGTTTTTGAAACTGAACAAAAATATCGAACACATCAGATTTACGCTTAATAAGATAAAGCCAAGTAAAGCGAGTGTAAGCATCAACAAAACTGATATAATAGTTATGACCACTAACAGAGGTTTGGGCAGGACCCCATACATCTGAAAAAACAAGTTCTAGAGGATGTTTCACCTCACGACTAGACTCCGAAAAAGGAAGTTGATGACTCTTCCCCTGCTGGCAAGCATCACACACTGCTACATCTTTATTACTAGGCATGCTAGGAAGCTCATGACGACGCAAAACATGGCGAACAATAGGCGTGGCAGGATGACCAAGGCGAGCGTGCCACTGTGACGACGATACGCGAACTCCACTGAAAACCCGAGAGACTCCAGGATGCTCCAGACGATAGAGGCCCTGGCACAGACGCCCACTAAGGAGCACGTCCCTCGTGTCCCGATCCTTAATAAAAAGATCAAAGGGGTGAAATTCACAAAACACATTATTATCATAAGTGAGTTTAGGAACTGAAAGGAGATTACGCGTCACAGATGGTACTCGAAGGATATTGCGAAGCTGAAAACTCCTATTTGCATGACTAGTGAGAAGAGATGCTTGACCAATATGAGAGATGTGCATACCTGCTCCATTGGCGGTGTGGACCTTGTCGGAGCCGTGATAGGGCTCACGAGTGTGGAGCTTCCCCATCTCATTCGTCAGGTGCTCCGTTGCCCCAGAATCCATGTACCAGTATGGGTCGATGGAGTAGGACTGAGTATGTCCCTGGGGCTTCGGCGCCGGGCGATCAGCCATGGCAACCTGACGCGCATTATTTCGCGCATCCTTGCCATCATTACCGAGGCCGAGGAAGCTCTTCTGGAAGCGGCGGTGACACTTAGAGGCCCAGTGCCCCTCAAGTCCACACAGCTGGCACACACGCCGACCCCCACCTGATGGCAGTGTCGAAGGGGGGGCGGACGAGGACGGGGGCGGCGCTGCGGACCCCTTGCCCGAGGCGGACGACGGGGCGCCCGAGGAGGGGTGGCCGCCCTTGTAGGCAGCATTCGCGGAGGGAGACCCGCGGCTACGGTTGGCACGGCGCGCCTCGACGCGCTGCTCGGTGAGAAGAAGGCGAGAGTAGACCTCGTGCGCCATCATGGGAGTCGAGTTGCCCCGCTCATTGATGATCTCGACCAAGCCATCATACTCCTCGTCGAGGCCGTTGACGATGAAGGAGTTGAACTCGGAGTCGGTGAGCGGCTGTCCAATGGATGCCAGTGTGTCAGCAAGGGCCTTGACCTTGTTGTAGAACTCCGTGGCCGTGGAGTCAAGCTTCTCACAAGCGCCGAGCTCGCGGCGGAGGGCGCTGACATGGGCCTGCGACTGCGACGCGAAGGAGCGCTCGAGAATTGTCCATGCCTCATGAGATGTCTTTGCAAAGACGATGAGCCCGGCAACAGCCGGGGTGAGCGACCCCTGGATAGAGGAGAGGTTCGCCTGGTCCTGCCCCGTCCAGACACGGTGCGCCAGGTTATAGACCGGGCCGTTCACGCTGTCCACCAGCGCGGGGGGGCAAGGAAAAGAGCCGTCGATGTAGCCGAGCAGGTAGTGGTTCCCAAGGAGCAGAAGGACCTGCGCACACCAGAAGATGTAGTTATCGGGCGACAGCTTGACGGTGATGAGGTTGCCGAAGTGGAACGGTGGAGGCAACGAGCCCGTCGTGAAGACTGCCGGAGGCGCGTACGCCATAGAGGCAGAGACGGGCGGCGCGGGCGAGGACGCCGAGGTGAAACCCTCGGGCGGCGCGTACGCCCCGTAGGCGGGAACAACCATCGCGGGGGTGGACCCTGCCGGAGGCGCGGACGCCGTGAGGGCAGGGTGCATCGGCGCAAGGCCCGACCCAGAGAGCCCTGCCGTGCCGACAGACGAGGCCGCCGCGGGCGCAAAGGCCAGAGACGGGATGGTGGCGGCCGAGGAGGCAGGTGAGGAGGCGCTGGACGTGTGGATCGTCAGCGCTTGCCCCAACGACGAAGAGGCCGAGGGCTGGTTGGAGAAGAACGAGCCGACGCTCCTCGTCCCGATCGGAGGCGGCCGCATGGCGGCAGAGTCGATCGGGCGGGAGAGAAGGGCCGCGAGCGAGGCCGGGAGGTAGCCGGCATTGGAGGAGCCGGAAGCGGCGGCGCACGACATGGCGGCGGCGGCGATCGGCGGCGGCGGAGGCGTGACTAGGGTTTGGCGGCAGAAGCGGAGGTCGTAACCAGGTCTGTTACCATGTAAGACAATGATTTTGGGGTGGGAACCGGCTCAACCCTCTAGGGGTGGCCTATCACATATATATAATAGATGTGTTACAATTGGTACAATATACGTACACATATACAGAAGCTATACACAGTCTAACATGCGCGGAGGCCGCAGTGAAGCTGCCGGGGCGCGTGCCGTATGGATTCCACGGCACCTTCATCAGCGCCACGAAGCTGCAGCGACAAGCCTAGCTAGAGCTATAGCTGCGGACCTGCGGTCACATGGCAAATTAATTAAGTAGACTTACAGTATTGTTTTTTTTTTGGGACATACTGTATTACTTAATTTTTTAACTAAACGGTTAAAATCTGTGATTATATACAATAACGACCTTGATAATGCATTTTGTTTTTGCTAGGAATTATTAAAAAAAGGGATTGTGAGAGGACATCTAGCAAATGAGGGTTTAAGTGAGTGGATTCATCTTGGGGCTAGACTTTAAGTGCTTGAATCACCTAGAGAGTATATCACAAATATGACTGCATGGTATAACTTTCATATCAGTATGCCGAAGAATCAAACAATTGCTAAGAACGAGAACTTGAAAAATAAAAGGAACATTGTAGAAAGTTTTGCTCAGGATTTCGTCGATCGTAAATTTCTTGCATAACATAATATAGCATTTCTTGGCAGTAATGCCAAGTCATACCAACAGAGCAATGGGAATTTCCTAGGACTGATTTAAATGTTGGCTGAATATGAACAAATTATCAAAGAGCATATTGATTGCAAGAACCATGATAAAATTTGTGATCACTAACTTTGCCCTTGTATAGAGAATGAGTTAATAATATATTGGCTACTGCCATCAGGTTGAGAATCATTGAAAAGCTAAAGGAAGCAAAGTAACTCTCGGTTGTTCTTGATTGTACTCCTGATGCAAGCCACCAAGAACAAATGTGTTTGATACTTAGGTATGTTGATACATCTTCTGCTTCTGTTTGCATCAAAGAATCTTTCTTAGGCTTTTTGGAGGTGAATGATACCACTGAGCAAGGTATGTTTAATGTCCTAGAAGAGAAGTCGAAGAATCTTGGCTTCATGTGGACAATATGAGAGGACAGAGTTATGATAATGGGTCAAATATTATAGTAAACAATAAGGTGGTACAAAAGAAATTTTTGAAAAATAAAATCCATGGGCGTTTTATTCATCTTGTGGTTGTCATAGTCTAAAACTAGCACTATGTGATATGGCGAAGTCTTGCCGTAAAGCAACAAAATTTTACAATGCATCTATACAATATTAGCTAATTCGACTAAAACAATGGCAAATTCTCAAAGATAACTTAAAGAAGTTGATTGTCAAGTCATCGTCATCTGCTCACCGGGAGAGTCATGGTGAGAGTATTAAGGCTATAAGGATTCAAATCCAGAAATAAGTGAGGCTTTACGACAAGTGGCTAAAGCTGATAAGGATCCATTGACAAGTAGTGAAGCTAATTCATTGGCAGAAAATGAACTTGGTGGTTTCGAATTTGTAGTGTCAATATTCTTTTTCTTAACATTGTTTGTTTTGAGGTTGCTTACCACATACACTGTGTGGTGTGTCTATAATTATCTGGTAAGATATATTATCCATTGTTAATTTGATGAGCAAGCATCTACAAATAAGGGACATGCTTATTGATATTGCAATTGAGTATATACATGGCTTGCTTTCCTTCTCGAGTAAGTATAGAGGAAGTGGATTTTTAAAATCATTGGAAGCTGCAAAAGAAATTGCACTCGAGATGGATAGTCATCAAGAGTTCCGCACCAAGCATAAAATCGAAAGAAAAGGACAATTCAATGAGGGTGCAGATGATGCATCTATTGTTTCAAAATATGCACATGAGTTATTTAGGGTCAATTATTTTTTGCAAGTGTTTGATCAAGCTATAGTTTCAGTTACCAAGAGATTTAAGAAATATCAGAGGTATGAAAATATTTTGGGTTTCTTATTTACTTTAGATAGGCTATGATATTTTGATGATAAGAGTTTGCTAGGTGCTTGTGTTAATCTTGAGGATGCACTTAAGAGTGGAGAACATAAAGAAATTGATGAACCAGAAATGATTTACGAGTTAATTTTCATCGAGGATTTAGTTAAGAAATATATGGTCCTTATTGATATTCTTGAGGTTTTGATGAAGCACCCCTTCTATCTAATGCTATTATTCCGTACATGATTTTGTTAACCATTCATGTAACTGTTGCATACGCAGAAAGAAGCTTTTCTAAACTCAAATTGTTGAAATCCTACTTGCGTTCTACTATGATACAAGAAATACTAAATGGTTTGGGCACAATAGCACTTGAAAATGATGTCTTGGAGAAGTTTTATTATGAAAATATAATTGAAGATTTCATTTCAAGGAACACAAGACGGATGTCAGTTTTCAATAGAGCATGTGGCCAGTTTATCGGTTTTAGTATTTTGCATTAATACTTGAGATATCTGTAAACATTGTACAAAATAACATAAATTTTAATTATAGCTAAGTGATTTTGCTTGAGTTATTACATTATTGTTTTTAAATGTTAGGGCCCCATTTTGCTTTTCACAGCGGGGCTCCGAATTCCGGGAGACGGCCCTGTGAGACAGTGCTAAGCATCGCCACTGTCGAGCCCGAGATGTGCAAGAGTCTTCACCCGGGAGCACCTGCATGAAGAGGAGAAACACGCTGATGCCCCCAGAGGAGAGCAGCATCCGCTGGTGATGTCTCCATAGTCACCATAGTGCGGTCTTTCAATCGGCAGCTCACCCATGCCACCGAGGAATACTGGACATCCACAGCGAGCCCAAGCCTCTAGATCTAGATCTGGGTAACGCCGCTACCAACGACAAAGAACGAGCCCTAGCCGCCCTGTGCTACACCCATTGGCAGCTGCACGACCGAGAGGGCTGGTCACCATCACCAACATGATTCCTACTGGAGAGCCAACCATGCAAACCGCCATCCAAGGCCCAAGAACCGTCGACTGCCCACTTCACATTGCACCAACCATAGTAGCATCACACGCCAAGTCGAAGTTAGCACCTCCACGGTAGGAAGCACCCACTCCTGCATTCTAGGCAATCCCGATGGACTGAGGGGACACGACCCAGTTACTAACAACGGCTGCCACCGAGCAAGGCCCGACCATAACTCTCTGGTCCTGGCCCAAGTGAGCTCGCACGAAGCCACGCTGGTGGCGTGCGGCGCCGATCCGTCCGCCGACGCAGCAATGTCACGACCACCACCACTGCGCACCATGCCTGCGAGGAGAGGAGTCTCCCCACCCGTGAGCGGCACCCGAACCGAGCCCGATTTCAGCTACTCGAAGCAACCACTATGACCCACCTTGGACCCAGAACTAGTCTACCCCGAGTGTGCGCCCGAGCTCCAAGCCACCGCCATTGGAATTTACCCAGAAGATGGTAGGTCGCCATCACCACCTGCACCCGACCACCACCAACGCCGCTTGACAGCGCAGCTGACTCGTGCAACCCCCCATAACCAGCAACCTAGGGACGCCACCCCGATCCGATTCGAAGCAGATCCAACTGTGTGAGCGTAGGTCCTTAGACCAAGACAGCAAGCATCCCATGTGGATGTTGTGGTCGGTACACCACGACATGCAAGTGATGTCCTAGAAGTGTACGGGATGAATTGTAAATCTTTGATAAGTAAGACTATCGATCCCACATGAAGCTGAAGGAAATGGTAAACACAAAAATAGCAAGGTTTCATTACAAGTATTAAAAGGTGTAATTTTTTTGAGTTTTATGAGCGTAATGAAGAAATAGAACGTGATAAACAACAAAAGTAAAAGAGTGCAGCAAGTAGCCCAATCCTTGATAATGCCAAGGACATGATGGTTGTGTTACTTATGATGATCAAACGTTCTTGAGTATGGTGGAATAACAAGATAGTTGTCAATTTCCACGTATCACTTGCATTAATTGATGTTACTTATTCAATGTTGTAGGGGTATCTTCAGAAGAGGCTCAAAAGGCGGATCGTTAGCCTTGCGTTGTGGGAGAGGACTACAAAGAAGCAGTATGCCCATATTGAATCTGAAGGAGGGAGATTCAAATACATTTTTTTACATATGAAGGTCAATGGGCGGTGAAGGAATATTTTCATCTATAAAGTGAGTAATTGTGTAGGTTTGATAATCAAGCATGAGGAAAAAGAGCATATTACAAAACAACATTTCACCGCTACCATAAGAAGAGCTAGGCTAGTGTGGAGTATAAAGTTGACCTAAACAGTTGCTATAGTAAGATAACAAGTGTACAAAATGTGTTCACAAGGATATGAGTTAAACAAAGACAATAGTATGTAGCAAGTAAAGAGATAGGGTTAGGGATAAAGGAAACTCAGAAGACGGGCATGTTTCCCAATGTTCACTTCCTTGGAAGGAAGCTACCATCGAGGGAGGGGTGGGTGTTACCATGAATGCACACCAACACCACAAATGCTAACCCTCTTCTCATTGAATTATCACAATGAATGTGACTCTCAACCACTAGTGGTAGACCTTGAGGCGGCCTCCAAAACTCTACAAACTTTCAGGGGTATATCACAACAGGTGATTCCCCAATGAAAAAACCCTACCACCTAGGAGTCTCCAACTCCAAGAGTAACAAGACAAGTGCCAAGGTTCCAAATCAAGCTCAAACACAAAAGTGATTGGTCAAAGTTTGGGGAATGGGTGGATCTTGTTTTTCAATACTCTCCCTTTGAATCTGTCAAAGAATCTCTGAAGGAATAGCCATTGGGAGAGTAGGAGATGAAGTGTAGCGGCCATGGATGAAATATACTCAAAAGGATAATATATATATATATATATATATATATATATATATATATATATATATATATATATATATATATATATATAGGAAAAATACATCCTACCACCCAGGGGTAGTTACCCCATATGTTTCATATACTAGCATGTGTTAATATATATACTAATTTATCATTTTAAATATGTTCATTTACTATATATAAGATTTTTCAAAGTGGGTTAAATGAAAAAAATTACAAGTTGACCCATGGTTTTTATTATATTTGTGAAATACTTATATATTTGTATGTAAAAAAGAGCATACTCAAAATACGATACATACTACCAAAAAAATAGTATATATACTACCTAAACATTATTATATATTACATACTGCGTGTACATACTCTTTGATTTAATAGATACTACATACAACATACAAAACGCAAGTGGTGGTAACTACCACCGGTGGTAGATAAAATTTGTCCTATATATATACATATATATATATATATACATATATATATATATATACATATATATATATATATACATATATATATATATATATATATATATATATATATATATATATATATATATATATATATATACCAGTAGCTAAAATCTAACCATCAAAACAGTGCGCTTCCAGACAGTCTGGTAGATATGGACCACCCAGTTCGGTAGTGAAACTTGGATTAGGGTTTGGTAGAAACATGGGTATGGAAAATGAACTACCAGGCGGCCTGGTCCAGGGGCCAGGCTGTGTGTTCTATTGAGAAGACAATTCACCCAATCGATTTAGGGGCCTGACAGCCCCGTCGAGGAGAAGAGACAACCAAGTGGGACCTGACAGTCAGACCCCGAAAGTCCGAACTGTGTGGTGACAATTGTAAGCAGTTAAGTGATAGGGCTAGGCATCGGATATTCTGGTCTTTTGGACGGGACTGTCTGGTCAGACTAGAGGCTTTCGGCCTCATATCATCCGGCGCCATATGAAGTACCGAACAATCCGGTAGTACAAGAGTCTTCCGAGACAGGATAGTGCATGGCCTATGCCTTTTCACGGCTAGATTTTTGGTGATCATGTGTGTGTTATGTGAAGTGTGTAATGAGCTTGATTCTTCACCTGGATTTGGTCCTCTTAATAGTGTGGGATCCCTATCAACTCAAGTCAATAAAGGCATAAAGGCTACCCTAAGCCTTCAAGGATCCATAACTTCATCCTAAGTTTTTTTGGGGGGAGGGGGGAAGGTCGACGATCATCCAACTACCATCAAGCATGACCCTAATACCTGAGATATACATTACCATATTAATCCATATAATGTGTGTGTCGTCAACACCAAAATTGTGTTAAGCACGGGATTGCACTTTCACTCGTCAGACCCAAGGAATGACGAGGAGCAAAATCATATTGATCCACCATTGCGACCGACGAATCAGAGCCTCAAAGCAATGCCAAATCCATAGAGCGATGGGAGACGAGTGTTGCTCACAAGCCAGCACCAGTTAGGGGAAAGGGAAGCGACAGAGTTATTCTTCTAGGTCGGGGAGGAGACTTTCCCCAAATCGCCACCTAGACACTAGAACTAAGAAACATGGAAGCGGTGGTGTATGGTACTTGGGGATTGGAAACGACACCGCTTTGTGTCATGGATCTTCCATCGGCTTCCATGAGTGTTTCACTTTCGAGAGTGTTCTTCTAGGGTTCGGCAATAGTGCCTTTGGCGCTATAGTGCAGCCATTTGCTACCCCTTCGTGTTGTTCTTCTCTCGACAAAGCAATGAACTCTGTTGGGGAACGTTGCATGGGAAACAAATTTTTTCCTACAAACACCCAAGATCTATCTAGGAGATGAGCATCTACGAGAGGAGAGATTGGATCCACATACGCTTGTAGATCGCTAAGCGGGAAGCGTTAAGAAACGCGGTTGATGTAGTCAAACGTCTTCGCGATCCAAATCGCAATCCGTCCCGCGATCCAATCACGATCTAGTGCCGAACGGACGGCACCTCCGCATTCAGCAAGTGTACAGCTCGATGATGTTCTGTGCCTCCTTGATCTAGAAAGCGAGGGCGGAGAGGTAGATGAGTTCTCCGGCAGCACGACGACATGGTGGCGGTGGTGGTGGAGCTGATCCGGCAGAGCTTCGCTAAGCAACACTGAGACCGATCTAGTGCAGAAACTGATCTAGAGGGAGAGAGAGGGCTGCGCCGTGGCTTAAGGTGCGGCTTCCCTCTCTCCCCTCAAGTATATATAGGGTGAGGGGTGGAGGAGGCGCCGGCCTAGGGTTTCCCCTAGTGGGGCGTGGCGGCCAAGGAGGTGGCTTGGCCACCAAGTTTGGTGGCCGGCCCCCCTTAGGGTTTTCCCCCAGCCCTTCGGCCGCATGGGCCTTGGTGGGAGGTGCGGCCAGCCCACCAGGGGCTGGCACGCACCCTCTCATAGCCCATGGGGTCCTCCGAGGCAGGTGGACCCTCCCGGAACCTTTCCGGCACTCCCGATGAAACCTGGGCGAACCCCGAAACTATTCCGGTGCCCGAACATCAACTTCCTATATATCAATCTTTACCTCCTGACCATTCCGGAACTCCTTGTGATGTCCGGGATCTCATCCGCGACTCCGAACAACCTTCGGTCACCAACATACATAACTCAACAATACCAAATCGTCACCGAACGTTAAGTGTGCAGACCCTGCGGGTTCGATAACTATGCAGACATGACCGAGACACCTCTACGGTCAATAACCAATAGCGGGACCTGGATGCCCATATCGGTTCCTACATATTCTACGAAGATCTTTATCGGTCGAACCTCGATGTCAAGGATTCAGTCAATCCCGTATGCAGTTCCCTTTGTTCATCGGTATGTTACTTGCCCGAGATTCGATCGTCGGTATCTCCATACCTAGTTCAATCTCGTTACCGGCAAGTCTCTTTACTCGTTCCGTAATACAAGATCATGTGGCTAACTCTTTAGTCACTTTGCTTGCAAGCTCAATGTGATGTTGTATTACCGAGTGGGCCCTGAGATACCTCTCCGTCACATGGAGTAACAAATCCCAGTCTTGATCCATGCCAACTCAATAGACACCCTCGGAGATACCTGTAGAGTACCTTTATAGTCGCCCAGTTACGTTGCGACGTTTGATACACACAAGGTACTCCTCCAGCTTCAGTGAGTTGCATGATCTCATGGTCATAGGAACAGATACTTGACATGCAGAAAACAATAGCAATAAACTTGACACAATCATATGCTACGTTCATAGTTTGGGTCTTGTCCATCACATCATTCTCCTAATGATGTGATACCGTTATGAAATGACAACTCATGTCTATGGCCAGGAAACCTTGACCATCTTTGATCAACGAGCTAGTCCAATAGAGGCTCACTAGGGACACAGTGTTGTCTAGATATCCACACATGTATTCGAGTTTCCAATCAATACAATTCTAGCATGGATAATAAACATTTATCATGAACAAGGAAATATGATAATAACTATTTTATTATTGCCTCTAGGGCATATTTCCAACAGTCTCCCACTTGCACTAGAGTCAATAATCTAGCTCACATCACTATGTGATTTATATTGTAATGAATCTAACACCCATACAGTTCTGGTGCTGATCATGCTTTGCTCGTGGAAGAGACTTAGTCAACGGGTCTGCGACATTCAGATCCGTGTGTACTTTGCAAACATTTATGTCCTCCTCCTTGATGTAATCGCGGATGGAATTGAAGCGTCTCTTTATGTGTCTGGTACTCTTGTGAAACCTTGGTTCCTTGGCTAGAGCAATGGCACCAGTGTTGTCACAGAACAGAGTCATTGGGTCCAGTGCACTGGGCACAACTCCAAGATCTGTCATGAACTGCTTCATCCAGACACCTTCCTTTGCCGCTTCCTAGGCAGCTATGTACTCCGCTTCGCATGTAGAATCAGCTACCACACTTTGCTTGGAACTGCACCAGCTTACCGCTCCCCCATTGAGAATATATACGTATCCAGTTTGAGACTTAGAGTCATTCGGATCAGTGTCAAAGCTTGCATCGACGTAACCCTTTACGACGAGCTCTTGATCACCACAATAACCGAGAAACATTTCCTTAGTCCTTTTCAGGTACTTAAGGATATTTTTGACCGCCGTACAGTGTTCCACTCTTGGATCACTTTGAAACCTTCCGGCCATACTTATGGCAAGGCTGACATCTGGTCTTGTGCACATCATTACATACATGATAGAGCCTATGGCAGAAGCATAGGGGATGACACTCATCTTTTCTCTATCATCTGCAGTCACTGGGCATTGAGTCTTACTCAACTTCACACCTTGTAACACAGGCAAGAACCCCTTCTTGGACTGATCCATTTTGAACTTCTTCAAAACTTTATCAAGGTATGTGCTCTGTGAAAGTCCTATTAAGCGTCTTGATCTATCTCTATAGATCTTGATGCCTAATATGAAAGCAGCTTCTCCTAGGTCCTTCATTAAAATACTCTTGTTCAAATATTCCTTCACGCTTTCCAAAAATTCTATATCATTTCCAATCAGCAATATGTCATTTGCATATAATATTAGAAACGCTATAGAGCTCCCACCCACTTTCTTGTAAATACAAGCTTCTCCGTAAACTTGTATAAACCCAAACGCTTTGATCACCTCATCAAAGCGAAGATTCCAACTCCGAGATGCTTGAACCAGCCCATAAATGGATCGCTGGAGCTTGTAAACTTTGTCAGCATTCTTTGGATCGACAAAACCTTCTGGTTGCATCATATACAACTCTTCCTTAAGGAAACCGTTTAGGAACGCTGTTTTGACATCCATCTGCCAAATTTCATAATCGAAAAATGCAGCTATTGCTAACATGATTCTGATGGACTTAAGCATCGCTACGGGTGAGAAAGTCTCATCGTAGTCAACTTCTTGAACTTGTGAAAAACCCTTTGCCACAAGTCGACCTTTATAGACGATGACATTACCGTCCGCGTCCGTCTTCTTCTTAAAGATCCATTTATTATGAATGGCCTTTCGCCCTTCAGGTAATACTTACAAAGTCCACACTTTTTTTTCATACATGGATCCTATCTCGGATTTCAATATGTTACAAATACCCGAGGTGAGATATGTTGGCATCCCCGTGGATCAACAACTTATCCACTATGCCAGTTACCTCGTTACCGGTATTGTTCTCTTTTCTCGTTCCCGTGTTTCGGCATCCCCGTGATCAAATCACAAAGTGTCTGGCCAGACGATGATGGATACCGTAACACCGAGAGGGCCCAGAGATATATCTCCATCGTTGGAGGAGCAAATCCCAATCTTGAGCTATCAAGTTACTTGACATACTTTCCCATGAACCCGTAAGCCACCGTAATAGCCATCCAGTAACGGATGACGTTTAACAAACCCCAAAGTTCATGAATCAAACACGAAGAAACTCGATACTCTCATGGTCTGAGGAATCATGCAAACGTTAACCATCTCTGTGTTATAAACCATTTAACTTGTGACGAATCTATCTCATAGCATAACATCAATTCGGGTCGATTCAACACAAATGTTCTTCTAACATTGTGCCCTCAAAATTGCCGGCATAGCCATGCCCATGATCAGGAAAACAGGATCATCATGCAATACTTGAGCCAGTCTTAGAGGCCAGACTAGGAATACATTTTACCGTTTATTATTCCACACGTGCATATGAGTCTTTCTCCGAGCCTCTTGGTTATTGCAGACTCGAGAACCATAGCAGTTATAGCATGGAACATAAACCTAATTATGAACAGGGAGATAATCAATAACATTTATTATTGCCTCTAGGGCATATCTCCTACAGACTCCCACTTGTACTAGAGTCAATAATCTAGTCAATGCTAATGCACTTTACACCTGTGGCACACTGGTGTAAAATATGCTTCGCATGTGGTATAGCCTGATGTCCAACGGATCTGACGACTTCAGCTCCGTGTGTAACTTTGCATATCCTTGCGTTTTCATGCTTTCATAAAATTCATATTTTGTGTGGACTTGGCTTTGCATATGTGTGAATCATTGGTCGAAACCTGATTCCTCAGACTGAGCTATGGAGCAACTATCTGCAATAGTGTCCCATAGACCAAAGCCATCTTGGAACCATACTAAGTTCATGAATGAAATATATGATTCAACAATTTCTGTGTCGCTTCTAAAGCATCAACATACTTAGCCTTTGTTATAGAATTCGCCATAGTAACCTGTTAAGAACAATTCCAACTTACCGTGCCACCGCATTGTGTATCACACAAAACCCTTAACTTAAATCGAAAATCGCATGGAGCATTGATGAAGACTGTATCGATGTAATTACTTACAACGAGCACTTCATAATCTCTGCTTGCAAGAAAACATGTCATCAGTACTGCTCTAGTACTCAATGACATCTTCACTATTGTCCCATGATCAGTACTTTGATCACTTTGGTATCTATACTCGCAACAGTTTGGAAGTATCGGACATATCTGGTTGATTTATATACCATGGAATACATGATTAATCCAAACACAGAGGTGTGTGGAATATCCATCATGTATTTTGCTCATCAATGTTTTTAGGACACCGAGTCTTGCAAAAACTCTTTCCATGTGACTTCGGCAAGAATCACTCCTTGGCGGATTTAGTGCTAAATGGTTTTAGCATCTTGTCAATATGTATTTTTGCTTAGCCCCATTAGGCAAATCTATCTCCATAGATCATTATGCCTAATAGCAAGGCTATTTAGCCCAAGCACTTCATCGAAAAACTATTTTCAAATGAAGTCCTAATTCGTGTCAAGAAATTTATTTCCAATTAACAATGTGTCAAGCACACAAGGTTTTTAGAAATATTATTATGCTCCCACTTATTTTCTTGAATCACAAGCATCTTCGTTATCCATTGATGAAATCAAACTCTTTTGATCATTTCATCAAAACGAAGATTCCAACTCCATTTTGCTCTCTTCTGTCCATTGCTGGAACTCTGAAGTTTGCATACTCACTAGCATCCTTTGGATCGACAAAATACTTTGGACTGTATCACATACAAATCCTAGTTTGTATTCCCATTTGATGGAAATTCTTTTGGCATCCATGTTTCATATCTCATGATTGAAATATGTATTAATTGCTAGTTCAACCAGAACCGACTTTAAGCATCGCTACGGTGAAACAACCTCATCGTAGTCAACTCCTTGAACTTGTTATTGCAACAAGTCGAGCTTTATGGATAAAACATTTTATCCACATCAGTTTATAGTTTCATAAATATTCGTTAAACTCTAAGTCTTCCGAAAGGTGTATCAAGGTTTTAATCTTGAATCACTTATATGGAAACTATCTCGGATTGTATTGGCATTTAGCCAATTCCGGAGTCAGGGCCCATCAATGCTTCCTCGTGTATCGTAGGTATACTGTTGTCTAACAACAATATCTCGTATGCGCACCTGAGAGGTTTGCACGAGTTTTTCCTACGTGGTTCAGCTTCAAGTTCGACCGAAGTCCATACATTTTTTTGTAGAGACTTTCGTATCAGTCGCAGTAGGAAACTCCGGAATCACTTCCAAGGTTCCTTTCCTTTGACCTGATGACGAATATACTAGTTATCTCGTTGAGTTGCACTGTCCTCCCACTCACCTTTTGTAAGAACTATTCTCTTTAAATGCATACCGTTTTGTGGCAAAATCATTTGCCTCGGTATAGTGGTGGGGGAATACCCAATGACTTGGGATAACCTACAAAGCAGCACTTGTCTGATTTGGAATAGGTTTGTAACCTTTTACACAAGCCCCATATTCCAAATGTTAAGAAAAGATATAACATGGTTGGGCGTACCATACCATGGCGTCATTTCAACAGACCCGATGGAGCTCTTTTCAGTGTAAAAGCCGCAGTCTCTAAAGCATCAATTTAAAAGGGATAATGGCAAATTTATGTCATCTTTGATCTTACCATGTCATGAATGGTTCGACTACATCTCCACGGACTCTCCATTTGCAGTGGTGTTCCGGGAGGTGCAAGTTATGAAACCCCTTTCACAACTCATCAGACATTCGCTAAACTTGTAACTCAAATATTCCTTTCTGCAATCGAATTGTAGAAACATAATTTTCTTGTTACAACAACTTCTACTTCATTTTTGAAAATCTTTCAAATGATTTCAAAAGATCCAGACTTACGTCTCATCAAGTAAATATCCATATATCTACTTGAGTCATTTCTGAAGAGAGATAAATTCACTACTTGTAACAACATTTATTGAACTACACACATCAAAATGTATGATCACCAATAAGTTTGTTGCTCGTTCCTTATGGCCTGTGAACGGCATTTCAGTCACTTCACTTTTCGGACGAAAAGTTGCAAGTATCAGATGATTTAAAATCAACCGACTTCAAAATCCATCATAATGGAATTTTCCATGCGGGTTTCTCCAATGTGACCAAATGTAGTGCCACACTTGTGTGGTATTCTTTTAGTCTTGCGACATTTAGCGTCAGTGTTATGGATGTATCATATTTCCATCAATATTCATAACATACATCCCATCTAGGATGGAAGCATGGCCCTTCATGTTATTCATAATACTGAACAACAATTGTTCTTTTATGAACAACCCTTTTGCAACAAACATTGTGCACTGGGTTAGAGTGTATGAAACTCTAAAATGAATTATGAAAGTAAACACATAGGTAATATATTAATATCATTTTTCATAACATACATCTCATTCATAATGAAAGTATGGCCCTTATGTTTATTCATAACACCGAACATCAAAAGTTCTCTTATGAACAACCTTCTTGCAAGATACCTTATGCAAAGGGCTAGAGTGTGTAAAGCTCTAAAAGAATTATGAAAATAAATACATAGGTAATACACCGATGGAAGGTATAGTAACATGTACTATGTTCCCAGCGCGTATCTAAACCTCATTTCCGACAAGTCCTTTAGACCGTAGTAGTTCTTACATCGAGTTGCAACAGAATGCAATCGAGCGGGTATCTTTGTGATCAACTCACAATACCCAAGAATTAGTGATTAACATGTTTAACCATAATTACCAAGAACTATATCTTTGACTAGCCTTCTATACATCAAAAACTTGTATGACATTCATACATGAGCTGGATATTCCAGTCTTCTTTCTTTCTGCCTTCATACTTCTAACAGTTTAACTTTCAGTATTTCTCCTACTCTCAGAAGAAGCACCCAACTTAAGAGTTGCGTTAGCCCCGGACTTCCTAGGCGTGAAAAGTTTCACTAACACCCTTCGGACACTTCCTTTCTCTGTAAGTTGTTCTTTTATTCACCTATCATCATATGACAGGCATTCTTCTGGATCCCTCTCTTATCAGTCAAATGCATAGTAAACACCTTTACTAATAGTTTGTAAACAAACATTGCTTTGGATATTTCATATCTTTCAGCCTTTGTTTGTATCTGAAGATTAATTTTCAGTTCCATGAATATCACATAACTATCCCAAAACTTTCGAAGTTTGGGTCTCATGGAAGCAAACGTATTGCACTTGACTGAAACGGAATTCTAGCTTTTGGATCGAAGGACGAGAGTCACATGATCCATAGCATTAGCGGGAGAATACTGAAAGCATGCGATAGGACAAAGTCCTTCTCGGCACTCTTGAGGACAATCCTTACATTACGTTACCAACCGTAAAGTTTTAACCAGATATATAACAGCTATTCAATTTTAACAGGGAAGGTGGAAACGCGAGCCATTATTCTACAACTATTATGCAAATCACACTTAGACAGTGTCCATAATTAATTGCACCGAGAATTAAAACAAGTTAATTCTACAGTGCGCTCCCACTCAAATCAATATCTCTCATAATTGATTGTGAGTGATTCAAGACCCACATTTCCATTCAACGCCATTGTTCGAGATGAACACTGATGGCGCGAACTTCAATTGGTAGGAAAACTTGCCAATCACATCTCCATGTGACTCTTGTTCATCTTTTGATGCGTGTGTTCCGAGCTTAGGACGATCCTGCCATGAACGTCAAGATAACCAAGTGATCTTGCTGCGAGGTCTGACCTCACCCGCCTTACACCCGTACAATCGTTCGTACCCATGTAGATCATGGCGCACCTCGAAAGGAAGGATGCTGTGACGGTGCTACACTTGGGAGAACACTAACTACTTGATATTTTTGTGAGAGATCACCCTAATAAAAGTGACTACCGCGCAATCAAGAAGGGTGCATCATAAGGGATAAACATCTCAGGCAATTCATAATTAGCATGACATGGTATAGCCCCTTCTGACGAAGAAGTCAAGTATTTCTTCGTCTTCGGCATTCGCATCGGTGTTCACCTTCGCGAAGATTGCCACCACCTTGTCGATGCACCAGATAATATTGCTATCTCTATAGCTAATAAAATAAGTGCATTACATAAGGTTGACACGCAGGTCATTAAAGTGCAATCATATGGCTCCAGTCATCATGCCGAATCATGACACGCAGGTCATGTTAATCAAATTACATCATATAGTCATCTCATACATAATCGAATTAATATGAGACTTGCTATACCACATCATATGCACATGGAAACCATCCTACAAAACCAAGTTAGACGCCTCTAATCGGTTTATGCAAAAACTTGTTTTACGTGGCTTCTAAGGTTTCGAAACAAACCGAAGCTACCAACGTCCATCATCAAGCATGATAATCCAAGTCGCTAGATTAACATCGCGGGGTGTATGAAACACGAGATAATAAAATCTCAAGCCCCATACTAAACTTCGTCATACGCTTGACCCCCGTGCAGATCATATCTGCATTGCCCTTTTGTCTGCGAAATTTCATCTTTCTTTCTAACTACGGTGGAATTCAATGAACTGTTAGCACTTCATTGATCAATCAGGATCGCGGATTGCCAGAACATTGAAACTCCACCATACTGTTATCAAGATCAGAAATATGCAAATTCCAAGGAAGCAACAAGAACATCGGGTAACAGATTTCATCTGCTACCCGCACAAATAATTTTCAGTAATAGAACTCATCTACTACCTCATTATATTGTGCAACACTCATACATCTCTATGTATTCTAGATCACAACCTGCATCTACGCATAGCACGGCTCTTGATGCCACTGAAGGGTAACGCAGCAGAAAACAAAAAATTTCCGACCTACGCACCAGCCCAGGACCACTATGGAGACTGCATACAAGGTTTGATATTTTCGTTACCGACTCGTAGCGCAGCGGAAGTAGAGTCGATGACGATCGGCAGTGCAGATCCCCGCAGCTAGGATTTACAACCTACCAACCGCGAGGATGTATACCCTCATCTGCCCCTCGGACAACCCTCCGGGAGGCGGTCGGATAGTCCTTCGGACGGTGTCGCAGACAGCCCTTCGGGAGGACCTTCGAAACTCGAACGGTCACTCGGACAGCCCTTCGGGAGGACCTTCGAAACTCGAACGGTCACTCGGACAGCCCTTCGGGAGGACCTTCGAAACTCGGACGGTCACACGGACAGCCCTTCGGGAGGCACTCTAGAACTAAGACCGAAACAACGATCTCTCTACAGAGTTGCACACATACGGTGTCATCTATCCGGCAGGGCTTCGCCGTCCAGAACTAGTTCCTGCCGGAACCCAGACAACCTTTCGGCTCTACGAAACTATTTCGCTGGGAGGGAGAGAGAAGCCAGATAACATCAGATGTCATGTGTATGTGAGAATGGATGAGGTTTGGGCAGCCCCCTCACCTCCTATTTATAGGAAAACCAAGGGGTAGGATGGGTATTCAAAATACCAAAAATACCCATGAAGGAAACACTTTCCAAGGGTAAAAGGGGAAAGCAAGTGGGCAAGTGGGGCTCCAAGGTGGAGCCCCCTTCTTGGCCGGCAACACCCCATGGGCCCCCCCCCCAAGGGGGTCCTCATCCATCCATCCCTTCTAGAAGCCTTTTGGGAAAATATCCCAAAAGGTGAGTTTCCAAAAATATCCCAAAAAGAACTTTCACTATTCACGACGACATTTTTCAGCGTCCGTTCGAACTGAAAATATTTATGTGGTCCTAGAACATTTCCAGTACCCACTAAAATAATTTTCAACGCGTTCCGGAACAATTCTGGATTAGTGATTTTCATCTGCGAAAAGCATCCGAAGCGGTTCCGGCAGTTCCGGAACATTTCCGGTTTTTCTTCCGGAAAATTCCCAGAAGTTTCCAGAATGATTCTGGCACCCTCCAAGAATTATCAGGCATGTGCCGAAACCCATTTGACATAATGGTATCCCCTGAAACAACTTTTCAGTTTTACCGGAACTGTTCCGGTGTTCTCTCTGTGGAACTTTTCCGCTGTCCAAAACTTTTCCGGTGTCCGAAACTTTTCCGGTGATTTTCTCTCAGACTCCCTTTCTAGTATTCAGCAGATAGATGACCCTTAAGCGTGTGACCCTATAGGTTCGGTAAAGTATAGACATGACCCAAAACCCCTTCCGATCAATGCTCAACATCGGAGCCGTGGACACCCATATTGACCCCTATACCCACACGAATGAATATTCGAGTGAACCTCCAGTTGTCGTGTGCTATTCCTGTTGCTTCACGATATGTTACAAATACCCGAGGTGAGATATGTTGGCATCCCCATGGATCAACAACTTGTCCACTATGCCAGTTACCTCGTTACCGGTATTGTTCTCTTTTCTCGTTCCCGTGTTCCGGCATCCCCGTGATCAAATCACAAAGTGTCTGGCCAGACGATGATGGATACCGTAACACCGAGAGGGCCCAGAGATATCTCTCCATCGTCGGAGGAGCAAATCCCAATCTTGAGCTATCAAGTTACTTGACATACTTTCCCATGAACCCGTAAGCCGCCGTAATAGCCATCCAGTAACGGATGACGTTTAACAAACCCCAAAGTTCATGAATCAAGCACGAAGAAACTTGATACTCTCATGGTCTGAGGAATCATGCAAACGTTAACCATCTCTGTGTTATAAACCATTTAACTTGTGACGAATGTATCTCATAGCATAACATCAATTCGGGTCGATTCAACACAAATGTTCTTCTAACATTGTGCCCTCAAAATTGCCGGCATAGCCATGCCCATGATCAGGAAAACAGGATCATCATGCAATACTTGAGCCAGTCTTAGAGGCCAGACTAGGAATACATTTTACCGTTTATTATTCCACACGTGCATATGAGTCTTCCTCCGAGCCTCATGGTTATTGCAGACTCAAGAACCATAGCAGTTATAGCATGGAACATAAACCTAATTATGAACAGGGAGATAATCAATAACATTTATTATTGCCTCTAGGGCATATCTCCTATAGATAGTAGATATAGGTTTTTGTAATCTGAAAATATAAAAACAGCAAGGTAGCAAGTAACAAAAGTGAGCAAAAACGGTATTGCAATGCTTGGAAACAAGGCCTAGGGTTCATACTTTCACTAGTGCAAGTTCTCTCAACAATAGTGACATATGTAAATCCCTCACGTGCGACAAAGAGTTCACTCCAAAGTCACAAATAGCGGAGAACAAACGAAGAAATTATTGTAGGGTACGAAACCACCTCAAAGTTATCTTTTCCGATCAATCGTATGAGCTATCCCTATAAGTGTCACGAACAGCCCTAGAGTTCGTACTAAAATAACACCTTAAGATACACATCAACCAAAACCCCAATGTCACCTAGATACTCCAATGTCACCACGAGTACCCATGGGCTTGATTATACGATATGCATCACACAATTTCAGATTCATCATGTTCAATCCAACACAAAGAACTTCAAAGAGTGCCCCAAAGTTTCTACCGGAGAGTCAAGACGAAAACATGTGCCAACCCCTATGCATAGATTCCCAAGGTCACGGAACCCGCAAGTTGATCACCAAAACATACATCAAGTGGATCAATAGAACATCCCATTGTCACCACGGATATCCCATCGCAAGACATACATCAAGTGTTCTCAAATCCTTTAAAGACTTAATCCGATAAGAAAAGTTCAAAGGGAAAACTCAATTCATCACAAGAAGATAGAGAGGGGAAAACTCCATATGATTCATCTATATTAATAAAGCTCGCGGTACAGCAAGATCGTGTCATCTCAAGAACACGGGTCAGAGAGATCAAACACATAGCTACTGGTACATACCCTCAGCCCCGAGGGTGAACTACTCCCTCCTCGTCATGGAGACCGCCGGGATGATGAAGATGGCCTCCGGTGATGGTTTCCCCCTCCGATAGGGTGCCGGAACGGGCTCCCGATTGGTTTTTCGTGGCTACAGAGGCTTGCGATGGCGGAACTCCCGATCTAGGTTTCTTTCTGGGGGTTTTGGTATTTATAGGAATTTTTGGCGTCGGTCTCACGTCAAGGGGGTTCCCGAGGGGCCCACAAGCCAGGGGGGTGCGCCCTAGGGGGGGTGTTGGAAATATGCCCTAGAGGCAATAATAAATTGGTTATTATTATATTTCCTTGTTCATGATAATCGTTTATTATCCATGCTATAATTGTATTGATTGGAAACTCAAATACATGTGTGGGTACATAGACAACACTGTGTCCCTAGTAAGCCTCTAGTTAACTAGCTCGTTGATCAAAAGATGGTGAAGGTTTCCTAGCCATGGACATGAGATGGTATTTGATAACGGGATCACATCATTAGGAGAATGATGTGATGGACAAGACCCAAACTATAAACGTAGCATATGATCGTGTCAGTTTATTGCTATTGTTTTCTGCATGTCAAGTATCTGTTCCTATGACCATGAGATCATGCAACTCACTGACACCGGAGGAATACCTTGTGTGTATCAAACGTCGCAACGTAACTGGGTGACTATAAAGATGCTCTACAGGTATCTCCGAGGGTGTCTGTTGGGTTGGCATGGATCAAGACTGGGATTTGTTACTCCGTGTGACGGAGAGGTATCTCAGGGCCCACTCGGTAATACAACATCACAATGAGCCTTGCAAGCAATGTGACTAAAGTGTTAGCCACGAGATCTTGTATTACGAAACGAGTAAAGAGACTTGCCGGTAACGAGATTGAACTAAGTACAGAGATACCGACGATCGAATCTCGGGCAAGTAAAATACCGAAGAACAAAGGGAACATCATACGGGATTAACTGAATCCTTGACATAGAGGTTCGACCGATATAGATCTTCGTAGAATATGTAGGAACCAATATGGGCATCCAGGTCCCGCTATTGGTTATTGGCCGTAGAGTTGTCTCGGTCATGTCTACATAGTTCTCGAACCCGCAGGGTCTACACACTTAACGTTTGGTGAAGATTAGTATAGTTGAGTTATTTTGTTGGTGACCGAAGGATGTTCGGAGTCCCGGATAAGATCTCGGACATGACGAGGGTCTCCGGAAGTGTCCGTTGGTAAAGATTAATATATGTGATAATAGTGTTTTGATCTCCGGAAGGGTTCCGGAATTCACCGGAAGAGGTTCCGGATGTTTACCGAAGTGTTCGGGTGCAGCAACACTTTATATAGGCCAAAGGGGTAAAGCCCACGAGGTATTGGAAAGTGCAAAAGGAAGTTTTGCTGCTGCCTTAAGCGGTACTACCGCTGGTAAGGCAGTACTACCGCTCGTGAGCGGTACTACCGCTTGTGCACGATACTGCTGGAATCCGAGTTGGACTCTTTCCCTGCGGGCCAAACCAACCTTGTGCGGGCAAAACCGACCTGGAGGAGGCTTTTACTCCAAGTTTAGACCCCAAGGCTCAACATATAAATAGAGGGGAAGGGCTAGCACACGGGACACATAAAGATTTCCCAAGCCGTGTGCCGGCAACCCTAACCCTCTAGTTCCTCCCGTCATAATCTCCGTAGTGCTTGGCGAAGCCCTGCAGAGATTGTTCCTCACCACCATCACCACGCCGTCGTGCTGCTGGAACTCATCTACTACTTCATCATCGCTCGCTGGATCGAGGAGGTGAAGGCGTCATCGAGCCGTACGTGTGTTGAACGCGGAGGTGCCGTCCGTTCGGCACTAGTTCGTGATCAGATCGAGGGACGACTTGCGATTTGGATCGCGGAGACGTTCAACTACATCAACCGCGTTTCTTAATGCTTCCGCTTAGCGATCTACAAGGGTATGTAGATTCACTCTCCCTCTCGTAGATGCTCATCACCATGGATAGATCTTCTGTGTGCGTAGGAAAATTTTTGTTTCCCATGCAACGTTCCCCAACAGTGGCATCTGAGCTAGGTCTATGCGTAGATGAGATCTCGAGTAGAACACAAACGAGTTGTGGGCGTGGGTGTATACATATTGCTTGCTGTTACTAGTTGATACTTGATTCGGCGGTATTGTGAGATGAAGCGGCCCGGACCAACATTACTCGTACGCTTACGAGAGACCGGTTCCTTCAACTAACATGTAACTTCGTTGCATAAAGATGGCTAGTGGGTGTCTGTCTCTCTCACTTTAGTTGAATCGATTTCAATGAAGAGGGTTCTTTTAGAAGATCAAAAAGCAATCACTACACCACGTTGTGGTTTTGCGTAGGTAAGAACGGTTCTTGCAAACCCGTAGCAGCCACGTAAAACTTGCAACAACAATTAGAGGACGTCTAACTTGTTTTTGCAGGGTATGTTGTGATGTGATATGGCCAATTACATGATGAGATATATGTGATGTATGAGATGATCATGTGTTGTATAGAATATCACGACTTGCATGTCGATGAGTACGGCAACTGGCAGGAGCCATAGAGTTGTCTTTTATTATTTTCGCCGTTTTGCTTTACTTTATCGCTATGAGTTAGCAATAGTCGTGGAAGCAACAGTCGGCGCGACAACCTTATGGCGACACGTTGATGGAGATCAAGATGATGAAGATCATGGTGTCATGCCGGTGACGATGGAGATCATGCCGGTGCTTTGGAGATGGAGATCAAAAGCACAAGTTCATGGCCATATCATGTCACTTATGATTTGCATGTGATGTTAATCCTTTTATGCATCTTATTTTGCTTAGGACGACGGTAGCATTATAAGGTGATCCCTCACTTAAATTTCAAGATAAAATTGTGTTCTCCCCGAGTGTGCACCGTTGCGAAAGTTCGTCGTTTCGAGACACCACGTGATGATCGGGTGTGATAGACTCTACGTTCACATACAACGGGTGCAAGCCAGTGTTGCACGTGCGGAACACTCGGGTTAAACTTGACGAGCCTAGCATGTACAGACATGGCCTCGGAACACAAGAGACCGAAAGGTCGAACATGAGTCATATAGTAGATATGATCAACATGAAGATGTTCACCATTGAAACCACCTCAACTCACGTGATGATCGGACTTGAGTTGGTGGATTTGGATCATGTTACACTCGAATGATCGGAGGGATGTCAATTTGAGTGGGAGTTTTTAAGTAATATGATTAACTAAACTCATTATCTAGAACAATAGTCTACGTTGTCTTTGCTATATTTATGTTGTAGATCATGGCTCGCGCAGTAGCACCCCTGAATTTTAATGCGTTCCTAGAGAAAGCTAAGTTGAAAGATGATGGAAGTAACTTTGTGGACTGGGCCCGTAATCTAAGGATTATCCTAACGGCTTCCCAGAAGGCTTATGTCCTTGATGCACCGCTTGGTGATCCACCCGCTCCAGTTGAGTCTCTAGACGTTGTGAACGCCTGGCAGGCTCGTTCTGAAGATTACTCAATAGTTCAATGTGCAATATTGTATGGCTTAGAACCGGGACTTCAAAGACGTTTTGAACGTCATGGAGCATATGAGATGTTCCAGGAGTTGAAGTTTATCTTTCAGAAGAATGCCCGGATCGAGAGGTATGAGATCTCCGATAAGTTCTATGCTTGCAAGATGGAGGAGAACGGGTCTATCAGTGATCACGTACTCAGAATGTCTGGGTACTCCACCCGTCTGGCTGAATTGAGGATGCCCCTTCCGCTAGAGGCTATCACTGACAGAGTTCTTCAATCATTGCCACCTAGCTACAAGAGCTTCGTGTTGAACTATAACATGCACGGGATGAACAAGTCAGTCGCCGAGCTGTTTGCGATGCTAAAAGCCGCTGAGTCTGAAATTCAGAAGGAGCATCAAGTGTTGATGGTCAATAAAACCACTAGTTTCAAGAAAAATGGCAAGGGTAAGAAGGGTAACTCCAAAAGGAGTGGCAAAGCAGTTGCTCCTCCCGTGAAGAAACCCAAGGTTGGACCCAAACCAGAAACTGAGTGCTTTCATTGCAAGGGAACTGGACACTGGAAGCGGAACTGCCCCAAGTATTTGGCTGACAAGAAGGAGGCCAACAACAAACAAGGTATATATGATATACATGTTATTGATGTGTACCTTACCAACTCTCGTTGTAGTGCCTGGTTATTTGATACCGGTGCGGTTGCTCATATTTGCAACTCAAAACAGGAACTGCGGAATAGACGGAGGCTGGCAAAGGACAAAGTGACGATGCGCGTGGGAAATGGTTCCAAGGTTGATGTGATCGCCGTCGGCACGCTCGCTCTTCGATTACCATCGGGATTAGTGATGAACCTGAATAAATGTTATTTGGGGCCTGCGTTAAGCATGAACATTATATCTGGATCTTGTTTATTGCGAGACAGTTACTCATTTAAATCAGAGAATAATGGTTGTTCTATTTATATGAGTAATATGTTTTATGGTCATGCACCCAATGTGAGGGGTTTATTCTTATTGAATCTCGATAGTAATGATACACATGTTCATAACATTGATGCCAAAAGATGTAAAATTGATAATGATAATACCACTTTCTTGTGGCACTGCCGTTTAGGTCATATTGGCGTAAAACGCATGAGGAAGCTCCATGCTGATGGACTTTTGGAGTCACTTGATTTTGAATCACTTGACACATGTGAGCCATGCCTCATGGGCAAGATGACTAATACGCCGTTCTCTGGTACAATGGAACGGGCAAGTGACTTGTTGGAAATCATACATACTGATGTGTGCGGTCCGATGAGAATTGAGGCGCGCGGTGGTTATCGTTACTTTCTCACCTTCACTGATGGCTTAAGTAGATATGGGTATATTTACATAATAAAACACAAGTCTGAAACGTTTGAAAAGTTCAAACAATTTCAGAGTGAAGTTGAGAATCATCGTAACAAGAAGATTAAATTCCTACGATCTGATCGAGGAGGAGAATTTCTGAGTTATGAGTTTGGCAGTCACTTAAGACAATGTGGAATTGTTTCACAACTGACACCGCCTGGAACACCACAGCGTAATGGTGTGTCCGAACGTCGTAATCGAACCTTATTGGATATGGTGCGATCTGTGATGTCTCTTGCCGATTTGCCACTATCGTTTTGGGGTTATGCATTAGAGACAGTTGCATTCACTTTAAAAATGGCACCATCGAAGTCCGTTGAGACGACGCCATATGAACTTTGGTTTGGCAAGAAGCCAAAGCTGTCGTTTCTTAAAGTTTGGGGATGTGATGCTTATGTCAAAAAGCTTCAGCCTGAAAAGCTGGAACCCAAAGCGGAGAAATGCGTCTTCATAGGATACCCAAAAGAGACAGTTGGGTATACCTTCTACCTTAGATCCGAAGGCAAAGTGTTTGTCGCTAAAAACGGAACATTTCTTGAGAAAGAGTTTCTCTCGAAAGAATTGAGTGGGAGGAAGATAGAACTTGATGAGGTTGTTGAACCTTTACTTCAACCTGAGAGTAGCGCAGCGCAGAAAGTTGTTTCTGTGGAGCCTACATTAGCTGAAGAGGAAGTTAATGATGATGATCATGAAGCTTTGGATCAAGTTGCTATCGAACCTCGTAGGTCGACAAGGACGCGTACTGCTCCTGAGTGGTACGGCAACCCTGTCTTAGAGGTCATGTTGTTGGACAACGATGAACCTACGAGCTATGGAGAAGCGATGATGGGCCCGGATTCCGAGAAGTGGTTAGAGGCCATGAAATCCGAGATGGGATCCATGTATGAAAACAAAGTGTGGACTTTGGAAGTATTACCTGAAGGGCGTAAGGCCATTCAGAACAAATGGATCTTTAAAAGGAAGACGGACGCGGACGGTAATGTCACCGTCTATAAAGCTCGACTTGTGGCAAAGGGTTTTTCACAAGTTCAAGGAGTTGACTATGATGAGACCTTCTCACCCGTAGCGATGCTTAAGTCCGTCAGAATCATGTTAGCAATAGCTGCCTTTTTCGATTATGAAATTTGGCAGATGGATGTCAAAACAGCGTTCCTTAACGGTTTCCTTAAGGAAGAGTTGTATATGATGCAACCAGAAGGTTTTGTCGATCCAGAGAATGCTGACAAAGTTTGCAAACTCCAGCAATCCATTTACGGACTGGTGCAAGCATCTCGGAGTTGGAATCTTCGCTTTGATGAGGTGATCAAAGCGTTCGAGTTTATACAAGTTTACGGAGATGCTTGTATTTACAAGAAAGTGAGTGGGAGCTCTATAGCGTTTCTAATATTATATGTGGATGACATATTACTGATTGGAAACAATATAGAAATGTTGGAAAGCGTAAAGGAATATTTGAATAAGAGTTTTTCAATGAAGGACCTAGGAGAAGCTGCTTTCATATTAGGCATCAAGATCTACAGAGATAGATCAAGACGTTTAATAGGACTTTCACAAAGCACATACCTTGATAAGATTTTGAAGAAATTCAAAATGTATCAGTCCAAGAAGGGGTTCTTGCCTGTTTTGCAAGGTGTGAAGTTGAGTAAGACTCAATGCCCAGTGACTACAGGAGATAGAGAAAAGATGAGTGTCATCCCCTATGCTTCAGCCATAGGCTCTATCATGTATGCAATGCTGTGTACAAGACCCGATGTCAGCCTTGCCATAACTATGGTCGGAAGGTTTCAAAGTGATCCAGGAATGGAACACTGGACGGCGGTCAAGAATATCCTGAAGTACCTGAAAAGGACTAAGGACATGTTTCTCGTTTATGGAGGTGATCAAGAGCTCGTCGTAAAGGGTTACGTCGATGCAAGCTTTGACACTGATCCGGATGACTCTAAGTCACAAACCAGATACGTATTTATTCTTAACGGGGGTGCGGTTAGCTGGTGCAGTTCCAAGCAAAGCGTGGTAGCTGATTCTACATGCGAAGCGGAGTACATCGCTGCCTCGGAGGCGGCGAAGGAAGGTGTCTGGATGAAGGAGTTCATGACAGATCTTGGAGTAGTGCCTAGTGCGCTTAACCCAATGACTCTGTTTTGTGATAATACTGGTGCCATTGCTCTAGCCAAGGAACCAAGATTTCACAAGAGGACCAGGCACATAAAGCGACGTTTCAATTCCATCCGCGATTACATCAAGGAGGACGACATAAATATTTGCAAAGTACACACGGATCTGAATGTTGCAGATCCGATGACTAAACCTCTTCCAAGGGTTAAACATGAACAACACCAGAACTGCATGGGTGTTCGATTCATTACAATGTAAATCACATAGTGATGTGAACTAGATTATTGACTCTAGCGCAAGTGGGAGACTGTTGGAAATATGCCCTAGAGGCAATAATAAATTGGTTATTATTATATTTCCTTGTTCATGATAATCGTTTATTATCCATGCTATAATTGTATTGATTGGAAACTCAAATACATGTGTTGGTACATAGACAACACTGTGTCCCTAGTAAGCCTCTAGTTAACTAGCTCGTTGATCAAAAGATGGTGAAGGTTTCCTAGCCATGGACATGAGATGTCATTTGATAACGGGATCACATCATTAGGAGAATGATGTGATGGACAAGACCCAAACTATAAACGTAGCATATGATCGTGTCAGTTTATTGCTATTGTTTTCTGCATGTCAAGTATCTGTTCCTATGACCATGAGATCATGCAACTCACTGACACCGGAGGAATACCTTGTGTGTATCAAACGTCGATACGTAACTGGGTGACTATAAAGATGCTCTACAGGTATCTCCGAGGGTGTCTGTTGGGTTGGCATGGATCAAGACTGGGATTTGTTACTCCGTGTGACGGAGAGGTATCTCAGGGCCCACTCGGTAATACAACATCACAATGAGCCTTGCAAGCAATGTGACTAAAGTGTTAGCCACGAGATCTTGTATTACGGAACGAGTAAAGAGACTTGCCGGTAACGAGATTGAACTAAGTATAGAGATACCGACGATCGAATCTCGGGCAAGTAACATACCGAAGAACAAAGGGAACATCATACAGGATTAACTGAATCCTTGACATAGAGGTTCGACCGATATAGATCTTCGTAGAATATGTAGGAACCAATATGGGCATCCAGGTCCCGCTATTGGTTATTGGCCGTAGAGGTGTCTCGGTCATGTCTACATAGTTCTCGAACCCGCAGGGTCTACACACTTAACGTTTGGTGACGATTAGTATAGTTGAGTTATTTTGTTGGTGACCGAAGGTTGTTCGGAGTCCCGGATAAGATCCCGGACATGACGAGGGTCTCCGGAAGAGTCCGGAGGTAAAGATTAATATATGTGATAATAGTGTTTTGATTTCCGGAAGGGTTCCGGAATTCACCGGAAGAGGTTCCGGATGTTTACCGAAGTGTTCGGGTGCAGCAACACTTTATATAGGCCAAAGGGGTAAAGCCCACGAGGTATTGGAAAGTGCAAAAGGAAGTTTTGCTGCTGCCTTAAGCGGTACTACCGCTGGTAAGGCAGTACTACCGCGTAAGCGGTACTACCGCTTGTGCACGATACCACTGGAATCCGAGTTGGACCCTTTCCCTGCGGGCCAAACCGACCTTGTGCGGGCAAAACCGACCTGGAGGAGGCTTTTACTCCAAGTTTAGACCCCAAGGCTCAACATATAAATAGAGGGGAAGGGCTAGCACACGGGACACATAAAGATTTCCCAAGCCGTGTGCCGGCAACCCTAACCCTCTAGTTCCTCCCGTCATAATCTCCGTAGTGCTTGGCGAAGCCCTGCAGAGATTGTTCCTCACCACCATCACCACGCCGTCGTGCTGCTGGAACTCATCTACTACTTCATCATCGCTCGCTGGATCGAGGAGGTGAAGGCGTCATCGATCCGTACGTGTGTTGAACGCGGAGGTGCCGTCCGTTCGGCACTAGTTCGTGGTCAGATCGAGGGACGACTTGCGATTTGGATCGCGGAGACGTTCGACTACATCAACCGCGTTTCTTAACGCTTCCGCTTAGCGATCTACAAGGGTATGTAGATTCACTCTCCCTCTCGTAGATGCTCATCACCATGGATAGATCTTGTGTGTGCGTAGGAATTTTTTTGTTTCCCATGCAACGTTCCCCAACAGGGGGGCGCCCCCTAGGCTTATGGCTGCCTCGGGACTCCTCTCCGGTATCTTTTTGCTCCAGTATTTTTTATATTTTCCAAAATTTTCAGCCCATTCCGAGAACTTTTATTTCTGCACAAAAAAACGACACCATGGTAGTTCTGCTGAAAACAACGTCAGTCCGGGTTAGTTCTAATAAAATCATATAAAATTATTGTAAACATGGCATGAATACTTCATAAATTATAGATACGTTGGAGATGTATCATGGGGTCGCATGGGGGCATGCTTCGACTCGGTCCGCTAGTAGTGCTTCGCAGAGAGGTTGCGACGGACTTGGCCACTCTATTCCTCTCACAAGTCACCACCGACCAGATCCAAACCATGACGGGGAGCATCGATTTCTTAATCAGCTTCCTCACCCCTTACCTCGCCGGTACTGTGGCTGGGTGCTCTTCTCGACTGTGGTTTCCTCTTCGTCATCGACCTCCTCGCCTCCGTCGTGCCCCTAGAAAGTGTCGCCGCCAACTTACTCGCCGTCGTCTGCGTCAAGCATGAGTATGAGCCCTTCGAGTCCACCAAGATGGACGGTGCCATCCAGACCATGCACTTGCGCAAGGAATGATCCTCCATTGTGCTCACCGTGGGTCATCCCGCAGCTTGTACTGGCAGTGTACCCACCTGTGGAATCCGTCCCGGGAATCTCAGCCATACCACAGTCCATCCCTGGCCTGACAACAAGAGGTGTGTCCTCCTCCTCCATCTTGTAAGCGGTCACAACCACGCCACCACGTGGGGCCCTCCTCTCAGCCCCACAACTCGGTGATGGAAGCCAGCGTGATCTCGATCAGGTTGGTGGTCGAGGATCATCGTCCATGGTGGCCCATGTAGGCACCGTTCTCAACGGATGTCTGACGCATGTTGCTAATGCATTTGTTGATGCTGGAGAAGCAGGACTACGTCATTGGCCGGTGGAAGCGGGAGGGCGGCGAGCCAGACCCGTGGAGCTTGAGCAATTTTCCTCACAGGAGTGAACCGCTGCTTAGCTCTTCCATCACATGACCAACAACCACTATCCAGCCCTCCACACGTCGACCTTGCGTGACCTGGTGTTGCTCTGTCATGGTTGCTAAGGCCACAACAAAGCGCTGATTAGATGTTTAGTGCGAGTGCATGTATGTGTGCAGGGAATGGGCACGCTCATGTCCAACGGTGGCTTTTGGGATAGCGGAGGACCTCACGCCTCTCTCCCATGGGCGAAGCTCACGTGTCTACATATGCATTCTGCGGCTCTCCACGCGTGGGCCGCTACATGTCGACGCAAGATGTTGTTCCGTGAGTTGTTGGTCTAGTGTGATGTGTGCCGCTAGGTGCATGTGTGCTGGTATGTGGATGTGTGTGTAGTGGTGTGTGTTTTTGGTGCATACTGTTGCTTCGCATTTCGCACCGGTGGCATACTGTTGGGTCACCATTGGTCGTGGTTGTGACGAGGATGCGCAAGCTCCGTTCCGGCGCACATCACATGTTTCACAAAATGGGCAGGAACATCTTTTATCATTATTTTTTCAGAGATGAAGGGTGTCAAAGATGTCATCAGACATGTTCGGACGATGTTTGCGGACATTTTGGTTCCAATTGGGTGAATCCCCTTGGAGATACCCTAAGTTATCAGTGGAGGGAGGCATTTTGGCATGAGTGCTCAGCTCGTCCACCATCCCAGCTTCTGGTCGCTACGGCTGGTTGTTATGACTGCGTTCTGAGGAGGTGTGCCGCTACTACTTTTGAGCTGTGTTGTGATTTTCCCCGAAAAGGAGAGGAGATGCAACACAGTAGAGATAAGTATTTCCCTCAGTGAGAACCAAGGTTATCGAACCAATAGGATATCTAAGCAAATTCCATTCAACACCACCTACAGACACAAAACCAAACACTTGCACCCAACACGGGCAAGAGGGTTGTCAAGCCCCTTGAACTCGTTACTTGCAAGGATTAAATATTGATAGAATAAATAATGTAAAAGCAAAATAAAATAAAAGTAAATAAATTGCAGCAAGGTAATTTAGGAGTTTTCGTATTTATGTTTAAGTAGACCCGGGGCCATAGTGTTCGCTAGAGGCTTCTCTCTTGAAAATAGCATACAGTTGGTAAACAAATTACTGTTGGGCAATTGACAGAATTGCGCATAGTTATGACATGTTATTCATGGCAATGATCATGTATATAAGCATCACGTCCATAAACAAGTAGACCAAAATGATTCTGCATCTACTACTATTAGTCCACTTCGAGAGCGCTTCTATGCTTGCCTCTCTATGAATTAAGTTCATAACAAACAAAGTAATGCTTGGAGCAAGGTGACATGATGTAGAAAAAATAAGACAAGCAATATGTTCAGATCCCATCATTTTATCATTAATGGCAACAATACAAGTACGTGTCTTGTCCCCTTCTGTCACGAGAATGTAGAGCACGACAAGATTGAACCCACTACAACGCACCACTCCCACTGAAGATAAATCAATCTAGTTGGCCAAACCAACCGATAGATCAGAGAGAAGTACGAAGCTATAATAATCATGCATTAGAATTCAGAGGAGACTCAATTACTTTCAATGAATAATCTGATCATAAACCCAAAATTCATCGGATCCCAACAAACACACCGCAAAAGAAGATTACATCGGATAAATCACCACGGGAATCACGGTGAACTTTGTATTGAAGATCAAAGAGAAAGAGAGAGAGAGAAGAAGCCATCTAGGTACTACTTATGGACACGTAGGTCTGTGGTGGACTACTCATGCATCATCATGGAGGCAGCAAGTTTGATGTAGATGGCCTCCATGGTCGATTCCCCCTCTTGCAGAGTACCGGAAAAGGTCTCCAGATGGCCTCCCGTCAGAACAGAGGCTTGCGGTGCTGGGAAAAGTGTTTCGGGTGGCTATCTATTGGTTTTCTGATTTTACAGAATTTATGGAGGTGGAATTAGATCAGATGGAGCCACGAGGGGCCCACAAGGCATCAGGGCGCGTCTACCCACCTAGGCGCGCCCTACTGCCTTGCCGCCTCCTCGTCTGGCGTCTGGACTCCTCCCGAAGCTCCCTGTATCTCTCTTCTCCAGAAAAAAACATCTAAAAGTTTCGTAGCATTTAGACTTCATCTGGTACAGATTTCCTGGAAAACGAAAAACATGCAAAAAATAGCAACTGGCATTTGGCATTGGGTTAATAGGTTAGCTCCCAAGAATGATATAAAATAGCAAATAATTGCATATAAAGTATCCTAGATAGATAATATAATAGCATGGAATAATCAAAAATTATAGATACGTTGGAGGCGTATCAGCATCCCCAAGCTCAATCCATGCTCGTCCTTGATGACCCACAAGTATAGGGGATCTATCGTAGTCCTTTCGATAAGTAAGAGTGTAGAACCCAACGAGGAGCAGAAGGAAATGACAAGCGGTTTTCAGTAAGGTATTCTCTGCAAGCACTGAAATTATCGGTAACAGATAGTTTTGTGATAAGATAATTCGTAACGGATAGCAAGTAACAAATGTAGCAAAGGTGCAGCAAGGTGGCCCAATCCTTTTTGTAGCAAAGGACAAGCCTGGACAAACTCTTATATAAAGCAAAACGCTCCCGAGGATACATGGGAATTTCTGTCAAGCTAGTTTTCATCATGCTCATATGATTCGCGTTCGTTACTTTGATAATTTGATATGTGGGTGGACCGGTGCTTGGGTGCTGCCCTTACTTGGACAAGCCTCCCACTTATGATTAACCTCTCTCGCAAGCATCCGCAACTACGAAAGAAGAATTAAGATAAATCTAACCATAGCATGAAACATATGGATCCAAATAAGCCCCTTACGAAGCAACGCATAAACTAGGGTTTAAGCTTCTGTCACTCTGGCAACCCATCATCTACTTATTACTTCCCAATGCCTTCCCCTAGGCCCAAATAATGGTGAAGTTTCATGTAGTCGACGTTCACATAACACCACTAGAGGAGAGACAACATACATCTCATCAAAATGTCGAACGAATACCAAATTCACATGATTACTTATAACAAGACTTATCCCATGTCCCCAGGAACAAACGTAACTGCTCACAAAGCATATTAATGTTCATAATCAGAGGAGTATTAGTTATCATTAAGGATCTGAACATATGATCTTCCACCAAGTAAACCAACTAGCATGAACTACAAGGAGTAATCAACACTACTAGCAACCCACAGGTACCAATCTGAGGTTTTGAGACAAAGATCGGATACAAGAGATGAACTAGGGTTTGGAGAGGAGATGGTGCTGGTGAATATGTTGATGGAGATTGACCCCCTCTCGATGAGAGGATCGTTGGTGATGACGATGGCTTCGATTTTTCCCTCCGGGAGGGAAGTTTCCCCGGCAGAACTGCTCCGCCGGAGCCCTAGATTGCTTCTGCCCAGGTTCCGCCTCGAGACGGCGGCGCTTTGTCCCGAAAGCTCTTTTATGATTTTTTCCAGGTAAAAACCCTCCATATAGCAGAAGATGGGCACCGGAGGCCTGCCAGGGGGCCCACAATCCACAGGGGCGCGCCCTGGGGGGTAGGGCACGCCCCCAGGCTTGTGGCCTCCTGGTGGGCCCCCTCTGGTATTTCTTTCGCCCAATATTTTTTATATATTCCAAAATAATTCTCCGTAACTTTTCAGGACTTTTGGAGTTGTGCAGAATAGGTCTCTCATATTTGCTCCTTTTCCAGTCCAGAATTCCAGCTGCCGGCATTCTCCCTCTCATGTAAACCTTGTAAAATAAGAGAGAAAAGGCATAAGTATTGTACCATAATGTGTAATAACAGCCCATAATGCAATAAATATCAATATAAAAGCATGATGCAAAATGGACGTATCAGTCCTCGAGTAGGTAAATGATAAAAACATAATTTTTTATGTGACATGCTACCCAACATGTAATCTCTTTTAAGTATGATCATTGAGAAACGATAATTGATACCAACATAATAATATCCATAAGCACAAATAACATAATCATTACTTTTCAAAATATACGACCCCTAAAGAATGTTATTCCCTACTCATTTTATCATATTAAGCATGGCGTGACTCTGTCTTCACTGCATATGTGTAAATCTTGAGCACCCCGGTGTCAAACCAGGAAATTGGATCGTACTTCTAACGCGCTCCAACATTTTCAACTTCACGCAATACATGAGCGTGAACCATGGATAGAGCATATGCGTGGAATAGATTATGGTGGTAGATATCAAAGGAGTCAAAGTGGAAAAGAAAGTCTCGCATCAACTAGGTGGATCAACGGGCTATAGAGATGCCCATCAATCGATATCAATGCGAGGAGTAGCGATTTCCATGCAATGGATGCACTAGAGCTATAAGTGTATGAAAGCTCAACGTAATCTAAGTGGGTGTGCATCCAACTTGCTTGCTCATGAAGACCTCGGGCATTTGAAGAAGCTCGTCATCGAAATATACAAGCCAAGTTCTATAATGTAAAAATTCCCCCTAGCATATGAAAATGACAACTAAGGAGACTCTCTATATGAAGAACATGGTGCCACTTTGAGGCACAAGTGTGGTAAATGGATAGTAACACTGCCACTTCTCTCTTTTCTCTCATGTTTTTCATGGTGGGTTTTTTTCGCCTACCCCATCTGTTTTATTTTATTTTATTTTCTGTCTGGAGTCTCATCCCGACTTGTGGGGGAATCATCATCTCCATCGTCCTTTCCTCACTAGAACAATGCTCTAATAATGATGATCATCACAATTTTATTTACTTACAACTCAATATTACAACTCAACATAAAACAAAATGACTCTATATGAATGCCTCTGGCTGCGTACCAGGATGTGCAATGATCTAGCATAACATGTAGAAAATGATGAACGGTGGCTTTGCCACAAATACCTTGTTAGCCATAGGATCATGCAAAGCAATATGATGATGAACACACAAGTCATGTGACGGAAAGTTGCATGGCAATATATCTCAAAATGGCTATGGAAATGCCATGATAGGTAGGTATGGTGGCTGTTTTGAGGAAGATATAAGGAGGCTTATGTGTGATAGAGCGTATCATATCACGGGGTTTGGATGCACCGGCGAAGGTCGCACCGACTCTTGAGGTGAGAATGGGCAATGCACGGTACCAAAGAGGCTATCAATTATAGAAAGGTGAGAGTGCGTATATCCAAGGATTCACATTAGTCATAAAGAACACACATACTTATTGTAAAGCCTTATTATCTCTTTCAAAAGCAAAGTACTACCGCATACCCCTAGGGAGCAGGTTGGTAGGAGTTAACCATCGCGTGCCCCTGATTCAAACAACACGATAGGATTTCATTTCGGACATAAAAATGCTCACACATCATCACCATGCCATGATTAATACTTAGATGAATAACAAATAACAAGCTTTAATTACCGATATTTCTATTAAGCAACAATCATGTACGCTTGCCCTCTCATATTACTACATCAATATAATCAACTCATGTTTCTTCTTTAGTGAGCTACATGAAAGTTTTTATTATATCCCCCTTGAATACATATCCTTTTTAGACTAGTCTTACAACTCGTGTCATTTACCATTCCTATTTCTTATTTACTCTCAAAAATATTTAAGTGAAGCATGACTTCAGTTATTTCTACAAAATCTGAAAGCTGCCTTGCTCTAAAAGATATAAGAGAAGCACTAGAGCAACTTCCTAGCTCAAAAGATATAAGTGAAGCATATAGAGTATTCTAACAAATTATGATGACCGCGTGTCTCTCTAAAATACGTGTGTCCAGGAAACAATGATTGTGGCAAACTAAAAAAACACACGATGCTTCAACCAAAACACATATCATGTGATCAATAAAAATATAGCTCCAAGTGACTTACTGATAGATTGGAAACGAAAGAGGGGATGCCTTCCGAGGCATCCCCAAGCTTGGACGCTTGGGTATTCCTTTAATATTAACTTGGGGTGCCTTAGGAATCCCCAATCTTAGGGTCTTGCCACTCCTTATTCCTTCATCCATCACTCTCCCACCAACAACTTGAAAACTTCAGCACACAAAACTCAACAAAACCTCGTGAGATCCGTTAGTATAATAGACATATCAAATACTTTAGGTACTGTTATAAATTTATTCATATTTAAATATTGCATAATAGGTAATGTATTCTAAATTCACCATGGCTTATACGCCACGATAGAATCCATAACATCATCAAAACAAGCAAAACTATGCAAGCAACAAACATAATCTCTCTAAAAAAGAATAGTCTGTAAAGGTCTGTAGCAAAAGCATACTTCTTTAACTCCGAAAATTCTTAAAAAATAGGAAAACCTGGGAAATTTGTATACCAATACTTTATAAAAATTTCAGATCAAAAAGACGTTCCAGTAAATTCATAGAAATTCTGCACTGGAAGTAAAAGTTTCTGTTTTCGCATCGTATTAGTTCTACTATCTTCCAAATCATCCCAAAGGCTTTACTTGGCACAAACACTAATTTAAACATAAAAAAACAATCATTACAGTAGCAATAATAATGTCAACACACCAAAAAATAAAGTAAAACAAAAATTTAAAGATAACTATTGGGTTGCCTCCCAACAAGCGCTATCGTTTTATGCCCCTAGATAGGCATAATGCATGGTATCAAGTGTTGTCATCCTTCGAATTGATTCCATAGGTGTACCTCATAATATATTCAATAAGGTGATTTAATTATATTTCTAGGGAAGTGTTCCATCCCTTTATTTAACGGGAATTGGAATCTTATATTACGTTATTTCATGTCAATAATAGCACCTATAGTTTGTAAGAAAGTCCTACCAAGTATAATAGGACAAGAAGGATTGCATTCAATAAAAAAGTACAATAAAATCTACGGGTACATAATTTCTATTAGCAATAATAATAAGATCATTTATTCTACCCAATGGTTTCTTAATAGTAGAATCCGCTAAATGCAAGTTAAGGGAATATCACATAGAGATTTTGGTATTGTAGAAACGCTGGCACTAAGGTCACACAAAGCATTGCATTAATAATCTTTAAGCTTAATTTTAATATTAGGTTCCCATTCATCATGTAAATTTCTAGGTATTGAAACCACTAACTCAAGTTTCTCCTCATAAGTTTTTATCAAAGCTTCTACGATATGTTTAGTCAAAGCTTTATTTTGTTCATAAACATTTGGTAAGCTAATCATGGATTGCAACAAGGAAATACATTCAGCTAAAGAGAAACTTTCATAATTGAAGTCCTTGTAATCCAAAGTAGTGGGTGCTTCACTATTTAAAGTTTGACCTCCCCAAACCCATTTTTTTTCATTTTTATCAATAAGATCATCACCCTCCGAACAAACGGACGCCTTCTAGCTAAAGTTGACTCATCTCCAGTCCCTTTATCATCAACTTTAAGATAACTATATAAAGATTCAATAGGAGAAACACCAATCATTTTAACATCATCATAATTACGATAAAAACCGGGAGGGATCGCTTTTTCTAGGAACTAGATGATACCCCGCACGTTGTTGCGGGAATATTCTGCAATGTAATTTAATGTGATTCGTCGTATGAAACATGAATATTTGAAATAATAATAAATACATATAAATTTATTATATTTGATTACTATATAGTTATAAAATGTTTATTATATATATATCATAATAGAATGAAAATTCAGATGTACCAAACTGATAGACCGGAGAGAAATACAAAGCTATAATAATCATGCATAATATAATTCATAGGAGACTCAATTACTTTCAATGAATAATCTGATCATAAACCCACAATTCATCGGATACCAACAAACACACCGCAAAACAAGATTACATCAGATAGATCACCGCGGGAATCGCGGTGAACTTTGTATTCAGGATCAAAAAGACAGGAAGCCATCTAGATACTAGCTATGGAACCGTAGGTCTGTGGTGGACTACTCACGCATCATCATGGAGACATCAAGGTAGATGTAGATGGCCTCCATGGTCTATTCCCCCTTCGGCAGAGTACCGGAAAAGGTCTCCAGTTCGCCTCCCGTCGTAACAGAGGCTTGCGGCGGTGGAAAAAGTGTTTTGGGTTTCCCAATTTTAGAGAATTTATGGATGTGGAATTAGGTCAGACGGAGCCACGAGGGGCCCACAAGGCATCAGGCCGCGCCTACCCCCCTGGGCACGCCCTGTTGCCTTGCCATATCCTCGTTTGGCTTCTGGACTCCTCCCGAAGCTCCCCGGGTCTCTTTTGTCCAGAAAAAGATCGTCAAAAAGTTTCGTAGCGTTTGGACTTCGTTTGGTACAAATTTCCTGGAAAACCAAAAACAGGCAAAAAAACGCAACCGACACTTGGCATTGGGTTAATAGGTTAGTTCCCAAAAATGATATAAATAGCATATAATTGCATGTAAAGTATCCTATATTGATAATATAATAGCATGGAACAATAAAAAATTATAGATACGTTGGAGACGTATCAGCCGCCACCATGTCTGCGACTTGGGTTGCCCATTGCTCTGTCCAGTGTTTGGACGGCATGGTGAGAGAGCCTTCTATTCTCCTCTCTCTGCACATGCTATTCCACTTTTCTTTGATGATTGTCATGGTTTTCTAGCAATGCCCTTAGGATTTGGTGTGTGGTCGGTATTTAGGGGGAATTTTGTGACGTGACTGTTCTCTTTTTGTCTTTCGGCATTGCGTTGTGTTAGGTTGTTTGGGTACCCATTGTTGCATTGATGTGTGTGTCAGCTTCCTGTTGGTTTATTCATATAGAGTTTATTTGTAGCTTCGAACACACTAGGCCTACATGGCACTCTCTTTTACATGACCTTGGCGATGGATATGAAGATGATCGGATTTGTATGAGGGGTGCTGTCTACGGGAGTGCCGTGATGGCAACATAGATGATGACCTCTTATAGGTGCACCTTATTTTGGTAGATGAGATGGCTAGTTGGTTCGCATTCTGTCTTGGTTGTTACCAAAAAAGGCTTTCGCCCCGCTTTATCTATAAAGCAACACGCCTGAACCGATACAAAGTGATGGGGGAGACCCCTTACAAAGCAGATCAAAGATAAAAACAAGATAACATGAGTGCCCACACTCCATCACGACACACCCGAGACTACTGACTAGATGAAAGGCCGCGCCTCCATGAGAAATGTAACAGCCCGAGACCGACGCTTTAGAAGATTCCCCTTTATTTCCATTTTCGTCGTGTGATTCGATTGATTGTTGCATTCATCATCGCATCATTCGCATCATCTGCATAGCATCGTCACTCGTTTTCAAAAACTTGCACCCCGTCGTAGTTGCCGGTTCTCTCCGTTCGTGTCGTCGACCGTTTCGAGGCCAACCACACACGCACGCGCCCGTGGCATCGTTAAAATATTGTTTTTAAAAGTGCGTGAGAAATATTCTCGAATTGGGTCAAAAGTTGGCGTGCGGTCTTATTATATTGTAGGTAGACCTCCTGCCAAATTTCGTCGCAATCAGAGGTCGTTTGATACCCCAACCGTTAAACCTATAGCGGCACTATCGCCGGTTTATTCGTCGGACGTTTTCAGTTTAAAACTCTGTCGCCGGGCTGCCCGTTTTCCCTCTCTTCTAATTGCCTAGCCCCTCTGCACAGTGCACAGACCCCTCGCACGCGTCCGATAGTTTTCCCGAATCCGAAACATATGGTCGTGACCGTTGGATCCGGATCAACCCCGTAATACCCCAAACCGTCATCGGTTTTTCAATTGGACTCCCTAACCTTTTTCTTTTCTTTTTCTCTCGACCATCCGATTTAGGTCGTGGGGCTTAAAACATCTGTGTTTGAAAATTGGTGCTATTTAAACACTCGCAACCCTAGCCCAACCCTAGCGATCTGTCCCATCCTCCCTCAGCCGCCGCCAGCCGCACCTCCCTCGGGATCCTCCCACCTTCCTCGTTGTGCGCAGCCAGCCAACCACCGCACCACCACGCGACCCCCCTTGATTTTCGGGCCAAACCCTTCGCAGCAGCCAACCGCAATGCGCAGCCCGTCCCAGCAGCCGGCGCTCGAGCCCCGTGCTAGATCGAACGAGCAACGACGGATCCCTCCAGCCCCGACCGAGCGCCTCCCCCCTCGACCCAGAGGAGTGCAGCTCCTCCGGGCCCTGCCTCCCGCCGCCATCAGGCCTGGAGCCGCCGGTCCTCGACCCCGTGCTGCCAAGCCCCACCAGAGCAGCCCAGCAGGACCCCGGTCGACCCCGCGCCCTTCCCTCTTGTCCCCATCCTCCCCTCTCGCTCATATCCGTGCATCCCTCTCCCCCTCGCAGGAAGCTCCGCCTGAGCCCATGGATGACGCCGCCTTGTGTCCTCGTTGCCGCCGAGAGCTACGCCTCCGGCCAGATCCGGCGAGCCTCGGCCCCGATCCGTGCGCGTGCGCCTTCCCTAGCATCGTCCCCGTCGGATCGCCCCGCCGCCTGCCGGAGTTGCCACCGCCGTGGCCTCGCCCCTGTCCCGCCATGGACGTGCGTGCCTGCATCGAGCCCTCCCCAAGCGATGCGTTGACCGAGCCGCTCGCTCACTAGCTGCTGCCTGGATCGGATCCAGTGCGTAGCGAGAAGCCGGCCCAAGCCCAGCATCGCCTCCTCACTGCCGGCCCATGTTGCCCTTAGGTGAGCCCAATAGCCAGCCCCATGTGTCTCTATATTGTGCCATGTGCATAGAATAGTTAAGTGGCGCCCCTGGTAAACTGTTGGGCTAGTCGGTTTCGGCCCATGTGACGTTTTTTTTACAGAACAATTTGCTATTAACCAGTGCATTAATAAATTACAGAAAAAGCCATATTTTTGCATTGCTCATAGATAAATAACCGTGCATCGCATGTAAAAACTTTATATATGAAAAATGATTAGAAATTTGTGTAGATTCATAATATGCCACATTCATCCATGTTTTAAAATGTTTAACATGTTGTTTTGTTTATTTTGCATAAATATCATGTTTGTTGCATTGCGCATAATTATTGAATTGTGCATCCAAATTAATCAAACCTTGCATGTAAAAAAATGTGTAGCTTTTTTATAGGCCTTTTTCATGCATGCTAAAAATGTTTAATGTGATGGTTGCATTTAATTTGCATACATGACTTGTTATAACAGTTTATGTCCTAATCTCGCATAATTGTTGTGTTATTTTTTTTAATATGAAAACCCGCATATTATATATGATTTTGGGGTAGAAAAATCCATGGAATTTATCTGTGCATTTAGTTTTGTCATTTGAGCAATTTGTGTGCATGTCATTTTTGCTAGGATGCCCTTTTGTTTATTTTGTGTGAATTAATCCATGCATGATATGAAATAATTGTGAACATGAGATATGTCCTTGGACATGTGTGCTAGGCCCTGGTATTTTTGGTTGCTATAGAAATGCATGTTTAGGTGTTATTTTCTTGTTGTCAACACGCTATAAAATATTGCTGTTTTGTGGGTCCAAAATAATTCTAATTCTGAAAACTGTTATTTTGTTGCCATGTTGCCATGTGATTTGCTATTGTTCTAGGAGTCTTTTGTGGTTGCCACCAAGGAGTCTTTTGTTAAGCATGTTGTTGCCTATCATGTTGTGCCAATAGTTTGCATGAATAGGTTTAGCATCATAATTAATTCTGTTGTTCAATATGTCAGTCTGTTAAAAACTGCTGCACATGTCTACTCTAATTTTCACTAAGTCTGAGAATCTGTTTTCTTCATAATGCCATGTTGTGATGATCCTAGCCATGATTCTATGCATAATTAGACCTTGCCACCATGGAATGAATTGTAGTGCATCATGCCCTCTACCATGCTGTTAAGTTTCATGCCAATATATGACCTGTAGCATATAGTTTCTTTGCTGCCAATATGCCTCCATGAAAATCTGCTGTGCTAAAAACTGTTATTTTCACTAAGTCCTAATCTGCTATATTTTATTGCCATGTTGTGAGCTTCCTACCATGTGTTCCATGACTCTTTTGAGTATGATATGTGAAGATGAAATGAAGTGTGTGTTATATGCTACTGCCCCATGCTTAGTTTGTGCATTTTATAATCTTGTAGCTTGTTGTTTTCTTGCGTGCAATATGCCATGTTGCTGTTTTGGACAGATTTGCACTAAAACTTGTGTTGGTTGTTGTGGTTGAACCGTAGCTCCGTTTTGCACATGCCATATATGAAACTTGCTTAGAATCTCATGTAGTTTCATAATATCTTGCTGCATCCATGTTTTGAAATGTTTGTGGGTGTTGTTTTCTTGCATTTTGCATTCATGCCATATCCATCTTGTGATTGTCATATCTTTTAGGCCGTAGCTCCGTTTTCTATGATCTATATATGTAAATCGACTAGAATGATGAGTAGAATCACATTGTGCATTTTGTTTTGCTGTTTAACAAATATAAAACATGGTTAGTTCAGATCTGGACCAGTTTAGAAATTAACTCATGAGGTCGTTTCGGAAATTCTATATGTTGTTTCCGACCTCATTTAATATGCCTAGATATCTAGTTTGCTTATGCTTCACCTCCTGCCATGTTTGAACAACATTTAATATTTTTGTGTACCTAAACGGAAGTGAACTAAAGAATTTGAATGTGGAGTTTCATCAATATGCAACCCGTTGCATATTGAGCTTCACTTAATATGTAGGAATTGATTGTTGTGCTTGTCATGTCATGCATAACATGCATCATCCTTGTTGTGCATCATGTCATGCATATGTTGTGGTGTTCTCGTGTGTTGATTGTTTGTTCCGGATTGCTTCTTCTCGATAGAGTTCCGAAAGCGTTCGGAGTGTGAGGATTCGTTCGACTACGTCCCGTTCGTCTACTTCACGGATCGCCGGCTTCACGGATTCGTTCTTCTTCCAAGCGGGATCTCAGGCAAGATGATCATTTCCCTGGATACCATTACTATCATTTCCATGCTAGATGTCTCGTTTCTATCGCTGTCTCGCTACCTACCACTTGTATGTCAAGCCTCCCAAATTGCCATGAAAAGCCTCTAACCCCTCCACATCCCAGCAAACATTGTTTGGCTATGTTACTGCTTGCTCAACCTTTCTTATAGCGTTGCTAGTTGCAGGTGCAAATTGTTCCATGTGCCAACATGGATTTTTTTTTGTTATATCACAATATTATTGCTATTTAATTTAATGCACTTATATACTTGGTAAAGGGTGGAAGGCTTGGCCTTTTGCTCGGTGTTTTGTTCCACTCTTGCCGCCCTAGTTACTTGTGTACCGGTGTTATGTTCCATAATTGAGCGCTCCTAACATGCTCGGGGTTGTTATGGGGACCCCCTTGACTTTCGTTTTGGGATAAAACTCATCTGGCAAGGCCAACATTGGTTTTACCATTTGCCTAATAACAACTAAAATTGCATAGGGACCCGCCGGCACTCGCGGATCTTTAATCAACAACCCGGGCCAGTGCTCCTCATGAGTGTTGGTTCACCTACCTAGCAGTCGGCGGTGCCACCTCGGGGCAACTCGAGGCATTTTCAGGCTACCGTCCACTTCGCATAGACGGATGATGCCCGTAGATAGAGAGCGTGCGGCTCTAGATGCGGATCTGGCTCACCGGGAGGCCTTGCTGGACTTGTTTTACCTTTCTCGAACGTCTTGTGAGAGGAATTCCGATAATACTTCGGGCTATCTCGAGGTTGCGGTTTTCCAACGGAATTGCCTAGGAAGATCACGAGATTTGTGGTCGAGGTTATTCCCGCGGCGTGTGGTTAGTTTGTGATGGATGAGTTGGAGCACCCCTGCAGGGTTAAATCTTTTGGAAAGCCGTGCCCGCGGTTACGTGGCAAGTTGGAAACTTTGTTTAACACCCGGTCATAGAAAACTTGAAGTAAACTCAAATAAAATACACCAACCGTGTGCGTAACCGTGACTGTCTCTTCTCAGGAGTCCTTATCCGAGAGAGAACACGGTGGGGTTATGTTTGACGTAAGTAGGTGTTCAGGATCTCTTAGAGATCATTACTAGACCACGTCCATTTTTTCGACAATCATCCCCCTTATTCTTGTATTCGTAAGTTAGCCACTCAAATAAATGCTTAGTGCTTGCTGCAGCCTCACCACTTAACCTTACCCTACCCATTAAGCTTTAATAGTCTTGATACCCTTGGAAATGAGATTGCTGAGTCCCCGTGGCTCACAGGTTACTACAACAACAGTTGCAGGTACAGGTAATGCGATGTTTTGACGTGAGAGCGATGCTTGTTTGATTTGGAGTTCTTCTTCTTCATCGATCTAGGATGGGTTCTAGGCGGCAGCCTGGGATTGCAAGGATGGATGTCATTTTATCGTTTGTTTTCGTCCGTAGTCGGACCCTGCTCTTCTGTATGATGTTTGGAAATGTTGTTGTATTGATGTGATATTGATGTAGCTTGTGGCGAGTGTAAGCCAATTCCATATACTCATCTCTTCTTTACATGTACTTGTAATGATATCCATTCTTGCAAAACGACGAGATGTGCTTCTATCCCTGTCGAGGCCCTCGTGCCAAAATAAGGATAGGATCGCATCTTGGGCGTGACAAGAAACCACCGGACATCGATGCAAACACACACACACACCAACTTATCACCGGAGAGGACCCCCTGCCCTCTCGCTCTGGGCCATGGAGCGCCGATCCTGCCTGCATACACTGAGGACCAAGATTGATGCCCTCGACGTTGCGTGCAAAAGATAAGGAGTCGTCAGGACCACTCCAAGACATACAAAGGAGCACCAAGATAGGATCCAAGCTTGCCTGTCGATGGAGAAGAAACGCAACCGGATGACACCTAAGCTCCATGACGACGCCCTCAAGAGGGTGACGATGCAACGCGCCATCGCCGTCAAGACCGAAGCTATGATAAAGGGTTTTCACCCAGAGCCTTGACGCAGGGAGAGAGACCACAACGACGCCCCCAAGAGGGACACGACACGCATCGCCGTCGTTGGCGCCGGAGCGCAAAGCTTTCACCTGAAGACTCTCCCGCGCCACCTGCAGGTTCCACGGTCCAAGTCCGCTGCCACCAAATCAGGCCTCCACACCACGATCCGGGGGATTTCATTGCCAAAGCACCGGCACTGCCAGGCTCCCCGCCACAAATCTCCTTGTTGCCCACATAGCCAAGGAGAGACGTCACCACCACCGCAACGCCGTTCGTGGAGAGCCAAATGCACAGTTCACCTTCCAGGGTCGCAACCCCGGCATCCTAAATCTCCCTGCTCACAACCCCCATCAAGCCGTTGGTCACCGCCCACCAGAGAAACGAGACAAAAGGAGGCTTCTTTTTGCCCTGGACGACCTTGCACTGCTCCTCACGCCACCTTCGCCGACCACGCCCCAAAGCCATGGACCCAAGACCTCAGATCGGCGCTGCCACCTGCGGGGCCAGATCTGGCAGGTCCCGGCCAGCCCACCCTTGGGCTGGGATGAGGCAGCCGTCGCACCGACGCCAGCCACCGGTCAGAGGAGCCTCGCGCCCCGTAGGGAAGCGAGGGGGCCATCCTTGTAGTCGGCGGCGCTCCACAGGACAGTGGAGGATGAGGAGGCTCGAGATCCATGCGCTTTGCAGTCAACTTCGGCCAGCCGCACCTCCGCCACCACATGCATGCCAGGCATGCACCTCCGGAATCTCCATAGCTCTCTACGTCGTCGCATTAGTTAGTGCAGTGCCGCCACGCCCCACGCAGCGTGGCGCCTCTGCCCGTCGATGCCGTCCTGCACCGACCACTGCCATGCGGAGGAGAGAGAAGGCTCTGTCGCCGCTCATGCCGGCAGGGCTTTGCCCGCCGGAGAGATCTGGCAGAGGCGAGGAAGGAGGGGGAGGGAGGGCCTAGGGCCGGCGGCAGCGCGGGTTGCCCCCTGGTTGCACGCGGGGCGACGAGGGGGGATGGGTTCTTTGTCTCCACCAATAAATCTGTCTTGGTTGTTCTCCATGTTTGTTGCTAATGCCAGCTACAACTTATATTTATTCATGTATCTTTTGGGTTAAAATGCATTTTGTGTGCTATGTGGGTAACTTACTTCTCTCCTTCTAAATTTGGTGGATTTATTTATTCGTGTTTCAACTTTCAACCCAATGGATGTTCGGCTTGTGAAAATATATCTTGACTTTTTTTTGAACGGTCACCGGGGGGAAGGGATCCCCACCTGAATATATTGCTCAAAAAGCTGCCAAAGCCAAGAGTCGCCCCTTAAGCTTTGGCTGGTCTCATTTATAAGGAAAACAAGATCAAAAACCTGAACAAATTGACCCCGTTTATGAGGAAAACCGGGCCGAAAACCGTACAAGTAACAAGGTTACAAAGGAGGAGAAAAAAGACGCACATGAATGATGAAAGAAGAGGATAAAAAAGGACGCCCAAGACAAGGCACGGCCTAGCTAGCAGCCCGAAGGACCATCACCATGGAAGGCACAAGTAGATGTGGGATGTTGTCGATAGATCACAATACCAAGACTAAGCAAGCAACCTAACGCACCACACCGGCGTGCAAACCAAACCTCACGACACAACTCAGGAGCATCCACAACCAATGAGTGACAACACGAACCTTGTCTGCGAGCTCCGCCATGGGAATTCGGGGTGATTAGCAAGTTGGGGAGGCATCTTACGTCATCGAAGAGCAAAGATGAACCAGAGCAACACCAAGAGCACTAAGCTCACCGCAACACAATGGCCACCACGGGAGGGTCTTGAACATGCACAGCAACATGGTCGACACCAGGGAACACCACCGAAGACAAACACATAGGAGGCAGGGCAGCAGCAACACAAACCACCGTCAACCCCAACCCGTCGCACCACCACCACCATCGACCCCAACCGGCCGCACCACCACCACCATCGAGTCCACACTGGTCCCTCCGGCTGATCCCTACTCCAAAAATGATGCCCACAAGAGGGGAACGACGCAAGACGCCGCCATCATCCGATCCGAGAAAACACGGATCTAAAGTTTCCCCCGAAGCAAGGGACGACGGGGAAGAGGAGCACATCACCACAACAGCGCCTTCAAGAAGACAACGACGCCCACAGACGCCGCCGCTGCCGGCTCCGACCATAGCCGAAGACAAACTTTTGCCCGGCATCGTCTCCTGCTTCTCTGCCGAAACCAGCCAATCCACCATGTCTACCACCGCCCACCTCAGACCACCTACCTCCACCCTCCTGCCCCGCCCAGCCATGCCCCCGACAGCGAGCTGCCACCACGGCACCGAGCAGCAACCATGACAGCTCCTCGCAGGTCAGAGAGACGCCCTGGGTGGCGCCTGCCCTGGCAGCCCGTCACCTCTAGTCGGCGAGCACCAGGGCCAGCAGCAGCTGAGCGCGCATCACCATCCACCGTCAACCACCGCCGTGGACCACCAAAGGCTAGATCCAGAAGGAACGAGCCCGCCCGCACCACATCGAGACAGACCCAGCTTGAGCTCAGGCCGCCCGCTGCGTTGCACCACCTCCAGCCCCTCGCGACAGACCACTCGCCCAGCAATCGACCATCGCGGGGAAACGACGGCGCCGCCGGGCCGCACCCAGAGCATCCCTCGGCACAAACACGCGACGTGCAAGGCCGCGGCCCCGCGACGGCTGCCGGAGCGCGTAGCACGGCGTACAGCCACCGTACGCCCCGGAGCGGCAGTAGAACGAAGCAGAGCAGGGGCGCCCGTGGGGGAAGTGGGGGGACACGCGCGAGAGCTCCCGCCCAACGCTGCGCCCGAGCAGCAGAACCGCGCGGCGGACGGCGGCCAGGCCGCCGGAGCCGGCCGAGCCAGATCCGAGCACCTGGACGAGAACCGCCGCCGTCGGGTTCATCGAGTGGAGGGCTCCGCCGCGCCGAGGCCTCCTCACGATGCGAGCAGGGTCCTCGCCGCCGCCGTCGGCCGTAGAGGCTTCGCCCTGCAGCTTCCTCCTGCGGTGGCGGAGAGGGACGGTCAGATCTGAAGTGGCGGCGCTAGGGTTGAGGGTCCGCCCGAGTCGCCCGCAGCGGGAGCGACGCGTGGGCAGCAAGCAGGATGGTTTCAATATCTCTTGACTTGATAAATAGTAGTATGTTTCATGCTTTTGATGCAGGGTGACGAGATCCATGTTGTGAACCTTAGCTCAAACCTGCAGTAGATTGTTATGTGGGTACCCATTGTTATGTATGGTTTCACCACCGAAGCAATATCTAGGTACTGGAGATAATGCAAATGCCTCTCTCTAATGAGCTTCCAAAACAATACTGAGCATCCACCGGGTTGAAACAATAAACAGAGTCTACATATATATCATGGTGAAAGATCCAAAAAATAGAACCATTATAGTCCAGGCGGCGCAGCAAATCGTGCTTACGCTTCTAGTGTTAAGTAAAGTAGAACCGGTTCCAACAGAAAAAATAGTTAAGTTAGCTGCATGCCTGCCATAGTTGAGCAGGATAAAGGAGGTGCTGACACATGTGCATGCATGTCCACGTGTCACCTCTCCGTTCATTTTGACCTCGCTATAGATTATATATAAGTACGTAGTACGTAGTTTTAATACCGGATGTCGAGCGACTACTTGACTGATTGATGTACGACATGTACAAGAATGTCATTTCTGTCAACATAAAAAACAAGAATGTCAAAGCCAGCTGTGCTGGGATTCTGTGATGGGGCCTGTATATTGTATGCACCTACACTACAATACGGCCGGCGCCGCATGACAGAATCTGACATTTCCGGCAGAAATTCTGTTATAAAAACTCGATCAAGAGGATTGTAAGAAAAACGCTGTGGACGTAATACAAATTACAAGGAGTGTTTTGTGTCTCAGTAGGTAGACCAGATCGACGACTCAAGTCAGAGTACTTCTCCAGGGACTCGGCGGGTAGAAGCTTTTGTTACCCCACGCGCGCATGTTTTTTTTTTTCATAGTAATCCGTGTCATAATAATATCGTAAAGATTTACCGACATGAGAAAACTGAAAAGATAATAGAACATCTCTGAGTTTTATATCCAGGTCCGTTACCTGCCTCCGACACCATTATAACAACCAACGAAGAAAAAAAATAACGAATCACCTTCTCACCCGAGCTCGACGCGGCTCCAACGCTGGTATGCAGCTTTGCGGACCTTCAAGGTGGCTCATCAAAAATGAAACCTTTGTTGTTGAACAAATCAGACCGGGCCAATACCTCGGACACATCATCGAACTCCAGATCTTGCATCCCACCACGAACCCAGTACACGTTCCGTCTTTCAGATGTCGTGGATGCAGACCACAATCTATATCTGCTCCTGGACTACCTCCCAAGCTCTGCATCGACGGTGGATCAAACACCGTCGCAACGACGGAGCCACGCCATCCTTGCTTGAACAGACTGGTTTCCAAATCCATCATCAGCCGTAGGACAGACGGTCTAGTCAGAGAAGGATCCGAATAATCTTTATTCACTACCGCATCGTCAACGCCGAAACCAAGAAGATGAACAACAAAAAACCTAGACTACAAGGACTAAAAACAATCCACACGTGTGGATCCGACGACCCCTCCTCACCATGGACGACTGAGGTCGCCGGTGGAAGGGAGCTGCGTTGAAAGATTGTCCTTTTCTGACGGTGGTTAGGGTTCCAATAGCCAGGGACGAAAGGAAAACGATTTGGGTATGTCCCCCACGCGCGCATGTGTTGCATGCAGAAATGCATGGATCAATTGTCATTGCTTACGTTGGAGACCCATGCAAAACCAGGTGCTGTCTCGCCGCAAACCATGGTTTCCCTAGAGCGCGATGCACGCAGGTATGCATTCTGCATACAGACATACTCTCAGCCACACGAACGATCCATGCATGCATCTAGATGTTTAAACGTAAGGCTGCTATGGATCGTCGAATTTTATCCATATCATGTCAAAGAATGCATTATTGTTATTAGTTCACACTATCAATCGGTGTGCACGTATGTCAACCAATAGATAAACAACAGACTAATAAGCACCTACGCTACCTGCGTACAGTGTACTGCAATTTCTATTGCGCTGGCTTCGTGTATAGCCAGGCTGGTCATCCTTGGCATGTTCGAAACCCAAATTAACGGACCAGTCGGCTATCTTTACCTATTAATAATATTATAAAGTGACTATTGCTCCCGTCGGGTTCACCGTCGTGATATTTTTATAAAAGAGTCCTTCTATTTTTACCTAATTAAACCCGCAATCCCTACTATTAATCGCTAAAGTTTTCGTTCTGCTTCATCTAAATTACCAGTAAAACGTAAAACGAGATGAAAAAAAACCCGCCAAATAGATAGTTCTGCTTCATCTAAATTTTTATCCATATCATGTCAAAGAATGCATTATTGTTATTAGTTCACACTATCAATCGGTGTGCACGTATGTCAACCAATAGATAAACAACAGACTAATAAGCACCTACGCTACCTGCGTACAGCCCGAAATGAGCACTAAAGACTTTTCGAGAAATCTCCTCCAAATCACGTGTACTGCAATTTCTATTGCGCTGGCTTCGTGTATAGCCAGGCTGGTCATCCTTGGCATGTTCGAAACCCAAATTAACGGACCAGTCGGCTATCTTTACCTATTAATAATATTAATAAAGTGACTATTGCTTCCGTCGGGTTCACCGTCGCGATATTTTTATAAAAGACTCCTTCTATTTTTACCTAATTAAACCCGCAATCCCTACTATTAATCGCTAAAGTTTTCTCTCCAGGGTCTCCTAGATGTGAGCAGGCTCTGTTAGCCATGTGAACAATTGTTCGGCTGCGACAAAAGAAAGGTTCCGCCCTAAATGAATCATCTAGCTAGCAGATCTGAGCGAAACATAAATAAGAAAACGGAGACGACTTGCTCCATGGCCATGGCTGGGCACGAATGGGCAGCACGGCTGGGCGTCGCTGGTGCATCCCGGAGGCGTGCGTGAGGGCGTGGCTTGGCACGTGTGCATGTGTGGGAGCATGTGGTGCGTGCGCGCAGGCCGAGCCCCCGAGCTCGTAGCCATGGCGGCCGACCACGGTTTCCCACGGAAACGACGGCTGCGGACAACGATTAGAAGGAAAAAAGGAGAGGTTTTGACCATTTGAGAGACGAACTCACGAGGGCTCGAATTTATGATAGGGGCGATCAGGGAGAAGTGGAGGTGACGAGAGCGAGGGTGGTCGACGGTGAACTGGAGATGCTCCCGGAGCCGAAGAAGACGAATATGTTGACGAGGCTGAGAAAGCATCTTAAGCGTTGATGGTTCTGAGGTAGCCGACTACGAGGAGTGGCACCGTCACACAATTTTTACAAAAAAAACTTCAGTTTTCTGTAAATTAATATCTCTTAAATTAATCATATCTCTTAAAACGTAACTCTGATTTTAACATGTTAAATATTTTTAAAATATTATTTTTGATGCAAACTTAATCTATAGTGTACAGTCCATTTTTCTTTCGTATGGGTGGATATCCGAATTGCAAATAAACACCTACTAAAACCAGATTAAGAGGAAAGAAAACATCGATAACCCACATGCACATCTCTGAAAAACCTTGCGGGAAAAAACAACATATTTTTCATCTTATTCCGAGCGAGTGTGCGTACACGCATGCGCGCACGAGAGAGGGAGACGACGCATGCGCGCGCGCGCGAGAGGGAGACGCCTTAGGACGGGCCACAGTCAAATGCGTTTTCGTTGTCTCAGCACTGAGGCCACCGTCAACAAGACAATTGTGATACCATGTGAAAATAAAGGACGTGAACCTATTAGGGTCCCGAGTCATGGTTATTGAGTTAAGAGCGTGTGTTATTTTCTCTCCCGTTGCAGCGCACGGGCTCTTTTGCTAGTAGAAGGTACATAAGGATAGCAAGAGTCATAGCATATCGACGCACAAATAGGATAGTTTGTGATGCAAGAGCAACTTTTGCATAGCAGTTCACTGCCTAGCATTTGGTGTACCTTTCAACGCGTAAGGCCAACTCCAATGCGTGATTTCAAATGGACGTTCGTTTTGTCGAGATTTTATTCGTTTGGATAGGATGATGCGCCGCGTCCGGCCTCTTTTTGGATGTGTTGGCCGTGCGTCCAACGCGCGGACACATCTCGTCCGTCGCACCCGGGGATAGGCCGTAGTACGCTGCAATATTAATCAAACGTTGCAAATTGTTTTTAAATAGTTTTATGACAAAATCAAAATAATTCTAGATCCATGTTAAAATGAAAAACACACTCAAATAGTTTATTACAACCCAATCGAAATTTTCTTGCATATATGAAAATCAAACGAACCGATACATCTACTGGTTGCCAATGTGATTCTACATGTGCTCAACCAAGTCATCTTGAAGCTGCATATGAGTGTGCCAATCACACATTTCACGATGAAACTGGGTGAACTGTTCAAAGGTTGACGGTTCTTGTTGCAGAGACTCAACATTTTCACTCTGAAAATCAAATCCTTGGTCGTAGATGCTGTCATCACGCTCATCCTCCATGATCATGTTATGCATGATCACATAAGCATTCATCACCTTCCACAGTTTCTCCGTGCTCCATGTCAGTGCAGGGTATCGAACGATACCCCATCGTGATTGGAGCACACCAAAAGCACGCTCCACATCCTTCTTAGCACTCTTTTGCATTTGGGAAAATCTCTGTCTCTTCTCTCCTTGTGGATTAGAAAGTGTCTTTACAAGAGTTGACCACTGAGGGTAGATACCATCAGCTAGGTAGTACCCTTTATTGTAATGGTGGCCATTGATCTCAAAGTTGACATCTGGAGTGTGGCCTTCTGCAATCCTTGCGAACACTGGTGAATGTTGAAGCACGATGATATCATTGTTAGAACCAACCATGCCGAAGAAAGAGTGCCAGATCCAAAGATTTTGAGAAGCCACCGCTTCTAGTATGACAGTCCAACCTTTCATATGCCCCTTGTACCGGCTCTGTCAAGCAAATGGACAGTTCTTCCACTTCCAATGCATATAGTCTATACTACCAAGCATGCCCGGCCAGCCCCTCTTGGCATTGATCATCAAGAACCTCTCTATATCAACGGCATTTGGCCCTCTGAAGTACTCAGGGCCAAACACTGCCAACACAGCCTTGCAGAACCTGTACATGGATTCTAGGCACATGGACTCACTCATACGCACATACTCATCCACAAGATCGCTTGGAATTCCATAAGCAAGCATGCAGATAGCCGCGGTGCATTTCTAGTAAGAGGAGAACCCAAGTTTGCCAAGGGCATCCCGTTTGCACTCAAAGTATGAATCATATGTTACCACTCCATCCCTAATATAGTTGAACACATGCCTCACCATACAGAATCGACGACGGAATTGATGTGGTTTGTAGAGCGGGTCATTCTCAAAGTAATCGGCATAGAGCAAGGTGTGGCCGCTCTCCCTATTGTGGTTCAAGGCCGGAGCATAATCCGGGACTGATCCCCTAAACCGAGGCCGCTGCCTAGAAATGTGGTCATTGATGACCAATGCATCCACCACCATATCTTCGTCATCCAAGGACGAATCATCCGATGAACAAATGAAATTGTGAAAAAAGCACTCATCTCCACTGTCCATGATACCTTGCGAGAAAAGCGTCGAACACCTTGCAGTCCTGGTGGAGGCGCGGACGGGAAGAGGACCCCGAGCTCCCTCAAAAGTAGCCGGCGAGGTTGGTGTTGGCAGTCGGCCGCCTGCATCTATGCAGCGCATGTCGGAAGGTGTTGAGGTCGATGGCCGCCGTCGTCGGCCGGTGTTTCACTCCGAACCGGAAGAGACACGGACACCGGAAAAACTCCTCCAAAAAAGATTGCTTGTGGGTCGACTATGTCATGGGGGTGGTCGTGGTGTGGTCGGCTGGCAAGTTTGAGCGAGGAAGACGGCCGGGGGAAATGGGCAGGGGCGGCGGCGCCGATGGCGGGGCGGAGGGAGGGGCAGGGGAAGAGAAATGAGGGTTGTGTCCCTGACTGGCAGGCCAGGGGGAGGACAAGGGCACGCGCCCCGAACGTCCTCCCATGTCCACTTTGATGCAAACACGGCTCAAATTTGGGTCGGGGATGGGGCAAAAGCGGACGAAAACGGACAAATGTCTGTTTGCGCCCGCGCGTTGGCCCGGGTTTTGTGTCCATTCGCCCCCAAACGGACGCGGCCAGACCATGTGGGGTCGTGCGCTCGAGTTGGCATAAGCTTGTCATGGACACATTTTGTACTTTCAAAGAGTTCATCCACCACATGTTAGCATCATCTTTTCACTTTCCCACATGTCCCCTTTATTTAGAGGAGATACGGATGAGAGAGGTTACGCGTAGAACAAAGGACAGAGCAGTAAACCACACACACCTGCTTAGTTCTTTGTGCTAAGCTACTTCACCAATGACTTCGTCCTGGCAACTGCGTGCACAGCCGTCAGGGAGAGCGGGCCTCTCAAACTCTGTCCCATGTGAACCTGCACCAGATGAGGAGCGGTTAGGTTTTTGGGAGCATCTCGGCTCAACGGCTTTCTCAAATTCGACTACATCCTCGACATTCATCTCTGTGCTTCGACTACATCCTCTGCGTCAGACGACTTCTTCGTCGTGACCACCATGGCCGAACATGCTACTCCGCCGGAGTTTTTGGTGTCCTCATATGCTATCTCTCTCTCTCTCTCTCTCTCTCTCTCTCTCTCTCTCCCTCCCTCCTTGCATGTGGCATTGGTCCATATGCATATATGCTAGATGCCCCTAGTTTGTCGTATACTATTTGCTATGTGAGTAATCTTGTGATAATGCTAATTTGGATTAAGCTTAAACCAGATCTGCCTAATCTCCTAACAATCTAAAAACCTTATGTGTTTTGAAGATTTTCATTTACTTGCTTTATTTTTGCTCTGAAACCAAACCCGTTTACTGGTATTCACTTCAAGAGATGGCGGACCAAAACCATCGTATTGCTCACCACTATGAACATGTATTCGGTTGCGGCTCGCACTTCGAGTGGACTGCTTACTCCTGAGCAAGACAAAGCATTCTCAGAGGCCAGTGTAATCTTTGTCGGTCTCTTCATTAGTGTGTTAGGTGAAGGATTGGTTGATGCATATTTGCATATAACTAGTACATAGTCAGGTTTTGCACGCGATTTTCGTGCATGGTTTGGCGGCAGTTCCCCCTTTCCCCTCAAATCATGTGTCACTAATACTCGAATTGGCGCAAGCGGTTTCTAAAACTGCGTGCACTAATAACGCATCGCATGCGGTTTAAGTTAATGACCTCCTCCAATGAGAGGACTACCAAAGGTGGATTTTGATTTGGAACCGTCTCGAATACACTATAATTACAAGCGTTCCTATAGCAGAATCACTTGTTTAGTTATTTAATTGTTTTATGATTTTACAATTCCTCGACATTACATTACATTTACTGAAGCATACATACTCATTCATCACACAAGTCATTACATCTCATAATACAATTAAATATGTTTTGCACTTTGACATTATTCAAAGGTCACATGTGAAAGAAACATTCCTAAAGTACTCCGTCCAAAGTAGTTTAGCTATCACACCTCTTAACGAACTACAAACAAACAATCCAAAGATTAATAAACTAATCATTGTCTTTGAGTAGTCTATCTCTCGCGCCTCTTTCGAAAGTAGAGACCGCGTGATTGGAAGGAAATGGCTATAATCATTATATCACCACTCTATATTTAACTTTCCAGTCCAATGCCCAATGGAACAATTCCTAATGCAACCCATTGGTGCTTACACTAATAGGTAAATCGGTAGTACCACAAGCCATCCTCTCTTGTGCAGTGTAAACAAAATATAAATCCGCATAAAGTTAAAAATATCATACCCGTCGAGGCAACGATCCCGACAATGAGTAATAGGGGTATGAACAAGGGGTAGAGCCTAGCTATGGCACAAGTGTATCACTCGGATTTAGCGAGTTAGGGCCCCTCTCAGAGAGGTAAAAACCCTACGTCTCGTGCCCGGAGGCTTTGTGTTTTCTCTTGGGGATATGATTACACTAGAATGTTGAACCCTTGTCCAGGAGCTCGGGGGTAGCTTATATAGAGTGTGCCAGGCCCCATTAAAGCGTTGTTACAATGAGGAGTGAAGGGCCTTAATTACGATAGTTTCTAGTAATGGTAGAGTATAACTATTGGAGTTACAGGTAACGAGAGCCATAACTACACTTGATGTATTGTGTTAAGTCCCTCGAACGTTGTAGTTCCCACGTCGTCCTTATGTCTCCTCTGTCCGAGTGTTGGAGTCAGGCCGACTGTAGGGAAGATGTCCGAGTGACTTGCTGAATCCAAGTGGATTCCTTGTCATATGCATCTGAATGCATCTGTGGTCTTGGGACCTCCAATGATGGTGTGGGGCCCTAGGTGGGCCTTGGATGTCACGCCCATGACCCTACCATTAGTAGGTGACCCCATCATTAGCCCCCGAATCGGTTGAGGTTTTGAAGGACGAATGAATGGAATCCTTGGATTGATCTTAGTGCTCCGGGGGCACCTAGAACTTATAGCCAGGGGATTATCTATTCGGACCTGGGCAAAACCACAACAAATTCTAGACTTTAAGTTTTTCTGAATGATCGGATTGAGATGATTGCTAGGCAAAATTTGGCGGCATTCATATGTCTCTCGGGCGAGATAGACTGGGGATCCAAACGAGGACATGCCATGAAACTCGAGTGACGACGCTGGAGTGAGGACCGATCCTCCCAAGAGATGTTTCTCATTACCCCCGAGGGACGCCAGTGCGGGTCATCTCCAAGTCCAAATTTATGAGGCTCGCACCTTGGGGCCTAGACAAAGGACCAAGTTAACCCACAGAGGGGCGTTGAGCTCGTCCCATCACAATCCTGAAGATGTCTTCGGTTGGATTGTTTTACATGCCCGGGTACACGGGGCCCTTAGAGGGTGGTCGGTCGGACCGACGTGTGCTCCCCAGGAAGAGAAGCGTGTGTGATCGATCGGATTGATCTGCGGCAAAAATTATGTGGTTTCGAACGCGAGGTATGCGCGCGGAAGCGGTTACCCCGCGACTAAGTGGGGAAAGTGGGGCACGACACCTCGATTTCCGCCACGAGGTCCTTCATGTGCTCCACTTACTCTGCGCGAGATAAATCATCGGATTCGCAACCGATAGCAGAGGATCCGCTGGGCGGATTTTGCCGAGGTATAAATAGGAAAGAGCCCAGGGTAGGGATTTACCCAGATCTCCTTTCCCTCTCACTTCCTCCGCCACATTTCACCACACTCCGCCACGCTCCACCGTCTGCCAATCCACCACCCGTGCCTGCGCACCCAAGAGAGATGGGGAAGAATTCCATGACGAAGCTCGAGCGGGCAAAGAAGATGTCCAAGGGCTCGTCATCGAGCACCGGAGCCTCGTCCGGTTGGCTCCAGGGTGGCTGGACTCCGTCGCGGGTCATGCGGGCTCGGCTGGAGGAGCTGGAGAGCGAGGGGCTCATTGCTGCGACCGAATGAAGGCTGCCACAGGCGGAGGAGCTGGAGCCGTCGCCCCAGGGGGATGAGCACGTCCTCCTGGTCACCCACATCGAGCGAGGTTTCTCCCTGTCGCCGCATCCCTTTTTCCGCAGTTTCTTGAATTTCTTCGGGGCCCAGCTGCACCATATCCCTCCCACCACCGTTGCCTACCTCTCTGCATTCATCTCACTCTATGAGAACTTCTTGGGTTGTCCCCCGCATTGGGGGCTGTTCAAGCACCTCTTCACTTGTCGCTCGATGACTATAAAGAAGGCCTCGCCGAATGGGGAGAAGACGAATGTGAGCCAGTAGTGTGGGGGCTTCGGAATCCATCTTAGGGGGAAGGGTAGTTTTCCGACGATGAGCTTCCTTGAGTCCATAAAGGGTTGGCAGGATAGTTGGTCTTACTGCAAGGATATTTCGATTTCCGATGGTCAATCGGGACTACCGCCGTATTCGGGAGAGAGGGTGAGGTCCCCTCCATCCCAGTTAGTGTCCAAGGAGGAGAAGACAGAAGTGGGAACCTTGTGGTAGCCCTCGTGAGCATCGTTAGGAAGGGCATCAACGGGAAGGACCTGCTGGAGGTCTTCCTTGAATGGAGGATCCAGCCTCTGCAGCCGAGGGTTCATCCCATGTGAGAATATGAGGGCCCGAGTGATCCCACCCGCGTGCACCCGGAGGAGCTCGAGGAGAAGACCATGGAGGCCAAGCTCATGGCCATCACCTCTGCCCACGACAACCCCCAAGGGGCAAGGTTACTGGCTCCTTTTGATAAGGAGAACCCGCTGATTGAGGTACTCATAGACCTTTCTGATCCGAGTGTTTTGGTTGGTTTTACCAATTGAATTTTACTGTTATTGACCTTGCTATTTCTTCTCTTGGAAGAGCTTTGCGGAGATGATATCTGAGGTGTCAAACGTCGACCACGTGCCAGGGACGTGGCGAGTGACACCGAGCACCCGGACGATGAAGAGAGCAACTCTAACGAGGAGGGCGACGACAACGAGGAGAGTGATGAGGAGGACACCGAGGACAGGGACGAGGCGGAGTCTTCTTCGTCGTAGAATGTCCCATCAAAGGACCGTCACGATCCGAGTGCTCGCGCTGGGGGCGCTAAGGGGCCGAGTGGACCCAAGACAACTGTGTTGGTCCCTAACACGCGTAGCTCGAAGCTTGGCCAGTTCAAATCCGCTGGGTCGCCTGAAAAGGCGGCCATACAGCCCAAGAACATCATTGCCAAGCCTCAGAAGGCAACAGCTCTGCCAAGGATCAAGGGGTCTATACCCATGGCATCGACATAACTATCCGGACTGATTTTCTTTACTTGGTGAATTTGCATATCTTTAACGTCCGAGTGGCTTTATGATTGCAGTGTCGAGACTTCGACCGCCTCAGTCGACCCGAAGGCCTTAGAGAAAAGCCTGGCGAAAGCGGACGCTATGTCTTCCAAAGGTATTAGCTGACTCGGTCTCGCTTGAATTTCGAGTAATTTGCATTTCAGTTTTCTGACACCCGAGTGATTGCAGCGCCGACTGAAGTGATTGAGCATGATAGATACGACAAGGTTGATCCGCTGAACCTGCCGACCGATACTGATGTTATCATGAAAGATGCTTCGATGAGCCGAGTGAGTAGACTGTTGCCGGCAAGGCCATCGCCAAGCTCACAGGTATGAGTGCGACACCCAAGATTGGTGCCGCACTCGAAGCTGCGCCGCTTGCTCCTTCGCCAACTTCTGCCCCGAGTTCTGCTCTGACAACCCTCTTCATGCTTGATACGTCTCCAACGTATCTATAACTTTTGATTGTTCCGTGCTATAATATTATAATTCTAGGATGCTTTTTGGGCATTTATTTACCAATTCATATATTTTTTGAGCACTAACCTATTAACCCAATGCCAAGTGCCAGTTGCTGTTTTCTGCATGTTTTTGGCTTTTCAGGTTTACAGTACCAAACGAAATTGCCATGAAACTTTTTGATGATTTTTTTCGACCAAAAGAAGACCTGGAAGCTTTGGGAGGAGGCCGGGGGCCGCACGAGGGCCCCACAAGCCAACAAGGCGCGCCCAGGGGGGTGGCCACGCCCTGTTAGCTTGTGGCCGCCCCCCTCGTCTCCCAACGTCCCTCTCTGGCCTATAAATTTACATATATTCTGAAAACCCTTGGAGAGGTCCCGAAACACTTTTTTCCGCCGCCGCAAGTCTTTGTTCCGCCGTGTGCCCATCTGGAGCCCTGTTCCGGTGCCCTGCCGGGGGGATCGATCACGGACGGCCTTTTCATCAACCTTGCTACTCCCATGAGTATGTGTGAGTAGTCTACCACAGACCTACTGGTCCATAGCTAGTATCTAGATGGCTCTCTCTCTCTCTTTATGTTCTTCAATACAAAGTTCATCGCATCTTCGCGATGATCTATTCGATGTAATCATTTTGTGCGGCGCGTTTTATGGGATCCGATGAATTGTGGGTTTATGTTCATATTATTCATGAAAAATATTTGAGTCTTCTCTGAATTATATGATTCTTATTTGCATGATTCATATAGCTTCGTAAATCTCTCCGATCTATTGATTTGGTTTGGCCAACTAGATTGATCTATCTTCAGTGAGAGGGGTGCGTTGTAGTGGGTTCAATCTTGCGTTGCTCTATATCCCAGTGACAAAAAGGGACAAGTCACATATTTTTATTGCTGCCACTAAGGATAAAATGATGGGGTTGATTCATATTAATTGGATTCTCTTTGTCTACATCATGTCATTGTTCTCCAAACATTACTTTATTTTACTTAATACTCTAGATGCATGCTGGATAGTGGTCGATTGGTGCAGTAATAGTAGTAGGTGCATGCAGGAGTCGGACTACTTGCTTATGGAAGTGATGCCTATAAACACATGATCATTGTCGTGAATAAATATTGCATCATTACGCGCTTTTCTATCAATTTCCCAATAGTAATTTGTTTACCCACTGTATGCCTACATCGAGAGAGATGCCACTAGAGAACACTATGGCCCCCGGGTTTATTCACTTATGTATTTACAAACACTACTATTTCCTTGCTGATGTCAGTGCGGAGACTGAAAGGATCGAGCAAGAGTTGGATCCCTCCAGGTTGGTTCGCAGGGATAGCGCCACTCTGGCCATCCTCCAACTGGATGAGCGCATAGAGAATGCCTTGGGCTACCTCACTCGCCTGAGATCTGCCATGGGGAAGATTGACAAGGAGTTGCTGCCTGATGAGGAGTTCCCGGATGACCTGGAGTCCATCATGTCTTGGCTGAGTGATGTTGCCAGCCAAGTGCAATCGTGGAAGAAGTCGGCGCCTTGTTGTGGTGTTGATGTCGTGCTTTCCCTCGTCTGAATCCATTGCAAGGACCTGGATGAGGAGAAGCTGAAGTCTCTCTAGGTCGTCAACAAGAAGAGGGCCCAGTTCAAGGAATTCCTGTAGACCTTCATCGAGGCCACCACTCGGATCGCCGATGTATTGATCTGGACACCTTTGTCGACCCTGCCAGCCCTCCGACTGAAGGGTGATCTCTAAAAACTTTGACTCATGATGATATTTGCCTTCGTATGCCGAGTGGTTGAGGTAACCGTAAAACTTTATTAAGCCTGGGGCTCATGCTACTTGATCTTTTGCTTTGATCGAATTGAAGTGTATCTGCTTTGCTTCCATTCGGATGTTGAATGCTTCCTGAGTTTATCTATTGTAGACGAATTTTGATTCGCAGCTAAGTCTCCGAGTGAGGAAGATGCCCACACTCGGAGTAGTTTTTAACTTAGGCGATTTATGCATCGTAGCTAAGCCCTAGAGTGAGGAGGATGTCCACACTTGGAGTAGTTTTAGCTTAGGCGATTTCTGGATCGCAGCTAAGCCCCCGAGTGAGGAGAACATCCATACTCGGAGTAGTTTTAACTTAGGCAATTTCTAGATCACAGCTAAGCCCCCGAGTGAGGAGAACGTCTACACTCGGAGTAGTTTTTGACTTAGGTGATTTCTGGATTGCGGCTAAGCCTCCGAGTGAGGAGAACGTCCACACTCGGAGTAGTTTTTGACTTAGCCGATTTCTGGATCGCAGATAAGCCCTTAAGCAAGGAGAACGTCCACACTAGGAGTAGTTTCTAACTTAGGCGGTTTCTGGATCGCGGATAACTCCCCTAGTGAGGAGAACGTCCACACTCGTAGTAGTTTTTGACTTAGGCACTTTCTGGATCGCAGTTAAGCCCCCGAGTGAGGAGAATGTCCACACCCGGAGTAGTTTTTGATTTAGGCAATTTCTAGATCGCGGCTAAGCCTTTGAGTGAGGAGAACGTCCACACTCAGAGTAGTTTTTGACTTAGGCGATTTCTGGATCTCGGCTAAGCCCCCCGAGTGAGGAGAACGTCCACACTCAGAGTAGTTTTTGACTTAGGCGATTTCTGGATCGTGGCTATGCCCCCGAGTGAGGAGAACGCCCACACTCGGAGTAATAAGCCCCTGAGTGAGGCGAACGTCCACACCAGGAGTAGTTTTTGACTTAGGCAATTTCTGGATCGCGGTTAAGCCCCCAAGTGAGGAGGATATCCACACTCTGAGTATTGTTTTACTTAGGCGATTTCTAGATTGTGGCTAAGCCCCTGAGTTAGGAGAACATCCACACTCGAAGTAGTTTTAAATTAGGTGATTTCTGGATCGCAGCTAAGCCATTCACCCACTGGGGGCAATTTAGTTCCTGGGTGTGGAAGTCACCGGAGTGAGTTGTCACGATTTAACCAATCGGTTGATTTTAAACTCAAATCACTCAGGAAAGAGGGTCGCTCACAAACATCTCGAAATCAAATGGAGCAGCCACCTAACAGAGCAGGTGGGGGTGGCTATTTATAGCCTAAGCCTTCCCTGATGGAAAATATTTTGGAGACGCGGTCCAGCCAATGGCCAACTAACACGTTCTCAACGGTCGGATTTTAAGAGCAACGGTAACATTACTTGAGGAAAAAGTAATGCTAACTCCTCGGTCTGAGACAAATCTCTCGCGGCGAAGAAGAACACAGTCTCTTGGTGGCAGTATTTTCTCGGAACACATAGAGATTTCTCTCTCAACTCACATGGGATTGGATTTAGCATGAGTGAATCAAAGCTTTGGAACACTCTACCCCCTTTAGTAGTAAGGTGGTCCTATGATTCAATGAAAGAGAAAAGGGACAACGAAACTAATGCTACGTCTTCGCTTCGTCTCCATCTTCTCAACTGCAGTCATATCCTTTGGACAAACACCAAATCAATTTCTTAGCATCAACAATTTTTAGGGGTCACTCTTGTCAGCATAATCTTCGGTGACAGGTCTTGCTGCAACGCAGGAGATTATCTTTGGAGTTTGACCAAACTCCTCGAGACTTCAGGGACCTGTTACTCTGTGTGCACTAGCAAACATATTAGTCCCCAGCTGTTTATGTCAACAACCTCCAAAAGATAACGAGGAAAATTATTACACCAACAATATCCTCCTTTTTGGGCGGTTTTTGACAAAACAGATAATGATCAAAGAAGACATTAATACGTCTTCAATGTATCTATAATTTTTTATTGTTCCATGCTGATATATTATCATTCTAGGATACTTTTTGGGTCTTTATTTACCAATTTATAATATTTTTGAGCACTAACCTATTGACCCAGAGCCCAGTGACAGTTGTTGTTTTCTGCATGTTTTTCACTTCTCAGGTTTACAGTACCAAACGGAGTCCAATTGCCACGAAACTTTTTGATGATTTTTTCTGGACCAAAAGAAGACCTGGGAGATTCGGAAGAAGGTCGGGAGCCGCACCAGGGCCGCACAAGCCAACAGGGTGCGCCCTGGGGGGCGCCCTGATGGCATGTGCCTCCCTGGTGGCCCTCCCGACCTCGCTCTCTGGCCTATAAATTCTCATATATCGTGAAAACCCTGGATGTAGTCCCGAAACCCTTTTTACGCCGCCGCAAGTCTTTGTTCCGCTATGAAGCCATCTGGAGCTTCGTTCCGACACCCTGCCGGAGGGGGGATCGATCACGGAGGGCCTCTACATCAAACTTTATTCCCTCATGATGATGTGTGAGTAGTTCACCACAGACCTACGAATCCATAGATAGTACCTAGATGGAAATCTCTCTATCTCTTGATCTTCAATACAATGATCATCTCATCTTCGCTTTGATCTATGCGATGTAATCCTATTGTGCGGTGTGTTTGTTGGGATCCGATGAATTGTGGGTTAATGTTCAGATTATTCATGAAAAGTATTTGAGTCACCTCTGAATATTAAGACTCTTATTTGCATGATCATTATAGCTTCGTAATGCTCTCCGATTTATTGATGTGCTTTGGCCAAGTAGATTGATCTCTCTTCAGTGGGAGCGGTGCATTGTGGTAGCTTCAACCTGACGAGTTTCTATATCCCAGTGAGAAAGTAGGGGGCAAGATGCATTTTTGTGTTGTTGCTACTAAGGATAACACGATGGGGTTTATTCATATTGCTTGAGTTTACTTTGTCTACATCATGTCATCGTTCTCCATGCATTACTCTGTTTGTCATGAACTTAATACGTAGAGAGGCAAGCATAGAAGCGCTCTTGAAGTGGAGTAATAGTAATAGGTAAAGGTAGGAGTCGTCCTATTTGTTTATGGACGTGATGCCTATATATACATGATTATTGTCGTGAAAATCGCGTAACTATCCGCTTTTCTATCAATTGCCCAACAGTAATTTGTTACCCACTGTATGCTGCCTACATGAGAGATGCCGCTAGGGAAAACTATGCCCCCCGGGTCTATTCACTTATAAATTCATAAACTCTACTTAAATCGCTGCCTTTATTTACTTTTTATTTTATTTTGCAATTTACAATTATCTACACACCTCATTTGCTTTCAAATAACGAGATCAAGGGGATTGACAACCCTCTTGCCCGCGTTGGGTGCAAGTTGTTTGTTCTTTTGTGTGCAGCTGCTGAAGACGATTGAGGATTGATATTCCTATTGGTTAGATAAACCTTGGTTTCATAACTGAGGGAAATACTTACCCTCTTTGTGTTGCAATAACCCGTTCCTCTTCACGGAAAACCCAACACAGATCACAAGTATTAGGCAGGATTTCTGGCGTCGTTGCCAGGGAATATCATCATCAACTATCAAGTAACTTCACACAAATTTTCATTCACTTGTTTATATTTTTATTTTCTGTTATATTTAGTTTGTCTCATAAAAATCAAAAATACAAAAATATTTATCTTTGCTTGTTACTAGTTTACTTCTTCGCTTGCTAGTTTACCTGTCTCGCTTGCTACTTTGCTTGTTCGGTCACCATGTCTCAAGATACTACTAAGTTATGTGCCTTCTCAAATACTAATGACAATGATTTTATTAGTACTCCTATACCACCCGCCACTAGTGCGGAGGCTTTTGATATTAATGTTGCATTGCTAAATCTTGTCATGAAGGATCAATTTTCAGGAAGTCCTAATGAGGATCCCGCGTCACTTCTTAATACCTTTGTTGAATTATGTGACATGCAAAATAAAAAGGATATGGATAATGATATTGTGAAATTAAAATTATTTCCTTTTTCATTAAGAGATGAAGCTTAGGCTTGGGTTTCATCTTTACCTTGTAATAGTATTGGAACATGGGATAAGTGTAAAGATGCTTTTATTGCCAAGTATTTTCCTCCGGCTAAGATCATCTTCCTTAGAAATCAAATAATGAATTTTGAACAGCAAGATCAATAGCATGCTGCACAAGCTTGGGAGAGAATGAAATTGATGATAAGAAATTGTCCAACTCATGGTTTAAATTTGTGGATGATTATCCAAAACTTCTATGCTGGACTAAACTTTGTGTCTAGAAATCTTCTAGATTCTGCCGCAGGTGGTACCTTTATGGATGTGACCTTAGGAGAGGCCACAAAACTTCTAGACAACATTATGACAAATTATTCTCAATGGCATACCCAAAGAGCTCCAGCCAGTAAGAAGGTAAATTCTATTGAAGAAATTGCTACTTTGAGTGAAAAAGTGGATGCTCTTATGAATATGGTTGCTAGTAAAAATGCTCATGTTGGTCCCAATGATATTCCCTCGTCTACTTTTATTGATCAAAATAATGATGCTATTGACGTGACTTTGTCTTATAGAGGAAACTTCAATTCTAGACCATATCCCGGTAATTCCTCTAACAACTATGGAAATTATTATGGTAATTCTTCTACAACTTCTAATAGGATACCCTCTGATCTTGAGAACACAATTAAAGAATTTATTAATTCTCAAAAGGTTTTCAACACTATGGTAGAAGAAAAATTGCACGTAGTTGATGCTTTGGCTAAAAACATGGATAGAATTGCTCTTGATGTAGAAACTCTTAAAAGTAAAGCTTTGCCACCCAAGCATGATTTTAATGATGCTATTAAATCTATCCAAATATCTATTAATGAAAGTAAGGACAGGACCGCTAAGTTGAGAGATAAGCAGGAATTCTTAGAAAAAGCTCTTCCACCCAGTTTTTACCAAAATCATGATGAAGATCTTAAAATGATTGGTACTTCTCCTATTGAATTTTTATTTAATTCTCTGAATATAAATGATAAAGGGACTAGAGATGAGTCAACTCTAGTTGAGAAGCGTCCCGTTTACTTGGAGGGTGATGATTTTGATGCTAAAACTGAAAAACATGGGTTTGGAGAGGTCAAAACTTTAACTAGTGATGTGCCCACTATTTTGGATTATAAGGACTTTAATTATGATAATTTCTCTTTAGTATAATGTATTTCCTTGCTGCAATCCATTATTAGCTCACCCAATGCTTATGTAACATCCCAATTTTCCTTAATTAGGATGTTAAGAGATCATTCATATGCATCTCATATTTTCTATGCATTATTTCTACTTCTGAAAAATTCTTTTCATTATGAAACTCAAGGCAAATTATTGGAGTGGAGATAACATGACTTCTCCCCTAGAAAATAAAAGTTCATAATGTCCAGAATAATATTTGGATTTCATGTGATGTGTTTTTGCAATTATGTAAACTCCAAATTCTTTTGAATTTATTTTGCAATGCTCATTGTGTGGCCTATTTTGCATAAAATTTATTTTCAAAAAATTGCATTAGGGTTGGAACTAGTGTTCCTATAGATTATATTAGTAGCATATATTTTACTGTGTGTTATTCTGTTTTTAGGAATTATTCTGGTATTTTCTTTTAGCCACAATATAATTTTGTAACAGTTTTCTAAATAATAAAAACGGAGCCGCACTGTGCAGTTGGGCCGCACAATGGCCCAACAGGGACTTCGGCCCCGCGCGCGGAGCACGGCAGCTGGCAGGCCGGCCCAGGAGCGCACCCGCACCCCCTGCCTTTTTTTCTCTTTTCGCCCTCAGTCACTGACGGGTGGACCCCGCCCCTTTCTTCCACCCCGAGCCGGACGCCCGCACCGCATGCGAACCCGAGGCTGGGCTCGGATCGATCCGGCGCTCTGGACGATCCCGTGCGCGCCTAGGACGTCCACCGCGAGCCGAAGCCCTCCAAGACACCCCGCACCCCCTCTCCCGATCGTTTCTATCGCCGCAACCCTAGGTTAGGGCGATTTGGATCTCGCCGGGAAGGTCCACCGACCACCACTGTCGCCAGACGTTTCCGTCGACGTAAGAACGTCGTCCGCCACAGCGTTCGTCTCGTTCGATCCCTCTCGTCACTCCGAGTCGTTTTGACCCCGCCCTGTGGACCGCAGAGTACCGGAGAGGCATCCAACGCCGAGCCGAAGCTCCAGAGTACTCCGGAGATTGTGTCGTCGCCGCCGGCCATAGACCGCTCGTAGAACCACCGTCGCCACCTCGTCGAACGCCGCATCCACCCGCCACCGTAGCTTCGCCGGAGAGCGGCTGGAGAAGAGCCGTCGCTGACGCCCGAGCCGCCGCCGTTTTTCCTCTGCTTCTGGTGAGCACACGGGCGAACAAATTTTCGCCGGCCAATCCCAGTGCGACACGTGGCGACCAACTACAGTTACCGCATCAGCTGAAAACAGAGTTTTGGACAGATTTTTCACCCAAATTCTTTTTGCTCTAACTTTTAATCTATATGCTCAATTTAGTTGATTCTTTTTCCTGTGCACTCACAATGACCAGTATAATATGACAACACCAAAATTTTGCATGTTTGCAATGTTCAAATTTGAACTTGAACAAATTTAAAATAAAACTTCCAGAGGCCATAATTTGCAAACCGTTTATTAAAATTTATGGACTCTTTTTGGTTTGTGTTCCTATTGATTTCTAGATGATTTGTACCTATTGTTATGCTACTGTTTTTGTGGTTTTAAAAATGATTTCTTGCTGTTGGTTTTATTTGGTGCTATTGAGTGTGGTGATTTATTTGTTGTGATTGTTTGAAACGTGTAGATTGTCCGGAGTGCGACGCAAACTATTGTCAGGAGTGTGACCTTTTGAACCAGAGTCAAGGCAAGTTACATGTTGATCATCCTTCACCTATTATTTTTCTATGCATGTAGTATATATCACACTATGAATTTATGCATGTATCGGAATATTGTTATGTTATGCTATGCTAAAGAGTTATCCCCTCGTCAATGAAGATCGTGGTAGTTGTAGTTCTGCTATGCTATGTAGACGGGGTTGGTTCTTGTATTCATTGAGATTATGTGAGGATTATTGAATAAATTGAGTAGTAATATATGGTTATAATTCACCTCTGGGCGGAACTGGTATTGCTGGGTGGTTTTAAGAACATTATGGTTTCGGCCCTCCGAATGTAAGTCGAATGCCGCCCAGGTTCAAAAATATCAGACAGACTTAGTGACTAGTAGCTTCCATGCGCAACTAATAGCTATATGGGCACTGGCTTAGTTGAGTAGGTTGTGGGAACCTCGCCTGGGCAAAGCTAGCAGATGTAGATATGAGTAGGTGTACCGGCTGCCGTTGGGTGGAGGTGACTGCTTCTGAAAGACTTCATCTCAACCTTCGGGTTGGGTCTAGTGGGTAAAGTGTGCAAAACTCTGCAGAGTAATAAAACTAATCATGATTAGCCGTGTCCCCGGTTATGGACAAATTTGAGCAGCTAGGCCATTACAGCTGTTGGATGATCTTGACAGATGTTACCCTTAATAAAACTTGGTGGGAAACTTAATAATGGTATTAGGTTGGAGTTGCAGTTTCCAATTCAACCATATGTAATTAATTGTAGCAAATAAATTAAAACTTGGCTATTATGTAGTTATGAGGACAAAATTAGCTTTTCTGCAAAATAACCATCAAGCCTTCCTTTGTTATACTATGCATGTACATGTAGGTCTGCCTATTATTTTTCCTGTGTAACTTGCCAATGCATTCAATATATTGACCTATATGGCTGCAACATCTCATATTGCAGGATATTCAGACAAAGAGTAAGGTACCGTTAGGGTCGCGAGTCTTCACTCAACATCGCCAGTGGGCTATGATGGGACTCATCGTTATTTGCTGCTACTTTTCCGCTGTTTGATTGAATGAGAGCCAGCTACGTGCTATGCAGATTGTTATACTTTATAAATTCTAGATCATACATTGTAATAAATGATGCACTTGTTATTCTGGTACTCATCTATACTGTGTGTGCTAGAGAATTGATCCAGGGACTAGCACAGTAAGCACAGAGACTCAAATCCTTCGAGGTTTGGTCGTTACAGCTTATGAACAAAATAAAGCATTTACCGAACATATAGTAAGAGCTATGATAAAAGCTTATGATGAGAAACTTGAGCTTGAAGTTTCTATTTCTAGAAAATTGCATGATGAGTAGGAACCTACTATCAATATAAAGATAAATAAATATGAATGCAATGCTTTGTGTGAATTTGGTGCTAGTGTTTCAACTATTCCTAAATCTCTTTGTGATGTGCTTGGTCTCACTAATATTGAAGATTGTTCCCTTAACTTGCATCTTGCGTATTCTACCATTAAGAAACCTCTAGGTAGAATTAATGATGTGCTTATTATTGCTAATAAAAATTATGTGCATGTATATTTCATTGTGCTTGATATTGATTGCAACCCTACTTGTCCCATAATACTTGAAAGACCTTTTCTACGAACTATAGGTGCAATTATTGACATGAAAGAGGGAAACATAAGGTTCCAATTCCCATTAAAGAAAGGGATGGAACACTTACCTAGAAAGAGAATTAATCCTCCTTATGAATCAATCATGATATCTACTTATGGGTGGAGTGTCAAAGACGAGAATACTTGAAACTATGCATTATGCCTAGCTAGGGCCATAAAACAATAGCGCTTGTTGGGAGGCAACCCAATAGTTATCTTTATTTTTTTGTTTTTAAATTTCTGTTTGTTTTTTATAACATGATTATTTCCTATTTAATGTTTTTTATGTTTAAATTAGTGTTTGCGCCAAGTAAAGCCTTTGGGATGACTCACAAGATGAGTAGAATCGATGTTGAAACAAAACAAATACTTTTTGTTAGAGTTATATTTATGATGATTGTTGGCTTTCTGTATTTTGGCCTTTGGCCTCCCTCATGTACATGTATATATGATGGCCTTGACCTCCAGATAATACTAAGTTGCATATTCATAACATGGTATTAGAGCCTAGGTTCTTTTTTCCCCCGCACGTTTGCAACTCGTGTTGAATCAATCGGCGGCCATCTCATCCCCAACTTCAATTGCCACCGCACTCCGATCGTTGTTGTCGTCATCTAGTAGTCGCCGTTCTTCAGGACCGTCCTTGAGTGGGTGTGCGGCTGACTGCCTTCTCTGTCCCCTGCTTGCCTCACTGGTCTAGATCGACGAAGGGCTCGTCTCCCTGTCCAGATTGAAGAGGCTGGGTCTGACAGCCGGTACGCTGGTTCGCTGCTCCCTCCTTGCGCCGTAGGTCCTCCACTGGCTGCACCTCCCGCCCTCACTCCTGGTAGCTCTGGCCGCCGTTTGCACGCAAGCAGTCGATCTCCGTCGCCGGCCTTGTTTCCTGTCGCCGGCCGCTGGATTCCGCCACCTCCAGCACCAGGACGAATCTGCCCACCCATCCCGCTGCCTGCTGCATCCACCGGCCACCGGTCCCGCGGCCATCAGTATCCACGTCTGCTAGATCGGCCGCCGGCCACTTCTCAGGCTTGTGTGTGCTGCAGCCTTGTAGGGGCTGATTCGATCCACCTTCCTGTGTTGTGTGTGTGCGCGTATGTGCTCCCACCACGGCCCGTGAATCACTTTGGGCTGCTGGTGAGCGGACGGGCTACTCTGGCAGTTGGCATGTTTCTGTTTGCCTGGCTTAAGGTCTGTGGTAACAAAAAAAAGAGAAAAAAAAGAAGCAAAAAAAAAGAGGTACAATGTTTTCGTCGGGTATGCCTCTCCCTCGCTGCCCCGTGTTTTTCGACGGTATTCCGTACATTGATCCCATCTCGCACATGCGCCTTTCCTCGGTGCTTGGTGCTCGCCCGCTTGGAGGTGGTGGTTGTCGCTCTACTTCGACACCTTTTGCGACTTCCACCAGTGTTGCTAGCCGCTCTACATCGACTCCTTCGGCAGCTGCAGCGCCTCTTCTAGTTGCTTCTCTGCATGATGTTGGTCGTTCTTCAGCGAGTCTTCGCACGATTTCTGCACCTGGTGATTGTCGCCCTACGTCGACTCCTCTCGCGGCTTCTGCGTGCGGCGGTGACCGCTCTACGTCGACTCCCCCAGTGTCTTTCGCATGTGGCTCTATGTCGACCTGCTACTCTCGATCGACTCTACACGCGGCTTCCACGGGTGGTGACGACTGCTCATCGTCGGCATGTGTTTCTACCTCAACCTCTTCTGCCGTGTCCTTGTCTGCGCGTGAGATTGCGCAGCTACGATACCTGCTTGATGCTTGGGATTCTTCATCGATAGATTCTGCAGTTTCCGTGGCTGACTCTTCTGGCACTGAGAAACCACCATCCACTCATTCAGGTACATCCCCATGGATTCTTGATACTGGAGCGTCTTTTCATATGACTTATGATTCTTCCACTTTGACCTCCGTTCGACCTATCGAGTCTCATGTTTTTGTTCTTACGGCTGATGGTACTCCCCTGCCTGTAGCTAGTCGAGGCACTCTTAGCACATCTTTCTCTCATGTTCCCTCTGTCGCTCATGTTCCTCGACTTACCATGCAGCTCATATCTGGTGGTCAAATTGTTGACTCTAGTTGTAGGGTCATTCTCGACTTTGATTCGTGTTCTGTTCAGGATCGTCGCACGGGCGCTTTGCTTGGTGCTGGCCCTCGACGCTCTGATGGTCTCTGGGAGCTTGATTGGCTTCGTCTTCCCTCCGCTGCCACCGCCGCCAGTCTCACCGCCCCTGTTGCTGCATCTACCAGCTCTTTTCAGCAGTGGCATCATCGTCTTGGCCATTTGTGTGGTTCTCGTCTCTCGTCTTTGGTTCATCGTGGTGTTCTGGGGTCTGTCTCTGGTAATGCTTCATTGGATGGTCTGGGTTGTAGGCTTGGTAAGCAGATTCAACTACCGTATCCTCACAGTGATTCAGTGTCCGAGCGCCCTTTTGATCTCGTTCACTTTGATGTTTGGTGTCCGGCTCCCTTCGCTTCGAAAGGGGGTCATCGCTACTATATTATCTTTATAGATGTTTTTCTTGGTACACTTGGATCTACTTCATGTCTTCTCGTAGTGAGGTCTTATCTATATACAAAAAATTTGCTGCCATGGTTCATACCCAGTTTTCCACTCCTATTCATGTTTTTCGCACGGATTCAGCTGGTGAGTATATCTCCCATGCGCTGCGAGGATTCCTTGCTGAGCAGGGTACTCTTGCTCAGTTCTCTTGTCCTGGTGCTCATGCTCAGAATGGTGTGGCTGAGCGCAAGCATCGACACCTTCTTGAGACAGCGCGTGCAATGATGATCGCCGCCTCTCTTCCGCCTCACTTCTGGGCTGAGGCTGTTACCACTTCCATCTATCTCATCAGCATTCAGCCATCTACTGCTCTACAGGGTGGTATTCCTCTTGAGCGTCTTTCTGGTCGTTCTCCTGATTATTCGGATCTTCGTTTGTTTGGTTGCATTTGTTATGTTTTACTTGCCCCTCGTGAAAGCACCAAACTGACCTCCTAGTCTGTTGAGTGTGTCTTTCTCGGATACAGTGATGAGCATAAGGGCTATCGGTGCTAGGATCCTGTTGGCCGCCGGATGCGTATTTCCCGGGATGTCACCTTTGATGAGTCTCGTCCCTTCTACCCACGTCCATCCTCCTCAGCCTTTTCTACGGAGGACATCTCTTTTCTTATGTTTCCAGATACAACTCCCTCTGTGCCTAATATTCCTACTCCTCGTTCCGCTGTTGCAGATCCGATACCGTCCTCTCCTATGGTTTCTTCTCCTCCCTCATCGCATGAGTCTCCACCTTGATCACCGATACCTTCATCTTCTCCGCATTTATCACCGATACCTTCCTCTTCCCCGCCTTCATCACCGATACATTCCCCGTCTCCACCTCCAGTGATTCCACCACTCCCGTCCTTTCCTTTCCATTATACTCGTCGTCGTCGTGTTGTGGATGCGTCTGATGTGCCCTCTACTTCTGGTGTGTCGTCTTCCTCCTCTCAACCGACTTATGGTCTTCGTTCTCGGCCTTGTCCACCCCCTGACCGATATTCTCCTTCTCGCTATGGTCTTTCGACCATTGTTGAGCCGACTTCTTATCGAGATGCTGTTGTTCATCCTGAATGGCAGTTTGCCATGGCAGAGGAGATTGCTGCCCTTGAGCGCACCGGCACGTGGGATCCAGTTTCTCTTCCTCCTCGTGTTCATCCCATCACTTGTAAGTGGGTCTATAAGATTAAGACTCGCTCTGATGGTTCTCTTGAGCGTTATAAAGCTCGTCTTGTGGCTCGTGGCTTTCAGCAGGAGCATGGTCGTGATTACGATGAGACTTTTTCTCCTGTTGCCCATATGACCACTGTCCGCACACTTCTTGTCGTGGCCTCTGTTCGCCACTGGTCCGTGTCTCAGCTTGATGTTAAGAATGCCTTTTTTAATGGTGAGTTGCGTGAGGAAGTTTATATGCAGCCACCACCTGGGTATTCAGTTCCTGATGGCATGGTTTGCCATCTTCGTCGCTCTCTATATGGACTTAAGCAAGCCCCCCACGCTTGGTTTGAGCGTTTTGCCTCTGTGGTCACTGCTGCTGGTTTTACGCCAAGTGCTCATGATCCAGCGTTGTTTGTCCATGTTTCTGCTCGTGGTCACACCCTTCTTCTTCTATATGTTGATGACATGATCATCACGGGCGACGATTCGGAGTACATTGCCTTTGTCAAGGCCCGTCTCAGTGAGCAGTTTCTTATGTCTGATCTTGGTCCCCTTCGTTACTTTCTTGGGATTGAGGTTTCCTCCACCTCTAATGGCTTTTATATTTCCCAAGAAAAGTATATCCAGGATCTTCTTGCTCGTGCGGCTCTTAGTTATGAGCGCACTGCTGAGACTCCTATGGAGCTCAATGTTAACCTTTGTGCTTCTGATGGTGAGCTCTTGTCTGATCCGACGCGTTATCGTCATCTCGTTGGGAGCCTTGTCTATCTTGATGTCCCTCGTCCGGATATCTCCTATCCTGTCCATATTTTTAGTCAGTTTGTTTCCACTCCCACTTCAGTTCACTATAGTCACCTTCTTCGTGTTCTACGATATCTTCGTGGCACCATCTCAAATCGTCTCTTTTTTCCCCGTTCCGGCTCGTTACAGCTCCAGGCCTATTCGGATGCTACATGGGCCAGTGATCCTTCGGATCGCCGTTCACTTTCTACTTACTGTGTTTTTCTTGGTGGTTCTCTCATTGCCTGGAAGACGAAGAAATAGATTGCAGTTTCTCGTTCGAGTGCAGAAGCCGAGTCGAGAGCTATGGCTCTTCTGACGGCAGAGGTGACTTGGTTACGATGGCTACTGGAGGATTTTGGTGTTTCTGTTAGTACACCTACCACCCTCTTGTCCGACAGTACAGGTGCTATCAGTATTGCACGGGACCCTGTGAAGCATGAGCTTACCAAGCATATTGGTGTTGATGCTTTTTATGTGCGCGCTGTTGTGCAGGATCATGTTATTGCTCTTCAGTATGTGCCTTCCGAATTACAGTTAGCGGACTTCTTCACGAAGGCACAGACTAGAGCGCACCATAGATTTCACCTCTCCAAACTCAATGTTGTGGATCCACCATGAGTTTGAGGGGGCGTGTTAGAGTTATATTTATGAACTGTTGGCTTTCTGTATTTTGGCCTTTGGCCTCCCTCATGTACATGTATATATGATGGCCTTGACCTCCAGATAATACTAAGTTGCATATTCATAACACTTTTGAGAACAGTACATGAATTTTCATTTTTTACTCGAGCATGATAATGATCTGAATATTTTTACACTGTATTGATATATGAATTTTCGAGGTTGTCCTAATTGTTCAGAATTTTTAGAGTTACAGAAGTATAGGTTCTCTACAGATTGCTACAGACTGTTCTGTTTTAGACAGATTCTGTTTTTGCTTGCATAGTTGCTTGCTTTGAATATGCTATGGATTGTATCGGGGATATAAGCCATGGAGAAGTTAGAATACAGTACCTATTATGCATTTATGAAATAGAATCAATTTATAACAGTACCTAAAGTATTCAATATGTTGCTTATACTAACAGATCTCACGAAGTTTTGTTGAGTTTTGTGTGATTGAAGTTTTCAAGTTTTGGGTGTTATCGCGATGAACAAAGGAGTAAGGCGTGACAAGAGCCTAAGCTTGGGGAAGCCAAGGCACCCCAAGGTAATATTTTAAGGAAGACTCAAGCGTCTAATCTTGGGGATGCCCCGTAAAGCATCCCCTCTTTCATCTTAATCCATCGGTATGTCACTTGAAGCTATATTTTTATTCGTCACATGATATGAGTTTTGCTTGGAGCGTCATTTATTTTTGTTTGCTTTTGCTTTCAGTTTGCCACAATCATTGTTTGTTGGACACACCTATTTAAGAGAGACACACCTTCATCATAATTTGTTAGAATCCTCTATGTGCTTCACTTATATCTTTTGAGCTTAGCAGTTGCTCTAGTACTTCACTTATATCTTTTTGAGCACGGAGGCGTGTAGATTTTGTAGAAATGATTTCACTCTCATTATTCACTTATATTTGTTCGAGAGTTAATAAATAGTGACGGTAATTTTCATGGGTCATAATACTAGTCCAAAATATTATGTATTCAATGAGTGATAATCAAAACCATCATGTAGCACATATAGAGAAATTGTGGGTTAATGATATTGATGTGGTAATATGTTGTTGATTCGTAGAAGTGACGATATTAAGAGAGTTTAACTTCTTGTTCGTCTAAAAATTAAAGAGGCATGGTGATGATGTGTGAGCATTTCTATTCCTCGTTGAAATCCTATTGTTGTTTCGGGTCGGAAGTGCGCGATGGTTAACTCCTACCAACCTCTTCCCTCGGGGCATGCGAGTAGTACTTTGATTTGTGATAAAACTAATAAAATTTTGCAATAAGTATATGAGTTCTTTATGACTAATGTGAAACCATGGACATACGCAATCTCACCTTTTGATATTTGCTAGCGTCTTCGGTACCATGCATAGCCCATTCTCACCTTGAGGATCGGTGCAACTTTCGCCAGTGCATCCAAACCCCGTGACATGATACGCTCCATTGCACATAAGCCTCGTTATATCTTCCTCAAAACAGCCACCATACCTACCTATCATGGCATTTTCATGGCCATTCCGAGATATATTGCCATGTAAATTCCATCGTCACTTCACATGACTAGTTCGTTCATCATCATATTGATTTGCATGATCATATAGAGCTGACATAGTATTTGTGGCAAAGCCACCGTTCATCATATTTTCGATACATGTCATGCTAGATCATTGCACATCCTGGTACACTGCCAGAGGCATTCATACAGAGTCATATCTTCATATCAGTTCTTCATATCGAGTTGTAAGTAAATAAAAGTGTGATGATCATCATTGTTAGAGCATTGTCCCAGTGAGGAAATAAAGATGGGGGAGGCCAAATGAGTCCACCATTCTGAATAAAAAAATGATGAGAGAAAATGAGAGAAGGGACTTTGCTACTATCTTTTACCACACTTGTGCCTCAAAGTGGCACCTTGTTCCTCATGTAGAGAGAGTCTAATGTTATGTCATTTTCATATGCTAGTGGGAATCATTTTTTCACTATTACAAACTTGGCTTGTATATTCCTACGACGGGCTTCCTCAAATGCCCGAGGTCTTCATGAACAAGCAAGTTGGATGCACACCCCACTTAGCTTCATTTGTGCTTTCATACACTTATAGCTCTAGTGCATCATTTGCATGACAATCCCTACTCCTTGCATTGACATCTATTGATGGGCATCTCCATAGCCCGTTGGTACGCCTAGTTGATGCGAGACTATCTTCTTCGCCTTTTTGCCCATTTGATATCTACCACCATATTCTATTCCACCTAATGCTATGTCCAATGGCTCACGCTCATGTATTGCCTGAAGAATAAAAAGTTGATGCATATTGAAAAAGTACGATCCAATTGCCTGACTTGAACACCGTGGTGCTTGACATTTGTATTAATGTGGTGAACATGGAGCCATGCCTTGCTAATATAATAGGATGAATGGGGGGTAAACATTCTTTGAGGATCGTATACTTTGAAAGATTGATGATTTTGTTTCTTATACTTATAAGTATTGTTATGTTAATATTTGTTGATTCGTCGTTTCTCAATGAGCATGCATGCATAAGTTTACATAATGGATACCATGTCACATCAAAAATTATGTTTTTATCATTTACCTACTCGAGGACGAGCATGAATTAAGCTTGGGGATGCTTGATACGTCTCCAACGTATCTATAATTTTTTATTGTTCCATGCTGATATATTATCATTCTAGGATACTTTTTGGGTCTTTATTTACCTATTTATAATATTTTTGAGCACTAACCTATTGACCCAGTGCCCAGTGCCAGTTGCTGTTTTCTGCATGTTTTTCACTTCTCAGGTTTACAGTACCAAACGGAGTCTAATTACCACGAAACTTTTTGATGATTTTTTTCTGGACCAAAAGAAGACCTGGTAGATTCGGAAGAAGGCCGGGAGCAGCACCAGGGCCGCACAAGCCAACAGGGCGCGCTTATATGTCTCCAACGTATCTATAATTTTTTGCTTGTTCCATGCTGTTATATTATCATTCTTGGATGTTTTACAATCATTTTATAACAACTTTATATCATTTTTTGGGACTAACCTATTGACACAGTGCCAAAGTGCCAGTTGCTGTTTTTTGCTTGTTTTTTACTTTGCAGAAAATCAATACCAAACGGAGTTCAATCGCGACGAAACTTTTTGGAGATTTTTTCTGGACCAGAAGACACCCAGTGGGCCAAACAACTGCCGGAGAGGTGGGCTATGGAGAGCACAACCCACCAGGGCGAGCCAGGTGGGCCCCGGCGCGGGTTGTACCCTCCTTGGCCCCCTTCCGCACCGCCTCTGATGCCTATAAATTCTCAAATATTCGGAAAACCCTAGGGGAGTCGACGAAACACAATTCCAGCCGCCGCAAGTTCCAGAACCGCGAGATCCAATCTAAACACCATCACGGAGGGGTTCATCTTCCTCATAGGTGCCTCTCCGATGATGCGTGAGTAGTCCACCATAGACCTACGGGTCCGTAGGTAGTAGCTAGATGGCTTCTTCTCTCTCTCTTATGATTCTCAATACAATGGTCTCTTGGAGATCTATTTGATGTAAACTTTTGCGGTGTGTTTGTTGGGATCCGATGAATTTTGAGTTCATGATCAGTTTCTATCCATGAATATTATTTGAGTCTTCTTTGATCTCTTATATGCATGATTACTTATAGCCTCGTATTTCTTCTTCGAATCTTTGGTTTAGTTAGGCCAACTAGATCGATTTTTCTTGCCATGGGAAGAGGTGCTTTGTGATGGGTTCGATCTTGCGGTGTTCTTTCCGAGTGACAGAAGGGGCAGCAAGACTCGCATGTATCGTTGCTATTAAGGATAACAAGATGGGGTCTATTCCTACATGAATAGATCTTGTCTACATCATGTCATCATTCTTATTGCATTACTCCATTTTTCCATGAACTTAATACACTAGATGCATGCTGGATAGCGCTCGATGTGTGGAGTAATAGAGGTAGATGCAGGCAGGAATCGGTTTATCTATCTTGGACGTGATGCCTATATAATGATCATCGCATTGGATATCGTCATGACTATTTGATTTTCTATCAATTGCCCAATAGTAATTTATTCACCCGCCGTGCGCTATACTCATGAGAGAAGCCACTAGTGAACCCTACGGCCCCGGGTCTACTTTTCCATCATATTGCTTTCCGATCTATCTTTTTGCAATCTTTGTTTTCAGATCTACAAAACCATAAACCCAAAAACATATTGCTGCATATTTACTCTTTTTATTTGTGTTCTTGAGAGATCTATCTCTCCTATCTATCACTACCTAATCTATCTTATTACCGTAGAGAGATTGACAACCTCTCTTTCGCGTCGGGTTGGAAGTATTTGTTGTTTGTGTGCAGGTGCTACTTATTGGGTGTTGGTGATCCTCCTACTGGTTCTATAACCTTGGTTTCATAACTAAGGGAAATACTTACCGTCGCTGTGCTGCATCATCCCTTCCTCTTTGGGGAAATACCGACGCAGTCTCAAGCCACGTCAAAGGAATTTCTGGCGCCGTTGCCGGGGAGGAAGCGGTCTCTTCTACGTGCCTATCGTAGGCGCCGAGGGGACTCCATCATCATCTACCAGGTTGCTAATCACAAATCTCATCTCCTTGCAATTACATTATTTGCCATTTGCCTCTCGTTTTCCTCTCCCCCACTTCACCAATTTGTCGTTTTATTTGCCCTCTTTTTTTCGTTTGCCTTTTTCTCGCCGGATCTCTTGCATTGTCACCATGGCTAGTTCTTCCTTTATTGCGTGTACCCCCGATAATGAGGTTCTTAATTTTAAGCAAAGGGGAGGGGAGAACCTGAAAGATGCTTGGTATAGGATTTGCAATGCTCATAATAGATCTATCCATAAGCAATCTACCATTGTTCTTCTTCGCAGTTTTTATGTTGGCATCACCACTTGGTATAGATTCATCCTTGATACGATTACCGGTGGGAATTTCTTGATGTGTCCAACTTTGGATGCTTTTAATGCTTTGGGAAGTTTAGTGGGATCACCACCTATCATGATCAATGAAACAACTTTAACTCTAGAACACGTTATGGAGAGATTAGATGCTATTGAAAACAAGATGATTACTAAAGAACATCTTGAAGATTTGGATAAGAAATTTCATAATCTTGCTAATAAAATTGGGGCTAAGGCGGGAGAGGCCATTAAATTACTAAAGGCAAAAGAAACCGTAGTTAACAAAAGGGTAGAAGAAAGTCCTTACCGTATTGATAAATTGGAAAAGATTTTTAGTAATTTGGGTTCTGCCTTTTCTTCTATCAAAATTATTGAAAAAACTCCCGTAAAAATTGGCAAGACCACGCAAGTCACTAAGAACAAAGTTGCTACACCAAGTGGCCACAAGGGAGATCTTAAAATGATTAGTATTCATCCTGACTTTGTTGAAATCATCAGAGATCCTATTTACAAGAATGAATTTTTTGGTTTTCTTACTAGGAGTGTTATCATTAAGAATATGCATGCTAAACCCTTGAAGAAATCTAGTTGCGTGATTGAAGAGTTGAAAACCAAGGATGACAATACTTGAATCTATCCATTATGCCTAGCTAGGGGAGTAAAACGATAGCGCTTGTTGGGAGGCAACCCAATGAATAAATATTTTTTTGCTTTTTGCTTTCTGTTTTTGTGTGTTGACAAAATTATGACTCTATTATGATTATGTTTTTATGGTTTATTTAGTGTTTGTTCCAAGTATAACCTTTAGGATGATTCATAGGATGAGTAGAAGCGATGCTGAATCTGAAACAGAAAATCTGCGTCCAGTATATGAATTTTAATTTTTTGCTGGAATGTGATCTTGAGTTGAAATTTTAACACAGTGTTGCTATAAAAATTCCTTACGTTTTTCTAATTTTTCAGAATTTTTAGAGTTACACAAAAATGGGTAGAGTAGAGATTACTACAGACTATTCTGTTTAAGACAGATTCTGTTCTCGTTGCATTGTGTGCTTGTTTTGATGAATCTATGGTTTGTATTTGGGGGTATAAGCCATGGTAAAGTTAAAATAAAGTAGGTATAATGCAATAACAAAATATGAATGGGTTTTCAACAGTACCTAAAGTAGTGATTTGCTTTCTTATACTAACGGATCTCACGAAGATTTTGTTGAGTTTTGTGTGATTGAAGTTTTCAAGTTTTGGGTGAGATCACGATGGATGAAGGAATAAGGAGTAGCAAAAGCCTAAGCTTGGGGATGCTACCGCACCCCCAAGATATATCCAAAGAGAAACAAGCAACTAAGCTTGGGGATGCCCCCGAGTGGCATCCCCTCTTTCTTCTAACGACCATCGGTATTTTACTTGGAGCTATATTTTTATTCGTCACATATCATGTGTTTTGCTTGGAGCGTATTGTATCTTTGCTTGCTTTGTTTGTTAGTTTTTCCTTTGTATCCTTGCTGTACACACCTATTTGAGAAAGCCAAAACCATGCTATGATTTGTTAGAATTGCTCTATGTGCTTCACTTAAACTTTTTGAGCTATAGAAATTGCTCTAGTGCTTCACTTATATCTTTTTGAGCACGGTGTGCTTGGAAACTTTTGTAGAAATACTCTCATGCTTCACTTAGATTAATTTGAGAGTTAGTAAATTTTGAACAAATCCTCTCATGCTTCACTTATACCTTTTGGAGAGATGAAATCTTTATGCTCATTTGCTTCACTTAAATTTGTTTGAGCTTGCCAAAAAGCAATGACAATATATGAAACTAGTCCCAAAGTGATAGATATCCAAGGAGGATATAATAAAAACTTTCATGAAGATCATTGGACAAATTAAACTTGATTCCTTGTAATAGTTTTGAAAGATGATGATAGTAATATGTGAGTCATGTTAGTGAGTAATCATGCTTAGTAGGAATATTGGTGTTAAGGTTTGTGATTCCCTATGCATGCACGAAAGTCAATAGTTATGCAATGAAGTTACATCCTACTTGTGGTGCATTATTCGGTGTTAGTTATGTTCAATGCTCACTTATGTGTTTTTCGTTTTTTGGTTTGGTTGCTTCCCAATCTATTTGCTAGCCTTCATTTGTACTAAGTAGAAATACTACTTGTGCATCCAAAATCCTTAAACCAAGTTTTGCCTTATGAGTCTGCCATACCTACCTATATGCGGTATTTCCATGCCGTTCCAAGCAAATTTGTATGTGCCATTTCTAAATTTTCAAAATAAATTTTCTCTTTTGTGTGCCCGTACCGCTCATGAAACGGTGGGGAGTGTCCAATATTTTTCCATGCTAGATGTGTTATTCTCAAGATGAGTGTTCATTCACTTGTCATTGCACGAGAGTGCGGCGGTAATAGGGATGCCCATTCCCGAAATGAAAAAGAAAAAAAATTACTTTATGTTGTCAAATAATAAATTCCTTGGAAAGTGTTGGTATGGAAGGCAACCGTGGATACGGCCCGCCATGGAAAGTGAAAGTTTGGTGGAAAAAGGAATAAACTTTATTTTCTGTTTGGGAACGGCCTATGATATATCTAGCATGGAAAGTATTGTGAACTACTTTATCGTTTTCGTTGACAAGAAAAGCATGCCACGCAAAATATTTTTCTCTCTCAATTTAAACCTTGAGCTCTGGCACCTCTACAAATCCCTACTTCCCTCTGCGAAGGGCCTATCTATTTACTTTATGCAATTTTTATTTTTTGCTTTGAGTCTCCATCTTCTCTTATAAGCACCAACTAGGGGGCACTATGATCGTACTTGAGCATTGGGCATAGCTAATATTTGAGTGTGTCTCACGAATGGATCAATGATTGAGCATGATGGGCTAGGGATAACTTTCTTTAGTGTTGATATTTTGAAAGACATGGTTGCTTGTTGACATGGTTGAGTATTGAAGTCAATATGTTAAAACTAGACTATTTCTTTGAATCATTATAAGTCCAAATGTCCATGCTATACAAAAGAAAAGAATGTGATGAACATGTTAGGCAGCATTCCACATCAAAAATTCTGTTTTTATCATTTACCTACTCGAGGACGAGTAGGAATTAAGCTTGGGGATGCTGATACGTCTGCAACGTATCTATAATTTTTGCTTGTTCCATGCTGTTATATTATCATTCTTGGATGTTGTACAATCATTTTATAACAACTTTATATCATTTTTTGGGACTAACCTATTGACATAGTGCCAAAGTTCCAGTTCCTGTTTTTTCTTGTTTTAGTAGGTTCAACCTGACGAGTTTCTATATCCCAGTGACAAAGTAGGGGACAAGATGCGTCTTTGTGTTGTTGCTACTGAAGATTACATGATGGGGTTTATTCATATTGCTTGAGTTTACTTTGTCTACATCATGTCATCGTTCTCCATGCATTACTCTGTTTGTCATGAACTTAATACGTAGAGAGGCAAGCATAGAAGCGCTCTTGAAGTGGAGTAATAGTAATAGGTGCAGGCAGGAGTCGGCCTATTTGTTTATGGACATGATGCCTATATATACATGATCATTGCCGTGAAAATCGCATAACTATCCGCTTTTCTATCAATTGCCCAACAGTAATTTGTTACCCACCGTATGCTGCCTACATGAGAGATGCCGCTAAGGATAACTATTGCCCCTGGGTCTATTCACTTATAAATTCATAAATGCTACTATTACCTCGCTGCCTTTATTTCATTTTTATTTTATTTTGCAATTTACAATTATCTACACACCTCATTTGCTTGCAAATAACGAGATCAAGGGGATTGACAACCCTCTTGCCCACGTTGGGTGCAAGTTGTTTGTTCTTTTGTGTGCAGCCGCTGAAGACGGTTGAGGATTGATATTCCTATTGGTTCGATAAATCTTGGTTTCATAACTGAGGGAAATACTTTCCCACTTTGTGCTGCAATAACCCATTTTTCTTCACGGAAAACCCAACGCGGATCACAAGTATCAGACATATATAACTGAAAGTATTCTAAAAAATAGTGAATAAGTGTTACTTTTCTCGGTGATGAAATAGACTCCCCCTAAATGTATGCACGTATGAAAATTTGAGATACATTTTCCTGCATATGTTAGTATGTGTGGAGAAAATTTCAATCAAACGAGATGATGTAAATTCAATCGAGAGCGTAGTGCAAACATTCATAACTTCTGATAATAAGTCCACCTGCAAAATAGATGCTTCGATGGATATGAAGTAGTGGCAGGAGGTGTTATTAATTACATAAAAAAAGTTAATGAGAGTTTTGCAACAAGATATACAAACATATAACTATAGTTGCAAACTAAAAGGACCAAGTTCAATTCAAACACCAAAAGTCAAATCTATCAAAAACTCGATGTAATTCTCCCCATTTTTGTCAACGAGTGTCAAAAAGGTGGCGAATAACATGAGGCGCGAAAACCTTGATGAAGATGACTCTAAGGCATTTCTGGAAGAGCCGGATGAAGAGACCTCTTCTGCAGATGTGACTGGCGGTATAACAGCTTCTTCGGTGTCAGCAGCATCTGATTTTCCTTCAGCTTGAGCTTGGTGCTGAGCAGATGAGCTAGGCACAAGTGGATCAGCTTGAGGCGGAACACGAGTGAGAGCATCGCTTTCGGATGGTTTCAAAGTAGGAGGCGTGGCCTCTAATTCTTCGAGCAATTTTTGAATCTTAAGATGAAGAAGATTAGTTGTAGGCTCACGTTCAGGCAGAGGAGGAACACTGTGATCTTGGAAATCTTCGATCGTGAAACCTTTGTCACTATAATTGTACAACTCTTGGAGATTCATGTTCATGAGTTGCTATTCGGTGAAGAACTTACGAAGCAGTTTCTAGAGCCTCTTCATGTTCTCGTCAGCTATCAAGTGCATGACGCGGGTGTAGTTGTTGATGGAATTTGGCTTAGCAGGCAGATGTTCTTTCTCGCGGCAATCTTCCTCAATATGTTTGACGAGAAGTTGTTGGTTGTGAAAGCTATATTCAATTTGTGAAGGAGGTAGAGGGGAAGATATCCTTTTGCGCCGAGGCATACGAGGGCCATCAAACTTGCGATGATAATATTTGCTTGAGGCAGGAGATTTTCTTGAGGTAAATTCATCCATAACTTGCAGTGTGCCGCACACAGGAGGAATTAAGCATTTGTGAGGGGCCTTGGCAAAATACATTGTATTCATCGCGTGATCAATCACTTTCTGAGTCCATGGTGCATATACTTTGATGCAAAGAGGGTGTTGCGCCGAATCCTAGAGAATGCGCAGGAACAAATCTTCGATATCAAAGATGAGTTTTTCGGAGATAGCATAGATGGTATTCCGAAGAACATCAGAGATGAAATGTTCGGATTCATGCCAGCCATGGGACAAATGGTGTATGAGAGCAAATGGTAGAGCGCTTGGTTCTCGAATGATAAGTTCTCACGACGAGGATATCCAGAGTAGTCACAAATCTTTTTTGAATCCATAGTGCAATAAAACTATTTAGAAATAACATCAATGTTATGGACCCGAATATTTTCATCTCCATGCTCGAAGTGAGGGAAATGAACGTGTGACACTTGATGCGTTATCCTTCGGTCATCCCCTCCATGATCCATTTAGAACTGTCATTTTCATAACCAGATATGTACAGAGTAGCATAGAACTGGAGAACTATTTCGCGGTTCCATAGATGCTCGAAGGCAAACACCTTGGTGAGACAGAAATCATCCAAGTCTTGAAGTAATCGAGCAAAACATCTAATCTCTCGCATAGCAGCAATATTCGGATATTAATGAGGGGATATCTTTATGCTTTCATAGAGCACCCGAGAGTAATAAATTGCTTGTTCTTTAGTCCAGAAGCGAGGAGAAGGTGAGGTGTGAGCGCCATCATATGGACTGGTCTGAAAGAACTTGGTATGCGCTTTGCGATTGAAAAGCGATCCTTTGGCACCAACACCAACTGAGAACAGTGACAATTCTTCTCGGGGATTGGGATGTTGCAATTCTTCTTCGGGCGAGAGAAATTCATCGCCATAGACAACAGACTCAGGATTTCTGGCAGAAGCAGATTTCTTTTCAAAAGGGGCAGCCTACTCATCTCTGGTTGAAACATCAACGGTGAGCTTCAGACTAGGAGTGGGAGCTGTTTCAGGCGGTACTTCCAAAGCAGTTGCTTGAGGTGCAACCTTATCTTGAGGGAGCACTGGAACCGAGTCATGAACAGGTTCAATTTGTTCGGGCTCTTGGGCTGAGACAAGAGGTGGAACCGGCAACTCTTTTTCTTCGTTAGCACCTTGATGCGTGGGCAGTGGAGCATCTTGAGTAGAGGGAGCCTGATGGGATGAATGAAGAATTTCACCCTCCTCGGAAGCAGATCAATGCGAAGGTATATCAGTTGACACTCGCGGAGCCGCACACACTGATTCAGTTGGACCTAGAGAAGGAGGAGCATTGATCTGAATAGGAGGCTCCGAAGGTATGACGGGCTCAGGTGTGTTTTCCTTCACTGATGTAGCAGGAGGTGGTTCAGGTGAATTTTTCGTGACAATAGGAGGTAGATTCTTTGAAGTAGGTTTCTTTTGTTGTTTCTTCTTTTGTTGAGCAGCTTGATGAATGTGGCCTTTGACCAGATCATTGTAGCTCGTGACCTCATCTTGATGAGCATCACATATTTTTCAAACCCTTTGGTCTACATCAAAATGGAATTGTAGGCGTTGCTTGCGAAGGATTGAAATAGCATGGTTGACAACCTTGAAAGAGTTTTTGATTTCTCTGATGACAAAGTTGGAGGAGGTTCTTTTCATTCTATCAGTCAGTTCAAGAAGCTTGGCAGAAATATGATTTAACTCGACAGTGTCATCACACATTTCCATCACCAGAGATGTAGCTTCTTCAATAACTTCGGGAGGAATGGGCAAAGATGCCACTTCTCCATCGCTGAAAGGATTTTCAATAAAATGATCGAGCTTCTCCATGAAAAACATGCGGTCATAGTTGTGCGGAGCTGCAGATGTGGCAACAGGAGTAGGTTGCGTAGAAACTGGCTCAAGGGGAGGTTTGGAGACCAATGGCTGAGCCAGAGTTGGAGAAAACTTGGTTGCCTTTTCTATCGGAGCTGTAGAGGGAGGAGCATTTTGCTTGGTTGGAGGAGCCTTGAGCTGCTTCAAAGCAGGCTTCGGAATCTTTTCACCTGGCTTGGTTGTTTTTACTGGGGCATGCACAACCAAGTCTTTCAGGTCAATGGCATCTGGGCCAGGAGTTGTATTGACATGTTGTTTCATAGTAACGGTCGTAGCAAGAGTTTTTCAGAGTTGATTTTCTTTGGAGGTTCTAGAGGAGCAACCTGACTCCAAAGTTCTGGCAGGATAGTTGAGGTGGTGATGTTGACTTGCTCACTGAGATTTGCCTCCACTTCTTCCTTAGTAAGAGGGGATCATCTTTGGAGGAAGAGCTATCTTCGGCCTCAACAGGCACCTTTTCTCTCTTTTTTCCAGGTGTTTTTCTTCTTGAAAAGGTGGGAGAATTGGGATCGTGCTTCCGCTTGTAGTGACCTTTAGACGATCCTCCAGCCTTTTTCTTCTCAATATCTTCCTTGAGAAGGCGAAGATTTTCAGCTTCCTTGGCAGCCTTCTTTGCTGCTTTCTCAGCATTCTTTTGTGCATTCCTTCGGCACTTGGCAAGCTCATCAGGATAGGACTCAGGGGGTCCGAAGAGATGACTCATAAGCATTTGGTGGAGGAGGAGGCCTTTCCTGGGGTCCTCGTGGCTTGATGAGGGAAATAGCACGGCACTCATCCCATGCAGGATGAAAGGCGAAGTTCTGTGCAAAGCGAGGATGAACAAATTCATAGTTGAACCACTTTCAAACCCAGTGGCGCCTAATCCATTGATGTCTCCTTCACTAGGCTTCACCGCTCTCCCTAGACATAGTGTTGTATTCATCGTGTGGAATAAACTCAACTGAATTTGTGAATGGTTGCCTTCAACATTTTCTCTTCTTGACAGGGCATTTTCTTCTTGCTCGCCTACATTTTCCTCGGCTTGTCTATTGCGCTTGCTCGCTGTTGGATTATCTCTAGGTTTGTTCAAAGCATTCGGTGCCTTTGATTCATCCGCTCTTCCCAGAATTTCATTAGTGTTATCTGTTTGGCCTACTAGTTGAGCTGAATCTTCAACTGACTACATTTTCCTGGAATAAGAAAGATAAGAGAGGAAATGGGTATAGCGTTATGAATGCATACAACAATATTTTTTTGGAGCAAAATTATTTTTGGAGAGAAGGTAGATACTAAGTTTGAGCAATGTTTCGAATTAAGGAAATGAAACTTAATGACCCAGTATATCTGAAAAAAATACTGGATAACATGTAGAGCATTCCAGTCGTGCGAGACATAATTTGAACCCTAGGTCTGAACAGAGAGATGCGAGGAACAACTACAAACTGAATCCAACAAAGTTACCTATTCTAAAGGATCTAGGAATTGCGGTAAAAACATTTAGTAAATATCGCGGAAGAACTCAAACCGGACGGAAAGAAGAATGACTTCGTACTACACATACCCTAACTCGGTGATGTGCAACAACTACGGCGGCGCGGTTGTAACAGCCCGAGAGCGACGATCCAGATGATTCCCATTATATTTCGTTGTTTCCGTGTGACTTTTTTGTTTGTTTCATTCATCGTGGCATCATTCGCATTGCATCGGCACTCTGTTGACATCATTTTCCAAAGCTTGCATTCGTTCATAGTTGCCGCTTCTTTTCTTTGTCTCCGTCGATCATTTCGCGACCAACCACACACGCACGCTCCCGCGGCATCGTAAAATATTGTTTTATAAGTGGGAATAAAATGTTCTCGGAATGCATTGAAATTTAGTGAGTGGTCTTAATATATTATAGGTAGACCATCTGCCAAATTTCGTCGCATTCGGAGTTTGTTTCATACCCCGACGGATAACTATAGCGGCACTATCGCTGGTTAAATTGCCGGACATTTTTCGTAAATAAAACTTGTTTCCGGGCTGCCCACGTTTTCCCTTCCTTCTAAATGCCTAGCCCCTCTGCACAGTGCACAGACCCCTTGTGTGTGCCCGATAACTTCCCCAAACCCAAAAGTCCTATCTGCGACCGATGGGTCCGCATTAACCCCGATCTACCCAAAACATCTTCCGTTTTGTCAATAGACCACCCCTACCCTATACCGGAGTTGTCCGGTCGCAATCGTAGGGTACTTGTTAGCACCTAAGGCCCCTCCTATTTTTTCACTGGTATATATAGCAACAAACACGTCCTATTCCAGACAAAACCCTAGGAATTAGTGATAAGATCCCTCGTTGTCCTCGGTGCCGCTGCCACCTTCAATCATCTCCCTCGGGATCCATCCCCAACCAACCAGTGCTTCCTCCTGCCCGATCCAACCTCGGCCAACCTCCACCTGCGCCTGGACGGGTCTGTCCCCGCTGCAGAGCCGACCCAGCCTCGTGCACGGGGCCTCGGCCTCCTCCTGGAACCGAGCCACCGGAGCAGCAGCTCCCAACCGCCAGAGTCCCTTGACGTTGACCCCCTCTTGCTTGAGCTCCTCGCCGGCGACCACCTCCAGCACGACCGTTGCGTCCCTCTCCTCTACTTCCTCCAATTTTCCCTTCTTCCTATCTCTCTCCCTCACCTCGCGGCCTCTCTCTTTTTTCTTCCTTCAGGACCAACAGGAGTTGTACCCGACGCCATGGATGGCCGCCGGCCCGAGCATCACCAGCGACATCCTCGTCGGTGGGATCCCGTGAGTCTTCGTCGCCCTGCTTCGCCCCTTACCTCGGCCAAGCCTCCATCGCCCCGCATGCTGCAGACGTCGGTGTCGTCTTCCTGCGTCCTATCTCATGAAGATCCTGATAAACGAGTCGACCGGCGCCCACCTTCGCGCGTGGTTCCGTGCCAACCGCCGCCCAGATCAAACCAGATCGGGACCTCCCCATCGCCTACATCTCCTCCAGCAACGCATGCACCACCTCGCGCGGGACGGTGTCGTCTCAGCGCCGTGCGAACCTTATGCATCGACCACTCCACCGCCGTCCCCTGCGTCGAGATGATGCTCGAGTTCAAACCGCTGCAACCGCGCCCATGTTGACCATGAGACCGCATGCTTCACATGTGCCTCATTTGCTCGCCGCATGGGCCGGCCTCCCCAAGGTCCAGCAGCAGCTACAGCGCGACGGCCCGTCAACGATCTAGGCTGAAGCCCAACAAGGTGAGCAACCACCTCCGCTAAGCCTCGCCCTATGCGTGTGCTGTAATCATGCGCCCAATCCTCGGTGTAGCCCATTTTGCCCAGATTCGGCCCATGAACTTTTTTTTCATCTCTATGAATTTACCAATGATCCACTGATCTGCATAATTATAGAAAATGCCATGATTTTAAAATGCTAATAATTAAATACCGGTGCATCCAAATAAAACATGTCATCTATGTAACTTGGGTAGAATTTCATGTAGATTCACAATATACAACTTTCATCAATGTTTAAAATATTTAAAATTGATGTTTGCATTAATTTGCATAAATTCCATGGTAAAACAAGTTATTTCATAACTAAATAACCATTGCTCCGAATTAAATGAACTATATATGTAACTTGACTAGAAAAATGTGTAGAATAACATGGTGGCATTATTTTTCCTGTTTAACTACAATAAAATTTTGTTTTGGACAGAATAGTACCAATTTCGAAAATTACCTATAGGGATTTTACGGAATTGTTATGTGTTGTTTCCAGCCTTATTTAAAATGCCTATATAGTCTAGTTTCTTTATGTTTCACCTGTTGCAATGTTAACAAACATTTAAATTTGTCGAGTAAATAAATGAGAGGGAACTAATTAATTTGAATGTGGAGTTTCATCAGTTGCATATTGAGCTTCGCCTAATGTGTATTATTTGATTATTGCACTTTGGCATGCCATGTATCTTACTTTCCCATGCCATGTCTCTTTAAACCGAACATGCATCATACTTGGTTGTGCATCATGCCAGGATTATGCTTGTATGTTTACCATGCCATTTGTCTATTTCTGGTATTGCTTCTTCTCGCTAGAGTTCCGATAATATTTCGAAGTGTGAGGATTCGTTCGACTGCGCCCGTTTGTCTACTTCATCGATTCGATCTTCTTCTAAGCGGGATTCCAGGCAAGTTGATCATTACCTTGGATATCACTACTATCATTGTTATACTAGTTGTCTAGCTTCTATTGATATGTCTCGCTACCTACCATTTGTTTGTCAAGCCTCCCAAAAATGCCATGATAAGCCTGTAACCATCCACATCCTACCAAACTGTTGTTTGGCTATGTTATCGTTTGCTCAGCCCCTCTTATAGTGTTGCTAGTTGCAGGCGCAGGTTGATCCATGTGATAACATGGATATCTTGGGATATCACATTATTCTTGTTATTTTAATTAATGCATCTATATACTTGGTAAAGGGTGGAAGGCTCGGTCTTTTGCTTGGTGTTTTGTTCCACTCTTGTCGCCTTAGTTTCTGATTACCGGTATTAAGTTCCATATTGAGTGCTCCTAACATGCTTGGGGTTGTTATGGGGACCCCCTTGATAATTCGTTTTGGGATAAAACTCTTCCGGCAAGGCCCAACTTTGGTGTTAAAATTTGCATAACTAATAAAACTTGCATAGGGAGTAATTACCCTGTTGGCTAATTAATCAATAAAACCGGGCCAGTGCACCTCATGAGTGTTGGTCCAAAACAGAGTCGTTTGCGGGGCCACCCCGGGGCAACTCGGGTGTTTAATTTGGCCATTGTACGCTATGCTCATCTGGTTGTGCCCTGAGAACGAGATACGTGCGGCTCCTATCGGGATTTAGCCTGACGGGCGGTCTTGATGGATTTGTTTTACCTTTGACGAATGTCTTCTGCACTGGGATTCTGAGGACACTTCAGGCTATCCCGCGGTTGAGGTTTTCCACCGCAACTTGTGACTGGTTTGTGATGGATGAGTTGGAGCACCCCTGATGGGTTAAATCTTTCTGAAAGCCGTGCCCGTGGTTATGTGGCAACTTGGAAACTTTATAATACCCGATTAGAGAAAACCTGAAATAAACTCAATTAAAATACACCAACTATGTGCTTAACCGTGATCGTTCTTTTTGAGGGAGTTCAGGAAGAGAACATGGTGGGGTTATGTTTGACTCGTAAGTAGGTGTTCAGGATCACTTCTTCATCATTACTAGTTCACGTCCGTTATGCGTAGATCACTCTTCTTATTCTTGTACTCAAAGTTAGCCAGATAAAAAATGCATAGTGATGTTGCAACCTCACCACTTAACCATTCCTCACCCATTAAGCTTCGCAAGTCTTGATACCCTTAGTAATGAGATTGCTGAGCCCCTGTGGCTCACAGATTCCTACAACAACAGATGCAGGTACATGTAATGCAATGCGTCGACATGAGAGAGATGCTTGTTCTATTTGGAGTTCTTCTTCTTCTTCGATCATAGGATGGGATCCAGGTCGGCATCTTGGGATTAGCAGGGTGGACGTCTTCTTCTTTTTCATTTGATTTGATCCGTAGATTGATCCCACTATTCGGTATGTTGATTGTTATGTATTGAGATGTTATGTAGTAGCTTGTGGCGAGTGTAAGCCAAATATTGTACACTCTTCTCTTTAGTACATGTATTGTGATGATATCCACCTTGTTAAAGCGTCTCCGATATGCACTTCTATCCTTGTTGAGACTTCCAAGTTTCCGCGGGGATAGGACCGCATATTGGGCGTGACAGCGGTGAAAGGGATGAACCACAACAATGATGGAGGACTTCGGCGACCTCTTTCTGCTAGTCAAGCGGCAAAGAGAACATCGTCGTCCAACTCGAGGTGGAGCTTTTGGAACAAGGGTTTCAGGAGCAACAAGGTAGTTGTGCGGCAAAGCGAATGGGAAGAATGACCCGAAGGAGTGGTATATATATGCGAAGAAAAGTTACCGCATAGGTTGGAGGAGATCGGATGGTCACCAGTTGATGCCTTTTGCAATTCAATGATTGAGTTTTGAGGCATTTGCTGGGAGCACATGGTAATCGACATCAAAGATGTGGTCCTCACTTGGGCGGGAAACCCCAAATTTTGGATGACTTTCGCCAAAGTGAATAATATTCGGTCTAAAATGTTTATCGTGGACAAGGATTCGAGATTAATTTCAAAACCTGGTAAAGTTATACATTCGTAACAGATCAGCATTGAGTAGGAGAGATAGATAAGAGGGAAAACCCGGGGTCCTAGTCATTTCACTCATGCAAGGAGCACGAACTCATTGAATGAGAACAATGAGTGAAATGTTGCGGACGAAATTGAAACACTCGTAGGAATTAGACATGAAAAATGAGGAAAAAAGGTGGTGACGTGACCTACTGTATTAGAACTTTATGATCCGAAGTGCCGCCCAATTATCGTGGCACCCGGCAAGTCAGTTCTTTGTTAATGTATTCACTCTCCGAAAAAAAATCACTTTGTCGAAACTTTCAAACTCTTCAAGCATTATGCACCCATTCCTTCGAAGATGTGGAAGTGTTGGCATGGCTGCCGAGTCCAGCTTACTGCACGTTTGCGGAATCTAGGATATTTATTGCACACCGTAATGCATAGAATCTTTTCTCATCGAGGGGTTTCATGAAAATGCCTGTGAGATTGTCTTTGGTCTTGACATGAATGATAGAAATGTCCTCTCGGGCAAAATGATCACAAAGGAGATGATGCCTGACCTAAAATGTTTGGTGCTTGAGTGTTGCACTGGATTGTGTGCAATTTTGATCGCACTCTCATTGTGCACAATAACGGAATCTTCTTGACCTTGATGCCATAATCATATAGTGTTTGCTTCATCCATTGTAATTGAGTGCAACATGCGCCAGCAATATATGCTGCCTAAACCATAGATAATGAGACACAATTTTGTTTCCTTGACGACCAACAAACCAAAGATCTAAAAAGGAAATGGCATGTTCCCGAGGTAGATTTCGTGTCAACACGTTCACCTGCATAGTCTGAGTCTGAATAGGCAATGAGATAAAATTATGCTCCCTTAGGATACCATAAACGTGTAACATCCCAAAAATGTAAACCATGTTTTTATTAATTAAAATTTTACCAGAAATAAAAATTTTGAATTATATTTGGCCCTTGGTGATTTCAGAACCTTCCCTGTTCTCTGTCTCCTAATTTTTTTTCCCTCCGAGTAGAAATTTTTGGAAAGTATTATGGCTTTGAATGTTTTATTAAATCATTTCATTTAATTTTCCAAATTCAGTAGGAAATGTTTTTATAATAAAACTTTCCAAATTAAATTCTCTTAGTAGCAATTTCAGCCTTTGAAATGCCTCTGTTGCAATGGAACTATTTCAAATAATTCGTTTAAAATTCCACAAAAATTCTGAGAGGTGATACGTCTCCGTCGTATCTACTTTTCCTAACGCTTTTGCTCTTGTTTTGGACTCTAATTTGCATGATTTGAATGAAACTAACCCGGACTGACGTTGTTTTTCGCAGAATTACCATGGTGTTGTTTTTGTGCAGAAATAAAAATTCTCGGAACTGGATGAAACTTTTTGGAGAATTATTTTACAATAAATAATAATACTGGAGCCAAGAACCACCGGAGAGGGTGCCCTAGCTGGGCACGATACACCAGGGCGTGCCACCCCCTCCAGGCACGCCCTGGTGGGTTGTGCCCACCTCGTGGCCCCACTGACCCTAATTCCAGCGCTATAAAATCCTATTTTCGGAGAAAAAAATAGGAGAGAAAGTTTCATCACGTTTTACGATACGAAGCCGCCGCCACCTCCAGTTCTTCATCGGGAGGCCAGATCTGGAGCCCGTTTGGGGCTCCGGAGAGGGGAATCTTCGGTCTTCGTCATCATCAACCCTTCTCCATCGCCAATTCCATGATGCTCCCCACCGGGAGTGAGTAATTCCTTCGTAGGCTTGCTGGTCGTTGAGGAGTTGGATGAGATTCATCATGTAACCGAGTTAGTTTTGTTAGGGCTTGATTCCTAGTATCCACTATGTTCTGAGACTGATGTTGCTATGACTTTGCCATGCTTAATGCTTGTCACTAGGGCCCGAGTGCCATGATTTCAGATCTGAACCGTTTATGTTATCACTATTATATCTATGTTCTTGATCCGATCTTGCTAGTCATATGCACCTGGTATGTGTTATGATCCGTAAACCCCGGAGTGACAATAGTTGGGATACTTTCCGGTGATGACCGTAGTTTGAGGAGTTCATGTATTCACTACGTGTTAATGCTTTGTTCCGGTTCTCTATTAAAAGGAGGCCTTAATATCCCTTACTTTCCTTATGGACCCCGCTACCACGGGAGGGTAGGACAAAAGATGTCATGCAAGTTCTTTTCCATAAGCATGTATGACTATTTACGGAATACATGCCTACATTACGTTTATGAACTGGAGCTAGTTCTGTGTCGCCCTAAGTTATGACTGTTATAGGATGAATATTATTCAACGAGTTCACCGATCCAGTGCCTATGAGTTTTCCACATATTGTTCTTGCTGAGTTACTATTGCTACTGCTACTGTTACACTTGCTACAAAACTATTGCTATCATTGTTACCGTTACTGTTACTGTTGCTGTCGCTACCAAAACTATCATATTACTGTGCTACTGATCACTCTGCTGCAGATATTTAATCTCCAGATGTGGTTAAATTGACAACTCAACTGCTAATACTCGCAAATATTCTTTGGCTCCCCTTGTGTCAAATCTAAAAATTTGGGTTGAATACTCTATCCTCGAAAACTATTGCGATCCCCTATACTTGTGGGTTATCAAGAGGTCATTTGATGCCTATAGACCACCTTTATGCAAAAACCCATCACAGTCATTTGGGAATTCTGAATCCCAACTTCCAATTTCCAATTCTTGTCAAGTTTGAGCTTTGCACAACAACCCTATTTTTTCTGGCCCGATAATTTCGGAAACTTTTCCATTTGATAGCCCTTCCAACCATTTCAAAATCACCAAATGTTCTCCACAATTTCTGGTCCAGGGTTGAATTTCCTCCAGACTTGCACTAGAAAGTTTTCTCTTTTGCAAAAACCATCTTAACAACCATATTTTCTATCCAATGAGGCATCTTCCTGCCAAGTATCACAAACAGAAGAATTTTCTAAAGAACCCTAGCCTTCTGTCGAGCACCTTGAGGGCATGACAAAATTATTGCATCTTCCTAAACTGCATATGCCACCTGATCCCCTGACTGAACAAGCATGTCTCTCATCTCTACCAGACCAAGATCAGCCATCCTGTCAAAATTCTCCACCATTAGAGCCTCCTAGGAGGCGTTGCCATTTCGTCGAACACATCGAGGGCGTGCCAAAAGCAAGGACAGAGCGCACTTATTGCAACCAACGGCACCCGAGCCGCTGCATCTCCTCTGCTGCTTTCCCCTCTCACCCTGGCTCGCCCCTGGATGGCCACGTCACCTCTGAGCCCTGCCGACCCCTCGCCGCGTCCTCTAGCGCCGGCCCCCGCTGACCAAACCGACCAGAGGCGCCACCCGGCGAGTCCTTCCTCGCCACATATCTGCCAGGGACCCCCTCGCTTAAATTGCTAACGATTGAGCACGTCCGCAGCTCACCGACTACATCGGCCATGCATCAGCCTTGCCACCGGCCTTGGACGCCATCAACGGCCATCGCTGCGATCTAACATGGCCGGCACCATCCAAGACACTTGGAGCTCCACAAGCTAGCCAGCGCACACTCTTGAATAAATTTTGACGGCCACTGTCCACCACCCGCCTTGCAACGGCCTCAGTTACCTCGCCACTGCCACGGATTTGCAATCAATGCCCGCAGCCGCCATGCTTATCTTCGAGAGACACGGGAACCGACCTCCTCGGGCTATAAAAACCCCTCCAGGCCTCCCTAGAACCCCCATCAGAGCCCTTGCAGACTATAGGAACCACTAGGGTGATTCGTCTGCTACCTCTCTGGTGAAACCCACCGCCGTCCACATCCCGTCGATTCTGACGCAACCCAGAAATCCCCACAACCCCAAAAATGGAATCACGCCGCATCCCTTCGTCAATTCCAACCCCAAATTTCAACTCGGGATCTCTCTGGGCGAAAGCCTCCTTTTGGGTCCACCCGAGTTCCTCGGGGGTGCTCGTCGTCGGTGAATAGTGCCACCTATAGGCTGGAGCTCCGCCTTGTCCTGTCGGAGATGAAGGCGTGGGCGGCTGACCAATCAAACCTGACAGTGGGCTAGGCGGCACCCACTGTTAGTGAATCGGGCTTCACCGCATGCAGTTTAAGTGGAAGCGCATTCCCTGGAATACACTTTCCCTTTTAGGTAACAATAGTTTCAGCCGAACCGTTTTTTATAGGTTTTATTTTAAAATCAGATTTTGACTGAACTTTGACTGCTCCTAAATTCTAAAGTACAACTCCAGATGACTTAATTCTTTTTCCATCATTCCTCAATTTTTGTCTAGTTTATTTTAGAATTTATTTTAAAATTCCAAACAACTATTTGTGTACTGGTTTGGAATTAGGTGTTGATTGCAATATTTTCAAAATAGGAAAAATGGAGGGAAGAATAGTTTCAAAGCCTTTGGAGTGCACCCAACCCTTCTGCATACCCAAGGCAAGCATCTTGAAAACCTAGTATGATAAACGTTGGTTGTTTGCTTGCTAGGATAAGTAAATCATGATTATTCTAATTCAAATAAGATGTGCATTTGAAAAATATTCATGCAAGGATTCCTTGATAGGAATTACTTTCGATTAAAACTTGAGGTATATGTGAAAGTGGTTATCACCTCTTGCCACCTATGCCTACACTAGTTCTGACAAATCCTGGAGGAAGGTTTTGTCACGGGTAAAGCATGACCGCGAAACTGATATCTGGTTGTGACGAGAATGATCCTGAAGGCTTATCAGGGCATGACAAGTGGTGACCCTGTTGGGTACTACCAAGTAAATACGTCATGCTAACTATTGCAGGAAACTTAAACCTCCTGAGTCGACCATAGATCGAGTCTTGTTCTAGTAACCCCCATACTTGAATCATGCTACCACTTGTCCCTGCCACAGGTAGGGTATGGTTTAGTAAGTTGTTAACCCCTTTCCTTGCACACTCCGTCCAGAGAGGCCATAGTGAAAGATACCATTGGCCCTGGTAGTCATGTCACTTGGTCCGGGGCATGAATGGTCGGTCTAGGACCGAAGCTGAATGTTCATGTCATTGGAGGTTGTTGCGTGAGGCCTTCCCACTTAGAATTTTACTTAACTGTCACTTAGGGTGATTCCTGACTCAGAGGGTTAAAACTAGTGCGTGTTGGTTAGGTGTGTTTTCAACCGAAAGACCATAATCGAAATTAGTCAACGTCTCTGGTTGATTAAAGAAATTTGTTACTCGTGGGTAAAGAGTACAAGCTCTGCAGAATATAAAACCTATTCGAATAGCCGTGGCCGCAGTTAAGGACTGCAGTCTGGGAAGGGTCAAGTGTCGGTCTTAGTGTCGGACTTCGAAGGGATTATTTAAACCAGGAAATTGATCATGAATTATGACGGATGAATATTAGTATATATATGGTTATGGACTAACCTTTTCTCTTATATGAAATTATTGAATATCTCCTCGGAAAGTTCTACCTCCTGGATACCCAGGCTCTTACTTTCAATATAAGCCCTTTATGTGGCATCGCTTTAGACGCCCGACTATGGCAACTCATATTATTATTTTCCATATAAGCCCTTTGTGGTGTCGCTATAGACTCCCGACTGTGGCACAACTGTTATTATTTCTGATATAAGCCGTTTATGTGGCGTCGCTTCACACGCCCGATTGTGGCAACCTATTAATATTTTTTTTGTTGGGTTCTTTCGGGACAGTTCTACCTCCTGAAACCCGTCTTTAAAATTTGGTATAATATGACCACTTATACTTACCTAATCTTTATTTTTTGTACGGATAAATTATCTGCATAACTGCATTCATGAATTAACCTCATACCAAGTTGAATACAATTAAAGTTTTATGCATGCAATTCAGCTGCTTTATTATAGTTGTTTTCATGATGTTTGCGAGTACATTCAAAAGTACTCACTGGCTTGTCCCTGGCTATTGTCTTGGCCAGATCATGTATTTGGTAAGGAGCACCACGAGGGCACAACCGCAACCTAGGAATCAAAGGTAGCAGCCTCGTGAGATAGGAGTTGTCCATGTCAAATGTTCCTGTGGGAATGGAGTCCCATAGACGTTGGAGATCCACGAGTCGCTTCTGCCATCAGCCACTAGAAATCATTGTGTACTTCATGGTTTTGTAGTCAATTTCTTGTAATTACTTGGAGTTTTGTATCAAGGAAGTGTCCACCAGCGAACAGTAATCCTGGGGCTGGTGATGGCACGAGGGTCATTTGTTGGGATTTTATGTCTCGGAAAACCGGCCCTGATAACCTTGGTATCAGAGCCAGGATGACCATTGGCTAATCCTGTCTTAGCATGGTCGCTATCCCTAGGTTTCCACACCATCGAAACCGTTTTTCCTACCGATAGTCAAGCCTACCTTATCCTATAATCTGCACAGTGGCCAACCGGCACCTTTCGGCGGGCGGTGCCCAACCCATCGCCCAACCTATAGGCCACGCGTCGTGGCCGACACCTGAGTTGTCCCATCCACAAGCGTGCGATGGAAGACTCCGCTGGCCTATAAAACCAAGATTTTCTCAACCCAGCACACCACAACCACCTTTCAATTCCCAAACCACCAAGATGTCTGGCCCCGTTGTTCACAACGAGACCGCCGCATCCGAGCTTGGAGATTTCGTAGTCATCCTCGCCAATCTCACCTGTCGTGCTTTTGCCATAGAAGAGCCCCCAGAATATGTTGTGTACCAGGAGTACACGAGTGATGCTATCCATCACTTCTGGGCCACAGCGCACATCTATGGGAGGGGCACCACTCCAGAACACCCTTACCGGTTCACTAGAAGGACTACCTCCGACGATCCCCAAGCCATACAGCGGGCAGCCCGAGAGGCTATAGTTCAACTCCGACATTTGTTACCGAGGGTTAACAATTGCCCTTTCTGCTACTACCCTAGTCGTGAAGGCTATGGTAGCCCCACCCAAGTCACCAGCGGAGACCACGAGACGGATTCGACGCTACTGCATCTTGTGCGCTACCTAAGAGCGCAGGAGGCACTATTCGATCAGGTCACCCTTGACCTAGTTGCAACCCGCAAGGCACTTGCTCTCCTGACCCGAGTGATAAGTGTCGTGGGAATGAGCCTGACAGTAGAAGGTGGGGGTACGTAAGGAGAGGGCAGAGTCCCAGCTACGGCGAGGGTGTACACACGGATGTATGAGTTCAGGCCCCTCTCGTGGAGGTAAAAGCCCTACGTCTCAATGCTCGGGAGCTCTTGTCGAGTGAAATATAGGTGTCGTTACAGGGGATCCAAACCAACTCTTATGCCATAGGGGAGGGGTGGCTTATATAGAGTGCGCTGCCCCTCATAAGTGACCGGCGTTTAAGGGTCAGATCGTGGTTATAAAGACGTATGTTACTGGTAACGTACGTAATAAACGCTATTAATGAGACAGACGAACGCCTGCCCGTTGGCCTCCCTGGGGTGGCTTCTGGTCTTCTGCGGTCGACTGTCTTCCAGTTCTTCCGAGTGAATGGTACTCGTCGAGTGAAAAGGTAATCTCCGAGTGGATATTGTCGAGTGACTTGTATGCCTTGGCGATTTCAGTCGGAGATCTCCTTGCAGCCCTTAAGCTTTCTGGGGCAGTGTCCTTGGGTAGGGCAGGTAGGTCAGGCCTATGACCCTACCCTAGGTACATATCCCCATCATTAGCCCCCGAATGGATCGGGGTTCGAGTGTAAAAGGTGTCAATACAAGTTCTGACAAGACACAAAAATTCCGAGTGCATTTCGAGGCTTCTTAGAAATCTGCGTCGATTGGAACCTTTATCGTTCGCCCTGATCGATTATGTCTTGAAGTATATCCGAGTGAAACCGAGCTCGAAATCAGGTCCGAGTGAAACTGAGCTCGAAATCAGGTTCGAGTGGTCTGCAGAGTCTTCTGATGTGACGGTTCGCTCCGTCGGGTCCGGATTTTATGGGATTTGAAAATTGGACAAACGCGCGCCGAGCGGAGATGACGCAACCGCAAAGGCAAGTGGGGACGCGACGCCTCGATTACCGCGCCGCCAAAATCGCCACGCGGTGCGCCTCCTCTGAATTCGGGATACTCAGAGATCTGGCGGGCCCACAGGTCAGTGACCCACACGGGCGGATATAAGGGGCGACGACGCTGGTGCTGGTACAGTATTCTTCCCCCAAATCTGCTCTTCTCCTCCTCCTCCTCTGCTCAGCTCCACTCCAACGGCCGCCGCCGCCATGACGAAGGGCAAGACGGAGAAGTTCGAGCGCGCCAAGAAGGGAGGAGCCAAGGCAAAGAAGCCGTCGGGCGCCCGGTCGACGGTGCCGCCGGGGTGGATCCAGGGGGATTTCCTCCAATCGACGGTCACGGCAGAGAATGTGCAAAATCTCGTCGACGACGGGTTGATAGCTGCGGAGTCCTGGAGATTGCCGAAGGGGGAAACCGAGCCAGAGCCACGCGACGGCGAGCGAGTTCTGCTTCTCACCCACGTCGAACGAGGTTTCTCCATGCCACCCCACCCATTCATCCGTAGTTTCCTGAACTATTTCGGGGCGCAGCTCCACCATTTCCCTCCGAATGCAATTGCCTATCTTGCCTGTTTCATAACCCTGTGTGAATGCTTCTTGGGCTGTTCTCTGCATTGGGGTTTGTTTAAACACATATTATCCGTTAGATCCCAATCCGTCAAGAAAGCCAATCCCAGTGATAGCAAAAGCCACGTAATCCAACTGTGTGGTGGCTTAGGGATCGAAAAGAGAGGTAGGAGTGCATTCCCCTCTATGACCTTTCCTGACTCTGTCCGGGGTTGGCAGTCGACATGGTTCTATTGCAAGGATGTTGCATCACCAAATATGTCGACTGGACTTCCTCCTTTCACCTTGGATCGACCTACCACCCCCAAACCACTGTACGTGACAAAAGTAGAGAAAATCCAAGTAGGGATCCTAGTGAACAATGTATCTGATCTGATCCGCGGCGGAGTGACTGGCTTGGATCTCCTTGAAACATTTCTCAGTCGACGGATCCAGCCTCTCCAAGCCCGGGATCACACCATGTGGCATTACTCGGGCCCTGAGGATACCACTCAGACTCATCCTGAAGAAGTTTCCGACGAGACCGTTTCTCAGTGGCTCAGGAGCATCACCGGAGCCTGTGATAATCCCGAGGGAGCCAAGCGAATTCCGCCCTTTTCTGCTTTGAACCCACCAAAGAACCTGGTGAGTTATACCTCTGCCGATTGTTTTAATATTTGTCGAGTAACTGGATCTTCAGTCGACTGACTTTGAAGCTTGTATCTTGCAGGAATTTACAAACATGTACTCGCCCGTGCCAAACGGAGAACAGCCTGACGAAGAAGAAGGGAGCATAGATGGCAGCGCAGACGGTGATTACGCCGACGACAGCGAGAGCAGCGATGACGACCTGGAGGAAGGCGAGGTGGAAGCTCAGGTCCCTCTGCGCACCGGGCGTCGCACCAAGCAGCAGGAAGACCCAGAGGTTTCCCCGAGCAAAACTGTGGCGTCGAGCACAAGGAACCCAAAGCGTGACCATGCCGCAACACCGGGGTCGACTGAAAAAGCTGCGAAACAACTCAAGCTGGACGCGCCAAAACCTCGGAAGGCCCTGCCTCGCATCAAGATTGATGTGCCTGTTGCCTCAACGTGAGTGTTTATTTTCCCACAATTGTGATTGTGGCACTTCATGTCTCTGCTAACCGAGTGGAGTTTATCCGCCAGAGTTGCTACCTCTGTGACGTCGCCCCAGCGAAATGATGGGGACCATATGGAAGTGGACACTCCTGATGCGGCCACCTCCCAACGAGGTATAACAAACCCACAGTCTACTCTTCTTTTTGAAGAATAATCGTCGAGTGACTTGATTAAAATTGCCGATTGATAGCTGACGAAGTCATCGAACTGGAAGATGACGAGGAGCTGCAGCGAGGAACGCAGGATGAAGCTGTGCCTCTGGGGGCTCCACGCGTATGCACTCGGAGAACATCGTCAGGACAGACGCCCCGTGGGTCGACTGCTGCGACACCTCCAGCCCTTGTGGCCCCGTTGTTGAGTGCTCCGCCAGCCACTTCAATTCTGGTGGCTTCAGCACCTATTGGACAATCTGAAGCACCTCCTGCTGCCTCAGTTACAGCACCAACTCATTCGATGCCCGCATACCCTTTGTATCACGTCCCGGAGGACCAAACTGGAGCTGCCAAGGAATCCATGATTCAGGCTGGGCAGATGATGCTGCGAACAAAGGAGGCGTATGAAGCCAGCAAGTTAGCCTATGATGCCAGCTCAGCGCTTCAAGCCAACGTCCGAGTAAGTGCTATTGTAAGTTCATTTCCAATTGAATTCCTGTCCGTCTTGATTTTACACCCACTTGGTGTTTTCTTCGCAAGTAGATCAAGTAGCCTTAGGTCCAGTGGGGGCACGCTGAGTGCACCCACTGGGCGTAGTCCCCGAGACCGCTGTCGAATGACGAAGGCATCGACAGGGGTCTTAGAGTCGGTTTGAAAGTTGTTTTCCATTCGACAGGACATACCTTGTCGAGTAAAAGTAGGTCCAGTGGGGGCAGGCTGAGTGCACCCACTGGGTGTAGTCCCCGAGACCGCCGTCGAGTGCGTGCATCGGCGGGGGTCTGATAGAAACAATGTTCGCTTGCTTGCTTTCTTCTTTTATACTCTGACAGGCCAGACCTGGTCGAGTGTTTTTGTATCCAGTGGGGGCACGCTGAGTGCACCCACTGGGTGTAGTCCCCGAGACTACTGTCGATCGTTGACGATGGGCAGTAGTCTTAAGAACCATTCTGCAGGTTTCATGGACATCATTTCCATCAACCATGATAAGACGCTGTATAGGGTTGTGGGGTGGGGCGGCGGGCCGCCTTTCAGCCGACTGCACTTGTACTTTTCCACTCGGGAGTAGAGAAATATCCATGTCGACTGAACCCCTTCTTTGCTGATTTCAGAAAGCATGTGGGCTCGGGACCAAGTACGTCGAGCTGGAGAAGGAAAAGAATCGACTTCTGCTGGATCTGGAGCTAACGAACAACAACCTGGACCGTGCACAGACCGAATTAAAGACTTTGGGAGGTAATCCTTGTCAACCAATTGCATTATCACTTTCATCTTCCGTCCTTTGAACCGAGTGAATCCACTCGAACAGACGTATGTGATGAGAACCGTCGTCCCCGAGAGCGACTCAACAATGTTATTTCTTTAGATACCATGAAGAAGGCGCTCGAGGACAAGGACAAATCACTTGCTGATGCTCAGAAGGAAGCGAAGGACAAAACTGAAGCTGCTGAGAAGAAACTTGCTGCAGCCAGTAAACTGGAAGAAGAGAACGCCAAACTCAAGCAGGAACGATCCGACTGGATCAAAAAACTTGAAGTGCAGACCAAGGGAAAGAGTGCTCTGGAAAAACACTTAGGAGACTTTGCGAAGAAAATGCTCAGCATGCTTGAAGGTGACTTTCTTCTGTCGAATGAATTTCTTTGATTTCCTCAGAACGGCATTGTGATCACCTCTTCCCTTTCTCTTCATGCAGAATTCTGTCAAGACTTTGAGAAGGAAACCGAAGAGATCGAGCCCAATCTGGACCCCACGAAGTCACTCGTCGGAGACGCCGTGGCCATGGATATGTTTCGACTTGAAGCTCGTCTTAAGAATGTCCAGGGATATGTTTCCCGGCTGAGGATTGCATTCGAGAAAGTCGACAAGGAACTGTGGCCTGAAGACCCCCTCCAGACTGACCTCGAGTATATGATGACTCGCCTCAATGAAATTCCAAGTCGAGTGCAGGCGTGGAAGAAGTCCGCTGCCCGTTGTGGTGCCGATGTGGCACTTTCACTCGTCAGGGTTCATTGCAAGGAGGCCAGGGAGGACAAACTGAAGGCCCTCCGAGTGATCAACACAAAGAAACTTCAATTTGAAGATTTCATGGAGACTTTAATCGAAGCAGCCACTCAGATCGCCGACGGAATTGACCTGGATACCTTTGTCGAGCCTTCAAGCCCTACCGGAGCTTGAAGAAGTATGTTGCTTTCAGTTAAAACTTTATTTGCCTCGGTATGCCGAGTGATGGTGTAACCGATTAAAACTTCGTTTAGGCCTTAAGCCTGAGAACTTCCCTTTGCGCGAACAAGTTTTTGCTGCGCTAGAGATTCTAGTCTTACTCGCATTTTGCTTTCCGACATTTTGCTTGGCTGAATTTAGGACTTAGGCGAAGACTGGTTCGCAGCTAAGTTCCGAGTGTTAGGAATACCTTACACTCGGAAGGATTTTTTAACTTAGGTGAAAACTGGTTCACAGCTAAGCCTCCGAGCAAGAGGGTTGCTCTTCACTCGGAGAAGTTTTCTGAACTTAGGCGAAGACTGGTTCGCGGCTAAGTCTCCGAGTGTGTTGAATGTTATACACTCGGAAGGGTTTTTAACTTAGGCGAAACGGGTTCGCAGCTAAGCCCCCGAGCAAGTGGGTTGCTCTTCATTCGGAGAAGTTTTCTGAACTTAGGCGAAGACTGGTTCGCGGCTAAGTCTCCGAGTGTATTGAATGTTATACACTCGGAAGGGTTTTTAACTTAGGCGAAACGGGTTCTCAGCTAAACCCCCGAGTGTATTGAATGTTGTACACTCGGAAGGGTTTTTAACTTAGGCGAAACGGGTTCGCAGCTAAGCCCCCGAGTGTATTGAATGTTATACACTTGGAAGGGTTTTTAACTTAGGCGAAACGGGTTCGCAGCTAAGCCCCCGAGTGTATTGAATGTTATACACTCGGAAGGGTTTTTAACTTAGGCGAAACGGGTTTGCAGCTAAGCCCCCGAGCAAGAGGGTTGCTCTTCACTCGGGGAAGTTTTCTGAACTTAGGCGAAGACTGGTTCGCGGCTAAGTCTCCGAGTGTATTGAATGTTATACACTCGGAAGGGTTTTTAACTTAGGCGAAACGGGTTCGCAGCTAAGCCCCCGAGCAAGAGGGTTGCTCTTCACTCGGAGAAGTTTTCTGAACTTAGGCGAAGACTGGTTCGCGGCTAAGTCTCCGAGTGTATTGAATGTTATACACTCGGAAGGGTTTTTAACTTAGGCAAAACGGGTTTGCAGCTAAGCCCCCGAGCAAGAGGGTTGCTCTTCACTCGGAGAAGTTTTCTGAACTTAGGCGAAGACTGGTTCGCGGCTAAGTCTCCGAGTGTATTGAATGTTATACACACGGAAGGGTTTTTAACTTAGGCGAAACGGGTTCGCAGCTAAGCCCCCGAGCAAGAGGGTTGCTCTTCACTCGGAGAAGTCTTTGAATGCGAAATTGTGCAATCGGAATCGACAATAGACTGCGGAAGTAATAACTTAACAAACGACATCGTCCGGAGCACTCTTATTACATCAAAACAACTCAGTCGTCAAGTATAAAAGCGTCGAAGCAAATCCGCGTTCCAGGCGCGTGGCTCGTCAATATTCTTCTTCAAGTTGAAAAGATGGTACGCTCCGTTGTTCAGCACCTTGGTGACGACGAATGGGCCTTCCCACGCTGGGGCCAACTTGTGGGGTCGCTGCTGATCCACTCGGAGCACCAGATCACCTTCGTGGAATGAACGGCTCTTGATGTGTCTCGCATGGAAGCGGCGAAGGTCTTGTTGATATGCAGTCGACCGGATCAGGGCCATCTCTCGTTCTTCCTCTAGGAGATCCACACCATCTTGTCTAGCTTGCTCAGCTTCGTCTTCAGAGTATAGATCCACTCGGGGGGAATTGTGAAGGACGTCACTTGGCAAAACGGCTTCAGCTCCATACACAAGGAAGAAAGGAGTGCGTCCAGTCGACCGGTTTGGAGTCGTCCTCAAGCCCCACAGAACAGACGGCAATTCAGTGACCCAAGCTCCAGCAGCATGATCAAGATCTCGCATGAGCCGAGGCTTCAGTCCTTGGAGGATAAGGCCGTTCGCTCGCTCAGCTTGACCGTTAGACTGGGGGTGTGCAACGGACGCATAGTCCACCCGAGTGCCTTGAGAGGAGCAAAAGTATCTGAACTCTTCCGAGTCAAAATTAGAGCCGTTGTCTGTAATGATACTGTGGGGGACTCCATACCGGAATGTTATCTCTTTCATGAATTTGATAGCAGTGCGGGCGTTCAGCTTCTTAATGGGTTTAGCTTCAATCCACTTAGTGAACTTGTCGACTGCAACCAGTAAGTGAGTGAATCCACTCTGGCCTGTTCTAAGGGGTCCAACCATATCCAAGCCCCATACAGCAAACGGCCAGACGAGTGGAATAGTCTTCAAGGCAGACGCAGGTTTGTGTGACAGGTTCGAATAGAACTGGCATCCTTCGTAGTGACCGACTATATCTTTAGCCATCTCATTGGCACGTGGCCAGAAGAAACCCGCTCGGTAAGCTTTGGCAACAATTGTCCTAGAGGACGCATGATGACCACAAGTTCCTGAGTGAATCTCCTCCAAAATCAGTCGACCTTCTTCAGGAGAAATACACCGCTGAGTCACGCCAGTCACACTTTCTCTGTAGAGTTGCCCATCCATAACAGTAAAAGCCTTGGATCTGCGGACTATCTGTCGAGCTTCATTTTCATCATCTGGGAGTTCTCTCCTAAGAATGTACGCAATATAGGGTACAGTCCAGTCGGGCGTGATCACTAAAATCTCCATGACCAGATCAATGACAACTGGGACATCGACTTCAGTCGGATCAGAGACGCTTTTTGCCTGCGGGGGCTCTTCAGTGAAAGGATCTTCCTGCACCGAAGGAGAATCAAGGTGCTCGAGAAATACATTGCTGGGGACAGGCTTCCGAGTGGATCCAATCTTTGCCAGCTCATCAGCTGCTTGATTCTTCACTCGGGGAACATGATGGAGTTCCAAACCTTGGAATTTCTTCTCGAGTTTCCTTACTGCATTGCAGTATCCAGTCATAGCGGGGTTCCTGACATCCCACTCTTTCATCACTTGATTGACCACCAAATCGGAGTCGCCATATACCATCAGGCGCCGGACACCGAGTGAAATGGTCATACGCAACCCATACAAGAGTGCTTCATATTCAACTTCATTGTTGGAGGAATCAAAGTGAATCTGCAAGACGTAACTGAGTTTGTCGCCTTTTGGGGACACCAGTACTACGCCAGCACCAGACCCATTCAGCATCTTCGAGCCATCAAAGAACATGGTCCAGTGTGCCGAGTAAACTTGGATCGGTTGCTACTGTTCAGTCCACTCGGCCAGGAAATCAGCGAGGGCTTGAGACTTGATTGCTTTCTTTGCTTCAAACTTGATGTCAAAATAGAGGAGCTCAATAGCCCATTTGGCCACTCGACCAGACGCATCTCGATTGTGGAGAATTTCAGACAATGGAGCATCACTGACGACTGAAATTGAGTGATCTTGAAAATAATGTGCCACCTTCTTAGCTGACAGATATATACCGTACACGAGCTTCTGGTAATGTGGATATCTTTGCTTTGAAGGAGTCAACACTTCAGAGATGTAATAAACAGGATGCTGGACTTTGTAAGCTTTACCTTCCTCTTCCCTCTCGACAGTGAGAACTGTACTGACGACCTGATTAGTAGCCGCTATGTATAATAGCAATGGCTCCTTACTGTGCAGAGCAGCAAGCACCGGCTGGGTGGAAAGCAGAGCTTTGAGCTCGACAAACGCTGCTTCAGCTTCAGGAGTCCACTCGAATGTATCAGACTTCTTCATCAGTCGGTATAAAGGCAATGCCTTTTCACCGACACGAGAAATGAATCGACTCAATGCTGCCAAGCAACCTGTGAGCTTCTGGACATCATGCACACGCTCAGGGCATTTCATTCGGGTGATGGCACCGATCTTTTCAGGATTAACGTCGATTCCCTTTTCGGAAACCAGAAAACCGAGTAATTTGCCGCCAGGAACACCGAAAGTGCACTTAGTCGGATTTAGCTTGATGTCATATCTCCTCAGATTGGCGAATGTTTCAGCTAAGTCAGACAACAGGTCGGAACCTTTGCGAGACTTGACCACAATGTCATCCATGTACGCTTCAACATTCCGAGGGATCTGATCGAGTAAACATTTTTGAATCATGCGCATGAAAGTAGCGCCAGCGTTCTTCAAACCAAAAGGCATGGTGATATAACAGAAACACCCAAAAGGGGTGATGAAGACTGTCTTTATTTCATCCGGACCAAACAGACGGATCTGATGGTAACCAGACTAAGCATCCAGAAAAGATAGACGCTCACACCCCGCAGTTGAGTTGACAATCTGATCAATGCGGGGGAGTGGAAAATGATCTTTCGGGCAGACCCGATTGATATGTTTGAAATCAATACACATGCGGAGTGACTTGTCCTTCTTAGGGACCATAACGACGTTCGATAACCACTCGGAATGGTAAATCTCACGTATGAACTTAGCCGCCAAGAGACGAGCCACCTCCTCGTCGATTGCTTTTCGCTTCTCCGTTGCCGACCGACGCAAATGCTCCTTCACAGGCTTGGCCTTGGGGTCAACTCTCAACCGGTGCTCAGCCAGTTCCCTGGGTACACCAGGCATGTCAGCAGGCTTCCATGCGAAGATGTCCCAGTTCTCACGGAGGAACTGGATGAGCTCGGCTTCCTATTTGCTGTCGAGTGTCGTCGAGATGTTGGTTGGGGCAGCAGTGGGATCTGTCGGGTGAATGTTCACTTTCTTCACTTCTCCTGCCGACTGAAAAGCTGACTCAGAAGCAGGCTTCTTAGCGCGCAACAGGTCGGAAGGATCAGCGTTTTTCTTGTATTCTTCCAATTCAACCATAGCCATCTGATGATCGGCGATCTTGGAGCCCTGCTGAAGGCACTCCTCAGCCCTCTGTCGATTGCCAGTGACTGTGATCACACCCTTGGGCCTGGGCATCTTCAGCTTGAGATACACGTAACATGGACGGGCCATGAAACGGGCATAAGCCGGACGACCAAGGATGGCGTGGTATGCGCTCTGGAAGTCCACCACTTCAAATGTCAATTTTTCCTTGCGAAAATGTTTAACGTCACCAAACACAACATCCAACGCTATTTGACCGAGTGAACGGGCCTTTTTCCCAGGGATGACGCCATGGAACTGCATGTTGCTTTCACTGAGTCGGGACATCGGAATGCCCATCCCCTTGAGGGTATCTCCATATAGGATGTTCAGACCGCTCCCACCGTCCATCAAAACCTTGCGGAGTCGAGTGCCCCCCACAACTGGGTCCCCCACCAGCGCTTGCCGCCCGGGGGTAGCGATATGCGTAGGGTGATCTGACTGATCAAACATGATAGCAGTCTGAGACCACTAGAGATATGTGGGGGTAGAGGGAACCGCCATGTTAACCTCCCTGTTGATAACTTTCAGTCGACTCTTGCTCTCAACATCAGCAAAAATCAACAGAGTGGCATTGACCTCAGGAAACTCTTCTTTATCTTCTTCATCTCCCTTTTCAGGGTCTTTTTCACTCGACTGGCTCTCTTTGAACTGTTCGATCAGCAAACGGCACTGTCGAGTGGTATGCTTTGGCAATATTAAATTGCCCTCTTCATCTTTCCTCGTGTGGATTGCACACGGTAAATCCATAACATATGTACCCGATTGATTCTTTGACTTCTTGGGGGTGAACTTAGCTTTGGACTTTCCTTTATTTTTGGCCTGTGCCGCCAGAGCGGCCGCTTCTGCCTGAACTGGGGGATCAGCCTTGCGCTTCTGCTTCCGATTGGAATTTCTGCCTGCATCATTGTCGACTGCTTTTCCTTTACCGCTTCGGAGGCGGTCCTCTTCTTCACCATTGGCGTACCGAGTGGCAATCTCCATCATCTTGCTCAGAGAAATATCACCAGTGCGACAAAACTTCAGATAGAGCTCTCTGTATCTAACACCAGCCTTGAAGGCGCAAACAGCCTGATGTTCGGAAACATTCTCCACCGTGTGATGCAGGGTGGACCAGCGCTGAATGTAGTCTCGCAAGGTCTCATTGGGTTTCTGAACACAGTGCTGCAAATCAATCAAACCAGCCGGACGTTTGCAGGTGCCCTCAAAGGTTCTGATGAACACTCGGGCCAAATCCTCCCAGCAATAGATACTAGAGGGAACCAAATGATTCAACCAAGCTCTGGCCGAACCATCTAACATCAGGGACAAATGCTTCATGGCTATGTTGTCGTTTCCTCCACCAATCTGCACGGCCACTCGGTAATCATCTAACCATGTCTTGGGCTTCGTCTCGCCAGAAAACTTGCTAATTCCAGCCGCCAACCTGAAGTTGGGGGGAATCTCTGCAGAGCGAATGGCTCTGCTAAAACACTCGGGACCAGACACAACAGCTCCACTTCCACTCGGATAGTCTCCGTTATAACCATCTCTGTGGGCTCTGCCTCTGTCGACCCGTCTTTGAGCGAGGACATCCCTTGCGTCAAATCCAGGATTCCGCTCATCACCGAACGGGCGCCTATCATCATTGTGCCGGGGCACATATGAACCACTCCGCGGAGGAGAAAGCACTCGACGGCGGTCATCGCGGTGATAACGGGGAGCAAACTGATCACGCCCCTGATCTCTGTACCGACCTTCATGGAAGTCTCCGCCTCTGTGGCGCAGGGGCGACCCAGGGCTGTGGGCCGACTGAACTGTTTCCGCCCTGGGCGAATTGCTATGTAACCTGTTCTGCGACTGAGAAACAGCCGCATTCTGCTGCTGCGCTGCCTCGAGCAACGTTCTCATCTGTTGCAAACCTCTACCAGCTTCCGATCATGACGGCTGTATAGAATCTGCAATCCTAGCAGCAGCTGCAACATTCAACACTGGAGTACGGAATACCTCGACGTTATTCCGAGATCCACTCAGAAACAACCGTCGCTGATGTCGATTGGGACGCGGTGGACACTGTCGAGCACGCTCGTCGAGTGCCTTTTGCATCTCTTTGAGTCGAAGGCGAGTCGCCTCCATGGCCTGGGCCTCAGCAGTCGTGCCGATGATGGGAGTATGGAGAACATCCTCATCCCGGCGCTGCTGTTCATTCGACGTTCCACCAATCTTGTGCCTGGCGTGGTTGAAGCCAGGCGGCGGACTCTGATGAGAGCCAGCCATAAGAACTTCAGCCGCAGGATCGCAGCTCTCGCACTCGGAGGGAACGTCAGACCGATCTGACGCCGAGTCGAACACGCCGAGAAGTGACTCGGCGGGCTCGATGGCCGCAATCTGCGGGGACGAAGCCTGGCGGGCCACCGCATGTCGCACCCAACGCTGTAGCCGTGAACGACCGGATCGCTTGCGGCGACGAACAGCATGGAGGGCCGACACGTACGGAGTCGACAGCTGAAGGAGAAGAACACCGCAGGAGCTTGCGCAGAAGTGCGTCGCTCCGCGTATTGGGAGCGCCTCAACATCTAGAGGCACTTCCTGGAGCCATGCCGAACCGTCGGCGATGAAGGTGAGCGCTCCGAGACGGATCTCACGGCCCAGGAACAAATCGCCGCCAGAAGACATGACGAAGGAAAACAAATGCAACCTCGCCGGAAGTCGCTTAGACGCCGCCCCACGGTGGGCGCCAACTGTCGTGGGAATGAGCCTGACAGTAGAAGGTGGGGCTACGTAAGGAGAGGGCAGAGTCCCAGCTACGGCGAGGGTGTACACACGGATGTATGAGTTCAGGCCACTCTCGTGGAGGTAAAAGCCCTACGTCTCAATGCTCGGGAGCTCTTGTCGAGTGAAATATAGGTGTCGTTACAGGGGATCCGAACCAACCCTTATGCCATAGGGGAGGGGTGGCTTATATAGAGTGCGCTGCCCCTCATAAGTGACCGGCGTTTAAGGGTCAGATCGTGGTTATAAAGACGTACATTACTGGTAACGTACGTAATAAACGCTATTAATGAGACAGACGAACGCCTGCCCGTTGGCCTCCCTGGGGTGGCTTCTGGTCTTCTGCGGTCGACTGTCTTCCAGTTCTTCCGAGTGAATGGTACTCGTCGAGTGAAAAGGTAATCTCCGAGTGGATATTGTCGAGTGACTTGTATGCCTTGGCGATTTCAGTCGGAGATCTCCTTGCAGCCCTTAAGCTTTCTGGGACAGTGTCCTTGGGTAGGGCAGGTAGGTCAGGCCTATGACCCTACCCTAGGTACATATCCCCATCAATAAGTGGAGCTGCAACCACCTCCAACAACCCAGTAGTGATGTTCGGAACACCAATCGATCCCTCGGGGTCTGCCCCTGTTGCCGACCCAAGCAATGCGTTCGTCTCCCCGGGAGAACTCCTCCGCTCTTGGAGACCTACTCCAATGGTACGGTGACCTCAACACCCTATGAGGGACACCATCGCTACCCCAACCCTGTAGCTCCCCATCCCGATCAACTCCGACACTGAAGCACACGGAGAAGCCTCGACATCTACGAGACGCGCCCAACTGGATGTCAGCGAAGTAGACTAAGTCCACCATAGTAGCTATCAATCCCCTAGTATTTGTGTATCACGTAATCTTGTACTTCCGTGTCCTTAAAGTTGCAGTAGGGTGCCGTAATAAGTTAGAGGCTGCTTGTACGCCATTGTTGTAATACTATGCGTGGTTGACGTAAATTAGTTGACGTGTGGCTACCGAGTAAATTCTGGGCGTAACTGCCAAAGCCACCCTAACCGACAACCATAGTAATATGTCACTTCGGGGATTTATATCTAAGACTTTCACTCAGACGACCCAAGAACAGAGTCGATACCCAAAGTCGTACCGGCACCGAATTATGTCTCCTAAACAAGGCACTCTATAAGAGGCCACTCCCGTAACCATCCCCAGCATCCCTCACCTGTACACTGCCTCCATAGCCGATTCTTCCATGCCTCACCTTGGAGTCTATCTGAGAACTCTGGATGCAACACCGGGTAGTTTTGTTAAGATTTTGTGGGATCTCACCCGCAACACTCTTGGCTCCACCCATCAACCCCACAACGAGTTGTTCAAATTCAGGATCACTCCCAGTTACTCAAAATTTTGGGCGGTTGTGCACATCCCAACAGTAGACCCAAACCAAGGCCCTCCATATGTCCTCTTCATCGGGAAATCCATGCCAACTCCAGGCATGGCCATGGAAATTGCTGCCTATGAAGCAATTACCCGTCTTCGATTCGCAGTGCCATGTGTCAGCAAAAGAGAGTATTATTACTATCTAAGCCGTGCAACGCCCGGAGTAGAATCAATGTTCCCCCGTAGACAAATAGAAACCGATCCAATGCTGGCCAACCTGGTTCAATATGTCATCGCTTAGGAGCGTTTGACCCAGCAGTTGATGGGTTATCTCCAGATTTTGGCTATTATGAACCCTCGAATCGCGATCGACGGGCCACCCTTGCCAACTCAGGAAGGGCACGTTCTCCGTCTCCTCCCTCCAGTTTCCCCGGAGGAAGAAGAATGTGTTCCAGCACCAAGGATATTTCCTCGGAACCCTGCAGATTTTACCTTTGTGCCATAAGCAATCAGAGGTGTGTTTGTTTTTGTGTCTAGTTTAGCGCTTGTTTGCATGATGTGACATCTGTGTTGCATCTTAGGATTGGTGCTATGAATGAATTGCTTTGATTGTATTTGCATATGAGTAATTTTGTTGCTGTGGTTTACAATCGATTTTTTCACTCTTTCAAATCTCGGGAGTGAGATTTTCTTAAGGGCCACTTCCACTAAAATTTTGCCAACATAAATTGAATTCACGTGCCACCACGACATCTGGCTTACAGCCACACCCACTTTACCACATGCACTAAGTGCAGAACCACACACACATTTAGCACATAATTGACCGCCTCATCCATTGGATCACTAGCACACAACGATTTTTCCGAGGAAAAAATTGTGACTTTTTATTTTTTGCGAAACCTATTAGCCAACACACTAACCCCCACTCGTACCCGACACCGATGCCTAGTCCTCATAACCACCGCCGCCGCGTAGAGCCACCACTCGAGCAGCAGCATCACGGCGGTCATCTAAAACCATTGCGCATAAGAGCAGCAAGAAGCCAACCAACGTCGCCAGCATCCCAGCCAGGAGGATCGTGAGCAGCCCCGGAACCACGTCCTCCATTGGGCTTCGTCTCGAGCTCCTGCAACCAAAAGAATAAGAGGAAGAAGAAGTGAGGCAAGGTGTGAGGGAGAAGAGAGAAGAATCGCAATCGTTTTCATAGCTCGAACTCGGTGCTCGGTGAGCAAAGTCCACCAATGTCGCTCATCACTCAATCGTCGGTGTTCGGAGGTGAATCCATGAGCGGTGTCGGCAAGGTACTGGCCCGCCAGGTGAGTGCATGCTATGTCGGCAGTAAGCACGACGCGCACTGCCACAGTACGTCCCTAGATGTCCTACGCGCTAGACGCCACAGTTGGAGGAAGTGCGGGAAAGCGTGTGCGAGAGAGAGAGAAGAGAGAAGAGAGCCGGTGGAAGAAGAAGGGGCTGACAATGGGCCCTAGGTCCACCCGTCAGTAGGAGAGAGCACTGTGCACTGAAGTACGACAAGCAAATTTGGAATTTGAAATTGTACTTTTTCCAAATTTGTCATAGCTCAAAGTGGCTAGTCCTTAGTTGCCCTAGCCATAGGATTTTATCCACATCACCAGTACCTCACTATAGTTGCACCAATTATTATTATCATCACATTGTCTGTACCTAATTAGATAATCTAAATATTTAGATTAGTAAAATCCCCTAAGAGAGGTAGCTATACTTCTGGTGACCACATTAACAAATCTCGAGGACGAGATTTTTATTAAGGGGGGTAGACTTTGTAACACCCCAAAAATGTAAACCATGTTTTTATTAATTAAATTTTGCCAGAAATAAAATTTTTGAATTATATTTGGTCCTTGTTGATTTCAGAACCTTCTTTGTTCTCTGTCTCCTAAACTTCTTCCCTTCAAGTAGAAATTTTTGGAAAGTATTATGGGCTTTGAATGTTTTATTAAAGCATTTCATTTAATTTTCCAAATTCAGTAGGAAATGTTTTTATAATAAAAGTTCCCAAATTAAATTCTCTTAGTAGCAATTTCAGCCTTTGAAATGCCTCTCTTGCACTGGAACTATTTCAAATAATTCTTTTAAAATTCCACAAAAATTTTGAGAGGTTATTTGATGCCTATAGACCACCTTTGTGCAAAAAACAATCATGGTCATTTGGGAATTTATAGCCCCAGCTTCCAATTTCCAATTCTAGTCCAGTTTGAGCTTTCCACCGCAACCCTATTTTTCTTAGCCCAATAATTTCTAAAACTTTTCCATTTGATAGTCCTTCCGACCAAAACCTTAAGTCAAAAAGATCAGCTCCATTTGCACATTTTAAAATCACCAAATGTTCTTCTCAATTTCTTGTCCAGAACTGAATTTCCTCCAAACTTGCACTGGAAAGTTTTATCTTTTCTCAAACCATCTTGACCACCATATTCTTTATCCAATGAGGAATCATCTTGCCAAGAGTCACATCCAGAAGAATTTTCTAAATAGACCTAGCCTTCTGTCGAGCACCTTGAGGGCATGACAGAATTGTTGCATCTTCCTAAACTGCATATGCCACTTTATCCCCTGACTGAACAAGCATGGCTCTCATCTCTACCAGACCAAGATCAACCATCCTGTCAAAATTCTCCACCTTTAGAGCCTCCAAGGAGGCCTTGCCATTTCGTCGAACACGTCGAGGGCATGTCCAGAGCGCGGATAGAGCGCACTTATTGCAGCCAATGGCACCCGAGCCGCTGCGTCTCCTCTGCTGCTTTCACTTCTCGCCCTGGCTCGCGCCTAGATGGCCACATTGCCCCTGAGCCATGTCGACCCATTGTCGATTCCTCTAGCACCGGCCCCCGCCGACCAGACCGACCAGAGGCGCCGCCCGACGAGTCCCTCCTGACCACTTCTCTACTAGGGACCCCCTCACTAAAATTGCTAGCGGTCGAGCTCGTCCATAGCTCATTGACTGTACTGGCCACGCAGCAGCCTCGCAACCGGCCTCGGACGCCATCAATGGCTCCCTTTGTGATCTGACATGGTCGGTACCATCCAAGACACCTGGAGCTCCCCGAGCTAGCCAGCGCACACTCTTGAATAAATTCGAACGACGACCGTCCTTACCAACCCCGCCGTCCACCATCGACCTTGCAACGGCCTCAGTTACCTCGCCATCGCCTCAGATTTGCAATCAATGGCCGCAACCATCATGCTTATCTTCAGGAGCCATGGAAACTGACCTCCCCGAGCTATAACCCCCTCCAGGCCTCCCCGAAACCCCCATCGGTGCCCTTGCAGACTATAGGAACCACCAGGGTGATTTGTTGAGCCATAGGAAGCTGTCTGCTACCTCTCTGGTGAAACCCTCCGCCGCCCCAATCCCGTCAATTCTGACGCAACCCAGAAACCCCCACGGACACTTTCCCTAAAAATGAAATCACGCCACATCCTTGCTTCGATTCGAACCCCAAATTCAACCCGGAAGCTCTCTGGGCGAAATCCCCCTTTTGGGTCTAGCGGAGTTCCTCGGGGGTGCTCGTCGCCGGTGAAGTAGTGCCACCTACGGGCGGTTCATACGGCCAACGTTCCTACGATGACAGACAGCCTTATGAAGACGACCGGAGGCGTGGCCCCATTCGGCACCGAGGTTACGGGGATGAAGACTTCTGAGCGCCCCCGCTCAATGCAAGGTCCATCATCGCCCAGGGCGTGGTCGACAGGGACAGGGCAAGCAGAGAGCTCCTCGACAAGATTTCTTCATTTGAGAACCTTAGTCGTGATCCTGTGATCGCCTAAATTAAAATACTCCGAGTGAGGACATCATCCACACTCCAGGGCTTAGCCGCGATCCTGTAATCGCCTAAGTTAAAAATACTCCGAGTGAGGACATCATCCACACTCGGGGGGCTTAGCCGCGATCCGAAAATCGCCTAAGTTAAAAATGCTCCTAGTGAGAACATCATCCACACTCGGGGGCTTAGCCGTGATCCGGAAATCACCTAAGTTAAAAATGATTCGACTGAGGACATCATCCACACTCGGGGGCTTAGCCGCGATCCTGTAATCGCCTAAGTTAAAAATACTCTGAGTGAGGACATCATCCACATTCGGGGGCTTAGCTGCGATCCAGCAATCGCCTAAATTAAAAATGCTCTGAGTGAGGACATTATCCACATTTGGGGGATTAGCTGTGATCCAGAAATCACCTAAGTTAAAACACGCTCCGAATGTGGACACCATCCTCACTCGAGGACTTACCAGCGATCCAGAAATCGCCTAAGTTAAAACATGCTCTGAGTGGATCTCATCCTCACTAGCCGCGATCCTGTAATCGCCTAAGTCAAAATTGTACCGAGTTTGCACTCGAGGACTCGACCTCATCCGCTCAAGGCACGAGTGAAAAACATCCAAGAAACCGAATGAAAGCAAAGCAAATGGATAGCATGTTTTCCAGAAGAAAACGACGGGAGCCCCCACTTAAAGTTTACGGTTACACAAACAACTCGGCATTCCGAGGCAAATCAAGTTTAAAGTTTTCCCGAGAATCACTCGGTTGGCGAAGGAGCTGCAGCTTCGACGAAGGTGTCAAGATCAATGCCATCGGCGATCCGAGCGGCAGCCTCAAGGAAAGTCTCCATGAAGTCTTCAAACTTGGCGTGCTTCTTGTTAACTACCTTGAGCGACTTCAGCTTCTCTTCATCCACGCCCTTGCAATGGACACGGACGAGCGAGAGGGCGATGTCGGCTCCACATCTAGTCGATGACTTCTTCCATGACTGCACTCGGCCCGACACATCCTTCACTCGGTCAAGGATAGACTCTAAGTCATAAGAACTCCTCGTCGGGGGCGACCTCTTGGTCGATCTTCAGGACGGTTGAGCGAAGCCGGTTGAGGTAGCCCATCACCTTGTCGATGTGTTCTTCCAGTCGGAGAATGGCCAAGGCCGAGCTGTCCCTCAGGATTAGCCGAGATGGATCCAGCTCCTTCTCAATCTTCTCCGTCTCGAACTCGACATCGATGCACAACTCTGGACATGAAAAATTTGGAGAAAATCAATAGTGAGGGAGGCATCGAAGACAGTACGAAGATCAGTCGGGTTCACAATTACCTTTTAGCTTCTCGCTCATCTCGTTGCCGAACTCCTCAACATATTGCTCCAGCTCGAGCTTCTTGGCACAGGGTTGTTGGAGTCTCGACTCCCATTCGGCGTAGTGCTTCTTGAGCTCGACAAGCTCCTCTGCGGACTTCTTCGCCACGGCCTTCAGGGTCTTGTTCTCCTCTTCAAGTGTTCCGACTGATTTGAGCTTGTCCTCGGCCGCCTTTGTCTTGGCGTTGGCTTCCTTCCACGCAGACGCCAACTCCGTGTCCTTCTTCCTGAGTGCCTCTTTCATGGTGTCTAAAGAAATAGAAGTCCTGAGCCTCTGAGCAAGTTGAAATTTTTCCCTACGAGCATCTAGCGGGACAAACTCAGTCGGATTAGGAGAAAAAATAAAGTTCTGGAGACAGTCGGACGAGACATGCTTACCTCCAAGTGAGTGCTTCTCCTGTTCTAGATGCGCACTCCTGGCCTTCTCGGCCTCCAAGCTAATCCTGAGGTCCTGCACCTCCTCCACGGCGTTGTAACGGGCTCCAAGCTCACAAACACTCTGCCAATGGGAAGCAAGGAAACACAAATGACATCAGTCGGATATGAAAACCACCCGGTTATCTCAGCAAAACAAAATAGTTCTAAGACTCCCGCCGACTGCCACAGACGATGCCAGTCTCGGGGACTACACCCAGTGGGTGTGCTCAGCGCGCCCCCACTGGAAGGGTAAATGGCATGTATACAAGTACTACTCCGGCTAGTCTGGTAAGGTTGGCATGAGGTACTTCCACAAGCTAAGCAACAGGTTCTACATAGTTAGCATGAAGTACTTCCACAAGCTAAGCAACAGGTTCTACACAGCCGACATGAGATACTTCCACAAGCTAAGCAACAGGTTCTATACCCCGACGGAAAACGTCGAGAGACTCTGGTCCATGGACCATCAAAGTTTCCTCTTCGACAAGTACCACTTCGGCTACTTCGAGAAGCTCAGCAACAGGTTCTATTCCACAAAGACTCTAAAGACTGTCGTTGACTGCCACAGTTAACGGCAGTCTCGGGGACTACACCCAGTGGGTGCGCTCAGCGCGCCCCCATTGGAACTGGAGAACACCTAGTGGGTGTGCCCCGTGCAAACCCATTCGGGACCCAAAACTACATAAAAAACTTGATGCGAATCGAAATTCCCGACTGAAGTTGGTACTTACGATAGTACTTACTTGGACATTCTTCTTCAAGGCTTCACTGATGTCGTACGCTTCCCGCAGCCGGCTGTTCATCAGCTCCAACTAGATAAGGGCCTCCTTGCCCGCGCCCACCTGAGCTTCCAGGACATGGTGCAGCATGAAGATGTTGGTCGCCAGGGATATCGGCAGAGTGGCTGATGTGCCGGCCCCAAGTACGGCTTCGGCCCTCGGAGTAGCACCCCGAACGGGAGTTAGGGCCTTGGCCGGCGAAGTCCTGTCCACTAGGGGTGGTGAGGCGTCTCACATCACGACGTCCACGTCGGCCGAAGGGTTTGGAGGGTCGACCTTGTCGTCCCCATCGGGCTCGATCACCTCGTGGGGCCCTGTAGTTCATCAAGAACACTCGGGCATTAGAATCACAGGAAGACACGACAAACGGACGAACACCAAACAAGTTTAGAAATTACCTTTCGAGGACGCTGCGACTACCTCTGCCTGGCCCTTCTCAGGAACCTTGGGGTCGAGCAAAGTTGTTGAAGTATCAGTGCTACAACCAAGCAAGTTGGTCGGTCAACAATCACTCAGAAGAAAAGATTACAAAATGTGAAATAAAACGAACATCCTTGGAACTTACTTTGAGGCCACGGGCACCTGCACCTTCATTGGCAGCAGGGCCGCCTTCCGGGGCCTGACCACCGTGACCTTAGATTGCTTTGTCGCCCTCTCGGGTGGCTCGACAGCCTCGCCTCACGTGTGCTTGGAGGTACGCGTGAGAGGAGCTCGAGCAGTTGAACGGGCAACGCCTGATCCCCTAGCGCGCGCACTTGGATCTTGCTGCGTCTTTGAGCGGCACTCGGTTGGGACGTTCTCCGACGGAGACGACTCGGCCTCGTCCCCCTCTTCAGATTCATCCTCCTTGGCCGACTCCTCCCTCTCGTCATCATCATCGTCCGACGCCTCCTGGCACTCGGTGTTGCTGGCCACGTCCTTGGGCTCTCGGTTCACAACCGGCACCGAACTAACCAACGCCTAGAAGACCTGCCGAGTGGAAAAAGAAGTTTTGTTAAATTCAGTCGGACAAAAACTCTAAACACACCCTGAGTAAGGAAGCTCAAACTTACGTCAATCGGCGGATGCTCTAAGTCGAAGGGAGGAACCAGCCAGCTGCGCCTTGGGTTGTCGCGCGTGGAAGTGATGGATTTGATCTTTGCCTCCACCATCTTCGGGTTGAGCTCCTCTGGGTGAACGCACGTGGAGTCACTCGGCCCCTCGTACGTCCACATCGGTCGGACCCTGGCCTGCAGATGCTGAATCCTTCGCTGAAGGAAGACCTCCAGAAGATCCAGCCCATTGATTCCTTTATTAACGATGGTCACCACCGCCGTTACCAGGATGTCCACATCTGTCTTCTCCTCCTTTGCCATGAGCAAGGTCGGAGGGAACCTCACTCGCTCCGCCGAGTAAGGTAGCAGGCCCGATGGACCAGCGGCGATAGGGACGTCCTTGCAATAGAACCATGAATCCTGCCACCCCTTCACCGAATCGGGGAACGACATGGTGGGGAAACTAACATTACCCCTGAGCTACACGCCTAAACCCCCGCACAGCTGGTTGACATTAGTCTTCTGCCCACTCGGAGAAGACTTCTTCACGGTCATGACGCGACAAGTAAAAAGATGATTAAAGAGACCTAGTGCGAGTGACATCCTATGAAATTCTCGCAAAGGGAAATGAAGGCAACCAGATAAGAGATGGCAATGGGGGGAGGTGGTGGAGTGATAATACCCAAGTGCAAGGAATCATCGTAGCACTTTCCAAAGATGAAAGTGATAAGTATGGAGTGTCGAACCCACAAGGAGCTAAAGGTAAGATCAATATTCTCTCAAGTCCTATCTGCCACCGATACGACTCTACATACACCGAACGTTTGCTTCTATCTAGTAACGAGAAATAAAACTGTGTTGTGGGTAAGGATAGCTTTGCTTGATATTGGAGAACAAAAATATGAAAATAGTTGCTGCATAAATAAATTTAGAATATATTACAAATAGCGTGTGTGGAATAATGATGGTATGGTGTGCGGAATCATCCTAGGCAATTGATAACAAGATCGATAATCATTCTTGCAATTTTATATGAGGGAGAGGCATGAGCTAACATACTTTCCGTAATTGGATCATATGAACTTATGATTGGGCTCTCGAAAACATCCGCAACTAATAGAAATCATTAAGGTAAACCCAACCATAGCATTAAACATCAAGTCCCTTTTACTCCCATACGCAACAATCCCCTAACTCAGTTGTAAGCTTCTGTCACTCTAGCCCCCCACTGCAAGCAAATCATGAACATATTGCAACTCCATACAGTGAGAATTCCCTCATGTGTGCGCGGCACGGAGGGCACCATAGTACAACACCAAAATAAAACATACACTGAAACCAATCAAGATCATCAATCAACCCAAAGGACAACATAAATCTACTCAAACATCATAGGATGCAAAATATCATTGATTAATAATATGTGGCATGAAACACCATGTTCAAGTAGGGGACTACAGCGGGATGCGGGAGAGTGGACCGCTGAAAAGAGATAAGGAAGGCGACCAAGATGGTGATGTCGATGAAGACGATCACCGCGGCGATGATTCCCCCGGCGGCACTCTAGCGCCACCGGAAGAGAGGGGGAGAGAGTCTCCCCCCTTAGGCTTCCTCCTCCATGGCCTCTCCCAAGATGGGGAGAGGTTCTCCCCTCTGGTCCTTGGCCTCCATGGATCCGGAGGGGCGAGAGCCCCTCCAAGATTGGATCTCTCTCTCTCTCTGTTTCTCTCCTGTTGTTGCTATTGTTTTCTCTCCAGATTAGTTTTTCGTCGATACAGAGAGTTGCGGCAGTGAGGCAAAGAGTCTCTCCTAATATCTGATGGTTTCTCTATCTATAGGATTTTTTGGCATTAGAATCACGCAAAACGGAGTTACGAGTGGGCCACAAGCTATCAGGGCCCTTTGACCCCCCCTAGGCGCTCCCTGGTAGCTTGTGGCCAACAGGGCCCCCCTCTAGTGGTTCCTCGCTCCAATGTTGCTCATATGTTCCAGAAAAAATCACCAAAACGTTTCGGGCGATTCCGAGAACTTTCATTTTCTGCACAAAAAACGACATCACGGTAATTCTCCTGAAAATAGCGTCAGTCCAGGTTAGTTCTAATTAAATCATAAAAAGTGCATCAAAGCCATATAAAAGTATTGTAATCATAGGTGAATATGGCATGAATACTTCATAAATTATCTATACGTTGGACATATCAACATCCCCAAGCTTAATTCCTGCTCTTCCTCGAGTAGGTAAATGATAAAAGAAATAATTTATGAAGTGTGAATGCTAGCATAGTATATAGGTTTGATCAATGTTACTTCCAATCACTTTTTCTAGCATCATAAACAGCAACTCTTTTCTCATAGAACTTCTCATGATCAAGTAACCAGCTATTCACATGCTAAAGTATAGACCAGAAACTTTCTTGAAAACTGGCAAACTATGTTTTCAGTCATCAAAATTTACAATTCATCTTATTTCAGAAAGGGTCTATGTAAGAGCTATGATTTAGCAAATTCCACATACTCAACTATAATTTAGTCTTCCATGATTGCTAACACTCAAAGCATATTTTTAGAACAAGCAGTCTCAATCAAACACATAGGAAGATAGGGGCTTAATATTCCGCCTCCCAACTTATTTATCTCAGGGATAATGTCAACAATAATGAATCATGAACACCTATATCCAACTGAATATATGTGCCTGGATCTTTCCCCACCACATGATGCTTGCCAACTAAAGAATTAATAGATTGGAATAGGGATGAAAATTATTGACTCGTGCATAAAAATAAATATAGAAAAGTAAATACATAAAAGTAAAAGATAGGCCCTTCGCAGAGGGAAGCAAAGGTTGTCATGCGCTTTTTATTTTTGGATGTGCAATCTCTTAATGAAAAGGAATGTCACTTTATATTGCCCCTTCTGATGGCAACCTTTATGATGCAGTCCATCGCTTTTATTTCTTCACCATCACAAGTTCGTACAAAGCTTATTTTCCCTTCCAATAAAAGATCATACATATTTAGGAGCAATTTTTATTGCTTTTTCCACCGATGACAACTTACTTGAAGATCTTATTTAATAGATAGGTAGATATGGTGGACTCTCATGGCAAGAAACTTGATTTAGGGGTTTGGGATGCACAAGTAGTATCTCTACTTAGTGCAATTTTTTGGCTAGCAAAAGATCCTAAGAAAGCACCACATGTTAGAGGATCCATGACAATATAACTTCTATGTGAATATAAGCAAACATAACCATTACTATGCCTTCCTTGTCCAATGTCAACTACTTGATCAAGTTTGAAAATAATTGATGGGGGCTCACAATCATAGAAGATGTCCAAGATAGTATATTTATATGTGAAATCTCTCTTCCTTCAATATTCTTTCATGAATTGTTCAAGTGATCAATGCTATGTTTGCTAACCTCCAATAAATTTTAGTGCTTATACTCTTAGTATGTGAAGTCACTACTCCCCATGGGACAAGCATATGAAGCATATATAATTTCACGTTCTATGACTTTCAATTCATTCAACGTTTTCTCTTAGAATATAAGTGAAGCACAAGAGTGATCATCAAACTACTCTCAAAAAGATATAAGTGAAGTTCATAGAGCATTATTCAATGAATAAAGAGAGACCAATATCCAAACTCAAAATATATAAGTGAAGCGCGCGAAGCATTCTATAAAGCCATACTCAAAAGATTTAAGTGAAGCGCATGAAGCATTCTATAAAGCCATACTCAAAAGGTTTAAGTGAAGCGCATAAAGCATTCTATAAATAAGCCAAGGATTATCTCATACCAGCATGGTGCATAAAATAAAAAGGAAAAATAAACACAAAAGATGCTCCAAGAATAGCACATGTGAACGAATAAAAACTTATGATCATCATAGGCTAACCGATAATTGTTGACGAAGAGAGGTGGGATGTGTAGCATCCCCAAGCTTAGATACTTGAGACTTCTTGAAATATTGACTTGGGGAGCCCTAGGCATCCCCAAGCTTGAGCTTTTGTATCTTGTTCAATCCTCTCATATCCCGGTTTCACCTAAGCCTCGAAAACTTCATCCACATAAAACTTGAAAAGAACTCGTGAGATAGGTTAGTAGATATAAAAATAAATCAACACTTCATGTACTGCCAAGAGAAGTTGCATAATAATTTTCAAACATTATGTACTGTATACTATCATTTCCACAATTTATATCTACCAATATAAGCTATGGAAACACTAGGATAAGTAGATAACAAAACAATGACAGCAATCTATCTAAACGGGACAGTCTGTAGCAATTCATTTAAAAAGTGTACTTCTCTAATTCAAAAAGCTCTGAAAATTTAGGACAAGCTAAAGTATTTGTATGATAGTACTGTGTAAATATTGTAGAAACTTTCCATGTTCCAGTAAAATATGAAAATTCAAACACTACAGAAAAAGTTTCTATTTTTACACAGTCACACATCAAACATGCAATTGAGACATCTTAAGGCAATTCTTGGAGCCTATATTGAAAAACATGATTATTGACAAAATCTAACAGAGAACAACAAAATAAAATGATGCTCCAAGAAAAACACATATTATGTGACGAATAAAAATATAGCTCCAAGTAGGCATCCCCAAGTTTAGGGTCTTGACGCTCCTTATTCTCCTCATATCGGTATCTCACCTATAACTTGAAAACTTCAATCACACAAAACTCAACAAAACCTTCGTGAGATCCGTTAGTATAGTAAACATATCAAATACTTTAAGTACTGTTATAAGTTTATTCTTATTTTATTATTGCATAAGGTACTGTATTCTAACTTCTCCATGAATTATACCCCCAATACAATCCATAGCATCATCAAAACAAGTAAACTATGCAAGCAAAAACAGAATCTGTCTAAAACAGAATAGTCTATAAATATCTATAAAGAACCTATACTTCTGTAACTCTAAAAATTCTCAAAAATTAGGACAACCTGAAGGATTTGTATAGAAATACTGTGTGAAAAATTCAGATCAAAAATACGTTCCAGTAAATCAGAGAAATTCTGCACTGAACGCTAAAGTTTCTGTTTTTGCACCGTATCAATTCTACTCATCTTGTGAGTCATCCCAAAGGCTTTACTTGGCACAAATACTAATTTAAACATAAAACGCAATAATTACAGAGGCAATAATAATGTTATCACACACAAACATAAAGTAAAAAGCAAAAACAAAGATAACTATCGGGTTGCCTTCCAACTAGCGCTATTGTTTTACTCCCCTAGCTAGGCATTAGTAGATGAAACATGAAAAAGAGCATCGTGCACATTATTTATATGGTAAAGTGGTATATACAAGGAGATAATGTGAAACTTCCATGAAAAATTCTACATTGTTTCCATGAGCATGAACACAAGTGTTCAAGGTCGACCCCCACTTCTCAAATGCATAACTTTCCAATCTCGCTTCTCTTATAAAAGGGAAGTAAATTTTTTGTGTTTTTAGTTTTTAAAAACAAAATGTTTGTTCCACCCACAACTAAAGAAATAAAACAAGAAAATAGAAACAAAAGGAAAACAAAATCTACTTAGTGATAAAAGCAAACAAGCATACACGAAAATATCAACCCCACGCTATTGCTCCCCGGCAACGGCGCCAGAAAAGAGCTTGATAATCCCCAAGTGCAAGGTATCATCATAGCACTTTACAAAGATGGAAGTGATAAGTATGGAGTGTAGAACCCACAAGGAGCTAAAGGTAAGATCAATATTCTCTCAAGTCCTATCTACCACCGATACGACTCTACATACACCGAATGTTTGCTTCTATCTAGTAACGAGAAATAAAACTGCGTTGTGGGTATAAAGAGGATAGCTTTGCTTGACATTGGAGAACAAAAATATTAAAATAGTTGCTGCATAAATAAAGTTAGAATATATTACAAATAGCGAGTGTGGAATAATGATGGTATGGTGTGCCAAATCATCCTAGGCAATTGATAACAAGATCGGTAATCATTCTTGCAATTTTATATGAGGGAGAGGCATGAGCTAACATACTTTCCGTACTTGGATCATATGAACTTATGATTGGACCTCTAGCAAGCATCCGCAACTACTAGAAATCATTAAGGTAACCCCAACCATAGCATTAAACATCAAGTCCCCTTTACTCCCATACGCAACAATCCCCTTACTCGGTTGTAAGCTTCTGTCACTCTAGCACCCCACTTTAAGCGAATCATGAACATATTGCAACACCCTACAGCGATAATTCTCTCACGTGTGCGCGCCACGGAGGGCACCATAGGACAACACCAAAATAAAACATACACTCAAACCAATCAAGATCATCAATCAACCCAAAGGACAACATAAATCTACTCAAACGTCGTAGGATGGCAACACTTCATTGATTAATAATATGTGGCATGAAACACCATGTTCAAGTAGGGGATTACAGCGGGGTGCGGGAAAGTGGACCGCTGAAAATAGATGAGGAAGGTGATGAAGATGGTGATGTTGATGAAGACGATCACCGCGGCGATGGTTCCCCCTGCGGCACTCCGGCGCCACCGGAAGAGAGGGGGAGAGAGTCTCCCCCCTTAGGCTTCCTCCTCCATGGCCTCTCCCAAGATGGGGAGAGGTTCTCCCCTCTGGTCCTTGGCCTCCATGGCTCCCGGAGGGGCGAGAGCCCCTCCGAGATTGGATATTTCTCTCTGTTTCTCTCCTGTTTTTGCTACTGTTTTCTCTCCAGATTGGTTTTTCGTCGATACAGAGAGTTGCGGCGGCGAGGCCAAGAGTCTCTCCTAATTTCTGATGGTTTTTCTATTTATAGGATTTTTTGGCGTTAGAATCACGCAAAACGGAGTTACGAGTGGGCCACAAGCTATCAGGGCCCTTTGACCCCCCCCCCCTAGGCGTGCCCTGTTGGCTTGTGGCCAACAAGGGGGCCCCCTCCGGTGGTTCTTCGCTCCAATGTTGCTCATATGTTCCAGAAAAAATCACCAAAAAGTTTCGGGCGATTCTGAGAACTTTCATTTTCTGCACAAAAAACGACACCACGGTAATTCTGCTGAAAACCGTGCCAGTCTGGGTTAGTTCTAATTAAATCATAAAAAGTGCATCAAAGCCATATAGAAGTATTGTAATCATAGGTGAATAGGGCATGAATACTTCATAAATTATCGATACGTTAGAGACGTATCATGGAGTTGCGCTCCAAAGTAATCTAGAAAAGCATGGAAAAGTGGGTGCGGCAGCAGGGAGAAACCTCGCTCGACGTGGGTCACAAGGAGGACCCGTTCGTCCCCTCGCGGCGAGGGCTCGGCCTCCCCCGCCTCCGGCAGCCTCCAGCTCCCTCAGGCGGCCGTCGGTGACCCGCGGCACCATCCATTCACCCTGGATCCACCCAGACTGCACTCCGGCGCTTGAGGATGACCCGCGCGACCCCTTGTTTGCCCGCTCTGCCTTCGTAGTTGAGCTTTGTGTCATTTCTTTCGGACGGGTCGGCGCAGGGGAGCGGGTCGAAGATGAAGAACAGGCGGAGGGTTCGGCAGAGTGTTGAAGGAGTCGAGGGAGGGGGGAAATGAGATCTGACTCTCTCTCTCTCTCTCACCGCTCGTCTCTTTTTATGCATGGATCCCGCGTATCTCCAGCCGTCAATCCGCGGGCAACACGAGATCTGCGAGATCCCGTGAACAGCGTTTTGGGGACACGTGGCGACATTCGTGGCGCAGAAATTGAGGCGTCTTGCCCACTTGCCCCACTTCCACGGCACAACCGCTCCCACGCTCGCGCGCGCATCGCTAACGATTTCAAACCCGCGAAAATTTCGCAGCGAGTTGGTCTGGGTGGTCTCTACGCCCACCTGTCCATCCCGTCGCATATCGGTCCACCGAATATCCGTCGCAGGTCTCCGTTCACTAGGACGCACCCAGAAGTGATCGCAGGAGTTCCGCAAGGACACTTGGAAGGTCAACCTTCGCTCCTATGATGTCACTCGGGGTTCCTGACAAACTTGCGCACAGGTTGTCGTGGGAACGTGTCTGACAATAGATGGTAGGGGTACGAAAGGAGAGGGCAGAGTCCTAGCTACGGCGAGGGTGTACACACAGATGTATGAGTTCAGGCCTCACTCGGAAGTGATAACAGCCCTACGTCTCAGGTGCTCCAGGGACCTTACTCTGTCGAGTGATACGTGTGTTGTGTTTACAAAGGATTGCGAACCCTTGTGCCAGTGGGGAGGGGTGTCTTATATAGAGTGCGCTGCCCCTCATAAACGTCCGGCATCTAAGGGATTGATTGTGGGGAGTAAAGAGGGACGTTACTGGTAACGTATACAATAAATGCCAGTTAAGGCGGCGAGCGTAACGCCTGCCCGTTGGCCTCCCTGGGGAGACTCCCGGTCTTCTACAGTCGAGTGATTGGCGACCGCTCCGAGTGAGGATTTACTGTCGAGTGTAGGGGGGTCTTCCGAGTGAACATATGTCGAGTGACTCATATGCCATGGCTAGTTCAGTCGGAATCTCTCTTGTAGTCTTGTAGTTCTCCAATGTGGTGTCCTTAGGTGGGGTATGTAAGACAGGCCTAATACCCTACCCTAGGTACATATCCTCGTCATTAGCCCCCGAATGGATCAGGGCTCGAGTGGAGAAGGGACAGTGCAGGTTCTGCCGAACTTAGCGTTCCGAATGAGCTTCGAGATTTTTCCGATACCTGTGACGACTGGGCCTTCCAACTTCTGCCTTGATCAATTCAGCTTGTCAGCTCTTCCGAGTGAATTCAGATGCAGGTTCGAGTCCAAATGGTCAACAGGATCTTCAGATGTGAAAGGACGTTCTGTCCGGCCCGGATTTCGCGGGATTCGAAATTTCGGGGAACGCGCGCCAAGCAGGGACGACGCAACCGACGGGGAAGCGGCTCCTCGATCCTCGTGCCACCGTTATCGCCACATATCGCGGCTCCTCCGTTAGTGGGATACACAGGGATTTGGCGGGCCCACGAGTCAGTGACTCGGGTCGACGGACATAAAAAACGAGAAGGGAGGGGAATTTGCGACAGTGCGCTCATTTTCCCCTCGTCTCCTCCGCTTCTTCTGCTCCGCCGCCGCGCTGCTCAGATCGAATCCGCTCGCTACCGCGACAATGGCGCCCAAGAAGACGACGAAGGGGAAGAAACCCTCGAGCGCCCGGGCCGCAGCGCCACCCGGATGGATGCAGGGCGATTTCCTGCCTTCAACCGTGACGGCGTTGGACGTGGAGAAGCTCGTCGCTGACGGCCTAATTGCGGCCGGGTCGTGGAGGTTGCCGGGGACGGAAGCGAAGCCGGAGCCGCGTGAGGGCGAGCGGGTCCTCCTGCCCACCCATTTGGAGAGAGGTTTTGCTCTGCCCCCGCATCCCTTCTTCCGCGGTTTTCTGAATTTCTTCGGGGCTCAGTTGCATCATTTTCCTCCCAACGCAATTGCGTATCTCGCCGCGTTCGTGACGATGTGTGAATGTTTCTTGGGTTGTCCCGCCCACTGGGGTCTGTTCAAGCACATCTTTACCATCCGTTCTCAGTTGGTAAAGAAGGCCCACGCTAGTGATAATAGAACCAACGTCATCCAGCTATGCGGGGGTTTGGGTCTTCAGAAGAGGACGGGGAGTGCCTTCCCAGCGCTCACCCTTCCGGAGTCGGTGCGGGGCTGGCAGTCGACCTGGTTCTACTGCCACGACGTCGCGTCCCCAAACATGTCGACTGGTCTTCCTCCCTTCACGCTGGATCGACCCACTGCGCCCCCATCTCTGACCGTGGCCGAGGAAGAGAAGGCCAATGTGGGGATCTTGATGAACAGTGTTGTGAATCTGATTCGTGATGGAGTGACCGGCTTGGATCTGTTGGAGGTGTTCCTGGGTCGACGGATCCAGCCGCTCCAGGCGTGGGACCATCCGATGTGGCATTACTCAGGAGTCGACGATACCACTCGTACCCACCCGGAAGATGTCTCAGGGGAAACCATCACGCTTTGGCTGCGCGGCATCACTAGTGCGCGAGACAACCCCCGGGGTTCCAAAAGAGTATCGCCTTTCTCAGCTGCAAATCCGCCGAATGTGGTGAGTCATGTCATTATCGATTGCTTTTGTATCTTGTCGAGTGAATATGTCTTCAGCTGACTGACTTGAATCTTTGCAGGAGCTCACGAACATGTATTCACCCGTGTCGAATGGCGGTCAGAACCTTGAAGGAGCGGGGAGCGAGAGCGACAGTGACAGCATCAACTACGCCGAGGACAGCGAAGGCAACGGTGACGACTCGTCGGGGAGCGATGAAGTTGAAGTCGTGTCTCCTCCGCGTACTGAAGGGCGTTCCAAGCAGCGTCACGACCCAACACTCGACCGGGGTCGGGCCGGGGGGTCGACCACCAGGAGCTCCAAGCGCAGTCGGACGTCGACGCCAGAGCCGATTGAAAAGGTTGCCAAGCAGCCCAAGGTCACCACCACCAAGCCCCGGAAGGCTCTCCCCAGAATCAAGGTTGACGTGCCGATTGCTTCAACGTAAGTATCCTTGCTCTTCGCTTAACTTGTTGCTGAGCTTCATATTTTTGCTGACCGAGTGGATCTTGATCGTCAGGGCCGCTACCTCGGTGACATCGCCGGGGCGAGTAGAGGAAAGCGCGGAGAAGGACGCAGCTACTTCTCGCCAAGGTATGGCATATTGTCATTTGACATTCTTTTCAAACCATTCGACAGTCATGTGATATGTCGACTGGTGACATGCAGAGCCAATGGATGCCGACCCCGCAGCCCCGTCTCCGACTGTACTGATTACAGCACCGACCCAGATGGCCATGGAGCTCGCCAGTCCGCCACAAGCGCCTGTCTCCCAAGCGCCAGCCTCGCAAGCGCCAGTCCTTCCGACTACATCGCCGCTCCCTTCACAGACCATCTTCTCTCTGCACCGTGTTCCAGAAGACCAGACTGGAGCTGCTAAGGAGGCGATGATGCAGGCCGAACATATGATGCAGCGTACGAAGGAGGCGTACGAGGCCAGCAAGCTGGCTTACGACGCTAGCTCAGCGCTTCGGGCGAACGTCCAAGTAAGTGCACTTGTAAGTGCGCTTTTTGATTGTGTCATTTTCCGTCTACCATGACTTGACTTCTACACCCACTGGGAGTTTTCTGTCTGTCGACTGGTAATCGCTTGTCACGCACTCGGCTAGGGCTGACCTGGTCGAGTGGACAATCTCTTTTTTTTTGTTCGGCCGTCACTCGGATCGGGCGGACCGTTCCGAGTGGATACCGTCCCGGTGGGGGCACGCTGAGTGCACCCACTGGGTGTAGTCCCCGAGACTGCCGTCGACTGCGGGCAGTCGGCGGGAGTCTCAGAACTTGGACTCGAAGCCCATATTTCTGTCCACTGAATTGTTTTTGTCGTTGATCTCAGAAGGCCTGTGAGCTCGGTACTCGATATGCTGACTTGGAGAAGGAGAAGACTCAGCTTCAGCTCGACTTGGAACTGACGAGGAGAGACCTGGAGCGTGCGCAAGCTGATCTGAAGGCTTTAGGTGGTAAACTTTGTTGATCGAGTACTTCATTATTTGTTTCTTCTATCTTTGAACCGAGTGACTCCACTCGAGCAGACGTGCGTGCTGAAAACCGTCGACTCCAAGCGCGACTCAACAATGCTATTGCTTTAGATATCATGAAGAAGGCGCTGGAGGACAAAGACAGATCACTCGCCGATGCTCAGAAGACGGCGAGGGAGAAGACTGAAGCTGCCGAGAAGAAGCTCGCCGCGGCCAGCAAGCTTGAGGAAGAGAACACGAAGCTGAAGCAGGAGCGAGCTGACTAGAGCAAAAGGCTTGACCATGCAACCAAGGGAGAAAAGGGCTTGGAGACCTATCTGGGGGATTACGCCCAGAAGATGTATGTTTTGCTTGAAGGTAATTTTCTCCAGTCGAGTGAATTCCATTAATCCCAACTTCATCCAGTCGAGTGAATTCCGTTGATTTTCAGGGAACAGTATCATGACTAATTCTTTCCATCTTCTTCATGTAGAATTCTGCAAGGATTTCGAGAAGGAGACCGAGGCGGTCGAGCCCAATTTGGACCCTTCCAAGTCACCTGTCGGAGATGTTGTGGCTATGAACATGTTCCGGCTTGAAGCTCGAGTCGCAGGCGTCCGGGAGTACGTCGCTCGACTGCGAGGTGCAATGGAGAAGGTCGACAAGGAGCTGTGGCCGGAAGACTCACTTCAGGCTGACCTCGAGTCAATGATGACTCGGCTTGACGAGCTCCCTGGTCGAGTGCAGGCATGGAAGAAATCTGCTGCACGCTACGGAGCCGACATAGCGCTCTCACTCGTCAGGGTCCATTGCAAGGAGGTCAAGGAGGACAAACTGAAAGCACTTCAGGTGGCCAACACAAAGAAGCTCCAGTTCCAGGACTTCATGGAGACCTTCATCGAAGCGGCCACTCGGATCGCTGACGGGATCGACCTGGACACCTTCGTCGAACCTGCAAGTCCCACTGGAGCTTGAGAAAGCCTTGCTGGTGATCAAAAACTTTAATTTGCCTCGGTATGCCGAGTGGTGGTGTATCGTTAAAACTTCTTTCGGGTCTTGGGCCCGAGTACTTTCGTCATTTGCATGGGCAACTTTTATCCATGCTGAATACTCTGGATTTATCTGAATTTGTTTTTCAGTCCTTTGCTTGATTTCCTCTCGAGTAGATCAGGTCTTGTCGAGTGGTTTCTGGTCCAGTGGGGGCACGCGGAGTGCACCCACTGGGTGTACTCCCCGAGACCGCTGTCGAGTGGCGGCGACATCGGCAGGGGTCTTAAATTTGTTTGATTGATTTCGGACTTAGGCGAGGACTGACTCGCAGCTAAGCCCCCCGAGTGAGAGGACCGCTCGTCATTCGGGAGTGAGTATCAGAACTTAGGCGAAGACTGGTTCGCAGATAGCCTCCGAGTGAGAGGATTGCTCGTCACTCGGAGTAGTTTATAACTTAGGTGATGCGGAATCACGGCTAAGCCCCCGAGTGTGAGGATCGCTCATCACTCGGAGTAGTTTATAACTTAGGTGATGCGGAATCACGGCTAAGCCCCCGAGTGTGAGGATCGCTCATCACTCGGAGTAGCGTTTTAACTTGGGCGAAGCGGATTCGCAGCCAAGCCCCCGAGTGGGAGGATCGCTCGTCACTCGGAGTATGTTTTTAATTTGGGCGAAGCGGATTCGCAGCCAAGCCCCCGAGTGAGAGGATCGCTCGTCACTCGGAGTATGTTTAAACTTAGGCGATGTGGAATCGCGGCTAAGCTTTCGAGTGAAGCTATTCACTCGACGAGGTTCTGAACTTAGGCGACACGGAGTCGCAGCTAAGCCCCCGAGTGTGAGGATTGCCCATCACTCAGAGTAGATTTAAACTTAGGCGATGCGGAATCGCGGCTAAGCTTTCGAGTGAAGCTATTCACTCGACGAGGTTCTGAACTTAGGCGACACGGAGTCGCAGCCAAGCCCCCGAGTGTGAGGATCGCCCATCACTCGGAGTAGATTTAAACTTAGGCGATGCGGAATCGCGGCTAAGCTTTCGAGTGAAGCTATTCACTCGACGAGGTTCTGAACTTAGGCGACACGGAGTCGCAGCTAAGCCCCCGAGTGTGAGGATTGCCCATCACTCGGAGTATGTTTACAACTTAGGCGAAGCGGATTCGCAGCTAAGCCGCCGAGTGTGAGGATCGTTCATCACTCGGAGTAGAGTTTTAACTTGGGCGAAGCGGATTCGCAGCCAAGCCCCTGAGTGAGAGGATCGCTCATCACTCGGAATAACGTTTTAACTTGGGCGAAGCGGATTCGCAGCCAAGCTCTCGAGTGAGAGGATCGCTCGTCACTCGGAGTATGTTTAAACTTAGGCGATGCGGAATCGCGGCTAAGCTTTCGAGTGAAGCTGCTCACTCGACGAGGTTCTGAACTTAGGCGACACGGAGTCGCAGCTAAGCCTCCGAGTGTGAGGATCGCCCATCACTCGGAGTAGATTTAAACTTAGGCGATGCGGAATCGCGGCTAAGCTTTCGAGTGAAGTTATTCACTCGACGAGGTTCTGAACTTAGGCGACACGGAGTCGCAGCTAAGCCCCCGAGTGTGAGGATTGCCCATCACTCGGAGTAGATTTAAACTTAGGCGATGCGGAATCGCGGCTAAGCTTTCGAGTGAAGTTATTCACTCGACGAGGTTCTGAACTTAGGCGACACGGAGTCGCAGCTAAGCCCCCGAGTGTGAGGATTGCCCATCACTCGGAGTAGATTTAAACTTAGGCGATGCGGAATCGCGGCTAAGCTTTCGAGTGAAGCTATTCACTCGACGAGGTTCTGAACTTAGGCGACACGGAGTCGCAGCTAAGCCCCCGAGTGTGAGGATTGCCCATCACTCGGAGTAGATTTAAACTTAGGCGATGCGGAATCGCGGCTAAGCCTCCCGAGTGGAAAATCGCTCGCACTCGGAGTATTCTTGAACTCAGAATTGTGCGATCGGAATCGACAAAAGACTGCAGGAGTCGTATCCTTGATAATCAAAACAGTTTACTCTTATTACATCAGACAGATCAATCTTCAGGTGTAGAACCGACGAAGCAGATCCGCGTTCTAGGCCCGTGGCTCGTCAGCGTTCTTCTTGAGATTGAAGAGGTGGTAGGCTCCATTGTTCAGCACCTTGGTGACGACGAAAGGGCCTTCCCACGCGGGGGCTAGCTTGTGAGGCCGCTGTTGATCCACTCGGAGCACGAGGTCACCTTCGTGGAAGGTCCGACTCCTGACGTGCCTTGCATGGAAGCGACGCAGATCTTGTTGGTATGCAGTCGACCGGATCAAAGCCATTTCCCGCTCTTCCTCAAGGAGATCCGCAGCATCCTGGCGTGCTTGCTCAGCTTCAAACTCCGAGTAAAGGTCCACCCGAGGAGAATTGTGAAGAACATCACTCGGCAGGACAGCTTCAGCCCCATACACCATGAAGAAAGGAGTGCGATCAGTTGACCGATTTGTCCTCAAGCCCCACAGAACAGACGGTAATTCTGTAACCCAAGCTCCAGCTGCGTGATCGAGTTCGCGCATGAGTCGAGGCTTCAACCCTTGAAGGATAAGGCCATTTGCTCGCTCGGCCTGACCGTTTGACTGGGGGTGCGCAACGGATGCGTAATCCACCTGAGTGCCTTGAGAGGAGCAAAAGGCTCTGAACTCTTCCGAATCAAAATTAGAACCATTGTCCGTGATGATACTATGGGGAACTCCGTATCTGAATATTATTTCCCTCATGAATTTGATGGTTGTGCGAGAATTCAGCTTCCTGATAGGCTTGGCCTCAATCCATTTAGTGAACTTGTCGACTGCTACCAGAAGGTGCGTGAAACCACTCTGGCCCGTGCGGAGAGGTCCGATCATATCCAATCCCCATACAGCGAACGGCCAGACGAGTGGAATGGTCTTCAAGGTAGACGCAGGCTTGTGCGACAAGTTTGCATAGAATTGGCATCCTTCACAGTGCTGCACAATATCCTTAGCCATCTCATTGGCGCGCGGCCAGAAGAAACCAGCTCGGTAGGCCTTGGCAACAATCGTCCGAGAGGACGCATGATGGCCGCAGGTTCCCGAGTGAATTTCCTCCAGAATCAGTCGACCTTCTTCGGGAGAAATGCATCGCTGAGCCACGCCGGTTACGCTCTTTCTGTAGAGCTGCCCATTCATAACAGTGAAAGCTTTGGATCTACGGACAATCTGTCGAGCTTCAACTTCGTCTTCTGGAAGTTCTCGCCTGAGGATGTACGCGATGTAGGGCACCGTCCAATCGGGAGTTATCACCAGAATCTCACTGACCAGATCTATGACTGCTGGGACATCAATTTCAGTCGGATTGGAGGCGCTTATAGGCTGCGGGGGTTCTTCGGTGAAGTGGTCCTCTTGTACTGAAGGAGAGTGCAAATGCTCCAGGAACACATTGCTGGGCACAGGCTTCCGAGTGGAACCGATTTTTGCCAGTTCGTCAGCTGCCTGGTTCTTCACTCGGGGAACGTGATGGAGTTCCAAACCCTCAAACTTCTTCTCAATCTTTCTTACTGCATTGCAATATCCGGTCATGGCGGGGTTTCTGACATCCCACTCCTTCATCACTTGATTGACCACCAAATCCGAGTCACCGTATACCATCAGGCGACGGACGCCGAGCGAGATGGCCATACGCAACCCGTAAAGGAGTGCTTCGTACTCAGCTTCATTATTGGAGGAATCAAAGTGAATCTGGAGGACATAGCTGAGTTTATCGCCCTTGGGAGACACCAATACCACACCAGCACCAGAACCGTTCAGCATCTTCGAGCCGTCAAAGAACATGGTCCAGTGTTCCGAGTGGATCCGGACTGGCTGCTGCTGTTCTATCCACTCGGCCATGAAGTCAGCAAGTGCTTGAGATTTAATGGCTTTCTTCGCTTCAAACTTGATATCAAAATAAAGAAGTTCAATGGCCCATTTGGCCACTCGACCAGTCGCGTCTCGATTGTTGAGGATTTCATTCAAAGGTGCATCACTGACGACTGAGACTGAGTGATCTTGAAAATAGTGCGCCACTTTCTTCACTGATAGATATATACCATAGACAAGCTTCTGGTAATGTGGGTACCTTTGCTTAGAAGGAGTCAACACTTCAGAGATGTAATAAACTGGGCGCTGGACTTTGTAGGCCTTGCCCTCTTCTTCTCGCTCGACAGTAAGAACTGTACTGATGACCTGATTGGTGGCTGCAATGTACAGGAGCAGGGGTTCTTTGCTGTGTGGAGCGGCAAGCACCGGCTGGGTGGAGAGCAGGGCTTTGAGCTGGACAAACGCTGCTTCTGCCTCTGAATTCCACTCGAACGTATCGGATTTCTTCATCAGTCGGTACAAAGGGAGTGCCTTCTCTCCGAGACGAGAAATGAATCTGCTCAGCGCTGCCAGGCAACCAGTAAGCTTCTGGACATCGTGAATACGCTCGGGGCGTTTCATTCGGACGATGGCACCGATCTTCTCGGGGTTGATGTCGATTCCTCGTTCGGAAACGAGATAACCGAGCAACTTTCCACCCGGAACTCCAAAAGTACACTTGGTTGGATTCAGCTTGAGGTCATATTTTCTTAAGTTGGCGAATGTTTCCGCCAAGTCAGTCAGCAGGTCGGAACCTTTGCGAGACTTGACTACGATATCATCCATGTAGGCCTCGACATTCCGACTGATCTGGTCGAGGAGACACTTCTGAATCATGCGCATGAAAGTAGCGCCAGCATTCTTCAGACCAAAAGGCATGGTGATGTAACAGAAACACCCGAAAGGGGTGATGAAGGCCGTTTTTATTTCATCTGGACCAAACAGACGGATCTGATGATAGCCAGAGTATGCATCGAGAAAAGACAAACGCTCGCACCCCGCAGTCGAGTCTACAATCTGGTCGATGCGGGGGAGCGGGAAATGATCTTTCGGGCAGGCCCGATTGATATGCTTGAAGTCTATACACATTCGGAGCGACTTGTCCTTCTTGGGGACCATGACGACATTCGCAAGCCACTCGGAGTGGTAGACCTCGCGAATGAACTTGGCCTCCAAGAGTCGAGCCACCTCCTCGCCGATTGCCTTCCGCTTCTCTGTTGCCGACCGGCGTAAGTGTTCTTTTATAGGCTTGGCCTTCGGATCAACTCTCAAACGGTGCTCAGCCAGTCCCCTGGGTACACCAGGCATGTCAGCGGGCTTCCATGCAAAGATGTCCCAGTTCTCACGGAGGAACTGGATGAGCTCGGCTTCCTATTTGTTGTCGAGTGTGGTTGAGATGTTGGTCCGAGCAGCAGTAAGATCTGTCGGGTGAATGTGCACTTGCTTCAAGTCTCCTGCCGACTGAAAAGCTGACTCGGTGGTGGGCTTCTTGGAACGCAACAGATCAGCGGGATCAGCAGTCTTCTTGTACTCTTCTAACTCGACTACAGCCATCTGCATGTCGGCGATCTTGGAGCCCTGTTGGAGGCACTCCTCAGCCCTCTGTCGATTGCCTGTGACTGTGATCACACCCTTGGGCCCGGGCATCTTCAGCTTGAGATACACGTTACACGGGCGGACCATGAAACGTGCATACGCTGGACGGCCAAGGATGGCATGATATGCACTCTTGAAGTCTACAACCTCAAATGTCAGCTTCTCTTTGCGAAAGTTCTTGTCAGTGCCAAACACCACATCCAGCGCAATCTGTCCGAGTGACTTGGCCTTCTTCCCAGGGATGACCCCGTGGAATTGCATATTGCTTTCGCTGAGCCTGGACATCGGAATGCCCATCCCTTTGAGGGTATCAGCGTACAGAATATTCAGGCCACTTCCTCCATCCATGAGAACTTTGTGGAGACGAGTGCCTCCTACCACCGGATCCAGCACCAGCGCCTGTCGACCTGGGGTAGGGACATGAGCGGGATGGTCCGACTGATCGAAGGTGATAGCTGTCTAGGACCACTTGAGGTACTCGGGGGTAGCTGGAGCAGCCATGTTGACCTCCCTGTTGATGACCTTCAAACGACTCTTGCTTTCTACATCGGCAAAAATCACCAATGTGGCATTGATCTCAGGAAAGTCTTCTTTACCTTCGTCCTCTTCTTTCTCAGGATCTTTGTCACTCGACTGCTCTCCCTTGAACCCTTGGATCAGCAATCGGCACTGTCGAGTGGTATGCTTTGACAGGATCAAGTTGCCTTCTTCATCCTTCCGTGAGTGAATGGGACATGGCATATCCAGGACATCTGTCGACTGGTTCTTGGACTTCTTCTGAACAAACTGCCCCTTTGGCTTCACTTTCCCTTTCGCCGCCAGAGCGGCTACTTCTGCCTGGACAGAGCCGTTAGCTTTACGCTTTTGCTTCCGACTGGAATTTCCGCCGCCGGGATTACTGTCGACTGCTTTACCCTTGCCACTGCGGAGGCGATCCTCCTCCTCGCCGTTGGCGTATCGGGTGGCAATCTCCATCATCTTGCTCAGGGACATATCTCCTGTCCGACCAAACTTCAAATAGAGCTCTCTGTATCTAACTCCGGCCTTGAAGGCGCAAACAGCCTGGTGCTCGGAAACACCTTCCACCGTGTGATGAAGAGTGGTCCACCGGTGAATGTAATCCCTCAAGGTCTCATTCGGCTTCTGGACACAATGCTGCAACTCGAGCAAACCGGCAGGGCGCTTGCAGGTGCCTTCGAAGGTCTTGACGAACACTCGGGCAAGATCTTCCCAGCAATAGATGCTAGAAGGAGCCAACTGATTAAGCCATGCCCGGGCCGGACCATCCAACATCAGGGGTAGATGCTTCATAGCCACATTATCGTTGCCTCCGCCGATCTGAACAGCCACTCGGTAATCGTCTAGCCATGTTTCCGGCTTCGACTCGCCAGTGAATTTGCTAATCCCAGCCGCCAACCTGAAGTTGGGGGGGATCTCAGCAGATCGGATGGCTTTGCTGAAACACTCTGGACCAGAAACAGCTGTAGCACTGCCACTCGGAAAATCTCTGTCATAGCCACCTCTGTTGTATCTGCCTCTGTCGACCCGGTTCTGAACGAGAACGGATCTCGCGTCAAACCCAGGGTCCCGCTCATCACCGTACGGGCGCCTGTCATCATAGTGCCAGGGCACGTATGGACCACTCCGCGGAGGAGTAGGCACTCGACGGTGGTCATCACGGTGATGCCGAGGAGCAAATTGATCTCGCCTCTGATCTCTGTACTGATCGTTGCGGTAATCTCTGCCTCCGCGACGCTGAGGTGATCCTGGACTGTGGGCCGATTGGACTGTGTCTGCTCTAACTGATTCGCTGTGAATCATGTTGCGCGACTGAGAGACAGCGGAGTTCTGTTGTCGAGCTGCCCCAAGCAGGGTTCGGATCTGCTCGAGTCCTCTGCCGGCTTCTGAATCGGACGGTTGTATAGAATCTGCAATCCTAGCCGCCGCTGCAACATTCTGAATCGGAGTACGGTATACCTGACGATTGTCGTCAACTGGAGGGAACAACTGACGCTCGCGGCGCTGTCGAGTGCGCTCGTCGAGTGAGCTCTGCATCTCCTCGAGGCGAGTGCGCTCTGCCAAGGTGGCGAGACGCGCAGCCTCCAGAGCCTGGGCTTCTGCAGTCGTGCCAACGATGGGGGTTTGGAGGACCCCCTCATCCCTGTGCTGCTGATCATTCGACGGGCCGCCACGCTCACGGCCGCCACGGCCATAGCCGGGTGGGCTCTGATGAGAACCCGCCATGAAAACTTCAGCTGCAGGATCGCAGCTCTCGCACTCGGAAGGGAGCTCGGATGAATCTGATGCCAAGTCGAACGCGCCATGAAGTGGCTCGGCGGGCTCGATAGCCGCGATCTGCGGAGTCGACGCCTGGTGCGCCGCCACGTGCCTCACCCATCGCTGGAGCCGCGAACGACCGGATCGCTTGCGGCGACGAACAGCGGGGAGAGTGGACGACGCTGGAGCCGACATGTACGGAGTCGACGGCTGACGAAGGAGAACGCTGCATGAACTCGCGCTGAAGTGCGTCGCCCCGCGGACGGGGAGAGCCTCAACGTCGAGAGGGGCCTCCTGGAGCCATGCGGAGTCGTCGGCGATGAAGGTGAACACACCGAGACGGATCTCGCAGCCCCGGATCAAACTGCCGTCGGGAGACATGGTGAAGATGAAAAACTGCAACCTCGCCGGAAGTCGCTTAGACGCCTGCCCCACGGTGGGCGCCAACTGTCGTGGGAACGTGTCTGACAGTAGATGGTAGGGGTACGAAAGGAGAGGGCAGAGTCCTAGCTACGGCGAGGGTGTACACACAGATGTATGAGTTCAGGCCTCACTCGGAAGTGATAACAGCCCTACGTCTCAGGTGCTCCAGGGAGCTTACTCTGTCGAGTGATACGTGTGTTGTGTTTACAAAGGATTGCGAACCCGTGTGCCAGTGGGGAGGGGTGGCTTATATGGAGTGCGCTGCCCCTCATAAACGTCCCGCATCTAAGGGATTGATTGTGGGGAGTAAAGAGGGACGTTACTGGTAACGTATACAATAAATGCCAGTTAAGGCGGCGAGCGTAACGCCTGCCCGTTGGCCTCCCTGGGGAGACTCCCGGTCTTCTACAGTCGAGTGATTGGCGACCGCTCTGAGTGAGGGTTTACTGTCGAGTGTAGGGGGGTCTTCCGAGTGAACATATGTCGAGTGACTCATATGCCATGGCTAGTTCAGTCGGAATCTCTCTTGTAGTCTTGTAGTTCTCCAATGTGGTGTCCTTAGGTGGGGTATGTAAGACAGGCCTAATACCCTACCCTAGGTACATATCCTCGTCACAGGTCGTTGGGTTGTTTCTCCCAAGAGATGATCTGATACCATCCGACTGCGCCCGGCAGTCAAACTGTTCCGATCAGTCGGAATTCTTAAAATCCTGAATACGTTGTGGTTTTATCTTGAACAGAGTGGGAATCTCTCTTAGCCGCTTTCCAGGCGCTCCCGAGGCGCTGGCGACGCTCCGGAGTGTCGTTCACTCGTCCTGTCAAACCTCAACAAATTCGGATTGGACATCCAGGGCCCACCTAGGGTCCCTCATGATCAGTGAAGTCTCAGGACTGCAGATGCATTCGGGTGAATATACCAAGTCCACTAGGACCCATGGAGTCACTAGGACGCCTTCCAGTCAGTTGGCCAGACACCGGCACTCGGAGAGAGAAGAGGCACAGACGACGTGGGAGCTACAACGGCCGAGGGACTTAAACATCACACATGAAGTGCACCTAAAGAGTGTCATCTTTTGGCTGTGAAACGTATTGTGAGATATTTGATACAAACACCAAACTTTGGCATTTGGTATCCCAAGGGATCTTCCTTTAACCTTGTTGGCTATTCCGATTCAGACTATGCCGGTGACAAGGTTGATAGAAAATCCACCTCGGGTACATGTCAATTTCTTGGTAGATCTCTTGTGTCTTGGTCTTCCAAGAAACAAAACTCGGTATCTCTATCTACTGCCGAAGCTGAGTATATTGATGCCGGATCGTGTTGCGCTCAATTACTATGGATGACACAAACGCTTAAGGATTATGGAATCCATGTTAAAAATGTCCCATTACTTTGTGACAATGAAAGTGCTATCAAAATTGGTCATAATCCTGTGCAACATTCTCGAACTAAACATATTCAAGTTAGACATCATTTCATTCGTGATCATGTTGCCAAAGGAGATATTGATCTTAAGCATGTTCGTACCAACAAGCAATTGGCCGATATCTTTACTAATCCACTTGATGAGAAAACATTTTGTTATTTGAGGAGTGAGTTGAACATCATTGATGCTTCAAACTTGAGCTAGTCTCACTCGTTTGCATGCAAGGGCATGAGATTTCTTGATACTTCCATGATACTCTTACCATGTTATCTTATACCATGGAATTCTATGCTCCCTTGTATTGCATCTAACCTTTTGTAGGTACTTGGAAGAACTTCTTCCACAAGATTGCAAACAACTCCAATCTTAAGCAATCTTGTCATGACCAAGTATCCACAACCCCTCTTGATGATGGAAGGAAGAAGACAACAAAACCATATCCTCGACATATATTTGATGTGATCATATTCGCTAATTCTAAATTGATATCATGTCAAATGGATATATATTGCTCTTCCTTGCTTGACTAACCTATGTAGGTGACAAGTGTACTAAAACGAGAAGGATTGCTCCAAACTCAAGATGATCTTCATCAACCTAGAGCACTCTCAACAAGTTCACCTACAAGCTACGTCATCAACATCACTCAAAGGTATGTACTCGTATCCTTGAAAAGGCTTTACTCCAAGACATGAGATAAAGCAACTCAAGTGATATGAAGACATTAAAATGCTTAATCGAAAAATGGTAACCCCATTTTGAGCTTAACGATGAGTATGACCTATGATCAAGCATCCTTGCTTGACTCCTAAGTCAATATACTCTAATATAGGTGACCTAGTCACCGCCCATCATCTAGTTAAGTATCTTGGTTGGTTCATTCTCAATTTGTAAGATTTCTTGGAACCACTCAAATCTTCTCTAGTTGATATCTCTTTGTAAAGTCTTTTGCATTTCCTTTGAAAATCCTTTTGACACTTTGTTACAAAATTTTCAAAATTAATTTGCAAGTTTCTCAAACATTGCCAAGTTTCTGTTCTAGCCTCGGAGCCTCCGATACAAGTACCTCGGTTCTACTGACCTAGCAGATGAGCTGCATATCAACATCTCGGTACCACCGACTTGTTTGTCTCGGAGCCACCGATTTGATATTTTCCTAGTATGTGTTCATGTCAGTAAGTCTGTGTTTCCTTAGTGATCCTATTGTGATACTTTCATTTCTTCGATGATCCCTTCATTTAAAAAAAATTGGGGGAGAAACTTTATTCAAAGATCCCTAACTCAAAGGAGGAGAAGTCTTACAAGCTCTCAGTTTAGCCAAAGGGAGAGAAATTATTTTCAATGATTCCCTCCATTTTTAATGCTATCTATAATTTTCATTTCTATGAACCCTACATTCTATGACCCTTGTTCTCAAGGATCCCTACTTAATCGATGATCCCTGTATCTGACCCTATGTATGACCTTTTTGGAAATTAATGCCAAAGGGGGAGAAATACCAAAGCTTCAATGCTAAAAGGGGAGATACATGCTTATGCAAAGGGGGAGATATAATCAAGGGGGAGAGGAGAATATGCAAAGTTTATACTTATATAGACAAGGTAAGAATACCAAAGTAGGGGGAGAAAAATATGGTTGGAAGAAAAGATGTTATTTCATTTGACTACTCATGTTAGACCTTTCTCAACCTATCCAATCCCAATATCTACATACTAAGATTCAGGGGGAGAGGATAATCTACTATTTTCATATCTAAGGGGAGAAAGTTCTAAATGATCTTGGAGACATATCAATCTTAAGGAGTACTATCTTCTATATGTTCTCCATATCTTGGTACTTTTGAGTTCTATTGCTTTTGATTAGTAGAATACTCTTGTGTTTCCTAACATTGTTTTCTCAAGTGTGTTTCTACTACAAGAATGCTCAAGAACTCAAGGTAAGTATATGCATCATATCTTTGATCAAGATGATCTCTTGCTTCTTGCACATATTGTTTGCAAGAGTGAAGTCTTGAACAAGGATACATCTCATTCATATAAATTTGATGCATATAGCCAAGATCCACATGACTCATTATATCCCTTCTACTATATGTGTGTCCATGCATTCCAAAGCAACTATCCTTTAAAGGGATTGCGCACATTTAGGGGGAGCAAGTCTAAGTCATGTGTCTCTCAAAGTCTTCATAATATCCATGCATATCTTTATTTCAAGCTTTGATTGTATGATTGTCATCAATTACCAAAAAGGGGGAGATTGAAAGCACATTGTGCTCCCTTGGTGGTTTTGATAATTCATGACAACATACATTGTCTCTTGGACTAATACTTTCACCTAGTGTATTTCAGATAAAGTCCACAGAGAGGGTTGGCAAAAGGATTGTGGAGTTTGTGGAGATACCCCAAGATGCAAGGAAATGGATTGGCAAAGCCTCAAGCAAGACGGCTCTACATTGTACTTTGTGAGAAATCACTTTGAGTCCATAGGAAAGCCAATACTATTAAAAGGGGGTAAGGTACTGTTGGTGAACAAGATGCTCCACGTGCACAAGAGATAGTCACCAAAAACACCCACAAGCTCTTCCACAAAAGTCTATCCAAAGCCAAATATCCAAAATCGGTGCAACCAACAATTTCCACTCGGTGCCACCGATTCCCAAACTCAGACAGACCCATGCCAAACCCTAGCCAGTCGGTGCAACCGATTCTGCATCAGTGCCACCGAGTTCAGTTGCCAACTTTCTGTTTAGCTATTTTCAGTCTTCGGTACCACCGAGTTTTGCCAGTCGGTCTCACCGAGTTTTTGGACCAACTATCTGGATAGCCATTCACAAGAATCGGTACCACCGAGAATTGTGAATCGGCGCCACCGAGTTTCTGGACCAACTCTCTGGTAAGCCATGGTCAAGAATCGGTACCACCGAGATTTGAAAATCGGCGTCACCGAGTTGCGCAATCTGACCGTTGGTCACCTAATAGGTACCACCGAGAGTTATATATCGGTCTCACCGAGATTCAAAAGTTACTGCCTTTTGGTCACTTCGGTACCACCGAGATTCACACATCGGTGTCACCGAGTTGGTCACTTTAGGTGTAACGGTTGGAGTTTTTGGGATGCCTATATATACCCCTTCACCACCACCCACTCGAAAGAGAAGCACTCAGAACTATTCCATACTTTCCCCATCCATTTTTCTGAGAGAGAGCCACCTACCCTTGTGTTGAGATCAAGCTATTCCACTCCATCCATATGAATCTTGATCTCTAGCCTCCCCAAGTTGCTTTCCACCAAATCAATCTCTTCCAGCATAGCCAAATCTGTGAGAGAGTGATTGTGTGTTGAGGAGTCTATCATCTTGAAGCACAAGAGCAAGGAGTTCATCGACATTGCCGAGCCTATTACCTTTTGGAGGGTGGTGCCTCCTAGATTGGTTAGGTGTCGCTTGGGAGCCTCCTACTTCGTGTTGTGGAGTTGAACCAAGAAGTTTGTACGGGCAAGGAGATCGCCTACTTCGTGAAGATCTACCCATAGTGAGGCTAGTCCTTCGTGGACGGAAGCCGTTATGGAATAGTCAAGGTTGCTACTTCGTGGACCCTTATGGGTGGAGCCCTCCGTGGACTCTCGCGACCGTTACCCTCCGTAGGTTGAAGACTCCATAAACGTGGACATACGATAGCACCACCTATCGGAACCACGGGAAAAATCTTCGTGTCCTTCATGCGTTTGATCTCCCTATCTCAACTCTTTACTTCCATGTGAAATGTCTTTACTTTCCGCTGCCATACTTGTTGACATGCATGTGTAGGGTGTGCTAGACTTGCTATAATTGCTAAAATCTGCCAACCAATTAACTTGGGAAAAGGTTAGGTTTTAATTCCTGCTAGTAGTCTATTCATCCCCCCTCTAGACACTCTTCTAGTGATCCTACACTAGGCTTCGCCCCCTCATTCGTACCCGTGGTACTATTGTCAGGATCACTCCCACGACAGGCCCCGCGTTGGCCCTCCGGTGGTGATCTTCTCCTATATGAAGCATCTTACCCTAAAAAAAATCAAGAAAAGACTTTCGGGGCCTTCCATCGCCGTCTCAAGGTGGAACCTGGGCAGGAGCATTTTAGCTCTCCGGCAGAGCGATTCTGTCGGGGAAACTTCACTCTGGGGGATATCGAAGCCATCGTCATCACCAACGCTCCTATCATCGTGGGAGGCTTCATATTCATCAACATCTTCACCAGCACCATCTCATCTCCAAACCCTAGTTTATCTCTTGTACTCAAACTTTGTATCAAACCTTAGATTGGTACCTGGGGGTGCTAGTAGTGTTGACTACGTCCTGTAGTTGATGCTTTGTTGGTTTACTTGACGGAAGATTATATGTTTAGATTGGTAATCACTTATTTATCTCCTCTAATCATGAACACAATTATGATATGTGAGTAGTTCTAAGTTCTTGAGGACATGGGAGAAGTCTTGTTGTAAGTAATCATGTGAAGTTGGTTTTTGTTCAATGTTTTGATGATGTGTTGTGCAGAACTTCCTCTAGTGATGTCGTCTGAACGTCGACTTTGGTCCGAGGGGAATGCATTGTGGAATTAGTTTGTAAATGATGGGTTGCGGGAGAGAGAGAAACCTAAACCCGGTTTATGAATTGTTTCGTAAGGGGCTGAGGATCTGTATGTTTAATGCTATGGTTACATTTATCTTAATACTTCTCTTTTATTTGCGGATGCTTGCATGGAGAGGTTAATCATAAGTAGGTTGGTTTTTCAAGTAAGAACAACACCTTAGCACTGGTCCACCACATGACAACTTATCAAAGCAATGAACGTGAGTCAATGAATCATGGTGAAAGTAACTACAAAATATTCGAGTGTGTCCTCGAGAACGCTTTGCTCACTATAAGAAGTATTTTCGGCTTTTCCTTAGCAATATTAAGGATTGGGCCACTTAGTGCACCTTTCTACTTTTGTTACTTATTACTTGCTACCAATTTTATACTATCACACTATCTATCAAAACTAATTACAACACTTGTAGAGAATACCTTGTTGAAAACCGCTTGTCAATTCCTTCTGCTCCTCGTTGGGTTTGACACTGTTACTTATCTAGAGGACTACGGTTGATCCCCTGTACTTGTGCCTCATCAAGACTCTTTTCTGACGCCATTGTCATGGAGTGAAGCGCTCTTGGTAAATGCAATTCTGTAAGGAAACATTTTTATGCGTGCTGATTTTTATCTCTACTTGTTACTATGATCACCATCCTTTGAGTGTTTTCTTTGGGACGCCCATGCCACAAGCAAAAATGGTAAGAGAGGCTCGACCTCCACCTGAACCTACTAAAAACGTTTATTATGAAATACCCGTGGGAGTTATGGAAAGACTACTTGCTAATCCTTATGCGGGAGATGGAACGATACATCCTGATATGCACTTAATCTTTATGGATGAAATTCGTGGATTGTTTAAGCTTGCAGGATTATCAAGGGATGAAGCAAAGAAGAAATTATTCCCTTTATCTTTGAAGTGGTGATCATTGGCATAGTATAGGCTATTGGATGGTACCATTCATGGGACTAGAACCGAACGAAGCTGGAATTCCATAAGAAATTTTATACTATCACTTGGTTCATCGTGATCGGAATTATATATATATATATATATATAACTTTTGGTCATGTGAATGAAAAAGTATCGCTCAATCTTGGGGGACGCTCAAGGAGTTAATGCTCAAATGCCCCAATCATGAGCTCTCAAGGGATATTATTGTTCATAACTTTTATGCTCGGCTTTCACTTCGTGAGAGAGAAATGCTTGATTCTTCTTCTACGGGTTCTTTATTCAAGCAGCAAACTTAATTCAAATGGGATCTTACTAAAATAATTAAATGGAACTCTGGTGATTGGGAGGTCGACGAAGATAAAGAGTCAAGTATAAAACTTGAATATGATTGTGCCAAGTCTTTTATAGAAACAGATGTTTTTTATGAGCTTAGTACTCCCTCCGTTCCTTAATGTAAGGTGTATTATTTTCAGCACGGTAACCAAGGCACATAATTATAGACATGTTAAGACTAAATTACCCTTGACAAATTTGTTGGTTAGTGGAAAGTGAATCAATTAGTCCAGAAAAGTACGAGATACATGCAATCGACAAAGAGATAGTTTCCTTCTTTTGCTATAATAAGAGATACACATAATCAGAAAAGAGATACTTTCCTTTTTTAAGAGGGCTAACAAGGGAATTATGAGGAATTAAAAGAAATGCACCTTACATTTTGGAATTTTATCAAAAAACAAATACACCTTATATAAAGGAACGGAGGGAGTATGAAATATGGGCTTGACTCTGAGATAGTAGCTCAATTTTGTCAATATTTTTCTGCTCATGTTGATCTTCCTAAGGAGAAGTGGTTTAAAGATCATGAAACCATTAAATATGCATGTAAAGAACCTATTATTGCTAGAACTGAAATACAAACTTATGTTGCTAATTCAGTTGTGCCCACTTCTTATATTGAGAAGCCTCATTTTCCTATTAGAATTAGTGAGTATGCTAAGGCTACAATTGTGGTTCATAAGAGTAGTGTTAAAACACCTAAACCTCCTGAACAAATTAAAGTAGAACCTTTTATTGCAATGGTTAACGATCTCTTGGTTGATAATATCGATGGGCATGTTATTTATTTCTATGAAGAACCTACTGGAATTGCCAAACCTGATAGAAATGAAAGGACAAGCTAGATAAAAATAAAAGAGTTGTTGGCATTCATGTTGTTTCTGTTAAGATTCGAGATCATTGCTACCATGGTTTATGTGATATGGGTGCTAGTATAAGCATTATTCCTTTCTCTCTCTATCGATAAATTATGCATGGCATTGCACCTACTAAGATAGAAGAGATTGATGTTAGTATGAAGCTTGCAAATAGGGATACCATATCTGCACTTGGGATTATAAGAGATGTTGAAACCTTGTGTGGTAAGATCAAATACCCTACTGATTCCCTAGTGCTTGGATCACAACAAGATAATTTTTCCCATTTTATTTGGTAGACGCCTCTTGAATACTGTTAATGCTGAAATTGATTGTGTCAAGGAGAAAGTTAAGGTTCAGTTTGGTGATGTAACTCATGAGTTTAATATTTATAAGTTCACCAGAAAACCTCATGATAAATATTTGTCTAATAAAGATAACATTCACAAACCTCATTGATTGTCCTCAAGTAATTCAATTGACAACCTCATTGCTTCTCCTCAAGCAATTCAATTGACAACCTCATTGCTTCTCCTCAAGCAATTCAGTTGACAAACTAAAAGTTATAAAGAAAATGTTTACAAACTCTTTTGTTCTTGTTGTTGTATATATGCTTAACTCAATGTTCAAATTTTCAGCAAGGATTATAAACTAACCATGTCAATGATAACACTTAGGTCTCACATTTACTCATGACAATAACATAACTAGCTAGCAAGCAATAATAAGATATTTCGGATACCAACAATTTGTCAAAACAATCATGATATAATATGATAACACGGTATCTCACTAGCCCTTTCTGAGACCACAAAACATAGATGCAAAGCACCTCTGAGGTTCAAGCAGTGACTAAACATTGTAATTCAGGATAGAAGAGATCCAGTCATGCTCACATCCAACATTAACTAGACTCAATGCATAAAAATGACAATAGCGCTCTCAGGACTGTTGCTTTAATGAGAAGACGATGACTCAACAATAAAAGTAAATAACATGAATGTAAATAGAAAGGCCCTTCACAGAGGGAAGCATTGATTTGTAGAGGTGCCAGAGCTCATGGTTTAAAAACAGAGGTGGAAGTATAATTTTGGGTGGTGTTCTTTTCCTGTCAACGTCACGACAAAGGATTTCAGTATCTTCCATGCTAAACACATTATAAGCGGTTCCCAAGCAGAATTGTAAAGTTTACTCACCTCCACCATACATACACAAGCCTTGGCTCACAAACATGTTTACTCATAATATGTTGAATCAATATCAACTGAGCTAAACATATTTACAAAAACGGAGAAACAAGGAGGGTTCATACCAGCTTCCTTCACCGCAATCACTTCATCAAATTATCGTCATTATTTCCTTTCACTTGCATGACCAAATGATGTGAAAATAATAATAGTGCAAATGTCCTGTGGACTAAGCTGGAATCTGCAAAACATTTATTCAAAGGAAAAGCCAAGGTAACATTGGCTCTTTGTTAGATCAACAACATAGCATATGAGTTATTTAACAATTATAGCATAGTCTTGTCCTTACGACAACTCAAAGAAAAGAAAAGAATTTTAGAGAAACACACTAAAATGTTTTTAGAGTTTTTTAGTCCTTCTGAAGAAAGCAAATTAACAAAAAGAAAAATGAAAAGCGAGAAAAACTTTTTACATGGGAAAGCTCCCAACAAACAAGAAGAAAAACGAGAAATACTTTTAGGTTTTCTTTTAATAATCCAATTAAACTAGAAGGAAAAAACGAAAAGAAGCGAGAAATATTTGTGGGTTTTTGAAAGTTTTTCAAACACACAAAAGAAAACTAAAATAAGACTGCTAGTGGTTTATACAATGAAAGAGGATGAACACCGGTAGCTGAAATGTGTGGTACATGAATGTAATGTCGGTGAGAAATATGTACTCCCCCAAGCTTAGGCGTTTTGCCTAACTTGGTCTATGGCCATTGCTGGACTGAATAGAAGTCCTGGAGATAGTTCGGGTTGTACACCATCACGGCCACAAGCGCCTGGTTGGCCACCTCAGTATGACGAATAGTCTCCTCTGCCGTCTGGTATGCCTCAGCCTGCCCCTGAAGTATATAATATCTTTATTTCTATTAAAATTCAAAGAAGGAAGGAGCGGGCAAAGTAATATGGTAGACCTTGTTTTTGTTAAAGATTTGTCTATATTGCAATGGTGTGTCATCTCTTTTGAGAAACTGGTGGCGCTCCTTAACATCGTAATCAAGACAACAAGGCGGCAACTGGGGGTCATCATCCTTAATGGGAATGCCCAAATAATTAGCTAAGCGAGTAGCATAATCCCACCATAAAGGTCACCATTGAGAACATTTTTATTCAAGAGACGCGCAATGATAGCCCCTATGTTAAATTTTCTATCTCTCAATACCGCACTCTTAAGAATACTTAGATCAGGTGCGCATAGGGTACTAAGGTCATGTTTATCATTTATGCATCTCCCTATGAACAAAGCGAAATAGTGGATTGCAGGAAAATGGATGCTACCAATTTTAGCTTGCGTTATGCCTCTAGTTTCACCCTGAGTGAGGCTCAAAAGAAAATCAATGCAATCAGTTTTACTGGGTTCGCGACAAGTCCCCCAACTAGGAACCCTACAAGCATGGCAAAATTCATCAACACACATGCAAAAGGCTCTTTCATATAAATCAAACATGACTTCATGAGAAGAACGATGAACCACATACTTAAATCTATGCACGAATGAATTAGTGAGATTATGGAACTGAGGACACTTATCTGACAAGGTCCGGTTCGCGAATTGCAGACCTTGGGGAGCTCTTGCTCGAAGAACCACCATGGAACATTTTCCTCAACATATTTTCTTTCTCTGAAATAATTCTGAAATTTTTAGTCCCTCAAAATAAAAGTGAACAAAACTCAACAAAATTGATAGCAACTACTCCCACAAGTGTCTAGAAGCCATATCATGCATAAAAACTAGTTTGAACCATACAAATTCAACATGCAAGCTCATATACATGGTCACCTATAGTAGCAAATATTGCAAAATATAAACCACTAGAATAAAAACTAATTGGAGTATTGGAGGAGTCACATACCAAGGAGTAATTCCTCAAAACAGTTTCAGAAATGGAGTTCCGAGCAAGGAGATCAAAAATCACTCAAAAATGAGCAAGAACACGGGCTAGGAGGCAATGGTGATTTTTTCTAGAGGTGGAAGAAGGCTCTGGGCATGGGCACTAAGTGAGTGGGTCCCTGTGGGGCCCATGAGCTAGCATGGCGTGCCGTTGGGGTGGGCGGGCCCTGTGAGCTCGTGGCTCACAGGTGCACCCCCCTGGGGTGTGTTCAGTGCCAAAAAAATTCATTTATTGTAGACAAAATCATACTAAATTTTCAGGGCATTCTGAGAACTTTTAAATTTGGGTCATTTTTTAATGCATAGAAATTTCAGAAAATCAAAAAAGTGTGATATTTTTTTATTAAAACTTTAAATAATAGAGAATAAAAATATGGGTACAGTAGGTTGTGCTTACGAGGGAATGACATAGGTTTTGAACCCATGGCTCTCTTTCTTTACAATGTTTTCTAGCAATGAAATCCCTCTTATCATAACGTTTATTCTTAGGAGGTGGGTTATAAAGATCAGTAGAAGGTTCTATTTCTACATCATTATCAGGTTCTTTGTCATTATCTGGTTGAGCATCAACATGAACATCTTCATTTTCATTATCACTAGGTGTATGTTCACTACCAGATTGTGTCTCAGCATCAGAAATAGAAACTTCATTATGATCCTCAAAAGATTTTTCTACCACAGGTTCACTAGAAGCATGCAAAGTTCAATCATTTTTCTTTTCCTTTTTCTTCTTAGATGAACTAGGTGTATCATTGCTAATGTTCTAAGAATCCTGATCAATCCTTTTAGGATGTCCTTTAGGATAAAGGGGTTCCTGGGTCATTCTACCCCCCCCCCCCTAGTCATAACTCCAATAGCATGATCATTTAATTTATTATTCATCTCAGTAAGCAAATCATTTTGTGACTTAGAAACTTATTCTAATTGTGTATGAACCATGGATGAATGTTTACCCAAACCTCTAACATCATTGGCAGTACTAAACATCAAGTAACTCAAGTGATCAATCATCATGACATTTCGTTTTAATTGATCTTTAACATACATATTGAAATGTTCTTGCTTAATGATGTAATTATAAAATCCATCCATGCATTGACTAGCTGTTTTATTGTAAAGTATATCACCCTCATAATATCTACGAAGAGAATTTACCTCTACTACCTGTGTTGGGATATCAAGTCCATGGATTTCTTCAATAGGTGGTAAATTCTTAACATCTTCAGTTTTCATACCCTTTTCTTTCATAGATTTCTTGGCTTCTTGCATATCTTCTGGACTTAAGAACAGAATAGCTCTCTTCTTTGGAATTGAGTTAGGAAGTGGTTAGGAAGTGTCCAGCCATTGGCATTTTTCAAAATATTGTTCAATAGTTCTTCAGCTTGTCCAACAGTTTTCCCTGAAAACACAACCAGCACAACTATCTAGGTAGTCCCTAGAAGCATCGGTTAGTCCATTATAAAAGATATCAAGTATTTCATTTTTCTTAAGAGGATGATCAGGAAAAGCTTTAAGTAATTGGAGAAGCCTCCTCCAAGCTTGAGGGAGATTCTCTTCTTCAATTTGCACAAAGTTGAATATTTCCAGTAAAGCAGCTTGTTTCTTATGAGCAGGAAAACATTTTTCAGAGAAGTAATATATCATGTCCTGGGGACTACACACACAACCAGGAGCAAGAGTATGAAACCATTTCTTCGCATCACCCTTCGGTGAGAAAGGAAAAAAGCTTAATTATATGTTAGTAGATAATTTTCTCCTCATGAACAAATAGGGTGGCAATATCATTTAATTTGGTAAGGTGTACCACAACAGTTTCAGATTCATAACCATGAAAAGGATCAGATTCTACCAAAGTAATTAACTCGGGATCAACAGAGAACTCATGGTCCTTATTGGTAACACATATAGGAGAAGTAGCAAACTTAGGATCATATTTCATTTTCTTCTTCATAGATTTTTCTTTCAGTTTACTCAGTGGTTTCTTAAGATCATCTCTATCATTACAAGCAATAAATTCTCTAGATATCTCCCTATCCATAACATAGCCATCGGGTACATCAGGCATTTCAATTCTAGCCAGAGATCTAGGCATAATAGGTGAATCATAGTTTTCATCAATTTTAGCATTCTCAAGTTCTCTGGACTTGCAATTTGTTCATCAAGAAATTCACCTAGTGGCATAGTTTTATCAAGCAAAGTACTAGCATCATCACGAGTTTTATTTTTAACAAAGGTATCATCATCAATTACTTGCGACATATAAGATTGAATAGCAGGTGGTGGTGTCGCAATATTACTCAAAACAGAAGGTGAAGTGCAAAGCTAGATGGTAGTTCCTTACCTACCCTCATCCTAGAGGGTATGATCTTGGTCTTAGTGTCTTTCAGATTCTTCATAGTAATGAATAGATATCCCAAGTGAACTCAATCAATAGAGATATGTTCCCCAGCAACGGTTCCAGAAAAAGGTCTTGAGAACCCACAAGTATAGGGGATCGCGACAGTCTTCGAGGATAGTATTTCACCCAAATTTGTTGATTCGACACAAGGGGGGCCAAAGAATATTTATGAGCCTTAGCAGTTGAGTTGTCAATCAACCACACCTGGAAATATCTTTCTGCGGCAAAGTGTTTAGTACCATAGTAACAATAGTAACAAGAACAGCGGAAAGTAACAGTAGCAGTAGTGAAAGTAACTTAGCGAAGATCAATATGTGAAATGCATAGGCATTGGATCAGTGATGGATATTTGATTTGGATGACATTCATCCTGTAACAGTCACAACCTAGAATGACACATAACTAGCTCCAATTCATCAATGTAATGTAGGCATGTATTCCGTATATAGTCATACGTGCTTATAATAAGAACTTGCATGACAATGGGGTCCAAAGGGAAACTAGGGGATATTAAGGAATCCTTTTAATAGAGAACCTGAACAAAGCATTAACACATGGTGAATACATGAACTCCTCATACTATGGCCATCACCAGAGATGATCCCAATTCCTGTCACTTTGGGGTTTACAGATCATAACACATAATAGGTGCGTACAACTTGCAAGATAGAATCCAAAACACTCTCATATTCATAGAAACGTAATAGGTTCAGATCTGAATTCATGGCACTCAGGCCCTAGTGACAAGCATTAAGCATAGCAAAGTCATAGCAACATCAATCTCAGAACATAGTAGATACTAGGGATCAAGTCCTATCAAATTGACTCGATTACATGACAAATCTCATCCAATCCCATCATAGTACAGCAAGCCTGGAAAGGAATTACTCACTCCCGGTGGTGAGCATCATGGAGTTGTTGATGGACAAGGGTTGGTGGTGACGACGGCGACGAATTCCACTCTCCGGAGCCCCAAACGAATTCCAAACCAGTCCTCCCAGGGAATAATAGGAGGTGGTGGCGGCTCTGTCTCGTAAAACACGATGATTCTTTCTTCCTTATTTTCTAGGGCAGAAAACACCCTATATCAGAAGATTGGAGTCGGAGGCTTGCTAGGGGGCCCACGAGCTAGGGTGGCGCGCCGTAGGGGGTAGGCGCCTCCTGGCTCATGGCCACCTGGTGGGTCCCCCACTGCTGGTTCTTTCGCCGGTAGTTTTTATATATTCCAAAATAATTTTCCGTCAATTTTTAGCTCAAACCGAGAACTTTTATTTCTTCACAAAAACAACACAATGGTAGTTCTACTGAAAACAGTGTCAGTCCGGGTTAGTTTCATTCAAATCATGCAAATTAGAGTCCAAAACAAGAGCAAAAGTGTTTGGAAAAGTAGATACGTTTGGGATGTATCAAACTACGCCGACCCATTCCTCGTCGTAGATCTTGATTCCGAGTAATTTGGAAAAATCATTTTTCTGACCTCCGGAATGGCCAAGTCCGGCCCCTGGGTGACTCCGTATTGAACCCATCTTTGGTCCTTTCATTGTGCTTGGTCCTAGTACATGACCCGGTTTTGGGAATAGGTTCCTAACTAGGTTTTTTATTTTCCTATTTTCTTTTATCTTTTCCCGTATTTTTATTTTCCACTAATTTCAAAAATGTTTGTGTTCCTAAAAAAATTTAGATTTTAAATAAAAATAAGATTTCAAAAATGTTTGAAATTTTAAAAGTGTTTGTCTCTTTCACAAACACGTTCACATTTTTTTAAAATGTTCAAATTTTATAAAATTGTTAGCAAACTCAAAAATCTTCTAATTTTCAAAAATTGTCATTTTTAAAATGTGGTCGTGTTAGTGCATCTAGTGCCCCCTTAGTTGTTTTGGAGAATTGAAGACAAATGGGTTAAGGGACTAATGTGTTTGTGAGTGTACACATGTGTTATAGTCTCTGAAGAGTTTGGTTTAACCGACGAAAGACGACCCCTAAAAATGTATTTCTTCATCTGACAAATTTGATATATTTCTTGAAGAAATCGAAGTGAATAATTCGGTGTGACCATGAACAAATTGACGTGAGGACTTGAAGCTTGAAGACTTTGTTTTCCTATTTTATTTCTTCTTTCTTGAGTCATAGAAAACACTGTACAGTTAAAGGGGGTCTAGGCGAAGCATAGACGCATTTCCAAGTGATGATCATAAACTACATTCCTAATCCTTCGAGCGAAGACTTTGGAAATCCCTTACAACGTAGACAAGTTCTTCATTGACAGAGACGAAGTTCTTATGGTCGCCGGCGCTTTGGTCTGACTCAGGAGTTAGGACTTCGCTAGTGCGACTTGCGTACCTTGACGACTTTGAGTGCCCTGACAAATTTGAGAGTTCAGATTTCCGACCATTGATGTGGTTTGTGCCAGCTGTCCAAAGGATCTTATCCTGACAACAGACATATCATTGAGGGGCATTTATGTCTTATCATGTCAGGTTGCTCCCAGGCTATAAATAGCCGCCCCCATAACCATTCGTTAGTTGGCTACTCCAAGAGATAGATTGACACTTGTCATTTAGAGCAACTCATTCCTCTGACGAGTTAGAGAGAATTCAAGTGAGGAAAAACCCATACACCCAGAGCCTTAAAGTGATTGAGCATCACTGAAGATATTTACGTGTGTGGAATTGACGCTTGTTACCTTTGAAGAGTGTTTATCTTCCAGGCGGTTAGGCGTCATGGTCTAGAGCATCCAAGAGTCATTGTGGATTGTCGGATGACTAGTTTGTGAAGGTTTTGGAAGTTTACCTTGAAAACTTACCACGACTGATTGGGCGGAGTCTAAGTGACTTTAGCTCAAGGGAAATATGGTGAGGACTAAGTGTCTTTAGAGTGCAAGCTCAACCGCCCCAACCAGACATACGACTGTCACAACAAATGGAACTGGTTGAACAAATCCATTCTCTTCACCGAGCATCCTGTTCTATTTCTTCAACCCCTCACTTACTTACTCGTACCTTGAAGAAATTGCTTGTTGTTTTGTGAAGACTTTGATTGAAGACTTTCTCTATTTCCTCAATGCAAATTTTTCAGTCACTTCACTTATCCTGAACGCTAGTTACTCATTTACTCGTATGCTTCAATTCATCATAACGGCTATGTTGTTCATGTGTTTCACATATTCTTGAGTACGTATCCGCTGCATCGCTTTTTGCCACCCTGTTATTTCCTCATCTAGAAATTCCTCAGTGACGAATTTGTAAAAATCGCCCAATTCCCCCCCCCCCCCTGCCCTCTGGCTGATATAACTCACTTCCAGGTTGTCTTTTCAAACAAGTTTGCAAATTTGGAAAAAGAATTGTGTTTTTAAAAAATGGTCACTCTTTTCAAAAAATGTTTAGGTTTTTCAAAAATCACTAACGTTTATAAATTGTGCACACATTTCAAATATAATTCTCCTTGTTTTTTATGAAAAACAAACGAAAAATGAGAAAATAAAATGAGCACTAAAGTGGCCGGCTCGCTAATCAAGGGTTGCCCTATATGATTGTCGGACTGTTTCTCGTAGAGAGCAGCAAATAGGAGGTCCCCTCCATCTCAGCACTTAGAGCATATATCGAAGAGCCGTTATAATCTCGGCATGCAAAAATGTTTTGCGGCACGGCGTCTGGCGGAACACGTGCCTTTGCGGTACGGGTTTGCGGCATCTGTTTCGCCAAACTTCGCGCGGTATGACAAATCCATACCGGAAATCATCATTTTATAGGCATATATAACTCAAATAAAACAGCAATAAATATGAAAATTAAATGTTTGAACATCAAACAATACAAAAATTATGTAAAATACAGCAAATATTCAAATCCCAATAACAAATGGTTCGGAATTATTACAATAACAAATTGTCCGGAATTAAAACAATTGTTCAAATCACACATGAAAACAAATAGATCAAATTAACAAAATGGAAGTCTATTTCTAATACAATTGCCACTGATGCTCAATGAGATCATTGTGGAGCTGCTCGTGTTTGTCGCGGTCTTCAATCTGCCAGTAGGTCTCAAGAAATGCATTGATCGCATATGGGTTTCTAGTAGTTTTGACACGGCTATCGATATTGTCATAGAAAACTATAAGTTTAAATACCTCTCATTCTCGATGATCATATTGTGTAGAATTACACATGCAGTCATGATATTTGAGAGTGATTCTTTATCCCAGAAGCGAGCAGGACCTCGAATAATGCCAAAACCGAGTTTGTGATACTTGTGATCTGCGTTGGGTTTTCCGTGAAGAGGAATGGGTGATGCAGCACAGTATAGATAAGTATTTCCCTTGGTGAGAACCAAGGTTATCGAACCAATAGGAGTAGCATGCAGCCCCCATCTTCAGCGACTTCACACAAAGAAGCAAACACTTGTACCCAACGCGGGCAAGAGGGTTGTCAATCCCCTTGGACTCGTTATTTGCAAGTAAATGAAGTGTGTAGATGATAGTTGAATAAAGTAAATTGCAAAATAAAATAAAAGCAAATAAATGGCAGCAAGGTATTGAAGGCTTTTGTAAATATATAAGTGAATAGACCCGGGGGCCGTAGTGTTCTCTAGTGGCATCTCTCATGTAGTAGGTATACGGTGGGTAAACAAATTACTGTTGGGCAATTGATAGAAAAGCGCATAGTTATGCAATATTTATTCATGGCAATGATCATGTGTATATAGGAATAACATCCATAAGAAAATAGGCCTACTCCTGCCTGCACCTATTACTATTACTCCATGTCGGGAGCGCTTCTATGCTTGCCTCTCTAAGTATTAAGTTCATGACAAACAGAGTAATGCTTGGAGAACGATGACATGATGTAGACAAAGAAAACTCAATCAATATGAATTAACCCCATCGTTTTATCCTTAGTGGCAACAATACAAAGACGTGTCTCGTCCCCTTCTATCACTGGGATGTAGAGCACCGCCAGATTGAACCCACTACAACGCACCCCTCTCACTGAAGAAATATCAATCTAGTTGGCCAAACTATTTCAATAGATCGGAGAGATTTATGAAGCTATAATAATTATGCAAATAAGAATATAATAGAATTCAGGGAAGACTCAAATCTTTTTCATGAATAATTTGAACATAAACCCACAATTCATCGGATCCCAACAAACGCACCACACCAAGTGATTACATTGAATAGATCACCGCGAAGATGTGGTGAACTTTGTATTGAAGATCAAGATAGATAGAGAGATAGCCATCTAGGTACTAACTACGGACCCGTAGGTCTGTTGGGGCCCTCCATGATCGATCCCCCCTTAGGCAGGGCACCGGAACAAGGCTCCAGATGGGCACACGGCGGAACAGAGACTTGCGGCAGTGGAAAAAGTGTTTCGGGAGGCTCTCTAGGGTTTGGGTATTTATTGAAATTTATAGGCTAGAGAGGGGCATCAGGGGACGCCCGAGGGGGCCACCACATAACAGGGCGCGGCCACCCCTTGGGCGCGCCCTGTTGTGTGCTCGCTCCCTCGTGCGGCCTCTGGTCTCCTCCCGAAGCTTACAGGTCTTGTTTTGGTCCAGAAAAAATCATAAAAAAGTTTCGGGGCAATTGGACTTCGTTTGGTACTGTAAACCTAAAAAGTCAAAAACATGCAGAAAACAGCAACTGGCACTGGGCACTGGGTTAATAGGTTAGTGCTCAAAAACAATATGAATTGGTAAATAATCACCCAAAAAGCATCCTAGAATGATAATATTATAGAATGGAACAATCAAAAATTATAGATACGTTGGAGACGTATCAGTTTGCAACACACCAAATGCCCTCTCAATATCTTTTCGGCATGCTTCTTGTGCTTGGGCAAAAATAGTTTATTTTTTTGCCTACCGTCTTACTAATTCTCTTCACAAATGTTGTCCAAGAAAGATAAATATGATCGGCAAGATAATACCCCATGCTATAATCATGTCCATTGACCATGTAGTTGCAAGGTGGAGCATTTTCATTAGCTAGCTGGGCAAAAAGATGTGATCTATGCAATACATTGATAACATTGAGAGACCCCAGCAATCTGAAGAAGTAGTTCCAAATCCACAAGTCAAGAAAAACCATGGCTTCAAGCACAACAGTTGGTTTGTGTTGATGGCCGATGTAATGCCCTGCCCAAGCCTTTGGACAGTTCTTCCAATTTCAATGCATGCAATCCACACTCCCAACCATGCTCGAACATCCTCTTGCTTTGTTCATCGCCATTATTATTTTTGTGTCCTCCTCATTGGATCTTGGAGGTACTCGGGACCAAATACCCGGATCATTGTTTTTGCAAACACCCGCACACATTTGAGTGTGGTGTCTTCTCTGATGCGATGATACGCATCCCTGTAATCGATCGGAATGCCATATGTTATCACTCGCATTGCCGCTGATATTTTTGGTATGCACTAAATCCTAGCAAACCGGCGGCATTTCTTCTGCGAGTGAAGAACCGACAATTTTGCTCACAAGGTTTTGCATTGCGAAGAAAAGGAGGCCTACGACATAGTCAAAAACAATTATCATACTAAAAAAGGAGGCCTACGCATTCGATAACACCTATGGAAGAGATGAGTCGGTTAGTTCGGTACCTCGGCAAAGTAGTCTTTCATGAGCAACTTTTGACCGAGAGCTCAGTTGTGTGGAATGCAAAGTCGGTCGACCGTCGATTTGTGGCGCCTCTTCTTCTTGTCGGCTTCAAATTTGTCGATGTGGTGTAATAAGAGAAGGTACTCGGCATCATCGTCAAAAAGCATATCCTCTATGTCGGAATCATCTGACTCTGACGATGAGGATGAACTCCAAATATCATCCATCTAAGAAAATAAATTAGTGATTACATCAAAAATTTCCCCTTGGTCGATTTGAAAATGGTAGAAAAGCAGTAAATCTTTACTTTCACTAGAATCAAATCCGACGCAAAGTAGTCGCAGCCCCCTTCTCCCCAATCGTCGGCTAAAAGTGCAGCCACCGCAGCCCTTTCTCCACCGTAATCGCCGCCTTCCCTACTTCCACTCGCCTCCCTACAGCCCGTGCAGACGGCGGCTGCTCAATCTTGCCTGGAGGAGTCGGATCTGCCCGCAACGCAGTACACATTGAAGCTCCCTCCCGGATCCATGGCGACGACGACTGTCGCCTGCCCGCGGCAAGAAATGCCGCCCCCCGAACTTGAATCTTAGTGTAGGATATGACGAGGACAGTCGAAGCTCTCCATGGCGTGGGGTGGCCAAACGTGTCCAGAGGAAGCAAGATTCGCCGGAGATTTGGGGATGGGGGCGGCGAAATGTCGGGCGGGTGCGGAAATTTCCCTCCCGCCAAGACTCACGTTCGATGGGGGAAACTATAAAGGAGGCGGGGAAAACGCAACATTTGGTGGCCAGGGGGTGATTTTTACATGTCGCCCTAGAAAAATTGCAGGGTGACCGGATATATGGTACCTGTTCGGGCTGTTTTTTCGGCCCGATGTTGTATATCAACGGTCATTTTACGGACGGATGGATATAGCGGCTCTGCTAAAGATGCTCTTATAGCGTGCGCCATAGCGTAAAAGCGCTCGGTGCATTGGTCGGCCCAATAAAGCAGAGCGGCTCACTCCCTCGATCACTCGCATGTTTGCTCGCCATGGTGTAACATTTTTCAAATGCAAGATTAACAATTTTCAAGATTAATATTATACAAACATTTTTGGGAAAATATGTCGAACACATTTTTGTAACTTTTGAACATTTTTCTAAATGTAATGTTCATTTTTTTTATGTACAGAATCATTTTTTTGAATTACACGAACATTTTTGTACAATGTATAAACATTTTTTGCACACATGATTAACATTTTTATTATACATGATTAACATTTTTATTATACATGATTAACATTTTTTACTTTTTTTATTCAGATTGTACATTTTTCATATACATCAAAAACATTTTTCTATACAAGTTTAACATTTTTTAAATTTTTATATTTTATGTAAAGTTTTATATTATATATTTAAAATTTTCGAAATAAAAACAATAGTTAAAAATTAAAATTAATGTGATTAAAAACGGAAGAAAAAGCACACACACACAAAAATTCGACATCAACAGACATGTCGTGGAGACTTGGCTGGCCCAAAATCTGCTCCCTGTAGGCGAGCCCTAGTACGACTCGCACCGAGTGGCACAGAACAGTGCCCCCCCCCCCCCCCCCCCCACCCCCCGCGCCCGAGCACTCAAAGAAAAGCAGTGCCCCCTATTCGACGCCTTTTACAACCAATTGTCCCTATAGCTGACAACGTGCAACCACATAGGGCCCAAATACTCGCTCGCCCCAAGTTGCTGACTCGCCCATTTTTTAAGCGTTGCTGGTCTGATATTTCAACCATATTGAGCATACCCCCTATGCACTTCGGACTTCGAACATACAAGACACATGGTCTTGGAACTTTGAAAATGGATGCTTTTTTTTGTTAGATCTGCTTATAGGATGATGGTGGACAAGAAATTGAGAAGAGAAACTTGGCTAGATGGGGTGGTAAAGACCGAGACGCAAAGTCATGGAAATTACTATGGAAAACTCTTGTTCCAGGAAAGATATGTATGTTCCTATGGAAACTTGCGAAACATTCCTTATCCACCGAAGATTTTCGAGCTCAAAGAAATATGGCGCCTTCGAGCACATGTGGACTATGTAGCATAGAGGATTCATGGGAGCATCCAATGCTCGAGTGTCCTATGGCAAGATGTATATGGACTTTGGTAGACGGCTGCCTGGCAGAACATCTCTGTGAGACCTAGGAACCAAGTGCAAAGCAATCGATTTTTCCCATGGTTGAAACATTATCACATGCATCGTTCGTCCGGCTAGCAGTCACATTATGGGCGATATGGTGGGCTCGTCGGAAAGCAATACACCAAGAAGTCTATCAGAGCCCGTCATTGACACACCAATTCATAAACCGGTTCTTGGTCGATTTAGAGCTCCTTCCGAAGAAAGCAGAGAAGCTTCAATCTACGTCAAGAGTAGGGGCAGTGCGCTCCAAAGCACCACCATCCGTGTTCGCAAAAGTCCATGTAGCTGCCAGTGGCGGAGACAGGGGGACCAGCAAGGGCCCTAGCCCCCCCCCCCCCCCCCCCCTAACATTACAAATTTGCTGCTATATATACTGATGTGCAGTGCATAATTCGTCATTATTTAGTGCTAAAAGTCTGTTTTTCTATGCTCTGGCCCTCCCTAATCTATTCTAACTACACTTGGCCTACCCCAACTAATTTTCCTGGCTCCGCCACTGGTAGCTGCAGCGGTGTCAAAGATACATAATCGAGGTGCGGTAGCGGCTATTTGCGAAGATATCGCAGGCATCTTTGTGGGCAGCTCAGCGATGGTGGTGCATGGAATAACAGAAGCAGCGACGTTGGAGTCAATTGCATGTCGTGATGGCCTATCTCTTGCTCAAAGAATTGATGCTGCAAAATTTTGTTGTAGCTTCTCACTCCAAGCAGGTGGTCAATGACATCCAGAGAGCAAATTGTGGAGCCTATAGGGCAATCATCACAGAGATTAAACAACATTATTTGCTTTTAATTGTAATATAACTTTCGAGGGCTTGGCTTCTAATAATGAGGTCGATAGATTAGCCAAGTTTGTGCATTCTTTGGACCAGGGTCATTATGTCTCGCTATACGCTCCTGAGGATCCATTTTGTATCCCACACCATGTGGACTTTGAGTAATAAAGCTTGGTTTAACCCCTTAAAAATTAAACCGGGTGGGTTTTTTGGTTAATTTTGAAAAACAATGTTCACTAGTTTTACAAATAAATTTTAAAAAATACCTTTGAAAAAATTATTATGAAGTCAAAAAATGTTACCAAATTTTAGAAAAAATGCAAATTTTATCATGTTTAAGGGTTTAAAATGTACGTGAAATAAAAAATATGTCGTTAATTTGAAAAAATTCACATATTTAAAAAATGTTCGTGAATGTGGAAAATATTAACAAATTTGAAAAATTGTTCATAGATTTGAAGAAGTTTCATGATTTTTTTTAAATGTCAACGAATGTAAGAAAGTTTATAAATTTATAAAAATAAAACAAAAGGAAAACCAGAAAATAAAAAGCCCAAAAAATAGAAAAGGACGAAAACAGGCACTGGCCATTCTAGAGTCTTCACAAAAACCAGGTGAACTCGAAGGTCACAGTCGGACCACTATATAAACTGCTTATTGGACGGGTGTGCGTATTTTATGGATCGTACTCAGTATCAAACTGGATTTACCTTTTCTCAAAAATAAAAATAAATTTACTTTGTCTATACCTTATTATAAATAAAGAAAATGGTATTCTTGGTCCGTCATATAAAATCTGAGTTACTGCGTTCGAACACAGGACTATACGTCCCAAGATGTAAGAGTGTAAACCATGAAGCCTCACATGAGAAAACGTAACGGTATGCGGTGTCCTGAACGTGTGATGTGGTGTACGGGGCGTATACGTTGGTGCAATCTTTGAATAGTTTTAGTATTACACGTTTCTAGGAAATTCAATTTGATTTTTGGGAGCATATGATCCTCCGCATTAAAAATGTTTCTACAAGAAATTTGGAGTAAAAGATTAATTATCTTTACGTGTGCAAAAAAAACAAGTCGAACACCATAACATTACCTCCAACATGTTACATTTAATTTTGTGTTTTTTTTCATCGACAAAGCATCTGTTTCCCATTAAAATTGTCAAGCACACTGGTTACATTAACTTGTACATCTGCAAAAAAAAAAATCAGAATTTTTAAAATTCCGTTACTATTTATTTTGAATTTATTGTTCATCCGAAAACATATGCTCCCTGGAGGCAAAACAGTAAGTCCCACGCTTATGTGCTACATAGATGTATCGTGTAGGCATGAGCGCTTGCTGGAAGGCAATCGGCAAGCTGTAGTACTTATACCTTCTATGTGTATCGAGTTCCTTGACGAAAACTACCTATTGAGAAATCAGTCGTTGATCGGTTCCCTTGCATGTGCGTCGGTGTGATGCCAAGATTACGATGATTGTGATGCCAAGATTACGATGATGCGGTATAAAGACTGCATGGGCTACCGCAACAGGCCTTGGAGAGGCCTTGCCATCGAGGTTGTGACCATATGTCGAGGAGCCGTGCCGAGGCCTTGCCATCGAGGTTGTGACCATATGTCTAGGAGCCGTGCCGCTAACTATGGGCAGGATTGCTGTTTTCGCCGTCATCAACGCATACTATCGAACCCAACGCCATGGTCTGGTGCGCCGGTCCGTTATTCCCTGCTCGGACATGCCCGTTAGAACACAAACTCACATTGATCCGATCCTTGCCTTCACAGGTCCATGGAGTTCATGAAGGATTTTTTTGACATGACTCAGCAGGGCCAGCTACCCGTAGCATCCCTTGGTAGATCAGGTCTATGAGCTCCAGTCTTGCATGCACATCGATGGCATGAGATTTCCTCTTGCCTCGTGTATCGGTGTGTACCCTTCGAGTTTAGGGCCTCTTTCATTTGCAAGATTTTCGGAACGTAGGAATAGAAAAAATATAGGGTTTAAGTGGCATGTACATTTGAATCCTATAGGATTTTTCGCAAATACGTAAAGCTTGCGTATCATTTCATTGATAGAAGGAATAGAATGAGTACAATGAGGGTATAACACATGACACGAACGCACGCAGGCGTGAACATGGTGTCCGGAACAGAAAGACAAGGAATACTCGGCCCGAACATAGGATACAACACAGCTAAATATACGAAGCCCGAACCAAGAGCGGCGAAACCAAACCAACAATAAGTCCGACATCACTAAAGCCAACCTCGAGGACACCGCGAGCGAGCAAGATGGCGCCTTCAAGAAGGAAGACAACGCCGAGACGATGTCGCCATCCGGTCCGGGGGATCCGGACCTAGGGTTTCCCCTGAGCTCGAAGAGGGGCGCGATTGAAGGCCATGGCAGTGCCTCCAAGAAGGTAAACGACACCCACGGGCGTCGCCGCTGCCAGCATCGGCAAGCCGAGCATGGATTTCTCCCTGGCCTATGGATGAGCAGTCCCATAGCCGTCGAATCTGGAATCACTGATGAGGAGGCCAACGTTGGTCGGAGCCGCCATGTCGGAAGGGGGTTGGTGTGACTACACCTGCCGCCGGAGGATGGCATCACCTCCGGACCCACGAGCATTGGATCTGGCAAAAGCGGGAGGCTTTGAGGTATATAGGATAGGGTCGGTGGCGAAGCGAAGACCATCGCGAAGGGGAGGCGACGGCGACCGGCAACGCCGGCAAGCTAGGAATGGAAGGGACGCAGATCCGAACTGCCGTGGTCGTAGCCGTCGGGACATCAGCGAACTAGGCAAGCCGGAAGACGCAGCTCCTGGTCGCTGAGGCCGATGCCGCCCGATAGAGGACGCCGGCACCCCAGGGAGCCCGGAGAACACGCGCAGGTCTGGGCCGTCGGGGCCGGAGCAGCGCAGCAAGGACCCCCCGAGGCCGCCCGCGCCTGCCACTACCACTATTGCCTCGCCACCGCCGGGCAAGAGTCATCACCGCAACTCAAGGCGGAGGAAGGGCCGCTGGAGGGGGATGCAGCAGCACGAGGTGGGCCGCGTGCGCCCCGCAACCAGCCGCAACGCCCACGCCCGACCACGGTAAGCAGCAGGACCAGCAGCAGGTTGGGTTGTGCCGCTGACGGGGGAAGGGACGGCTGCTGGGAACGGCGGCCATGGCCACGACCAAGGCATGCCAGATTCGCTGCCGGACCGGCAGGACGGGCAGCAACTAGGACGGGGGTGGGGAAGCCCCCACGGCGCGCCATGGCAGATCTCGGAGGCCCGGGACGGGGGACGCGAGCGAGGGGAATGAATCCGCCCCGCCGCCACCATCCTCGGGCGTGGCGCAGCTTCGCCGGCCGGCCCTCCGGCGGCGGCGTAGCGGCGGCGGGCGGAGGGGGCCTCCCCGGCGGCGGCGGTTAGGGTTCCCCCCGTGTCGCCTGGAAGGGTGACGCGGGGGTCGAGTTTGAAGTGTTGGGCTTTCTTTTCAGTCGAATCCTATAGGATTAACATAGAGTGTTTGATGCAGTGTTTGATGCCACAGAAAAAGAAAGAAATTGTAAAGGAGGTTGAAGTGGACGCTTGTTTTTCAGTGAAATGTAGTACACTTGATTCAATAGAAAAAAATCCTATAAGATTCAATCTTGTGAATCAAACGACCAACACAGAAAAAAATGCTAAGGATTCTAACCCTTCAAAAGTCCTACGAAATTCTTTTGAATCAAAGGAGCGATTGGTTCGCAAGACTTGCCTAATGCACACGCACTTCACAGATCTAAGGACCAATATGTGCTACGCCGGTTAAAAAATTGACAATGTTGCTTAATGTGTACAAGCACCCTAAATGTACATAATTGACACGATAAAACGGTTGAACTGCTGAAAAAATTATGAGCCCATTGCAATGGAAGGGCTCTTTTCTAATAGCTTTTTTAGGCAAACTCGTGAAGCTTTATTAAATCATTACAAGAATAAGAAGAAGATCATCCGGATGTCCTAACCAAGCATGGCGATTAGCCCCTAAGGTTAAAGCACACTTTGCGAGGTTGTGAGCTTCGACATTCGAGCTCCTATATTCATGAACGATATTAGATGAAGAAAACTAGTTGATCGATCCACGATTTCCCTAATATTTGCCCCATAATTTGTTGCACTTCCGCGTTTGACGTCGTCCACCACAATCTTGCAATCCGAGGCCACGAGAATATCATGAACATAAAGGTCCTCGACCAGCACAAGTGCTTCTCTCACTTCCATTGCTTCTGAAGTTGTTGGATCAGTGGTGCCTCTAAAGACAATAGCAGAAACACCCAAAAACACCCAAATGGTCTCTGCACGCGGCTCCCACTACACCAAACCATCGTTCCTCAACGCAGCTACATCAACATTGATCTTGGTAAGATTTTCAGGAGGTGCCACCCAATGACCCAATGCCCGATCCAAGCTATCCTGGTGACCTCTCTCACTGGCTTATCGAGGATCTGTAACTCAGTTAAATAAGAGGAAATAATACAGTGAGCAGACAGGGACTCTGGAAAATGTCCTCATGGATTGATTTCCTCCTGTCGCTCCAATTACCCATAGGGTCACCACCAAACGAATGAATTCCTCATGAGACAGAGATTTAATCATTGAGAAAATCTAGTTCTTGGCATTAGGATCCCTATTAGCTTACATATGCTCCACCAACTCCTGAGCCAGCCCCCAAACGGACTTGGTCATGTTACATTTTATAAGCGTGTGTCGCCAAGAATCTGCAGCTCCACACAATGAATAAACCGATGTCCTAGCCATATTTCGTGATAAAAAACATCTCCAATCAGGATGGAGTGTTGTGCAAATCGGCACAAAAGACTATGTTTCGATGGGACACGATTACCCCAAAGAGGTAAACCGGCTTTGTCCTTCTGCGCTATGTTTGAATTACCTTCCGTTTCTTCCAGCCAACTTCATGGCTAATCTTAGTTTTTATTATCATTCTATAAGCAGAACACACCATAAAATTTCCTTTGTTTTCGTCGCCCCAAGCCCAGACATCATCAATATTCTGTGTACATATGGTATGCTCATAGTGGCCTCCGCATCAAGGATAGGAATACTGATATCACTGTCCTCACGCCAAGTAGATGAGGTATGATCAATGAGCTTTGAAACAAACAGTGGCAGGTCAGGAACTAGAGCAGAGATTGACTTCTTGATGTTGCTCCTCGGGATCAATTATGTGACTAGATATTGGTGCTCTCTCAATTACCGATCCTCCTGGCAATCCCTTGAGCCAAAATGTCCTTGGCATCAAAAAAGGCTCTCCCGATTTGGGAAGGGCGCGGTCCCAACCCCGCCTCAAGCAAAGAGCACCGGAAAGAATACCGATTTCAAGATCCTAGCACTTAGAGATGACGTCTCACTCATTACACCCCAGGATTGTCTTGATAAAAAGACCAAGTTAAAAATCTCAAGGTCATGAAATTCGAGTCCCCACTCCCACGTGTTTCGGTCTCATCATAACATCCCATGAGACCCAACATGGCTTCCTTTTCTTACCCCCATCAGAATTGGAGAATTATAAAAGTCACACTCTCATATAAGCCCCGAGGTAACCGGAAGCAAGCCATTGAGCAAACGGGAATTTCTTGGGCAACGGACTTAATCAACACCTCTTTACATGCAGCTGATAAGAGTTTTTCCATCCATCCTCTCACATTTTCCCAGACATGATCTATCAAATACTTAAAATTTCATTCTTTGAGTGTCCCACATCTGTTGGCGTAGACAAATACCTTTCACTCAAAGATTCATTATGCACATTCAAAGAATTCTTGACACTTTCGCAGACAGGCTGTGGACAACTCCTGCTGTAAAAAGATGGATGATTTATCATGATTTACACATTGCCCTGATGACTATAATAAATATTCAACATGTTTTATATTGCAATAGCTCCCTCATTCCTTGCCTCGAAAAGCAGTAGGTTGTCATCTGCAAACAGAAGGCGGTCAATGACCGGGGCTATGGGGGGCACCTTGACTCCGCCTAGCGCTGATGACTGAGACCTGAATATTAAAAGGCACGAAATGCCCTCTGCTGCAATCAATATTAGGTAAGGGGAAAATGGATCTCCCTATCGAATCCCTCTCATGGGCTTAAACTGATCATGTTTCTCTCCATTCAAAAGTACAGAAAAAGATACCAATGAAACTATTGCCATAACAACTTTAATCCACTGAGAAGCAAAACCCAACTTGCTCATGATAGCCTTGAGGTAGGGCCACTCGGGTATGTCATAGGCTTTCATCATGTCTAACTTGAGAGTACATAAATTGTTGATCTTTGCTTTGGAATTGTTCATAAAGTGTAAGCATTCATGTGCACATATGATATCCTATATATATATCTAAATAGTTCGTCCCCACTACCTCTATTATCTTAACATGCACACATTTCGCCTCATCAAAAGTCCACCACAACATGCACGAGAAAATGTTTTCCATTATTAGTTGATCACATGCACACATCCCACTGATGGTGTCCTGGACTAGGGGTACTCATCACGTCGTCTCCCTACCAGTGGGTCGGGCCGAGGACCCCATGGCGTTTCACTAATGGGCCACTTCGGGCAGCCCATGATGCATACAAGGGAGATTCCACAAGACTTGGCGCACTAGACATCGACTCTTCTAAACCCTAGGCCTATGGTGCATTATATAAACCGAGGCCTGATACGTCTCCATCGTATCTACTTTTCCAAACTCTTTTGCCCTTGTTTTGGACTCTAATTTGCATGATTTGAATGGAACTAACCCGAACTGACGTTGTTTTCAGCAGAATTGCCTTGGTGTTATTTTTGTGCAGAAATAAAAGTTCTCGGATTGACCTGAAAATTTACGGAGAATATTTTTGGAATTAATAAAAAATACTGGCGAAAGAATCAACTGGAGGGGGCCAACCCATTGGCCACAAGCCAGGGGGGCGCCCCCCCTAGGGCGCGCCCAGGTGGCTTGTGGGCCCCCTGCAGCTCCTCCGACCTCAACTCCAACTCCATATAAACCTATTCGGGGAGAAAAAAATCAGAGAGAAGAGTTCATCGCGTTTCACGATACGGAGCTGCCGCCACCTCCTGTTCTTCCTCTGGAGGGCAGATCTGGAGTCTGTTTTGGGCTCCGGAGAGGGGAAATCGACGTCGTCGTCATCACCAACCATCCTTCATCACCAATTTCATGATGCTCTCCGCCGTTCATGGGTAATTCCATCGTAGGCTTGCTGGACGGTGATGGGTTGGATGAGATTTACCATGTAATCGAGTTAGTTTTGTTAGGGTTTGATCCCTAGTATCCATTATGTTCTGAGATTGATGTTCCTATGACTTTGCTATGCTTAATGCTTGTCACTAGGGCCCGAGTGCCATGATTTCAGATCTGAACCTATTATGTTTTCATGAATATATATGTGTTCTTGATCCTATCTTGCAAGTTGTAGACACCTATTACGAGTTATGATCCGCATCCCCCAGGGAGACAATAACTGGGATTCTTTCCGGTGATTACCGTAGTTTGAGGAGTTCATGTATTCACTAAGTGCTAATGCTTTGGTCCGGTTCTCTATTAAAAGGAGGCCTTAATATCCCTTAGTTTCCATTAGGACCCCGCTGCCACGGGAGGGTAGGACAAAAGATGTCATGCAAGTTCTTTTCCATAAGCACGTATGACTATATATGGAATACATGCCTACATTACATTGATGAATTGGAGCTAGTTCTGTGTCACCCTATGTTATAACCGTTGCATGATGAATGCCATCCGACATAATTATCCATCACTAATCCGTTGCCTACGAGCTTTTCATATATTGATCTTGCTAAGTTACTTTTCCGTTGCTACTGTTACAATCACTACAAAACTGCCACTGTCACGTTTGCCATCGTTACCGTTACTTCCATACTACTTTGCTACTAAATACTTTGCTGCAGATATTAAGTCTTTCAGGTGTGGTTGAATTGACAACTCAGCTGCTAATACTCGAGAATATTCTTTGGCTCCCCTTGTGTCGAATCAATAAATTTGGGTTGAATACTCTACCCTCGAAAACTATTGCGATCCCCTATACTTGTGGGTTATCAAGACCTTTTTCTGGCGCCGTTGCCGGGGAGCATAGCTCTATTCTCTGAGTCACTTGGGATTTATATCTGTTGATCACTATGAGGAATCTGAAAGATCCAAAAACCAAGATCTATCCCTCTACTACGAGGGGAGGTAAGGAACTGCCATCTAGCTCTGCACTTGATTCACCTTCTGTTATGAGTAAATTTGCGACACCACCACCTGCTAGTAATTCTGATATGTCGCAAGTAATTGATGATGCCACTTCTGCTATGCATGATGCTTATGATGATACTTTGCTTGATAATACTGTGCCACTGGGTGAATTTCTTGATGAACAAATTGCTAGAGTCAATGCTGAAACTGATGATATTTCTGAAACTGATGAAATTATTGAAACTGAACACTATGAGACACCTGCTAGACCTAGCTCTCCTAGATATGAATTGCCTAATATACCTAAGGGTTATGTTATGGAGGGAGAGGTAGCTAGGGACTTTCTTGCTTGTAAGGATAGAGATGATCTTAAGAAATTGCTATGCAAGTGGAAGGAAAAATCTTTGAATGCTAGAATGCAATATGATCCTAAGTTTGCTACTTCACCTATCTTTGTTACTGATAAGGATTATGAATTCTCTGTCGATCCTGAGTTAATTACTTTGGTTGAATCTGATCCTTTCCATGGTTATGAATCTGAAACTGTTGTGGCACATCTTACTAAATTGAATGATATAGCCACCCTATTCACTCATGAGGAAAAAATTCGTTATTACTATATTCTTAAGTTGTTTCCTTTCTCATTAAAGGGTTATGCTAAGATATGGTTTAATTCTCTTGCTCCTGGTTGTGTGCGTAGTCCCCAGGATATGATATATTACTTCTCTGAAAAATATTTTCCTGCCCATAAGAAACAAGCTGCCTTGCAGGAAATATTTAACTTTGTGCAAATTAAAGAAGAGAGTCTCCCACAAGCTTGGGGGAGGCTTCTCCAATTACTTAATGCTTTGCCTGATCATCCTCTCAAGAAAAACGAAATACTTGATATCTTTTACAATGGACTAACCGATGCTTCTAGGGACCACCTAGATAGTTGTGCTGGTTGTGTTTTCAGGGAACGAACTGTTGAACAAGCTGAACTACTATTGAATAATATATTGAGCAATGATAATGATTGGACTATTCCCGAACCACCTCCAAAGCCAATTCCGAAGAAAAGAGGTATTCTATTTCTCAGTCCTGAAGATATGCAAGAGGCAAAGAAATTTATGAAAGAAAAAGGTATTAAAGCTGAAGATGTTAAGAATCTACCACCTATTGAAGAAATACATGGTCTTGATAACCTGACACAGGTAGTAGAGGTAAATTCTCTCTGTAGATTTGATGAAGGTGATATTCCTTATAATAAGTCTGCTAGCCAATGCTTGGATGAGTTTGATAACTTTATTGTTAAGCAAGAAATTTCAATGCTTATGTTAGTAGACAATTGAAACATAATGCTTACATGCTTGATCGCTTAGGTGATTATATGAGTAGAACTATCAATGATCTTAAGCTTATTAGTAAACATGCTTCCATGGTAACTACTCAAGTAGAACAAGTACTTAAGGTACAAAATGATTTGCTTAAGTCTGTTGGGTGTGCTCGTCCCACCACAAGCCCGGATCGCGTCATCAACACCGAACACATTAACCGGCTAAGAGACTTTCATGCTCATTTTTTATATTTTTGTTCGGTTCAACCGAGCGTTATGTTTTTGTCTTAAAACAAAAAAGTTGTTTGTTAAAAACTTAGTTTGTTTAAAACACTTCTCTTTCCCATGTTAACTCGGGGCTCTTAAATTTATATGAGCCGTTTATAATATCTTTTTTATTCTTCTTAGTCGTTGCAAAGTCTTTTTCTATCAATCCTTTTTTGACTTGGGTGTATGGCCAATAGCCGGACAACCTGGTTTCTCTCTAAAGCTGCTCAAGTTTAGTTCGCTACACTGGCCTCTGAGAAGCACTCTACCTTCGGGATATGGAGGTTGAAGCAGAAGGCTGACCTACTTGAAGTTTAGAGATCGGATGTATCATGTTAAAGCACGATGGAAGCACAAATTAATTTTAAGACCAATTTCGGATTTGTAGCAAAAAAACTTGATTCAATTAAGACGTCAAGTTTGTACATAAGTTTTTTGGTTTTCTGAGCTTATGAAACGTTTAACCTCTTTTATGTTTCTGTTTCAGGAGGCGAGACATCCTCTTGACCGAGGTGCCCTGCGTAATAATCCAGACGAAAAATCTTTTATGACCCGCAGTTCGGCATCTTTCCTGCCGACCTGCACCTCGGTGTTGGCAAAACATACAAGACATCTGGACTAGTTCCTGAGGAGATACGAACCTAGGGTCGGCCATGTTGCCCAACCCAAGTCTCGGGGCCTACTGCATTGATGATTCGGTGCAAAAAATTCAAAAGTGCAAAACAGTTTCCGAGGAGATTACGATCCTCAGGTTGGTCGTCCGCACCCAACCTGAGTCTCGCGTTTCCATTCCTAAGTATGTTATCGAGCTAGTAATTGATCCTCGGGTCGATTTCGCGAATCGGCCCGAGTCTCAGGGGCTCATGGAATCAACGGTTTTATATTCCTTCAGGTGCATCTCGGATTGTAGGCCAACACACCTTGAGGGCTACTGGCTATACATCTCGGCATCAAATAAATTGCACCAATCGGAAATAAATTCTGCAAAAAATTAGCCCAAGACTAAGGTGGTGCGCCACCTCAAAAGCAGTCCGTCATAAAGCTCGGATGCGAGTGGTTGGTTCTATAGAGGATGTTTCGGGCATTAAGCTCGGTTGAATGATACGTCCATTTTGCATCATGATTTCCTACTGTTATTTACTTTGTTTTGTTGAATAATAATGCTTTGGGGAGTGATTCTGATGCCTTTTCTCTCATAATATGCAAGGTTTACACAAGGAGGGAGAATACCGGCAGCTGGAATTCTGGACCCAAGAAAAGCACGTCAGAGATACCTATTCTGCACAACTCCAATGAAGCTGAAATTTTACGGAGATTATTTTTGCATTTAATAAAAAATACTGAAGCTAAAAACTACCAGAGGGGGCCTCCCAGGTGGGCACAACCCACCAGGGCGCGCCAGGCCCCCTTGGGCGCGCCCTGATGGGTTGTGCTCAGCCTGGTCCACCTCCGGTGCCCATCTTCTGGTATAAGGTCACTCTTGACCTAGAAAAAAATCAGAGGAGGACTTTCAGGATGATGCGCCGCCGCCTCGAGGCGGAACTTGGGCAGGAGCACTTTTGCCCCCCGGCGGAGTGATTTCGCCGGGGGAACTTCCCTCTCGGAGGGGGAAATCGAAGCTATCGTCATCACCAACACCCCTCTCATCTTTGGGAGGCCAATCTTCATTAACATCTTGAACAGCACCATCTCCTCTCAAACCCTAGTTCATCTCTTGTGTTCAATCTTTGTACCGGAACCTTAGATTGGTACTTGTGGGTGACTAGTAGTGTTGATTACCTTGCGTAGTTGATTACTATATGGTTTATTTGGTGGAAGATTATATGTTCCGATCCAATATGCTATTCAATACCTCTCTGATCTTGAGCATGTTTATTATTTGTGAGTAGTTACCTTTGTTCTTGAGGTCACGGGAGAAGTCATGTTGCAAGTAATCATGTGAATTTGATATGTGTTCGATATTTTGATGATATGTATGTTGTGATTCCCTTAGTGGTGTCATGTGAACGTCGACTACATGACACTTCACAATTCATGGGACTAAGGTAATGCATTGTGGAGTAGTTATTAGATGATGGGTTGCTAGAGTGACAGAAGCTTAAACCCTAGTTTATGCGCTACTTCGTAAGGGGCTGATTTGGATCCACATGTTTAATGCTATGGTTAGACTTTGTCTTAATACTTTTCTCGTAGTTGCGGATGCTTGCGAGGGGGTTAATCATAAGTAGGTTGTTAGTTCAAGTAAGAACAGCACCTTAGCACCGGTCCACCCACATATCAAATTATCAAAGTAGCGAACACGAATCAAACCAACATGATAAAAGTGACTAGACGAAATTCCTATGTACCCTCAAGAACACTTTGCCTATTACTAGTGATTGTTCGGGCCTGTCCTTTGCCTCAAAAGGATTGGGCTACCTTGCTGCACCTTGTTTACCATTACCGTTACTTGCTTGTTACCAATTATCTTGCTATCAAACTATCTGTTACCTACAATTTCAGTGCTTGCAGAAATTACCTTACTGAAAACCGCTTGTCATTTCCTTCTGCTCCTTGTTGGGTTCGACGCTCTTACTTATCAAAAGGACTACGATTGATCTCCTATACTTGTGGGTCATCAAGACTCTTTTCTGGCGCTGTTGCCGCGGAGTGAAGCGCTCTTGGTAAGTGGAAATCGGTAAGGAAAAACTTATACTACGTGCTGAAATTTATTGCTACTTGCTACTATGGAGAACAATCCTTTGAGGGGTTTGTTCGGGGTATCTTCACCTTGACCAGAACCACAATTAGTTGCCCCTCAACCTACAGCACCTACTGAAAATGTTACTTATGAAATTCCTTCAGGTATGCTAGAACAACTGCTTGCTAAACCTTATGCAGGAGACGGAACTGAACATCCTGATATGCACCTTTTATATGTGAACGAGATTTGTGGATTATTTAAGCTTGCAGGTTTACCCGGAGATGAAGTTAAGAAGAATGTTTTCCCTTTATCTTTGGAGGGAAAATCATTGACATGGTATAGGCTATGTGATGATCTTGGATCGTGGAACTGGAATCGTTTGCAATTGGAATTTCACCAAAAGTTTTATCCCATGCATCTAGTTCATCGTGATCGGAATTATATATATAATTTTTGGCCTCGTGAAGGAGAAAGTATCGCTCTAGCTTGGGGGAGGCTTAAGTCAATGTTATATTCATGCCCCAATCATGACATTCCGAGGAAAGTTATCATTCAGAATTTTTATGCTCGACTTTCTCATAATGATCAATCCATGCTCGATACTTCTTGTGCTGGTTCTTATATGATGAAGACTATTGAATTCAAGTGGGATCTCTTAGAAAGAATTAAACGCAACTCTGAAGATTGGGAACTCGATGAAGGTAATGAGTCAGGTATAAAGCTTGAATTTGATTGTGTTAAATCTTTTATGAATACCGATACTTTTCACAACTTTAGCCCTAAATATGGACTTGACTCTGAGATAGTTGCCTCTTTCTACGAAGCATTTGCTACTCACATTGACATCCCTAAGGAGAAGTGGTTTAAATATCATCCCCCTATTAAGGAAGAAATTAAAGAACCGGTCATAGCTAAAGAAGAAACCATCTTTTATAATGTTGATCCAGTTGTGCCTACCGCTTATATTGAAAAACCACCTTTCCCTGTTAGGATAAAGGAACACGCTAAGGTATCAACTGTGGTTCGTAAGAGTAATATTATAGCACCTAAACCCCCTGAGCAAATTAAAGTAGAACCTAGTGTTGCTATGGTTAAAGATCTCTTGGTAGAAAACATTGATGGGCATGTTATCTACTTTTGTCATGAAGCTGCTAGAATTGCTAAACCTGATGAAAAAGATAAGCATAGACCCATAGAAGGCTTGCCTGTCGTCTCAGTCAAAATAGGAGATCATTGCTATCATGGTTTATGTGATTTAGGTGCTAGTGTGAGTGCTATCCCTTTTACCTTATACCAAGAAATTATGGATGAAACAGCACCTGTTGAAATGGAAGATATTGATGTTACTATTAAACTTGCTAATAGAGACACCATCACACCACTTGGAATTGTTAGAGATGTTGAAGTCTTGTGTGGGAAAGTAAAATATCCTACTGATTTTCTAGTCCTTGGTTCCCCACAAGATGACTTTTGTCCCATTATCTTTGGTAGACCTTTCTTGAGCACCGTCAATGCTAAGATAGATTGTGAAAAACAAACTATCGGTGTCAGTTTCGGTAATGTGTCTCATGAGTTTAATTTTTCCAAGTTTAGTAGACAACCTCGTGATAAAGCGTTACCTAATAAGGATGAAATAATTGGTCTTGCTTCTATTATTGTGCCTCCTACTGATCCCTTAGAACAATATTTGCTCGACCATGAAAATGATATGCATTTGCGTGAAAGAAACGAAATAGATCAATTTTCTTCGAACAACAACCTCTCTTGAAACACAATTTGCCTATTGAAACTCTTGGAGGTCCTCCTCCACCTAAAGGTGATCCTGTGTTTGAATTGAAACAATTGCCTGACACTTTGAAGTATGCTTATCTTGATTGGAAAAAGATATATCATGTTATTATTAGTGCTAACATTTCAGAACATGAAGAAGAAAGACTATTAAAAGTTCTAAGGAAGCACCGGGCTGCTATTGGATATACTCTTGATGATCTTAAGGGCATTAGTCCCACTCTATGTCAGCACAAGATCAATATGGAACCTGATGCTAAACCCGTTGTTGATCACCAACGGCGATTGAATCCTAAGATGAAAGAAGTGGTAAGAACTGAAATATTAAAGCTTCTGGAAGCAGGTATAATCTATCCCATAGCTGATAGTAGATGGGTAAGTCCCGTTCATTGTGTCCCTAAGAAAGGAGGTATTACCGTTGTTCCCAATGATAAGAATGAACTCATTCCACAAAGAATTGTCACTGGCTATAGAATGGTAATTGATTTTAGAAAATTAAATAAAGATACTAGGAAAGATCATTACCCTCTACCGTTCATTGATCAAATGCTAGAGAGACTATCTAAGCACACACACACTTTTGCTTCTTAGATGGATATTCTGGTTTCTCTCAAATACCTGTGTCACAATCCGATCAAGAGAAAACTACCTTTACTTGCCCTTTCGGAACCTATGCTTATAGACGTATGCCTTTTGGTTTATGCAATGCACCTGCTACCTTTCAAAGATGTATGACTGCTATATTCTCTGACTTTTGTGAAAAGATTGTGGAGGTTTTCATGGATGATTTTTCCGTTTACGGAACTTCTTTTGATGATTGCTTAAGCAACCTTGATCGAGTTTTGCAGAGATGTGAGCAAACTAATCTTGTCTTGAATTGGGAGAAGTGCCACTTTATGGTTAATGAAGGCATTGTCTTGGGGCATAAAATATCTGAACGAGGTATTGAGGTGGATAAAGCTAAAGTTGATGCAATTGAGAAAATGCCATGTCCTAAAGATACTAAAGGTATTCGAAGTTTCCTTGGTCATACTGGTTTTTATAGGAGGTTCATTAAAGACTTCTCTAAAATTTCTAGGCCTCTTACTAATCTTTTGCAAAAGGATATTCCTTTTGTTTTTGATGATGATTGTGTGGAAGCCTTTGAAACACTCAAGAAAGCCTTAACCTCTGCACCTATCGTTCAACCACCTGATTGGAACTTGCCTTTTGAAATTATGTGTGATGCTAGTGATTATGCTGTTGGTGCTGTCCTAAGACAAAGAGTTGATAAGAAATTAAATGTTATCCATTATGCTAGTAAAACTCTGGACAGTGCCCAACGAAACTATGCTACTACTGAAAAAGAATTTTTAGCAGTTGTGTTTGTTGGAAATATGCCCTAGAGGCAATAATAAATTAGTTATTATTATATTTCCTTGTTCATGATAATCGTTTATTATCCATGCTATAATTGTATTGATTGGAAACTCAAATACATGTGTGGGTACATAGACAACACTGTGTCCCTAGTAAGCCTCTAGTTGACTAGCTCGTTGATCAAAGATGGTTAAGGTTTCCTAGCCATTGACATGAGATGTCATTTGATAACGGGATCACATCATTAGGAGAATGATGTGATGGACAAGACCCAAACTATAAACGTAGCATATGATCGTGTCAGTTTATTGCTATTGTTTTCTGCATGTCAAGTATATGTTCCTATGACCATGAGATCATGCAACTCCCTGACATTGGAGGAATGCCTTGTGTGTATCAAACATCGCAACGTAACTGGGTGACTATAAAGGTGCTCTACAGGTATCTCCGAGGATGTCTGTTGGGTTGGCATGGATCAAGACTGGGATTTGTTACTCCGTGTGACGGAGAGGTATCTCAGGGCCCACTCGGTAATACAACATCACAATGAGCCTTGCAAGCAATGTTACTAAAATGTTAGCCATGAGATCTTGTATTACGGAACGAGTAAAGAGACTTGCCAGTAACGAGATTGAACTAGGTATAGAGATACCGACGATCGAATCTCGGGCAAGTAACATACCGAAGAACAAAGGGAACAGCATACGGGATTAACTGAATCCTTGACATAGAGGTTCGACCGATAAAGATCTTCGTAGAATATGTAGGAGCCAATATGGGCATCCAGGTCCCGCTATTGGTTATTGATCGTAGAGGTGTCTTGGTCATGTCTACATAGTTCTCGAACCCGCAGGGTCTACACACTTAACGTTTGGTGACGATTAGTATAGTTGAGTTATTTTGTTGGTGACCGAAGGTTGTTCGGAGTCCCGGATAAGATCCCGGACATGACGAGGATCTCCGGAAGAGTCCGGAGGTAAAGATTGATATATGTGATAATAGTGTTTTGATCTCCAGAAGGGTTCCGGAATTCACCGGAAGAGGTTCCGGATGTTTACCGAAATGTTCGGGTGCAACAACACTCTATACGGGCCAAAGGGGTAAAACCCACGAGGTATTGGAAAGTGCAAAAGGAAGTTTTGCTACTGCCTTAAGCGGTACTACCGCTGGTAAAGGCAGTACTACCGCGTCAGCGGTACTACCGCTTGTGTGAAGCGGTACTACCGCCCAAGCGGTACTACTGCTTGTGTGAAGCGGTACTACCGCTTGTGTGAAGCGGTAGTACCGCTAGTGAGCGGTACTACCGCTTGTGCGCGGTACTGCAGGGATCCGAGTTGGACTCTTTCCCTGCGGGCCAAACCGACCTTGTGCGGGCAAAACCGACCTGGAGGAGGCTTTTACTCCAAGTTTAGACCCCAAGGCTCAACATATAAATAGAGGAGCAGGGCTAGCACACGGGACACATTAAGATTTCCCAAGCCGTGTGTCGGCAACCCTAACCCTCTAGTTCTCCCGTCATAATCTCCGTAGTGCTTGGCGAAGCCCTGCAGAGATTGTTCCTCACCACCATCACCACGCCGTCGTGCTGCCGGAACTCATCTACTACTTCATCATCGCTCGCTGGATCGAGGAGGTGAAGGCGTCATCAAGCCGTACGTGTGTTGAACGCGGAGGTGCCGTCCGTTCGGCACTAGTTCGTGATCGGATCGAGGGACGACTTGCGATTTGGATCGCGGAGACGTTCGACTACATCAACCGCGTTTCTTAACGCTTCCGCTTAGCGATCTACAAGGGTATGTAGATTCACTCTCCCTCTCGTAGATGCTCATCACCATGGATAGATCTTGTGTGTGCGTAGGAAAATTTTTGTTTCCCATGCAACGTTCCCCAACAGTGGCATCTGAGCTAGGTCTATGCGTAGATGAGATCTCGAGTAGAACACAAACGAGTTGTGGGCGTGGGTGTATACATATTGCTTGCCGTTACTAGTTGATACTTGATTCGGCGGTATTGTGAGATGAAGCGGCCCGGACCGACATTACGCGTACGCTTACGCGAGACAGGTTCCTTCAACTGACCTTTAACTTCGTTGCATAAAGATGGCTAGCGGGTGTCTGTCTCTCTCACTTTAGTTGAATCGATTTCAATGAAGAGGGTTCTTTTAGAAGATCAAAAAGCAATCACTACACCACGTTGTGGTTTTGCGTAGGTAAGAACGGTTCTTGCAAACCCGTAGCAGCCACGTAAAACTTGCAACAACAATTAGAGGACGTCTAACTTGTTTTTGCAGGGTATGTTGTGATGTGATATGGCCAATTACATGATGAGATATATGTGATGTATGAGATGATCATGTGTTGTATAGAATATCACGACTTGCATGTCGATGAGTACGGCAACTGGCAGGAGCCATAGAGTTGTCTTTAATTATTTTCGCCGTTTTTGCTTTACTTTATCGCTATGAGTTAGCAATAGTCGTGGAAGCAACAGTCGGCGCGACAACCTCATAGCGACACGTTGATGAAGATCAAGATGATGGAGATCATGGTGTCATGCCGGTGACGATGGAGATCATGCCGGTGCTTTGAAGATGGAGATCAAAAGCACAAGTTCATGGCCATATCATGTCACTTATGATTTGCATGTGATGTTAATCCTTTTATGCATCTTATTTTGCTTAGGACGACGGTAGCATTATAAGGTGATCCCTCTCTTAAATTTCAAGATAAAATTGTGTTCTCCCCGAGTGTGCACCGTTACGAAAGTTCGTCGTTTCGAGACACGCCGTGATGATCGGGTGTGATAGACTCTACGTTCACATACAACGGGTGTAAGCCATGTTGCACGTGCGGAACACTCGGGTTAAACTTGACGAGCCTAGCATGTACAGACATGGCCTCGGAACATAAGAGACCGAAAGGTCGAACATGAGTCATATAGTAGATATGATCAACATGAAGATGTTCACCATTGAAACCACCTCAACTCACGTGATGATCGGACTTGAGTTGGTGGATTTGGATCATGTTACACTGGAATGACCGGAGGGATGTCAATTTGAGTGGGAGTCTTTAAGTAATATGATTAACTAAACTCATTATATAGAACAATAGTCTAAGTTGTCTTTGCTATATTTATGTTGTAGATCATGGCTCGCGCAGTAGCACCCCTGAATTTTAATGCGTTCCTAGAGAAAGTTAAGTTGAAAGATGATGGAAGTAACTTTGTGGACTGGGCCCGTAATCTAAGGATTATCCTTATGGCTTCCCAGAAGGCTTATGTCCTTGATGCACCGCTTGGTGATCCACCCGCTCCAGTTGAGTCTCTAGACGTTGTGAACGCCTGGCAGGCTCGTTCTGAAGATTACTCAATAGTTCAATGTGCAATATTGTATGGCTTAGAACAGGGACTTCAAAGACGTTTTGAACGTCATGGAGCATATGAGATGTTCCAAGAGTTGAAGTTTATCTTTCAGAAGAATGCCCGGATCGAGAGATATGAGATCTCCGATAAGTTCTATGCTTGCAAGATGGAGGAGAACGGGTCTATCAGTGATCACGTACTCAGAATGTCTGTGTACTCCACCCGTCTGGCTGAATTGGGGATGCCCCTTCCGCCAGAGGCTATCACTGACAGAGTTCTTCAATCATTGCCACCTAGCTACAAGAGCTTCGTGTTGAACTATAACATGCACGGGATGAACAAGTCAGTCGCCGAGCTGTTTGCGATGCTGAAAGCCGCTGAGTCTGAAATTCAGAAGGAGCATCAAGTGTTGATGGTCAATAAAACCACTAGTTTCAAGAAAAATGGCAAGGGTAAGAAGGGTAACTCCAAGAAGAGTGGCAAAGCAGTTGCTCCTCTCGTGAAGAAACCCAAGGCTGGACCCAAACCAGAAACTGTGTGTTTTCATTGCAAGGGAACTGGACACTGGAAGCGGAACTGCCCCAAGTATTTGGCTGACAAGAAGGCGGCCGACAACAAACAAGGTATATATGATATACATGTTATTGATGTGTACCTTACCAACTCTCGTTGTAGTGCCTGGGTATTTGATACCGGTGCGGTTGCTCATATTTGCAACTCAAAACAGGAACTGCGGAATAGACGGAGGCTGGCAAAGGACGAAGTGACGATGCGCGTGGGAAATGGTTCCAAGGTTGATGTGATCGCCGTCGACACGCTCGCTCTTCGATTACCATCGGGATTAGTGATGAACCTGAATAAATGTTATTTGGTGCCTGCGTTAAGCATGAACATTATATCTGGATCTTGTTTATTGCGAGACGGTTACTCATTTAAATTAGAGAATAATGGTTGTTCTATTTATATGAGTAATATCTTTTATGGTCATGCACCCAATGTGAGGGGTTTATTCTTATTGAATCTCGATAGTAATGATACACATGTTCATAACATTGATGCCAAAAGATGTAAAATTGATAATGATAATACCACTTTCTTGTGGCACTGCCGTTTAGGTCATATTGGCGTAAAACGCATGAGGAAGCTCCATGCTGATGGACTTTTAGAGTCACTTGATTTTGAATCACTTGACACATGCGAGCCATGCCTCATGGGCAAGATGACTAAAACGCTGTTCTCTGGAACAATGGAACGGGCAAGTGACTTATTGGAAATCATACATACTGATGTGTGCGGTGGTTATCGTTACTTTCTCACCTTCACTGATGACTTAAGTAGATATGGGTATATTTACTTAATGAAACACAAGTCTGAAACATTTGAAAAGTTCAAACAATTTCAGAGTGAAGTTGAGAATCATCGTGACAAGAAGATTAAATTCCTACGATCTGATCGAGGAGGAGAATATCTGAGTTATGAGTTTGGCAGTCACTTAAGACAGTGTGGAATTATTTCACAATTGACACCGCCTGGAACACCACAGCGTAATGGTGTGTCCGAACGTCGTAATCGAACCTTATTGGATATGGTGCGATCTATGATGTCTCTTGCCGATTTGCCACTATCGTTTGGGGTTATGCATTAGAGACAGCTGCATTCACTTTAAATAGGGCACCATCGAAATCCGTTGAGACGACGCCATATGAACTTTGGTTTGGCAAGAAGCCAAAGCTGTCATTTCTTAAAGTTTGGGGATGTGATGCTTATGTCAAAAAGCTTCAGCCTGAAAAGCTGGAACCCAAAGCGGAGAAATGCGTCTTCATAGGATACCCAAAAGAGACAGTTGGGTATACCTTCTACCTCAGATCCGAAGGCAAAGTGTTTGTCGCTAAAAACGGAACGTTTCTTGAGAAAGAGTTTCTCTCGAAAGAATTGAGTGGGAGGAAGATAGAACTTGATGAGGTTGTTGAACCTTTACTTCAACCTGAAAGTAGCGCAGCGCAGAAAGATGTTTCTGTAGAGCCTACAACAGCTGAAGAGGAAGTTAATGATGATGATCATGAAGCTTTGGATCAAGTTGCTATCGAACCTCGTAGGTCGACAAGGACGCGTACTGCTCCTGAGTGGTACGGCAACCCTGTCTTAGAGGTCATGTTGTTAGACAATGATGAACCTACGAGCTATGGAGAAGCAATGATGGGCCCGGATTTCGAGAAGTGGTTAGAGGCCATGAAATCCGAGATGGGATCCATGTATGAAAACAAAGTGTGGACTTTGGAAGTATTACCTGAAGGGCGTAAGGCCATTCAGAACAAAAGGATCTTTAAGAGGAAGACGGACGCAGACGGTAATGTCACCGTCTATAAAGCTCGACTTGTGGCAAAAGGTTTTTCACAAGTTCAAGGAGTTGACTACGATGAGACCTTCTCACCCGTAGCGATGCTTAAGTCCGTCAGAATCATGTTAGCAATAGCTGCCTTTTTCGATTATGAAATTTGGCAGATGGATGTCAAAACAGCGTTCCTTAACGGTTTCCTTAAGGAAGAGTTGTATATGATGCAACCAGAAGGTTTTGTCGATCCAGAGAATGCTGACAAAGTTTGCAAACTCCAGTGATCCATTTATGGACTGGTGCAAGCATCTCGGAGTTGGAATCTTCGCTTTGATGAGGTGATCAAAGCGTTCGAGTTTATACAAGTTTACGGAGAAGCTTGTATTTACAAGAAAGTGAGTGGGAGCTCTATAGCGTTTCTAATATTATATATGGATGACATATTACTGATTGGAAACAATATAGAAATGTTGGAAAGCGTGAAGGAATATTTGAACAAGAGTTTTTCAATGAAGGACCTAGGAGAAGCTGCTTTCATATTAGGCATCAAGATCTATAGAGATAGATCGAGACGCTTAATAGGACTTTCACAAAGCACATACCTTGACAAAGTTTTGAAGAAGTTCAAAATGGATCAGTCCAAGAAGGGGTTCTTGCCTGTATTGCAAGGTGTGAAGTTGAGTAAGACTCAATGCCCAGTGACTGCAGAAGATAGAGAAAAGATGAATGTCATCTCCTATGCTTCAGCCATAGGCTCTATCATGTATGCAATGCTGTGCACAAGACCCGATGTCAGCCTTGCCATAAGTATGGTCGGAAGGTTTCAAAGTGATCCAGGAATGGAACACTGGACGGCGGTCAAGAATATCCTGAAGTACCTGAAAAGGACTAAGGACATGTTTCTCGTTTATGGAGGTGATCAAGAGCTCGTCGTAAAGGGTTACGTCGATGCAAGCTTTGACACTGATCCGGATGACTCTAAATCACAAACCGGATACGTATTTATTCTTAATGGGGGTGCGGTTAGCTGGTGTAGTTCCAAGCAAAGCGTGGTAGCTGATTCTACATGCGAACCGGAGTACATCGCTGCCTCGCAGGCGGCGAAGGAAGGTGTCTGGATGAAGGAGTTCATGACAGATCTTGGAGTAGTGCCTAGTGCGCTTAACCCAATGACTCTGTTTTGTGATAATACTGGTGCCATTGCTCTAGCCAAGGAACCAAGATTTCACAAGAGGACCAGACACATAAAGCGACGTTTCAATTCCATCCGCGATTACATCAAGGAGGACGACATAAATATTTGCAAAGTACACACGGATCTAAATGTTGCAGATCCGATGACTAAACCTCTTCCAAGGGCTAAACTTGAACAACACCAGAACTGCATGGGTGTTCGATTCATTACAATGTACATCACATAGTGATGTGAACTAGATTATTGACTCTAGTGCAAGTGGGAGACTGTTGGAAATATGCCCTAGAGGCAATAATAAATTAGTTATTATTATATTTCCTTGTTCATGATAATCGTTTATTATCCATGCTATAATTGTATTGATTGGAAACTCAAATACATGTGTGGGTACATAGACAACACTGTGTCCCTAGTAAGCCTCTAGTTGACTAGCTCGTTGATCAAAGATGGTTAAGGTTTCCTAGCCATTGACATGAGATATCATTTGATAACGGGATCACATCATTAGGAGAATGATGTGATGGACAAGACCCAAACTATAAACGTAGCATATGATCGTGTCAGTTTATTGCTATTGTTTTCTGCATGTCAAGTATCTGTTCCTATGACCATGAGATCATGCAACTCCCTGACATCGGAGGAATGCTTGTGTGTATCAAACATCGCAACGTAACTGGGTGACTATAAAGTTGCTCTACAGGTATCTCCGAGGATGTCTGTTGGGTTGGCATGGATCAAGACTGGGATTTGTTACTCCGTGTGACGGAGAGGTATCTCAGGGCCCACTCGGTAATACAACATCACAATGAGCCTTGCAAGCAATGTGACTAAAATGTTAGCCACGAGATCTTGTATTACGGAACGAGTAAAGAGACTTGCCAGTAACGAGATTGAACTAGGTATAGAGATACCGACGATCGAATCTCGGGCAAGTAACATACCGAAGAACAAAGGGAACATCATACGGGATTAACTGAATCCTTGACATAGAGGTTCGACCGATAAAGATCTTCGTAGAATATGTAGGAGCCAATATGGGCATCCAGGTCCCGCTATTGGTTATTGATCGTAGAGGTGTCTCGGTCATGTCTACATAGTTCTCGAACCCGCAGGGTCTACACACTTAATGTTTGGTGACGATTAGTATAGTTGAGTTATTTTGTTGGTGACCGAAGGTTGTTCGGAGTCCCGGATAAGATCCCGGACATGACGAGGATCTCCGGAAGAGTCCGGAGGTAAAGATTGATATATGTGATAATAGTGTTTTGATCTCCGGAAGGGTTCCGGAATTCACCGGAAGAGGTTCCGGATGTTTACCGAAATGTTCGGGTGCAACAACACTCTATACGGGCCAAAGGGGTAAAACCCACGAGGTATTGGAAAGTGCAAAAGGAAGTTTTGCTACTGCCTTAAGCGGTACTACCGCTGGTAAAGGCAGTACTACCGCGTAAGCGGTACTACCGCTTGTGTGAAGCGGTACTACCGCCCAAGCGGTACTACCGCTTGTGTGAAGCGGTACTACCGCTCGTGAGCGGTACTACCGCTTGTGCGCGGTACTGCAGGGATCCGAGTTGGACTCTTTCCCTGCGGGCCAAACCGACCTTGTGCGGGCAAAACCGACCTGGAGGAGGCTTTTACTCCAAGTTTAGACCCCAAGGCTCAACATATAAATAGAGGAGCAGGGCTAGCACACGGGACACATTAAGATTTCCCAAGCCGTGTGTCGGCAACCCTAACCCTCTAGTTCTCCCGTCATAATCTCCGTAGTGCTTGGCGAAGCCCTGCAGAGATTGTTCCTCACCACCATCACCACGCCGTCGTGCTGCCGGAACTCATCTACTACTTCATCATCGCTCGCTGGATCGAGGAGGTGAAGGCGTCATCAAGCCGTACGTGTGTTGAACACGGAGGTGCCGTCCGTTCGGCACTAGTTCGTGATCGGATCGAGGGACGACTTGCGATTTGGATCGCGGAGACGTTCGACTACATCAACCGCGTTTCTTAACGCTTCCGCTTAGCGATCTACAAGGGTATGTAGATTCACTCTCCCTCTCGTAGATGCTCATCACCATGGATAGATCTTGTGTGTGCGTAGGAAAATTTTTGTTTCCCATGCAACGTTCGCCAACAGTGTTTGCTTGTGATAAATTTAGATCCTATATTGTTGATTCCAAAGTCATTGTTCACACCGATCATGCTGCTATAAAATACCTTATGGAAAAGAAAGATGCTAAACCTAGACTCATTTGGTGGGTTCTCTTGCTCCAAGAATTTGACTTACACATCGTTGATAGGAAAGGAGCCGAGAACCCAGTAGCTAATAACTTGTCGAGGTTAGAAAATATTCTTGATGACCCACTACCTATTGATGATAGTTTCCCTGACGAATAGCTAGCTGCAATAAGTGTTTCACAACACACACCTTGGTATGTTGATTATGCTAACTACATTGTCGCTAAATATATACCACCTAGCTTTACCTATCAGCAAAAGAGAAAAAAATTCTATGACTTGAGACATTACTTTTGGGATGACCCACATCTTTATAAAGAAGGAGTAGATGGTATTATTAGACGTTGTGTACCTGAACAGGAACAGGAACAAATCTTTCCGAAGCTTATGGAGGACATCATGTGGGAGATAGAACTGCTCATAAGGTATTGCAATCTGGTTTTTATTGGCCTACTCTCTTCAAGGATGCCCGTAAGTTTGTCTTGTCTTGTGATGAATGTCAAAGAATTGGTAATATCGGTAAGCGTCAGGAAATGCCTATGAATTATTCACTTGTTGTTGAACCATTTGACATTTGGGATTTTGATTATATGGGGCCTTTTCCTTCCTCCAATGGGTACACTCATATTTTGGTTGCGGTTGATTATGTCACTAAGTGGGTAGAAGCTATTCCAACTAGTAGTGCCGAACACCACACCTCCATTAAAAAATTTAAAGAGGTTATCTTCCCGAGGTTTGGAGTCCCTAGATATTTAATGACCAATGGTGGTTCACATTTTATCCATCGTGCCTTCCGTAAGATGCTTGCTAAATATGATGTTAACCATAGAATTGCATCACCCTATCATCCTCAGTCTAGTGGTCAAGTTGAACTTAACAATAGAGAAATAAAATTAATATTACAAAAACTGTCAATAGGTCTCGTAAGAATTGGTCTAAGAAATTAGATGATGCACTTTGGGCCTATAGAACAGCTTATAAAAATCCTATGGGTATGTCTCCATATAAAATGGTATATGGGAAAGCTTGTCATTTGCCTTTAGAACTAGAACACAAAGCATTTTGGGCAATTAAAGAACTCAACTATGATTTCAAACTTGCCGGTGAAAAGAGGCTATTTGACATTAGCTCACTAGATGAGTGGAGAACCCAAGCCTACGAAAATGCCAAGCTATTCAAAGAAAAAGTAACAAGATGGCATGACAAAAGCATCCAAAAGCGGGAATTCAAAATAGGAGATTATCTTCTTTTGTTCAACCCTCGTTTAAGATTTTTTGCAGGAAAGCTTCTCTCAAAATGGGAAGGACCATATATTATCAAAGAGGTTTATCGTTCTGGAGCTATCAAGATTAATAACGCCGAAGGTACTAACCCGAAGGTGGTCAATGAACAAAGAATTAAGCATTATATCTCAGGTACGCCTATTAACGTTGAAAGCAATGTTATCCAAACCATGACACCGGAGGAACACATAAAAGAAACCTTCCGGAACACTCCAGAATATTTAAAAATAGGAGGTACGTGATACGGTAAGTAAACGGACTCTGAAAAATCCGCAAAAATATTTTTTGTCAGTTTTGGAATATTTTAGAATTTTGGAGATAAAAAAATAAACTGGAAGGTGATCGAGGTGAGCATGATACACCAGGGCGCGCCAGGCACCCCTGGGCGCGCCCTGGTGGGTTGTGCCCACCTTGGATGCCTTCCCGACTCCGTTTTCCTTCCATATACTTGTTTCCCAAGAATAAAAATTCTCTATATATACCCCCGACTGTTTTGACGACCGCATCGCAGAAAAATCCTCTCTTCTTGTTTCTTGTTGTTTTCCTATCAGATCTATCAAGTCAGGCATCATGTCTTCTCCCTCTTCTAACAACGTGGAAGAAGATGCCTGGCTAATGAAGATAGAGTTGAAGAGGGAGGAGCCGGAGGAAGCTAACAAGGAGGAGAAGGACAAGGAGGCTACGGTGGATCATCTCCCTGAAGTAGATCAATTCATGCCAGTAAGGAGGGAGAGGAAGAAGATATCCTTCAACCTTATTACAGTCATCTCACCCCTATTGAAATCGAAGCCTTTAGAGCTTTCGAAGCGGTTCGTGTTTAGAATAAATTTCTCATCCGTGAAAATATCTTGCTGCAAGAACACATCAATAACCTTAGGAGGGTCATCCGCAAATTGGAGCATCTTTTGAAGCTAAAGTGTGACATCATATCACCACCACATTCATCAACACCTCCACCTTCTTCGTCACCACCACCAAAGGAGACTTGAGCACACGGGTATGGGCACTCCCCTTGGCTTGAGCCAAGCTTGGGGGAGGTGCCCCGGTATCGTATCACCACCACTTTTATTTACCTTTACCTATTCTAGTTCGATCTTTAGTTTCCCTTTTCTTTAGTTGAATAAAAGTTTAGCATGATCTGTTTTCGTGTGTTAGTTTCGTGGCCTATCTATCTATGTAATCGAGTGAAAGTTATATAATAAAGTTTAGTTTGAGTTTTTGCCTCTCTACTTTCTTGTTGCAATCGAATAAAGGAAAAGAAACAAATGAAAAGAATCATATGCTAATCTTATGGTGAGTGATGACATCACATAAGGAAAAGCATAAGTAGTAAAATTTATTGGAGATTAACAAACATAGCATTGGTCAATGATGCAATTCATGAAAGAATTAATTAGGGAAGATAAGATTCACATGCAAATACACCATCTTGGACATCTTTTATGATTGTGAGCCCCCATCAAATATTATATGTCAAAATTGTTGACGTTGGATGAGGAAGACAACGTAATGATTTATGTTTGTTCATATCCACATAGAAGTTATATTGGCATAGATCCTTTAACATGTGGTGCTTGCCCAACATCTTTGCTAGCCAAAAAAATTCCGCACTAAGTAGAGATACTACTTGTGCATCCAAAAACCCAAACCCAAACTCTTTCCTTGAGTGTCCACCATACCTACCTATGGATCGAGAAAGATCCTTCAAGTAAGTTGTCATCGATGCAACAAGGCAATAAAAATTGCTTCTAAAAGTGTTTTGATCAATTAGTGTAAGAGAAAATTGAGCGTTATACAAACTTATGATGGCAAAGTAATAAAAGCGACGGACTGCATAATAAAGGTTGCTATCATAGGGGGCAATATAGCGTGACATTCTTTTACATTAAGGGATTGGGCATACAAACCAATAAGCGCATGACAACCTCTGCTTCCCTCTGCGAAGGGCCTATCTTTTACTTTTATGCACTTACTTTTATGCAAGAGTCAAAGTATTCTTCCCTATTCCTTTTTACTTTTTCTTTTGCAAGCATCATGTGGTGAGGAAAGATCTAGGCACATATATCCAGTTGGATATGGGTGAGCATGAGTTATTATTGTTGACATCACCCTTGAGGTGAGTGAGTTGGGAGGCGAAACTATAAGCCCCTATCTTCCTATGTGTCCGGTTCAAACTTTTTGTTCATGGGTATGCCGTGAGCGTTAGCAATCATAGAAGACTAAATGATGGTTGAGTATGTGGACTTGCCAAAAGGCTCCTACATGAGACCCTTCCTGAAAATATGATGAATTGTAGTTGCAAAGTTGACTGAGAACATAGTTTGTTGGTTCCCAATAAGGTTTATGCTTCATACTTCTATGTTGTGGTGAATTGTTACTTGTTCATGAGAAGCTTTATGATAAAAACGTATTGAAATAAGTTCTTATGTTAGAGTTTGTTGTTGTTATGTTAATAAGCATGATGCTTCTATGTCCGTATTTTGTTTTTATCGACACCTCTCTCTCAAACCATGTGGACATGCTTTTCGATATCGGCATTCGCTTGAGGACAAGCGAGGTCTAAGCTTGGGGAGTTGATACGTCCATTTTGCATCATGATTTCCTACTGTTATTTACTTTGTTTTGTTGAATAATAATGCTTTGGGGAGTGATTCTAATGCCTTTTCTCTCATAATATGCAAGGTTTACACAAGGATGGAGAATACTGGCAACTGGAATTCTAGACCCAAGAAAAGCACGTCAGAGATACCTATTCTGCACAACTCCAATGAAGCTGAAATTTTACGGAGATTATTTTTGCATTTAATAAAAAATACTGGAGCTGAAAACTACCAGAGGGGGCCTCCAAGGTGGGCACAACCCACTAGGGCGCGCCAGGCCCACCTAGGCGCGCCCTGATGGGTTGTGCTCAGCCTGGCCCACCTCCGGTGCCTATCTTCTGGTATAAGGTCACTCTTGACCTAGAAAAAATCAGAGGAGGACTTTCGGGATAAAGCGCCGCCGCCTTGAGGCGGAACTTGGGCAGGAGCACTTTTGGCCTCCGGCGGAGCGATTCCGCCGGGGGAACTTCCCTCCCGGAGGGGGAAATCGAAGATATCGTCATCACCAACACCCCTCTCATCTTTGGGAGGCCAATCTTCATCAACATCTTGAACAGCACCATCTCCTCTCAAACCCTAGTTCATCTCTTGTGTTCAATCTTTGTACCGGAACCTCAGATTGGTACCTGTGGGTGACTAGTAGTGTTGATTACCTTGCGTAGTTGATTACTATATGGTTTATTTGGTGGATGATTATATGTTCAGATCCAATATGCTATTCAATACCTCTCTGATCTTGAGCATGTTTATTATTTGTGAGTAGTTACCTTTGTTCTTGAGGTCACGGGAGAAGTCATGTTGCAAGTAATCATGTGAATTTGATATGTGTTCGATATTTTGATGATATGTATGTTGTGATTCCCTTAGTGGTGTCATGTGAACATCGACTACATGACTGAAAGCACATTTGCTCCCTTGGTGGTTTTGGTAATTAATAACAACATATATATCATTGAACTAATGTTTCCACTAAGTATATTTCAGGAAAAGTTCAATGATAGGTTGGCAAAAGGATTGTGGAGAAACCCCAAGATGCAAGGAAATGGATTGGCAAAGCTTCAAGCAAGAGGACTCTACATTTTACTTTGTGAGAAATCACTTTGAGTCCATAGGAAAGCCAATACTATTAAAAGGGGGTAAGGTACTGTTGGTGAACAAGATGCTCGGTACTACCAACTTTCCACTTCGGTACCACCGAGTTTAGTTACCAACTTTCTGGTTAGCTATTTTCAAGTATCGGTACCACCGAGTTTTGCCAATCGGTCTCACCGAGATTTGGACCAACTTCCTGGTTAGCCATTCTCAAGAATCGGTACCACCGAGTTTTGTAAATCGGTCTCACCGAGTTTTTGGACCAACTCTCTGGTTAGCCGTTGTCAAGAATTGGTACCACCGAATGTTGAGAATCGGTCTCACCGAGTTGTGTATTCTGACCGTTGGTCATCAAATCGGTACCACCGAGATCTATGTATCGGTCTCACCGAGATTCAAAAGTTACTGCCTTTTGGTCACTTCGGTACCACCGAGTTTTATACTTCGGTGTCACCGAGTTGGTCACTTTAGGTGTAATGGTTGGATTTTTGGGGATGCCTATATATACCCCTTCACCACCACCCACTCGACAGAGAAGCACTCAGAACTATTCCATACTTGCCCCATCCTATTTTCTGAGAGAGAGCCACCTACGCATGTGTTGAGATCAAGCTATTCCATTCCTACCATATGAATCTTGATCTCTAGCCTCCCCAAGTTGCTTTCCACCAAATCAATCTCTTCCACCATAGCCAAATCTATGAGAGAGTGATTGTGTGTTGAGGAGTCTATCATCTTGAAGCACAAGAGCAAGGAGTTCATCGACATTGCCGAGCCTATTACCTTTTGGAGGGTGGTGCCTCCTAGATTGGTTAGGTGTCGCTTGGGAGCCTCCTACTTCGTGTTGTGGAGTTGAACCAAGAAGTTTGTACGGGCAAGGAGATCGCCTACTTCGTGAAGATCTACCCATAGTGAGGCTAGTCCTTCGTGGACAGACGCCGTTATGGAATAGTCAAGGTTGCTACTTCGTGGACCCTTATGGGTGGAGCCCTCCGTGGACTCTCGCGACCGTTACCCTCCGTGGGTTGAAGACTCCATAAACGTGGACGTACGATAGCACCACCTATCGGAACCACGGGAAAAATCTTCGTGTCTTCAAATTGCGTTTGATCTTCCTTCCTACCCTCTACTATACATGCTTGTTGTTACTTTCCACTGCTATACTCTTAGACATGCATGTGTAGGGTGTACTTGACTTGCTATCATTGGTAAAATCTGTCAACACTTAAAATTGGGAAAAGGTAGAATTTTTATTTGGTCAAGTAGTCTAATCATCCCCCCTCTAGACATACTTTCGATCCTACAATGACACTTCACCATTCATGGGCCTAAGGGAATGCATTGTGGAGTAGTTATTAGATGATGGGTTGCTAGAGTGACAGAAGCTGAAACCCTAGTTTATGCGCTACTTCGTAAGGGGCTGATTTGGATCCACATGTTTAATGCTATGGTTAGACTTTGTCTTAATACTTTTCTGGTAGTTGCGGATGCTTGCGAGGGGGTTAATCATAAGTAGGTTGTTAGTTCAAGTAAGAACAGCACCTTAGCACCGGTCCACCCACATATCAAATTATCAAAGTAGCGAACACGAATCAAACCAACATGATAAAAGTGACTAGACGAAATTCCCGTTAACCCTCAAGAACACTTTGCCTATTACTAGTGATTGTTAGGGCCTGTCCTTTGCCTCAAAAGGATTGGGCTACCTTGCTGCACCTTGTTTACCATTACCGTTACTTGCTTGTTACCAATTATCTTGCTATCAAACTATCTGTTACCTACAATTTCAGTGCTTGCAGAAATTACCTTGCTGAAAATCGCTTGTCATTTCCTTCTGCTCCTCGTTGGGTTTGACACTCTTACTTATCGAAAGGACTACGATTGATCCCCTATACTTGTGGGTCATCATTGAACTCCTTCTAACTTTTTCAAGACCGAGGTAATCTATGACACCTCGGATGCAGACCGTCGTTGAAGCTCGGATGCAAAAAGATACCTCGGATACAGTACGACATTGGAGCTCGGATGCAAGAGAACACCGCCGCACGGGGAAAACTTTGAACCCGAGGTGTGGCATAAAAATAACAAGGCATTGATAAAAGGCCGAGAACTTATGTGACGCCCCCAATTTCGACCGTACGCTAAACATACACACAATGCGTACGACCAAGATTAGGGACTCACTGATCGATATCACAACACAACTCTAGACACAAATTAAAGTCATACAGCTTCATATTACAAGCCAGGGGCCTCGAGGGCTCGAATACAAAGCTCGACAAACACGAGTCAGCGGAAGCAATAATATCTGAGTACAGACATAAGTTAAACAAGTTTTGCCTTAAGAAGGCTAGCACAAACATAACAACGGATCGAACGAGGCGAGGCCTCCTGCATGGGAACCTCCTATCCTACTGCTGGTCGGGGGCCGCCTCCACGTAGTAGTAGGCTCCCGCGGTGCTGTAGTAGTCGTCTCCGGCGTACTCCTTCTCCTGGGCTCCATCGTCTGAACGCAAAAATGTATCGAGGGGGAAAGAGAAAGCAAAGCAGCAGTGAGTACTCATCCAAAGTACTCGCAAGACTGACATCAGAACTATGCTAAGTATGCATCATTATCAAGGAATGGGGTTATATCTGGGCTGACTGCAGAAAGCAAGAATAGGGGGAATGGTCTAGTCGTATCGAAGACTAGCATCTTCAGCATCTTGCAGCATTAGAAGAGAGTAGAGTGGTATCTCATATATAGACATATTATTGTAGCAAAAATTTATTAAGTAACCACGCCCAGAGATTCTTCCTGGACTCCCTGCGAGGAAGCAATCCCGGAGCCAACATTCATTTCAAAGTAAATCACAGTTTTAGTTATATCAGGTCAAGGTACAACTCCAAGTCGTCCTGTTACCGTGGACACGACTATTCGAATAGATGAATTCTTCCCTGCAGGGGTGCACCGCATTTCCAACACGCTTGATCACCTCCGGCCGGACACACTTTCCTGGGTCATGCCCGGCCTCGGGATATCAACACGTCGTCGCCCCACCTAGGCTCAACAGAGAGGCCAGCCCGCCGGTCTAAATCTAAGCGCATAGGGGTCGTGGGCCCACTTGCCCTTTGCGCTCCTGCACGATGCGTACGCGACCGAGGTCAGCCCTAGCACACTCTATTCCAAGATCTGTGCCGTCCAGGCCACTCGGGCGCGCGCCGCTCCATTGCTGACGTCCGAAGAGCTTCGGCTGATACAACGACGCTGAGTACCCATAACTTGTCCCACGTGAAGGTTTAGTGTGTAAAAGGTCAAATGACCAACTCAGATCAAATACCCTACCCATTAGCATTTTATTAATGCGGGGCAAGTGCGACCCATGAAGTGCGGTCCCGTCGCCCCGTCTCGAGGATGTGTGGCAAGGGCCTCACCTGCCCGGCCACGCCTCGTCGTCATCAAACCGTGGGTACCCCTCAGGGCCGACCCATCACCAACATGTTTCTGTAACCGGGTCATAGTAACTGTGTGTATAAAACATCAAGACGGAACCTGGGGAATCACCCTCAAAGGGTCCCGCTCGATGAAACCGTCAAGGTGGACTTAGAGGAATCACCCTCGAGGGTCCCACACTTGAGGGGTTGCACGACAGAGTCATCGTCGGGAGTGGTGAAGGAGGAATCACCCTCGATAACCACGACCGACTAGCTGCACTATAGAGTTAGCATCATGAGTAATTCACGAGGTGTCACCCTCGGTACTCGATAGTAGCTCTGCAGAGTCGTACAACTAAGGGGTGTGCGGTGAATGTGACAGGCATGGCTTGTCGGTCGGTTGACCGAGTCTTCGAGTCTTCAAGTCGTCGAGTCGTCGATGAAGAAGCAGGGGCAACTGGGACTAAGGGGGGTCACAGGGGATTCATTGATCAACCTATACTAAGCAGTTGATATAACAGCAGGTATAGTAGCAGTTTATTCAAAAACAAGCTATGCATCAGAAATAGGAGCTAGCTAATACAGTAGCAAAATCTAATGCAAAAATGAGAGGGAAAGGAATGGGCGATATCGGAATGCTCAAGGGGGGTTGCTTGCCTTGCTGCTCTGCGGCAAAGGCCTGATCGTCAGCGGTGTAGTCGTACCCGGCAGCAGCGTCGGTTTCGGGGTCTACCGGTAAGAAGAGGGGGGAGAAACAATAAATATAAAGCACAGATGCAACACGATGCATGACATGGCAATATGCAGAGCTAGGTATGCACTAACGCAGTACTACACGTCGTAGACGGTTCGGAAGAATATCTGACGATATTTCCCGGGTCTCTAGCTTTTACCGAACAGATGAATTCGATGGAAAAGTTCCATGTTCGCTATGATAGGAGCGCGTGACAAACGAACGGACTGCGTATTCGGATTCGTGGGATTTTTCTGATCAACTATCATGTATAAAATATTTTCATCTGACTTACGGATTATTTAATATTAATTTTTAAAGTTTTATTAATATTCAGAAAATAAAATAGATTATTTTAATTCAATAATGAATTATGACATCAGCATGATGTCATGCTGACATCAGCAGTCAACAGTCTTAGTTGAGTGGTCAAACTGACCAGTGGGTCCCACTGTCATAGTCACAGTGTTAATTAATGTTTAATTAACATTTAATCAGGTTAATTAGGGGGTGGGACCCACCTGTCATTCACTGATTTAGCCTAATTAATTAACAGAATTAATTAGCAAGTTTAATTAACTAACAGAGTAATTAACTTGTCTAATTAATCCTTAATTAACTATTTGATTAATTAATTATTTTACTAATTAACAAATTTATTGATTTATATATTATTTTTATTTTTATTTAAAACGTTCTGGAGGGGGGTGTGGGCCCCCTCTGTCATAGAGTGTGAGGGGGTGGCCCCACTTGGCAGTGGCCAAGGGCCACACCCCACACACACAACACCACACGCGCACACACAGTGCACACACACATACACGGCGCACGGCCACGGCTGTGGCCATGGCCGGTCGGGAGGGGGAAGGCGGCGCGGTAGGCACGGGCCACGGGGAGGGCGGCGGCCGGTGGGGCGGCGACGACGGCGGCAGCGGGGAGCGCGGGCGCGGGCGGTTGGAGCGACAGGGGCTGTACGCGGCGTCGGGCGCGGTGAGCGCGGCCGGCCCGGTGGTGAGAGCACGCACGGCGGCGGCGGGCATGCGGGCCGACGGGGTGAGCGCGCGACGGAGGGGGGGAGGGGACGGTAACGCGCGGTCCAGAGAGGGAGAGGGGGAGGCGTGCGGCGACCGGGTGCCTCACCGACATAGTCGGGGGGGCTGGGGCGGCGAGGGTTATGGGCGACCGGCAGGGAGGGGGATGAGGGGGGTCCGGGGCGATGCGGGGCGGCGCGGTGGCGACGCGGCGCCGGCGGGACGTCGGGTCGGAGGCGGGGAGATCCGGGGCGACGGGGAGGCGTCTTGGCGACGAGGCGACGCCGGGCGCCAGTGAAGGCGGCGCCGGCGAGGGGCAGAGGCACCGGGCGCGGGGCGGCGGTGGATGCCCCGATCCAATTGGATCGGGAGGGGAGGGGAAGGGAGTGGGGTGCGGGGCGAGTGGGAGGAGTGGGGGTGCGGGGCTGATTAGGGTTGGCCTCCGAGGGAGGTATAGGGGGGCGGCCGGTTGGGTTAGGTGGGCCGAGGCCCAGTTGGGCTGGCCTGGGGGGAGGGGGGTTTTCCCCCTTTTGTTTTTTTTATTTTTGCTTTTGTTTTTTTGTTATTTATAATTTTCTGTTTTATTGTTTATTTTAATTTAGTGAATTTCATTACTTTCAAATATGTTAATTTCTACAACACAATTAACTAGGCATTATTTGCCGCATTTTGAACATTTTTGTTTTGGCATTTGAAAACTTTAATTTTCAACTTTAACTTAGAATTGAATTCCATCGCTTTTTGAAACAAACTGAGATTAGCAAAAATGGATTAGCATAACCCATAGGTTACTGTAGCTTGATTACACGGATTACTGTAGCTGCAAATCCAGGGCGTCACAACTTAAATGGGGCTCCTCTGACGCGTGACGTGTGAACGCTTCGGATACACCTCGACGATCCTCAAAATCGGAGATGGGATGATTTGTTGAACTAGCTTTCAAGACCGACGACCAAAAACAAAGAATTGTTCGGAAAAACCAAGGAGGGTCCCCAACTTGAAGACCGGTTCAGGGGGCTACTGATGGTGTCCTGGATTAGGGGGTACTCACCACATCGTCTCCCGACCAGTGGGTTGGGCCGAGGACCCCATGGCGGTTCACTAATGGGCCACTTCGAGCAGCCCGTGATGCATATAAGGGAGATTTCACAAGAATTGGCGCACAAGACATGAACTCTTCTAAACCCTAGGCATCCGGTGCATTATATAAACCGAGGTCATGCTAGTCAATAGATGATATCATATTCATTAGAATAATCTCGTGGTAGATACTTGTACTATGTACTATACCCTATATCAATACAATCAAAAGCAGGACGTAGGGTATTATCTCTTCAAGAGAGCCCGGACCTGGGTAAAATCATGTGTCCATGTTACAATCGCTCCAAGACGCCTAGCTTAGGACCCCTACCTCGAGATATGCCGGAGTTAGCACCGACACCCACCTCACCACGCATGCCACCTCGTCAAAGGTCCACCCGACATGCATGGGAAAAGTTTTCCATTATATTTTTCCATTCATATTCAAAATATTTTTTACTACACAATAATAATAAATAATATAGTATTCAATTTTAGTGTTATTGTTGGGGAACGTTGCATGGGAAACAAAAAATTTCCTACGCTTCACCAAGATCAATCTAGGAGATGAGCATCTACGAGAGGAGAGATTGGATCTACATACCCTTGTAGATCGCTAAGCGGGAAGCGTTAAGAAACGCGGTTGATGTAGTCGAACGTCTTCGCGATCCAAATCGCAAGTCGTCCCGCGATCCAATCACGATCTAGTGCCGAATGGACCGCACCTCCGCGTTCAGCACACGTACAGCTCGATGACGATCTCCGCCTTCTTGATCCAGCAAGCAAGGGCGGAGAGGTAGATGAGTTCTCCGGCAGCACGACGGCGTGGTGACGGTGGTGGTGGAGCTGTTCCGGCAGGGCTTCGCCAAGCACTACCGAAACCGATCTAGAGGAGAAATAGATCTAGAGGGAGAGAGAGGCAGCACGTGTCTTTTTCAGGTTTTTCTGCCCTCCCTCTCCCTCTCTATTTATAGGAGGAGGAAACTTGGAGGAGGAGGAATAGTGCAGCGTGAACAGTACACTCGTGAACAATACCGTGTGAACAGTGATCCTCTTTCCCAAGTAATGCTTCTTATCTCCTATTTTAAAGGGATTTGATCTTATCACTTGGGATAGCCTCATGGGCCAAGTGGGGCTGCTGCGCCTGGCCCATGAAGGGCTGGTGCGCCCCCTTTAGAGTCCATGTGGACCCTCTATAGACTTTCGGAACCCTCCGGAACCTTCTGGAAGCTTCCCGGTACAATACCGGAAAAAAAACCGAACTTTTTCCGGAACCCAAAATATGACTTCCCATATATAAATCTTTACCTCCGGACCATTCCGGAACTCCTCGTGCCGTCCGGGATCTCATCCGGGACTCCGAACAACATTCGGTCACCAACATACATAACTCAATAATACCGAAACGTCACCGAACGTTAAGTGTGCAGACCCTACGGGTTCGAGAACTATGTAGACATGACCGAGACACCTCTACGGTCAATCACCAATAGCGGGACTTGGATGCCCATATTGGTTCCTACATATTCTATGAAGATCTTTATCAGTTGAACCTCTATGTCAAGGATTCAGTTAATCCCGTACGTTGTTCCCTTTGTTTATCGGTATGTTACTTGCCCGAGATTCGATCGTCAGTATCTCCATATCTAGTTCAATCTCGTTACCGGCAAGTCTCTTTACTCGTTCCGTAATACAAGATCCCGTGGCTAACACTTTAGTCACATTGCTTGCAAGGCTTGTTGTGATGTTGTATTACCGAGTGGGCCCTGAGATACCTCTCCGTCACACGGAGTAACAAATCCCAGTCTTGATCCATGCCAACTCAACAGACACCCTCGGAGATACCTGTAGAGCATCTTTATAGTCACCCAGTTACGTTGCGACGTTTGATACACACAAGGTATTCCTCCGGTGTCAGTGAGTTGCATGATCTCATGGTCATAGGAACAGATACTTGACATGCAGAAAACAATAGCAATAAACTGACACGATCATATGCTATGTTCATAGTTTGGGTCTTTTCCATCACATCATTCTCCTAATGATGTGATCCCGTTATCAAATGACATCTCATGTCTATGGCCAGGAAACCTTGACCATCTTTGATCAACGAGCTAGTTAACTAGAGGCATACTAGGGACACAGTGTTGTCTATGTACCCACACATGTATTTGAGTTTCCAATCAATACAATTATAGCATGGATAATAAACGATTATCACAAACAAGGAAATATAATAATAACCAATTTATTATTGCCTCTAGGGCATATTTCCAACAGTTATTTCACATATTATTAATTAGACTATGCATGTTTCATATAATCAAATCACTAAAATATATTGCAATCGATTTCAGCATCAACGCACATACAGCAGATGCTACCACGCTCCACTTGTAACTATTCCAAATGGCCGCTCCACTATACGTATCCGGATTGCTACTCAGAGTCATCCGGATTGGTGTTTAAAGCTTGCATCGACGTAAGCCTTTACGACGAACTCTTTTATCACCTCCATAATCGAGAAATATTTCCTTAGTCCTCTAGTTACCAAGGATAACTTTGACCGCTATCCAGTGATTCACTCCTGGACCACTCTTGTACACCTTGACATACTCATGGCAAGGCACACACTAGGTGCGGTACACAGCATGGCATACTATACAGAGCCTATGGATAAGGCATAGGGGACGACCTTCGTCCTTTCTCTTTCTTCTGTCGTGGTCGAGTTTTGAGTCTTACTCAACTCCACACCTTACAAATCAGGCAAGAGCTCTTTCTTTGACTGATCCATTTTGAACTCTTTCAAAATCTTGTCAAGATATGTACTCATTGAAAGTTTTATCAGACGTCTTGATCTATCTCTATAGATCCTGACGCCCAACATTTAAGTAGCTTCATTCCATGTTTTCCTTTGAAAAACTCCTTTTCAAACAACCTTTTATGCTTTCCAGAAATTCTACATCATTTCCGATCAACAATATGTCATCCACATATACTTATCAGAAATTCTATAGTGCTCCCACTCACTTTATTGTAAATACAAGTTTCTCATAAACTTTGTATAGACTCAAAAACTTTGATCACTTCATCAAAGCATATATTCCAACTCCGAGATGCTTGCTCGAGTCCATAGAAGGATCGCTGGAGCTTGCATATATTTTAGCATCCTTAGAACTAACAAAACCTTCCGGTTGTATCACATACAACCTTTCCTCACGGATACCGTTAAGGAAACGATGTTTTGACATCCATCTGCCAGATTTCATAATCGAAAAATGCAGCAACTGCTAACATAATTCCAACAGACTTTAGCATCGCTACGGGTGAGAAAGTCTCATCGTAGTCAACTCCTTGAACTTGTGAAAAACCCTTTGCCACAAGTCGAGCTTTATAGACGGTGACATTACCATCCGCGTCCGTCTTCCTTTTAAAGATCCATTTGTTCTGAATGGCCTTTCGCCCTTCAGGTAATACTTCCAAAGCCCATACTTTGTTTTCTTACATGGATCCCATCTCGGATTGCATGGCCTCTAACCATTTCTCGGAATCCGGGCCCATCATCGCTTCTCCATAGCTCGTAGGTTCATCGTTGTCCAACAACATGACCTCTAGGACAGGGTTGCTGTACCACTCTGGAGCAGTACGCGTCCTTGTCGACCTACGAGGTTCGATAACAACTTGATACGAAGCTTCATGATCATCATCATTAACTTCCTCTTCAACTGATGTAGGTTCTACAGAAACATCTTTCTGCGATGCGCTACTCTCTGGTTGAAGTAAAGGTTCAACAACCTCATCAAGTTCTATCTTCCTCCCACTCAATTCTTTCGAGAGAAACTCTTTATCGAGAAAGGACCCGTTTTAGCAACAAACACTTTTGTGCTTGGATCTAAGATGGAAGGTTTACCCAACTGTTACGTTAGGGTATTCTATGAAGATGCATTTGTCCGCTTTGGGTTCGAGCTCATTAGGTGAAAACCCTTTTTCACATAAGCGTCGTAGCCCCAAACATTAAGAAATGACAGCTTAGGTTTCCGCCAAACCAAAATTCATACGGTGTCATCTCAACGGATTTAGATGGTGCCCCTTTTAAAGTGAATGTAGTTGTCTCTAATGCGTAACCCCAAAACGATAGTGGCAAATCGATAAGAGACATCATAGTTCGCACCATATCCAATAGAGCACGACTACGACGTTCGGATATACCATCACACTATGGTGTTCCAGGTGGCGTGAGTTGTGAAACAACTTCCACATTGTCTTAAGTTGTATACCAAACTCGTAACTCAGATATTCACCTCCACGATCATATCCTAGACATTTTATCTTCTTGTCACGATGATCTCAAACTTCACTCTGAATTTGCTTGAACTTTTCAAACGATTCAGACTTGTGTTTCATTAACTAAATATACCCTATATCTACTCAAATCATCAGTGAAGGTAAGAAAATAACGATATCCACTGCACGCTACAACACTCATTGGACTGAATACATCAACATGTATTATTTCCAATAAGTCACTTGCCCGCTCCATCATACCAGAAAACGGGGTCTTAGTCATCTTGCCCATGAGGCATGGTCCGCATGTCTCAGCCGATTCGAAATCGAATGAGTCCAAAGATCCATCAGCATGGAGTTTCTTCATGCGCTTTACACAAATATGACATTTAGCGGCAGTGCCACAAGTATGTGGTACTATCATTATTAACTTTGTATCTTTTGGCATCAATATTATGAACATGTGTATCACTACGATCAAGATTCAATAAACCATTCTCATTGGGTGCACGACCATTGAAGGTATTATTCATGTAAACAGAATAACCATTATTCTCTAACTTGAATGAATAACCGTATTGCAATAAACATGATCCAATCACGTTCATGCTCAACGCAAACACCAAATAACATTTATTTAGGTTCATCACTAATCCCGAAAGAAGAGAGAGCGTGCGATGGTGATCACATCAACCTTGGAAACACTTCCAACACTCATCGTCACCTCACCCTCAGCTAGCCTCCGTTTATTCCGTAGCTTTTATTTTGAGTTACTAACATTTAGCAACCGAACCGGTATCCTATACCCAGGTGCTACTAGGAGTACTAGTAAGGTACACATCAATAACACGTATATCAAATATACTTCTGTCGATGTTTGCCAGCCTTCTTATCTACCAAGTATCTAGGGTTGTTCCGGTTCAGCGACCGTTCTCCTCATAATAGAAGCACTTAGTCTCGGGTTTGGGTTCAACCTTGGGTTTCTTCACTGGAGTAGCAACTGACTTGCCATCCATGAAGTTTCTCTCCTTGCCCTTGCCCTTCTCGAAACTAGTGGTTTTACTAACCATCAACACTTGATGCTCCTTCTTGATTTCTACCTTCGCGGTGTCAAACATCGCGAATAGCTCAGGGATCATTATTTCCATCCCTGGCATTTTATAGTTCATCACGAAGCTCTAGTAGCTTAGTGACAGTGACTTGGAGAACTATATAAATCACTATCTTATCTGGAAGATCAACTCCCACTCGATTCAAGCGATTGTAGCATCCAGACAATCTGAGCACATGCTCACCGATTGAGCTATTCTCCTTCATCTTGCAGGCAAAGAATCTTGTTGGAGGTCTCATACCTCTCAACACGGGCACGAGCCTGAGATCCCAATTTCAGCTCTTAGAACATCTCATATGTTCCGTGACGTTCAAAACGTTTTGGAGCCTCAATTCTGAGCCGTAATGCATGACGCACTGAACTATCAAGTAGTCATCAGAACGTGCATGTCAGATGTTCACAACATCTACAGACGACGCTTGAGGGGGTGGCGCACCGAGCGGTGCATCAAGAACATAAGCCTTCTGTGCAGCAATGAGGACAATCCTCAGATCACGGACCCAGTCCGCATTATTGCTACCATCATCTTTCAACTCTATTTCTCTAGGAACATAAAAAAAATTCAAGGGAGCTACAGCGCGAGCTAGTAATCTACAACATAATTTGCAAAGACATTTTGACTATGTTCATGATAATGAGTTTAGTTAATCATATTACTTAAAAACTCCCACTCAAATTGACATCCCTCCGGTCATTCGAGTGTCACATGATCCAAATCCACCAACTCAAGTCCGATCATCACGTGAGTTGAGGTGGTTTCAATGGTGAACATCTCCATGTTGATCATATCTACTATATGACTCATGTTCGACCTTTCAATCTCTTGTGTTCCGAGGCCATGTCTGTACATGCTAGGCTCGTCAAGTTTAACCCGAGTGTTCCGCACGTGCAACACTGGCTTGCACCCGTTGTATGTGAACGTAGAGTCTATCACACCCGATCATCACGTGGTGTCTCAAAACGACGAACTTTCGCAACGGTGCACACTCGGGGAGAACACAATTTTATCTTGAAATTTTAGTGAGGGATCACCTTATAATGCTACCGTCGTCCTAAGCAAAATAAGATGCATAAAAGGATTAACATCACATGCAAATCATAAGTAACATGATATGGCCATGAACTTGTGCTTTTGATCTCCATCTTCAAAGCACCGGCATGATCTCCATCGTCACCGGCATAACACCATGATCTCCATCATCTTGATCTCCATCAATGTGTCGCCATGAGGTTGTCGCGCCGACTGTTGCTTCCACGACTATTGCTAACTCATAGCGATAAAGTAAAGCGAAAATGGCGAAAATAATAAAAGACAACCCTATGGCACCTGCCGGTTGCCGTACTCATCGACATGCAAGTCGTGATATTCTATACAATACATGATCATCTCATACATCACATATATCTCATCATGTAATTGGCCATATCACATCACAACATACCCTGCAAAAACAAGTTAGACGTCCTCTAATTTGTTGTTGCATGTTTTACGTGGCTGCTATGGGTATCTAGCAAGAATGATTCTTACCTACGCAAAACCACAACGATGATATACAAGTTGCTATTTCACCTTCTACAAGGACCGCCTCTGTCGAATCCAATTCAACTAAAGTGGGAGAGACAGACACCCGCCAGCCATCTTATGCAACAAAGTTACATGTCAGTTGATGGAACCGGTCTCTCGTACGTGAACGAGTAAGGTTGGTCCGAGCCGCTTCATCCCACAATACCGCTGAATCAAGAAAAGACTAAGGAGGGAAGCAATCTTAATATCAACGCCCACAAACTCCTTTGTGTTCTACTCGAGATCTCATCTACGCATAGACCTAGCTCATGATGCCACTGTTGGGGAACGTTGCATGGGAAACAAAAAAATTCCTACGCTTCACCAAGATCAATCTAGGAGATGAGCATCTACGAGAGGAGAGATCGGATCTACATACCCTTGTAGATCGCTAAGCGGGAAGCGTTAAGAAACGCGGTTGATGTAGTCGAACGTCTTCGCGATCCAAATCGCAAGCCGTCCCGCGATCCAATCACGATCTAGTGCCGAACGGACGGCACCTCCGCGTTCAGCACACGTACAGCTCGATGACGATCTCCGCCTTCTTGATCCAGCAAGCAAGGGCGGAGAGGTAGATGAGTTCTCCGGCAGCACGACGGCGTGGTGACGGTGGTGGTGGAGCTATTCCGGCAGGGCTTCGCCAAGCACTACCGAAACCGATCTAGAGGAGAAATAGATCTAGAGGGAGAGAGAGGCAGCACGTGGCTTTTTCAGGTTTTTCTGCCCTCCCTCTCCCTCTCTATTTATAGGAGGAGGAATAGTGCAGCGTGAACAGTACACGTGTGAACAGTGATCCTCTTTCCCAAGTAATGCCTCTTATCTCCTATTTTAAAGGGATTTGATCTTATCACTTGGGATAGCCTCATGGGCCAAGTGGGGCTGCTGCGCCTGGCCCATGAAGGGCTGGTGCGCCCCCTTTAGAGTCCATGTGGACCCTCTATGGACTTCCGGACACCTCCGGAACCCTCCGGAACCTTCTGGAAGCTTCCCGGTACAATACCGAAAAAAAAACCGAACTTTTTCCGGAACCCAAAATATGACTTCCCATATATAAATCTTTACCTCCGGACCATTCCGGAACTCCTCGTGACGTCCGGGATCTCATCCAGGACTCCGAACAACATTCGGTCACCAACATACATAACTCAATAATACCGAAACGTCACCGAACGTTAAGTGTGCAGACCCTACGGGTTCGAGAACTATGTAGACATGACCGAGACACCTCTACGGTCAATGACCAATAGCGGGACCTGGATGCCCATATTGGTTCCTACATATTCTACGAAGATCTTTATCAGTTGAACCTCTATGTCAAGGATTCAGTTAATCCCGTACGTTGTTCCCTTTGTTTATCGGTATGTTACTTGCCCGAGATTCGATCGTCAGTATCTCCATACCTAGTTCAATCTCGTTACCGGCAAGTCTCTTTACTCGTTCCGTAATACAAGATCCCGTGGCTAACACTTTAGTCACATTGCTTGCAAGGCTTGTTGTGATGTTGTATTACCGAGTGGGCCCTGAGATACCTCTCCGTCACACGGAGTAACAAATCTCAGTCTTGATCCATGTCAACTCAACAGACACCCTCGGAGATACCTGTAGAGCATCTTTATAGTCACCCAGTTACGTTGCGACGTTTGATACACACAAGGTATTCCTCCGGTGTCAGTGAGTTGCATGATCTCATGGTCATAGGAACAGATACTTGACATGCAGAAAACAATAGCAATAAACTGACACGATCATATGCTATGTTCATAGTTTGGGTCTTTTCCATCACATCATTCTCCTAATGATGTGATCCCGTTATCAAATGACATCTCATGTCTATGGCCAGGAAACCTTGACCATCTTTGATCAACGAGCTAGTTAACTAGAGGCATACTAGGGACACAGTATTGTCTATGTACCCACACATGTATTTGAGTTTCCAATCAATACAATTATAGCATGGATAATAAACGATTATCACGAACAAGAAAATATAATAATAACCAAATTATTATTGCCTCTAGGGCATATTTCCAACAGTTATTTCACATATTATTAATTAGACTATGCATGTTTCATATAATCAAATCACTAAAATATATTGCAATCGATTTCAGCATCAACGCGCAGGTTATTTTCTATGTATTAGTAATGAGCCTGCCAGGAACAAAAGTTGACTACTCCTCGGAAATAATGTCAAGTAACATAAACTTCAGTTTGTTGGCCATCGATGCGATTTTATACAGCACGTTACACAGACTGATTGGTCAAAACTAGAGATTAAAGTTGTGATTACTACCATGGGAATAAGTACCAAAAATGTATCATTAATGTTCTCCGCACTCTCCTCCCCTCATGACAATTATGAGAACCGCTTTGATGATGTCATCCCCACCCCAAGTCCTAGCGCCGCTCACAAAAAAGGTCTAGAAATCCGTCCGGACCTGGTGCTTTTGTAGGAACTTCAGAAATAAAGCAGTGCTAATCTCATCACTACAATACAGTGCACATAAGAAAATCATTCATAGTCGGTGTAACTTTGCATGGAACACGTTGTATGATGGCGTCCACATCATTAACCCCCTCCGAGAAATATAAGCTTTGGTAGAAATCCGATACCATAGCTTTTAACTCGACTGGGTCACTAGTCACGTCAAAAAACTGACCGTACGCATTATTTTATTCACGCCCGTCTGGCCCTTCAGCCCGTAGTGCTACAAACATGGGCCCCGCTCCACTTGGGCCATCCGTCGCGAAACACCGTGGCTGAAAAAATAATGTTTGTAAAGATACAGCTCCGTTGACCAACTGAGACAACACATGCTCGTGAATTGTACACAGGGTTTTCTAAATAGTACTAAAAGATAAAGGAGGTATTCCCTCCTAAAAAGTCAAAGGACACATTGGCTTTACAGTTCGGTCCTCTATAACGAATCCCATCGATTCAAATATGTTTCATAAGTTCTCTGAAACAGACACCACGGGAATCAAGGAACAGAATATGAGAAGGGGGTACCTCGCAGGCTGCTGCCGTGGGTGAAGGAGAATGAAGAGGTTCGAAGAGACGTATTCTGGATAAGCTGTGAAATGTATGCGCCTGCTTCTGGCCGAGAGAAAGCTGGGAAAAGGCCCAAAACAAAAATTGAACACAACATGTCCTCACGCCCAGTTATAAAACATGTTTTACTCAAAAAAAAGTTATAAAACATGGACGTGGATTTTTGGCTCTGGGGAGCATATGCTCCCTAATGAACAGTAAAATCAAAATAAATAGTAAATAAATTTTAAAAATTCTGAATTTTTTGTAGATGTTCATATTAGTGTGACAAGTGTGCTTGCCAATTTTCATGCCATATGGGACAGCAATGTTTCGTCGGTGAAAAAAACAAAATTAAGTGTAACATTTGGAGGTAACATTTGGCGTGCGACTTGTTTTTTTGTACAGGTCAAAATACTTATGTTTTTCACCTGTAAATTTGCATGTACCATTTGAATGTGACAATGAACACATATATATTTTTTTCAATTTTTTTTAACATTTGTAAAATTCATTTTCAACACGCAGGAGCATATGCTCCCTAGAGCCAAATTGAATATCCAATAAAACACGTCTTTGTATCATTGAGAGCTTTGCCTACATGCATATATGTACAAGATGCTACATGTAAACTAAATAAATCAGCGTGGACATGTTATAACTTTTGGGATAATTGAAAGTTTATTGTGCTAAATTTTACTACTTCCTACGATCCATATTAATTGTGGCAACTTTACTACAAAGTTATACTAAAGTTGTGATAATTAATTTGGATACGAGGGAATCTTCTTGTTATTTTTTCGAAGATTCATCTTCCTTGACGTCAACGTTTCATGCGGATGGGGTGTGGTTTTGTAGATGCTTACAATATGAACCAAAAATATTTTTCTACCACATTTTGATTCCCACGCTTTGTACGTTGTGTTTTTTAGTAGAGACACCAAGATAATTTTTCTCCCGTTGCAACGCACGAGCAAATATGCTATAGAACATAAGAGTTGATGGCTCCACCTAAAATTATATACATACATGTCAATTTTTTCTTCGGTTGCAATTAAATCTCCTTATGAATGAAAATATAGAAAATATGGACGCAGACACGTCTAAGTGGACTCTTCATCACATGATAATACCAAACTAAAGAAGTAATATAATATAAAAACCAATGACTCCACCTAATAAGATATACATGTCATATTTTTCTCCCATTGCAAACAAGTTCTTCAAGTTCGACAAAAGTTTCCTTCATACTTGAATCATGCTTTTTCTATATCTTCACGTCATAGGAGCAGCAGGTTTCAGTTCAACCACACACCTCACACAAGTAACATTAAGTTGTTAAAAGCAACAAAAAGTACATAGCAACTTTTCCAAGACAAAGTTTTCCCTCCATTTTTTAATCTAGATATCCGAGTATTTCCTTTTTAGTGAAACAACTTTACTTTACTAGAGACGAGAGTAAATATTATTTGAGATATTTGTTAGAGTTGGATAAAAAAGTAGCGCACGGAGTCAGGTTTAGTCATTTCAACGCACGGGCATATGTACTAGTAATACCTAGGGAATTAGCAAGAGCCTTGATTATATTCTTCCTCCGGCGCATACTAGCTCTGATGTGAAAACAAATTCTATCACCTGCCGACAACCACTCTAACCTCAAGCATTGACGCCGCATGAGTTCCTCTCTATGGTGCATATCCACGAGTTTATCATTGATCGTCAGCTCGGCATGGGAAGGGCCAGTACGGGTCGGATTATTTCTTAGCTCTTCTAACTCTCTTCAGTTTTTTAAATTTCCTTCCACACACTACCAAAAGAAACATTGCTCCACCGAGACAGATTTTCAGACAATGCCATGAGCTTACTTGGAATGTCCTCGACCTTGTGCCAGGGTTAAAGAGCTCCAGTTTGACGTAATCGTCTCCTGTCTCCCACATAATTACTGTAATACTAGTAGCTTATTAGCGCCTGGAGCAGCGACTGTTTTTTTTAGTTCCTACTCAAACAACAAAAAATACCACGGCCCAGCTTAGATAAGCAGCCCAGTACAGGTCCAGATGAGCGAGCCCATCCGCACAAGCTTCGGCGAGCCGGCAGAATCCTCGTCCAGTCCGACAACCAAGCCGGCTAATAACCGTCGTAACTTACCATTCCTTGCTTGGTCAGTCATCTTCAACCTCCAGATCCGCGTTTGGCCAGCGAGTCGCACAAGGGAGGGTTCTGATCCGATGGGGGCGGTGGTGACCGCGGTGATCGCGATCGCGGCTGTGGTGCTGGGCTGGATCACCATCGAGATGGCCTGCAAGCCCTGCCTCGAGACCGGCCGCCGCGCCATGGACCGTGCCCTCGACCCCAACTACGACCCCGACGACTCCCCCGCAGCCAACTCCACCGCGCCACCCACCAGCGAGCCGCTACTCGCCGACCTCTCCGCCTCCGCCGCCGCGCCAGCCAAGGCCATCTGATGTGTTTTTTGGCTCCCAACGTCGTCAGTGCACCAGTGCTAGGCTTCCCTTTCATCCTTACTCCAGCCATGTTTGTCTATCTAGTAAGAGTTTTGAGTGTTTGGTTATTGTGGCTTTGGTTATTATGTGACAAGAGCTTGCTTTATGTTATAACATGTTATGAAATGAGATATGGTGGTGATCTGTATATAGGATGCCCTGTATATGCGATCCTGAATTCCTGATTGAGACTTCAACTTTCTATGCAAAACAGATTGGTACCCTGATCTACATTTCTGAATTGGCATTTCAGTATGTTGTGGGAGCACGGTGTGCATTGCAATGTAGGAGTACTACTGTACATACATGTCAAGAGTAAAATCGGTGGACAAGATATATGATTGCACTGGAGAAGTTTGGAGATTGGCATCGTGTGTGAGGTCAATCCTCCAATGGTGTTGCCTCGTTTTCTGTCACATCATCATCCACCATGTTGTCATTTTCGTCCGCTGGAGTTTCAGGATCAGTCTCCATCTCTTCTTGTTCTGCATCATTTGGGTCGTCATCCACGTTGCCGTACACCTGAGAGCTTACCACATGCCCATGCAAGTCCTTGTGTTTCAGATTACCTATCACAGAATGGAGAAAAGTACTGTACTTGTCATTGCTGAAAATCGTAGATCCAAATGAGATATGGCTGATACTAGCATTGTAACTGCAGTAGCTAACTGCGGTCTGTGTATAGCTATAGGCATAGTTGTGCAATAATTGCAAATGAGATTGCAGTGTTTACCGATCCAGCAACGCTCCACATTAGAGCAGTGTTCCAGGAGGGCCTTCACTTGGAAGAGAAACCGCTCCATGGATCTCTTTGTGGCAGGTATCTTGCTCGTGATCATTGTTCGCTTGTAACCCTAAACAAGATCAAAATACTGTTCTAAGCATGGAACACATAATTTATGGTATGAACGTCATGAATTAAATACTATTGATTGTGCCCGGTGAGAATTAAAAGGTTATCAATTGTACCTTTGCCTCTGCACATATAGTTTGGATTGTTCTTGTTGCTTTCTGAAGATCTTTTATCTGCATAAGTTTTACTCGTCAATACTGACAGTAAACAGACACTGTAATTTGGCAGGACACAAGGCAGCTATTGAGTGGTGCTAAAAGAAGTAAATAACAAATAGTAACATTTACAATTATTTACCATTTGAACTATAGCGTCACCATGTTGCCCAAACTGCGTCTCTAGGAAGTTGAAGGCTGCAGCAAAAATAAAAAGGAGTGCTAAACTGAACATGTTTTCACTCTAAGGCGGCAATAAGAATACACCTAGTGAAAGTATATGAAAGCTTGTCAGTTCACAAGTTCTCACCTTTAAGAAATGCATCAATGAATCGTCCCCCATATTTAACTGTCATTGCATGCATAGCGACCTATATTTTGTGATTCGATGTAAGATGCATCATTTTCAACCAGCAGTCTCATACATCATAGTACACCATTTCCATTGCATCAGGTGATCATATTATATTAGTACCTCAACACGAGTGACTTCATTGTAACTTACCTTCTCGTGAATCTTACATATATTTGTCAGAGAAACAAACACTTTTACTGATTTGTGAATTTCATCCACCACGTTCTCCACTGCTACTCCTGATTGTGATCTAGTCTTCAAGGCTTGCTTGATCTGGAGAACAGGGAAGAAATTGCTCAAACATTAAGGGATAATTTTTAATATGTTTAGAGACAACAGATACAAAATAGTGCTGACAGTAGAGTAAATATTAGCAACTAAGTGTAGAATGCATAGCTAAACAACTTACCATCTTGTTAAAATTCCCAATGTTCTCCTCATGCTGCATTAGTAACCCAAAAAATACAAGAGAAGACAAATAAACATCGGATATTTGAAAAATGCTCTGGACATCAGATACTTACCAGCACACGGTACCATGAGTGGAAAGTGGAAGAACACAATGTTGGAAAACCATGCGTCAGTTCTTGTGTAGTACTTCTACTTTTGAGCGGAGTTACCTTCAATGATGGAATAAAATTCTAAAAATGAGCGTTCCAAGGTGAAACGAACAACAATCCAATTGATATGGACTCTGATTGCATGACCCAACAAGTCGAGATGGACCACCTGAGGCAACACCGAGCAAGCCAGCTCATGAAGCAGAACTGAAGTCGACTCACTATTCCGGAGGTATATTTGTAATATCCTTGGTATAAGATCACCCTGACAAGCAATAAACAAGGAACTTGTTAGCCTCTTAGGAATTAGTCATGATGCTTATAGGCGTTTCACATTTATATGTTAGAAAGTGTTTTAGCTTACTTTACTCTGCCATCCATTTTCAGTATATTCATTAGGGAAATCAGAAGTTAGCAGCTTATGAGCTGATAAACCAAGATGCTTCTTTACAAAGAGAATAACCTCTTTGGAGCATCCTACATGCATATTCTTCCCATTTGATTCCCCAGATTTTTCCAACAGCACGATAATGGAATTTAAAATAGATTGCATGGTAATTAGCACGTCAGAGGCCAAAATGTGTGAGAACAAACACACTGCAGTAAGACATGGTATTGAGATTAGGAAAAAGGTTGCATAATCTTCAATCACTTTTGGCAGTTGGCACAGATTGCAACCGCTGATTACCTGCATCCATAATAGCCTCAAACATTTTTAATGCCCCACAGTACAGATAATCAACATTACTAGGGACCAGAGGTGGACGGGAAAGATCATCATCGAAATTTTCAGTTGGCTGGAAAGTCTGTAGTAGCTCCTTCAGAGCTGACATATTTGCTTGATTCAATAGATCTGGAGTGCCAAGTAACTGCAAAAGGTATCATATTATGTCAATGCTACAATTTGAGTCATCTTTACTGTCAGAAGTAAGAAAAAGGTATCCATGCTACAACCTTCCTGTAGCAGCCAAGAACCTCCTTAAATACGGAAGTGGCTATTGAAGACTTGGAGACTATCACATATGGTATGTGCGGGTTTCCTGCCGAATCCCAATGTGAACTCCAATTGTCTGGGCTGCTATCTGATCCTACATAACAATAGTAGTGCCCCATTGTGTTATTGATCAAACAAAGGAAAGGAGGGGTACAATGCATTGTGGTATTATAAAAAATTCATACTATTCACAATAGAAGGAACTAGAAACGAGTCAAAAAAAAGAAGGAACTAGAAGCAGAAAAGGATAATTGAAGCTTACTGTCTTTCATCATTGAAACTGATCCGTCTAGATGCTTCCGTAGACTCGAGAATAGTGGCTGGATTTTGCTAAGAAGATCCTCTGTGCTCTTTTGGCAATGAGCGTGAGAGGATTTTGCTTGAGAATTATTAAAAAATGGCTTGCTTGATGGGTTTACATGATCTAGTTTGTTGTTTAGATCACACAGAAGATAGAGATATAAAGGCAGCTGAATAACGAAAAGAGAAAGACCTCAATAATGACACCATACTTTGGTAGCTATATATTATGTGGTTGAAATCAAGTACCTCAGATTCATGATATGGATAAGTTGAATCTTGAAACTGTAAAATAAATAAATGAGAACTTGACAATGAAACTGAAAGAATAAAAGAATTAAGTCAAACTGAACAAATGCATACCTCTGAATACTTTAATAAGGATAAACAAGTCACATGGAGTGTTCTGAATTTAAATATTTGCATATCCAGCTGAACCGGTGCTGCCATCAAATCTATATGCCCAAGCTCACCAGGATTATTAGCCTCGCTTTCAACATCCTTCGACGTCATTCCACTTGGCAATGGTCGTGAAGAAGCTTTCTTTGTTTCTTGGGTGATCGTTACACCTGCTCTTTTGAAAGCATCCAGTATCGTAGATTGCTTGAGCTTCTCATCAGAATTCAATTTATCTGAAGCTGCTTTGTCCTTGCGGCCCTTTTTTCTTTTGTTGGAAGATGGGCCCTCCATGTTGTCTTCCTCCATTTTCTTCCCAATGTTGAACTTGCTGGTGCTAGTTGAACCAGAATAATTCCCAAGATATCGCAGCTCAGGTAGAGATAGAGGATAAATTTTAAGAAGGGTGTTTAACAAAATCTCAAGTAATCTGCATTTTTTTAAAAACAAAAGAAGTCAGGTGCATTTGGCAATCATGTCATAATATTATGAAGGGTGCATTAGACATGAAAATCCCAGACATATCTGAAGTCATACATATGTTCCTTTTTCCTTATTAAGCTCTCTAGCATCTAATGCAAGCAGCTCATGACAAGATTCAGAAATAGCAAACTGTAATAGAATGTTTCAGTTCACACTTACCATATTTTTTGCCTAGCACAGATGAAAAAACATGCCTGACATGCTTGAATCAGAAATTTTAAAGAAATAGTACAAAAATTCACCATCCAATCCCCCATTAATAGTTTTTGGTGAAAGGTTTGTTCTTTGATAAATGATGATGAATACAGTACAAGTAGCATGCAATATCTATCCAGGTGTAATATGGTACTCTAATCACTGTTAAAGCTATACACTCACATTAGATTTCTCAGACGCTTCAAAAGTTTAACTGCTGTCTCATCCCTTACTCTTTGTGACACATTATCAACCCTGGCCGCAACTTGTGTGCTGAAAGCATTAAGCTGCCAATGATGCCACCAGTTTCAGATATGATATCATATAATTTCAAGCGTTTAGTCAGTAAAACCAGAAGGTTCAAAACATACCAACTCCCTAATCCAGTTTATCGCAAAGTACAGTGAGTGACACACTGTTTTTTTCTCCAGTGCTGACAAGATTGCCCATCTAGATTCATCCAGGTTCTGTCGGTTCTCAAATCCAAACCAAGATTAATTATTTTTCAGTCACCGAAGGACATCTCTCTGATAGTATAAAATAATTTTGGAAATTATCTATATTACAGTAGTGACACATTTGCACTAATATATTTGCAATTGTTATGTTTCTCAAAACAACTTTAAACCCTTGTTGATATTTTTTTATATGAATGGTAGAAATTGATTATATGAACCCAGAATTTGTGATTTACCATTTCTTATGAGAAACTATTATAGTATTGTTGATTAAATGTAGGCCAGTTCTAGAGAAACTTGAAATTTATTTGTGGCACCATTCTGTGTGTGTTCTGGCGGGGCAAAGGCAGGTTGCAGAATAATATTTAATAAGATATATAATGCAACAAAACTAAGACTTAAAGAATGGTGTTCCTGTATAACTAACAAGTTAGGGGTATGGCTTCAAGTTTCTAGAGAGCAGACTGAGTGGTATAACCTTGGTAGAGGGAAGATGCAAAGGACAGCCAAGGAGTGCATTTATTCCACCAAGTGAGCCTTCACTTCCTGAACGTTCAATCTTCGATATAAACAAGTTAGTTTGACCATTAAGACATGCTGGATTACAAGGCTATGGCACTTACGGTAGTTAAAAGTAAAAATTGGGAAGGAAGGATCTGCAAGCAGGCTTGAGACCTGGTATGAGCATACATAACAGTATTAAAGTAGACCAGTATAGGTCATATTCAGACTAGTTGGTAACCAACCAAATAATCACCATTAAGGCCTTAACAGCTAGAATTGTACCTTTGTTGTGAGGTGGGCACTAGTGGCAAAATGTTTACGCATACTGGGGAGATATTACCATCCAAGTTCATCCATAATTCCCCTGAAACCAATGTGTTGCCAATTACACTTGTACTTTCATCATGTGTCAAGTAGAAATGTACAAATCCATGGTTAGGCAGTAACTGTCAAAGCATATTGCTAACCTTCAATGCTCTCACAGAGATATTTTTCTGATAGCTGGCCATCCTCAAGATCAGCAAGAAAAAGGGTATCAAATTCTGCAACATGTTCTCCAACCCTGAAAAGGCCAGTTAGTGAAATTAGTTATCTTATATGAAGAAACATGGATCGTCTCCTTTTTTCCGCATGCAGTAGCAACCATTTTATACTTACCACTCAATAATTGCAGAATGAAGAACATTGCTCTCAAATAAAGCAGATAATTCATCGTAGAGAAGAATTAAGGGCAACGTCACAAATTTGCAGGAGTTAACAGTCATATTTAGCAGTCCCAGGGCCTCCTCACAATTTGGTTGCTGCCAGATGAAACAAATTTACAACTAACAAAGCAACACCGGTATTTCATGAACACAGAAAAGGTAGCTGCTGTGATCTCAGATATTTTAGATGCAAGAAGCACAGCTTGAGACAAAAAAGGGAATCCAGCAGCAGATTAGGTATACAATTTAGGTGTGTGTTCACTTGTACAAAACCATGGTACTACTTTGTCCACAGCTCATGTTATTTTGAAGCATCCAACTAACAGAGTGTTTCTTTAATTATCAGTAGGAAATTCTTAATTGTCTAGTAAGAAATGTTATAATTTATAGCGTATAAGTATCACTTTCAAATGAACTAGCACAGGACATTACAAGTTTTTGGCTAATTTTAAAGATAAATAGGCGATGTTACAGATGCTCCTGTAAATGCTAGCATTCATATACAAATGTATGTATTTTTATATACCCAAGAGGTCAGAAAATGATAGAATCATTCGGCTTGGTTGTTTTAACACGAAAGCTACATTTATCTTGAATTTCATCATGATCAAGCAAACCTGAGATGATGAGCAGTTCACAGCAGCATTTGCATCTGCAATAGTTGAAACTATCCTTAAAGCCCCAATTATTCCCATTCTCTTATACTTCATATCTGGATTGCTAACCTAGAAAGTGCAAGCAGAGACAGAACAAATAATTGAAAACCATAAACCCTAAAAAGGCTTCTTGGATGAAAGATAAACAGAAGTGATACCCTATTCATAAATGTAACCATACCTGCTTTCTCACTACCATAAGAAGTTCATTAGCAACAGAAGAGCCACCTGAACTAGTATTGAAGCCAGCAGCCAGTGCCAATTGACAGAATATCTCATAAACCTACTTTTTCATAACTGATGTTTATGATGGGGGAAAATAGGAGAAATGAATTTAAAAAATATTTCACAAACCTTTCGAAGATTATCTTCATGAAAACTCTCCAGATAATCTAAAATACCTATGTAGTAAAAGTCAATGTAATTCAAATTATTCCTCAGTAGCAAGCACTAAATACATAAGACTTGAGAAATAACAATACCAGTTATATGTGAAGCTATAGGGATGAGTTCCTCGGAGCTGTTGGATGTCAAAGAAATCATAATATCCAAAGCAGAAGAAACTTCGTAGCTGACCCCAGAACCTATATGAGTTATCAATGAGCCTACGAGCTGCACAAAATGGTAGGACATTACTAAACGAAGAACAGATAAAATATATATATACAGAAAAGTGGGTATGAAACATAAGAAAAACTGGCATATGCGCCAAGAAAGTTTAATTGGATGGATCTCCCAACAGAAGGATGATAGTCTGCCTAAGCCTTATAGTTTGCAGATAAACGTAGAAACTTTCAGCTACAAACCAATAGCTGTCCCATCACCACCTCAAATGGTACTACGGCAGCTAATCTGATAAGTGACACCACACAACCTTATCACTCAGATGTTTCATTGGCACAACAGTGGTATTTTGGCAATTACGACGACGATTGCACAGATTACTGCATTAATTAGTTGAGTAGTTCTCAAATGCAAGCCAGCTGATTGAAAACAGCAAAACTATACAAAATAGGAAGCAGTATCAGAATCAGAATTTCTAAACAGCCCTTCCAAGATTTATGTTCCTTAGCTGGACTTATGCATAGGAATTCAATAGAGCAGTTGATCAAGTTTTATTTCACCCAAAAAATGTAAATACATGTGATATGCAACAAAATTCGGAAAACGGCCTACCTGAAATCCTGAATTATAGGGCAATGATTTTTGAAAAAAATCAACGGTGCATATTAACTCAATTTGCCTACATTAGTAAGTTCTTGATTTTCACTACATTGACAACAGCAAACACAAGTGTTGGCAACAAAGGGGTACCTCTTGCCTGGAGAAAGTATCACTGAATTCTTCAAACAAAGCCGTGAACAAATAGGTAGCAAATTCTCTAGCCTTGTCTTCCTTGCAAGCCAAGAGGTAATCACTCACTGAGAGATATGACATAAAATGGTCCTAGTGCAAGTTTTTATGTCTCAGTCAGCATGGTAAGGCAAACATACATGGTCATTTTACAGTCATTACGATTTACGAGATAGCAAAGAACTGACCTTTACTAATTCAGTATTTCCATGAATGCATTGGTGAAACAATGTCTCCCGGATATATCCTTGTAAGATCTTGGACTTCAGTATTTTTTCAGCACTTTTCTGGAGAGCACCCCCATTGGCATATATGAGCATGATGAGCCAAACATCAATCACTTTGTGATCCCTTGCATGGTCAACTAATTTCAACTCCTTTAAGAAGGCCTCACAAAGCATCTGCATCAATAACAAAGCAAATTCCAGTTGAAACTCCAACGTGCAGTGCTGCATTTCAAGATACGGTGTAGATTAAGATAACCTACATTCTTAAACCGGAGGCCTGATCTCAAGGCATCAAGGATTGCCCCATCAGTGCTAGTTGCTGATGCCTTCCCTTTCAGCTTCTTGCTCCGAGCAGCACGTGGATCCACCACACCAACAAACTTCAGTTGCTTGCGGATTTGCGATATAATCCTGCCAACATTGACTGGTGTGGCAGACAGCAACAGGAACCTGAGTAAGTGTGGCATCTGATCTGCATGAATCGTCCGGATGCATGATATTGCAACTGTAACCGCCTTCAAATATTCCCAAAGCACAAGACAACTGTTAAGCCACAATGTTCATCATCATACACAAAACAAGAAGAAAGAAAATCGTTGCAACAATCACCTGCTCCTGCAACTGCGTATCTAGGTTAAGGTTTGACAAAGTGTCGAGCACAGCAACCACAACTTGGGAGTCCTCCTGCAGCAACTTCTCCAGAGCGGAGACCACAGCAGCGTGGCTCTGGTCGCCCACAATCTCCGGGATCGACCCGATGATCTCCTTCTTGAGCCGGGGTGGCGCTACCGAGAGCACCTCCACAAGCTTGGTGACAAAGGTGTCGGCGTCGACAAGGAAATCAAGCCAGCGGAACTGAGCAACGATAAGCCTCCCTACGTCGTCCTGCAGAGACACCCCATCGAGCGCGTCGTCGTCGAAGTGCTCGGGCAGCTTGTCGAGGAGGAGCCCCAGGAGACCGGGCTGGAGCGCGGGAACGGAGAGGAGCACCTGCGCCAGGCTCTGCGAGCGCGGGGAGGTGGGCAGGAGTAGCTGGCGCAGCCGCGCGGGGGACTCGGCGAAGGCGGCGAGCCCCGCGAGGAGGCGCGCGGGGAGGTCTGCCGCGGGGTCCGCGGCAAGTGCGCGGGTGAGGCGGGGTACGAAGGTGGGCGCGGACGGGAGGGAAGGGGGCAGGTGCGGCGGGACGAGGAGCGTGCAGCCGGCGTCCGCAAGGAGCGCGGCCGCCGTCTCGACGACGGAGGGTTCGGCCGGGGTGGGCGCGGACGATGTCGCTGATGGCGGCGGCGGCCCGGGTGCTGTGGGCGCCGGCGGTGGCCGCTTCCGCGCGTTGCTGCGCTGCAGGAACACCATCTTCTTCGGGATTTTTGGGGGATTTGGGGGAATGAAAGTTTCGCGCCACAGGTAGAGGGAACGCTTCTTATAGTGGATTTTAGGCGTGTTTGGTTCGGGAACGATACTAAGTACAGTACTTCGTATAGTGGTATGGCATGGTTTAGAGCATCTTAGCGGATCCCGCAAACCAGGTCCGTTATAATAACCGCTGGTTTGCGGGATCGATTCCGTAAACGCGAACCGAATAGATACCTCAAATCCGCCCGTTCCGTAAATAATTTTACGGGATCCAGAATCCGCGAGCCCGATTTCTTCATATCTGCGGGATTTTGTTCGATTTTACCGGACCCCCTTTCCCTTGGCGTAAAACCACGTCTGTCGGCTTCAGTTTCCGCCTCCCGCCTCATCGTCGCCGCCAATCCTTCCCCGACCTCACCGTCCGGCCTCGCAGCGCCGGAATTCAGGCGGATGGAGTACCCGCCGCCCCTGTGCGCCATACTATGCGTCGCCGCCTCCTCCACCGCCGCCGCACCGTCCACCCGGTCCTCCGACGGCCCCAACTCCTTCCGTCGCCGCCGCAGCCATCAAGAGAAAGCGGCAAAGAAGTCATCTCGTTCAAGGCGGCGCTGCCGGCGCGGCACCGCCGATTATCGCCCCCCCCCCCCTTCGGTTCCACGCGTGAAGGGTGCGAGGAAGAAGAGCTCCTCCACCGGCCTTGCCGGTGCACTGGGGAAGGCCCCGAGGAAGAAGGCGATCGCGTCAAGGGGTCGGGCTCCTCCTCCACCTACGGCCGACCCCGGCATCCACATCTACGCCGAAGCCGTTGGCCACACCTGCAACATGTTCGATGAAACGGAAGGGAGGTATAAATTTCTTCTTTTGCTTGGTTTGCTCCGGCCAACTATGTTTCAGCCGTGCGGAACACTTGCTTGAGCTTTGGTTGTTGCTTTTTGTAGCCAAAATGTGCCCTACACATATACGGAGATGTTGGCGGAGTGCTCGGTGAATTTGAGTGCCCCCCTTGGCGATTGATACGTCCCCAACGTATCTATAATTTTTGATTGTTCCATGCTATTATATTATCTGTTTTGGATGTTTTATATGCATTAATATGTTATTTTATATTATTTTTGGGACTAACCTATTAATCTAGAGCCTAGTGCCAGTTTCTGTTTTTTTCCTTGTTTTTGAGTATTGCAGATAAGGAATATTAAACGGAGTCCAAACGGAATAAAATCTTCGCGATGATTTTTCTTGGACCAGAAGAAACCTACCAGACTTGGAGATGAAGGCAGGAGACCTGCCGGGAGGTCACAAGCCTGCAGGGCGCGCCCTAGGGGGGGGCGCCCCCCTGGCTTGTGGCCCCCCTGCAGGTCCTCTAACCCTATTCTTCGGCCTATAAATTCCCAAATATTCCCCCAATACCAAAGGGAGCCACGAAAATACTTTTCCGCCGCCGGAAGCCTCTGTTCCCGTGAGATCCCATCTTGGAGCCTTTTCCGGTAATCTGCCGGAGGGGGATTCGATCACGGAGGGCATCTACATCAACTCCATTGCCCCTCCGATGATGCGTGAGTAGTTCACCACAGACCTTCGGGTCCATAGCTAGTAGCTAGATGGCTTCTTCTCTCTCTTTGTTCTTCAATACCATGTTCTTCATGATCTTCATGGAGATCTATCCGATGTAATCCTCTTTTGCGGTGTGTTTGTCGAGATCAGATGAATTGTGGGTTTATGATCAGATTATCTATAAATATTATTTGAATCTTCTCTGAATTCTTATATGCATGATTTCATATCTTTGCAAGTCTCTTCGAGTTATTGGTTTGATTTGGCCAACTAGATTGGTAATTCTTGCAATGGGAGAAGTGCTTAGTTTTGGGTTCAATCTTGCGATGTCCTCACCAAGTGACATAGTAGGGGTAGCGAGGCACGTATTTGTATTGTTGCCATCAAGGATAAAAAGATGGGGTTTTCATCATATTGCTTGAGTTTATCCCTCTACATCATGTCATCTTACCTAATGCGTTACTCTGTTCTTCATGAACTTAATACTCTAGATGCAGGCAGGAGTCGGTCGATGTGTGAAGTAATAGTAGTAGATGCAGAATCGTTTCGGTCTACTTGACACGGACGTGATGCCTATATGCATAATCATTGTCTTGGATATCGTCATAACTATGCGCTTTTCTATCAATTGCTCGACAGTAATTTGTTCACCCACCGTATTATTTTCCTTCATGAGAGAAGCCTCTAGTGAAACCTATGGCCCCCGGGTCTATTTTCCATATTATATTTTCAGATCTATAAACCAAAAATACCAAAAATACTTTGCTGCAATCTTTTTACTTTTGTTTTACTTTTCGTTTTAGCAATCTTTTATATATATCTCTATCAGATCTCATCCTTGTAAATAACCGTGAAGGGATTGGCAACCCCTTTATAGCGTTGGGTGCAAGAGTTTGATTGTTTGTGTAGGTGCGAAGATTGGGGACTTGCTTGTATCTCCTACTGGATTGATACCTTGGTTCTCAACAACTGAGGGAAATACTTATCTACTTTGCTGCATCACCCTTTCCTCTTCAAGGGAAAACCAACGCAAGCTCAAGAAGTAGCAAGAAGGATTTCTGGCGCCGTTGCCGGGGAACTCTACATCAAGCCTACCAAGTACCCATCACAAACTCATCTATTGCATTTACATTATTTGCCATTTGCCTCTCGTTTTCCTCTCCCCCACTTCTAAAACGATTTTCAGAAGAAAAAAAACCAAAAAGATTTGCCTTTTTATTCGCCCTTCTTCCGTTCGTCTTTTCGTTTGCTTGTGTGCTAGATCGATTCGTTGCCACCATGTCTGAATCTGGGGAGGTTTTCATTGAAAAGGATAGTAATAATCTTGAGGGGAATTTTGATGACTTTGTTAATAACGACTCTCATGAAGAACCTACTATCACACATACAAAAAAAAAATCGCATAGGTAGCGGTAATATTATTGGATAAGGTGTTATTCAAGATTTCTTTACTTGTGCTGGTACGCTACCTACCTTAGGAGGTTCTATTCTCAATAAAACTAATAGTCTTGCGGACACAATAACACTGTTAATAATTGAACTTGAGAGACAATTTGTTCATATGCATCCGTGCATACAAAGAATTTTTCTAGAGTTTTCTAATATTCAGCATTCTTCCGTTAAGCGTGCCGCCACTATATTTCTAGCCCACGAGTTTAGATTCGTCATGAAAGAGGCTAGCGAAATTTTTGCTCATTATAAAATTAATGGTGGATGTCCCCCCATAGAGGAGATCCTTTTTAATCAAGAAGAAATAATGAGATTGCAATCTCCGGATTATGTTGCTTATAATGAAAATTTGAGAAAAAGGGTTCCTATCGAGGTTTTGGTTGATAAGATTTTTGAACTCAATGATAATTTTGCTATCCAAAACAATGGATTAGAGTTCATATTAAGAGATAGACTTATGACTTTCCACCAAAGGAAAGCTTACAATGATGAGTTGATTATACACTATAGGGGGCCGAAGGAGGAACCTATCCCTCCCGCACTTGATCTCAAGGATCCTTATCCTATTAAATTTAGCCCTTTTGATTATTTTTGCTTGCCACAAAGGAAACTTGCCGCTGAAAGAAGGGAGTATGAGATGAGCATGGATGATCTCCCTTACTATGATGACAATACCTAGATCTATTGCGTTATGCCTAGCTAGGGGCGTTAAACAATAGCGCTTGTTGGGAGGCAACCCAATTTTATTTTTATGTTTTTGTTTTTGCTTCTGTTTTTGAGTGCTTTACACATTATTACCTCTGTAGTAATTGTGTTTTCTTGTTTTAATTAGTGTTTGAGCCAAGTAAGACCTTTGGGATGGTCTACGGTGATTGTGATTTGATTTTGCTAAAAAACAAAAACTTTTACGCTCAGTCCAGGAATTTTATAAATTCACCAGAGCGTCGAATGAGTCTGAAATTTTTACACAAGATTGATAAACAAATTTCCCTGATTGTCCTAATTTTTCAGAATTTTTGGAGTTACATAAGTATTCGAAGTCTATAGATTGCTACAGACTATTCTGTTTTAGACAGATTATGTTTTCTTTGTGTTGTTTGCTTATTTTGATGTATCTATGGGCTGTATCGGGGGGTATGAACCATGGAGAAGTTGGAATACAGTAGATATTACACCAATATAAATAAAGAATGAGTTCACAACAGTACCTAAAGTGGTGATTTATTTTTCTTATACTAACGGATCTCACGAGTTTTTTGTTGAGTTTTGTGTTGTGAAGTTTTCAAGTTTTGGGTAAAGATTTAATGGACTATGGAATAAGGAGTGGCAAGAGCCTAAGCTTGGGGATGCCCAAGGCACCCCAAGCCATATTCAAGGATACCAAAGAGCCTAAGCTTGGGGATGCCCCGGAAGGCATCCCCTCTTTCGTCTTCAATCCATCGGTAAATTTACTTGAGGCTATATTTTTATTCACCACATGATATGTGTTTTGCTTGGAGCGTCTTGTATGATACGAGTCTTTGCTTTTTAGTTTTCCACAATCATCCTTGCTGCACACATCTTTTGAGGGGGACACGCATTAATCATGAATTTATTAGAATACTCTATGTGCTTCACTTATATCTTTTGAGCTAGGCAATGTTGCTCTAGTGCTTCACTTATATATTTTTAGAACACGGTGGTGTTTTATTTTATAGAAATAATTGAACTCTCGTACCTCACTTATATTATTTTGAGAGTCTTTAAACAGCATGGTAATTGGTTTAGGTTATGAGTTTAGTCCTAATATAATGGGCATCCAAGAGGGATATAATAAAAACTTTCATATAAAGTGCATTGAATACTATGAGAAGTTTGATTCCTTGCATATAGTTTTGAGATATAAAGATGGCGATATGAGAGTCATGCTAGTGAGTAATTGTGGATTGGTAGAAATACTTGTGTTAAAGTTTGTGATTCCCGTAGCATGCACGTATGGTGAACCGTTATGTAACGAAGTCGGAGCATGATTTGTTTAATGATTGTCATCCTTTGTGTGAGGGTCGGGAGCGCGTGATGGTTAACTCCTACCAACCTCTCCCATAGGAGCATGCGTCTAATACTTTGCTTCAATAACTAATAGACTTTTGCAATAAGTATGTGAGTTATTTATGACTAATGTTGAGTCCATGGATTATACGCACTCTCACCCTTCCACCTTTGCTAGCCTCTCTAGTACCGCGCAACTTTCGCCGGTGCATTAAACCCACCATATACCCTTCCTCAAAACAGCCACCATACCTACCTATTATGGCATTTCCATAGCCATTCCGAGATATATTGACATGCAACTCCCACCGTTCCGTTTTTCATGACACGCACCATCATTTTCATATTGCTTTGCATGATCGTAAGATAGCTAGCATGATGTTTTCATGGCTTGTCCGTTTTTTGATGTCATTTGCTAGGCTAGATCGTTGCACATCCCGGTACACCACCGGAAGCATTCATATAGAGTCATATTTTGTTCTAGGTATCGAGTTGTAATTCTTGAGTTGTAAGTAAATAAAAGTGTGATGATCTTCGTTATTAGAGCATTGTCCCGTGAGAGAAAAGGATGATGGAAGCTATGATTCCCTCACAAGTTGGGATGAGTCTCCGGACTTTACAAATAATAAAAGAGGCCAATGAAGCCCAAATAAAAAAAAGAGGCCAAAGATGCCCACCCAAAAAAATGAAAGAAAGAGAGAAGGGACAATGCTACTATCTTTTTCCACACTTGTGCTTCAAAGTAGCACCATGATCTTCATGATAGAGAGTCTCCTATTTTGTCACTTTCATATAACTAGTGGAATTTTTCATCATTATGCACAACCACTTAGTTTCTTTTTGAGCTTTCATACACTTATAGCTCTAGTGCATCCGTTGCATGGCAATCCCTACTCACTCATATTGATATCTATTGATGGGCATCTCCATAGCCCGTTGATACGCCTAGTTGATGTGAGACTATCTTCTCCTTTTCCTCACAACCTCCACCGTATTCTATTCCACCTATAGTGCTATATCCATGGCTCACGCTCATGTATTGCGTAAGAGTTGAAAAGGTTTGAGAACATAAAAGGTGTGAAACAATTGCTTGACTTGTCATCGGGGTTGTGCATGATTTAAATACTTTGTGTGGGGAAGATGGAGCATAGCCAGACCATGTGATTTTGTAGGGATAGCTTTCTGAGGCCATGTTATTTCGAAAGGACACAATTGCCTTGTTAGTATGCTTGAAGTATTATTGTTTTTATGTCAATATTAAACTTTTGTTTTGAATCTTGCGGATCTGAATATTCATGCCACAATAAAGAATATTACATGGATAAATATGTTAGGTAGCATTCCACATCAAAAATTCTGTTTTTTATCATTTACCTACTCGAGGACGAGCAGGAATTAAGCTTGGGGATGCTTGATACGTCTCCAACGTATCTATAATTTTTTATTGTTCCATGCTATTATATTATCTGTTTTGGATGTTTTATATGCATTAATATGCTATTTTATATTATTTTTGGGACTAACCTATTAATCTAGAGCCTAGTGCCAGTTTCTGTTTTTTTCCTTGTTTTTGAGTATTGCAGATAAGGAATATTAAACGGAGTCCAAACGGAATAAAATCTTCGCGATGATTTTTCTTGGACCAGAAGAAACCTACCAAACTTGGAGATGAAGGCACGAGACCTGTCGGGAGGTCACAAGCCTGCAGGGCGCGCCCTAGGGGGGGGGCGCCACCCTGGCTTGTGGCCCCTGCAGGTCCTCTAACCCTATTCTTCGGCCTATAAATTCCCAAATATTCCCCCAATACCAAAGGGAGCCACGAAAATACTTTTCCGCAGCCGGAAGCCTCTGTTCCCATGAGATCCCATCTTGGAGCCTTTTCCGGTAATCTGCCGGAGGGGGATTCAATCACGGAGGGCATCTACATCAACTCCATTGCCCCTCCGATGATGCGTGAGTAGTTCGCCACAGACCTTCGGGTCCATAGCTAGTAGCTAGATGGCTTCTTCTCTCTCTTTGTTCTTCAATACCATGTTCTTCATGATCTTCATGGAGATCTATCCGATGTAATGCTCTTTTGCGGTGTGTTTGTCGAGATCCGATGAATTGTGGGTTTATGATCAGATTATCTATGAATATTATTTGAATCTTCTCTGAATTCTTATATGCATGATTTCATATCTTTGCAAGTCTCTTCGAGTTATTGGTTTGGTTTGGCCAACTAGATTGGTAATTCTTGCAATGGGAGAAGTGCTTAGTTTTGGGTACAATCTTGCGGTGTCCTCACCCAGTGACATAGTAGGGGTAGCGAGGCACGTATTTGTATTGTTGCCATCAAGGATAAAAAGATGGGGTTTTCATCATATTGCTTGAGTTTATCCCTCTACATCATGTCATCTTACCTAATGCATTACTCTGTTCTTCATGAACTTAATACTCTAGATGCAGGCAGGAGTCGGTCGATGTGTGGAGTAATAGTAGTAGCTGCAGAATCGTTTCGGTCTACTTGATACGGATGTGATGCCTATATGCATAATCATTGCCTTGGATATCATCATAACTATGCGCTTTTCTATCAATTGCTCGACAGTAATTTGTTCACCCACCGTATTATTTTCCTTCATGAGAGAAGCCTCTAGTGAAACCTATGGCCCCCGGGTCTATTTTCCATATTATATTTTCAGATCTATAAACCAAAAATACCAAAAATACTTTGCTGTAATATTTTTACTTTTGTTTTACTTTTCGTTTTAGCAATCTTTTATATCTATCTCTATCAGATCTCATCCTTGCAAATAACCGTGAAGGGATTGACAACCCCTTTATAGCGTTGGGTGCAAGAGTTTGATTGTTTGTGTAGGTGCGAAGATTGGGGACTTGCTTGTATCTCCTACTGGATTGATACCTTGGTTCTCAACAACTGAGGGAAATACTTATCTACTTTGCTGCATCACCCTTTCCTCTTTAAGGGAAAACCAACGCAAGCTCAAGAAGTAGCAGCGATTTTGATGCATCATACATTGACATCGACGCGGAGGTGAATGAACGTGAAGATGATAGTAACGTGCAAGATATCAAAGAGGCCGACTATGATGGTAAGGTGGGGAGGCCAGCAACTACAAGGAGACGGAGGATGTGTGCTTAACTAAAGCATGGGAAAGCATCTCTCTTGACTCTGTGGTCGGCAAGGATCAAACATATGGAAACTATTGGCAAAGAATCGAGGACAAGTATCATCGAATGATGCCATCCCCATCCAGCCCGAGCTTGAAGGGCCTTCAAGGCCGTTGGGACACCATCAACAAATGTCGTGGCGGTTGGAGTGGATGCTTGGAGCAAGTGCGGAATGCACCACCGAGTGGCATCACTATTGATGATTATGTGAGCATTCCTTCATCTTCATGTCCCTAGTTGTGTTCATATGAAAATAATGAGCTCATACTTGTCTCAATGTTTGTGTGTAGGATTGTTGTCGGTGTCAAAACCGGCAGATCTCGGGTAGGGGGTCCCGAACTGTGGATCTTGGATTGATGGGTTACAGGAGACAAGGGAGACGATATTTACCTAGGTTCGGGCCCTCTTAATGGAGGTAAAATCATACGTCCTGCTTTGATTGTATTGAGTATGGGGTATCGAGTACAGAGTTGATCTACCTCGAGATCGTATGATGTGCTCTAAACCCTAAGAGTAATGAGCTTAACTTATGATGATATGTCCAATGTCTAGCCCGGCCTCGGCTTATATAACACACCGGAGGCCTAGGATACCAAGAGTCCTAGTCGGCTACGTCGGTGGAGAGCAGTCCTTGTCGTGATCACCAAGTCTTGTGGAATCTTCCTTGTATATGTCATCGGCTGCCCGAAGTGGCCCATGAGTCCGGCCCGTAGAGATAGGCCGGCGGCCCGAGGACCCTTAGTCCCGGACTCCCTCAGTAGCCCCCTGAACTGGTCTTCAAGTTGGGGACGCTCCTCGGTTCTTCTGAACTATTCTTCATCTTCGGACGCCGGTCTTGAAAACTGGTTCAACAAATCTTCCATTCACTGATCTTGAGGATCGCCGAGGTGTATCTGAAGACTTCACATGTCGGGCATCCGAGGAGCCCCTTTAAGTTGTCGGCCTTTGTAAAATTTGAAGGAATTCAGCCGAGCTTAATGCCGACAATGCCCTTTATGGAGCCAGCCACTTGCATCCGAGCTTTATGCCGGACTGCTTCCGAGGTATTGCAGCCGAACACCATCGCGGGATTTGCCCTCTATGGAGCCAGCCACTTGCATCCGAGCTTTATGCCGGAATGCACCCGAGCTCCAATGTCGGACTGCATCCGAACTCCAACGCCGGACTGCTTCCGAGGTGGTGCACCACCTCGGTCTCGGGCTATTTTTTGTGGATTTTTTTGATTGGTGTAACTTATTCTCTCACGAGCTGTATAACCAGTAGCCCCCGAGACTTGGGTTGGGCAACATGGCCAACCATAGGATCGTATCTCCTCGGGAACTAGTTCATCTGTTGTGTATGTTTTGACAACACCAAGGTGTATCTCGGCAGGAAAGATGCTGAACTGCGGGTCAGAAAAGATTTTCTGAGCAGAACCACCACGCAGAGTACCTCGAACAAGAGGATGTCCTGCCTCCTGAAAGAAAAAAAAACATAAAAATAGGTTAAAGGTGCCATAAGCTCGGCAAACCAAAAAACTCATGTAAAAACTTTACATCTGAAATAAATCAAGTTTTTTGGTGCCAATCCAAAAATTGGTCTTAAAATTAGCTTCTGCCTCCATCGTGCTTTAACATGACACATCCGATCTCAAGATTTCAAGCGGGTCAGCCTTCTGCTTCAACCTCCATATCCCTAAGGCGGAGTGTTTCTCCGAGGCCAGTTTAGCAAACTAAACACGAGCGGCTTTAGAAAGAAACCAGACTATCCGACTATTGATCATACACTCGAGTCGAGAAAGGAGCGGTAGAAAAATACTTTGCAACGACCAAGGAAAAAACATTTATTATAAAACGGCTCATATAAATTTAAGAGCCCCCAGTTAACATGGGTAAAGGAAGTGTTTTTAACAAACGACGCTTCTAACAAGCTAAGTTTTTGACAAAAAAAATTCTTGTTTAACACAAATATAATGCTTGGTTGAACCGCACAGAAATTAAAAATTGAAAAAAAGAAGGTTGAGCATGAAAGCGATTTAGCTGATTAATGTGCTCGGTGTTGATGACCTAGGCCGAGCTTGTAGCGGGCTGAGCTCCCAACCCCCAAGCCGGTCCTGAGGTGACCGAGCGAAGAGCTCAGCTTGATGAAGTAACGATGTAGCACGGTCGATGTGGTGAGGTAAAGCTCCTGGTCCAGCCGAGGTGACGAAGTTGGCCAGCTGGCGACGCCGAAGTCCCAAGAGTAGGTTGATGAAGAGATGGCGAAGCCCCCAGTCTAGCCGAGGTGACGGAGCAGCTCGGTAAGGTGATGCTTAGAGCCCCCATGCCAGCCGAAGTGTCGAACCAAGTCGGCGTGGTGGACATCGGCTTGGAGAAGCGACGGCACGGCGATGCCGACGCAGGTCGAAATTTGTGATGCGGTCAATGCTGGCTTGCCGAAGGAACGACGCGCACTTCCCGGGCAACCCACGGGGTGGCAAGGTTCTCTTAATGATAGTTCGGCCCTTGCGATGCCGAACTGTGGTCAGCTGGCCGAGGTGATGAGAAAATTTCCTCCCAAAAGGAAGTCTGACAACCCGTTCATGAAAAAGACGAACTCAGATCGGATTCGTTTTCGCATAGAAAATAGATCCAAAAATTGATGCAGTCATAGGATGTTTCTCGGAGTTTGAACGGTCGGATCGAGCTAAAATTATGAGGGGTGATCGGTATGCGAATTCCGCAGACGATGAACGGTGGGATCTTCCAAACAATGTCCGAGCTGGATACTGGACCTCTCGCCCTAAACTCATCCAGATTCCCGTCCAGATTCGACAGGGCTCCAGTATATCGGAGATTGCCGGAGATTCCTCCATCGGAACGCGACTAAATTTTGCAGGGTTGTTGTAGATTCAGTTCCGCACAATTCCACTGAAGCAATCGTCAAAGTGACGCTCAACGAAACAGGGACGACGAACACAAATTCGCTGTCCAAAAAAAACTTATGCCAATCTGCAGACGAGTCATCAATCCTTTTGTCGATCTCACAGCGGAACTCTCAATTAAAGCACCAATGTGTCGGGGAAACGACACCTATGAGACCGAAGGATCCCTTTACGGTTCGGCAAGGGAGAAAGGACAGCACAAAGAGCGGAACTAACGATCGACGCGAGGGGATTTACCCAGGTTCGGGCCGCTCGGAAGCGTAAAACCCTACTCCTGCTTGGTTGTATTACTGTGGATGTTCTTGGCCCAGTTCTGGGAGCTACAGTAGCAGCTACGCATACAGAATGGGTCGAGTCTGGATCGGGATCTGGCCTCCCCCCCTGTAGCTACGCCTTGGGCCTCCTTTTATATGTCCAAGGGGTCCCCAACAGTGGCGAAGTACAAGAGGTGTAAAGTATCTACAGTATCTCATGATTACCAGTATCTCATGATTACTATTGACACCTTAGGACAAACGTCTTAGGACAAACGTCTTAGGACAAGACGCATTCAATGCTCTGAACAGGTGTCCCTGCCTTTCTTGGGGATGGAAAAAGGACTCGTCCCATCAGCACCGCCTAACCCCTTCTGCGGCCAGCGCCGTGACACGCAACCAAGAGGACAAGCCCTAAACGACAGGCTGGTCGCTGCGCTGGAGCGGTGGCACTGTGCTGAAGCGGTGGGATCTTGCCGGGGGCTCGACGGGCCAGCCCGGCAAGATCTTGCCGGACGCCCAGCCTTCGGTCTTCTGATTTTCAGCTTAAACGCATTCTTGATATCTTGCATCTGTATCCAGCCGTCCTCCGGTAGGCCTTGCCGCAGGTATGGCTACAACTGTCCGTGCACAAGTACGGGGTACTAAAGGACCCGATCTTTAGTACACCGACAGGAGCCCCCGGGCCTAGGCCATACACGGGTGCGAGGCGTTGTTGGGCTAGGCCCAAAACAGTGCACGGGCACGCGTGGCAGGAGTTGCTGTCATAATCTTCTCTTTTACTGCGCCCTCCCACGACGCGCGTTGAATGCGGAACGTGGGGGACGTGTGTGGAACGACCGCAGCCTCCGCTCCTTCCCCATAAAAAGGAATCCGCAGGGGCGCTGCTCATTTACCTCTCATCTTTTCCAATCTGGACGCTGCCATCGTCTTCCTCCCCAAGCCTGAAACACGCCTCCTCCATTCTTCCGCCACCCGCACACCCTCGCCACCTTCGGACTCCGCTTCCACTGCCGCCATGCCGCCCAAAGCAGGCAAGGGCAAAGCGGCGAAAGCCGCCGGCTCAGCCGCAGGAGCAGATGAAGGGGACCTGGTGCGGATGCGGAGAGAGCGCGCCGTCTTCGACCCGACGCTTGACGGGCACACCTTGATTACTCAGTACAGGTGCGTATGGGGGAAGGAGACAAATGGCCATCCCAAAACTTGCGCGCTTTCGGCTTCTGCCGGGGGCGGAGCGGATAGATACCCTTTCTTCGCTGCTTATTTTTACTGCGGGCTCTGTCCTCCTTTCTCCGACTTCTTCGTCGACATCATGTACACGTACGGGTTCCGCCTTTTGGATTTCACGCCGAACGCCGTAACGTGCATGTTTGTCTTTGCGCATCTTTGCGAAAACTTTGCCGGAGTGGTCCCCAACACGGCCCTCTTCCGCCACTACTTCATCCCCCGCATCGAGGCAGGAGACGCCCTCTCTGGATCTATCACTTGGATTCCAAGGACATGGAACAAGGATATATACCCAGGGGGTCTCTACCGCAAGAAGTGGGATGAGTGGCGATCCGAGTGGTGCTGGATCCAGGAGAAAGACCCTCAGCCATTCTGCGTGCCCCGGCAGAAGAAGGTGGCCCGTGGTGAGAATTGGAGCGACCTCGACCCTGAAGACAAGAAGCTCACAATTGCAATCACCAGGATCCACCGCCTGAAGGCTGCCGGGCTCACGATTGAAATGGTTGGCGCAGATTTCCTTCGTCGTCGCATCGCCCCTCTGCACAATAAGGGGAGGCCAGCCTGGGACTTCAAGAATGCAGCAGATATTATGAGGCTGCGCCCTGGCTTGAATCACAACTTCACGGTCTTGCAGCACATGTATCTCTGCCACAAGCTGTTCAGGCCCGACGGGAGGTTCATGTTGCCGCCTGGAGTCGTGCCTCTGTGCAACAACTCTGCCCTGAGCTCTATCATTGCTATGATGCCAGTGTGCAATGCCCACGGCCTTGACGGGACTTGGGTAGAGCCGGCTCCAGAACAAGTGCAGGAGTTCTTCGACAACTTGTCAGAGAGGGCCATCCGGGAAGATCCCAAACTTATCCGTCCCACCACCGATGAAGAAATAGCTTACATTGCTAGCAGGGCGGAAGAGGCAAACCTTGCCGCGGAGGCCGGCGACTTTGGCTTCACGGGAGGGGACACCAGTGAAGAAGAGACGGTGCCAGAGGAGACCTCTTCCGAGGAAGAGGAAGTTGCCGGGGAGCAGAGCAGCATGGTTGCCGGGGGCTCTACCATCGAGGGCGTAACCGAGGAGCAGCCGCACGAGGAGCCCCCAGCTCCAGGGAAGAAAAGGCGCGCTCTTCGGAAAGCCAGCTCTGACGCCCCGGCAAGTCAGCCTCCCTCAAGAGATGAGGTTCCTAGCAAGAAGGCGGCCGGCAAGGCTGCGCAGCGGCAAGAGGCCCAACAACTGCCCATGCGACGTACGACACGCTCGACCGTGGCACAAACTAGTGCGGCGGGAGCGTCCCATACGACGGCACCAGCGGCTGGAGCAGCAGGGTCGCAGCAACCTACTGCTTCCGCTGCAGCCAAGTGCGCCAGGTCTCCTTCTCCACCTCCTCGCCCAGGTGCCGAAGCGGAAGTCGTTTTCGACCTCTCTGCCTTGGAATCCGAAGAAGAAGAGTAAGGGCCTTGCCGCACGTTATAATTCCTGCTTTTCTGGCTTCACTTGACTAATTCACTTTGGCTTGCCTCCACAGAGATGCAGAAACCTTGGCGCAAAGGATGGCGAAGAGGGCGAAGACCTCAACGGGCGACGAACCGCCGGCAAGCACCTCAGGTGCACCAGAAACGATCAACATCAGCCCGGAGTCGAGCCCACAACGCAGTCTTCAACACAGCCCCCGGCACAGCCCCCAGCGTGAGTCCGTTATGCACTTTCCGCTGGCAAGTGCCGGGGTGCGTATCTTCACTGCTGACATCTCCGGGCGTGCAGGAGCGGAGCGGCAACAAGGAGTACCAATGGGAACCGTCCCTGACGTGCCGCCGCCATCGACTACACCGCCCAGAGATGAGCCTTCGGCAAGCGAGCTTTACCGCGATGAAGAAGAGCCGGCGAGCACTAGCTCCGGCAACCCTCCTCAGCAGCTCGACGCAGGTAAACCGCTCGCCTCAGAGTACTTGCTATTCCTATTTTTCTCTTCTTCTTTTTTTTGTCTTCTTGGACTTCAATCTTGGTCTCATCTTGCTTCCCTTCCTGGGCTTCCAGATTTCCTCTTGGCGGAACCCATGGATGTCGAAACCGTCATCGAGGAGACCGCCAGGGATGCTGCCGCCGAGGCCGACAGGGTCGCAGCGGACGAGGCCGCCAAGGCCGCACAGGAAGAAACCGCCAAGAAGTCTGCTGAGGGGACCGGCAAGGAGACCTACGATCGCACTGACGACATTCCTGCCGCAGGAGCGCCTGGCACTACACCGGTCGCGGAGCCCCCAGCTGCCGATGAAGATCAACCGTCCACATCTGACGTGCCCCCATCAAGCAGTTATCTCAAGGCCGGCGACAACCTGTTCGTCAGCATGCCAGGGACGGCAAGCACTGGGGCGCCGGTGGAAGGAGAAACTCTGGATGGAGACGTCATCGCCGCCGCCAGCAGCAGTGAACCCAAGGAAGAGCAGCTACTCCAAGCCGTGCACGACAACTATCAGAAGCTCCAGGCACTCTACCGCGCCCGGAAGGATAAGCTGGATTCCAGGGCAGCGGTTGTTGATGCAGCAGAGGCGGACTTCCAAAAGAGCGTCGAGGAGACGCAGGCTTGGTATGCTGAGGCCTTCCAAGAGCTGAAGACTACTCGGGAACAGCTGAGCGAGAACTGGAACGACCTCCTCATGAGGCAATCTGATGTCGAGAAGGCACAGGAGGAGGCTGCACAGTAGGCAGCCGCAGCAGAAGCTCGCCTGACGGAGCGCCGCATCGGGCTCGATGCTCACGAAGAGGACCTTACTGCTCGCGAGGAGGCGCTTGCCGCCAAGCTCCGCAACAAGGACGAGGAGATTGAGAAACTTGTCGCGCAGCGGACCCAGGAGCTAGAGCGGAAACACACGGAGACGCTCAGAGCTCTGACTGAAGATCACGCCGGCAAACTGTAGGAAGCCGTCGATGCTGCCAGAGCCGCAGAGGCCGCCAAGAGCTTGCTGGAGGGGAAGGTGAAGAAGCTAGAGGCTGATCTCGAGGATCACGGCAAGAAGGTCTCAACACTCGAAGCCGAAAGAGACAAAGCTCTTCACAGCTTAATGGAGGCCCAGGTTGCCGCATCCGAGAAGACTCAGCAGCTCACCTCCGCCAAGGAATCCGTCATTGATCTGGAGCAGAAGCTGACCACGCTGAAGGAGACCCTTGAGACCGCCAGGGGTCGGGAGAAGACCTTGATCAAAGACCTCCACAATGAACAGGAGCTGCTCAAGAGTGCTGCCGCCACACACAACGACTATGTGGGAGGCGTGTAGATCTGGACTGAGAAGCTCATCGACGTTGCAGAGAAACTTGCCGCGCAACTGTCCATCATGGGTCTGCAAGGCTTCAGGTATTCTTCTGACGACAGGGTGTCCACAAGCGCCAGGCTGACCATGTTCTTTGATCGCATGCTCGAAGCCTTGGAGCAGCTTCACTCTGACCGAACATCCCAGCTGGCGAACGAATCCCGCAAACTCTGCCAGGCCGTCCTCCGCGAGGTGCTGGTCAAAGTTGTGCACAAGAACCCCGGCATCAACCTCTCCAATGTCTTCAAACGCTTGCCGAAGGATGCGGACGTCAAGGTACTTGAAGATCTTGTCGCGCCCATCATTGACAGGGTGAGCCAAGTCAAGAGGGTTGAAGGCGATCGCCGGGATTAGCTGTTTTTCTTTATCTTGTCGCCATCGCTCCATGCCAAAGACAATTTATCTTTAGTTAGAAACGCGGTAACTATCATGTAACATAACTTGCTGTCTCTGGGTTAATGTACGCTATTCCCCTCGTTTGATTTCTTTCTGTATGGTGTATGCCCTACGCTTATACTGAGAACTTGCCGGTGCGCACCCCCGCGAGCGCTGGGTTCGGGACTTCAGCAGCCTGCTGGAGGCGCAGCTACCGGCAAGAAACCTTGATGTTTTCAGTGCAGCCACCTAAACTGTTGAGCGGACTCGAAACAGAGTAAGGGCGCGACCGATCATGACAAGGTTCCATCGCGTGCAGGTTTTCCATAAAAAAGTCGAAATCGTTCAAGGAGGATAGCCTTACAACAAAAATCTGTTTTAAAGGGTTTCTACAACTTAGCTTTTCGTTGCTATTCTTCTTCCGGCAAGATGTCAACCTTGAACGTCGCCTGTCGGTATCCATACTATCTTCCCCCCGGCAAACTTGCATGCGAGGGAACCTTCTATCCTTAATAGAAAAAGAAAGAAGAGAAAATATGGAACCTTGGCGGTTCATTAGCTCTTACCAGAAGCAAGCGCAATACAACATCTCAGATAAGCATGCATATAAAATGACATGAAATTGACAAGAATTGTAAAACACTTAGCTTAATTAAACTATGCACAGGGTCTTCGCCTGGCTTTGTACAAAGGATTACATGCTGCATCGGCAAGACTTGTACAAAAGGTGGTTGCCGGGAGCGTTTCTGTGGCAAGAACCAAAGGTTCTGCGCGAAACTGCTGCTAACCGGCAACCGCCCCTTACGGGTAGAACTTACGAAGATGTTCGATATTCCAGGAGTTGCTCACTGGCACGCCATCTTCGGTCTCCAGGCGGACAGCGCCAGGCCTGGTGACTCGTACTACCCGATAAGGGCCTTCCCACTTCGGCGTCAACTTGTTGGAATTCTTGGCCGACTGAACGTGCCGAAGAACAAGGTCGCCTTCCTCAAGACTCCGGGCATGAACCTTGCGGCTATGATAGCGGCGCAAAGCTTGCTGGTAGCGTGCAGCACGCACAGCAGCCCGAAGACGATCCTCCTCAAGGAGCACAGCGTCATCTTGCCGCAGCTGCTCTTGCTCGAGCTCATCATAAGCGAGCACTCGAGGTGACCCGTATATGAGTTCCGTGGGGAGAACTGCTTCAGCCCCGTGGACCAGAGCGAAGGGAGTCTGGCCGGTAGCTCGATTTGGTGTCATTCTGATTGACCAAAGAACCGCCGGCAGCTCATCAATCCAGCGTCTTCCACACTTGTGCAGCTTGTCGAAAGTTCTGGTCCTGAGACCGCGCAACACTTCAGCATTTGCCCTCTCTGCTTGGCCGTTGCTTCTCGGGTGAGCAACGGAGGCGAAACAGATCTTGCCGCCAAGGTCTTGGACGTACTGCATGAAGGTGCGACTCGTGAACTGCGTACCGTTGTCGGTGATGATCCTGTTCGGCACACCAAACCGGCACACTATTCCCTTGAAGAACTTGACCGCTGACTGTGCTGTCACCTTTCTCACTGCTTCCACTTCCGGCCACTTCATGAACTTGTCGATAGCAACGTACAAGTACTCGAAGCCCCCGGCAGCGCGGGGGAAAGGACCCAGTATGTCGAGTCCCCAGACCGAGAAGGGCCAGGAAAGAGGGATTGTCTGAAGAGCTTGAGCTGGCTGATGAAGTTGGTTTGAATGGAACTGGCACGCTTCACACTTGGTTACTAGTGCAGTTGCATCCTGGAGAGCAGTGGGCCAGAAGAAACCTTGCCGAAATGCCTTGCCGACAAGAGCTCTCGAGCCTACGTGGGAGCCACATATGCCTCCATGAATCTCTGCCAACAGCTCTAGTCCATCCTCCCGAGGAATGCACTTCAATTTCACACCGTTGGGTCTCTTTCTGTACAGGACGTTGTCAACGAACTGGTACATACTAGACTGATGGGCTACTTTCTCCGCTTCTTCCTGTTCCTCAGGGAGTTCTCCTGTCTGAAGGAAATGAACTATGTGCTGTGCCCATGCCGGAGCCTGTGGCTCGACGACAAGGACTAAAGGCATCTCTTCGGCCACGGGAGCGCTTGCTTCAGCGGCAAGAACCTGAGGTTCTGCGCAAAGCTACTGCTCACCGGCAATCAGCATATCCTTAGCCGTGGGGGTGCGTACTTCTGCAGCAAGAACCCGAGGCTCTGCGCGAAGCCGCTGCTCACCGGCAACCGTGTCGTTCCCGGCAACTTCCTTGTCGGCGGCTTCTGGAAGCTCTGCCGGGAAATACTTGCCGGTACTTAACTTCCTTCTTTTGTCCGGCCTCGTCGGTGGTGTTATGGATGGCTGAGTCAGGCGGAGCACAAAAGTTCCTGGTTCCACAGGTAACTTAAGGGCAGCACGCTTCGACAGGTCGTCAGCAATGCAGTTCTCTGCTCGAGGAACATGCTCTGTTTGCAAACCGTCAAAACGCTCCTCCAGCCTTCTCACTTCATCGACATAAGCTTCCATCAACGGGCTCTGGTAATCCTTGTTGACTTGCCTGACGACAAGCTGGGAGTCACCTCTGACGATGAGCTTCTTGATCCCAAGGTCTGGCGCGATCCTGAGACCGGCAAGCAGCCCTTCATACTCTGCGGTGTTGTTCGTTGATCTCTCCCGGGGAAAGTGCATCTGAATCACGTACTTGAGGTGCTCTCCGGTGGGTGCGACAAGCAGCACGCCAGCACCGGCGCCTTGCAGAGAAAAAGCCCCATCAAAGTACATAATCCATTCGCGATCTGTTTCCTTGCCGGGGACAACCGACTCTTGAACTTCTTCGTCTGGCGTTGGTGTCCACTCTGCAATGAACTCTGCCAAGGTTCTGCTCTGAATAGTTGAAGTGCTTTCAAACTTGAGGCCAAAGCATGACAGCTCCAACGCCCACTCCACAATCCTGCCGGTCGCTTCTGGATTCCGCAAGATCCGTTGCAGCGGAAAGCGAGTGACGACGGTAATCTCATGTGCTTGGAAGTAATGGCGCAGCTTCCTCGAGGCCATAAGGAGGCCGAAGAGCAGCTTTTGTACGCCAGAATATCTTGACCTAGCCCCCTGCAAAAGGGAGCTGACAAAATAGACTGGGCGCTGCACCATCTTCTGCTGCACTGCTTCACTTGACTGCGCGGGCTCTGTCTTGTCGGCACCAGACTCTGCCGGGGATGGTCCTGGCTTGTCGCTTGACGGGCTTGCCGCTGCCGCTGCCTCTTTGTTTGCTTCTCTCTGCGCCACTAGCGCAGCACTAACCACTTGATTCGTTGCCGCTAGATACAGCAGCAATGGCTCTTGTGGCCTAGGTGCGACCAGTGTTGGCGGAGAGAAGAGGTACTTCTTCAAGTCCTGCAGCGCTGCCTCTGCTTCCGGAGTCCATTTCATTGGTCCTGCCTTCTTCAAGATTTTGAAAAAGGGCAGGGCGCGCTCAGCGGACTTGGAGATGAACCTGCTCAGAGCAGCCACGCAGCCGGCAAGTCGGCGCACATCTTTGACACGTCTCGGTGCTTCAATCTGCTCAATCGCCTTGATCTTGTCGGGATTGGCTTCAATTCCACGTTGAGACACAAAGAACCCGAGAAGCTTTCCGGATGGAACGCCAAACACGCACTTCTCGGGATTGAGCTTCAGATTGATCCTGCGCAGATTTGCAAATGCTTCTTCTAGATCTTGTATAAGAGTTGCCTTGTCCTTGGTCTTGACCACTATGTCATCCATATAGGCTTCCATATTTCTATGCAGCTGGGTCTCGAAACCAATCTGGACAGCTCTTGCGAAGGTCGAACCAGCACTTTTCAACCCGAAAGGCATACGTATGAAGCAATACGTGCCACATGGGGTGATAAATGCGGTTTTCTCTTCGTCTTCTTTGGTCATGAAAATCTGATGGTAGCCTGAATATGCGTCAAGGAATGACAGCAAATCGCAGCCAGCAGTGGAGTCCACAATCTGGTCGATGCGCGGCAAGGGAAAAGGATCTTTTGGACAGGCTCTATTGATATCAGTATAGTCGATACATAGCCTCCATTTTCCATTCGCCTTGCGCACTACAACTGGATTGGCCAACCATGTCGGATGGAGGACTCCCCTAACCAGACCTGCTGCTTCAAACTTTCTGATTTCTTCGGCGATAAACTCTTGCCGCTCCAAGGCTTGCTTCCTGATCTTCTGCTTGACAGGCCGCGCATGAGGGCAGACAGCAAGGTGGTGCTCAATTACCTCCCTGGGAACACCGGGGATATCAGATGGTTGCCATGCAAACACATCGATATTCGCCCGCAGGAAGGCAACGAGCGCGCTTTCCTATTTGTCATCAAGGGTGGAACTTATGGTGAAAGTTCCTCCCGTACCATCCTCCTTGGCGGGCACCTTCTTGGTCTCTGGTGGAGCAGCCTTGGATTTCTTGTTCTTGCCGGTAGAGCTCTCCGGCACGTCCTCAACGGGAACGCAGCACTCCGAGGAGGTGCGCTTGCCGGAGTGGGTGCTAGAGGTCTTGCCGGGCTTCTTCTTCTTCCCGGGAGCTTCAGCGACAGGAGCAGGTGCCTTGGCGGTAGATGCTGCAACTGCCTCCTGGTAGAGTTTGTCGGTGCAGATAAGCGCATCCTTCTTGTCGGAGTGAATGGTGAGGATGCTCATCGGCCCGGGCATCTTCAGCACGTTATAGGCGTAGTGCGATGCCGCCATGAACTTGGCCAGCGCCGGGCGACCAAGAATCCCATTATAGGGTAATGGAATCTTGGCGACGTCGAAGACGATCTTCTCCGTCCTGAAGTTCAACTCGCTGCCAAACGTCACTGGCAGGGTGATCTTGCCCTTCGGCTGGTTCCTTCCCAGATTGATCCCTTGGAATGAGCTTGTTTCCTCGAGATCTTCGTCGGGAATTTGCAATCTCTCGATCACATCGGGCGAGATCAGATTTAGGCCGGCCCCACCGTCAACTAACATTTTTGTCACCTGGAGGTTGCGGATCGTTGGTGAAACCAACAACGGCAAGCACCCGACCGCAGTTGTGCGATCAGGGTGGTCCTTGGCGTCAAAAACGATAGGCGTGCGGGACCACCTCAGTGGCTTCCGGGCATCGAGCGAGGGCTCAGCTGCATTAATCTCGCGCGCCCACTGCTTGAGCTGGCGGTGAGAGGAATGCAACGAGGCGCCTCCGTCAACGCACATGGCCTCTGTCGCCTTCTGGAACTCGTGTTCGCTGGACTTGTCGCCCTCTGCATCATCATCACCATCCCCCTGCTTCTTGTCGCGGCCTCGGGCGGGCCGGTCCTTCTGTTGCTTGACCTTGCCGCGGCGACCTCCTCGACCGCGCTTCTTGCCGGACCCTCCAGCGCCATCCTGGGCCCTCTCCTTGTCTCGCCTTTCGTACTCGGCTCTCTGCTTCTCGACAAGCTCCTCGACTTGCCGGCAGTTTTGGAGATCGTGGCCCTTGGTGCGGTGGATCTTGCAATACTGCTTGGCGGAGCCTTCCGGCTCGTCGGCAACCGCCAAGGCCTGACATGCGGCGCACCCGGCAACTTCCTTGCCGGGGTCGTCAGTCTTGGCCTTCTTGGCGGTGCCGGGGTTGCCGGATCACTCGACGGCAAGCACGGCCTTGCCCTTGCGCTTCCTGGCCTTCCGTCGGCCCTTCCTTGCCGGGGCAGCAGCGTCTTCGCTTTCGGAGTCGACTCCTGCGCCAGCGTTCTCGCCGGGGAGTCTCCTTCCTTCTTCTGCCCGAGCACATTTGTCAGCCAGAGCGTAAAGCTCGGCGACATCCCTGACCTTGTTCATCGCAAGCTCTTCCCGCATCTTGCGGTTGCGCACATTCTGATGGAAGGCGCTGATGACAGCGGCAGGATGAACATCTGGAATGTTGTGCTGGATACGGCTGAACCTCTGGATGTACTTGCGCAAGGTTTCGCCATCCTTCTGGGGAATGATATGCAAGTCGCTTTCCTGGCCAGGAGCTTGGTGGCCGCCAGTAAAGGCGCCAACAAACTCATGACACAGATCTGCCCAGGAGGAAATGGAATTCTCCGGCAGATGCATCAACCACGACCTGACGTTGGGCTTCAGCACCAACGGGAAGTAGTTGGCGAGGATCTTGTCGTCTCGAGCCCCGGCAGCCTGCACCGCAATGGTGTAGATGCTCAGGAACTCTGACGGGTGAGTCTTGCCGTCGTACTTCTCCGGCACCTCCGGCTTGAAAGAGCGGGAGTTGGGCCACTGGACTCGCCGCAGCTCACGAGTAAACGCTGGACAGCCCACCTCGTAAGGCAGGCTACCAGGATACCCTGGCGCAGGCTCATCGACAATGGGTCCCACGTGCCTGTCGGACTGACGGCGCGCTTCCCGTCGCCGCTCGATGGTAGTTCTAGCGTCCTCCTTCTGCCGTTCCCGAAGAATCAGACGTTGATCACGGCGAACCCGCGGATCGGACGACGCCGTGGAAAAGTCATCACGGGCGTTGACCCGCCGAGTTAGCAACCGCTCTTGACGTGGTGGAGGGGAGCGTATCGTAGATGCACCGCCTCCGGTCTTCTCGCCATCGGCCCGCACCGGTCCAGTAGACTGCCGCCGCGAAGGCTCTGCTTGCCGCGGCCTGTCGTTGTTGGCTAGACCGATGAGGCTCTGAATGGCAGCTCTCCACTCATCTAGCTTCTCCGCAGTGGGAGGGAAGTCTAGGAGCAGCTGAGCTCGCGCCAACGCTTCCGCTGGTGTAGGCGGCGGCGAAAGATGCGAAGAACGTGAGGTGCTCAAACTCCTAACTGGGTTAGAAGGAGCACCGTCACGGTCCTGCAACCGCGCGCGGCTTCCACCGGCGTGTTGACGTGGATCCTGGCCCCGCGCATCTTGGGAGTGATGCGCAGGGGTTTTCCCATGGGGATGCGTGGAACCACCGATGTCACGGTGCTGCACGTCGCGCATTTCTTGAGAGGGCCGCGGTGCATGCGCCGGCGTGGGTGTCTTGGAAGGCGCCGTCCCGTCCTTAGAGATCGCTGCACCACCTGTAGGTAGCGCGGTCTTATCCTTGGACCTGGCGCTCGCCTGGCTTGGATCGCCAGAACGTCGCGGAGGCTCAAGACCTCCACCTCCTCCACCAGCGCCCGCGCCATCACCCGTCTGTGCAGGTACGGGGAGGCTAGACGCGGATGGATCAACCGCCGTAGCGCCCTTCTTCTTGGGGGGCCATGGCGACGAATATGATCAAGAACCGGCGCCCCGACCGCTATATCGGGTTCGCACAACCTTTACTCCCCTACCTGGCGCGCCAAAGATGTCGGGGAAACGACACCTATGGGACCGAAGGATCCCTTTACGGTTTGGCAAGGGAGAAAGGACAGCACAAAGAGCGGAACTAACGATCGACGCGAGGGGATTTACCCAGGTTCGGGCCGCTCGGAAGCGTAAAACCCTACTCCTGCTTGGTTGTATTACTGTGGATGTTCTTGGCCCAGTTCTGGGAGCTACAGTAGAAGCTACGCATACAGAATGGGTCGAGTCTGGATCGGGATCTGGCCTCCCCCCCTGTAGCTACGCCTTGGGCCTCCTTTTATATGTCCAAGGGGTCCCCAACAGTGGCGAAGTACAAGAGGTGTAAAGTATCTACAATATCTCATGATTACCAGTATCTCATGATTACTACTGACGCCTTAGGACAAACGTCTTAGGACAAACGTCTTAGGACAAGACACATTCAATGCTCTGAACAGGTGTCCCTGCCTTTCTTGGGGATGGAAAAAGGACTCGTCCCATCAGCACCGCCTAACCCCTTCTGCGGCCAGCGCCGTGACACGCAACCAAGAGGACAAGCCCTAAACGACAGGCTGGTCGCTGCGCTGGAGCGGCGGCACTGTGCTGAAGCGGTGGGATCTTGCCAGGGGCTGATCTTGCCGGGGGCTTGACGGGCCAGCCCGGCAAGATCTTGCCGGACGCCCAGCCTTCGGTCTTCCGATTTTCAGCTTAAACGCCTTCTTGATATCTTGCATCTGTCTCCAGCCGTCCTCCGGCAGGCCTTGCCGCAGGTATGGCTACAACTGTCCGTGCACAAGTACGGGGTACTAAAGGACCCGATCTTTAGTACACCGACACAATGTCGGTGTCAAAATCGGCAGATCTCGGGTAGGGGGTCCCGAACTGTGGATCTTGGATTGATAGGTTACAGGAGACAAGGGAGACGATATTTACCCAGGTTCGGGCCCTCTTAATGGAGGTAAAACCCTACGTCCTTCTTTGATTGTATTGAGTATGGGGTATCGAGTACAAAGTTGATCTACCTCGAGATCTTATGATGTGGTCTAAACCCTAAGAGTAATGAGCTTAACTTATGATGATCTGTCCAATGTCTAGCCCGGCCTCGGCTTATATAATACACCGGAGGCCTAGGATAACAAGAGTCCTAGTTGGCTACGTCGGTGGAGAGGAGTCCTTGTCTTGATCACCAAGTCTTTTGGAATCTTCCTTGTATATGTCATCGGCTGCCCGAAGTGGCCCATGAGTCCGGCCTGTAGAGATAGGCCGGTGGCCCGAGGACCCCTTAGTCCCGGACTCCCTCAATCGCATCACCAACGAGTACTACAAGCAAACCTCGAAAGGTCGGTCATTAAATCTTCATCATTGTTAGAAATGGCTCCGGGATAGTGAGAAGTGGAGGGTGAGGGACAAGGAATCCCCTCCAAAGAGAGGCATTAAAATGGATGATGATGATGATGGTGATAGTGATGATGCACCAAGAGGAGGAAGAAAGAAGCGCAAACCGGATGGAAACAAGAAGGAGAAAGCAAGAGTCAAGAGGACATCCAAGGCAATCACTTTGAGGGGTCAAATTGATGAGATGGCGAAAATGAAGGCGACTATGATAGCCAAGCATTGGGATGCAAACGTGGTCATGGCCGAGAAGAAAGAGAAGCACAAAGAGGAGAAGTGGGAAAAGAGGTGTGCCTTCGAGGAGCGCAAGCTCGTCCTAGAAGAGCAAAAAAGGAAGGATGAGAGGACCACCGAGGAGGACTGGTTTATGCCGATGAATCCGGAGGGCATGGATGTCAATGGCAAGGGAGTTTTGGGAGATTAAAAGAATGGAGATCATGTGCCGAAGGAAGATGGAGCTTCAAAATCTTATGGTCGGTGGTGGAGGGTTCGGCATGGGTGGTGGTGCTAGGTTCCGCATTGGTTCCATGGGTGATGGAGGGTGTGACACGAGTGTCATGGGTGGTGGTGTTGGGTTTGGAGGTGGTGGAGGAGGTGGGTTCGGCAATGGTGGTGGAGGAGGAGCGTTTGGAGGTGGTGTTGGTTTCGGCCATGGTAGTGCAAGTGAGGTTGATGCTTCAACAAACCATGATGGTGGAAGTGTGGATGGTGATGGTGGTGGTGGTGGTCGTTCCCCGATCCAAGTTGAAGATGATGGTGGTGCTCGTTCTTCAGTCCAACTTGAAGATCCTCCGGTCCAAGTTCGTCAAGATGGTGGTGGTGGTGATGGTGCTCGCTCTTTGATCCAAGATGAAGGTGGTGGTCTTCGCAACAACGTGGATGTTGATTGATTTGTCCATGATCGAATATCATTTGAGCATCTTTTGTTTCGTTTGATCACGCATTTGCAAGTCTAAACTTGATACCTACTATGTTGCGCATGATTTTGGATGTGATGAACTAGTTGTATATATGATGATGAACTAGCGATAAACTTGATAATATTTGCTATATGATTTGATTTAGGGTTTTTATCATTTATGCCATTGTTTACGTCTCACTACTCAGTTTTGCCACTAAGAATTTCAACTCCTCATAAATGCCATCGCATCGTTAGGCGCATGCTCAAAGATGCCATTGGACACCATCACTATCAGCTCAAATCTCGTTTGCCATGTTATAATGACCAAAATACCTATAGACCAACATGTCAACTCTCCCTCTATCTCACTACAATAAAGTGTGGGTCCCACTTGATGCCAACAGTGTTCTTATGTTTGTCTAAAATTATTCGCTTGCTTACTCCTGACAAGTGGGGTCCACACCTATCATTGTGAGATATAGAGAGCTGACATGCAGGTATAGAGGATTTTTTGTCATATAACATGGTCAATGAGTTTGACCTGACAATAACAATGTCTAATGGCATTTTTGAGCAAATATCTAATGGAACGATGGCATTTTTTAGATATCTAATGGCATTTTTGAGCAAGCATCTCACGGAACAATGGCATTTTTGAGCAATTGTAATTTCTAATGACAAAACTGAGTAGTAGGACACAACTAGTGGCATAAATGATAAAAACCTAACTTATGGTGCCGCGAGCCCTTCGGTGCGGAACAGATCCTGCAAACGCGGCCCGCAAAACATTTGCGGGGCGGGTTTGAGGAATCTGTTCCGCCGGAGCGCTCGCGGTCCCGTCAATTTTTTTTGCGGGAGCCCTTATACATTTTTTGCGGGATCTGCTAGAGATGCTCTTAGTTCGATAGGAATGGAATGGTTCTATCTCTGTTTGTTATGAATGATGGGGTCGAATGGAACGGTTATGTCTCAATGTTTGGTTGGTGGAATCGAATGGAATGAAAAATGCTCAAATTAGTGTTTGCTTTTCTAGCAATATATACAACTTTCAGATGCATTTTATTTAAGTTTCAAAAGAACATTTTATTTCTCTGTTCATCATCACTAATTTGTAATTTGCTTCACCATCATTCCAAATAAGTGACATTGGTAGTTTATATATACACAATCATATATATATATACTAACAAACTTAGACATGCATAAATTTACAATTGCAACAGGAAAAACAAGCATGTACAAATCGACAACGAAATTCGTCACCAATCTCAAGAGGCATGCACAAATAAAGTCTGGTTTTGTGCATGAGCACCGGATGTTGGCCACCGTCGCTCGCCTATATGGTTGCCGCCTGAGCAGTGGATGTCGACTCCCTCTTACTGGCCTTGGCCATACACCCGTCCGTGCCACCCGCGTCGGCCGCTGTCGCCCGCCTCTCCGGTTATCAGCCGAGCATTGGACGCCACCACTCATCTTCCCGGTGTGAGCCCCGCACCCGGCGCCCGTGCTGCTAGCCTGCTGCCACCCTTCTTTGCAATTGCCAATCGTGCACTCGTCGCCCCATTATTGTCAGTTGAGCGCTGGACATTGGCGTTGTCTTCCCGGTTGGTCATGAGTCGTGCACCCGCCGTCCCGCAGACGCAAATTTATTCTTGTAGACTCTGTTGGGCCTCCAATCGCGGAGTTTTGTAGGATAGTAGCAATTTTCCCTCAAGTGGATAACCTAAGGTTTATCAATCTGTGGGAGGTCTAGGATGAAGGTGGTCTCTCTCAAACAACCCTGCAATCAAATACAAGAGATCTCTTGTGTCCCCAACACACATAGTACAATGGTAAATTGTATAGGTGCACTAGTTCGGCAAAGAGATGGTGATACAAGTGCAATATGGATGGTAGATATAGGTTTTTGTAATCTGAAAATATAAAAACAGCAAGGTAACAAGTAGTAAACAACGAGCAAAACGGTATATTAATGCTAGAAACAAGGCCTAGGGTTCATACTTTCACTAGTGCAATCTCTTAACAATGCTAACATAATAGGATCATATGATGATCCCTCAACGTGCACTCCAAAGTTCATATCTAGCGGAGAACATGAGATGAAATTATTTAGGTAGTAGAACCACCTCAAAGTTACCCTTTCCGATCAATCTATCGAGCTATTCCTATAGGTGTCACAAACAGCTCTAGAGTTCGTACTAAAATAACACCAGTGATACATATCAATCAACCCTAATGTCACCTAGATACTCCAATGTCACCTCAAGTATCCTTGGGTTAATTATTCAACATGCATCAAACAATTTCACATTCATCATATTCAATCCAACACAAAGAACTTCAAAGAGTACCCCAAGATTTCTATCGGAGAAAGTAGGACAAGAACGTGTATCAACCCCTATGCATAGATTACCCCATTGTCACCACGGGAATCCACAAGTTGAATACCAAGACATATATCAAGTGATCTCAAGTCCAATATTCAATCCGACATAACAAAATCTCAAAGGGAAAGATTCAATTCATCACAACAAGATAGCAAGGGAAGAACACCATATGATCCAACTATATTAACAAAGCCCGCGATACATCAAGATCGTGCCATCTCAATAACACGAGAGAGGGATCAAACACATAGCTACTGGTACATACCCTCAGCCCCGAGGGTGAACTGCTCCCTCCTCGTCATGGCCTCCTCCGGGATGATGAAGATGGCCACCGATGATGATTTCCCCCTCCGGCAGGGTACTGGAAAGGCTCTAGGTGGGTTTTTCTTTGATATAGAGAGTTGCGGCGGCGGAGCAGAAGTTCTAGGTTAACTTTCGGGGGTTTCCGGATTTATAGGATTTTTCAGCGTTGGAATCACGTCAACCGGAGCCACGTGGGCCCCACGAGCTAACAGGGCACGCCCAGTGGCGTGGGCGTGCCCTGTTGGCTTGTGGCCCATAGGTGGCTCCCCTCCGGTGGTTCTTTGCTCCGGTATTTCTTATTTTCTCCAGAATAAATCATAAAAAAGTTTCGGGCGATTCCGAGAACTTTTATTTTCTGCACAAAAACAACACCACGGTAATTCTCCTGAAAACAACATCAAACCAGGTTAGTTCTAAATACATCATATAAAGTGCATCAAAACCATATAAAAGTATTGTAAACATAGGAAAATATGGCATGAATACTTCATAAATTATCGATACGTTGGAGACGTATCGGCATCCCCAAGCTTAATTCCTACTCGTCCTCGAGTAGGTAAATGATAAAATAAGTAATTTATGAAGTGTGAACGCTAGCATAGTGAATAGTTTTGATCAATGATAATTTAAGTCACTTTTATAGAATCATAACCAGCAATTTTTTCCTCATAAAACTCATCATGATAGAGTAGCAATCAATTCACATGTCATGGTTCAAACAATGCATTCTCTTGAAACTTAACAACCTATGTCCTTAGTCACCAAACAATTTCAATGCATCTTATTTTAAACAAAGTCTAAGTAAGAGCTCCACATACTCAATTATCATATAGTCTTCTATGACTGCTAATACTCAAAGCATATTTTTAAAACAAACAACATCCATTGAACACAGAGAAAGATAGGGGCTTAATGTTTCGCCTCCCAACGCACTTATCATAAAGATAATTGTCAACAATAATGAATTATGATCAAATATATTTGTCTAGGTATGTATGTTTGGATCTTTCCCCACCACATGATGCTTGCAAACTAATAGATCGAGGTTGGAATAAGAAGTTGACTCAACATGAAAAGTAGATAACATGAAAGCAAATAACATAAAAGTAAATAGATTGTCCCTTCGCAGAGGGAAGCACGAATTTGCAGAGGTGCCAGAGCTCATTGTTTAAAACATAGATGAATATATTTTGGGTGGTGTGCTTTTCCTGTCAACGTCACAACAGAGTTTTCAATATCTTCCATGCTAAACACATTATTGGTGGTTACCAAATAGAATTGAAATTTTACCCCCCCCTCCACCATTCAAACACATTCCATGGCTGACCGAATCCACGGGTGCCATCCAAACAATCAACTTTCTAGGGGGAGTTCTTGTTTATTTATTTTTGTATTATGCAGGACTGAGCATCCTTTTTACCAACCTCTCTCATGCAATGACAAGTGAATAAACACTCATCTTGAGAATAACCCACTTAGCATGGAAGATAATGACTGCCTCGTCGCTCCATGAGCGGTACGAGCACACAAAACAAATGTTTATTTGGATGTTTAGAGGTGGCACGTGCAAATTTATTTGGAATGGCAGTGAAATACCATATATAGGTAGGTATGGTGGACTCTCATGGAAGAAACTTGGCTCAAGGATTTGGATGCACAAGTAGTATCTCTACTTAGTACGAAGTTTTGGCTAGCAAAAGGTTCTAAACAAGCACCACATGTGGAGGATCCATAACAATATAACTTCTATGCAAATATACCCACACATAACCATTACATTGTATTCCTTGTCCAACCTCCACTATTTGATCAGGTTTGAAAATAATTAATGGGTATTCACAATCATAAAAGAAGTCCAAAATAATATAGTTGTATGTGAAAGTTCTCTTTCTTATACTAATCATTTATGAATTGCTTGTATGAACAATATTGTGATTAACTTCAATAGATTTTACTTTCTAAACCCAATGTGAACCTGCTACTAAGAATATAGCACATTGATAATTTCATATTTATGATGTTTCATTCATTCACAATTTACTCTTAGGATATAAGTGAAGCACAAGAGTAAACATCAAACTACTCTCAAAAGATACAAGTGAAGATCAATGAATAGTTAAACAATTAAGTAGCTATGTAAGGACTCTCTCTCGATAAAGACTTTCAGATTTTAGAATTTTATTAAAACAGCAAACAAAACAAAATACACTCCCAGAACAGCACATATCATGTGAACGAATAAAAACTTAGGATCAACATAGGCTAACCGATAATTGTTGATGAAGAGAAGTGGGATGCGTAGCATCCCAAGCTTAGATGCTTGAGACTTCTTGTAATACTTACTTGGGGTGCCTTGGGCATCCCCAAGCTTGAATTTTTGTTTCTCATTAATTCCTCTCATATCACGGTATCACCTAGGTCTCAAAAACTTCATCCACACAAAACTTGAAAAGAACTCGTGAGATAGGTTAGTGCACATAAGAATAAATCAACTCTTTATGTACTGCCAAGACAAGTTGCATAATAATTTTACATTATCTACTGTATACTATCATTTCCACAATTTATATCTACCAATATAAGTCATGAAAACTATAGGAGAAGTAGATGACAAAACTATGACATCAATTTGTCTAAACAGGACAGTCTGTAGCAATTAATTTACAAAGTGAACTTTTATAACTCCAACAATTCTGAAAATTTAGGACATGATAAAAAAATTATATAAAAATACTGTGTAAAAATTTCATAAACTTTGCACGTTCCAGTAAAATATGAAAATTCAAACACTACAGCAAAAGTTTCTGTTTTTACACAGCACACATCAAACATGTAATTCAAGCATCCTAAAAGGCAATTCTTGGAACTTTTTATTGAAAAACAAGATTACAAATAATAGAAAGAAAAGTTTAACAAAATAAAATGATGTTCCAAGCAAAACTCATATTATGTGACGAATAAAAATATAGCTCTAAGTAAGATATACCGATGGTGTTGAAGACGAAAGAGGGGATGCCTTCCGGGGCATCCCCAAGCTTAGACGCTTGAGTCTTCCTTTAATATCACCTTAGGGGTGCCTTGGTAATCCCCAATCTTAGGTTATTGCCACTCCTTATTCTCCTCATATCGGTGCCTTACCCAAAACTTGAAAACTTCAATCACACAAAACTCAATGGAACTTCGTGAGATGGGTTAGTATAATAAATATAGATCATTCACTTAGGTATTGTCAAGAAAAGATTCATAATTGTTCTCACATGACGCCTACTACATTCTATCATTTCCACAATTTATATCATTAAAGATAAGCTATGGAAATACTAAAACAAGCAAACTATGTATGCAAAATAGAATCTGTCAAAAACATAACAGCCTGTGAAGATCTGAATGAAATCCATATTTCCCTATCTCTAAAAATTCTGCAAAATTAGGACAACATAGAAATTTGCATAGAAAAATTGTGTAAAAATTGCAGAATTTTTTGACTCTCCAGTAAAATCAGAGAAATTCCGCACTGGACATAAAAGTTTCTGTTTTTGCGCAGAATCAAACTAACAAGTATCCACATTATCCCAAAGGCTTTACTTAGCACCTTATTGAAATAAAAGATACAAAACATGATTACTACAGTATATTAATCATGTGAACACACAAAAACAGGAAGTATAAGTGTTGGTTTGTCTCCCAACAAGCGCTTTTCTTTAAATCCTTTTAGCTAGGCATGATGATTTCAATGATGCTCACATAGGAACTGTATTTGAAACATGCAAAAGAGCATGATGGATCACATGACAAGCACATTTAAGTCTAACCCACTTCCTATGCATAGGGATTTCGTGATCAAACAATTTATGGGAACAAGAATCAACTAGCATTGGAAGGCAAAACAAGCATAACTTCGAAACTTTCAACACGTAGGGAGGAAACTTGATATTATTGCAATACCTATAAGCATATGTTCCTCCCTCATAATAATCTTCAGTGGCATAATGAAGGAATTCCACAATATAACTATCACATAAAGCATTTTTTTCATGATCCAGAAGCATAGAAAATTTATTACTCCCCCCACAAGCAAACTTCTCATACATAATAGTGGGAGTATCATAGGAGACTCGAATGCTATAAGTTGCTTCCACATTAAAAGAGTAATGTTCAGAGAAACGATATTCATAATTGTGACAAGTTTTATAATAATAATCATTACTACCTTTTATAACATAAGTATCATCACAATAATCATCATAAGTAGTAACTTGGTTCTCATCATAATCAATTGAAACCTCTTCCAAGATAGTGGAATCATTACCAAATAAAGTTATGACCTCTACAAATCCACTTTTATCATTATAATAAGATTGAACACCCTCCAAAATAGTGGGATAATAATCATCTAAAGTTGACACTCTTCCAAACCCACTTTCATAAAAATTGCAATCATCATAAATAGGAGGCATGCAATCATCATAACAAATTTGATCATTGAAAGTAGGGGAACTAAAAAAATCATCTTCATATAACATTGCATCCCCGAGATTTGGATGAACATTATTTTCAGCAAATAAATTCTCAAACATGTCATTTTCATCAAATATAGCATCCCCAAGCTTGTGGGTTTGCATATCATTAGCATAATCATCAATAGCATGAATGGCACCAATAGTATAAAAAATATTATCATCATAATTTTCCAAGTTAGTGCCAAAAACATTTTCAATATTATAAGGAGTATCATTATCTTCCCAATCATCCTCATCACAACAAGTAGTAGGCATAACAAAATAATCATCAAGTGTATCATCGTCCATACTACTTCCAGATTCATTCTCAACAATGATAGGAGAAACATTATTTGAGATGGATACCTTTTTACCTTTACCTTTTCTTCTTTTCTTCTTCTTCTTTACCACATTTTGTGTGGGTTGAAGTAATTTTTTCGAGCTTCTTATTGAAGAGATTGGTTCGATGGGAAGCTCCTCCTTGCAACCTGATTCATTATGAGAAACAATAGGAGGGTATTGGGAGACCTTTACCCTTTCATTAGTACTTCTTTGATATTCTATTGGTTTTCTCGTCTTTCTATAGTTGGCAACATAAGCATTCTCATTGCAATTTACTACGCAAAACATATAGATTCACTAGTGCAGCCGCGTGCTATACAAACGGTTTTTAACCCCTTTCCGTGACGTAGTCTTAAACCATCGCCTTGCATGTGTGGGCGATAGGGGGGGGGGGCTATCCCACACGACACAGAAAACCCACCGGCGATGCCTGCACCCGGTCACACACGCTGGGCAAAAATATATCGTTTGTGATTGGAAGGGCCATCACAAACAGACATATTGGGGAAGTCGTGTGAGATGAGCTTAGCATCCCACACAGGAAATCCCGAAGGTACGTCTCCGTTTGTATTGCAGATCACACACAATTTTCTGCATAACATCGTTTGTGATAGGGCTGGTCATCACACATGATAGTTATAATTCTGTCGTTTGCGTTATTCAAAAAATCACTCAAGGTGCCTAGAAGAAACTGTTTGGCATTGGGCTGCCCATCACACACACTTGCTATGTGAAAACGTTTGTGATTGGGTGTCCTTACGCACACAGTTATCGACCAGAATTTGCGTGTGATTGCTCATCGATCCAACATGCCAACTTTCTAGAAACCATGGGGGTTTGTTGAGGTCATCGCCCACGGTGTAGTCTTAGAAACCGTCTGCAATAGGAACCCCAATAATCAGCCTAATTGCTCTATTATTTATAATCCATTTAGTAATCAAATTAACATTTCATATCAAGCCAGAATATATTTCTTATTCGTAGTACAGCAACCAGGATTTTATAATTGAATTACATTAGGGTACAACATCATATAGGCATATGCTGCCTAGCTACCCAATTGCACAACAGGACAAAGTTTCAAATGCAACATCTAAAACCTTTGGAAATTAAGTATCATCATAGACGGTAAATAGACAGACGAGTCTCATCTAGAAAACGGTTGAAGCGAAAGGCGAATATTGAGCCTTCAATGATGTTGAACACTGGTGCAGCGACGTGCTATACAAACGGTTTTAACCCCTTTCCGCGATGTACTTTGAAACCGTCGCCTTGCATGTGTGGGTGATAGGGGGTCCACCCCACACGACACAGAAAAATCGTCGGCGATGGTGACCAACGAACGCAAATGTTTGGCAAAACCAAGTGTATGGGATATCTGCATCTATCACAAACGAGAGTCACCGGTCAACAGTTTGAGATATGGTGTACTTCCCATACGGCCCATGCTTGCAACTCGTGTGAGATCGCACTAACATCGCACGCGCTATTCTGTGGCGCACCGTTTACATTGTGCACCGAATCACAAACAATTCACGATTATAAAGCGTGTATGATAAGGGGACTATCACACACATTTAGTTCCACTATGACCGTACGTGATAGGATATAAGAGTGCATACGTTTATCATTATAAAACCGTATGCGAAGGTTGAATCTATCCCACACACGGCGCTTTGGATAAACGTTTGTGATTTACAAAACGTCCCAAACGTGTCATCCAGACTACCTGTGTCGGATGAAGGCCTATCGCACGTGTTCTTCTTTGACCAATGTTTACGATGGCCACGACATCATAAACATTTCACGATACCAAATCGTGTGTGATAAGGAGACTATCAGAAACACTTGTTGATAAGTAACTGTGTGCGCTGGTGTTGTTAATCTCACATGCTATTTGTCGGCTGACCGTGTGCGCAGCAGAGATTCATCGCACACGCCGCTAGTGGAGAAACTTGTGTGATCTGAAAGTTGATCACATACATTTTTCTTTCTCAAACTGTGTGCATTGTAATGGCCTGCAGAGCACAATTTACCCCTAATTTAATACATGCGTTCATAATTCACATAATTTAAATTTGAAATTAGGAAATCATGTTTAAATATAGGTTGAAGAATGAATGCAATATCGATTCACATGTACATATACTCAAGAACTACATAAGCATCAATTTGCCAAAAAAAGGAAAACTACAAAATGGACAAATTAATAAAGAATTATGGAACTGATGTCTACTACGCAACCTTCTTCTTGTAGACTCGTGTTGGGCCTCCAAGCGCAGAGTTTTGTAGGACAACAGCAAATTTCCCTCAAGTGGATGACCTAAGGTTTATCAATCCGTGGGAGGCGTAGGATGAAGATGGTCTCTCTCAAACAACCCTGCAACCAAATAACAAAGAGTCTCTTGTGTCCCCAACACACCCAATACAATGGTAAATTGTATAGGTGCACTTGTTCGGCGAAGAGATGGTGATACAAGTGTAATATGGATGGTAGATATAGGTTTTTGTAATCTGAAAATATAAAAACAGCAAGGTAAGTAATGATAAAAGTGAGCACAAACGGTATTGCAATGCTTAGAAACAAGGCCTAGGGTTCATACTTTCACTAGTGCAAGTTCTCTCAACAATACTGACATAGTTGAATCATATGTAAATCCCTCACGTGCGACAAAGAGTTCACTCCAAAGTCACAAATAGCGGAGAACAAACGAAGAAATTATTGTAGGGTACGAAACCACCTCAAAGTTATCCTTTTCGATCAATCTTATGAGCTATCCCTATAAGTGTCACGAACAGCCCTAGAGTTCGTACTAAAATAACACCTTAAGATACACATCAACCAAAACCCTAATGTCACCTAGATACTCCAATGTCACCACGAGTACCCATGAGCTTGATTATACGATATGCATCACACAATTTCCGATTCTTCATGTTCAATCCAACACAAAGAACTTCAAAGAGTGCCCCAAAGTTTCTACCGGAGAGTCAAGACGAAAACATGTGCCAACCCCTATGCATAGATTCCCAAGGTCACGGAACCCGCAAGTTGATCACCAAAACATACATCAAGTGGATCAATAGAACATCCCATTGTCACCACGGATATCCCATCGCAAGACATACATCAAGTGTCCTCAAATCCTTTAAAGACTCAATCTGATAAGAAAACTTCAAAGGGAAAACTCAATTCATCACAAGAAGATAGAGAGGGGAAAACTCCATATGATTCGTCTATATTAATAAAGCTCGCGGTACATCAAGATTGTGTCATCTCAAGAACACGAGAGAGAGAGATCAAACACATAGCTACTGGTACATACCCTCAGCCCTGAGGGTGAACTACTCCCTCCTCATCATGGAGACCGCCGGGATGATGAAGATGGCCTCCGGTGATGGTTTCCCCCTCCGGCAGGGTGCCGGAACGGGCTCCCGATTGGTTTTTCATGGCTACAGAGGTTTGCAGCGGCGAAACTCCCGATCTAGGTTTCTTTCTAGGGGTTTCTGTATTTATAAGAAACTGGGCGTTGGAAACAAGTCAAGGGGGGCCACGAGGCGTCCACAAGCCACGGGGGCGCGCCCTAGGCGGGGCGCCCCCTAGGCTTGTGGTGGCCTCGTGGCTCTTCTGGCCCAACTACAATGCCCTGTGGGCTTCTTCTGGTCCATAAAAAATCATCGTAAGTTTTTATTCCGTTTGGACTCCGTTTGATATTCCTTTTCTGTAAAACTTAAAAACAAGGAAAAAACAGAAACTGGCACTGGGCTCTAGGTTAGTAGGTTAGTCCCAAAAACAATATAAAATAGCATATACATGCATATAAAACATCCAAGATGGATAATATAATAGCATGGAACAATAAAAAATTATAGATACGTTGGAGACGTATCAGGAACCACGGTTGTATTAAAGACGGTAAAGAGAGAGCCGAAAGACATTCTGGTTACTGGAGAAGGTGAAGCGGAATGCCCATATTGTGCCCTCCTCCATGCCTAAAGCACGAACGACTCTAGGCCAGCCCCTAGTGATGACCGCCCGCCCATCCTACACTGTCTTCATTACGACTTCTCGATACTCATTGCAGTCTCAATGATATACTTTAACCTTCATTGCATGTCCAACAATCATGTACTTTGCGAGGTAATCTTGAGTAAACTGCTTTGGGAACCACTGCAAAAGAAAAAGATGCAGACATTGTTGTGTGACAACTCATTATGGGCAGTACTAACAGAAGGCTTCGGAGTTCGTAGTTACCATCCTACAACTCATTGTTGTTGGATAGAGCGTAAACAAATAGTCTAATTGTCATCGTTCATCTCTTTTCCCTAACAATCCTTATCAATTTCCTCACTTGATGCTGGTTCATGAATATTTCATTGCCCCACAAGCAAAAAGGGTCCAGGCATCGATCTTTACCAAGGACATATGTACCTACAAGCAACAAGCCAATATTAGAAGCTAAATGCAGTTGCAGAATGGTGTAATATTTTACTCCATTAGTTCCACAATGTGTTGCATATAAACATTTTGAGAAGTCAACATTTACTAACTTTGACCAAGTTTGTAGAGAAAAACATATACATCTAGAATTGCAATTCCATTTCATTAGATACATCACAAAGTTTACTCTCATATTGTATACATTTTAGCGTGGTATATATAAATAGTATTCTCTATACATTTGTTCACAGTTTGCAAAGTTTGACTATTCAAAAAAATCTTGGGCAAGTAACATACCGAAGAACAAAGGGAACATCGTATGAGATTAACTGAATCCTTGACATAGAGCTTCAACCGATAAAGATCTTCATAGAATATGTAGGAACCAATATGGGCATCCAGGTCCCGCTATTGGTTATTGACCGTAGAGGTGTCTCGGTTATGTCTACATATTTCTCGAACCCACAGGGTCTGCACACTTAACGTTCGGTGACGTTTCGGTAGTATTGAGTTATGTATGGTGGTGACCGAAGGTTGTTCGGAGTCCCGGATGAGACCTCGGACATCACTAGGAGCTCCAGAATGGTTCGGAGGTAAAGATTGATATATAAGGAAGTCCCGTTTTGGCCACCGAAAAAGTTTCGGGTATTTCCGGTAGTGTACCGGGAGTGCCGGAGGGCCATCGGGAGGGGCCACCCACGCCGGGAGGCCACATGGGCCTGAGGGGTGTTGCACCAGCCCTTAGTGGGCTGGGAAAACCATCCCCACAAGGCCCATGCGGCTAGAAAAGGTGGGAAAGAAAAAAAACCAAGTGGAGAAGGTTTCCATGTAGGAAGAAGGAATCCTACTAGGAGTAGGATTGGTGGGAGGCTCCACTTCCACCTCCTTCGGCCGAACCCCTAGGGGAAACCCTAGGGAGGCTGTCTCCTCCCCTCCCTCCTATATATACTAGAGGAATAGAGGCCCAAAGACACAAGTCCATGTGCTAGTTCTCTATTCCCTAGTTCCTCCACCAAATAGATTCCGACGGTGCTTAGGCGAAGCCCTGCCGGAATAGTTCCACCACCACCGCTGCCGCGCCATCGCGCTGCTGGAGAACTCATCTACCTCTCCGCTCCCTCTTGCTGGATCAAGAAGGCAGAGATCGTCATCGAGCTGTACGTGTGCTGAACACGGAGGTGCCGTCCGTTCGGCGCTAGATCGTGATTGGATCGCGGGACGGCTAGCGATTTGGATCGCGAAGATGTTCGACTACATCAACCGTGTTTCTTAACGCTTCCCGCTTAGCGATCTATAAGGGTATGTAGATCCACTCTCCCTCTCGTAGATGCTCATCACCATGGATAGATCTTGTGTGTGCGTAGGAAATTTTTTGTTTCCCATGAAACGTTCCCCAACAGTGGCATCATGAGCTAGGTTTATGTGTAGATGAGATCACGAGTAGAACACAAAGGAGTTTGTGGGCGTTGATATTCAGATTGCTTCCTCCCTTGGTCTTTTCTTGATTCGGCGGTATTGTGGGATGAAGCGGCCCGGACCAACCTTACTCGTACGCTTACGAGAGACCGGTTCCATCAACTGAAATGTAACTTTGTTGCATAAAGATGGCTGGCGGGTGTCTGTCTCTCCCACTTTAGTTGGATCGGATTCGACAAAGGCGGTCCTTGAGAAGGTTGAATAGCAATTTGTGTATCACCGTTGTGGTTTATGCGTAGGTAAGAATAGTTCTTGCTAGACACCCGTAGCAGCCACGTAAAACATGCAACAACAATTAGAGGATGTCTAACTTGTTTTTGCAGGGTATGTTGTGATGTGATATGGCCAATTACATGATGAGATGTATGTGATGTATGAGATGATCATGTATTGTATAGAATATCACGACTTGCATGTCGATGAGTACGGCAACCGGCAGGAGCCATAGGGTTGTCTTTAATTTATTTTCGCCATTTTGCTTTACTTTATCGCTATGAGTTAGCAATAGTCTTAGAAGCAATAGTTGGCGTGACAACCTCATGGCGACACGTTGATGGAGATCAATATGATGGAGATCATGGTGTCCTGCCGGTGACGATGGAGATCATGCCGGTGCCTTGGAGATGGAGATCAAAAGCACAAGTTCATGGCCATATCATGTCACTTATGATTTGCATGTGATGTTAATCCTTTTATGCATCTTATTTTGCTTAGGACGACGGTAGCATTATAAGGTGATCCCTCACTTAAATTTCAAGATAAAATTGTGTTCTCCCCGAGTGTGCACCGTTGTGAAAGCTCGTCGTTTTGAGACACCACGTGATGATCGGGTGTGATAGACTCTACGTTCACATACAACGGGTGCTAGCCAGTGTTGCACGTGCGGAACACTCGCACTCGGGTTAAACTTGACAAGCCTAGCATGTACAGACATGGCCTCAGAACACAAGAGACCGAAAGGTTGAACATGAGTCATATAGTAGATATGATCAACATGAAGATGTTCACCATTGAAACCACCTCATCTCACGTGATGATCGGACTTGAGTTGGTGAATTTGGATCATGTGACACTCGAATGACCGGAGGGATGTCAATTTGAGTGGGAGTTTTTAAGTAATATGATTAACTAAACTCATTATCTTAAACAATAGTCTAAGTTGTTTTTGCAAAATTTATGTTGTAGATCAATGGCTCGCGTAGTAGCACCCCTGAATTTTAATGCGTTCCTAGAGAAAGCTAAGTTGAAAGATGATGGAAGTAACTTTGTGGACTGGGCCCGTAATCTAAGGATTATCCTTACGACTTCCCAAAAGGCTTATGTCCTTGATGCACCGCTTGGTGATCCACTCACTCCAGCAGAGTCTGCAGACGTTGCGAACGCCTGGCAGGCACGTTCTGATGATTACTCAATAGTTCAATGTGCAATGTTGTATGGCTTAGAACCGGGACTTAAAAGACGTTTTGAACGTCATGGAGCATATGATATGTTCCTGGAGTTGAAGTTTATCTTTCAGAAGAATGCCCGGATCGAGAGGTATGAGACCTCCGATAAGTTCTATGCCTGCAAGATGGAGCAGAACGGGTCTGTCAGTGAACACATACTCAAAATGTTTGGGTATTCCACCCGTCTAGCTGAATTGGGTATGCCCCTTCCGCTAGAGGCGATCACTGACAGAGTTCTTCAATCACTGCCACCTAGTTACAAGAGCTTCGTGTTGAACTATAACATGCATGGGATGAACAAGTCAGTCGCCGAGCTGTTTGCGATGTTGAAAGTCGCTGAGTCTGAGATTCAGAAGGAGCATCAAGTGTTGATGGTCAATAAAACCACTAGTTTCAAGAAGAATGGCAAGGGTAAGAAGGGTAACTCCAAGAAGAGTGGCAAAGCAGTTGCCCCTCCCGTGAAGAAACCCAAGGCTGGACCCAAGCCAGAAACTGAGTGCTTTCATTGCAAGGGAACTGGTCACTGGAAGCGGAACTGCCCCAAGTATCTGGCTGACAAGAAGGCGGCCAACACCAAACAAGGTATATATGATATACATGTTATTGATGTGTACCTTACCAACTCTCGTTGTAGTGCCTGGGTATTTGATACCGGTTCGGTTGCTCACATTTGCAACTCAAAACAGGAACTGCGGAATAGACGGAGGCTGGCAAAGGACGAAGTGACGATGCGCGTGGGAAATGGTTCCAAGGTTGATGTGATCGCCGTCGGCACGCTCGCTCTTCGATTACCATCAGGATTAGTGATGAACCTGAATAATTGTTATTTAGTGCCTGCATTAAGCATGAACATTATATCTGGATCTTGTTTATTGCGAGACGGTTACTCATTTAAATCAGAGAATAATGGTTGTTCTATTTATATGAGTAATATCTTTTATGGTCATGCACCCAATGTGAGGGGTTTATTCTTATTGAATCTCGATAGTGATGATACACATGTTCATAACATTGATGCCAAAAGATGTAGAGTTGATAATGATAGTACCACTTTCTTGTGGCACTGCCGCTTAGGTAATATTGGTGTAAAACGCATGAAGAAGCTCCATGCTGATGGACTTTTGGAGTCACTTGATTTTGAATCACTTGACACATGTGAACCATGCCTCATGGGCAAGATGACTAAGACCCCGTTCTCTGGAACAATGGAACGGGCAAGTGACTTGTTGGAAATCATACATACTGATGTGTGTGGTCCGATGAGCATTGAGGCGCGCGGTGGTTATCGTTACTTTCTCACCTTCACTGATGACTTAAGTAGATATGGGTATATTTACTTAATGAAACATAAGTCTGAAACGTTTGAAAAGTTCAAGCAATTTCAGAGTGAAGTTGAGAATCATCGTAACAATAAGATTAAATTCCTACGATCTGATTGAGGAGGAGAATATCTGAGTTATGAGTTTGGCAGTCACTTAAGACAATGTGGAATTGTTTCACAATTGACACCGCCTGGAACACCACAGCGTAATGGTGTGTCCGAACGTCGTAATCGAACCTTATTGGATATGGTACGATCTATGATGTCTCTTGCCGATTTGCCACTATCGTTTTGGGGTTATGCATTAGAGACAGCTGCATTCACTTTAAATAGGGCACCATCAAAATCCATTGAGACGACGCCATATGAACTGTGGTTTGGCAAGAAGCCAAAGTTGTCGTTTCTTAAAGTTTGGGGATGTGATGCTTATGTCAAAAAGCTTCAGCCTGAAAAGCTGGAACCCAAAGCGGAGAAATGCGTCTTCATAGGATACCCAAAAGAGACAGTTGGGTATACCTTCTATCTCACATCCGAAGGCAAAGTGTTTGTCGCTAAAAACGGAACATTTCTTGAGAAATAGTTTCTCTCGAAAGAATTGAGTGGGAGGAAAATAGAACTTGATGAGGTTGTTGAACCTTTACTTCAACCAGAGAGTAGCGCAGCGCAGAAAGATGTTTCTGTAGAGCCTACATCGGTTGAAGAGGAAGTTAATGATGATGATCATGAAGCTTCGGATCAAGTTGCTATTGAACCTCGTAGGTCGACAAGGATGCGTACTGCTCCTGAGTGGTACGACAACCCTGTCTTAGAGGTCATGTTGTTGGACAACGATGAACCTACGAGCTATGGAGAAGCGATGATGGGCCCGGATTCTGAGAAATGGTTAGATGCCATGAAATCCGAGATGGGATCCATGTATGAAAACAAAGTATGGGCTTTGGAAGTATTACCTGAAGGGAGAAAGGCCATTCGGAACAAATGGATCTTTAAGAGGAAGACGGACGCGGACGGTAATGTCACCGTCTATAAAGCTCGACTTGTGGCAAAGGGTTTTTCACAAGTTCAAGGAGTTGACTACGATGAGACCATCTCACCCGTAGCGATGCTTAAGTCCGTCAGAATCATGTTAGCAATAACTGCATTTTTTGATTATGAAATTTGGCACATGGATGTCAAAATAGCGTTCCTTAATGGTTTCCTTAAGGAAGAGTTGTATATGATGCAACCAGAAGGTTTTGTCGATCCAGAGAATGCTGACAAAGTTTGCAAACTCCAGCGATCCATTTATGGACTGGTGCAAGCATCTCGGAGTTGGAATCTTCGCTTTGATGAGGTGATCTAAGCGTTCGGGTTTATACAAGTTTACGGAGAAGCTTGTATTTACAAGAAAGTGAGTGGAAGCTCTATAGCGTTTCTAATATTATATGTGGATGACATATTGCTGATTGGAAACAATATAGAAATGTTGGAAAGCGTGAAGGAATATTTGAACAAGAGTTTTTCAATGAAGGACCTAGGAGAAGCTGCTTTCATATTAGGCATCAAGATCTATAGAGATAGATCTAGACGCTTAATAGGACTTTCACAGAGCACATACCTTGACAAAGGTTTGAAGAAGTTCAAAATGGATCAGTCCAAGAAGGGGTTCTTGCCTGTATTGCAAGGTGTGGAGTTGAGTAAGACTCAATGCCCAGCGACTGCAGAAGATAGAGAAAAGATGAGTGTCGTCCCCTATGCTTCAGCCATAGGCTCTATCATGTATGCAATGCTGTGCACAAGACCCGATGTCAGCCTTTCCATAAGTATGGCCGGAAGGTTTCAAAGTGATCCAGGAATGGAACATTGGACGGCGGTCAAGAATATCCTGAAGTACCTAAAAAGGACTAAGGACATGTTTCTCGTTTATGGAGGTGATCAAGAGCTCGTCGTAAAGGGTTACGTCGATGCAAGCTTTGACACTGATCCAGATGACTCTAAGTCTCAAACCGGATACGTATTTATTCTCAATGGGGGTGCGGTAAGCTGGTGCAGTTCCAAGCAAAGCGTGGTAGCTGATTCTACATGCGAAGCGGAGTACATCGCTGCCTCAGAGGCTGCGAAGGAAGGTGTCTGGATGAAGGAGTTCATGACAGATCTTGGAGTAGTGCCCAGTGCACTAAACCCAATGACTCTGTTCTGTGACAACACTGGTGCCATTGCTCTAGCCAAGGAACCAAGGTTTCACAAGAGGACCAGACACATAAAGCGACGTTTCAATTCCATCCGCGATTACATCAAGGAGGAGGACATTAATATTTGCAAAGTACACACGGATCTGAATGTTGCAGACACGATGACTAAACCTCTTCCAAGGGCTAAGCATGATCAACACCAGAACTGTATGGGTGTTAGATTCATTACAATGTAAATCACATAGTGATGTGAACTAGATTATTGACTCTAGTGCAAGTGGGAGACTGTTGGAAATATGCCCTGGAGGCAATAATAAAGTGGTTATTATTATATTTCCTTGTTCATGATAATCGTTTACTATCCATGCTATAATTGTATTGATTGGAAACTCAATTGCATGTGTGGATACATAAACAAACAATGTGTCCCTAGTATGCCTCTAGTAGACTAGCTCGTTGATCAAAGATGGTCAAGGTTTCCTAGCCATAGACATGAGATGTCATTTGATAACGGGATCACATCATTAGGAGAATGATGTGATGGACAAGACCCAAACTATGAACGTAGCATATGATCGTGTCAATTTATTGCTATTGTTTTCTGCATGTCAAGTATCTGTTCCTATGACCATGAGATCATGCAACTCATTGACACCAGATGAATACCTTGTGTGTATCAAACGTCACAACGTAACTGGGTGACTATAAAGATGCTCTACAGGTATCTCCGAAGGTGTCTGTTGAGCTGGCATGGATCGAGACTGGGATTTGTTACTCCGTATGACGGAGAGGTATCTCAGGGCCCACTCGGTAATACAACATCACAGTAAGCCTTGCAAGCAATGTGACTAAAGTGTTAGTCACGGGATCTTGTATTATAGAACGAGTAAAGAGACTTGCCGGTAACGAGATTGAACTAGGTATAGAGATACCGACGATCGAATCTCGGGCAAGTAACATACCGAAGAACAAAGAGAACATCGTATGGGATTAACTGAATCCTTGACATAGAGGTTCAACCGATAAAGATCTTCGTAGAATATGTAGGAACCAATATGGGCATCCAGGTCCCGCTATTGGTTATTGACCATAGAGGTGTCTCGGTCATGTCTACATAGTTCTCGAACCCGCAGGGTCTGCACACTTAACATTCGGTGACGTTTCGGTAGTATCGAGTTATGTATGGTGGTGATCGAAGGTTGTTCGGAGTCCCGGATGAGATCCCGGATGTCACGAGGAGCTCCGGAATGATCCGGAGGTAAAGATTGATATATAAGGAAGTCCTGTTTTGGCCACCGGAAAAGTTTCGGGTATTTCCGGTAGTGTACCGGGAGTGCCGGAGGGCCATCGGGAGGGGCCACCCACGCCGGGAGGCCACATGGGCCTGAGGGGTGTTGCACCAACCCTTAGTGGGCTGGGCAAACCAGCCCCACAAGGCCCATGTGGCTAGAAAAGGTGGGAAAGAAAAAAAAACCAAGTGGAGAAGGTTTCCAAGTAGGAAGAAGGTATCCTACTAGGAGTAGGATTGGTGGGAGGCTCCACCTCCACCTCCTTCGGCCGAACCCCTAGGGGAAACCCTAGGGAGGCTGCCTCCTCCCCTCCCTCCTATATATACTAGAGGAATAGAGGCCCCAAAGACACAAGTCCACGTGCTAGTTCTCTATTCCCTAGTTCCTCCACCAAATAGATTCCGACGGTGCTTAGGCGAAGCCCTGCCGGAATAGTTCCACCACCACCGCTGCCGCGCCGTCGCGCTGCCGGAGAACCCATCTACCTCTCCGCTCCCTCTTGCTGGATCAAGAAGGCAAAGATCGTCATCGAGCTGTACGTGTGCTGAACGCGGAGGTGTCGTCCGTTCGGCGCTAGATCGTGATTGGATCGCGGGACGGCTAGCGATTTGGATCGTGAAGACGTTCGACTACATCAACCGCGTTTCTTAACCCTTCCCGTTTAGTGATCTGCAAGGGTATGTAGATCCACTCTCCCTCTCGTAGATGCTCATCACCATGGATAGATCTTGCATGTGCATAGGAAATTTTTTGTTTCCCATGCAACGTTCCCCAACAGTTTCATCAGATTCATTTGCTATTTTAGATAATAGCATCTTTTGGGGTAAACGGTAACAAAGAAACGTGAGAGAGGGCCAAAACACAACCACACCCGCTAGTGGCCCAAATATATACTCCCTCTGTTGCTAAATATAAGTCTTTTTAGAGATTCCACTATGGACTACATACGGAGCAAAATAAGTGAATCTACACTCTGAAGTATGTATATATATATATACATATATATATGTAGTTCGTAGTGAAATCTCTAAAAAGACTTGTATATAGGAATGGATGAAGTATACATATGTACGAATATGGTGTGTTGTCATGTTTAAATTCCCAATGCACAACTTTGATGTGGCACACATGATGCATATGTGCATGCCTAAAAGTGTCGAGTGTGACAGAAAAGGGTTCATGACATAAACGTAGGGTGTTGGCCCTACAGTATGTGTCGGAGGAGGGAATCCTATGAACACATGACCTGGCTCAAACTTTATCACACATTTAGCCATGCCTCACTTGTCGTAAGACAACCAAGAGAATTTATACCTTAATTTGGTCAAACCATCACATATTGTTGTCGGTCAAGAGGGATATATAGACCGCGCGGTCCCACGAGTTGGCGCGTCGTCGAAGATAGGTTGAGCGGGGCTAGAAGAACACCATCGCCCTGCATGTGGCCAAATGTATATAGGAAAAGGGTGTGGTCCGGTTACTAAATACACAATGCACAACACTATGATGTGCCTGCACCTAGCTGAGAAAACTGGGCATACCCCCCTTAAGATTGATTATATGTTTACTACCTAGGTTATGGATGTATATATGGTACCCCATCCCCCACCCCACCCACGCACACACATGACACGTAGCTAGGGTGGCGTTCCAGCGTTGCCAGTCAAATGGATATATATACCCTATATAGAGGCCCATCGATAGATGTGTCATCGAAAACGGCACAATGGAGGCATGCATGCATATTCCACACACACACGTCATCGATCCTTGGTGTTCCAGCATGGTCAGTCAAAGGGATGACAGACTCTAGGGGCTCACCGATAGGTGTGTCGTTGAAAACCGCACAATGGAGGCATATGGTCCGCAGACACATGCATGCATGGGTTCACACACACACACACACACACACACACACACACGTCATGGATCCTTGGCGTTCTAGCATGTCCAGTCAAAGGGATGAGACTCTAGGGGCCCACCGATAGGTGTGTCCTTGAAAACCGCACAACGGAGGCATACACATGCATGCATGGGTTCACACACACACACACACACACGCACACACACACACATCGTCACCCATCCTTGGCGTTCCAGCGTTGTCAGTAAAGGGCATGACACACCCTAAGGGCCCACCGATAGTTTTGTTGTTAGAAAACCGCACAATGTAGGCATGGCACACACACGGCACACGCGCGCGCACACACATAGACACACACACACACACACACACATCGTCACCCATCCTTGGCCTTCTAGCATTGTCAGTAAAAGGCATGACAGACCCTAAGGGCCCACCGACAGGTTTGTCGTCGGAAACCGCACAATGTAGGCATGGTCCACACACAGGCAAGAGGGTTGACACACACACACACACGTCATCGATCCTTGACATTTTCAAAACAAGGATCTCAAGATTTATTTAGCCGGAATGACACTACATGCATTTATTGATATTTTCAAAACAACAAAAGAAAATCATGGATATTTTCAAAACAAGGATCTCAAGATTTATTTAGCCGGAATGACATATCACTACATGCATTTATAATGCTATCACACCGGCTAAGTGAACCTTGAGATCTAACAACTTCCCAACCGGTCACCCATCATTGGACTACTCCACCCAAAGCACGCTTAACTTCTAAGTTCCATTCGACTCGGTTAGGGGCTGGGAAGCTGCAACTTGCTGGTAAGGGTCGCTTCCTATCATTTACAAGGCGTGCCCCAATGGGTACCTCGTGGGACCAGCTACATATCACAGAAGTTTCTGGTAGTACTAGAAACTGTGAGCGATGATGGCATGGCGCCGCCCGCCGACGCCTGCATGGGCTAATGATGACGTCTCGCTCATCCTTGATGGCGCGATGCCACTTTTGCCTGCTCTCCGGCCTTCTCCGTCTCATCCTCCTCATCCAGGAGGTTGATGACGGGGCCGGCGCTTTGGCGGGAGACCGATTGGGGGAGTGGCGGGAGAAGCGTGTTTGTATAGAACACCATTTTAATACAAATTGCATAACTTATGAAATAAGGAAGCTCGAGCAGCACGACATGTGCGCACACCGTGCTTACACATGCACGGGCTCCAGGGAGGCGTATAGAACTGCTTTAAATTATTCATGGTTCGTTTGGCCTTTTGTATACTACACTAATTAAGTTTCTAGGCATTTAATGTGCATAATTCAAATTTGAACTAAAAGAACATGCTCCATGTCAAAAAATGGGTTGAAAAAACATATCTGTGTCCTTGGGTTCCTTGTTTAGGTCCCATGCAATGAACGTGTATGGATCACAAACATCTCGGAGTCGTGACGAGGCCACAGACATTGAGAAACTTGGCTTTTAAATCGCCATAAATCCAAAACTCGTCTGAAATTCTTGAAACTTACCCCGGTGTCATGACACGCACTTATATGATATGGTATTTTTTTGTCCAATTTGGGACAAGTGTCTTGCACACCAAAACTTCTCTCAAGAAGCATCGTGGTTTCGATACGGAACATGTCACCTCTGTGGAGGGAACGACATTCAATGTCTCTTCTTGCGTTGATATTTTTTCTACATGCAACATAGACTAATACAAGTGAAGTGCTGGAATTATTCAAGGCTTGTTTGGCGCCCTTTATACATTAATTGAGCTTTTCTATCCATTTAGTGTACATAATTCAAATTTGAACTACAAGCACATGCTCCAGGGCACCAAAATGGGTTAGAAAATCATTTTTATGTCCTTGGTCCCTGTTTAGGTCCCATGCAATGATTACAAACATCTCGGCATCGTGACTAGGCCGCAAATGTTGAGAAACTTTGCTTTTAAATCTCCACAAATCCGAAACTTGTCTGAAATTATTGAAACTGGGTTGTCGACACGACACTTATAAGACATGGTAATTTTTTTGACCAATCTAGGACAAGTTTTGGGACAAACCTCTTACGAATTGGAGCTTCACACAAGAAGCATCGTGGTTTCAATAGGGAGCATTTCACCTTTGTGGTCGAAACGACATTTGAGTTTTATAGGGACTTGTGCGAGCTGTCCGCCGCGCAGGCTCGACGGGATGCGTGAGAGCTATCCGCCGCGCATGCTCGACGGGAGGCATGAGAGCAGTCTACTGTGCATGCTCATCGGGAAGCGATACTTTGACCTCCACCCCCCGCTCGCCTCGCTCCCAACTTCTGAATTAATGGCGTCCGACCCGCTGTTTATCATGCGGTTAATTCGTGCCTCGCTGAGAACTTGACTTTTCGTCTGTTTTTGTCTCGTATGCATGTACATACGAACGAAATAATATGACGACAAATTCGCACCGACAAAGGATAATAATTCCCTTACATATCCATGATAATAAAAAATGCCACATGCGGTGAGGGAGTCCGGGATTAAGGGGTCCTCGGGCTGCCGACCTATCTCTATGGGCTGGACAGTGGGCCGCCCTGTGATTGTCAGTGAAGGTCCGGACACCATAACCAAGGCGGAATCTCTCAGGTAGTGACGTGCACTCTAAGTACAAGACGATGGGTTCGACATATTCCTTTTCTGATGTAACCGACATTGTGTAACCCTAGATACCCCTGGTGACTATATAAACCAGAGGGTTTTAGTCCGTAGGACAAGGTGAAGCTCATTACTCTTAGGGCTTTAGACCACATCATACGATCTTGAGGTAGATCAACTCTGTACCTGATACCCCATATTCAATACAATCAAAGCAAGACGTAGGGTTTTACCTCCATTAAGAGGGCCCGAACCTGGGTAAACATCGTCTCCCTAGTCTCCCGTAACCCATCAATCCAAGATCCACAGCTCGGGACCCCCTACCTGAGATCTGCCGGTTTTGGCACCGACATGCGGCAACTCCCCAAAGACACAGGGGCAAAAGAAGAAGGAAGAGGCTGAAGAAGGAAGACACAGAAAACGATCTGGGCCGCTGCTATCTAATTCTTGATGGATTGTTGGGCGCGGAGTTCCTCAATCTCCTTCTTCATCGCCGCCACAACCTCCATCTCCTCTCGCCTCTCCTCCGCCATCTTCCGCATTGCGGCCATGGCGCAAGCTTTTTGCTCGAGAGCGTCGATGGTCTGCGTCACGTACGCATGAAGTTCCTTGACACGCGTCACGGATTCCTTCACCAGCCCCTCGCGCTCGATGTGGAGCTTCGCCAAGTCTTCCAAAAGTTCCTCGACGAGTTCTTTCAGCCTCCCCTCCGAGGCACTTTTCTTCTCAAGCAGTTTCTTCCAGGCGGCGTTCTCCTCCGTAAGTTTCACCACGAGGCCGGTCGCCTTGTCAACCGAGGTGTCGCTCTTCTCCAGCAGCTTCACCAAGGCATCGATCACCGCCTCCTTCTTGCCATCCTGCATGTCATTCAGAAAAAAAAACCTCTTCCTTTTTTTACCCCCCTTTTTTGAATATATTTTTTTAGGTGTTGCGATCAACGCAACCACCCTGGATGACTTTTGCTCTTCCGAAGCAAGAGAGCTCCGGGCATTGGTGACCAAGCACGAGAAGATCCTTGGTGAGGAGAGCATCGTGTTTGAGAGTTTTAAGGCTCCCATGGCTGAGCCGACTTCTACGCCCAGCCTTCTCCTTCCACCTTCCAGCAAAAGGTACATCTCCTATAAACTCGCAGATATCCAAACATCGCTGAGGGAGAGACCTCTTAACAAGGAGCAAGTGATAGAGATGATCACGTCCGCGATTGGCCCTGGAAAAGTCGTTATACGAGCGGGACCCCGCCCGATCTCGAGGTCCTGGTTGGGCGCCTCCAAGATGTGGTGGCTCGGCTTCGAGGTCATGACGGCGCCCCTCTCGAAGATGCTCCCGGACACGAGCGGGTGCTCTCTCTGATAGGCAAACTTGATGCAACCCTTGTGGTGATCGCTTCTGGACATTGCCGCCTTGAGGAGGACGGGCCGCGTCTGGAGGAACGCCTCGCCGACCGGCGTCCATCCGCAACCGGCAGGCGAAACAAGCCTAAGATCATCGGATGATGGTCGAGGGACATCTTAAGCTCGCTGAAGTGAACAAGGCCCTTGCCGAGAAGCATGCGAAGCTGGCAGCGCAAGCTGAAAAGCGTGTGGGAGTCTTGGCTGAGATGACAACTTCCTGCACCCGACACCTTGAAGCTCATGAACATGCAGTCCGACTCTCCTCTGAGGAGACCGACTTGTATGTAAGACGTTTGCATTCTTGGCGGCTGGCGGCACTCCCCCGGAGATCACGACCATCCTGTCCTACCGTCGTCTTGAGTGAGGAGCCAGTCCAGTGCCATCATCTTCTGTTGTTCTGCTCCCGTGACGAAGGGCTGCACATTAGTCTTAAAAGAGTTTCAGCTTAGTTAAATAAAAAAAATTCTTAGGTCGTGTCAAAGAACAATTCGTTTAGAACAGTGGATTTGATTTGGTTTGTAACACCGATTATTCTAGCAATAAAACGATGATGGCTCTCGTAAATCTTGTTTCATCTCATTCTTTAATCCTTGTGGCTTCACTTCATGTTGATCATATGGAGCTGTGTTGCATCGGCCTCCAATGTTCAGCGCTAGCCGCGGCGACCTGGCCGTATGCTGTCATCCTTCCGGCTTGATACGCTCCCGACCCATCTTGCTCTTCTGGTACTCGGCTAACTCGACTGCGGCCAATACGACTCTGCGGTCGGCGACTGGCATACAGATACGCGTATTTTGGTGCACTTGAAAACGAAAAACAAAGCAGTACATGCATTGATGGATGTATGCAGTGTTAGATGAAGCGTACATGCACACGTAATGATGGATTTTTTTCCTTTTAACCATCAGCAATCAGCACCGGGCACAACGGCTTCAGCGGACGCCGCAACTCCATATACTCTGGGCTAGCTCCACTGCATCAGCTACGATTGTGGCTCCGACCAGCCAGCTCCATCATTACTTGCACGTGTATCCTGAACGTCCTCTAGACTGTACCTGTCGTGGAAAAGAAAACGAAAAAGAAAAAAAAGTTAGGATGTCATGTCGTATCCGTGATAATGACGGTAGACTCTTGGGCTTCGTTGCTTGTCGTAGTGCTCGACGCCATCACATCACACCGTCGCCGTCGAGGGCAAAATTCACTGTTTTGACCCTTTTCGCTAACTTTAGTCCGATCTTACCCTACTTATGAAATTTTTTCGGATCTGACCCTTTTTCCTACCGCCACCCACTATGGCGGTAGGCATACACACCCTACCGTCAGAGGCAGTGGCGGTAGGAATTGGGTCAACACAGGTGGCATTGGGTTAGCGGAGTCAAATGGGAGTCAAACGGAGTCAAACGAACCCTACCGTCATTGGGTGTGTATGCCTACCGTCACAGCGGGTGGCGGTAGGAAAAAGGGTCAGATCCGAAAAAAATTCACAAGCAGGGGCAGATCGGGCTAAAGTTAGCGAAAAGGGTCAAAACCGTGAATTTGTCCCCGCTGAGGTAGGAGGCTTCTTGTTGCGAGGACAACACGTTGCGTGCGGCGTCTGCACCATCTTCGAAAATGGTTGTTTGGCCTTCATGTAGCGATGTAGTAGTGCAGGTATGTTCGTCTGCACTCACATTCTTCGGGGAGCTCGTTTAGATCGTCCAACGAACGATGCCGGCCACCGAGGCCGCACTACTTTATCTTCATTTTGTGGCGAAATAACATGCATTGTCCTGAAAACAAAATAGAATTTACCGAACTTGTCGCGATCGCTTAGTTGTTGCGGTGCCAGCCGAGTAGATCGGAGGGTTTCACAAATTCATGTTGGACGCACTGGCGCATTGCACTGCTCCCGTGATCTTCATATGATCATGTAGGTGATTGGTCCCTGGGATTCCATCGACGCCTCCATGGAGGCATGGGTGTTTCTGCCCCCAAGCGAACACGGTGTAGGTCGGTATAGAGATTTGACGCCGGGATGTGACCGACGTTCATGGCGTATGGGTTGGTTGCCCCCGATGCCTGCGATGTTGGTTGGTGTAGAGACTCGACGTTCGGATGCTGTCAGCAACGCCGAGGAGTGTTTCTTCATTGGCTTCTAAGATGTTGGAGAGAAATGACGACTAGAAATACCAAGAAACACAAAGAGAACCAAAGAAAAAAAGTTTTTTTAATGTTGGCTTTCCCGTTATACACCAGTTATGGGTGTGTTATCCGAGAAGGCTACCGAAGGACTCGCCATTGGGACTCGTCAAAAGAACATGACGATTATAACTACGACTGAATAAGCCTCGGTGTACGTGTATGAAGACACCGTGTTTCGGGATGCTTCCGAGAGGCAACAAAAATTCATATTGTAGCCCATCATCGTGCGGAGGGGGGCTCCACAACTCGACATGCCCCCTGCACATGCCTCATGAACTAGGAGACTTGAGTATGGTAGGTTAAGGGTAGATGGTTTTGGGACAATAGCTTGGCGATTTTTCTTCATGCCTTATTGAGGGGTGGTGAACAGCTACCTTCCGCCTTCATTCGAGTGGGTCCCTTACTGCTTGGGACAACTCGACTACTTCTTGGACTCTTGGGATTTATTTTGATTGCTTCTTGGGGCTTCTGGATTTCTTTGCTGGGGATTGCTTGCGCGGGCTGATTGATTGGCCGCAGACTTCATGAGCTTGATTGAACTTCTTGAGAATTTTGCTTGCACTTCTTGAGCACTATTCTTCTGATAACCCACAAGTATAGGGGATCGCGACAATCTTCACGGGTAGTATTTCACCCTAATTTATTGGTTCGACACAAGGGGAGCCAAAGAATATTTATTGGCCTTGACAATTGAGTTGTCAATTCAACCGCACCTGGGATATCTCTCTGCAGCAAACGTTTAGTAGCACGGTAAATAGTAGTAGCAAAAGTAACAATAGTAGTAGCAGCAACAATTTTGTAATAGTTGTGACAGTAGCAGTAGCTATAGTAACTTAGCAAGATTCAGTATATGTAAAGCGTAGGCACGTGGATCGGTGATGGATAATGATTTAGATGACATTGATCAAATAAAAGTTACACACTAGGGCGACACAGAACTAGCTCCAATTCATCAATGTAATGTAGGCATGTATACCGTATATAGTCATACGTGCTTGCGATAAGAACTTGCATGACATCTTTTGTCCTACCCTCCCGTGGCAGCGGGGTCCTATTGGAAACTAAGGGATATTAAAGCCTCCTTTTAATAGAGAACCAGAACAAAGCATTAACACATGGTGAATACATGAACTCCTCAAACTACGGCAATCACCGAAAAGAATCCCAATTATTGTCACCTTGGGGTATGGGGATCAAGACACGTAATAGGTGCATACAACTTGCAAGATAGGATCCAAATCAATCTTATATTTAGAGAAAATATAATATGTTCAGATCTGAAATCATGGCACTCGGGCCCTAGTGACAAACATTAAGCATAGCAAAGTCATAGCAACATCAATCTCAGAACATAGTGGATACTAGGGATCAAGCCCTATCAAACTTAACTCGATTACATGATCAATCTCATCCAATCCCACCACTGTCCAACAAGCCTACAAAGGAATTACTCACTCCCGGTGGTGAGCATCAGGGCGGTGTTGATGGAGAAGGGTTGGTGATGACGACGGCGACAATTTTCCCTCTCCGGAGCCCCAAACGGACTCCAGATCAACCCTCCCGAGGAAGAACTGGAGGTGGCGGCGGCTTCGTCTCGTGAAACGCGATGAAAACTTCTCTCTGTTTTTTCTCCGAAGATGTGATTTTATAGGACTGGAATTAGGGTCGGAGGAGCCACGAGGGCCCCACAAGCCATCAGGGCGCGACCTAGGGGGAGGTGGGCGCCCTGATGTGTTGTGCCCCCCTGGCACACCCCCTCCGACAGGTCTTCGCTCCATAATTCATTATAATTCTCAAAAATAATTCACAAAAAGTTTCGTCCAATTCTAAGAACTTTTATTTCTGCGCAAAAATAACACCAAGGTAGTTCTGCTGAAAACAACGTCGGTCCGGGTTAGTTTCATTCAAATCATACAAATTAGAGGTCAAAACCATAGCAAAAGTGTTTGGAAAAGTAGATACGTTGGAGACGTATCAACTCCCCCAAGCTTAACTCATTGCTTGTCCTCAAGCAATTCAATTGACAAACTGATAGTGATAAAGAAAACTTTTACAAACTCTTTTGTTCTCGTTGTTATACACGTGCTTAGCTAGTGTTCAAGTTTTCAGCATAAATCATAAATAACCATGCCCATGATAACAATTAAACCTCATATCAACTCATGGCAATACATACCAACTAGCAAACAAAAAATAAGATATCTCACACGCCAACAATTTATCAAAACGATCATGATATAATATGGTGACATGGTACTTCGCTAGCCCTTTCTAAGACCGCAAAACATAAATGTAGAGCACCTCTGAGGTTCAAGCAACGACTAAACATTATAATTCAAAATAGAAAAGATCCAGTCATGCTCGTATCCAACATTAACTAGGCTCAATGCATAAAAATGACAATAGTGCTCTCTGGTCTGGTGCTTTTAATAAGAGGGTGATGACTCATCATAAAAATAAATAGATAGGCCCTTCGCAGAGGGAATCATTGATTTGCAGAGGTGCCAGAGCTCAAGTTTTAAAACAGAATCGGAATATGGTATTGAGTGGTGCACTTTTCCTCTCAACGTTACGACAAAGATTTTCAATATCTTCCATGCTAAACTCATTGTTGGCGGTTCCCAAATAGAATAGTAAAGTTTACTCCTATCCACCATCCATACACAAATCATGGCTGACCGAATCCACGGATGCCTGCCAACATGTCAACTATCCCAAGGAGTTTTGTTTAATTAATTTTTGATTATGCAGGACAGGGCATCCTTTTACCAGCCTCTCTCGTGCAATGACGGCGAATAAACGACCGTCTTGAGAATAACTCACTTAGCATGGAAAATACTGACCGCCTCCTCGCTCCATGAGTGAGATGCATGCACAAAATAGTTGTTTACTTGAATGTTTAGAGATGGCACATGCAAATTTACTTAGAACGGCAGGGTAATACCGTATATAGGTAGGTATGGTGGACTCATGTGGAATAACTTGGTTGAAAGGTTTTGGATGCACAAGCAGCATTCCCGCTTAGTACAAGTGAAGGCTAGCAAAAGGTTGGGAAGCGACCAGCTAGAGAGCGAAAATGGTCATAGACATGCATTGCGAATAATTAACATTGGAAATAGCATGAGTATGATATGAACATTCTGAATTTAAACATCATGAAGGCTACATTGGTTTTGAATCAACTACATGTTTGCACATGGGCCAAATCAAGCCGCTCGAATTTCTCAGAGGGAAATACCATACTACCATACCACATCATAACCATTTTAATGCATGTTGATCTATAGGATAAATCATTATTCACTACTAGCCGTTTAAGCATGGCATGAAAAGCTATAATCTCTAATTGTCATCATGAACATGTTTACTTATAATATACTGAATCAAGATCGAACGAGCTAAACATATTTACAAAAATGAAAAACAAGAAGAGTTCATACCAGCTTCCTTTGCCACGATCACTTCGTCAAATATCGTCATTATTGCCTTTCACTTGCATGACCGAATGATGTGATAATAATAATAGTGCAAGAATACCGTGGACTAAGCTAGAATCTGCAGGGCAGTTTTAAACAAATAAGAAGACAAGGTAATATTGGCTCTCTGTTAGATCAACAATAAAGCATATAAGAGCCACTCAACATTTTCATCGTGGTCTTCTCCTTTCAAAGACTCAACAAAAAGAAAAGAAATTCAGAGAAACACACTGAAATATTTTTGGAGTTTTTGTTTTTCTCAAGCAAGCAAATAAACTAAGGGAAAACAAGGACGAGAAAAGATATTTACACGGGAAAGCTCCCAACATGCAAAGGAAATATTTTTGGGTTTTCTTTTTAGTACTAAGATAATTAAGCGGGAAAGAAAATTAAAAAGAAGCGAGAAATATTTTTGGGTTTTCCAAAGTTTTTCAAACACACAAGAAGAAAGCGGAAAAATAAAACTAACATGTATATACAATGAAAGAGGATGAACACCGACAATTTATATGAAGTGTGTGAACATGAATGTAGTGTCGGTGAGAAATACGTACTCCCCCAAGCTTAGGCATTTGCCTAACTTGGTGATCACCACTGATAATAGCCATCGGGTTCGGGAAAGTGTTTCTGCTGGGGCACCTGAGCATCCCATGCCTGGGCCTCGGCCTCCGCAGCAGCCAGCTCATTCCGGTAAGCAATTATATCTTCTGGCATTATTCTGTATTCGTGCTTGGCATGATAGTTAAACAAAGAAGGTGCAGGCAAATGAATAATATCGCAAGTCTTTTCGCTAAATACTAAGCTGTAGCGAATATGTTGATGTGCTTGCGGTTCCTCAACAAATTGGTGTTCCTTCATAGACTGGTGATCAAGATAAACTTTGGGCATTTTTTTATGCACGGAAAAAACAGAAAAACGGAAAATCATGCTAACTTATTTAATATAAACTGAAAATAGCAAAGGATAAACTTTTGATATAGAGAGTTGTGAATACTAAATTCATCAATCACATGCCTTCCAAAAAGGATCCATTAATAAGGTTGATCAAGTCTTATTAATAACCGGTTCCGGTTAACATGTTACTTAAGAATTGTCGTATATCACTAAGTTACCTCAATAGGGATTTGCATCTCCCCAACAATAAGATTATAATACTTCTTCTTGACAGTAGGTAGAGGGATTGCAATACTTCCAATGATAACGTAGGAGTAGGCTCAATGACATTTATAATATTAACCAAAGTTTGCTTCTTCGGAAAATGAATGGTATGTTGTTTGCCATTGACGTGAAAGGTAACCTTGCTTTTATTGCAATCGATAACAGCCCCTGGAGTATTTAAGAATGGCCTACCAAGGATGATCGACATATTGTCGTCCTCGGGCATGTCAAGAATAACAAAGTCTGTCAAGATAGTAACATTTGCAGCCACAACCGGAACGGCCTCGCAAATTCCAATGGGTAAAGCAGTGGATCTATCAGCAATTTGCAAAGATATCTCGGTAGGTGTAAGCTTACTCAAGTCAAGTCTTTTATAAAGGGAGAAAGGAATCACACTAACACCGGCTCCTAAATAACATAAAGCAGTTTTAACATAATTTCTTTTAATAGAGCAAGGTATTGTGGGTATGCCAGGATCTCCTAGTTTCTTAGGTATTCCTCCATGAAAGAATAATTAGCAAGCATAGTAGAAATTTCAGTTTCAGGTATTTTCCTTTTGTTGGTAATAATGTCTTTCATATACTTAGCATACAGAGGCATTTTCAATATATCAGTCAAACGAGTACGCAAAAAGACGGGTCTAATCATTTCAGCGAAGCGTTCAAAATCTTCATCGTCCTTACTCTTAGAAGCCTTACGAGGGAATGGCATGGGTTTTTGAACCCATGGCTCTCTTTCCCTTCCATGTTTTCTAGCAACGAAGTCTCTCTTATCATAACGTTTATTTTTAGGAGGTGGGTTATCAAGATCCTCAGCGGGTTCTATTTCTACATCATCATCATGTTCTTTATTACTATCTGGTGGAGCATCTACTTGCACATTATTATCCTCCTTTTCATTATCACTAGGTGCATGTTCACTACCAGACTGAGTTTCAGCATCAGAAATAGAAACATCATTATGGTTTTTAGTAGGTGTTTTTGTAACAGGTTTACTAGAAGCATGCAAGTTCCTATCATTTTCCTTTTTCTTTTTCTTATTAGAGGAACTAGGTGCATCAACATTAATTCTCTGGGAATCCTGTTCTATTCTTTTAGGATGACCTTCTGGATAGAGAGGTTCTTGGGTCATACGACCTCCCCTTGTCATTACTCTAACAACGTGATCATCCATATTATTATTTATTTCAACCAGCAAATCATTTTGTGACTTAGAAACTGGGTCTAGTTGAGTGTGAACCATAGAAGCATGTTTACCTAGACCTTTTACATCATTAGCAATTCTAAACATCAAGTCACTTAAGCGGTCTATCATCATGGCATTACGTCTCAATTGATCCTTAACATAATTATTGAAGTGTTCTTGCTTGACAACGTAATTATCATATTCATCCATGCATTGTTCATGAGTCTTAGTATAAGGTATATCATTTTCACTAAAGGAACGGAGAGAGTTTACCTCTACTACCTGTGTCGGGTTGTCAAGTCCATGTATTTTTTTTCAATAGGAGGTAGTTTATTGACATCCTCAATTTTAATACATTTCTCCTTCATAGATCTTTTTGCTTCTTGCATATCTTCAGGGTTGAGGAATAGAATACCTCTCTTCTTTTGAATAGGTTCCGGAGGTGGTTCAGGAAGTGTCCAATCATCGGCATTTTGCAATATGTTATTTAATAATTCTTCAGCTTGACTGATAGTTCTTTCCCTGTAAACACAACCAGCACAACTATCTAGGAAGTCCCTAGAAGCATCGGTTAGTCCATTATAAAAGATATCAAGAGCTTGAGGGAGGTTCTCTTCTTCAATTTGCACAAAGTTAAATATTTCCTGTAAGGCAGCTTGTTTCTTATGAGCAGGAAAATATTTCGCAGAAAAGTAGTGAAGCATATCCTGGGGACTACGCATACAACCAGGTGCAAGAGAAAGGAACCATTCCTTAGTCTCGCCTTTTAGCGAGAAAGTAAAAAGCTTAAGGGTATAATAGTAGCTCATCTTCTCATCATTGGTAAACAGAGCAACAACATCATTCAGTTTCATCAGGTGTTCGACAACAGTTTCATTTTCATAACCATGGAAAGGATTAGATTCTACTATAGGAATTAACTCAGGGTCAACAGAGAATTCATAATCCTTATCAGTAACAAATATAGGAGAAGTAGAAAATTTGGGATCATATTTCATTTTCTCCATCATACATTTTTCTTTCACTTTGCATAGCAGTTTTTCCAAGTCATCTCTTTTTCATAAGCAAAGAAATCACTAGTTGTTTCCTCATCCATAACATAACCTTCGGGTACATGAGGCAATTCATATCTATTAGGAGAGTGAGGTGTAACAGGTGATTCAAAGTCCTCATCAATTTCAGCATTTTCAAGTTCTCTAGCTTTAGCAATATGAGCATCAAGTAATTCATTCAGTGGCACATTTTCAGTTTCAACATGTGTAGCAATAGTATCATCATTAATTTCAGAGGTAGCATCATCAAGTTCATGTGACATATCAGGACGATCAACAGGTGGTGGTGTAACAAGCTGATTCAAAACAGTAGGTGAATCAAAAGCAGAGCTAGATGACAGTTCCTTACCTCCTCTCGTGCGAGAGGGGACACTCTTAGTTCGAGTATCTTTCAGATTCTTCGTAGTGGCAATTGGATATCCTCAAGTTAACACAATAAATAGAGCTATGCTCCCCGGCAACGGCACCAGAAAATGGTCTTGATAACCCACAAGTGTAGGGGATCGCGATAGTCTTCACAGGTAGTATTTCACCCTAATTTATTTGTTCGACACAGGGGGAGCCAAAGAATATATATTGGCCTTGACAGTTGAGTTGTCAATTCAACCGCACATGGGATATCTCTCTGTAGCAAAGGTTTAGTAGCACGGCAAATAGTAGTAGCAAAAGTAATAGTAGTAGTAGCAGCAACAATTTTGTAGTAGCTGTGACAGTAGCAGTAGCAATAGTAACTTAGCAAGATTCAATATATGTAAAGCGCACTGTTCAAGAATTCGTCCGACTAACCAGTTAACTTGCCAGTTAATTGCTACTCGTAGGGTGACCGGATCGAATATCAACTATTCATCGTGTTAACTTGCCAGGCCTATCAATTGGCCAGTGAGACCGATTAATGAGTCATCATACCGATTAATCAGTTGCTAGACCGATTAATCGCTACTTGCCCGTTAACTGGTGGGCAAACGAATCCCAAAATTTAGATAACCCCTCCCACCCCCTCTTGATACTAAATACCTAGGGTTTGGCCCTCCTCCCTTTCCCTTCTGCTCCTTTCATCCCCTCCTAACCTGGCTGGTGGCTATCCAGGTCCACACCGGTGCCAGCACCACACTACACCTCCAAGATCCAGCTGCTCCGCCACTCTGGTCACCTGCCACCCCACCCCCTTGGCTACTCCCCATCCTCTCCCATGGGATGCACCCCAATCTCTTCCTCTGTGGTGTCACCAGCAGACAAGGTACTACCATCACTTTCCCCTATATTAGTGGAGAATCCAACATTCATATATTAGTACATTATAAATTACAATTTGGTAGATTAGTGGATGGAACTGTTGGTTTTTATTGTGTGATCTATGTTAGCATCTATATGGACACGTTTAAATGTTTAATTGATAATTTTAAATTTTGAGATTTTATAACGATTATTAATTTTTCCTCCTGTCTATTTTTTATACGCCTACAATAGAATATTTTGATATATTACATAGCTAAGTGCATGGAAATCTGGTATAATACATAAAACATCTAGATATAAGTTGGCAAGTTTCTATTTAATCTGTCGATTAATGGTCGACCGATTAATCCAGTTAATAGGCCAATTCACCGATTAATCTCTACTCCCAAGCTGACCGAGCAGCTACCAATTACCGATATCTTGAACACTGGTAAAGCATAGGCACGTGTATCGGTGATGGATAATGATTTAGATGACATTGATCATATAATAGTTACATACTAGGGCGACACAGAACTAGCTGCAGTTCATCAATGTAATGTAGGCATGTATTCCGTATATAGTCATCCATGCTTGCGATAAGAACTTGCATGACATCTTTTGTCCTACCCTCCTGTGGCAGCGGGGTCCTATTGGAAACTAAGGGATATTAAGGCCTCCTTTTAACAGAGAACCGAAACAAAGCATTAACACATGATGAATACATGAACTCCTCAAACGACGACAATCACCGGAAAGAATCCCAATTATTGTCACCTTGGGGTATGCGGATCAAGACACGTAATAGGTGCATACAACTTGCAAGATAGGATCCAAATCAATCTTATATTCAGAGAAAATATAATATGTTCAGATCTGAAATCATGGCACTCGGGCCCTAGTGACAAGCATTAAGCATAGCAAAGTCATAGCAACATCAATCTCAGAACATAGTGGATACTAGGGATCAAGCCCTGTCAAACTTAACTCGATTACATGATCAATCTCATCCAATCCCACCACCGTCCAGCAAGCCTACAAAGGAATTACTCACTCCTGGTGGTGAGCATCATGGCGGTGTTGATGGAGAAGGGTTGGTGATGACGACGACGACGATTTCCCCTCTCCGGAGCCCCAAACGGACTCTAGATCAGCCCTCCCGAGGAAGAACAGGAGGTGGCGGCGGCTCCGTCTCGTGAAACGGGATGAAAAATTCTCTCTGATTTTTTTCTCCGAAGGTGTGATTTTATAGGACTGGAATTAGAGTCGGAGGAGCCACGAGGGCCCCACAAGCCATCAGGGCGCGACCTGGGGGGGCACCCTGATGTGTGGTAGCCCCCTGTCACACCCCCTCCGACAGGTCTTCGCTCCATAATTCATTATAATTCTTAAAAATAATTCACAAAAAGTTTCGTCCAATTCCGAGAACTTTTATTTCTGCACAAAAATAACACCAAGGTAGTTCTGCTGAAAACAGCGTCAGTCCGGGTTAGGTTCATTCAAATCATGCAAATTAGAGGTCAAAACCAGAACAAAAGTGTTTGGAAAAGTAGATACGTTGGAGACGTATCATCTTCCATGACTTCTCGGGGACCCACCTTGAGAACTTGGAAGGCATCTGTTCACCTCTATGGACTAAGAAAACCCTCTGGCATTTTATCAGGGGCTTTTGGTGGCATATCCCAAGGTTGTCATGCGGCTACGCACCGAACCAACTTACATTGGATCAGGCGGCACTACATGAATCTTTTCCTGTAGTCTCCCCTAGTATGCGAGCCTCCATGAACATGAAGCATGCCGGGAAACATGAAAGGCGCGGGGTCTCGGCACTCAGAAGTGCCCAAGTAATCATCTTAGCTGCCTTCGAAAGCATACGCCTGATACGTGTCATGCATTGTGGGTGTAGGAGCCGCTCCACCTGTAACTTGACACATTGTGCCACCCTTCGACAAGTCCTAGGGTAGCAAAAACTTCAATCAACAACATGATGTGGTAGGGTAAAGCCGTTTGTTTTTGTTGGACTGAGTCCGTTAAAATTGGGGAGACCAAGAAAAATATCCATAACATGCAACAAAGAGTGCATCATGGATCCGATAGCCCACTGAAAAGGGTCTCCCAAGGAAAAACAAAAGGGCAACGAAAGAGGCAATATTTTAAGAAAAATATTTTTGAAGGAACCTTCAGTTGATTGGGGGCATTGGCCGGGCTCCCTAGGAATCGACCAGCAGGTATGGACCCCCATCGTAGACTTGCTCGATGACGTATGGTCCTTCCCGCTTTGGCTCGAACTTCCCCTTTGTCTTGTGCGTGATGACGATGGCCCGACGAAGCACGAGGACCAACTCGCCCTTTTGGAAGATGTGTTGTTTGACGAGCTTGTCATAGTCTCTCACCATGTTCTGGCAGTAGATGAAAGCACAAATTCTCCCTAGGCGGTTTTGGTAATTAATAACAACATATATTTCATTGGACTAATGTTTCCACTAAGTGTATCTCAGGAAAAAGTTCAATGATTGATTGGCTAAAAGGTTGTGTGGAGAACCTCCCCAAGGAAAGGAAGGAATAGGATTGGCCATGCTTCAAGATCAAGGACTCTACATTTTATATTTTGTGAGAAATCACTTTGAGTAGAAAAGCCAATACTATTAAAAGGGGATGAGCTAAATATGATGATCTGGTTGCTCAAGTGCTTAGAGGTAGCCACCAAAAATACTCACCCACTTTCCCACACATATCCTCCGTCCAAAGCCTAAAGTCAAAATTCGGTGCCACCAATATTCCCATTCGGATCCACCGAGTTTATCCAAGACAGAAGCCAAACCAAACCCTAGCATCTCGATACTACCAACTTTTCATTCGGTGCCACCGAAAACAGTGACCAACTTCTTGGTTAGCCATTTTCTAGATTCGCTCCCACCGAGTTTAGCGAATCGGTACCACCGAGAAGTTGGACCAACTTTCTGTTAGCCCATTTCTCTAAATCGGTCCCACCGAGTTTGAGGAATCGGTCTCACCGAGATTTGGTAACTGTCTAGGTCACCCATATCGGTACCACCGAGATTCATATATCGGTCTCACCGAAAACGCCAAATTTGCCACATTTTGAACTAATCAGTGCCACCGAGTTTCACTTCGGTTTCACCGAGTTGGGCAATAATGTTGTAACGGTTGGATTTTTGGAGAAGCCTATATATACCCCTCCACCACCATTCACTCGCAAGGGAAGCACTCAAAACACACACCCACTTGCCATATCCAATTTTCTGAGAGAGAACCACCTACCCTTGTGTTGAGGTCAAGATCATCCACTCCAACCATATGGATCTTGATTTCTAGCTTCCCCAAGTTGCTTTCCATCCAATCAATCTCTTCTACCCATGCCAAATCTGTGAGAGAGTGATTAAGTGTTGAGGAGACTATCTTTTGAAGCACAAGAGCAAGGAGTTCATCATACTACCACATCTATTACCTTTTGGAGGGTGGTGCCTCCCAGATTGGTTAGGTGTCGCTTGGGAGCCTCCATCTTCGTGATTGTGGAGTAGAACCAAGAGTTTGTAAGGGCAAGGAGATTGCCTACTTCATGAAGATATACCCCGAGTAAGGCTAGTCCTCCGTGGACGTAGGCCATCATGGAATAGACGAGGTTGCTACTTCGTGGACCGTTCGTGGGTGGAGCCCTCCGTCGACTCTCACGACCGTTACCCTCTGTGGGTTGAAGTCTCCATAAACATGGACATACGATAGCACCACCTATCGGAACCACGGGAAAAAAATCTCCGCGTATCCAAATTGCGTTTGATCTTCCAATCCCTAACCACTTACATTTGCATGTCTTTACTTTCCGCTGCTATACTCTTACACTTGCATGTGCAGGGTGAACTTGACTTGCTACAATTGCTAAAATCTGCCCACAACTAAAATTGGGAAAAGGATAGATTTTTATTTGGTCAAGTAGTCTAATCACCCCCCCTCTAGACATACTTTCGATCCTACAAGTGGTATCAGAGCTTTGGTCTCCATTGAATTGGTCTCACAACCTAGGAGAGTATGGCGTCTAGTGAGGGAAGTTATCACTGTAGAGGTCCATATTTTGATGGTACAAACTTTGCTAGTTGGAATCATAAGATGAAAATGCATATTCTTTGTCATAACCCCGCCGTATGGGCTATTGTTCGTGTTGGCTTGCAAGGTGAATTCTTTGGTGATGGAAAGGAACCCGATCGTGAAGCGACCGCGGAAGAATTGAAGATGTTGCAATACAACGCTCAAGCATGTGACATTCTATTCAACTGCCTATGCCCCGAAGAATTCAACAAGATTATCCGTCTTGAGAATGCAAAGAAAATTTGGGATACTTTGGTTGATATGGACGAAGGTACCGAATCCGTCAGGGAATCTAAGTTGGATGTGCTACAAAGTCAACTTGACAAGTTCAAGATGAAGGATGGTGAAGGAGTTACGGAAATGTACTCTAGGCTTGCTCTCATCACCAATGAGATTGCCGGCTTAGGAAGTGAAGAAATGACCGACAAATTCATCATCAAGAAGATCCTTAGAGCCTTGGATGGAAAGTACGACTCCGTGTGCACATTGATCCAAATGATGCCAAACTACAAAGATATCAAGCCTACGGAAATCATTGGAAGGATTGTTGCTCATGAGATGTCACTCAAGGACAAAGAAGAACTTCACACCAAGTCAAGCGGTGCTTACAAAGCTACATCAAGTGACAACCTTGTAACCAATGAAGAGATAAGCCTCATGGTCAAGAAATTCAACAAGTTCTACAAGAATAGAGGCAAAGAAAGAAGCTCCAATTCAAGATATGAAGAGAAGCGTTCATCTAGTCGTGACCGAAATTGCTACAATTGTGGAAGGCCCGGACACTACTCCAATGAGTGCACGGCCCCCCACAAAAGAAGAGAAGAGCCACCTAGAAGAAAGAGCTCAAGAGATGAGTCACCTCGAAGAGAGAGAAGGAGTAGAGATGATCGTTATGAACGAAGACCCTCAAGGAGAAGTAGGTACTCGGAGAAGAAGGACAAGTACACCAAGAGCTACACAAGAAGAAGACATCAAGCTCATGTTGGTGAATGGGTTTCCGGCTCCGAATCCGACAATCACTCCGAGAGAAGCTATCACTCCGACTCCAACTATAGTCAAGATGAAGGTGTTGCCGGACTTGCACTCGTTTCCTCCAACTCCTACGACATATTTGATTCACCAAATGAAGGGAGTGGAAGTTGCTTCATGGCTAAAGGCCCAAAGGTATCACACCCTGAATACATTGACTTCAATAGTCATGAGGATGACTTACTTGGAGATGATGACTTGCTATTTGACAAAACTAGTGATATTAGTCAAAATGAGCTAGATAATGATCATGCTAGTCAAGATAAGTCGTGTGATGATGATAAGAAGGAAATAGAACGACCAACTAAAGAATTAAATACTCTTAAGTTAGCCCATGAATCTACTTTAGAAGATCATAGAGAGCTTGTAAGAACTCATGAGAAGCTACGCTTCGAGAAGCTCAATTTGGAGCAAGAACATGAGTTTCTGAAAGCGATCAATGACGATCTTCGAAAGAATACTTCTTCATATCTAGCCAAACGACTACTCTTGTCTACATTTATTCCACAAGTTAAGACTAAGCAATCTAGTAACAAAGGCAAGAAAGGTTCTTCAACTAGTAGCAATAAAAATGATAAATCTAATGATATTGCTTCTAGTAGTTCTATTGATTCCACTAATGATTCTATTAGCCAAGTTACACTTGAGCAAGAAAATGATCTATTGAAAGGAATTATAGAAAAGGGTACCTACAAAAGTCTTGCCGGATGTAAGCAATTCGAGGAGATTGTACGCAAGCATGGAGGATACCGGAAGAACCAAGGCATTGGCTACATCAACGCCAATGGAGTTGAATGGGAAGAAGGTCAATACCCCAATCCGAAGTTTGTTCCTCAAAAGGAGAAGTATGAACACACTCTCCCCAAGGGAACAAAAGTTCAAGATGACCTTCCACCACAAGACCACAAGCTCAAGGGCAAGGACAAGTTTCAAGAGGAGATTGACACATTTGAAGATGAGTCCCAAGATTTGGTCAAGTGGGTTCCCAAGGCTACTCCAAGTTTTACTTCAACAGGTGCTACTTCAACTCCAAGGATTCCCATCAACTTGATGTGGGTCCCCAAGAAGAAGAACTAGAGAAGTTCTTGATGGGTGACTCCGCCAATGAAATTCACTCACATTCATTATTGGCAAGGACTATTTGCAATCAACTCCAACCTTATGCAATAGTTCAAGGAGTCACACACCCCCTCAAAAGGTAAGCAATGGACAAGGTAATGAAAGAATCCATGGACATCATCATGTATGCATTGCACTCCATGTCCATAGATATCCTTGTATTTGTCTCTTGTGTGGGACTAACCCATGTAGGTGAGAAGAATAAGAAAACAACGAGGATTGCTCCCAACTCGAGATGATCTTCATCAACAATGAGCATCCACCACTACCTCACCCACATGAAGTCTTCTACGTCAAACCCAAGGTTAGTTTATCCCTCTTAGGGGGGATGTCACATCAAGGGGGAGCTTTACTCTAAGACTTGAGTTAAAGCATCTCTTAAAGATGTGAACACATTAAATCCTTTATGTAAAAGTAGTAACCCCACTTGTGCTTAAACGATGAGTATGACCTATGATCAAGTACTCTTACTTTTCTCCTAAGTCAATATACTCATATATAGATGACTCCGTCATCGCCAAAGTGCTTGGTAGATACTAGAGTGGTTTTGCATGTTTGCCATATTTCATTTGACAATTTATTGTGTGAGCATATCTTTTCTCATTCGAGGATATCCAATTGTTGTTATTTGGCTTTCATTTTTCTTTGGCCAATTGGATATACAAGAATGCCTAAGTACCTCCCTCTAGCTATCTATGCTTTCTCGTCTCAAATTCTATTCATGCTTCATCACAAAATTTGAGCAAGCACTTCTCGAACCCTCTATGTGAGGAGCACTCGGAGTTTCGTTTCGTTAAGAGCTGACTACCAAAACCTCCCCAGTGCAATCTCGGTGTAACCAACTCCAAAATCTCGGTTTCACCGATGCCTAGGGTTGATCTTGTTTTTAGAATCTCGGTAGCACCGATTCCACAATCTCGGCTTCACCAAGTTTCGCTGTCAACAAACAATAGAGGAACTCGGTGGCACCGATATTTTAGAACCGGTGTCACCGACAGCTACGGGTACTTATACTCCGCGGAACCGGTTTTTGAAATTCACTTCTTCAAAGCCGTGGTCCCCGCAAACCCTAGCTGCCGCTCACGTCTATGGATTTCGCCTTCGACTCCCCATGCGCCCTCGCCTTTGGGATCCTCGCCGTCAATGGAATCTTCACCGCCGTCGTTGCCGTAGCGGATTCCTCACCGAGTTAGGGTGAGATTCTGATCCCCTCTTGTGCTCCCTTATAAATTTCTTGCGCATAAGGGTCGCTCCATCTATAATCCACGGTTTGAAATTGATCTATCCACGAAAAACTTCTATTAGAATAGAAGATCAATTTTTTTTAGGGTTGAACGTCCGCCAAGTGTGTCTTGGTGACACCGAGTTGGAAATATCGGCCTTACCGATATGTAATTTAGGGCAACCAAGAACAGTCTCGGTGAAACCAAGTTTCTCTTTTCGGTCTCACCGAAAAGAGTTGCCAGGTTTCTATAATATGAGAGTGTCAGTCTCGGTGGCTCCGAATTCTCTAACTCGGTGGTACCGAAACCCACTTTGCGGAAATCCAAAACTAAGAATTTGAATTCAAATTTGAGAAAATCTTCTGTGCTTTGTGATGCTCAACCGCTCTACTCTTCTATACTCTATTCACAGGGTCAGCATGTCAGGTTCTGATGATAGGCAGAATGACTTCAGGGAGAGGGAAGTTGACTTGAGTCCAGGCACAAGCCCCAATGTCAGTTCATCTTTTTCAGAGGATCCAGGCACCCCAAGTTCACATGGGCTGCCCAAAGCTGCCACCAGGGCAAGGAAGAAGCTGAATTTTGATGAAGAGGATTCTGATTTTGTGCCAGAGGGGGATCTTTCAAAGAAGTTGCAAGAAAAGAAGGACAAAGCTACAAAGAAGGCTGCTTCTAAGGCCACATCAGCAAAGAGGACTGTCAGAAAGGAATATGCCACCTCTGAAACTATGAGAGCACCTGAGAGTGCTAGAGCAAACACATCTTTATCAGATGAGCCTCCAAGGAAATCCGTGCCTAAGAAGGCAGAAGAAAAGAAAAGATCCAGGAAGAGGATTGTCCATGTCATTGGCAAACCTACTTCCATGTATGAAGACCCAGCAGAAGCTGAGGAAGAGGCTGAGGAGGAAGAGCCAGCTGCCAAGGCTCCTCCATCCAAGAAGAAGAAGTTACTTGCTGATGCCATGCCCAAGCAAGCTCCTTCAAAGAGCAAGAAGTCTGAGTCCAAGAAGCCAGTTCCTCCAAAATCCAAGAAGACTACTAGGGACATCCATCTTGCTGCTAAGAACAAAAGATCTTCCACCATGGAAGAAGAAGATGATCTGTCAGTGCCCAGGAAGCTAAGACCACACTTGCCATTGCATAATGATGCACACCCAGTAGCGGAAGACATGAAGAAGAGGAAGGATGCAGGTCTGAGATTGTGGAGGGCAAATGATCCTTAGTCTGCAGGAGGAAGACTGCTATAGATGACAGATTCTACACCAAAGAATAGCAAGATTTCTATGAGACTGTCCTATTGGACAAGAGCCCAGCAGTGAGTGACATGAGATATGTTGACTGGGCATATATCAAGGAGAATGAAGATTTCTTTCCAAGTGTGCAAGACAACTTCAAGTGCATTGATATTGTTGTTAGAGATACGACATGCAATCGATACGATGAAGAACGAAATCAAGCAAAGGGACACAAGATTTTAACGTGGAAAATCCCTCCAACACGAAGGGGAAAAACCACGGGCGCCAGCCGCCAAACTTCACTATGACCGGGAGAGGTTACAAATGCCGGGGATTTACAACTGATCGACTTATCCCGTGCGGCGGCTTACAAGAGGTATATATAACACAGGTGTCCTAGGTCAACCCTGATCCGCTTCGGCCCAAGCCTACCGGCGACGGGCCTCGCTCCGCTCACTCGTCAGAAGTTGGCCTTTCTCTTTATATTGGAATTTGGAGCATAACATAACAAACTCCACCTTGAGACAAATTCCATCTTGTAGCATGAATGAGAACCTTCTCCCTGAACAACAAAGAAAACACTTTCGGCGCCAAATAGCCACTAGGGCTAATGAGTTATACCAACTAAGTCTGAGCAAAGCTCAAACTTAGCAACAGGAACTGGCTTTGTCAACATATCAGCAGGATTATCATGAGTACTAATCTTGCATACCTTCAGTTTACCTTGCTCAACAATGTCTCGAACAAAATGATATTTGACATCAATGTGCTTTGTTCTCTCATGGAACATTTGATCCTTAGTGAGGTATATGGCACTCTGACTGTCACAAAACAGATTAATGCAAGAATTATCTCCACAAAACTCAGCATACAAACCTTTCAGCCAAACTGATTCTTTACATGCTTCTGCAATAGCCATGTATTCTGCTTCAGTGGTGGATTGAGCAACTACTGCCTGCAGTGTGGCCCTCCAACTCACGGCACAACCACCAACATTGAACACATAACCTGTAAGGGACCTCCTCTTGTCCAAATCGCTGGAAGCAAAATCTGAATCCACATAGCCAGCTAGTCCCTCACCAGTCCTGCCGAATTTCAAACAAGCATTGGAAGTGCCACGAAGGTACCTGAAAATCCACTGAACAACCTTCCAATGTTCCTTACCAGGGTTAGCCATATATCTACTAACCAAACTCATTGCAAATGACAAATCAGGCCTAGAACACACCATGGCATACATTAAAGAACCGACAACACTAGAATATGGAACTCTTGACATATACTCAAACTCTTCATCCGTAGTAGGACATTGAGAAGATGACAATTTGAAATGAGGAGCAATAGGGATGCCTACTGACTTAGCATCATGCATGTTAAAACGATGAAGAATTTTCTGAATGTAACTTTGCTGACAAAGAAATAACAAACCAGAATTTCTGTCCCTGGTAATCTCCATACCTAGAATTTTCTTAGCAGCACCAAGATCCTTCATGTCAAACTCACTACTTAACTGTGCCTTTAAAGCAGTGATCTCTCTCTTGCCCTTGGCAGCAATCAACATGTCATCAACATACAACAACAAGTATATAGGCGATCCATCAACAAATTTAATGTAAACACAACTATCATATGCAGACCTCTTAAATCCATGTGCAATCATAAATGAATCAAACCTTTTATACCACTGTCTCGGAGACTGTTTCAAACCATATAAGGACCTCTTTAACTTGCAAACAAAGTTCTCCTTTCCAGGCACTATGAAACCCTCTGGTGGGTCCATGTAAATTTCCTCCTCTAGTTCTCCATGCAGAAAAGCTGTCTTGACATCTAACTGCTCAAGCTCAAGATCATTCATAGCAACAATACCGAAAAATGCACGAATGGAACTATGCTTGACAACTGGAGAGAACACATCATTATAATCAATACCTGGTATCTGACTAAAGCCCTTAGCCATTAACCTTGCCTTAAACCTTGCGGGCTCATTAGGAGACACACCTTCCTTTCTTTTGAAGATCCATTTGCAACGAACGGTCTTCTTTTGTTTAGGCAAGTGCACAACATCCCATGTGCCATTTTTCTCAAGTGATTGCATCTCTTCCTGCATAGCAGCAACCCACTTCTCACGGTCACCGGAAACAACGGCTTCAGTGTATGTGGATGGCTCATGGATGTTCTCAACCTGTTCTGCACAACTAAAAGCATAATGAACAATGTCACACTCCTCAATTAGGCGTTTAGGTTTGTTAATGACTCTCTTTCTCCTGCCATCTACAAGAGACTGAATTTGTGGCTGCAAAACAGGTGGTGAGCGTTGCACAACATCATCATCATGAATCTCTGTATCTGGAGCATCATCAACATTATCATGAACCTGTGCATCTGGAGCAGTAACATTATTATCAACAATTTCGTTTTCCTCCTCATCAAAATGCTCCACCTGCACAGTAACTCGTTGTGGCTCCACATCAAAACTATCCGTGGACAGATCATCATGATACATAACATATTCATTAAAAACAACGCTCCTGCTCACGAAAACCTTATTAGTTTCAGGATTCCATAACCGATATCCCTTAACTCCTGAACCATATCCAACAAACAAATACTTAATAGCTCTAGGCTCAAGCTTTCCGTTATCAACGTGTGCTTATGCATTGCAACCAAAAACTCTCAATTGTGAATAATCAACCGGTGTACCAGACCATACCTCAATGGGAGTTTTCTTATTTAGTGGAATGGATGGAGACCTGTTGATGAGGTAGCAGGCGGTGGAGGCTGCTTCAGCCCAAAAACATTTGCCCATGCGAGCATTGTACAACATGCAGCGAGCCCTGGAGATGATGGTTCTGTTCATATGCTCAGCCACACCATTCTGTTGAGGAGTGTACAGGATGGTGTGGTGCCTGACGATGCCCAAGTTTCTACAATACCTGTTAAAAGCTTTTGAACAGAATTCCATACCATTGTCAGTACGAAGTATTTTTACCTTCCTCTCAAGTTTGCCTTTCTACCATAACATTCCAATCCTTAAAGGCATCAAACACATCATATTTATTTTTCAGAAAATAAGGCCACACTTTTCTGGAGCAGTCATCAATAATTGTAAGCATATAACGAGCACCATCAAGCGAGGGTTTACGGGAAGGTCCCCACAAATCAGCATGTACATAATCTAATATACCTTCTGTGGTATGAACAACAACATTGAACTTTACCCTCTTGTGCTTACCAAAGATGCAGTGCTCATAGAACTCCAAATCACTTACGTTGCAGCCATCCAAGAGCTCCCTCTTGGTCAATTATGTCATGCCAAGTTTACTCATATGCCCAAGGCGCATATGCCAAATATTAGTTTTACTGGATTTATCAGAAGTAACAGCAGCAGCAGCAGTACCAGTAATAGTGCTTCCTCTAAGAACATATAACTTGGCAGAATTCATATCACTTATCATATGAATGAGGGAACCTTTTGTTACTCTAATGCCCAAGATGCGATCCTATCCTTATTTTGGCACGAGGGCCTAGACAGGGATAGAAGCGCATCTCGTCGTTTCGCAAGAATGGATATCATTACAAGTACATGTAAAGAAGAGATGAGTATATGGAATTGGCTTACACTCGCCACAAGCTAAATCAAGATCACATCGATACAACAACATATACAATCATCGTACAGAAGAGCAGGGTCCGACTACGGACGAAATCAAACGACAAAATGACATCCATCCTTGCTATCCTAGGCTGCCGGCCTGGAACCCATCCTATGATCAAAGAAGAAGAACTCCAAATCAAACAAGCATCGCTCTCACGTCAAAGCATCGCATTACCTGTACCTGCAACCATTGTTGTAGTAATCTGTGAGCCACGGTGTCGGGGATATAACTTCACGGTGTAACCCGCCCTTCTGGGCCGGGTCAGCACATCAATAGTCTTGTGACCCAGTTTGAGATGGGCCATGTCTCAAGTGCAAAATAAATAAGGTGGCGGCTGGTCAAGATGCCGGACGGCCCACCACCAGAAGATGGCGGCTCGAAGACCATGAAGTTAAGGACGCCGATTCAAGTTTCCTTAAAGTGCAAGATAAGTTAGAGATATAGTAAATCACGGGTCATAATATGACCCGGACTCTGTTGTAAACCCTAGGGCTTGACCTTTATATAAAGGCCGGCCCCTAGGGCCGAAACTCTCAAGTTACAATCTCTCGATAGCTAGGTTAGCGATTCCGCACCCTTGTAATCGAGATCCATCAATCCAATACACGAAAAGCAGGACGTAGGCTATTACCTCCATAGGAGGGGCCGAACCTGGGTAAACCCGACTCTCTCTCTCCCTTAACCCCTTTGAGTCGCCACCAAGCGGCATTGGCCTCACACCTAAGTCCTGTTATGAGGACATCTGCCGGGTTGATAAAACCACGACAGTTGGCGCCCACCATGGGGCTCTCGCCCGGTGGAGTTGAGTTCTCGAAGGGAGCCCTTCCAGGGTTCGGGAGTTACATGGTCGGTCGCATGACCAAGAGCCGCGGTGGCAAGATCTACATCGACAACTCTGGCCGGGGCCCCGACGCCGACTCAGTTGAGTATGGTTATCGAGTCCCCTTCGGCAAGATCCAAGTCTTCATCGGCAAGATCGGCGCGATGGTGACCGAGCCGGACATCTGCTCCAACATCGTCGAGCCGGCTCGGCGTGCTCAATCCGGTCAGCGTCAAGCCGACCGAAGCTATGACGCTGTCGAATCTTCTCGGCGGGTCGATCCTCTGGACGAGCCGCCCGTTGAAGAAGAGATCATCATCAACTCGAACTCTGTTGGGGATATAACCCCGTGGTGAGACCCGCCCAGGAGGGGCCGGGTCATGAGGTTGGCGGCTTAGCAGTAAGGCCTGGGCAGGCTAAAAGGTCAGGACAAGGCCTGGGAGTAACTATCCAGATGGGCCTGGAAGAGGCCCGGAGCCGGAAGGCTACGTGTGACCCGGAGGCGTAAGCCGCCGGGTGATGGTTTGCCGGATAAGGCAAGGATAGTTAGAGATAAGGTCGGTTATTAGACGTAACCCGGCCCGGACTCTTGTAAGCCTAGGGCCTCGACCTGTGTATATAAAGGCGGGTTCCCTGGGCGGCTTAGACCACGAAACCTTTGATCGAGTGCTAGGTCAAGCGAATCTGCTCCCTTGTAATTGATATTCAATCAATACAACTCAAAGCAGGACGTAGGCTATTACCTCCTTCGAGAGGGGCCGAACCTGGGTAAACCTGTGTCTTTCGTCCCGATCAACCCGTAAGTCCTTACACTAGGACATCTGCCGTGACAAAACCACGACAGTTGGCGCCCACCGTGGGGCCGATGCTCGGTGGTTTGGAGTACTCGAAGGGTTCTCTCCCAGGGATCGAGGGATACGCCGTTGGCAGGATGACCAAGAGTCGCCGCGGCAAGCTCTACATCGACGACGCTGGCTGGGGCCCCGCGGCTGACTCAATCGAGTACGGGTACCGGGTCCCCTTCGGCGGAATTCACGTCTTCATTGGCAAGATCAACGGATCTAAGCCCGGGCCGGACATCAGCACCGACCTCGTCGAGCCGGCCCGGCATGCGCAACCCGCCCGGATCAACCTGGGCCGGAAGCATGTCTTCGTCGGCTTCACCCAAAGCGCGGAGTTTGAGGAAGGCTCTATGTCGCGAGAGGAAACCCTCGTCTGCTCCGAGGATGGATCCTCGAGCGGAGAGGCGGAATCAATTTTACCAGCTTCACAACGGCGGACTTGGGGGCTACTTTGAGGGTTACATTGACCCGGAGCCCTATGAGCCGCCGAGCCAAGCTGCCGTCTTCATGGCTGGATCGGCACCGGCTTCTGGCAGCACGGCGGCCGGGACGGCAGCGGCCGGCGCGGCAGGGGCCGGGTCAGTGAGGCCCCCGGCTCAAGTTTTGCTGGATTTGATGAATGAACTTACAACTCTGATGGGAACCGAGGTCACAGCGGAAAACCAAGCAGCCCGTAACACGGAGATCGCGAGGTTGAAGGACCAGATGGCCAGTGCCCAGGAGGAAATCGACACGTTGCAGGCTCAGATGAATGCCGAGTCAGAGCATCTCAGGGCTGAAGCTTTTTGCCTTAATCTGGATCAACAAGCCTCGGATGCAGTTATTCGGATGAGGCATCAGACCCACCTGCCTAATCAGTATGAGCCAAGAAATCTTTTCAACACGCCGGGGGCAGGACAGAACATGCCTTTGACCTTGACCCGAACGGCGGAAGTGCCTGGGAATAGGGGGCGACTCAGTGGCGTCAGCCAGACCCGCCCTGCAGGAATCAGACCCCACCGCAGCATTTTCTGACACCGCCCGGTTATTATTGTAACCCGGTGGAGAACATGGTGGCGGCGGCTGCCAGGCTCAACGCGCTCCCCATCACCGATGGGACGCCCTTCGCAGAGGAGGCGCGGAATGCCATTGGGTATTTACAGACTGCGGTGGCTCAACAGGAGAAGTATACTTACAGCCGGAGTCGTGTGCACTCAACCCCCATCCCAAGCCACAGTTATAGCCGGCGTTTGGAGTCACATGCAATCTCTAGCAGTGAGCGACGACGGAACCCGCCCCGTGATGACCCGCCCGTTGTTGATGCTCGAGCGATCGTAGATCATGCCAGAGCTCAGCGGGAGGCGGCAGCGGCCATGGCGGCTTATCAAGAATTGCCCCCAATAACACCTTCCACTTCGGTAGGAGCCGGAGTCGGCTCCCGGGCCGTGGGAGTGCCGTGTTTAGCACCGGCTCTGCGGAAAGAGTGCTTGCCGAAGGATTTCAAGGGCCCACGAAAGGGACCTAATTATACAGCTGACCTGCCTCCGGAAGCCTGGATTGAGAGCTATGAGCTAGCCATGGAGATGCTGGATGTCAGTGATGCAGTCTGTGCCAAGTACTTCATCATGATGTTGGAAGGACCGGCTCGTACATGGTTAAAGGGTTTGTGGCCTAACACCATTAATTCCTGGGCCGAGTTGAAGGCGAAGTTCATCAAGAATTTTCAAGGGATGCGCAAACAGCCTATGACGATCGTTGACTTGGATCACTGCGTACATCGTGAGGATGAGTTGGCCCATCATTGGGTCTGGCGGGTTTCAACCATCATTCATTCGTCTGACAATATCACGGCGGCTCAGGCAGTTCTGATCCTGGAGAAAAAAATGTCATTTTTTGCCCCTTAAGCAGAAGCTGGGACGGCTCAAGCGTTCCTGCCAGGACATGGGCAAGCTCATGGCGGCTCTCACCAAATATGCAGACTCTGACAGCACGAAGGATCCTGGGTCTGATGATGAGAAATCGGCTAAAGGAAAGAAGAATGGCAATGGCAAGGGTCAGCAGCAGAACTATCGGATTTTGGGCTCTGCAAAACCCTGAAGGTTCGAACACAGGGGCGTGTGCGAAGATTCCCTGCAGCCTCGCCCTACTCAGGTTCGCTACTCGATGGTTACTACGGCGAACTCGCACGATGACGAGGAAGAAGATGAACACGGTGGTTTACCCAGGTTCGGGCCGCTGCGAAGCGTAATACCCTACTCCTGCTTTGGTGGATTGCCTCACGGGGAGGTGTGGTGGATGAACTAGTACAGTGGTGAGGAGCCTCGCGAGGGCGCTCGAGTGGTGTTCTTGGCCCTCTGCCTTGTCTTGTGGTCGAGTCCCCCTCTACGGTGCAGCCTAGCCTCTATATATAGCAGTGGCCCGGGTCCTCTTCCCTTATCGCAATGGCGGGAAGGGATCCCACAACGGCCAAATTTGAAGGGGGACAAGAGTACATCCCCGCCCTGTCCAAAGGTGGTGTTCGCCTGCAAAGTAGCTGTCGATGATGCAGAGGTGGGTTCGGCAATGACATCCGCCCGGCGGGGCTCGTGGTCGTGGTCTTGTTGCACCGGAATGGAAACCTTTGGGAGGCGCTTTGGGAACCCGCGTCCATCCCTGCTCCCTTTGCACCAAAGGGGAAACTGCACCGCCTGGTGCGCTGGCGCCCGCCTGTCCTTCCTTGCATCATCCTTGATTCCTGAGGCCGGGTCCCGCATAGAGATCTCCGCCGCTCTGGAGGGGGCCTGAGGAGGCCCACCCCCTGCTGGTCTTGGTGCTGTTCTTCCTCGCGAGCCCGGGGTCCTCTCGAGGGCCTTGTCTTGAGCGAAGTCGCGCCAGGCCATGCTTGGCTGACGAGGTGGGCCATGCCCTGGGCCGCAGGCAAGCAGGTCTGGGTACCCCCGTTCCCAGAACGCCGACAGTAGCCCCCGAGCCCAAGGCGCGCTCGAGATGGCTTCTGGGCGAAGCCCTTGGGGATGGCCCGAAGTGCCGCGGGCCCCAAATGCCTGCGGGCCAGGACTGGCGTGCGTCGTGCGGTTGATGTCGGGTGTCCAACGTCCCTTCGGCCACCGCCCGAATCGACAAAAGTCTGACTTCCAGCGCCGAGCCATTACTGCTTTCCTCTTCTGCGCACCTGCTCTTACTCCCAGATCCCCAGCCTTAGCAGAGACCTCTCCAGATCCGGCACCGCTCCATCCTCCCCCTTGCCATGTCGGCCCCGCGATCGTCCCAATGGCTCCCGCCGGCAAGCCGAAGCCAGAGGCCCAGAGCTCAGCCTCCGCTCCCATCTCATCGGCGCTTTTGGAGTCCACCATTGCCAAGGACGGAGACCTCGTCCCGGTGCTCCCGTCGATGGTGGACGGGACCAACGAGTGCGGGCGGACCTTGATATGGGATGGCTCCTCGGAGAAGCGGCCCTCGTCCAGGTCGGCCTATCCTTTCTTCCTTCATAGCGTCTTCGCCGGGCTCGTCCCGCCTTTCTCCGCGTTCTTCACCGCTATCCTCGACCACTACGGGATTCAAGCCCTTCATCTCCAGCCCAACTCTATCCTGCTCTTGTCCGTCTTTGCCTTCTACTGCGAGGCTTTCGTGGGCGTGAAGCCTTCGGTGGCCCTCTTCCGACATTTCTTCAGCTTGCGCGTGCATGGCGGCGCTCAGCGGTTGGCGTGCGTCTCCTTCGTCGCGGTCCAGAGCGGTAACATGCTCTTAAAGGCTGGGAAGAAGGTGGAGAACTTCAGGCACCGCTGGGTCTTCATGGATCTCAATAGCTCCAACCGCCACCTGGATCTGCCGAAGAGGCTACCAGAGAAGACCCCCGCGTGGAGCTCTGCGAAGCTTTCCGACCCCCGGGCCAAGCCCGTCCTAGAGCGGATTTCTCGTGATATCAGTGCCAGGAAGCTGACTGGGGGGATGATAGTGAAGGAGTTCTTGACGCAGCGCCTGGCGCCCCTCCAGTCTCATTCTAGGCCCTTGTGGGACTACCAGGGCAGCGGCGACAACCTCAGGCTTCGGTCTGCATGCATAACCCCCGAGGAACTGAACAGGGCTGTGGCAACCCTGCTCAACGGCGACCCCGGTGATCTCCCCGATGCCTACGCCCCGCTGTACTGCCGCGACGACGTAGCCGATTTGGTCGCCGAGATGCCTGTCTTCAACAAACTGGGGCTCTCCCCAGCTGAGAGCCTTGGCTCCCCGGTGATGGTGTCCTCCGGCGACACCACAGGCGGGGAGGATTCGGAGAAGACAGCGGATGACGACCTGGCGGGGGCGTCTCCCCCGTCGCAGAGCATGCTCTTGCGCGACCTTGAGGATGATGACGATGTTGGTGAAGTTTCTGCTGCATGCTCTCCATGCCCCGCCAAGGTCCTCAGGGGGCTAGGACCGGCTCCTCGTGCCACACGGTCCGCCTGCCTGGCGACCCCCAAGAAGCGCGGGGCGGAGTCTCCTCCGGTGTGCTCTGCCTCTGCCGGCAAGGCGGTTGAGGTGGCGGCCTCGCCCCCGCCCGAATCGCGGCTTGCCGGCAAGGTTGGCAAGGCCGGGGCCATGGCGATCCCTCCAGCGGCTGCCCTTGCGGACAGTGCCCCTGCTCCCCGGCGTGGTGGTGCCCTCACCGAGAAAGGCGAGGTCGCCCCCGTCGTCGTCGGAGCGAAGAGGAAGAGGAAGTGGGTCGACGTTGAAGAGTATGTAATCCAGCTCGGCCTTGGTCGCCTGCCAGTAGCTTGAGTATTGATGATTTTCCTTTGCTTGGTAATCAGAAACACCGCCGCGCTGAAGATGAGGAAGAAGAAGGCGGGCGTCAAGCCGAAGGCGTCTTCCGATGCACCGCCCAGTCCTGTCGTCCCACCGTCGCCTGACGAGGCGCCTGCCGCTGAGGGGGTGGGGGCTCGCGAGGCAACCCTCCTGGTCACCACCGCGGAGCCCCCCGAGCCCCCAATGCCTGTTGGCATGGTCTCTCCTGCCCTCGAGGGCGCGTCGGTGCCGCTGTCCGGAGGGCCAGCCCCTGAGGGCCAGCCGCCCGTCGATCCGTCTGTATCCGTCTTGCCCGTGGTCGCTGCGCAGCCTCCGGAGCCTCCTGCTCCTCGTGCTGCTGTCTCCCGGGGGACGTCGTCTGTGATCGCGCAGGCGACTCCTCCGGAGGAGGCCTTGATGCCTTCGTCGCGCGGCCTCGATGTCCTGGACGGGGCCTTCACCGCTCTGGGTCAAGTTCGGGACGCCCTCGCGAGTACCGACGATCGCCTCGCGAGTGGACGGCTGGGGCTCCTCTCCGGGTGGCTCCAGGCTGACGCCTCTGTCGTGGTGGTCTGGGGCCAGGCCGAGGCTGCCGTGGCGAAGAGCGAGAAGGAGGCCGCGTCGGCCAAGGCAGCCCGCGAGGCGGCGCTGATCGACGCGGCGTCTGTTGTAGGGCATTGTGAAGAGGCGGAGTCCCGCTTGAAGGTTCTTCAGGAGGAGAAATCTGCGCTTGTGGAGCAGCTGCGTCAGCAGGGGGAAGCCTTCGAGACCTGCAAGGCCCAGCTTGCCGATCGGGACTCCAAGCTGTCCCTGGCGACGACCGACCGTATCGCGGCGCGAGAGCGCCTGGACGCGCGGGAAAGGGAGGTTGCCCTGGAAAAGGCCCGGCTCAAAACCAGGGAAAAGGCTCTAACTGAGGCCGAGGAGAAAAAGGCCGCGGAGCTCAGCGCCCTTCCCCCCGTCGAGCTCAGGCTTCGCCAAGCGCTCCACTCCCTCTGCCGGGAAGGGTTTACGGAACCCCTGGTGGCTCCGGAGAGCGGCTTCACGGAGCTCGCTTCGAAGCTTGTCGAGGCGCTGGAGGGCGCCATTGCCAAGGTGGAGGGGGTCTTGGAGAGTGAGTGCCGCGACCTCTTTTCTGAGGGCGCGACGCGCGTCTTCAGCCATCTTCACCTTCGTGAGACGGGGTTTGACTTTGACTCCGTGATCCGCCCGGTCGCCCCCGAGGTCCGCAGCAGCGCTGCGGCAGCAGTGAAGGGCGCCATGGAGGCGTTGGTGAAGAAGTTCACCCGCGTCACCGTTCCTCCACCTCCTGAAGCTGCAGGGGTTAGCGGCGAAGAATACGACGCCAGCGATGTCGACGACGAGTTCCCCGCGGACGGGACGAGTGGTGGCGGAGGCTCCTCCTAATTCCTCTTCCTTGTTCCCTTCCTGCAACGTTGATCGTGCCTCGCGGAGGCGTTAAGCTTGTTTGTATTTCCGAAAACTTTTAATGCTTGTAATAACTGTTGAACTGTGTGATTGCTCTCTTCGCCTTGTTTCCTTCTTGCTTGCTGTGATGCTCTGGGTCGGCAGGGCCCGGCCCTGCGCATACCTCAGCCGCCGTTGGGCCGTCCGGATCACCAAGGACGGTTCCAAGGGGTGAGGGGCTACATGGCCAGTGAGGCTCCTGAGTCGCGATGCTCAGGAGTCCCCCTTGACGTACGAGCAGCCCTCATGAAGAGAACATGGCGAAGATTGGGTTAACTTGGAAATTTTTAACACCTTGCGCTCTGCGTCGGCAGGGCCCGTCCCCGCGCATACCTCATCCGCCGTTGGGCCGTCCGAATCACCAAGGACGGTTCCAAGGGGTGAGGGGCTACGTGGCCAGTGAGGCTCCTGAGTCGCGATGCTCAGGAGTCCCCCTTGACGTACGAGCGGCTCCCATACCTTTCCTCGCCAGCTTTTCCTGAGAGGGCGCGTGAAGACCAGGTTTGGCAGACCTGGGAAGGTGGCGTGCACCAGGCTCGGCCCGGTAGTAGCCCCCATGCAGCCCCCTCACACGAACATCCCAGGGAATGCAGCGAAACGGGGCCGCAAGGAGCCTTCCTGAGGTTGGATGCAGCCGCTGGGGCGCCCTCAGTTGTTTATCCCCAGCACAGGGCGTAGGGCTTCCACATTCTGTGGGCATAGTCATTGGTGGACCGTGTTGTCTGCCAGCACGGAGCTGTGGCTTCCACATTGCGTGGGCATAGTCATTGGTGGACCGTGTTGTCCGCCAGCACGGAGCTGTGGCTTCCACATTGCGTGGGCATAGTCATTGGTGGACCGTGTTGTCCGCCAGCACGGAGCTGTGGCTTCCACATTGCGTGGGAAGGAACCCCTCCGCGTCCTCGGGGGGCTCCGGGCGTGTACAACCCATTGAGTTCGTACGCGTGGCTGGCACGGTAGAACTGGGAGGTGTATCTGGGAGCTCACAAGGCCGCTTTGGCCTCGCGAGGTCCCTACCTCAAAGGCGCTTTGCGCCTGGGTCTTCTTGTAGATAGCGCCGTCCGAGGTCCTGCAAATTTTGGAGAAGCCTGCGCCGAACGTGCTCCCTAGGGCCATCGCACGAGAGGGCCAGGCACCAGTGACCCCAGGAGGTGACGTGAACGGGGCTGGCCCGCCAGACAGAGCTCAGCCACTGGATTTATCAACGCTGCAGGGACGGACCTGAGCACAGACGCCGTGCCCAGTCCTCTCATGAGGCGGTCGAAGGTAGGATCATTCGGGTGTGGCGACATTCGCGCCGGCAACGAGCCGTGCAGGCAAGGGGAAACGTTAGGAAACAGATCACATGCATGAGAAACTTCTGAAATATGCGTAAATGCGGCGGGTGCAGGGGTACGCCCTGATCGCCTGAGGATAATGCGGCCCGGTGGGCGCCCTCAAACGGAATAAACCAAAAAGTTACCTGGCACAGACCAACAAAAAGTCACCTGGCGGCCATGCCGCTGAAGAGTCGAAGCTGCCGTCGTAGCCTGATCTTATACCTCCACGAGCGCGGCCCTTACGAGCCCGTCGTCTCCCGGGGCTCGGGACCCATGCTCGGTCCGGGCACCTCCTCCAACTCCTCGCTGCGTCTCGCTAGGCAAGGTACGAGTATGGCCCGGGCATGGCGCTGGAACGTGACGCCGGCGTTCGCCAGGCCAAAGGGCATGCAGACGTAGTTGTGCGGGTAGACCCACCCGCGGTCGGCACGTGTTGGCCAAAAGAGGCCCTGGGACGCAGCCCTGTTGATTGCGAGCATGTTGACGCAGACGCGCGGCTGGTCGACCGGGCCGACGATGGCGACTGCAATTGGTGGCGCAGGGCAGTCCCCGCCTCGCTTGGCATGTGCCTCCTGAAGCTCCTTGATCGCTTTGATGACAGACTCCTGCGAGCTCGGCGCCTCGCGCCGTGCTCCTGGCTCTGGCAGTCATGCGTCAGGACGTGCCTTCAGGTTGTGCCCGAGCGCCTCCCTTGTCTCACGGGCCAAGCCGAGGGCCTCCCGGATAAAAGCCGCCGAGCCCGACCCAAGGGGGGGCGCCGAGCACGCTTTCCTATGCGATGGAAGGTGGGGCCCGTCCCTGGGTGAAGAGCCTGAGGCTCCGCCCTTGGAGGTTCCAGCCCCCTGGCGCCCCGCAGGAAGGAGCTACTTCTTCTTCTTGCGTGCATCCTCATGAGGCAGGGCATCCTCCTCGTCGTCCGAGCGCTTGGCCGCCGCAGCGCGGTAAGCACGCTCGAGGGAGCAGACGGCATCCTTCTCATCGCACGCGACGGTGATGGCGCCGCCGCTTCCTGGCATCTTGAGGACATTGTAGCCATGATGAGTCACCGCCATAAACTTGGCGAGGGCCGGGTACCCAAGGATTGCGTTGTACGGGAGGTGGATGTGGGCGACGTCGAAGACGATGATCTCGGTGTGGTAGTTATTGCGTTCACCGAAGGTGACGGGCAGGCGTACTTGCCCAATGGGGACGGTGGACCCATCAGTGACTCCCGAGAAGGGCTTGGTCGGCATGAGCTGGTCGTACGGTACTTGGAGTGTCTCGAAGGTCTTAATGGAGAGGACATTGAGCCCCGCTCCACTGTCGATGAGGGTCTTGGTGACGAGGACGTTGCTGATGGTCGGAGTGCACAGCATGGGGAGCATACCGGCCATGGCCGAACACTTGAGCTGATCCCTCGAGTCAAAGGTGATTGCAGTCTGGGACCACTTGAGGGGACGCATGGCCTCGGGCTTTGGGAGAGCCGCGTTCACCTCCCGCGTGAACTACTTGAAGACGCGGTTCGAAGCTGGGGCCTGGGCGCCGCCCAGGATATAGGCTACCGCCCTGACCTCCTGGAAGCCCCCAGCCCCATCGTCCTGCCTGTCCTATTCCTTCCTTCTGGGTGGTGGTGGTAGTGGTGGTAGGCCGGCCTCACGAGGTCGGGCCTCACGAGGCTGGCCACGGCATGACCCCTCCGGAGGGTCATCGCGCTAGCGGTCCTCCCGAGCCTGATCGTGCCAGCGGTCCTCCCGAGCCTGATCGCGCCAGCGGTCCTCCTGAGGCTGGTCTCGCCACCCCTGACGCGGCTCCCGGTTGTCCCAACGGCCCCCACCGCGGCCTCCGCCACGTCCGAAGCCACGGTCAGTGCGTCCAGGGCGCTGGCCGAAGTGTTCGGCGCAGACCAGCCTGAGTTCCTGGCAGTCGGCGGTGTCATGGTTGTTGGTGCCATGGAAGATGCAGGTCGGTCTCCCCCCTGCGGTGTGTTCCTCGCCTCGGCTGCGCTTCGCCTCGGGCTTGGCCGCAAGTACCGCTGGGGCCTTGCGCTTCGCCTCCTTGGCTTTGGTCTTCTTTTCCTCTGGCTCTGTTGCCGGAGGCTCACGGAGTGACAGGCGGCCCTCTTCGGCCTTGGCGCACCTGTTCGCCAGGTTGAACATCTCCAGGGCTGAGCACAGTTCGTCGTTCATGGCGAGCTCCTCTTTCATCTTGAGGTCCGTGACGCCGTCGGTGAATGCGGAGATGATAGCCTCATCCGACGCCTTCGGGACCTTGAGGCACGTAGTCGTGAAGCGCTGTATGAACTTGTGCAGGGTCACTCCCTCCTGCTGCTTTACGCGCCGTAGGTCGTTCACGGTGAGCGCGCGGTCGCGGGTACCTTGGAAGTTGGCGACGAAGCGCTTGCGTAGGTCGTCCCAGGAGGTGAAGGACCCCTCCGGGAGGTTGAGGAGCCAGGAGAGCGCTCCACCCTTGAGCGCCATGGGGAACCAGCACGCCATGACCTTGTCGTCTCCACCGGCTGCCCGAATGCTCAGTGAGTAGAGCTGTAGGAACTCGGCGGGATCCGGGGTGCCGTCATAGTGAGGGGGTAGGTCAGGCTTGAACTTTCAGGGCCACGTGGTTGGATGGAGCTCCGGGGCGATGGCGAGGCACCCCACCGGCTCGACGGGTGCTGCGTGTGCGGGAGGGACCCGGTCTTGATGCTCCTGAGGGGCCGCCTCGAGTGGTGCCCGGTCGCGACGCTGGTTCGGCAGCGCGGGGAGCGCACGCGCGTCGATGTGCGGCCGGGGCACCACCTGGCAGCTTACTTCATCCCTTGCCCTTGCCCGCGGTTCGCAGGGCTGGTCGCGCGGGCACGCTTCGCGCCTGGGCTCGGGGTCGACGTCGCGTTGCGGAGGAGGTGGCGGCGCATCATGGGCCACGTCGTCTTCCAGGGAAGGTTGGGGTCGAAACGAGTAGGAGAGCGCTGAAGCGTCGCCGGCAGCACAGACGAGCTCCGCGATGCGCCGAAGCCAGTCGTCGTAGTGGTCGGGGGCGGGGCGCTAGCGGAGCAGCTCGTTCGCCATGGCGAGTTTGCCCGAACCGCGTGCCGGTCCGGGCCGAACGTGGGAGGACGACCCGGTAGCTGGACCGATCGACGGAGTGGCGGTGTGGTCGTCGCGCCGCGCGGTGACCGGCTGGGAGGAGTCTTGTTGTTCGTGGGCCTCCGGGCCCGTGGCGGCGTTAGCCACAGGTGAGGGGGACCGGCGCGCGCCGACGCGGCCCACGGGTGCCGTCTGGGCAACGCGGGCAGCTCGACGCTCGGCGCGGGTCGGCGGGCGTCAGACATCGAAGCGGCGAGGTGGGAGAAGAGCTTGGCTTGAGGAAGACTCCGACACGCCCCCTACCTGGCATGCCAAATGTCGGATTTCGGGCTCCGCAAAACCCTCAAGGTTCGAACACAGGGGCGTGTGCGAAGATTCCCTGCAGCCTCGCCCTACCCAGGTTTGCTACTCGATGGTTACTACGGCGAACTCGCACGATGATGAGGAAGAAGATGAACACGGTGGTTTACCCAGGTTCGGGCCGCTGCGAAGCGTAATACCCAACTCCTGCCTTGGTGGATTGCCTCACGGGGAGGTTTGGTGGATGAACTAGTACAGTGGTGAGGAGCCTCGCGAGGGCGCTCGAGTGGTGTTCTTGGCCCTCTGCCTTGTCTTGTGGTCGAGTCCCCCTCTACGGTGCAGCCTAGCCTCTATATATAGCAGTGGCCCGGGTCCTCTTCCCTTATCGCAATGGCGGGAAGGGATTCCACAACGGCCAAATTTGAAGGGGGACAAGAGTACATTCCCGCCCTGTCCAAAGGTGGTCTTCGCCTGCAAAGTAGCTGTCGATGATGCAGAGGTGGGCTTGGCGATGACATCCGCCCGGCGGGGCTCGTGGTCGTGTTCTTGTTGCACCGGAATGGAAACCTTTGGGAGGCGCTTTGGGAACCCGCGTACGTCCCTGCTCCCTTTGCACCAAAGGGGAAACTGCACCGCCTGGCGCGCTGGCGCCCGCCTGTCCTTCCTTGCGTCATCCTTGACTCCTGAGGCCGGGTCCCGCATAGAGATCTCCGCCGCTCCGGAGGGGGCCTGAGGAGGCCCACCCCCTGCTGGTCTTGGTGCTGTTCTTCCTCGCGAGCCTAGGGTCCTCGCGAGGGCCTTGTCTTGAGCGAAGTCGCGCCAGGCCGTGCTTGGCTGACGAGGTGGGCCATGCCCTGGGCCGCAGGCAGGCAGGTCTGGGTACCCCCGTTCCCAGAACGCCGACAAGAACAGGGCAGGAAATAACAATCCAGGTAATGGCGGTAAGCGGAAGCATCTGGACGGCGGGTCAGATCTGGTAGCCAATACTAATGCTGGGAACAACCATGGCAAGGGGAACGGTAAACCGCCTTTCGGTAAAAATAAGCCTTTCAACATGGAAGCAGTACTTAATGACCCCTGCCCGAAGCATAGCCTGCCAAATAAGCCATCCACTCATGCTTGGAAGGATTGTTGGGTCATGCGGGAATTCCGGAATTACAGCCTTAGCCACCTTCAAGGTAACGGCAACGGACCGCCCGGCGGGTCAGGATCCGGCTCTCATGGGTCCGGCTTCAGCGCAGCGGCTCAAACTCTACTTATGAAGGTCAAGGTAACCATGGAGGTCATAATCAGCAGTCTGGCAATGGTGGTCAGCAACAAAACAACCAGTCAGTGTATCAGAGTAACCCAAAGTAGCTTAACGGAGGCCAGTATCACGTTTTTACAACAAGCCTTGATAAGCGGGATCAGAAAGTGCGCAAGCGGGCGGTTAACGCCGCCATGCCGGCTCTTCCGCAGTACTTAAAATGGTCTGAATATGCAATAACTTGGAGCAGGGAGGATCACCCGCCGCGTGTGGATAACCAGGGGCATTTAGCCCTTGTGGTAGCTCCCCAAGTAGGAGGCTACGTTTTCACCAAGGTGCTTATGGATGGTGGCAGCAGCATCAACATCCTGTATTATGACACCTTTCGCCGGATGAACGTGGTTGATAAGGATCTCAAGCCGTCGTCCACAGTTCTTCACGGTGTGGTGCCCGGCAAATCAGCTTATCCAGTAGGGAAGATTTCCCTTGAGGTGGCCTTTGGTGATGAGTTCAACTACAGGGTGGAGACTTTGTAGTTTGAGGTGGTTAAAATCAAGAGCCCGTATCACACCCTGTTTGGAAGGCCGGCTTATGCTAAGTTCATGGCACGGCCCTGTTATGTTTACTTGCAGCTAAATATGCCTGGTCTGAAGGGAATGATTACAGTGCATGGTGATCGGAAGATTGCTCTTGAGTGTGAGGAAGGCGATGCGGCATATGCAGAATCAAGTTGTGCTGAGGCGGAGCTTAAATTTTATAAAGACAATGTTGACCCGACGGATATGACCCCGTTGAAGAAGCCTGGCACTGAATCCGAGCCGCCCCTGAAATTTGTCGCAGAAGATACCAAGTTGGTGGATTTTGCTCTTGGCGACTCATCTCAGCAGTTCACTATTGGGGCCAATATGGACCCCAAATAGGAAAGCGCGCTCATCGAATTCATCCGTGAGAATCGGGACATCTTTGCATGGAAGCCTTCTGACATGCCGGGTGTACCGAGAGAATTTGCTGAGCACCACCTTAATGTGGATCCTAAATTTAAGCCGGTCAAACAATTCCTCCGTCGTTTCAATGAAGAGCGGCGTAAAGCTATTGGGGAAGAGGTGGCCCGGCTCTTGGCCGCAGGATTTATCGTGGAGGTTTTTCACCCGGAGTGGTTAGCTAACCCCATGCTTGTACTTAAGAAGAACGGCATGTGGTGGATGTGTGTAGATTACACAGATCTCAACAAGGCGTGTCTGGTTGATCCGTTTGCTCTCCCCCGTATCGACCAGATCACTGACGCAACGGCGGGTTGTGAGGGCCTATGTTTCCTGGACGCTTATTAGGGTTATCATCAGATATAGATGGCAGTCAAAGACAAAGAGAAGACGTCTTTCATCACACCTTTCGGAGCTTTCTGCTATGTCTCTATGCCTTTTGGACTCAAAAGTGCGTAGGCGACTTATCAACGATGTGTGCAGAACTGTCTTCATGGTCAGATTGGGCGCAATGTTCATGCTTATGTGGACGATATTGTGGTCAAGTCAAGGAAGAAGGAGACTCTGCTAGATGATTTGAAGGAAACTTTTGATAACCTGCGGGTTTACAAGATGATGCTTAACCCGGCTAAGTGTGTGTTTGGTGTGCCTGCAGGCAAGCTCTTGGGATTCCTGGTCTCCGAATGGGGCATTGAGGCTAACCCAGATAAGATAAGGGCCATCACTTCTTAGTCTAAGCCGGCGTGCAATAATGATGTCCAGCGCTTGGCGGGTCGTATTGCCGCTTTAAGCCGGCTCATAAGCCGCCTGGGTGAGAAGGCTATTCCTTTGTATCAGATGATGAAGAAGACAGATGACTTTGTCTGGAGCGATGCTGCCAATGATGCGTTTGAGGCGCTCAAAAAGCAGTTGGTTGAGCCGCCCGTTTTCGCTGCTCCGGTGGAAAAAGAGCCTTTGCTCCTGTACGTGGCGGCTAATAATAAAGCCGTCAGTGTTGCATTCGTGGTGGAGCACAAGGAGGCAGGCAAGGAATATCTTGTCCAATGGCCGGTTTAGTATGTCAGCGAGGTCTTGACAGAATCCAAGCAAAGATACCCGCATTGGCAAAAGCTGGTGTTTGGAGTGTTCATGGCAAATCGCAAGCTGAAGCATTATTTCCTTGGGCATCCAATCACGGTGGTCAGCTCTGCCCCTTTGGGAGATATCATTCAAAATAGAGAAGCCACCGGCAGGATTGCTAAGTGGGCAATTGTGCTTGGGCCTCTTAATCTGAAGTATGTACCTCGGACGGCTGTTAAATCTCAAGCCCTGGTGGATTTTATCAATGACTGGACAGAATGTCAAGCACCCGAGGAGAAGCCGGACAACACGTATTGGATGATTCATTTTGATGGATCCAGACAATTGGAAGGCTCGGGGGCTGGAGTTGTTTTAACTTCCCCACGAGGTGACAAGTTTTGTTATGTTTTGAGGCTAATGTTTCCTTGTACTAACAATGCAGCTGAGTATGAAGCTCTGCTTCATGGGCTTCGTGTGGCCAAGGAAATGAATTTGAGCCGGGTCAGATGCCTCGGCGACTCAGATCTGGTGGCCCAGCAAGTATCTGGCACGTGGGATTCTAAGGACCCTCGCATGGCAGCTTATCGCCAGGCGGTTGATGTTATTGCTGGTCATTTTAAGGGCTATCAGGTGGATCATATTGATCGTCGGAAGAATGAGGCGGCTGACGTGTTATCAAGACTGGGGTCTCAGCGTAAGCCGGTGCCACCTAATGTGTTTCTGGATGTACTGCATCATCCATCGGTTAAGTTACCGTGGAAGAGGATCTTGCCATACCTGACCCGGAGGGACAATTGGTGGCGGCTCTACGCGCAATCCCTGATTGGACGCTGCCTTATCTGGCGTATCTGACTCGCGGCGAGTTACCTCAAGACGAGACTTTGGCACGAAAAGTCATAAGGCGGTCTAAATCCATGACTATTATCAATGGCGAGTTGCACAGATGCAGCGTGACTGGTGTTTTTCAACTGTGCGTTTCTCCGGAAGAGGGCCTGGAAATCTTGCAAGAGATACATGCTGGCGATTGTGGTCATCACGGCGGGTCAAAATCCTTGGTGGCAAAAGCTTTTTGGCACGGTTTCTACTGGTTGACAGCTCATGTAGATGCAGAGAGATGGTTAGCAAGTGTGATGGGTGTCAGAAATTTGGGCGACGTGCTCATGTGCCGGCTCAGGAGTTGCGGATGATTCCGATCACTTGGCCATTTGCGGTCTGGGGGCTTGATATGGTTGGACCGTTCAAAAGGTCTAAAGATAAAAAGACTCACCTCTTGGTGGCGGTTGATAAGTTTACTAAGTGGGTGGAAGCAGAGCCGGTCAGTAAGTGTGATGCAGCAATAGCAGTTCAGTTCGTCAAAAAGCTGATTTTCCGGTTTGGTTACCCTCACAGTATCATTACTGATAATGGTACAAATCTGTCCAAGGGGACTATGAAAGACTTCTGTGAAAGTGAACACATCCATCTTGATGTCTCCTCTGTAGCTCATCCACAGTCTAATGGTCAAGCAGAGCGTGCTAACCAGGAAATTTTGAGAGGGATAAAACCCCGGCTTATGGTTCCTTTGGAGCGAACACCGGGTTGTTGGGTGGAGGAGTTACCTTTAGTTCTTTGGAGCATAAGAACCACCCCCAACAGGTCAACTAGCTACACGCCTTTCTTCATGGTTTATGGCGCAGAAGCTGTTCTCCCCAGTGATATCCGTCATGATTTGCCTAGGGTGGCGGCTTACATTGAAACTGATAATGAGATGGCGCATGAGGATGCTTTGGATGCTTTAGACGAAGAACGGGATCTTGCGGCAGCACGGTCGGCGATTTACCAGCAAGATCTGCATCGCTATCATAGCCGGAGAGTCAAGACCCGGACGTTCCAAGAAGGCGACTTAGTGCTCCGGCTAATTCAAGACCAGACAGATATGCATAAATTGTCACCTCCATGGGAAGGACCTTTTGTGATCAGCAGAAATCTCAACAATGGTTCCTATTATCTTATTGATATACGGGAGGGCAACAAGTCACACAGCTGTGGGGAGGAAACTGCCAGGCCGTGGAACATTGCTCATCTTCGGCCATATTATACTTGAGCCACCGGCTCTCATCAATGTACATACTTCTGTCATTGTATATATCATTTTTTATAATATAATAAAGCCAGCATCCCTATGATTCGAGGCCTCTGCCGTTTTCCCACACCAAGTTTCGTGCAAAGAGTTGATTCTTCATAAGGTCACTTGGGGGCTTCCAACCCACTGGGTTTAGCTTTCATACCCTCTTGACCGGATTTATATGCGATATTCGAGTTAAACCTGCCTATTTGCAACTTGCTACTCCACCAGGTGACCCGCCGAACTCTTGACAGTCAATCTTGCAAAGAGACCCTGAACTTGACAGTCAATCTCGCAATAAGACCCTGAACTTGTTAAGGTTAAAACGGTGGCTTTTGTCATGAGAGAGCCGGCTTACAGTGAGCTAGGATAAACTCGCCTTGTCTGTTGTAGTCTCTCCGATATGTGGCCCGTTGGTACTCTTAGCAAAGTCAATCTTTTTACAAGACCCTGAACATGTTAAGGTTTAAACGACGGATTTATGTCACGTGAGAGCCGACATACGAGGTTTTAGGCTTTTATGCCTAGCCTCTTTGAGGCAATACAATTTTTTCTTACAAAACAAAAAATAAGAGTTATCTCTTCTTGCTGTGCCTTTAAAGCCGGCTTATAAAGCAGGAGATATACATGTATATATTCTACTGTTTGTTTTTGCAGGCGTCTTTTCATGATAAGATTCTAAGTTTCCGGGTAATCCCGGCTTAGCATTGCTCATGGAGTATAACCCGCCAGTGGGAATCGGTGAATTCATACTGAGGCATTTAGTCATGTCAAGATATTCATACTGAAGAAATTTTGACCCGCCGGCCTATGAGTTGGAGAGGTTCAAAAAGTGCGCGAAGGCACAGTACAGGCAATCAAGTTTTTTCCTACCGCTATTACAAGTCCTCAGAGGACCCAAAAATGTGGGGCTCAAGTTTTTCACACAAGTAATAACACGGCGGCTCAGCTGCGCCCGGGTTAACATCCTTGAAGACCGGCTCTTTGCCTAGCTCGTCGACGGGTCATCCTGCGTCGGGTCTTTGCTTTCCTGAATCTGAAGGTTGTCCACATCCCAGTTGCAGTTGAGTAAAGCTTCAAATTCAGCTTCATCATCCAAGATTGGAGACGGGTCAACATCAGAGGCAAAGATGTGCTTACGCCGTTGAGGAGTCAGATCTTTTGGCTCGAATGTGGGCGCCCGAACTCGAGTGTTGTTGTCGTCGTAAGCCGCCTGGTATGTCTTCAAATCAGCTTCTGCGGCTAACTGGCTGGCCAACACTCGAGATGCCGTGAAGCAACGGGCATAGTCGTCTTGGGTAAATTCTGACCCGTCAGCCTTCAGCTGCGGGAAGCCTCCTATCATCTCCTCCGGGTTGAGCTCTGGTGCGTATGCCAACGCCCAGCTTAAAGCAGATACTGCACCCTTACGGGCGGCTGATTTCTTCATCTCTTCAAAGTGCTTCGGGACAGTAGAGAGGCATTTCAGCACATCCTTGATCAGTTTGGGAACCCCTTTTTCTCCAAAAACAGCCCTGATGGTGAAGAGGCTTCTAGCGTACAGCTGTTCAGTGAAGGCATATAAAGCCTTCAGCTTCAACAAGCTGTCATCGGGAAGCTGGCGAGTTCGTTTGCCTGCAAAACAGATCAAGTTTGTGAGTCGCCGGGCGAATCTTTATAAGAGTATTTGAAACAGTCATAATATAGTCAATAATGCTTACCAAAAACGGCTTCGGTCATCCGGCTTATATGGCGCTTCAGGCTGGTTAGTTCTTCAATGACAGGTTTAAGACGGCCTTCGGCATCTTCTGCACATTTCGTCAGGGCGGCTTGGCTGGCTTTAGCAAATTTTTTATATGCCTCAAGCTCAGTCTTGATTTTCTCCAGTTTTGACGAGGCGAGCCGCCACTTTGTGTCAGCTTCAGCTCGGGCTTCTTGTTGCAATGCCAGGCTCTTCTTAAGGTCCGTCACGCTAGACTCAGCCACATTTAAAGATTCCTACACATGACAAGTCATAAAACAACAAGATTGTCAATCTTAAGCCACCGGTCCGGCTTATAATAGTGCTTGGAGGTACTGCAGAGGGTTGTTATAAGTCTCAAGCAGATTGCAAGCAATATACTTAACACTTGGGGCTAATGTGCATCAGTTTTTTCCAGTTTATCCAAATACAAATAAGACCCGGATCATCTTCATCAAGATAACCCGGCCCTTGGGGGCTACACATTGCTCTACAAGTCTAAGATCAGATGTAGAAAAGTTCTGGATCATTATTGGCATAATGACCTGGCCCTTGGGGGCTACACTTGGCATTTTTGCATTTATCAAGACAATAAGTACCGGCTCATAATTGGCATAATAAGTCGGCCCTTGGGGGCTACACGTTGGTCTATCACAATCTACATATTACTGAAGACCCGGCTTATCTTCGAGAATATAAGTCGGCCCTTGGGGGCTACGTAAGGGTATACAGAGAATAGAAAGTGGAGTACCTCATATTTCCTCTTCATCATATCAACTAATTTGGCCTCCATGTCTCGGCTCGCGGCAAGGCGACTCAGATAGCCCGAATGCAATTCATCAGCAGTCAATTTCTCCAAGTTGGGCAGATCAAGCTTAGCCTCCTCCTTCTCAGGTGAAGGCGCCTGATCCTTGCTGATGTGCTTGGTTAGCACATTGGAAGGAGCTGGAGCGGTGTAGGCCTAGCCGGTGATGGTGACCTCTTCTTCTTGAGCAGGCACATCTTGGGTTGTCGGCAGGGGGCTGGGTGGCTTAGGATCCGTCTCCAGATTGGCCTCAGAAATTATAATGTCGGCATCCACCGGCTCAGTAGTCTGAGGAGTTTCTTCATGGGTGCCTTGGTCAGCCCCGGAGGTGTCCACTGGAATCTCAGAAGTTCCAACTCTCGGGTCCACCGGCTCTGAGACATCCGGACAAGGAGATGACCCACTCAGTTTCCTTTTTTTAGCCTGGGCCCTGCAAACAAAGTTTCCATTATCAGTTATATGCAAGAACAGAATAGCAATAAGCAGAAGGAAGATGCAAAGAAGCTTACCCCGGGTTGATAACAAGGGGAGGCAGTTTGGAGGCGGTTGAGTCGCCAGATGAAGGAGGTGATTCCTGACATAGTTAAATTAAGAAGTATGAGCAAGTGACAGCGCAAGATTAATATGCAGAAGTACAAGTATAAGTTATGAAATACCTCGTTGCAACGTTTCCGATGAGCCGGAGTATCAGGTAAGCCGGCCACCAGGTCTTCAGAGCCGCCGCTCCGGGTCTGACGCCTAGCGTCATGTTGCTGCTTCTTCAAAAGAAATTCGAGGTCCAAGTGAGCAAGAGGATGTGAAAATTTTACTTTCCGGATGACCCGCCGAATTCTCTTTGTTGGCAGAGGTTCTGCGTCGGAGGAGATGATAGTTACCTCTGCAGCTCCGGCCTTGCTTGCCTCCGTGTCAGCCTGAGAGGAGTCAGCGTCAATAAGTTGCATGAAAAGAAGGCCAAGGGAATCAAGTTCTACCTCTGAGTCATCCAGCCCAAACAGCTCCTCAGTTGTTTGGTTCTTCTTACGAGCCGGAGCTCGGGCTTTGGTTGCCTTGCTTTTCTTCTTCTTGGAGATAGTGGTTAGTTTCTTGTTCCAGAAAGAAGAGCCGGCCTGCATATAGTATATGCATTTGTTGGGGATATAACCCCATGGTAAGACCCGCCCAGGAGGGGCCGGGTCATACCTGGCGGCTCATAAGCAAGACCCTTAAGGTGGGCTGGAAGATGAAGGCCAGGCTGCATGGCGGCTTACCAGGCGGGCCAAGACGAAGGCCCAGAGACAGAAGATGGTGTGAGACCCGGGCGGTTGAGCCGCCCGGAGACGGCTTGCCCATGGTGGCAAGGCGGCTTAGAGGCAGGATAAACTACGTTGTATGAGTCGGTTTGGGACTCATGTAGCCCAGGGCCTTGACCTCCTATATAAAGGCGAGACCCTGGGGCGGCTTAGGAAAAAAAACCAATCAATCGAGAACTAGGTCAAGCGAACCCGCTCCCTTGTAATCGATACTCCAATCAATACAGCACAAGCAGGACGTAGGCTTTTACCTCTTCTTGAGGGGCCGAACCTGGGTAAACTCGTATCCCTCGTCTCGACCAACCCCTTTGAGTCCACCGTCTTAGCGATGGCCTCGAACCTAAGTCTTCGGACATCTGCCATGACAAAACCACGACAGTTGGCGCCCACCGTGGGGCTAGCACTCGGTGGTGTTGAGTTCTCAAAGGGTTCTCTCCCATGGATCGAGGGGTACGCTGTTGGCAGGATGACCAAGAGTCGCCGCGGCCGGCTCTACATCGACGACGCCGGCTGGGGCCCTGAGGCCGACTCAATTGAGTACGGGTTCCGGGTCCCCTTTGGCGGAATCCACGTCTTCATCGGCAAGATCGGCGGATCTGAACCCGGGCCGGACATCTGCACCGACATCGTCGAGCCGGCCCGGCGCGAGCAACTCGCCCGACGCGTGTGACCCGCCCGTGCTAACCCGGGCAGGAAGCATGTCTTCGTCGGCTTCACCCAGGGCATGGAGCTTGAACGCTCTGTGTCTCGGGAAGAAACTCTCATCTGCTCAGAGGATGGATCCTCCAGCGGAGAGCCGGAATCGATCTATCAGCTTCATAACGGTGGGCTCGGGGGCTACGCCGAGCCTTACCCCGAGTCCGAGTATCATGAGCCGGAGGATTACGAGCCGCCGAGCCGCGCTGCCATATTCATGGCGGGTTCAGCGCCGGCTCCTAGCAGCACAACCGCCGGTGCGACCGGATCTGGGGCCGGCAGGCCACCGGCTCAGGTTCTTTTGGATCTGATGAACGAGCTTACAACCTTGATGGAAACTGAGGTTACTGCTGAAAATCAAGCAGCCCGTAACGCGGAGATCACAAGGTTGAAGAACCAGATGACCGGAGTCCAACAGGAGATCAACGCGTTGAAGGCTCAGATGGATGCTGAGGCGGAGCGCCTCAGGGCGGATGCTTTCCGTTTTGAGTTAGAGCAGCAGTCTGCGGCGGCGGTTCATCGGATGAGGCATCAGTCCCGTCTGCCGGATCAGTATGAAGCCAGAAACCTTTTTAACACGCCAGGGACGGGACGGAATGTGCCTTTGACCATAACCCGGACGGCGGAAGTACCTGTAAGCCGGGCGGCAGTTCAGCATTAGCAGCCAGACCCGCCCCGACGGAACCAAAACCCGCCACAGTTTTTTCCGATGCCACCGGGTCATTATTCTAACCCGGCGGATAACATGGTGGCGGCGGCCACCAGGCTTGACACAATTCCCATCCCCGACGAGGCGCCTTTTGCAGAGGAGGTGCGGAACGCTATTGGATACCTGCGGACGGCGGTTGCCCAGCAGGAGAAGTATACTTACAGCCGGAGCCGCGTGCATTCAACTCCCATCCCCAGCCGCAGCTACAGCCGGCGTTATGAGTCACCGGCGGTTTCTAGCAGTGAACGACATCGGAACCCGCCGCGAGTCGATTGGGCGGCTCTGGATGCTCAGGCGCTGGTGGATCGGGCAAGAGCACAGCGAGAAGCGGTGGCTCTGGCGGCGGCGGCGGCTCATCAGGAACCCACAGTTGCACCTTCTGTCTCAGTAGGGGCAGGATTAACCTCCAGGGCTGTGGGAGTGCCGTGTTTAGCGCCGGCTCTACGGAACGAGCGTCTGCCGAAGGATTTCAAGGGTCCTCGCAAGGTGCCCAACTATACTGCTGACCTACCTCCAGAGGCTTGGATCGAAAGCTATGAGCTGGCCATGGAGATGTTAGACGTCAGTGACGCAGTATGTGCCAAATATTTTATCATGATGCTGGAAGGGCCGGCTCGCACGTGGTTGAAGGGCTTGCCACCCAACACCATTAATTCCTGGTCTGAATTAAAGGCGAAATTCATCAAAAATTTCCAAGGAACGTGCAAGCAGCCCATGACGATTGTGGATCTGGACCATTGTGTGCAGCGTGATGACGAGTCGGCTCATCACTGGGTCCGGCGGGTCTCAACCATCATGCACTGTTCTGAACAGATTACGGCGGCTCAAGCAGTTTTGATTCTAGAGAAGAATTGCCACTTCACACCTTTGAAGCAGAAGCTTGGGCGGCTCAAGCGCACGTGCCAGGATATGGGGGAGCTCATGGCGGCTCTCACCAAGTATGCAGACTCCAATAACACGAAGGATCCTGGCTCCGATGATGAGAAATCGGGCCAGGGTAAGAAAAACAACAATGGCAAGGGTCAACAGCAAAACACGGCCGGAAATAGCAACCCGGGCAAGCGGAAGAACCCGGACGGCATGCCAGAATTGGTGGCGAACACCAGCACTGGGAACAATCGTGCTAAGGGCAATGGGAATTTCAGGCCACCCTTTAACAAGGGCAAAGCTCCTTTCAACCTGGAAGAGATGCTCAATAAACCTTGTCCAGAGCACAGCCGGCCTGATAAGCCGGCAGGCCATACATGGAGATATTGCAGTATTATGCGGCAGTTTCGGGATTACAGCCTTCAACAGCATCGTAATAACGGTAATGGGCCATCAGGCGGCTCAGGGCCGGGCGGATCAGGAGCCGGCTTTGGTGCTGGCGGCTCAGGATCCGGATACCAGGGTCAAGGCAATCAAGGAGGTCATCATCAACAGTCTGGCGGTGGAGGCCAGCAGTAGAATAACCAATCGGGGTACCAGACTAACCCGAAACAGCTCAGTGGGGGTCAGTATCATGTTTTTACAACCAGCCTCGACAAGCGAGACCGGAAGGTGCGCAAGCGGGCGGTTAATGCAGTCATGCCGGCTCTCCCGCAGTATTTGAAGTGGTCCGAGTATGACATAACTTGGAGTAGGGAGGATCACCCGCCGCGTGTTGATAACCCGGGGCAACTGTCTTTAGTAGTTGCCCCCCAAGTAGGAGGATATGTGTTCACTAAAGTGCTTATGGATGGTGGCAGCAGCATCAACATCCTGTATTATGACACTTTCAACCGGATGGGTTTGCTTGATAAGGATCTTAAGCCCTCTTCAACAGTTTTTCACGGTGTGGTGCCCGGAAAATCGGCTTATCCAGTGGGAAAGATTTCTTTGGAGGTAGCTTTTGGTGATGAATTTAACTACAGGGTGGAGACTTTGTGGTTTGAAGTGGTCAAAATCAAGAGCCCATATCACGCTCTGTTTGGACGGCCGGCTTACGCCAAGTTCATGGCTAGACCTTGCTATGTTTACTTACAGCTCAAGATGCCCGAGTTGAACGGGACGATTACCGTGCATGGTGATCGGAAGACGGCTCTTGAGTGTGAGGAAGGTGACGCAGCTTACGCAGAGTCAAGTTGTGCTGAGGCAGAGCTCAAGTTTTATAAGGAAAATGTTGACCCGGAAGATATGACTCCACTGAAGAAGCCTAACACGGAATCTGAGCCGCCACTCAAGTTTGTGGCAGAAGATACCAAGTTGGTGGACTTTACGCCGGGCGACTCATCACAGCAGTTCACTATTGGGGCTAACATGGACCCCGCATAGGAAAGCGCGCTCATCGAATTCATCCATGAGAATCGGGACATCTTTGCATGGAAGCCTTCTGACATGCCGGGTGTACCGAGAGAATTCGCTGAGCATCACCTTAATGTGGATCCTAAGTTTAAGCCGGTCAAATAGTTCCTCCGGCGGTTCAATGAGGAGAGGCGCAAGGCTATTGGAGAAGAGGTGGCCCAGCTCTTAGCAGCAGGGTTCATCGTCGAAGGTTTTCACCCGGAGGGGTTAGCTAACCCGGTGCTAGTGCTTAAGAAGAATGGCACGTGGCGTATGTGTGTGGATTACACGGACCTTAACAAAGCCTGTCCAGTTGACCCGTTTGCTCTCCCCCGTATCGACCAGATTATTGATGCAACGGCGGGTTGTGAGAGTTTATGCTTCCTAGACGCTTATTCAGGTTACCATCAGATAAAGATGGCAGTTAAAGACCAAGAGAAGACGGCTTTCGTTACGCCTTTTGGTGCTTTCTGCTATGTGTCTATGCCTTTTGGGCTCAAGAGTGCCCAGGCGACTTCCAGCGTTGTGTGCAGAACTGTCTTCATGGTCAAATTGGGCGCAATGTTCATGCTTATGTGGATGATATTGTGGTCAATTCAAGGAAGAAGGAGACTCTACTTGACGACCTGAAGGAAACGTTCGATAATTTACGGGTCTACAAGATGATGCTTAACCCGGCTAAGTGTGTCTTTGGAGTTCCTGCAGGCAAGCTCTTGGGATTTCTAGTCTCTGAGCGTGGCATTGAAGCTAATCCGGACAAGATAAAGGCTATCACTTCCCTGTCTGAGCCGGCGTGCATCAATGACGTTCAGCGCCTGGCGGGTCGAATCGCTGCGTTAAGCCGGTTCATAAGCCGCCTGGGTGAGAAGGCTATTCCTCTGTATCAAATGATGAAGAAAATAGACAACTTTGTCTGGAGTAATGCGGCGGGTGAAGCGTTTGAGGTGCTCAAGAAGCAGCTGGTTGAGCCGCTGGTCTTGGCCGCTCCGGCTGAGAAGGAACCTTTACTCCTCTATGTGGCAGCTAACAACAGGGCAGTCAGCGCCGCGATTGTTGTGGAGCATAAGGAGGCAGGGAAGGAATACCCGGTTCAGAGGCCAGTTTACTACGTCAGTGAAGTCCTGATAGAATCCAAGCAAAGGTACCCACATTGGCAAAAACTAATATATGGGGTGTTCATGGCGAATCGCAAGTTGAAGCATTATTTCTTGGGACACCAGATCACCGTGGTTAGATCTGCCCCGTTGGGTGACATAATTCAAAATAGAGAAGCCACTGGCAGGATTGCTAAGTGGGCATTGGAGCTTGGGTCTCTTAATCTGAAATATGTGCCTCGCACGGCTGTCAAGTCTCAAGCCTTGGTGGACTTTATAAACGAGTGGACAGAGTGTCAGTCGCCCGAGGAGAAGCCGGATAACACATACTGGACAATTCACTTTGATGGATCCAGACAGTTAGAAGGGTCAGGGGCAAGAGTTGTCTTAACTTCCCCTAGAGGTGACAAGTTTTGTTATGTGTTACGGTTGATGTTTCCCTGTACTAACAATGCAGCTAAGTATGAGGCTTTACGTCATGGCCTCCGTGTGGCTAAGGAGATGAATCTGAGCCGGGTTAGATGTCTTGGCGACTCAGACCTCGTGGCTCAGCAAGTTTCAGGCACGTGGGATTCCAAAGACCCACGGATGGCGGCTTATCGTCAGGCGGTGGATATCATTGCTGGACACTTCAAGGGTTATCGGGTGGATCATATTGACCGTCGCAAGAACGAGGCGACTGATGCATTGTCAAGGCTGGGCTCTCAGCGTAAGCCGGTGCCGCCTAACGTTTTCTTGGATGTGTTATATCATTCGTCTGTTAAGCTACCTTCAGAGGAGGATCTGGCCGTACCTGACCCGGAGGGGAAGCTGGTGGCGGCTCTGCATGCTATCCCTGACTGGACGCTGCCTTACTTAGCGTACTTGACTCGCGGCGAGTTACCCGAGGACGAGACCTTGGCAAGGCAAATCATCAGGCGATCTAAATCCATTACTATCATCAATGGCGAGTTACACAAGCGCAGTGTCACTGGTGTTTTCCAGCGTTGCGTTTCTCGTGAAGAGGGTGAGGAGATCTTAAATGAAATTCACACCGGTGATTGTGGTCATCACGCCGGCTCAAAATCTTTGGTGGCCAAGGCTTTCCGGCATGGTTTCTTCTGGCTGACGGCTCATAAGGACGCAGAGGACTTGGTTCTCAAGTGTGATGGATGTCAGAAGTTCGGGCGACGTGCTCACGTACCGGCTCAGGAATTGCGGATGATTCCAATTACCTGGCCGTTTGCGGTCTGGGGGCTTGATATGGTCGGGCCCTTCAAGAGATCTAAAGACAAGAAGACCCACCTTTTGGTGGCGGTGGATAAGTTTACCAAGTGGGTTGAGGCTGAGCCGGTCAGCAAGTGTGACGCGGCTACGGTGGTTCAATTTCTCAAAAAGTTAATCTACCGTTTTGGTTATCCTCACAGTATCATCACGGACAATGGCACAAACCTATCCAAGGGGGCTATGCAGGCGTTCTGTGAAAGTGAGCACATCCGGCTTGACGTTTCTGCGGTTGCTCATCCACAATCCAATGGTCAGGCAGAGCGTGCTAACCAGGAGATCTTGAGAGGCATCAAGCCCCGGCTTATGGTTCCTCTACAGCGAACGCCGGGTTGTTGGGTAGAAGAGTTACCATCAGTTCTATGGAGCATCAGAACAACTCCCAACAGGTCAACAGGCTATACGCCTTTCTTCATGGTTTATGGCGCAGAAGCCGTGTTGCCAAGTGATATACGCCATGACTCGCCGTGGGTGGCAGCTTACGTTGAGACAGATAATGAGACAGTGCGTCAGGACGCGTTAGATGCTTTGGAGGAAGAGCGTGATCTGGCGGCGGCTCGATCGGCGATTTATCAACAAGACCTGCGTCGCTATCATAGCCGCAGAGTTAAGACCCGGACGTTTCAGGAAGGCGACTTGGTGTTGCGTCTGATTCAAGATCAGACGGATGCGCACAAGCTCTCTCCCCCATGGGAAGGACCCTTTGTGGTCAGCAGAAATCTCAACAATGGGTCATACTATCTGATTGACGTCCGAGACGAGTCACGTACTTCTGGGCAGGAGACCCGCCGGCCGTGGAACATCGCTCACCTACGGCCTTACTACACCTGAGTCATCGACTCCCATCATTGTACATCATCATTGTATATACCTTTATATATATATATATATGATAAAGTTGGCATCCCTGCAAGCCGGGGCCTCTGCCTGTTATATACTTCAGATTGTGAAAAAGTTGACTCCGTCAACAAGGTCATTTGGGGGCTTCCAACCCGCCGGGTTTAGCTTACACACCCTCTTGATCGGCTCTTCAGCCACCGTAAGGCCGGGTTATATACCCAAAAAGTTGACTCCGTCAACAAGGTTATTTTGGGGCTTCCAACCCGCCGGATTTAGCTTACACACCCTCTTGATCGGCTCTTCAGCCACCGCAAGTTCGAGTTAAACCTGCCTGTATGCTGCTGCTGCTCTGCCAGGTGACCCGCCGAACTCTTACCAGTTAATCTCGATTAGAGACCCTGAGCTGTTCAAGTATTTGACAGTCACTCTCGCTAGAGACCCTGTACTGGTCAAGGTTAAACCGGCGGCTCTGGTCACGTGAGGGCCGGCTTATGGAAAGCGAGGATAAACTCACCCATCTGCTGCATACTCTCCGCTATGTGGCCCGTTCGTACGCTTAAACAGTTACTCTTTTAAAGACCCTGCACTGTTTAAGGTTCAAACGACGGATTTATGTCACGTGAGAAGTAGCTTATGGGCCCTAGGGGTACTCATGCCCTGCTGCGCCTCTTTATGGTTTGTTGTTGCTCTTACCAGTTAATCTCGCCTAGAGACCCTGAGCCGTTCAAAAGAGTTGACGGTCACTCTCACTAGAGACCCTGTACTGCTAAGAGTTCAAACAACAAGTTCATGCCATAAGAGCCGGCATATGAGTTTTCGAAAAAGCAAGGTCGTGAAAGATTTAACATCTCTGGGTTGTGCTTTTTCAAGCCGCCCTCACAGCAATACAGAGCATACTCTGCCTTGTTTGTTTTTACAGGGTTTATCTCCTAAGATGAGCCGCCGTGAAATATGATGACAAGATGTTGTGAGCAGAACACAAGACAGATAAACGTGCATCAAGTTGTGCAAGGATTCATACGTGCGCGATGGCACGGCTCAGGCAATCAAGTTTTTCTACGCCTATTACAAAGCTCTCCAGGGAGCCCAAAATGGAACAGACTTAAAGTTTTTTATACACTTCCAGTCTTGGCGGCTCAGAAAGCCGGGTTATCAACTTAAGAAGCAAGTGTTCAGCTCGATGGCGGGTCATCCTGCGGCGGGTCTTTGACCTCTTCGATCTGAAGATTGTCCACATCCCAGTTGCAGTTTGTTAAAGCTTCAAACTGGGCCTCATCAAAGAGAGGAGATGGGTCAATTTCAGGAGCAAAGAGTGTCTTACGGCGTGCAGGAGTCAAGTCTCTAGCTTCAAACGTTGGGCAGCGCACTCGTTTGTTATCCTCGCCATAAGCCGCCTGGTATGAGGTCAGATCAATTTCATCGGCGAGTGTTGATGCGAGTACTCGAGAAGCCTTCATACACTTGGCATAGTCAGCTTCCGTAAATTCTGAGCCGTCATCTTTTTTGGATGGAAAGCCATCCATCATCTCTTCTGCAGTCAGTTCAGGGGCAAAGGCCAGAGACCGGCTTAGTGTGGCCATTGCTCCCTTTCTGGCGGCTGATCGTTTGAGCTCCTCGATTTGCTTGGGCAGAGTTGACAAGAGCTCTATCACTCCCTTCATGAATTTGGGGATGCTTTTTTCATTCAGCATCGCTTTGATGGTGCAAAGGGTCCCGCAGTATAGCTGTTCTGTCAAGGTGTATACTGCTTTAAGCTTCAACAAGCTGTCAGAAGATAGCTGGCGGCTTCTTTGACCTGCAAGGAAAGATTAGGCGTTACAAGCCGCCTGCACAGTTTTTAAGCAAGGCAAGGAAATTTGCTAAGTATTCAGTGCTTACCAAAGATAGCAGAAGTCATCCTAGAAATATGGCGCTTGAGGGTTTGTAGCTCATCTGACACAAGCTTGAGTTGCCGGTCAGCATCGTCTGCGCGCTTGGTCAGGGCGGCTTGGGTAGACCCAGCATTCTTTTTGAAGGCATCAAAGTCCGCTTGAACCTTCTCAAGCTCCTTGACGGCAACCCGCCATTTTTCTTCCGCCTCAGACCGGGCGGTTTGTTGCGAAGCAAGGTTTTCTTTTACGCCGGTCAGATTAGACTCGGCCGCGTCCAAGGTGTCTTGTATTGCAGAAAAACAAAATAGTTCAGGAGGTTTAAGTCGCCAGGCTGAGATATTCGTAGATGATGGATGAAGTTATTATGTTATAAGTCTCAAGAAGATTGCAAGCAATATACTTGACACTTGGGGGCTAATGTCTGTGTTTTCTCTCCAAGTCTACAATGAAGTTCCGGCTCATCTTCGTAAAGTTAAGCTGGCACTTGGGGGCTACACATGGCGCTTTCAAAGTCTACAATGAAGTTCTGGCTCATCTTCATAAAGTTAAGTCGGCACTTGGGGGCTACACAGCGTTTTCCAAGTTTACATTGAAGTTCCGGCTCATCATTTTTATAATGATCCGGACTTGGGGGCTACAATTGGATCAACTTTTCAACTTAGTACTAGATTAAATATCTATATTAACCCGATACTTGGGGGCTACAAGCTAGGCCATTCGAATTATGACAAGGATTGGAAGACCCGGTCTACTATTTGCAATACTAAACCAGCTCTTGGGGGCTACATAAGGGTACAAGGAAAAGCAAGAGATGAGTACCTCATATTTCTTTTTCATCAGTCCAACAAGTTTCAGCTCCATATTATGGCTTGTGGAGAGGCGGTTCAGATAACCAGCATGTAACTCATCTGCAGTCAGCTTCTCCAACACGGGGAATTCAAAATCAAGTTTCTCAGGCGAGGAAGCTTCAGCCTTGCTGGTGTGTTTTGTCAGTACATGTGGCTCGGGAGGTTGATAACCCGTCCCAGTGATGATAACGTCTGGAAGAACTGTGTCTTCGACGGCGGTTGAAGGGCTGGATGGCTTAGGATCAGCCTTTGGAGGACTCTCCGGAGTGGCCATGTCATCATCAGCCGGCTCAGAGGGCTGAGGAACGTCAGCAGATGCATCTTTTCTAGCCTCAGTGGGCTCATCATAAGGTGCCACTACTAGGAAAAGGACTGCTAGTGGCGCACCTGTTTTTGCTACTAATGGCGCACTACAGGTGCGCCACTAGCACCACGCCATTAGAATTTTTTACTAATGGCGCACCACTGGTGCGCCATTAGTATCTGGTATACTAATGGCGCACCATGCAGTGCGCCATTAGTATAGCCCACGGTGCGCCATTAGTATGCCTCCCAGGGGCCATATTTACCCATGTGCTTTGGCATACTAATGGCGCACTGGTGGATGATGCGCCATTAGTGTGCTCTGGCTTACTAATGGCGCACTATGTGGTGGTGCGCCACTAGTATGAATATTAGGGATTTTTTTTTTCGTTTCTGATATTTTCACAGGTTACAAAATATATTATTTGACAGAATATAGCTAGCACCACACAGCAACAGCAGATTCATCGAATACAATAGAAGATTAGTGTCCGAATACAATTCATCATATTAGTCTCCGAATTTAAAATACCGAACAAAGTTAGAACATTACAAGTCTCGAAACCGCGAGTAGCGAGTTTGTCTTCACATTACAAGTCGATATCGATCATCTAAACTACCATCACATAGAAGAGAGCTGCGGTCATCACGATGAGCATAATCGCGATGAAACTGGTCTTCATCCGGTTCCTCCAACGCTCCCTCCTCTCTCCCGCTAGATAGCGCGCGTATCTAGATTCCGCCTCCGCCCTAGTGGTGTACCCTTTGTAACTGTTACCGCTGAAACGGTGAACCTGTGTCCGACACTCCTCCCAGTCGTCGTAGACTCCGGAAACCCTACCCTTGTACACGACATACGACGGCATCTCTATGCACTAGCCAAACAAAACGTTAGTACCAATTCACAGACAATACATAAGCAATATATAAGTATGCAACAAAAGGATCGGAAGAGAAAAGCAAGACATTAATAGCATCGATTACATCTAAGTTGAACGACTGTCCAAACCAAAGAGACATACAAGTTCATCAAAGTTTAATTACAACATGAGCCAATCGATGTTTCAAAACTAGACATAGCATCACTACTTTCGACTCGACTCAAGGGACCGGAGCGTGGATGAAGCCGCCGTCTATCGTGATGGTCATGAAATCGCGGGCGTTGTCAGCCTGCATTTGTAGCGTTGTGTCTATCTCACTGTTGGACGGTTGATTTCTGAGGTAGAACTGCCCCGAGGTACGAAGGACATCTTGATGGATGATTTCCGCAAACTCCGACTGGATGCGAAAGAATTCTTGTCTGATGTCCGTGTCCTGGATTGCCGACAAGCTTGCGGCCCAAGCTTTGAGATTATTTGGTAGCAGAAGGTGATTATGGTCACGTACGATCGCCCGCATGTGATGGAGGGCGTAGTAGGCATCCTTCTGACCGCCAGGCGGCTGCTTGACGCAGGGGAACGTCGTATTGTGGGCGAACACGTGCTTGCCGTACTTACGAACTGGCCTGGTGAAGGTGCCTCCAGATTTGGCGTAGCCGGGGAGAACATCATCAAGAACTTTCTTGACATTTGTGTAGTCTTTCTTCGACTGACGGTCCGAGTCGAAATACGTGGCCATGGAATATTTCAGGCTTAAGAGGATGAGTGTGCAATGTGTGTCACTGCACAAAACACGGAATGTTAAAAAAAATGATCGAAATCTAAGAAATCATATGTTACGGGGCGGTTGAGGGGACAACTTACTCGGGAAAGTAAGGCACGAGGAAGTTATCCTTATCTGGGTTTGCCAGAATGACGCCTTCGAGGTAAGAACTCGCGACTTGCCGGTCCCCAGCGCTGCCCAAGATCTTGGCACGCATGTAGAAGGGGTCGACTATCACGATGTCCGGGGTCTTGTCTCTAATGATCCGCATCTCCATACTCAGCGAAAATAGCCGAACGAAGGTGTAGTGCAGCGGATGAAGGTTAAACATAGCGAAGATGTCATCAAACCGCAGGACGATCGTACCCCCGATGGCGCTATCCACAAAGCCCTTGCCCTCTGGCACCTTGGCCACGAAAACCGGGTATGCCACGTCATTCTCTCGGAGACGCCGCTTCTCCAAAGAAAGAACACTGTCATGCAGACTCCGCATAGCACCGGTTGCAGCATTGAGCATATTAGTCGGTAGCATCGGCCTACCCGCCACATGCACCCTCCTCGAGATATCCTTAGGTGAAGGTGGCCCGTCCTGAGCACGGGTCGTACTCGGTGCCGACTGGCTCGCACCCTTGTTACTCTTTCTTTTCCGTCCCTTCTTCTTCTGCTGTAATGGGACCGAGTTCTGCTCACAGACCGCCTTCTTGAGTGTGCTGGGGCTGATAATATTTCGCACCTCGGCTATCTGAGGCTCGGTGAAGTTGGCAGCTGGAGGCGTCTCCTGAGAACTGAACGCCAGACGACGCCTATTGCAATTGGGTTTCTCCGCGGTACCAGCTAGATCGCGATCGTCTTTTGCAGGGTTGGGTTCTTGAGAAGGAGGCCCCATGAATTCGTCATCGCACCCATGTTCGTTGAAGTACTTATCGACGTTGGTAAATGTACCGTCGTCGTTGTCGTCGTCGTCTGGATCCTGTGCTATATGCATGCCCGGATCCTGTGCCATATGCATGTCCGGCATGTCCGGTAGCGTTGCGGCGGTCTTGCCATGGCTTGGCGCCGGCACGACTGGCGGTGTTGTCTTTGGGGTGGTGTCCCCCGCCCCCAAACGAATCTGGCTCTTCGGCCAAAGCAGGGGCCAGCTTAGGCAGGCGCTGAGGGTCATCACATCATCTTCGTCGGCCCCGGCGGGTCGAATCGGAGGTAACAACTCGTCGCAGCCTGGCAGCACCCGAACCAGTTGAACCCTATACACGGTGGGTGGCATTGGATTACCGTGGAACACGGGGTTGCCCGGTTGAACGATTTTGCCCTTGGCGACATCGACCAACTCGTTGTTCACGAAGTGCAGGAGAGTGCACGGAACGTCGGCGGCGCCCTGCGAAAACATGTAGGGCGTCAGGGATGCCCAGTCAAAGGCAAGGAGATGAAGTCCTCGGCCGAGAGGCTTAATTAGTTACCGTGATGATGGCGTCGAGCTCGGCTAATGTCGAGGCACCGCCAACGGCGGGCGTGCAATTGACGGAGGGGCCGCTTGCTGCCGAGGTGCCGGCCGGCGTACACCCGGGTGCATTAAGCTCCAATGCCCGTGCCGGCGTCGGAGACACCAATACCGGCTCCGCCGGAGACACCAATGGCGCCGCCTGCGCGTTGTGCGAGTTGCTGGCCGTGAAGCTGGGAATCGGGGGCGGCCCCTGTTGGCCGCTCGCAATCCACGTCGTCAGCCCATGAATCAAGGTAGGCATAATGCCGGTGAGCGTCGATCCCAGTTGTTGTTGCACTTGCTCTTGGACAATCTCCGGAATCCGCGCCACTTGTGCCTTGAGTTCTTGAACCTCGCGCGACTGGCTTTCCGAGCTGGTCTTTCTCTCCTTTCGCCCACCAGCGTTATAGTATGATGACCATTTTGTGGACAAGCCTTTGCCGGCCACACGACCAGCTGACGATGGCTTACTGAGCTTATCCTTGTTTTTCATTACGTTCAACGCCCTATTTAGAGTGCTGTCCCAAGGGATGCTTTGAGACGACCCCGCGCTACGGCTTTCAGTCTCCTACGCCAGAACAAGCTCAAGCGCCCTGGTCTTCGGATCCGTGGTAAGCTCCTTTGTTACCGGGTCCTCCTTGTACCGGGCCCTGACATAGTTCCTGGTCTGCTTGTCACGGTATTTCTCGAAGCGGGGCGGTAGGCCTTGCTCGGCACGCTCCGCGTCCTCCTTGTCCCATATAGGCTCCGCCACTCTGTAACCGCCGGGACCGAGTTTGTGTTCCCCTAAGTTCAACTCCCGCATTTCTTTCCCCCACTGACTTGATTCGGAGGTTGCGCTGCTCTCGCACTTGATCTTGAACTCCTTGTAGTCATCTTCGCTGATCGAAGGATTTTTCGCCTTGATCTTCTCATAACTATCACCTTTCTCAATCATTCTTTTCACCGCGCTTCTCCAAGTAGACAGGGCCGTGCTCATCCTCGTGAGGGCGGCACTGTTCACTTTATTCCCTGAGAGGCGTGTGTTTTCAAATTCAGCGGGGAACTTGTATCGTTCGTGCAGCTTCGTGAAGAGGAGGTTGCGCAAATTCCCTCGGTCCTTATGCCTTAGGTTCTCGGTGTTGATCGAGACGGTGCTCCGGAGAATGCACCCGAGCTGAACCGAGTACCCCTTGACTATTTGTTTGGGCTCCGTTGGATGCCCGTCGGAGTCCACTTGAGTAAATTCCTCCTTGACGGTGCGGAGCACGTTCGGGCGCCGGTCCTTCCGTTGCCTCTTCGGTTGGCTGCCATCTGTGCGTGCGCTGCCATCATCAGTGGTGGCATCCTCGGCGGCACCATCAGTGGTGTCATCCCCGACGCCACTAGGGGTTGTGTAGTCAGGATCGGTGTCTTCCGCGGCGTCCTCATAGCGGTGAGGTTGTTCCTCCATCTCCTGGGACAGCTCCCAGAATTGCTTGCCGCCCGAACCACCGACCTCATCGTTGTGGGCCATGTTTCGCTCTAAATAGGAAAAAAGTTTGGTCAAAAAGTTGGTTATTGTCAAGGAACAAGATCATGGTCTCATCATTTAGGGTTTGTCGACACCGAGGCATCCTAAAAGCTAAGCTTTTATCATTTAGGGTTTGTCGACGCCGAGGCACCCTAAAAGCCTAAGCTTTCATCATTTAGGTTCTTATCGACACCGAGGCACCCTAAAAGCTACTTAATTAAGTACTAAGATACCCCGGCCCATGCATTAGTAGCAAGTACCCCATATGTCCGATTTTTAGCAAAGTCATGCTAAAATTCACGGAAAATTTCAGCATGACCTTTGCTGAAAATAGGACATATGGAGTACCCGAATTTGCCGGAACGGAAGTTAATCGACATTCCGGCAAACTCAAGGGCCTCTCGGGGTACCTGCAAAATCATCACGACACGATGGTCGGAGACAAAACCCAGCAAACTAGCACCACAATGTGCCTCTACTTTCATATGGATGAAAAGGCCACAGACCATATGGTCCTCTGCTTTCATATGGACAAAAATCAGCTCAACTTATGTGAGCTTCCATTCCAGATCTAATAGGTCACCCAACAAAAAATCATCAATAGTTTAGCAAGTCTGTACCCTCAAGAATGAACATATAGCAATATCTGTTGTCCCCCCATAACATACGGAAATCAAAATCAGCTCAACTTAGATGAAAATTGCCTTTGCTGCATGGAATAGAACATAACGTAAGGACCCTAGTTCAACCCTTTAGAGTAATAAAGATGGCCCAGGTATTTCTACTCAAGGGAGCAGAGGAGGAGGGCAGAGGAAGGAGGAAGGAGGAGAGGTACCTGGGCGGGCACGGCCGGTCGCCGGAGGGGTCGGGGTCGGGGTCGGGGTCGGCGGCGGCGGCGGCGTCGTAGGGATGGCTCGAGGGCGTCCGAGCTCGTCCGGGTCCTCGTAGTCGAAGAAGAAGACGGCGGCGGTCCTCCTGGGCGCCTCGGTTGGTCGTGGGGAGGCCGACGGCCACGTGCTTCGCGGGTCGGCGGCGGTCGTCGTCCTGCACCCCGTGCCCGGACTGAGGTAGAGGCGGCACAGGGCAGGGGCCGACGCGGGGAGGCTGTCAGCGACGGCGAGGTCGCGGAGGCGTCGGCGATGGCGGAGCTGCAGTGGTGGGGGGCGCGGGGGCGCGGGGGCGGCGGCGCACGTAGGGGTGGCGGCGTCGTGGGTCGGGGCAGTGCGCGGGGGGGGGGGGGGGGAAGTGGATCTGGCGAGAGGGAGGGACGAAGGGGTCGGGCGAGTTAGAGCTAGGGGGAAGCTTACTAATGGCGCACCCCCGAGCGGTGCGCCATTAGAAATCTTTTTTTTTGATAGCAATGGCGCACCCCTTAGAGGTGCGCCATTAGAAAGCTTTTTTTTTAGATAGCAATGGCGCACTACCCGAGCGGTGCGCCATTAGTATGTTTTTTTATTATTATTTTTTGTTGCTATTTTTTAATATTTTTTTATAAAAACAGTAATATTTTTTTATAAAAACAGTAATCGATCTTAGCTTCCATTAGAAAGCTTTTTTTTAGATATGTGAGCTTCCATTAGAAAGCTTTTTTTTAGATAGCAATGGCGCACTACGATTTAAATACAATCGATCTTAGCTAGCTATCTGTTCACAATCTTCTTGCCCTTCTTTTTTGCAAATGGAGTTCTTCTGTGGAACGGACGTCCTTTAGGTAGGGTGGTCCTGCTTCTTCTTGTGGTGTATGCTGCTACTTCATCGTCGTCGTCATGTTCCATCTTCGGGTCGCCGTACTTGTCGAAGTCTTGATCATTGGCGACTCCATCCATTCCGATGATCTTCCTTTTGCCTCTCCTCACGACAACACGACTGGGCTTTGACGGGTCGGTAATGAAGAAGCATTGGTCCACTTGGGAAGCCAGTACCCATGGCTCATTTTTCGCGGTGACGTTTGCGCCCGCGGTCTTGGATTTGGCTTCGGGTATAACCATGGTGGTGAAATACCGGTCTTCTTTTAGGACGCTCTTGGCCCATCTGGCACGGAACATCGGGACCTTCTCTCCAGCGTAGCTCAGCTCCCAGATCTCCTCGATCCTTCCGTAGTATCTGTCCTTGTCGTTACCGGTGTAGGCTTCCATCGTTACCCCGGAGTTCTGATAACCATCGCTCTTCATGTCCTTGTCCTCGGTGTAGAATGTGTAGCCGTTGATATCATACGCCTCATAGGTCATCAGGTTGTGCTCGGCGCCCTGTGACAAGGCGAATATGAGTTGTTCTTTCGCGGAAGAATCCTCATGTAAAGGGTACGACAGAAGCTTCTGCTTGAACCAACGCGTGAAACATGAGTTGTGCTCTTTGATTATATCTCCGTCCGTCCTCTGTTGGCCTCGGTCATTGTACGTCTTCTCAATAAAGGTTTTGTGCTCTACCACCCAAGGATCGACCACGTCTATGTGTTGTAGCGCGACTAGGTTTGCTCTTTCAAAGTCGGCGAGTCGACCCTCGAAGTCGACATGCATTTCGCGCCGACCCTCACGGTGACCCCATCCAGCGAGCCTGCCGAGGTGCCTGTTGACGGGCAGACCAACGGGGTTCTGGATGCCTAGATAATTCGTGCAGTAGGAGATGCACTCTTCGGTCAGAAAGCCCCTGGCTATGCTTCCCTCTGGACGTGACATGTTGCGAACGTATCCTTTGATGACACCATTCATCCTTTCGAACGGCATCATGCTGTGTAGGAACGTCGGCCCGAGTTGGATGATATCCTCCACGATATGGACCAGCAGATGCACCATAACGTCGAAGAATGCGGGCGGGAAGTACATCTCAAGCTCGCATAGTATCACCACGATCTCTTCCTGTAGCCTTCTGAGTTGCCTCACGCCAACCGACTTCCGAGAGATGACGTCGAAAAAGTTGCATAGGCCAAATAGCGTTTCACGGACGTGCGCGTCCATGATCCCACGGATTGCAACTGGAAGTATCTGCGTCATCAGCACGTGACAGTCGTGAGACTTCATCCCGCTGAACTTCTGCTTCGCTGGGTCTAGGTATCTGCTTATCTTCCCTGCGTAACCGTAAGGAAGTTTTACTCCTACGAGGCAGGTGAAAAACTGCTCGATCTCCTCCTGACTTAGAGTGAAGCACGCGGGAGGGTAGTCATTTCCGGTCTTCTTGGCCTTTTTGCCTTTGCGATGACTTTTTGTGTCCTGCTTCGCCTCATCATCATCATCATTAGCGTGAAGCTCCTCCCTGATGCCCATTGATTTCAAGTCTGCCCTTGCTTTCGTCCCATCTTTGGTCCTCTCTGGCATGTTGAGCAGGGTACCAAGCAGACTCTCGCACACGTTCTTCGTGATATGCATGACATCAAGGCTGTGAGGCACACGGTGGATCTTCCAGTACGGCAAGTCCCAGAAAACAGACCTCGTTTTCCATACCTTCAGCAGCGGCTCTGGCGCCTTTCGCTTCTTTCCCGGCTCTGGCGCCTTTTGCTTCTTTCCCGGCAGTGGGCAATCTTTCCAATTTTTCAATAGCTCGTCTATTTCCTCGCCGCTCCTCGTACGCGGGCGTCTTCGGGGTTCGGTTTCACCATCGAACAGATCCTTGCGTTTTCTCCACGGGTCATCGTCGCGAAGCCACCTTCGATGTCCCATGAACACGGTTTTCGAAGACCCAGGATCTCTATCTAGCTGGCGATACGTTGTGTCATCCATGCACCTGACGCATCCAGAAAATCCGTGGACCACCTGCCCCGCGAGATATCCGTAACCGAGATAGTCGTGCACCGTCGTGAGCAGTGCGGCTCTCATAGGGAAATATTCTTTCTCTGCGGCGTCCCACGTATTGGCTGGCGTTTTCCACAGCGTGTCTAGCTCCTCTTTCAGCAGCCCCAGATACAGATTGATGTCGTTCCCTGGTTGTTTCGGCCCTTCAATTAGCATACTCATGTGAATGTACTTCCTCTTCATGCACAACCAGGGGGGAAGGTTGTACATCCACACAAACACAGGCCAGGTGCTATGTGTGCTTCTCTGGCTGCCAAACGGATTGACTCCATCGGTGCTCGCGCCCAGCATGATGTTCCTTGGATCGTTCCCAAATTCTGGGTCTTCGAAGTTCAACGCTTGCCACTGGCTCGCATCCTTAGGGTGACTCAGCATCTTGTCTTTTTTATTTATCTCCGGATCATTTCCGTCATCTTCTCACTTCTTCTCCTCCCTATCCGCGTGCCAACGCAGGAGCTTTGCTACCTTAGGGTCCGCGAAATACCGCTGCAGACGAGGAGTGATCGGAAAGTACCACACCACTTTTCGAGGAGCTTTCTTCCTCTTCTTGTATCGAGTGACGCCGCACACCGGACATATGGTAGACTCCGCGTGCTCGTCCCGATAAATGATGCAATTGTTCATGCACACATGGTATTTCACGTGCGGTAAATCCAGAGGACACACGATTTTCTTCGCCTCCTCGAAACTGGTCGGGCACTTGTTCCCCTTGGGAAGACGTTCGTGCCAGAATGACATGTTCTCGTCGAAGCATGCGTCGGTCATTTTGTGTTTTACCTTCATCTCCAGAGCCATGAGCGTTACTTTCAGGCGGGTATCCTCGGGCCTGCATCCTTCATACAATGGAGTAACCGCGTCTATCTCCAGTTGATCCAGCTTGGCTTTCTCTCGGGCGACAGCTCTTGCGTTATCCGTCTGCTTGAGAAGCATCTCTTGAATATGAGGGTCCTGCACCCCGCCTCCATCGTCGTCTGCTCCGGCATCTTCATCTTCATGATCATGCCCTTCGTCTTGATCTTCCTCATCATCATGTCCGGCATCTTCTACATGATGACTGTGTACAGCATCACCGTCGTGATCATGTCCTGGAGATTCTTCGTCTTCTCGACCGCCCTCGCCGCGGTGGTTGTCTTGCTGCCCTTCCTCATTTCTTGCCCGGCCCCCATGGACGACTTCATAGTCATCTTCATCACCCTGCCACCGATAGCCATCCATGAAACCACGCAAGAGCAGGTGGTCCCACACCTGCCCGGAATCCGGGTCCGCAATAAGGCTCTTCAGCTTGCATCTTCGACACGGACATCTTATCTCCGTCTCGTTCTTTTGAAGCATCTCGACCTTCGCGGAGCTCAAAAACCTATTCACGATGCCTTCGGTCATCGTGCGGACCATGGTCGCCTGCGGGGTAGAGCAAAACGATATTTTAGAACCAAGAAAAAATTTGGCATGACTTTCCCTAAAAATAGGACCAAAAAGAATGCATAGTGCCAAAATTCTCGCCGAAACGGAAATGAATTAACATTCCGGCAAAATATTGGCAACTATCGCATTTCAAATACCGGTACCTGCAAACACAAACATATATGCAACACCACAAACATATGCAACACCACAAACATACATAGATCTAGCAAGGCCATAAAAAGTGCATGTGCACGTTGTTGGAGCGAGGGAGAGAAAAAAAGTAGATCTACAACATAAAGATAGCTTTCCCCTTACTTACCTATCAAAAAAAGGTAATTTAACCACCTAATTTTGATGAATCTATGGTGCAAATGAGGTGAGGAGGAGGAGGCAGCCGACACAATCTTGGAGGAGGAGGTGGAGAGAATGAAGTGGGGAAAGTGAGTGTGTAGGTGTGGCTGTCCAAAATATCTAGCTGGTCCCAGGTTACTAATGGCGCACCACCCATATATGCGCCATTAGTAACCCTGGTTACTAATGGCGCACCAGCTTGAGGTGCGCCATTAGTAGTTTTGCACAAAAAAAAAATAGTAGTGGCGCACTGTGTTGGAGGTGCGCCATTACTAGTTAAACTAGTAATGGCGCACTCTTCCCTGGTGCGCCATTAGTATTTTTGGAAAAATGAAAAAAACACATTTGTCACTAATGGCGCACCGTGGGTCTGGTGCGCCATTAGTGTCTACCACACTAATGGCGCACCAACTCATGGTGCGCCATTACTATATAGTAGTGGCGCACCACATGTCTGGTGCGCCATTAGTAGCCATATCATCTATAGCCCTTTTCCTAGTAGTGTGCAGGGGAATCCGGCTTAGTAGTCTCTGGTTCTTGGGCGGTAGGAGCAGCGGTAGACCCGCCTGTCTTCCTTCGATTTGCTTGAGCCCTGGAAAACAAAAAGATTGTCACATAGAGGACAAGGATGGTAAAAAGGTATGATGCAAATACAAAGGTACGCACTCTGGGTTGATCTTCAGAGGAGGCAGCTTGGTTGCAGTAGAGTCGCCAGATGAAGGAGGCGTCTCCTAAAAGAAGGTTAAGACGATGAAAGCTGAGTAAGGTTACAATGCAAGAACTAAAAACTGGACTTAGTTAAAAGAGTACCTCAGCCGGCCGTTTCCGCGGAGCCGGAGAATTTGATAAGCCGGTCAAGAGCTCTTCAGAGCCGGCGCTCCGGGTCTGACGTCGGGAGTTGTGCTGTTGCTTTTTCAAAAGAAAATTGGGGTCTAAATAAGCAAGAGGATGAGAAAATGGGACTTTCCGGATGACCCGCCGTATTTTCTCTGGTAGAAAGTTTTCCGAGTCAGAAGAAATGTAGGTTACCTCAGGGGCGTCTGCATGGCTTGTTTCTGTTTCCTCCTGTGAATAATTGTTGTCAATAAGTTGCATAAAGAGACGGCCAAGGGAGTCAAGTTCTACCTCTGAGTCGTCAAGCTCAGGCGGTTCTTGAGCGGCAGCTTTCTTCTTTTGGGCGCGGGTTTTACCCACCTTAGGCTTCCTCACAGGAGGGTTATACTTCTTCTTCCAGAAAGAAGAGCCGGCCTGCACATAAGCCGTTAACAAGGTTAAAAGGAGCAAGGTAAAATGTCAAGACAAGAATGACCAATTTTGTGGAAAAAGATTTCTTACAGCTGGAGCCGGGTTCTTGACACAGAAAGGTCTCAGCCCAACTTTGTTGCAAACCGCTTGCTTTTCGCCAAGAAGTGTTTTGACGGAGGAGTTGATGTCTTGTTCTATCAGAGGGGTGGTGTTGAAGCAGAGAGTGTCATTGGGCTCACCCGTGAATTGGTGCATGAGTCGGTCACGCCGGCTCAGTGGCAAAATCTTCCAGCTGACCCAACAGCGGGTTAAGTCGACACCAGTCAAGCCGTTGGCCATTAAGGCCCTGATCTTCGCGAAAGCCGGAGCATATTTCGCCCGCTCTGCGGCGGACATCCGGTCTGGGAGTTCTCCAGTATTGCAAAGACGGGTAGGACGGTAACTCAGCAGCGGATTCTCTTCTTCGGGAGAAGTGTCCTTGCAGTAAAACCAGGTTTTGTTCCAATCCTTGGGGTGACTTGGTAAGATAGCTGCTGGATAGGGCAAATCTCTCCGTCTCTGGATAGAAACGCCGCCAAGCTCCAAACTTGGTCCAGCCGCCACTTCAGTTTGGCGGTTGACGTAATGGTAATCACGGAAGAGGTCAACAGACGGCTCTTCTTGCAGGTAAACTTCACATAAGACCTGGAACTGACACATGTTGGTGACAGAGTTTGGACCTATGTCTTGAGGGTGAAGCTTGTAGAAATGAAGGACGTCCCGGAATTTTTTTGACCCGGGCGGGCTAAATCCGCGGAGGAGGTGATCAGTGAACACAACCACCTCTCCTTCTTTAGGAGTAGGTCTTATTTCTGGCCCTGGCACCCGCCAATGTATAGCGTCCTGAGCCGGCAAAATACCCGATTCTACGAAGTCAAGTAGAAGTTGTTCGGTGACTCTAGAGCCGACCCAATCGCAAGACGAAGGTGCTCTCGACATAATGGCGGGTCAAACTGCGAGAAGGCGCAGAGTATGGCGGGTTAGAAAAACGTTAAATAGTTATGGCAGCTATGGTCAGTATAATGGTGAGGTGTTAAGCCGCCGAAGTATTTTATCAGAGAACCGCCAATGCAATGGCGGGTTAGGTGGACAAGGCGATCCTGGAAAATACAGCTAAGTACGGATAACAAGTTTCGCATATTACAACTATAGCTGCAAGATCTACGGGCGAAGATAAAACGAAATATATTCATGACCTAAAAACGACAGAAGAAGAACAGGCGGACAGCACGCGGTGGAGATTGGTATGCAGATCTAAAATAAGCGGGCATTGACATTAAAAGGACGACCGCAATGGATAATTAGTGTTATGAGATTCAAGAGGATGCTTGGTGGTCTGCATTACGAAGAACACTTTGACGAACAACGAAGAACACTAGGGAAAAACGATGAGCACGGGGGACCCTAATGGAGATGACTCCAGATTCAATGGGAGCTGAGAATGGTACCTTGCGGATGCGGACGGTCCGGCAAAGATCTGGTCCAAGTCAGGTCGATGCAGCGGCCAGCGTTGGGGACGACGGCGAGGTCTGGTCAGGTGCGGCGGAGCTCCGGAGGTGCGGCTGTTTGAAGGAGGAAGAAGAAGACGTGGCAGCAGAGAGAGGAAAGGGGGCCCCTTCGTATCCCTATTTGAGAGATGGGATGGCAACAGTGCGCGCGAGAATCGAGGAAGCACAGTGATGATTGACCAAAGAGGGCGCCTCGATTTTCGGGCCGACCATTCAATGAGAGGATCTGTTGCAAACGTCACAGAATCTTTTTAGCATATTCGACGTGACGTCACGGCGGGTTATGAAGTTTTCTTTTTCAGGTGATAAAATGTGAGACTCGCCGCCGAATGAGTTTGAAGATTGACATGAGCAGGCTGAAATCAACCTGGGGCCTAATGCTGGGGATATAACCCCATGGTAAGACCCGCCCAGGAGGGGCCGGGTCATACCTGGCGGCTCATAAGCAAGACCCTTAAGGTGGGCCGGAAGATGAAGGCCAGGCCGCATGGCGGCTTACCAGGCGGGCCAAGACGAAGGCCCAGAGACAGAAGATGGTGTGAGACCCGGGCGGTTGAGCCGCCCGGAGACGGCTTGCCCAAGGTGGCAAGGCGGCTTAGAGGCAGGATAAACTACATTGTATGAGTCGGTTTGGGACTCGTGTAGCCCAGGTCCTTGACCTCCTATATAAAGGCGAGACCCTGGGGCGGCTTAGGAAAAAAAACCAATCAATCGAGAACTAGGTCAAGCGAACCCACTCCCTTGTAATCGATACTCCAATCAATACAGCACAAGCAGGGCGTAGGCTTTTACCTCTTCTTGAGGGGCCGAACCTGGGTAAACTCGTGTCCCTCGTTTCGACCAACCCCTTTGAGTCCACCGTCTTAGCGATGGCCTCGAACCTAAGTCTTCGGACATCTGCCGTGACAAAACCACGACATTGGCAGAAAGATTAAATAGGGCATATGAAATGCAGCATCTAAAGAAAGAGTGAGGATTAGGATGAAAAGGTTCACCTCCGGAGCCGGGTTAAGAGCATAAAAAGGGCTTAACCCCGTCTTGTTGCAAGCTTCTTGCGGCTCACCCAGCAAGGATTTAACGATTGCATTCAGATCCTAGTCTGTCAAGGGGGTCTGATTGAAGCGCTGAGGGTCATCCACTGCACCAGTGTATTGGCACATTAAGGCGTTGCGGCGACTCAGTGGCATAATTCTCCAAGAGACCCAGCAGCGGGTCAGATCAACGCCAGTTAACCCGTTGGCTAACAAGGCCCTTATCTTTGAAAAAGTTGGACCGTACTGGGCGCGCTTTGCAGCAGACATCCGGTTTGGGAGCTCGGTGTCGGTGCTGAGCTGGTAAGGACGATAACCCAACAGTGGATTCTCTCCTTCTGGGGAGGTATCTTTGCAGTCGAACCAAGTCTTATTCCAGTCCTTGGGATGACTAGGCAGAATTGCCGATGGAAAGGTTACATCCCTCCATCTCTGAATGGAAATACCTCCAAGTTCAAGGCTCAGTCCATCCGCCATCTCTGTTTGGCGGTTGATATAGAAATAATCCCTAAAGAGGTCAACAGACGGCTCTTCTTGCAGACAGGCCTCACAGAGAATTTGGAACTGGCACAAATTGGTTACAGAATTGGGGCCAATGTCTTGAGGGTGCATATTGTAGAAGTGTAGGGCGTCCCGGAAGAATTTTGAGTCGGGCGGAGAGAAGCCACGGAGAAGATGATCCGTGAAGACAACAACTTCCCCATCCTGGGGCTTGGGAGTGACTTCGTTGCCGGGAACCCGCCAATGGATAGCACCTTGAGCCGGTAAAGCTCCCATGACTACAAAGTCGTTGAGCATTTCCTCGGTAACCCCAGATCCTACCCAGTCGCAGGAGGCAGGGGCTTTAGCCATGGCAGTGGTTTAAAAGACCGTGGAAAAGCATGGTTATGTGGCGGGTTAAAAACGCGACATGACCAAAACAACTATGACTCTAAAATGGTGATGGTACTTGGGGGGTCATTATTAAGTTGTGAGCCGTCGTTCATTATAATAACGAGGCGGATTGCGACGTTATGAGGAGAGCCGACAGCATGATGGCGGGTCAAGTTCGCTAGCAAATGTTGAAAAAATTGCTAAGTATGGACAAACAGATTCTGACAACTACGGCTGCAGTTATAAGATCTGCAAGCAAAGATAAAAGGAAAATATTTCCTAAACCTAAAGTGACAGCGAAGAACAGACAGTTCATATATGAGTTCCCGTGAAGGGAAGATTTACGATAAGCATGGAAAACGCATCCAGCGGAGCGCCGCGGGTCCTTGCTAGGGGATGGAAGCATAAAATTATTTATTATCCTCATTTATGGCAAGAACACCGATGAACGGCGGCGGACCCGAAGAAAACCGATGAACTAATGTAGATTCAGAGGGGGAAGAAGACAGAACCTGAGAGGCTTAGGAGATGCGGGCACACGCTGGTGAACTCTGGACGCAATCAGGTTGATGCAGCGGCCCTGGTCGAGGATGACAACGAGGTCTGGACGGCGCAGAGGAGCTTCGGCTGCGCGAGCGTCTGGAGGAAAAAGAAGACAGAGGCGGCGACAGGGGAAAGTGAAAAGGATAAGGACCCCACGCGCCTATTTACGAGGGGGATGGAACAGCAACAGTCTTGCGCGGGAATCGAGGAGACAAAATGATGATTGACCAAGAAAACGCCTCGATTCTCAGGTTGACTAGTTAATGAAAAGATCCGTTGTGATGTCATCCGGATGTCTGGATTTGTCAGACATGACATCACCAATTTTCACATGGCGGGTCATGAAGATATATTCAGGTCAGATGCTTACGAAGAATGCAAGAATCGCTAATTAGAAGACTTGAAGATTGACATGAACCGGTTCAAATCAATCTGGGGCCTAATGTTGGGGATATAACCCCGTGGTGAGACCCGTCCAGGAGGGGCCGGGTCATGAGGTTGGCGGCTTAGCAGTAAGGCCTGGGCAGGCTAAAAGGTCAGGACAAGGCCTGGGAGTAACTTGCCAGATGGGCCTGGAAGAGGCCCAGAGCCGGAAGGCTACGTGTGACCCGGAGGCGTAAGCCGCCGGGGGATGGTTTGCCAGACAAGGCAAGGATAGTTAGAGATAAGGTCGGTTATTAGATGTAACCCGGCCCGGACTCTTGTAAGCCTAGGGCCTCAACCTGTGTATATAAAGGCGGGTTCCCTGGGTGGCTTAGACCACGAAACCTTTGATCGAGTGCTAGGTCAAGCAAATCTGCTCCCTTGTAATCGATATCCAATCAATACAACTCAAAGCAGGACGTAGGCTATTACCTCCTTTGAGAGGGGCCAAACCTGGGTAAACCTGTGTCTTTCGTCCCGATCAACCCCTTCGAGTTAACCGCCGTAGCGATGGCTTCACCCCTAAGTCCTTACACTAGGACATCTGCCGTGAGAAAACCACGATAGACTCTAAGCTCGGAGTCTCGCTCGGGACGAGGACTTGCGAGGAACGCAGTGGCCCCTCTCGGCAGGTCCCGGCTCATGCTATGGTAAGCACGGCGGCACAGCCACCACTCGCACCTGGAGTCCCTGGCAGCTCTGACGAAGCATGCGGCGACTCAGGAAAGGAGCCCCAACAGCACGATGGACAAGGCATCTTTCAGAAAAACCCGAGGCAACTAAGTTGTGGTCAATACCACGTGTTCACCACCAATACCTGCAAGCGGGACATCAAGGTCAAGAGCAGGGCTGTCAATATGGCTGAACCAGCGGTCCCTAGGTACCTTAACTGGTCCGAACACGCAATTACCTGGAGCAGAGAGGATCATTCCCCCTGGGTTGACAATCCAGGCGGCTTGGCATTGGTGGTGGCACTGCAAGTTGGAGGATACACTCTGTCCAAGGTTCTCATGGATGGAGGCAGCATCATAAACATACTGTACTACGAGACGTTCCGTCGCATGAATCTGTCAGAGAGTACGTTGCTTCCTTCAACAACGGTTTTTCATGGGATCGTCCCTGGAAAGTCGGCTTATCCGATCGGGCGGATTAAGCTCGATGTGGCCTTTGGAGATGAGTCTAATTACAGGTGCGAGTCATTGATGTTCGAAGTAGTCAAGATCAAAAGCCCTTATCATGCTCTTTTTGGGCGGCCGGCTTACGCTCATTTCATGGCCCGCCCGTGTTACGTCTATCTCAAGCTCAAGATGCCAGGACTTAAAGGGACCATAACCGTGGACGGAAACCGGAAGATAGCCCAGGAGTCCGAGGAAGGAGACGCGGCCTACGCTGAGTCGGCTTGTGCCGCAGAGGAGTTGAAATTCTACACTGTCAACGTTGACCCGACTGATATGTGCCCTCTCAAGAAGCCTAATACTGAGTCAGAACCCGAGCTTAAGTTCAAGCCGACTGAAGATACGAAGCAAATCGACTTTAGTCTAGGCGACTTGACCAAGCAGTTCACCATTGGGACCGGCCTAGATCCCAAATAGGAAAGCGCGCTCATTAAGTTCATCCGTGAGAATCGGGACATCTTTGCATGGAAGCCATCTGACATGCCTAGAGTTCTGAGAGAACTTGCTGAGCACCACCTTAATGTAGATCCTAAGATGAAACCAGTGTGCTAGTACCTCCGTCGTTTTAATGAGGAGAGATGCAAGGCCATTGGAGAAGAGGTGGCCCGGCTCCTAGCTGCCGGGTTCATCGTGGAAGTTTTTCATCCTGAGTGGTTGGCTAACCCGGTGCCGATTTTGAAAAAGAACGACACTTGGTGCATGTGTGTCGATTACCCCGATCTCAACAAAGCCTGTCCCAAGGATCCTTTTGCCCTTCCGCGTATTGATCAGATCATTGATTCTACGGCGGGTTGTGAGCGGTTATGCTTTTTGGATGCATACTCCGGCTATCATCAGATCAAGATGGCTGTTGAGGACCAAGAGAGGACAGCTTTTATCACTCCCTTTGGGGCTTTTTGCTATGTCTCCATGCCTTTTGGGCTCCAGAGCGCTGGGGCGACTTACCAGCGCTGTGTCCAGAATTGCCTCAAACCACAGATCGAGCGTAATGTTCATGCATATGTTGATGACATCGTGGTGAAATCTCAGAAGAAAGAAACACTACTGGATGACATCAAGGAAACCTTTGACAATTTTCGGGTATACAATATGAAGCTTAACCCAGTGAAGTGTGTTTTTGGCGTTCGTGCGGGCAAGTTGTTAGGGTTTCTGGTCTCTGAGCGAGGCATCGAGGCCAACCCGAACAAGATCAAGGCCGTGACATCATTATCTGAGCCGGCGAACGTGAATCAAGTTCAATGGCTCACAGGACGCATCGCAACTTTGAGCCGGTTCATATGCCACCTGGGGGAGAAGGCGACCCCTTTTATCAGTTATTGAAAAAATCAGGCGACTTCAAGTGGATGAACGAAGCCAGCAGAGCTTTTGCAGCACTCAAGCAACAACTTGTTAACTCGCCCGTCCTGGCTGCTCCCATGGAAAAAGAGCCTATGCTCCTGTACATTGCCGCTAACTCCAAGGTGGTAAGTGTTGCAGTTGTGGTCGAGCGGAAAGAAGAGGGAAAGGAATATCTGGTTCAGCATCCGGTTTATTTCGTCAGCAAAGTCTTGACCTTATCTAAACAACGGCACCCACATTGGTTGAAGCTGGTTTTCGGGATCTTCATGGCGAGCCGGAAGTTGAAGCATTATTTCCAGGAACACCTGATAACTATGGTTAGTTCGGCACCTCTTGGCGATATCATACAGAACTGAGAGGCCACACGCAGAATAGCCAAGTGGGCAATTGAGCTTGGTGACCACCACTTGAAGTACATGCCCCGAGCCGCCATCAAGTCTCAAGCTTTGGTTGATTTCATCAACGACTGGACAGAGATCCAGGTCTCAGAGTATAGGCCAGATACCACGTATTGGACTATACACTTTGATGGGTCTAGACAGCTGGAAGGCTCGGGGGCTGGAGTTGTGATATCCTCTCCAAAAGGTGACAAATTTTGTTATGTCTTACGACTCATGTTCTCATGTACTAACAATGCAGCTGAGTATGAAGCACTCCTACATGGGCTTCGGATAGCCAAAGAGATGAATCTTAGCCGGGTCAGGTGTCTGGGCGATTCAGATCTAGTGGCACATCAAGTTTCGGGGACTTGGGATTCTAAGGATCCTCTTATGGCGGCTTACCGACGAGCGGTCTCTGATGTGGCGGGTCATTTCCAAGGTTATCAGGTCGACCATATAGATCGCCGGCTCAATGAGGCGGCTGATGCTTTGTCTAGACTTGGTTCCCAGAGAAAACCAGTGCCACCTAATGTCTTTTTAGACATCCTCCACAATCCATCCGTCAAGTTACCATCGGAAGAGGACATAGCTATCCCTGACCCGGAAGCACAGCTGGTGGCGGCTCTTCGTGTCACCCCTGATTGGACTGTGCCATATTTGGCTTATCTAACCCGAGGAGAACTCCTAGAAGACGAAGTCGACGCCCGTCAAATCATCCGGCAATCGAAATCCATGACTATCATCAATGGCGAGTTACATCGCCGAAGCAGCACTAGCGTGTTCCAACGGTGTGTTTCGCCTGAGGAAGGCCAGGAAATACTTAATGAAATCCATTCTGGCGATTGTGGGCACCATGCCAGCTCACGATCGTTGGTCGCCAAGGCCTTTCGACATGGATTTTATTGGCTGATGGCTTATGCCGATGCTGAGGAAATTGTGCGCAAGTGTGATGGGTGCCAAAAGTTTGGTCGACAGGCTCATGTGCCGGCTCAAGAATTGCGCATGATACCAATTACTTGGCCGTTCACAGTCTGGGGGCTAGAAATGGTGGGTCCATTCAAGCCGTCCTCTGATAAAAAGACCCACTTATTGGTGGCGGTTGATAAGTTTACCAAATGGGTTGAAGCAGAGCCGGTCAGCAATTGCGACGCGGAGACCGCAGTCAAATTTCTAAAGAAGCTGATTTTCCGTTTCGGTTACCCTCACAACATCATTACTGACAATGGTACAAATCTGTCCAAGGGAGCCATGGAGCAATTTTGCCAGCGGGAGCACATCCAGCTCGATTTAGCAGCGGTAGCACATCCGCAGTCCAACGGGCAAGCTGAAAGAGCCAACCAAGAAATCTTGAGAGGAATCAAACCCCGGCTCATGGTGCCCCTTGAGCGAACGCTGGGTTGTTGGATTGAAGAACTCCCCTCAGTACTTTGGAGTATTCGAACAACGCCCAACAGATCCACAGGATACACTCCTTTCTTCTTGGTTTATGGAGCTAAGGCGGTTCTTCCGAGCGATATTCATCATGATTCACCTCGGGTGACTGCTTACGTTGAGGCAGATAATGAGCAAGCACGCCAAGACTCCCTGGACGCCTTGGAATAGGAACGTGACTTATCAGCGGCCAGATCTGCAATATACCAGCAAGACCTACGTCGCTACCATAGCCGTAGAGTCCGAAGCCGTACCTTTCAGGAAGGCGACTTAGTTCTCCGTCTGATTCAAGACCAAACGGGGATGCACAAGCTCTCCCCGCCCTGGGAAGGCCCTTTCGTCATCAGTCGAAACCTCAATAATGGTTCGTATTACCTGGTCGACCTACGAGAGGATTCATACACTTCTCAGGAGGAAACAACCCGGCCCTGGAATATCGCGCACCTGCGGCTTTATTATACTTAGGAGCCACCGGCTCACCTTTTTTTTAATTCTTCCCCCCAGCACAATTCTGTATATACTTCTTTATGTTCAAATATAATAAAGCCGACATCCCCGAAATTCGGGGCCTCTGTCGTTTCAGCCTAAAAATTGAGCATGAGTCTTTATTTTTTGAAACAGAGGTCACTTGGGGGCTTCCAACTCATCGAGTTTAGCTTTCTCACCCTTTTGACCCGGCAAAGACGCCACTAAAATATGGTTAAACCTGCCTGTATGTTTGATGCGAATCCAATCAGATGACCCCATGTACTCTTGAAAGCTAATCCTTTTTTGGACCCTGAACTTTTAAGGTTAAAACATTGGCTTGTGTCATGTGAGAGCCGGCATACAAAGAGCTAGGACAAATCATGGGTTATTATGCCCGCTTCATGGAAGCAAGACTTGAGCCTCGAAAGCCAGCCTCTTTTTCTCCGAGTCTCATTGAGCCGGATTATATATATATACTTATGTTTTTTCAGGTACAATATTATCCTTTCCACCGGCTTATACTTGGATGGCCGGGTTACATAACTACGTTCATATCATGACCAGTTTCCGGATTATCTGTCCTCATATTATTGAAGGAAAAACTCAATTGACTTGCGTCCTCAAAGAGCAGGCTATAGTGCCGGCTTACTCCAGATTTGCTCTACGGACAAAAATGGCCAGAGATTAAGCAAGGAAAGTACGGGAGTAAACAGTGCCACGAGCATATTAGGAAGAAGCTTGTCAAAATCAGAAGTTTATCGCTGGCAAAAGGTGCCAGAACGTGCATGATGGCACGCCAATGCAAATTCAAAAGTTATGAAGAGTACTACTCCTATTACAGGCTCTTAGTGGAGCCACATAATCCTTCACAAAAAGTTTGTCTTGCACCCGGGGGCTCGGCCGATGAGGTGACGCATCCAGCTTCTAAGCCGTCTTCAAGATCTATCATCAGCCGCCTCTGAACCTGACCCCGCCGGCTCGACGTCATCATCAACCTGCTGGCCTTTCTGTTGCCAACAAATTGAGAGCAAAGATTCAAAATTTGCAGTCCCTTCAACAAGAGCTGACGCGTCTATATCAGGAGCAAAAGTTGTCTTACGGCGAGGCGGCACCAGGTCAGACGACTCATCCTTGGGCGCGCTGATGCGTTCATTGTCAGCATTATAGGCTGGATGATACTTTGACAGATCAACCTCGTCGGCTATCAAAGACGCCAGTGGCCGGGTCTCTAGAAGACACTTGGCGTAATATTCACGAGTGAAGGCTGACCCGTCAAGCTTAAATTCTGAGAAGCCGCCTTTCAGCTGCTCCACATCTAATTCTGGCAGATAAGCTTTCGCTCGAGCAAGCGCCATGTTCGCTCCAACTGGAGCCGCCGATTTCCGAGTTTCTGTCACCCACTGTGGCAGCGTAGAGAGCTGTTTTAGCATGTCCTTGATACTTCTCGGAGGATACTTCAAATTTTTCACAGCCATGATGGAGTATACGGAGCCTGTAAACAGGTGCTCTACATAGGTGAAAATGGTCTTCAACTTTACAACTGGCAGCTCTACAAGGTTGTGGTTTTTTCGCCCTGCGCATAAGGGAAAGTAGAATAAGTCGCCGCAAGGTTTACAAAGCCGGCACATTGATGAAAGCGAGGCAAAACACGTACCAAAGATTGATGTCAACATATCATTGATCTGCTTCACCAGGGTGGCATATTTCTCCTTTACCGGGCCCAAGTTTTTCTCGGCTTTCTCTGCACGTTTGGTCAGGACAGCTTTCTCTGCCTCGAATACTTTTATGGCCTGTTCTAGACGTTCATTGGCCTCACGGGCAGAATTTTCACAGTGAGCCGCCATGGATTCGGCTTCGGTTCTCAATCTCCTTTCCTCCTTGAGCCTTTTCTGCAGTCTCACGACAACAGACTCAACATCTTCACAATATCCCTAATGGATAAATAACAAACAACAGCAATTATCCTTGACACTTGGGGGCTAATGTAATTCAGCTCTCTTCAAATTAGAAAATTGAGAAGACCCGCCTCATCTCAAGAATATGAGCCGGCCCTTGGGGGCTACAGGTCGAACTTCTTCAATCTTAAAAGACCCGACTCATCTCATGAGGATGAGCCCTTGGGGGCTACAGGTCAAACTTCTTCAATCTTAAAAGACCCGACTCATCTCAAGAAGATGAGCCAGCCCTTGGGGGCTACAGGTCGAACTTCTTCAATCTTAAAAGACCCGACTCATCTCATGAGGATGAGCCGGCCCTTGGGGGTTACATGGATATTACAGGTGTTCAGCTATTCTATAAAATTGGCTTATCATAACAAGCTGGTCTTTGGAAGCTAATGGTAGTATGCAAGATAATGGTGAAAGGAGGAGATTACCTCATATTTTCCCTTCATAGCATTTATCATGCTCTTTTCAATTTCCCGGCTCTCAGACAGCCGGGTCAAGTGCTCCTGATACACGTCTTCAACACCAAGTATGGATAAGTCTAGGGATTCCATTTTGGCTTTTCCCTTATCCAAAATTGCTGATTCATCCTTGCTCACAAATTTAGTTAAGGAAATGAAGCGGAGGACTTTCTAAAGATACATTGCAATGAACGGATGGTATATGGATCCACTGATGAAGTTTCGGATGAACATCATAAGGACGACAAGAACACTGAAAAATATCAAAACCCTAAATGGCGGGGATTCATACCAAATGATGTTGGAGCAGGAACGAAGATGATCGAATTTGTTTTGACGGGCGCGAGAGGGCTTGACGATGCCGGCAATGGAGTCGAAGGGCTTCGAAGTCGCCTAGGAGCTTTTGCTGGTGTTCGGTCAATGGAGAAGCAGGAGGAGGAAGACGATGAGGAAAGCCACCAGTGGTGTCGTGGTTTTATCACGGTAGATGTCCTAGTGAAAGGACTTAGGGGTGAAGCCATCGCTATGGCGGTTAACTCGAAGGGGTTGGTTAGGACGAAAGACATGGGTTTACCCAGGTTCGGCCCCTCTCGAAGGAGGTAAAAGCCTACGTCCTGCTTTGAGTTGTATTGATTGGGTATCGATTACAAGGGAGCGGATTCGCTTGACCTAGGTCTCGATCAATGGTTTCGTACCTTAAGCCGCCCAGGGAACCCGCCTTTATATACACAGGTCGAGGCCCTGGGCTTACAAGAGTCCGGGCCAGGTTACATCTAATAACCGACCTTATCCCTAAATCGCCTTGCCTTCTCTGGCAAGCCATCTCCCGGCGGCTTACACCTCCGGGTCACACAGCGCCTTCCGGCTCTGGGCCTCCGCCCGGCCCATCTGGTAAGTTACCTCCAGGCTTGTCTTGGTCTTTCGGCCTGTTTAAGGCCTTGCTGCTAAGCCGCCAACTTCCTAACCCAGCCCCTCCTGGGCGGGTCATACCATGGGGTTATATCCCCAACATTAGGCCCCAGATTGATTTGAACCTGTTCATGTCAATCTTCAAGTCTTCTGGTTGGCGAGTCTTGTGTTCTTCATAATCATCTAACCTGAAATAAATCTTCATGACCCGCCATGTAAAATGGATGACGTCATCTCTGGTAAATCCAGAAAATCTTAATGACATCACAACGGATCTTTGCATTAACTGGTCAACCCGAAAATCGAGGCGTTTTCCTAGTCAATCATCATCATGTCCCCTTGATTCCCGCGTTGGACTGTTGCTGTTCCATCTCTCCCTTATAAATGGGCGCGGGGGGTACATCCTTTTCACTTTCCCTCACTGCCTCTCTCTCTTCTTCTTCCTCCAAGCGGCCCGCGCGACCGAAGCTCTGCCGCTCCGACCGAACCGCACCGTCCTCCTCAACTAGGCCGCTGCATCGACCTGTTCACGACCAGAGCTCGCCGGCGCATGCCCGCATTCCCTGCATCTTCCAGGTTCCGCTCTTCTTCTTTCTTAGATCCACATTAGTTCATCGGAGTTCTTCCGAGTCCGCCGCCGTTCGTCGGATTGCTTACCGTTGATTGGAAAGGAAAACATCGTTCGGCTCCGAAACGCTAGCAAGATCGCGCGGTGCTTTGCTTAGTATATATTCCATCTTCGGTGTAGATCACTTCTTCACTGGAATCCATGTATCAACTACTTGTTCTTCCACTGCTGTTTTTAGGGCTAGCAAATATTTCCCTTTTTATCTTCATCCGCAGATCCGTAATTGTAGCTGAACCTGGTGGAACTTGTTTGTCCACACTTAGCAGCATTTTTAGCATTCACTATTTAATTGACCCGCCATGACGCTGCCGGCTTACTCTGGCAAAATGTAATCCACTTCATATCGGTAGTTGATGGCGGCTCATAATTTACCAATGACCCGCCAAATAGCGTTGTCGTCTTAGAGTCATAGCTGTTTTGTCATGTAGTATTCTTAACCCGCCGTATTTCCATGCCTTTCCATAGCGTTTAACCCATTCCGTCATGGCTAAAGCCCCCGCTTCTTGCGATTGGGTAGGCTCCGGGGTTACCGAGGATATACTCAATGATTTCGTAGTCATGGGGGTTTTGCTGGCTCAAGACGTCATCCATTGGCGGGTTCCTGGTGCCGAGATCACTCCCGAACCCAAGGAATGGGAGGTGGTTATCTTTATGGATCATCTTCTTCATGGATTCTCACCGCCCGGGTCAAAGTTTTTCCGGGACGCCTTGCACTTTTATAAACTCCACCCTCAAGACATTGGCCCCAATTCTGTCACCAACTTGTGCCAATTTCAAGTGTTCTGCAAGGCGTATCTGCAAGAAGAACCCACTGTTGATCTCTTCAGAGACTTCTTTTATATCAACCGCCAGACCGAGATAGCAGACGGGCCAAGTCTTGAGCTCGGAGGCGCTTCAATCCAAAGGCGGAGAGATGTGTCTTTTCCCTCAGCCAGTTTGCCCAGTCATCCCAAGGATTGGAATCGCACCTGGTTTTACTGTAGAGATACTACCCCGGCCGAAGAAAATCCACTGTCGGGTTATCGTCCCTACCGGCTCTGCACCACCACCGAGCTTCCAGACCGGTTGTCCGACATAGAGCACGCCCAATACGCTCAGACATTTTCAAAGATTAGGGCTTTATTAGCCAACGGGTTGACTGGCGTTGATTTAACCCGCTGCTGGGTTTCCTGGAGAATCTTACCATTGAGCCGGCGTGGCGGCTTAATGTGTGAATACACTGGTGAGGTGGATGACCCTCAGCGCTTCAACCAGACGCCTCTGATAGACAAAGATCACAACTTAATTATCAAATCATTGCTGGGAGAACCTCAGGAGGTTCGCAATAAGACGGGCTTAAACCCCTTCTATGCTCTTAACCCGGCTCCCGCAGTAAGACTTTTTATTTTAACCTTCACTCTTTCCCTTTAGATTTTGCGTTTCACACACCTCATTTAACCGTTCTGCAAATGCATATAGGCCGACTCTCCCTTCTGTAAGAGGAGAATAACCACAGCCTCCACTTCAAAGAAGAAAACCAAGGCAACTAAGACCCGGGCTCCGGCTCGTAAAAAGAAACCGACAGCTCAGGAGCTGCTCGAACTGGATGACTCGGAGGTAGAACTTGACTCCCTTGGCCTTCTTTTCATGCAACTTATTGACGCTGACTCCTCTCAGGGTGACGCAGAGACAAGCCAAGCCGGCGCAGCTGAGGTAACTACCATCTCCTCCGACTCGGAACCTTTGCCAAGAGAGAAAATACGACGGGTCATCTGGAAAGTAAAGTTTTCACACCCCCTTGCTCACTTGGATCCCAACTTTCTTTTGAAGAAGCAGCAACATGACCTCAGGCGTCAGACTCGGAGCGGCTCTGAAGATCTGGTAGCTGGCTTACCCGACGCTTCGGCTCCTCGGAAACGCCGTAACGAGGTAATTCATAACTTTGTTTTCATTTCTTCTGCATGCTAGCCTCATGCAGTAAACTGCTCATATTGCCCAATTTTAACTTTTCAGGAAACAACTCCTTCCTCTGGCGACTCAACCGCTTCAAAGCTGCCACCTCTTGTTATCAACCCAGGGTAGCTTTCTTCTTTGCATCCAATGTTGCTTACTAACCTTTTATCCTTGCATACAACTTATCATGAAATCTTTTGTTCACAGGGCCCAAGCCAAGAAGAGGAAAATAAGCGGGTCATCCGCCAATCCTGATGCCCCCGAGCCGGAGAATCCGAAACTTGACACTCCTGACACCCATGTTGAGCCCTCTGAAGCTCATCAAGGCGCTCATGATGAAACACCCCAGCCTGCTGAGCCGGCGGATGTTGATGTTGTGATCACTGAAGCTAATCCGGAGGCTGATCCTAAACCGTCCAGTCCTCTGCAAACAGCTGAAGACATTGCTTCCCATGAAGAAGGGGTAATCGTTACAGGGATGGGTCATACAACTCCATCCTCTTCCAATGTGCTGACCAAGCATATTAGCAAGGATGAGGCGCCTTCGCCTGAGAAGGAGAAGGTTAAAATTGATCTTCCCAACCTTGAGAAGCTTACTGTTGACGAGCTGCATTCTGGATATTTGAGCCGCCTCTCCGCAAGCCGGGACATGGAAGCCAACTTAGTTGGTATGATGAAGAAAAAATATGAGGTATACTCAACTTATCCGCATTCCTTATATCCTTACGTAGCCCCCAAGAGCCGGCTGATTTTCTTGAAAATGAGTCGGGTCTTCAATAACATATACACTTTACTTCATCAGCATGTAGCCCCCAGGGCCGGGTCATTATGTAAATAATGAGTCGGCACTTATTTTGCTGACATGAAAAAATTCCAGCCATAGCCCCCAAGGGCCGGCTTATCTCTAGAGATAGCCGGGTCTTTTTTACTTTTGTAAAGAAGAACTAGTTATCTGTTCTGCAACTTGCAGAGCCCGTAGCCCCCAAGGGCCGGTTTATCTTCGCGAAGATGATCCGTGTCTGCTTGTACTACATGCTTGAAAGAACTGATATACATTAGCCACCAAGTGTCAAGTATATTGCTTGCAATGTGCTTGAGACTTGTAACAAATTTCTTCACTGCCCCCAAGCGTCATTATGCACCGTGCTACCGGCTTTAGGATTGGCAAACTTCCACTTAACAATTGTAAATGTGCAGGAAACTTTAAATGTGGCCGAGTCAAGTTTGACCGACCTGAGGAAAAACCTGGCTTTGCAACAAGATGCCCGAGTTGAAGCTGACGCTAAATGGCGGCTCTCCTCAAAAGAGTTGGAAAAGACTAAGGCGGATTTTGAAGCCTACAAACAATCTGTTGAAGCTGAACAAGCCGCCTTGATCAAACGTGCAGAAGACGCCGAGGGCCAGCTGAAACCCGTTACTGAAGAATTGACTAGCCTTAAACGGCATGTAGCCCGGATGACCGAAGCTGTCTTTGGTAAGTATTGTTAAATATCTTATGAACATGCTATTCAAACAGTCTTAAAAAAGACTCGCCCGATGACTTATACACTTGAATTGTTTGCAGGCCGTCGGACTTGCAATCTTCCAGACGACAGCTTATTGAAGCTGAAAGCTCTATATTCGTTCACTGAGCAGCTATACGCTGGAAGTCTTTTCACCATTAGGGCTGTTATGGGTGAAAAGGGCATGCCAAAGCTCATCAAAGACGTGCTGAGATGCCTCTCACCGATTCCCAAGCAGTTTGAAGAGTTGAAAAAATCAGCCGCCCGTAAAGGCACAATAGCTGCTTTGAGTCGGGCTTTGGCTTATGCACGAGAGCTTAATCCGGAAGAGATGGTTGGAGGGTTTCCACAGCTGAAAGGCGACGGGTCAGAATTCACGCAAGATGACTATGCTCGTTGCTTCAAGGCGTCTCGAGTATTGGCCAGCCGTCTAGCCGCAGAGGCTGATCTGAAGGTTTATCAGGCGGCTTATGATGACAACAATGCACGAGTTCGGGTGCCTACTTTTGAGCCGGTGGATCTGACTCCTCAGCGTCGTAAGCATATCTTTGCCCCTGATGTTGGCCCGTCTCCCATCTTGCATGATAAAGCTGAATTCCAGGCCTTAATCAATTGCAACTGGGATGTGGACAACCTTCAGATCCAGGAGACAGAAGACCCGGCGCAGGATGACCCGACAACACTTTAGGCGAGGAGTTGGCCCAGGATGAAGTTAACCCGGACAAGCTAATTGCCGGGTTAGAACTTTATGAAAAAACTTTACTCCAAAATTTTGGGCTTCATGCAGCCTTGTAATAGCTTTAGGTAAAAACTGATTGCCTGTGGCATGCCTTCGTGCACATTTTAAGCTTTATCAACTTATATCCTGACTGCTTAGCCGTTGCAATCTTTATCCATCATGTGTATGTTGGATGTGATCATATCTCTTGATGCTTCATGAGAGTAGAATCAGTATCAATTCACCAACTCCTGTGCTGGCGACTTATGGCCACACTCCTGGGCGAGTTAATAACTCAATACTTCAAAATCTTGAAAACATGGAAATAAGTCCCGCTGGCGGGTCATGACAGCAATGAGCTTTGACTAATGAGTAGTCATCCAAAGATTAATAATCTCCTCGTGAAAAATTCCTGCAAAAACAACAAATAGAAAATATAGATGTGTATACTTTCGGTTGCTGTAAGGCGGCTTTGAAGGCACAGCCCAAAAGAGATCAACCCTTATATATATTTTTGAGAAAACTCAAGATTTTTGCTTCAAAGAAGCTAGGCATTAACGCCTATAATCCCGTAGACCGGCTCTCACGTGACATAAATCTGTCATTTTAACATTAACGAGTTCAGGGTCTTAAAAAAGATTGACTGTTAAGAGTATGAACGGGCCACATAGCGGAGAGACTACGGCGAACAGGTGAGTTTGTCCTAGCTCTCTATAAGCCGTCTCTCTCGTGACATAAGCCGCCGTTTTAACTTTGACTAGTTCAGGTCTTGAAAAGATTGACTGTCAAATGTTCGACGGGTCACCTGGCGGAGTAGCAAGTTGCAAACAGGCAGGTTTAACTCAAATATGGCTTTTAAGCCGGTCAAGAGGGTATGAAAGCTAAACCCAGTGGGTTGGAAGCCCCCAAGTGACCTTATGAACAATCAACTCTTTGCACAAACAATTGCTGCATGAAAACAGCAGAGGCCCCGAATTATGGGGATGCCGGCTTTATTATATTGAAAATGGTATATACAATGACATAGGTATGTACATTGATGAGAGTCAATGACTCAAGTATAGTAAGGCCGAAGATGAGCAATATTGCACGATCTGCTGGTCTCTTCTCCGGAAGTGCGTGATTTGTCGCTCTCCTGTATATCAATGAGGTAATATGACCCATTGTTGAGATTCTTGCTGGCCACAAAAGGTCCCTCCCAGGGGGGTGACAACTTATGCATATATGTCTGATCTTGAATCAAACGGAGCACTAAATCGCCTTCTTGGAACGTCCGGGTTTTAACTCTACGGCTATGATAGCGACGCAGATCTTGTTGATAAATTGCTGACCGTGCGGCTACAAGATCCCGATCTTCATCCAAGGCATCCAGTGCATCCTGACGCGCCGTCTCATTATCAGTTTCAACGTAAGCCGCCACCCTGGGCGAGTCATGACGGATATCACTGGGGAGAACAGCTTCTGCGCCATAAACCATGAAGAAAGGCGTGTAGCCTGTTGATCTGTTGGGGGTGGTTCTGATGCTCCAAAGAACTGAAGGTAATTCCTCCACCCAACAACCCGGTGTTCGTTCCAAAGGAACCATAAGCCGGGGTTTGATCCCTCTCAAAATTTCCTGGTTAGCACGTTCTGCTTGACCATTAGACTGTGGATGAGCCACGGAGGAGACATCGAGGCGGATGTGTTCACTTTCACAAAACTCTTTCATAGCTCCCTTAGACAGATTTGTACCATTATCAGTGATAATACTGCGAGGGTAACCAAAACGAAAGATCAGCTTTTTGACGAACTGAACTGCAGTTGTTGCATTGCATTTGCTGACTGGCTCCGCCTCAATCCACTTGGTAAATTTATCAACCGCCACCAAGAGGTGGGTCTTCTTATCTTTAGACCTCTTAAATGGTCCAACCATATCAAGCCCCCAGACCGCGACCGGCCAGGTGATTGGAATCATCCGCAACTCTTGAGCTGGCACATGGGCACGTCGTCCAAATTTCTTACACCCATCACATTTACTAACCAAGTCGTCCGCATCTGCATGAGCTGTTAGCCAGTAAAAACCGTGTCGAAAAGCTTTGGCTACCAAGGATTTTGACCCGGCGTGATGACCACAATCGCCGACATGTATCTCTTGCAAGATTTCACGGCCCTCCTCAGGAGAAACACAATGTTGAAAAACGCCAATCACGCTGCACCTGTGCTACTCGCCATTGACAATGGTCATGGATTTAGACCGCCTCATGATTTGCCGCGCCAAAGTCTCGTCCTCGGGTAACTCGCCACGAGTCAGATATGCTAAATAGGGCAGCATCCAATCAGGAATAGCGCAAAGAGCCGCCACCAACTGTCCTTACGGGTCAGGTATAGCAAGATCCTCCTCAAAACGACGGGTGATGTAGTACATCCAGAAACACATTAGGCGGCACCGGCTTACGCTGAGACCCCAATCGTGATAATGCATCAGCCGCCTCATTCTTCCGACGATCAATATGATCCACCTGATAACCCTTAAAGTGACCAGCAATGATATCAACCGCCTGGCGATAAGCCGCCATACGAGGGTCTTTAGAATCCCACGTGCCTGAGACTTGTTGGGCCACAAGGTCTGAGTCGCCTAGACATCTGACCCGGCTCAAATTCATCTCCTTGGCTACACGGAGCCCATGAAGCAAGGCTTCATATTCAGCTGCATTGTTAGTACAAGGAAACATTAGCCTTAATACATAACAAAATTTGTCACCTCTAGGGGAAGTCAAAACAACTCCAGCCCCTGAGCCTTCCAACTGTCTGGATCCATCAAAGTGAATTGTCCAATATGTATTGTCCGGCTTCTCCTCAGGTGCTTGACACTCTGTCCAGTCATTGATAAAATCCACCAGGGCTTGAGACTTGACAGCTGTTCGAGGCACATACCTCAAATTAAGAGGCCCAAGCTCAATTGCCCACTTAGCAATCCTACCGGTGGCTTCTCTATTTTGAATGATATCTCCCAAAGGAGCAGAGCTAACCACCGTGATTGGATGCCCAAGGAAATAATGTTTCAGCTTGCGATTCGCCATGAACACTCCAAACACCAGTTTTTGCCAATGGGGGTATCTTTGCTTGGATTCTGTCAAAACCTCACTGACGTAGTAAACCGGCCGCTGGACTGGGTACTCTTTGCCTGCCTCCTTGTGCTCCACAACAACTGCAGCGCTGACGGCCTTGTTATTAGCTGCCACGTACAGGAGCAATGGCTCTTTTTCCACGGGAGCGGCCAAAACAGGCGGCTCAGCTAACTGTTTTTTGAGCGCCTCAAACGCATCATTGGCAGCATCACTCTAGACAAAATCATCTGTCTTCTTCATCATTTGATACAAAGGGATGGCCTTCTCCCCCAGGCGGCTTATGAATCGGCTTAAAGCGGCAATACGACCCGCCAAGCGCTGAACATCATTAATGCATGCCGGCTTAGATAATGAGGCGATAGCGTTTATTTTGTCTGGGTTAGCCTCAATGCCCCGTGCTGAGACCAGAAAGCCCAGGAGCTTGCCTGCAGGTACGCCAAAAACACACTTAGCCGGATTAAGCATCATTTTGTAAACCCATAGGTTATCAAAAATTTCCTTCAAATCGTCAAGCAGAGTCTCCTTCTTCCATGATTTGACCACAATATCGTCCACATAAGCATGAACATTGCATCCGATCTGACTATGAAGACAGTTCTGTACACAACGTTGATAAGTCGCCTGAGCACTTTTGATTCCAAAAGGCATGGACACGTAGCAGAAAGCTCCAAAAGGTGTTATAAAAGATGTCTTCTCTTGGTCTTTAACTGCCATCTTGATCTGATGATAACCCGAATAAGCATCCAGGAAACATAAACTCGCACAACCCGCCGTTGCATCAATGATCTGGTCGATTCGGGGGAGAGCAAATGGATCAACCGGACAAGCCTTGTTAAGGTCTGTGTAGTCTACACACATGTGCCACGTGCCGTTCTTTTTAAGTACTAGCACGGGGTTAGCCAACCACTCCGGGTGAAAAACCTCCATTATAAACCCAGCCGCTAAGAGCCGGGCTACCTCTTCCCCAATAGCTTTATGTCGCTCCTCATTGAAGCGACGGAGGAACTGTTTAACCGGCTTAAACTTAGGATCCACATTAAGATGGTGCTCAACTAATTCTCTCGGTACACCTGGCATGTCAGAAGGTTTCCATGCAAAGATGTCCCGATTCTCACGGCTGAATTTGATGAGCGCGCTTTCCTATTTGGGGTCCATATTAGCCCCTATAGTGAACTGGTGCGATGAGTCGCCAGGAACGAAGTTCACCAACTTGGTATCCTCTGCCACAAACTTCAGGGGCGGGTCAGACTCTATGCTGGGCTTCTTCAACGGGGTCATATCTGTCGGGTCGACATTATCTTTATAAAATTTGAGCTCCGCCTCAGCACAACTTGACTCTGCATACGCAGCATCGCCTTCCTCGCACTCAAGAGCAATTTTCTGATCACCATGCACCGTAATCGTCCCCTTCAGACCTTGCATCTTGAGTTGCAAGTAAACATAACAAGGCCGAGCCATGAACTTGGCATAAACCGGCCGTCCAAACAGAGCATGCTATGGACTCTTGATCTTGACCACTTCAAACCACAAGGTCTCCACCTTGTAATTGTACTCATCACCAAAGGCCACTTCCAGAGCAATTTTTCCCACTGGATAAGCCGACTTGCCAGGTACTACGCCGTGAAACACTGTGGACGACGGCTTGAGATCCTTGTCAGTTAGATTCATCCGACGAAAAGTGCCGTAGTACAAAATGTTGATACTGCTGCCACCGTCCATCAGCACCTTGGTTAAATTGTAGCCTCCTACCTGAGGGGCTACCACAAGAGCCAAGTGCCCCGGGTTATCAACTCGTGGCGGGTGATCCTCTCTGCTCCATGATATCGTGTGTTCAGACCACTTTAAATACTGTAGAATAGCCGGTGTTGTCACATGAACCGCCCTCTTGCGCACCTTCTGATCACGCTTATCAAGACTTGTAGTAATTACGTGATACTGGCCTCCATTAAGCTGCTTCGGGTTACTCTGATACCCTGATTGATTGTTTTGTTGCTGACCGCCATTGCCGGACTGTTGATCGTGGCCACCATGATTGCCTTGACCCTGACAACCCGATACTGAGCCGCCCGCACCGAAACCTGCCCCATGAGAGCCGGATCCTGACCCGCCAGGCGGTCCATTGCCGTTACCATGATGCTGGTTAAGGCTGTAATTCCGGGATTCCCGCATGATATGACAATCCTTCCAAGCATGGGTGGACGGCTTGTTGGGAAGATTGTGCTTCGGGCAGGGGTCGTTGAGCATTGCTTCCATGTTAAAAGGCTTGCCCTTGCCAAAAGGCGGTTTACCGTTACCCTGGGTGCGGTTGTTTCCAGTGTTGGTGTTGGCCACCAGATCTGACCCGTCGTCTGGATGCTTCCGTTTACCACCATTACCTGGGTTGTTATTTCCTGTCCCGTTCTGCTGCTGACCCTTGCCATTGCCATTCTTCTTACCCTTAGCATATTTCTCATCATCAGAACCAGGATCCTTCGTGCTGTCAGAATCTGCATATTTAGTGAGAGCTGCCATGAGCTCACCCATGTCCTGGCAAGAACGCTTGAGCCGTCCAAGCTTCTGGTTAAGGGGCAAAAAATGACAATTCTTCTCCAGATTCAGAACCGCCTGAGCCGCCCTAATATTATCAGATGAGTGGATAATGGTTGAGACCCGCCGGACCCAATGATGGGCCGACTCATCCTCCCGCTGTACTCAATGATCCAAATCAACGATTGTCATAGGCTGCTTGCACGTCCCTTGAAAATTCTTGATAAATCGTGCTTTCAACTCGGCCCAGGAATTAATGGTATTGGGGGGGGGGGGGGGGCGGGCAGACCCTTTAACCATGTACGAGCCGGTCCTTCCAGCATCATGATGAATTACTTAGCACAGACTGCATCACTGACGTCTAACATCTCCATGGCTAGCTCATAACTCTCAATCCAGGCTTCTGGAGGTAGATCAGCTGTGTAGTTAGGCACTTTGCGTGGACCCTTAAAATCCTTCGGCAGGCGCTCGTTCCGTAGAGCTGGTGCTAAACATGGCACTCCAACAACCCTGGAGGTGACTCCGGCTCCCACTGACGTTGAAGGGGTCACCGGGGGGGGGGGCTCTTGGTAAGCCGCCGCGGCCGCCGCCTCACGCTGAGCTCTGGCATTATCCACGATCGCTTGAGCATTGACAATGGGTGGGCCATCATGGGGCGGGTTCCGACGTTGCTCGCTGCTATAGACCGCCGGCGACTCCATGCGCCGGCTATAACTGCGGCTTGGAAGAGGGGTTGAGTGCACACGACTTCGGCTGTACGTATACTTCTCCTGTTGGGCCACCGCTGTCTGCAATAACTCAATGGCATTCCGTGCCTCTGCGGCGAAGGGTGTCCCGTCGGCGAGAGGGAGCGCATTGAGCCTGGCAGCTGCCGCTATCATGTTCTCCAGCGGGTTAGAATAATGACCAGGTGGTGTCAGAAAGCGCTGCGGTGGGGTCTGATTCCTGCGGGGCGGGTCTGGCTGCCGATGCTGAGTCGCCGCCCTATTCCCAGGCACTTTCGCCGTTCGGGCCACGGTCAAAGGTGCGTTCGGTCCTACCCCCGGTGTGTTAAAAAGGTTTCTGGGCTCATACTGCTCAGGCAGGCGTGTCTGATGCCTCATCCAAAAAACTACTTCTGAGGCTTGTTGATCCAGATTGAGGCGAAAAGCTTCAATCCTCAGACGCTCCGACTCAGCATCCATCTGAGCCTGCATTGCATTGATATCCTCCTGGGCCCTAGTCATCTGGTCTTTCAGCCTCGCGATCTCAACATTACGGCCTGCTTGATTTTCAGTTGTGACCTCGGTTCCCATCAGAGTTGTCAGCTCGTTCATCAGATCCAGCAAAACTTGAGCCGGCGGCCTGGCTAACCCGGACCCTGCCGCGCGGGCAGTCGCTGCCCCAGCTGCCTTGCTGCTGGAATTCGGCACCGTGCCTGCCATAAAGATGGCGGCTTGGCTCGGCGGCTCATAGGGCTCCGGAATACTGTCGCCATCGAAGTAGCCCCCAAGCCCACCATCATGAAGCTGGTAAATTGACTCCGTCTCTCTGCTCGAGGATCCATCCTCCGAGCAGACGAGGGTTTCTCCTCCTGACACGGAATCTTCCGCGAGCTCCGCGCCTTATGTGAAGCCGACGAAAACGTGCTTCCGGCCGGGTTCAATCCGGGCTGGTTGCGCGCGCCGGGCTGACTCGACGAGGTTGGTGCAGATGTCCGGCCTGCGCTTAGATCCGCCGATCTTCCTGATGAAAGCGTGAATTCTGCCGAAGGGGACCCGGTACCCGTACTCGATTGAGTCAGCCCCGGGGCCCTAGCCGGCATCGTCGATGTAGAGCTTGTCATGGTGACTCTTAGTCATCCTGCCCACGGCGTATCCCTTGATCCCTGGGAGCGAGCCCTTCGAGTAGTCTAAACCACCGCGCATCTGCCCCACGGTAGGCGCCAACTGTCGTGGTTTTATCACGGCAGATGTCCTAGTGAAAGGACTTAGGGGTGAAGCCATCACTACGACGGTTAACTCCAAGGGGTTGGTCGGGACGAAAGACACGGGTTTACCCAGGTTCGGCCCCTCTCGAAGGAGGTAAAAGCCTACGTCCTGCTTTGAGTTGTATTGATTGGGTATCGATTACAAGGGAGCGGATTCACTTGACCTAGCTCTCGATCAATGGTTTCGTACCTTAAGCCGCCCAGGGAACCCGCCTTTATATACACAGGTCGAGGCCCTGGGCTTACAAGAGTCCGGGCCGGGTTACATCTAATAACCGACCTTATCCCTAAACCGCCTTGCCTTCTCTGGCAAGCCATCTCCCGGCGGCTTACGCCTCCGAGTCACACACCGCCTTCCGGCTCTGGGCCTCCGCCCGGCCCATCTGGTAAGTTACCTCCAGGCTTGTCTTGGTCTTTCGGCCTGTTTAAGGCCTTACTGCTAAGCCGCCAACTTCCTAACCCGGCCCCTCCTGGGCAGGTCATACCATGGGGTTATATCCCCACCAAGTGGGGTCCAGCAGGGTCTATTTATAAAGAAGAAGTGAAGCGGCACCGCGAAAACCAAAGCGACCGTGGTAAATTTGTGGCTACAAGCGCGCCTTGACTTTCGCACCCGTCTGGATTTGGCGCGGTCTTTGAGGGGATACGTTATGATGGCTTTGAAGAACAACGGTCAGCAAAGATGATGTCATGATAGGTGAACGGAGTAAAAATGACAAGTGTGGGAGTAGAACAAGCCGGTGTTGACAAAATTTGCTGAAGGTACCAGTTCAAAAATGAGTCGCCACAGGCAAAGATGAGCCGCCACAGGAAAGAAAAATCTATTAAAATAAATGAATTCAAGTCAATCTGGGGCCTAATGTCGGGGATATAACTCCACGGTGTAACCCGCCCTTCTGGGCCGGGTCAGCACATAAACAGTCTTGTGACCCAGTTCGAGATGGGCCGTGTCTCAAGTGCAAAATAAATAAGGTGGCGGCTGGTCAAGATGCCGGAAGGCCCACCACCAGAAGATGGCGGCTCGAAGCCCATGCAGTTAAGGACGCCGGTTCAAGTTTCCTTAAAGTGCAAGATAAGTTAGAGATATAGTAAATCACGGGTCATAATATGACCCAAACTCTGTTGTAAACCCTAGGGCTTGACCTGTATATAAAGGCCGGCCCCAAGGGCCGAAACTCTCAAGTTACAATCTCTCGATAGCTAGGTTAGCGATTCCGCACCCTTGTAATCGAGATCCATCAATCCAATACACAAAAAGTAGGATGTAGGCTATTACCTCCATAGGAGGGGCCGAACCTGGGTAAACCTGACTCTCTCTCTCGCTTAACCCCTTCGGTGATGGCCTCACACCTAAGTCCTGTTACAAGGACATCTGCCGGGTTGATAAAACCACGACACACGGGGACTCATCAATCTCATTTCCAAGGGTATCAAGACTAGCAAAGCTTAATGGGCGAGGTATGGTTAAGTGGTGAGGCTGCAGCAAGCACTAAGCATTTATTTGAGTGGCTAACATACGAGTACAAGAATAAAGGGGGATGATCGTCGTATAAACGGACGTGAGCTAGTAATGATCACTAAGTGATCCTGAACAACTACCTACGAGTCAAACATAACACCACCGTGTTCTCTCTCGGTTCAGGAACCACGAGAAGAGATAGTCACGGTTACGCACACGGTTGGTGTATTTTATTTGAGTTTACTTTAAGTTTGCTCTGACCGGGTGTTAAACAAAGTTTCCAAGTTGCCACATAACTGCGGGCACGGCTCTCATGAAAGATTTAACCCTGTAGGGGTGCTCCAACTCATCCATCACAAACTAACCACACGCCGCGGGAATAACCTTGACCACGAAACCCGTGATCTCCTTGGAGATTCATTTGGAAAACCTCAACCTCGAGATAGCCCAAAGTATCCTCGGAATTCCGCACACAAGACATTCGAGAAAGGTAAAACAAATCCAGCAAGGCCTCCCGGTGAGACAGATCCGCATCTAGAGCCGCGCGCTCTCTATCTACGGGCATCATCCGTCTATGCGAAGTGGATGGTAGCCTGAAAATGCTTCGAGTTGCCCCGAGGTGGCACCGCCGACTGCTAGGTAGGTGGACCAACACTCATGAGGAGCACTGGCCCGGTTTGTTGATTAATTATCCGCGGATGCCGGTGGATCCCTATGCAATTTTATTAGTTATTAGGCAAATAGTAAAACCAATGTTGGGCCTTGCCAGACGAGTTTTATCCCAAAACGAAAATCAAGGGGGTCCCCATAACAACCCCGAGCATGTTAGGAGTGCTCAATATGGAACATAACACCGGTACACAAGTAACTAGGGCGGCAAAAGTGGAGCAAAACACCAAGCAAAAGGCCAAGCCTTCCACCTTTTACCAAGTATATACGTGCATTAAGTTAGAAGCAATAATATTGTGATAGGTCAAAATATCCATGTTGCACATGGAAACAACTTGCACCTGCAACTAGCAACGCTATAATTAGGGCTGAGCAAGCGGTAACATAGCCAAACAATGGTTTGCTGGGATGTGGAGGGGGTTAGAGGCTTATCATGGCATTTCGGAGGCTTGACAAACAAGTGGTAGGTAGCGAGACAGCGATGGAAACGAGACAACTAGCATGGCAATGATAGTAATGGTATCCAGGGAAATGGTCATCTTGCCTGAGATCCCGCTTGGAAGAAGAACGAGTCTATGAAGCAGATGAACGGGACGTAGTCGAACGAATCCTCACACTCCGAATGCTTTCAGAACACTATCGAGAAGAAGCAATCCGAAAACAAACAATCAACACACGATAAACACCACAACATATTCATGATATGATGCACAACAAGGACGATGCATGTTATGCAGGACATGGCAAAACCCAACAATCAACTCCTACACATTAAGTGAAGCTCAATATGCACCGAGTTGCATATTGACGAAACTCCACATTCGTATCATTTAGTTCACTCTCGTTTATTTACATGGCAAGTTTAAATGTTATTTAACTTGGCAAGAGGTGAAGCATAAGTAAACTACACATCTAGGCAAGTTTAAATGAGGCCGGAAACAACTTATAGTATGTCCGAAGCAACCTCATATGCAAATTTGGAAATTGGTCCAGATCTGAACTAACCATGTTTTATATTTATTAAACAGCAAAATAAAGAGGACCATGTGATTCTACGCATCATTCTAGTCGATTTACATATATAGATCATTTAAAACGGAGCTACGGCCTAAAAGATATGCCACACACAAGATGAACATGACATGAATGCAAAATGCATGCAAACATAAACCATAAACATGTCAAATCATGGATGCATCAAGATATTATGAAACTACATGATATTTTAAGCAAGTTTCATATGCAACATGTTCAAAACGGAGCTATGGTTCAACAAACACATCCAATACAAGTTATGGACATAATCTGCCCAAAACAGCGACATGGCAATTTGCACACATGAAAACAATAAGCTACAAGATTCTACAATGCACAAACAAGACATGGGTCTGTAGCATAGATGATGCACAACAATTCATATCATCACAACAAATTGAGTAGAAGCATGGATCACTAGGAAATAAGCTCACAAGATGGCAATAAAATATAGCAGATTAGGACTTAGTGAAAATTACAGGGTTTAGCACAGCAGTTTTATCATGAAGGCATATTGGCACCAGTAAACTATATGCTACAGGTCATATATTGGCATGAAACTTAACAGCATGGTAGAGGACATGATGCACTACAATTCATTCCATTATGGCATCATCAAATAATGCACAGATTCATGGCAACCATCAACACAACATGGCATTCTAAAATAACCAGATTCTTAGACTTGGTGAAAATTAGACTAGACATGAGCAACAATTTTTAACAGATTGACATGTTGGACAACAGAATTAATTATGATGCTAAAACTATTCAAGCAAACTATTGGCACAATATTATAGAGCATAACATGCTTTACAATTCATCCCATTGTGGCAACACCAAAGGAGCCATAGATCAATAGCAAAACACATGGCAAGATAGAAACAAAATAACACAGTTTTCAGACTTAGAATTATTTTTGGACCCTCAAAACAGCAATATTTTTATGGCATGTTAGCAACAAGAAAAATAACACCTAAACATGGATTTCTATAGAAACCAAAAATACCAGGGCCTAGCACACATGTCCAAGGGCATATCTCATGTTTGCAACTATTCCAAAATATGCATGGATTAATTCACACAAAATAAACAAAAGGGCACCCTAGCAAAAATGACATGCATACAAGATTGCTGAAATGAAAAAACTAATTGCACAGATAAATTCTATGGATTTTTCTACCCCAAAATCATATATAACATGTGGGTTTTTACTATAAAACAAATGACACAACATTTATGCGAGATTAGGACTTAAACCATTATAGCAAGTTATTTAAGCAAATTAAATGCAAACATCACATCAAACATTTTTATCATGCATGAAAATGCGATATAATTAATCTACACATTTTACATCTTGGACATGCTTAATTCTGATGCACGGTTATTTAATTATGCGGAATGCAAATTCATGACATTTACGCAAATACATGATAACAACAAGTTATACTTTTTTTAACATGGTTGAAAGTTGCATATAATTAATCTACACAAAATTCTACACATTTTACATATATAAAGTATTTTAGCCCGATGCACGGTTGGTGAGTTATTGAATGCATGAATCTAGGGGGGTTTTCTGCAAAACAACAATTCTCCGATTAATCGATAAATTCTCAGAACGTAAAAAAAACAATGTTGGGCCGAAACTGAGTGGGCACTGGATAGCAATTGACGCCCATGAGCGTTGGTAGCAGGGACTCACCATGGGCTTCAGCCCATTTGAGCGAAGGGGTGCTGGGCGATCTGGCTGGGCCTAGGGCACTGGGTGGGCCTTGCTGCGGGGGCAAGCGCAGCCCACGCGGGCGACGACCATGCGAGCGAACCACTCGGTCCCATCTTCCTCCTCGAAGCCGAGGCGAGGAGCGACGGCGAATAGGAGGCGGTGGCGGACGGCAGGAGGGGCACCGGCGGCGAAGGCACGACCGGGGATGGCCAGATCCGGTCGGCCAGCGCCGGATCTGAGCGAAGGCAGCGGCGGACGAGCTCCGGGCGACGGCATCCATGGCGGATCCAAGCATGGAGAGAGAGAGAGAAATGAGGTGAGGGAGAGAGACCGGAGAAGGAGAAGGCACAAGGCGACAGGCTGAGCATGGCGGGGCACTGGCCTGGCGGCAAGGTGCTGGTCGTCGGTGTCGGCATTCCGGCGGCCGGCCGGTCCAGGCGGCGGGGTTGAAGACACGGAGGCGAGGGTGCGGGGATGAGGCGCTCGGGAGGAGCGGGAGGCTCCTGGCTGCAACAGCGGGCTCCTGGCGGCGGTGCCCTTCAGGCTCGGGAGGGCCGCAGATGGGCCTGGCGGGCCCTAGCGCGGGTGGAGGCTTGTGGAGGCGCGCAGGGGACATGTGGCAGCACTGGAGTGGCTGCGGGCGGCGGCTCAGGTGGCTGACTGGCGGCGGTGCGCCAAGTGTCGAGCAGGAGCTAGCCGGCGCCGGATTTCGAGGTGGGAGGTGGCTGTCGGCGCGGATCCGAGGAGGAGGGAGGTGGATGCTAGGGGAGGCCATTTTTGGCAAGGGAGACCTATTTATAGCAAGGGATTAGGGTTTGGGGGGTTTTTGGCGTTTTCGGACCCTCCGATCGCGATCGGACGGCTCCGGTCGTGGGGTAGGCTAGGTGGGTTGGGTTGGACTGGTTGGGCTGTGTAGTTGGGCTAGGTGGGGATGAGAGGGAATGTTTGCGGCCCGTGGCAGAGGTTTTAAACATTGAAAATTGTCCGATAATAAACCGATGACGGTGCCGCTACGGTCGACCGTTCGGGTATCAAACGACCTCTGATTGCGACGAAATTTGGCAGGCGGTCTACCTACAACATAAAAAGACCGCACGCCGAGTTTCGACCCAATCCGAGAATATTTTTCGCGCACTTTTAAAAACATTTTTTTAAACGATGTCGCGGGCGCGAGTGTGTGTGGTTGGTCTCAAAACGGTTAACGACAAGAACGGAGAGAACCGGCGACTACGAACGGATGCATTTTTTTGAAAAATGATAGCAACGGAGTTGCCGATGCTATGCAGATGATGCGAATGATGCGATGATGAATGCGACAAATAAATGAATCACACGATGAGAATGGAAAACAACGGGAATCTTCTGGAGCGTCGGTCTCGGGCTGTTACAACTCTCCTCCACTTACAAGAGATCTCGCCCCGAGATCTTAGAACGAAGGGGAAGAGAAAGAGAAGAGGTAAAACTTCGTTGCTTCTTTGACAAACGAGTGAAACCAATGAAACTTGAGGGTTGCAAAGAGATGAAGACTTGCATGAGGGAGAAGCAAGAATTCAAAAGAAATTTGGGCAGCACTTCGGTAGAAATAGAAGAGAAACTTGATATGATGGAAAGAACTTGAAGAGAGGACACACCACTCCGGTTAAATGAATAAGCAAAGAAGGAACATGATCTCGACAAAACAAGATGATAGATTGAAGAGAGCAACATCACAATGCCTCCGGACCAAAAGAATAGAATCTAGACATTGGAGAGAAAAGCACGGAGAAGAAAATGACAACTACAACTACAATTTGATTTGGAAACCATCATTACAAAAAGAGATTGAACGGAGTTGTTGGAACATCAACAACGAAAAGGATAGACTTGTTGTGGGCTTATGAAAAACAACTCAATTAATGAGGTGACAACCGGCCACTAACGGAAAACAATGATTGGTTGAGCGCATCAAGATATGCAAAACTTCTTTCACCAAGAGGATACATTGAGAACTTGGGTCATTGATAAGCACCATGATAGCAACAATCCTTAGGAAATGCTTTAGGTGAAATCCAATCCAAGATAACTCTAAGAAAGGAATGCTGGGTTTAAATATCTCATTCTTGATAACTTCTCTTCGAGACTCCTCATGAATCAAGAATGATATAACACCATCTCAAAAGATAAGGGAGAAGGAATTGCACTTTGAAATGCAAGATAAAGAATGCTTGAGCTTCTCCAACAAGAATCTTGAAGAACACTTCGAGAAGGAATTACATCCTTAACAAACCACCATGAAGAACTTCTTCAAATAACTCCAAATGAAAGGATGATAGAAAATAATTTATGGTTGAAAATAATAAGATTATGACCTTATAAAGATTTAGATGAAGCTTCGCGACGAGATACTTGAGAAAACTTGGAACTCCGGGAACGAAAAGATAAACAACTTAGAATTGAGAATTGGATAAGATGAACAACTCCGAAGAAGGATTGAAATCATCTCAAGGAAACAAGAATAAGAATTATGTCTGCTTATCCTTCATCAATTTAAATTGATGACAAGCAACATATTTGGCACACTACTTATTCTTCTTGAAAAGGATTGAAGAGATATATTGCACGCTTGAAGAAGTCTTCAATGAAACACCGGTAAAAAAAATTTGAACGAATGAGGATACCATGAATGAATGTAGATACATGAGAACGAAGAGATCATGATCGGCCTAATAGAAAACTTGAACGAAGCACCGGAATAATTGAGATACGAACGAAGAGACAACAATTGAGAAGAATTTGAGAACGAAAGCTGAAAGCTAAGAACGAACAAATCTTCTGAATGATGGCCTTCGGAGGATCGAGAATGAAAAGAACTCAGAAATGCTCCGGATAGATATGGAAAGAATTACTCACGACCGAAAACAATTAGAGAGGATAGCAACAAGCTGAAATCATGAATCTCCGAGAACGGATCAAGATTTAAGAGAAACTCTCCTTCGGTCTTCAACATAGAAAATGATGGCGACACCACCACCAAGAATTACTGAGACACACCGGAACAATGAATAAGGAAAGGTTGAGCCAATGATGAAAATTAATTTGAAACGAACTTGGAGAAGGAATATGACTGATGGAATTCATTCTTACATCATATTGAAAAGAACTTGAGGACATCTCCGGAAAGATTAGAAGAGCCAGGTAAGATCCTGGGAAAAACCTGTGGTTTATGGGCCCACTAAATGGAAAACACCGTTGAAACGATTGCTTAGAAAAAGAGATTGCACCGGTAGAAATTAAGAAATTGATGAGGTTGAGAGCCTCAAAACACTTAGGAGGATTTGAACAATAACACGAATCTTCTGAGATAACTTGCCACTCCGGATAGAATAGAGAGATGAATAAATAAGATAGGCTTGACTAAGAATTTCCAACAAGGAAAAGCATTCAACAACTGAACAAGGATATGATGAACACCGAAAGCTTGAATTGAATCCACCGGAAAGAAAGAATGAAGAATGATGAACTTAGCACTTGAAGATCTTCACAATGAATCATCGGATACAAAATGAAAGAAAATATAGCGGAAGCATCGATGAAAAGAAAGGCACTTGGATGATAATTAACTCATTGAAGAAAAAGGGCGGGCGGGCGGGAAAAAACAAAGACAACTTGGGGCGGATGAAAGAACTCCGGAAAGAAATATGAGAATCCATCTTGCAATTAATGGGGAGGAATGAATTATCTTGATGAGAAACACACCGGTAGGAAAGACATGAAATCACCACTTGACATTGAAGCAACTCGAATTACCATACTCCAACAAAACAAAAGATGGGGCTTGAGGATTAAGTCGGAAACAAATACATGACCCATTTGCATTTGCTGGAAGGATAATCCTAGGTAACTACTTGAATTCCCACCTAAGAACTTCCGAAATCTTTCTGGTTATGCAATCTGGTCCAATGGATACACGGATAAATTACTAAATAAATCAGTCAACTCCTAGCAATAATACTACCCACCGTGTATCACATCCGTCAACACACAACCAGAGAAATCTCGGAAACTCATCTACCTCAGACCCTCGTAATCACAATGATACTAAAGATGGCAGTACATGTGATCCCGCTCCCCAGTACTGGGTGCCGCCACACTCTTCGCACTACAAATAGTATCGAAGCAATTTCGAACATCCGCGTCCTGAGATACTAAGGAAACTGAATGATAGCGATGTGTCAAGAACCCCTTGGAGCTCAACTCCCCGGGTCCAATCCATACATACGGCAGGCACGAAGAACAGAGTTCCGGTCACATCGACATCATAGAGGTTCCAAAATACCTGCGTGATCCTAAATTTTTTTTGAGTGAGAAGAGTGGAAGAATTAAAATTCCTATGTCAGGATTCCGCACCAGAGCATCGAAGAGGAGTAAAAAGAATCCTACTCTTCGATATCTAACTAGACTCAAAATAGTTTTTCACTAGACTCGACTCGGCCAAAGTTCGATGAATCAAGGAGGCTCCTAGGTCGGTACTGCTCTGATACCAACTTGTAACGCCCAAGATGCAATCCTATCCTTATTTTGGCACGAGGGCCTAGACAAGGATAGAAGCGCATCTCGTCGTTTCGCAAGAATGGATATCATAACAAGTACATGTAAAGAAGAGATGAGTATATGGCATTGGCTTACACTCGCCACAAGCTAAATCAAGATCACATCGATACAACAACATATACAATCATCATACAGAAGAGCAGGGTCCGACTACGGATGAAATCAAATGACAAAATGACATCCATCCTTGCTATCCCAGGCTGCCAGCCTGGAACCCATCCTATGATCGATGAAGAAGAAGAAGAACTCCAAATCAAACAAGCATCGCTCTCACGTAAAGCATCGCATTACCTGTACCTGCAACTGTTGTTGTAGTAATCTGTGACCCACGGGGACTCAGCAATCTCATTTCCAAGGGTATCAAGACTAGCAAAACTTAACGGGTGAGGTATGGTTAAGTGGTGAGGCTGCAGCAAGCACTAAGCATTTATTTGAGTGGCTAACTTACGAGTACAAGAATACAGGGGGATGATCGTCGTATAAACGGACGTGAGCTAGTAGTGATCACTAAGTGATCCTGAACACCTAGCTACGAGTCAAACATAACACCACCGTGTTCTCTCTCGGTTCAGGAACCACGAGAAGAGACAGTCACGGTTACGCACACGGTTGGTATATTTTATTTGAGTTTACTTTAATTTTGCTATGACCGGGTGTTAAACAAAGTTTCCAAGTTGCCACATAACCGCGGGCACGGCTCTCATGAAAGATTTAACCCTGCAGGGGTGCTCCAACTCATCCATCACAAACTAACCACACGCCGCGGGAATAACCTCGACCATGAAACCCGTGATCTCCTTGGAGATTCCATTGGAAAACCTCAACCTCGAGATAGCCCAAAGTATCCTCGGAATTCCGCGCACAAGACGTTCGAGAAAGGTAAAACAAATCCAACAAGGCCTCCCGGTGAGCCAGATCCGCATCTAGAGCCCTATCTACGGGCATCATCCGTCTATGCGAAGTGGACGGTAGCCTGAAAATGCCTCGAGTTGCCCCGAGGTGGCACCGTCGACTGCTAGGTAGGTGGACCAACACTCATGAGGAGCACTGGCCCGATTTGTGATTAATTATCCGCGGGTGCCGGTGGATCCCTATGCAATTTTATTAATTATTAGGCAAATGGTAAAACCAATGTTGGGCCTTGCCAGACGAGTTTTATCCCAAAACAAAAATCAAGGGGGTCCCCATAACAACCCCGAGCATGTTAGGAGCGCTCAATATGGAACATAACACCGGTACACAAGTAACTAGGGCGGCAAAAGTGGAACAAAACACCAAGCAAAAGGCCAAGCCTTCCACATTTTACCAAGTATATACGTGCATTAAGTTAAATAGCAATAATATTGTGATAGGTCAAAATATCCATGTTGCACATGGAAACAACTTGCACCTGCAACTAGCAACACTATAAGAAGGGCTGAGCAAGCGGTAACATAGCCAAACAATGGTTTGCTGGGATGTGGAGGGGGTTAGAGGCTTATCATGGCATTTGGGAGGCTTGACAAACAAGTGGTAGGTAGCGAGACAGCGATGGAAACGAGACAACTAGCATGGCAATGATAGTAATGGTATCCAGGGAAATGGTCATCTTGCCTGAGATCCCGCTTGGAAGAAGAACGAGTCTATGAAGCAGATGAACGGGACGTAGTCGAACGAATCCTCACACTCCGAACGCTTTCGGAACTCTATCAAGAAGAAGCAATCCGAAAACAAACAATCAACACATGATAAACACCACAACATTTTCATGATATGATGCACAACAAGGACGATGCATGTTATGCATGACATGGCAAAACACAACACTCAACTCCTACACATTAAGTGAAGCTCAATATGCAACGAGTTGCATATTGACGAAACTCCACATTCGTATCATTTAGTTCACTCTTGTTTATTTACAAGGCAAGTTTAAATGTTGTTTAACATGGCAAGAGGTGAAGCATAAGTAAACTACACATCTAGGCAAGTTTAAATGAGGCCGGAAACAACTTATAGTATTTCCGAAGCGACCTCATATGCAAATTTGGAAATTGGTCCATATCTGAACTAACCATGTTTTATATTTATTAAACAGCAAAATAAAGAGGACCATGTGATTCTACACGTCCTTCTAGTCGATTTACATATATAGATCATTTAAAACGGAGCTACGGCCTAAAAGATATGCCACACACAAGATGAACATGACATGAATGCAAAATGCATGCAAACATCAACCATAAATATGTCAAATCATGGATGCATCAAGATATTATGAAACTACATGATATTTTAAGCAAGTTTCATATGCAACAAGTTCAAAACGGAGCTACGGTTCAACAAACACATCCAATACAAGTTATGGACATAATCTGCCCAAAACAGCGACATGGCAATTTGCACACATGAAAACAATAAGCTACAAGATTCTATAATGCACAAACAAGACATGGGGCTGTATCATAGATGATGCACAACAATTCATATCATCACAACATATTGATTAGAAGCATGGATCACTAGGAAATAAGCTCACAAGATGGCAATAAAATATAGCAGATTAGGACTTAGGGAAAATTACAGGGTTTAGCATAGCAGTTTTATCATGAAGGCATATTGGCAGCATTAAAACTATATGCTATAGGTCATATATTGGCAAGAAACTTAACAGCATGGTAGAGGACATGATGCACTACAATTCATTCCATTATGGCATCATCAAATAATGCACAGATTCATGGCAACCATCAACACTACATGGCATTCTGAAATAACCAGATTCTCAGACTTAGTGAAAATTAGACTAGACATGAGCAGCAGTTTTAACAGATTGACATGTTGGACAACAGAATTAATTATGATGCTAAACCTATTCATGCAAACTATTGGCACAATATTATAGAGCATAACATGCTTTACAATTCATCCCCTTGTGGCAACACCAAAGGAGCCATAGATCAATAGCATGGCAAGATAGAAACAAAATAACACAGTTTTCAGACTTAGAATTATTTTTGGACCCTCAAAACAGCAATATTTTTATGGCATGTTAGCAACAAGAAAAATAACACCTAAACATGGATTTCTATAGCAACCAAAACTACCAGGGCCTAGCACACATGTCCAAGGGCATATATCTTGTTTGCAACTATTCCAAAATATGCATGGATTAATTCACACAAAATAAACAAAAGGGCACCCTAGCAAAAATGACATGCACACAAGATTGCTCAAATGACAAAACTAATTGTACAGATAAATTCTATGGACTTTTCTACCCCAAAATCATATATAATATGTGGGTTTTTACTATAAAACAATTGACACAACATTTATGCGAGATTAGGACATAAACCGTTATAGCAAGTTATTTAAGCAAATTAAATGCAAACATCACATCAAACATTTTTATCATGCATGAAAATGCGATATAATTAATCTACACATTTTACATCTTGGACATGCTTAATTCCGATGCACGGTTATTTAATTATGCGGAATGCAAATTCATGACATTTACGCAAATACATGATAACAACAATTTTTACTTTTTTTAACATGGTTGAAAGTTGCAAATAATTAATCTACACAAAATTCTACACATTTTACATATATAATGTATTTTAGCTCGATGCACGGTTGGTGAGTTATTGAATGCATGAATCTAGGGTGTTTTCTGCAAAACAACAATTCTCCGATTAATCGATAAATTCTCAGAACGTAAAAAAAACAATGCCGAGCCGAAACTGAGTGGGCACTGGATAGCAATTGACGCCCATGAGCGTTGGGTAGCAAGGACTCACCATGGGCTTCAGCCCATTTGAGCGAAGGGGTGCTGGGCGATCTGGCTGGGCCTAGGGCGCTGGGTGGGCCTTGGTGCGGGGGCAAGCGCAGCCCACGCGGGCGACGACCACGCGAGCGAACCGCTCGATCCCGTCTTCCTCCTCGAAGCCGAGGCGAGGAGCGACAACGAACAGAAGGCGGCGACGGTCGGCAGGGGGGCACCGGCGGCGAGGGCGCGACCGGGGATGGCCGGATCCGGTCGGCCAACGCCGGATCTGAGCGAAGGCAGCGGCGGACGAGCTCCAGGCGACGGTATCCATGGCGGATCCTAGCATGGAGAGAGAGAGAGAGAAATGAGGTGAGGGAGAGAGACCGGAGAAGGAGAAGGCACAAGGCGACGTGCTGAGCATGGCGGGGCACTGGCCTGGCGGCAAGGTGCTTGTTGGGGATATAACCCCGTGGTGAGACCCGCCCAGGTGGGGCCGGGTCCTGATGTTGGCGGCTTAACAGTAAGGCGTGGAAGTAGCTTGCCCAATGGGCCTGGAGGCCCAGAGGCAGAAGACGATGTGTAACCCGGTGGCGTAAGCCGCCGGTGGCGGCTTGTCCGACAAGGCAGGAGTAGTTAGAGGCAAGGTCGGTTATCAAGTATGACCCGGCCCGGACTCTTGTAAGCCCAGGGGCCTCGACCTGTGTATATAAAGGCAGGTTACCTGGGCGGCTTAGAACACGAAACCTTTGATCGAGGACTAGGTCAAGCGAATCCGCTCCCTTGTAATCGATATCCAATCAATTCAACTGAAAGCAGGACGTAGGCTATTACCTCCTTCGAGAGGGGCCGAACCAGGGTAAACTTGTGTCTTTCGTCCCGCCCAACCCCTTCGAGTTAACCGCCGTAGCGATGGCTTCACACCTAAGTCCTTGCACTACGACATCTGCCGTGACAAAACCACGACAGTTGGCGCCCACCGTGGGGCAGAGGGTCGGTGGTTTGGAGTACTCGAAGGGCTCTCTTCCAGGGATCGAAGGATATGCCGTTGGCAGGATGACCAAGAGTCGCTGCGGCAAGCTCTACATCGACGACGCTGGCTGGGCCTGGGGCCCCGAGGCCGACTCAATTGAGTACGGGTACCGGGTCCCCTTCGGCGGAATTCACATCTTCATTGGCAAGATTGGCGGATCTAAGCCCAGGCCGGACATCTGCACCGACCTCGTCGAGCCGGCCCGACGCGCACAACCCGCCCGGGTCAACTCGGGCCGGAAGCACGTCTTCGTCGGCTTCACCCAAGGCACGGAGCTTGAAGGTTCTATGTCGAGGGAGGAAACCCTCATCTGCTCAGAAGATGGATCCTCGAGCGGGGAGGCGGAATCAATCTACCAGCTTCACAACGGCGGGCTTGGGGGCTACTTCGAGGGCTACCCTGACCCGGAATATTACGAGCCGCCGAGCCGAGCCGCTGTCTTCATGGCTGGATCGGTGCTGGCTTCTGGCAGCACGGTGATAACCCACAAGTATAGGGGATCGCAATAGTTTTCGAGGGTAGAGTATTCAACCCAAATTTATTGATTCGACACAAGGGGAGCCAAAGAATATTCTCGAGTATTAGCAGCTGAGTTGTCAATTCAACCACACCTGAAAGACTTAGTATTTGCAGCAAAGTATTCAGTAGCAAAGCAATATGGAAGTAACGGTAACGACGGCAAAGTAACAGTAGCAACGGAAAAGTAGCTTAGCAAGGATCAATATATGAAAAGCTTGTAGGCAATGGATCAGTGATGGATAATTATGTCGGATGGCATTCATCATGCAACGGTTATAACATAGGGTGACACAGAACTAGCTCCAATTCATCAATGTAATGTAGGCATGTATTCCATATATAGTCATACGTGCTTATGGAAAAGAACTTGCATGACATCTTTTGTCCTACCCTCCCGTGGCAGCGGGGTCCTAATGGAAACTAAGGGATATTAAGGTCTCCTTTTAATAGAGAACCGGACCAAAGCATTAGCACTTAGTGAATACATGAACTCCTCAAACTACGGTAATCACCGGAAAGAATCCCAGTTATTGTCACCCTGGGGGATGCGGATCATAACTCGTAATAGGTGTCTACAACTTGCAAGATAGGATCAAGAACACATATATATTCATGAGAACATAATAGGTTCAGATCTGAAATCATGGCACTCGGGCCCTAGTGACAAGCATTAAGCATAGCAAAGTCATAGCAACATCAATCTCAGAACATAGTGGATACTAGGGATCAAACCCTAACAAAACTAACTCGATTACATGGTAAATCTCATCCAACCCATCACCGTCCAGCAAGCCTACGATGGAATTACTCACGAACGGTGGAGAGCATCATGAAATTGGTGATGAAGGATGGTTGGTGATGACGACGGCGTCGATTTCCCCTCTCCGGAGCCCAAATCAGACTCCAGATCTGCCCTCCCGAGGAAGAACAGGAGGTGGCGGTGGCTCCGTATCGTAAAACGCGATGAACTCTTCTTCTTTATTTTTTTCTCCCCGAATAGGAATATATAGAGTTGGAGTTGAGGTCGGAGGAGCCACAGGGGGCCCACAAGACAGGGGGGCGTGCCCTAGGCGGGGGGGGGGGCATGCCCTTCTGGCTTGTGACCAGGTGGTGGCCCCTCTCCAGTTGATTCTTTCGCCAGTATGTTTTATTAATTCCAAAAATATTCTTCGTAAATTTTCAGGTCAATCCGAGAACTTTTATTTCTGCACAAAAATAACACCAAGGCAATTCTGCTGAAAACAGCGTCAGTCCGGGTTAGTTCCATTCAAATCATGCAAATTAGAGTCCAAAACAAGGGCAAAAGAGTTTGGAAAAGTAGATACGTTGGAGACGTATCACACGACGGTTGGAATAGCACCCGCCGGCGCAACGGGATCTGGATCAGGCAGGCCGCCGGCTCAAGTTTTGCTGGATCTGATGAATGAACTTACGACTCTGATGGGAACCGAGGTCACGGCCGAAAACCAAGCAGCCCGTAACACGGAGATCGCGAGGTTGAAGGACCAGATGGCCAGTGCCCAAGAGGAAATCAATGCGCTGAAAGCTCAGATGGATGCTGAGTCGGAGCGCCTCAGGGCGGAAGCTTTTCGCCTTGACCTGGATCAACAAACCGCAGATGCAGTCCGTCGGATGAGGCACCAGACCCGCCTGCCGGATCAGTATGAACCTAGAAATCTTTTCAACACGCCAGGGTCAGGACGGAATGCGCCTCTAACCGTGACCCGGACGGCGGAAGTACCTGGTAGTAGGGCGGCGGTTCAGCATCGACAGCCAGACCCGCCCCGCAGGAACCAGACCCCGCTGCAGCACTTTCCAATACCACCCGGTCATTATTCTAACCCGGTGGAGAATATGGTGGCGGCAGCAGTCAGGCTTGGCGTGCTCCCTATCCCGGATGGAACGCCTTTTGCGGAAGAAGCGCGGAGTGCCATTGGGTATTTACAGACAGCAGTGGCGCAACAGGAGAAGTATACCTATAGCCGGAGCCGCGTGCACTCGACCCCTATCCCGAGCCGCAGTTACAGCCGGCGTATAGAGTCGCCTGCGATTTCTAGCAGCGAGCGACGTCGGAACCCGGCGCGGGATGACCCGCCTGCTGTTGATGCCTAGGCGATGGTAGATCATGCAAGAGCACAGCGAGAGGTGGCAGCGGCCGCGGCGGCTTACCAAGAATCACCCACAGTAGCACCTTCTGTTTCGGTAGGAGCCGGAGTAACCTCCAGAGCTGTGGGAGTGCCGTGCTTAGTGTCGGCTCTACGAAACGAACGCCTGCCGAAGGATTTCAAGGGTCCGCATAAGGTGCCGAATTATACTGCTGATCTGCCTCCGGAAGCTTGGATCGAGAGTTATGAGCTAGCCATGGAGATGTTAGACGTCAGTGACACAGTTTGTGCCAAGTATTTCATCATGATGCTAGAAGGACCGGCTCGTACGTGGTTGAAGGGTTTGCCACCCAACACCATTAATTCCTGGGCCGAGTTGAAAGCGAAGTTCATCAAGAATTTTCACGGAACGTGCAAGTAGCCCATGACGATTGTGGATTTGGATCATTGTGTGCAGCGTGAGGATGAATCGGCCCATCATTGGGTCCGGCGAGTCTCAACCATTATCCACTCCTCTGATAATATCACGGCGGCTCAAGCGGTTCTAATTCTAGAGAAGAATTGCCACTTCTTGCCCCTGAAACAGAAGGTTGGACGGCTCAAGCGTTCTTGCCAAGACATGGGGGAGCTCATGGCGGCTCTCACCAAGTATGCGGACTCTGACAGCATGAAGGACCCTGGGTCTGATGAGGAGAAATCAGCTAAGGGTAAGAAGAATGGCAATGGTAAGGGTCAACAGCAGAATGGGGCAGGAAATAATAATACCGGCAATGGCGGTAAGCGGAAGCACCCGGACGACGGGTCATATCTGGTGGCCAACACTAATGCTGGGAGCAACCGCGGCAAGGGCAATGGTAAACCGCCTTTTGGCAAGTCTAAGCCTTTCAATATGGAAGCAATGTTGAATGCTCCTTGCCCAAAACATAGTGTTCCCGATAAACCGTCCACTCATGCTTGGAAGGATTGTTGGGTCATGCGGGAATTATGGAATTACAGCATTAACCAGCATCAGGGTGGCGGCAATGGACCATCCGGCAGGTCAGGATCCGGCTCTCCTGGGTCCGGCTTTGGTGCAGGCGGCTCAGGTTCTGGTTATCAAAGTCAGGGAGGCCATGGAGGTCATAACCAACAGTCTGGCAATGGAGGTCAGCAACAAAACAATCAGTCCGGGTATCAGAGTAACCCAAAACAGCTTAATGGAGGCCAGTATCACATTTTTACGACAAGCCTTGATAAGCGGGATCAGAAGGTGCGCAAGCAGGCGGTTAATGCAGCCATGCCGGCTATCCCCCAGTACTTGAAGTGGTCCGAATATGATATAACTTGGAGCAGGGAGGATCACCCGCCACGCATAGATAACTCGGGGCAGTTAGCCCTAGTAGTGCCCCCCAAGTAGGAGGCTACGTATTCACCAAGGTGCTTATGGATGGTGGCAGCAGCATCAACATCCTGTACTATGACACGTTTCGCCGGATGAACTTGCTTGACAAGGATCTCAAGCCGTCTTCAACAGTCTTTCACGGTGTGGTGCCCGGTAAATCGGCTTATCCAGTTGGAAAAATTGCCCTAGAAGTAGCCTTTGGCGATGAGTTCAACTACAGGGTGGAGACATTATGGTTGGAGGTAGTTAAAATCAAGAGCCCGTACCACACTTTGTTTGGGCGGCCGGCTTATGCCAAGTTCATGGCTAGGCCTTGTTATGTATACTTGCAGCTCAAGATGCCCAGATTAAATGGAACGATTACAGTGCATGGTGATCGGAAGATTGCTCTTGAGTGCGAGGAAGGCGATGCTGCGTATGCGGAGTCAAGTTGTGCCGAGGCGGAGCTCATGTTTTATAAGGAGAATGTTGACCCGGCAGATATGACCCCGTTGAAGAAACCCAGCACGGAATCTGAGCCGCCCCTGAAGTTTGTGGCAGAAGATACCAAGCTGGTGGATTTTACTCCTGGCGACTCATCGCAGCAGTTCACTATTGGGGCCAATATGGATCCCACATAGGAAAGCGCGCTCATCGAATTCATCTGTGAGAATCGGAACATCTTTGCATGGAAGCCTTCTGACATGCCGGGTGTACCGAGAGAATTCGCTGAGCACCACCTTAATGTGGATCCAAAGTTTAAACCGGTCAAACAGTTCCTCCGTCGTTTCAATGAGGAGAGGTGTAAGGCTATTGGAGAAGAGGTAGCCCGGCTCTTGGCAGCAGGGTTTATCGTCGAAGTGTTTCATCCGGAGTAGTTAGCTAATCCCGTGCTTGTGCTTAAAAAGAACGGCACGGGCGCATGTGTGTGGATTACACTGACCTCAACAAGGCGTGTTCGGTTGATCCGTTTGCTCTCCCCCGTATCGACCATATTATTGATGCAACGGCGGGTTGTGAAAGCTTATGTTTCCTGGACGCTTATTCGGGTTATCATCAGATCAAGATGGCAGTCAAAGACCAAGAGAAGACGTCTTTCATCACGCCTTTTGGTGCTTTCTTCTATGTGTCTATGCCTTTTGGACTGAAGGGTGCTCAGGCGACTTATCAGCGTTGTGTGCAGAACTGTCTTCATGGTCAGATTGGGTGCAATGTTCATGCTTATGTGGATGATATAGTGGTCAAGTCACGGAAGAAGGAGACTGTTAGATGATTTGAAAGAAACTTTCGATAATCTGCGGGTTTACAAGATGATGCTTAACCCGGCCAAGTGTGTGCTTGGTGTGCCTGCAGGCAAGCTCTTGGGATTCTTGGTCTCCGAGCGCGGCATTGAGGCTAAACCGGACAAGATAAAGGCCATCACTTCTTTGTCTAAGCCGGCGTGTATTAATGATGTTCAGCGCTTGGCAGGTCGTATTGCCGCTCTGAGCCGGTTCATAAGCCGCCTGGGTGAGAAAGCTATTCCTCTATATCAGATGATGAAGAAGACAAATGACTTTGTCTGGAGTGATGCGGCTAATGAGGCGTTTGAGGCGCTGAAGAAACAGTTGGTTGAGCCGCCCGTTTTGGCTGCTCCGGTGGAGAAAGAGCCTTTGCTCCTGTACGTGGTGGCTAACAACAGAGCTGTCAGTGCTGCAGTTGTGGTGGAGCACAAGGAGGCGGGTAAGGAGTACCCAGTCCAGCGGCCGGTTTACTATGTTAGTAAGGTCTTGACGGAGTCCAAGCAAAGATATCCGCATTGGCAAAAGCTGGTGTTTGGGGTATTCATGGCCAATCGCAAGCTGAAACACTATTTCCTTGGGCATCCAATCACAGTGGTCAGCTCTGCTCCTTTGCGAGATATCATTCAAAACAGAGAAGCTACTAGCAGGATTGCTAAGTGGGCAATTGAGCTTGGACCTCTCAATCTGAAATATGTGCCCCGGACGGCTGTGAAATCTCAAGCTCTGGTGGATTTTATCAATGATTGGACAGAATGTCAAGCACCTGAGGAGAAGCCGGACAATACATATTGGACAATTCATTTTGATGGATCCAGGCAATTGTAAGGCTCGGGGGCTGGAGTTGTTTTAACTTCCCCACGAGGTGACAAATTCTGTTATGTTTTGAGGTTAATGTTTCCTTGTACTAACAATGCAGCTAAATATGAGGCTTTGCTTCACGGACTTCGTTGGGGATATAACCCCACGGTATGACCCGCCCTTAAGGGGCCGGGTTACACCGGTTGGCGACTCATAGTGCAAGAGCCTAAGCAGGCCCAGGAAGGTAAGACGTGAAGACGACGGCTTACAGGTGGGCCAGTTGAAGGCCCAAAGCCTGGTGGCGACTCAAGGCCCGAAAGGGTAAGCCGCCCCGTGAAGACTTATCTAGTAAGACTAGGAAAGTAGAACCGGGGTCGGTTACGTTGTGTAACCCGACCCGGACTCTTGTAAGCCCAGGGTTTCTACCTATGTATATAAAGGTGAGCCCCTGCGGCGGGTTAGACAAGTTAAGAAAGACAGACAAGCCTTACGGCGAGAAAGATCAAGTAATTGAGAGTTAAGGCAAGCAAGTCGCCCCTTTGTAATCGATACTACAGTCAATACAATACAAGCAGGATGTAGGCTTTTACCTCCACCGTGAGGGGCCGAACCTGGGTAAACTCGTGTCCCTTGTCCCGTTTAACCCCTTTGAGTCCACCTCTTTAGCGATGGCCTCGAACCTAAGCCTTCGGGCATCTGCCGTGACAAAACCACGACAGTTGGCGCCCACCGTGGGGCTAGCGCTTGATGGTGTTGAGTTCTCAAAGGGTTCTCTCTCTGGGAGCGAGGGGTACGTTGTTGGTGAGATGACTAAGAGTCGACATGGAAAGCTTTACCTCGACGACACCGGCCGGGTCCCCGAGGCCGACTCAATCGAGTATGGTTCCCGGGTCCCCTTCGGCGAAGACCAAGTCTTCATCGGAAAGATTGGCGGATCTGAATCCGGGCCAAACATCTGCAACAACATCGACGAGCCTGCCTGACGCAAGCAACCCACCCGGCGGGATCAAACCGCCCGGCGCGTGCAAACTGTCCGTGCTAACCCGGACAAGAAGCATACCTTCGTCGACTTAACCCGAGGCACGGAGGTTGGAGATTCCGTGTCGCGGAAGGAAACTCTTATCTGCTCAGAGGATGGATCCTCGAATGAAGAGATGGAGTCGACCTACCGGCTTCAGAACGGCGGGCTTGGGGGCTACGTCGAGCCTTACTCTAAGCCAGAGAGTCATGAAGGTCAGGGGATGGAATTCCATTCAAATGAGCAAGGATATCAGGTCCCAGAGCGTAAGCTCGCCCTTCTCAATGGCGGGTCAAGGTCTAAGCCGGGTGGTTACACCGCTCTTTTTCACCCGCCTTGTGAGGCGAAGTTTGGGGACTGTTCTGATGGAGACATTGATCCGGAGCCTTACGACCCGGAAAACCCAGCTTTTGTTACAACGGACGGATCACGAGTCATCACTGGCAATCCGGAAGCTAAGAGAAAGGTGGAACGCAATGCAGAGTTAATAGAGCTACACGCAAGAATAGCTAGTATTCAACAACAGATGAAGGAAGCACCAGCTTGGGTGTATAAGGAATTAAGTGGGTTGAAAGCCAAAATTGGGCAACTGGAGACTCGCCCAAGCGTCACGCCGGTTCATCTGAGGCATGATGAGAGCCCAGGAGATCGACACAGCAACCGGAAGCGTAAGCCGGCGGATGGCGGCTTAGACAGCGCTGACAATGATAGCAAGAGATTCAAGAGTCAGTACCGGAATAAACGCCCAGAAGAAGCTCACGTTGGAAACTTTAGGCAGCCTTTAAACAAGGGTAAAACTCCTTTTAACCTGGAAGAGATGCTCAATAAACCTTGTCCAGAGCACAGCCGGCCCGATAAGCCGGCACGCCATGCATGGAGGGATTGCAGGATTATGCGACAGTTCCGGGATTACAGCCTTCAACAGTATCGTAATAACGGCAATGGTTCATCAGGCGGCTCAGGAGCCGGCTTTGGCACTGGCAGCTCAGGGTCCGGTTACCAGAGACAAGACAACCATGGAGGTCATAATTAACAGTCTGGCGGCGGAGGCCAGCAGCAGAGTAACCCGAAACAGCTCAACGGGGGTTAGTACCATGTTTTTACAACCAGCCTCGACAAGCGAGACCGGGTAGTTTGCACAAGTCAAGATCAACGACAAGGTCATTTGGGGTGCAGCGAGTTGTATACTTACCCCCTCTTGATCGGCGTTTCAGCCACTGTAAGCCGGGTTGTGAAACCAAAAAAAGAAAGAAAAAAAAAGAAAGAAAGTCAGCAAGGTTAAATTGGGGTGCAGCGAGTTAAATACTTACCCCCTCTTTGACGACTTTCTCCAAGTTTGGGGTGCAGCGAGTTGAACACTCACGCCCTCTTTTGATGACCCTTTGCAAAATTGGGGTGCAGCAAGTCGAAAACTTACCCCTCTTTTGATGATCTTTTCCAAAATTGGGGTGCAGTGAGTTGAGAACTTACCCCCTCTTTTGATGATTTTTTTTCAAATTGGGGTGCAGCGAGTTGAATACTTACCCCCTCTTTGATGACCTTTTTTCAAAATTGGGGTGCAGCGAGTTAGCCATTCACCCCCTCTTTTGATAACCTCTCCAACATTGGGGTGCAGCGAGTTGGCCACTTACCCCCTTTTTGGATGACTTGTAAGAGCAGAGAACATCATACATCATGCATTGCATCATGCATCGTGCATTGCATCATACGTCATGCATTGCATCATACATCACACTTACATATCATTCCGGTTTTGACAAGCCGGGTCAAGGAAAGATTATGAAACAAGACGCAAGATCATGAAAGACATCTCCGGGTTGTGCTGTTATAAGCCGCCCTGACAACAATACAGATGTTTTCTGTCTTGTTTATTTTGCAGGTTTTATCTTTTCTGATAAGCCGCCATGGACCTTGAAAGCATGGTTGAGAGTAAGAGCATATGAAATATATCATTGCAGCAAGACTATTTAAAAAGGGTTATACGTGCACGAAGGCACGACTCAGGCATTTCAGATGTCTCTACAGCTATTACAAAAGCTCCCCATGGAGTACAAGACAAGGCAAGATTAAAGTTTTTTACAAAAGACAGCCTTGGCGGCTCAGACAGGCCGAGTTGTCAGTTTCAGCCGAAAGTACAGCTCGCTGGCTAGTCGTCCTTTGCCGGGTCTTCGACCTCTTCGATCTGAAGATTGTTGACATCCCAGTTGCAGCGTGTTAAGGCCTCAAATTGGGTCTGGTCGAAGAAGGGAGATGCAGCAAGGTCAGGAGCGAAGAGCTGCTTACGACGTGCGGGAGTCAGGCTCCTCGATTCAAAGGTTGGGCCGCGCACGCGTTTGTTTTTCGCGTCATAAGCCGCCTGGTATGTGGAAAGGTCTAACTCATTGGCAAGACTTGAGGCCAGCACCCGGGAATCTTTCATACATTTGACGTAGTCGGTTTCTGTGAAGTCTGAGCCGTCGACCTTTTTGGTTGGGAACCCGTCCGTCATTTCCGCTGTAGTTAACTCCGGGGCAAAAGCAAGACACCGGCTTAAAGCAGCCATGGCTCCCTGCCTGGCGGCTGACCGTTTGAGTTCTCCAACCTGTTTAGGCAGGGTGGATAGAAGTTCTATCACCCCCTTCATATGCTTTGGGATGCATTTCTCGGTCAGCATCGCCTTCATGGTGCAGAGGGTCCCGCAATATAACTATTCGGTTAAGGAGTAGATGGCTTTCAGCTTAATCACGCTGTCAGAAGCGAGTTGGCGGATCCGTTCACCTGCAAGATAGTCAAGTATTATAAGCCGCCTGTATGAGTTATTCAACAAGACAAGGTAATTTTCAAGTGCTTGGCACTTACCGAAGATCGCAGAGGTCATTCTGGAGATATGGTCTTTGAGAGTTTGTAGCTCATCGGACACAACCTTAAGCCGGCTTTCAGTGTCGTTGGCTCGTTGGGTTATAGCAGTTTTTTCCGCCTCAACCGTCTTCTGATAAGCAGCGAGTTCAGCCCGGGTTTTCTCCAGCTCTGTCACGGCAACTCGCCATTTATTGTCCGCCTCAGCCCTGGCGGCTTGTTGCATAGTGAAATTCGACTCAGCAGTTGCTAAAGCTTCCTGCGTTATGCAAAAGACAGTTTCAAAGGTTTTCAGTCAGGATATGATTCGCACATTGGTGAAACTATTGTGTTATAAGTCTCAAGCAGATTGCAAGCAATATACTTGACACTTGGGGGCTAATGCCTGTGTTTTTCTCTAAGTCTACATGGCAGTCCCGGCTCATCTTTGTTAAAGTTAAGCCAGCACTTGGGGGCTACACAGAGCTCTCCAAAGTTTACAATGGAGTTCTGGCTCATCGTCATGACCCGAACTCAGGGGCTACACTTGGATCAACCCTTTCAACTAAGTACCGGCTCAATATCAGTATTAACCCGATACTTGGGGGCTACAGGTTTTATACTTTGAAGTATGACAAGAAGTATAAGACCCGGTCTACTATTTTGCAAGACTAAACCGGATCTTGGGGGCTACATAAGGGTATAAGGAATGCAAGAAAGGAGCAGTACCTCAAATTTGGACTTCATAAGGCTAACAAGTTTTCGCTCCATGTTGTGGCTTGAGCTGAGGCGATTTAAATAGCCGGCATGAAGATCATCTGTAGACATCTTTTCCAACGAGGGCAATGCAAAGTCGAATCTTTCTGGCGAGTTCTCTTTAGCCTCGCCGGTGTGTCTTGTCAGCATATGAGAGGTCGATTGATAACCCGCCCCAGTAAGAGCGACGTTTTTGGTAGCTGGAGAGCTCGGCGTTTGGAAGTCAGTTCGTGGAGGGCTCGTAGGAGCGACCGTATCATGAACAGCCGGCTCGTGGGGCTGAGGATCATCGGCAGGTGTTTCTTTTATAGCTTCTGTAGGCTCAGCATGAGGTACAGGGGAAGCCGGCTTGGATTTCTCCGGCTCTTGGACAGTGGGGGTGGCTTCAGACCCGCCGGTTTTCTTCCGCTTCGCTTGAGCCCTAGAGAGCAAAAACAATTGTCAAATAAAAGACAAGATTGAAGAAAAATATAGTGCAAAGGAAAAATGCATACTCTGGGTTGATTCTCAATGGAGGCAGCTTAGTGGCCGTTGAGTCGCCAGACGAAGGGGGCGAGTCCTGGAAAAATTACAGTTCTTCAGGTAAAGTAAGGTTGCAAGACAAGACTGTTAAGATGGTCAGACTTGGGTAAAAAGTACCTCTGCAGGACGCTTCCGGGAAGCCGGGGAGTTGGGTAAGCCGCCCATCAGCTCCTCAGAGCCGGCACTCCGGGTCTGACGCCTGGAGGTGTGCTGTTGCTTTTTCAAAAGAAAATGGCAGTCCAAGTAAGCAAGAGGATGAGAGAATGGGACTTTTCGGATAACCCGCCGTTTCTTCTTTGGGGGAGAATTTTCTAAATCGGAGGAAATATTGATTACCTCAGGAGCATCCACACGGCTGGTCTCTGGTTCAACCTGTGAAATAAATATCATCAGTAAGCTGTATAAAGAGACGGTCAGAAGAAGTGAAGCTTTACCTCTGAATCGTTAGACTCAGGAATGGAGGAGGCGGTGGTTCTCCTTTTATGAGCAAGGGTTTTACCCGCCCTGGGCTTCCTCACGGGCGGGTTGAGTTTTTTCTTCCAGAAATCTGAGCCGGCCTGCGCACAAGCCGCCAAAGAGGTTAAAAGATGCAAATTAAAACGAGCAAGACGAAGATTGTAAGGTTTCCAGAAGTTTTTCTTACAGGCGGAGCCGGGTTCTGGGCATAGAAGGGTCTCAGCCCAATTTTATCACAAATTTCCTGTTTTTCGCCGAGAAGATTTTGAACGCTATTGCTGATTTCCTGTTGTGACAACTGGGCGTTTGAGAAGCAGAGGGGGTCATTGGGTTCACCCGTGTATTCAAACATAAGCCGGTCACGCCGGCTCAGGGGCGATATTTGCCAACTGACCCAGCAGCGGGTCAGGTCGACACCAGTTAATCCGTTTGCAATCAAAGCTTTGATCTTGGCAATGGAAGGGGCATACTTCGCTCTTTCAGTCGTGGATAGCCTGTCGGGAAGTTCTCCGGAGCTGGGAAGCCGGGTAGGGCGGTAACCCGGCAGCGGATTTTCACCCTCCGGAGAAGTGTCTTTGCAATAAAACCAGGTCCTGTTCCAGTTCTTAGGATGACTTGGCAGGGTAGCAGATGGGTAAGGCACATCTCTCCGCCTCTGGATAGTCACGCCGCCGAGTTCCAGACTTGAGCCGCCTGCTTTCTCAGTTTGGCAGTTGATATAATGGTAATCACGAAAAATGTCCACAGAAGGTTCTTCTTGTAGATACACCTCACTCAAGACTTGGAATTGCCAGATATTGGTGACTGAATTGGGGCCTATGTCCTGAGGGTGAAGCTTAAAAAAGTGCAGAACATCTCGGAAGAATTTAGACCCAGGCGGGCTGAAGCCGCGGACGAGGTGGTCAGCGAAAACAACGACTTCTCCGTCTTGAGGTCTGGGTCTTTTCTCTAACCCGGGAGCCCGCCACTGAATGACGTCCCGAGCCGGTAACACGCCTATCTTCACATAGTCTAATAGTAGATCTTTGGTAACTCCGGATTGGACCCAGTCAGAAGACGATGTTGCGCTTGACATATTGGCGGGTTAAGTGCTAAAATTTAAAAGCCAGAGGTATGTTGGCGGGTTAAGTGAAAGAAGCAATAGTCAAACTTTATGGCGAGTTACAAACATATGTGCTAAGCTGCCCGAAAGATCAATGGCGGGTCAGTCGTCAGTACCCCCAAGATGGCCCAAGATTTCACTAAGTGTTGGACAAACAAGTTTCACAATCCGTAACAACATTTTCGGATCTACGGGCAATCCAGAAAGGGGAAAATTATTAACCCTATCAGGCAGTGGAAGAACAGATGAATCAGGGACTCGCTAATGCTGAAGCAGAATCAATCCATACTAGATACAAAAGGGGAGTTAATCACTACCGCAACACTTTGTGCTTTGATTTGGATTGAGGCACCGTTCCCAGCACGAAGAACACGAAGAACAGGCAAGAACTCCAGCGAGCTTGATGAACAGATTTAGTTTAATGCAAATCCATGGAGGGGAAGGAGCATTACCTGACTGTCTGATTGGAGAGCGGAGGAGTGCCGCTGTGATCCGGTCTGGTCAGGGTGATACAGCGGACCGAGTCCAAGAAACTGATGAAGAGCGACGGCGACGGAGTTTCTGTTTGCTGTGTTGCAGTGACGACGCGAGGAAGAAGAAGGGGCGGCGACTGGATAGAAGAGAAAGAGGACAGCCCCGTGCTTATTTATAAGGAAAAATGGGGTAGTGAAACGGCAGGCCCAAAGATCGAGGAGGCGGCATGATTATCACGGCTGAGAAGACGCCTCGATTTCCGGAATGGTGGGTTAAGGAAAGGATTCGCTATAGCGTCACTATTGGATGTGGCGGGTTAGGAAAGACCAGTCCAAGATTAAAAGAAGTATTAAGGAAGACTCGCCAACGGAAGGATTTTAATTGACATGAACAGGTTCAAATCAATTTGGGGCCTAATGTTGGGGATATAACCCCACGGTATGACCCGCCCTTAAGGGGCCGGGTTACACCGGTTGGCGACTCATAGTGCAAGAGCCTAAGCAGGCCCAGGAAGGTAAGACGTGAAGACGACGGCTTACAGGTGGGCCGGTTGAAGGCCCAAAGCCTGGTGGCGACTCAAGGCCCGAAAGGGTAAGCCGCCACGTGAAGACTTATCTGGTAAGACTAGGAAAGTAGAACCGGGGTCGGTTACGTTGTGTAACCCGACCCGGACTCTTGTAAGCCCAGGGTTTCTACCTATGTATATAAAGGTGAGCCCCTGCGGCGGGTTAGACAAGTTAAGAAAGACAGACAAGCCTTACGGCGAGAGAGATCAAGCAATTGAGAGTTAGGGCAAGCAAGCCGCCCCTTTGTAATCGATACTACAGTCAATACAATACAAGCAGGACGTAGGCTTTTACCTCCACCGTGAGGGGCCGAACCTGGGTAAACTCGTGTCCCTTGTCCCGTTTAACCCCTTTGAGTCCACCTCTTTAGCGATGGCCTCGAACCTAAGCCTTCGGGCATCTGCCGTGACAAAACCACGACAGGCTCCGTGTGGCCAAGGAGATGAATTTGAGCCGGGTCAGATGTCTTGGTGACTTAGACCTGGTGGCTCAGCAAGTCTCTGGCATGTGGGATTCTAAGGACCCTCGCATGGCGGCTTACCGCCAGGCAGTTGATATTATTGCTGGCCACTTCAAGGGCTATCAGGTGGATCATATTGATCGGCTGAAAAATGAGGCGGCTGACGCGTTGTCAAGACTGGGATCGCAGCGTAAGCCGGTGCCGCCTAATGTGTTCCCGGACGTATTGCATCACCCGTCGGTTAAGCTACCGTCGGAAGAGGATTTGGCTGTACCTGACCCGGAAGGACAATTGGTGGCGGCTCTCTGCGCAATCCCTGATTGGACGCTGCCTTATCTGGCATATCTGACCTGCGGTGAGTTACCCCAAGATGAGACTCTGGCGCGGCAGATTATAAGGCGGTCTAAATCTATGACTACTGTCAATGGCAAGTTACACAGGTGCAGCGTGACTGGCGTCTTTCAGCGATGTGTTTCTCCTGACGAGGGCCTTTTAATCCTGCAAGAGATACAGGCCGGCGATTGTGGTCATCACGCCGGGTCAAAATCTTTGGTGGCCAAGGCTTTTCGACACGGTTTTTACTGGTTAACAGCTCATAAAGATGCAGAGTACTTGGTCAGTAAATGTGACGGGTGCCAAAAATTTGGACGACGTGCCCATGTGCCAGCTCAAGAGTTATGGATGATTCCGATCACCTGGCCGTTTGCAGTCTGGGGGCTTGATATGGTGGGACCTTTTAAGAAGTCTAAAGACAAGAAGACCCACCTCTTGGTGGCGGTTGACAAGTTTACTAAGTGGGTTGAGGCTGAGCCGGTCAGCAAGTGTGACGCAGCAACATCAGTTCAGTTCGTCAGGAAGCTGATCTTCCGGTTTGGTTATCCTCATAGTATCATTACAGACAATGGCACAAACCTGTCCAAGGGGTCTATGAAGGAGTTTTGTGATGGTGAACATATCCGCCTCGATGTATCTTCTGTGCCTCACCCACAGTCTAATGGTCAAGCAGAGCGTGCTAACCAGGAAATTTTGAGAGGGATAAAACCCCAGCTTATGGTTCCTTTGGAAAGCACGCCGGGTTGTTGGGTGGAGGAGTTACCTTCAGTTCTTTGGAGCATAAGAACCACCCCCAACAGGTCAACAAGCTATACGCCTTTCTTCATGGTTAATGGCGCAAAAGCTGTTCTCCCTAGTGATATTCGTCATGACTCGCCCAGAGTGGCGGCTTACGTGGAAGCTGATAATGAGACGGCGCGTCAGGATGCTTTGGGCGCCTTAGACGAAGAACGGGATCTTGTAGCAGCACGGTCCGCGATTTACCAGCAAGACCGGCGTCGCTATCATAGCCGCAGGGTCAAGACCCGGACGTTCCAAGAAGGCGACTTAGTACTCCATTTGATTCAAGACCAGTCAGATATGCATAAATTGTCACCTCCTTGGGAAGGACCGTTTGTGATCGGCAGAAATCTCAACAATGGTTCCTACTATCTCATCGATATACGGGAGAGCGACAAGTCACGCACTTCTGGTGAAGAGACTGCAAGGCCGTGGAATATTGCTCACCTTCGGCCATACTATACTTGAGCCGCGGTCCGGCTTTCATCAATGTACATACTTCTGTCATTGTATATACCATCTTTTATGATATAATAAAGTTGGCATCCCCATAATTCGGGGCCTCTGCCGTTTTCTTGCACTAAAGTCTCGTGCAAAGAGTTGATTCTTCATCAGGTCACTTGGGGGCTTCCAACCCACTGGGTTTAGCTTTCATACCCTCTTGGCCAGGCTTTATATGCCATGTTCGAGTTAAACCTGCCTGTTTGCAACTTGCTACTCCACCATGTGACCCGCCGAACTCTTGACAGTCAATCTTGCTCAGAGACCCTGAACTTGAAAAGTCAATCTCGCAATAAGACCCTGAACTTGTCAAGGTTTAAACGGCGGCTTTTGTCATGCGAGAGCCGGCTTACAGTGAGCTAGGATAAACTCGCCTTGTCTGCTGTAGTCTCTCCGCTATGTGGCCCGTTCGTACTCTTAGCAATGTCAATCTTTTAAAGACCCTGAACTTGCTAAGGTTTAAGCGACGGATTTATGTCACGTGAGAGCCGGCTTACGAGGTTTCAGGCCTTTATGCCTAGCTTCTTTGGAAGCAATACAAAAAACATTTCTTACAAAAATAAGGGCTATCTTGTCTTGCTGTGCCTTTAAGGCCGGCTCATAAGGCAAGAGATATGCACATGTGTATTTTATTGCTTGTTTTTTGCAGGTATTTTTCATGATAAGATTCTAAGTTCTTTGGGTGACCCCGGCTTAGCATTGCTCATGGAATATAACTCGTCGGGCGAGTCAATACAGTCAGATGATTATATCAAGACATTTTTGTTAAGTCACCGGCGTATGGGCTGAAAGAAGTTTAAAAAGTGGACGGAGGCACAAGAGCAGGCGATCAAGTTTTTCTACTACTATTACAAGGCCATCACAGGGCCCAAAATATGTTGCTCAAGTTTTTTTTCACAAATTCGAACCCGGCGGCTCAGTTTCGCCCGGGTTAGCATCTTTGAAGACCGATTCTTCACCTAGCTCGTCGACGGGTCACCGTGCGCCGGGTCTTCGGGTTCCTGGATCTGAAGGTTGTCCACATCCCAGTTGTAGTTGAGTAGAGCTTCAAATTGAGCTTCATCATTCAAGATGGGAGACGGGTCAACGTCAGGGGCAAAGATATGCTTACACCATTGAGGGGTGACATCCTTCAGCTCAAAGGTAGGTGCCCGTACTCGAGTGTTGTTGTCATCGTAAGCCGCCTGGTATGTCGCCAGGTCAGCTTCTGTGGCTAACCGGCTGGCCAACACTCGAGACTCTCGGTGGCAATGGGCGTAGTCATCCTGAGTGAATTCTGACCCGTCGTCCTTGAGTTGCGGGAAGTTGCCCATCATCTCCTCCGGGTGAAGTTCTGGTGCATATGCTAGCGCCCGGCTTAAGGCCGAAATTGCACCCTTGCGGGCGGCTAATCTCTTTATTTCCTCAAAGTGCCTAGGAACACTGGAGAGATAATTCAACACGTCCTTGATCAGTTTTGGCACACCTTTTTCACCAAAGACAGCCCTGATGGTGAAGAGGCTTCCGGAGTATAGTTGCTCAGTGAAGGCATATAAGGCCTTCAGCTTCAACAAACTGTCATCGGGAAGTTGGCGAGTTCGTTGGCCTAAAAAACAGATTGAAGTTATAAGCCGCCGGGCGAGTCTCCTTATGATCATAATTGCAAGTACAGTTAGCAATACTTACCAAAGATGGCTTCGGTCATCCGGTTTATGTGCCGCTTCAGGCTGGTCAGCTCCTCAGTCACCGTTTTCAGACGGCCCTCTACGTCTTCTGCACGCTTGGTCAGGGCGGCTTGGCTCGTTTCAGCAGACTTTTTGAATGTTTCGAGCTCAGTCTTGATTTTCTCCAACTCGGTCAAAGCGATCTGCCACTTTGCGTGGGCTTCCGCTCGGCCTTCTTGTTGCAGTGCCAGACTCTTCTTAAGGTCTGACACGTTAGACTCAGCAACATTTAAAGATTCCTGCACAATACAAGTCACAACAAAGCAAGATTATCAGTTTTAAGCCGCCAGCCCGGCTCATACTGGTATTTAGAAGTTTGGCAGAGTCATTACAAGTCTCAAGCAGATAGCAGGCAATATACTTGACACTTGGGGGCTAATGTGTATCAGTTCTTTCATATGTTTACAATACAAGTAAGACCCGGATCATCTTCATGAAGATAACCCAGCCCTTGGGGGCTACACTTGGCATTTTTGCATTTACTAAGGCAATAAGTGCCGGCTCATTATTGGTATAATGACCCGGCCCTTGGGGGCTACAACATTGGTCTATTCAAGTCCGCATATTACTAAAGACCCGGCTTATTTTCGAGAATATAAGCCGGCCCTTGGGGGCTACGTAAGGGTATACAGAGAGCAGAGAACTGGAATACCTCATATTTTTTCTTCATCATGTCTACCGGTCTGGCTTCCATGTCCCGGCTGGCGGCCAGGCGGCTCAATTAGCCCGAGTGCAATTCGTCAGCGGTCAGCTTCTCCAAGTTTGGCAGGTCAAGTTTGTTTTTATCCTTCTCAGGAGAAGGTGTCTCAGCCTTGTTGATAGGCTTGGTTAGCACGTTGGAGGGAGCCGGAGCGGCATAGGCTGAGCCATTAATAGTGACCTCTTGTTCTTGAGCCGGCACCTCTTGAGTTGGTGGCAAGGGGCTGGCCGGCTTAGGGTCTGTCTCCAGAGAAGCTTCAGTGACCACAACGTCAGTGTCCACCGGCTCGTTGGGCTGGGGAGTGTTGTCATGAGCACCCTGGCTAGCATCGGATGGCTCCACTTGAGTTTCAGGAGCGTCAAACTTTGGATCTTCCGGCTCCGAGGCATCCGGACGGGAAGATGACCCACTCAGTTTCCTTTTCTTGGCCTGGGCCCTGCAAAACACGGACTTCATGGTTAGTTATATGCAAAGACGGTGTGGTAATAAGCAGGGAAAGGATATAAGAAAGTTACCCTGGGTTGATGACAAGGGGAGGCAGCTTGGAGGTGGTTGAGTCGCTAGACGAAGGAGGAGTTTCCTGATACAATTAGAAGAGGCAGTATGAGTAAGTGACAACATAAGAGTAATATGCAGCAGTACAGATATAAGCCGGAAGTACCTCGTTGCGACGTTTTCGGCGAGCCGGAGTGTTAGGCAAGCCGGCCACCAGGTCTTCAGAGCCGCCGCTCCGGGTCTGACGTCTGGTGTCATGTTGCTGTTTCTTCAAAAGAAAGCCGGGGTCCAAGTGAGCAAGAGGATGTGAAAACTTAACTTTCCGGATGACCCACTGTATTCTTTCTGTTGGCAGAGGTTCTGAGTCGGAGGAGATAATAGTTACCTCTGCATCCCCGGCTTCACTGGCCTCCGCCTCTTCCTGAGAAGAGTCGGCGTCAATAAGTTGTATAAAAAGACGACCAAGGGAATCAAGTTCTACCTCTGAGTCGTCCAGACCGAATAGTTCTTCGGTTGATTGTTTCTTTCTACGAGCCGGAGCTTTAGCCTTGGTTGCTTTGTTTGCTTTGCTTTTCTGTTTGGAGGTAATGGTTAACCTCTTGTTCCAAAAGGAAGAGCCGTCCTACGTATAAGTATATGCATTAGCAGAATGGTTAAAATAGAATACAAGAAATAAGGCATTTAAGGAAAGGGTGAAGATTAGGGTGAAAAGATTCACCTCTGGAGCCGGGTTAAGTGAGTAAAAGGGACTTAACCCTGTCTTGTTGCAGACTGCTTGAGGCTCTCCCAGCAGAGATTTGACGATGTCATTGAGATCCTGGTCTACCAAGGGAGTCTGGTTGAAGCGTTGGGGATCGTTCACCTCGCCAGTATACTGACACATTAAGGCATCACGGTGGCTCAGCGGCAGAATCCTCCAGGAGACCCAGCAGCGGGTCAGATCAACGCCTGTTAACCCGTTGGCTAACAGGGCCCTTATTTTTGAAAAAGTTGGACCGTATTGGATGCGCTCAGTGGCAGACATCCGGTCCGAGAGCTCGGTGTCGGTGCTGAGCCGGTAAGGATGATAACCCGGTAGTGGATTCTCTCCTTCTGGGGAAGTGTCTTTGCAATAAAACCAGGTTTTGTTCCAATCTTTGGGATGACTCGGCAGAACTGCTGCTGGAAAGAGTACATCCCTCCATCTCTGAAGAGTAACACCTCCAAGCTCAAGACTCAGCCCATCCGCCATTTCTGTTTGGTGGTTGACGTAGAAATATTCCTTGAAGAGGTTAACAGACGGCTCTTCTTGCAGATAAGCTTCACAGAGAGTTTGGAACTGGCACAGATTGGTGACAGAATTGGGGCCAATGTCTTGAGGCTGCAGTTTGTACAAGTGTAAGGCGTCCTGAAAGAATTTAGACCCGGGCGGTGAGAAGCCACGAATAAGATGGTCTGTCAACACAATGACTTCCCCATCCTCGGGCTTGGGAGTGGTTTCATTGCCCGGAACCCGCCAGTGGATAACATCCTGAGCCGGCAAAACTCCCATGGTGACAAAATCTTTGAGTGATTCCTCAGTCACCCCGGACCTTACCCAGTCGCAGGAAGCTGGGGCTTTAGACATGGCGGCGGCTTAAAAGACTGCGGAAAGGCATGAGTGTATGGCGGGTTAAAAACATGTCATGACCAAGGCAGCTATGGCTCTAAAAATGGTGATGGCATTTGGCGGGTCAGTATAAAATTATGAGCCGCCGAAGCAGGTCGCAACATGACGACGTGAGCCGACAGCATAACGGTGGGTTAAGTTTGCCAGCGAGTGTTGGAAAAATTGCTAAGTCTGGAAAAACAGATTCTAACGGCTACAGCTACCGTTTTAGGATCTACGGACGAGATAAAAGGGAAAATATTCCTAAACCTAAAAAGCCAGTGGAAGAACAGGAAGTTCCTATACGGATTAGGGTGGGCCAGCAATCTATAATGAACATGGCATGCTTATTGAGCGAATGGCCGCATGGTTCGGCTAACATTATAAAGATTAAAGAAGTATTTCTTCCCTGATCTACGAAGAACGCTCCGATGAGCGAGGATGAACTCGAAGAAAACCCGATGAACTCGGGGGAAGCCTGAAGAATTAATGCAGATCTAAAAGAAGGGCAAGGATGGAACCTGAGAAATGCGGATGGAGCGGGCGAACGTGGGAGTGTTCTGGATGCGATCAGGGTGATGCAGCGGCCTGAGTTGGGGACGACGGCGAGGACCGGACGGCGCGGGAGAGCTTCGACGGCACGGACGTTTGGAGGAAGAAGAAGAAGGCAGCGACGGGGAAAGTGAAAATGATGGGACCCCCCGCGCATATTTATAAGGGGGTGATGGAATAGCAACAGTCCGGTGGGGGAATCGAGGAGACACAATGACGATTGACCAAGAAAGTGACCCGATTCTCGGGCTGGTCATATTAATGAAAAAGATCCGTTGTGAAGTCAAAGGAATCTTTTTGATTTTCTTGAGATGACGTCACGGCGGGTCATGAAGATTGATCAGAGACGACGTCACCCATTTCCAGATATGGCGGGTCATGAAGATTTATCAAAGAATGCAAGATTCGCCAACCAGGATACTTGAAGATTGACATGAACCGGTTCAAATCAATCTGGGGCCTAATGTTGGGGATATAACCCCGTGGTGAGACCCGCCCAGGTGGGGCCAGGTCCTGAGGTTGGCGGCTTAATGGTAAGTGATGACCCACAAGTATAGGGGGTCTATCATAGTCCTTTCGATAAGTAAGAGTGTCGAACCCAACGAGGAGCAGAAGGAAATGACAAGCGGTTTTCAGTAAGGTATTCTCTGCAAACACTGAAATTATCGGTAACAGATAGTTTTGTGATAAGATAATTTGTAACGGATAGCAAGTAACAAATGTAGCAAAGGTGCAGCAAGGTGGCCCAATCCTTTTTGTAGCAAAGGACAAGCCTGGACAAACTCTTATATAAAGCAAAGCGCTCCCGAGGACACATGGGAATTTCTGTCCAGCTAGTTTTCATCATGCTCATATGATTCTCGTTCGTTACTTTGATAATTTGATATGTGGGTGGACCGGTGCTTAGGTGCTGCCCTTACTTGGACAAGCCTCCCACTTATTATTAACCTCTCTCGCAAGCATCCACAACTACGAAAAAGGAATTAAGATAAATCTAACCATAGCATGAAACATATGGATCCAAATCAGCCCCTTACGAAGCAACGCATAAACTAGGGTTTAAGCTTCTGTCACTCTAGCAACCCATCATCTACTTATTACTTCCCAATGCCTTCCCCTAGGCCTAAATAAGGGTGACGTGTCATGTAGTCGACGTTCACATAACACCACTAGAGGAGAGACAACATACATCTCATCAAAATATCGAACGAATACCAAATTCACATGATTACTTATAACAAGACTTATCCCATGTCCTCAGGAACAAACGTAACTACTCACAAAGCATATTCATGTTCATAATCAGAGGAGTATTAATTATCATTAAGGATCTGAACATATGATCTTCCACCAAGTAAACCAACTAGCATCAACTACAAGGAGTAATCAACACTACTAGCAACCCACGGGTACCAATCTGAGGTTTTGAGACAAAGATCGGATACAAGAGATGAACTAGGGTTTGGAGAGGAGATGGTGCTGGTGAAGATGTTGATGGAGATTGACCCCCTCTCGATGAGAGGATTGTTGGTGATGACGATGGCTTCGATTTCCCCCTCCGGGCGGGAAGTTTCCCCGGCAGAACAGCTCCGCCAGAGACCTAGATTGGTTCTGCCCAAGTTCCGCCTCGAGACGGCGGAGCTTCGTCCCGAAAGCTCTCTTCTGATTTTTTCCAGGTCAAAACCCTCCATATAGCAGAAGATGGGCACCAGAGGGGTGCCAGGGGGCCCACAAGCCACAGGGGCGTGCCCTGGGGGGTAGGGCACGCCCCCCAGGCTTGTGGCCTCCTGGTGGGTCCCCTCTGGTATTTCTTTCGCCCAGTATTTTTTATATATTCCAAAATAATTCTCCGTAACTTTTCAGGACTTTTGGAGTTGTGCAGAATAGGTCTCTCATATTTGCTCCTTTTCCAGTCCAGAATTCCAGCTGCCGGCATTCTCCCTCTTCATGTAAACCTTGTAAAATTAGAGAGAAAAGGCATAAGTATTGTACCATAATGTGTAATAACAGCCCATAATGCAATAAATATCAATATAAAAGCATGATGCAGAATGGACGTATCAGTAAGGCGTGGAAGTAGCTTGCCCAATGGGCCTGGAGGCCCAGAGGCAGAAGACGATGTGTAACCCGATGGCGTAAGCCGCCGGTGGTGGCTTGTCCGACAAGGCAGGAGTAGTTAGACGCAATGTCGGTTATCATGTATGACCCGGCCCGGACTCTTGTAAGCCTAGGGGCCTCGACCTGTGTATATAAAGGCGGGTTACCTGGGCGGCTTAGAATACGAAACCTTTGATCGAGGACTAGGTCAAGCGAATCCGCTCCCTTGTAATCGATATCCAATGAATACAACTCAAAGAAGGATGTAGGCTATTACCTCCTTCGAGAGGGGCCGAACCTGGGTAAACTTGTGTCTTTCGTCCCGTCCAACCCCTTCGAGTTAACCGCCGTAGCGATGGCTTCACACCTAAGTCCTTGCACTAGGACATCTGCCGGAGAAGGAGAAGGCACAAGGCGATGGGCTGAGCATGGCGGGGCACTAGCCTGGCGGCAAGGGTGCTGGTCACCGGCATCGGCGTTCCGGCGGCCGGCCGGCGAGGCGGCGGGGTTGAAGACGCGGAGGCGAGAGCATGGGGACGAGGCGCTCGGGAGGAGCGGGAGGCTCCTGGCTGCAATAGCAGGCTCCTGGCGGTGGCGCCCTTCAGTCCCGGGAGGGCCGCAGATGGGCCTCGCGGGCCCTAGCGCGGGTGGAGGCTGGTGGATGCGCGCAGGGGACATGTGGCGGCACTGGAGTGGCTGCGGGCGGCGGCTCAGGTGACTGACTGGCGGCGGTGCGCCAAGTGTCGGGCAGGAGCTGGCCGGCACCGGATTTCATGGTGGGAGGTGGTTGTCGGCGCGGATGCCGAGGAGGAGGGAGGTGGAGGCTAGGGAGGTCATTTTTGGTAGGGGAGACCTCCTATTTATAGCATGGGATTAGGGTTAGGTTTTTTTTTGGCGTTTTCGGACCCTCCGATCGCGATCGGAGGGCTCCGGTCGCGGGGCTAGGCTAGGTGGGTTGGGTTGGACTGGTTGGGCTGTGTAGTTGGGCTAGGTGGTGATGAGAGGGAATGTTTGTGGCCTGTGGCAGAGGTTTTAAAAATCGAAAATCGTCCGGTAATAAATCGATGACGGTGCCGCTACGGTCGACCGTTAGGGTATCAAACGACCTCTGATTGTGACAAAATTTGGCAGGCGGTCTACCTACAACATAACAAGACCGCACGCCAAGTTTCAACCGAATCCGAGAATATTTTTCGCGCGGTTTTAAAAACATTTTTTTAAACGATGTCGCGGGCGTGTGTGTGTGTGGTTGGTCTCAAAACGGTCAACGACAAGGACGGAGAGAACCGGCGACTACAAACGGATGCGGTTTTTTGAAAAATGATAGCAACGAAGTTGCCGATGTATGCAGATGATGCGAATGATGTGATGATGAATGCGACAAACAAACGAATCACACGACGAGAATCGAAAACAACGGGAATCTTCTGGAGTGTCGGTCTCGGGCTGTTACAGTTACCTTCAAAACTCAACCTGAACCGGAGTGTTTGTACCCTTTGACGTCAAGAGTACTCAACGAGATGAGGTTTCTGGCCATGCTTGGTATATGTCTCACATCTTTCAACGTGCGTATCATGCCATCATGTGTCCTGATCTAAACAGAACCAATGCCCACATTCTCACGTGGGTTGTCATCTCCCATACGCACAACATCTCCACTCTGCACAAACTCATAAGTATTGAACCAATCTCTATTACAACATATATGAAACGAACATGCAGAATCAAGTATCCATTCATCATGACATGAAACAAAACCAGCAAAAACAACTAGAGCATCATCTGAATCCGATTTATTACCAGATGTAACATTGACCTTACCATCACCTTCAGATTTGTTTTTAGGTTTCCACGTACCGTTCCTTTTCTCCTTATTTTCCAGCTTCCAACATTCATCAATGAGGTCACCCTATTTCTTACAATACCTGCAAAACTATTCTTTCCCAGATCCTCTGGACTTCTAACGACCTCTATCATTCTTACTTTTATCTCTATTGTTGGTGTTGTATGTTTTCTGCTCAGGCCTGCCTCGTACCTGCAATGCTTCTCCTTTGGAGGATGATTCCTCAGATTGCAACATATCTTTCATCTTTTCCTTCTATTGAAGGGCCTCATATACTTCTGCAACAGTTAGTTCATCACGGCTATATAATAGCGTATCACGGAAATTTGCAAAGGAACTAGGCAGCGAGCATAAAAGTAGAAGACCTAAATCTTCATCATCATACTGTACCTCCATAGACTGTAAGTCGGAAACAATCTCCTTGAAGATTGATAAGTGATTCAGCACCGAACCACCTTGTTGCAACTTATGCATGAACAACTTCATCTTCACATGCATCTTACTGGTCAGATCCTTGGACATGCAGATCGATTCCAGCTTGAGCCAGAAGCCTGCTGCAGTTTTCTCTGCCAACACTTCCTGCAAAATATTGATAGATAGATGAAGATGAATTAGGGCCATAGCCTTACAGCCTCTACGCTTCTCATCGGCGGTCCAAGTCTTCTGTTCTTTACCGCCGAATCCATCGAGCGCCTCATCCAGATCGGGATGCGCCAGCACTGCCCGCATCTTCACTTGCCACAATGAAAATCTGGTGTCGTAGTCCAGCAGCGGAAGATCGTACTCCATCGATGACATGTCGTCGAAGAAACCCTAAACAGAAACAAGGCTCTGATACCACTTGTTAGAGATACGACACGCAATCGATACAATGAAGAACGAAATCAAGCAAAGGGACACAAGATTTTAACGTGGAAAACCCCTCCAACACGAAGGGGAAAAAACCACGGGTGCCAGCCAGCCAAACTTCACTATGATCGGGAGAGGTTACAAACGCCGGGGATTTACAACTGATCGACTTATCCCGTGCGGCGGCTTACAAGAGGTATATATAACACAGGTGTCCTAGGTCAACCCTGATCCGCTTCGGCCCAAGCCTACTGGCGACGGGCCTCGCTCCGCTCGCTCGTCAGAAGTTGGCCTTTCTCTTTATATTGGAATTTGGAGCATAACATAACAAATTGCAAACTTTGTTGGAAGAGAGTTTTCTGCTTGGAATGATGAGATGATAATGGAATTCTACTCTACTACTCAGTTCTACCCAGATGGTAGGATTATATGGATGACTGAGTGCCGGAGATATAACTCCACGGTGTAACCCGCCCTACTGGGCCGGGTCAACACATCAACAGTCTTGTAACCCAGTTCAAGATGGGCCGTGTCTCAAGTGCAAAATAAATAAGGTGGCGGCTGGTCAAGACGCTGGATGGCCCACCACCAGAAGATGGCGGCTCGAAGCCCATGAAGCTAAGGACGCCGGTTCAAGTTTCCTTAAAGTTCAAGATAAGTTAGAGATATAGTAAATCACGGGTCATAATATGACCCGGACTCTGTTGTAAACCCTAGGGTTGACCTGTATATAAAGGACGGCCCCTAGGGCTGAAACTCTGAAGTTACAATCTCTCGATAGCTAGGTTAGCGATTTCGCACCCTTGTAATTGAAATCCATCAATCCAATACACAAAAAGCAGGACGTAGGCTATTACCTCCATAGGAGGGGCCGAACCTGGGTAAACCCGACTCTCTCTCTTGCTTAACCCCTTCGAGTCGCCACCAAGCGGCGATGGCCTCACACCTAAGTCCTGTTACGAGGACATTTGCCGGGTTGATAAAACCACAACAGTTGGCGCCCACCGTGGGGCCCTCGCCCAGTGGAGTTGAGTTTTCGAAGGGGATCCAGTCAGGATTCGGGAAGTTTGCGGTAAACCAGATGATCAAGGGCCATCGCGATCAGGTCTACGAGCCGGTTTGGAGTGTCAAGGATGACCCGATCGGACGCAGATTTCAAGATCCCGCAGGGGAGATTGGGTCAGGAATCTCCGAGCCGGACATCTACATTGACATCGACGAGCCGGCTCGGAGCACCCAATCCAATCAACGTCATGGCGGCTTTCACCGTGTATTCGTTGGCTTCATGCAGGGGGTCAGCTTTTCGGATGAGCCGGCCTCCAGTGGCGACGTCCTCGTCAATTCGGACGGCACATCATCTATGGGAGATACGGAGTCAATCTGCCCTCTTCATGATGGTGGACTTGGGGGCTCATTGAAGAACGAAGCCCCTGAGGAATACAATGAGTCGCCACGACAAGTCGTTGTTTACATGGCGGGAGCTACAGCGGTTCCAGATCCAGCCGCGGCTGGAGGTTCTGGCGGGTCAACCAAAACGCCGGCTCAGGCTATGACCGAACTTATGGCCGAGATGGCAAAACTCGTGGATACCCCGGTCACTACGGAAAACCAAGAGAAGCGCAATGTGGAGCTAGCCAAATTGCGTACTCAAATGATTGATGTGCAAAAGGAGATAGATGCTGAAAACGCACGGATGGCAGATCTACAGGTGCGCATACATCAGGAGACGGAATGCCTTAAGGCTGAGACCTGGCGGTTAGGGGTCCAGAGAGAAGCATCAGAGGTGGTTTACAAGAGGAGGCGCCACCGAGGGCTCCCCCCGAACCTCGAGCCTCAACAACTTTTTAATACCCCACATCAGACCCCAGGAACTGTTCAGCAACCTGGGAATCGGCAAGAGGAACCGGCTCAACCCCCGCCGACTCAATCTCCCCCTCAGCGATTTCAGACGCCGCGGGGCCACTTTTCAAATCCTGTCGATAACATGTTTGCTACAACCCGGAATTTGGAAGCATTGCGCATTAATGGAAACTCTCTGCTCGAGGTTGAAGCCAGGAACGCCATCGAGATGCTGAAGACTGCTATGGTACAACAAGCACAGTATTCGTATAGTCAGGATCGGATGCATTCCACCCCCTATGCAAGCAAGGGCCATCATGTGGATTCACCGGCCGTCTCTAGCATTGGGCGAAGACAGCAGCATCAGGTCTCTCCAACTCGTCCCTGATACGTCTCCAACGTATCTATAATTTTTGCTTGTTCCATGCTGTTATATTATCATTCTTGGATGTTTTACAATCATTTTATAACAACTTTATATCATTTTTGGGACTAACCTATTGACATAGTGCCAAAGTGCCAGTTGTTGTTTTTGCTTGTTTTTTACTTCGCAGAAAATCAATACCAAACGGAGTCCAATCGCGACGAAACTTTTTGGAGATTTTTTCTGGACCAGAAGACACCCAGTGGGCCAAAGAAGAGCCAGGAAGATGGGCTGTGGACAGCACAACCCACTAGGGCGCGCAGGGGGCCCCCGGTGCGCCCTGATGGGTTGTGCCCTCCACTGGGCCCCTCCGCACCGCCTCTGATGCCTATAAATTCCCAATTATCCCAAAAACCCTAGGGGAGTCGACGAAACAAAATTCCAGCCGCCGCAAGTTCCAGAACCTCGAGATCCAATCTAAACACCATCACGGAGGGGTTCATCTTCCTCATAGGTGCCTCTCCGATGATGCGTGAGTAGTCCACCATAGACCTACGGGTCCATAGGCAGTAACTAGATGGCTTCTTCTCTCTCTCTTATGATTCTCAATACAATGGTCTCTTGGAGATCTATTTGATGTAAACTTTTGCGGTGTGTTTGTTGGGATCCGATGAATTTTGAGTTCATGATCAGTTTCTATCCATGAATATTATTTGAGTCTTCTTTGATCTCTTATATGCATGATTACTTATAGCCTTGTATTTCTTCTCCGAATCTTTGGTTTACTTAGGCTGACTAGATCAATTTTTCTTGCCATGGGAAGAGGTGCTTTGTGATGGGTTCGATCTTGCGGTGTTCTTTCCCAGTGACAGAAGGGGCAGCAAGACACGCATGTATCGTTGCTATTAAGGATAACAAGATGGTGTCTATTCCTACATGAATAGATCTTGTCTACATCATGTCATCGTTCTTATTGCATTACTCCGTTTTTCCATGAACTTAATACACTAGATGCATTCTGGATAGCGGTCGATGTGTGGAGTAATAGAGGTAGATGCAGGCAGGAGTCGGTCTATCTATCTTGGACGTGATGCCTATATAATGATCATCGCCTTGGGTATCGTCATGACTATTCTATTTTCTATCAATTGCCAAACAGTAATTTGTTCACCCACCATGCGCTATACTCATGAGAGAAGCCACTAGTGAACCCTACGGCCCCCGGGTCTACTTTTCCATCATATTGCTTTCCGATCTATCTTTTTGCAATCTTTGTTTTCAGATCTACAAAACCAAAAACCCAAAAACATATTGCTGCATATTTACTCTTTTTATTTGTGTTCTTGAGAGATCTATCTCTCCTATCTATCACTACCTAATCTATCTTATTACCGTAGAGAGATTGTCAACCTCTCTTTCGCGTCGGGTTGCAAGTATTTGTTGTTTGTGTGCAGGTGCTGCTTATTGGGTGGTGGTGATCCTCCTACTGGTTCGATAACCTTGGTTTCATAACTAAGGGAAATACTTACCGTCGCTGTGCTGCATCATCCCTTCCTCTTTGGGGAAATACCGACGCAGTCTCAAGCCACATCAAAGGAATTTCTGGCGCTGTTGCCGGGGAGGAAGCTGTCTCTTCTACGTGCCTACCGTAGGCGCCGAGGGGACTCCATCATCATCTACCAGGTTCCTAATCACAAATCTCATCTCCTTGCAATTACATTATTTGCCATTTTCCTCTCGTTTTCCTCTCCCCCACTTCACCAAATTGCCGTTTTATTCACCCTCTTTTTCGTTTGCCCTTTTTCTCGCCGGATCTCTTCCTTGCTTGCAATCTTGTTTGCGTAGTCACGATGACTCAAGAGAACACCAAGTTGTGTGATTTTTCCAATACTAATAACAATGATTTTATTAGTACGCCTATTGCTCCTCCCGCCACTAGTGCGGAGTCTTTTGACATTAATGCCGCTTTTTTGAATCTTGTCATGAAAGATCAATTTGCCGGTAATCCTAATGAGGATGCCGCGTCCCATCTAAACACGTTCGTAGAATTGTGTGATATGCAAAAGAGAAAAGATGTGGACAATGATATTGTGAAGTTGAAACTATTTCCTTTCTCCTTGCGGGATCGTGCAAAAATTTGGTTTTCCTCTTTGCCTCGCAATAGTATCGATTCTTGGAATAAGTGCAAGGATGCTTTTATCACTAAGTATTTTTCGCCCACGAAAATTATTTTCCTTAGGACGCAAATCATGAAGTTGATGCTAAGAAATTGTCCTACTCATGGTTTAAATCTTTGGATGATCATACAAATTTTTTATGCAGGGTTGAATTTTGTCTCTAGAAATCTTTTAGATTCCTCCGCGGGTGGTACTTTTATGGAGATTAGTTTGGGTGAAGCAACTAAATTTCTAGATAATATCATGGCTAATTATTCTCAATGGCATACCGAAAGAGCACCTACTAGTAAAAAAGTTAATTCGGTAGAGGAAACTAGTACTTTGAGTGATAAAGTTGATGCTTTGATGAAATTGGTTGCTAGTAAAAATTCTCCTATTGATCTTAATGATGTGCCTTTGTCTACTTTGATTGAGCAAAATAGTGATTTCGTAGATGTGAATTTTGTCTCGCGAAACAATTTCAATAACAATGCTTATAGAGGTAATTTTAATCCTAGGCCTTTTCCTAGAAATTCCTCTAATAATTATGGTAATTCCTATGGTAATTCTTCTTACAATAATAATAGGAACACCTCTGATCTTGAGAGTAATATTAAAGAATTTATAAATGCGCAAAAGGCTTTCAATGCTACGATAGAGGAAAAGTTGAATAAGATTGATGATATGTCTAGAAGCATTGATAGAATTTCCCATGATGTTGAAAATATCAAGTTGAAAGATTTTATGCCTAAGATTGATGAATCTATTAAAGCTTTATATGTCTCTATGGATGAAAGTAAGAAAAGAACCACTATGCTTAGAGCTAAAAGAGAAATCTTAGAAAAATCGTTTTCTAGTGATTGCCTTCATAAGAAAGATGAAGATCTTAAAGTGATTGGTGTTTCTTCTATTGACTCCTTGTTTAGTAATATTAAAATTGATAATGAAGGGACTGAAGTAGAGTCAACTTTAGCTAGAAGGCGTCCCAATAATTTAGAGGGTGAAAATCTTGATGAAAATTTTGATAAAAGTGGGTTTGAAGAGGTTAAAACTTTAACTAGTGATGTGCCCACTATCTTGGATTGCAAAGACTTTAATTATGATAGTTGCTCTTTGATTGAATGTATTTCTTTGCTGCAATCCATGTTGAATTCACCCCATGCTTATGAGCAAAATAAAGCTTTTACTAAACATATCATTGATGCCATGATGAAATCTTTTGAAGAAAAGTTGGAGTTGGAGATTTCTATTCCTAGAAAATTACATGATGAGTGGGACCCTACCATTAAGGTCAATATTAAAAATTATGAATGATTTGCTTTGTGTGATTTGGGTGCTAGTGTTTCCATGATTCCGAAATCTCTATGTGATGTACTTGGTCTTACCAATATTGAAGAATGTTCTCTTAATTTGCACTTGGCGGATTCTACTATTAAAAAGCCTTTGGGAAGAATTAATTATGTTCTTATTCTTGCAAATAGGAACTATGTGCCTATTGATTTTATTGTGCTTGATATTGATTGCAATCCGTCTTGTCCCGTTATACTTGGTAGACCATTTTTACGCACTATAGGTGCCGTGATTGATATGAAAGAAGACAATATTCGTTTTCAATTTCCATTGAGAAAGGGTATGGAACACTTCCCTAGAACAATAATTAATCCACCATATTAATCAATCATGAGGTCATCCTATGGATCCAAAACCAAAGATGACAATACTTGAATCTAGGTGTTATGCCTAGTTAGGGGCGTAAAACGATAGCGCTTGTTGGGAGGCAACCCAACGGATAAATAAATTTTTGCTTTTTTATTTATGTTTTTGTGTGTTGACACAATTATGCCTCTGTTATGATTGTGTTTTTATGGTTTATTTAGTGTTTGTGCCAAGTAAAGCCTTTAGGATGATTCATAGGATGAGTAGAAGTGATGCTGAATCTGAAACAGAAACTTTGCGTCCAGTATATGAATTTTCATTTTTTACGGGAACGTGATCTTGAGCTGAAATTTTAACACAGTGTTTATATACAAATTCCTTATGTTGTTCCAATTTTTCAGAATATTTAGAGTTACATAAGTATGTGTAGAGTACAGATTAGTACAGACTGTTCTGTTTAAGATAGATTCTGTTTTCGTTGCACTGTGTGCTTGTTTTGATGAATCTATGGGTTATATTGAAGGGTATGAGCCATGGTAAAGTGAAAATACAGTAGTTATAATGCAATAATAAAATATTAATGGGTTTGCAACAGTACCTAAAGTAGTGATTTGCTTTATTATACTAACGGATCTCACGGAGATTTTGGTGAGTTTTGTGTGATTGAAGTTTTCAAGTTTTGGGTGAGATCATGATGGATGAAGGAATAAGGAGTAATAAAAGCCTAAGCTTGGGGATGCTACTGCACCCCCAAGATATATCCAAATAGAAACAAGCAACTAAGCTTGGGGATGCCCCCGAGTGGCATCCCCTCTTTCTTCTAACGACCATCAGTATTTTACTTGGAGCTATATTTTTATTCGTCACATATCATGAGTTTCGCTTGGAGCGTCTTGTATCTTTGCTTGCTTTGTTTGTTAGTTTTTCCTTTGTTTCCTTGATGGACACACCTATTTGATAAATGCAAAATCATGCTATGATTTGTAGAATTGCTCTATGTGCTTCACTTAAACTTTTTGATCTATAGAATTGCTCTAGTGCTTCACTTATATCTTTTTGAGCACGGTGTGCTTGGAAATTTTTGTAGAAATACTCTCATGCCTCACTTAGATTAATTTGAGAGTTAGTAAATTTTGAAGAAATCCTCTCATTCTTCACTTATACCCTTTTGAGAGATGAAATCTTTATGCCCATGTGCTTCACTTAAATTTGTTTGAGCTTGCCAAAAAACAATGGCAATATATGAAACTAGTCCCAAAGTGATAGATATCCAAGGAGGATATAATAAAAACTTTCATGAAGATCATTGGACAAATTAAACTTGATTATTTGTAATAGTTTTGAAACACGATGATAGTAATATGTGAGTCATGTTGGTGAGTAATTATGCTTAGTAGGAATATTGGTGTTAAGGTTTGTGATTCCCTATGCATGCACGAAAGTCTATAGTTATGCAATGAAGTTACATCCTACTTGTGGTGCATTATTCGGTGTTAGTTATGTTCAATGCTCACTTATGTGAATTTTTGTTTCTTGGTTTGGTTGCTTCCCAATCTATTTGCTAGCCTCCATTTGTACTAAGTAGAAACACTACTTGTGCATCCAAAATACTTAAACCAAGTTTTGCCTTATGAGTCCACCATACCTACCTATATGCGGTATTTCCATGCCGTTCCAAGCAAATTTATATGTGCCATCTCTAAATTTTAAAAATAAATTTTCTATTTTGTGTGCCCGTACCGCTCATGAAACGGTGGGGAGTGTCCAATATTTTTCCATGCTAGATGTGTTATTCTCAAGATGAGTGTTTATTCACTTGTCATTGCACGAGAGTGCGGCGGTAATAGGGATGCCCATTCCCGAAATGAAAAAGAAAAAATATTTACTTTATGTTGTCAAATAATAAATTCCTTGGAATGTGTTGGTATGGAAGGCAACCGTGGATACGTCCTGCCATGGAAAGTGAAAGTTTGGTGGAAAAATGAATAAACTTTATTTTCTGTTTCGGAACCTCCTATGATATATCTAGCATGGAAAGTATTGTGTTCTACTTTGTCGTTTTTGTTAACAGGAAAAGCATGCCACCCAAAATATTTCTCTCTCTCAATTTAAACCTTGAGCTCTGGCACCTCTACAAATCCCTATTTCCCTCTGCGAAGGGCCTATCTTTTTTACTTTATGCAATTTTTATTTTTACTTTGAGTCTCCCTCTTCTCTTATAAGCACCAACTATGGGGCACTATGATCGTACTTGAGCATTGGGCATAGCTAATATTTGAGTGTGTTTCATGAATGGATCAATGATTGAGCATGATGGGCTAGGGATAACTTTCTTTAGTGTTGATATTTTGAAAGACATGCTTGCTTGTTGACATGCTTGAGTATTGAAGTCATTATGTTAACACTAGACTATTGCTTTGAATCATTTACAAAGTCCAAATGTCCATGCTATATAAAAGAAAAGAATGTGATGAACATGTTAGGCAGCATTCCACATAAAAAATTCTGTTTTTATCATTTACCTACTCGAGGACGAGTAGGAATTAAGCTTGGGGATGCTGATACGTCTCCAACGTATCTATAATTTTTGCTTGTTCCATGCTGTTATATTATCATTCTTGGATGTTTTACAATCGTTTTATAATAACTTTATATCATTTTTTGGGACTAACCTATTGACATGGTGCCAAAGTGCCACTTGCTGTTTTTGCTTGTTTTTTTACTTCACAGAAAATCCATACCAAACGGAGTCCAATCGCAACGAAACTTTTTGGAGATTTTTTCTAGACCAGAAGACACCCAGTGGGCCAAAGAAGAGTCGGGAAGGTGGGTTGTGGAGAGCACAACCCACCAGGACGCGCCAGGGGGCCCCCGGCGCGCCCTGATGGGTTGTGCCCTCCACAGGGCCCCTTCGCACCGCCTCTGATGCCTATAAATTCCCAAATATTCCAAAAACCCTAGGGGAGTCGACGAAACACAATTCCAGCCGCCGCAAGTTCCAGAACCTCGAGATCCAATCTAAACACCATCACAGAGGGGTTCATCTTCCTCATAGGTGCCTCTCCGATGATGCGTGAGTAGTCCACCATAGACCTACGGGTCCGTAGGCAGTAGCTAGATGGCTTCTTCTCTCTCTCTCTCTTATGATTCTCAATACAATGGTCTCTTGGAGATCTATTTGATGTAAACTTTTGTGGTGTGTTTGTTGGGATCCGATGAATTTTGAGTTCATGATCAGTTTCTAACCATGAATATTATTTGAGTCTTCTTTGATCTCTTATATGCATGATTACTTATAGCCTCGTATTTCTTCTCTGAATCTTTGGTTTAGTTAGGCTGACTAGATCGATTTTTCTTGCCATGGGAAGAGGTGCTTTGTGATGGGTTCGATCTTGCAGTGTTCTTTCCCAGTGACAGAAAGGGCAGCAAGACACGCATGTATCGTTGCTATTAAGGATAACAAGATGGGGTCTATTCCTACACTAGATGCATGCTGGATAGCGGTCGATGTGTGGATTAATAGAGGTAGATGCAGGCAGGAGTCGGTCTATCTATCTTGGACGTGATGCCTATATAATGATCATCGCCTTGGATATCGTCATGACTATTCGATTTTCTATCAATTGCCCAACAGTAATTTGTTCACCCACTGTGCGCTATACTCATGAGAGAAGCCACTAGTGAACCCTATGGCCCCCGGGTCTACTTTTCCATCATATTGCTTTCTGATCTATCTTTTTGGAATCTTTGTTTTTAGATCTACAAAACCAAAAACCCAAAAACATATTGCTGCATATTTACTCTTTTTATTTGTGTTCTTGAGAGATCTATCTCTCCTATCTATCACTACCTAAACTATCTTATTACCGTAGAGAGATTGACAACCTCTCTTTCGCGTCGGGTTGCAAGTATTTGTTGTTTGTGTGTAGGTGCTTCTTATTGGGTGGTGCTGATCCTCCTGCTGGTTCGATAACCTTGGTTTCATAACTAAGGGAAATACTTACCGTTGTTGTGCTGCATCATCCCTTCCTCTTTGGGGAAATACCGACGCAGTCTCAAGCCACGTCAGTCCCCTGCGATCAGACGCCCAGGCGGTTGTTGACGCGGCGAGAGGTGCACGATAGGCAGAGGCGGAAGCAGCAGCACGGGCGATCCAACAGCTTCACCCTCAACTGGCAAGTTTGGGGGCTGGGTCCAACAGTAGAACGATTGGCATACCATGCTTATCCCCGACGCTACGCGCTGAGCGCATGCCCAAAGATTTCAAAGGACCTCGTAAGGTACCAAACTACACGGCAGATCTTGAGTCGGCGTCTTGGATTGACAGTTACGAGTTGGCAATGGACATGCTAGATGTCAGCGATGCTGTGTGTGCTAAATATTTAACCATGATGTTGGAAGGCCCGGCTCGGACGTGGTTTAAAAATTTGCCGCCTAACTCCATCAACACATGGACCGAGCTGAAAGAACGATTCATCAAGAATTTCCAAGGGACCTGCAAGAAGCCTATGACGATAGTCGATCTACAACATTGCGTTCAACGAGTAGATGAGTCGGCGCACCATTGGACACGCCGGGTCGCAGAAATCATCCACTCGTCAGATAGCATCACGGCGGCTCAGGCAGTCCTGATATTGGAAAAGAACTGTCACTTTCATCCTTTGGTCCAAAAGCTTGGGCGGCTCAAGCGAAAGGTGCAAGACATGGGCGACTTGATGGACGTCCTCACCAGATATGCAGAGTCAGATAGCACGAAGGACCCCGGGTCAGATGAGGACAAAACCTCCAAAGGCAAAAAAGCTGAAGGAGGAAAAGGCCAGCACGGCCATGGAGGCAACCAAGGGGCTCACAATAACAATAAGCGGAAGCAACCAGATGGTGGGTCCGATTTCATGGCCAACACTAATACAAGTTTTAAAAACCAGCACTGGAACGGTCGACACGGAGGAGCTTACAATGGGAACAAACCTCACAATTATGAAGAGGCGCTTAAAGCACCTTGCCCTAAGCACATCACCCAAGATAAGACGGCCAGCCACTCTTGGGAGAATTGCTATATCATGCAAGAGTTCCGTAGCCAGGCTTTCCAGAATAATTCGGGAGGCAATGGTGGACCACAGCCGGGTCAGCATGGACCCGACGGGTCACAAGGAGGCCTAGGGGCTAGTTTTCAACATCAGGGAAATCATGGCAACGGACAACATCCTGGCCAGAGCAGTCATCATAACAACCAAGGAGGATTTCAAAGTAATCCCAAGCAATTGAATAGCGGTCAGTATCACTAGCGCTTAAATCCTTGAATAAAATTCATATTCTGGAGGATATCAAAGATGAAATTCTATGTGTCCAAGAGGGAAATAAGCCGGCCCTAGAAACCCAGTCGCCTTACTTAAACTTAGCTCTTCTAGCTCCTTTTTTGTAATTTCCTCCCCCCTTGCAGAATTCTGTATATACTTCTTTATGTTTCAGTTATGAATAAAGCCGGCGTATTTTGTCGTTTCAACTTACAAGATGAGTTTGAGTCTTTATTTTCTGGAACAATGGGCATTTGGGGCTTCCAACACATCGAGTCTAGCTTTCTCACGCTTGTGACCCGGCATATCAATGCCACCTTATTAAGGGCATTTGGGGGCTTCCAGCCCATCGGGCTTAGCTTTCTCACCCTCTTGACCTGGCAAAGTAAAACGCCATATGTGGTTAAACCTGCCTGTGTGCTTAATGCGACTCCGATCAGATGACCCCGTGAACTTTTGACGAGTCAATCCTTTTTGGACCCTGAACTTGTTAAGGTTAAAACACTGGCTTGAGTCATGTGAGAGCTGGCACATGGAAATCTAGGATAAACCATGGGTTATCATACCCGCTTCATTGAAGCAAGACCCGAGCCTCGAAAGCCGGTCTTTTTTCTGTCGAGCCTCGAAAGCCGGCATCATAATTATGTGTCCTTTAAGGCTAAGGACCACTAAAGGTGCCTTCAAGGGGGGCTACCTTTATTTTTCTAATCTTCGAGAAACGACCCCCAACATGAATAACTATCCGATGAAAATACTTTGGGCGTGACCCTATATGAAATAACCGGGTTATCGGCTGCATGACAGCGACAGTTATGTTATTGCTTGAAGAGGATAACATAGGGCCTCAAGTTTGGACATCAATTTTTAGCCAAGATTCATTGAATCGGCTTAACAACTTTGTCTTATTTGGCCTACTTATTACAGAAAATGTTCAGGTACAAAAGTTATTACCCGCCCCTGTTTCCGAAGACCGGGTTAAACAATTGAGTTTGCATGAGCAGCCAATTGACGAACTATCCTACAAATTCAACATTGTTGAAAGAGGAATAAGTTAAAATCAAAATCAAAGACCGGGTCATTTTGCCCAGTTATATCTTATCAATGGGCCCGTCAAATGGAAAGATTGCATAGACAGGTTGAAGAAACGTCAGATAAAGTATCTAGCATCAAAGGTGCAAAACATGCACGATGGCACGACAAGTGTTCAGCTATCCCTATTACATGAGGCCACAAATTGTTTTTTCTGCCCATACATGGGGGCTTATGTTGACATGGTAACAGTTTAGGAGGCTAAAATCTCCGATCACATGATCCGGGTCAGTAGCAGCTAACCTCGCGCATCAGACGCCTCTGGGTTATTCGCCGACTGGTCTTCTGGCTCCTGAATATGAAGGTTTTCCGCATCCCAGTTGCAATGAGATAAGGCCTGGAACACAGCTTCGTCATCAAGAATTGAAGACGAGTCAACTTTAGGGGCGAAAACGTGCTCACGCCGTTGAGGAGACATATTTTTTGTTATCAGATCAGGCGGAGGAATCCGAGTATGATTGGCTCCATAAGCCACCTGGTAGCTCCTCAGCTTCATCTCGGAGACCAGCTGAGTTGACAGAATTTGAGCGTCCTTGACACAAGCTGTGTAATCTTCCTGGGAAAATTCTGACCCGTCATTTTTAAATTCGGGAAAACCCTTTGCCAGCTCATTTGGATCAAACTCTTCTCCGTAAGCCAAAGCCCGGCTCAGTGCATATATAGCGCCAGATTGGGCGGCTGATCTCTTCAACTCTGGAATATGCTGGGGGATGATAGAGAGATTTTCCAATACATTCTTGATATATTTTAAGGGTTGATTCTCCCCCAGTGTCGCCTTAATTGTGAGATGACTCCCAGTGTAGAGCTGCTCCGTCAACGAGTAAACAACCTTGAGCATGAGCAGACTATTATCATAAAAGCTGCTGGTCCATTGACCTGCACAATAGAATCAATACACAAGTCGCCAAACACATTATATCTATGTTCCAAAGAGGACAAGATGATATGAATATACACTTACCAAAAACAGCTTGGGCCATCTGGGCAATCTGTCGCTTTAACCCGGATAATTCTTCGGTAACGGGTCTGAGCCGGCCATCAGCATCTTCTGCACACTTAACCAACGCAGTGTTCTCATCTTCGAAGGATTTTTTCTCTTTTAGGAAGCCTGCCTTGGTATTTTCCAGCTCAATCAAAGAAAGGCGAAGTTTTTCTTCCACTTCTGCCTGGAAAGTCTGCCTTTTTTCCAGGTCCTTTTTCAAATTGGCCGCACTGGATTCGGTTGTCTTCAGAGCTTCCTGCATTATAAATGAAATTTACATCAAGTCCAAAACAAATTGCGAAGCAATATATTTTGCACTTGGGGGCTAATGTGTCTCAGCTCTTTTTTAACGATGAAGATGAGACAAGACCCGACTCATCTCAAAGAGATGAGCCGGCCCTTGGGGGCTACAGGTCAAAAGTTTTTTAAAGTTATTACAAGACCCGACTCATCTCAAGGAGATGAGCCGGCCCTTGGGGGCTACAGGTCGAAAGTTTTTCAAAGTTATTACAAGACTCGACTCATCTCAAGGAGATGAGCCGGCCCTTGGGGGCTACAGGTCGAAAGTTTTTCAAAGTTATTACAAGACCCGACTCATCTCAAGGAGATGAGCCGGCCCTTGGGGGCTATAGGCTAAATCAGAGAAACATTCGCAAGACCCAGCTTATCTTACGATAAAGATGGGCCTTGGGGGGCTACCAAAGGATATAAGATGATAACATATAGAAGGAGAACATACCTCATATTTATTTTTCATCATGGTGACAAGGCTGATTTCCATTTCACGGCTTGTAGCCAAGCGATCTAAGCAGGCAGCATGAAGGTCTTCGACACTAAAGTTCTCATAATTTGGAAGTTCCAACTTGGCCTTCCCTTTTTCTTGCAATACTTCCTCATCCTTAGCAACCACCTTAGTTAACACACTCAAAGTCTCAGGAGCAGCATAATTCGTCCCAATAATAATAACCTCAGGGTTATCTATGTTTGTCACTGATGGATTGGGCGGATCAATATTAACTGCTGGAGTGGCTTCAACAGCTACAACTTCAGTATTGATTGGTTCAGATGAAGGGGGTAAATCATTTTGGATATCCTGAGGGTCTTCAGGCTGGTCCACATGCATTTCATGAGCCGCCGGGTCAGGAAGCTCCGGCTCAGAAGCCTCTGGGTCAACAGAAGACCCATCAGTCTTCCTTTTCTTGGCTTTGGCCTTGTTAAGTCAAAGGTATGATATGAAAAATGGAAAGGGACGATAGTCTATTCAAAACATGCAAAGTTAATAAAGGATTTACCCATGATTGATGACAAAGGGCACCAGCTTGGATGCAGTTGAATCATCCGACGAAGGTGGTGTTTCCTGATTAATCAAGTTACAGGAATTAAAGCATTAATACGACAAGCTGGAGTTTTTTCTCGGAAATATTGGAACATTAAGTACCTTGGCTGATTGCTTCCTGGCGACTGATTTATTGGGCAAACCCTCAACAAGATCGCCACTCCCACTTCTGGTTTGACGCCTAGATTGGTGCTGGGTTTTCTTCAAAATAAAGCAAGGGTCTAGATGAGCATCTGGGTGAGAAAAGCCTACTTTCCGGCCAACCCGCCTTGTTTTCAATGGAGGTAAAGGCTCTGAGTCGGAAGAGGTGGAAACTACCTCAACATCGTCCGCACGGCTTGTCTCAACATTACCCTAAGAAAAAAGAAGGGCATCAGATAAGATTCAATGAAATATAAGCAAAGGAATTAGTTTTACCTCTGATCGGGTATCGGTGGCGGCCGTTTCATCCATTTGAGACGGTCCTTCTACGGCCACTTTATTCTTCTTCTTGCTCGGGGCAGCTTTGGGCTTGTTGGCTGTAGCCTTGAGGCGTCTCCGATTCCTGAAAGACGAGGTAACCTGCAAGATTAAAAAGTCAGACTAGAGAAGCAAAGGCTTAAAGTTTGTTCAAAAACCGGGTTAATGCTTCAAAAAGGTTTTATACCGGAGGAGCCGGGTTGTGGACGTAGAAGGGTTTTAACCCATCCTTGCTACAAGTTTCCTCGCTTTCACCCAGTAATCTCTTCACCATCCGATTTATTTCATCAGCCTCCAAAGAAAAGTTGCTAAACCATTGAGGGTCGTTCAAATTGCCAGAATAGGTGCACATTAAGCCATTGCGCAGGCTTAATGGAAGGATTCTCCAAGAGACCCAACACCGGGTTAAGTCGACCCCAGTTAACCCGCTGGCTAGCAGAGCCCTCAGCTTTGGATATACATGGGCGTGTTGGGAGCGTTCCTCGGCAGGAGCCCAACCCGGAAGCTCGAGGTCCATTGGAAGGCGATTGGGCCTATAACTCGGCAGAGGGTTCTCATCCGCAGGCGCATTGTTTCGGCAGTAAAACCAAGTCTTGCTCCACCCTTTAGGATGGCTTGGCAAGGTGGCCGCAGGGAAAAGGACATCCTTCCGCCGTTGGATCGAGACCCCGCCAAGTTCCAAGCCGGGGCCATCCGCGCACTCCGTTTTCCGGTTCAAATAGAAAAACTCCCTGAAGAGGGAGACAGTGGGTTTCGTCTGAAGATACACCTCACAAAAAACTTGGAACTGGCAAAGGTTCAATATGGAATTGGGAACCAAGTCTTGAGGACGGAGGTCGAAAAAGTGCAAGACATCCCGGAAGAATTTCGACCCAGGGGGTGAAAAACCCCTTTGTAGGTGATCCAAGAATATCACCACCTCTCCCTCTTGGGGGTGTGGGATCTCCTCTCCAAGGATGACCCGCCAGCCAACCACATTTTGAGGCAGCAGAAACCCATGATCCTCATAATCCTTTAAATGGATATCAGAAACTTGAGTCGCCACCCAGTTACAGGCTTTTGACTCCGACATAATGAGTCGCCTGGATAAAGTAAAAATAGAGCGGCTTAAGTGAATGGTTCAAGTAAAATGATCTAAGTATTTGCAATAAAAGAGCAAGTCTGATAAAAGACTAGAATCTTCACAATGGCCTAAATGCATGTCAAACTACGAATACTAAGCCATCAGTAGGAAGGGCGGCTCGTTAAGGCAATAAGATCCTGGGAATTTGGCTAAGTATGAGACAAACAAGTTTCTCTCGAAACAACATCAATTGTGGATCTAAAAATAGCTTAAAAAGGCGAAAATAATCGCTAGCCCTAGCAAGAGGGCATGGGAGCAGCGACAGTATGATTCATCTAAAGAAAGATTAAGACATGTCATACGCAAAAACGACATTGGTGCTTCTACCGCCCTACTTGGGTGAGTGTGTTTGTAAGGTCTACCCACAGAATCGGCAATGACGATGAACCGGAGGAAATTTGTCGAAGAACTCAAAGAACCTCGAGGTGCTATAATGGATCTAGCAGGAAGGGAGGTGACTTACCTGAAGCGGTTGACCAGTGACGGGGGAAGAGCGCGAAGAGTCGACTGACGAAGGAGCGCCGCGTCGACCTCAAGAAAGCTCAGCGAGACGAGGAAGTTGCGGCGGTGGCGCGAGGAGCTCCCGGATTCAAGGAAGAAGAAGCAAGAAAGGGAAGTGGAAAGTGAATCCAGGGCCCTTCGATGAATATTTAAAGGGAAGGAGCCTGAAGAGGCAACTGACAGGCGCGAGAATCGAGGGAATACAGTAAATTTCGGGGAATAAAAAACTCCTCGGTTTTCGGGATAAGTGGATACGACCGGATACGCCATGACGTCATTGTGGTTATTTCAGACTGATGACAGGTGACGTCACGACAGATGAATGGTGAAAAAATGACAAGTGTGGGGGCAGAACAAGCCGGTGTTGACAAAATTTGTTGAAGTTACTAGTCTAAAGATGAGCCGCCACAAGAAAGAAAAATCTATTGACATGAATGAATTCAAGTCAATGTAGGTCCTAATGTCGGGGATATAACTCCACGGTGTAACCCGCCCTACTGGGCCGGGTCAACACATCAACAGCCTTGTGACCCAGTTCAAGATGGGCCGTGTCTCAAGTGCAAAATAAATAAGGTGGCGGCTGGTCAAGATGCCGGTCAGCCCACCACCAGAAGATGGCGGCTCGAAGCCCATGAAGCTAAGGACGTCGGTTCAAGTTTCCATAAAGTGCAAGATAAGTTAGAGATATAGTAAATCACGGGTCATAATATGACCCGGACTCTGTTGTAAACCCTAGGGCTTGACCTGTATATAAAGGCCGGCCCCTAGGGCTGAAACTCTCAAGTTACAATCTCTCGATAGCTAGGTTAGCGATTCCGCACCCTTGTAATCGAGATCCATCAATCCAATACAAGAAAAGCAGGACGTAGGCTATTACCTCCATAGGAGGGGCCGAACCTGGGTAAACCCGACTCTCTCTCTCGCTTAACCCCTTCGAGTCGCCACCAAGCGGCGATGGCCTCAGACCTAAGTCATGTTACGAGGACATCTGCCGGGTTGATAAAACCACAACACTGAGGGAGTCAGGTACCAATCCACTATTGATGAGTGGGCTACCATCTTAGGAGCCCCACAGGTAGAAGAAGGAGATCTGGATATGTATGCTGAAGCAAAGATGAGTCATAACTCTATGGCAATTATGTAAAAGGAGATCCCAGCTGCTCATGTGCATTCGCATAAGCTTGGCGCTGTCTATCATCTGCAAGCATGACTACCCACTACACACTATTTTGAGGTACACTTTGATGCCCAAGTCTGGAGATGACAAGATGATTAGAGGATACCCACACCAGGATTAGGGTGATGGACCTGATTGTTGAAACAATCAAGAGGACAACTACAAACCAAAAACGATCTTGTGGATATGCACCGTACATTCAGATGCTCATCAACTCCAAGTTGGAGAAGAATGTATATGCACTTGATCGTCCTCATATGTCACTACAACCAGACTTCGAGGACAATGTTGTGGTGATGCATCCCAGTCATCCCACTTCATCTACTACACAGGCAGAGGCAGAGGTAGCTAGAGCCACTAGTGCTCAGGTTCCCAGGTCCAAGAGCGAGCAAATGAATCTACTCTTCAGCACCATTCAGAGCATGCAGAAGGATATCAAGAACATATTGCTGAATCAACATAGCCTTGAGAGGATTGTGGAAGACAAGTTCACCATGATGAACAACAAGGTAGATGGGCTGACGAAGACTATGGATGAGCTTAAAATGGAAGTGGATGCAGTGCCTAGCCCTCATTCCTCCGATGATGATGACAGTCCACCTCTTAGGACCAGCACCCAGTTCAAGACCCAAGCCAGGACTCCTACTGTGCAATCTCCAGAGACGAGGCCTACCTCATCAGCACCGGCCGCAGCTGCATCAGCTCCTCCAGCACCTCCAGTGTCTACACCACCACCTTAGAGGACCTCAGCTGAACTCTTCGCAGATGCTCTTCTCTCGACTCCTTCAAAAGCCACCGGAGTAGCTTCATCGTCTCATGGAGGAGATCATGCCCAGAGCGACGAGTAGTTCTATAGCTTTGAACTTTTTGGTAACTTGCTGCCAAAGGGGGAGATGTTATAGATCATAGGGCTTCGAGAGAGAGAGAGAGTGTGTTGCATTTTGATTCCTCTCTGCACTTTTAAAAAACATTTCATTATCGTTTGGTTGAAACTTTGTCGGTGTTTGATCATATACTCTTGTGTGATGCTACTAGTTTGCTATTTTTGAGATATCTATGTGATGATCATTCACTTGTTTGGTGTGATGTGCTTATGCAATTCATTCATAATAATTTTTGCACACCACCAAGTTGTATGTGACATGGAAGAGTGACCCATGATCCTAATCGATTGTGCATTTGCATTCAAATGCAAATTTAAAATAATGCACAAATTTAGGGGGAGCTCTTGCTTATCACATATTTCTCAAAGCGACGATGCTATTCATTGATTAAATCTCTCATCAAACCTTTGATCTATATGTTGTCATCAATTACCAAAAAGGGGGACATTGAAAGCACAACTTCTCCCTAGGGTGGTTTTGGTAATTAATAACAACATATATTTCATTGGACTAATGTTTCCACTAAGTGTATCTCAGGAAAAAGTTCAATGATGGATTGGCTAAAAGATTGTGTGGAGAACCTCCCCAAGGAAAGGAAGGAATAGGATTGGCCATGCTTCAAGATCAAGGACTCAACATTTTATATTTTGTGAGAAATCACTTTGAGTCCATAGGAAAGCCAATACTATTAAAAGAGGGTGAGGTAAATGATGACCCACATGTATATGGGGTCAATAGTAGTCCTTTCGATAAGTAAGAGTATCGAACCCAATGAGGAGCAGAAGGAAATGACAAGCGGTTTTCAGCAAGGTAATTTCTGCAAGCACTGAAATTGTAGGTAACGGGTAGTTTGATAGCAAGATAATTGGTAACGAGCAAGTAACGATAACAGTAAATAAAGTGCAACAAGATAGCCCAATCCTTTGGTGGCAAAGGACAGGCCAAATCAGTCTCTTATAATAAGCAAGCATTCTTGAGGGTACACGGGAATTACATCTAGTCACTTTCATCATGTTGGTTTGATTTGCGTTCGCTACTTTGATAATTTGATATGTGGGCGGACCGGTGCTTGGGTGCTGTTCTTACTTGAACAAACCTCCCACTTATGATTAACCCCCTCGCAAGCATCCGCAACTATGAGAAAAGTATTAAGATAAAATCTAACCATAGCATTAAACATTTGGATCCAAATCAGCCCCTTACGAAATAGCGCATAAACTAGGGTTTAAGCTTCTGTCACTCTAGCAACCCATCATCTAATAACTACTCCACAATGCATTCCCTTAGGCCCAAAGATGGTGAAGTGCCATGTAGTCAACGTTCACATGACACCACTAAGGGAATCACAACATTCATATCATGAAAATATCGAACACATATCAAATTCACATGATTACTTGCAACATGACTTCTCCCGTGACCTCAAGAACAAAGGTAACTACTGACAAATGATATTCATGCTCAAGATCAGAGTGGTATTAAATAGCATAATGGATCTAAACATATAATCTTTCACCAAATAAACCATATAGTAATCAACTACAAGATGTGCTCCCTTCGTCCGGGTTTATTAGGCCCAAAGACAACTTTGATAGGACCAAGGCAGTGCTAAAAAGACGCACTTGAAAATTAGAGCTCAAATTGGCCAATTAGCACGCTCTCTTCTAGCTTAAAGTAGATGTTAAATTAATGAGCCGTAACAGCTCACATGCGCATGCAGACGTAATAAACAACGGACACGGGAAACAAGGCACTACAAGGGGCGGCTTGCAGGCAATGGTTTGCATTCACTGGCTTGCATCCAAGCCTCATAACTACACACTCGGTTAACAAGGCAGCGCATGGGAATAGGAAACAAAAAATATGCTGCGATTGGAGCAGGTTTAGCGTGTGCGGCCTTACAATTCCGGACGACGCTTCGTGGCCAGGATGCCCTTTAAACCCGGATGGAGGGAGTAATCAACACTACTAGTCACCCACATGTACCAATCTGAGGTTCCGGTACAAAAGTTGAACACAAGAGATGAACTGGGGTTTGAAAGGAGATGGTGCTATTGAAGATGTTGATGAAGATTGGCCTCCCAAAGATGAGAGGGTTGTTGGTGATGAGGATGGCTTCGATTTCCCCTCCGGGAGGGAAGTTCCCCCGGCGGAATCGCTCCGCTGAAGGGCAAAAGTGCTCCTGCATGGCGGCGTTCCGTCCCGAAAGTCCTCTACTTATTTTTTTTCTAGGTCAAAAGACCTTAGGTACCAGAAGATGGGCACCGTAGGTGGGCTGGGCTGACCACAACCCACCAGGGCGTGCCTGGGGGGCCTGGCGCGCCCTGGTGTCTTGTGGTCACCATGTGGCCCCCTCCGGTAGTTATTTGCTCCAGTATCTTTTATATATTCCAAAATAATTCTCCGTGAAGTTTCAGCTTATTTGGAGATGTGCAGAATAGGTGTCTCTGATATGCTTTTTCAGGTCCAGAATTCCAGCTGCCGGCATTCTCCCTCTTTGTGTAAACCTTGCATATTATGAGATAAAAGGCATTATAATTACTCCATAAAGCATTATTGTGCATAAAAACATTATAAATAACAGTAGGAAATCGTGATGCAAAATGGACGTATCAACTCCCCCAAGCTTAGACCTCGCTTGTCCTCAAGCGAAAGCCGATATTGAGAAACATGTCCACATGGTTTGAGAGAGAGAGGTGTCGATAAAAACAAAATACGGACATAGCAGCATCATGCTTATTATCATAGCAACAAACTTTATCATAGAACTTATTCATATAACTTCTATTATATAACTTCATCATATAACTTCTCATGAACAAGTAACAATTCATCAAAACATAGAAGTATAAAGCATAAACCTTGTTGAAAACCAACAAACTATGTTCTCAGTCAACTTTGCAACTACAATTCATCATATTTTCAGGAAGGGTCTCGTGTCGGAGCCTTTGGCAAGTCCACATACTCAACCATCATTTAATCTTCTATGACTGCTAACACTCACAGCATACCCATGAGCAAAAAGTTTCAACCAGACACATAGAAAGATAGGGGCTTATAGTTTCGCCTCCCAACGTATTCACCTCAAGGGTGTTGTCAACAATAATAACTCATGCTCACTCATATCCAACTGGATATATGTGCCTAGATCTTTCCTCACGACATGATGCTTGCAACAAGAAAAAGTAAAAAGGAATAGGGAAGAATACTTTGACTCTTGCATAAAAGTAAATACATAAAAGTAAAAGATAAGCCCTTCGTAGAGGGAAGCAGAGGTTGTCATGCGCTTTTTGGTTTGTATGCCAAATCCCTTAATGCAAAATAACGTCATGTTATATTGCCCCTTATGATAGCAACCTTTATTATGCAGTCCTTCGCTTTTATTACTTTGCCATTACAAGTTCGTACAACGCTCAATTTTCTCTTACACTAATTGACCAAACACATTTAGAAGCAATTTTTATTGCCTTAGTGCACCGATGACAACTTACTTGAAGGATCTTACTCAACCATAGGTAGGTATGGTGGACTCTCAAAACATGAGTTTGGGTTTAGGGTTTTTGGATGCACAAGTAGTATCTCTACTTAGTGCGGAATTTTTGGCTAGCAAAGATATTGAGCAAGCACCACATGTTGAAGGATCTATGACAATATAACTTCTATGTGAATATGAACAAACATAAATCATTATGTTGTCTTCCTTGTCCAACATCAACAATTTTGGCATATAATATTTAATGGGGGCTGACAATCATAAAAGATGTCCAAGATAGTGTATTTGCATGTGAATCTTCTCTTCCCTTATTAATTCTTTCATGAATTGCATCATTGACCAATGCTATGTTTGTCAATCTCCAATAAATTTTACCACTTATACTTTTCCTTATGTGATGTCATTACTTACCATAAGATTAGCATATGATCCTTTTCATTTATTTCCTTTTTATTTTGGTTGCAACAAGAAAGTAAAGAAGCAAAAGCTCAAACTAAACTTTATTATATAACTCTCACTCCATTACATAGATAGATAGATCACAAAACTAGCACTCGAAAATAGATCATGCTAAACTTTTATTCAACTAGATCAAGAAAGAGCTAAGGATCAAACTAAAATAAGTAAAGGTAAATTAAAGTGATGGTGATACGATACCGGGGGATCTCCCCCAAGCTTGGCACAAGCCAAGGGGAGTGCCCATACCCGTGTACTCAAGTCTCCTTTGGTGGTGAAGATGAAATGGTAGGTTTGTCCTCGGGCTTCCAGGGCAAGGGCTCACCATCAAAAGATGATGCATGAGTCTCCCGAGTCCTGCAACTGGCAGCTAAACTCATACCTTTAAATCTTGCTTCATACTCCAAAACTTGGTTTTGAAGATCATAGATTTGACTTTGCAGAAAATTGATTTTCTCGTTGAAGGTGAAGACGACGTCCTTCATGGACCGGCCATCCACCATGTGATCACGGGTGAATTCCGTGATCATGGAGTGATTGGCACTAAGTCCACACTCCACCATCCCTTGGCACTTGAAGATGTCTTGTTCCACCGCCTCGAGCCTGGCCTCCATGCTTCCCGTCCTCTTGGGCCCCTGAACATCTTGAATGTGGAGCACCCCCTCACGCATCTCAATGGCTTGAGGGTGCTTCATCACCTCCGACAAGTATGGGTTGATGACCCTCTCGAACAACTTGTCCTTGGAGGAGCTTGGTGGAGCCATGAAGATCTAGATCTGACGAGAAAACAGCACGAAACAAGAACAGAGAATTTTTCTGCGATGCGGTGGTCAAAACAATCGGGGGTATATATAAAGATTTTTTTATCTTGGGAAGCAAGAATATGGAAGGAAAACGGAGTCAGGAAGGTTCCCGAGGGAGGCACAACCCACCAGGGTGAACCAGGCAGGGCATGTGCGCCCTGGTGTATCGTGCTCACCTCGGTTGCTTTTCCGTTTATTTCTTATCTTCCTAAATTTTCTAATATTCCAAAACTATCATAAAATAGTTTTGCGGATTTTTCGGAGTCCGTGTACTTACCATATCACGCACCTCCTCTTTTTCATGATTCTGGAGTGTTCCAGAAGGTTTCTTTTATGTGTTCCTCCGGTGTCATGGTTTGGATAATATTGCTTTCAACATTAATAGGTGTACCTGAGATATAGTGTTTAATTCTTTGTCCGTTGACCACCTTCGGGATAGTACCTTCGGCATTATTAATCTTGATAGCTCCAGAACGATAAACCTCTTCGATAATATATGGTCCTTCCCATTTGGAAAGAAGCTTTCTTGCAAAAAATCAAAAATGAGAGTTGTACAAACGAGCATATTCTCCAACTTTGAATTCCCGCTTTTGGATTCTTTTGTCATGCCATCTTTTAACTTTTTATTTGAATAGTTTGGCATTTTCATAAACTTGGGTTCTCCATTCATCTAGTGAGCTAATATCAAATAACCTCTTGTCACCGGCAAGTTTGAAATCATAATTGAGTTCTTTAATTGCCCAAAATGTTCTATGTTCTAACTCTAGAGGCAAATGACAAGCTTTTCCATATACCATTTTGTATGGAGACATACCCATAGGATTTTTATAAGCTGTTCTATAGGCCCAAAGTGCATCATATAGTTTCTTAGACCAATTCTTTCGGGGCCTATTGACAGTTTTTTGTAATATTAATTTTATTTCTCTATTGCTAAGTTCAACTTGACCACTAGATTGAGGATGATAGGGTGATGCAATTCTATGGTTAACATCATATTTAGCAAGCATGTTACGGAAAGCACCATGAATAAAGTGTGAACCACCATCAGTCATTAAATATCTAGGGACTCCAAACCTCGGGAAAATAACTTCTTTAAGCATTTTAATGGAGGTGTTATGATCAGCACTACTAGTTGGAATAGCTTCTACCCACTTAGTAACATAATCAACAGCAACCAAAATATGAGTATACCCATTACAGGAAGGAAAAGGTCCCATATAGTCAAAACCCCAAACATCAAATGGTTCAACAAGTGAATAATTCATAGGCATTTCCTGACGTTTACCGATATTACCAATTCTTTGACATTCATCACAAGACAAAACAAACTTGCGGGCATCCTTGAAGAGAGTAGGCCAATAAAAACCAGATTGCAATACCTTGTGAGCAGTTCTATCTCCCGCATGATGTCCTCCATAGGCTTCGGAATGACATTTCCGTAGGATTTGTTCATGTTCATGCTCAGGTACACAACGTTTAATAATACCATCTACCCCTTGTTTATAAAGATGTGGGTCATCCCAAAAGTAATGTCTTAAATCATAGAAGAATTTTTTCTTTTGTTGGTATGTGAAACTAGGTGGTATATATTTAGCAACAATGTAGTTAGCATAATCAGCATACCAAGGATTTGTTTTGAGAAACATTTATTGCAGCTAACTGTTCATCAGGAAAACTATCATCAATAGGTTGTGGGCCATCAAGAATATTTTCTAACCTAGACAAGTTATCAGCTACGGGGTTCTCAGCTCCTTTCCTATCAGTGATATGTAAATGAAATTCTTGAAGCAAGAGAACCCACCTAACGAGTCTAGGTTTATCACCTTTCTTTTCCATAAGATATTTTATAGCTACATGATCAGTGCGAACAATAACTTTGGAATCAACAATGTAAAATCTAAATTTATCACAAGCAAACACAACTGCTAAAAATTCTTTTTCAGTAGTAGCATAATTTCTTTGGGCACTGTCTAGAGTTTTGCTAGCATAATGGATACCATTTAATTTATTATCAACTCTTTGTCCTAGAACAGCACCAACAGCATAATCACTAGCATCACACATAATTTCAAAAGGCAAGTTCCAATCAGGTGGTTGAATAATAGGTGCAGGAGTTAAGGCTTTCTTGAGTGTTTCAAAGGCTTCTACACAGTCATCATCAAAAACAAATGGAATATCCTTTTGTAAAAGATTAGTAAGAGGCCTACAAATTTTAGAGAAGTCTTTAATAAACCTCCTATAGAAACCAGCATTACCAAGGAAACTCCGAATACCTTTAATATCTTTAGGACATGGCATTCTCTCAATTGCATCAACTTTAGCCTTATCCACCTCAATACCCCGTTCAGATATTTTATGCCCCAAGACAATACCTTCATTAACCATAAAGTGGCACTTCTCCCAATTCAAGACAAGATTAGTTTGTTTAAGACGAGATTAGTTTGTTCACATCTCTGCAAAACTCGATCAAGGTTGCTTAAGCAATCATCAAAAGAAGTTCCGTAAACGGAAAAATCATCCATGAAAACCTCCACAATCTTTTCACAAAAATCAGAGAATATAGCAGTCATACATCTTTGAAAGGTAGCAGGTGCATTACATAAACCAAAAGGCATACGTCTATAAGCATAGGTTCCAAAAGGACAAGTAAAAGGTGATTTTCTCTTGATCAGGTTGTGATACAAGTATTTGAGAGAAACCAGACAATCCATCCAGAAAACAAAAGTGTGTGTGCTTAGATAATCTTTCTAGCATTCGATCAATGAAAGGCAAAGGGTAATGATCTTTTCTAGTAGCTTTATTTAATTTTCTAAAATCAATTACCATTCTATAGTGACAATTCTCTGTGGGATAAGTTCATTTTTATCATTAGGAACAACAGTAATACCTCCTTTCTTAGGGACACAATGAACGGGACTTACCCATCTACTATCAGCTATGGGATAAATTATACCTGCTTCCAGAAGCTTTAATATTTCAGTTCTTACCACTTCTTTCATCTTAGGATTCAATCGTCGTTGGTGATCAACAACGGGTTTAGCATCAGGTTCCATATTGATCTTGTGCTGACATAGAGTGGGACTAATGCGCTTAAGATCATCAAGAGTATATCCAATAGCAGTCCGGTGCTTCCTTAGAATTTTTAATAATCTTTCTTCTTCATGTTCTGAAAGGTTAGAACTAATAATAACAGGATATCACTACTGGAATTCAGTTATTTGCCGTCTGCCAGATCTTTGCCGTCTGCTGGCAGATGGCAAAGAAGGTCTTTGCCATCTGCTGCCGTAAAGCAAACGACAAAGAGCTGACTGATGGCAAAGGTACTGCTTGCCATCCGCTTGTCCTTTGCCGTCTGCCAGCGGACGGCATAGATCCTACAGGTAGACGGCAAAGAGGTAAGATGGGTCCCACTGGACCTTGGGCCTGGCTAGGTCCAACGGACGGATTCTTTGCCGTCCTCCTGGCCTTTGCCGTCAACTCTGGGGCTCTTTGCCGTCCGCTAGCGGACGGCAAAGGGGATGTGCCTATAACGGCCGTCCCCCCCCCCCGCTCCACTACCCCCACTCTCTCCCCCGTCCCTCTCTCTCTCCACCAGCTCCCTGCACCACCCCTCGCCGCGGCCACCCCTCGCCCGCCCCCGGCGCTGCCCCCTCCCCCGCCTCCGATGCCGGCCATCCTCCTAGCCGTCCCCTCCCCTCGCTGGCTCCCGGCGCCGCCCCCTAGCCGGACCTCCTCGCCGCGGCCACCCCTCCCCCGCCCCCGGCGCCGCCCCCTCCCCAGCGGCCACCCTCCCCCGCCTCCGGCGCCACCCCCACCCCAGCGGCCACCCCTCCCCCGCCCTCGGCTCCGACCCCTCCCCAGCCGCCCCCTCCCCTCGCTGGCTCCCAGCGCCGCCCCCTCCCCGAGGCTCCCCCTCCCTGTGGCTTCCCCCTCCTCCCGCCGCCCCGGCCGCCCCGGCCGTCCCCAACTCCGGTGAGTGCCCGCCCCACCCCCCACCCTCACCTTTCTGTTTTTTTCTATAGATACTTAGTTTTTTTTCTGTTTTTTCCTTTTAAATTAGATAGTTAATTTAGATAGTTAGTTTATTTTCTGTTTTTACTATTAAATTAGATAGTTAGTTTATTTTCAGTTTTTTTCTGTTCAATTAGATAGTTAGTTAAAAAACTTAGATAGAAAACAAAAAACTTAGAAGAAAAGAAGAGAAGAAAAAAACTAGAAGAAAAAAGAAGAAGAAGAAGAAGAAGAAGAAGAAGAAGAAGAAGAAGAAAGAGGAGAGGATGAGAAGGAGAAGAGGAAAAATGAAAAGAAGAAGAAAAAGAAGAAGAAGAAGATAAGGAGAAGAAGAAGAAAGAGGAGAGGAGGAGAAGAAGACACCCCGATCCCCGACCCCCGACACCTCTTCGGCCTCCTGTTGACCGAAAAGGTCCTCCTCGGCCTTCCAGAGGCCACAGGGTCATAGTTTTGTAAATTGTGAGTTAGGTCGTATATATATTCCGATTCTAGCTGTTATGAAAAACATCATATTTTGTGTTGATCGGGTGGATTTCAATGTGCAGTTGCTTCGTCGCTGCGAGGGTGTGGTGTTCGACGATCTCCCCATGCGTTTGACGAGCTCCCCTGCGTTCGTGGGTGAGCACAAATGACATCCCCTCCCCCCCCTTAATTTGCTCTGTTCCGGTCTTCGTGCCGATGAAACTTGCTAGCTATAGGTGTCTTCAATCATCTATATGCGTGACCAGTATGCGTCTCCCATTCGAAAGGGCGGCATCTATAAATATGCATGTCTTTGCATATTTATAACCGCCATCCTTTCGAATTGTCCAACGTTATCCATGGACAGCCCGAGTATGTGTAGATTGGGTTCATTTTCCCTTATGCTCTGCTCCGGATCCGATGCTGAATTTCGTCAGTGCCTCCCTGTTGTTCTCCGGGTACACATCCTCTCTGCTTATTGCCGAGACGTGTATCAGGAGAACAGCGGGGAGGTGCTGCCGAAATTCTGCGTCGGATCCGGAGCAGAGCATGGGAAAACGAACCCAATCTACACATACTCGGGTGGGATTAGTACCTATCTTTACCTATTAGCGTGTAGGTTGCATGGACGTAATAAAACTGACAAACATGATTAACTGATGAATATAGATGATGAATTATATATATATATATATATTTCTTGTGTGTTTAGTAGGTAGGCAAGATGAGTGATCGTGCGTGGATGTACACCGGTCACCCTAGTCAGAAAGACATGACCATTGAATGGTTAACAAAAACCAAGGGGTTTCTGAGTGTCGCATTTGCAAATGGCCAGGAAATAACCTGGTGCCCCTGTGTCCGGTGCGACAACCATAAAAAGTGGACACGGGATGAAATGGGTAAACACTTGCAGAAGTTGGGTTTTACGCCTGATTATACGGTGTGGAGATTTCATGGAGAGTCTGCCCAACGTGTCAGAGCTGAGGTGGTTCGTCGTCGCACCGACGAGCATGGTACCGGGATCGAAGACATGGTGCAAGACTTTGATGATGCTCAGGATTCGGACGATGAGATGGAGGAATCTGCAAAGGCCTTCTATGAAATGTTGGAGTCTTCAAAACGTCCTCTCCACGAGCACACTGAGCTTTGTCAGCTGGATGCCATCGCGCAAGTAATGGCTCTGAAGGCTCAGTTCAACGTGGGTAGAGAATGCTACGACGCGATGATGACGATATTTGGACGCTTTCTACCCAAAGACCATGTATTGCCTGCAAACCTGTACCAGTCAGACAAAATCCTACGTGCGCTTAAGATGCCCTATGAGAAGATAGATGCCTGTGAGAATGGATGTGCCTTATTTAGGCTTGAGTATGCAGGCTTGAACTATTGTCCCATTTGCAAGTCTTCTAGGTATGTTGTGGTAGACAACGGTATGGGTGAGAAGAGTCAGACCAAAATCCCAGTTAATGTTCTTCGGTATATGCCAATCATACCAAGACTTCAACGTCTTTTCATGGTCGAAGAGACGGCCAGACAGATGACGTGGCACAAATTGGGCAAAAGAACCGAACTAGATGCAAATGGGAATCCGATGTTGGGACACACTTCAGACGCTTTTGCATGGAAGCACTTCGATGCATTACATAAGGATAAAGCGGCAGATCCAAGGCATCCTCGAGTCGCCATCAACACGGATGGGTTCAATGTGTTTGGTATGACGGCAACCCAATATAGTTGTTGGCCGGTATTTGTCATTCCACTCAATCTCCCCCCCGGAGAGATTATGAAAAGAAAGAACATTTTCTTAACGTTGATAATTCCAGGGCCCAACTATCCGGGGAAGAATATGAATGTGTACATGCAGCCGCTTAAGGATGAATTGCAAGAAGCTTGGGATAATGGGATCAAGACATATGACGCCACTACAAAACATAACTTCAAAATGCATGTGTGGTACATGTACTCGACGCATGACTTGCCGGCGTATGCGCTATTCATTGGCTGGTGTGCGCGTGGAAGGTTCCCGTGCCCCACATGCAAGGCAGCTCTTGAGTTCCGTTGGCTGCAGGCTGGTCGCAAGTATTCTTGCTTCGACTTGCATAGACAGTTCCTGGATCCTCGCCATAAGTTCAGAAAAGACAAGAAGAATTTCATCAAAGGTAGAGTTGTCAAAAACTCTGCACCACCTGCATTGACAGGCCAACAGACCCTGGATCAGTTAAACGCTCTCGAGCCTGATCCAGCGCGTCCAGGGTATTTCAAAGGGTATAATTCGGAACACGCCTGGACTCACAAGATATGCTTGTGGGATCTGCCTTACTTTAAAGACCTCCTTTGCCCACACAACATCGACGTGATGCACACTGAAAAGAATATCGCCGAGGCCCTTTTTGGTACATTGTTCGGCATAGAGGGGAAGTCAAAGGATAATCCTAAGGCTAGAGTCGATCAGGAGGCTCTATGTGATAGACCGTTACAAAACATGCGACAACTAAAAGGAAAGAAGAACTGGAGGAAGCCAAAGGCATGGTTCAATCTTGGAAGGCCAGCTATGAGGAAAATGATCTTGTGGGTGAAAATGCAGTTGATGTTCCCCGATGGGTATGCAGCGAATCTAAAGAGGGGAGCGAGTCTTGACAAATTGAAAATATTTGATCTCAAGAGTCATGATTGACACATATGGCTTGAGCGGGTAATGCCGGTGATGTTGCGTGGCTTTATCCCTGAGGATGAATGGCTAGTACTGGCAGAGCTGAGCTATTTCTTCCGTGCTCTTTGTGCGAAAAAACTATCGCCTGACGTGCTAGATGAACTGGAAGAGTTGGCACCGGAGTTGATCTGCAAGTTAGAAAAGATCTTTTCACCGGGATTCTTTAATCCAATGCAGCATTTGATTTTGCATCTCCCAACCGAGGCAAGATTGGGGGGGCCCGTGCAAAATCGTTGGTGCTTCGCAACTGAGAGGATGCAGAAGACGCTTCGAGCAAAATGTAAAAATAAACGTAGAATTGAAGCATCGATGGCCGAGGCATTCATTACTGAGGAGGCGGCAAACTTCGTGATAGCACACTACGAAGCCAAGAATCGTCATTTGCATAATGCGAAGCCTCGGTACAATGATGGCAACCGTGAAAAAGGTCGATCCAACCTCAGCCTATTCAAAGGGAAGCTCGCATCAGCCGGTGCTTCGAAAGCAATAGCGTTGGATGTCGAAGAATGGCGGACCATTTCGTTGTATATCTTCAACAACCTAACAGAAGTGCGGCCGTACATCGAGTAAGTTCTCGGTACATTGTTTCGCAACTTCTAATTCATTTGAAATGCTCTTATTCCTGGATATGTGATACAGTCGATACATCGCCAAATTCTCGGATGGAGCGGTGATCCAAAAGGATTCCATCGAAGAGTATGAGCTTCTGGCAAAGCATGGAGGCGGCTATGCCGGTTTCATCTCTTGGTTCAAACAAACGGTAATTTCCATTAGACCATTTCATTTCTTCGTCTAGTTTGCGGCTAATGCAACAATCCTTTCGTATTAAACTTGTAGGCTAATTCAGAGTCTATGGACTCCGAATTGAGACAAGTCGCTAATGGTTTTGACTATAAGGTCCGTTCATTTGAGAAATACGACATCAACGGGTATAGCTTTCGTACTTTTGGCAAAGATCTATCTATGGCCGACCGAAAGTCTACAAATTGTTGTGTCTCTGCTATCGGCGAAGGAGGTGTCGAGTATTATGGAAGAGTTGAAGCAATTTATGAACTTATATTCTTTGGTGAAAACCCACCAAACTTCGTAGTCTTCAAATGTTATTGGTTCCATCCGAAGGAGACTAGAAGGACTCATGAACATATAGGGCTAGTCAAAATCAAACAAAGCACCCATTTAGATGTTCCCGATGTCTATATTACGGCTCAACAGGCGACCCAATTTTTTATCTACCGTGGGCCTGCCAAACTGATCCAAATCTGAATGGTTGGGATGTCGTTTATGATGTGCCACCACGTTTTAGACCACCTCCCCTCAATGAAGATGATTATGAACCTCACATTAACCCAGACACATATGAAGGAGAATTCTTCCAAGAAACACGTCTTTCCAAAAAACATTTCAAGAACCGCTCTACTTCACCCCAGAACATCACCCCCCAGCGACAGTGAATCCGACTTCACCCCTGAGCCGGAACAAGAAGAGACGGAAGAAGAAGAGGTTACTGCTGCGGATGACCTCTCAATGCTTGACCGATTACATAAAGGAGGCCTTCCATATGTTGTTCCCGATAGTGATAATGATGATGCATTTATTGATGATAGTGATGATGACGATGCATTTATTGATCCCGGAGCATATATAGACGATGAAGATTATTATTAGTTCATGTCAGGTATTATTCAATTTTTATTATATACATGATGATTATACACTCAAATTATATATATATATATATATATTATTCATGTCGGTATTCAATTTTTTTATGTTGTACTAATTTTGTTTACTCTTTGTCATGGCAGGTGTTGAAAGATGGTGGGCGCGGGTCGAGAGCGATCCGAGGCTCCTTCGTCGACGCGTGGTGGGAGGGGTACTTCCATTCCACCCCAAACTCTCCGGAGAGCGTTGTACGACAGTATTGGGACACCCGAGGGCGCTTCTTCGTCGGCGAAGTTGCCGACCGGGAGAGGAGGTCGAGGGAGAGGTAGGAAGGCTCCTAAAGTTACACGTGGTGGCCGCGGGAGAGGTAGGAAGGCTGCTACGCCTTCCTCGCCGCCACCCCCAGCTGATTCACCCGAGCACAGGACTGCTACGGTGGACACGTCTGAGGTGGAGGCTACAAGGACTCCTGTCCACGAGCCTCGGGTCAACGATCCTTCTGTCTCAGACGCGGCCACCCGCGAGACTCCTATGCCAGACGCTTCATCCCGCGAGACTCCTGTGCCAGACGCTTCGTCCTATGAGACTCCAGACGCTTCGACCGGATGGGATACCTGGCCGGATCTGCATCAGCCGAAGCCGAGTGGCCATGCTGATGGTGGCGGGGATCAGCTTTCTGATAGCGGGGACGAGGTGGCTGAGGGGGCCACCATCTACCAGCGTGGGTGTACACGGCTCCTGCCCGTGCCGACGACCCGCGAGCAGAGGTGGCCGATTAGGCCTGAGTCGCTGAAGTAAGTGCATTTACTCTTTTTAAACCTTTTGCCTTCATGTTTCTTCACATATCTAATGCGTTGTCATACTGCAGGGGTTGGATTCACGCCAAGGATGTCCGCAGGCCCAACTCCATCCTTGGTGTGCTTTTACGGCATAACTTCCCGGGGTTTGTCTCGTTGCCCGGCGAGGGTCAGCTTCCAGAGTTAGGATTGAAATGGGAGCACTACTTGGCTGCCCCGGCCCCGCCGGAGGAGATGATCGACGATGTGTTGTGCCACACGAGGGCCGACATGGTGATCAGAAAGTTCTGGGTAATTTCTCCTTTACACAATTAAAAATCAATAATAGCTATTTATTGTACTAATCAGTGTTGTCTCGTTTGATTGCAGACCTTCTACAGGTGTGAGGAGGGATACGAGGAGGCCGCGGCAAAGCTTATCGATTACGAGTGCAGGCGCCTACTACAGAACTTACGGCACGAGGCTCGGGTACAGGCTGTTCGAGAGTACTACGCCTCACGGCGTATTAAGAAGGACAAGTCGTCGTCCCGCCAAAATTTTCTGGACAAGGAGCAGTACATGAAGGTAATTATCTATTCTTAAGGCCTTGTACTTAGTTTCCTTGCTTTGATTCGTAGGCGTAGCTCTCAAATTTCTCTTTACTAACTTAGGTGCCCCCGAGATGGTGTGCGGATAAGATGGATTGTTGGGAGGCGTTGGTGAATGAGTGGTGCTCTGACGAATGGCGAGCCGTCCACGACGATGCCAAGGAACGGCGTGCCCAAATGGAAGGTGTGCCACACCATCAAGGCAGCACCAACTTATTTCAGTTCGGGCGAAACTGGGTACGTGGTTTGCTTCATGATTCCTGCAATTCATTTTTTGATGCTAGCTTGACCCCTTTATTAATACTTTGTTCCTCTCTTATAGGCGCATTACAATAAGACGGAGGTGCCACAGGTGTACAACCTCTATGCCATGGCCCATACTGCCTCATACAAGAAGGCCAAGGCATTCTCTGAGTCTGACCTTGATAATCCCCAGAACTTCACCAACATCTCCTCCCACAACAAGCTCGTGAGGTACAGAGATGTGGGGAAGGCGGTGAATGGGGAGGACTTCAACCCGAGCCAGCATCCTATTGATCCAGACCTGGTGATGATAGCTGGCGACGGGAGGCCCCATGGCTCGATAGCCATTGGAGATGGACTTATACGGTCTTCGCGCACTCTCCGGCAGATCAAGGCGCGCCAAACGAGCTCCTGTCCTGAGACGACGCCTCGTCCACGGCCAGTCCAGCTCGCCATCGAGGTTAGTCATACAGACTCAGATAGCTTTCCTCCATTACATTGTGTGTGTGAACAAAGATGATTACAATGCTAACGAGGAGTTGTGTTGTAGGCTGCTCTGCAGAAAGAGAGAGAGACAACCCAGGCGCTTCTGGCGGAACAGGCCCGGCAGGCGGCGGAGGAGAAGAGGGATTTGGAGGAGAGGACGGCTAGGTTGTTGGAGGAGGAGAGGGCATGGAACGATGCGTCTAACCGGGCCATGTACGAGCTCATCGTGGTAAGTTTCTTCTTCATATTAGCCAAATCATGCACTACATGTTCTTTTCATTAATAACCAATATGATTGACTTGTCAAAACCAAATGTGCAGACTTTGTGCGAGAAGACCGGCCAGACCCCTCCGCCGATGCGAGTCATTACCACGGCTGGAACGGTGAGTTTCATTTCAATGTTCATTAGTTACTAGTCTTAACGTTTCAGCGTCATCATTCTAACGCAAATGATCTTTGGTGCAGCATAACTCCCGAGCCGCATCGCACGATCCTTCTCCAGGGCCAAGTAGTGGTCCAGGTGACACCGGCCCGAGGAACCCCGATGCTTCACCTCCGTGATGACGAGGACGGTAAGCCGTAATATGCCACTTACTTGGCTCATTTTCTCAAACAAAGACAAACTTAGCACTTAGACAAACTTAGCACAAAGACAAACTTAGCACTTAGACAAATGTCATATTTTACCTAAGTTAGCTTTGTTTCCTCTAAAAAGACATAGTAAGCTTACTTACCTCCAAAATGACATATTGTACCTAAGTTGGCTCTAAAATGACCTATACTTAGCATTGTTTCCTCCACAATGACATAATAAGCTTAGTTAACTCAAAAATGGCATAATAGACTTGGTAACCTCATAGATGCCATAGACTTAGCTTATTTTCTTGCAAAATGACACAATAAGCTTAGTTAGGTCAAAAATGTGATAATTACCTAGGTTAGCTCTAAAATGACACAAATAAGCAATAAGAAGAAGAAAAACAAGAGTAGAAAGAGAGAGACGAAAAATGCTTCTTCATCATCTTCTTCTTCTAGATCTTCTACTTCTTCTAGTATTATTATTCTAACTTTCTTATTTCCAATTTTGCAGATTTGATTGAGTTCACGGCAGCTTGCTTTGATGTAGTGCTAGTGTTTACTTTCTGTTTTCATTTTGTATCGATGAACTTACATGAAACTTTCTACCTATGTATGAGACTATGTATGTATGGATGAAAGTAATGTAATATGGTGAACAATGTGACATTTGATACTTTTAATTTGGTATAATTGTTGGTTGATCATATCCATATGACAGGGATATTGTTGCTGTGAAATATATATATACATATCATATATTTGCCGGTGACAATTGTTGGATATAACAAAAACAAACAAAAACGAGGCAATTCAGCCTCTTTGCCATTTGCCCCGGACGGCAAATACCGCTATGCCGACGGCCGCCGTCGGCAAAGAGGACACGTGGCAGCCACCTGTTAAACCTGGGAGCGCTAGGCCGGGGGACATTTGGCTTCTTTGCCGACGGTGGCCGTTGGCATAGCGGGGGGCGGACGGCAAAGGGTGGCTTCTTTGCCGACGGTGGCCGTCGGCATAGCGGGTGGCGGACGGCAAAGGGTGGCTTCTTTGCCGACGGTGGCCGTCGGCATAGCGGGTGGCAGACGGCAAAGGGTGGCTTCTTTTCCAACGGTGGCCGTCGGCATAGCGGGGGCGGACGACAAAGGGTTTGTGTGGGGCCGTCCGGGGCAGACGGCAAAGGCTTGTGTGGGGCCGGCCATGGCAGACGGCAAAGGACTGAGTGTTTGCCGTCCGGGGGCTGATGGCAAAGACTTTGGTGGGGGCCGTTAGCCACCAAACGGTGCTAACGTGAACACTACGCCGTCCGGGCTCGTTGTCGTCTGCAGACTGACGGCAAAGAATCTTTGCCGTCCGCTGTGCCAAGGCAGACAACAAAGGACCTCTTTGCCGGAGTTTATTCGGCCCAAAATTTTGCCGTCCGCTGGCAGACGGCAAAGGTCTTTGCCGTCCGTGGTTGTGCCTTTGCCGTCTGCCATGGCGGATGGTAAAGAACCTGATTCCTGTAGTGTATATCTTTTTCTCATCAAGATAAGCATACTTTAAAGTGTCAGGCAATTGTTTTAATTCAAACACAGGATCACCCTTAGGTGGAGGAGGACCTCCTAGAGTTTCAATAGGTAAATTGTGTTTTAGGAGAGGTTTTTGTTCAAAGAAAATTTTATCTATTTCATTTCTTTCATGCAAGTGCATGTCATTTTCATGGTCTAGCAAATATTGTTCTAGTCGATCAGTAGGAGGAACGGCAATAGAAGCAAGACCAATTATTTCATCCTTACTAGATAATTCTTTATTATGGGGTTGTCTACTAAACTTGGAAAAGTTAAACTCACGAGACACATCACCAGAACTAACACCGACAGTTTGTTTTCCACAATCTATCTTAGCATTAACAGTGTTCAAGAAAGGTCTACCAAAGATAATGGGACAAAAGTCATCTTGTGGGGAACCAAGAACTAGAAAATCAGTAGGATATTTTATTTTCCCACACAAGACTTCAACATCTCTAACAATCCCAAGTGATGTGATGGTGTCTCTATTAGCAAGTTTAATAGTAACATCAATGTCTTCTATTTCGGTGGGTGCTATATCATTCATAATTTCTTGGTATAAGGTAAAAGGAATAGCATTCACACTAGCACCCATATCACATGAACCATGATAGCAATTATCTCCTATTTTAACCGAGACAACATGCATGCCAACTATGGGTCTATGTTTATCTTTTTCATCAGGTTTGGCAATTCTACCAGCTTCATCACAGAAGTAAATAACATGCCCATCAATATTTTCTACCAAGAGATCTTTAACAATAGCAACACTAGGTTCTACTTGAATTTGTTCAGAGGGCGCCACTACTAGGAAAAGGGCTGCTAGTGGCGCACCTGTTTTCGCTACTAATGGCGCACTACAGGTGCGCCACTAGCACCACGCCATTAGAATTTTTTACTAATGGCGCACCACTGGTGCGCCATTAGTATCTGGTATACTAATGGCGCACCATGCAGTGCGCCATTAGTATAGCCCACGGTGCGCCATTAGTATGCCTCCCAGGGGCCATATTTACCCATGTGCTTTGGCATACTAATGGCGCACTGGTGGATGATGCGCCATTAGTGTGCTCTGGCTTACTAATGGCGCACTCTGTGGTGGTGCGCCACTAGTATGAATATTAGGGATATTTTTTTTTTGTTTCTGATATTTTCACAGGTTACAAAATATATTATTTGACAGAATATAGCTAGCACCACACAGCAACAGCAGATTCATCGAATACAATAGAAGATTAGTGTCGGAATACAATTCATCATATTAGTCTCCGAATTTAAAATACCGAACAAAGTTAGAACATTACAAGTCTCGAAACCGCGAGTAGCGAGTTTGTCTTCACATTACAAGTCGATATCGATCATCTAAACTACCATCACATAGAAGAGAGCTGCGGTCATCACGATGAGCATAATCGCGATGAAACTTGTCTTCATCTGGTTCCTCCAACGCTCCCTCCTCTCTCCCGCTAGATAGCGCGCGTATCTAGATTCCGCCTCCGCCCTAGTGGTGTACCCTTTGTAACTGTTACCGCTGAAATGGTGAACCTGTGTCCGACACTCCTCCCAGTCGTCGTAGACTCCGGGAACCCTACCCTTGTACACGACATACGACGGCATCTCTATGCACTAGCCAAACAAAACGTTAGTACCAATTCACAGACAATACATAAGCAATATATAAGTATGCAACAAAAGGATCGGAAGAGAAAAGCAAGACATTAATAGCATCGATTACATCTAAGTTGAACGACTGTCCAAACCAAAGAGACATACAAGTTCATCAAAGTTTAATTACAACATGAGCCAATCGATGTTTCAAAACTAGACATAGCATCACTACTTTCGACTCGACTCAAGGGACCGGAGCGTGGATGAAGCCGCCGTCTATCGTGATGGTCATGAAATCGCGGGCGTTGTCAGCCTGCATTTGTAGCGTTGTGTCTATCTCACTGTTGGACGGTTGATTTCTGAGGTAGAACTGCCCCGAGGTACGAAGGACATCTTGATGGATGATTTCCGCAAACTCCGACTGGATGCGAAAGAATTCTTGTCTGATGTCCGTGTCCTGGATTGCCGACAAGCTTGCGGCCCAAGCTTTGAGATTATTTGGTATCAGAAGGTGATTATGGTCCCGTACGATCGCCCGCATGTGATGGAGGGCGTAGTAGGCATCCTTCTGACCGCCAGGCGGCTGCTTGACGCAGGGGAAGGTCGTATTGTGGGCGAACACGTGCTTGCCGTACTTACGAACTAGCCTGGTGAAGGTGCCTCCAGATTTGGCGTAGCCGGGGAGAACATCATCAAGAACTTTCTTGACATTTGTGTAGTCTTTCTTCGACTGACGGTCCGAGTCGAAATACGTGGCCATGGAATATTTCGGGCTTAAGAGGATGAGTGTGCAATGTGTGTCACTGCACAAAACACGGAATGTTAAAAAAAACGATCGAAATCTAAGAAATCATATGTTACGGGGCGGTTGAGGGGACGACTTACTCGGGAAAGTAAGGCACGAGAAAGTTATCCTTATCTGGGTTTGCCAGAATGACGCCTTCGAGGTAAGAACTCGCGACTTGCCGGTCCCCAGCGCTGCCCAAGATCTTGGCACGCATGTAGAAGGGGTCGACTATCACGATGTCCGGGGTCTTGTCTCTAATGATCCGCATCTCCATACTCAGCGAAAATAGCCGAACGAAGGTGTAGTGCAGCGGATGAAGGTTAAACATAGCGAAGATGTCATCAAACCGCAGGACGATCGTACCCCCGATGGCGCTATCCACAAAGCCCTTGCCCTCTGGCACCTTGGCCACGAAAACCGGGTATGCCACGTCATTCTCTCGGAGACGCCGCTTCTCCAAAGAAAGAACACTGTCATGCAGACTCCGCATAGCACCGGTTGCAGCATTGAGCATATTAGTCGGTAGCATCGGCCTACCCGCCACATGCACCCTCCTCGAGATATCCTTAGGTGAAGGTGGCCCGTCCTGAGCACGGGTCGTACTCGGTGCCGGCTGGCTCGCACCCTTGTTACTCTTTCTTTTCCGTCCCTTCTTCTTCTGCTGTAATGGGACCGAGTTCTGCTCACAGACCGCCTTCTTGAGTGTGCTGGGGCTGATAATATTTCGCACCTCGGCTATCTGAGGCTCAGTGAAGTCGGCAGCTGGAGGCGTCTCCTGAGAACTGAACGCCAGACGACGCCTGTTGCAATTGGGTTTCTCCGCGGTACCAGCTAGATCGCGATCGTCTTTTGCAGGGTTGGGTTCTTGAGAAGGAGGCCCCATGAATTCGTCATCGCACCCATGTTCGTTGAAGTACTTATTGACGTTGGTAAATGTACCGTCGTCGTTGTTGTCGTCGTCTGGATCCTGTGCCATATGCATGCCCGGATCCTGTGCCATATGCATGTTCGGCATGTCCGGTAGCGTTGCGGCGGTCTTGCCATGGGTTGGCGCCGGCATGACTGGCGGTGTTGTCTTTGGGGTGGTGTCCCCCGCCCCCAAACGAATCTGGCTCTTCGGCCAAAGCAGGGGCCAGCTTAGGCAGGCGCTGAGGGTCATCACATCATCTTCGTCGGCCCCGGCAGGTCGAATCGGAGGTAACAACTCGTCGCAGCCTGGCAGTACCCGAACCAGCTGAACCCTATACACGGTGGGTGGCATTGGATTACCGTGGAACACGGGGTTGCCCGGTTGAACGATTTTGCCCTTGGCGACATCGACCAAGTCGTTGTTCACGAAGTGCAGGAGAGTGCACGGAACGTCGGCGGCGCCCTGCGAAAACATGTAGGGCGTCAGGGATGCCCAGTCAAAGGCAAGGAGATGAAGTCCTCGGCCGAGAGGCTTAATTAGTTACCGTGATGATGGCGTCGAGCTCGGCTAATGTCGAGGCACCGCCAACGGCGGGCGTGCAATTGACGGAGGGGCCGCTTGCTGCCGAGGTGCCGGCCGGCGTACACCCGGGTGCATTAAGCTCCAATGCCCGTGCCGGCGTCGGAGACACCAATACCAGCTCCGCCGGAGACACCAATGGCGCCGCCTGCGCGTTGTGCGAGTTGCTGGCCGTGAAGCTGGGAATCGGGGGCGGCCCCTGTTGGCCGCTCGCAATCCACGTCGTCAGCCCATGAATCAAGGTAGGCATAATGCCGGTGAGCGTCGATCCCAGTTGTTGTTGCACTTGCTCTTGGACAATCTCCGGAATCAGCGCCACTTGTGCCTTGAGTTCTTGAACCTCGCGCGACTGGCTTTCCGAGCTGGTCTTTCTCTCCTTTCGCCCACCAGCGTTATAGTATGACGACCATTTTGTGGACAAGCCTTTGCCGTCCACACGACCAGCTGACGACGGCTTACTGAGCTTATCCTTGTTTTTCATTACGTTCAACGCCCTATTTAGAGTGCTGTCCCAAGGGATGCTCTGAGACGACCCCGCGCTACTGCTTTCAGTCTCCTGCGCCAGAACAAGCTCAAGCGCCCTGGTCTTCGGATCCGTGGTAAGCTCCTTTGTTACCGGGTCCTCCTTGTACCGGGCCCTGACATAGTTCCTGGTCTGCTTGTCACGGTATTTCTCGAAGCGGGGCGGTAGGCCTTGCTCGGCACGCTCCGCGTCCTCCTTGTCCCATATAGGCTCCGCCACTCTGTAACCGCCGGGACCGAGTTTGTGTTCCCCTAAGTTCAACTCCCGCATTTCTTTCCCCCACTGACTTGATTCGGAGGTTGCGCTGCTCTCGCACTTGATCTTGAACTCCTTGTAGTCATCTTCGCTGATCGAAGGATTTTTCGCCTTGATCTTCTCATAACTATCACCTTTCTCAATCATTCTTTTCACCGCGCTTCTCCAAGTAGACAGGGCCGTGCTCATCCTCGTGAGGGCGGCACTGTTCACTTTATTCCCTGAGAGGCGTGTGTTTTCAAATTCAGCGGGGAACTTGTATCGTTCGTGCAGCTTCGTGAAGAGGAGGTTGCGCAAATTCCCTCGGTCCTTATGCCTTAGGTTCTCGGTGTTGATCGAGATGGTGCTCCGGAGAATGCACCCGAGCTGAACCGAGTACCCCTTGACTATTTGTTTGGGCTCCGTTGGATGCCCGTCGGAGTCCACTTGAGTAAATTCCTCCTTGACGGTGCGGAGCACGTTCGGGCACCGGTCCTTCCGTTGCCTCTTCGGTTGGCTGCCATCTGTGCGTGCGCTGCCATCATCAGTGGTGGCATCCTCGGCGGCACCATCAGTGGTGGCATCCTCGGCGGCACCATCAGTGGTGTCATCCCCGACGCCACTAGGGGTTGTGTAGTCAGGATCGGTGTCTTCCGCGGCATCCTCATAGCGGTGAGGTTGTTCCTCCATCTCCTGGGACAGCTCCCAGAATTGCTTGCCGCCCGAACCACCGACCTCATCGTTGTGGGCGATGTTTCGCTCTAAATAGGAAAAAAGTTTGGTCAAAAAGTTGGTTATTGTCAAGGAACAAGATCATGGTCTCATCATTTAGGGTTTGTCGACACCGAGGCATCCTAAAAGCTAAGCTTTTATCATTTAGGGTTTGTCGACGCCGAGGCACCCTAAAAGCCTAAGCTTTCATCATTTAGGTTCTTATCGACACCGAGGCACCCTAAAAGCTACTTAATTAAGTACTAAGATACCCCGGCCCATGCATTAGTAGCAAGTACCCCATATGTCCGATTTTTAGCAAAGTCATGCTAAAATTCACGGAAAATTTCAGCATGACCTTTGCTGAAAATAGGACATATGGAGTACCCGAATTTGCCAGAACGGAAGTTAATCGACATTCCGGCAAACTCAAGGGCCTCTCGGGGTACCTGCAAAATCATCACGACACGATGGTCGGAGACAAAACCCAGCAAACTAGCACCACAATGTGCCTCTACTTTCATATGGATGAAAAGGCCACAGACCATATGGTCCTCTGCTTTCATATGGACAAAAATCAGCTCAACTTATGTGAGCTTCCATTCCAGATCTAATAGGTCACCCAACAAAAAATCATCAATAGTTTAGCAAGTATGTACCCTCAAGAATGAACATATAGCAATATCTGTTGTCCCCCCATAACATACGGAAATCAAAATCAGCTCAACTTAGATGAAAATTGCCTTTGCTGCATGGAATAGAACATTGTTAGCTTAATCGGCCTACGAACCAAGACCAACTTCAGCAAGTAGGAACCATGGATTGATTATAGTCCTGCACATTTTCTACAAGAGATTTCCATGACATGTACGAGTGTTTACCATGCCAAGCGGAATGAAGGACTGGAGATATTATTATTTTTAACCAAGCTTTCTAAATATCAAATAAAATTATTTTTAACCTGCATCATGTGCAAGCCCTTTTCTTTGCACCCAGTCCATTTTAATTCTGGGCTGTTCTCTACTCACCATGAAAAAGGAGAGAAAGAAATACAAGAACTTGCAGAGGAGGAGGGCAGAGGAAGGAGGAAGGAGGAGAGGTACCTGGGCGGGCGCGGCCGGTCGCCGGAGGGGTCGGGGTCGGCGGCGGCGGCGGCGTCGAAGGGATGGCTCGAGGGCGTCCGAGCTCGTCCGGGTCCTCGTAGTCGAAGAAGAAGACGGCGGCGGTCCTCCTGGGCGCCTCGGTTGGTCGTGGGGAGGCCGACGGCCACGTGCTTCGCGGGTCGGCGGCGGTCGTCGTCCTGCACCCCGTGCCCGGACTGAGGTAGAGGCGGCGCAGGGCAGGGGCCGACGCGGGGAGGCTGTCGGCGACGGCGAGGTCGCGGAGGCGTCGGCGATGGCGGAGCTGCAGTGGTGGGGGCGCGGGGGCGGCGGCGTCGTGGGTCGGGGCAGCGCGCGGGGGGGAAGTGGATCTGGCGAGAGGGAGGGACCAAGGGGTCGGGCGAGTTAGAGCTAGGGGGAAGCTTACTAATGGCGCACCCCCGAGCGGTGCGCCATTAGAAATCTTTTTTTTATAGCAATGGCGCACTCCTTAGAGGTGCGCCATTAGAAAGATTTTTTTTTAGATAGCAATGGCGCACTACCCGAGCGGTGCGCCATTAGTATGTTTTTTTTTTATTATTTTTTGTTGCTATTTTTTAATATTTTTTTATAAAAACAGTAATAATTTTTTATAAAAACAGTAATAATTTTTTTATTAATATGAAAAAATATCATCAAATTTGTTATTTGAAAATATCATCAAATGGGGGTGCTCGGCGGCGGCGGTGGAGCGGGGGAGGGTGCGGTGGGTCGTCGGCGGCGGTGGAGCGGGGGAGGGTGCGGGGGGTGCTCGGCGGCGGTGGAGCGGGCCGGGGAGGGTGCGGGGGGTCGGCGGCGGCGGTGGAGCGGGGGAGGGTGCGGTGGGTCGTCGGCGGCGGTGGAGCTAGCGGGGGAGGGTGCGGGGAGGATCGAGATCGAGATGGAGGGGGATAGCGATCGAGATGGAGGGGGATCGAGATCGAGTGTCCTCATGAATATTCAATATTTTTTCATATTGAATATGAAAAAATATCATCAAATTTGAAAAAATATTCATGAATTCAAAAAGTGCCCATGAAATTTAAAAATATTCATGAGTTCAAAAAGTGCCCATGAAATACAATCGAGAAATGAAGACTACGATTTAAATACAATCGATCTTAGCTAGCTATCTGTTCACAATCTTCTTGCCCTTCTTTTTCGCAAATGGAGTTCTTCTATGGAACGGACGTCCTTTAGGTAGGGTGGTCCTGCTTCTTCTTGTGGTGTATGCTGCTACTTCATCGTCGTCGTCATGTTCCATCTTCGGGTCGCCGTACTTGTCGAAGTCTTGCTCATTGGCGACTCCATCCATTCCGATGATCTTCCTTTTGCCTCTCCTCACGACAACACGACTGGGCTTTGACGGGTCGGTAATGAAGAAGCATTGGTCCACTTGGGAAGCCAGTACCCATGGCTCATTTTTCGCGGTGACGTTTGCGCCCGCGGTCTTGGATTTGGCTTCGGGTATAACCATGGTGGTGAAATACCGGTCTTCTTTTAGGACGCTCTTGGCCCATCTGACACGGAACATCGGGACCTTCTCTCCAGCGTAGCTCAGCTCCCAGATCTCCTCGATCCTTCCGTAGTATCTGTCCTTGTCGTTACCGGTGTAGGATTCCATCGTTACCCCGGAGTTCTGATAACCATCGCTCTTCATGTCCTTGTCCTCGGTGTAGAATGTGTAGCCGTTGATATCATACGCCTCATAGGTCATCAGGTTGTGCTCGGCGCCCTGTGACAAGGCGAATATGAGTTGTTCTTCCGCGGAAGAATCCTCATGTAAAGGGTACGAGAGAAGCTTCTGCTTGAACCAACGCGTGAAACATGAGTTGTGCTCTTTGATTATATCTCCGTCCGTCCTCTGTTGGCCTCGGTCATTGTACGTCTTCTCAATAAAGGTTTTGTGCTCTACCACCCAAGGATCGACCACGTCTATGTGTTGTAGCACGACTAGGTTTGCTCTTTCAAAGTCGGCGAGTCGACCCTCGAAGTCGACATGCATTTCGTGCCGACCCTCTCGGTGACCCCATCCAGCGAGCCTGCCGAGGTGCCTGTTGACGGGCAGACCAACGGGGTTCTCGATGCCTAGATAATTCGTGCAGTAGGAGATGCACTCTTCGGTCAGAAAGCCCCTGGCTATGCTTCCCTCTGGACGTGACATGTTGCGAACGTATCCTTTGATGACACCATTCATCCTTTCGAACGGCATCATGCTGTGCAGGAACGTCGGCCCGAGTTGGATGATATCCTCCACGATATGGACCAGCAGATGCACCATAACGTCGAAGAATGCGGGCGGGAAGTACATCTCAAGCTCGCAAAGTATCACCACGATCTCTTCCTGTAGCCTTCTGAGTTGCCTCACGCCAACCGACTTCCGAGAGATGACGTCGAAAAAGTTGCATAGGCCAAATAGCGTTTCACGGACGTGCGCGTCCATGATCCCACGGATTGCAACTGGAAGTATCTGCGTCATCAGCACGTGACAGTCGTGAGACTTCATCCCGCTGAACTTCTGCTTCGCTGGGTCTAGGTATCTGCTTATCTTCCCCGCGTAACCGTAAGGAAGTTTTACTCCTACGAGGCAGGTGAAAAACTGCTCGATCTCCTCCTGACTTAGAGTGAAGCACGTGGGAGGGTAGTCATTTCCGGTCTTCTTGGCCTTTTTGCCTTTGCGACGACTTTCTGTGTCCTGCTTCGCCTCATCATCATCATCATTAGCGTGAAGCTCCTCCCTGATGCCCATTGATTTCAAGTCTGCCCTTGCTTTCGGCCCATCTTTGGTCCTCTCTGGCATGTTGAGCAGGGTACCAAGCAGACTCTCGCACACGTTCTTCGTGATATGCATGACATCAAGGCTGTGAGGCACACGGTGGATCTTCCAGTATGGCAAGTCCCAGAAAACAGACCTCGTTTTCCATACCTTCAGCAGCGGCTCTGGCGCCTTTCGCTTCTTTCCCGGCTCTGGCGCCTTTTGCTTCTTTCCCGGCAGTGGGCAATCTTTCCAATTTTTCAACAGCTCGTCTATTTCCTCGCCGCTCCTCGTACGCGGGCGTCTTCGGGGTTCGGTTTCACCATCGAACAGATCCTTGCGTTTTCTCCACGGGTCATCGTCGCGAAGCCACCTTCGATGTCCCATGAACACGGTTTTCGAAGACCCAGGATCTCTATCTAGCTGGCGATACGTTGTGTCATCCATGCACCTGACGCATCCAGAAAATCCGTGGACCACCTGCCCCGCGAGATATCCGTAACCGAGATAGTCGTGCACCGTCGTGAGCAGTGCGGCTCTCATAGGGAAATATTCTTTCTCTGCGGCGTCCCACGTATTGGCTGGCGTTTTCCACAGCGTGTCTAGCTCCTCTTTCAGCAGCCCCAGATACAGATTGATGTCGTTCCCTGGTTGTTTCGGACCTTCAATTAGCATACTCATGTGAATGTACTTCCTCTTCATGCACAACCAGGGGGGAAGGTTGTACATCCACACAAACACAGGCCAGGTGCTATGTGTGCTTCTCTGGCTGCCAAACGGATTGACTCCATCGGTGCTCGCGCCCAGCACGATGTTCCTTGGATCGTTCCCAAATTCTGGGTCTTCGAAGTTCAACGCTTGCCACTGGCTCGCATCCTTAGGGTGACTCAGCATCTTGTCTTTTTTATTTATCTCCGGATCATTTCCGTCATCTTCTCGCTTCTTCTCCTCCCTATCCGCGTGCCAACGCAGGAGCTTTGCTACCTTAGGGTCCGCGAAATACCGCTGCAGACGAGGAGTGATCGGAAAGTACCACACCACTTTTCGAGGAGCTTTCTTCCTCTTCTTGTATCGAGTGACGCCGCACACCGGACATATGGTAGACAACGCGTGCTCGTCCCGATAAATGATGCAATTGTTCATGCACACATGATATTTCACGTGCGGTAAATCCAGAGGACACACGATTTTCTTCGCCTCCTCGAAACTGGTCGGGCACTTGTTCCCCTTGGGAAGACGTTCGTGCCAGAATGACATGTTCTCGTCGAAGCATGCGTCGGTCATTTTGTGTTTTACCTTCATCTCCAGAGCCATGAGCGTTACTTTCAGGCGGGTATCCTCGGGCCTGCATCCTTCATACAATGGAGTAACCGCGTCTATCTCCAGTTGATCCAGCTTGGCTTTCTCTCGGGCGGCAGCTCTTGTGTTATCCGTCTGCTTGAGAAGCAGCTCTTGAATATGAGGGTCCTGCACCCAGCCTCCATCGTCGTCTGCTCCGGCATCTTCATCTTCATGATCATGCCCTTCGTTTTGATCTTCCTCATCATCATGTCTGGCATCTTCTACATGATGACTGTGTACAGCATCACCGTCGTGATCATGTCCTGGAGATTCTTCGTCTTCTCGACCGCCCTCGCCGCGGTGGTTGTCTTGCTGCCCTTCCTCATTTCTTGCCCGGCCCCCATGGACGACTTCATAGTCATCTTCATCACCTTGCCACCGATAGCCATCCATGAAACCACGCAAGAGCAGGTGGTCCCGCACCTGCCCGGAATCCGGGTCCGCAATAAGGCTCTTCAGCTTGCATCTTCGACACGGACATCTTATCTCCGTCTCGTTCTTTTGAAGCATCTCAGCCTTCGCGGAGCTCAAAAACCTATTCACGATGCCTTCGGTCATCGTGCGGACCATGGTCGCCTGCGAGGTAGAGCAAAACGATATTTTAGAACCAAGAAAAAATTTGGCATGACTTTCCCTAAAAATATATAGGACCAAAAAGAATGCATAGTGCCAAAATTCTCGCCGAAACGGAAATGAATCAACATTCCGGCAAAATATTGGCAACTATCGCATTTCAAATACCGGTACCTGCAAACACAAACATATATGCAACACCACAAACATATGCAACACCACAAACATACATAGATCTAGCAAGGCCATAAAAAGTGCATGTGCACGTTGTTGGAGCGAGGGAGAGAAAAAAAGTAGATCTACAACATAAAGATAGCTTTCCCCTTACTTACCTATCAAAAAAAGGTAATTTAACCACCTAATTTTGATGAATCTATGGTGCAAATGAGGTGAGGAGGAGGAGGCAGCCGACACAATCTTGGAGGAGGAGGTGGAGAGAATGAAGTGGGGAAAGTGAGTGTGTAGGTGTGGCTGTCCAAAATATCTAGCTGGTCCCAGGTTACTAATGGCGCACCACCCATATATGCGCCATTAGTAACCCTGGTTACTAATGGCGCACCAGCTTGAGGTGCGCCATTAGTAGTTTTGCAAAAAAAAAAAAATAGTAGTGGCGCACTGTGTTGGACGTGCGCCATTACTAGTTAAACTAGTAATGGCGCACTCTTCCCTGGTGCGCCATTAGTATTTTTGGAAAAATGAAAAAAAAAACATTTGTCACTAATGGCGCACCGTGGGTCTGGTGCGCCATTAGTGTCTACCACACTAATGGCGCACCAACTCATGGTGCGCCATTACTATATAGTAGTGGCGCACCACATGTCTGGTGCGCCATTAGTAGCCATATCATCTATAGCCCTTTTCCTAGTAGTGGCTTAGGTGCTTTAGTATTACTTTTGCGAACCACAGTTGATACCTTAGCATGTTCCTTTATCCTAACAGGGAAAGGTGGTTTTTCAATATAAGCAGTAGGCACAACTGGATCAACATTGTAAATGATGGTTTCATTTTTAGCTTTTACCGGTTCTTTAATTTCTTCTGTAAAAGGGGGATGATATTTAAACCATTTCTCCTTAGGGAGATCAACATGAGTAGCAAATGATTCACAAAAAGAGGCTACTATCTCAGAGTCAAGTCCATATTTAGTGCTAAACTTGTGAAAAGCATCGGTATTCATAAAAGATTTAACACAATCAAACTTAAGCTTAATACCTGACTCATTACCTTCGTTGAGTTCCCAATCTTCAGAGTTGCATTTAATTCTTTCTAAGAGATCCCACTTGAATTCAATAGTCTTCTTCATAAAAGAACAAGTACAAGAAGTATCGAGCATGGATCGATCATTATGAGAAAGCCAAGCATAAAAATTCTAAATAATAATTTCTCTCGGGAGCTCATGATTGGGGCATGAATATAACATTGACTTAAGCCTCCCCCAAGCTAGAGCGACACTTTCTCCTTCACGAGGCCAAAAACTATATATATAATTCCGATCACGATGAACTAGATGCATAGGATCGAACTTTTGGTGGAATTCTAATTTCAAGCGATTCCAGTTCCATGATCCAATATCATCACATAGCCTATACCATGTCAATGCTTTTCCCTTCAAAGATAAAGGGAAAACCTTCTTCTTATCTTCATCTACGGGTAAACCTGCAAGCTTAAATAATCCACAAATTTCATCCACATGTATTAGATGCATATCGGGATGTTCAGTTCTGTCTCCTGCATAAGGATTAGCTAGCAGTTGTTCTACCATACCCGAAGGAATTTCATAACCAATATTTTCAGTAGGTGCAGTAGGTTGAGGGGAAACTAATTGTGGTTCCGGTCGAGGTGAAGATACCCGAACAAACCCCTCAAAGGATTGTTTTCCATAGTATCAAGTGACAATAAATTTCAGCACGTAGTATAAAATTTTCCTTACCGATTTCCACTTACCAAGAGCGCTTCACTCCCCGGCAACGGCGCCAGAAAAGAGTCTTGATGGCCCACAAGTATAGGGGTTCAATTGTAGTCCTTTCAATAAGTAAGAGTGTCGAACCCAACGAGGAGCAGAAGGAAATGACAAGTGGTTTTCAACAAGGTAATTTTTGCAAGCACTGAAATTGTAGGTAACAGGTAGTTTGATAGCAAGATAATTGGTAACGAGCAAGTAACGGTAACGGTAAATAAAGTGCAGCAAGATAGCCCAATCTCTTGGTGGCTAAGGACAGGCCAAAACAATATCTTATAATAAGCAAGCGTTCTTGATGGTACACGGGAATTTCATCTAGTCACTTTCATCATGTTGGTTTGATTTGCGTTCGCTACTTTGATAATTTGATATGTGGGTGGACCGGTGCTTGGGTGCTGTTCTTACTTGAACAAACCTCGCACTTATGATTAATCCCCTCGCAAGCATCCGCAACTACGAGAAAAGTATTAAGATAAAATCTAACCATAACATTAAACATTTGGATCCAAATCAGCCCCTTACGAAATAGCGCATAAACTAGGGTTTAAGCTTCTGTCATTCTAGCAACCCATCATCTAATAACTACTCCACAATGCATTCCCTTAGGCCCAAAGATGCTGAATTGCCATGTAGTCAACGTTCACATGACACCACTAAGGGAATCACAACATTCATATCATCAAAATATCGAACACATATCAAATTCACATGGTTACTTGCAACATGACTTCTCTCGTGACCTCAAGAACAAAGGTAACTACTGACAAATGATATTCATGCTCAAGATCAGAGGGGTATTAAATAGCATAATGGATCTGAACATATAATCTTCCACCAAATAAACCATATAGTAATCAACTACGAGATGTAATCAACACTACTAGTCACCCACATATTATGAGAGAAAATGCATTAGAATTACTCCATAAAGCATTATTATGCATAAAAACATTATAAATAATAGTAGGAAATCATGATGCAAAATGGACGTATCAGTAAATATGATGATCTGGTTGCTAAGTGCTTAGAGGTAGCCACCGAAAATACTCACCTACTTTCCCACACATATCCTCTGTCCAAAGCCTAAAGTCAAAATTCGGTGCCACCAATATTCCCATTCGGATCCACCGACTTTATCCAAGACAGAAGCCAAACCAAACCCTAGCATCTCGGTACTACTAGCTTTTCATTCGGTGCCACCGAAAACAGTGACCAACTTCCTGGTTAGCCATTTTCTAGATTCGGTCCCACCGAGTTTAGCAAATCGGTACCACCGAGAAGTTGGACCAACTTTCTATTAGACCATTTCTCTAAATCGGTCCCACCGAGTTTGAGGAATCGGTCTCATCGAGATTTGGTAACTGCCTAGGTCACCCATATCGGTACCACCGAGATTCATATATCGGTCTCACCGAAAACGCCAAAGTTGCCACATTTCGAACTAGTCGGTGCCACCGAGTTTCACTTCGGTTTCACCGAGTTTGGCAATAATGTTGTAACGGTTGGATATTTGGAGAAGCCTATATATACCCCTCCACCACCATTCACTCGCAAGAGAAGCACTCAGAACACATACCCACTTGCCATATCCAATTTTCTGAGGGAGAACCACCTACCCTTGTGTTGAGGTCAAGATCATCCACTCCAACCATATGGATCTTGATTTCTAGCCTCCCCAAGTTGCTTTCCATCCAATCAATCTCTTCTACCCATGCCAAATATGTGAGAGAGTGATTGAGTGTTGAGGAGACTATCTTTTGAAGCACAAGAGCAAGGAGTTCATCATACCAACACTTCTATTATCTTTTGGAGGGTGGCGCCTCCTAGATTGGTTAGGTGTCGCTTGGGAGCCTCCATCTTCGTGATTGTGGAGTAGAACCAAGAGTTTGTAAGGGCAAGGAGATCGCCTACTTCGTGAAGATCTACCCCGAGTAAGGCTAGTACTCCATGGACGTAGGTTGCTACTTCGTGAACCCTTCGTGGGTGGAGCCCTCCGTGGACTCTCGCGACCGTTACCCTTCGTGGGTTGAAGTCTCCATAAACTTGGACGTACGATAGCACCACCTATCAGAACCACGGGAAAAAATCTTCGTGTCTCCAAATTGCGTTTGATCTTCCAATCTCTAACCTCTTACATTTGCATGTCTTTAGTTTCTGCTGCTATACTTTTAGACTTGAATGTGTAGGTTGAACTTGACTTGCTACAATTGCTAAAATATGCCCACAACTAAAATTGATAAAAGGATAGATTTTTATCTGGTCAAGTAGTCTAATAACCCCCTCTAGACATACTTTCGATCCTACAAGTGGTATCAGAGCTTTGGTCTCCATTGAATTGGTCTCACAACCTAGGAGAATATGGCGTCTAGTGAGGGAAGTTATCACCGTAGAGGTCCATATTTTGAAGGTACAAACTTTGCTAGTTGGAAGCCTAAGATGAAAATGCATATTCTTGGTCATAACCCCACCGTATGGGCTATTGTTCGTGTTGGCTTGCAAGGTGAAATCTTTGGTGATGGAAAGGAACTGGATCGTGAAGCGACCGCGGAAGAATTGAAGATGTTGCAATACAACGCTCAAGCATGTGACATTCTATTCAACTGCCTATGCCCCGAAGAATTCAACAAGATTAGCCGTCTTGAGAATGCAAAGGAAATTTGGGATACTTTGGTTGATATGCACAAAGGTACCGAATCCGTCGGGGAATCTTAGTTGGATGTGCTACAAAGTCAACTTGACAAGTTCAAGATGAAGGATGGTGAAGGGGTTGCGGAAATGTACTCTAGGCTTGCTCTCATCACCAATGAGATTGCCGGCTTAGGAAGCGAAGAAATGACCGACAAATTCATCATCAAGAAGATCCTTAGAGCCTTGGATGGAAAGTACAACACCGTGTGCACATTGATCCAAATGATGCCAAACTACAAAGATCTCAAGCCTACGGAAGTCATTGGAAGGATTGTTGCTCATGAGATGTCACTCAAGGACAAAGAAGAACTTGACACCAAGTCAAGCGGTGTTTACAAAGCTACATCAAGTGACAACCTTGTAACCAATGAAGAGATAAGCCTCATGATCAAGAAATTCAACAAGTTCTACAAGAATAGAGGCAAAGAAAGAAGCTCCAATTCAAGATATTAAGAGAAGCGTTCATCTAGTCGTGACCGGAATTGCTACAATTGTGAAAAGCCCGAACACTACTCCAATGAGTGCACGCCCCCCCCCCCACAAAAGAAGAGAAGAGTCACCTAGAAGAAAGAGCTCAAGAGTCGAGTCACATCAAAGAAAGAGAAGGAGTAGAGATGATCGTTATGAACGAAGACCCTCAAGAAGAAGTAGGGACTCGCACTAGTGCAGGCGCCTGCTATACAAACGGTTTTTAACCCCTTTCCGTGACGTAGTCTCAAACCATCGCCTTGCATGTGTGGGAAATAGGGGAGGGCTATCCCACATGACATGGAAAAACCGTCGGCGATGGCTGCGCCCGGTCACACGATGAGCAAAAATATGTCGTGTAACATCCCAAAATTCTAAATTTTGGCATGTTATATTAAATAAGTGATTGTGATTGTTTATGTGAATGATTGTTGCTGAGTGGAATTTGAAGCTTTTGAAAACATAATGAGAGGGAATAAAATGACTTTCCCAATTCTTTCTCTTAGGACAATTTAATTTCATTTGAAAATAATTCAGGTAAAAAAAACTTTATGCCACTCAAGGATTTTCATGAGAGTAGATAATATGAATTCTTCAAGGTATGAAATAGAGTGGGGAGTTATGAATTTTTTTTGTGAGTGTCCATTTGATTTCACTTTTGGAAAGTTTCCATTTTGAGTTTCAAATTCATTTCCATTTATTCAAATAAAATAAAGAGAGAAGGAAATATGACTCCTTAAAATATCAGAAATAAAATATGGAAAATGAATTATGGAACCAACAGAAACTTATTTGAAATCCAATGCAAACTCATTTTTGGAATTAAAAAAACATATTTTCAAAAATTATTTTATTTGGCCTTGAAAATATGTTAATGTTTTAGAATATTTTCTGCTGAAAATTTTAATATATAATATGTATATATTAAACATTTATTTATTTTCCTATTTACTTTTTCCTTTCCCTGTTTTTTCAAACGAAGCCCACCTGAGGCCCAACCTCCCTGGAGGTCATCCTCAACCTCACTACACCCAGTTCCACATGGCAACCGCACACCATGGCCGGGATCCTCGCGCCCCGATGCCCCCTTTCCTTCCTCCCCTCCCCGCGGAAGCTTCCTGCCACCCTGCACCTTCCTTTCCCCGACTCCCTGCGTCTTTATGGCCATTGATGGCCGAGATCGCCGCTGCGAAAAATCCAGCCATGGCCGTAATTGCTCGCCTTGCCACTGTGCCCTCGGCCCTCCCCGACCCTATATAAAGCTTACCAGAGGTCCCTCTCAATCCCCTAGACCAATTTTCCCCCTCTGAAGCATCCTTCCCCCACACCACAACGTGCAATTGTTCGCCGGAGTTCACAAATTCCAGCGGCTTCTCCACCGCTGCCTGAGGATCGGTTGGCCCTGCCCCGGCCTCCCACAAGGTTGTTGCGACGTCTTCTTCCCCGTCCTGTACTCTCCTTCCTCCGGGAGCCACTGCAGCATCAGGTCCGAGCTCATCTTCCCCAACTCCGGCGACTAACTCCGGTGAGCTCCAGAAATCCCGTAATTTTTTTTTCTTCAGAAAAATAGCAATCTTAGAAAATTCATATCAATTAGTATACAACTCCAAATCCAGCGATTCTTTTTGCTACGGACTCACAAAAATCCCATCTATCTCATGGACCCAACAAAAAAAAATTTGAACCTTTAAATTTCGAATTCAAACAGATATGTTCAAACACTAGATTGTTAATAACTCTTATTTAAAAATAGCTTTTTGATTGATTATTTTTGCTAGTGGTCACTAGGTGAATTGTTTATCCAGTGGTATTTAGTGATTTATTTTTAGTTTATTTTCAATTAGGTTTTTAGCAAAAACAATACTGTTTTACTTATAGTTTTGTTTTAGTCTTTTCTTTGTTGTTTTTAATAGTTTAAAATTATTTCTTTTTGTAAATTTTGATAAATTATTTGTTGTTTCTGTTAGTCAGCAGTAGCCACTTTTTTTGGTAGTTAAAATAAAACTCTATATTTTGTTTCTCTAGTTTTGTAGTAAAACTGGTATAAGTCATAAATAGGGTTTTATAAAAGCTTTTTATTTGTTTTTAGATTTTTATGAAAACTACTTTCTGTTTATTTATTTGTTTTAGATTTTATTTTTTGTTAACTTAGTTGTGTCACTTTTCTTTTAAGATTATTAGGACAAAACAACTTTAGTTCTTTAGTAGATTTCCTTAGGAGTTTTTCTTTATAGTTTTCTTTGAAATTTCATTTGGATTTTTATTTGGTTTTTACTATTTAGTTTTTTATTGCTTTTATTTGTTGAATTCTAGAAATTGATTGCTAAAGTGAATGCTTATGTGAATGTCATGTTTGTATAATATAGATTTCATCGGAGAGTGACGAATAGTTCTATCAAATTTTCTGAGAGCGATATTATATTCATACCAGGCAAGTTCACTTTGATCATATTTTTCCAAATTCCTATGTTTTATTGCATTAGTGCCACCTTCCACCTTGCCTCAAGTATGTAAATTGAAATTGTAGTCCTTGAGTAGTATCATGAGGTAGGAACCCCAATACCCTTGTTACCAAGCCCCGGGAATCGATGAATAGTTGTTATTGTTATGCTTTAGTGGACGGGGAGTGGTATGAGTGATTCATGAAAGTTGTGAGAGTCAAGATGATCTAAACCAACCTCAAGACTTCAAGACTTCAACAATTTCAATACACTTCTGGGTGGACTAATTGCAAGGAGAGTGCATAGGGGATCCTGGAGATGTACCAGTGATCACCCAGTTTTATGACCTTTCCAGGGGATCCTGGAGATGTACCAGTGATCACCCAGTTTTATGACCTTACCAGGGGATCCTGGAGATGTACCAGTGATCACCCAGTTCTATGACCTTGCGAGTGGATCCTGAAGATGTACCAGTGATCATCCAGTTCTATGACCTTGCTAGGGGATACTGGGGATGTACCAGTGATCGCCCAGTTTTTTATGAGGCCACCCAGGCTCAAAGAGATTGATGGATCTTTCAAGACCAGAAGCTTTCATGTGCAGCCGCAAGCTATTATGGGCTGTAGCATAGTTGAGTACTCTAGAAAGACTGTGTCTCGGTCATCCTGTTCTCAAACACCATGCAGTGCGAGGACTTCAAGGGAGGCGACGAGTCTTGCGGGAAAAGTGCGCAAACCTCTGCAGAGTGTTAAACTAACCGATTAGCCGTGTCCCCGGTTATGAACAATTTGAGCGACTGGAATTGGACTATCTGGATATTCTCAACACTTGATACATTAAATGAATTTGGGATTTATGACAACTTTGGGATATGAAAATTTGGTTGGCGGAACCATCTCATTAATGACGTCAACTTTGTAGTATGTTGATTAATTTCCAGTTAGGAAATAACCAGCTTTTATGCAAAAAGTCAGACATAGAGCCTCCACTGCCATATTGCATATAGTGATAGACTTATTTTCATCTGCCTTCATATGTGATCTTGCCAGTACATTCAATGTACTGACCTACACGGCTGCAACGTCTTATGTTGCAGGATTTCTACGACGAGTAAGAATTTCATTATAGGGTTACGGTCTACACTCAACTTGCCGTTGGTGTTGATGGGACTCCAAACCCTTATTGATTTGTTTCCGCTGTGATAAATAAGGTATACTCTGGATCTACGGTATTTCTTGCACATGTGATGTTATGGTATTTCATTGAAGTACTGTGTGTGCCAGCATACTGATCCAGGGATGGCACACTAGCACAGAAAGCACAAAGACTTGACCGTGTTGGGTTGGGTCACTACATGTCGTGTGCGATTGGAGGGGCCATCACAAACAGATATTTTTGGGAAGCCGTGTGAGATGTGCTTAGCATCCCACACAGTGAATCCCAAACGTACGTTTCTGTTCGCATTCTACATCACACACAATTTTCTGCATAACATCATCTGTGTTAGGGGTGGTGTCACGCCCAAGATGCGATCCTATCCTTATTTTGGCACGAGGGCCTCGACAGGGATAGAAGCGCATCTCGTCGTTTTGCAAGAATGGATATCATTACAAGTACATGTAAAGAAGAGACGAGTATATGGAATTGGCTTACACTCTCCACAAGCAACATCAATATCACATCAATACAACAACATATCCAAACATCATACAGAAGAGCAGGGTCCGACTACGGACGAAAACAAACGATAAAATGACATCCATCCTTGCTATCCCAGGCTGCCGCCTGGAACCGATCCTAGATCGATGAAGAAGAAGAAGAAGAACTCCAAATCAAACAAAGCATCGCGCTCACGTCATATCATCGCATTACCTGTACCTGCAACTGTTGTTGTAGTAATCTGTGAGCCACGGGGACTCAGCAATCTCATTTCCATGGGTATCAAGACTATTAAAGCTTAATGGGTGAGGTATGGTTAAGTGGTGAGGCTGCAGCAAGCACTAAGCATTTATTAGAGTGGCTAACTTACGAGTACAAGAATAAAGGGGGATGATTGTCTCATAAACGGTCGTGAACTAGTAATGATCTCTAAGAGATCCTGAACACCTACATACGTCAAACATAACCCCACCGTGTTCTCTCTCGGATAAGGACTCACGAGAAGAGACAGTCACGGTTACGCACACGGTTGTTGTATTTTATTTGAGTTTACTTCAAGTTGCTATGACCGTGTGTTAAACAAAGTTTCCAAGTTGCCACGTAACCGCGGGCATGGCTTTCCGAAAAATTTAACCCTGCAGGGGTGCTCCAACTCATCCATCACAAACTAACCACACGCAGCGGGAATAACCTTGACCACGAATCTCATGATCTTCCTAGGCAATTCCACTGGAAAACCGCAACCTCGAGATAGCCCGAAGTATTTTCGGAATTCCTCGCGCAAGACGTTCGAGAAAGGTAAAAACAAGTCCAGCAAGACCGCCCGGCAGGCCAGATCCCGATAGGAGCCGCGCGTATCTCGTTCTCAGGGCACTACCAGTTGAGCAGTACGTACGGTGGCCTGATAGAAATCCCCCGAGTTGCCCCGGGGTGGCCCCGCAAGTGGCTCTGTTTTGGACCAACACTCATGAGGAGCACTGGCCCGGGTTGTTGATTAATTATCCACGGGGTCCGGAAAGTCCCTATGCAATTTTATTAGTTATTAGGCAAATGTACTACCAATGTTGGGCCTTGCCAGACAAGTTTTATCCTAAAACGAAAATCAAGGGGGTCCCCATAACAACCCCGAGCATGTTAGGAGCGCTCAATTATGGAACATAACACCGGTACACAAGTAACTAGGGCGGCAAGAGTGGAACAAAACACCGAGCAAAAGGCCAAGCCTTTCACCCTTTACCAAGTATATATGTGCATTAAATTAAATAGCAATAATATTGTGATATAACAAAAAAATATCCATGTTGGCACATGCAAACAACTACACCTGCAACTAGCAACGCTATAAGAAAGGCTGAGCAAGCAGTAACATAGCCAAACAATGTTTGCTGGGATGTGGAGGGGTTAGAGGCTTTTCATGGCAATTTGGGAGGCTTGACATACAAGTGGTAGGTAGCGAGACAGCGATAGAAACGAGACATCTAGCATGGCAATGATAGTAATGGTATCCAGGGAAATGATCATCTTGCCTGAGATCCCACTTGGAAGAAGATCGAGTCCATGAAGAAGACGAACCAACGTAGTCGAACGAATCCTCACACTCCGAACGCTTTCGGAACTCTATCGAGAAGAAGCAATCCGAAAACAACAATCAACACATGATAAACACCACAACAAATGCATGACATGATGCACAACAAGGATGATGCATGTTATGCATGACATGGGAAAACACAACAATCAACTCCTACACATTAAGTGAAGTTCAATATGCAACGAGTTGCATATTGACGAAACTCCACGTTCGAATTATTTAGTTCACTCTCGTTTAGGTACACGACAATATTAAATGTTGGTAAACATGGCAAGAGGTGAAGCATAAGTAAACTAGACATCTAGGCATATTAAATGAGGCCGGAAACAACATATAGCATTTCCGAAACGACCCCATATGTTAATTTCGAAATTGGTCCAGATCTGAACTAATCATGTTTTATATTTTTTAAACAGGAAAATAAAGCATACCATGCAATTCTATACGTCATTCTAGTTGATTTACATATATGGAACATCTCAAACGGAGCTACGGTCTAAAAGATATGACCTTCCCAAGATGCACATGACATGAATGCAAAATGCATGAAAATGACAACCACAAACATTTCAAATCATGAATGCAGCAAGGTATTATGAAACTACATGAGATTCTAAGCAAGTTTCATATAGGACATGCTCAAAACGGAGTTACGGTTCAACCACAACAACCAACACAAGTTTTATTTGAAATCTGCCCAAACAGCAACATAGCATATTGCACACATGAAAACAACAAGCTACAAGGTTCTAATATGCACAAACTAAGCATGGGGCAGTAGCATATAACATACACTTCATTTCATCTTCACATATCATACTCAAAATAGTTATGGAACACATGGTAGGAAGCTCACAACATGGCAACAAAATATAGCAGATTAGGACTTAGTGAAAATAACAGTTTTTAGCATAGCAGATTTTCACGGAGGCATATTGGCAGCAGTAAAACTATATGCTACAGGTCATATATTGGCATGAAACTTAACAGCATGGTAGTAGACATGATGCACTACAATTCATTCCATGGTGGCAAGGTCTAATTATGCAACGAAACGTGACTAGCATCATCACAACATGGCATTATGAAGAAAACAGATTCTCAGACTTAGTGAAAAATAGGCTAGTCATGAGCAGCAGTTTTTAACAGATTGACATATTGTACAGCAGGTTTAATTATGATGCAAAACCTATTCATGCAAACTATTGACACAACATGGTAGAGCATAACATGTCTAACAAAAGACTCCATGGTGGCATCACCAAAAGACTCCTAGACACTAGCAAATCACATGGCAACACAGCAACAAAATAACCGATTTCCAGACTTAGAAATATTTTGGACCCTCAAAACATCAGATTTTTTATAGCATGTTGGCAACAAGAAAACAACACCTAAACATGTATTTCTATGACAACCAAAAATACCAGGGCCTAGCACACATATCCAAGGGCATATCTCATGTTCAAAATTATTTCATATGATGCACGGATTAAATCCCACAAAATAGACAAACGGGCATCATGGCAAAAATGACATGCACTCAAACTTCCTCCAATGACAAAACTAAATGCACAGTTAAATTCTATGGATTTTTCTACCCCGAAAACATATATAATATGCCTAGGTTCATGTAGGGAAATATGTCACAATTAATTATGCAAGTTTATGGCCTAATCCCCTTTTAGCAATTATAAATGCAAGTTTAATGCAAATATTCCACTGAACAAGTTTGTCATGCATGAAAATGCGATGCCATTATTATGAACATTTTTAATATATGTTTGGATTAAATCCCGATGCACGTTAATTAAATATGACAATGCAAAATGATGGCAATTATGCAAAATGGTGCAAACAGCGAGTGTAGGTATTTTAAACATGGATGAAAATGGCATATTATTAATCTACGCATATTTCTGAGCATTTTTCATATATAAAACATTTTTATACGATGCACGGTTAATTATTTATCAACATTTTAAAATCGTGTTTTTTACTGCAATAATGACATGCCATGGGAATTGACAAATTTGCAGGATATATATGAAAGCTATTGGACCGAATCTGCGAGTTGCTGGACTAAACAGGCAATGGGCGCAACAAGGTATTAAACGCTCTGGGCGAGGGATAGGACAATCGGGCGCTCACCTAGGGCCTATTGGGTCGGTCGGTGAGGAGGCCCAAGGGGCGAGGAAGGCCGGAGCTGGGCCTTGCTCTCCCGGTCAACGCGTAGCGGGCGGGCGACCCGGTCGCTCTCCTCCTTGCTTGCCCCCGAGCAGGAGGCAGGGCGGCGACGGCGCTTCATGGAGAGGGGGTCGGCTCAACGGTGGCGGGGACGAGCTAGGCCGACGGGGATGAACAGATCCGGCGAGGAGGGGCCGGATGCGGCGAAGGACGGCCGCGGACGGAGCTTCAAGGGGCGGTGGCGGCCATGGCGAGATGGCGGAGCTCGGGCTGCGGGGTTGAGCTCCGGCTAGGGGCGCGAGGCGGCAAGGAGGCATCGACCTGGTCGCCGGCGGTGGCCGCGGCTCCGGTCACCGGCACGGGGAGGCGCGGCGCGTCGGCAGCGCGGGGTGCGGGGATCTGCGGGAGCTCGGGGATGAAGGCGGCGGATTCACGCGCGGGCTCGCAGCGGCGGGCGTGTCCGGGCCCGGGCGGGCCCCGGATGGGCTTCGCGGGCCTGCAGCTGGAGGTGGGAGGTGCTGGCTGTGGAGTGGGTGAGGCTAGCGGCGGCGCGGATTTCGAGGTGGGACTAGGGTTTCCTGTTTTGGGCGACTAGTGTCCATTTATAGGCAGGGATGGTTATGGGAGGGGGTTTTAATCCGTTTTCGGACCGTTCGATCGCCATCGGACGGCTCCGGTCGCGGGGAAGCCTGGGATGGGCTAGCGGGCTGTGTAGAAGAGGCTAGGTAGGGAAGAGAGGGAATATGGTGGTCCGTGACACGAGGTTTTAAACACCGTAAAACATCCGACAATAAACCGACGACGGTGCCATTCTAGGTCTAACGGTTCGGGTATCAAACGATCTCCGATTGCGACGAAATTTGGCAGGCGGTCTACCTACCATATAATAAGACCGCACGCCAAGTTTCGACCAATCCGAGAAAGTTTTATGCGCACTTTTGAAAACAAGATTTTATCGATGCCGCGGGCGCGTGCGTGTGTGGTTGGGCTCGAAACGTTCAATGACAGAGCGGAGAAAACCGGCAACTACGAACGGATGCGAGTTTTTCCAAAAACAAGTGATGATGCTATGCAGACGATGCGAATGATGCGATGATGAATGCGACAACGAAACGAATCACACGACGACAACGGAATAAAAGGGGAATCTTCTGGAGCGTCGGTTCCGGGCTGTTACAACTCTCCTCCACTTACAAGAGATCTCGACCCGAGATCTTAGAATGAGAAGGGGAAGAGGAAGAGAAAAGGAAGAGGTAAAACTTAGTTGCTTCTCTGACAAACGAGTGAAACCATAAGAAGAAGGATGATATGAGAAACAAGCAAGAATTCACAAGAAATTTTGGCAGCACTCCGGTAGGATAGACGGACAAAATATGATAATATGGGAGAAGTTGAAAGAGAACACAACACTCTGGTTAAAAGATAAGCAAGGAATGAACATGATCTTGACAAGCGAGATGATGAGCCGAAGAGAGCAACAATACAATGCCTCGGGAACAAGGAATAAAAGCTAGATCCTTGGAAAGAAAAGAATGGAGAAGAAAATGACAACTTCTATCACAATTGAATTTGAAAAGCACCCTTACCAAGAAGGATTGAACGGAGTTGTTGGAACATCAACAACGAAAAGAATAGCTTGTTGTGGGATTATGGAGAACATCTCAAAATTATGAGGTGACAACCGACCACAATGGAAAGCAATTGATAGATTGGTATCAATGAAGAGATGAAACTTCTTTCACCAAGAGGATACATTGAGAACTTGGATCATTGATAAGCACCATGATAGCCACAACCCATAGGAAAAGCTTTAGGTGAAATCTAATCCAAGAAAGAAATGATGGGTTTAAATATCTCATTCTTGACAATGCTTCTCTTTAAGGCTCCTCAAAAATCAAGAATGCTATAACACCATCACAAAAGATAAGGGAGAACGAATTGCACTTTGAAATGCAAGATAAAGAATGCTTGAGCTTCTCCAACAAGAATCTTGAAGAACACTTTGAGAAAGAAAGAAATCTTTGACGAACCACCATGAAGAACTTCTTGGAGAACACCGGAATGAAAGGATGATAGAAAAGAATTGAAGGATGAAAAGAATAAGATTCTGACCTCCAAGATTAGATGAAGCTTCATGACGAGATGCTTGAGAAAACATGGAACTCTAGAAAAGGAAAAGATGAACAACTTAGAACCAAGAATTGATATCATGAACAACTCCGGAAGAAGGATTGAAATCATCTTGATAAAACAAGAATAAGAATTATGTTATGCTTATCCTTCATCAAGTTTAATTGATGACAAGCAACGGATTTGGCATATGACTTATTCTTCTTGCAAAAGATTGAAGAGAGATGAAACAAGCTTGAAGAAGTCTTCAACGAAACACCGGTAAGAATTTGAAACGAATGAGGAAACTATGAATGAATGGAGATACATGAGAACGAAGAGATCATGATCCGACTAACAGAAAACTTGAACGAAGCACCGGAATAATTGAGATACGACGAAGAGACAACAATTGAGAAGAATTGGAGAACGAAAGCTGAAAGCTGAGAACGAAGAAATCTTCTGAAATGATGGCCTTCGGAGGATCAAGAAATGAAAACAACTCTGAAATGCTCCGGATGGATATGGAAGGAATTACTCATGATCGAAACGAATTAGAGAGGATAGCAACAAGCTGACACCATGAATCTTCTTGAAAATGGACAAAGATTTAAGAGAAACTTTCCTTCGATCTTCCAATCTGAGAATGATAACGAGGAACACCACCAAGAATAATGAGACACTCCGGAATGATGAATAAGGACAGGTTGAGCCAACGAAGAAAATTTTTGGAGCGATCTTGGAGAAGGAATATGACTGATGAAATTCATTCTTACGTCACCTTTGAAAAGAACTTAAGATCTCCGAAAAAGATTAGAAGGGCCAGGTAAGATTCTGGGGAAAAACCTGTGGGTTATGAGCCCACTCAAAGAGACCACTGATAAAAAGATTGCTTATGAAGAGAGATTGCACCGGTACAATTGAAAACTTGATGAGGTGAGAACCTCGAAATACTTTGAAAAGATTGAATGAAAACACGAGCTTTTGAGATATCTTCAGCACTCCGGATAGAATAGAAACGAACAAACAAGAGAGGCTTGAATAAGAACTTCCATGCGAATTGACAAATTTGCAGGATATATATGAAAGCTATTGGACCGAATCTGCGAGTTGCTGGACTAAACAGGCAATGGGCGCAACAAGGTATTAAACGCTCTGGGCGAGGGATAGGACAATCGGGCGCTCACCTAGGGCCTATTGGGCCGGTCGGTGAGGAGGCCCAAGGGGCGAGGAAGGCCGGAGCTGGGCCTTGCGCTCCCGCTCAACGCGTAGCGGGCGGGCGACCCGGTCGCTCTCCTCCTCGCTTGCCCCCGAGCAAGAGGCAGGGCGGCGACGGCGCTTCACGGCGAGGGGGTCGGCTCAACGGCGGCGGGGACGAGCTAGGCCGGCGGGGATGAACAGATCCGGCGAGGAGGGGCCGGATCCGGCGAAGGACGACGGCGGACGGAGCTTCAAGGGGCGGCAGCGGCCATGGCGAGATGGCGGAGCTCACGCTGCGGGGTTGAGCTCCGGCTAGGGGCGCGAGGCGGCAAGGAGGCATCAGCCTGGTCGCCAGCGGCGGCCACGGCTCCGGTCACCGGCGCGGGGAGGCGCGCCGCGTCGGCAGCGCGGGGCGCGGGGATCTGCGGGAGCTCGGGGACGAAGGCGGCGGATTCACGGGCGGGCTCGCGGCGGCAGGCGTGTCCGGGCCCGGACGGGCCCCGGATGGGCTTCGCAGGCCTACGGCTGGAGGTGGGAGGTGGTGGCTGTGGAGTGGGTGAGGCTGGCGGCGGCACGGATTTCGAGGTGGGACTAGGGTTTCCTGTTTTGGGCGACTAGGTGTCCATTTATAGGCAGGGATGGTTATGGGAGGGGGTTTTAATCCGTTTTCGGACCGTTCGATCGCCATCGGACGGCTCCGGTCGCGGGGAAGCCTGGTATGGGCTAGTGGGCTGTGTAGAAGAGGCTAGGTAGGGAAGAGAGGGAATATGGAGGCCCGTGACACGAGGTTTTAAACACCGTAAAACATTCGACAATAAACCGACGATGGTGCCGTTCTAGGTCTAATGGTTCGGGTATCAAACGATCTCCGATTGCGACGAAATTTGGCAGGCGGTCTACCTACCATATAATAAGACTGCACGCCAAGTTTCGACCAATCCGAGAAAGTTTTATGCGCACTTTTGAAAACAAGATTTTATCGATGCCACGGGCGCGTGCGTGTGTGGTTGGGCTCGAAACGTTCAACGACAGAGCGGAGAAAACCGGCAACTATGAACGGATGCTAGTTTTTCCAAAAACGAGTGACGATGCTATGTAGACGATGCGAATGATGCGATGATGAATGCGACAACGAAACAAATCACACGACGACAACGGAATAAAAGGGGAATCTTCTGGAGCATCGGTTCCGGGCTGTTACAGGTGGCCATCACGCACGGTTCCTAGAAGAAACTGTTTGGCATAGGGCTGTCCATCACACACACGTTTTACGTGAAAACGTTTGCGAATGTGTCTTCTAACGCACATTGTTGATGGCCGGAAGTCGTGTGTGATTTTTCACTGATCCAACACGCCAAATTTCTGGGAACCGTGTGGGTTTGGTGCGGTAATCGCCCACGGTGTTCTATGACAATCCGTCTGCAATATGAAGCCACAATAATCATGCTAATTGCTCTATTATTTATAATCCAGCTAGTAAACAAATTGACACTTCATATCAAGCACACAATATATTTCATTTCGTATTATGACAACCAGGATTTCATAATTGGAATACATCAAAGTACAACATCATATAGGCATATACTACCTAGCTACCCAATTACACGACATGACCGAGTTTCACATGCAACATCTAAAACCTTTGGAAAATAGCATCATATACGGTAAATAGACAGATGAATCTCGTCTAGAAAACTGTTGAAGTGGAAGGCAAATATTGAGCCTTCGCTGATGTCGAAGGTTCTTGCAACTTTATGCCAGTGCCTGTGGATGGTTGCCCGCCCATCCTTCATCCCCTTGAGGAAGACTTCAAGATTATTCCGTGGGTGCTGTATGAATACCTTCCTTGCCTCTTGACCATACAGGTGGTTTGAGACATACTCATCAATGAACTGCTTTGGAAAGGACTGCAAACAAAGATATGCATAAATTTTGTTTCGAAAAATTGTAATGTCACAAAGGGAAAAACACAAGGTAAAAGCGATAGTACCATCCTATAGTTCATTGATGTCTTCTTCATTGTGCAGACAAACAGCTTGTTGTTTTTCGTTGCAAGTTTCTTTTTCTTAACAATCTTTCTGAGTTTCTTGATTTGACTGATATTCATGAACACATCATTTCCCCACATGCAAAATGGGTCGAACAGTGGGTCTAAACCTCTTACAGCAGGACCTACATGTGCAAGACCAAATTATTATTAGAAACCTAAATATTAGAATGGTTCCTGCAATTGCACAATAATGTGCTATTAGCCAAAGGATCATGAAAGTGCAAACCTCGATGGTAAACTTCAGTGTCTCCCATTGTTCCCCCTGTAACGCATTTAAGATAGATATTGATCAGGTTTTAAGTGAGATTTGGCATGCTATCAGTAAAATATGTCAATGAAAAGTAAACGCATTGCAGATCCAACATATTAATTGAAGCCACATGGAAAAACCAAGCGTGCTAAGAACTATGAAATATAGCAATTGTATGTTTCACATGCATAGCAATAGAAAATTGTACCAACAATAATCGAACATCACAATGCAGATGATCACCAAAACAAATGGACCAAACAGTTAACTGAGCATCACATTGGACAATAGAACATACTAGAAGGTCAGATTGCATAGTAGCATTACTTGCATATTTCACTAGAATTTCTTAAGGAAAGGCAGGAGCAGCACATGCAACAGGTAAAGCAAACATGCTTAACAGGCGTAGCTACCTGAACACAGGTCATTAGTAATTAAGCTAAAAAACAAGCTATTCCTCATTGTCGGAGATATCAATAACGATGGGCTTGGAAGAGGGAGAGGCCTCCACATCGTGGGTGCCCTCCTCGTAGTGGCGAGTGGCCTCAGCCTGTCCGGGCACCAACCTGCCGGCTCTGGAGTTGAGGAAAGAACGGGCATGCTGAGAAAACAACTCGTAGTCGTCGTCGAAGGCAAAAGCGGATCTCTCGAGAAAACACAACGAGTTGTTGTTCAAAGCAGACAACCGCTTGGCGGTGTCCGTGCGCGAGGCGTCGACGGTGGCCTTGACGGCGATGTGCTGCTCCAAGATCTGGGGGTCGAGACGCATGACATCCATCGCGGCCTCATCCACACGTGCGGTCGCGATTTGCTTCTCCGCTGCTAGGTGCTCCTTGAGATCCTGGCTATACTACGTGCACCATTTCTTTCGGCGGCGATTATGTGGGGGGTGGGCCGGTGATTTTGGTGGAATGTGTCGCGCCGGCGGTCGGGGCATGTGGAATGGAGGAGGAAGGGGTGGAGGGGGAGGGGTGTGGGGAAGGTATGGATTGCTTGACTGGATGGAGGAGGGCGAGCAGCAGGAAGGAGCGTCGCCGGCGAGGAGGCGGCGCTGCAAGCAAGCTGTGCAGGTTTGAACTTAGGAAAGGAAGGAGGAAGCAAGGGGGTGTGGCTTTTGGTTGGTACGAGGGGCGGGGGAGGAAGATATTTGCGCGGCAGCCCAAAATTCCGTTCGGTGCGGTGAAAAAGTAGCGCGCACAGTCACATCGGAAACAGTCCCTTTACCATAACTGTGTGAGATATTCAACAACACAATCGAATCCTATAGTTGATCCCGTGTGTGATGAGACTGAACGTGGAAATTTTGGTCTCCAAGCTCCCGGCGTAAGATATCGGATACTACATTGCACACGGTACTTGCATTTCATTTTCATTTGGAAGAGAAAATGGGGATACGGCGGCAAATTTTGGTCCTAATTTCCCTCGTTAGATTGGTCATCGATGTCATTGCTTAATTTAACAACACTTGCAAATTTGAGCACTACACAAAAGAGCCTATAGCACTGCCCACACTTACTTAATCGAGCAACTAATAAACATTAGTTAGTTGACCTAAACATTACTCTAACAAAAGACCATCGCGCTAGACAGAGACTAATATTCCGCCTGGCATTCGTCGATCTCCGTCACCTCCTCGATGACCGGGTCCCGCTCGACGACCTCCGCGGTAAGGAGATCCATGGGATCCGTCGCCACATACTCCAGCACCTTGCAGTCTTCCTCCACCATCTCTTTGGATAAGGCCGCCATGAGCCCGGCGTGGGTGGCCTTGCTTCGGGCATGGACGACCACAATCTTGGCTAGGGAAGCCGCCGACGAACGGATGCCTGCTCGAGCACACTCAGCGATTACCAACTCATCGGGCGTGGGTTATCGACCGGTGTCGGAGAAGGCAGATGTGATTTGTGCAGTGACCGACACGAGATGGGCGTGGGCGGCCTCGAGATTGGACTGGGCGTCCACCATTAGGGCTACGGCGACTACCGAGAAACTGACAGCTGATGTGCCGTTCTCGCCATTTGCTATCCCCGTCACTGTTGTTGCTGCCGCCCTCTCAGCTGCAACAGCTGTCCTTTTGGTTGCTGCAGCCGCCCTATCGGAGGTAGCAGCCGCGTTCAAGCATCTTGAGAGCACGCTCATGGCTGATGCGGCAGCGCTCGGGCCGGAGTGGGTTGCCGAAGTTGCATGATGGGGATCCACATCCCCACCTTTCGCCGACGACGATTGAAAAGTAAAATGCTCTAGGGAGTCCGTGCGGTAAACTGGCCAGCGGTGTACTATAGCCGACAAAGCTTTCGTCCTATGCCATGCATTATGACTTTATGAGGATTGGCCCAAGATGTCTTGCACTGCATCACACACGATTCATGAACTTGAACTGTTTGTGAAAGACTTGATTTTCAAAATGTTTTTAAAACAAAAAATGAGGTTACTTCGACAAAGGACGGTGTTTGGATTGCAATAAGATTTATCTGTAGTGAACACTTACCAATAGCTGGGCCGTGCTAAAATATAGAATTATTCAGGGTCCGTTTGGCATTTTATGCATTAATTGAGTTTTCTAGGAATTTAATGTGTATAATTCAAATTTGAACTATCGTCCCAATGTCCGGTGCGTCAAAATGGGATGAAAATCATATTAGTGTCCATGGTTTTATCTTTAGGTCACGTGCAAGAAATGGGAATGAATTTCAAACATACCGGGGTCTTGGCTCGGCCTCAAACGTTGAGAAACTTGGTTTTTAAATTACTGTAAATCCAAAATGCGTCAAAAATTCTAAAAACATGGCATGTTGTCATGACATGGCACATATGTGCCATTGAAAAAAATTGTCCAACTTGGGACAATTATAGGCACAAGTCCTTTACAAACCGGAGCTTCTCACTGCAAGCTTTGTGGTTCCGATAAGGAACACGTCACCTTAATTACGTGGGCAAAACGACATCCGCTCATCTTCTCACCTTAAACTTTTGTTAGAGGCAACATAGACCAGTAAGAGTGTCTTGCTAAAATATGGAATTATTCAGGGTTCTTTTTGCATTTTCATACGTTAATTGAGTTCTCTAGGCATTTAATGTGGATAATAAAAATTTGAACTAAAATCACAAGGTCTGGTGCATCAAAATGGGTTGAAAAAACATATAAGTGTCCATGGCTACTTTGGGCCCCATGCAAGATATGTGAATGGATTTCAAACATCTCAGGGTCTTGGCTCGGCCACATACATTGAGAACCTTGGTTTTACATTCATGTATAAATCAAAAACTCATCATAATTTCATGAAACTTGGCATGGTGTCATGACATGGCTCATATGCGCCCGTGTGAAAAAACGACCGATTTGGGACAAGTTTTGCAACAAGCCCCTTACAAACCTGAGCTTCTCACGGGAAGCTTTGTGGTTTTGATATGGATCGCGTCACATTATGTGGGCGAATCGACATCCGTTGCATCTTCTCGTCTTGAACTATAAATTTCTAGAGGCAACATATACCAAAATGAGTGTCGTTCCAAAAATATGAAAAATATACATGGTTCGTTTAGCCTTTTTATACATTAATTGACTTTTATATGCATTATTTAACATGCATAATTCAAATTTGAACTACAATCACATGGTCTGGTGCATCAAAATGGGTTGAAAATATTATAAGTGTACATGCATCTTTAGGATCCCATGCAAGATATGGGAATGCATTTCAAACATCTCACGGTCTTGGCTCGGGCACACATACATTGAGAAACTTGGGTTTTAAATCATGTATAAAATGAAAAACTCATGAGAAAAGTCATGAAACTTGGCATGGTGTCATGACATGCATGGCTCATATGTGCCCTAGTAAAATAATATCCAATTTGGGACAAGTTTTGGCACAAGCCTCTAACAAACCTAAGCTTCTCACGGGAAGCTTTTGTGGTTTCGATATGGAACACGTCACCTTATGTGGGCGAATCAACATCCGCTGCACCTTCTCATCTTGAATTATATATTTCCAGAGGCAACATATACAAAAATGAGTGTCGTGCCAAAATATAAAATTATACATGGTTCGTTTGGACTTTTTATACATTAATTGACTTTTATATGCATTATTTAATATGCATAATTCAAATTTGAACTACTAACACAAGGTCCGGTGCATCAAAATGGTTAGAAAACCATATTAGTGTGCATGCATCTTTAGGTCCCATGCAAGATATGGGAATGAATTTCAATCATCTCGGGGTCTTGGCTAGGCGAGAGAAACATTGAGAAACTCAGGTTTTAAATCATGTAAATCAAAAAACTCGTCAGAAGATTCATGAAACTTGGCTTGCTGTCATGAACATTGCATATAAAGGCGTCATATCATTTTGTTTTCCTATTTGAGACTCGTTTTTAATATATTTTTTCTTTTAGAGCCAACATTGAGAATATTACGTTAAATCATAGTAAATCTAGAACTGACACAAAATTCAAGAAATTGGGCATGGCGTCATGATATAGCACAAATATGCTGTGATATTTTTTGTGTCCATTTTGGAAAAAGACGGACACATTAATAGCTAACAAAATCTTTTTGGAACAAAGAACTATCACGTTTCCACGGAAACGGTTGCATTATTTTCAAACCGTGGGCGTTCTACTGCCCTTACGTGCTGCCAAGCGTTGCACTCTTCTATTGGCTAGGGCTTAGGAGGTGCCGTGCGAGCAGCTGCTAGAGTTGACAGGAGGCGTGCGAGCTGGCCTTCACTGCGCAGGCTCACCGGGAGGCGTGCGGGCTGTACGCCACAGGCTCACCGGGAAGCGAGCCCTTTGACCTCCGTATCCGCCCTCCTAGCTTCTAACATGTCCATCAATGGCGCCCGAGCCACTGTTTAATAGGCGGCTTTACTGCCCACTCACTCACAATCCTCTCTACATCTTTGCCTCCCATTCCCCTCCATCATTCAGACCTCCACGGGGACCTACGCCATGGTGCACAAGGATCATATGCCACTAGTCTTCCGGTTTGGTGAAGTTGACACCGAGCCGGAAGAGATAGAACATAAAAACGAATGGGATGCCATGGACATGGCCCTGGAAGAGTTGCATGCCGCAGCGGATGCTGCCCCGACGCACTCGCCAACAACCATCCCCGCGCCCGCGCCAACAACCATCCCCGTGACATTGACGGGCTGGTCGCCGAGCATCATCGCAACGTTGGAAACCGCGGGCGTCAGGGAGGTCCCTGCGGACCCGCGCGAGCTCGTGTACGTGCAAGCGCCAGCGCCTCCTCCCTCGCCCGTGCTCGTGCGCGCCGCTGCACACGCCACACCGGTACCAGTGCGCATGCCCGTACCCACGATGCCCGACCCCGTGCGCGCGCCTGCACCCGTCACGGGCCCCTGAGCGGATTGGGCCGCCGCCGTCGACAGCTTCCTCGCAGGACCGCTAGTCGCCGCCCCCCGGCCCGCGCCCGTCGATCGCGCGACGACCGGCTCTTTGATTGTGAAGTCCATAACATTCTGGTCTCGTTTGAAGAACTGTACAACTTCGCCCCGGAGCACGAGAACGCCGCCGCCACCGCCGCAACTAGTTTTCTTTATATTGTATCTCGATTGTATGAATGTAAAGTCAAAGCTTGACTGAACGAAATCTATGGTTTGATGAACTAAGTATTTATCTCTGAATTCACATAGCAAACAAAACCATCATCGTTTTCTCTGAACAAACTCTCTTCACAAACGGTTCAGGTTGAATACCCGTATACAGATCGATAGCTATCTTTCCTTCGCCCGTAAGCCAAGTGAAAATATGGGCGCGCAGGATTGGTGCAATGCATCATCGCAAACGTTTCTCTAATATGACCCGTGTGCCTAGTACAGACAATCCAGGAAGATTTGCATCTATCATATTGGGTAAATTGCCATGTGTCAAATCGGAAGCATTGGCATCTGTCGATCTAGTAACATTGGCATTTGTCAACATTGTAGCACTGGCATTTGTCGAATTTCTCAGGAACAAAATCACTATTATGGTGGACTTTTGCAACTGAAATTCAGCAAACATGGATTTCATTCATAGATTAACGATTGGTCTTTGTACAAAATAGTTCAACTCGACAGCTGAATCGAACAAACTTTTCCCCAATTGTTGCCAACCATGTACTGAAATAGCTAGTTCAACTATATATAGTAGCTAATTTAAAGTACGTGGTACAGTTCAACCATATCTATAGTTAGATGAAGTGAACAAAATAGCCCCTAAATACTAGTACTATGGAGGGGCTTTGTACCACTTCCAGCAGAATCGAGCGCACTCAGTAAGAGCAAGTGGAGGAGGAGCCTGCCGATGAGTTGCTGGAGTCGTGTCCGTTGCCTGCCAGTGCTGCCCTCCGGCGCTCAAGACACCCCTCCTCGAAGCGACGGGACTCGGCGTAGATCTCCGCATTCCGCGCCGCCGCTGCGGCTTCTCCTACGGCCACGGGTTTGGTGAGCTTCTTAGCGCACGTGACCTGACGCTCCACCTCCTTCTCTAGGAAGTAGATGTAGCGCGCAAGGGTTGCGACGCAGAAGCCCGGCGGCGGGCCTTTGGCGGCCTCCACCTCCCGCATTCGGGCCTTGGTGGCGGAGTGGGTGATGACCCCGCCGCCTGACGGCGGGGTCATGGCAAAGACTGACGATGATGGGGTGGCGGCCCTGGTGCAGCCGGCATGTTGGCGGCCACCGGCAGCAGCTGCCTTCGGGCAGCGGTGGTGGAGCGTGTAGTTGGTGGCGTGCGCACACCCACCAGGGATGGCGCATGTACCACACGCTTCAGAGGACTGCCGCGCCGATGCGGTGAAGCCTCCCAGCTGGAGTTATCCTCTGGAGGAGTGGCTGGGCGACGACGAACGGCCGGTGCCATTGGCGATTGGGGAGAATCAAACTAGACAAGCTACGGGGAGGGAGGGGATGAAAGCAATGTGGAGTCGCCGGCTGTGAGGGTTTATATAGCAGGCCGACAAGCATTGGGGATTTCACCGAGCCGGGCGGGAAGCTAGAGCCGTAGGACGGTTTTGTGCGCGGGAACCTGCGTGGTTGTGCGCGAGAACAGGCTCATCGAGCGGACGCATGGCCAAAAGCAGTGCCGAAGCGTGCACTGGAATCCTCGGGTGGCAACGCGGTGACAAGACGCGAGAGAGGAGGACGGGGTGATGGGCAGGCACACGGGTCATAATAATAAAACATATGTGATATTAATACAGGCAAACGACACTTCCCAACAAAGTGTCGGTAATGATTTCATCCATCGCTGACAATTGTTTGGCAGCAACAGTCTGCGAACAACCCACACAGCTTGTCAGTATGAATCGTTTGGGTTATTATTGGTCTTCCCACACAATTTTGATGAATGAACTGTTTGCCTGGTATCACACACACCTTGTTATGGTAACTCGTTTGTGTTCTAGCTCGATCAACGCAAACAGTTTGTCTGAATGAACTATATGCCGTACTTCACACACATATGTATTTTGAGAACCGTTTGTGTTATCTTGTCTAATCGCAAACAGTTCATAAGCACCAACTATATGCCCAGCATCACACACTCAACTATTTTATGAATCATATTTGATGGATCCGCCATCACACACAGTTTGTGTCATTAGCGACGGATCATGAACTATACCGTTTGGGATTGATGGTTCGCACACAGTTTCCACGAAGGGTCTCTGATTGATGTGTCGTCTTTGGACCATTCTGTAGTAGTATCGGAGAAGAAGAACAGGTACACCAAGATCTAAACAAGAAGAAGACATCAAGCTCATGTTGGTGAATGGGTTTCCGGCTCCGAATCCGACAATCACTCCGAGAGAAGCTATCACTCCGACTCCGACTATAGTCAAGATGAAGGTGTTGCCGTACATGCACTCATTTCCTCCAACTCCTATGACATATTTGATTCACCAAATGAAGGGAGTGGAAGTTGCTTCATGGCTAAAGGCCCCAAGGTATCACACCCCAAATACATTGACTTCAATAGTGATGAGGATGACTTACTTGGAGATGATGACTTGCTATTTGACAAAACTAGTGATATTAGTCAAAATGAGCTAGATAATGATCATGCTAGTCAAAATAAGTCATGTGATGATGATAAGAAGGAAATAGAACAACTGACTAAAGAATTAAATACTCTTAATTTAGCCCATGAATCTACTTTAGAAGATCATAGAGAGCTTGTGAGAACTCATGAGAAGCTACGCTTCGAGAAGCTCAATTTGGAGCAAGAACATGAGTTTCTTAAAGCGATCAATGACAATCTTCGAAAGAAGACTTCTTCTTATCTAGCCAAAACTACTCTTGTCTACATTTATTCCACAAGTTAAGACTAAGCAATCTAGTAACAAAGGCAAGAATGGTTCTTCAACTAGTAGCAATAAAAATGCTAAATCCAATGATATTGCTTCTAGTAGTTCTATTGATTCCACTAATGATTATCTTAGCCAAGTTACACTTGAGCAAGAAAATGATCTATTGAAAGGCATTATAGAAAAGGGTATCTACAAAAGTCTTGCCGGATGTAAGCAATTCGAGGAGATTGTATGCAAGCATGGAGGATAGCGGAAGAACCAAGGCATTGGCTACTTCAACGCCAATGGAGTTGAATGGGAAGAAGGTCAATACCCCAAGCCAAAGTTTGTTCCTCAAAAGGAGAAGTATGAACACACTCTCCCCAAGGGAACAAAATTCAAGATGACCTTCCACCCCAAGACTACAAGCTCAAGGGCAAGGACAAGCTTCAAGAGGAGATTGACACATTTGAAGATGAGTCCAAAGCTTTGTTCAAGTGGGTTCCCAAGGCAACTACAAGTTCTACTTCAACAAGTGCTACTTCAACTCCAAGGATTCCCATCAACTTGATGTGGGTCCCTAAGAAGAATAACTAGAGAAGTTCTTGAGGGGTGACTCCGCCAATGAAATTCACTCACATTCATTATTGGCAAGGACTATTTGCAATCAACTCCAACCTTATGCAATAGTTCAAGGAGTCACACACTCCCTCAAAAGGTAAGCAAGGGACAAGGTAATGAAAGAATCCATGGACATCATCATGTATGCATTGCACTCCATGTCCATAGATATCCTTGTATTTGTCTCTTGTGTGGGACTAACCCATGTAGGTGAGAAGAGTAAGAAAACAACGAGGATTGCTCCCAACTCAAGATGATCTTCATCAACAATGAGCGTCCACCACTACCTCACCCACATTCTTCTACGACAAACCCAAGGTTAGTTTATCCCTCTTAGGGGGATGTCACATCAAGGGGGAGCTTTACTCTAAGACTTGAGTTAAAGCATCTCTTAAAGATGTGAACACATTAAATGCTTTATGTAAAAGTGGTAACCCCACTTTTGCTTAAACGATGAGTATGACCTATGATCAAGTACTCTTACTTGTCTCCTAAGTCAATATAATCATATATAGATGACTCCGTCATCGCCAAAGTGCTTGGTAGATACTCCGTCATCAATTTCCAAAAAGGGGGAGATTGAAAGCACAACTTCTCCCTAGGTGGTTTTGGTAATTAATAACAACATATATTTCATTGGACTAATGTTTCCACTAAGTGTATCTCAGGAAAAAGTTCAATGATGGATTGGCTAAAAGATTGTGTGGAGAACCTCCCCAAGGAAAGGAAGGAATAGGATTGGCCATGCTTCAAGATCAAGGAATCTACATTTTATATTTTGTGAGAAATCACTTTGAGTCCATAGGAAAGCCAATGCCATTAAAAGGGGATGAGGTAAATATGATGATCTGGTTGCTCAAGTGCTTAGTGGTAGCCACCAAAAATACTCACCCACTTTCCCACACATATCCTCTGTCCAAAGCCTAAAGTCAAAATTCGATGCCACCAATATTCCCATTCGGATCCACCGAGTTTATCCAAGACAGAAGCTAAACCAAACCCTAGCATCTCGGTACTACCAACTTTTCATTCGGTGCCACCGAAAACAGTGACCAACTTCCTGGTTAGCCATTTTCTAGATTCGGTCCCACCGAGTTTAGCGAATCGGTACCACCGAGAAGTTGGACCAACTTTCTGTTAGCCCATTTCTCTAAATCGGTCCCACCGAGATTTGGTAACTGCCTAGGTCACCCATATCGGTACCACCGAGATTGATATATCGGTCTCACCAAAAACGCCAAAGTTGCCACATTTTGAACTAGTCGGTGCCACCGAGTTGGGCAATAATGTTGTAACAGTTGGATTTTTGGAGAAGCCTATATATACCCCTCCACCACCATTCACTCACAAGAGAAGCACTCAGAACACACACACACTTGCCATATCCAATTTTTTGAGAGAGAACCACCTACCCTTGTGTTGAGGTCAAGATCATCCACTCCAACGATATGGATCTTGATTTTCAGCCCCCCCCCCAAGTTACTTTCCATCCAATCAATCTCTTCTACCCATGCCAAATCTGTGAGAGAGTGATTGAGTATTGAGGAGACTATCTTTTGAAGCACAAGAGCAAGGAGTTGATCATACTACCACATCTATTACCTTTTGGAGGGTGGTGTCTCCTAGATTGGTTAGGTGTCGCTTGGGAGCCTCGATCTTCGTGATTGTGGAGTAGAGCCAAGAGTTTGTAAGGGCAAGGAGATCGCCTACTTCGTGAAGATCTACCCTGAGTAAGGCCAGTCCTCCATGGACATAGGCCATCATGGAATAGACGAGGTTGTTACTTCGTGGAACCTTCGTGGGTGGAGCCCTCCGTGGACTCTCGCGACCTTTACCCTCCGTGGGTTGAAGTCTCCATAAATGTGGACGTACGATAGCACCACCTATCTGAACCACGGGAAAAAATCTCTGCGTCTCCAAATTGCGTTTGATCTTCCAATCCATAACCTCTTACGTTTGCATGTCTTTACTTTCCGCTGCTATACTCTTAGACTTGCATGTGTAGCGTGAACTTGACTTGCTACAATTGCTAAAATCTGCCCACAACTAAAATTGGGAAAAGGATAGATTTTTATTTGGTCAAGTAGTGTAATCACCCCCCTCTGGACATACTTTCGATCCTACAGTAGAGCTCCAGATTTTGCAGGGCATGAAGTCGCCCCTCTTCAAGGGCATCAAGCTCCTGGAAATGAAGTTGTACCTATTCATCTTGGGTGAGGTTTTCCCGGATAGCCACCCATAAAGAGGGTAGTTGAACCTCCAATGGCAGGACTGCTTCACTCCCGTAAACGAGAGAGAATGGAGTGGCTTGTGTTGGGGTACGAACTATAACGCAGTACGCCCACAAGGACTCGAAGAGACGATCATGCCAGTCTCTCTTGTGCCTTGTCACCATCTTCTTGAGTATCTTGCCGAGCGTCTTGTTGAAGGCTTTGATTGCTCCATTGGCTTGAGGGTAGTAGCCGGTGGAGTAGTTCCACTTGATCTTGTACTTCTCCATGAACCTGTACATCTTATTGGACTTGAAGGCCTTACCATTGTCGGAGGTGATGCGGTGTGGAATCCCAAAGCAATATATGATATTTTGCTCTAGGAAGTTGATGATGTTGTCACTCTTCACCTCCCATAGTGGAATAGCTTCCACCCATTTGGAGAAGTAGTCCATTGCGGCGAGGATGAAATGATGCCCCCTGGAAGATGGAGGGTTGATGAGGCCGATGATGTTGATTCCCTAGGCGTCAAATGACCAAGAGGGAATGGTAAGGTGAGGAGGGACCGACAGGTGGTGCTTGAAGTTGCCATGTACTTGGCAGTTGTGGCATGACTTGGCCACCCAAAGGCAGTCAACCATGATGCCGGGCCAGTAGTATCCCACCAGACGTATGCTATCATACATCTTAGCTCCTCCTTGGTGCCCGTCGTAGACTCCATGGTGCATCTCCTGGAGGATCTTCTCGGCTTCACCTCGGTTAACACACCGAAGTAGGACTTCCTGCCCCTAAGATCGCCTGTATAGGACACCTACATCATAAAGGTAGAAAGGGAGACGTCGTTGTAGTTGGTGTCTCGCGACGGGGTCATTGGGGAGACTGTCGTGCTTGAAGTAGTTGAGGAAGGGTTACAACCACTCTCCTTCCTCCACAACGTTCGTCATGATGGTGTTGACTTCGTACTCCGCTGGGATAAGCTCCAGGACAGCCGGGAGTAGCCACCTTTCTTCAACATTTATCTGCATCGTTCTATTATTTGGGAGCACCAATGCTGCCGCTAGTTTTGCCAAGGCATCAGCAGGCGCATTCCTGCTTCGTGGGACATGGAGAACTTCAACATGTTGAAATTTGTCCATGAGGTTCTGGGCCATAGTGTAGTACGGCACTAGTTCCTGCTTGCGCACTTTGTAGATATCGTTGACTTGATGAACGATAAGTTGGGAGTCACCAAAGGCCCGTAGAGAATAGACTTCCATGGAGAGCGCCAGGAGAAGGCCGAAGATGAGCGCCTCATACCCTGCCTCATTGTTTGAGCATTCTTCTTTGAGGAGGGAGAATGAGTGAACATCACCCCTCCTTGCAGTGTCTTGAACACCAAACGTGCACCTGCTCTTCACCTTGGGGTTCAGTCAACATCGACGTCCGGGCGGGAGGCGCCGTCGAAGAAGAGCTCGCACGGTGCGTCAAGGTTGATGGTGAAGACCTCCTCGTCGAGAAGGTTGGTAATGACAGGGGAATCATCTGGAACTGGGTGTGCTGCGAGGAACTCTGCCAAGGCCTGCCCTGGATCGTCTTCTGAGGCACAAAGGTGATGTCAAAATCAATCACGAGAAGAGCCCATTTTCCTAGTCGCCCCATGAGCACGGGCTTACTTAGTAAGTACCTTACGGGGTCAGCTCTTGCGACAAGCTGGATATGGTGCTTCAAGGTGTAGTGCCTCGACTTCTTCAAAGCAAAGATTAGGGCCAGGCATAACTTCTCTATCGAAGAGTAGTTCGCTTGGCCCCCACCATGGTGTGGCTGAAGTAGTAGCAGGCCACCTCCTTCCCTTCATCATTGTTCTACGTGAACAAAGCGCCTACCGAGGTAGGCTGTGCTACAATATATAGAATGAGTGGGCGCCCCTTTACAGGAAGGCCAAGACAGGTGGATTAAGGAGGTACCTTTTGATTTTGTCGAAGCCGCGTTGGCATCTTTCACGCCACACGAACGGAGATCCTTTCTTCATGAGGCTCGAGAAGGGATGGATGCATCCGGAGAGGTTGGAGATGAAGCGTCGGATGTACGCCAGCTTCCTCTGCAATGACCTCAACTCCTTGAGATCTTGAGGTGGCGGCATGTCGAGGATGGCCTTGATCTTGTTAGGTTCGATCTCTATGCCTTGATGACGAACGACAAAGCCGAGGAAGAGGCCTGATTGAACACCAAAGGCACACTTTAACGGGTTCATCTTGAGTTGATGTTGACGTAGCCGCTCGAAGACTACCCGGAGATCCTCTAGATGACGCTCGCGTTCTTTGATCTTGACCACCATGTCATCAACATAGCACTACATCGACTGGTGGATCAAATCACCAAGAATGCATGTTATGGCGTGCTGGTACGTTGCACCAGCATTCTTCAATCCGAATGGCATGACGATGTAGTAGAAGTTGCCCTTCGGGGTCCTGAAAGCGGTGTCAATGGCCTCATCTGGATCCATCTTGATCTAGTTATAGCCTGACGAACTATCCATGAAGGATAGTGCACCATGATCCGTGGTGGAGTCGATGACAATCTCCGGGATCGGCAAGGGAAAGTCATCTTTGGGGCAGGCTGGATTCAAGTCGCGGAATTCCTGGCAGATTCGTATCTGCCCATTCTTCTTCTCCATTGGGACGATATTGGCAAGCCACCATGGATACTTGATCTCATTGATGAAACCTACAACGATTAGTTTGCCTACCTCAGTGATGACGTCGCCTTCGAGTTCCGGACGCAAGCGTCGTGGTTGTAGCTTGATAGGACAGAATTGTGGGTCAATCGCTAGCTTGTGAGTGGCAACACGAGGGTCCAACCCTGGCATCTCCTTGTAGTTCCAAGCAAAGAAATCTCGATACTCCATCATGAAGTTTCGGTACTCTTCTTGCTCCTCTTCCGTCGGTGTGGTGCTAACAAAAGTGGGGCGTGGATCATCTTTCATCTCGAGGTTGACTTGGACAACCTCATCGATGGTCGGCTGCCCCGAGTCTTCTAGTACCTGTGGTGCTGGCATGGAGACGAGCTCCTCTACGTCACTTGGCTTGCCGTGGAAGAAGTGTTGTTGATGAGGAATGACGGGCGAAGTGCCGAAATCATCCCTTGACGAGACCAATGTGGCATTGCAGTTGACTCATGTTCCTCCATTGAGCTCCTCCTCTTCATTGTCAGGGGCATCATAGGCGCTGCATTCCATTGTATGACGGGTTGAACCGCCAAGGACACGTGTCATGGCATGCTGGTACGTTGCACCTGCATTCTTCAACCCGAAAAGGCATGCTCGTGTTGTAGAAATCCCCTTCCGGTACTGTCCTTTCTCCCTCTTCCGGTACGTGTGCTGCTGGCACGGAGCCGATTTTCCCTTCACATCTAGGGGCGTCAAGGTCGATGTAGCTGAGACCGAACTTCGGCTGAGCTTTGCCTTTTTGCTTGATGAAACCCTCCGCTTGTCTCCACCATTCCTCGCATATAGCAGGCGGTGGAGGCATCCTGTTGTTTCGTCGAAGAGTGATTCCGGCCTTCTCCAGCAAGCGAACCATCTTAGGCTTGGCCTTCATTGTGGATAGCACCTTCTTTGGGTCACTGCAAGGTTTGGGAAACTCACATATAGAATCACATTGTTTTACCTGCGAAACCTTGTAGAATATGGTATGGACTCCACATCCAGATGAATTGGGAATAACCCAAACCTCCAATAGAGAAGTCACTGAGATGTAGAGTGACGGGGGATGCATGCTTTTAGCTCCCCTTACGACTTCCTCCATCTCTTTTATTCTTGTTCTAACCACTCCATGCGAGGGCGCGGGTTCCTCCTTTGGAGTCCGGCATGCCCGCAGCGTCATGGTTGGTGGCGCATCAATGCTGCCCATTATCATCCCTGGACCATCACAAGCACTTACAGAGCCTCCAAGTGTTAAAAAACTAGGATCTCGATGTGCCGAGGTTGGTGAAGAAGGGGTAGCCTCTTGCGGAGGCATTGTAGCCGACCTCAGCGTGACTGATATTGATGTCGGGAATCTTGCCTTCAACAACAAAGGGGCTGCTGGGGCAGATGCAGAAGATCATGTCCTACACTAGTGTCACACCTTGTGTTTTATATCACGTCACTAGGTTAATAAAGCTTTAAAATTTGAGCCAACAAAAACTTTTTGTGTGCATGTGATGATTGAGTAATTTGCAATTTGCCTGTTTGCTTGATTGTGCTTTAATTCACAAAGATCCTCCCACTCTCAAAACTCATCCCCTTGCCCAATGATCATACCATGTGTATAGGACATAAAAACTATTTTTATAAAATATTATTTTAACCAGAAGGCACTTAATTATTTGATTTGGGTTTTCAAAAACCCCTAAATTGAGGTTTGTACTACAAGTCCTCTAATACGTCTCCAACGTATCTATAATTTTTGATTGTTCCATGCTGATATATTATCATTCTAGGATACTTTTTGGGTATTTATTTACCAATTTATAATATTTTTGAGCACTAACCTATTGACCCAGTGCCAGTTCCTGTTTTCTGCGTGTTTTTGGCTTTTCAGAGTTACAATACCAAACGGAGTCCAATTGCCATGGAACTTTTTGGTGATTTTTTTGGACCAATACAAGACCTAGAAGCTTCGGAGGAGGGCCAGGAGATGCACCAGCGGCCCACCACATATCTAGCCGCGCCCCCTAGGGGGATCGTGGCCATATATGTGGTGGCCCCCTGGAGCATCCCCCGACGTCGTTCTCTGGCCTATAAATTCACATCTACCCTAAAAACATCAGAAGCGCTCCCGAAACACTTTTTCCGCCGCTGCAAGCCTCTATTCCGACGGGAGGCCATCTACACCTCCGTTCCGGCACCCTGCCGGAGGGGAGATCGATCATGGAGGGTCTCTTCATCAACCTTGCTGCCCTCACCATGATGTGTGAGTAGATCACCGCAGACCTACAGGTCCGTAGGTAGTACCTAGATGGCAATCTCTCTCTCTCTCTCTCTCTCTCTCGATCTTCAATACAATGTTCATTGCATCTTTGCCTTGATCTATCCGATGTAATCCCTTTGTATGGTGTGTTTGTTGGGATCCGATGAATTGTGAGTTTATGTTCAGATTATTCATGAAAAGTATTTGAGTCAAACCTGATTACTATAATTCTTATTTGCATGATCATCATAGCTTCATAATGCTCTCCGATCTATTGAAATACTTTGGCCAACTAGATTGATATTTCTTCGGTGGGAGTGGTGCGTCGTAGTAGGTTCAACCTGACGAGTTTCTATATCCCAGTGACAGAAGGGGACAAGTTGCATCTTTGTGTTGTTGCTACTAAGGATAAAACGATGGGGTTTATTCATATTAGTTGAGTTTACTTTGTCTACATCATGTCATCGTTCTCCAAGCATTACTTCGTCTGTCATGAACTATATACACATGATCATTGCCGTGAACATCGCATAATTATTCGCTTTTCTATCAATTGCCCAACAGTAATTTGTTTACCCACCGTATGCTTTGCTTATGAGAGATGCCACTAGAGAACTCTATGGCCCCCGGGTCTATTCACTTATAAATTAACAAACGCTATCATTACCTTGTTGTTATTTATTACCTTTTATTTTATTTTGCAATTTACTATTATCTAAAATTATCTACACAACTCACTTGCTTGCAAATAACGAGATCAAGGGGATTGACAACCCTCTTGCCGGCGTTGGGTGCAAGTTGTTTGTTCTTTTGTGTGAAGCCGCTGAAGACGGTTGATGATTGGTATTCCTATTGGTTCGATAAACCTTGGTTTCATAACTGAGGGAAATACTGTCGGCGTTCTGGGAACGGGGGTACCCAGACCTGCCTGCCTGCGGCCCAGGGCATGGCCCACTTCACCAACCAGACACGGCCAAGCGCGGCCCCACTCAAGACAAGGCCCTCGTGAGGGCCCTAGCCTCGCGAGGGGGAGCGGCGTCAAGACCAGCAAAGGATGGGCCTCCCCAGGCTCCCTCCGGAGCGGCGGAGATCTCTATGCAAGGCCCGGCCTCAGGAGTCAAAGATGACGCAGGGGAGGACAGGCGGGCGCCAGAACGCCAGGCGGCGCAGTTTCCCCGTTGGTGCAAAGGGAGCAAGGACGTACGTAGGCCTCCAAAGCATCCCCCAAAGGTTTCCATTCCGGTGCAACAAGACCACTACCACCAGCCCCGCAGGACGGATGTCATCGCTGAGCCCACCTCTGCGCCGTCGACAGCTACTTTGCAGGCGAAGACCGCCTTTGGGCAGGGCGAGCACGTACTCCTGTCCCCCTTCAAAATTGGCCGTTGTGGGATCCCTTCCCGCCATTGCGATAAGGGAAGAGGACCCGTGCCACCACTATATATAGAGGGTAGGCTGCACCGTAGAGAAGCATCCCCCATCCATTCCTCCGCTCATCCATCACCAAGACACAGAAGGCCCCGAACAGCTCAGGGGAGCCCTCGCGAGGCTCTAAAACACTGTACTAGTTCATCCACCCCACCTCCACGAGAGGCAATCCACCAAAGCAGGAGTAGGGTATTACGCTTCGCAGCGGCCCGAACCTGGGTAAACTGTCGTGTTCGTCTTCTTCCTCGTCATCGTGCGAGTTCATTGCTATGTTCATCGAGTAGCGAGCTAGGTTGGGCGAAGCCGCTGGGGATCTTCGCACACGCCCCTGTGTTCGAATCTCAAGGGTTTTGCGGAGCCCGAAATCCGACATTTGGCGCGCCAGGTAGGGGGCGTGTCGGAGTCTTCCTCAGGCCAAGATCTTCTCCCACCTCGCCGCTCCGATGTCTGACGCTCGCCGAGCCCGCGCTGAGCGCCGAGCCACCTGCGTCGCCCAGACGGCACCTGTGGGCCACGCCGGCGCACGCAGGTCGCCCTCGCCAGCGGGAAATGCCGCCACAGGCCCTGACGCCCAAGAGCAGCAAGCCTCATCCCAGCCGGTCACCGCGCGGCGCGATGGCCAGACCGCTACTCCATTGATCGTCCCAGCTTCTGGGTCATCTTCCCACGTTCGGCCCCGAATGCGCCGCCACCTCCTCCGCAACGCGACGCCGACCCCGAGCCCAGGCGAGAAGCGCACCCCCGCGACCGGCCTCGCGAACCACGGGCGGGAGCGGTACATGAAGTAAGCTGCCAGGTGGTCCCCCGACCGCGCGTCGACGCGCGCGCTCCCCGCGCTGCCAACCGAACGCCGCGACCGGGCACCACTCGAGGTGGCCCCGCAGGAGCGTCGAGACCAGGTCCCTCCCGCGCACGTAGCACCTGTCGAACCGGTGGGGTGCCTCTCCATCGCCCCGGAGCTCTACCCAACCGCGTGGCCCTGCAAGTTCAAGCCTAACCTGCCCCCGCGCTACGACGGCACACCAGATCCAGCCGAGTTCTTACAGCTCTACTCCCTGAGCATCCGGGCGGCTGGAGGAGACGACAAAGTCATGGCGTGCTGGTTCCCCATGGCGCTCAAGGGCGGCGCGCTCTCCTAGCTCCTTAACCTCCCGGAAGCATGCATCACCTCCTAGGATGGCCTGGGCAAGCGCTTCATTGCTAACTTTCAAGGCACCCGCGACCGCGCGCCCACCGTGAACGACCTGCGGCATATCAAGCAGCAGGATGGGGAGACCCTGCACAAGTTCATACAACGCTTCACGACTACGCGCCTCAAGATCCCAAGGGCGTCAGACGAGGCCATCATCTCAGCGTTCACCGACGGCGTCACGGACCTCAAGATGAAGGAAGAGCTCGCCATGAATGACGAACTGTGCTCTGCCTTGGAGATGGTCAATCTGGCAAACAAGTGTGCCAAGGCCAAGGAGGGCCGCCTGTCTCTCCGCGGACCTCCGGCGGCAGAGCAGGAAGAAAAGAAGACCAAGGCCAAGGGGGCGAAGCGCAAGGCCCCGGCGGTGCTTGCAGCCGAGCCCGAGGCAAAGCGCAGCCGGGCAGAGGAACACCCCCCCGGGGGAAAACCGACCTGCATCTTCCATGGCACCAACAACCACGACAGCGCCGACTGCCAGGAACTCAGACTGGTCCGTGCCGAGCACTTCGGCAGGCGCCCTGGGTGTGATGACCGGGGCTTTGGACGCGGCGGAGGCCGCGGTGGAGGCCGCTGGGACAACCGGGACCCGCGTCAAGGATGGCGCGATCAGCCTCAGGAGGACCGCTGGCGCGATCAGGGTCGGGACGACTGCTGGCGTGATCAGCCTCGTGAGGATCGTTGGCGTGACGACCCTCCGGAGGGGTCATGATGCGGCCAGCCTTGCGAGGCCCGCCCTCGTGAGGCTGGTCTGCCCCCACTGCCTCCGCCACCCAGAAGGAAAGAGGAAGACATGCAGGACGATGGGGCTGGGGGCTTCCAGGAGGTCAGGGCGGTGGCCTGTATCCTGGGCGGCGCCCAGGCCCCAGCATCAAACCGTGCCTTCAAGCAATTAACACGGGAGGTGAATGCGGCTCTCCCGAAACCCGAAGCAATGCGTCCCCTTAATTGGTCCCAGACTGCCGTCACCTTCGACTCGAGGGATCAGCTCAGGTGCTCGGCCATGGCCGGCAAGCTCCCCATGCTATGCACTCCATCCATCAGCAACGTCCTCGTCACCAAGACCCTCATCGACAGTGGAGCGGGGCTCAATGTCCTCTCCATTGAGACCTTCGAGACGCTCCAGGTACTGTACAAGCAGCTCATGCCGACCAAGCCCTTCTCGGGGGTCACCGACGGTTCCACCGTCCCCATCGGGCAAGTGCGCCTGCCTGTCACCTTCGGCGGACGCGAGAACTACCACACCGAGATCATCGTCTTCGACGTCGCGCACATCCACCTCTCGTACAACGCCATCCTTGGGTACCCGGCCCTCGCCAAGTTCATGGCGGCGACTCACCATGGCTACAACGTCCTCAAGATGCCAGGGAGTGGCGGCGTCATCACCGTTGCCTGCGATGAGAAGGATGCAGTCTGCTCCCTCGAGCGTGCTTACCGCGCCGCGGCGGCCGAGCGCTCGGACGACGAGGAGGACGCCCTGCCATGCGAGGACCCGCGCAAGAAAAAGAAGCAGCTCCTTTCTGCGGGACGTCCCGGAACCTCGAGCTCTGCGCCCAGGGGCGGGGCCCCACCTCTTGTCGCATAGGAAAGCGCGCTCGGCGCCCCTCTTGGGTCGGGCTCGGGGGCTCCCCTCCGGGGAATCCCCGGCTTGGCCAGTGAGACGAGAGCGGCGCTCGAGCACAACTTGAAGGCGCGCCCTGACGCGCGTCAGATCGAGCTGGGAGCGCGGCGCGCGGCGCCAAGCTCGCAAGAGTCCGTCATCAGAGCGATCGAGGAGCTTCGTGAAGTGCAGGCCATGCGAGGCGGGACTGCCCAGCACCACCAATCGCAGCCGCCGTCATCGGCACGGCCGACCAGCCACGCATCTGCGTCAACCCGCTCGTGATCAACAGGGCCGCGTCCCAGGGCCCCTTCTGGCCAGCGCACGCCGATCATGGATGGGTCTACCCGAATGCCCACGTCCGCATGCCCTTCGGACTGGCGAACGCAGGCGTCACGTTCCAGCGCCTTTACCGAGCCATGCTCATGCCTTGCCTGGCAAGGCGTGGCGAGGAGTTGGAGGAGATGCTCGGACCAAGCAAAGGTCCCGAGCCCTGGGGGACGATGGACCCATGAGGGTCGCGCTCGTGGAGGTGTGAGATCGGGCTACGATGGCAGCTTCGGCCCTTCAGCGGCATGGCCGCCAGGTGACTTTTTGTTGGCGGTTGCCAGGTAATTTTTTGGTTTACCCCGTTTGAGGGCGCCCACCAGGCCGCATTATCCTCAGGTGATCAGGGCACACCCCTGCAGTCGCCTCATTTATGCATACTTCAATAGTTTCTCATGCATCTAGTCTGTTTCCTAACGTTCTACCTTGCCTGCATGGCTCCTTGCCGGCATGAATGCCGCCGCACCATCCTTTCTGAGTTGGTGTTTCGCAAGGGGCTGTGCGCTACGGCCCTCCCCGGGGCACCACGGAACTGGGATGCAAGGCCCTGTCACGTCAGGGACTTGCATCTTTGGGCGGTTAACCCCTGCTCGGGGGCTCCGGCCGCAGCGCGGCACCTCAGCAGGGAGTCTCGGGAGGCCCCATGGCCTCCTAAGGCAGCAGCCGACAGGGTAGAGTGCGGGTCGCTCGAGCGTCAAAGGGGGCTCCTGAGCATCGCTCCTCAGGAGCCTTACTGGTCATAAAGCCACTCGCCCCTTGATGTCGTCCTTGGTGATCCGGTCGGCGTCAAGGGTGCCGGGGCCTAACCTCGTAGTTGCGTCCTTGGTGATCCGGTCATACACTACGGCGGTCGGGAAATGTGCGGGACCGGGACCTGCAGACGTAGAGTGCCAAAAGGACTCCCAACCTGCCCCACTCATGATGAAGAAGAAGTCAGCAGGGCTTTGGACGGCCCCATCTACAAGAAGATTCAGGCGCCAACCGCCTTTGAGGTAGGGACCTCGCGAGGCCAAAGCGCCCTCGCGAGCTCCCAGATACACCTCCCAGTTCTGCCGTGCCAGCCACGCATACGAACTCTATGGGTTGTACACGCCCGGAGCCCCCCGAGGACGCGGAGGGGTTCCTTCCCACGCAATGTGGCAGCCACAGCCCAACGCTGGCGGAGAAGTCAACACGGTCCTCCAATGACTATGCCCACGCAAGGTGGAAGCCACAGCCCCGTGCTGGCGGTCAACACGGTCCTCCAATGACTATGCCCACGCAAGGTGGAAGCCACAGCCCCGTGCTGGCGGTCAACACGGTCCTCCAATGGCTATGCCCACGCAATGTGGAAGCCGTGCGGGGGGATAAACAACTGAGGGCGCCCCAGCGGCTGCATCCAACCTCAGGAAGGTCCCTAGTGGCCCCCCTTCTCGCTGCGTTCCCCAGGGATGTACGCGTGAGGGGGCTACACGGGGGCTGTTACCTGGCTAAGCCTGGTACACGCCGCCTTCCTAGGTCTGCCAAACCTGGTCTTCACGCGCCCATCTCCGGAAAAGCTGGTGAGGAAAGGTATGGGAGCCGCTCGTACGTCAAGGGGGACTCCTGAGCATCGTGACTCAGGAGCCTCACTAGACCCGTAGCCCCTCACCCCTTGGACCGTCCTTGTTTCCGGTCGGCCCGATGGCGGTTGAGGTATGCGCGGGCCGGGCCCTGCCGACGCGGAGCTCAAAGCGCTCAAAAACCCTTAAGGAGGACGCTGGAGCTCGTACGTCAAAGGGGACCCCTGAGCATCGCGACTCAGGAGCCTAACTGGACCCGTAGCCCCTCACCCCTTGGACCGTCCTTGGTGATCCGGTCGGCCCAACGGCAGTTGAGGTATGCGCGGGCAGGGCCCTGCCGACACAGAGCACTAAAGGTGTTCGAAAATTTCAAGTTAACCTAATCTTCACCATGTTCCCTTCATGAGGGCTGCTCGCACGTCAAGGGGGACTCCTGAGCATCGCGACTCAGGAGCCTCACTGGACCCGTAGCCCCTCACCCCTTGGACCGTCCTTGGTGATCCGGTCGGCCCAACGGCGGCTGAGGTATGCGCAGGCCGGGCCCTGCCAATGCAGAGCATCGAAGCAAGCAAGAAGGAAACAAGGCGAAGAGAGCAATCACATAGTCCAATAGTTATTACAAGCATTAAAAGTTTTCGCGAACACAAACAAGTTTAACGCCTCCATGAGGCACGATGTGCGTTGCAGGAGCAGGAGAAAGGAATCAGGAGGAACCACCGCCACCACTCGTCCCGCCCTCGGGGGACTCGTCGTCGACATCGCTGGCGTCATCTTCTTCGCCGCCAACCCCAGCAGCATCCGGAGGCGGAGAAACCGTGACACGGGTGAACCTCTTCACCAGCGTCTCCACGGCGCCCTTCACCACCGCCGCGGCGCTGACGCGGACCTCAGGGGCGACCGGGCGGATCACGGAGTCGAAGTCAAACCCCGGCTCGCAAAGATGAAGATGGCTGAAGACGCGCGTCGCGGCCTCAGAAAAAAGGTCGCCACATTCACTCTCCAAGACCCTCTCCACCTTGACGATGGCGCCCTCCAGCGCCTCGACGAGCTTCGAAGCGAGCACCGTGAAGCCGCTCTCCGGAGCCGCCAGGGGCTCCGCGAACCCATCCCGGCAGAGGGCATGGAGCGCTTGGCGAAGCTTGAGCTCAACGCCGGGAAAGGCGCTCAGCTCCGCGGCCTTTTTCTCCTCGGCCGCTGCAAGAGTCTCCTCCCTGGTGTCAAGCAGGGCCTTCTTCGAAGCAATTTCCTTCTCCTGCGCGTCCAGGCGCACCCGCTCCGCGTCCTGGCGAGTCGCCGCCTGGGACAGCTCGGAGCCCCGAGCGGCAAGCTTGGCCTCGCGGGCCTCGAGGTCTCCCTCCCGCTGACGAAGCTGCTCCGCAAGCTCGTCCTTCTTCTCATGGAAGGACTTCAGACGGGATTCCACCTCTTCGCAACGCTTGGCAGCAGACGCTACTTCAATCAGCGCCTCTTCGGAGCGCTGCCCGGGCAGCCGCGGCTTCCTTCTCGCTCTTCGCCACGGCAGCCTCGGCCTGACCCCACATCGCCACGGCGGAGGCGTCGGCCTGGAGCCACCCAGAGAGGAGCTCTAGGCGCCCACCCGCGAGGCGATCGTCGGCACCCCTGAGGGCGCCACGAACCTGACCCAGAGCAGCAAAGGCCCCGTCCAGGACGTTGTGGCCGCGCGCCGGAGGCATCAAGGTCCCCTCCGGAGGAGCCCCCTACGCGATCGCAGGAGGCGTTCCCGGGGAGGCAACGACACGAGGAGCAGGAGGCTCCGGAGGCCGCACTATGACCGCGGACACGGACACATCGACGGGCGGTTGGCCCTCAGGGGCCGGCCCTCCAGACAGCGGCGCCCCAGCGCCCTCGAGGGAAGAAGCGATCTCGTCAACAAGCATCGGGGGCTCAGGGGGCTCCACGGTGATGGCCTGAGGGGTCGCCTCGCGAGCCCTCTCCCCTTCGGGAACAGGCGGCGATGCAACGGCAGGAGCGGGCGGCGCGTCGGAAGACGCCCTCGGCTTGACGCCCGCCTTCTTCCTCCTCATCTTAAGCGCGGCGGCAACCCTGGACACCAAACAAGGGGGTCATCAATACACATGCCATAGGTGGACAAAAAAGGCCGAGTCGGGTCGCTTACTCCTCAACGTTGACCCACTTCCTCTTCCTCTCCGCTCCGGCAACGACAGAGGCGCCCGAGCCTCCCTCGGTGGGGGCACTGCCGCGCGGGGGAGCAGGAGCGCTGTCCGCGAGGGCGGCCGCCGAAGGGACCGCCATGGCCCCGGCCTCACCCACCTTGCCTGCTAGCTGCGGGTCAGGTGGGGGCGAGGCCGGCGCTTCAGCCGTCTTGCCGGCGGGAGCAGGGCGCGCCGGAGGAGACTCCGCTCCGCGTTTCCTAGGAGTCGACACGCAGGCGGACCGCGTGGCACGAGGGGCTGGCCCGAGCCCCTTAGGAGCCTTGGCGGCGCGTAAGAAGCCCGCAGCAGAAACTTCACCAACATCATCGTCGTCCTCAAGCTCGCGCAGAAGGGTGCCCTGCGACGGGGGAGACGCCCTTGCCCGGCCATCGTCGGCGGTCTTCTCCGAGAACCCCCCCCCCCCGCCCGTGGTGTCGCCGGAGGACACCATCACCGGGGAACCAAGGCCCTCAGCCGGGAAAAGCCCCAGTTCGTTGAAGACAGGCATCGCGGCAACCAGATCGGCCCCGTCGTCGCGGCGGTACAGCGGGTCGTAAGCCTCGGGGAGGTCACCAGGGTCGCCGTTGAGCAGAATCGCCACCACCCTGCTCAGTTCTTCCGGGGTTATGCACGCGGACCGAAGCCTGAGGGTGTCGCCGCTGCCCTGATAGTCCCATAAGGGCCTAGAATGGGCCTGAAGGGGCGCCAGGCGCTGCGCCAAGAACTCCTTCACTATCATCCCCCCAGTCAGCTTCCTAGCACTGATATCGCGGGAGAAGCGCTCCAGGACAGGCCCGGCCCGGGGGTCGGTGAGCTTCGCGGAGGTCTTCTCCGGCAGCCCCTTCGGCAGATCCAACCGAGGGTTGGTGTCCTTGAGATCCATGAGGACCCAGCGGTGCCTGAAGTTCTCCACGTTCTTCCCGGCCTTCAAGAGCATGTTGCCGCTCTGGACCGCGATGAAGGAGACGCATGCCGACCGTTGAGCGCCGTCGTGCAGGCGCAAGCTGAAGAAATGGCGGAAAAGGGCCACCGAAGGCCTCACGCCCACGAAGGCCTCGCAGTAGAAGGCAAAGACGGACAAGAGCAGGATGGAGTTGGGCTGGAGATGAAGGGCCTGGATCCCGTAGTGGTCTAGGATGGCGTTAAAGAACGCGGAGAAAGGCGGGACGAGCCCGGCGAAGACGCTATGGAGGAAGAAGGTGTAGACTGCCTTGGACGAGGGCCGCTTCTCCGAGGAGCCGCCCCATATCAAGGTCCGCCCGCACTCGTTGGTCTCGTCCGCCGTCGACGGAAGCACCGGGACAAGGTCCTCGTCCTTGACAATGGTGGACCCGGAGAGCGCCGGCGAGATAGGGGTGGAGGCAGAGCCCTGAGCCTCTGGCTTCTGCTTGCCGGCGGGTGCCATCGGGAAGCTCGCAAGGCCGAGGCGGCAAGGAGGAGGCCGGAGCGGCGCCGGATCTGGAGAGACGTCTGTTAGAGCCGGAGACCTGGAAAGCAAGAGCAAATGCGCGATGGGAAAAGCAGTAATAGCCCAGCGCTAAAAGTCTGGCTCTTATCGACTCGGGAGGTGGCCGAGGAGACGAAGGACGCCCGACATCACCTGCACAACGCGTGCCAGTCCTGGCCCGCAGGCGTTGGGGGCCCGCGGCGTTCCGAGCTGTCCTCGAGGCTTCGCCCAGAAGCCAGCTCGAGGGCGCCTTGGGCCCGGGGGCTACTGTCGTCGTTCTGGGAACGGGGGTACCCAGACCTGCCTACCTGCGGCCCAGGACATGGCCCACTTCACCAACCAGACACGGCCAAGCGTGGCCCCACTCAAGACAAGGCCCTCGTGAGGGCCCTAGCCTCGCGAGGGGGAGCGGCGTCAAGACCGGCAAAGGATGGGCCTCCCAAGGCTCCCTCCGGAGCGGCGGAGATCTCTATGCAAGGCCCGGCCTCAGGAGTCAATGATGACGCAGGGAAGGACAGGCGGGCGCCAGAACGCCAGGTGGCGCAGTTTCCCCTTTGGTGCAAAGGGAGCAAGGACGTACGCAGGCCTCCAAAGCATCCCCCAAAGGTTTCCATTCCGGTGCAACAAGACCGCTACCACCAGCCCCGCAGGACGGATGTCATCGCTGAGCCCACCTCTGCACCGTCGACAGCTACTTTGCAGGCGAAGACCGCCTTTGGGCAGGGCGAGCACGTACTCCTGTCCCCCTTCAAAATTGGCCGTTGTGGGATCCCTTCCCGCCATTGCGATAAGGGAAGAGGACCCGTGCCACCGCTATATATAGAGGGTAGGCTGCACCGTAGAGAAGCATCCTCCATCCATTCCTCCGCTCATCCATCACCAAGACACAGAGGGCCCCGAACACCTCAGGGGAGCCCTCGCGAGGCTCTAAAACACTGTACTAGTTCATCCACCCCACCTCCACGAGAGGCAATCCACCAAAGCAGGAGTAGGGTATTACGCTTTGCAGCGGCCCGAACCTGGGTAAACTGTCGTGTTCGTCTTCTTCCTCGTCATTGTGCGAGTTCATTGTTGTGTTCATCGAGTAGCGAGCTAGGTTGGGCGAAGCCGCTGGGGATCTTCACACACGCCCCTGTGTTCGAATCTCAAGGGTTTTGCAGAGCCCGAAATCCGGCAAATACTTACCCACTTTGTGCTGTGATTACCCGTTCCTCTTCACGGAAAACCCAACGCATATCACGAGTATCAGGAAGGATTTCTGGCGCTGTTGCCGGGGAATATCATCATCAACTACCAAGTAATTTCACACAAATTTTCATTCACTTGTTCTTCTTTTTATTTGCTGTTATATTTAGCTTGTCGCATAAAAAATCAAAAATACAAAAATATTTACTTTACTAGTTTGCTTGTTTCGTCTCTAGTTCGCTTCCTTGCCTAGCTATGTTATCTTTATCTTTATAAAAAACAAACAGAAAGTTTAAAGCAAAAATTTAAAGATAAATGGATCCTCATCCACTTGCTAATCTTTTCAAAAGACCTGATTATGTTGAACCAATTGCTAGTGAGTTGAGTGCACTAGAATTTCCTTATGAGGTCTTGCTTGAAAATCATGAATCTAAAAATTGTGATGAAGTGTTAAAAGAAATTTATAAAGTGATTCATGATAGTTCCTTGAATGAAAAGCATGATTGCCATGTTGCTAGTATAAATTCTATGAATATCAATTGTGCTAATGATCATGATTGGGGTGGTAATCATGATGTTCCTTGTGATCTTGATACCTCTAGCCTTCATGATGAATCTATTATTGAGTATGATATTGGCAACACTACTAAAAGTGGGGTTGGAAGAGTGTCAACTTTAGGTAATAATGATCCCACAAATTTGGAGAATGATCAATATTATGATAGTTATATTGTTGAGTTTGATTATGATCCTACATACAATGAGAGAGGCAAACATGGTTATACGAATTTGCATGTTACTCAATTACTTCTCTTTGTGTTGAAATTGTTAATGCTTTACTCTTCCTACTTGCATATGTTAGACACTTCTTGTCTTGATAATTTGTTTGCTTATAAAATGCCTATGCATAGGAAGTATGTTAGACTTAAATGTGTTTGTCACATGTTTTATGATGCTCTCTTTGTGCTTTAACTCTTGTCTTTTATGTGAGCATCATTATTATCCTAAGCCTATCTTGATAGCTATAAAGGAAGAGCTTGTTGGGAGACAACCCAATAGTTATCATTTATTTCTCTTTATTTTTAATAGAATGATTATTTCCTCTGTAATGATTATGTTTTTGTGTTTAAATTAGTGTTTGTGCCAAGTAAAGCCTTTGGGATGACTCACAAGATGAGTAGAATCAATGCTGAAACAAAACAGAAACTTTTGACTCCAGTACAGGAATTTTCATTTTTTGCTGGAGCGTGATAATGATCTGAAATTTTTACACAGTGTTTCTATACAAATTTTCGAGGTTTTATTATTTTTTCAGAATTTTTAGAGTTACAGAAGTATAGGCTCTCTACAGATTGCTATAGACTGTTCTATTTTAGACAGATTCTGTTTTGCATAGTTGCTTGTTTTGATTATGCTATGGATTGTATCGGGGGGTGTAAGCCATGGGGAAGTTAGAATACATTAAATATTATGCAAAAATGAATTTTAATCAATTTATCACAGTACCTCAAGTATGCAATATGTTTCTTATACTAACGGATCTCACGAAGTTTTGTTGAGTTTTGTGTGATTGAAGTTTTCAAGTTTTGGGTGTGATCACGATGGACTACGGAATAAGGAGTAGCAAGAGCCCAAGCTTGGGGATGCCCAAGGCACCCCAAGTATAATTCTAAGGAGACTCAAGCGTCTAAGCTTGGGGATGCCCCAGAAGGCATCCCCTCTTTCGTCTCAATCCATCGGTATGTCACTTTGAGCTATATTTTTATTCATCACATGATATTTGTTTTTCTTGGAGCGTCATTTGCTTTTACTTTCAGTTTGTCACAATCATCATTTGCTGGACACACCTATTTTAGGGAGACACACTTTCATGATAATTTGCTAGAATACTCTATGTGCTTCACTTATATCTTTTGAGCTAGGCAGTTGCTCTAGTACTTCACTTATATCTTTTTGAGCACGGTGGCGTGTAGATTTTATAGAAATAATATGCTCTCATTCTTCACTTATATTTGTTTGAGAGCTAAGTAATAGTGACGGTAATTTTCATGGGTCATAAGACTAGTCCAAGAATATTAGGTATTCAATGAATGATAATCAAAACCATCGTGTAGCACATATAGAGAAGTTGTGGGTTAATGACATTGATGTGGTAATATGAAAAAGGTGTGAGTCCAAAATTGTTGATTCGTAGAAGTGTCGAGATTAAGAGGTGTTAACTTTTTATTCATCTAAAAATTAAAGAGGCATGGTGATGATGTGTGAGCATTTATATTCCTCGTTGAAATCCTAGTGTTGTTTTGAGTCGGGGGCGCGCGATGGTTAACTCCTACCAACCTCCTCCCTCGGGGCATGCGAGGAGTACTTTGATTTGTGATAAAACTAATAAAACTTTGAAATAAGTATGTGAGTTCTTTATGACTAATGTGACACCATGGACATATGCATCTTCACCTTCTCATATTTGCTAGCCTCTTCGGTACCATGCATAGCCCATTCTCACCTCGAGGATCGATGCAAATATTCGCCGGTGGATCCAAACCCCGTGACATGATACGCTCTGTTGCATATAAGCCTCATTATATCTTCCTCAAAACAGTCACCATACCTACCTATTATGGCATTTCCATAGCCATTCCGAGATATATTGCCATGCAAATTCCATCGTCACTTCATATGACTAGTTCGTTCATCATCATAATGCTTTGCATGATCGTATAGAGCTTACATGGTATTTGTGGCCAAGCCACCATTCTTCATATTTTTGATACATGTCACGCTAGATCATTGCACATCCTGGTACACTGCCAGAGGCATTCATACAGAGTCGTATCTTCCTATCAGTTCTTCATGTTGAGTTGTAAGTAAATAAATGTGTGATGATCATCGTTATTAGAGCATTGTCCCAGATAGGAAAGGATGATGGAGACTATGATTCCCCCACAAGTCGGGATGAGACTCCGGATGAAAAGTGAAATAAAAATGGGGGAGGCCAAATGAGCCCACCATCAAAAAATAAAATGGGGGAGGCAAAAAGAAAAAAGAAGAGAAAAGCCCACCATAAAAAAACGAGAGAAAAGAGAGAAGGGACTTTGCTACTATCCTTTACCACACTTGTGCCTCAAGTGGCACCATGTTCTTCATATAGAGAGTCTCCTATTTTGACACTTCCATATGCTAGTGGGAATTACCTTTTCATATAATAAACTTGGCTTGTATATTCCTATGACGGGCTTCCTCAAATGCCCGAGGTCTTCATGAGCAAGCAAGTTTGATGCACACCCCACTTAGCTTCAGTTGAGCTTTCATACACTTATAGCTCTAGTGCATCATTTGCATGGCAATCCCTACTCCTCGCATTGATATCTATCGATGAGCATCTCCATAGCTCGTTGGTACGCGTAGTTCATGCTAGACTATCTTCTCCACTTTTTACCCCTTTGATACTACCACCATATTCTATGCCACCTATAGGCTATGTCCAATAGTTCACGCTCATGTATTGCGTGAAGAATAAAAAAATGATGCATATTGAAAAAGTACGATCCAATTGCCTGACTTGGACACCGTGGTGCTTAACATTTGTATCTATGTGGTGAAGACGGAGTCATGCCTTGCTAATATAATAAGATGAATAGGGGTAAACATTCTTTTAGGATCGTATACTTTGAAAAATTAATGATTTTGTTTCTTACACTTATAAATATTACTATTTTGCTGTTTGTTAATTCATCAATTCTCAATGAGCATACATACCAAAGATGTCACGCCCAAGATGCGATCCTATCCTTATTTTGGCTCGAGGGCCTCGATAGGGATAGAAGCGCATCTCGTCGTTTCGCAAGAATGGATATCATTACAAGTACATGTAAAGAAGAGATGAGTAAATGGAATTGGCTTACACTCGCCACAAGCTACATCAATATCACATCAATACAACAACATATTCAAACATCATACAGAAGAGCAGGGTCCGACTACGGACGAAAACAAACGATAAAATGACATCCATCCTTGCTATCCCAGGCTGCCGCCTGGAACCCATCCTATGATCGATGATGAAGAAGAAGAACTCCAAATCAAACAAGCATCGCTCTCACGTCAAAAACATCGCATTACCTGTACCTGCAACTGTTGTTGTAGTAATATGTGAGCCATAGGGACTCAGCAATCTCATTTCCAAGGGTATCAAGACTATTAAAGCTTAATGGGTGAGGTATGGTTAAGTGGTGAGGCTGCAGCAAGCACTAAGCATTTATTTGAGTGGCTAACTTACGAGTACATGAATAAGGGGGATGATTGTCGCATAAACGGACGTGATCTAGTAATGATCTCTAAGAGATCCTGAACACCTACTTACGAACAAACATAACCCCACCGTATTCTCTCCCGGATCAGAAATTCACGAGAAGAGACAGTCACGGTTACGCACACGGTTGGTGTATTTTATTTGAGTTTACTTCAAGTTTGCTATGACCGGGTGTTAAACAAAGTTTCCAAGTTGCCACGTAACCGCGGGCACGACTTTCCGAAAGATTTAACCCTGCAAGGGTGCTCCAACTCATCCATCACAAACTAACCACACGCCGCGGGAATAACCTCGACCACGAATCCCGTGATTTCCTAGGAAATTCCATTGGAAAACCGCAACCTCGAGATAGCCCGAAGTATTCTCGGAATTCCTCGCACAAGTCGTTCGAGAAAGGTAAAACAAATCCAGCAAGGCCGCCCGGCGTGTCGACGAACCCGATAGGAGCCGCGTATCTCGTTCTCAGGACACGACCAGATGAGCTAGTGTACAGTGGCCTGATAGACATCACCCAAGTTGCCCCGGGGTGGCCCCGCACAGTGCTCTATTTTGGACCAACACTCATGACGAGCACTGGCCCGGGTTGCTAATTAATTATCCGCGGGTGTCGGTGGGTCCCTATGCAATTGTAGTTGTTATGAGGCAAATGTAGTACCAATATTGGGCCTTGCTAGACAATCTTTATCCTAAAACGAAAGTCAAGGGGGTCCCCATAACAACCCCGAGCATGTCATAACACCGGTACACAAGTAACTAGGACGGCAAAAGTGGAACAAAACACCAAGCATAAGGCCGAGCCTTCCACCTTTTACCAAGTATATATGTGCATTAAATTAAATAGCAATAATATTGTGATATATCAAAAGGATATCCATGTTGGCACATGGAAGCAATTGCACCTGCAACTAGCAACGCTATAAGAAGGGCTGAGCAAGCGGTAACATAGCCAAACAATGTTTTGCTGGGATGTGGAGGGGTTAGAGGCTTTTCATGGCATTTTGGGAGGCTTGACAAACAAGTGGTAGGTAGCGAGACATGCGATAGAAACGAGACATCTAGCATGGCAATGATAGTAATGGTATCCAGGGAAATGATCATCTTGCCTGAGATCCCGCTTGGAAGAAGAACGAATCCATGAAGAAGACGAGCCAACGTAGTCGAACGAATCCTCACACTCCGAACGCTTTCGGAACTCTATCGAGAAGAAGCAAACCCGAAACAACAATTAACACACGATACACCACAACATATGCATGACATGATGCACTTCAAATATGATGCATGTTATGCATGACATGACAAGCACAACAATCAACTTCTACACATTAAGTGAAGCTCAATATGCAACGGGTTGCATATTGACGAAACTCCACATTCGAATTACTTAGTTCACTATCGTTAGGTACACGACAATATTAAATGTTGTTAAACATGGCAAGAGGTGAAGCCTAAAGAACTACACTATCTAGGCATCTTAAATGAGGCCGGAAACAACATATAGTATTTCCGAAACGACCCCATATGTTAATTTTGAAATCGGTCCAGATCTGAACTAATCAAGTTTTATATTTATTAAACAGGAAAATAAGGTATACCATGCAATTCTACATGTCATTTAGTCGATTTACATATATGGAACATCTCAAACAGAGCTACGGTCTAAAAGATATGACCTTCACAAGATGGATATGGCATGAATGCAAAATGCATGAAAATGACAACCACAAGCACTTCAAAACATGGATGCAACATGATAATTTGATACTACATGGAATTCTAAGCAAGTTTCATATATGGCATGACCAAAACGGAGCTACGGGTCAACCACAACAACCAACACAAGTTTTAGTGCAAATCTGTTCAAAACAGCAACATGGCATATTGCACGCATGAAAACAACAAGCTACAAGATTCTAAAATGCACAAGCTAAGCATGGGGCAGTAGCATATAACACACACTTTATTTCATCTTCACATGTCATACTCAAAAGAGTCATGGATCATATGGTAGAAAGCTCACAACATGGCATCATGAAGAAGACAGATTCTCAGACTTAGTGAAAATTAGAGTAGACAAGAGCAGCAGTGTTTTAACAGATTGACATGTTGGACAGCAGAATTAATTATGATGCTAAGCCTATTCATGCAAACTATTGGCACAATATGATAGAGCATAATATGCTTAACAATACATCCCATTGTGGCAACACAAAAAGAGCTATAGATCAATAGGAAACCACATGGCAAGACAGCACAAAATAACACAGATTTCAGACTTAGAAATATTTTGGACCCTCAAAATAGCACATTTTTATGGCATGTTGGCAACAAGAAAATAAGACCTAAACATGAATTTCTATAACAACCAAAAATACCAGGGTCTAGCACACATGTCCAAGGGCATATCTCATGTTCAAAATTATTTCATATCATGCATGGATTAATTCACACAAAATAAACAAAAGGGCATCATAGCCAAAATGACATGCATACAAAGTTGCTCAAAAGACAAAACTAAATGCACAGATAAATTCCATGGATTTTTCTACCTCGAAAACATATATAATATGTGGGTTTTTGCATTAAAAAAAATGACGCAACAATTACGCATGCTTATGGCATAAACCGCTTTAGCAAGTTATGTATGCAAATTAAATGCAAACATCACATCAAACATTTTTATCATGCATGAAAATGCGATATAAATAATCTAGACATTTTACCTATAGGGTTTGTTTAATTTGGATGCACGCTTAATATTAATGCACAATGCAAATATTAACAATTATGCAAATATCAGAAAAAATGTCATTTTAACCTGTTAAACATTTATGAAAGTGGGATATTGTTAATCTACACAAAATTCTAGTCATTTTTCGTATATAAAGTATTTGGATATGATGCACGCTTTATTAATTATCGATATTTTAAAATAGGGCATTTTTCTGTAATTATAAAATGCACTGGATAATGGACAATTCGCATGACATAAAAAAACGCTATCGGGCCGAAACTGACTGGCCCAACAATGCACATGGGCAACATGCACTATAAAGCGCTACGGGTGAGGCTTAACAGGTCAGGCTGTCACCTTAGTGGGCCTCGGGCCCATGCGGTCAAGCGGCTAGCGCGGTGCGGTTGAGGAGCTGCGGCTGGGCCTGCTGGTGGGCCGGCCCACGTCCACGGGCCAACGGGGCTCGAGCGGGAGGCGAGGCGCGTCGCCCTCGCACGACAGGGACGAGCGGCGGCGGATCTCGGGGCTCCGGCGAGGGGGCTTGGGGCCGATGAGGCCGGAGATGAGGAGGTCTCGGGCGAGCCGCTCGGATCCGGCCGGCTACCGACGGCGGGGTTGCTCCGGCCACCGGAGGCGGAGCCGAGGGGTGCAGCCGGCGGGGCGGCCTCACAGCGCGGGGGCGAGCAGGAAGCTGGCGGCGGGTCCGACGACTGGGGGCGGCGAGGTTCCACCGGCGGGCGGCGTCGCGCGGCTCGGTCAGGGGTCGGCCGGCGGCGGAGCACGGGAGCTCGAGGGAGCGGCGGTTGCGGGCGAGCGCAGGCTCCTGCGGTCGGGTGGACGCGTCCGGCGGCGGCGACTCGGCCCTGCGGTCGGGCGGACATGTCCGACCAGGGGCGGATAATGTCCGGGCGGGCTAGGAGACGAAATCTGAGCCCCAGATTTCAGATCTAAGGGCCAGATTTCGATCTGGGCTAAGGTTGCGGGGTTTCTAGGGTTTGGATGGCTAGGAGGGAGTTTTCTTAGGGGTGTGGCTGCAATTTGGCAAGGGGAAACCCTAGAGAGTGAGAGGGATCTCCCCATGGGATGGTTTTTATATAGAGGAAATGGACTATGGTGGGTTGGATCTCGCCCGTCCGATCGCGATCCGATGGCCACGAATGAAGGGGCAAGCTAGTTGGGCTTTGGGCTGTGTAGAGTGCTTGTGGGCTGAGATGAGAGGGAAGTTGGGGCCCCGTGACACGATTTTAAATACCGAAATGTCCGATAAATAACCGATGTCGAAGCCGCTACGGTTGATCGTCGGGGTATCAAACGACCTCCGATTGCGACGAAATTTGGCCAGCGGTCTACCTACAATATAACAAGACCGCATCCCAACTTTCGACCCAATCTGAGAATATTTTATACGCACTTTTGAAAACAATAATTTATCGATGCCGCGGGCGCGTGCGTGTGTGCTAGGTCTCGAAACGGCCGATGACACGAACGGAGAGAACCGACGACTACGAACAGATGCAAGTTTTCAAAACGAGTGACGATGCTATGCAGATGATGTGAATGATGCGATGATGAATGCGACAACCGACCGGATCACACGACGACAATGGGAAAAAAAGGGGAATCTTCTGGAGCGTCGGTCCCGGGCTGTTACAACTCTCCTCCACTTACAAGAGATCTCGTCCCGAGATCTTAGGATGAGAAGGGGAAGAGAAAGAGAAGAGGAAGAGGTAAAACTTAGTTGCTTCTTTGACAAAGGAGTGAAACCAATGAAACATGAAGGTTGAAAAGAGATGAAGAATGACATGAGGAACAAGCAAGAATTAACAAGAAATTTCGGCAGCACTTCGGTAGGATAGAGGGACAAAATTTGATAACATGGAAAGAAATTGAAAGAGGGCACAACACTCCGGTTAATTGAGAAGCAAGAAAGAACATGATCTTGACAAAACAAGATGATAGATTGAAGAGAGCAACATCACAATGTCTCCGGAACAAAAGAATAGAAGCTAGACCATTGGAAAGAAAAGAACGGAGAAGAAAATGACAACTCCTACGACCATTGAGTTTGAAAAGCATCCTAACAAGAAGAGATTGAACGGAGTTGTTGGAAATCAACAACGAAAGAAAAGACTTGTTGTGGGCTTATGGAAAACATCCCAAAATTATGAGGTGACAACCCGCCACTAACGGAAACAATTAATTGGTTGGGAGCAATAGGATATGCATAACTTGTTTCACCGAGAGGATGCATTGAGAACTTGGATCATCGATAAACACCATGATAGCAACAAACTTTAGGAAGTGCTTTAGGTGAAATCCAATCCAAGATAACTCTAAGAAAGGAATAATGGATTTAATTATCTCACTCTTGATAATTCTCTTCGAGACTCCTCATGAATCAAGAATGCTATAATACCATCGCAAAGATAGAGAGAAAGAATCACACTTAAATGCGAGATAAAGGATATTTGAGAAACTACCACAGAATCTTGAAGAACACTTTGAGAATGAAAGGAATCTTTTATGAACCATCATGTAGAGCCTCCATGAAGAACTCTGGGTAGAAAATGATAATGGAAAACAAATGAAGATTGAAAAGAACAAGAGTTGAAGCCTTGCAATGGCTTAAATGAAGCTTCGAGATACTTGAGCAAACTTGAACTCCGGGAAAGAAAAGATAAACAACTTAGAATCGAGAATTTGATAAGGTGAACAACTCCGGAAGAAGGATCGAAATCATCTCAAGGAAACAAGAATAAGAATTATGTTTGCTAATCCTTCATCAAGTTAAATTGATGACAAGCAACAGATTTGGCACACTACTTATTCTTCTTGAAAAGGATTGAAGAGAGATAGAGATAGAGCACGAACTTGAAGAGTCTTAAACGGACCACCGGTAAGATTTGCATTGAATGGGAATACAAGAGAATGAAGAGATCAAGATTTGCCTAACAGAAACTTGAACAAGGCACCGGAATAATTGAAATACGAATGAAGAGACAACCATTGAGAAGAATTTGAGAATGAAAGCTGAAAGCTGAGAACAAAGAAATCTTCTTGAATTATGGCCTTCGGAGGATCGAGAATGAAAACAACTCGGAATGCTCCGAATAGATATGGAAGGAAATTTCTCATGATCGAAAAGAATTTGAGAGGATATCAACAAGCTGACAAGACAAGTCTTCAGAAGAACGGACAAAGATTTAAGAGAAACTCTCCTTCGGTCTTCAACGCTGAGAATGATGACGAGAAACCACACCATGAATTATCGAGACACTCCAGAATAATGAACGAGGAAAGGTTGAGCCAATGATGAAATAATTTGAAGCGATCTTGGGAAAGAATATGACTGATGAGAATCATTCTTACGTCATATTTGAAAAGAACTTGAGGACATCTCCGGAAAAGATTAGAAGAGTCAGGTTAGATCCTGGGAAAAACCTGTGGGTTATGAGCCCACTCAAAGAAAACACCGTTGAAACGATTGCTTAGGAAGAGAGATTGCACCGGTACAATTAAAAACTTGATGAGGTGAGAACCTCGAAATATTTAAAAGGATTGAATGAAAACACGAGCTTCTGAGATATCTTTAACACTCCGGATAGAATAGAAACGAACAAACAAGAGAGGCTTGGATAAGAATTTCCAACTTGGGGAATCATATAACGAATGACAAGGATATGATGAACACCGAGAGATTGAATTGAATCCACCGGAAAAGAAAATGGGAATGAAGAACGATGAACTTTGAATCACTTGAGCATCTCCACATGAATTACTGGATACAATACGGAAGAAATGATAGCGGAAGCATTGATGAAGAGAGAAGCACTTGGATGAGAATTTAATCATTGAAGAAAATGGGCGGGAGAGTGGGGAAAACAAAGACAACTTAAGATGGATGAAATGAACTCCGGAAAGAAATATGAGAATCAATCTCGCAATTATTTGGGAGGAATGAATTATCTTGATGAGAACACACCGGTTAGGAAAGATATGAAATCACCACTTGACATCGAAGCAACTCAAATTACCATACTCCAACAAAACAAAAGACGAGGCTTTTGAATTAAGCCGGAAACAAATACGTAACCCATTTGCATTTGTTGGAAGGATAATCCTAGGTAACTACTTGAATTCCCACCTAAGAATTTCCGAAGTCTTTCTTGTTTATGCGATTCGGGTTGCGGACCCAGGAACGTACCCAAGGTAATCAGCTACAACTGCACCCGCAACCTTCCACACCATAATCCAAGAAACTCCGCAAACTCGTCTACCTCAAACACTCGTAATCACAATGATACTAAGTATGGCAGTACATCCGAACTCTCTCCACCAGTACTGGGGATGCCGGACTCCTCTCGCCACTACTAGTATTGAAGAAATTTTGAACATCCTCCGTCCTGAGATAATAAGGAAACTGAATGATAACGATGTGCAAAAATCCCTCGGAGCTCTACTCCTCGATAACAGGAGGCACCAAGACAGAATTCCTTCAAATTGGCAGCATATAGTTTCCAAAATACCCGCGTGATCCTAAAATTTTTTGAGTGAGAAGAGGGTAGAATAAAAATTCCTAAGTCGTAATTCCTCACCAGAGCATAGAAGAGGAGTAAAAAGAATCCTACTCTCCGATATAACTAGACTCAAAATATTTTTACTAGACTCGACTCGGCCAAAGTTCGATCAATCAAGGGGGCTCCTAGGTCAGTACAGGCTCTGATACAAACTTGTCATGCCCAAGATGCGATCATATCCATATTTTGGCACGAGGGCCTCGACAGGGATAGAAGCGCATCTCGTCGTTTCGCAAGAATGGATATCATTACAAGTACATGTAAAGAAGAGATGAGTAAATGGAATTGGCTTACACTCACCACAAGCTACATCAATATCACATCAATACAACAAAATATTCAAACATCATACAGAAGAGCAGGGTCCGACTACGGACGAAAACAAACGATAAAATGACATCCATCCTTGCTATCCCAGGCTGCCGCCTGGAACCCATCCTATGATCGATGATGAAGAAGAAGAACTCCAAATCAAACAAGCATCGCTCTCACGTCAAAAACATCGCATTACCTGTACGTGACACTGTTGGTGTAGTAATCTGTGAGCCACAGGGACTCAGCAATCTCATTTCCAAGGGTATCAAGACTATTAAAGCTTAATGGGTGAGGTATGGTTAAGTGGTGTGGCTGCAGCAAGCACTAAGCATTTATTTGAGTGGCTAACTTACGAGTACAAGAATAAGGGGGATGATTGTCGCATAAACGGACGTGATCTAGTAATGATCTCTAAGAGATCCTAAACACCTACTTACGAACAAACATAACCCCACCGTGTTCTCTCCCGGATCAGAAATTCACGAGAAGAGACAGTCACGGTTACGCACACGGTTGGTGTATTTTATTTGAGTTTACTTCAAGTTTGCTATGACCGGGTGTTAAACAAAGTTTCCAAGTTGCCACGTAACCGCGGGCACGGCTTTCCGAAAGATTTAACCCTGCAGGGGTGCTCCAACTCATCCATCACAAACTAACCACACGCCGCGGGAATAACCTCGACCACAAATCCCGTGATTTCCTAGGAAATTCCATTGGAAAACCGCAACCTCGAGATAGCCCGAAGTATTCTCGGAATTCCTCGCACAAGTCATTCGAGAAAGGTAAAACAAATCCAGCAAGGACGCCCGGCGTGTCGATGAACCCGATAGGAGCCGCGTATCTCGTTCTCAGGACACGACCAGATGAGCTAGTGTACAGTGGCCTGATAGACATCACCCGAGTTGCCCCGGGGTGGCCCCGCATAGTGCTCTATTTTGGACCAACACTCATGAGGAGCACTGGCCCGGGTTGTTAATTAATTATCCGCGGGTGACGGCGGGTCCCTATGCAATTTTAGTTGTTATGAGGCAAATGTAGTACCAATGTTGGGCCTTGCCAGACAAGCTTTATCCTAAAACGAAAGTCAAGGGGGTCCCCATAACAACCCCGAGTATGATAGGAGCGCTCAATATGGAACATAACACCGGTACACAAGTAACTAGGACGGCAAAAGTGGAACAAAACACCAAGCATAAGGCCGAGCCTTCCACCTTTTACCAAGTAGATATGTGCATTAAATGAAATAGCAATAATATTGTGATATATCAAAAGGATATCCATGTTGGCACATGGAAACAATTGCACCTGCAACTAGCAACGCTATAAGAAGGGCTGAGCAAGCGGTAACATAGCCAAACAATGTTTTGCTGGGATGTGGAGGGGTTAGAGGCTTTTCATGGCATTTTGGGAGGCTTGACAAACAAGTGGTAGGTAGCGAGACAAGCGATAGAAACGAGACATCTAGCATGGCAATGATAGTAATGGTATCCAGGGAAATGATCATCTTGCCTGAGATCCCGCTTGGAAGAAGAACGAATCCATGAAGAAGACGAGCCAACGTAGTCGAACGAATCCTCACACTCCGAACGCTTTCGGAACTCTATCGAGAAGAAGCAAACCGGAAACAACAATCAACACACGATACACCACAACATATGCATGACATGATGCACTTCAAATATGATGCATGTTATGCATGACATGACAAGCACAACAATCAACTTCTACACATTAAGTGAAGCTCAATATGCAACGGGTTGCATATTGACGAAACTCCACATTCGAATTACTTAGTTCACTCTCGTTAGGTACACGACAATATTAAATGTTGTTAAACATGGCAAGAGGTGAAGCATAATGAACTACACTATCTAGGCATCTTAAATGAGGCCGGAAACAACATATAGTATTTCCGAAACGACCCCATATGTTAATTTCGAAATCATTCCAGATCTGATCTAATCATGTTTAATATTTATTAAACAGGAAAATAAGGTATACCATGCAATTCTACACGTGATTCTAGTCGATTTACATATATGGAACATCTCAAACGGAGCTACGGTCTAAAAGATATGACCTTCACAAGATGGATATGGCATGAATGCAAAATGCATGAAAATGACAACCACAAGCACTTCAAAACATGGATGCAACATGATAATATGATACTATATGAAATTCTAAGCAAGTTTCATATATGGCATGACCAAAACGGAGCTACGGGATAACTACAACAACCAACACAAGTTTTAGTACAAATTTGTCCAAAACAGCAACATGGCATATTGCACGCATGAAAACAACAAGCTACAAGATTCTAAAATGCACAAGCTAAGCATGGGGCAGTAGCATATAACACACACTTCATTTCATCTTCACATATCATACTCAAAAGAGTCATTGATCACATGGTAGAAAGCTCACAACATGGCAATAAAATATAGCAGATTAGGACTTAGTGAAAATAACAGTTTTTAGCATAGCAGTTTTATCACGGAGGCATATTGGCAGCTGTAAAACTATATGCTACAGGTTATATATTGGCATGAAACTTAACCGCATGGTAGAGGACATGATGCACTACAATTCATTCCATTATGGCACCATCAAATTATGCACAGATTCATGGCAAACATCAACACAACATGGCATCATGAAGAAGACAGATTCTCAGACTTAGTGAAAATTAGAGTAGACAAGAGAAGCAGTTTTTTAACAGATTGACACGTTGGACAGCAGAATTAATTATGATGCTAAGCCTATTCATGCAAACTATTGGCACAATATGATAGGGCATAACATGCTTAACAATACATAGCATTGTGGCAACACCAAAAGAGCTATAGATCAATAGCAAACCACATGGCAAGACAGCAACAAAATAACACAGATTTCAGACTTAGAAATATTTTGGACCCTCAAAACAGCACATTTTTATGGCATGTTGGCAACAAGAAAATAAGACCTAAACATGGATTTCTATAACAACCAAAAATACCAGGGCCTAGCACACATGTCCAAGGGCATATCTCATGTTCAAAATTATTTCATATCATGCATGGATTAATTCACAGAAAATAAACAAAAGGGCATCACAGCCAAATGACATGCATACAAAGTTGCTCAAAAGACAAAACTAAATGCACAGATAAATTCCATGGATTTTTCTACCCCGAAAACATATATAACATGTGGGTTTTTGCATTGAAAAAATGACGCAACAATTACGCATGCTTATGGCATAAACCGCTTTAGCAAGTTATGTATGCAAATTAAATGCAAACATCACATCAAATATTTTTATCATGCATGAAAATGCGATATAAATAATCTAGACATTTTACCTAGAGGGTTTGTTTAATTCGGATGCACGCTTAATATTAATGCGCAAAGCAAATATTAACAATTATGCAAATATCAGAAAAATGGCATTTTAACCTGTTAAACATTTATGAAAGTGGGATATTGTTACTCTACACAAAATTCTAGTCATTTTTCATATATAAAGTATTTGGATATGATGCACGCTTTATTAATTATCGACATTTTACAATAGGGCATTTTTCTGCAATTATAAAATGCACATGACATAAAAAAACGCTATCGGGCCGAAACTGACTGGCCCAACAATGCACATGGGCAACATGCACTATAAAGCGCTACGGGAGAGGCTTAACAGGTCAGGCTGTCACCTTAGTGGGCCTCGGGCCCATGCAGTGAAGCGGCTGGCGCGGTGCGGTTGAGGAGTTGCGGCTGGGCCTGCTGGTGGGCCGTCCCACGTCCACGGGCCAACGGGGCTTGAGCGGGAGGCGATGCGCATCGCCCTCGCACGACAGGGACGAGCGGCGGCGGATCTCGGGGCTCCGGCGAGGGGGCTTGGGGCCGATGAGGCCGGAGATGAGGAGGACTCGGGCGAGCCGCTCGGATCCGGCCGGCTACCGACGGCGGGGTTGCTCTGGCCACCGGAGGCGGAGCCGAGGGGTGCAGGCGGCGGGGCGGCCTCACAGCGCTGGGGCGAGAAGGAGGCTGGCGGCGGGTCCGACGGCTGGGGGCGGCGGCGCGCGGCTCGGTTAGGGGTCGGTCGGCCGCGGAGCACGGGAGCTCGAGGGAGCGGCGGTTGCGGGCGAGCACAGGCTCCTGCGGTCGGGCGGACATGTCCGACCACGGGCGGACAATGTCCAGGCGGGCTAGGAGACGAAATCTGAGCCCCAGATTTCAGATCTGAGGGCCAGATTTCGATCTGGGCTAGGGTTGCGGGGTTTCTAGGGTTTGGATGGCTTGGAGGGAGGTTTCTTAGGGGTGTGGCTACAATTTGGCAAGGGGAAACCCTAGAGAGTGAGAGGGATCTCCCCATGGGATTATTTTTATATGTAGGAAATGGACTATGGTAGGTTGGATCTCGCCCGTCCGATCGCGATCCGATGGCCACGAATGGAGGGGCAAGCTAGTTGGGCTTTGGGCTGCGTAGAGTGGTTGTGGGCTGAGATGGGAGGGAAGTTGGGGCCCCGTGAAACGATTTTAAATACCGAAACGTCCGATAAATAACCGATGTCGAAGCCACTACGGTTGATCGTCGGGGTACCAAACGACCTCCGATTGCGATGAAATTTGACCAGCGGTCTACCTACAATATAACAAGACCGCATGCCAACTTTCGACCCAATCTGAGAATATTTTATCCGCACTTCCGAAAACAATAAATTATCGATGCCGCGGGCGCGTGCGTGTGTGCTAGGTCTGGAAACGGCCGATGACACGAACGGAGAGAACCGGCGACTACGAACAGATGCAAGTTTTCAAAACGAGTGACGATGCTATGCAGATGATGCGAATGATGCGATGATGAATGCGACAACCGACCGGATCACACGACGACAATGGAAAAAAAGGGGAATCTTCTGGAGCGTCGGTCCCGGGCTGTTACAAAAGATTACATAATGGGTAGCATGTCAAATAAAAAATTCTGTTTTTATCATTTACCAACTCGAGGACGAGCAGGAATTAAGCTTGGGGATGCTGATACGTCTCCAACGTATCTATAATTTTTGATTGTTCCATGCTGTTATATTATCATTCTAGGATACTTTTTGGGTATTTATTTACCAATTTATTATATTTTTGAGCACTAACCTATTGACCCAGTGCCCAGTGCCAGTTCCTGTTTTCTACGTGTTTTTGCCTTTTCAGAGTTACAATACCAAACGTAGTCCAATTGCCACGAATTTTTTTGGTGATTTTTTTGGACCAATACAAGAACTAGAATCTTCGGAGGAGGGCCAGGAGATGCACCAGGGGCCCACCACATATCCAGCCGCGCCCCCTAGGGGGGGCGCGGCCAGATATGTGGTGGCCCCCTAGAGCGTCCCCCGACGTCATTCTCTGGCCTATAAATTCACATCTACCCTAAAAACATCACAAGCGCTCCCGAAACACTTTTTTTGCCGCCGCAAGCCTCTGTTCGGACGGGAGGCCATCTACACCTCCGTTCCGGCACCTTGCCGGAGGGGAGATCAATCACGGAGGGCCTCTTCATCAACCTCGCTGCCCTCACCATAATGAGTGAGTAGTTCACCGTAGACCTACGGGTCCGTAGGTAGTACCTAGATGGCAATCTGTCTCTCTCTCTCTCTCTCGATCTTCAATACAATGTTCATCGCATCTTTGCCTTGATCTATCCGATGTAATCCCTTTGTATGGTGTGTTTGTTGGGATGCGATGAATTATGAGTTTATGTTCAGATTATTCATGAAAAGTGTTTGAGTCAAACCTGATTACTATGGTTCTTATTTGCATGATCATCATAGCTTCGTAATGCTCTCCGATCTATTGAGATAGTTTGGCCAACTAGATTGATATTTCTTCGGTGGGAGTGGTGCATTGTAGTAGGTTCAACCTGACGAGTTTCTATATCGCAGTGACAGAAGGGGACAAGTTACATCTTTGTGTTGTTGCTACTAAGGATAAAATGATGGGGTTTATTCATATTAGTTGAGTTTACTTTGTCTACATCATGTCATCGTTCTCCAAGCATTACTCCGTCTGTCATGAACTTAATACGTAGAGAGGCAAGCATAGAAGCGCTCTTGAAGTGGAGTAATAGTAGTAGGTGCAGGAAGGAGTCGGCCTATTTGCTTATGGACGTGATGCCTATATACACATGATCATTGCCGTGAACATCGCATAATTATTCGCTTTTCTATCAATTGCCCAACAGTAATTTGTTTACCCACCGATGCTTTGCTTATGAGAGATGCCACTAGAGAACTCTACGGCCCCTGGTCAATTCACTTATAAATTCACAAACGGTATAATTACCTTTCTGTTATTTATTACCTTTTATTTTATTTTTCACTTTACTATTATCTACAATTATCTACATAAATCACTTGCTTGCAAATAACGAGATCAAGGGGGTTGACAACCCTCTTGCCGGCGTTGGGTGCAAGCTGTTTGTTCTTTTGTGTGCATCCGCTGAAGACGGTTTAGGATTGGTATTCCTATTGGTTCGATAAAACTTGGTTTCATAACTGAGGGAAATACTTACCCACTTTGTGCTGTGATTACTCGTTCCTCTTCACGGAAAACCCAACGCAGATCACGAGTATCATCCTCAAATTAGGGTAAGTGTTTTGCCGCAAAGATTTTATTTGAAACCTATTATATACAAGACTTCCAACAATCCAAAAAATATTATTTTACAAGTTATTTTTGTATTTTATTTAAATTCCTTTTTCTAAGGCCAGAAATGGTCCTTAATAGGGGCAAATATTTTTAATGTTTCAAAAATATTTGGGAAAATTTAGAGAAACTCAGTGGACATATATTTTCCATATATATGAGTTTCAACACATGGTCATGTTCAAAATATTGGACAAAACCCTCCAAAGCCCTTTCTGGATATTTCAAGTATTTGAAATATTTCGATAATATTGTCAAACAAATCCAAGAAAATTCCAGCAAGTCACATATGCCTTATGTGATGATATTTCCAACTTTCATCTCAATCAAAATAGTTCTGGTTCACAAAAGTGCCCCAAAACCCTCTCTGTCCATATCCAAATTTGAGCAACTTTACATTGCCAGTTGTCACCATTTGCTCTCAAACTTTGTGGGGATGATCTAATCCCCTAATGATGCCACTACACCAAGTGGTGCATCAAGGAGAACAAATTGGCCTAGCTAGATCTAAGAAAACCCATTTCTGCTAATTCCTAGGGTTTGCCAAAGTTGCATTAGCCACTTTCTTCATTCAATCTAAAAACTTGTGGGCAAGGCCAATTATCAGAGCCACTCCCTCCTCTTAAGTCCCATGTCAAGTGGAATAACCTAGCTAGCCCAAAACCTGATCAAACACCTTCTGCCCAAAACTGGAGATCAATGATTGAGGGACGAAATGTGATCTCCTTGAGCTGAGAATTTTACCAAATCTCCTCCTGGTCACTAGCTACCTTGAGTAAACTTTCCAGCAGCCAGCTCCATGATTGAGGGGGCTGAAATCCCACTCGCACCCCCTAGACAACACCTTTCTTCTCTCTCTCTCTGCTCTCCCTCCCTTCTGGCTATCTCCAGAGCATCCAAAGCCTCCATACCCTTTGATTATTCCTTCTGCAGCTTTGTGGCACAAGTGGGCGTGCTAGAGCGTGTCCGGGCGCGCCAATGCCAGCCAAACATGCGCTCTAGAGCACGCAGCTGCGCTCCAGAAGTTTTACCTCGTGCTCTGCCCATGCCCTGACCTCCTCGAGCCTCCCCCGTGTGCTTGCAGAGCCGACTTTGTGTCCGCAACACGCTAACCTGCCGCCCCCTCGTCTCTCTGCCTCTCTCGACCACGCCGCGCGTGCCCGAGCGCTGCCCGGCTCGGCCAATGCATGGCCTCACACGCGCGCGCGCCAGGGTCTCGCCTCCTTCTCTCTCTCCCTCCCCAGCGACCTGGACGATGCCCTCAAGCACCTTAGACTCCAGCTGGTCCATGCCAACGGCCATCCCAGTCGATCCCGCGGGCACCCGTAGGCCGAGCTCACGGTGCACCGTAGCCCCGCTATTTAAGCCACCCCCGGACCTCTCTCAGCGCCTCCTTCGCCCTCTCACACCCCAAATTGCCCCCTAGGCCACCCACTCCTCCTATGAGCCTCCCGAGGTCGAGATCAAACTCGGGCTCCGCCGCATTGGGACACCATCGATTTCGTGGTGGGAAGCCTCTGCGGCGTTCCTTTTTCCTCCTATGGGCCTCCCACGGCATCCTGATGCGACTCCCCCTTCCTCCCGTGTGTTTTGCAGACGGAGGCGACCGCGGCGACAACCTCCCGAAGCTCCTCCACCGCACTTCATCGCCGCCGGCTGTCGGCGTTCTGGGATTGGGGGTACCCAGACCTGCCTACCTGCGGCCCAGCGCATGGCCCACCACGAAGGCCCGGTACGGCCCTGCAACAAGTCCCCCGAGTCAAGGCCCTCGCGAGAGCCCCCGCCTCGCAAGGAGGACAACACCAAGACCTCCGGAGTAGCGGCATCCCTTCATGCCGCCTCCTGAGGAGCGGATATTCCTATGCAAGCACCCGGCCTCGTGAGGCCAGGGTGACGTGGACTCTGACGGCCAGGCCAAGCGGACGCTAGCGGGCACAGTGGGAGGACAGTTTCCTCTTTGGTGCTAAGGAGAATAGGACTTATGCGGGTTCCCAAGGAACCCCCCAAAGGTTTCCTTCCCGGTGCAAGAGGACCGAGACCACGAGCTCGGCAGGACGGATGTCATCGCCGAGCCCACCGCTGCGTCACACCCAAAAGCTTTGCAGGCGAAGACCACCTTTAGTCAGGATAGGATGTACCTCTTGTCCCCTTTCAAATTTGGCCGTTGTGGGATCCCTTCCCGCCTGTTCGACGGGGGAAGAGGACCGTGCCTCCGATAAATAGGGATAAGCTCCCATCGTAGAAGAGAGGGTTGGATCGGGTCAAGTTCATCACCACCAAGAGCCCTCGTGAGGCCACCCAACCACTGTACTAGTTCATCCACAGCCTCCTCGTGAGGCCAATCCACCACAAAGCAGGAGTAGGGTTTTACACCACAAGGTGGCCCGAACCTGGGTAAATCTCTGTGTCCATCTTCTCCCTCGCTAAAACTTACTCGACGTTGCTAGGCCGTAGGGTGACGATACGTCCATTTTGCATCATGCTTTTATATTGATATTTATTGCATTATGGGATGTTATTACACATTATGGTACAATACTTATGCCTTTTCTCTCTTATTTTACAAGGTTTACATGAAGAGGGAGAATGCCGGCAGCTGGAATTCTGGACTGGAAAAGGAGCAAATATGAGAGACCTATTCTGCACAACTTCAAAAGTCCTGAAAAGTTACGGAGAATTATTTTGGAATATATAAAAAATATTGGGCAAAAGAAATACCAGAGGGGACCCACCATGAGGTCACAAGCCAGGGGGCGCGCCCTACCCCCCTGGGCGCGCCCCTGTGGCTTGTGGGCCCCCTGGCAGGCCTCCGGTGCCCATCTTCTGCTATATGGAGGGTTTTGACCTGGAAAAAAATCATAAGGGAGCTTTCGGGATGAAGCGCCGCCGTCTCGAGGCGGAACTTGGGCAGAACCAATCTAGGGCTCCGGCGGAGCTGTTCTGTCGGGGAAACTTCCTTCCCGGAGGGGGAAATCGAAGCCATCGTCATCACCAACGATCCTCTCATCGAGAGGTGGTCAATCTCCATCAACATCTTCACCAGCACCATCTCCTCTCCAAACCCTAGTTCATCTCTTTTATCCGATCATTGTCTCAAAACCTCAGATTGGTACCTGTGGGTTGCTAGTAGTGTTGATTACTCCTTGTAGTTGATGCTAGTTGGTTTACTTGGTGGAAGATCATATGTTCAGATCCTTAATGATAATTAATACTCCTCTGATTATGAACATGAATATGCTTTGTCAGTAGTTACGTTTGTTCCTGAGGACATGGGATAAGTCTTGTTATAAGTAATCATGTGAATTTGGTATTCGTTCGATATTTTGATGAGATGTATGTTGTCTCTCCTCTAGTGGTGTTATGTGAACGTCGACTACATGACACTTCACCATTATTTGGGCCTAGGGGAAGGCATTGGGAAGTAATAAGTAGATGATGGGTTGCTAGAGTGACAGAAGCTTAAACCCTAGTTTATGCGTTGCTTCGTAAGGGGCTGATTTGGATCCATATGTTTCATGCTATGGTTAGATTTATCTTAATTCCTTTTTCGTAGTTGCATATGCTAGCGAGAGAGGTTAATCATAAGTGGGAGGCCTGTCCAAGTAAGGGCAGCACCCAAGCACCGGTCCACCCACATATCAAATTATCAAAGTAACGAACGCGAATCATATGAGCATGATGAAAACTAGCTTGACAGTAATTCCCATGTGTCCTCGGGAACGCTTTGCTTTATATAAGAGTTTGTCCAGGCTTGTCCTTTGCTACAAAAAGGATTGGGCCACCTTGCTGCACCTTTGCTACATTTGTTACTTGCTATCTGTTACGAATTATCTTATCACAAAACTATCTGTTACCGATAATTTCAGTGCTTGCAGAGAATACCTTACTGAAAACCGCTTGTCATTTCCTTCTGCTCCTCGTTGGGTTCGACACTCTTACTTATCGAAAGGACTACAATAGATCCCCTATACTTGTGGGTCATCAAGACTCTTTTCTGGCGCCGTTGCCGGGGAGTGAAGCACCTTTGGTGAGTGGAACTTGGTAAGGAAAATTTTATATAGTGTGCTGAAATTTACTGTCACTTGTTACTATGGAAAATAATACTTTTAGGGGCTTGTTCGGGGTATCTTCACCCCGACCGAAAGCACAAAGAGATGCTCCTCAACCTACTGCACCTACTGAAAATATTTATTATGAAATTCCTTCGGGTATGATAGAGAAACTGCTAGCTAATCCTTATGCAGGAGATGGAACACTACATCCTGATTTGCATCTAATCTATGTGGATGAAGTTTGTGGATTATTTAAGCTTGCAGGTTTGCCCGAGGATGATGTCAAGCAGAAGGTCTTTCCTTTATCTTTGAAGGAGAAGGCATTGACATGGTATAGGCTATGTGATGATATTGGATCATGGAACTACAACCGATTGAAATTGGAATTTCATCAGAAGTTTTATCCTATGCATTTGGTTCATCGTGATCGGAATTATATTTATAATTTTTGGCCTCGTGAAGGAGAAAGTATCGCTCAAGCTTGGGGGAGGATTAAGTCAATGTTATATTCATGCCCCAATCATGAGCTCTCAAGAGAAATTATTATTCAGAATTTTTATGCTCGGCTTTCTTGTAATGATCAATCCATGCTCGATACTTCTTGTACTGGTTCCTTTATGAAGAAAGATATTGAATTCAAATGGGACTTATTGGAAAGAATTAAACGCAACTCTGAAGATTGGGAACTCGACGAAGGTAAGGAGTCAGGTATAAACCTTAAGTTTGATTGTGTTAAATCCTTTATAGACACCGATGCTTTTCGTGAATTTAGCACTAAATATGGACTTGACTCTGAGATAGTAGCTTCTTTCTGTGAATCTTTTGCTGCTCATGTTGATCTCCCTAAGGAGAAGTGGTTTAAATATCATCCTCCCATTGAAGTGAAAGTAGTTGAACCTATTAAAGTTGAAGAAGAAACTATTATTTATAATGTTGATCCTATTATTCCTACTGCTTATATTGAGAAACCACCCTTTCCTGTTAGAATAAAGGAACATGCTAAAGCTTCAACTGTGGTTCGTAAGAGTTATACTAGAACACCTACACCCCCTGAACAAATCAAAGTTGAACCTAGTATTGCTATGGTTAAAGATCTCTTGGTTGATAATATTGATGGGCATGTTATTCATTTCTGTGATGAAGCTGCTAGAATTGCTAGACCTGATACTAAAGATAAACATAGACCTATTGTTGGCATGCCTGTTGTTTTTGTTAAAATAGGAGATCATTGTTATCATGGCTTGTGTGATGTGGGTGCTAGTGTGAGTGCAATCCCCTTCACCTTATATCAAGAAATTATGAATGATATTGCACCAGCTGAATTAGAGGAAATTGATGTTACCATTAAGATTGCTAATAGAGATACTATAGCACCAGTTGAGATTGTTAGAGATGTTGAAGTATTGTGTGGGAAAATAAAGTATCCTACTGATTTTCTTGTTCTTGGTTCCCCACAAGATGATTTTTGTCCCACTATATTTGGTAGACCTTTCTTGAATACTGTTAATGCTAAGATAGATTGTGAGAAAGAAACTGTTACTGTAAGTTTTGGGGATGTGTCTCATGAGTTCAATTTCTCTAAATTTCATAGACAACCCCATTACAAAGAATTGCCTAGTAAAGATGAAATTATTGGTCTTGCTTCTATTGATGTGCCTCCTACTGATCCCTTAGAACAATATTTGCTAGACCATGAAAACGATATGCATATGAATGAAAGGAATGAAATAGATAAGATTTTCTTTGATCAGCAGCCTATTTTGAAACACAACCTGCCTGTTGAAATACTTGGGGATCCTCCTCCACCCAAGGGTGATCCCGTGTTTGAGCTTAAACAATTACCGGATACTCTGAAATATGCTTATCTTGATGAAAAGGAGATATATCCTGTTATTATTAGTGCTAACCTTTCAGAGCATGAAGAAAAGAGATTATTGAAAACTCTGAGGAAGCACCGTGCTACTATTGGATATAATCTTGATGATCTTAAGGGCATTAGTCCCACTCTATGTCAGCATAAAATTAATATGGAGCCTGATGCTAAACCAGTTGTTGATCACCAACGACGGTTAAATCCTAAAATGAAAGAAGTGGTAAGAAATGAAATACTAAAGCTTCTGGAGGCAGGTATAATTTATCCTATTGCTGATAGTAGATGGGTTAGTCCCGTTCATTGTGTTCCTAAGAAAGGAGGAATTACCGTTGTTCCTAATGATAAAAATGAATTGATCCCGCAAAGAATTGTTACTCGATATAGAATGGTAATTGATTTTAGGAAATTAAATAAAGCTACTAGGAAAGATCATTACCCTCTACCTTTTATTGATCAAATGCTAGAGAGACTATCCAAACACACACATTTTTGCTTTCTAGATGGTTATTCTGGTTTCTCTCAAATACCTGTGTCAAAAGAGGATCAAGAAAACACAACTTTTACTTGTCCTTTCGGTACCTTTGCCTATAGACGTATGCCTTTTGGTTTATGCAATGCACCTGCTACCTTTCAAAGATGTATGACTGCTATATTCTCTGACTTTTGTGAAAAGATTGTTGAGGTTTTCACGGATGATTTTTCCGTTTACGGAACTTCTTTTGATGATTGCTTGAGCAACCTTGATCGAGTTTTGCAGAGATGCGAAGAAACTAATCTTGTCTTGAATTGGGAAAAGTGCCACTTTATGGTTAATGAAGGTATTGTCTTGGGGCACAAAATCTCCGAAAGAGGTATTGAAGTTGATAAAGCTAAAGTTGATGCTATTGAAAAAATGCCGTGTCCTACGGATATCAGAGGTATAAGAAGTTTCCTTGGTCATGCTGGTTCTATAGGAGGTATATTAAAGACTTCTCTAAGATTTCTAGGCCTCTCACTAATCTTTTGCAAAAAGATGTTCCATTCGTTTTTGGTGATGATTGTGTAGAAGCATTTGAAATTCTTAAGAAAGCCTTGATTTCTGCACCTGTTGTTCAACCACCTGATTGGAACCTACCCTTTGAAATTATGTGTGATGCTAGTGATTATGCCGTTCGTGCTGTTCTAGGACAAAGAGTTGATAAGAAATTAAATGTTATCCATTATGCTAGTAAAACTCTAGACAGTGCTCAAAGAAACTATGCTACCACTGAAAAGGAATTTTTAGTAGTTGTGTTTGCTTGTGATAAGTTCAGACCTTAAATTGTTGATTCCAAAGTAACTGTTCACACTGATCATGCTGCTATTAAATATCTTATGGAAAAGAAAGATGCTAAACCCAGACTTATTAGATGGGTCCTTCTACTACAAGAATTTGATTTGCATATTATTGATAGAAAGGGTGCTGAGAACCCCGTAGCAGACAACTTGTCTAGGTTAGAAAATGTTCTTGATGACCCATTGCCTATTGATGATAGCTTTCCTGATGAACAATTAGCTGTCATAAATGCTTCGCGTAATGCTCCATGGTATGCTGATTATGCTAATTACATTGTTACTAAATTTATACCACCTAGTTTCACATACCAACAAAAGAAAAAGTTCTTCTATGATTTAAGACATTACTTTTGGGACGATCCACACCTTTATAAAGGAGTAGATGGTGTTATTAGACATTGTGTACCTGAGCATGAACAGGAACAGATCCTTCACAAGTGTCATTCCGAGGCCTACGGAGGACACCACGCTGGAGATAGAACTGCACATAAGGTACTACAATCTGGTTTTTATTGGCCTACTCTCTTCAAGGATGCTCGTAAGTTTGTCATGTCTTGTGATGAATGTTAAAGAATTGGTAATATTAGTAGACGTCAGGAAATGCCTATGAATTACTCACTTTTTATTGAACCATTTGATGTTTGGGGTTTTGATTATATGGGACCTTTTCCAAAGTCTAATGGGTATACTCATATTCTAGTTGCTGTTGATTATGTTAATAAGTGGGTAGAAGCTATTCCAACTAGTAGTGCTGATCATAACACTTCTATTAAAATGCTTAAAGAAGTTATTTTCCCTAGATTTGGAGTCCCTAGATATTTAATGACTGATGGTGGTTCACACTTTATTCATGGTGCTTTCCGTAAATTGCTTGCTAAGTATGATGTTAATCATAGAATTGCATCTCCTTATCATCCTCAGTCTAGTGGTCAAGTTGAATTGAGCAATAGAGAAATTAAATTGATCTTGCAGAAGACTGTTAATAGATCCAGAAAGAATTGGTCTAAGAAACTTGATGATGCATTATGGGCTTATAGAACTGCTTACAAAAACCCTATGGGTATGTCTCCGTATAAAATGGTCTATGGTAAAGCATGTCACTTACCTCTAGAACTAGAACATAAAGCTTATTGGGCAATTAAAGAGCTCAACTATGATTTCAAACTTGCTGGTGAGAAGAGGTTATTTGACATTAGCTCACTTGATGAATGGAGAACCCAGGCCTATGAGAATGCCAAGTTGTTTAAAGAAAAAGTTAAGAGATGGCATGATAAAAGGATACAAAAGCATGAATTCAATGTAGGTGATCATGTCTTGCTATACAATTCTCGTTTAAGATTTTTTTGCAGGAAAACTTCTCCCTAAATGGGAAGGGCCTTACATTATCGAGGAAGTATATCCTTCCGGTGCCATCAAGATCAACAACGCCGAAGGCACAAATCCTAAGGTGGTAAACGGGCAAAGAATTAAACATTATATCTTAGGTACTCCCATAAATGTTGAAACCAATATTATCAATACCATGACTCCGGAGGAGTATATTAGGGAGACCTACCAGAACGTTTCTGACTCCAAAAAGGAATAGGTATGTGTTACGGTAAGCAAACCGACTCCAAACTTTTTCCAATAGCAATTTTTATCTGTTTTGGAATATTTAATAAATTAGGAAAATTTAAAGTAGTCCGAAGAGTGCACAAGGAGGCGACAAGCCAGGGGGCGCGCCCTACCCCCTGGGCGCGCCCCTGTGGCTTGTGGCCACCCCGTGTACCCTCCGGACTCCGTTTTCTTGAGGTGTACTCCTTCAGGTCGGTAAAAATTCATTATATAATCTCCCGAAGGTTTTGACCTTCGTATCACGACAATACCTCCTGTTTTCGTTTTGAGCTGTTTCTGCAGCAGATTAAGAGCAATATGTCGTCCCAAGATTCCGATGGGGAGAGCTATGTATCGCATTATCTTGCCAATCCCAAGCTCTATGGGGATTTAGATCCTTATGGATTGTTCTCGGAGGAGGAACAAGAAGGCAAGTATGAGGAAGAAAGCTCGGATGAAGAGGAGACCCCCCTGCCTCGACCAGGAGATATGCACGTGGAGTTCAGGAAATCGAGCCTCCCAAACACAAGGAGAAAACCTAAGGTTCTATTTATCCCTTCTCGTTTCCTGCAGGAGAGCAAGCAAGAATTATGTCAAAGGATATTGAAGCTCGAGCAGGAAGTAGACGATCCGAGGGAACAGAATTTTATGCTTAAGAGGAAGCTAGACAAGCTTCCAACCTCATCAACAACTCCAGCATCACCACCTCCGAAGAAAGACAACTAAACACATGGGTATGGGCACTCCCCTTGGCTTTTTCCAAGCTTGGGGGACGTGCCCCGGTATCGTATCACCATCACATCTTTTACTTTTATCGTTTTTCTTACTTCGATCCTGTTGGTTATATCTTGATCTAGTAGAATAAAGTCTTTAGTGTGATCTAGTTTTGAATTTTGCTTTTTGTTCCCCTTATGTAAGCGAGTCCGAGAGTTATATAATAAAAAGTAGTTTTGAGTAGAGGGCTTTGCTTGCTTGCTATGATCTTGAGAAAGAAATAGAAAGAAGTATAAAATAAAAGCAAAGAGTATATATGATTATCTTATGGGGGGTGATGACTTCACATATAAGAAGTATGTCGATTGAAATTTGTTGTGAGTTGACAAACATAGCGATTGGTCATTGTTGCAATTAAAAGGAAGTAATAAAGAAAGAGAGGTTCACATATAAATATATTATCTTGGACATCTTTTATGATTGTGAGCACTCATTAAAATATTATATGCTAAGAAGTGGATGTTGGACAAGGTAGACAAGATAATGCGTTATGTTTCCTTATTTCCGAATAGAAGTTATATGGTTATAGATCCTTTAACATGTGATGGTTGCTTCCACCCCATATCAGCCAAAACTTCCGCACCAAGTAGAGATACTACTTGTGCATCCAAACACCCTTAACCCAGTTTTGCCACGAGAGTCCACCATACCTACCTATGGATTGAGTAAGATCCTTCAAGTAAGTTGTCATCGGTGCAAGCAATAAAAATTGCTCTCTAAATATGTATGATCTATTAGTGTGAGGAAAATAAACTTTATACGAACTTGTGACATGGAAGAAATAAAAGCGACAGACTGCATAATAAAGTTCTTTATCACAAGGGGCAATATAAAGTGACGTTCTTTTGCATTAAGGGATTGCGCATCCAACTATAAAAGCGCATGACAACCTCTGCTTCCCTCTGCGAAGGGCCTATCTGTTACTTTTACTTTCTAGTACTTACCTTTTTGCAAGAGTCGTGGTGATCTTCACCACTTCCTTTATTTCGCCTTTCTCTCTTGGCAAGCGTCATGTGTTGGGGAATGATCTAGACACATATATCCACTCGGATGTGGGTGATCATGAGCTATTTCTGTTGACATTACCCTTGAGGTAAATAGTGGGGAGGCGAAACTATAAGCCCCTATCTTTCTCTGTGTCCGGTTGAAGCTTTGACCTCATAGGTACCGCGTGAGTGTTAGCAATTATGAAAGACTAAAAGATGATTGAGTATGTGGATTTGCTTTACAAGCTCTTATATTGACTCTTTCCGACGTTATGATAAATTGGAATTGCTTCAATGACTAAGATCATAGTTTGTTGGTTCTCAATAGAGTTCTTGATTCATACTTTACCTTGTGAATGAATTGTTACTTTAGCATAAGAAATTATATGTCAATATATGTTGCTGTTCTAAAGATGACCATGATGCCTTCATGTCTGTATTTTATTTTATCGACACCTCTATCTCTAAACATGTGGACATATTTATTGATTTCGGCTTTCGCTTGAGGACAAGCGAGGTCTAAGCTTGGGGGAGTTGATACGTCCATTTTGCATCATGCTTTTATATTGATATTTATTGCATTATGGGCTGTTATTACACATTATGGTACAATACTTATGTCTTTTCTCTCTTATTTTACAAGGTTTACATGAAGAGGGAGAATGCCGGCAGCTGGAATTCTGGACTGGAAAAGGAGCAAATATGAGAGACCTATTCTGCACAACTCCAAAAGTCCTGAAAAGTTACGGAGAATTATTTTGGAATCTATAAAAAATATTGGGCGAAAGAAATACCAGAGGGGACCCACCAGGAGGTCACAAGCCAGGGGGGCGCGCCCAACCCCCCTGGGCGCGCCCCTATGGCTTGTGGGCCCCCTGGCAGGCCTCTGGTGCCCATCTTATGCTATATGGAGGGTTTTGACCTGGAAAAAATCATAAGGGAGCTTTCGGGAAGAAGCGCCGCCGTCTCGAGGCGGAACTTGGGCAGAACCAATCTAGGGCTCCGGCGGAGCTGTTCTGCCGGGGAAGCTTCCTTCCCGGATGGGGAAATCGAAGCCATCGTCATCACCAACGATCCTCTCATCGAGAGGGGGTCAATCTCCATCAACATCTTCACCAGCACCATCTCCTCTCCAAACCCTAGTTCATCTCTTGTATCCGATCTTTGTCTCAAAACCTCATATTGGTACCTGTGGGTTGCTAGTAGTGTTGATTACACCTTGTAGTTGATGCTAGTTGGTTTACTTGGTGGAAGATCATATGTTCAGATCCTTAATGATAATTAATACTCCTCTGATTATGAACATGAATATGCTTTGTCAGTAGTTACGTTTGTTCCTGAGGACATGGGATAAGTCTTGTTATAAGTAATCATGTGAATTTGGTATTCGTTCGATATTTTGATGAGATGTATGTTGTCTCTCCTCTAGTGGTGTTATGTGAACGTTGACTACATGACACTTCACCATTATTTGGGCCTAGGGGAAGGCATTGGGAAGTAATAAGTAGATGATGGGTTGCTAGAGTGACAGAAGCTTAAACCCTAGTTTATGGGTGCTTCGTAAGGGGCTGATTTGGATCCATATGTTTCATGCTATGGTTAGATTTATCTTAATTCCTTTTTCATAGTTGCAGATGCTTGCGAGAGAGGTTAATTATAAGTGGGAGGTTTGTCCAAGTAAGGGAAGCACCCAAGCACCGGTCCACCCACATATCAAATTATCAAAGTAACGAACACGAATCATATGAGCATGATGAAAACTAGCTTGACAGTAAATCCCATGTGTCCTCAGGAGCGCTTTGCTTTATATAAGAGTTTGTCCAGGCTTGTCCTTTGCTACAAAAAGGATTGGGCCACCTTGCTGCACCTTTGCTACATTTGTTACTTGCTATCTGTTACGAATTATCTTATCACAAAACTATCTGTTACCGATAATTTCAGTGCTTGCAGAGAATACCTTACTGAAAACCGCTTGTCATTTCCTTCTGCTCCTCGTTGGGTTCGACACTCTTACTTATCAAAAGGACTACGATAGATCCCCTATACTTGCGGGTCATCAGGTGACAAGTTGGGACCCCGAACCGGTTGAGATCTTCGCACACGCCCTAGTGTTCGAACCTTGTTGGGTTTTGCGGAGCCCCGATTACGACATTTGGCGCGCCAGGTAGGGGCGTGTCGAAATCTTCCTCCGGTTCCACCCTGTCTCAGCTCCGTCGCTCCCATGGCCGACGCACGCCGGGTTCGTGCCAAGCGCCGGGCCGCTCGCATCACACAGACGGCGCCCATGCGCCACGGCGCCCCGCGTCGCTCCATCTCTCCGGCAGACAACGCTGCCACCGGTCCGGCTGCCCAGGGGTAGCAGGACTTGTCGCTGCCACCCTCCGTGCAGTGCGATGGCTACACCGCCAATCCATCCCATGTTCCCGCCACGGCATCGTCTTCCCACTCCCGCCGTGAACCGGCGAATGCTCCAACCGCGCTGCTGATGGCGCGCGAACTGTTGTGTTACCACCCCAACGACGACGACTCCGAAGACTGGCTTAGCCGCATCGCCGAGCCCGCCGACGCTGCTAGTGAAGCCCCGGCGCCTACCCGCTCGCTCCGCCCCCCGCCCTTCCGGGCAGGAGACGTGGCTCACGGCGCGCCACCTCCTCCTTCCCCGCGAATGGCTGACCGCAAGCCCATGTGCGAAGCACGATGCCACAAGCCACCGCGTGGGGCGCTGGCGTGCGTGGGGGACGAGACGGGCTGCCAGATGATGCCGCAGCCGCAAGACGGCGCCCGGGCTCTTCCCCTGAAGTTCAACCTGGCGAACAGGTGCACTAAGGCAGAGGTAGGCGGCTCCTCCCTCCGCACTCTCCTGGAGGCGGATCGCAAGGACAGGAAGGCCGAGGCCAAGGAAGCAAAATGCAAGGGCCCCGCCATGCTGGCAGCGGCGCCCAAGGCGATGTGCAGTCGTCGCCCGGAAGAACTTCCCAGGGGCAGCCGACCATTTTGCTTCTTCCACTACACCAACACCCATGACACCGGCAACTTCCTGGAGCTCAGGGAGCTCCATGACGAGTGCTTCGGCCGTCTCCCCGAGCGCGGCAACCACGACTCACGACGGGACTGGCGAGGCCAGCATCACGAGGATTGCCTGCGCGGCGGGCCTCAGGGCGAACCTCGGCGTGATCATCCTCGGGAGGTCCGCCCTCAGGGCAGGGCCGGCCTCCCTCTGCTGCCACCACCACCAAGGAAGAACGACAACCGACAGGATGATTGGGCTGGGGGCTTCCAAGAACCCCGCGCGATCGCTTGCGCCCTGAGCGGCGCACAGGCCCCAACCTCCAACCATGCCTTCGCGCAGCTCCTGCCCAAGAGCCGCATGGGGGCTAGAGTCCACGCCGCCGGCGCCGCAAGCCCCGCGCCTACTGCTGGGGCGCCTTCCCTCTTCGCATAGGAGGGAGCATCCGGCACCTCCCTCAGGACGGGCTCAGGGGCTCCTTCCTGGAGAGCTCTTGACCAGACCGGCGCAACGGAGGAGGAACTCGGGCACCGCCCGGAGGCGTGTTTAGGGGCGCGACCCCTCAAGCTAGGAGCAGGGCGCGAGGCGCCAGGAGCGCGAGGGTCCGGTGCTCACAAGGCAACGAGTGGCGGAGGACACATGATGCATGTGCCCCGAGAGACGTCGGGGCACCACGGGCCTTCAAGGCATAAGGGAACCGATCGAACCCCTTGCACGCGGCCGTCAGGTGATTCCAAGGGTCGTTCCTGCTAGACAATTCTCTCAATTTTGTATCGCCAAGAGTAGGTGTCTTTTAAATACATAACGAATCCGACTAACCCCCCCACCCGAGATGGTATTGTTTGTCTAAACCTCAGGCTATGGCGCGCCGCTGCTGCCAGGGGCTGGCGTGCCCCCCACGATCGCCCTGCAATGGTTCCGCATGGGGGCTGAGCACGCCATCTGCATAGGACTTGCCCTCGCAGTGAATCGTCAAAAAATCTAAGCACTCGGGCTCTGACCCACGGGCTGGCCACCCGTGCAGATCATCTACCTTAGTGCCGCGCCCCCTCAGTGAACCATTGCGGGCGGAGGAACGGAAGGCGGCTTGGCTCTCGATGCTGCAGGACAGGCGGCATGCCGCCTTTCACAACGGCTCTCCAGTAGACGTGCCCTTACGGACACGCGGGGCTTGCCACGACGCTCATGTTTGGGCCGTAGGGGCACGCAGCCGGAAAACAATGGCTCCCTAGCAGACGTGCCCTTACGGACACGCGGGGCGTGCCACGGCGCTGATGTTTGGACCGTAGGGGCACGCAACCGGCGAACAATGGCTCTCCAGCAGACGTGCCCTTACGGACACGCGGGGCGTGCCACGGTGCTCATGTTTGGGCCGTAGGGCACGCAACCGGCGAACAATAGATCTCCAGCAGATGTGCCCTTACGGACACGCGGGGCGTGCCACGGCGCTCATGTTTGGGCCATAGGGGCACGCAACCGCACTCCTGTGGCCGCGTGGTGTATGATGGCGCTCATACACGGGCCGCAGGAGCGCAGCGCCGGCTTGCGCGCCCCCGCACCGAAATGTGCGGGGGCATCTGAAGACCGGGTTAGGAGCTCCTGAGCCTTGTGCCTGGGGTATCCACCCAATTATCGCCGCCGTGACACTCTCACGTAATAATGAGTTAGGGGTTGTACACGCTCCGGACCCCCCAAAGTGGAAGCCCACGACGAGCCGCGTCGTGGCCGCAGAGGGAAGGGCTCCCGCCCACGCCCAAGTGGAGGACCCCATGCTCCGTGCTGGGGAGAAGACAAAACATGTACGGGGGTCGCTCCCTCGGTCTAATATAGTGTCCGTGCCTGGGTCCGTCCCGACGACACTGGAAGTTTAGAGACCGAGTTCCGGCTCGTGGGCGTATCGTACGCACAATACCCCGCCTGGGTCTTGGGGCCCACCTTTCTCACGTAACGCCCAAATGCAGGCGGGCGTGCGCTTAACACTTGGGACAGGATAATTTCCTTGCAGGACCCTCATTTTCAAACCTCACGGAGCAGGCCTTGCAGGCAACGCTCTCCCTGGAGCGAGTCTCCCAAATGCCCAAGGCAGGCCCCCAGGTGCCTCGCCTCAGGAGCCCTCACGACACCGACATTCGAGCGTGAAAGGCACAACCCCTCATGCTGCACTCACAGGACCAACGCGGGTGCTACGGGAAAGGAAAGGCAACGCGGAAGGAGGAGAATCGGGCTCTCACAACGTCGCCCCAGAGAGCCCAATGCAGGCGCCACCAAGGCTTCATGAGCAAGGCCATCGCGAGGGTATCAGCCTCGCGACGATCAAGCGAGCAACCATCCTTGAAGGCGACACGGCGCTCCCGGAGCCCCCCCCCTCTGAGGAAAGTCCAAGGTGAGACAACAGCCCCGCGAGGCGAGTACAGGTGCAAGGAGGAGCACGGGGTCTGCCGCACCATGGCCTCCACCGCACGCTAGGAGCAAGGACCTCCGGAGCCGCTCATCACAGGTCCCCGCCGGCCGGGGCACAGGAGGTGCGCGAGGAAAACAGGAAACCACGCGAAGGAAACAAGGATGTTCAAAGCATAACAGGCAACAACTACCCAAAAGCAAAGGTATCATACAACGCTTAACGCCCCACGGGGGCCAAATAGTTCATGATGTAACAGGGATAAAAGAGAAGGAGCTCAAGCGGAGGAGGCGCTGCCCCCGTCGTGGCCCATGGATGACTCGCCTCTGGAGCTGCCACCCCCGTCGGACGACGCCTCTGGGGCGAACCGCTCGATCAGGGACTCCACGTGCTGGCGCACCTCGTCCCCGAGGGGCCTCTGGAGCTCTGCGGGCACCAGCTCCATCGTGCGGGAGAAGTCAAACACGGGGACGTGGTGGTGCAAGTTGGAGAAGACGCGCGTCAGCGCATTGTCCAGGAGGTCGCACGCGCTGGATTCGACATCTTCATCTACCCGGGAGACGACGGAGTCAAGCGCCTCCACCACATTCTGGAGAAGGTGAGGTAGCCCCCGTTGTCGTGCGCACACGGCAATGCGGGGGCTTCCCGGACGAATCGCCAGATCGCGCTGTCTGCGCGGTGGGCGATGTCCAGGTACTGCTTGGCGCGCTACGCCTCCATCATCTTCGCGTGCGCCGCGTCGTCCTTGGTGGCCTGGACGGCATTGGCAGCTTCCTCAACCTGGGCCTGGAGGGATGCCAGCTCCACCTTGGCATCCTCCTCGCCCCGCAGGGTGACTTGAAGGGCAACCTCGGCATTCAGCAGCTAGGCCCTGAGGGCGTCCGCCTCACCCTAGAGCGCATCGAGCATGCGCCTCTTGGGCGTGGGTGCCCTGAGGAAGGTCGGCGATCAGACTCAGCAAGATGGATGCGAAGAACGAGAAATGCAGAGGCTGCGGCGCACTTACTGATTGGTGGCGGCCTAGCGCCGGCGTGCTTGGAACGGCCTCGAAGTCTGGCCCCCACCACCCTCCTGAGTCGGTCGCATCGCAGAGGGCCCCGCTCGCGCTCCGGCGCCGGCAGCACTCCCCTTGGATGCCATCGGGAGGGAGAAGGACGGAGAAGGCGGTTTTTCGACGAAGGAGAACGGGCAGTAATGGAAGGAGGCAGACAGGACGGCAAGCAAGGATGGAATTGCCCCTCAGGCGAGGCGGGTTTATAGGTGCAACCGCAATCCCCGAGGCGTCATGGGGAGCGGAGGTGACGTGGATTCTTCGGGCGCCTCGGCTCGTGGGCGGGTCTGCCTCGCGTCGCCTCAGTTCCACTGACGGGCCACTTCGGCGTGGACCCGGCGTGACAGAAGGGTAGGAAGGCGATACCAGTCGAGGAGGAGCAATGATGATCAGCACAGCGTGCAGGCTATGAACCAACTTGACTCGGGGTGGTTCCCAAGGCTCCGCGGAGGAGGAGGAGTCCAGCAACCCGCCGGGCGCCTCACGCCGGGCGCACAGGCGATTTGGGGCCCGCGACGCTTCGCCCATCACTCCTTGCCTTTGCTTCGAAGCCAGGACTGGCACGCCTTGGGCTCGGGGGCTACTGTCGGTGTTCTGGGATTGGGGGTACCCAGACCTGCCTGCCTACGGCCCAACGCGTGGCCCACCACGAAGGCCCGGTACGGCCCTGCAACAAGTCCCCCGAGTTAAGGCCCTCGCGAGAGCCCCCGCCTCGCAAGGAGGACAACACCAAGACCTCCGGAGTAGCGGCACCCCTTCAGGCCGCCTCCTGAGGAGCGGAGATTCCTATGCAAGCACCCGGCCTCGTGAGGCCAGGGTGATGTGGACTCTGATGGCCAGGCCAGGCGGACGCCAGCGGGCGTAGTGGGAGGACAATTTCCTCTTTGGTGCTAAGGAGAATAGGACGTACACGGGTTCCCAAGGAACCCCCCAAAGGTTTCCTTCCTGGTGCAAGAGGACCGAGACCACGAGCTCGGCAGGACGGATGTCATCGCCGAGCCCACCGCTGCGTCACACCCAGAAGCTTTGCAGGCGAAGACCACCTTGTCGGATTTCGGGCTCCGCAAAACCCAAAGAGGTTCGAACTCAGGGGCGTGTGCGAAGATCCCCACCAACTTTGGCCCCAATCGAAACTCACTCAATCTCGAGGAAGAAGACTAACATGCGAGGATTTACCCAGGTTCGGGCAGCTACGAAGCGTAAAACCCTACTCCTGCCTTTTGGTGGATTACCTCACGAGGAGGTTCGTGGATGAACTGGTACAGTGGTGAGCAACCTCGCGAGGGCTCTCGGGTGGTTGTTTTTGTATCCGTCTCTACGGTGCAGCCTGGCCTCTTCCCTTATCGCACTGGCGGGGAGGGATCCCACAACGGCCAAATTCGAAAGGGGACAGGAGGTACATCCTATCCTAACGAATGGTGGTCTTCGCCTGCAAAGTAGCTGGCAGTGACGCGGAGGTGGGCTCGGCGGTGACATCCGCCCTGCCGTGCCCGTTGGCCTGTTCTTGTTACACCAGAATGGAAACCTTTTGTGGGACGCCTCGGGAACCTGCGTACGTCCTTGCCTCCTTTGCACCAAAGAGGAAACTGTCTTCTCTATGCGCGCTGGTGCTCGCCAGGCTTGACTTGCGTCACTCCCGACCTCGCGAGGCCGGGTGCTGCATAGAGATCTCCGCTCCTCGGGATGCAGCCTGGGGTGGCCTCCTCTCTCCAGGGGTCTTGGCGCCGTCCTCCTCGCGAGGGCGGGGCTCTCGCGAGGGCCTTGCCTAGCCCCGTTCCCAGGACGGCGACAGTAGCCCCCGGGCCCAAGGTGCGCTCGAGTTGGCTTTGGGGCGAAGCCAGAGAAGATGGCCCGAAGCGCCGTGGGCCCCAATTGCCTGCGGGCCAGGCCTGGCGAGTGGTGCTTGGTCGGGTGTGGTCATCTCCACTCCCGTGTCTCCTCTGCAACTGCCCGAACCGACAAAAGCCTGACGCCCGGTGCCAAGCCATTATTGCTTTCCTTCCCTGTGTTCTTGCTTCTTCGTCCAGATCCCCATCTTCTGCAAGAACTCCTCCAGATCTCAGCGCCGCACCTTCCTTCCCCTTGCTTTCTTGTTCTCTAGGACCTCTCGATGGCGCCCTCCGGCAAGTCGAAAACCGAAGCTCAAGGCTCTGCCTCTGCTTCTGCCTCGCCGGGGCTTTCGGAGTCCGCCATAGCCAAGGACGGGGACCTCGCCCCGGTGCTTCCATCGATGGCGGACGGCACCAATGAGTGTGGGCGAACCTTGATATGGTGTGGCTCCGCGGAGCGGCACAGCCTGGCTAAGTCAGCCTACCCCTTCTTCCTCCACAACATCTTCTCCGGGCTTGTTCCGCCCTTCTCAGAGTTCTTCACCGCCATCCTCGAGCACTATGGGATCCAGGCCCTCCATCTCCAACCCAACTCCATCCTGCTCTTGTCCATCTTCGCCTATACTGTGAGGCCTTCATTGGCTTGAAGCCTTCAGTGGCCCTCTTCAACTATTTCTTCAGCTTGCGGCTTCACGAAGGCGCTCAGCGGCCAGCATGCGTCTCCTTCATCGCGGTCCAGAGCGGGATAATGCTCTTGAAGGCCGGGAAGAAGGTGGAGAACTTCAGGCACCACTGGGTCTTCTTGGATGTCAAGGGCCTCAACTCCCGCCTGGAGCTTCCGAGTGGGCTGCGGGAGAAGACTCCTGCATGGGGCTCCGCGAAGCTCACCGACCCCCGAGCCAAGCCGGTTCTGGAGCGGATCTCTCGCGACATCAGCGCCAGAAAGTTGACCGGGGGGATGATAGTGAAGGAGTTCCTGGCGCAACGCCTGGCGCCGCTCCAGGCTCACTTGAAGCCCATGTGGGACTACCAAGGCGGTGGAGACGGCATTAGGCTTCGATCCGCATGTCTGACCACCAGGGAGCTGAACATGGCTATGGCGACTTTGCTCAACGGCGACCCCGGGGACCTCCCTGAGGCCTACGCCCCGCTGTATTGCCGCGACGACAAGGCCAATTTGGTCGCTGCCATGCCCACCTTCGACGAGCTTGGGATCTCTCCGGCCGAGTGCCCTGGCTCCCCAGTGACGGTGTCCTCCGACGACACCACGGGTGAGGAAGACTCAGAGGAGACCGTGGGTGACGATCTGGACGAGGTGTCCTCTCCCTCGCGGAGCGCTCTCCTCCGTGGCTTTGAAGACGACGACGATGCTGGTAACCCCCTGGCTGCAAGTTCTCCGCGATTCGCCAGGGTCCTCAGGGGGCCAGGACCCACTCCTCGGCCCGCGCGGACCGCTGGCCGGGCAACCCCGAGGAAGCGCGAGGCTAGGTCTCCTCCGGAGCGCCCCCCTCGCGCCAGTGAGACGATTGATGCGCCCGTCTCGCCCCTTCCCGAGCCGCAGCCTGTGGGCGAGGTGGCCGCGTCCGGGGCGGGTATGGCTTCCCCGGCCGCGGCCCTTGCGCCCGACACCTCTGCTTCCCTGCACGGTGGCGCCTCCCCGGAGAAGGGAGAGGGCATTCCCGCCTTCACCGACGTGGAGAAGAAGAGGAAGTGGGTCGACGTCGAAGAGTAAGTAGCCCTGCTTGCTTTTCGGCCGCCCGCTGGTGGCTCGCGTGCTCACGGTCCCTTCTTTGCTTGGTAACCAGGAGCGCCGCCGTACTGAAGGTGAAGAATAAGAAGGCGGGCGTCAAGCCGAAGGTGCCTTCCGACGTGACGCCCGTTCCTGGTGCCCTGTCGACGCCTGATGAGGAGCCGGATGTCGTGGGCGAGGAGGCTCACGGGGCAACTCTCCTTGCCGCGGCTGCGGAGCCCCCGACGCCCGTTGGAGAGGCTGCTTCCGTACCTGGGGGTGCGTCTGCGCTACTGCCTAAGAGGCCAGCCCCTGAGGGCCGGCTGGCCGAGGGGCCGTTCGTCCTCGCCTTGTTTGAGGTGGTGCCGCAGCCTTCGGCGCCCTCATCCTGCAACGCTCCTGCCTACCTGGAGGCGGTGCCCGCCGCTGCGCAGATGCCACCTCCGGGCCAGGCCCTGGCGCCTCCGAGTTGTGGTCTTCTGGTCCAGTCAGGCACCCTGGAGGGGACCTACGCTGCTCTGGATCAGGTCCGGGACGATCTCCGGAGCGCCGACCGTCGCCTCGTGAAGGGGCGCTTGGGGCTCCTTTCTGGGTGGCTCCAGGCCGACGCTGCTGCCATGGCAGTTTGGAGCCAAGCCAAGGCCGCCGGTGCTAAGAGCAGGAAGGAGGCCGCGTTAGCCAAGGCGGCTCGCGACGCAGCACTGGGCGATGCAGCATCTGCTGTGAAGTGCTGCGGTGAAGCGGAGGTCAGCCTGAAGGCTCTTCATGAGGAGAAGACTGCGCTCGCGGAACAGCTCCGCCAGCAGGAGGAAGACCTCAAGATCTGCGAGGCCAAGCTTGCCGACCGCGACTCCGCGCTGTCCAAGGCGATGGCCGACCAAGCCACGGAGCGCGAGCATCTGGACAAGCTGAAGGAGGAAGTAGCTACTGAGAAGGCTCGGCTCGACGCCAGGGAGAAGGCCTTTGGGGCGGCTGAGGAGAGAAAGGTTGCAGAGCGCGATGCCATCCCCTACTTCGAGCTCAGCCTCCGCCAGGCGCTGCAATCCATCTGCCGGGGGGGGGGGGGGGGCTTCACGGAACCCCTGGTAGCTCCTGAGAGCGGCTTCGCGGGGCTCTCTTCAAAGCTCACCGAGGTGCTCGAGGGTGCCATTGCCAGGGTGGAGACCGTCTTGGAGAGTGAGTGCCGCGACCTCTTCTCCGCGGCTGCGACCCGCGTCTTCAGCCACCTCCAGCTTCGCGATCCAGATTTCGACTTCGGCTCCGTGATTCGCCCGGTAGATCCTGGGGTTCGCGCCGCTACGGCGACGGCCGTGGAGGCACTGATGAAGAAGTTCGCCTGCGTCGCTGTTCACTCGCCTCCTGCGACTGCGATGGTCAACAACGATGACGACAGTGGCAGCGATCTCGATGACGAGCTCCCCGCGGTCGGGGTATGCAGCGGTGTCAGCTCCTCCTGCTAGATCCTTTCCTGCAACATTTATCATGCCTCGCGGAGGCGTTAGACTTGTTTGCGTTTTCGGAGACATTCAATGTTTGTAATGACTGTTTAAATTGTGTGGTTTCCTTCCTCACCTAGTTTCCTTCCTGTTTGCTGTAGTGCTCTGCGTCGGCAGGGCCTAATCCCGCGCATACCTCAACCGCCGTTGGGGCGTCCGGATCGCCAGGACGAGACCAAGGGGTGAGGGGCTATGTGACCAGTGAGGCCCCTGAGTCGATGCTCAGGGGTCCCCCTTGACGTACGAGCAGCCCTCATGAAGGGAACATGGCGACGATGGGGTTAATTTGGAGATTTGGAGCGTCTTGAGCTCTGCGTCGGCCGGGCCTGGTCCCGCGCATACCTCAACCGCCATTGGGGCGTCCGGATCACCAGGACGAGACCAAGGGGTGAGGGGCTATGTGACTAGTGAGGCCCCTCAGTCGCGATGCTCAGGGGTCCCCCTTGACGTACGAGCAGCTCACATACCTTTCCTCGCTAGATTTCGCCTGAGAGGGACGCGTGAAGACCAGGTATCGGGGACCTGGGGAGGTGGCGCGCGCCAGGCCTGGCCTGAGCGTAGCCCCCGTGCAGCCCCCTCGCGCGGGCATCCCAGGGGAATGCTGCGAGACGGGGCCATGAGGGGCCATCCTGAGGTTGGATGCAGCCTCTAGGGCGCCCTCAGTTGTTTATCCACCAGCGCGGAGCTTGGGGCTTCCACGTTGCGTGGGTATAGCCGCTGAGCGACAGTGTCGTCCGCCAGCGCGGAGCATGGGGCTTCCACTTGGACGTGGCAAGGGGGGGCTCGGCTCCAGAGCCCCCCAGGCGTGTACAACCCATTAAGTTCACACGCGTGGCCTGCACGGTAGAACTAGGAGGTGTATCCGGGCACCCGAGAGCCAGCGCGGGTCTCACGGGGCCCTACCTCAAAGGTGGGTTGCGCCTGAATCTTCTGGTAGGAGGCGCCATTGCAATCCCTGTGCATTTTTGGAGAAACCTGCTCCAAGTGAATTTCCGAGGGCCATCGCATGAGAAGGCCAAACACCAATGACCCCTGGAGGTGACGTGAGCGGGGCCGGCCCGCCAGACAGAGCTCAGCCATTAGATTTATCGACGCTGCAGCGACGGACCCGAGCACAGACGCCGTGCCCAGTCTTCTCATGCGACAAACCCGAGGAGGAAACACCCGGCGCGTGGCTCCCATGCTGGCTAAACGCCGACTGTTGTGGCAGGAGCCGTGCCGCGCACCCTAACTCACCCACTTCCGATTAGCTCATGCGAGGACGAAGCACCAAGGGCCACGGGAGGTGACGTGCACGGGGCTAGCCCGCGAGACAGAGCTTGACCGCTTGGGTTTATCAACGCTGCAGGGACGGACCTGAGCCCACCCGCCGTGCCAGCCCTTAATCATGAGGCGGTCGAAAGCAGGATTGTTAGGGTGCGGCGTCATTCATGGTGGCGAAGCACCGATCATGCAGGTTGGAATAGTTTGGAAATTTATCAAATGATTGTGATGTTCTGATACATGCGCAAACGACGCGGCTGCAGGGACGGGCCCTCACTGCCTGAGGATAATGCAGCCCGATGGGCGCCCTCAATCTGAACAAACCAAAAAGTTACCTGGTATGAACCAAAAAGTCACCTGGCAGCGTTACCGCTGAAGCGTCGAGGTAGTCGTTGGACCCTCGCCTTCATGCGCCCGACGCCTCCGGAGGCTCGGGGTCCTCGCTAGGACCTGACACCTCCTCCAGGACCGTGCAGCGCCGGATCTCGAGGGGCGCGAGCATGGCCTGAGCGAGGCGCTGGAACGTGACACCCGCATTCGCCAGGCCGAAAGGTATGCGGATGTAGTTGCACGGATAGACCCCACCGCGGCCGATGCGCGATGGCCAGAAGAGATCCTGGGACGCGGCCCTGTTGATGCCCGGTACGTCAACGCAGACGCGCAGCATGCCACCCGGGCCAAGGATGGCGGCTGCGCCAGGCGATGCAGGGCGATTCCCGCCTCGCATGGCCTGCGCCTCCTGAAGCTCCTCGATTGCACTGGCGATGAACTCCCGCGAACCTGGTGCCTCGCGCCCTGCTCCTTGCTTGAGTGGGCGTGCGTCAAAGCACGCCTCCATGTTGTGCTTGAGCACCTCCCTCGTCTCACTGGTCAGGTCGGAGGACTTCTAGATGGAAACCCCCGAGCCCGACCCGAGGGGGGCACCGAGCACGCCTTCCTATGCGAGAGGGGAAGGGGCCTTGGCTCCGGGCACAGAGCCTGAGGCACCATCCTTGGAGGCCTCCGCCCCCTGACGCCCCTTGGAGAGGAGCTGCTTCTTCTTCTTGTGAACATCCTCAGGAGGCAGGATGCCGCCTTCGTCGTGAGAGTCCTCCGCCGCTGCGGCCCGGTAGGCGCGCTCGAGGGAGCAAACGACGTCCTTCTCATTGCAGGCGACAGTGATGATGCCACCACTCCCCGGCATCTTGAGGACGTTGTAGCCATGGTGAGTCACCGCCATGAACTTGGTGAGGGCAGGGTACCCGAGGATCGCGTTGTACGGGAGGTGGATGTGAGCGACGTCGAAGTCGATGATCTCAGTGTGGTAGTTGCTACGCCCGCCGAAGGTGACCGGTAGGCGCACTTGCCCGATGGGGATGGTGGAGCCATTAGTGACCCCTGAGAAAGGCTTGGTTGGCATGAGCTGGTCATAGGGCACTTGGAGCGTCTCGAACGTCTCGATGGAGAGGACATTGAGCCCAGCGCCACTATCGATGAGGGTCTTGGTGACGAGGACGTTGCTGATGTTCGGCGTGCATAGCATGGGGAGGGAGCCTGCTGTGGTCGAGCACCGAAGTTGATCTTTGGAATCGAAGGTGATGGCACACTGCGACCACTTGAGGGGACGCACGGCGTCAATCTTTGGGAGAGCCGCGTTCATCTCTCGCGAGAATTGCTTGAAGATCCTGTTCGACGCAGGGGCCTGAGCGCCGCCCAGGATGCAAGCGATCGCCCTGGCTTCCTGGAAGCCCCCAGCCCCGTCGTTCTGCATGTCTTCCTCCTTCCTCCTGGGTGGCGGCGGCAGCGGGGGGCGGCCGGCGTCACGAGGGCGAGCTTCATGAGGCTGGTCGCGGCGGGGTCCCTCACGAGACTCGTCGCGCCAGCGGTCCTCCCGAGGCTGGTCGCGCCACTCCTGATGCGGGTCGCGACCGTCCCAGTGGCGTCAACCGCGGCCTCCACCGCGACCATAGCCACGGTCGCCGCGCCCAGGACGACGACCGAAATGCTCTTCGCGGAGCACCCTGAGCTCCTGGCAGTCGTTGGTGTTGTGGCTGTTGGAGCGGTGGAAAATGCAGAATGGTCGTCCACCCCTGGGGGGTTCCTCATCTCAACTGTGCTTCGCTTCAGGTTCCGCCGCCAGCACCGCGGGGGCCTTGCGCTTCATTTCCTTGGCCTTGGTCTTCTTGTCTTTGGGGTCCGCCTCCGGAAGCTCGAGGAGGGAGAGGCGGCCCTCTTCGGCCTTTGCGCACTTGTTCGCCAGGTTGAACATCTCCAGGGCAGAGCATAGGTCGTCGTGGATGCCGAGCTCTTCCCTCATCCCAAGGTCCCTGACGCAATCGGTGAACGCCAAGATGATGGCCTCATCCGACGCCCTCGGGATCTTGAGGCGGACAGTTGTGAAACACTGTATGTACTTGTGCAAGGTATCGCCCGGCTGTTGCTTCACGCGGCACAGGTCAGCCACAGCGAGGGCGCGGTCACGGGTGCCTTGGAGGTTGGCGACGAAACGCTCGCGAAGCTCGTCCCAGGAAGTGACTAACCCCTCTGGGAGGTTGAGGAGCCAGGAGAGCGCACCACCCTTGAGGGCCATAGGGAACCAGCTCGCCATGACCTTGTCGTCTCCACCGGCCATCTGGATGCTCAGCGAGTAGAGCTGTAGGAACTCGGCAGGATCTGGAGTGTCATCGTAGCGAGGAGGCAGGTCGGGCTTGAACTTGCCGGACCACGCGACCGGATGCAGCTCCGGGGCGATGGCGCGACAACCCACTGGACCCGCGGGTGCCGCGCGCACGGGAGGGGCCCAGTCTTGGTGTTCCTGCGCAGCTGCCTCGAGGGGCGCTCGGTCGCGGCGCTGGTGCAGCGGCACAGGGAGTGCGCGCACGTCAGCACGCAGCCGGGGCACCACCTGGCAGCTTACTTCATCCCTCGCCCTTGCCGGGGGCCCGCGTGGCTGGTCGCGCGGGGTGTGCTCCATGCCTGGGCTCGGGGTCGGTGCCGCGCTGGGGTGGAGGAGGTGGAGCACCATGGGCCATGTCGCCCGCCAGAGAGGGCTGGGGACGGAGCGAGTAGGAGAGCGTCGGGGCGTCGGCGGCGGCGCTGACAAGCTCCGCGATGCGGCTGAGCCAGTCGTCGTAGCGGTTGGGTGCAGGGCGGTAGCGTAGCAACTCGCGTGCCATGAGCAGTGCGGCCGACCCGCGTGCCTGCCCGAGGCGAGCGTGGGAGGACGACCCAGTAGCTGGAACGATGGACGGGGTGGCAGTGCGGCCGTCGCGCCGTGCGGTGACCGTCTGCGACGAGTCCTGCTGCTCGTGGGCGTCTGGGCCCGTGGCCGCGTCGGCCGCGGGAGAGGCGGATCGACGCGCGGCGGTGCGGCCCACTGGCGCTGTCTGGGCGACACGAGCAGCCAGGCGCTCAGCGCGGGCTCGGCAAGCGTCAGCCATCGGAGCGGTGAGCGGAGAGGAAGCGGAGCTGGAAGAGAGACTTCGATGCGCCCCCTACCTGGCGCGCCAAATTTCGGATTTCGGGCTCCGCAAAACCCAAAGAGGTTCGAACTCAGGGGCGTGTGCAAAGATCCCAACCAGCTTCGGCCCCAATCAAAACTCACTCAATCTCGAGGAAGAAGACTAACACGCAAGGATTTACCCAGGTTCGGGCCGCTGCGAAGCGTAAAACCCTACTCCTGCCTTTTGGTGGATTGCCTCACGAGGAGGTTCGTGGATGAACTGGTACAGTGGTGAGCAACCTCGCGAGGGCTCTCGGGTGGTTGTTTTTGGATCCGTCTCTACGGTGCAGCTCGGCCTCTCTTTATAATGGCCCGGGTCCTCTTCCCTTATCGCACTGGCGGGAAGGGATCCCACAACGGCCAAATTCGAAAGGGAACAGGAGGTACATCCTATCCTGATGAAAGTTGGTCATCGCCTGCAAAGTAGCTGGCAGTGACGCGGAGGTGGGCTCGGCGGTGACATCCGCCCTGCCGTGCCCGTTGGCCTGGTCTTGTTACACCAGAATGGAAACCTTTGGTGGGATGCCTCGGGAACCTGCGTACGTCCTTGCCTCCTTTGCACCAAAGAGGAAACTGTCTTCTCTGTGCACGCTGGTGCTCGCCAGGCTTGACTTGCGTCACTCCCGACCTCGCGAGGCCGGGTGCTGCATAGAGATCTCCGCTCCTCGGGAGGCAGCCTTGGGTGGCCTCCTCTCTCCAGGGGTCTTCGCGCCGTCCTCCTCGCGAGGGCGGGGCTCTCACGAGGGCCTTGCCTTGAGTGAAGCCGCGCCAGGCCGTGCTAGTTGTCGAAGTGGGCCATGCCCTGGGCCGCAGGCAGGCAAGTCTGGGTACCCCCGTTCCTAGGACGCCAACACACCTTTAGTCAGGATAGGATGTACCTCTTGTCCCCTTTCAAATTTGGCCGTTGTGGGACCCCTTCCCGCCTGTTCGACGGGGGAAGAGGACCGTGGCCTCGAGAAATAGGGACAAGCTCCCATCGTAGAAGAGAGGGTTGGATCGGGTCAAGTTCATCACCACCAAGAGCCCTCGCGAGGCCACCCAACGACTGTACTAGTTCATCCACAGCCTCCTCATGAGGCCAATCCACCACAAAGTAGGAGTAGGGTTTTACAACGCAAGGTGGCCCGAACCTGGGTAAATCTCTGTGTCCATCTTCTCCCTCGCTAAAACTTACTCGACGCTGCTAGGCCGTAGGGTGACAAGTTGGGACTCCGAACCGGTTGAGATCTTCGCACACGCCCCAGTTTTCAAACCTTGTTGGGTTTTGCGGAGCCCCGATTCTGTCACCGGCGGACCAGGGCTTCCCGACGTCTCCTCCTCCTCCACCCGAACGGCGGGAGCGCTCTGACTCCATTCCCGCCATCAACTTCCCTCGCCATGGCTGGAGTCATTGGCGGTGAGCTCTCCAAGCCCCTGGTCGTGAGGTTGAAGATGACAGGCGGGGTCCGCCAGTCATCCTCACCTCTCTCTCCCTCCTCTCTCTGTCGCTGGCCGCCGGGCCCTAGCCGTCAGGTTTGAACGCGGGCGCGCGCACCGGTTTGCCTGGGTTGGCGTGGCACCGGGCCGACCCAGCTACGGGCTGTTCAAGCCCAGCCACTGTGTGGCTTTTCCTTTCCTTTTTCCTTTCTGCGATTTTTTGCAAAAATTCCATAGCTCCAAATAATTGTCCAAATCCAATGATTCAAAGTCCTAAAATCTTGTAATATTCCAGCCTATTAAATGGAGCCACTTGTGCACCATTTGGACAAACTTTTCTGTTATGTCCCTATTTAAATCCTTAGTTGGGTATTTAAATCCACACTTTAAAATCATTGTATCTATTTTTACCACACCAAATCCAAAACCAACACAAGTAGTATTTTTAGTTTTAAATGTAGTATTTAACAAAACTAGGTTGACATTTTTCTGAGTGTTTTATTTTTCCTGTTTTTGCTATGGCCTTATTTGTGTCCGTTATTTCGCGACATTAGATTACGAAGTTGATGAAGGAGTTGGACCAGCAGTGTTTGAAGACCCCGAAGACTTTGTTGAGACATGCAAGCATCCATTGACCATGTTGATGAAACTATTTTGTGCATGGCATTATAGCACTTTACTTGTTGCATGAAAAAGCAGGTCGATGATGTGGTGACAACCTTGCTGGGTTGGTCTCCAATGCATTGCTCGTTGATACTTGCATGGTGCATGACTCTACTTTCCATTAAGAGTTATGCGGGTGGTAAGTAGATAGGTGCAAGTAGTTGCTACGCTAATGGGATGGGAATATGCATGAGATGGAAAATTAATGTTTACCAAAGACCCTTTTTGAAAATCTCATCGGGTGCCACTAATGCCCGAGGGAGATGTTGAGCTAGGTAACCAATTGATAAAGAAGTGGTGTATCGAGGCAAGTGTGTGTTGTTTTCAGAAAAAGGATTGGTTTAAGTTGCGACTGTTACTCCAACCTTACATGTACGACCATGCTACCCCTTATGGGATGGGGCTTTGTTGATTACTTTGGTCGATGCTAGCAGAGATCCCGCATTACTAGTGGCGGGAGAGCCTGAGTCACTCTCTCGATACGGGGTCATGCCTGAAAGGACGACTATGGCTATTTTCACAAACACCGGGCACACTCTTGTGTCCCCTCAGGAATGGTACTTGTGATGTACATCATGAGGGCTGGGTACCAATGAGTGGACTCTTTGTTTAGTGTTGTCAAGGGAAAGACATTGTTCGGGTGCTTACCTCGGGTATGTAATATACCACGAGTCATGGATGACATGGAAGTTCCCCGTCTTGTCGGTAAAGTGTGCAGCCTCTGCAGAGTGTCAAACTATTTGAATAGCCATGTCCACGGTCAAGGACAGTTGGATGAACGGTCTTGGGCTACGTCCATTGTTTTACAAAACTTGGTGTGTGTGTGTGGCAAGAGAGATACTCGAGCTAAGTCAGATGACTTGATGAGTCGATTAGACTGGAGTTGTTCATACTCCATTTATATTGATATCTGTAACCTCATGATGCATGATTCTACAAATGTTAGGACATGTTATTGCATTCAAAACTAGCTTTCCGCAAAACTACCTGCTTAGTGACAAAACCATGCATGATTACCTTGCTCCAATACATTCAAAAGTACTCATTGGCTTGTCCCTAGTTATTTAATTGGCCAGGCATGAAAGAACAGGAATTTAGTGAAGAGTACCTTGGTGATGAACATGCAAATTAGTCCGCTTCCTAGTCAGAATACTTGTAGGGTTAAGCCAGATGGCATGGGTCCATGTTATCATTGAAGATTTCCGCTGCGAGATTATGTTTTATGTTTGGCCTTCATGGCCCTATCTATGTAAGATTTGACCATAATGGTCATAATTTGTGTAAGACGGTATGTAATGGATGTAAGACTCTTATTATTCAGCTTCTGTGTGTTCAGTGAGCATTGATCTCTGGGATCACTGTACACGTGCATTCGGTGACTTCGACTTATGAGTCGGGGTCCCCACAACGAGGTCGAAGTAGAACTCCCCATCTCTGCAGGGGAAGAACGATCATAGTCACGGCGCACTGTTGAGGATGATCGCCTATGCCCTTGGCCTCTGTGACTCCACGAGGATGAGTCCTTTGCATCGACGTGAGAGCATGGCATGAGGAGGCGCTTCATCTCAGCTACCGACACAATGCCTGGTTTGATCAAGACATCAACCGAAGGTGTTGTCCGCACCAACCGCTGGTTGTTGTCTTCTACGGGAAACTAATACTTTGCATCTGCATGGTGAGATTCCTGCACAGTGTAAGGAGAGATGTTGCCGATGATGCGTCGTTGTGTGCCTTGGGTGTCGAGGAACTTCAGGCGCTGGTGAAGAGTGGATGGCACAACATGCTACTTATGAATCCACAGCCTCCCCAAAAGGGCCGAGTAAGAGGTGTTCGCTTCAATGAAGAAGAACTGCACCTTGAAGCTGAACGTGGACATCTGAATCTTAACCATGATGGCGCCCAGCGTTGGCTTCCCTTGGTTGTCGAAGCCGCAGATCATTATGTCTATAGATTCCAAGTCGTCCACTGTGAAACCATCCCGCGTCAAGCTCCGAAGAGGTAGGATGTTCACAGCGGACCATGGGTCAATGAGGATCCTACGAAGATATGCAACGCCAATGTTACGTTCCACGTAAAGCGGTCGGTTGTGGTCACCATCATCTATGAGCTTGTCCTCTTCGTCGAATGTGATTTCATTCATGAATAGGGGTTGGAGAAGAGACGATGCTTCACCATGGACACCTCGTAGCACTCGGGAGCTTGAAGCGCCTTGATAAGAGCTTCACCTAGGTCGGGCACCATCATGAGGGCATCATGCATGCTCAAAAGTGCGGGGATTTGCTTGAGGTGGGCGATGATGTTGTAGTCGACGTCATGCGGCTTCATCTTCTCTTGGCCTTGTTCTTCATGCACCTCCTCCTGCAAGGGCCCCTCTTTTGAGGCAGCCGACTAATACTTGTGATCTGTGTTGGGTTTTCCATGAAGAGGAACGGGTAATTGCAGCACAATACGGGTAAGTGTTTCCCTCAGTTATGAAACCAAGGTTTATCGAACCAATAGGAATATCAATCCACAACCATCTTCAGCGGCTACACACAAAAGAGCAAACAACTTGCACCCAACGCGGGCAAGAGGGTTGTCAATCCCCTTGATTTCGTTATTTGCAAGCAAGTGAAGTGTGTAGATAATAGTAGATAATTGTAAATTGCAGAATAAAATAAAAATAAATAAATGGCAGCAAGGTATTGTAGCGTTTATAAATATATAGGTGAATAGACCCGGGGGGCATAGTTTTCCCTAGTGGCATCTCTCGTGAAAGTAAGCATACGGTGGGTAAACAAATTACTGTTGGGCAATTGATAGAAAAGCACATAGTTATGCGATATTCATGGCAATGCTCATGTGTATATAGGCATCACGTCCATAAGCAAATAGGCCGGATCCTTCCTGCACCTATTACTATTACTCCACATCAAGAGCGCTTCTATACTTGCCTCTCTGCGTATTAAGTTCATGACAAACAGAGTAATGCATGGAGAACGATGACATGATGTAGACAAAGTAAACTCAATTAATATGAATGAACCCCATCGTTTTATCCTTAGTGGCAACAACACAAAGACGTATCATGTCCCCTTCTGTCACTAGGATATAGAAACCCGTCAGGTTGAACCCACTACAATGCATCCCTCTCAGTGAAGAAATATCAATCTAGTTGGCCAAACTATTTTAATAGACCAGAGAGAATCACAAATCTATAATGATCATGCACTTAAGAATCATCATATATATCAGATGTGACTCAAATAATTTTCATGAATAATCTGAACATAAACCCACAATTCATAGGATCCCAACAAACGCACCGTACAGTAGAATTACATCGGATAGATCAAAGCGAAGATGCGATGATCATTGTATTGAAGATCAAAAGAGAGAGAGATAGTCATCTAGGTACTAACTATGAACCCGTAGGTCTATGGTGAACTACTCACACATCATCATGAGGGCAGCAAGGTTGATGAAGAGGCCCTCCGTGATCGATCCCCCCTCTAGCAGGGTGCCGGAACGGAGCTCCAGATGGGATCACGGCGGAACAGAGACTTGCGGCGGCGAAAAAAGTGTTTCGGGATGCCCTTTTAGGATTTTTGGAATATATGTGAATTTATAGGTCAGGGAACGGGGTCAGGAGGGCCGCCAGGGAGGCACAAGCCATCAGGGCACGACCGCCCCCCTAGGTGCGCCTTGTTGGCTTTTGCCCCCCTCGTGCAGCCTCCGGTCTTGTTTTGGTCCAAAAAAATCATAACAAAGTTTTGGGGGCAATTGGATTTCGTTTGGTACTGTAAACCTGAAAAGTAAAAACACGCAGAAAACAAGAACTGGCACTGGGCACTGGGTCAATAGGTTAGTGCTCAGAAATAATATAAATTGGTAAATTATTACACAAAAAGTATCCTAGAATGATAATATGTCAGCATGGAAGAATAAAAAATTATAGATACGTTGGAGACGTATCTATCGGATTTCGGGCTCCGCAAAACCCAAAGAGGTTCGAACTCAGGGGCGTGTGCGAAGATCCCCACCAGCTTCGTCCTCAGGCTCACAGCTCGACAACCTTGCCCGACGAACTCACACAATCGTGGGGAAGAAGACTAGCACACGAGGATTTACCCAGGTTCGGGCCACTACGAAGCGTAAAACCCTACTCCTGCTTTTGGTGGATTGCCTCTCGAGGAGGTTTGTGGATGAACTAGTACAGTGGAGAGTAGCCTCGCGAGGGTACTCGGGTGATGTTCCTCGTCCTCTACGGAGCAGCCTCGCCTCTATTTATAGTGGCTCGGGTCCTCTTCCCTTGTCGCAATGGCGGGAAGGGATCCCACAACGGCCAAATTCAAAGGGGGACAGAAGGTACGTCTTATCCTGACGAAAGGTGGTCTTCGCTTGCAAAGTAGCTGGTAGTGACGCGGAGGTGGGCTCGCTGGTGACATCCATCCTGCTGAGCCCGCTAGCTCGGTCTTCTTGCACCGGAATGGAAACCTTTGGTGGGACGCCTCGGGAACCCGCGTACGCCCCCACCTACTTTGCACTAAAGGGGAAACTGTCTCCTCTGCGCGCGCTAGTGCCCGCCTGGCCTGGCTTGCGTCATCCTTGACCTCCCAAGGCCAACCGTTGCATAGAGATCTCCGCCTCTCGGGAGGGGGCCTGGAGAGGCCTCTTCCTTCCGGGAGCTTTGGCGTTGTCCTCCTCGCGAGGGTGGGACTCTCGCGAGGGCCTTGTCTTGAGTGAAGCCGCGTCGGGCCGTACGGACAGTCGAAGCGGGCCACGCCCTGGGCCGCAGGCAGGCAGGTTTGGGTAACCCCGTTCCCAGGACGCCGACAATAGCCCCCGGGCCCAAGGCGCGCTCGAGCTGGCTTTCGAGCGAAGACGAAGTAGGTGGCCCGATGTGCCGTGGGCCCTGATCGCCTGCGGACCAGGCCAGGCGCGCGGTGCGCGGTTTGGCGCAGTCGTCTCCGCTCCCGTGTCTCCTCGGCAACTGCCTGAACCGACAAAAGCTTGACGTCCTGTGTCGAGCCATTATTGCTTTCCTCCCTTGTACTCTTGCTCCTTCGCCCAGATCCCCATCCTTTGGGAGAACCTCTCCAGATCTCAGCACCGCACCGCCCTCCTTCTTGCTTTCCGGTTCTCAAGGCTTCTCGATGGCACTCGCCAGCAAGTCAAAACCCGAGGCTCAGGGCTCAGCGTCCACTTCCATCTCGCCGGCGCTGTTGGAGTCCACCATAGCCAAGGATGGGGACCTCGCCCTGGTGCTTCCGTCGACTGCGGACGGCACCAATGAGCGGGGGCGGACCCTGATATGGTGCGGCTCCGCGGAGCAGCGCAACCTTGCCAAGTTGGCCTACCCTTTCTTCCTCCACAACTTCTTCTCTGGGCTCGTTCCTCCCTTCGCTGAGTTCTTCATCGCCCTCCTCGAGCACTACGGGATCCAGGCCCTCCATCTTCAACCCAACTCCATCCTGCTCTTGTCCGTCTTCGCCTTTTACTGCGAGGCCTTCGTGGGCATGAAGCCTTCGGTGGCCCTCTTCCGCCATTTCTTCAGCTTGCGGCTTCATGACGGCGCACAGCGGTTAGCGTGCGTCTCCTTCGTCGCGGTCCAGAGCGGGGACATGCTCTTAAAGGCTGGGAAGAGGGTGGAGAACTTCAGGCACCGCTGGGTCTTCTTAGATGTCAAGGGCCTCAACTCCCGCCTGGAGCTTCCGAAGGGGCTGCCAGAGAAGAGTCCTGCGTGGAGCTCTACAAAGCTCTCCGACCCCCGGGCCAAGCCAGTCCTAGAGCGGATCTCTCGAGACATCAGCGCCAGGAAGTTGACCGGGGGGATGATAGTGAAGGAGTTCCCGGCGCAACGCTCTTGATAACCCACAAGTATAGGGGATTGCAACAGTTTTCGAGGGTAGAGTATTCAACCCAAATTTATTGATTCGACACAAGGGAGCCAAAGAATATTCTCGAGTATTAGCAGCTGAGTTGTCAATTCAACCACACCTGAAAGACTTAGTTTCTGCAGCAAAGTATTCAGTAGCAAAGCTGTACGGAAGTAACGGTAACGACGGCAAAGTAACAGTAGCAGTGTTGTAGTGATTGTAACAGTAGCAATGGAAAAGTAGCTTAGCAAGGTTCAATATATTAAAAGCTCATAGGCAATGGATCAGTGATGGATAATTATGTCGGATGGCATTCATCATGCAACGGTTATAACATAGGGTGACACAGAACTAGCTCCAATTCATCAATGTAATGTAGGCATGTATTCCATATATAGTCATACATGCTTATGGAAAAGAACTTGCATGACATCTTTTGTCCTACCCTCCCGTGGCAGCGGGGTCCTAATAGAAACTAAGGGATATTAAGGTCTCCTTTTAATAGAGAACCGGACCAAAGCATTAGCACTTAGTGAATACATGAACTCCTCAAACTACGGTAATCACCGGAAAGAATCCCAGTTATTGTCACCCTGGGGGATGCGGATCATAACTCGTAATAGGTGTCTACAACTTGCAAGATAGGATCAAGAACACATATATATTCATGAAAACATAATAGGTTCAGATCTGAAATCATGGCACTCGGGCCCTAGTGACAAGCATTAAGCATAGCAAAGTCATAGCAACATCAATCTCAGAACATAGTGGATACTAGGGATCAAACCCTAACAAAACTAACTCCATTACATGGTAAATCTCATCCAACCCATCACCGTCCAGCAAGCCTACGATGGAATTACTCATGGATGGCGGAGAGCATCATGAAATTGGTGATGAAGGATGGTTGTTGATGATGACGGCGTCGATTTCCCCTCTCCGGAGCCCAAATCAGACTCCAGATCCGCCCTCCCGAGGAAGAACAGGAGGTGGCGGCGGCGCCGTATCGTAAAACGCGATGAACTCTTCTTCTCTATTTTTTTCTCCCTGAATAGGAATATATGGAGTTGGAGTTGAGGTCGGAGGAGCCACAGGGGGCCCACAAGACAGGGGGCGCGCCCTAGGGGGGGGCGCCCCCCTGGCTTGTGAACAGGTGGTGGCCCCTCTCCGGTTGATTCTTTCGCCAGTATTTTTTATTAATTCCAAAAATATTCTCTGTAAATTTTCAGGTCAATCCGAGAACTTTTATTTCTGCACAAAAATAACACCAAGGCAATTCTGCTGAAAATAACGTCAGTCCGGGTTAGTTCCATTCAAATCATGCAAATTAGAGTCCAAAACAAGGGCAAAAGAGTTTGGAAAAGTAGATACGTTGGAGACGTATCAACTCCCCCAAGCTTAAACCTTTGCTTGTCCTCAAGCAATTCAGTTGATAAACTGAAAGTGATAAAGAAAAACTTTTACAAACTCTGTTTGATCTTGCTGTTGTAAATATGTCTAACTGATGTTCAGATTTTCAGCAAGGATTATAGACTACATTCACAATAACATTTAGGTCTCACATTTACTCATATCAATGGCATAATCAACTAGCGAGCAATAATAATAAGTCTCGGATGACAACAATTTTATCAAAACAATCATGATACAATATGACATAATGGTATCTCGCTAGCCCTTTCTGAGACCGCAAAACATAAATGCAGGGCACCTCTGAAGAACAAGGACTGACTAGACATTGTAATTCATGGTAAAAGAGATCCAGTCACACTCATACTCAATACCAATCAATAACAAAGCATATAAATGACGGAGGTGCTCTCTAACTGGTGCTGTTTATAAGAGGAGGATGACTCAACAGTAAATAAAATAGATAGGCCCTTCGCAGAGGGAAGCATTGATTTACAAAGGTGCCAGAGCTTGATCTTTTTAAAACAGGGATGAATCATAATTTTGGGAGGTATGCTTTCAATGTCAACATAAAAACTAAGATATCTCAATATCTTCCATGCTAGATACATTATAGGCGGTTCCCAAACAGAATAGTAAAGTTTTTACTCCCCCTCCACCAATCGATCACACTCCACGGCGGGCCGAATCCACGGGTACCGTCCATACAAACAACAATCCTGGGGGAGTTTTGTTTCATTATATTTTGATTTGATTTTTGAGCATGGAACTGGGCATCCCGAATACCAGCCACTTTTTCGTGAATGATAGTGAATAAACACATATCGTGAGAATAACCCACCTAGCATGGAAGATACTGACAGCCCCTAGTCACTACATGAGCGATTCGGGCATACAAAACAAGGTATTATTTGAAGGTTTAGAGTTTGGCACATGCAAATTTACTTGGAACGGCAGGTAAATACCGCATATAGGTAGGTATGGTGGACTCATATGGAACAACTTTGGGTTTATGGAAATGGATGCACAAGCAGTATTCCCGCTTAGTACAAGTGGAGGCTAGCAAAAGACTAGGAAGCGACCAACTAGAGAGCGACAACAGTCATAAACATGCTTTGAAATTAACCAACATTGAATGCAAGCATGAGTAGGATATAAATCACCATGAACATAAACATCGTGGAGGCTATGTTGGTTTTGTTTCAACTACATGTGTGAACATGTGCCAAGTCAAGCCACTTGAATCATTCAGAGGAGGATACCATCCTATCATACTACATCACAACCATTTTAAAATGCATGTTGACACTCAAGACAAACCATTATACACTCTTAGCTAATTAAGCATGGCATGAGTAACTATAATCTCTAATTGTCATTGCAAACATGTTCAATCCATAAGGAGCTGAATCCAGAATGATGAGCTAATCATATTTACAAAAACAAAATAGGTCGAGTTCATACCAGCTTTTCTCCATCTCAATCACTTCATCATATATCGTCATTATTGCCTTTCACTTGCACGACCGAACGGTGTGAATAATAATAAGAGTGCACGTGCATTGGACTAAGCTGGAATCTGCAAGAAATAACTCAAAGGAGAAGGCAAGGTAATATGGGCTCTCTGATAGATAAACAATAATGCATATGAGAGCCACTCAACATGTCATCGTGGTCTTCTCCTAACGACCCAAAGAAGAAAAGAAAACTATTTACACGGGAAAGCTCCCAACAAGCAAAAGAAGAATGAGAAATCTTTTTGGGTTTTATTTTAATACTTCAACTAAACAAACTAGAAGGTAAAGCTAGAACTATTTTTTTTGGATTTTCTCAAGGTTAATTAAACACACAAGAAGAAAGCAAAAAGAAGAAATAAACTACCATGGATGGTACAATGAAAAAGTATGAACACCGACAACTGGAATGAATGTGTGAACATGAATGTAATGTCGGTGAGAAATACGTACTCCCCCAAGATTAGGCTTTTGGCCTAAGTTGGTCTAGAGCCATGGCTGGCCCGGATAATATCCAAAGTCATAGTTGGGGTTGTACTGGGCTGCGACAGCTACTGCCTGAGCGGCTACAGCGCGGAGGCGGACGGCTTCCGCCTCTCTCTTGTACTCGTTTGCCTCCTCTCTGGTTATAAAGTATCTCCGTTTTTCCTGAAAGTTAAAGAAGGCAGGAGCAGGAAGGGTAATATGGACAGCACACTGTCTGTCAAAAAATAGTCGGTACAGGAGGGGTTGTTCGTTTCTCTCAAGAAACTGGTAGCGCACCATAGCCTCATAATCAAGGAAAGCAGGTGGTAACTCAATATCATTCTCCCTTATGGGTACCCTAAGATAATTAGCTACACGGGTGGCGTAAATTCCACCAAAGAAATCACCATCCTTAGCATTTTTATGTAGCCTCCTAGCAATAATAGCTCCCAAGTTATATCGTCCATCTCCCATGACCGCACTCTTAAGAATACTGAGATCAGGCACGCAAAGGTGGCTATGGTCATGTTTACCGTTAATACATCTACCTATGAAGAGAGCAAAATAATGTATGGCAGGAAAGTGAATGCTCCCCAAGGTAGCCTGTGTAATGTTTCTAGTCTCTCCCACAGTGATGCTAGCAAGGAAATCATTATATTCAGTTTTGTGAGGATCACTATGGCTGCCCCATTGTGGAATTTTGCATGCATGGTTAAAATCCTCTAGGTCCATAGTATAAGATTCATCATAAAGATTAAATAGAACGGAATGCGTATTACGCCTGGATGAAAATTCAAACCTCCGAACGAAGGAATCAGTGAGTTGATAATATTGCTTGCATTGGTCTGAGACAAATTCTTCTAGGCCAGCATTTCGTACGTACGCGTAAAATTCTTCCTTGAATCCCGCATGGACCATGAATGGATCCGACGACCATTCGCACCGTACTTGAGCTTCCATCGGTGGTTCAAAGTCGGGCTTGCGTATCGCGAGTCTCGGGGTCTTCTTGCTCGAGGAACCACCTTGGTACATTCTCCTTAACATTTTTTTCTTTCTCTGAAAAATAATTCTGAAATTTTTAGTCATTCCAAATAAAAGTGAACAAAACTCAACAAAACTTATAGCAACTAATCCCACAAGTGCCTAGAGGCTATATCATGCATCAAAACTACTTGGGACCATACACATTGGACATGCAAGCTCAAGAACAAGGTCACCATAAAAGCAAAAATTTGCAATATATAAATCACTAGAACAAAAACTAATTGGACCATTGGAGGAGTCACATACCGATGAGCAATCCCCTAAAACAGTTTTGCAAATGGAGCTTTGAGCAAGGAGATCGAAAATGGCAGCAAGATGAGCTAGAACACGGGTTTGAGCAATGGTGGGATTTTTTCTGGAGGAAGACGAAGTGGATGGGTGCTGGAATAAGTGAGGGGGGGCCCATGTGGGACCCACAAGCCAGGGGGGCGCGCCCAGGGGGGGTGGGCGCGCCCTGCAGGCTTGTGGCCCACTGGTGCAGCCCCCTGATGTGTTCTCAGTGCCAAAAAATCTTAAATATTCCAGAAAAAATCATACTTCATTTTCAGGGGATTCTGAGAACTTTTATTTTCAGGTCATTTTTCTATTGCACGGATAAATCAGAAAACAGAGAAATAATGGCATTTTTACTAAATTGAAACTAAAGAACAGAGAATAAAAGTTGGGTATAGAAGGTTGTGCTTTCTAAATTCATCCATCTCATGCTCATCAAAAAGAATCCAACAATAAGGTTGATCAAGTCTTATTGACAAACTTTTTTCGAATGACACAGAACCGGAGAATTTTCGAAGAACACTAGGTTACCTCAATGGGGATATGCATGTCCCCAACAATAAGTATATCATATTTCTTTTTGGCAGTAGGAAGAGGGAATTCAATGTCTCCTATAATAATTGTTGAAATTTTTTCAATGGAGTTGATACTATGAACTTGAGGTTGTTTCTTCGGAAAGTGTACCGTATGCTCGTTACCATTAACATGAAAAGTGACATTTCCCTTGTTGCAATAAATAACAGCCCCTGCAGTATTCAAAAAGGGTCTACCAAGGATGATCGACATACTGTCGTCCTCGGGAATATCAAGAATAACAAAGTCCGTTAGGATAGTAATGTTTGCAACCACAACAGGCACATCCTCGCAAATACCGATGGGTAAAGCAGTTGATTTATCAGCCATTTGCAAAGAAATTTCATTAGGTGTCAACTTATTCAAATCAAGTCTACGATACAAAGAGAAAGGCATAACACTAACACCAGCTCCAAGGTCACATAAGGCAGTTTTAACATAATTTCCTTTAATAGAGCATGGTATAGTAGGTACTCTGGAATCTCCTAGTTTCTTTGGTATTCCACCTTTAAAAGTATAATTAGCAAGCATGGTGGAAATCTCAGCTTCAGGTATCTTTCTTTTATTTGTAACAATATCTTTCATATACTTAGCATAAGGAGACATTTTCAGAATATCAGTCAAGCGCATACGCAAAAAGACATGTCTAAGCATTTGAACAAAGCGCTCAAAGTCCTCATCATCCTTCTTCTTGGATGGTTTAGGAGGAAAGGGCATGGGTTTCTGAACCCATGGTTCTCTTTCTCTACCATGCTTCCTAGCAACAAAGTCTCTTTTGTCATATCTTTTGTTCTTAGGTTGTGGGTTATCAAGATCAACAACAGGTTCAATCTCCACATCATTATCATTACTAGGTTGAGCATCAACATGAATATCAGCATTAATATTATCACTAGGCTCATGTTCATTACCAGATTGTGTCTCAGCATCAGAAATAGAAATATCATTTGGGTTTTCATGAGTATCAATAACGGGTTCACTAGCAGCATGCAAGGTCCTATCATCATTCTTTTTTCCTTTTATTAGAATGACCAGGTGCATCAGTATTAACTCTCTGAGAATCTTGCTCAATTCTCTTAGGATGGCCCTCAGGATACAAAGGTTCCTGAGTCATTCTACCACCTCTAGTCACAACTCTAACAGAATGATCATTGTTTTTACTAATCATCTCATTAAGCAAATCATTTTGTGCCTTAAGTACTTGTTCTACTTGAGTAGTTACCTTGGAAGCATGTTTACTAATAAGCTTAAGATCATTAACAGTTCTACTCATATAATCACCTAAGCGATCAAGCATGTAAGCATTATGTTTCAGTTGTCTACTAACATAAGCATTGAAATTTTCTTGCTTAACAATAAAATTATCAAATTCATCCAAGCATTGGCTAGCAGACTTATTATAAGGAATATCACCTTCATCAAATCTACGAAGAGAATTTACCTCTACTACCTGTGTCGGGTTATCAAGACCATGTATTTCTTCGATAGGTGGTAGATTCTTAACATCTTCAGCTTTAATACCTTTTTCCTTCATAGATTTCTTTGCCTCTTGCATATCTTCAGGACTGAGAAATAGAATACCTCTTTTCTTTGGAGTTGGCTTTGGAGGTGGTTCGGGAATAGTCCAATCATTATCATTGCTCAATATATTGTTCAATAGTAATTCAGCTTGTTCAACAGTTCGTTCCCTGAAAAAACAACCAGCACAACTGTCTAATGTGGTCCCTAGAAGCATCGGTTAGTCCATTATAAAAGATATCAAGTATTTCATTTTTCTTGAGAGGGTGATCAGGCAAAACATTAAGTAATTGGAGAAGCCTCCCCCAAGCTTGTGGGAGACTCTCTTCTTCAATTTGCACAAAGTTAAATATTTCCTGCAAGGCAGCTTGTTTCTTATGGGCAGGAAAATACTTTTCAGAGAAGTAATATATCATATCCTGGGAACTACGCACGCAACCAGGTGCAAGAGAATTAAACCATATATATCTTAGCATCACCCTTTAATGAGAAAGGAAACAACTTAAGAATATAGTAATAACGAATTTTTTCCTCATGAGTGAATAGGGTGGCTATATCATTCAACTTAGTAATATGTGCCACAACAGTTTCAGATTCATAACCATGGAAAGGATCAGATTCAACCAAAGTAATCAACTCAGGATTGACAGAGAATTCATAATCCTTATCAGTAACAAAGATAGGTGAAGTAGCAAACTTGGGATCATATTGGATTCTAGCATTCAAAGATTTTTCTTTCCACTTGCATAGTAATTTCTTAAGATCATTTCTATCCTTACAAGCAAGAAAGTCCCTAGCTACCTCTCCTTCCATAACATAACCCTTAGGTATATCAGGCAATTCATATCTAGGAAAGCTAGGTCTAGCGGGTGTCTCATAGTGTTCAGTTTCAATAATTTCATCAGATTCAGAAATATCATCAGTTGCGGCATTGACTCTAGCAATTTGTTCATCAAGAAATTAAACCAGTGGCACAGTAGTATCAAGCAAAGTATCGACATAAGCATCATGCATAGCAGAAGTGGCATCATCAATTACTTGCGACATATCAGAATCAATAGCAGGTGGTGGTGTCGCAAGTTTACTCAAAACAGAAGGTGAATCAAGTGCAAAGCTAGATGGCAGTTCCTTACCTCTCCTCGTAGTTGAGGGACAGATCTTGGTTTTAGCATCTTTCAAATTCTTCATAGTGATCAATAGATATAAATTCCAAGTGACTCAGAGAATAGAGCTATGCTCCCCGGCAACAGCGCCAGAAAAAGGTCTTGATAACCCACAAGTATAGGGGATCGCAACAGTTTTCGAGGGTAGAGTATTCAACCCAAATTTATTGATTCGACACAAGGGGAGCCAAAGAATATTCTCGAGTATTAGCAGCTGAGTTGTCAATTCAACCACACCTGAAAGACTTAGTATCTGCAGCAAAGTATTCAGTAGCAAAGCAGTATGGAAGTAACGGTAACGACGACAAAGTAACAGTAGCAGTGTTGTAGTGATTGTAACAGTAGCAACGGAAAAGTAGCTTAGCAAGGTTCAATATATGAAAAGCTCGTAGGCAATGGATCAGTGATGGATAATTATGTCGGATGGCATTCATCATGCAACGGTTATAACATAGGGTGACACAGAACTAGCTCCAATTCATCAATGTAATGTAGGCATGTATTCCATATATAGTCATACGTGCTTATGGAAAAGAACTTGCATGACATCTTTTGTCCTACCCTCCCGTGGCAGCGGGGTCCTAATGGAAACTAAGGGATATTAAGGTCTCCTTTTAATAGAGAACCGGACCAAAGCATTAGCACTTAGTGAATACATGAACTCCTCAAACTACGGTAATCACCGGAAAGAATCCCAGTTATTGTCACCCTGGGGGATGCGGATCATAACTCGTAATAGGTGTCTACAACTTGCAAGATAGGATCAAGAACACATATATATTCATGAAAACATAATAGGTTCAGATCTGAAATCATGGCACTCGGGCCGTAGTGACAAGCATTAAGCATAGCAAAGTCATAGCAACATCAATCTCAGAACATAGTGGATACTAGGGATCAAACCCTAACAAAACTAACTCGATTACATGGTAAATCTCATCCAACCCATCACCGTCCAGCAAGCCTATGATGGAATTACTAACAAACGGCGGAGAGCATCATGAAATTGGTGATGAAGGATGGTTGGTGATGATGACGACGTCGATTTCCCCTCTACGGAGCCCAAATCAGACTTCAGATCTGCCCTCCCGAGGAAGAACAGGAGGTGGCGGCGGCTCCGTATCGTAAAACGCGATGAACTCTTCTTCTTCTCTATTTTTTCTCCCCGAATAGGAATATATAGGGTTGGAGTTGAGGTCGGAGGAGCCACAGGGGGCCCACAAGACAGGGGGGCGCGCCCTAGGGGGGGGGGGGCGCCCCCCTGGCTTGTGACCAGGTGGTGGCCCCTCTCCAGTTGATTCTTTTGCCAGTATTTTTTATTAGTTCCAAAAATATTCTCCATAAATTTTCAGGTCAATCCGAGAACTTTTATTTTTGCACAAAAATAACACCAAGGCAATTCTGCTGAAAACAGCGTCAGTCCGGGTTAGTTCCATTCAAATCATGCAAATTAGAGTCCAAAACAAGGGCAAAAGAGTTTGGAAAATTGATACGTTGGAGACGTATCAAACGCCTGGCGCCCCTCCAGTCTCACTCGAGGCCCATGTGGGACTACCAGGGCGGCGATAATGACATCAGGCTTCGGTCCGCACGCCTGACCTCCGGGGAACTGAACAGGGCTATGGCGACCCTGCTCAACGGCGACCCCGGGGACCTTCCCGAGGCATACGCCCCGCTGTACTGCCGCGACGACAAAGCCGATTTGGTCGCCGCGATGCCCACCTTTGAAGAATGGGGGCTCTCTCCAGCCGAGTGCCCTGGCTCCCCAGTGGCGGTGTCCTCCGACGACACCGCGGATGAGGAAGACTCGGAGGGGCAGCGGACAACGATCTGGAGGAAGTGTCCCCTCCGTCGCGGAATGCGCTTCTCCGCGGCTTCGAAGACGACGATGATGCCGGCGAACCTCCTGCTGCAAGTCCTCCGCGACTCACCAGGGTCCTCAGGGTGCCGGGGCCCACACCTCGGGCCGCATGGCCCGCCGGCCGGGCGATCCAGAAGAAACGCGAGGCCGGGCCTCCTCCGGAGTGCTCAGCTCGTGCCAGCAAGGTGGCTAAGGCGCCCGCCTCGCCCCTGCCCGAGCCGCAGCCTCTGGGCGAGGTGGCCGCGTCCGGGGCTGGTGCGGCCTCCCCGGCTGCGGCCCTTGCGGGCGGCGCCTCTGCTCCCCCACGAGGCGGCGCCTCGCCGGAGAAGGGCGAGGGCATTCCTGCCTTTGCCGAGGTGGAGAAGAAGAGGAAGTGGGTCGACGTCGAAGAGTAAGTAGTCCTGCTTTGTTTTTGGCCGCCCGCCGGTGGCTTGGGTGCTGATGATCCCTTCTTTGCTTGGTAACCAGGAGCGCTGCCGTGCTGAAGGCGAAGAAGAAGAAGGCAGGCGTCAAGCCGAAGGTGCCTTCCGATGTGACGTCCATCCCTGGTGGCCTGCCGACGCCTGATGAGGCGCCTGATGTCGAGGGCGAGGAGGCTCATGGGGCGACTCTCCTTGTCACGGCCGCAGAGCCCCCGACGCCCGTTGGTGAGGCTGCTTCTGCCCTTGGGGGCGCATCCGCGCAGCTGCCTGAGAGGCCAGCCCCCGAGGGCCGGCTGGCCGTTGGACCGCCCGTCCCTGCCTTGTCTGCGGTGGTACCGCAGCCTCCGTCCCCTTCTGCCCTCCATGCTTTTGCCCCCTGGGGGCGGCTCCTGTTGCCGCGCAGGCGCCATCTCCGGGCCGGGCCCTGGCGCCTCCGACTTGTGGCCTTCTGGTCGAGTCGGGCATCCTGTATGGGGCCTACGCCGCTCTGGATCAGGTCCGGGACGCCCTCGGGAGCGCCGATGGTCGCCTCGCGAAGGAGCGCTTGGGGCTCCTTTCTGGGTGGCTCCAGGCCGACGCCTCTGTCGAGGCCACCGCTGCTGAGAGCAGGAAGGAAGCCGCGTCAGCCAAGGCAGCCCACGACGTGGCGTTGGTCGATGCAGCGTCTGCTGCGAAGCGCTGCGGTGAGGTGGAGGTCAGCCTGAAGGCTCTTCAGGAGGAGAGGACTTTGCTCGCGGAGCGGCTCCGCCAGCGGGAGGAAGACCTCAAGACCTGCGAGGCCAAGCTTGCCGACTGCGACTCCACGCTGTCCAAGGCGGTGGCCAACCAAGCCACGGAGCGCAAGCACCTGGACAAGCTGAAGGAGGAAGTAACTGCAGAGAAGGCTCGGCTCGACTCCAGGGAGAAGGCCCTTGTTGCGGCTGAGGAGAGGAAGGTAGCGGAGCTCGATGCCCTCCCCTCTGTCGAGCTCAGGCTTCGTCAGGCACTGCAATCCATCTGCCGGGTGGGGGGGGGGGATTCGCGGAACCCCAGGTGGCTCCTGAGAGCGGCTTCGCAGGGCTCTCTTCAAAGCTTGTCGAGGTGCTTGAGGGTGTCGTTGCCAGGGTGGAGACCATCCTGGAGAGTGAGTGCCGTGACTTCTTCTCTGCGGCCGCGACGCGCGTCTTCAGCCACCTCTACCTTCGCGAGCCGGGTTTTGACTTCGGCTCCGTGATCCGCCCGGTTGATCTTGGGGTTCGCGCCGCTACGACGACGGCCGTGGAGGGCGCCGTGGAAGCGCTGATGAAGAAGTTCGCCTGCGTCACCGTTCCCTCAACTCCTGCAGCTACAGGGGTCAATGACGACGATGACAACGGCAGCGATGTCAACGACGAGCTCCCCGCGGTCGGGGCGAGCGGTGGCGCCGGCTCCTCCTAGCTCCTCTTCCTGGGTCCTTTCTTGTAACGTTCATCATGCCTCGCGGAAGCGTTAGACTTGTTTGCATTTCTGGAGACTTTTAATGCTTGTAATGATTGCTAAATTATGTGGTTTCCTTCCTCGCCCTGTTTCCTTCCTGCTTGCTGTAGCGCTCTGCGTCGGCAGGGCCCGGTCCCGTGCATACCTCGACCGCCGTTGGGGCGTCTGGATCACCAGGACAGTACCAAAGGGCGAGGGGCTACATGACCAGTGAGGCTCCTGAGTCGCGATGCTCAGGAGTCCCCCTTGACGTACAAGCAGCCCTCATGAAGGAAGCGTGGCGAAGGCGGGGTTGACTTAGAGATTTGGAGCGCCTTGAGCTCTGCATCGGCAGGGCACGGTCCCGCGCATACCTCGACCGCCGTTGGGGCGTCCGGATCACCAGGACGGTGCCAAGGGGTGAGGGGCTACGTGACCAGTGAGGCCCCTGAGTCGCGATGCTCAGGGGTCCCCCTTGACGTACGAGTGGCGGCCATACCTTTCCTCGCCAGCTTTCGCCTGAGAGGGACGCGTGAAGACAAGGTATCTGGGACCTGGGAAGGTGGCGTGCGCCAGGCCCGGCCTGGGCGTAGCCCCCATGCAGCCCCCTCACGTGGGCATCCCAGGGGAATGCAGCGAGACGGGGCAGCGAGGGGCTGTCCTGAGGTTGGATGCAACCGCTAGCGCGGAGCATGAGGCTTCCACGTTGTGTGGGCATAGCCGCTTGGGCGATAGTGTTGTCCGCCAGCGCAGAGCATGGGGCTTCCACTTGGGCGTGGGAAGGGGGGCCCCGGCTCCTGTGCCCCCCGGGCGTGTACAGCCCATTAAGTTCGTACGCATGGCTTGCACGGTAGAACTGGGAGGTGTATCTGGGCACTCGTGAGCCAGCACAGGTCTCACGAGGCCCTACCTCAAAGGCAGGCTGTGCCTGAGTCTTCTGGTGGGAGGCGCCATTGCAAGTCCTATATATTTTGGAGAAACCTGTGCCGGATGAATTTCCAAGGGCCATCGCATGAGAGGGCCGAACACCAATGACCCCAGGAGGTGACGTGAACGGGGCCGGCCCGCCAGACAGAGCTCAGCCATTGGATTTATTGACGCTGCAGGGATGGACCCGAGCACAGACGCCGTGCCCAGTCTTCTCATGCAACAAATCCGAGGAGAAAACACCCGGCGCGCGGCTCCCGTGGCGGCGAAAGGCCGACCATGGTTGCAGGAACCGTGCCGTGCGCCCTGACTCACCCACTTCCGATTAGCACATGCGAGGACGCAGCACCAAGGGCCACGGGAGGTGACGTGCACGGGACTGGCCCGCGAGACAGGGCTCGGACACTTGGATTTGTCAACGCTGCAGGGACGGAGCCGAGCACAGACATCATGCCAGCCCTTAATCACGAGGCGGTCGAAGGTAGGATCATTAGGGCGCGACGACATTCATGGTGGCGAAGCACCGAGCATGCAGGTTGGAATACTTAGGAAATTGATCAAATGCATAAAAGGTTCTGATACATGCGTAAACGACGCGGCTGCGGGGACGGGCCCTAACCGCCTGAGGATAATGCAGCCCGATGGGCGCCCTCAAACTGAGCAAACCAAAAAAGTTACTTGGTACGAACCAAAAAGTCACCTGGAGGAAGTACCGCTGAAGCGTCGAGGTAGTCGTCGGAGCCTGACCTTGCATCTCCGTGAGCCTGGCCTTCATGAGCCTGACGCCTCCCGAGGCTCCGGGCCCTCGCTCGGGCCTGGAACCTCCTCTAGCACCTCGCGGCGCCTGGCCTCGTAGGGCGCGAGCATGGCCTGAGCAAGGCGCTGGTACGTGGCGCCCGCGTTCATCAGACCAAAAGGCATGCGGATGTAGTTGCATGGGTAGACCCCGCTGCGGCCGACGTGCGACGGCCAGAAGAGGTTCTGGGACGCGGCCCTGTTGATGCTCGGTATGTCAACGCAGACGCGCGGCATGCCGCCCGAGCTGACGACGGCAGCCGCGCTTGGTGGTGCAGGGCGACGCCCGCCTCGCATGGCCTGTGCTTCCTGAAGCTCCTCGATCGCGCTGGTGATGAACTCCCGCGAACTTGGCGCTTCACCTCGTGCTCCTTGCTTGGGTGGCCGCGCGCCGAAACGTGCCTCCAAGTTGTGCTCGAACACCTCCCTTGTCTCACTGGTCAGGTCGGCGGCGTTCCAGATCCGAGGGAGGAAGCGTCGAGCGCGCCTTCCTATCCGAGGGAGGATGGGGCCTTGGCTCCGGGCGTGGAGCCTGAGGCGCCGTCCTTAGAGGTTTCAGCCCCCTGGCGCCCCTTGGAGAGGAGCTGCTTCTTCTTCCTGGGGACATCCTCACGAAGCAGGACGTCTCCTTCGTCGTCTAAGTGCTCGTCCACTGCGGCACGGTAGGCGCACTCGAGGGAGCAAACGGCGTCCTTCTCATCGCAGGCGATGGTGATGACGCCACCACTCCCCGGCATCTTGAGAACGTTGTAGCCATGGTGAGTCACCGCTATGAACTTGGCGAGGGCGGGGTACCCGAGGATCGCATTGTACGGGAGGTGGATGTGGGCGACATCGAAGACGATGAGCTTGGTGTGGTAGTTGTTGCGCCCGCCGAAGGTGACCGGCAGGCGCACCTGTCCGATAGGGGCAGTGGAGCCGTCAGTGACCCCTGAGAAAGGCTTGATTGGCATGAGCTGGTCGTAAGGCACTTGGAGTGTCTCGAACGTCTCGATGGAGAGGACATTGAGTCCCGCGCCGCCATCGATAAGGGTCTTGGTGACGAGGACGTTGCTGATGGTTGGCGTGCACAACATGGGGAGCGAGCCTGCTATGGCCGAGCACCTGAGTTGATCCTTGGAGTCAAAGGTGATGGCGCACTGGGACCACTTGAGGGGATGCACAGCCTCAAGCTTCGGGAGAGCTGCGTTCACCTCCCGCGAGAACTGCTAGAAGATTCGGTTCGATGCTGGGGCTTGAGCGCCGCCCAGGATGCAAGCGATTGCCTTGGCCTCCTGGAAGCCCCCGGCACCGTCCATCTGCCTGTCTTCTTCCTTCCTCCTGGGTGGCGGCGGCAGCGGGGGGAGGCCGGCCTCACAAGGGCGGGCCTCATGAGGCTGATCGTGACGTGACCCCTCCTGAGGCTCTTCGCGCCAGCGGTCCTCCCGAGCCTGGTCGCGCCAGCGGTCCTCCCGAGGCCGGTCATGCCACTCCTAGTGCGGGTCCCGATTGTCCCAGCGGCCTCCACCGCGACCGTACCCGCGATCACCGCGTCCAGGGCGGCGACCGAAGTGCTCGTCGCGGACCGACCTGAGCTCCTGAGAGTCGATGGTGTTGTGGCTATTGGTGCCATGGAAGATGCAGAACGGTCCCCCTCCCACGGGGGGTTCCTCGTCTCGACTATGCTTCGCCTCAAGTTCCGCCGCCAGCACCGCAGGGGCCTTGCGCTTCGTCTCCTTGGTCTTGGTCTTCTTGTCTTCGGGGTCCGCCTCCGGAAGCTCGAGGAGGGAGAGGCGGCCCTCTTTGGCCTTTGTGCACTTGTTCGCCAGGTTGAACATTTCCAAAGTAGAGCACCGGTCGTCGTTCATGGCGAGCTCCTCCCTCATCCTGAGGTCCCTAACGCTGTCAGTGAACGCCGAGATGATGGCCTCATCTGACTCCCTCGGGATCTTGAGGCGGACAGTCGTGAAACGCTGTATGTACTTGTGCAAGGTCTCGCCCGGCTGTTGCTTCACGCGACACAGGTCAGTCACAGCTAGGGCCAGGTCGCGGGTGCCTTGTAAGTTGGCGACGAAATGCTCGCAAAGCTCGTCCCAGGAGGTGATTGACCCCTCCGGGAGGTTGAGGATCCAGGAGAGCGCACCACCTTTGAGGGCATAGGGAACCAACTCGCCATGACCTTGTCATCTCCACCGGCCGCCTGGATGCTTAGCGAGTAGAGCTGTAGGAACTCAGCGGGATTTGGGGTGCCATCGTAGCGAGGGGGCAGGTCGGGCTTGAACTTGCCGGGCCATGTGACCGGATGCAGCTCCGGGGCGATGGCGCGGCAACCCACTGGACCCGCGGGTGCCGCGCGCACGGGAGGGGCCCGTTCTTGGTGTTCTTGCGCAGCTGCCTCCATGGGCGCCCGGTCGCGACACTGGCGCAGCAGAGCGGGGAGCGCTCGCGCGTCAGCGCGCGGCCGTGGCACCACCTGGCAGCTTACTTCATCCCTCACCCTCGCCGGGGGCCCGTGCGGCTGGTCGCGCGGGTATGCTTCACTCCTGGGTTCGGGGTCGATGTCGCGCTTGGGAGGAGGGGGTGGCGCATCATGGGCCACATCGCCTGCCAGAGAGGGCGGGGGCCGGAGTGAGTAGGAGAGCGCCGAGGCGTCGCCGGCTGCGCTGACGAGCTCTGCGATGCGCCCGAGCCAGTCGTCGTAGCGGTTGGGTGCAGGGCGGTAACGCAGCAGCTCGCGCGCCATGAGGAGTGCGCCCGACCCGCGCGCCTATGCGGGGCGAACGTGGGAGGACGACCCAGTAGCTGGAACGATTGATGGAGTGGCGGTGCGGCCGTCGCGCCGCGCGGTGACCGGCTGTGACGAGTCCTGCTGCTCGTGGGCATCTGGACTCGTGGCGGCGTCGGCCACAGGAGAGGCGGATCGACGCGCCGCGGTGCGGCCCACTGGCGCTGTCTGGGCGACACGAGCAGCCCGGCGCTCGGCGCGGGCTCGGCGAGCGTCAGCCATCGGAGTGGTGGAGCGGAGAAGAAGCGAAGCTTGAGGAAGACTTCAACACGCCCCCTACCTGGCGCGCCAAATGTCGGATTTTGGGCTCGGCAAAACCCAAAGAGGTTCGAACTCAAGGGCGTGTGCGAAGATCCCCACCAGCTTCGTCCTCAGGCTCACAGCTTGACAACCTTGCCTGACGAACTCACACAATCGTGGGGAAGAAGACTAGCACACGAGGATTTACCCAGGTTCGGGCCGCTGCGAAGCATAAAACCCTACTCCTGCTTTTGGTGGATTGCCTCTCGAGGAGGTTTGTGGATGAACTAGTATAGTGGAGAGTAGCCTCGCGAGGGTACTCGGGTGATGTTCCTCCTCCTCTACGGAGCAGCCTCACCTCTATTTATAGTGGCCCGGGTCCTCTTCCCTTATCGCAATGGCGGGAAGGGATCCCACAATGGCCAAATTCGAAGGGGGACAGAAGGTATATCTTATCCTGACGAAAGGTGGTCTTCGCGTGTAAAGTAGCTGGTAGTGACGCGGAGGTGGGCTCGCTGGTGACAGCCGTCCTGTTGAGCCCACTGGCCCGGTCTTCTTGCACCGGAATGGAAACCTTTGGTGGGAGGCCTCGGGAACCCGCGTAAGCCCTCACCTCCTTTGCACTAAAGGGGAAACTGTCTCCTCTGCGCGTGCTGGTGCGCGCCTGGCCCGGCTTGCGTCATCCTTGACCTCCCGAGGCAACCGTTGCATAGAGATCTCCGCCTCTCAGGAGGGGGCCTGGAGAGTCCTCTAACTTTCGGGAGCTTTTGCGTTGTCCTCCTCGCCAGGGTGGGACTCTCGCGAGGGCCTTGTCTTGAGTGAAGCCGCACCGGGCCGTACGGACCGTCGAAGCGGGCCACGCCCTGGGCCGCAGGCAGGCAGGTCTGGGTACCCCCGTTCCCAGGACGCCGACAGTATCAGCATCCCCAAGGTTAATTTCCTGCTCGTCCTCGAGTAGGTAAATGATAAAAACAGAATTTTTGATGTGACATGCTACCCAATATCTAATCTTTTGCATGTATGCTCATTGAGAAACGATGAATTAACAAACATCAACATAGTAATATTTATAGGCACAAGCAACAAAATCATCAATCTTTCAAAGTATACGATCCTAAAAGAATGTTTACCCCCATTCATCTTATAGTATTAGCAAGGCACGACTCCGTCTTCAGCACATTAATACAAATGTCAAGCACCACAGTGTCCAAGTCAGGCAATTGGATCGTACTTTTTCAAAGTGCATCAACTTTTTATTCTTCACACAATACATGAGCGTGAACCACTGGACATAGCATAAAGGTGGAATAGAGTATGGTGGTAGATATCAAAGGGGTAAAAGTGGAGAAGAAAATCTCACATCAACTAGGCATATCAACGGGCTATGGAGATGCCCATCGATAGATGTCAATGCAAGGAGTAGGGATTGCCATAAGTGTATGAAAGCTCAACTAAAGCTAAGTGGGGTGCGCATCCAACTTGCTTGCTCATGAAGACCTCGGGCATTTGAGGAAGCCCGTCATTGGAATATACAAGCCAAGTTTATAATAATGAAAAGATAATTCCCACCAGCATATGAAAATGACAAAACATGAGACTCTCTATATGAAAAACAAGGTGCCACTTTGAGGCACAAGTGTGGTAAAAGATAGTAGCAAAGTCCCTTCTCTCTTTTTCTCTCATTTTTTCCCATTTTCATTTTTTATGGTGGGATCATTTGGCCTCCCCCATTTTTATTTCCTCACAGGGACAATGCTCTAACAATTATGACCATCACACTTTTATTTACTTACAACTCAATATGAAAACTTGATATGAAGAACTATGAAACAATATGACTCGATATGAATGCCTCTGGCATTGTACCAGGATGTGCAATGATCTAGCGTGACATGTATCAAAAATATGATGAACGGTGGCTTTGCCACAAATACTATGTCAGCTCTATATGATCATGCAAAGCAATATGATGATGAACAAACTAGTCATATGATGTGACGGTGGAATTTGCATGGCAATATATCTCGTAATGGCTATGGAAATGCCATGATAAGTAGGTATGGTGGCTGTTTTGAGGAATATATAATGAGGCCTAAGTGTGGCAGAGCGTCTCATGTCACGGGGTTTGGATGCACCGGCGAAGTTTGCACCGGTCCTCGAGGTGAGAACGGGCAATCCACGGTACCGAAGAGGCTAGCAAAATATGAGGTGGTGAGATTGCGTATGTCCATGGTTTCACATTAGTCATGAAGAACTCATATACTTATTGCAAAGTTTTATTAGTTTGATCACAAATCAAAGTATTACTCGCATGCCCCGAGGGAGGAGGTTGGGAGGAGTTAACCACCGCGTGCCTCCGACCCGAAACCACACTAGGATTTCAATGAGGAATAGAAATGCTCACACATCCCCACCATGTTTTTTTAATATTTATACAAATGGAAAATTAGCACCTCTTAATAATGATACTTCTACGAATCAACAATGATGAGCTCACACCTTTTTCATATTACCATATCAATATCATTAACCCACAATTTCTCTTATATGTGCTACATGGTGGTTTTGATTATAATCATTGAATACCTATTATTTTTGGACTAGTCTTATGACCCATGCAAATTGCCGTCACTATTTATTAAATCTCAAACAAATATAAGTGAAGTACGAGAGTGCAATTATTTCTATAAAATCTATACTCCACCGTGCTCGAAAAGATATAAGTGAAGTACTAGAGCAACTGCAAAGCTCAAAAGATATAAGTGAACCACATAGAGTATTCTAATAAATTACGATGAAGGTGTGTATCTCTCAAATAGGTGTGTCCAGAAAAATGATGATTGTGGCAAACTAAAAATGAAAGCAAACAAAAGAAAACGACGCTCCAAGCAAAACTCATATCATGTGATGAATAAAAATATAGTGACATACCGATGGATTGAGACAAAAGAGGGGATGCTTTCCGGGGCATCCCCAAGCTTAGATGCTTGATTCTTCCTAGAATATTACCTTGGGTGACTTGGGAATCCCCAAGCTTAGGCTCTTTCCATTCCTTATTCCTTCGTAGATCGTGATATCACCCATAACTTGAAAACTTCAATCACAAAAAACTCAACAAAACTTCGTGAGATCCGTTAGTATAAGAAACATATCAAATACTTTAGGTACTGTTATAAATTGATTCATATTTTATTATTTCATAATAGGTACTATATTCTAACATCTCCATGGCTTATACCCCCAGATAAAATCCATAGCATCATCAAAACAAGTAAACTATGCAAGCAAAAAACAGAATCTGTCTAAAACAGAATAGTCTGTAAAGATATGTAAAGAACCTATACTTATGTAACTATAAAAATTCTGAAAAATTAGGAAAACCTTAATAATTTGTATAGTAATATTTTGTAAAAAATTCAGATCAAAAAGACGTTCCTGTAAAATTAGAGAAATTTTTCACTGGACGTGAAAGTTTCTGTTTTTGCACCGTATAATTCTACTCATCTTGTGAGTCATCCCAAAGGCTTTACTTGGCACAAACACTAATTAAAACATAAAAACACAATCATTACAGATGCGATAATCATGTTATCACAAACTAACATAAATTAAAAAGCAAAAATATAGATAACTATTGGGTTTCCTCCCAACAAGCGCGATCGTTTTATGCCCCTAGCTAGGCATAATGCATAGTTTCAAGTACTGTCATCTTTGACATCAAGCTCCTCAATAACACAACCACGATTATTAGGAACAATAGGAGGCTGGAAAATAGGATATTTTATCAGGTTTATAAAGTTGGAATGCACACTTATCATTTTGAGGTCCTCATTTCTTTTGCTAGGAGGAGTACTAATGCTCTTGGGAATATAGATAAACTTGGGACTTTTATTTCGAGAAGTGCTAGCATTTGCTTTAGAAGGTGTGAAAGCGGATCCTACTTTATCAATGACTTCCTCCATTTTATCAATTCTATTCAAAATTTGTTCTACCCTCTCATCAATAGTTGTGTCTTTCTCCTTTAAAGTTTTCAAAGTCGTTCCTACCCGTGATCCAAATTGAGTGATATGATTATGATGTTTTTTATCTAACTCCTCAATTTGTTCACTAGTAATCATTTTATTTTCAATAGCATCAAGCCTTTGCATAACAAGTTCCAAAGTCAAAATAGTTTCATTAATGATAATAGGTGGTGCCCCTACAAGAAATTCAATAGCATTATAAGCATCCAAAGTGTGACACATTAAAGGTATTGTAGCGTTTATAAAGATATAGGTGAATAGACTCGGGGGCCATAGTTTTCCCTAGTGGCATCTCTCGTGAAAGTAAGCATACGGTGGGTAAACAAATTACTATTGGGAAATTGATAGAAAAGCACATAGTTATGCAATATTCACGACAATGATCATGTGTATATAGGCATCACGTCCATAAGCAAATAGGCCGACTCCTGCCTGCACCTATTACTATTACTCCACTTCAAGAGCGCTTCTATGCTTGCCTCTCTACGTATTTAGTTCATGACAAACAGAATAATGCATGGAGAACGATGACATGATGTAGACAAAGTAAACTCAATTAATATGAATGAACCCCATTGTTTTATCCTTAGTGGCAACAACACAAAGACGTATCTTGTCCCCTTATGTCACTGGGATATAGAAACCCGTCAGGTTGAGTCCACTACAATGCACCCCTCTCATTGAAGAAATATCAATCTAGTTGGCCAAACTATTTTAATACATTGGTGCAGTGACATGCTATACAAACGGTTTTTAACCCCTTTCTGCGACGTAGTTGTAAATCATCTCCTATATTTTGGGAGTACGTGTGGGATTTGGGATCAATCACACACATCTATCACGAGTTAAACGCGTCTAATTGCTCATGAAAAACAAACAGTGTTTGACCTTTTACCGTTTTTGAAACTTTACCTAATCCACATGGGCCATGGTATAAACTGTGTGTGATATCTTCATCATCGCACACGAGATTTCCCTGGAAACCGTCTGCCATGCATGATACCATCGCACACGTTTCCCGAAATTTTATGCATGGGATCGTCTATGCATCGGGCATGGTTTCCTGTTGGCTCACGTGTGAGATAAGGTGCTATCGCAAACGATTGAGGAGCTCCTAAGCACACATACAAGAGCTGCAAATCGTTTGCGATTTGTTATGTATCACCAACGTTTCAGTTAATATCGCGTGTTCTTTTCCTGTAGATCACAGGCGGTTGCGCTATAAGTTGCGTGTGCTTTTACTATTGATCACAAGCGGTTCCGCTATGAGTTACGTGTGTGTCGGAATCGGGGCTCCGTAGACCCAAGAAGGTTCGAACTCTGGGGCGTGTGCGGAGATCTCAACCAGCTCTAGCCTCAAGCTCGCCACTCCACGGCCAAGCCTCGTCGAATACGTGCGAGCGGGCAAGAAGACGAACACAGATATTTACCCAAGTTCGGGCCTCCTTGCGGTGTAAGACCCTACTCCTGCTTTAGGTTGATTGGCCTCACAAGGAGGATGGGGATGAACTAGTACAGTGGTTGAGCGACCTCGCGAGGGCTCTGAGGTGGGAATGGATCCATCCCTTCTACGGTGGAGGCTAGTCCCTATTTATAGTGTCCTTGGTCCTCTTCCCTTATCGCACAGGCGGGAAGGGATCCCACAACGGCCAATTTTGAAAGGCGACAAGAAGTACATCTTATCCTGACTAAATGTGGTCTTCGCCTGCAAAGCTTCTGGGCATGATGCAGAGGTGGGCTCGGTGATGACATCTGTCCTGCCGAGCTCGTGGTCTTGGTCTTGTTGCACTAGAATGGAAACCTTTGGGGGATTCCTTGGGAACCCGCGTACGTCCTTGCCTCCTTAGCACGAAAGAGGAAACTGTCCCCTCTGCGCCCGCTGGCGCCCGCCTGGCCTTGGTCGTCATGGATCACGTCATCCCAGCCTCACGAGGCTGGGTACCTGCTTAGGCATCTCCGCTCCTCGGGAGGCAGCCTGGGGAGGCCGCTTCCCTGGACGCCTTGGCGTTGTTCACTTAGCGAGGCCGGGGCCCTCGCGAGGGTCTTTTCTTGGGGGGTCTGCTGCCAGGTCGTACTGGGCCGTCGAGGTGGGCCACGCGCTGGGCCGCAGGCAGGCAGGTCTGGGTACCCCCGATCCCAGAACGCCGACAGTAGCCCCCGGGCCCAAGGCGTGTCTGTCCTGGCTTCGAGTCGAAGAAAAGGAGCGAAGGGCGAAAACGCCGTGGGCCCCCAATCGCCTGCGGGCCAGGCTCAACGCGTGGCACGTGGCAGGACACGTACGCCTCCGCTCCCACGTCGCCTCGGCAACTGCCCAGGCCGACAAAAGCCTGGCGCCCACTGCCGAGCCATCATTGCTCTTCTTCCTTGCGCTTTTGCTCCCCTGCTCAGATCCCCTTTCCTTCACGAGAACCTCTTCCAGATCTTGGCGCTGCGCCCTCCTTCCTCTTGCTCCCCGAACCCCAAGGATTCTTCAAATGGCGCCCGCCGGGAAGTCGAAGCCCGAGGCTCAGATCTCGGCCTCCTCTTCCCCCTTCCCGGCGCTCACGGCATCCACCATCGCCAAGGAGGGGAACCTCGCCCCATCACTTTCGTTGATGGCGGGCGACTCCAATGAGTGGGGGCAGACCTTGACCTGGTGTGGCTCTGCGGAGCAGCGCACCTTGGCGAAAATAGCATACCCCTTCTTCCTCCACAGCGTCTTCTCCGGGCTCGTCCCGCCCTTCTCGGGGTTCTTCGCCACCATCCTTGAGCATTACGGGATCCAGGCCCTCCATCTTCAGCCCAATTCCATACCGCTCCTGTCTGTCTTTGCCTTCTACTGCGACGCCATCGTAGGCGTGAGGCCCTCAGTGGCCCTCTTCCGCCACTACTTTAGCTTGCGGCTCCACGACGGCGTGCACCTCCTTCGTCGTGGTCCAGAGCGGGAACATGCTCTTGAAGGCCAGGAAGAAGGTGGAAGGCTTCAGGCACCGCTTGGTCTTCTTGGATGCCCAGGGCCTCGATCCGCGCCTGGAGCTCCCGACGAAGCTGCCCGAGAAGACCCTCGCGTGGGGCTCCGCGAAGCTCACCGATCCCCGGGCGAAGCCCGTCTTGTACCGGATCTCCCTGGACATGGAGGCCAAGCAACTGACCGGGGCAATAATAGTGAAGGAGTTCCTGACGCAGCACCTGGCGCCACTCCAGTCGCACTCGTGGCCCATGTGGGAGTACGAGGGTGCGGAGGACAACATCAGGCTTCGATCCGCCAGCCTGACAGGCGAGGAGCTGGGCAGGGCCGTGGCTACCCTGCTCCACAGCGATCCTGGGGACCTCCCCGAGGCCTACGCCCCGCTGTACCGTCATGACGATAGGGAGGAGCTCGTTGCCGCCATGCCCGCCTTTGACGAGCAGGGGCTCACGCCGCCCGAGCGCCCCAATTTCCCCATGTCAGTGTCCTCCGGCTACACCAGCGGCGAGGAAGACTCGGAGGAGACTAAGGGCGATGTCCTGGAAGAGACTGTTGGAAATATGCCCTAGAGGCAATAATAAATTGGTTATTATTATATTTCCTTGTTCGTGATAATCGTTTATTATCCATGCTATAATTGTATTGATTGGAAACTCAAATACATGTGTGGGTACATAGACAACACTGTGTCCCTAGTACGCCTCTAGTTAACTAGTTCGTTGATCAAAGATGGTCAAGGTTTCCTGGCCATAGAAATGAGATGTCATTTGATAACGGGATCACATCATTAGGAGAATGATGTGATGGACAAGACCCAAACTATAAACATAGCATATGATCGTGTCAGTTTATTGCTATAGTTTTCTGCATGTCAAGTATCTGTTCCTATGACCATGAGATCATGCAACTCACTGACACCGGAGGAATACGTTTTGTGTATCAAACATCACAACGTAACTGGGTGACTATAAAGATGCTCTACAGGTATCTCCAAGGGTGTCTGTTGAGTGGGCATGGATCAAGACTGGGATTTGTTACTCCGTGTGACGGAGAGGTATCTCAGGGACCACTCGGTAATACAACATCACAATAAGCCTTGCAAGCAATGTGACTAAGTGTTAGCCATGGGATCTTTTATTACAGAACGAGTAAAGAGACTTGCCGGTAACGAGATTGAACTAGGTATAGAGATACCGACGATCGAATCTCGGGCAAGTAACATACCGAAGAACAAAGGGAACAGCGTACGGGATTAACTGAATCCTTGACATAGAGGTTCAACCGATAAAGATCTTCGTAGAATATGTAGGAACCAATATGGGCATCCAGGTCCCGCTATTGGTTATTGACCGTAGAGGTGTCTTGGTCATGTCTACATAGTTCTCGAACCCGCAGGGTCTGCACACTTAAGGTTCGGTGACGTTTCGGTATAGTAGAGTTATGTATGGTGGTGACCGAAGGTTGTTCGGAGTCCCGGATGAGATCCTGGACGTCACGAGAAGCTCCGGAATGGTCCGGAGGTAAAGATTGATATATAGGAAGTCCTGTTTTGGTCACCGGAAAAGTTTCGGGTATTTCGGTAGTGTACCGGGAGTGCCGTGAGGGTTACCGGGGACCATCGGGAAGGGTGTCTCGACCCAAAGGACCTCATGGGCTGTGGGAGGAGTCAAACCGGCCCCTAGTGGGCTGGCCTAACCCCCCCACTAAGGCCCATGTGGCTTTGGGTGGAAAAAATCCAAAGGAGGAAAGGTGGAAAGGGTTTCCAAGTGGAGAGGAGGAATCCTACTCCTAATAGGATTGGAGTAGGACTCCTCCACCTCCAATTTCGGCCAAACCTTGAGGGTTTGAGGATGCCTCCTCCCCTCCCTCCATCCTATATATACTAGAGGATTTAGAGGGAAGAGCTAGCCCTAATTGCCATGTTCTCCCTCTACTTCATCTAGATCGGTTTCTCCTCTAGTCTAGTTTCGGCGGTGCTTAGGCGAAGCCCTGCCGGAATTGTTCTACCACCATCGCCGCCGCGCCGTCGCGCCGCCGGAGAACTCTTCTACCTCTCCGCTCCCTCTTGCTGGATCAAGAAGGCGGAGATCGTCATCGAGCTGTACGTGTGCTGAACGCGGAGGTGCCGTCCGTTCGGCGCTAGATCGGAAGGACCGTGATCAGGATCGCGAGACGATTCGTGATTTGATCGCGGGACGGATCGTGATGGGATCGCGGGACGGATCGAGATTGGATCGCGAGATGGATCGTGATGGGATCGCGGGATGGATCGAGATTGGATCGCGAGATGGATCGTGATGGGATCGCGGGACGCTCGGCGATCTAGATCGCGAAGACGTTCGACTACATCAACCGCGTTTCTTAACGCTTCCCGCTTAGCGATCTACAAGGGTATGTAGATCCACTCTCCCTCTCGTAGATGCTCATCACCATGGATAGATCTTGCGTGTGCGTAGGAAAATTTTTGTTTCCCATGCAACGTTCCCCAACGGTGGCATCATGAACTAGGTCTATGTGTAGATGAGATCTCGAGTAGAACACAAAGGAGTTTGTGGGCGTTGATATTCAGATTGCTTCCTCCCTTGGTCTTTTCTTGATTCGGAGGTATTGTGGGATGAAGCGGCCCAGACCAACATTACTCGTACGCTTACGAGAGACCGGTTCCATCAACTGACATGTAACTTCGTTGCATAAAGATGGCTAGCGGGTGTCTGTTTCTCCCACTTTAGTCGGATCGGATTTGACAAAGGCGGTCCTTGAGAAGGTTGAATAGCAATTTTTGTATCACCGTTGTGGTTTTTGCGTAGGTAAGAATTGTTCTTGCTAGATACCCGTAGCAGCCACGTAAAACTTGCAACAACAATTAGAGGCCGTCTAACTTGTTTTTGCAGGGTATGTTGTGATGTGATATGGCCAATTACATGATGAGATATATGTGATGTATGAGATGATCATGTATTGTATAGAATATCACGACTTGCATGTCGATGAGTACGGCAACCGGCAGGAGCCATAGGGTTGTCTTTAATTATTTTCGCCGTTTTTGCTTTACTTTATCGCTATGAGTTAGCAAAAGTCGTGGAAGCAACAGTCGGCGCGACAACCTCATGGCGACACATTGATGGAGATCAAGATGATGGAGATCATGGTGTTATGCCGGTGACGATGGAGATCATGCCGGTGCTTTGAAGATGGAGATCAAAAGCACAAGTTCATGGCCATATCATGTCACTTATGATTTGCATGTGATGTTAATCCTTTTATGCATCTTATTTTGCTTAGGACGACGGTAGCATTATAAGGTGACCCCTCACTAAAATTTCAAGATAAAATTGTGTTCTCCCCGTGTGTGCACCGTTGTGAAAGTTCGTCGTTTTGAGACACCACGTGATGATCGGGTGTGATAGACTCTACGTTCACATACAACGGGTGCAAGCCCGTGTTGCACGTGCGGAACACTCGGGTTAAACTTGACGAGCCTAGCATGTACAGACATGGCCTCGGAACACAAGAGACCGAAAGGTCGAACATGAGTCATATAGTAGATATGATCAACATGAAGATGTTCACCATTGAAACCACCTCAACTCACGTGATGATCGGACTTGAGTTGGTGGATTTGGATCATGTGTCACTCGAATGACCGGAGGGATGTCAATTTGAGGGGGAGTTTTTAAGTAATATGATTAACTAAACTCATTATCATGAACATAGTCAAAATGTCTTTGCAAATTATGTTTTAGATTACTAGCTCGCGCTGTAGCTCCCTTGAATTTTTATGTTCCTAGAGAAATAGAGTTGAAATATGATGGTAGCAATAATGCGGACTGGGTCCGTGATCTGAGGATTGTCCTCATTGCTGCACAGAAGGCTTATGTCCTTAATGCACCGCTCGGTGCGCCACCCCCTCAAGCGTCGTCTGTACATGTTGTGAACATCTGATAGGCACGTTCTGATGACTACTTGATAGTTCAGTGCGTCATGCATTACGGCTTAGAATTGAGGCTCCAAAACGTTTTGAACGTCACGGAACATATTAGATGTTCTAAGAGCTGAAATTGGGATCTCAGGCCCGTGCCCGTGTTGAGAGGTATGAGACCTCCAACAAGATTCTTTGCCTGCAAGATGAAGGAGAATAGCTCAATCGGTGAGCATGTGCTCAGATTGTCTGGGTGCTACAATCGCTTGAATCGAGTGGGAGTTGATCTTCCAGATAATATAGTGATTAATATAGTTCTCCAAGTCACTGTCACTAAGCTACTAGAGCCTCGTGATGAACTATAAAATGCCAGGGATAGAAATAATGATCCCTGAGCTATTCGCGATGTTTGACACCGCGAAGGTAGAAATCAAGAAGGAGCATCAAGTGTTGATGGTTAGTGAAACCACTAGTTTCGAGAAGGGCAAGGGCTAGGAGGGAAACTTCATGGATGGCAAGTCAGTTGCTGCTCCAGTGAAGAAACCCAAGGTTGAACCCAAACCCGAGACTAAGTGCTTCTATTATGAGGAGAACGGTCGCTGAAGCGGAACAACCCTAGATACTTGGTAGATAAGAAGGCTGGCAACGTCGATAGAAGTATATTTGATATACGTGTTATTGATGTGTACCTTGCTAGTACTCCTAGTAGCACCTGGGTATTGGATACCGGTTCGGTTGCTAAATGTTAGTAGCTCGAAATAAAAGCTACGGAATAAATGGAGGCTAGCTAAGGGTGAGGTGACGATGAGTGTTGGAAGTGTTTCCAATGTTGTAGTGATCACCATCGCACGCTCTCTCTACCTTCGGGATTAGTGATGAACCTAAATAAATGTTATTTGGTGTTTGCGTTGAGCATGAACGTGATTAGATCATGTTTATTGCAATACGGTTATTCATTCAAGTTAGAGAATAATGGTTATTTTTTTTACATGAATAATACCGTCAATGGTCATGCACCCAATGAGAATGGTTTATTGAATCTTGATCGTAGTGATACACATGTTCATAATATTGATGCCAAAAGATACAAAGTTAATAATGATAGTACCACATACTTGTGGCACTGCCGCTAAATGTCATATTGGTGTAAAACGCATGAAGAAACTCCATGCTGATGGATCTTTGGACTCATTCGATTTCGAATCGGTTGAGACATGCGGACCATGCCTCATGGGCAAGATGACTAAGACCCCGTTTTCCGGTATGATGGAGCGGGCAAGTGACTTATTGGAAATGATACATGTTGATGTATTCGGTCCAATGAGTGTTGTAGCGTGCGGTGGATATCATTATTTTCCTACCTTCACTGATGATTTGAGTAGATATGGGGATATTTACTTAATGAAACACAAGTCTGAAACATTTGAAAAGTTCAAACAAATTCAGAGTGAGGTTTGAGATCATCATGACAAGAAGATAAAATATCTACGATATGATCGTAGAGGTAAATATCTGAGTTACGAGTTTGGTATACAACTTAAGACAATGTGGAAGTTGTTTCACAACTCACGCCACCTGGAACACCATAGTGTGATGGTGTGTCCGAACGTCGTAGTCGTGCTCTATTGGATATGGTGCGCACTATGATGTCTCTTATCGATTTGCCACTATCGTTTTGGGGTTATGCATTAGAGACAACTACATTCACTTTCAAAAGGGGCACCATCTAAGTCCGTTGAGATGACACCGTATGAATTTTGGTTTGGCAGAAACCTAAGCTGTCATTTCTTAATGTTTGGGGCTGCGACGCTTATGTGGAAAAGGTTTTCAACCTGATGAGCTCGAACCCAAAGCGGACAAATGCATCTTCATAGAATACCCTAACGTAACAGTTGGGTAAACCTTCTATCTCAGATCCAAGCACAAAGTGTCTGTTGCTAAAACGGGTCCTTTCTCAAGAAAGAGTTTCTCTCGAAAGAATTGAGTGGGAGGAAGATAGAACTTGATGAGGTTGTTGAACCTTTGTTTCAACCAGAGAGTAGCGCAGCGCAGAAAGTTGTTTCTGTGGAGCCTACATTAGTTGAAGAGGAAGTTAATGATGATGATCATAAAGCTTCGGATCAAGTTACTATCGAACCTCGTAGGTCGACAAGGACGCGTACTGCTCCTGAGTGGTACGGTAACCCTGTCTTAGAGGTCATGTTCTTGGACAACGATGAACCTACAAGCTATGGAGAAGCGATGATGGGCCCGGATTCCGAGAAATGGTTATAGGCCATGCAATCCGAGATGGGATCCATGTAAGAAAACAAAGTATGGGCTTTGGAAGTATTACCTGAAGGGTGAAAGGCCATTTAGAACAAATGGATCTTTAAAAGGAAGACGGACGCGGACGGTAATGTCCCCGTCTATAAAGCTCGAATTGTGGCAAAGGGTTTTTCACAAGTTCAAGGAGTTGACTACGATGAGACTTTTTCACCCGTAGCAATGCTAAAGTCTGTTGGAATTATGTTAGCAGTTGCTACATTTTTTGATTATGAAATCTGGCAGATGGATGTCAAAACATCATTTCCTTAACCGTATCCGTCAGGAAAGGTTGTATGTGATACAACCGGAATGTTTTTTCAGTTCTAAGGATGCTAAAATATATGCAAGCTCCAGCGATCCTTCTATGGACCGGAGCAAGCATCTCGGAGTTGGAATATACGCTTTGATGAGGTGATCAAAGTTTTTGAGTCTATACAAAGTTTATGAGAAACTTGTATTTACAATAAAGTGAGTGGGAGCACTATAGAATTTCTGATAAGTATATGTGGATGACATATTGTTTATCGGAAATGATGTAGAATTTCTGGAAAGCATAAAGGGTTGTTTGAAAAGGAGTTTTTCAAAGGAAAACCTGGAATGAAGCTACTTAAATATTGGGCATCTTGATCTATAGAGGTAGATCAAGACGTCTGATAAAACTTTCAATGAGTACATACCTTGACAAGATTTTGAAAGAGTTCAAAATGGATCAGTCAAAGAAAGAGTTCTTGCCTGATTTGTAAGGTGTGGAGTTGAGTGAGACTCAAAGCTCGACCACGGCAGAAGAAAGAGAAAGGACGAAGGTCGTCCCCTATGCCTTATCCATAGGCTCTGTATAGTATGCCATGCTATGTACCGCACCTGTGTGTGCCTTGCCATGAGTCTGTCAAGGGGTACAAGAGTGATCCTGGAGTGGACCACTGGACAGCGGTCAAGATTATCCTTAGTAACTAGAGGACTAAGGAAATATTTCTCGATTATGGAGGTGATAAAGAGTTCGTCGTAAAGGGTTACGTCGATGCAAGCTTTAACACCAATCCGGATGACTCTGAGTAGCAATACAGATACGTATAGTGGAGCAGCCATTTGGAATAGCTCCAGTCGAGTGTGGTAGCAGTGTCTACAGTATGACATAGAGATTTGCAAAGTACACACGGATCTGAATGTCGCAGACCCATTGACTAAAGACCTCTCTCACATGCAAAGCATGATCGAACCCCAGAACTCATTGGGTGTTAGATTCATAACAATGTAAAACACATGGTGATGTGAACTAGATTATTGACTCTAGTGCAAGTGGGAGACTGTTGGAAATATGCCCTAGAGGCAATAATAAATTGGTTATTATTATATTTCCTTGTTCGTGATAATCGTTTATTATCCATGCTATAATTGTATTGATTGGAAACTCAAATACATGTGTGGGTACATAGACAACACTGTGTCCCTAGTATGCCTCTAGTTAACTAGTTCGTTGATCAAAGATGGTAAAGGTTTCCTGGCCATAGACATGAGATGTCATTTGATAACGGGATCACATCATTAGGAGAATGATGTGATGGACAAGACCCAAACTATAAACATAGCATATGATCGTGTTAGTTTATTGCTAAAGTTTTCTGCATGTCAAGTATCTGTTCCTATGACCATGAGATCATGCAACTCACTGACACCGGAGGAATACCTTGTGTGTATCAGATGTCACAATGTAACTGGGTGACTATAAAGATGCTCTACAGGTATCTCCGAGGGTGTCTGTTGAGTGGGCATGGATCAAGACTGGGATTTGTTACTCCGCGTGACGGAGAGGTATCTCAGGGCCCACTCGGTAATACAACATCACAATAAGCCTTGCAAGCAATGTGACTAAGTGTTAGCCACGTGATCTTGTATTACAGAACGAGTAAAGAGACTTGCCGGTAACGAGATTGAACTAGGTATAGAGATACCGACGATCGAATCTCGGGCAAGTAACATACCGAAGAACAAAGGGAACATCGTACGGGATTAACTGAATCCTTGACATAGAGGTTCAACCGATAAAGATCTTCGTAGAATATGTAGGAACCAATATGGGCATCCAGGTCCCGCTATTGGTTATTGACCGTAGAGGTGTCTTGGTCATGTCTACATAGTTCTCGAACCCGCAGGGTCTGCACACTTAAGGTTCGGTGACGTTTCGGTATAGTAGAGTTATGTATGGTGGTGACCGAAGGTTGTTCGGAGTCCCGGATGAGATCCTGGACGTCACGAGAAGCTCCGGAATGGTCCGGAGGTAAAGATTGATATATAGGAAGTCCTGTTTTGGTCACCGGAAAAGTTTCGGGTATTTCGGTAGTGTACCGGGAGTGCCGTGAGGGTTACCGGGGACCATCGGGAAGGGTGTCTCGACCCAAAGGACCTCATGGGCTGTGGGAGGAGTCAAACCGGCCCCTAGTGGGCTGGCCTAACCCCCCCACTAAGGCCCATGTGGCTTTGGGTGGAAAAAATCCAAAGGAGGAAAGGTGGAAAGGGTTTCCAAGTGGAGAGGAGGAATCCTACTCCTAATAGGATTGGAGTAGGACTCCTCCACCTCCAATTTCGGCCAAACCTTGAGGGTTTGAGGATGCCTCCTCCCCTCCCTCCATCCTATATATACTAGAGGATTTAGAGGGAAGAGCTAGCCCTAATTGCCATGTGCTCCCTCTACTTCATCTAGATCGGTTTCTCCTCTAGTCTAGTTTCGGCGGTGCTTAGGCGAAGCCCTGCCGGAATTGTTCTACCACCATCGCCGCCGCGCCGTCGCGCCGCCGGAGAACTCTTCTACCTCTCCGCTCCCTCTTGCTGGATCAAGAAGGCGGAGATCGTCATCGAGCTGTACGTGTGCTGAACGCGGAGGTGCCGTCCGTTCGGCGCTAGATCGGAAGGACCGTGATCAGGATCGCGAGACGATTCGTGATTTGATCGCGGGACGGATCGTGATGGGATCACGGGATGGATCGAGATTGGATCGCAAGACGGATCGTGATGGGATCGCGGGACGGATCGAGATTGGATCGCGAGATGGATCGTGATGGGATCGCGGGACGCTCGGCGATTTGGATCGCGAAGACGTTCGACTACATCAACCGCGTTTCTTAACGCTTCCCGCTTAGCGATCTACAAGGGTATGTAGATCCACTCTCCCTCTCGTAGATGCTCATCACCATGGATAGATCTTGCGTGTGCGTAGGAAAATTTTTGTTTCCCATGCAACGTTCCCCAACGGTGGCATCATGAACTAGGTCTATGTGTAGATGAGATCTCGAGTAGAACACAAAGGAGTTTGTGGGCGTTGATATTCAGATTGCTTCCTCCCTTGGTCTTTTCTTGATTCGGAGGTATTGTGGGATGAAGCGGCCCAGACCAACATTACTCGTACGCTTACGAGAGACCGGTTCCATCAACTGACATGTAACTTCGTTGCATAAAGATGGCTAGCGGGTGTCTGTTTCTCCCACTTTAGTCGGATCGGATTTGACAAAGGCGGTCCTTGAGAAGGTTGAATAGCAATTTTTGTATCACCGTTGTGGTTTTTGCGTAGGTAAGAATTGTTCTTGCTAGATACCCGTAGCAGCCACGTAAAACTTGCAACAACAATTAGAGGCCGTCTAACTTGTTTTTGCAGGGTATGTTGTGATGTGATATGGCCAATTACATGATGAGATATATGTGATGTATGAGATGATCATGTACTGTATAGAATATCATGACTTGCATGTCGATGAGTACGGCAACCGGCAGGAGCCATAGGGTTGTCTTTAATTATTTTCGCCGTTTTTGCTTTACTTTATCGCTATGAGTTAGCAATAGTCGTGGAAGCAACAGTCGGCGCGACAACCTCATGGCGACACATTGATGGAGATCAAGATGATGGAGATCATGGTGTTATGCCGGTGACGATGGAGATCATGCCGGTGCTTTGAAGATGGAGATCAAAAGCACAAGTTCATGGCCATATCATGTCACTTATGATTTGCATGTGATGTTAATCCTTTTATGCATCTTATTTTGCTTAGGACGACGGTAGCATTATAAGGTGACCCCTCACTAAAATTTCAAGATAAAATTGTGTTCTCCCCGTGTGTGCACCGTTGTGAAAGTTCGTCGTTTTGAGACACCACGTGATGATCGGGTGTGATAGACTCTACGTTCACATACAACGGGTGCAAGCCCGTGTTGCACGTGCGGAACACTCGGGTTAAACTTGACGAGCCTAGCATGTACAGACATGGCCTCGGAACACAAGAGACCGAAAGGTCGAACATGAGTCATATAGTAGATATGATCAACATGAAGATGTTCACCATTGAAACCACCTCAACTCACGTGATGATCGGACTTGAGTTGGTGGATTTGGATCATGTGTCACTCGAATGACCGGAGGGATGTCAATTTGAGGGGGAGTTTTTAAGTAATATGATTAACTAAACTCATTATCATGAACATAGTCAAAATGTCTTTGCAAATTATGTTGTAGATTACTAGCTCGCGCTGTAGCTCCCTTGAATTTTTATGTTCCTAGAGAAATAGAGTTGAAAGATGATGGTAGCAATAATGCGGACTGGGTCCGTGATCTGAGGATTGTCCTCATTGCTGCACAGAAGGCTTATGTCCTTAATGCACCGCTCGGTGCGCCACCCCCTCAAGCGTCGTCTGTACATGTTGTGAACATCTGATAGGCACGTTCTGATGACTACTTGATAGTTCAGTGCGTCATGCATTACGGCTTAGAATTGAGGCTCCAAAACGTTTTGAACGTCACGGAACATATTAGATGTTCTAAGAGCTGAAATTGGGATCTCAGGCCCGTGCCCGTGTTGAGAGGTATGAGACCTCCAACAAGATTCTTTGCCTGCAAGATGAAGGAGAATAGCTCAATCGGTGAGCATGTGCTCAGATTGTCTGGGTGCTACAATCGCTTGAATCGAGTGGGAGTTGATCTTCCAGATAATATAGTGATTAATATAGTTCTCCAAGTCACTGTCACTAAGCTACTAGAGCCTCGTGATGAACTATAAAATGCCAGGGATAGAAATAATGATCCCTGAGCTATTCGCGATGTTTGACACCGCGAAGGTAGAAATCAAGAAGGAGCATCAAGTGTTGATGGTTAGTGAAACCACTAGTTTCGAGAAGGGCAAGGGCTAGGAGGGAAACTTCATGGATGGCAAGTCAGTTGCTGCTCCAGTGAAGAAACCCAAGGTTGAACCCAAACCCGAGACTAAGTGCTTCTATTATGAGGAGAACGGTCGCTGAAGCGGAACAACCCTAGATACTTGGTAGATAAGAAGGCTGGCAACGTCGATAGAAGTATATTTGATATACGTGTTATTGATGTGTACCTTGCTAGTACTCCTAGTAGCACCTGGGTATTGGATACCGGTTCGGTTGCTAAATGTTAGTAGCTCGAAATAAAAGCTACGGAATAAATGGAGGCTAGCTAAGGGTGAGGTGACGATGAGTGTTGGAAGTGTTTCCAATGTTGTAGTGATCACCATCGCACGCTCTCTCTACCTTCGGGATTAGTGATGAACCTAAATAAATGTTATTTGGTGTTTGCGTTGAGCATGAACGTGATTAGATCATGTTTATTGCAATACGGTTATTCATTCAAGTTAGAGAATAATGGTTATTTTTTTTACATGAATAATACCGTCAATGGTCATGCACCCAATGAGAATGGTTTATTGAATCTTGATCGTAGTGATACACATGTTCATAATATTGATGCCAAAAGATACAAAGTTAATAATGATAGTACCACATACTTGTGGCACTGCCGCTAAATGTCATATTGGTGTAAAACGCATGAAGAAACTCCATGCTGATGGATCTTTGGACTCATTCGATTTCGAATCGGTTGAGACATGCGGACCATGCCTCATGGGCAAGATGACTAAGACCCCGTTTTCCGGTATGATGGAGCGGGCAAGTGACTTATTGGAAATGATACATGTTGATGTATTCGGTCCAATGAGTGTTGTAGCGTGCGGTGGATATCATTATTTTCCTACCTTCACTGATGATTTGAGTAGATATGGGGATATTTACTTAATGAAACACAAGTCTGAAACATTTGAAAAGTTCAAACAAATTCAGAGTGAGGTTTGAGATCATCATGACAAGAAGATAAAATATCTACGATATGATCGTAGAGGTAAATATCTGAGTTACGAGTTTGGTATACAACTTAAGACAATGTGGAAGTTGTTTCACAACTCACGCCACCTGGAACACCATAGTGTGATGGTGTGTCCGAACGTCGTAGTCGTGCTCTATTGGATATGGTGCGCACTATGATGTCTCTTATCGATTTGCCACTATCGTTTTGGGGTTATGCATTAGAGACAACTACATTCACTTTCAAAAGGGGCACCATCTAAGTCCGTTGAGATGACACCGTATGAATTTTGGTTTGGCAGAAACCTAAGCTGTCATTTCTTAATGTTTGGGGCTGCGACGCTTATGTGGAAAAGGTTTTCAACCTGATGAGCTCGAACCCAAAGCGGACAAATGCATCTTCATAGAATACCCTAACGTAACAGTTGGGTAAACCTTCTATCTCAGATCCAAGCACAAAGTGTCTGTTGCTAAAACGGGTCCTTTCTCAAGAAAGAGTTTCTCTCGAAAGAATTGAGTGGGAGGAAGATAGAACTTGATGAGGTTGTTGAACCTTTGTTTCAACCAGAGAGTAGCGCAGCGCAGAAAGTTGTTTCTGTGGAGCCTACATTAGTTGAAGAGGAAGTTAATGATGATGATCATAAAGCTTCGGATCAAGTTACTATCGAACCTCGTAGGTCGACAAGGACGCGTACTGCTCCTGAGTGGTACGGTAACCCTGTCTTAGAGGTCATGTTCTTGGACAACGATGAACCTACAAGCTATGGAGAAGCGATGATGGGCCCGGATTCCGAGAAATGGTTATAGGCCATGCAATCCGAGATGGGATCCATGTAAGAAAACAAAGTATGGGCTTTGGAAGTATTACCTGAAGGGTGAAAGGCCATTTAGAACAAATGGATCTTTAAAAGGAAGACGGACGCGGACGGTAATGTCCCCGTCTATAAAGCTCGAATTGTGGCAAAGGGTTTTTCACAAGTTCAAGGAGTTGACTACGATGAGACTTTTTCACCCGTAGCAATGCTAAAGTCTGTTGGAATTATGTTAGCAGTTGCTACATTTTTCGATTATGAAATCTGGCAGATGGATGTCAAAACATCATTTCCTTAACCGTATCCGTCAGGAAAGGTTGTATGTGATACAACCGGAATGTTTTTTCAGTTCTAAGGATGCTAAAATATATGCAAGCTCCAGCGATCCTTCTATGGACCGGAGCAAGCATCTCGGAGTTGGAATATACGCTTTGATGAGGTGATCAAAGTTTTTGAGTCTATACAAAGTTTATGAGAAACTTGTATTTACAATAAAGTGAGTGGGAGCACTATAGAATTTCTGATAAGTATATGTGGATGACATATTGTTTATCGGAAATGATGTAGAATTTCTGGAAAGCATAAAGGGTTGTTTGAAAAGGAGTTTTTCAAAGGAAAACCTGGAATGAAGCTACTTAAATATTGGGCATCTTGATCTATAGAGGTAGATCAAGACGTCTGATAAAACTTTCAATGAGTACATACCTTGACAAGATTTTGAAAGAGTTCAAAATGGATCAGTCAAAGAAAGAGTTCTTGCCTGATTTGTAAGGTGTGGAGTTGAGTGAGACTCAAAGCTCGACCACGGCAGAAGAAAGAGAAAGGACGAAGGTCGTCCCCTATGCCTTATCCATAGGCTCTGTATAGTATGCCATGCTATGTACCGCACCTGTGTGTGCCTTGCCATGAGTCTGTCAAGGGGTACAAGAGTGATCCTGGAGTGGACCACTGGACAGCGGTCAAGATTATCCTTAGTAACTAGAGGACTAAGGAAATATTTCTCGATTATGGAGGTGATAAAGAGTTCGTCGTAAAGGGTTACGTCGATGCAAGCTTTAACACCAATCCGGATGACTCTGAGTAGCAATACAGATACGTATAGTGGAGCAGCCATTTGGAATAGCTCCAGTCGAGTGTGGTAGCAGTGTCTACAGTATGACATAGAGATTTGCAAAGTACACACGGATCTGAATGTCGCAGACCCATTGACTAAAGACCTCTCTCACATGCAAAGCATGATCGAACCCCAGAACTCATTGGGTGTTAGATTCATAACAATGTAAAACACATGGTGATGTGAACTAGATTATTGACTCTAGTGCAAGTGGGAGACTGTTGGAAATATGCCCTAGAGGCAATAATAAATTGGTTATTATTATATTTCCTTGTTCGTGATAATCGTTTATTATCCATGCTATAATTGTATTGATTGGAAACTCAAATACATGTGTGGGTACATAGACAACACTGTGTCCCTAGTATGCCTCTAGTTAACTAGTTCGTTGATCAAAGATGGTAAAGGTTTCCTGGCCATAGACATGAGATGTCATTTGATAACGGGATCACATCATTAGGAGAATGATGTGATGGACAAGACCCAAACTATAAACATAGCATATGATCGTGTTAGTTTATTGCTAAAGTTTTCTGCATGTCAAGTATCTGTTCCTATGACCATGAGATCATGCAACTCACTGACACCGGAGGAATACCTTGTGTGTATCAGATGTCACAATGTAACTGGGTGACTATAAAGATGCTCTACAGGTATCTCCGAGGGTGTCTGTTGAGTGGGCATGGATCAAGACTGGGATTTGTTACTCCGCGTGACGGAGAGGTATCTCAGGGCCCACTCGGTAATACAACATCACAATAAGCCTTGCAAGCAATGTGACTAAGTGTTAGCCACGTGATCTTGTATTACAGAACGAGTAAAGAGACTTGCCGGTAACGAGATTGAACTAGGTATAGAGATACCGACGATCGAATCTCGGGCAAGTAACATACCGAAGAACAAAGGGAACATCGTACGGGATTAACTGAATCCTTGACATAGAGGTTCAACCGATAAAGATCTTCGTAGAATATGTAGGAACCAATATGGGCATCCAGGTCCCGCTATTGGTTATTGACCGTAGAGGTGTCTTGGTCATGTCTACATAGTTCTCGAACCCGCAGGGTCTGCACACTTAAGGTTCGGTGACGTTTCGGTATAGTAGAGTTATGTATGGTGGTGACCGAAGGTTGTTCAGAGTCCCGGATGAGATCCTGGACGTCACGAGAAGCTCCGGAATGGTCCGGAGGTAAAGATTGATATATAGGAAGTCCTGTTTTGGTCACCGGAAAAGTTTCGGGTATTTCGGTAGTGTACCGGGAGTGCCGTGAGGGTTACCGGGGACCATCGGGAAGGGTGTCTCGACCCAAAGGACCTCATGGGCTGTGGGAGGAGTCAAACCGGCCCCTAGTGGGCTGGCCTAACCCCCCCACTAAGGCCCATGTGGCTTTGGGTGGAAAAAATCCAAAGGAGGAAAGGTGGAAAGGGTTTCCAAGTGGAGAGGAGGAATCCTACTCCTAATAGGATTGGAGTAGGACTCCTCCACCTCCAATTTCGGCCAAACCTTGAGGGTTTGAGGATGCCTCCTCCCCTCCCTCCATCCTATATATACTAGAGGATTTAGAGGGAAGAGCTAGCCCTAATTGCCATGTGCTCCCTCTACTTCATCTAGATCGGTTTCTCCTCTAGTCTAGTTTCGGCGGTGCTTAGGCGAAGCCCTGCCGGAATTGTTCTACCACCATCGCCGCCGCGCCGTCGCGCCGCCGGAGAACTCTTCTACCTCTCCGCTCCCTCTTGCTGGATCAAGAAGGCGGAGATCGTCATCGAGCTGTACGTGTGCTGAACGCGGAGGTGCCGTCCGTTCGGCGCTAGATCGGAAGGACCGTGATCAGGATCGCGAGACGATTCGTGATTTGATCGCGGGACGGATCGTGATGGGATCGCGGGACGGATCGAGATTGGATCGCAAGACGGATCGTGATGGGATCGCGGGACGGATCGAGATTGGATCGCGAGATGGATCGTGATGGGATCGCGGGACGCTCGGCGATTTGGATCGCGAAGACGTTCGACTACATCAACCGCGTTTCTTAACGCTTCCCGCTTAGCGATCTACAAGGGTATGTAGATCCACTCTCCCTCTCGTAGATGCTCATCACCATGGATAGATCTTGCGTGTGCGTAGGAAAATTTTTGTTTCCCATGCATCGTTCCCCAACAGAGGTGCCCCCCCCGTCGCATAGCAAGCTCCTCCGCGATCTCGAAGATGACGACGATGCCGACAAGCCCCTGGCCGCGGACTCCCCGTACTTCGCCAGGGTCCTCAGGGGCTCAGGGCCTACCTCCCAGACCACGTGGGCATCTGGCCGGGCAACCTAGAGGAAACGCGCGGCCGCGCCCCCTCCGGAGGACTCCCCACGCTCCAGCAAGGCGGTTGAGACGCTAGTCTCGTCCCCGTCCGAGCCGCAGGCGAAAGGCGGGGCGGCCACTGCTGGGGCTGACGTGTCCTCTTCGGCCGTCGCCCCTCAGGGCAATCTCGCCACCTCTCCGGGCGGCAGCGCCACACCGAAGCAGGGTGTGAGTACCTCGACCATCGCCGAGGTGGAGAGGAAGAGGAAGTGGATTGCGCCCGAGGAGTAAGTAACCTGCCTCACCTTTGGTCGATTATAGATTGCGCGCGTACTCACGGCCTCTTCCCCTCTCGATGGCCAGGGGCGACGACGTGCCGAAGAAGCGGAAGGCGAGCACCGAGCCAAAGGAGCCCCCTGTCCAGAGGGCGCCGTCAGCCTCTGGCCGCGAATGCGGCGGGGGCAGAAGCACATCACGCCGACCCTGCGCAACCCTTGGGCGCCCCGGCAACACCTCACTCGGGCACACGGGTGTGTCGCCCACTCCTGGCGCCTTGCCGACGCCGCTTGGGAGGCCGGGCGCCGGGAGTGTGGAGGCTCACGAGGCGGCAGTCCTTGCCACGGCCGTGGCGACCCCAGCGCCGGTAGAGGGGGCGATTTCCCGCCCCCTTCTGGCGGAACCTGCCCCCGAGGACGCGGTGACGCAGCTTCAGGAGGAGTCAGCCCCCGTGGGCCAGCAGGTTGTGAAGTCGTCCGCCCTTGTCGTGCCTGAGGAGAAACTGGAGCCTCCGGTGCCCCAAGTCTACCACGCCACTACCCCCTTGGACACAACACCCGCAGACGTGCTAGTGCCGCCTCCTGGTCAGGCCCTTGCGCTCGCGGACCGCGGCCCTCTGATCAAGCCCGGCACCGTGGATGAAGCCTATTGCTACTTCTTGAGCATGTGTTGGTTTTCCCTTGAAGAGGAAAGGGTGATGCAGCAAAGTAGATAAGTATTTGCCTCAGTTGTTGAGAACCAAGGTATCAATCCAGTAGGAGATACAAGCAAGTCCCCAATAGATGTACCTACACAAATAATCAAACACTTGCACCCAACGCTATAAAGGGGTTGTCAATCCCTTCACGGTTACTTGCAAGGATGAGATCTGATAGAGATAGATATAAAAGATTGCTAGAAAGTAAAGTAAAACAAAAGTACAAATAATGCAGCGAGATATTTTTGGTATTTTTGGTTTATAGATCTGAAAATATAATATGGAAAATAGACCCGGGGGCCATAGGTTTCACTAGAGGCTTCTCTCATGAAGGAAAATAATACGGTGGGTGAACAAATTACTATCGAGCAATTGATAGAAAAGCGAATAATTATGACGATATCCAAGGCAATGATTATGCATATAGGCATCACGTCCGTGTCAAGTAGACCGAAATGATTCTGCATCTACTACTATTACTCCACACATCGACCGACTCCTGCCTGCATCTAGAGTATTAAGTTCATGAAGAACAGAGTAACGCATTAGGTAAGATGACATGATGTAGAGGGATAAACTCAAGCAATATGATGAAAACCCCATCTTTTTATCCTCGATGGCAACAATACAAATACATGCCTCGCTACCCCTACTTTGTCACTGGGTGAGGACACCGCAAGATTGAACCCAAAACTAAGCACTTCTCCCATTGCAAGAATTACCAATCTACTTGGCCAAACAAAATCAATAACTCGAAGAGACTTGCAAAGATACGAAATCATGCATATAAGAATTCAGAGAAGATTCAAATAATATTCATAGATAAGCTGATCATACACCCACAATTCATCGGATCTCGACAAACACACCGCAAAAGAGTATTACATCGGATAGATCCCCATGAAGATCATGAAGAACATGGTATTGAAGAACAAAGAGAGAGAAGAAGCCATCTAGGTACTAGCTATGGACCCGAAGGTCTGTGGTAAACTACTCACGCATCATCGGAGGGGCAATGGAGTTGATGTAGATGCCCTCCGTGATCGAATCCCCCTCCGGCAGATTACCGGAAAAGGCTCCGAGATTGGATCTCACGGGAACAGAGGCTTCCGGCGGCGGAAAAGTATTTTCGTGGCTCTTTTTAGTATCCAGGGAATATTTGGGAATTTATAGGCCGAAGAATAGGGTTAGGAGGGCTGCCGTGGGGCCACAAGCCAGGGGGGCACCCCCCCTAGGGCGCGCCCTGTTGGCTTGTGACGCCACGGCAGGTCTCCTGCCTTCAACTCCAAGTTTGCTGGGTTTTTTCTGGTCCAAGAAAAATCATTCCGAAGATTTTATTCCGTTTGGACTCCGTTTAATATTCCTTATCTGCAATACTCAAAAACAAGGAAAAAACAGAAACTGGCACTAGGCTCTAGATTAATAGGTTAGTCCCAAAAATAATATAAAATAGCATATTAATGCATATAAAACATCCAGAACAGATAATATAATAGCATGGAACAATCAAAAATTATAGATACGTTGGAGACGTATCACCTATACCGCGCTTGGCCGGATCTGGGACGACCTCCAAGACGTGGACAAGTGCTCCCTTGCGAGAGAACGCCTGTGACTTATTTCTGGGTGGCTCCAGGCTGACGCAGCCACCAAGACGACCTAGGGTCGGGCTGAGGCTGCCACCGTGGAGAGCAGGAAGGAGGCCACCAAAGCCAAGGTGGCTCGCGACGCGGCGCTGGCCGTAGCAGCGTCTGCCGCGGAGCGCTGCAGCAAGGCAAAGGCCAACCTGAAGGCCCTTCAGGAAGAGCAAGTCGGGCACGCACAACGGCTCCACCAGCAGGAGGAGGACCTCAAGGCCCGCGAGGCGAAGCTCACCGATCACGACTCCGTGCTGTCCCAGGTGGCTGTTGGCCAAGCTACGGAGTGCGAGCTTCTGTCCAAGCCGAAGGAGGAGGTAGTAGAAGCCAAGACGTACCATCCCGGCATGTCTCCGATGCGACGGCCCAGCTGGATGCCAAGGAGAAGACCCTTGCCACTGCTGAGAAGAAGGCGGCCACGGAGCACGATGCCTTCCACTGCATCGAGCTCAGGCTTCGCTAGGCGCTGCACTTCATCTGCAGAGGAGGATTCAAGGAGCCACTGGCGACTCCTGAGGGCGGCTACGCAGGGCTGAGGTGCTCGAAGGTGCTGCTGCCAAGGTGGACGCCATCCTAGAGGGCGAGTGCCGCGGCCTTTTCTCCATGGCCGCGACGCGTGTCTTCAGCCACCTCTACCTCCGCGAGCCCGGCTTTGATTTTGACGCGGTGCTCGTCCCGGTTGCCCCTGAGTCTTGTGCCGCTACGACGGTGGCCGCGAAGGATTCCATGGACGCGCTGGTGAAGAAGTTCGCCTGCGTCCCCGACGTCGGGCCCCCTGCAGCAGAGGCGAGCGGTGGAGACAACGGAGGCAGTAGCGATGTTGACGACGAGCTCGCCGTGCCTGGGACGAGCGGCGGCGATGGCGATGATGATCCCTCCTCCTAGATTTCGACCTGCGACATTTATCATGCCTCGTAGAGGCGTAAGACTTGTTTGAATTCGCAAAACATTCAGTGCCTGTAATAACTGTTTGAACTATGTGATTTTCTTTCGTGCCTTGTTTCCTTCTTGCTTGCTTTTGTGCTCTGCGTCGGCAGGGCCCCATCCCGCGCATACCTCGACCGCCGTTGGGGCGTCCGGATCGCCAGGACGAGACCAAGGGGCGAGGGGCTACGTGACTAGTGAGGCCCCTGAGTCGCGATGCTCAGGGGTCCCCCTTGACGTGCGAGCAACTCCCATACCATTCCTCGCCAGCTTTTGCCTGGGAGAGATGCGAGAAGACCAGGTGTCAGGGACCTAGTGAGGTGGCGCGCGCCAGGCATGGCCTGAGCGTAGCCCCCATCCAGCCCCCTCGGGCGTGCATCCCAGGGGAACGCTGCGTGACGGGGCTGTTTGAAGGGCCGAGAGGCCATCCTGAGGTTGGTGCAGCCGCTGGGGCGCCCTCAGTTGTTTATCCACCAGCGCGGAGCATGGGGCTTCCAATTGGCGTGGGCATAGCCGCTGAGCGACCGTGTCGTCCGCCAGCGCGGAGCATGGGGCTTCCACTTGGGCATGGGCATAGCCGCTAAGCGACCGTGTCGTCCGCCAGCGCGGAGCATGGGGCTTCCACTTGGGCGTGGGCATAGCTGCTGGGCGATCATGTCATCCGCCAGCGTGGAGCATGGGGCTTCCACTTGGGCATGGGAAGGGAGCTCTGTGTTATAGTCTCCGGGCGTGTACATCCCAATTTCGTTCGTACGCGTGACTGGCACGGCAGAACTGGAGGAGGTGTATCTGGGCACCCGTGAGCCAGCGCGGGACTCACGAGGCCCTACCTCAAGGCGGGTCGCGCCTGATTCTTCTAGCGTGGGGCGCGCTTACAAAACCTGTGTGATGGGGGCAACCGACGCCGACTGAATCTCTGGAGGCCATCACATGAGAAGGCCAAACACCAAGGACCCTAGAAGGTGACGTGAACGGGGCCGACCCGCCAGACAGAGCTCAGTCATTGGGTTTATCAACGCTGTAGGGACAGACCCGAGCACAGACGCCGTGCCCAGTCTGCTCATGCGACAACCCGAGGAAAAAACACCCGGCGCGCGGCTCCCGCGACGGCGAAGCGCCGAACTGCGGTTATACGAACCGGGCCGCGCGCCCTGACTCACCCACTCTCGATTAGCTCATGCGAGGACAAAGCACCAAGGACCCCGGGAGGTGACGTGCATGGGACTAGCCCGCGAGACAGAGCTCGGTCGCTTGGATTTATCAATGCTGCAGGGACAGACCCGAGCACAGACGCCGTGCCAGCCCTTAATCATGAGGTGGTCGAGGCCGGGGTTGTTAGGGCGCAGCGACATTCATGGTGACGAAGCACCGGGCATGCAGGTTGGAATACTTAGTAAACTCATCAAATGCAGAACCAGTTATGATACATGCGCAAAACGATACAACTGCAGGGGTGGGCCCTAATAGCTTGAGGATGATGCATCCCAAGGGGCGCCCTCAATTGAACAAACCAAAAGGTCACCTGGTAATGATGCTGCTGAAGCGTTGGGGTAGTTGTTGAAGCTTGATCCTCACGAGCCTGAGGGCTCCGGAGGCTCGAGGGGCTCGCGAGGCCAAGGGGGCTCGCGAGGGTCCAGGGCCTCCTAAAGGATCGCGCGGCGCCGGGCCTCATGAGACGCGTGCACGGCCTACGCGAGGCGTTGGTACGTAGCGCCCACGTTCACGAGGCCAAAGGGCATGCGAACGTAGCTGCAGGGGTAGCCCCCACTGCGGCCGACACGCGATGGCCAGAAGAGGCCCTGTGGTGCGGCCCTGTTGAGGCCCAGGATGTTGAAGCAGATGCGCAGCCCGCCACCCACGTCGGGGGTGGCAGCTGCACTGGATGGTGCGGGGCGACGCTTGCTACGCATGGCCCGCGACTCCTGATGCTCCTCGATCGCGTTGGTGATGAACTCCCGTGATCCTGGCGCCTTGCACCGTGCTCCTTGCTTGTGGGGGCGCACGTCGAAGCACGCCTCCAAGTGGTGCCCGAGCACCTCCCTCGTCGCACCGGTCAGGTCGGAAGCTCTCTAGGTGGAAGCCCCTGAGCCCGCCCTGAGGGAAGCGCCAGGCGTGCCTTCCTATGCGGGAGGGAGAGGCGCCCCAGCAGTGGACACGGGGCCTGAGGCGCCGTCCTTGGGGATCTCTATCCCCTGATGGCTCTTGGGGAGGAGCTACTTCTTCTTCTTGGGTGCGTCCTCACGAGGCAGGATGCCGCCCTCGTCGTCCGAGTTTTCAGCCGCCATGGCCTGGTAAGCGCGTTCGAGGGAGCAGACTGCATCCTTCTCATCGCAGGCGACCGTGATGACACCGCTGCACCCTGGCATCCTGAGGACGTTGTAGCCATGGTGGGTTACCGCCATGAACTTGGCGAGGGCAGGGTACCCGAGGATGGCGTTGTACGGGAGGTGGATGTGGGCGACGTCGAAGTCGATGAGCTCGGTGTGGTAGTTATCGCGCTTGCCGAATGTGACTGGGAGGCGCACCTGCCCCAGGGGAATGGTGGAGCCGTCGGTCACCCCTGAGAAGGGCTTGGTCGGCACGAGCTGATCATAGGGCACCTGAAGCATCTCGAACATCTCGACAGAGAGGACATTGAGCCCAGCGCCACTGTCGATGAGGGTCTTGGTGACGAGGACGTTGCTGATGGTGGGCGTGCAAGGCATGGGGAGCACGCCTGCGGCTGCCAAGCACTTGAGGTGATCCTTGGAGTCGAAGGTGATGGCGTACTGCGACCACCTGAGGGGATGCGCGGCCTCGAGCTTCGGGAGGGCAGCGTTCACCTCACGAGAGAACTGCTTGAATATGCGGTTCGAGGCAGGGGCCTGAGCACCGCCCAGGATGCAGGCGATCGCACGGGGATCCTGGAAGCCCCCTGCCCCATCATCCTGCCGGTTATCGTTATTTCTCCTTGGCGGCGGTGGCAGTGGAGGGAGGCCAGCATTGCCTTGAGGACGGGCCTCGCGAGGCTGATCACGTCGGGGTCCGTCGTGAGGCTCGTCACGCCAGCGGTCCTCGCGAGGCTGGTCGCGCCAGTCCTGACGTGGGTCGCGGTTGTCCCAGCGGCCTCCTCTGCGACCCCCTCCACGGCCATAGGCACGGTCGCCGTGCTCGGGGCGACGGCCGAGGTGCTCGTCATGGAGCGCCCTGAGCTCCTGGCAGTTGTTGGTGTTGTGGCTGTGGGTGTCGTGGAAGATGCAGAATGGGCGGTTGCTCTTGGGAGCTCATCATGGTCACGACCGCGCTTCGTCTCAGGCTCTGCTGCCAGCACAACAGGGCCCTTTCGCTTTGCCTCCTTAGCCTTGGCCTTCTTGTCTTCAGGGTCTGCCTCCAGAAGCTCGAGGAGGGAGAGGCGTCCCTCTTCGGCCCTTGTGTACTTGTTTGCCAGGTTGAACATCTCCAGGGCTAAGCACAGATCATCATGGATGGCGAGCTCCTCTTTCATCTTGACGTCCCTGACGCCATCGGTAAACGCCGAGATGATGGCCTCATCCGACGCCTTCGGGATCTTGAGGCGAACGTTCGTGAAGCGTTGTATATACTTGTGCGGGGTCTCGCCCGGCTGCTGCTTCACGCGCCGCAGGTCGTTCACTGCGAGGGCGCGGTCGCGGGTGCCCTGGAAGTTGGCGATGAAGCGCTCGCGGAGTTCGTCCCAGGAGGAAATCGATCCCTCGGGGATGTTAAGGAGCCACGAGAGCGTGCCACTTTTGAGAGCCATGGGGAACCAGTTTGCCATGACTTTGTCGTCACTACTTGCCGCCTCGATACTCAGCAAGTAGAGCTGGAGGAACTCTGCGGGGTCGGGGGTGCCGTCGTAGCGTGGAGGCAGGTCCGTCTTGAACTTGCCGGGCCAGGCGACACGACGCAGCTCCGGGGTGAAGGCGCGGCAGCCTGCTCCACTCACATGTGTAGCGCGTGCGAGGGGAGCTCGGTCTTGGCGTCCGTGCGCCGCGGCCTCCAGCAGCGCATGGTCTTGATGTCGGCGCGGCGGTGCGGGGAGCGCACGCGCATCACCTCGTGGCCGCGGAACCACCTGGTAGCTTGCTTCATCCCGTGCCTACGCCGGCGCCCCATGTGGCAGGATGCACGGGCGCGCTTCGCGTCTGGGCTCGGGGTCGGCGCCGTGCAGTGAAGGAGGAGGAGGTGCGCCGTGAGCCACGTCGCCCGCCTGGGAGGGCGGGGGACGGAGCGAGTGGGAGGGCACTGGGACCTCGCCGGCGGTGTTGACGAGCTCGGCGATGCGACCAAGCCAGTCGTCGTAGCGATCGTCAGCGGGATGGTAACGCAGCAGCTCGCGCGCCATGAGCAGCGCAGCCTGCGCGTTCGCCGGCCCATGGCGAGCATGGGAGGACGACGCCGTGGCGGGAACGAGGGACGGAGTAGCGATGCGGCCGTCGTGCCGCGCGGTGGGTGGCTGCGACGAGTCCTGCTGCTCGTGAGCGGCTGGGTCAGTGGCTGCATTAGCTGCAGGAGAAGCGGAGCGGCGCGGGACGCCGCGGCCCACGGGCGCCGTCTGGGCGACGCGAGCAGCCCGGCGCTCGGCGCGGACTCGGAGGGCGTTGCCCATGGGAGCAACGAAGGGGAGGCAAAGCGAAACTGGAGGGAGGATTCCGACACGCCCCTACCTGGCGCGCCAAATGTCGGAATAGGGGCTCCGCGGACCCAAGAAGGTTCGAACTCTGGGGTGTGTGCGAATATCTCAACCAGCTCTAGCCTCAAGCTCGCCACTCCGCAGCCAAGCCTCGTCGAATACGTGCGAGCGGGCAAGAAGACGAACATAGAGATTTACCCAGGTTCGGGCCACCTTTCGGTGTAAGACCCTACTCCTGCTTTAGATGGACTGGCCTCACGAGGAGGATGGGGATTAACTAGTATAGTGGTTGAGCGACCTCGCGAGGGCTCTGAGGTGGGAATGGATCCATCCCTTCTATGGTGGAGGCTAGTCCCTATTTATAGTGGCCTTGGTCCTCTTCCCTTATCGCACAGGCGGGAAGCGATCCCACAACGGACAATTTTGAAAGGGGACAAGAAGTACATCTTATCCTGACTAAAGGTGGTCTTCGCCTGCAAAGCTTCTGGGCGTGATGCGGAGGTGGGCTCGGCGATGACATTCGTCCTGCCGAACTTGTGGTCTTGGTCTTGTTGCACTGGAATGGAAACCTTTGGGGGATTCCTTGGGAACTCGCGTACGTCCTTGCCTCCTTAGCACGAAAGAGGAAACTGTCCCCTCTGCGCCCGCTGGCGCCCGCTTGGCCTTGGTCGTCACGGCTCACGTCATCCTAGCCTCACGAGGCCGGGTACCTGCATAGGAATCTCCGCTCCTCGGGAGGCAGCCTGGGGAGGCCGCTCAGGGCCGTCTCCAGGAATTCGAGGCCCCGGTGCGAAGAGCAAAATGGGGCCCTAAGTTTAAAAAAAATCATATATAATATAACTCAAGCATAATCTCACTTAATTATAATTTTTAAAATTTGTCATTCCGTACAATGTTTAGAATAGTATCAATGCAAAAGACTAAAAGTAATAAACTAACCTCATGAAATATCCAATTATATCTTCATAATTAATGTTCTCCAAAACACCATTTTTAAGTGCTATTGTCGTCAAACCATTAAGCCTTTCTTGTGTCATAGTAGAACATGAGTAGGATTTCAACAATTTGTAGGATCAAATATATCAGGTTGGACAGAATTATTCATGTCATCGGAAATAGTAGGATCATGATATTCATCAACAATATTGCCATCATTACCTTCTTCAATTTCTGTAGCGGGAGCATCAACCTCTTCTACATTATCACCATGACCATCATCTCTGCAGGGACAACCTCAACCTCTACTGCATCATCATCATGACCATCATCAAAGTTAGCATCTGGAGTTTCATTTTCAGAATTAGTTTGGGATCCTTTCACAACAAATTTATCAAGAGCACTCCTTTGAGACTGAGCATCCGCTTCTAGTTTTTGTTTCCTCCTACGCTCTAAGGCACCAGCATCATACTTTCTATTTCTAGAACTAGAATGCATGATTGTTTCTGTTTAGGATCCAGCAAAAATAATATCAAAGCATTTGAACTGATGAACACTCCATGAATTATAGGCTTGTGACTTGTATAGATAGTACAATTGAAAAAGATAGAACCTTGATTTTGATGGAGGAACTGTTGCAAGTATTTAATCTGTTACAACTTCTGAACTTCAACAACTATATAAAAAATATTCCACAAAATATTAGTTAGCTGTTGTAAATGATGAATTAAGAAATCTTAATACATCCTTGCCGTGTGTACCAAAATTGGAGAAACGGGGAGGACCATAGGGCACCGGTTGGACTTCTGTTCGGCTGTTCCGCGGACAGCGCCGCACTGCCGCACCACGGCTGTGTCGGACGGCACGGCGGCATCAGCCGGCCCTCGCAATTCCCATGTAGTTCCCCCTGTCACCTGTCTGCAAATCTATCGCCGCTGAGTCACCGATTCATCGAAGCAAAAAAATCGATCGATCCACGGAGGCCAGACCACGGGATGAGATGGAAAGCAATGAACATACGTACTTCGCTGCGGCTGCGGTTCATCTATCGATCGAATCGATCCAGATCGAGATGGGCAGTGAATGGCTTGAGCACACTAGGACTAAGAAGCCCAAAAGGAGTGCTTCAGGAGACGAGGCAACTTAGGCCCAAACCTTAATTTTTTAGACTAAAACATACATGTACCTAGACCCAAATTGGGGGCCCTTGGATTTTGGGGGCCCTGTGCGAGCGCACGGCTTGCACAGGCCCTTCAACGGCTCTAAGGCCACTTCCCTGGAAGCCTTGGCGTTGTTCGCCTCGGGAGGGTCTTGTCTTGGGGGGTCTGCTGCCAGGCCGTACTAGGCCGTCGAGGTGGGCCACGCGCTGGGCCACTGGCAGGCAGGTCTGGGTACCCCCGATCCCAGAACGCCGACAGTGTGCTTTTCCTGTAGATCACAGGCGGTTGCACTATGAGTTGCGTGTGCTTTCCGTTTTGTATCGCAGACGCTTAGTTGCTTGAACCGTGTGCACAGAAAAAGCCAGCTTATTGTAAAATATCGCATTTGAATCACCGTGCAAATAGCAAATTCGCCACAATATGCAATCGACAAATAGTATCCACATGAAGAACATTCATCATAATTCAGCATAATATGCAATTGAACGAATATTCATCATAATTCGCGACAATATGCAATTGAGCAAATGCTAGCTAAATTCCACATATGTAAGACCGAAGACATGATCACATGGAAAACAATGCATCCATGCGTATATGTTTAGTTGATAACAGTATATGAATGCATACTTATTATTGGGAGATACGAATCCTGAAATCTTCGACGTCTTTAGAGGGCTTGATATAGTATTTCACAAAGAAGGTGCTGATAAATTTCCTAACACACATCAATTCATCTGTGGCGAGCGGTTTAGAAGTCATCGGTCTGAAGATCAACTGCAGAACTTTTATATCAAAATGTGACATACGTGTGGAGTAGAAGATAGTAATTAAGAAGCAGACTTACTGGTTCTATTTTGTCAGCATTGGCCACACATTCAACATGTCTGCATAAGCTAATCATGTGTGAGCAAACGTAGTATCCACATAGGCTGGTCCCTTGTTGTTGCTGAGGACACTGCAATTTTTTGTACATTATTAGTCATGTATTTTCCCTGTTAGGAACAACCTAACCGGTGTAATTTGTTTCTTTTGTTTCTTTGGAGAGAAATAGAAAGAGCTTTACTTAGAAACTTGAACTATGACTAGCATTTTCTGAAAATAACGGATTTCATTGTCTTACTGTAGAAACAATCACGTGTTGCAGAGGTAGTTGGGCGTCGAACCGTCTCCCTCCTAAAGTTAGGGTCTTACACAATACACTGCGAATGAAGATGAATTTTCACATACTCAATTCTTGAACCAGATATGAACACAACATATTAACATCAGAGAATTCAATACCTATCCATGAAATCCTGAAGATGACTCAGATCCTGAGGTGCATTTGACTCTCTGAGAGAATCCAGGTAGTAAACTGTGTTGCGTTTTGGAACAATGACCACCAAGATCTAGTGATCTCTATAGTTTAAGAAAACCTTGAACTTACGAACTATGTCGAAAACTGAAAGATGATCAATGTATGCATGGTTGTATATTTAACTTACCCTTCATGATATGGTCACATGAAGAATTCTCCTATCTGTAACTCCCACAAGATCATGGCGACATGCCCGATGGAAGCCTCGCATGTGTCATTTTTACTTAACAAAATGTCATTTGCTAAATCAGGATCTATGAAATGCGCATGCACCCTTGTTGATCTCTGCGCCGTCAATCCCCTGAGAGGAATACAACACAGTTAGCTTTTTTTCATGTACAGCCTTGTATGGAGAAGTTGATCAGAGTTTGTGAAGTACTTACAACATCAAGCATTTGACAAGAGTGGTAGCAAGCTTATCAAAGTTGAAGAAGAGATGAAAGTCCTCCAATTCCAACACTGATGGTACTTGCATCGTGAGAGAAATGATGACAGTTGTAGTGCAATTCCACAATGTTATGATCTTCTCTTTTGACATTATGTCCATGCAATATTTTTGTAACTTGCGACAACTGGAACTGCACTCCTCAAAGTATTCGCCAACAAGAAATGGCTGGCCATGCTTATACTTGCGTGCTTCAAATGGGTCTACTTCTGACTAGAAAGTAGCTTTTCAACTTCTTCTTCAGACATTTTGTCAGAACCGGGATTACCCATCCCTTCGAAAAACTTGTTGTTCATTTGGTTATGGGCAATGACTCTTTCTAATAGGAGGCTCTTGGTCCCGTCCCTCCTCGGTTTTGGGGGGCTCATCTTCCTTTGTGCAACCGTGCCTGCTTTCCTGTTGTTAGCTGAAGAACTTCTTGTTTGATGTCCCATTTCATGAACGACATGCTGCTGAGAAGCCTGTGAAGGTACAATGGACTGTTGAACAGATGATACCGCTGTGACGGACTACTGAGCTGTAGTACAAGAGGCAACGGACAGCTGACCAGCCATTGAAGCTATGCCGGGGTGCTGAGCAGCTGGTGCCAATGTGTCGGTGTGTTGATGCGGCTGTGACAACTCTTTGGTTTGCTGAGCAGGCAGTGCCGACACATCTGTATGCTTAACTGGCGGCTGTGAACCGCTGGACTGTTGAGCAGGTGGTTCTTGACTTTCGGACTGCTTAGTAGGCGGTTCCGGACTTTCGGACTGCTTAGCAGGCGGTTCCGGACTTTCAGACTGCTTAGCTAGTGGTTCGACCGGGTTTATCTGCTAAGCATGCAGTGCCGATGTGTCTACACTATCTACTTCAGTGGCCGGCATCTGAACCGATGATACATCTTCAGCAGTTGTAGGTCTTGCCACATGCTGCTCAGGAGCGGACGATGACCTGGCCTGTACGGCAGGAAGTCGGGTGGGCTGATCACAGGTTGATGCCTCAGGCATTGGATTCCCAAGAGTATGTTCATCGGGGGAGTCACACAAGATCTGCAGTGGTGAGAAGAGAGTCACCGGTTCGAGGGCGACATTGGTTGCTTTTACGGGGGCTTGAGGGATCTCATCCAGGAAGTCTATTTCTTTCCGTGTTCACTGGATATGATTTAACCGTGTTTCTTCCAAGGTCCTCTGCTCATTAGGGTCCCCAAGGACATTCTTGAGGGCAAAATTACTGAATCCAGGCTTTATTTCAGTCACGTAGCACTTCACACAACCCGGCTTCAATGGCACATTGTCCAACAAGAGTCCCCCGTCAAAGTCTGGGTTGTAAACCCACGTTGTTGCACATTTTAATGTACCTTCATAATGTGTAAGCACGGCCTTCACTCTCCCCATGTCATATAGATCAGATATAGCACCATCATGTCCAGCTGCAACATCATTGTCGCTAGGGTCACCTGATGCACAGCTACTCTTGTGCGGTGTTGCCATACAATAAGTGGCATCATCCATGCCGACATGCCCTTGCCTCTCCTGGCTATCTCTCAGCATTAGTGTCTTCTCCTGCATATATGACTCCTCAACTTCCTTTCGAACTCCAGGATACATGTCCCTCTTAATCGTTTCGTACATTGCTCTCTGCTTACCATCACTCCTAGCTTTTTTCATGCTGAGCTTGTCTTCTTTTCTTAGTGAGAAAGCCCTCTTGTGTGGGACATTGACCCCAATGCCCCTTGCACGGCGAGGGGGCTCTTTGGTAGTCAGAGCCTCGGACAGAATGTCACATGACCCTTAGTTCCTGCAGAACCTTCCAGTTTTTTTGGAAGCCTTCGCCATCACATTATACACTTCTTGGTCTGCTGAGTTTTCAAAGTAATAAGAACCATCTCCATGCCTCTTTACACAAGCCCGCAAGTAGTCCCTAGCGCGAGTGCCCCTAATTTCACTAAAGGCCGGGTTGCCACCCACAGCTACTGCTTCTTTGTCCTCCTGCTCCCATATCGGTTTCATGCCGTAGTATCCTACCACACCCATACGGTGGGTGTGTGTGTTCTTCTTCTAAAGTTCTGATTGCATGGCAGTCTTCTTGATAAACTCTTCACTGGCCCTGACCCTTTTGAATTCTGTCCAGTCTTCCTTTGTAATTTGGGGGTATGAGGGGATTGGGTCCTTGCCTTGACTCAAGAACTTCTTGTACAACACATGCTTCCAGTTTCTCCAAGCATCCCTGGCCTTCTTCAGTGCAGCGTGTTGCACCTGCTCTCTCCACTACTCAGGAACGTTGAAGTGCGCCATGATCTCCCGGACTATCCTTTGCCCCGTTTCTGTACCAGCCTTCCAAAACCCCGGCAAATTAATGTTGAGCCTTGCCCTGCCAACAAATCCACACACACTCCTGGACCTTGTGCATGCTTTATCTGGTTTAGTTGAAGCCCAAGACTTCAAATCGATGTCAGTTACTTCGTATACACCTTTAGGCTGGTGTGTGGGCTTTCTTGGAGTGCTCTTCCAGCTCTTGACCAGAAGGGTGATTGTGGCAGCTTTATCACGTTCATCATTTCTTGATACACGATCATCTGTTGTAGACATGTTGGCTTCATACTCAGATGAAGATACATCGGCAGAAGTATGACTGTCGTCGCTGCTAATAGACATCTACAGAGGACACATGCGAAATTCAGAAAAGGGGGGTAATCATAAATAAAATGTAACAGCTTGGTAGCTAGCTGTCTAAACATGGCATGTGATCATTTGGAAATGTACGGCTAATCTGTTCATTTTGTGTGGCTCGTGCGCACATGATATGTAACTCGACAATAACTAATTGGAACAAATACAACTTATATGTTAGAAGGTAGATGGTGAACATAAATATGCTCTCCATTATATTATAATCATTTTGTGGACAAACCGAACCAAATAGGAAAAGGGATCGGGAGATAATAGACCTCACCGCGATGGAGGGCAGCAACTGACCGTTTTTTTGTGCAAATCCGGCAGGAGAGGCGAGGGTACATGATTGATATGCTCGAGGGCGGCTGTCGAGCAAATGAAGACGGCGAGGCGTGGGCAGCCGCATGTTTGGAGCGGCAGTGAAGGGTAGGGTTGACGCCGGGAAGCGGGTACATGGCCGAGTTGAGCACGATGGCGCCAGAAAGGGTTCTGGTGTGGATCTGGGGGGTGGGACCGGAGGGAGCTAGCTGTCGATGGAGTTTGGGTAGAATACGGGGACAGTTTAGCGAAACGGGGGAGGGCGCGGGTTTGGGGGGAGGGGAGGGGGGCCATGTTGGCGGCTTCGGTGAAAAGGGTGAAAAAAGATCGCCGTGAGCCCCGCGGAAAGGCCTATGCAAACGGTTTTATATAGTAACCAGTGTGCACAAGCAGCATAAATTTGTTCGAAATGAAAACCTGAAAACTTTGAAATGTTGACCTGACCTGATCGTTTTGTCTCGAAATTTTTCCCAAGGTACACAGCTATCGTTGTACCCTAGTATTGATTTTATGGCGCATTTATGGGCTCGCTTGACATTTTTCAGCATTGTTTTATCATTTACGGGGCATTTAGTCCATATAAATCAAATCCCAACTTCAACAACGTGTGTTGACGAGAGGTATAAGGACTGTTGTTCGATCCGGGTGAATCCTATGGTCCAGACGTACGATCCGTGTGGTTTGGGTTTTGGCCAATCAGAACACACGACTCACTTTGCGTGCATTAGGTGTCATCGGCCACGGTTTAGAAAGCACACGGTTTTAGTGAATGAACTGTGTGCTATTTGTTTACACACAACAGTCATATTTTCATTTCAAATGAATTTGTGACTTCATCATTTCACCTCAAATTATTTTCATCGGCAGACAATCACCTATTAACCCCTGTATTGATTTTCGGTCGCATTTCATGACTTGTTTGCTAATTTTAAGACATTTTTTCCACCAACATTGGGCTTGTTAGTAATTGAATTGGAGGAAATGCAGATGTATTCCGAAAATCACGAAAATGGGTGTGTCACCATGGCATGATATGAATACCTCGTGGAAAAAAATTGGTAATGTCTGGCGCAAGTTGTGATGTACGGCCCTTTGAAAACCAAGGCATCTCACACAAAGGGATCATAGTTTCCAAATGTAGAGTTAGCATTTCGGACTCTCCAATCGGTGTCAACCTCATCCTTTCGTGTCGATTTTTCCCATGGTACGCAAACATCATTGTACTACTATTATTGATCTTCTGGTGGATTACATGGCTCGTTTGCTATATCTAAGGTATTTTTTGCATTTACCATGCATGCATTAGTGCATAAATAAAATCCCAACATGAATTACGTGTGGATGTTGGCAAAGAATCTCTTACAAATCATTTGTGTGTCACGTTTGCGTAATTTTCGTCATTGTGCAAGGAATGAGAAGAATTTTTAAACATTTCAGATGGGATATGCATAAATGTTGGTAATTTAATTACAGGAAATGCAAATGGACTCAGAAAATCACGAAAATCGATGTGTCATCATGGTGTGATCTCGAAACACCGTGGAAAAAATTGGTAAAGTTTGGCACAAGTTACGATGATCGCTCCTTGGAAGCCATTGCATCTCACTAGAAGGATCATAGTTCCTAAGGGAGAAATGGCAAATCGAACTCTAATCGACAGTGTCTTCATCACCTCTCCTCCAATTTTTATCCCACGGTAGTCAATCATTATACGCCAGGTTTGATATTCTGGCTCCTTTATGGGCTCGTTTGATATTTTTCAACATTTTTTATCATTTACGGGGCATTTAGTGCATATAAATCAAATCCCAACTTCAACAATGTGTGTTGACGAGAGCAATAAGGACTGTCGTTCGATCTGGGTGAATCCTATGGTGCAGACGTACGATCCGTGTGGTCTGGGTTTTGGCCAATCAGAACACACGACTCACTTTGTGCGCATTAGGTGTCATCAGCCACGGTTTAGAAAGCACACTATTTTAGTGAATGAACCGTGTGCTATTTATTTATGCACAACAATCATGTTTTCATTTCAAATGAATTTGTGACTTCATCATTTCTCCTCGAATTATTTTCATCGACAAACAATCACCTATTAACCCCTGTATTGATTTTCGGCCGCATTTCATGACTTGTTTGCTAATTTTAAGACATTTTTCCACCAACATTGGGCTTGTTAGTAATTGAATTGGAGAAATGCAGATGTATTCTGAAAATCACGAAAATGAGTGTGTCGCCGTGGCATGATGTGAATACCCCGTGGAAAAAAATTGGTAATGTCTGGCGGAAGTTGTGATGTACGGCCATTTGAAAACCAATGCATCTCACAAGAAGGGATCATAGTTACCAAATGTAGAGTTGGCATTTCGGACTCTCCAATCAGTGTCAACCTCATCCTTTTGCCTTGATTTTTCCCATGGTACGCAAACATCATTGTACTCCTATTATTGATCTTCTGGTTGATTACATTGCTCGTTTGCTATATCTATGGCATTTTTTTCATTGACCATGCATTAGTGCATAAATAAAATCCTAACATGAATTACGTGTGGATGCTGGCAACGAATTTCTTACAAATCATTTGTGCGTCACTTTTGTGTGATTTTCGTCATTGTGCAAGGAATGAGAAGAATTGTCAAGCATTTCGGATGGGAGATGTGTCCACCTAAATAAATGTCAGTAATTTAATTGCAGGAAATGCAGATGGACTCAGAAAATCACGAAAATCGGTGTGTCATCATGGCATGATCACCAGACACCGTGGAATTTTTTTGGTAAAATTTGGCACAAGCTACGATGATCTCTAAATTGGAAACCATAGCATCTCAGTAGAAGGATCATAGTTCCAAAGGGAGAAGTGGCAAATCGAACTCCAATCGACGGTGTCTTCATCGCCTCTCCTCCAAATTTTTCCCACGGTAGTCAATAATCATTATATACCAGGTTTGATTTTCTGGCGCATTTCTAGGCTCACTTGCTATATTTAAGCCATTTTTTGCATTTACTGGTCATTTAGTGCATATAAATCGAATCCCAACTTCAACAACGTGTGTTGGCGAGAGGGATAAGGACTGCCGTTCGATCTGGGTGCATCCTATGGTGCAGACGTACGATCCGTGTGGTTTGGGTTTTGGCCATTTAAAACGCATGACTCATGTTGCACGCATTAGGTGTCATCGGCCACGGTTTACGAAGCGAACGGCTTTAGTGAATGAACCGTGTGCGATTGGTAAACCAAACTGCACATGTTCAGCTCATACATACCGGAGTGAGATCAACTGAGCGTTCTAGCTATAGGGTAAATTATCATAAATATTTAAAATTCATTGCTATGGTTGACAACATATTAATCTAGATCAACATAAGGCCGGGCATACCTTGCAATACAGTACATGCGAAACTTCTAACAGAACATACTCAATACACATTGCTCACGATTCAGTACATGCAACAATCCAGTACAGTAGACATAATAATTAGTTTTTTGAATCAATTCCCATGTACATGGGGTGATCGCGATCATTAGGTTGACCCCTAATGAACATAGGATTCCTGATGATTTTACGCTTCTCCTCTTTTATGTTGCATGGCCCCTTAGGTGGCAACTCATCATATTGATTGTACTCCTCCTCATCGCCAACATTCTCGACACCTAGTACCCTCCTCTTCCCATACATCACTACATGGCAGTGCGTATGCAAGAGGTCTGGCACAAAGAAAATCTAGGTAGCATCGCTGGCAAGAATAAATGGGTCCTTGTGATATGCCATAACTCTGCGGTCAACATATGTCTTCCTGCTGTAAGCATCAACCTTTACGCTACTAAGAGGGACCCATCTGCACTTGAATAATGCCACCTTCATTGGCACATAGTTAAGCTCCCAAATCTCTTTGATGGTTCCATAGTACACCTATCTATCATCTTCCTCTACAGTTAGGCATTCTATTCGAACAGAGCTGTTCTGATACGAGGTCTTAGCATCATGTTCCTTAGTGTAGAATGTGTTGCCATTTATGTAGTACGCTTGGTACTTCATAATCGTCATCGATGGCTTTTGTGCCAACCACGTTGCAAGGTCTTGATCGGATCCTCATGCCAAACGATCCTTCAGCCATCTTACATAGTCCTTATTGTGTGCATTTGTCTCGGCAGCTGGTGACAACACATTGGGTAAGTTGCTGTTGGAAATATGCCCTAGAGGCAATAATAAATTGGTTATTATTATATTTCCTTGTTCATGATAATCGTTTATTATCCATGCTATAATTGTATTGATTGGAAACTCAAATACATGTGTGGGTACATAGACAACACTGTGTCCCTAGTATGCCTCTAGTTAACTAGTTCGTTGATCATAGATGGTCAAGGTTTCCTGGCCATAGACATGAGATGTCATTTGATAACGGGATCACATCATTAGGAGAATGATGTGATGGACAAGATCCAAACTATAAACATAGCATATGATCGTGTCAGTTTATTGCTATAGTTTTCTGCATGTCAAGTATCTGTTCCTATGACCATGAGATCATGCAACTCACTGACACCGGAGGAATACCTTGTGTGTATCAAACATCACAACGTAACTGGGTGACTATAAAGATGCTCTACAGGTATCTCCGAGGGTGTCTATTGAGTGGGCATGGATCAAGACTGGGATTTGTTACTCCGCGTGACGGAGAGGTATCTCAGGGCCCACTCGGTAATACAACATCACAATAAGCCTTGCAAGCAATGTGACTAAGTGTTAGCCACGGGATCTTGTATTACAGAACGAGTAAAGAGACTTGCCGGTAACGAGATTGAACTAGGTATAGAGATACCGACGATCGAATCTCGGGCAAGTAACATACCGAAGAGCAAAGGGAACAGCGTACGGGATTAACTGAATCCTTGACATAGAGGTTCAACCGATAAAGATCTTCGTAGAATATGTAGGAACCAATATGGGCATCCAGGTCCCGCTATTGGTTATTGACCGTAGAGGTGTCTTGGTCATGTCTACATAGTTCTCGAACCCGCAGGGTCTGCACACTTAAGGTTCGGTGACGTTTCGGTATAGTAGAGTTATGTATGGTGGTGACCGAAGGTTGTTCGGAGTCCCGGATGAGATCCTGGACGTCACGAGGAGCTCCGGAATGGTCTGGAGGTAAAGATTGATATATAGGAAGTCCTGTTTTGGTCACCGGAAAAGTTTCGGGTATTTCGGTAGTGTACCGGGAGTGCCGGGAGGGGTACCGGGGACCATCGGGAGGGGTGTCTCGACCCAAAGGACCTCATGGGCTGTGGGAGGAGTCAAACCAGCTCCTAGTGGGCTAGCCTAACCCCCCCCCCCCCCACTAAGGCCCATGTGGCTTTGGGTGGAAAAAATCCAAAGGAGGAAAGGTGGAAAGGGTTTCCAAGTGGAGAGGAGGAATCCTACTCCTAATAGGATTGGAGTAGGACTCCTCCACCTCCAATTTCGGCCAAACCTTGAGGGTTTGAGGCTGCCTCCTCCCCTCCCTCCCTCCTATATATACCAGAGGATTTAGAGGGAAGAGCTAACCCTAATTGCCATGTGCTCCCTCTACTTCATCTAGATCGGTTTCTCCTCTAGTCTAGTTTCAGCGGTGCTTAGGCGAAGCCCTGCCGGAATTGTTCCACCACCATCGCCGCCGCGCCATCGCGCCGCCGGAGAACTCTTCTACCTCTCCGCTCCCTCTTGCTAGATCAAGAAGGCGGAGATCGCCATCGAGCTGTACGTGTGCTGAACGCGGAGGTGCCGTCCGTTCGGCGCTAGATCGGAAGGACCGTGATCAGGATCGCGAGCTGATTCATGATTTGATCGCGGGACGGATCATGATGGGATCACGGGACGGATCATGATTGGATCGTGAGATGGATCGTGATGGGATCGCGGGACGCTCGGCGATTTGGATCGCGAAGACGTTCGACTACACCAACCGCGTTTCTTAACGCTTCCCGCTTAGCGATCTACAAGGGTATGTAGATCCACTCTTCCTCTCGTAGATGCTCATCACCATGGATAGATCTTGCGTGTGCGTTGGAAAATTTTTGTTTCCCATGCAACATTCCCCAACAGTGGCATCTGAGCTAGGTCTATGTGTAGATGAGATCTCGAGTAGAACACAAAGGAGTTTGTGGGCGTTGATATTCAGATTTCTTCCTCCCTTGGTCTTTTCTTGATTCGGCGGTATTGTGGGATGAAGCGGCCCGGACCAACATTACTCGTACGCTTACGAGAGACCGGTTCCATCAACTGACATGTAACTTTGTTGCATAAAGATGGCTGGCGGGTGTCTGTTTCTCCCACTTTAGTCGGATCGGATTTGACAAAGGCGGTCCTTGAGAAGGTTGAATAGCAATTTTTGTATCACCGTTGTGGTTTTTGCGTAGGTAAGAATTGTTCTTGCTAGATACCCGTAGCAGCCACGTAAAACTTCCAACAACAATTAGAGGACGTCTAACTTGTTTTTGCAGGGTATGTTGTGATGTGATATGGCCAATTACATGATGAGATATATGTGATGTATGAGATGATCATGTATTGTATAGAATATCACGACTTGCATGTCGATGAGTACGGCAACCGGCAGGAGCCATAGGGTTGTCTTTAATTATTTTCGCCATTTTTGCTTTACTTTATCGCTATGAGTTAGCAATAGTCATGGAAGCAACAGTCGGCGCGACAACCTCATGGCGACACATTGATGGAGATCAAGATGATGGAGATCATGGTGTTATGCCGGTGACGATGGAGATCATGCCGGTGCTTTGAAGATGGAGATCAAAAGCACAAGTTCATGGCCATATCATGTCACTTATGATTTGCATGTGATGTTAATCCTTTTATGCATCTTATTTTGCTTAGGACGACGGTAGCATTATAAGGTGATCCCTCACTAAAATTTCAAGATAAAATTGTGTTCTCCCCGAGTGTGCACCATTGCGAAAGTTCGTCGTTTTGAGACACCACGTGATGATCGGGTGTGATAGACTCTACGTTCACATACAACGGTGCAAGCCAGTGTTGCACGTGCGGAACACTCGGGTTAAACATGACGAGCCTAGCATGTACAGACATGGCCTCGGAACACAAGAGACCGAAAGGTCGAACATGAGTCATATAGTAGATATGATCAACATGAAGATGTTCACCATTGAAACCACCTCAACTCACGTGATGATCGGACTTGAGTTGGTGGATTTGGATCATGTGTCACTCGAATGACCGGAGGGATGTCAATTTGAGTGGGAGTTTTTAAGTAATATGATTAACTAAACTCATTATCCTGAACATAGTCAAAATGTCTTTGCAAATTATGTTGTAGATTACTAGCTCGTGCTGTAGCTCCCTTGAATTTTTATGTTCCTAGAGAAATAGAGTTGAAAGATGATGGTAGCAATAATGCGGACTGGGTCCGTGATCTGAGGATTGTCCTCATTGCTGCACAGAAGGCTTATGTCCTTAATGCACCGCTCGGTGCGCCACCCCCTCAAGCGTCGTCTGTAGATGTTGTGAACATCTGACAGGCACATTCTGATGACTACTTGATAGTTCAGTGCGTCATGCATTACGGCTTAGAATTGAGGCTCCAAAACGTTTTGAACGTCACGGAACATATGAGATGTTCTAAGAGCTGAAATTGGGATCTCAGGCTCGTGCCCGTGTTGAGAGGTATGAGACCTCCAACAAGATTCTTTGCCTACAAGATGAAGGAGAATAGCTCAATCGGTGAGCATGTGCTCAGATTGTCTGGGTGCTACGATCGCTTGAATCGAGTGGGAGTTGATCTTCCAGATAAGATAGTGATTGATATAGTTCTCCATGTCACTATCACTAAGCTACTAGAGCCTCGTGATGAACTATAAAATGCCAGGGATAGAAATAATGATCCCTAAGCTATTCGCGATGTTTGACACCGCGAAGGTAGAAATCAAGAAGGAGCATCAAGTGTAGATGGTTAGTGAAACCACTAGTTTCGAGAAGGGCAAGGGCTAGGAGGGAAACTTCATGGATGGCAAGTTAGTTGCTGCTCCAGTGAAGAAACCCAAGGTTGAACCCAAACCCGAGACTAAGTGCTTCTATTATGAGGAGAACGGTCGCTGAAGGGGAACAACCCTAGATACTTGGTAGATAAGAAGGCTAACAATGTCGATAGAAGTATATTTGATATACGTGTGTACCTTGCTAGTACTCCTAGTAGCACCTGGGTATTGGATACCGGTTCGGTTGCTAAATGTTAGTAACTCAAAATAAAAGCTACGGAATAAACGGAGGCTAGCTAAGGGTGAGGTGACAATGAGTGTTGGAAGTGTTTCCAAGGTTGATGTGATCACCATCGCACGCTCTCTCTACCTTCGGGATTAGTGATGAACCTAAATAAATGTTATTTGGTGTTTGCGTTGAGCATGAACGTGATTAGATCATGTTTATTGCAATACGGTTATTCATTCAAGTTAGAGAATAATGGTTATTCTGTTTACATGAATAATACCTTCAATGGTCATGCACCCAATGAGAATGGTTTATTGAATCTTGATCGTAGTGATACACATGTTCATAATATTGATGCCAAAAGATACAAAGTTAATAATGATAGTACCACATACTTGTGGCACTGCCGCTAAATGTCATATTGGTGTAAAACGCATGAAGAAACTCCATGCTGATGGATCTTTGGACTCATTCGATTTCGAATCAGTTGAGACATGCGGACCATGCCTCATGGGCAAGATGACTAAGACCCCGTTTTCCGGTATGATGGAGTGAGCAAGTGACTTATTGGAAATGATACATGTTGATGTATTCGGTCCAATGAGTGTTGTAGCGTGCGGTGGATATCATATTTTCCTACCTTCACTGATGATTTGAGTAGATATGGGGATATTTACTTAATGAAACACAAGTCTGAAACGTTTGAAAAGTTCAAACAAATTCAGAGTGAGGTTTGAGATCATCATGACAAGAAGATAAAATATCTACGATATGATCGTAGAGGTAAATATCTGAGTTACGAGTTTGGTATACAACTTAAGACAATGTGGAAGTTGTTTCACAACTCACGCCACCTGGAACACCATAGTGTGATGGTGTGTCCGAACGTCGTAGTCGTGCTCTATTGGATATGGTGCGTACTATGATGTCTCTTATCAATTTGCCACTATCGTTTTGGGGTTATGCATTAGAGACAACTACATTCACTTTAAAAAGGGCCACCATCTAAGTCCGTTGAGATGACACCGTATGAATTTTGGTTTGGCAGAAACCTAAGCTGTCATTTCTTAATGTTTGGGGCTGCGGCGCTTATGTGGAAAAGGTTTTCAACCTGATGAGCTCGAACCCAAAGCGGACAAATGCATCTTCATAGAATACCCTAACGTAACAGTTGGGTAAACCTTCTATCTCAGATCCAAGCACAAAGTGTTTGTTGCTAAAATAGGTCCTTTCTCGAGAAAGAGTTTCTCTCGAAAGAATTGAGTGGGAGGAAGATAGAACTTGATGAGGTTGTTGAACCTTTGTTTCAACCAGAGAGTAGCGCAGCGCAGAAAGTTGTTTCTGTGGAGCCTACATTAGTTGAAGAGGAAGTTAATGATGATGATCATGAAGCTTCGGATAAAGTTACTATCGAACCTCGTACGTCGACAAGGACGCGTACTGCTCCTGAGTGGTACGGCAACCCTGTCTTAGAGGTCATGTTGTTGGACAACGATGAACCTACGAGCTATGGAGAAGCGATGATGGGCCCGGATTCCGAGAAATGGTTAGAGGCCATGCAATCCGAGATGGGATCCATGTAAGAAAAGAAAGTATGGGCTTTGGAAGTATTACCTGAAGGGTGAAAGGCCATTTAGAACAAATGGATCTTTAAAAGGAAGACGGACGCGGACGGTAATGTCACCGTCTATAAAGCTCGACTTGTCGCAAAGGGTTTTTCACAAGTTCAAGGAGTTGACTATGATGAGACTTTCTCACCCGTAGCGATGCTAAAGTCTGTTGGAATTATGTTAGCAGTTGCTGCATTTTTCGATCATGAAATCTGGCAGATGGATGTCAAAACATCATTTCCTTAACGGTATCCGTGAGGAAAGGTTGTATGTGATACAACCGGAAGGTTTTGTCAGTTCTAAGGATGCAAAAATATATGCAATCTCCAGCGATCCTTCTATGGACTGGAGCAAGCATCTTGGAGTTGGAATATACGCTTTGATGAGGTGATCAAAGTTTTTGAGTCTATACAATGTTTATGAGAAACTTGTATTTACAATAAAGTGAGTGGGAGCACTATAGAATTTCTAATAAGTATATGTGGATGACATATTGTTGATCGGAAATGATGTAGAATTTCTGGAAAGCATAAAGGGTTGTTTGAAAAGGAGTTTTTCAAAGGAAAACCTGGAATGAAGCTACTTAAATATTGGGCATCTTGATCTATATAGGTAGATCAAGACGTCTGATAAAACTTTCAATGAGTATATACATTGACAAGATTTTGAAAGAGTACAAAATGGATCAGTCAAAGAAAGAGTTCTTGCCTGATTTGTAAGGTGTGGAGTTGAGTGAGACTCAAAGCTCGACCACGGCAGAAGAAAGAGAAAGGACGAAGGTCGTCCCCTATGCCTTTTCCATAGGCTCTGTATAGTATGCCATGCTATGTACCGCACCTGTGTGTGCCTTGCCATGAGTCTGTCAAGGGGTACAAGAGTGATCCAGGAGTGGACCACTGGACAGCGGTCAAGATTATCCTTAGTAACTAGAGGACTAAGGAAATATTTCTCGATTATGGAGGTGATAAAGAGTTCGTCGTAAAGGGTTACGTCGATGCAAGCTTTAACACCAATCTGGATGACTCTGAGTAGCAATACGGATACGTATAGTGGAGCAGCCATTTGGAATAGCTCCAAGTGGAGTGTGGTACACACGGATCTGAATGTCGCAGACCCGTTGACTAAAGACCTCTCTCACATGCAAAGCATGATCGAACCCCATAACTCATTGGGTGTTAGATTCATAACAATGTAAAACACATGGTGATGTGAACTAGATTATTGACTCTAGTGCAAGTGGGAGACTGTTGGAAATATGCCCTAGAGGCAATAATAAATTGGTTATTATTATATTTCCTTGTTCGTGATAATCGTTTATTATCCATGCTATAATTGTATTGATTGGAAACTCAAATACATGTGTGGGTACATAGACAACACTGTGTCCCTAGTATGCCTCTAGTTAACTAGTTCGTTGATCAAAGATGGTCAAGGTTTCCTGGCCATAGACATGAGATGTCATTTGATAACGGGATCACATCATTAGGAGAATGATGTGATGGACAAGACCCAAACTATAAACATAGCATATTATCGTGTCAGTTTATTGCTATAGTTTTCTGCATGTCAAGTATCTGTTCCTATGACCATGAGATCATGCAACTCACTGACACCGGAGGAATACCTTGTGTGTATCAAACGTCACAACGTAACTAGGTGACTATGAAGATGCTCTACAGGTATCTCCAAGGGTGTCTGTTGAGTGGGCATGCATCAAGACTGGGATTTGTTACTCCGCGTGACGGAGAGGTATCTCAGGGCCCACTCGGTAATACAACATCACAATAAGCCTTGCAAGCAATGTGACTAAGTGTTAGCCACGGGATCTTGTATTACAGAACGAGTAAAGAGACTTGCCGGTAACGAGATTGAACTAGGTATAGAGATACCGACGATCGAATCTCGGGCAAGTAACATACCGAAGAACAAAGGGAACATCGTACGGGATTAACTGAATCCTTGACATAGAGGTTCAACCGATAAAGATCTTCGTAGAATATGTAGGAACCAATATGGGCATCCAGGTCCTAGTATTGGTTATTGACCGTAGAGGTGTCTTGGTCATGTCTACATAGTTCTCGAACCCGCAGGGTCTGCACACTTAAGGTTCGGTGACGTTTCGGTATAGTAGAGTTATGTATGGTGGTGACCGAAGGTTGTTCAGAGTCCCGGATGAGATCCTGGACGTCACGAGGAGCTCCGGAATGGTCCGGAGGTAAAGATTGATATATAGGAAGTTCTGTTTTGGTCACCGGAAAAGTTTCGGGTATTTCGGTAGTGTACCGGGTGTGCCGGGAGGGGTACCGGGGACCATCGGGAGGGGTGTCTCGACCCAAAGGACCTCATGGGCTGTGGGAGGAGTCAAACAAGCTCCTAGTGGGCTGGCCTAACCCCCCCCCCCCACTAAGGCCCATGTGGCTTTGGGTGGAAAAAATCCAAAGGAGGAAAGGTGGAAAGGGTTTCCAAGTGGAGAGGAGGAATCCTACTCCTAATAGGATTGGAGTAGGACTCCTCCACCTCCAATTTCGGCCAAACCTTGAGGGTTTGAGGCTGCCTCCTCCCCTCCCTCCCTCCTATATATACTAGAGGATTTAGAGGGAAGAGCTAACCCTAATTGCCACGTGCTCCCTCTACTTCATCTAGATCGGTTTCTCCTCTAGTCTAGTTTCAGCGGTGCTTAGGCGAAGCCCTGCCGGAATTGTTCCACCACCATCGCCACCGCACCGTCGCGCCGCCGGAGAACTCTTCTACCTCTCCGCTCCCTCTTGCTGGATCAAGAAGGCAGAGATCATCATCGAGCTGTACGTGTGCTGAACGCGGAGGTGCCGTCCGTTCGGCGCTAGATCGGAAGGACCGTGATCAGGATCGTGAGACGATTCGTGATTTGATCACAGGACGGATCGTGATGGGATTGCGGGATGGATCGTGATTGGATCGTGAGATGGATCGTGATGGGATCGCGGGACGCTCGGTGATTTGGATCGCGAAGATGTTTGACTACACCAACCGCGTTTCTTAACGCTTCCCGCCTAGCGATCTACAAGGGTATGTAGATCCACTCTCCCTCTCGTAGATGCTCATCACCATGGATAGATCTTGCGTGTGCATAGGAAATTTTTTGTTTCCCATGCAACGGTCCCCAACAGTTGCTTCGTCGTATCTCCTCCATGTGTTCTGCAGCATAAGCGTCGAGTATCGGGTTGTTAAGCAGTATCGTCAAATGGGCTTGATCGGCCATTTCTCTAGGTGCACAAAACTAGGTTCCAGCAAGGACCGGCTTACCAGCCAGCATTCCCTCATGGCGAGAGAGGGGCACACCTATAGGTCTAAGTTTCATGTATTTAGTGCAAAAATCAACCACCTCCTCCACGGTATAACCTTGTAGGATGCTTGCCTCTGGATGACATCGATTCCGACAATAGCGCTTCAATATTCCCATGTACCGCTTGAAGGGATACATGTTGCGAAGAAACACAGGACCACAATACTTTATCTCATCCACAAGGTGCACGGTGAGATGGACCATGACATCAAAGAATGACGGTGGGAAGAACATCTCTAAGTTTGACAATATTCTTGCAATATCAGCCTGCATATTATCCAGCTCTTCAACATCTACCACCTTCTTCCATAGTTTGTTGAAGAAATCACGGAGATCAATCAATGTGTTTCTTATGTTTGTGTCCATCATATTCCTTATGGCCACCGGGAAGATTTGTGTCAACATTACGTGGAAATCATGTGACTTCATGTGAGACAACTTCTTTTTAGCCAAGCTGTCATCCACGAGACTTCTGATGTTTGTGGAGTGGGAAGAGGGTATCTTAATTGACAACAAAAGTTCGAGGAACTCTTTTACTTCTGCTGCAGTGAAATTGTAACTCTGGTGTTGGTGGAGCAATTTGTCATCATCTTCTGCTTCATTCACGCGTTCTGATTGATCATCAAGCATATCGAGTCGTGCACCGTCACCATCCTTTCTTTTGCCTTTAATCTTGAGCAGAGTACCAAGGATGCTTTCATAGACATTCTTCTCTACATGCATGAGATCAATGCAGTGACGTACACTTAGGAACTCCCAGTAAGGTAATTCCTAGAACACTGATTTCTTCTTAAACACTTGGTCCTTGGGTGTTATTTTTGACGTCGAATCGGATCCCTTGCCAAGCACAACTACAATTGTTTTAACCATGCTATGGACTACTTTCCCATGATAGGGTCTTGGGCCCGTTCCTTTCTTTACCGTGCCATCAAATTCAGCTGTCCTTTTTCGGTAAGGGTGACTTTTCCTTAAGAACCTACGATGACGCAAATACACGGTTTGCGCGAGTTGGAAAGAAATCAACTCGCTGTCCTATCCATGCATGTGACACATCCTACTGGCCCCTTTGTTTTCTGCCCTGAATTGTTGCCTAATGCCGGCATATCTTGAATGGTGTGCAGCAGCAATGCATGTAGCCGGAAAAACTCCTTTGCTCAGGCATCATAACAGTTCACAGCAGGCTCCCACAATGTCTGCAGTTCTTCTACCAGTAGCGGAAAGTAAATGTCGATATCATTTCCAGGTTGCTTCGGGCCTTGGATAATCATCGACATCATGATGTATTTTTTCTTCATACAAAACCAAGGAGGAAGGTTATATATGCATAGAAGCACCGGCCAAGTGTTGTGTTTGGTGTTCATATCGCCAAATGGATTAAATCCATCAGTACACTCCCCTAGCCATATATTTCTAGGATCCTTTGCAAAATCTTTAAACTTGTCTGCGATTTGTTCCCACTGAGCCCCATATTTCGGGTGCCTCATATATTTATCCGCAGTTCGCTCATCATGATGCCACCACAACCTCTTTGCCTCTATAGGGTTTGCAAACAAACGCTTCAACCTTGGAATTATAGGCAAGTACCAAACAACCTTGAACAGGATTCTGTCTCGATCTCTTCGTCCATTTTCTACTTGCTCTTTGCTCTCGTGCGCTTGTATCGTGCGTGCTTGCATATGCGACATGAACGCAAATCTTTGTAGGCACCGCACTACAACATACAATCATTCACACAAGCGTGTATCTTCTGGACTTCAAGTTCCAATGGACAAACAACTTTCTTCGCTGCGTTCGTGCTTTTGGGGAGCACATTACCTTCTGGAAGAATGTCTTTGAAAAGACTCAACAACTCTATGAAGGACTTGTTTGATAGACCGCTTTTTGCTTTAAATATGAGAAGCGCCAGTGTGACACTCAACTTGGAATATTTCTTTTTGCAACCTGCATACAAATCTTCCTTGGAGGTCGCGTCAATGCTTGGCAGCTCCTTGTACCAGGCTAGATCTTTATCTGGGCCTGGAAATCTGCAATCATAGCAGCAAAATCTGGCATATCATCAAGGTCGGTGTTGTCTGCTTCACACTCTTGGTTTTTCTTTGGGTTTTTGGCATGCCAGTCTTCTGTCTGTAGCTTGACGTCTGAGCCCCGAGGTTAAATTCAACACCCATGTGACTCTGATCGGGGTTTGGCACCTCGCCGACATGCAGGGTATTACCTTCATCCATAACCGGCTCTTCACCGTGTTTAGTCCATCTTGTGTATCCACCCGTGAATCCCCTTTTGTATAAGTGTAACTCGACCTCATCAATTGGAAATGACACCGTATTGGTACAATCCTTGCATGGACAGAGGACGTAATATTCTTTGCAAATTCTCTTCTTTGTCCGTTCACCCAAAGCCATTAACTCCTTCACGCCATCCCTATACCTTGAGATTGTCCGATCCTCCATCCATTCAGATCATTCCATCTGCACACGTTGCACCTTAATGGATGCACAAAGATGGGTGAATAAATCACAAGATTTTATTTTCAAAATTTATGGAGGGCGCTGCATAATGTTATCCAGCCATGCAATGACACTAATCAACCAGCCAATTTACACGCATCATCAGTAGTGCCCTTATATGAATTCAATACCTTAATTAGGACACTCAAGGAAAACAATACCATAATTAATTAGCAGTGTCACGGCGAGACGGCAGGGTCGAGGAGCAGAGCTTAGCGGGGCACCTGCCTGAAGTCCGGGCTCCACTATCCCGCCTACGACCGCGAGGAACGTGCTCCAGTCACGCCGGTGCCGACCACGAGGATTGAGCTCCTCCTATATCTCCCGCCACCGACTGAGGATTGACCTCCTATCACGCCGCCACCGCCGACCGACCGAGGATGGACTTCCCATAACGCCGACACCGCCGACCGATCGAGGATTGGCCTCCTATCTAGCAGCCGCTAGCCTTAGTCGCCGCCGACATCTCTATCAGCATAACATTTTTTTTGGTTTCCGGAGAGCGGCTGTTTACCGCACCCATATGTACCGGGAAGCACATCACAAACGGTCATGTTACAGAAACAGTGTATCACGCACCATCTCACACGATTTGGTTAGGAAAACCGTGTGCCGTATACAATAGAATGCGATAAATAGTTCCCCGCCCGTTATCATCAGATCCCCATAGTTTCCTCGTCTTCCCCAAATCCCTAAATAGCTTCCAAATCCCTAGCGCCCAAATTTCCCTAGCGTGACGCTGACATTGGGGAATGCGGACGAGTGGTGTTGATGGTTTCAGTGCGGCTGCACCGGTTCGTACAGTCGCTCTTGGCAGCGCCATTGGCGGTGCCAGCACGACGGCGGACACCGCCGAGCACTTGCCTCATCTTTTTAGCATGTCCAAAGCAAGCAGCTCACTCAGTCCGTCCTGAATTGGAAGCCCCCCCCCACACACACACAGGAAAGCGATCAAATGCCGGATCCATAGTATGACTCCAGGAGACTCCCGCAACATGAGTTCGATTCTGAGTTTTGCGCCACCGAGAAGTACCAAAAGCTGAGTTGTGTGCACGGACACACTCCCGCTCGACGTGTATGCACGGAGGGATTCGACATTGGCAGACGGTTTCTCGGTTGCCCCTTAGAGGTTAGTGATAAGTTCATCCCTTAAGTTCAGTTAATGCCCCCACTCATCCTGATTATTTAACATTCGCAGGGATATGAGGCTTGTGCCTTTGTTAACTGGTTGGATGATGAATGGCAGGGCAGGGCTCGGAGTGTTATCACCAAGCTTGTAGAAGATAACGTAAAGCTGAAGAAGAAACTGACTAATCTGGAGTGTACAATCACTACGATGAAGCAAGAAAGAATCAATCACAGGCAACAGATGAAAGCAAGAGACAAGAAGGAACTAGCATGTGCAGTTGTAGTTGCCGCATTAGCCATCTTCTATGCGCTGTTCGCAATGATCATTAGGGTTTCATTTGATTATTAATGGCTACATCAATAAGCAGAGCTCATCTATTGCTTACCAACTGTCCTATGTTAAATGCTTGTTTAACACCTGTTGTGTTTCATATAAGCGTGTGGGTAGTTAAACAACGCATCTAGCAAACCGTGTGAACTGCTAAAATGTACACATGTGAAACAGTTGGCATATTGCACACATTAGGATGCTCCAATCCGTGCGCGTAATTATCACATTGAGAACTGCACAATAGCGGGAATTTAGAGCAATGGGCAGGGTACACACAATTGCGTTTGATTATATCGGAATTCTATCCGCCTGCCAACGCGCCAATAGAATCCGTCAATCCCCCGCTTCAATTGCCATTCCTATTTTCTTCACACCACGCATCAGTTGCCACCATCTTCATCGTCCCGGCCGGCCACGCTACACTTCCACACACTCTGCAATCTCTCTTTCTCGCCGGTTGTTTAGGTAGCACAACAATGACGAGCGAAAGCGAGGATGACAGTTCTGCCAGTCTGGCCCCCGGTCTGGGGTCAACCTCAGAATCATCACGCTCGTCTTCCAGCATGAGTCCGGTGTCGAGCCCTGACCTTCATTTTATCCGACTCATGAAAGGGACGCCGCCGCCGGAGTCATCGAACGACGACTAGACGGACGAGGAGCCCCCGAAGGACGAAGAAGACGACAACGATGAGGAGGAGGAGGAATGGTCGAACAAGGAGGAAGACAACAAGGAGCCGCCGAAGGACGAAGAAGACGACAACGATGAGAAGGAGGAGGAATGGTCAAACAAGGAAGACGACTACGAGAACGCCGACGAGGACATCAACGACGATGGCAATGAAAAGCCAGCGGTTAGCGGCAAGAAGCGTCCACGTCAAGACGATGGCACGGGACATCCAACAAGAAGAAGAAGTAAAACAGACTGTACTCCTTAACTCTGTTATCGTTTGCTCATATTTATTCCTTAAGTCTGTCTACACTGTCGATAACCTCGCAAACGGTTAAAAAATACAGATTCGACAGTGATCATTCCCAAAATTGCACACGGTTGGTTTCTTGAATTGTGTGCCCTGTCGAGCACACAATTCAGAACAACAAATCGTATGTGATTTATAGAATTATAGCACAAAATTCTGATTATCGAACTGTTTGCACCGTATCACACACACACCTTGTTACACCAAACTGTTTGTGTTCTTCCATACCATCGCAAACAGTTCATCTGAGGGACTTGTATGTCGTACAATGCACAAATCTAGATCTACGTAACCGTTTGCGTTATATTATGTCTTCGCAAAGAGTTCTACACTTTGAACTGTATGTCGTACATCACACACATCTCTGTTTGATTAACCATTTGTGACATTTTGCCTGATCACAAACAGTTCGTAAAAGTCAACTGGCTGCCGTAGATAGCACACGTAAATATTTTCTGAATCTTATTTGATGGATCCACCATCGCACACAGTTCGTGTCATTGGCGCCGGAGCTTGAACTATACCGTTTGCGATTCATGCATCGCATACAGTTTCGTCGAAGGGTCTTTGATTGCTGTGTCGTCTTTGGACCTTCCTGCAGTAGTGATAGACCGGAGAGAATTACGAAGCTATAATGATCATGCACTTTAGAATCATAATATATATCAGAGGTGACTCAAATACTTTTCATGAATAATCTGAACATAAACCTACAATTCATCGGATCCCAACAAATGCACCGTACAAAAGAATTACATCGGATTGATCAAAGCGAAGATGTGATCATTGTATTGAAGATCAAAAGAGAGAGATAGCCATCTAGGTACTAACTACGAACCCATAGGTCTATGGTGAACTACTCACACATCATCATGAGGACAGCAAGGTTGACGAAGAGGCCCTCCGTGATCGATCCCCCCTCCGGCAGGGTGCCAGAACGGAGCTCCAGATGGGATTGCGGCGGAACAGAGACTTGTGGCAGTGGAAAAAGTATTTTGGGATGCCCTTTTAGGGTTTTTGGAATATATGTGAATTTCTAGGCCAGAGAACGGGGTCAGGAGGGCCGCTAGGGAGGCACAAGCCATCAGGGGGCCGGCCACACCCCCTGGGCGTGCCCTGTTGGCTTGTGGGCCCCTCGTGCAACCTCCGGTCTTCTCCTGAAGCTTCCATGTCTTCTTTTGGTCCAGAAAAAATCATAAAAAAGTTTCGGGGCAATTGGACTTCGTTTGGTATTGTAAACCTGAAAAGTAAAAACACACGCAGAAAACTGGAACTGGCACTGGGTCTATAGGTTAGTGCTCAAAAATATTATAAATTGGTAAATTATTACTCAAAAAGTATCCCAGAATGATAATATGTCAGCATGGAACAATAAAAAAATTATAGATACGTTGGAGACGTATCACCGACTTATGTACCCTTGTTGGGTTGATCTTCAGCGGTTCGGGTAGAACCTTGCCTCCACGCAGGTTCATGTTCACCTCTTTTGAACACCTCTTGCTCCTCAGGTGTGAACACATCTTCCGAATCGGAGCTGGGTGTGTCACTAAAGTTGAGGATGACGTTGCAACTTTCGATGTTCGATGATTGGGATGAGCTAGCTCCTTCTTGGTCTTCCTCCCTCCTATTCGTCGGGGTCTGCACCCATGCCTATGGCATGAACTACTCCAAAGTGGGAAACACATGCCTTGGTCGTGGGAATGACTCGTCTCCCTTCGAATAGGGTCATCTTGGTGGAGGGCGGCGTTGGCTTGGATCAACACGCCTTAGGATCCTTGGGGTAGTGTGTGCCAGCGGAGCTGGGCAAGGAGGTCGAGGTGGAAGGTTCCTCGGGTGCGGCCTCTGGCAAACCATCCTCCCAGGCTCCTCCTTGTGGATGGCCAGAGTTACCTCCTGATGAAGGGGAAGTGCTTGCGTCATGGCGAGTACAAGGCTGGATAGCTGGTCTTCAACCTGTGCAAGCGACACCCACTTTTCTTCGTGCACCATTTCTTGACCCGCTGAGGAGGATGAGGCCACACTCCCCATGTTCACCGCTTGGTAGTCCAGGTTGATGGCTTTTGGGTCCAAGTTAATCATCTTCTCATTAATGGCTCTTTGGAACCGTTCTTTGAAGGCGACACAATCCTCGATGACATGCCCCCCACATACCTGTGATATGGGAAAACAATGGATTATCAGTCATCCTCATATGATCGGGCCTCCGTTGTTCCGGCAGGTTCAATGCTCGATGCTCCATGAGCTGGCTAAACATGTCCTTGACAAGCTCACGGCAAAAGATGTACCGCTTCTTGATGAGCTCCTGGATCGACAAGCGTTGTCTTCCGGCCGGCTGTTCGCCTCTTGTGCCCAAGACGGGCACATGACCTTGTGGTGCAGACGGGAACATATTGGTGGTGTTCGCTTCCACCGGTGCCTTCGACTTGCCACCGTTGTTCGCTTGCTTGATAGTCACACCGAAGCGCTTGGCTGGGTCATATGCGCTAGCATTCTTGTAGATCTCCATTATCTATGGTGATTTCTTGAACACAAGCTTTGTGGCTGCTAAAGCCATACTTAGGGCACTAAAGGTTCTAGGCTCGTGCCGAGAGATCTCAAGTGACCAATGCTGCTGCATCCCATTAACACACATTTCGATTGCGTCCTCAAGGTGCATCACTCTGGCGAGACGCACATAACTGTTGCGGAAGCGGATGATGTAGTTTTCAATAGACTCATCTCGTCGTTGTCGAACTTGCGCCAGCTCGACAACAGAGAAATCTTTCTCATGGGGACGACGTGTTTCTTGAAGACTTTTGTCGGAATCGGGGCTTCGCAAAACCCAACAAGGTTCGAACACTGGGGCGTGTGCGAACATCTCAACCGGCTCAAGGTCTCAATCCTGTCACCCTACGGCCTAGCTGCGTCGAATAAGCGTGAGCGGGGAAGGAGAAGGGCTCAGAGATTTACCCAGGTTAGGGCCACCTTGCAGTGTAAAACCCTAGTCCTGCTTTGTGGTGGATTGGCCTCACGAGGAGGCTAAGGATGAACTAGTACAGTGGTTGGGTAGCCTCGCGAGGGCTCTTGGCAGTGATGAACTGGTGTGTCCAACCTGCCTTCTACGATGGGAGCTAGTCCCCCTTTATAGTGGCCACGGTCCTATTCCCTTATCGCACCGGCGGGAAGGGATCCCACAACGGCCAAATTCGAAAGGGGACAAGAGGTACATCCTCTCCTGGCTAAAGGTGGTCTTCACCTGCAAAGCTTCTGGGTGTGACGCAGCGATGGGCTCGGCGATGACATCCATCCTGCCAAGCTCGTGGTCTCAGTCCTCTTGCACCGGGAAGGAAACCTTTGGGGGGTTCCTTGGGAACCCACGTACGTCCTTGTCTCCTTAGCACAAAAGAGGAAACTGTCCTCCCTCTGCGCCCGCTGGCGCCCGCCTGGCTTGGCCGTCAGAACCCACGTCACCCCGGCCTCTCGAGGCCGGGTACTTACATAGGAATCTTCGCTTCTCGGGAGGCGGCCCGAGGGGATGCCGCTTCTCCGGAGGTCTTGGTGTTTATCCCCTCGCGAGGCAAGGGCTCTCCCAGGGGTCTTGACTTGAGGGGCTCGTTGCGGGGCCGTACCGGGCCGTCGTGGTGGGCCACGCGCTGGGCCGCAGGCAGGCAGGTCTAGGTACCCCCGATCCCAGAACGCCGACAGTAGCCCCCGGGCCCAAGGCGTGCCTACCTTGTCTTCGAGATGAAGGCAAGGAGCGAAGGGTGAAGCGCCGCGGGCCCCCAATCGCCTGTGGGCCAGGCTTGATGCGTGGCGCGCGACAGGGAACGGACACCTCTGCCCCCAATCCCCTCGGCAACCGTCCAGGCTGACAAAAGTCAGGCGCCCTCTATGGGGCCATCATTGCTCTTCTTCCCTACGCCTTGATCTCTTGCTCAGATCCTCTTTCCACCGCGAGAAACTCCTCCGGGTCTTGGCGCAGCACCGTCCTCCCTCTTGCTCTTCTGCCTCCAGAATCCTTCGGATGGCGCCCGCCGGGAAGGCGAAGCCCGAGGCACCAGCATCGGCCCCCTCTTCTCCCTCTCCGGCGCTCACGACATCCACCATCGCCAAGGAAGGGGATCTTGCCTCGGCGCTCCCGTTGACTGCGGGAGACTCCAATGAATGGGGGCAGACCTTGATCTGGTGCTGCTCCACGGAGCGGCGCACACTGGCGAAGATGGTATACCCCTTCTTTCTCCACAGCGTCTTCTGCGGGCTCATCCCGCCCTTCTCGGGGTTCTTCTCCGTCATCCTCGCGCACTACGGGATCCAAGCTCTCCCACTTCAGCCCAACTCTATCTTGCTCTTGTCGATCTTTGCTTTCTACTGTGACGCCTTCGTAGGCGTGAAGCCTTCTGTGGCCCTCTTCCGCCACTACTTCGGCATGAGACTCCATGACAGCACGCAGTGGTCGGGGTGCGCCTCCTTCGTCGCGGTCCAGAGCGGCAATGTGCTCCTGAAGGCCGGGAAGAAGGTGGAAGGCTACAGGCACCGCTGGGACTTCTTGCATGTTCAGGGGGTTGATTCGCATCAGGAGCTCCCAACGAGGCTGCCCGAGAAGACTCTCGGGTGGGTGATACGTCTCCAACGTATCTATAATTTTTGATTGTTCCATGCTATTATATTATCTATTTTGGATGTTTTATATGCATTAATATGCTATTTTATATTATTTTTGGGACTAACCTATTAATCTAGAGCCTAGTGCCAGTTTCTGTTTTTTCCTTGTTTTTGAGTATTGCAGATAAGGAATATTTAATGGAGTCCAAACGGAATAAAATCTTCGGAATGATTTTTCTTGGACCAGAAGAAACCTGCCAGACTTGGAGATGAAGGAGGGAGACCTGCCGGGAGGCGACAAGCCACCAGGGCGCGCCCTAGGGGGGCGCCCCTGGCTTGTGGCCCCCCAGCAGGCCTCCTAACCCTATTCTTTGGCCTATAAATTCCCAAATATTCCCCCAATACCAAAAAGAGCCACGAAAATACTTTTCGGCCGCCGGAAGCCTCTGTTCCCGTGAGAGCCAATCTTGGAGCCTTTTCCGGTAATCTGCCGGAGGGGGATTCGATCACGGAGGGCATCTACATCAACTCCATTGCCCCTCCGATGATGCGTGAGTAGTTCACCACAGACCTTCGGGTCCATAGCTAGTAGCTAGATGGCTTCTTCTCTCTCTTTGTTCTTCAATACCATGTTCTTCATGATCTTCATGGAGATCTATCCGATGTAATACTCTTTTGCGGTGTGTTTGTCGAGATCCGATGAATTGTGGGTTTATGATCAGCTTATCTATGAATATTATTTGAATCTTCTCTGAATTCTTATATGCATGATTTCATATCTTTGCAAGTCTCTTCGAGTTATTGGTTTGGTTTGGCCAACTAGATTGGTAATTCTTGCAATGGGAGAAGTGCTTAGTTTTGGGTTCAATCTTGCAGTGTCCTCACCCAGTGACAAAGTAGGGGTAGCGAGACACGTATTTGTATTGTTGCCATCGAGGATAAAAAGATGGGGTTTTCATCATATTGCTTGAGTTTATCCCTCTACATCATGTCATCTTACCTAATGCGTTACTCTGTTCTTCATGAACTTAATACTCTAGATGCAGGCAGGAGTCGGTCGATGTGTGGAGTAATAGTAGTAGATGCAGAATCATTTCGGTCAACTTGACATGGACGTGATGCCTATATGCATAATCATTGCCTTGGATATCGTCATAACTATGCGCTTTTCTATCAATTGCTCGACAGTAATTTGTTCACCCACCGTATTATTTTCCTTCATGAGAGAAGCCTCTAGTGAAACCTATGGCCCCCGGGTCTATTTTCCACATTATATTTTCAGATCTATAAACCAAACATACCCAAAATACTTTGCTGCAATCTTTTTACTTTTGTTTTACTTTTCGTTTTAGCAATCTTTTCTATCTATCTCTATCAGATCTCATCCTTGCAAATAACCGTGAAGGGATTGACAACCCCTTTATAGCGTTGGGTGCAAGAGTTTGATTGTTTGTGTAGGTGCGAAGATTGGGGACTTGCTTGTATCTCCTACTAGATTGATACCTTTGTTCTCAACAACTCAGGGAAATACTTATCTACTTTGCTGCATAACCCTTTCCTCTTCAAGGGAAAACCAACGCAAGCTCAAGAAGTAGCAAGAAGGATTTCTGGCGCCGTTGCCGGGGAAATCTACATCAAGCCTACCAAGTACCCATCACAAACTCATCTCTGGCATTTACATTATTTGCCATTTGCCTCTCGTTTTCCTCTCCCCCACTTCTAAAACGATTTTCAGAAAAAACCAAAAATATTTGCCTTTTTATTCGCCCTTCTTCCGTTCGTCTTTTCGTTTGCTTTTTGTTTGCTTGTGTGCTAGATTGCTTGCTTTGCCACGATGACTCAAGAGAATACTAAGTTGTGTGACTTCTCCAATACTAATAATAATGATTTCATTAGTACTCCGATTGCTCCCGCCACTAGTGCGGAATCTTATGATATTAATGCCGCTTTGCTTAATCTTGTTATGAAAGAACAATTTTCTGGCCTTCCTAGTGAAGATGCCGCATCCCATCTAAATACTTTCGTTGAGTTGTGATATGCAAAAAAAGAAAGATGTGGATAATGATATTGTTAAATTGAAGCTATTTCCGTTCTCACTAGGAGATCGTGCTAAAACTTGGTTTTCATCTTTGTCCAAAAATAGTATTGATTCATGGAATAAGTGTAAAGATGCTTTTATTTCCAAGTACTTTCCGCCCGCTAAGATCATCTCCGTTAGGAACGATATAAAGAATTTTAAGCAACTAGATCATGAGCATGTTGCACAATCTTGGGAGAGGATGAAACTAATGATTAGAAATTGCCCCGCGCATGGTTTGAGTTTATGGATGATTATACAATTTTTTTATGCGGGATTGAATTTTGCTTCTAGGAATCTTTTAGATTCCGCCGCGGGTGGTACTTTTATGGAAATCAAATTAGGAGAAGCTACTAAACTCCTAGATAATATTATGGCAAATTACTCTCAATGGCATACCGAAAGATCTCCTACTAGTAAAAAGGTGCATGCTATTGAAGAAATAAATACTTTGAGTGAAAAGATGGATGAATTAATGAAATTATTTGCTAGTAAGAGTGCTCCTATTGATCCTAATGATATGCCTTTGTCTTCTTTGATTGGAAACAATAATGAATCTATGGATGTGAATTTTGTTGGTAGGAACAATTTTGGTAATAACGCGTATAGAGGTAATTTCAATCCTAGGCCGTTTCCTAGTAATTCCTCTAATAATTATGGTAATTCCTACAACAATTTTTATGGAAATTATAATAAGATACCCTCTGATCTTGAAAATAATATTAAAGAATTTATTAGTTCGCAAAAGGGTTTCAATGCTATGATTGAAGAAAAATTGCTCAAGATTGATGATTTGGCTAGGAACGTTGATAGAATTTCGCTTGAGATTGATTCTTTGCAAATTAGATCTACTCCACCCAAGCGTGATATTAATGAGTCTTTAAAAGCTATGAGAATTTCTATTGATGAGTGTAAGGAAAGAACCGCTAAAATGCGTGCTAAGCGTGAATGGCTTGAAAAAGTGTGTTCTCGTGATAATATTGATGAAGATCTTAAAGTGATTGATGTGACTCCTATTGAATCTTTGTTTTCTAATATAAATCTTGATAAATATGGGACTGGATATAAGTCAACTTTAGTTAAAAGGCGTCCCAATGATTCGGAGTTTATAGATCTTAATGTTAAGATTGATAAAAGTGGGATTGAAGAGGTCAAAACTTTAAATAGCAATGAACCCACTCTTTTGGATTTCAAGGACTTTAATTATGATAGCTGCTCTTTGATTGATTGTATTTCCTTGTTGCAATCCATGTTGAATTCTCCGCATGCTTATAATCAAAATAAAGCTTTTACTAAACATATTGTGGATGCTATGATGAAATCTTTTGAAGAAAAACTTGAGTTGGAAGTTTCTATGCCTAGGAAGCTTTATGATGAGTGGGAACCTACTATTAAGATTAAAATTAAAGATTATGAGTGCCATGCTTTGTGTGACTTGGGTGCTATGTGGCACCCCGGCTCAGAGGAGACCGGAACGCCCCGTATTCCAACCCAGGGACAAGTCCTCTGGAATACGGCACTGCTGGCATAGAACAAATCAGCTCTTTATTACCATGGATAAGGTTACAAGGGTACATAGATTACATCGGTACGGCGATACTACGCCTGACTAGGGTAATTCTACGCTAGCAGCGGAACAACGACGGTGGTGATGGACTCCACTCCGCAGGGACTCTGGCTGGAACGCGTATCCTAGCTCGCAAACTCTGGATCCTCGACAAGCAAGCAATCATGGCAGGACCTGCAAACTGGCATGACATGCTAGGTGAGTACTTTGAATGTACTCGCAAGCTCACAACAAACATCAGCATTAAGGCAAGACAACATCATAGCAATCAAGATTAGGTAAAGATTTATCATTACCGAAGGGATAGTTGAAAATAACAATAATAGGCTATTCTCCCTGTACTCTGGTGACCAACTCGTGATCACTCCAAGAACATCCAACGAATATCCCCAAGATTGTTACCAAGACTTGTCAGTGGCATGTTGCTCAACTGCTACCATACTCAGACAAGTTCTTCCATCATTATTATCAGTATTACGGTTGACCACCTAGTGAGGCCTGGACGGACTGTCCAATACCGTGGACGCGGCTATTCGAATAGATTTTACACTCTGCAGAGGTTGCGCACTTTACCCACACCATGGAGCACCCGGCCTCGTGATCCCATTTGGGTGGACCAGTGTTGCTCCAACGAAACCCGCCTGACCCGTGACTCTCCTATCGTACCACCGGCATTCATCCTCCCCCGGAGTCCTGCCCTGGGTGGCCCATGTGTCCTCGTGACACCTGCCACCATCGTGGCCAAACTAAACTGTCCCAAACGGGGACTTGAGCTCAATAACCAAACTGGGCTCACAAGGTTATCTCCGCCTACCGGGCCAGGGTAGCGCGCACGCATAACCTTCCCTCTTTGGTGGTACCGATAAAAGAGCACGAAGCCAAACCAAGTCAAGGCCGCCCCATACCGGCAAATGTGGCTGCACGGATAAGCCCGGACAGGTGACTCTAGATCAACCGACTAGGTATCTTATCCCCAAATAATATTTCTGTCATAGCTGCCACTCCGATATCATAGTAATCCAATAACCAATAGGCTCAAGCCACTGCTACTGATTCATATCCACAAACTGCCGGATGAAACCCAAAATAATCATAGACAGTAATCTTGAACGTCATGGCATCACAAGTGGGTAAAATACTAGTCACTAACAATCCAGTACTCAACATGGTAGCCACCTATTCAGAATTTACTCAAGCATTGCATAATCTAATCCACTTCACAAATAATCATACTTGCTATTAAAGTAATTAGTTTAACTATGATATTGCAATGCAATTATGCAGATGAGGGTTGTGGCTTTCCTGGGGATGAAGGAACCATCGGGGAGAAGTGTGGAAAGGTCGCAGAAGGAGTTGTCGGAAACAGTTCTCTCTCGGAGGGGGCTGTTTACGGGCAGGGGCAAAGTGGTCATTTTCACTGTGGAAACACATAATGAAAATGATACCAACATGACGGGCTCGAGGAGTCGAAGAAGTGGGCTTTGGAATCACCTCGATCGGAGTTGCGGTTGAAAAGATATGGCCGTTCATTCGTTAGGCAGAAAAATAAACAGAAAGTTTTCATTTCTGCTCTTAACCAGTGGACGTCCACTATATTAGGGTTTCGGCCGGCTGAGCTGAAAAAGGGAAAACATATTTCTGAGAATACGCTTTCAGCAACGGGAAGGCGCACTCCAGTGGAATACGCCTCCACTTAAGGGACCGGGCCCAGCTGGTGGTGGCACGTACCCCTTCACTGTGTCTTTGACACGCGGGACCCACGGGCAGACCTGGGGTCGTCTTCTTCCCGCGACGAGGCAGAGCAGAGGCGAGGCCGCACGGCGCCGGTGCTTGTCCGGTCGGCTCCGGCCACCTCCGGTGGAGCTCGGACCACCGGAGTGCTTCCCGAGGCGCAGCGCATCCATCCATCCCACCCACGGACTCCAAAGGCTATGGGAGGGGCGGCGAGCTCGAGCCCGGCGAACGGTGGCGTCGGGTGGAGATGGGCCCGGCGCTACGGGCGCGGAGGCGAGGTGCTGAAGAAGTGAGGGGCTTTGCCGGAGTTCAGGGGGGCTCTAGGTGATGGTGGGAGGGAGAGATAGTGGGTGGCTCGCCGGAATTTAGCCGGAACCGAGCTGCGGCCACGACGGCCATTGGAGGCTAGGAGAGGCGCTGGCGATGGGTTGAGGGGTCGGGGAGGACCATGGGAGAGTGGCGAGGCTGGTGGTGAGAGCGGGGAGGCACGGGGATGGCTTAAATAGCCGCGGCGAGCTCGCCGGATAAGCTCGGCCACGGTGGCCTTCTTATCCACGCACTGGAGCTCCGACGACACGCGGAAGGAGGAGGCGATGTCGGCAGGGACTCTGAAGGACTGGAGGAGCCCGCAGGAGCTTCAGGAGAGCTCGAGAGCGCTCTGGCCACATGTTAATGGAGGAGCAGAGGCGGTTCTCGACATGGGCACGGCGATGGCGACGTAACCACGACGAGATAAAGCGGGGCAGCAGAGGGGAATTGACCGCACGAGTATGGGCTAGCTACTGGACATGGAAGGGACGCGAGAGGCAGAGGAAATCGATGATAACAGCGGCCGCGGTTTCCAGAGCGCGCTGTTTGGCTTGTCTGCCCCGTGGTCACCGCGTGAACACGGCGGTGCCACGCGCTCTGGGTCGCCAATCGATGTCTGGGAGATAGACCATCTTACCCCGAGTGCCAAGGAATAAACAATACAGGTCAGGGGCAAAGAAGAGAAAAGCACTTGGCTCCAAAGCAGAGCAGCAGCAACCTGTTTGATGTGAACTGAGAGAGCTTGAGCAGGAGATAAACTCTGGTTTTTTGCTGAGGGTGATCACATACTAGGGTGATCATTTCTGCAAATTTTCAGCTCATTTAGATGAAGATAAATAGCACTTGCAGTTCAATGGGTTCTACTGGACATAATTGCAAAATATGAAGTGGCACTCACATACTTGCTTGAATGGAGCTGAAATTTGGAGGATATGAGTTATTTAGGTATATGAAGATACTGTAAAAGTTTCATACCATTTGGGTAAACCAAAATGGTACTTCCTTCACACAGCATCCTACTGGACAGAATCTTACAAAAATAACTGGGGATAAATGGCTAGATTAAATGAGCCCAAATCTTGTGGAGATAGGTTGTATGGGTAGGAAAATGCTCTGGTAAATTTCCAGCAATTATGAAGCAATATAAAATATAGTTGCTTCACAACAGGAAAATATGACCAGAAGCTAAGATTTGAAGGTGTGCTCACATAGTAGATGGGATGATTCTTAAATATTGTGGATAGTGTTAATTTTAGCATATGAAGATGCTTGCAAAATTTCAACTCATTTGCATACTCTTAGCTAGCACTTGCTTCACAAAGCTTTCAGTTGATCAGAATCTTTGGAAATTTGCCAGGGAATATTTACTAGCCAAATGAGGTTGAATTTTGGTATGTGGTAATATTATGGATAGGAAAGAGTGCACAAAAAGTTTGAGAGCAAGCAAGCAAATATAAAGGGTACTTGCTTCACAACTTGACAGCTAGGGCAGAATCAGAAAAGGAATATTGGTGAGATATTTCTGAACATGGCAAGGAAGGGTTTTGACATATCTGAGGAAGATATGACCCAAACAATTTATGAGAATTATTTGGGAATTTTTGGAATGATGGAAATGTGGGTTGCTTCACAACCCAAGGCAAACAGGGTTATTCCTTTAATAGAAAAAGGAATATTCCCAAGAAAAGAATATTGGGATTGGTCCAAGATGGAAATGACAAGGTCTTGGGATGGTTTAGAGGTTGGAAAGCCACTAGGGATGAGGAATCATGGATGATCCCTCCAGGTTCCAAGACTACCAGCCACAGAAAAGCAAAACCAGACCAAAATCAAAAGAAAAAAAATGGGCAAAATCCAGGGTGTTACATGCTAGCGTTTCCACGATTCCGAAAACTTTATGTGATGTGCTAGGTTTCCATGAATTCGATGATTGCTCTTTAAATTTGCATCTAGCGGATTCCACCATTAAGAAACCTATGGGAAGGATTAATGATGTTCTTATTGTTGCAAATAGGAATTATATGCCCGTAGATTTCATTGTTCTTGATATAGATTGCAATCCTACATGTCCTATTATTCTTGGTAGACCTTTCCTTAGAACAATCGGTGCAATTATTGATATGAAGGAAGGAAATATTAGATTCCAATTTCCATTAAGGAAAGGCATGGAACACTTTCCTAGAAAGAAAATAAAATTACCTTATGAATCTATTATGAGAGCTACTTATGGATTGCATACCAAAGATGACAATACCTAGATCTATTGCGTTATGCCTAGCTAGGGGCATTAAAGAATAGCGCTTGTTGGGAGGCAACCCAGTTTTATTTTTATGTTTTTGTTTATGCTTCTGTTTTTGAGTGCTTTACACATTATTACCTCTGTAGTAATTGTGTTTTCTTGTTTTAATTAGTGTTTGAGCCAAGTAAGACCTTTGGGATGGTCTACGGTGTTTGTGATTTGATTTTGCTGAAAAACAGAAACTTTTGCTCTCAGTCCAGGAATTTTCTAAATTCACTGGAACGTGCTGTTGATCTGAAATTTTTACACAAGATTGATATACAAATTTCCCTGATTGTCCTAATTTTTCAGAATTTCTGGAGTTACAGAAGTATTCTAAGTCTATAGATTGCTACAGACTGTTCTGTTTTAGACAGATTCTGTTTTCTTTGTGTTGTTTGCTTATTTTGATGTATCTATGGGTTGTATCGGGGGGTATGAACCATGGAGAAGTTGGAATACAGTAGATATTACACCAATATAAATAAAGAATGAGTTCACAACAGTACCAAAAGTGGTGATTTATTTTTCTTATACTAACGGATCTCACGAGTTTTCTGTTGAGTTTTGTGTTGTGAAGTTTTCAAGTTTTGGGTAAAGATTTGATTGACTATGGAATAAGGAGTGGCAAGAGCCTAAGCTTGGGGATGCCCAAGGCACCCCAAGCCATATTCAAGGATACCGAAGAGCCTAAGCTTGGGGATGCCCCTGAAGGCATCCCCTCTTTCGTCTTCAATCCATCGGTAAATTTACTTGAGGCTATATTTTTATTCACCACATGATATGTGTTTTGCTTGGAGCGTCTTGTATGATATGAGTCTTTGCTTTTTAGTTTGCCACAATCATCCTTGCTGCACACATCTTTTGAGGGGGACACGCATTAATCGTGAATTTATTAGAATACTCTATGTGCTTCACTTATATCTTTTGAGCTAGGCAATGTTGCTCTAGTGCTTCACTTATATCTTTTTAGAGCAAGGTGGTGTTTTATTTTATAGAAATAATTGAACTCTCGTACCTCACTTATATTATTTTGAGAGTCTTTGAACAGCATGGTAATTGGTTTAGGTTATGAATTTAGTCCTAATATAATGGGCATCCAAGAGGGATATAATAAAAACTTTCATATAAAGTGCATTGAATACTATGAGAAGTTTGATTCCTTGCATATAGTTTTGAGATATAAAGATGGTGATATGAGAGTCATGCTAGTGAGTAATTGTGAATTGGTAGAAATACTTGTGTTAAAGTTTTTGATTCCCGTAGCATGCACGCATGGTGAACCATTATGTAATGAAGTCGGAGCATGATTTGTTTAATGATTGTCAACCTTTGTGTGAGGGTCGGGAGCGCGCGATGGTTAACTCCTACCAACCTCTCCCCTAGGAGCATGCGTCTAATACTTTGCTTCGATAACTAATAGACTTTTGCAATAAGTATGTGAGTTCTTTATGACTAATGTTGAGTCCATGGATTATACGCACTCTCACCCTTCCACATTTGCTAGCCTCTCTAGTACCACGCAACTTTCGCCGTTGCATTAAACCCACCTTCCTCAAAACAGCCACCACATACCTTTCCTCAAAACAGCCACCATACCTACCTATTATGGCATTTCCATAGCCATTCCGAGATATATTGCCATGCAACTTCCACCGTTCCGTTTTTCATGAAACGCACCATCATTTTCATATTGCTTTGCATGATCGTAAGATAGCTAGCATGATGTTTTCATGGCTTGTCCGTTGATGTCATTTGCTAGGCTAGATCGTTGCACATCCCGGTGCACCACCGGAAGCATTCATATAGAGTCATATTTTGTTCTAGGTATCGAGTTGTAATTCTTGAGTTGTAAGTAAATAAAAGTGTGATGATCTTCATTATTAGAGCATTGTCCCGAGAGAGAAAAGGATGATGGAAGCTATGATTCCCTCACAAGTTGGGATGAGTCTCCGGACTTTACAAATAATAAAAGAGGCCAATGAAGCCCAAATAAAAAAAGAGGCCAAAGATGCCCACCAAAATGAAAAAAAAATGAGAGAAAGAGAGAAGGGACAATGCTACTATCTTTTTCCACACTTGTGCTTCAAAGTAGAACCATGATCTTCATGATAGAGAGTCTCCTATTTTGTCACTTTCATATAACTAGTGGAATTTTCATCATTATGCACAACCACTTAGTTTCCTTTTGAGCTTTCATACACTTATAGCTCTAGTGCATCCGTTGCATGGCAATCCCTACTCACTCACATTGATATCTATTGATGGGCATCTCCATAGCCCGTTGATACGCCTAGTTGATGTGAGACTATCTTCTCCTTTTCCTCACAACCTCCACCATATTCTATTCCACCTATAGTGCTATATCCATGGCTCACGCTCATGTATTGCATGAGAGTTGAAAAGGTTTGAGAACATAAAAGGTGTGAAACAATTGCTTGACTTGTCATCGGGGTTGTGCATGATTTAGATACTTTGTGTGGGGAAAATGGAGCATAGCCAGACCATATGATTTTGTAGGGATAGCTTTCTGAGGCCATGTTATTTCGAAAGGACGCAATTGCCTTGTTAGTATGCTTGAAGTATTATTGTTTTTATGTCAATATTATACTTTTGTTTTGAATCTTGCGGATCTGAATATTCATGCCACAATAAAGAATATTACATGGATAAATATGATAGGTAGCATTCCACATCAAAAATTCTGTTTTTATCATTTACCTACTCGAGGACGAGCAGGAATTAAGCTTGGGGATGCTTGATACGTCTCCAACGTATCTATAATTTTTGATTGTTCCATGCTATTATATTATCTGTTTTGGATGTTTTATATGCATTAATATGCTATTTTATATTATTTTTGGGACTAACCTATTAATCTAGAGCCTAGTGCCAGTTTCTGTTTTTCCTTGTTTTTGAGTATTACAGATAAGGAATATTAAACGGAGTCCAAACGGAATAAATTCTTTGGAATGATTTTTCTTGGACCAGAAGAAACCTGCCAGACTTGGAGGTGAAGGCAGGAGACCTGCCGGGAGGCGACAAGCCACCAGGGCGCGCCCTAGGGGGGGCGCCCCCCTGGCTTGTGGCCCCCTAGCAGGCCTCCTAACCCTATTCTTCGGCCTATAAATTTCCAAATATTCCCCCAATACCAAAAAGAGCCACGAAAATACTTTTCCGCCGCCGGAAGCCTCTGTTCCCGTGAGATCCAATCTTGGAGCCTTTTCCGGTAATCTGCCGGAGGGGGATTCGATCACGGAGGGCATCTACATCAACTCCATTGCCCCTCCAATGATGCGTGAGTAGTTCACCACAGACCTTCGGGTCCATAGCTAGTAGCTAGATGGCTTCTTCTCTCTCTTTGTTCTTCAATACCATGTTCTTCATGATCTTCATGGAGATCTATCCGATGTAATACTCTTTTGCGGTGTGTTTGTCGAGATCCGATGAATTGTGGGTTTATGATCAGCTTATCTATGAATATTATTTAAATCTTCTCTGAATTCTTATATGCATGATTTCATATCTTTGCAAGTCTCTTCGAGTTATTGGTTTGGTTTGGCCAACTAGATTGGTAATTCTTGCAATGGGAGAAGTGCTTAGTTTTGGGTTCAATCTTACGGTGTCCTCACCCAGTGACAAAGTAGGGGTAGCGAGGCACGTATTTGTATTGTTGCCATCGAGGATAAAAAGATGGGGTTTTCATCATATTGCTTGAGTTTATCCCTCTACATCATGTCATCTTACCTAATGTGTTACTCTGTTCTTCATGAACTTAATACTCTAGATGCAGGCAGGAGTCGGTCGATGTGTGCAGTAATAGTAGTAGATGCAGAATCGTTTCGGTCTACTTGACACGGACGTGATGCCTATATGCATAATCATTGCCTTGGATATCATCATAACTATGCGCTTTTCTATCAATTGCTCGACAGTAATTTGTTCACCCACCGTATTATTTTCCTTCATGAGAGAAGCCTCTAGTGAAACCTATGGCCCCCGGGTCTATTTTCCACATTATATTTTCAGATCTATAAACCAAAAATACCAAAAATACTTTGCTGCAATCTTTTTACTTTTGTTTTACTTTTCGTTTTAGCAATCTTTTCTATCTATCTCTATCAGATCTCATCCTTGCAATTAACCGTGAAGGGATTGACAACCCCTTTATAGCGTTGGGTGCAAGAGTTTGATTGTTTGTGTAGGTGCGAAGATTGGGGACTTGCTTGTATCTCCTACTGGATTGATACCTTGGTTCTCAACAACTGAGGGAAATACTTATCTACTTTGCTGCATCACCCTTTCCTCTTCAAGGGAAAACCAACGCAAGCTCAAGAAGTAGCAGTGGGCCTCCGCGAAACTCACCGACCCCCGGGCGACGCCCGTCTTGAAGCGGATCTCCTCGGACATTGACGCCAGGAAGCTGACCGGGGCGATGATGGTGAAGGAGTTCATGACGCGGCGCCTGGCGCCGCTCCAGCAGCCCTCGAAGCCCATGTGGGAGTACGAGGGCATGGGAGAAGCCATCAGGCTCAGATCCGCCAGCCTGACAGGAGTGGAGCGGGACAAGGCCCTGAACACTCTCCTCTTAAACGATCCCGGGGATCTTCCCGAGGCCTACGCCCCGCTGTAGCTCCGCGACGATGGAAGGGCGCTGGCCGCCGCCTTGCCCGGCTTTGACGACCTGGGGCTCACGCCATCCGGGCACCCCAATCCCCCGATGCTGGTGTCCTCCGGCGACACCAGCGGTGGGGAGGATTCGGAGGAGACCGTGGATGACAAGGAGGAGGCGTCCCTTCCGTCGCAGAGCGTGCTCCTCCGTAGCCTTGAGGACGAAGATGATGATACCTATGAGCCCCCGGCCGCTAGCTCCCGGCGCTTCGCCAGGGTGCTCAGGGGGCCGGGGCCTTCCCCCCAAACCGCTCGGACGTCCGGCCGGATGACCCCGAAGAAGCGCGCGGCCGCGCCCTCTCCTGAAGACTCCCTGCGCCCCAGCAAGGTGGCCGAGACACTGGCCTCGTCTCAGCCCATGCTGCGGCCGAGAGGCGGACGCGGCTTTGCCGTCCGCGGTTCCTCAGGGCGTCCTCCGCACCCCTCTGGGCGGCAGCACCACACCGGGGGTCGGCGAGGAGCACCCCGCTAGCCCCCTGGGTGCGGCCAAGACCGCGCCGGAAGGAAGCGGGGGCATTCCGACCAGCGCCGACGTGGAGAAGAAGAGGAAGTGGGTCGCGCGCGAGGAGTAAGTAACCTTCCTCGTCTCTGTTTGATCATGAACTGTGCATGTGCTCACGGCTCTCCTCCTCTCACTAGCCAGGGTTGAGGTCGTGCCGAAGAGGAAGAAGGCAAGCGTTGAGCCGAAGGAGCCCCCCGTCCTGGGGGTGCCATCGGCCTTGGGCCGCGATGGAAGCGAGCCGCGCCAGCCCAGTGCGTCGCTTGGAGGACCAGCCGCCGGGGGCGCGGGGGCTCTTGAGGCGGCGTTCCCCGCCACAGCCGTGGTGGCCCCGACACTTATGGAGGGGGTGGCTCCTCGCCCCCTCCTGGTGGAATCCGCTCCCGAGGGTGCAGCGATGCAGCCTCGGGAGGAGCCAGCCCCCACGGGCCAGCTGGTTGAGGAGTCGTCCACGCTTGCCATGACGGAGGAGAAACTGGAGCCCCTGGCTCCCCAAGTTAGCCACACTGCCGGACCCTTGGTCACGGCACCTGCCGATGTGCCGGTGCCCCCTCCTTGGATGAGGCCTACACCATGCTTGGGAGGCTCCGGGCCGACTTCCAGGATGCTAAAAGGTGCCTTGCGAAGGAGCGCCTGGGGCTCATCTCTGGGTGGTCCCAGGCCGAGGCGGCCACCCAGATGGCCTGGAGCCGAGCCGAGGCTGCCATCGCGAAGAGCGTGAAGGAGGCCGCTGAGGCCAAGGCAGCCCGAGACGCGGCACTGGTCGAGGAGGAGTCAGCCAGGAAGCGCTACGGTAAGGCGGAGGCCAACCTGAAGGTCTTTCAGGACAAGGAAGCCGTGCTCGCGCAACGACTCCGTGAGCTGGAAGAGGTCCTCAAGGCCCGTGAGGCAAAGCTTGCCGATCACGACTCCGCACTGTCCCGAGTGGCCGATGACCAAACCAAGGAAAGCGAGCGCCTGGCCAAGCTGAAGGAGGAGGTGGAAGAAGCCCAGGTGTCCCATGCCCAGTGTGTCTCCGAGACGACGGCCCAGCTGGAGGTCAGGGAGAGGACCCTTGTCATTGCTGAGGAGAAGGCGGCCGCGGAGCGCGACGCCTTCCCCTCCCTCGAACTCGAGCTTTGCAAGTCGCTACGCTCCACCTGCAAGGGAGGATTCTGGGAGCCTTTGGTGACCCCCGAAGCCGACTACGCAGGGCTCTCCTTCAAGCTTGCTGAGGTGCTCGAAGGCGCTTCCACCAGGGTGGACACCATCTTGGAGGACGAGTGCCGCGATCTTCTTGCCACGGCCGCGACGCAGGTCTTCAGCAAGCTCTACCTTCGCGAGCCCGGCTTCAGCTTCGATGCGGTGCTCGTCTCGGTTGCTCCTGCGTCCCGCGCCGCTGCGGAAGCGGCCGTTAAGGATCCAGTGGACGCGTTGGTGGAGAAGTTCACCTGCATCGCCACCGCCAAGCCCCCGGCAGTGGACACAAGCGGTGGTGACGACGGTGGCAGCGACGTTGATGATGAGCTTGCCGTGGCTGGGACAGTTGGCGTCGACGGCCATGGCGATGACGGCCCCTCCTCCTAGATCTTACCCTGCAACATTTACTGTGCCTCGCAGAGGCGTGAGACTTTGAATTCGCAAGACATCCATTGCCTGTAATAATTGCTTGAATTTTGTCATTTCCTCCGGTGCCCTGTTTCCTTCCCGCTTGCTTTTGTGCTCTGCGTCGGCAGGGCCCAATCCCGCGCATACCTCGACCGCCGTTGGGGCAACCGGATTGCTAGGACGAGACCAAGGGGCGAGGGGCTACGTGACCAGTGAGGCCCCTGAGTCGCGATGCTCAGGGGTCCCCCTTGACGTGCGAGCAACACTCACGAAGGAAACATGGCGACGCTAGGGTAGGTTTGGGGCGCCTTAGTGCTCTGCGTCGGCGGGGCCCAATCCCGCGCATACCTCGACCGCCGTTGGGGCGTCCGGATCGCCAGGACGAGACCAAGGGGTGAGGGGCTACGTGACCAGTGAGGCCCCTGAGTCGCGATGCTCAGGGGTCCTCCTTGACGTGCGAGCGGCGCCCGTGAGGCGAGTTCGTACCTGGGAGGGACGCAAGAAGACCAGGTACCAGAACCTGGTGAGGCGGCTCACACCAGGCCTATCCTAAGCATAGCCCCCGGCCAGTCCCCTCGCGCGTGCATCCCAGGGGAACGCTGTGTGACGGGGCCGTGCGAAGATCCGGGAGGCCATCCTGAAGTTGGTGCAACCGCTAGGGCGCCCTCAGTTGTTTATCCCCCAGTGCGGAGCATGGGGCTTTCACTGGGCGTGGGCATAGCCGCTGAGCGACAGTTTCGTCCGCCAGCGCGGAGCATGGGGCTTCCACTTGGGCGTGGGTAGGGAGCTCTGTGTTAGAGTCTCTGGGCGTGTACAGCCCATTAAGTTCGCACTCGTGGCTAGCACGGCTGAACTGGGAGGTGTATCTGGGCACCCGTGAGCCAGCACGGGACTCACGAGGCCCTACCTCAAAGGCGGGTTGCGCCTAAACTTTTATAGCGCGAGGCGCGCTTGCAAGACCTGTGGGGTGTGGGTAACCTGTGCCGAATGAATCTCCGGAGGCCATCGCATGAGAAGGCCAAACAGCAACGACCCCAGGAGGTGACGTGTGCGGAGCCAGGCCGCCAGACAGAGCTCAGTCGTTGGGTTTATCGATGCTGCAGGGACGGACCCGAGCACAGACGTCGTGCCCAGTCTTCTCATGCGACAAACCCGAGGAAAGACACCCGGCGCGCGGCTCCCGTGACAGAAAAGCGCCGAACAGCGGTTATTGGAACCGGGCCGCGCGCCCTGACTCACCCACACTCGATTAGCTCACGCAAGGACAAGCACCAAGGGCCTCGGCGAGGTGACGTACACGGGGCTAGCCCGTGAGACAGAGCTGAGCCGCTTGGATTTATCAACGCTGCAGGGACGGACCCAAGCACAGACGCCGTGCGAGCCCTTAATCGTGAGGCGGTCGAAGGCGGGGTTGTAAGGGCGCGGCGACATTCATGGTGGCGAAGCACCGGTCATGCAGTTGGAATACTTAGGAAATTCATTAAATGCAGAATCAGTCTAGTGAATGCGCAAAACGATATAGCTACGGGGGCGGGCCCAAGCAGCTTGAGGATGGTGCAGCCCGAGGGGCGCCCTCAATTGAACAAACCAAAAGTCACCTGGCATCGGCGCTGCTGAAGCGTTGGGGTAGTTGTCGAAGCTAGATCATCACGAGCTTGAGTGCTCCGGAGGCTCGAGGGTCTGGGATTTCCGGAAGATCCTCGCGGCGTTGGGCCTCATGAGACGCGAGGGCGGCCTGCATGAGGCGTTGGTAGGTAGCGCCCGCATTCACGATGCCGAAGGGCATGCGGATGTAGCTGTAGGGGAAGCCCCCGCTGCGTCCGACACGCGATGGCCAGAAGAGCTCCTGCGATGAGGCCCTGTTGAGGTCCGGGATGTTGACGCAGGCACGCAGCCTGCCGTCGAGGACGACTGCCGCACCGGGCGGCGCAGGGCGGTGCTCGCCGCGCAGGGCCTGCGCCTCCTGAAGCTCCCTGATCGCGTTGGTGATGAACTCTCTTGCTCCTGGCGCCTCGCGCCTTGCTTCTTGCTTGTGGGGGCGCGCGTCAAAGCACGGCTGCGAGTGGTGGCCGAGCACCTCCCCCGTCGCATCAGTCAGGTCGATAGCTTTCCAGGTGGAAGCGCCCGAGCCTGCCCTAAGGGAGGCACCGGGCGCGCCTTCCTATGCGAGAGGGTTTGGTGCCCCAGCGGCGGGCGCAGGGCCTGAGGCGCCAGCGGTGGAGGTCCCAGCCCCCTGGCGACTCTTGGGGAGGAGCTGCTTCTGCTTCTTGCGGGTGTCCTCGGGAGGCAAGACATCACCCTCATCGTTAGAGTTTTCAGCCTCCGCGGCCTGGTAGGCGCGTTCGAGGCAGCAGACTACATCCTTCTCGTCGCAGGCGATCGTGATGACGCTGCTACATCCTGGCATCTTGAGGACGTTTAGCCAGGGTGGAATTCCGCCATGAACTTGGCGAGGGCAGGGTACCCAAGGATGGCGTTGTACGGGAGGCCGATGTGAGCGAAGTGGAAGTCGATGAGCTCGGTGCGGTAATTGTCGCGCCTGCCGAAGGTGACTGGGAGGCGCACCTGCCCTAGGGGTGTGGTGGAGCCGTCAGTCACTCCTAAGATGGGCTTCGTCGGCATGAGCTGATCATAGGGCACCTGGAGCGTCTCGAAAGTATCGACCGAGAGAACATTGAGCCCGGCGCCGCCGTCGATGAGGGTCTTGGTGACGAGGACATTGCTGATGGTGGGTGTGCGGAGCAAAGGTAGCGCGCCTGCAGCGGCTGAGCACTTGAGTTGGTCCTTGGAGTCGAAGGTGATGGCCCACTTTGATCACTTGAGGGGACGCGTGGCCTCGAGCTTCGGGAGGGCGGCGTTCACCTCGCGAGAGAACTGCTTGAAGATGCGGTGTGAGGCTGGGGTTTGAGCCCCGCCCAGGATGCAGGCGACCGCACGGGGCTCCTGGAAGCCCCAAGCCCCGTCGTCCCATCGGTCATCTTCGTTCCTCCTTGCTGGCGGCGGAAGCGGAGGGAGGCCAGCCCTGTCCCGAGGACGGGCCTCCCGGGGCTCGTCGCGCCAGGGTCCGTCATGAGGCTCACCACGCCAGCGGTCATCGCGAGGCTGGTCGCGCCAATCCTGTCGTGAGTCGCGGTTGTCCCGACGGCCTCCGCTGCGGCCTCCTCCACGGCCGTAACCACGGCCACCGCGCTCGGGGCGGCGACCGAGGCGCTCGTCATGGAGCTCCCTGAGCTCTTGGCAGTCGCTGGTGCTGTGGGTGTTGGTGTAGTGGAAAATGCAGAATGGGCGGTTGCTCTTGAGGGGTTCTTCCTAGTCTCGACTGCGCTTTGCCTTGGGCTCGGCTGCCAGAATGGTGGGGTTCTTGCGTTTCACCTCCTTGGACTTGGCCTTCTTGTCTTAATGGTGTGCCTCCGGAAGCTCACGGAGGGAAAGACGGCCCGCCTCGGCCTTCTTGCACTTGTTCGCCAAGTGGAACATTTCCAGGGCTGAGCACAGATCGTCGTGGATGGCAAGCTGCTCTGTCATCCTGAGGTCCCTGACGCCATCGATGAACGCCGAGATGATGGCTTCATCCGACGCCTTCGGGATCTTGAGACGGACGCTCGTGAAACATTGTATGTACTTGTGCAGGGTCTCTCCCTCCTACCGCTTCACGCGCCGCAGGTCGCTCACCGTTGGGGGGCGGTCCCGGGTGCCCTGGAAGTTGACGGTGAAACGCTCGCGAAGTTCGTCCCAGGAGGAGATTGATTCCTTCGGGAGGTTGAGGAGCCAGGAGCGTGCGCCATCCTTCAGAGCCATGAGGAACCAGTTCGCCATGACCTTATCTCCGCCTCTTGCCGCCTCGATGCTCAGTGAGTAGAGCTGAAGGAACTCTGTGGGGTCGGCGGTGCCGTCGTAGCGTGGAGGGAGGTCCGGCTTGAACTTGCTGGGCCAGACGACGCGACGCAGCTCCGAGGTGAAGGCACGGCAGGCCGCATCGCTCTCAGGCACAACATGGACGGGAGGAGCCTGGTCTTGACGTCCGTCCTCCGCAACCTCCAGCGGCGCACGGCCATGATGTTAGCGCTGCGGCGGGCGGAGCGCCCGCGCGTCACCTTGCGGCCGCGGCACCACCTGGCAGCTCGCCTCGTCTCGTGCGCACGTTGGTGCCGCATGTGGCTGGACGCGGGGACGCGCTTCGCGCCTGGGCTCGAGGTCGGCGCTTTGCAGGGACGGAGGAGGGGGCGCGCCGTGGGCCATGTCGCCCGCCTGGAAGGGCTGGGGACGAAGCGAGTGGGAGGGCGCCGGGGCCTCGCCTGCGGTGTCGACGAGCTCGGCGATGCGGCCAAGCCAGTCTTGGAAGCGGTCGTTGGTGGGGTGATAAAGTAGCAGCTCGTGTGCCATGAGCACCGTAGTCGGTGCGTTCGCCGGTCCGCGGCGGGAGTGGGACGACGACGTCATGGCAGGAAAAGCAGACGGATTGGCGGTGTAGCCGTCACGCTGCACGGAGGGTGGCAGCGACCAGTCCTGTTGCTCTTGAGCAGCCGGTCCGGTGGCAGCGTTGGCCGCCGGAGAGATGGTGCGGTGCGGGACACCACGAACCTCGGGCGCCGTCTGGGTGACACGAGCGGCCCGGCGCTTGGCACGAACTCGGCGGGCGTCGGCCATGGGAGCGACGGAGTTGAGACGAGGTGAAACTGGAGAAAGATTTCGACACGCCCCTACCTGGCGCGCCAAATGTCGGAATCGGGGCTCCGCAAAACCCAACAAGGTTCGAACACTTGGGAATGTGAGAAGATCTCAACCGGCTCAAGGTCTCAAGCCTGTGGCCCTACGGCCTAGCTGCGTCGAATAAGCGTGAGCGAGGAAGGAGAAGGACTCAGAGATTTACCCAGGTTCAGGCCACCTTGCGGTGTAAAACCCTACTCCTGCTTTGTGGTGGATTGGTCTCTGATACGTCTCCAACGTATCTATAATTTATGAATTATTCACGCCATGTTTACAATAATTCTATATGATTTTGGTATGATTTTATTAGAACTAACCCGGACTGACGCTGTTTTCAGCAGAACTACCATGGTGTCGTTTTTTTGTGCAGAAATAAAAGTTCTCGGAATGGGCTGAAAATTTATGGTGATTTTTTATGGACCAAAAGAGACCCCCGAAGCACCGGAGCTGGGCCAGGAAGTGACCGAGGAGGCCACAAGCCAGGAGGGCGCGCCCTACCCCCCCCCCCCCCCCGGGAGGGCGCTCCTGGCTTGTGGACTCCTCGAGCACCCCCTTGACGTGAGACCGACGCCAAAAATTCCTATAAATACCAAAACCCCCAGAAACAAACCTAGATCGGGAGTTCCGCCGCCGCAAGCCTCCAGAGCCACGTAAAACCAATCGGGAGCCCGTTCCGGCACCATGCCGGAGGGGGAAACCATCACCGGAGGCCATCTTCATCATCCCGACGCTCTCCATGACGAGGAGGGAGTAGTTCACCCTCGAGGCTGAGGGTATGTACCAGTAGCTATGTGTTTGATCTCTCTCTCTCGTGTTCTTGAGATGACACGATCTTGATGTACCGCGAGCTTTATTGATATAGATGAATCATATGGAGGATTGCCCTCTCTATCTTCTTGTGATGAATTGAGTTTTCCCTTTGAAGTTTACTTATCGGATTGAGTCTTTAAGGATTCGAGAACACTTGATGTATGTCTTGCGATGGGATATCTATGGTGACAATGGGATGTTCTATTGATCTACTTGATGTATGTTTTGGTGATCAACTTGCGGGTTCCGTGACCTTGGGAATCTATGCATAGGGGTTGGCACACGTTTTCGTCTTGACTCTCCGGTAGAAACTTTGGGGCACTCTTTGAAGTTCTTTGTGTTGGATTGAATATGATGAATCTGAAATTATGTGATGCATATCGTATAATAAAGCCCATTGGTACTTGTGATGACATTGGAGTATCTAGGTGACATTAGGGTTTTGGTTGATATGTATCTTAAGGTGTTATTTTAGTACGAACTCTAGGGCTGTTTGTGACACTTATAGGAATAGCTCATATGATTGATCGGAAAGGATAACTTTGAGGTGGTTTCGTACCCTACAATAATTTCTTCGTTTGTTCTCCGCTATTTGTGGCTTTGGAGTGAACTCTTTGTCGCACATGAGGGATTTATATATGATTCAACTATGTTAGTATTGTTGAGAGAACTTGCACTAGTGAAAGTATGAACCCTAGGCCTTGTTTCTAAGCATTGCAATACCGTTTGTGCTCACTTTTATCATTAGTTACCTTGCTGTTTTTATATTTTCAGATTACAAAAACCTATATCTACCATCCATATTGCACTTGTATTACCATCTCTTCGCCGAACTAGTGCACCTATACAATTTACCATTGTATTGGGTGTGTTGGGGACACAAGGGACTCTTTGTTATTTGGTTGCAGGGTTGCTTGAGAGAGACCATCTTCATCCTACACCTCCCACGGATTGATAAACCTTAGGTCATCCACTTGAGGGAAATTTGCTACTCTCCTACAAAACTCTGCGCTTGGAGGCCCAACACGAGTCTACAAGAAGAAGGTTGCGTAGTAGACATCAAGCTCTTTTCTGGCGCCGTTGCCAGGGAGGTGAGTGGTTGAAGGTATATCTTTAGATCTTGCAATTGAATCTTTTAGTTTCTTGTTTTATCACTAGTTTAGTCTATAAAAGAAAACTACAAAAAAATGGAATTGAGGTTGCCTCATATGCTTCATCTTTTTAATGTCTTTCGTGAAAATGATGGAAAGGAAAATTGTGCCCAAGTGTTAGAAGAAGAAGTTATTAAAATGTTTGGCACTAAATCTTTGAGTGATGAGCATGATTGCAATGTTGTTAGTATGAATTCCTTGAATATCCATGATGCTAATGATATGCAAAGCCACAAGCTTGGGGATGCTACGTTTGATGACGATGATATTTTTAGTCCCCCAAGTTTTGATGAGCAAATTTATTATGATGAAAGCATGCCTCCTATCTATGATGATTATTGTGATGACACGTATGCTATAAAGAATAATGATAACCATGAAACTTGTCATCATGATTTTAATTTTCAATTGGATTATGCTTCACATGATAGTTATTTTGTTGAGTTTGCTCCCACTACTATTGATGAGAATAAATTTGCTTATGTGGTGAGTAGTAAAATTTCTATGCTTGTAGATCATGAAAAGAAAGCTTTATGTGCTGGTTATATTGTGAAATTCGTTCATGATGCTACTGAAAATTATTATGAGGGAGGAACATATGCTTGTAGGAATTGCAATAATATCATGTTTCCTCTCTATGTGTTCAAAGTTTTGAAGTTATGCTTGTTTTGCCTTCCTATGCTAGTTGATTCTTGCTCCCATAAATTGTTTGCTCACAAAATCCCTATGCATAGGAAGTGGGTTAGACTTAAATGTGCTTGTCATGAGATTCATGATGCTCTTTTGCATGTTTCAATTATTATTCCTATGTGAGCACCATTGAAATTATCATGCCTAGCTAAAAGGCATTAAAGAAAAGCGCTTGTTGGGAGGCAACCCAACACTTTTACTTTCTGTTTTAGTGTGTTCACATGATTAAGCTACTGTAGTAATCATGTTTTGTGTCTTTTATTTCAATAAAGTGCCAAGTAAAGCCTTTGGGATAGTGTGGATGATAGTTGACTTGATTCTGTGCAAAAACAGAAACTTTTTCTCTCAGTCCAGGAATTTTGTAAATTCATTGGAACGTGCTTTTGATCTGAAATTTTTACAAAAGATTGATATACAAATTCCCCATGTTGTCCTAATTTTTCAGAATTTTTAGAGACAGGGAATTATGGTCATACTACAGATCTTCACAGACTGTTCTGTTTTTGACAGATTCTGTTTTGCATGCATAGTTTGCTTGTTTTAGTGTTCCCAGAGCTTATATTGAGTGATATAAATTATGGGAATGATATAATACAGTAGGTATGATGTGTAAACAATTATGAATCTTGTCTTGACAGTACCTAAGTGAATGATTTATCTTTATTATACTAACCCATCTCACGAAAGAAATCCTTCTTGCTACTTCTCGAGCATGCGTTGGTTTCCGTGAAGAGGAACGGATGATGCAGCAAAGTAGATAAGTATTTCCCTCAGTTGTTGAGAACCAAGGTATCAATCCAGTAGGAGATTCAAGCAAGTCCCCAATAGATGTACCTACACAAAGAATCAAACACTTGCACCCAACGCTATAAAGGGGTTGTCAATCCCTTCACGGTTACTTGCAAGGATGAGATCTGATAGAGATAGATAGAATAGATTGCTTGAACGGAAAGTAAAACAAAAGTAAAAATAATGCAGCAAGGTATTTTTGGTATTTTTGGTTTTAGATCTGAAAGTATAAGATGGAAAATAGACCCGGGGGCCATAGGTTTCACTAGAGGCTTCTCTCATGATGGCAAGTATTACGGTGGGTGAACAAATTACTGTCGAGCAATTGATAGAAAAGCGAATAATTATGAAGATATCCAAGGCAATGATTATGCATATAGGCATCACGTCCGTGTCATGTAGACCGAAACGATTCTGCATCTACTACTATTACTCCACACATCGACCGACTCCTGCCTGCATCTAGAGTATTAAGTTCATGAAGAACAGAGTAACGCATTAGGTAAGATGACATGATGTAGAGGGATAAACTCAACCAATATGATGAAAACCCCATCTTTTTATCCTCGATGGCAACAATACAATACGTGACTCGCTACCCCTACTATGTCACTGGGTGAGGACACCGCAAGATTGAACCCAAAACTAAGCACTTCTCCCATTGCAAGAATTACCAATCTAGTTGGCCAAACCAAACCAATAACTCGAAGAGACTTGCAAAGATATGAAATCATGCATATAAGAATTCAGAAAAGACTCAAATAATATTCATAGATAATCTGAACATAAACCCACAATTCATCGGATCTTGACAAACACACCGCAAAAGAGTATTACATCGGATAGATCTCCATGAAGATCATGAAGAACATGGTATTGAAGAGCAAAGAGAGAGAAGAAGTCATCTAGCTACTAGCTATGGACCCGAAGGTCTGTGGTGAACTAATCACGCATCATCGGAGGGGCAATGGAGTTGATGTAGATGCCCTCCGTGATCGAATCCCCCTCCGGCAGATTACCGGAAAAGGCTCCAAGATTGGATCTCACGGGAACCGAGGCTCCTGGCGGCGGAAAAGTGTTTTCGTGGCTCTCTTTGGTATCCAGGGAATATTTCTGAATTTATAGGCTGAAGAATAGGGTTGGGGGAGCTGCCGTGGGCCCACAAGCCAGGGGGGGCGCCCTACCCCCCTGGGCGCGCCCCTGTGGCTTGTGGCCACACGGCGGCTCTCCTGCCTTGGTCTCCAAGCTTGGTAGATGTCTTCTAGTCCAAGAAAAATTATTCCAAAGATTTTATTCCGTTTGGACTCCGTTTAATATTCCTTATCTGCAATACTCAAAAACAAGGGAAAACAGAAACTGGCACTAGGCTCTAGATTAATAGGTTAGTAACAAAAATAATATAAAATAGCATATTAATGCATATAAAACATCCAAAACAGATAATATAATAGCATGGAACAATCAAAAATTATAGATACGTTGGAGACGTATCAAGCATCCCCAAGCTTAATTCCTGCTCGTCCTCGAGTAGGAAAATGATAAAAACAGAATTTTTGATGTGGAATGCTACCTAACATATTTATCCATGTAATATTCTTTATTGTGGCATGAATATTCAGATCCGTAAGATTCAAAACAATAGTCTAATATTGACATAAAAACAGTAATACTTCGAGCACACCAACAAGGCAATTGTGTCCTTTCGAAATAACATGGCCTTAGAAAGTTATCCCTACAAAATCATATGGTCTGGCTATGCTCCATCTTCCCCACACAAAGTATATAAATCATGCACAACCCCGATGAACAAGTCAAGCAATTGTTTCACACTTTTGGTGTTCTCAAACCTTTTCAACTCTCACGCAATACATGAGCGTGAGCCATGGATATAGCACTATAGGTGGAATATAATATGGTGGAGGTTGCAAGGAAAAAGGGAGAAGATAGTCTCACATCAACTAGGCGTATCAACGGGCTATGGAGATGCCCATCGATAGATATCAATGTGAGTGAGTAGGGATTGCCATGCAACAAATGCACTTAGAGCTATAAGTGTATGAAAGCTCAAAAAGAAAACTAAGTGGTCGTGCAAGATGAAACTCCACTAGTTATATGAAAGTGACAAAATAGGAGACTCTCTATCATGAAGATCATGGTGCTACTTTGAAGCACAAGTGTGGAAAAATATAGTAGCAATTGTCCCTTCTCTCTTTCTCTCATTTTTTTTCTTTTTCTTTTTTTTTCTTTTTGGTGGGCATCTTTGGCCTCTTTTTTTTATTTGGGCTTCGCTGGCCTCTTTTATTTTTTGTAAAGTCCGGATACTCATCCCAACTTGTGAGGGAGTCATGGATTCCATCATCCTTTTCTCACACGGGACAATGCTCTAATAATGAAAATCATCACACTTTTATTTACTTACAACTCAAAAAGAAAATTACAACTCGGTACCTATGACAAAATATGACTCTATATGCAAGATGAAAGTGATGGTGCATGTCATGAAAAGCGGAACGATGGAAGTTGCATGGCAATATATCTCAGAATGGCTATGGAGATGCCATAATAGGTAGGTATGGTGGCTGTTTTGAGGAACATATATGGTGGTTGTTTTGACGAAGGTGGGTTTGATGTATCAGCGAAAGTTGTGCGGTACTAGAGAGCCTAGCAAAGGTGGAAGGGTGAGAGTGCGTATAATCCATGGACTCAACATTAGTCATAAAGAACTCACATACTTATTGCAAAAGTCTATTAGTTATCAAACAAAGCATTAGACGCATGCCCCTAGGGGAGAGGTTGTTAGGAGTTAACCATCGCGCGCTCCCGACCCTCACACAAAGGTTGACAATCATTAAACAAATCATGCTCTGACTTCGTTACATAACGGTTCACCATACGTGCATGCTACGGGAATCACAAACTTCAAAACAAGTATCTCTTCCAATTCACAACTACTCACTAGCATGACTCTCATATTACCATCTCCATTATCTCAAAACTATATGCAAGGAATCAAACTTCTCATAGTATCCAATGCACTTAATATGAAAGTTTTTATTATATCCCTCTTGGATGTCCATTATATTAGGACTAAAATCATAACCTAAACAAATTACCATGCTGTTTTAAGAAACTCTCAAAATAATATAAGTGAGGTACGAGAGTTCAATAATTCCTATAAAATATAACACCACCGTGCTCTAAAAAGATATAAGTGAAGCACTAGAGCAACATTGCCTAGCTCAAAAGATATAAGTGAAGCACATAGAGTATTCTAATAAATTCACGATTCAGCGTGTCTCTCTCAAAAAGAGTGTGTGCATCAAGGATGATTGTGGCAAACTAAAAATCAAAGACTCATATCATACAAGACGCTCCAAGCAAAACACATATCATGTGGTGAATAAAAATATAGCCTCAAGTAAATTTACCGATGGATTGAAGACGAAAGAGGGGATGCCTTCCGGGGCATCCCCAAGCTTAAGCTTTTTGGTATCCTTGAATATGGCTTGGGGTGCCTTGGGAATCCCCAAGCTTAGGCTCTTGCCACTCCTTATTTCATAGTCCATCAAATCTTTACCCAAACTTGAAAACTTCACAACACAAAACTCAACAGAAAACTCGTGAGATCCGTTAGTATAAGAAAAATAAATCACCACTTTAGGTACTATTGTGAACTCATTATTTATTTATATTGGTGTAATATATACTGTATTATAACTTCTCCATGGTTCATACCCCCCGATACAACCCATAGATTCATCAAAATAAGCAAACAACACAAAGAAAACAGAATCTGTCTAAAAACAGAACAGTCTGTAGCAATCTATAGACTTCGAATACTTATGTAACTCCAAAAATTCTGAAAAATTAGGAAAATCAGGGAAATTTTTATATCAATCTTGTGTAAAAATTTCAGATCAAAAGCACGTTCCAGTGAATTTACAAAATTCCTGGACTGAGAGCAAAAGTTTCTGTTTTTCAGAAAAATCAAATCAACAAACACCGTAGACCATCCCAAAGGTCTTAGTTGTCTCAAACACTAATTTAAACAAGAAAACACAATTATTACAGAGGTAATAATGTGTGAAAAACTCAAAAACCGAAGCAAAAACAAGAACATAAAAAAAAATTGGGTTGCCTCCGAACAAGCGCTATTGTTTAACGCCCCTAGCTAGGCATAACGATTTCAATGATGCTCACATAAAAAGTAGTAATTGAGATATGCAAAAGAGCATCATGAATAGCATGAAAAACACATTTAAGTCTAAACCACTTCCTATGCATAGGGATTTTGTGAGCAAACAATTGGGAACAAGAATCAACTAGCATAGGAAGGCAAAACAAGCATAACTTCAAAACTTTAAACACATAGAGAGGAAACTTGATATTATTGCAATTCCTACAAGCATATGTTCCTCCTTCATAATAAATTTTAGTAGCATCATGAAGGAATTCAACAATATAACTATCATATAAAATTTTCTCTTCATGATCCACATGCATGCAAAGTTGACACTCTTCCAAAATAGTGGGATTATCATTAACTAAAGTCATGACCTCTCCAAACCCACTTTTATCAAAAATTTCATAAGATTGACCACTATCCAAAACAGTGGGATCAATAATGCCTAAATTTGACACTCTTCCAAACGTATCTATAATTTTTGCTTGTTCCATGCTGTTATATTATCATTCTTGGATGTTTTACAATCATTTTACTACAACTTTATATTATTTTTGGGACTAACCTATTAACCTAGAGCCTAGTGCCAGTTCCTGTTTTTTCCGTGTTTTTGAGTTTTACAGAAAAGGAATATCAAACGGAGTCCAAATGGAATAAAAATTTATGGTGATTTTTTATGGACCAGAAGAGATCCACGGGGCATCGGAGTTGGGCCAGAAGAGCCACGAGGAGATCACAAGCCACAGGGGCGCCCCCCTAGGGCGCGCCCCCCTGGCTTGTGACTCCCTTGTGGCCCCCCAGGACTTGTTTCCGCCACCATAAATTCCTATAAATATAGAAACCTCCGAAAATAAACCTAGATCGGGAGTTCCGCCGCCGCAAGTCTCTGTAGCCACGAAAAACCAATCGGGAGCCCGTTCCGGCACCCTGCCGGAGGGGGAAACCATCACCGGAGGCCATCTTGATCATCCCGGCGGTCTCCATGACGAGGAGGGAGTAGTTCACCCTCGGGGCTAAGGGTATGTACCAGTAGCTATGTGTTTGATCTCTCTCTCTCGTGTTCTTGAGATGGCACGATCTTGATGTACCGCGAGCTTTATTAATATAGATGAATCATATGGAGTTTTCCCCTCTCTATCTTCTTGTGATGAATTGAGTTTTCCCTTTGAAGTTTTCTTATCGGATTGAATCTTTAAGGATTTGAGAACACTTGATGTATGTCTTGCGATGGGATATCGGTGGTGACAATGGGATGTTCTATTGATCCACTTGATGTATGTTTTGGTGATCAACTTGCGGGTTCCGTGACCTCGGGAATCTATGCATAGGGGTTGGCACACGTTTTCGTCTTGACTCTCCGGTAGAAACTTTGGGGCACTCTTTGAAGTTCTTTGTGTTGGATTGAACATGATGAATCTGAAATTATGTGATGCATATCGTATAATCAAACCCACGGGTACTCGAGGTGACATTGGGGTATCTAGGTGACATTAGGGTTTTGGTTGATGTGTATCTTAAGGTGTTATTTTAGTACGAACTCTAGGGCTGTTCGTGACACTTATAGGGATAGCTCATAAGATTGATCAGAAAAGATAACTTTGAGGTGGTTTCGTACCCTACAATAATTTCTTCGTTTGTTCTCCGCTATTTGTGACTTTGGAGTGAAGTCTTTGTCACATGTGAGGGATTTACATATGATTCAACTATGTTAGTATCGTTGAGAGAAATTGCACTAGTGAAAGTATGAACCCTAGGCCTTGTTTCTAAGCATTGCAATACCGTTTGTGCTCACTTTTATCATTAGTTACCTTGTTGTTTTTATATTTTCAGATTACAAAAACCTATATCTACCATCCATATTACACTTGTATCACCATCTCTTCGCCGAACTAGTGCACCTATACAATTTACAATTGTATTGGGTGTGTTGGGGACACAAGAGACTCTTTGTTATTTGGTTGCAGGGTTGTTTGAGAGAGACCATCTTCACCCTACGCCTCCCACGGATTGATAAACCTTAGGTCATCCACTTGAGGGAAATTTGCTACTGTCCTACAAAACTCTGCGCTTACGTCTCCAACGTATCTATAATTTTTGATTGTTCCATGCTATTATATTATCTGTTTTGGATGTTTTATATGCATTAATATGCTATTTTATATTATTTTTGGGACTAACCTATTAATCTAGAGCCTAGTACCAGTTTCTGTTTTTTCCTTGTTTTTGAGTATTGCAGATAAGGAATATTAAACGGAGTCCAAACGGAATAAAATCTTCGGAATAATTTTTCTTGGACCAGAAGATATCTATCAAGCTTGGAGACCAAGGCAGGAGAGCCACCGTGTGGCCACAAGCCACAGGGGCGCGCCCAGGGGGGTAGGGCGCGCCCCCCTAGCTTGTGGGCCCACGGCAGCTCTCCCAACCCTATTCTTCAGCCTATAAATTCAGAAATATTTCCTGGATACCAAAAAGAGCCACGAAAACACTTTTTCATCGCCAGGAGCCTCGGTTCCCGTGAGATCCAATCTTGGAGCCCTTTTCCGGTAATTTGCCGGAGGGGGATTCGATCACGGAGGGCATCTACATCAACTCCATTGCCCCTCCGATGATGCGTGAGTAGTTCACCACGGACCTTCGGGTCCATAGCTAGTAGCTAGATGGCTTCTTCTCTCTCTTTGCTCTTCAATACCATGTTCTTCATGATCGTCATGGAGATCTATCCGATGTAATACTCTTTTGCGGTGTGTTTGTCGAGATCCGATGAATTGTGGGTTTATGTTCAGATTATCTATGAATATTATTTGAGTCTTTTCTGAATTCTTATATGCATGATTTCATATCTTTGCAAGTCTCTTCGAGTTATTGGTTTGGTTTAGCCAACTAGATTGGTAATTCTTGCAATGGGAGAAGTGCTTAGTTTTGGGTTCAATCTTGCGGTGTCCTCACCCAGTGACATAGTAGGGGTAACGAGGCACGTATTGTATTGTTGCCATCGAGGATAAAAAGATGGGGTTTTCATCATATTGCTTGAGTTTATCCCTCTACATCATGTCATCTTACCTAATGTGTTACTCTGTTCTTCATGAACTTAATACTCTAGATGCAGGCAGGAGTCGGTCGATGTGTGGAGTATAGTAGTAGATGCAGAATCGTTTCGGTCTACTTGACACGGACGTGATGCCTATATGCATAATCATTGCCTTGGATATCTTCATAATTATTCGCTTTTCTATCAATTGCTCGACAGTAATTTGTTCACCCACCGTAATACTTGCCATCATGAGAGAAGCCTCTAGTGAAACCTATGGCCCCCGGGTCTATTTTCCATCTTATACTTTCAGATCTAAAACCAAAAATACCTTGCTGCATTATTTTTACTTTTGTTTTACTTTCCGTTCAAGCAATCTATTCTATCTATCTCTATCAGATCTCATCCTTGCAAGTAACATTGATGGGATTGACAACCCCTTTATAGCGTTGGGTGTAAGTGTTTGATTCTTTGTGTAGGTACATCTATTGGGGACTTGCTTGTATTTCCTACTGGATTGATACCTTGGTTCTCAACAACTGAGGGAAATACTTATCTACTTTGCTGCATCATCCGTTCCTCTTCACGGAAACCAACGCATGCTCGAGAAGTAGCAAGAAGGATTTCTGGCGCCGTTGCCGGGGAGATACATAGGAAGTCAAGAGAAGAACTTTCCCATCAACTTGTCAATTTCTGACGTGGTTGCCGGAGAGATCTACATCAAGCCTACCAAGTACCCATCACAAACTCATCTCTTGCATTTACATTATTTGCCATTTGCCTCTCGTTTTCCTCTCCCCCACTTCACTAATTTGCCGTTTTATTCGCCTTTTTCTCGCTGGATCTCTTTTTGTCTACTTGTGTTACCATGTGCCTTCTATTTGCTTGCATCTTTGCTTGCTAAAAATCTATTGATATGGATCCTCATCCACTTACTAATCTTTTCAAGAGATCCAATTATGATGAACCAATTGCTAGTGAGTTGAGTGTACTTGATTATCTCTATGAAGTTTTGCTTGAGATTCGTGAATCTGAAAATTGTGATGAAGCGATTCACGATGTTTCCTTGAATGAAAAGCATGATTGCAATGATATTTTTATAAATTCTATTAATATCTATTGTGCTAATGATATGCAAACCCACAAGCTTGGGGATGCTATATTTGATGAGTTTGCCATGACCACTACTTATTGCAATGATCATGATTGGGGTGATAATGCTTCTTACGATCTTGATAATTTATTTAATACTCATGATGAATATGATATTGAAAGTGGGTTTGGAAGAGTGTCAACTTTATGCATTATTTATCCCACTATTTTGGAGAGTGTTCAATCTTATGAAATTTTTGATAAAAGTGGGATTGGAGAGGTCATGACTTTAGTTAATGATAATCCCACTATTTTGGAAGAGTGTCAACTTTGCATGCATGTAGATCATGAAGAGAAAATTTTATATGATAGTTATATTGTTGAATTCCTTCATGATGCTACTGATATTTATTATGAGGGAGGAACATATTCTTGTAGGAATTGCAATAATATCAAGTTTCCTCTCTATGTGTTCAAAGTTTTGAAGTTATGCTTGTTTTGCCTTCCTATGCTAGTTGATTCTTGTTCCCATAAATTGTTTGCTCACAAAATCCCTATGCATAGGAAGTGGGTTAGACTTAAATGTGTTTTTCATGAGATTCATGATGCTCTCTTGCATATTTCAATTACTACTTTTTATGTGAGCATCATTGAAATCATCATGCCTAGCTAGGGGCGTTAAACAATAGCGCTTGTTGGGAGGCAACCCAATTTTATTTTTGCTTTCTGTTTTTTTGCTTCTGTTTTGGCGTGTTTTCCACATTATTAATTCTGTAATAATTGTGTTTTCTTGTTTAAATTAGTGTTTGAGCCAAGTAAGACCTTTGGGATGGTCTACGGTGTTTGTTGATTTGATTTTGCTGAAAAACAGAAACTTTTGCTGTCAGTCCAGGAATTTTGTAAATTCACTGGAACGTGCTTTTGATCTGAAATTTTTACACAAGATTGATATACAAATTGCCCTGATTTTCCGAATTTTTCAAAAAAATTGGAGTTACAGAAGTATTCGAAGTCTATAGATTGCTACAGACTGTTCTGTTTTTAACAGATTATGTTTTCTTTGTGTTGTTTGCTTATTTTGATGAATCTATGGGTTGTATCGGGGGGTATGAACCATGGAGAAGTTAGAATACAGTAGATATTACACCAATATAAATAAATAATGAGTTCACAACAGTACCTAAAGTGGTGATTGATTTTTCTTATACAAACGGATCTCATGAGTTTTCTGTTGAGTTTTGTGTTGTGAAGTTTTCAAGTTTTGGGTAAAGATTTGATGGACTATGGAATAAGGAGTGGCAAGAGCCTAAGCTTGGGGATGCCCAAGGCACCCCAAGCCATATTCAAGGATACCAAAAAGCCTAAGCTTGGGGATGCCCCGGAAGGCATACCCTCTTTCGTCTTCAATCCATCGGTAAATTTACTTGAGGCTATATTTTTATTCACCACATGATATGTGTTTTGCTTGGAGCGTCTTGTATGATATGAGTCTTTTCTTTTTAGTTTTCCACAATCAGCCTTGCTGCACACACTCTTTTTGAGAGAGACACGCTGAATCGTGAATTTATTAGAATACTCTATGTGCTTCACTTATATCTTTTGAGCTAGGCAATGTTGCTCTAGTGCTTCACTTATATCTTTTTAGAGCACGGGGGTGTTATATTTTATAGAAATTAATGAACTCTCGTACCTCACTTATATTATTTTGAGAGTTTATTAAAACAGCATGGTAATTTGTTTAGGTTATGATTTTAGTCCTAATATAATGGGCATCCAAGAGGGATATAATAAAAACTTTCATATTAAGTGCATTGGATACTATGAGAAGTTTGATTCCTTGCATATAGTTTTGAGATAATGGAGATGGTAATATGAGAGTCATGCTAGTGGGTAGTAGTGAATTGGAAGAGATACTTGTGTTGAAGTTTGTGATTCCCGTAGCATGCACGTATGGTGAACCGTTATGTAACGAAGTCGGAGCATGATTTGTTTAATGATTGTAAACCTTTGTGTGAGGGTCGGGAGCGCGCGATGGTTAACTCCTACCAACCTCTCCCCTAGGGGCATGCGTCTAATGCTTTGTTTGATAACTAATAGACTTTTGCAATAAGTATGTGAGTTCTTTATGACTACTGTTGAGTCCATGGATTATACGCACTCTCACCCTTCCAACTTTGCTAGCCTCTCTAGTACCGCGCAACTTTCGCCGGTACATCAAACCCACCTTCCTCAAAACAGCCACCATACCTACCTATTATGGCATTTCCATAGCCATTCCGAGATATATTGCCATGCAACTTCCACCGTTCCGCTTTTCATGACATGCACCATCACTTTCATCTTGCATATAGAGTCATATTTTGTCATAGGTATCGAGTTGTAATTTTCTTTTTGAGTTGTAAGTAAATAAAAGTGTGATGATTTTCATTATTAGAGCATTGTCCCGTGTGAGAAAAGGATGATGGAATCCATGACTCCCTCACAACTTGGGATGAGTATCCGGACTTAACAAAAAATAAAAGAGGCCAGTGAAGCCCAAGTAAAAAAAAGAGGCCAAAGATGCCCACCAAAAAGAAAAAAAAAGAAAAAGAAAAAAATGAGAGAAAGAGAGAAGGGACAATTGCTACTATATTTTTCCACACTTGTGCTTCAAAGTAGCACCATGATCTTCATGATAGAGAGTCTCCTATTTTGTCACTTTCATATAACTAGTGGAGTTTCATCTTGCACGACCACTTAGTTTTCTTTTTGAGCTTTCATACACTTATAGCTCTAAGTGCATTTGTTGCATGGCAATCCCTACTCACTCACATTGATATCTATCGATGGGCATCTCCATAGCCCGTTGATACGCCTAGTTGATGTTAGACTATCTTCTCCCTTTTTCCTTGCAACCTCCAGCATATTCTATTCCACCTATAGTGCTATATCCATCACTACTGGAATCAGGAACTTTGCCGTCTGCCTGCTCTTTGCCGTCTGCTGGCAGACGGCAAAGAGGTTGTTTGCCGTCTGCTTTGGGAAAGCAGACGGCAAAGAGCTGACTGATGGCAAAGGGAGATTTGCCATCTGCCAGTTCTTTGCCGTCTGCTTGCGGACGGCAAAGAAGGTCTTTGCCGACCGCTATAAGAAAGCAGACGGCAAAGAACCCAGCAGACGGCAAAGAACTTTGCCGTCCGCCAGCAGACGGCAAAGATCCGGCAAAAAAAATTCAAAAAAAAAATCAAAAAAAAAATTCAAAAAAAAATTCAAAAAAAAATTCGGAAAAAAAATTCAAAAAAAAAATTCAAAAAAAAATTCTTTGCCGTCTGCTGGCAGACGGCAAAGAGCCGGCAAAAAAATTTCAAAAAAAAAATTTCAAAAAAAATTCTTTGCCGTCTGCTGGCAGACGGCAAAGAGCCGGCAAAAAAAATTAAAAAAAAAATTCAAAAAGAAAATTTCTTTGCCGTCTGCTGGCAGACGGCAAAGATCCGCCAAAAAAAAAATTCAAAAAAAAATTCGGAAAAAAAATTCAAAAAAAAATTCTTTGCCGTCTGCTGGCAGACGGCAAAGAGCCGGCAAAAAAATTTCAAAAAAAAAATAAAAAAAAAAATTCTTTGCCGTCTGCTGGAAGACGGCAAAGATCCGCCAAAAAAAAATTCGGAAAAAAAATTCAAAAAAAAATTTTCAAAAAAAAAATTCTTTGCCGTCTGCTGGCAGACGGCAAAGATCCGGCAAAAAAAATTCAAAAAAAAAATTTCAAAAAAAATTCTTTGCCGTCTGCTGGCAGACGGCAAAGAGCCGGCAAAAAAAATTAAAAAAAAATTTCAAAAAAAAATTCGAAAAAAATTCAAAAAAAATTCGAAAAAAAACTAGAGAAAAATTGGGACTCGATTTCACCAGGGTTTACCCGGTGAAGTTTTCTCACATTCTCGAAATTCCAAAAGGAAAAAAAGTTATTTCAAATCAAAAAAAAATTAAAAAATTAAAAATTAATTTTATTTTATTTAAAAATAAATAAATGATGTCATATTTGGATTCCTCACATTTTTCTGATAATAATGGATATATTATTTGTCGAATTTCGATTTACAGATTTAAAGATATTAATTATGTCATATTAAATGAATAAATGGCAAAAAAAATTAATAAAATAATATTATTACTTATTTTATTTTCATTGAAATTCAATATAATTAGTACTTATTTTGTTTATTTTAATAATTGTTTAGAATTCAAAAAATTAAATCATGTGACATCAAGACCTAAGGGTTAATAGGATTGATAGCTTACTATTGTCAGGAAAACAACAAGTGCAGACTTGGAAATGATGGTCGATAGAACCAGGAAGTTAAGCGTGCTGGGGCTGGAGTAGTGAGAGGATGGGTGACCGACCGGGAAGTTAAGCGTGCTAGGGCTGGAGCAGTGAGAGGATGGGTGACCGGTCGGGAAGTTAGACGATTTGAAATGAGTGGAGCAAATTGTCAAAAAAAAATAAAAAAAAAATAAAAAAAAATTTCAAAAAAAATTTCAAAAAAAAAATTCAAAAAAAAAATTCTTTGCCGTCTGCTGGCAGACGGCAAAGAAAAAAATTCAAAAAAAATTTGAAAAAAAATTTCAAAAAAAAATTTGAAAAAAAAATTCAAAAAATTCTTTGCCGTCTGCTAGCAGACGGCAAAGAGCCTGGGTTGGCCCAGCTGCCGCCTGACGTCAGCTGACGTCAGCTGCAGCTCTTTGCCGTCCGCTGGCAGACGGCAAAGAAGCAAACCTCTTTGCCGTCCGCTAGCAGACGGCAAATCAGCCTTTGCCGGCATCTGTTCGGCCGGAGTGTTTGCCGTCTGCTGGCTGACGGCAAAGCCTTTGCCGTCCGCCAAGCATGCCTTTGCCGTCTGCTTTAGCAGACGGCAAAGTGCCTGATTCCAGTAGTGCATGGCTCACGCTCATGTATTGCGTGAGAGTTGAAAAGGTTTGAGAACACCAAAAGTGTGAAACAATTGCTTGACTTGTTCATCGAGGTTGTGCATGATTTAGATACTTTGTGTGGGGAAGATGGAGCATAGCCAGACCATATGATTTTGTAGGGATAACTTTCTAAGGCCATGTTATTTCGAAAGGACACAATTGCCTTGTTGGTGTGCTCGAAGTATTACTGTTTTTATGTCAATATTGGACTATTGTTTTGAATCTTATGGATCTGAATATTCATGCCACAATAAAGAATATTACATGGATAAATATGTTAGGTAGCATTCCACATCAAAAATTCTGTTTTTATCATTTACCTACTCGAGGACGAGCAGGAATTAAGCTTGGGGATGCTTGATACGTCTCCAACGTATCTATAATTTTTGATTGTTCCATGCTATTATATTATCTGTTTTGGATGTTTTATATGAATTAGTATGCTATTTTATATTATTTTTGGGACTAACCTATTAATCTAGAGCCTAGTGCCAGTTTCTGGTTTTTCCTTGTTTTTGAGTATTGCAGATAAGGAATATTAAACGGAGTCCAAACGGAATAAAATCTTCGGAATAATTTTTCTTGGACCAGAAGATATCTATCAAGCTTGGAGACCAAGGCAGGAGAGCCGCCGTGTGGCCACAAGCCACAGGGGCGCGCCCAGGGGGGTAGGGCGCGCCCCCCTAGCTTGTGGGCCCACGGCAGCTCTCCCAACCCTATTCTTCGGCCTATAAATTCAGAAATATTTCCTGGATACCAAAAAGAGCCACGAAAACACTTTTTCGCCGCCAGGAGCCTCGGTTCCCGTGAGATCCAATCTTGGAGCCCTTTTCCGGTAATCTGCCGGAGGGGGATTCGATCACGGAGGGCATCTACATCAACTCCATTGCCCCTCCGATGATGCGTGAGTAGTTCACCACGGACCTTCGGGTCCATAGCTAGTAGCTAGATGGCTTCTTCTCTCTCTTTGCTCTTCAATACCATGTTCTTCATGATCTTCATGGAGATCTATCCGATGTAATACTCTTTTGCGGTGTGTTTGTCGAGATCCGATGAATTGTGGGTTTATGTTCATATTATCTATGAATATTATTTGAGTCTTTTCTGAATTCTTATATGCATGATTTCATATCTTTGCAAGTCTCTTCGAGTTATTGGTTTGGTTTGGCCAACTAGATTGGTAATTCTTGCAATGGCAGAAGTGCTTAGTTTTGGGTTCACTCTTGCGGTGTCCTCACCCAGTGACATAGTAGGTGTAGCAAGGCACGTATTGTATTGTTGCCATCGAGGATAAAAAGATGGGGTTTTCATCATATTGCTTGAGTTTATCCCTCTACATCATGTCATCTTACCTAATGCGTTACTCTGTTCTTCATGAACTTAATACTCTAGATGCAGGCAGGAGTCGGTCGATGTGTGGAGTATAGTAGTAGATGCAGAATCGTTTCGGTCTACTTGACACGGACGTGATGCCTATATGCATAATCATTGCCTTGGATATCTTCATAATTATTCGCTTTTCTATCAATTGCTCGACAGTAATTTGTTCACCCACCGTAATACTTGCCATCATGAGAGAAGCCTCTAGTGAAACCTATGGCCCCCGGGTCTATTTTCCATCTTATACTTTCAGATCTAAAACCAAAATTACCAAAAATACCTTGCTGCATTATTTTTACTTTTGTTTTACTTTCCGTTCAAGCAATCTATTCTATCTATCTCTATCAGATCTCATCCTTGCAAGTAACCGTGAAGGGATTGACATCCCCTTTATAGCGTTGGGTGCTCCCCGGCAACGGCGCCAGAAAAGAGCTTGATGTCTACTACACAACCTTCTTCTTGTAGACTCGTGTTGGGCCTCCAAGCGCAGAGTTTTGTAGGACAGTAGCAAATTTCCCTCAAGTGGATGACCTAAGGTTTATCAATTCGTGGGAGGCGTAGGATGAAGATGGTCTCTCTCGAACAACCCTGCAACCAAATAACAAAGAATCTCTTGTGTCCCCAACACACCCAATACAATGGTAAATTGTATAGGTGCACTAGTTCGGCGAAGAGATGGTGATACAAGTGCAATATGGATGGTAGATATAGGTTTTTGTAATCTGAAAATATAAAAACAGCAAGGTAGCAAGTAACAAAAGTGAGCACAAACGGTATTCCAATGCTTGAAAACAAGGCCTAGGGTTCATACTTTCACTAGTGCAAGTTCTCTCAACGATACTAACATAGTTGAATCATATGTAAATCTCTCACACGCGACAAAGAGTTCACTCCAAAGTCACAAATAGCGGAGAACAAATGAAGAAATTATTGTAGGGTACGAAACCATCTCAAAGTTATCTTTTCCGATCAATCTTATGAGCTATCCCTATAAGTGTCACGAACAGCCCTAGAGTTCGTACTAAAATAACACCTTAAGATACACATCAACCAAAACCCTAATGTCACCTAGATACTCCAATGTCACCACAAGTACCCATGGGCTAGATTATACGATATGCATAACATAATTTCAGATTCATCTAGTCAATCCAACACAAAGAACTTCAAAGAGTGCCCCAAAGTTTCTACCGGAGAGTCAAGACGAAAACGTGTGCCAACCCCTATGCATAGATTCCGATGGTCACGGAACCCGCAAGTTGATCACAATAACATGAATCAAGTAACTCAATAGAACATCCCATTGTCACCACCGATATCCCATCGCAAGACATACATCAAGTGTTCTCGAATCCTTAAAGACTCAATCCGATAAGTAAACTTCAAAGGGAAAACTCAATTCATCACAACTAGATAGAGAGGGGAAACACTCCATATGATTCATCTATATTAATAAAGCTCGCGGTACATCAAGATCATGCCATCTCAAGAACACGAGAGAGAGAGAGAGAGAGATCAAACACATAGCTACTGGTACATACCCTCAGCCCCGAGGGTGAATTACTCCCTCCTCGTCATGGAGACCGCCGGGATGATGAAGATGGCCTCCGGTGATGGTTTCCCCCCCCCCCGGGAGGGTGCCGGAACGGGCTCCCGATTGGTTTTTCGTGGCTAAAGAGGCTTGCGACGGCGGAACTTCCAATCTAGGTTTATTTTCGGAGGTTTCTATATTTATAGGAATTTATGGCGGCGGAAACAAGTCCTGGGGGGCCACGAGGGAGACACAAGCCAGGGGGCGCCCCTATGGCTTGTGATCTCCTCGTGGCTCTTCTGGCCCAACTCCGATCACCGTAAATTTTTATTCCGTTTGGACTCCGTTTGATATTCCTTTTCTGTAAAACTCAAAAACACGGAAAAAACAGGAACTGGCACTGGGCTCTAGGTTAATAGGTTAGTCCCAAAAATAATATAAAGTTGTAGTAAAATGATTGTAAAACATCCAAGAATGATAATATAACAGCATGGAACAAGCAAAAATTATAGATACGTTGGAGACGTATCAGCATTCCCAAGCTTAATTCCTGCTCGTCCTCAAGTAGGTAAATGATAAAAACAGAATTTTTGATGTGGAATGCTGCCTAACATGTTCATCATATTCTTTTCTTCTTTGTATAGCATGGACATTTGGACTTGTAAAAGGTTCAAAGCAATAGTCTAGTTTTAACATAATGACTTAAATACTCAAGCATGTCAACAAGCAACCATGTCTTTCAAAATATCAACACTAAAGAAAGTTATCCCTAGCCCATCATGCTCAATCATTGATCCATTCATGAAACACACTCAAATATTAGCTATGCTCAATGCTCAAGTACGATCATAGTGCCCCCTAGTTTGTGCTTATAAGAGAAGATGGAGACTCAAAGCAAAAATAATAATTGCATAAAGTAAACACATAGGCCCTTCGAAGAGGGAAGTAGAGATTTGTAGAGGTGCCAGAGCTCAAGGTTTAAATTGAGAGAGAAAGATATTTTGAGTGGCATGCTTTTCCTGTAAACGAAAATGACAAAGTAGCTCACAATACTTTCCATGCTAGATACATCATAGGCGGTTCCCAAACACAATGGTAAAGTTTTTACTCCCCCTCCACCAATCAATCACACTCCACGGCGAGCCGAATCCATGGGTACCGTCCATACAAACAACAATCCTGGGGGAGTTTTGTTTCATTATATTTTGATTTGATTTTTGAGCATGGAACTGGACATCCCGAATACCAGCCACTTTCTCGTGAATGATAGTGAATCAACACATATCGTGAGAATAACACACCTAGCATGGAAAAATATTGGATACTCCCCACCGTTTCATGAGCGGTACGGGCACACAAAAGAAAAAATTTATTTTGAAAATTTAGAGATGGCACATACAAATTTTCTTGGAACGGCATGGAAATACCGCATATAGGTAGGTATGGTGGACTCATAATGTAAAACTTGGTTTAAGGATTTTGGATGCACAAGTAGTATTTCTACTTAGTACAAATGAAGGCTAGCAAATAGATTGGGAAGCAACCAAACCGAGGAACGAAAAATCTCATAAGTGAGCATTGCGTCATAACTAACACGAATAATGCACCACAAGTAGGATGTAACTTCATTGCATAACTATTGACTTTCGTGCATGCTTAGGTTATCACAAACCTTAACACCAATATTCCTACTAAGCATAATTACACATTAACATGACTCACATATTACTATCATCATGTTTCAAAACTATTACAAGGAATCAAGTTTAATTTGTCCAATGATCTTCATGAAAGTTTTTATTATATCCTCCTTGGATATCTATCATTTTGGGACTAGTTTCATATATTTCAATTGCCTTTTGGCAAGCTCAAACAAATTTAAGTGACGTACAAGAGCATAAAATTTTCATCTCCCAAAAAGATATAAGTGAAGCATGAGAGGAAATGACAAGCTACTCACAAAAAATATAAGTGAAGATCAATGAGTAGTCAAACAATTAAGGAGCTATGTGAGGACTATCTCTCCCTCAATAAATATTTTCAGATCTGAATATTTTATTCAACAGCATAAAAAAAAATAGCACTCCAAGAATGGCATGCATCATGTGAACGAATAAAAATTTAGGCTCAACATAGGCTAACCGATAATTGTTGATGAAGAGAGGTGGGATGCGTAGCATCCCCAAGCTTAGATGCTTGAGACTTCTTGAAATATTTACTTGGGGTGCCTTGGGCATCCCCAAGCTTGAGCTTTTGTATCTCGTTCAATCCTCTCATATCCCGGCTTCACCTATTATCAAAAACTTCATCCACACAAAACTCGAAAAGAACTCGTGAGATAGGTTAGTACACATAAGAATAAATTAACAATTTATGTACTGCCAATGCAAGTTGCATAATAATTTTAAAACATTAGGTACAGTATAATATCATCTCCACAATTTATATCTACCAATATAGGGTATGGAAACTATAGGATAAGTAGATAACGAAACTATGACAGCAATCTGTCCAAACAGAACAGTCTGTAGCAATTTATGAAAGCAGTGTACTTCTGTAACTCAAAAAATTATGAACATTTAGGACAAGCTAAATAATTTATATGACAACACTGTGTAAAAATTTCAGAAACTTTCCATGTTCCAGTAAAATATGAAAATTCAAACACTACAGCCAAAGTTTCTGTTTTTACACAGCACTCAACAAAACATGCAATGCAAGCATCCTAAGGCAATTCTTGGAACTTTTTATTGAAAAACAAGATTATAAATAAATCTTAACAGAAACCAACAAAATAAAATGACGCTCCAAGCAAAACTCATATTATGTGACGAATAAAAATATAGCTCCAAGTAAGATATACCGATAATGTTGAAGATGAAAGAGGGATGCCTTCCGGGGCATCCCCAAGCTTAGGCGCTTGAGTATTCCTTGGATATTACCTTGGGGGTGCCTTGGGCATCCCCAAGCTTAGGTTCTTATCACTCCTTATTCTCCTGATATCGGTGTCTCACCCAATACTTGAAAACTTCAATCACACAAAACTTAACGGAACTTCGTGAGATGGGCTAGTATAATAAAGATAAATCATTCACTTAGGTACTGTCAAGACAAGATTCATAATTGTTTCCACAACATACCTACTGTATTCTATCATTCCCGTAATTTATATCACTCAATATAAGCTATGGGAACACTAAAACAAGCAAACTTTTCATGCAAAACAGAATCTGTCAAAAACAGAATAGTCTGTGAAGATCTGTAGTGTGACCATACTTCCCTGTCTCTAAAAATTCTGAAAAATTAGTACAACCTGGGAAATTTCTATATCAAGACTGTTTAAAAATTTCAGATCAAAATCATGTACCAGTGAATTTACAAAATTCCTGGACTGAGAGCAAAAGTTTCTGTTTTTGCACAGAATCAAGTCAACTATCATCCACACTATCCCAAAGGCTTTACTTGGCACTTTATTGAAACAAAAGCTATAAAACATGATTAATACAGTAGCTTAATCATGTAAACACACAAAAACAGAAAGTAAAAGTGTTGGGTTGCCTCCCAACAAGCGCTTTTCTTTAATGCCTTTTAGCTAGGCATGATGATTTCAATGATGCTCATATAAGAATAGTAGTTGAAACATGCAAAAGAGCATCATGAATCTCATGACAAGCACATTTAAGTCTAACCCACTTCCTATGTATAGGGATTTTGTGAGCAAACAATTTATGGGAGCAAGAATCAACTAGCATAGGAAGGCAAAACAAGCATTACTTCAAAACTTTGAACGCATAGAGAGGAAACTTGATATTATTGCAATTCCTACAAGCATATACTCCTCCTTCATAATAATTTCCAGTAGCATCATGAATAAATTTAACAATATAACTATCACATAAAGCATTCTCTTCATGATCCACAAGCATAGAAAATTTGTCACTCTCCACATAAGCAATTTTCTTCTCATTCATAATAGTGGGAGTATCATATGAAGCTTGAATACTAAAAATTGTTTCCACATTAAAAGAGTAATGTTCAGTAAAAGGATATTCAAAATTATGACAATAATTATCACTACTCTTTATAACATAAGTGTCATCACAATAATCATCATAAGTAGCAACTTTGCTCTCATCATAGTCAATTGAAACCTCTTCCGAAATAGTGGAATCATTAATAGATAAAGTCGTGACCTCTCCAAATCCACTTTTATCATTATAATAAGATTCAACACCCTCCAAAATAGTGGGATAATTATTATCTAAAGTTGACACTCTTCCAAACCCACTTTCATAAATATTGCAATCATCATAAATAGGGGGTATGCTATCATCATAATAAATTTGCACATCAAAACTTGGGGGACTAAAAACATCATCTTCATTAAACATAGCATCCCCAAGCTTGGGACAAACATTAATTGCAGCAAATAAATTCTCAAACATGTCATTCTCATCAAACATAGCATCCCCAAGCTTGTGGCTTTGCATAACATAAGCATAATCACTCTCATCATTAATAGTATGAATAGCACCAATCGTATAACAATTGTTATCATCACAATTTTCTAAGTTGGTGCCAAAAAGATCTTCAAGATTATAAGGTGTGTTATTATTTGGGAGAGATACCTCTTTACCTTTACTTTTCCTTCTTTTCTTCTTCTTCACCACATCATGTGTGGGTTTATTTAGTTCCTCCAAGCTTCTTTTTGAAGAGATTGGTTGAATAAAAAGCTCCTCCTCGTTACCTGATTCATCATAAGAGAAAATAGGAGGATATTGGGAAACCTCTTCCCCTTCATTAGTATTCTCTTCATCTTCTATTTGTTTTCTTGTCTTTAAGTAATTGGCAATATAAGGATTCTCAATGCAATTTACCACGCAATACATATGGATTTCATTTAGATCAAAATCAATCATTTTCATGAGAACCCATGCTGGAATATCCTTAGTTTCATGTTTCATTTCTTCATACCCCAAAAATAGACTAAGTTCATTATGATGCTCAAGGGTAATGAGATTATCACAATTTTTGGACACAATTCGATCATGAAATAATTCACATTGGAAATTAAAATGACCACTTTCATTGCAAAGTTCACGAAGACGGCGAGAAATATTAAGTCTTTCAGCACAAACATATAGCCTCTCTTGCAACCATTTAGTTTCTAAATACTTATGCCTCTTACAAAATCAATCTTCCCTTTTAGGCATGTCTACACAAACTCTATGCACTCCACAAAAATTGACATGCTTATAAGAAATCTTTTTATCATGACTAGTGCAATCATCATTAGTACTATGGATATTCAAAGAATTCATACTAACAACATTGCAATCATGTTCATCACTCAAAGATCTAGTGCCAAACATTTTAATAACTTCTTCTTCTAACACTTGAGCACAATTTTCCTTTCCATCATTTTCACGAAAGACATTAAAAAGGTGAAGCATATGAGGCAACCTCAATTCCATTTTTTTGTAGTTTTCTTTTATAAAACCAAACTAGTAATAAAACAAGAAACTAAAAGATTCAATTGCAAGATCTAAAAATATACCTTCAAGCACTCACCTCCCCGGCAACGGCGCCAGAAAAGAGCTTCGTTGACGGGATGTGAGTACCGCTTACCTAGCCTCCCTAGCAACGGCGCCAGAAAAAAGCTTGATGTCTACTACGCAACCTTCTTCTTGTAGACTCGTGTTGGGCCTCCAAGCGCAGAGTTTTGTAGGACAGTAGCAAATTTCCCTCAAGTGAATGACCTAAGGTTTATCAATCCGTGGGAAGCGTAGGATGAAGATGGTTTCTCTCAAAAAACACTGCAACCAAATAACAAAGAGTCTCTTGTGTCCCCAACACACCCAATACAATGGCAAATTGTATAGGTGCACTAGTTCGGCGAAGAGATGGTGATACAAGTGCAATATGGATGGTAGATATATGTTTTTGTAATCTGAAAATATAAAAACAGCAAGGTAGCAAGTAACAAAAGTGAGCAAAAACGGTATTGCAATGCTTGGAAACAAGGCCTAGGGTTCATACTTTCACTAGTGCAAGTTCTCTCAACAATACTAACATAGTTGAATCATATATAAATCCCTCACGTGCGACAAAGAGTTCACTCCAAAGTCACAAATAGCGGAGAACAAACGAAGAAATTATTGTAGGGTACGACCACCTCAAAGTTATCTTTTCCGATCAATCTTATGAGCTATCCCTATAAGTGTCACGAACAGCCCTAGAGTTCGTACTAAAATAACACCTTAAGATACACATCAACCAAAACCCTAATGTCACCTAGATACCCCAATGTCACCTCGAGTACCCGTGGGTTTGATTATACGATATGCATCACATAATTTCATATTCATCTATTCAATCCACCAAAAACAACTTCAACGAGTGCCCCAAAGTTTCTACTGGATAGTCAAGACGAAAACGTGTGCCAACCCCTGTGCATAGATTCCCATGGTCACGAAACCCGCAAGTTGATCACCAAAACATACATCAAGTAGATCAATAGAACATCCCATTGTCACCACAGATATCCCATCGCAAGACATACATCAAGTGTTCTCAAATCCTTAAAGACTCAATCCGACAAGTAAACTTCAAAGGGAAAACTCAATTCATCACAACTAGATAGAGAGGGGAAACACTCCATATGATTCATCTATATTAATAAAGCCCGCGGTACATCAAGATCGTGCCATCTCAAGAACACGAGAGAGAGAGATCAAACGCATAGCTACTGGTACATACCCTCAGCCCCGAGGGTGAACTACTCCCTCCTCGTCATGGAGAGCGTCGGGATGATGAAGATGACCTTCGGTGATGGTTTACCCCTCCGGCAGGGTGCCGGAACAGGCTCCCGATTGGTTTTTCGTGGCTCTGGAGGCTTGCGGCGGCGGAACTCCTGATCTAGGTTTATTTTCGGAGGTTTCTCTATTTATAGGAATTTATGGCGGTGGAAACAAGTCAGGATGGGCCACGAGGTGGCGACAAGCCAGGGGGCGCGCCCTAGGGGGGGCGCCCCCCAGGCTTGTGGCGGCCTCGTGGCTCCCCTGGCCCAACTCCAACTCTCCCTGGGCTTCTTCTGGTCCATAAAAATTCACCGTAGATTTTTATTCCATTTGGGCTCCGTTTGATATTCCTTTTCTGTAAAACTCAAAAACACGGAAAAAACAGGAACTGGCACTGGGCTCTAGGTTAATAGGTTAGTCCCAAAAATAATATAAAGTTGTAGTAAAATGATTGTAAAACATCCAAGAATGATAATATAACAGCATGGAACAAGCAAAAATTATAGATACGTTGGAGACGTATCAGCATCCCCAAGCTTAATTCCTGCTCGTCCTCGAGTAGGTAAATGATAAAAACAGAATTTTTGATGTGGAATGCTGCCTAACATGTTCATCATATTCTTTTCTTCTTTGTATAGCATGGACATTTGGACTTGTAAAAGGTTCAAAGCAATAGTCTAGTTATAACATAATGACTTAAATACTCAAGCATGTCAACAAGCAACCATGTCTTTCAAAATATCAACACTAAAGAAAGTTATCCCTAGCCCATCATGCTCAATCATTGATCCATTCATGAAACACACTGAAATATTAGCTATGCCCAATGCTCAAGTACGATCATAGTGCCCCCTGGTTGGTGCTTATAAGAGAAGATGGAGACAAAAAGCAAAAATAAAAATTGCATAAAGTAAATAGATAGGCCCTTCGCAGAGGGAAGTAGGGATTTGTAGAGGTGCCAGAGCTCAAGGTTTAAATTGAGAGACAAAAATATTTTGAGTGGCATGCTTTTCTGTCAACGAAAATGACAAAGTAGCTCACAATACTTTCCATGCTAGATACATTATAGGCGGCTCCCAAACAGAATAGTAAAGTTTTTACTCCCCCTTCACTAATCAATCACACTCCACGGCGAGCCGAATCCACGGGTACCGTCCATTCCAACAACATTCCTGGGGGAGTTTTGTTTACTTATTTTTTTAATTTGAATTTTGAGCATGGGACCGGGCATCCCGAATACCAGCCACTATCTCGTGAATGATAGTGAATCAACACATATCGTGAGAATAACACACCTAGCATGGAAAAATATTGGATACTCCCAACCGTTTCATGAGTGGTACGGGCACACAAAAGAGAAAATTTATTTTGAAGATTTAGAGATGGCACATACAAATTTGCTTGGAACGGCATGGAAATACCGCATATAGGTAGGTATGGTGGACTCATAAGGCAAAACTTGGTTTAAGGATTTTGGATGCACAAGTAGTATTTCTACTTAGTACAAATGAATGCTAGCAAATAGATTGGGAAGCAACCAAACCGAGGAACGAAAAATCTCATAAGTGAGCATTGAGTCATAACTAACACCAAATAATGCACCACAAGTAGGATATAACTTCATTGCATAACTATTGACTTTCGTGCATGCATAGGGAATCACAAACCTTAACACTAATATTCCTATTAAGCATAATTACTCATTAACATGACTCACATATTACTATCATCATGTTTCAAAACTATTACAAAGAATCAAGTTTAATTTGTCCAATGATCTTCATGAAAGTTTTTATTATATCCTCCTTGGATATCTATCACTTTGGGACTAGTTTCATATATTGCCATTGCTTTTTGGCAAGCTCAAACAAATTTAAGTGAACCACATGAGCATAAAGATTTCGTCCCTCAAAAAGGTATAAGTGAAGCATGAGAGGAAATGACAAGCTACTCTCAAAAGATATAAGTGAAGATCAATGAGTAGTCAAACAATTAAGTAGCTATGTGAGGACTCTCTCTCTCTCAATAAATATTTTCAGATCTGAGTATTTTATTTAAAAAGCAAGCAAAAGAAAAATAGCACTCCAAGAATAGCACGCATCATGTGAACGGATAAAAATTTAGGCTTAACATAGGCTGACCGATAATTGTTGGTGAAGAGAGGTGGGATGCGTAGCATCCCCAAGCTTAGATGCTTGAGACTTCTTGAAATATTTACTTGGGGTGCCTTGGGCATTCCCAAGCTTGAGCTTTTGTATCTCGTTCAATCCTCTCATATCATGGTTTCACCTATTCTCAAAAACATCATCCACACATAACTCGAAAAGAACTCGTGAGATAGGTTAGTACACATAATAATAAATCAACTCTTTATGTACTGCCAAGACAAGTTGCATAATAATTTCCAAACATTAGGTACTGTATACTATCATCTCCACCATTTATATCTACCAATATAGGGTATGGATACTATAGGATAAGTAGATAACGAAACTATGACAGCAATCTGTCCAAACCGAACAGTCTGTAGCAATTTATGAAAACAGTATACTTCTGTATCTCAAAAAATTATGAAAATTTAGGAAAAGCTAAATAATTTATATGACATCACTGTGTAAAAATTTCAGAAACTTTGCACGTTCCAGTAAAATATGAAAATTCATACACTACAGCATAAGTTTCTGTTTTTACACAGCACATATCAAAACATGTAATGCAAGCATCCTAATGCAATTCTTGGAACTTTTTATTGAAAAAACAAGATTATAAATAACACTTAACAGAAAACAACAAAATAAAATGACGCTCCAAGCAAAACTCATATTATGTGACGAATAAAAATATAGCTCCAAGTAAGATATACCGATAATGTTGAAGACGAAAGAGGGGATGCCTTCCGGGGCATCCCCAAGCTTAGGCGCTTGAGTATTCCTTGGATATTACCTTGGGGGTGCCTTGGGAATCCCCAAGATTAGGTTCTTTTCACTCCTTATTCTCCTCATATCGGTGTCTCACCCAAAACTTGAAAACTTCAATCACACAAAACTTAACGGAACTTCGTGAGATGGGTTAGTATAATAAACAAAGATCATTCACTTAGGTACTGTCAAGACAAGATTCATAAGTGTTCTCACATAATACCTACTGTATTCTATCATTCCCATAATTTATATCACTGAATATAAGCTATGGGAATACTAAAACAAGCAAACTATGCATGCAAAACAGAATCTGTCAAAAACGGAACAGTCTGTGAAGAACTGTAGTATTTCCATACTTCCCTGTCTCTAACAATTCTGAAAAATTAGGAAACTCTAGGAAATTTGTATATCAAGACTTTGTAAAAATTTCAGATCAAAATCACGTTCCAGTGAATTTACAAAATTCCTGGACTTAGAGCAAAAGTTTCTGTTTTTGCACAGAATCAAGTCAACTATCATCCACACTATCCCAAAGGCTTTACTTGGCACTTTATTGAAACAAAAGCTATAAAACATGATTAATACAGTAGCTTAATCATGTAAACACACAAAAACAGAAAGTAAAAGTGTTGGGTTGCCTCCCAACAAGCGCTTTTCTTTAATGCCTTTTAGCTAGGCATGATGATTTCAATGATGCTCATATAAGAATAGTAGTTGAAACATGCAAAAGAGCATCATGAATCTCATGACAAGCACATTTAAGTCTAACCCACTTCCTATGTATAGGGATTTTGTGAGCAAACAATTTATGGGAGCAAGAATCAACTAGCATAGGAAGGCAAAACAAGCATTACTTCAAAACTTTGAACGCATAAGCAAATTTTACTACTCACCACATAAGCAAATTTATTCTCATCAATAGTAGTGGGAGCAAACTCAACAAAATAACTATCATGTGAAGCATAATCCGTTTGAAAATTAAAATCATGATGACAAGTTTCAAGGTTATCATTATTCTTTTTAGCATACATGTCATCACAATAATCATCATAGATAGGAGGCATGCTTTCATCATAATAAATTTGCTCATCAAAACTTGGGGGACTAAACATATCATCGTCATCAAACGTAGCATCCCCAAGCTTGTGGCTTTGCATATCATTAGCATCATGGATATTCAGACAATTCATACTAGCAATATTGCAATCATGCTCATCACTCAAAGATTTAGTGCCAAACATTTTAATAACTTCTTCTTCGAATATTTGAGCACAATTTTCCTTTCCATCATTTTCACGAAAGACATTAAAAAGATGAAGCATATGAGGCAACCTCAATTCCATTTTTTTTAATTTTCTTTTATAGACTAAACTAGTGATAAAACAAGAAACTAAAAGATTCAATTGCAAGATCTAAAGATATACCTTCAAGCACTCACCTCCCCGGCAATGGCGCCAGAAAAGAGCTTCGTTGACGGGATGTGAGTGCCGCTTACCTAGCCTCCCCGGCAACGGCGCCAGAAAAGAGCTTGATGTCTACTACGCAACCTTCTTCTTGTAAACTCGTGTTGGGCCTCCAAGCGCAGAGTTTTGTTGGACAGTAGCAAATTTCCCTCAAGTGGATGACCTAAGGTTTATCAATCCGTGGGAGGCGTAGGATGAAGATGGTCTCTCTCAAACAACCCTGCAACCAAATAACAAAGAGTCTCTTGTGTCCCCAACACACCCAATACAATGGCAAATTGTATAGGTGCACTAGTTCGGCGAAGAGATGGTGATACAAGTGCAATATGGATGGTAGATATAGGTTTTTGTAATCTGAAAATATAAAAACAGCAAGGTAGCAAGTAACAAAAGTGAGCAAAAATGGTATTGCAATGCTTGGAAACAAGGCCTAGGGTTCATACTTTCACTAGTGCAAGTTCTCTCAACAATACTAACATAGTTGAATCATACATAAATCCCTCACGTGTGACAAAGAGTTCACTCCAAAGTCACAAATAGCGTCAAACAAACGAAGAAATTATTGTAGGGTACGAAACCACCTCAAAGTTATCTTTTCTGATCAATCTTATGAGCTATCCCTATAAGTGTCACGAACAGCCCTAGAGTTCGTACTAAAATAACACCTTAAGATACACATCAACCAAAACCCTAATGTCACCTAGATACCCCAATATCACCTCGAGTATCCGTGGGTTTGATTATACGATATGCATCACATAATTTCAGATTCATCTATTCAATCCAACACAAACAACTTCAAAGAGTGCCCCAAAGTTTCTACCGGAGAGTCAAGACGAAAACGTGTGCCAACCCCTATGCATAGATTCCCATGGTCACGGAACCCGCAAGTTGATCACCAAAACATACATCAAGTAGATCAATAGAACATCCCATTGTCACCACAGATATCCCATCGCAAGACATACATCAAGTGTTCTCAAATCCTTAAAGACTCAATCCGATAAGTAAACTTCAAAGGGAAAACTCAATTCATCACAACTAGATAGAGAGGGGAAAACTCCATATGATTCATCTATATTAATAAAGCTCGCAGTACATCAAGATCGTGCCATCTCAAGAACACGAGAGAGAGAGAGAGAGATCAAACACATAGCTACTGGTACATACCCTCAGCCCCGAGGGTGAACTAATCCCTCCTCGTCATGGAGAGCGTCGGGATGATGAATATGACCACCGGTGATGGTTTCCCCCTCCGGCAGGGTGCCGGAACGGGCTCCCGATTGGTTTTTCGTGGCTCTGGAGGCTTGCGGCGGCGGAACTCCCGATCTAGGTTTATTTTCGAAGGTTTCTCTATTTATAGGAATTTATGGCGGTGGAAACAAGTCAGGATGGGCCACGAGGTGGCGACAAGCCAGGGGGCGCGCCCTAGGGGGGGCGCCCCCCAGGCTTGTGGCGGCCTCGTGGTTCCCCTGGCCCAACTCCAACTCTCCCTGGGCTTCTTCTGGTCCATAAAAATTCACCGTAGATTTTTATTCCATTTGGGCTCCGTTTGATATTCCTTTTCTGTAAAACTCAAAAACATGGAAAAAACAGGAACTGGCACTGGGCTCTAGGTTAATAGGTTAGTCCCAAAAATAATATAAAGTTGTAGTAAAATGATTGTAAAACATCCAAGAATGATAATATAATAGCATGGAACAAGCAAAAATTATAGATACGTTGGAGATAAATTTGTTTAGGTTATGATTTTAGTCCTAATATAATGGGCATCCAAGAGGGATATAATAAAAAATTTCATATTAAGTGCCTTGGGTACTATGATAAGTTTGATTCCTTGCATATAGTTTTGAGATAATGGAGATGGTAATATGAGAGTCATGCTAGTGAGTAGTTGTGAATTGGAAGAGATACTTGTGTTGAAGTTTGTGATTCCCGTAGCATGCACGTATGGTGAACCGTTATGTAACGAAGTCGAAGCATGATTTGTTTAATGATTGTCAACCTTTGTGTGAGGGTCGGGAGCGCGCGATGGTTAACTCCTACCAACCTCTCCCCTAGGGGCATGCGTCTAATGCTTTGTTTGATAACTAATAGACTTTTGCAATAAGTATGTGAGTTCCTTATGACTAATGTTGAGTCCATGGATTATACGCACTCTCACCCTTCCAACTTTGCTAGCCTCTCTAGTACCGTGCAACTTTCGCCGGTACATCAAACCCACCTTCCTCAAAACAGCCACCATATATGTTCCTCACAACAGCCACCATACCTACCTATTATGGCATTTCCATAGCCATTCCGAGATATATTGCCATGCAACTTCCACCGTTCCGCTTTTCATGACATGCACCATCACTTTCATCTTGCATATAGAGTCATATTTTGTCATAGGTATCGAGTTGTAATTTTCTTTTTGAGTTGTAAGTAAATAAAAGTGTGATGATTTTCATTATTAGAGCATTGTCCCGTGTGAGAAAAGGATGATGGAATCCATGAATCCCTCACAAGTTGGGATGAGTATCCGGACTTTACAAAAAAATAAAAGAGGCCAGCGAAGCCCAAATAAAAAAAAGAGGCCAAAGATGCCCACCAAAAAGAAAAAAAAAGAAAAAGAAAAAAATGAGAGAAAGAGAGAAGGGACAATTGCTACTATATTTTTCCACACTTGTGCTTCAAAGTAGCACCATGATCTTCATGATAGAGAGTCTCCTATTTTGTCACTTTCATATAACTAGTGGAGTTTCATCTTGCACGACCACTTAGTTTTCTTTTTGAGCTTTCATACACTTATAGCTCTAAGTGCATTTGTTGCATGGCAATCCCTACTCACTCACATTGATATCTATCGATGGGCATCTCCATAGCCCGTTGATACGCCTAGTTGATGTGAGACTATCTTCTCCCTTTTTCCTTGAAACCTCCACCATATTATATTCCACCTATAGTGCTATATCCATGGCTCACGCTCAATTATTGCGTGAGAGTTAAAAAGGTTTGAGAACACCAAAAGTGTGAAACAATTGCTTGACTTGTTCATCGGGGTTGTGCATGATTTAGATACTTTGTGTGGGGAAGATGGAGCATAGCCAGACCATATGATTTTGTAGGGATAACTTTCTAAGGCCATGTTATTTCGAAAGGACACAATTGCCTTGTTGGTGTGCTCGAAGTATTACTGTTTTTATGTCAATATTAGACTATTGTTTTGAATCTTACGGATCTGAATATTCATGCCACAATAAAGAATATTACATGGATAAATATGTTAGGTAGCATTCCACATCAAAAATTATGTTTTTATCATTTACCTACTCGAGGACGAGCAGGAATTAAGCTTGGGGATGCTTGATACGTCTCCAACGTATCTATAATTTTTGATTGATCCATGCTATTATATTATTTGTTTTGGATGTTTTATATGCATTAAAATGCTATTTTATATTATTTTTGGGACTAACCTATTAATCTAGAGCCTAGTGCCAGTTTCTGTTTTTTCCTTGTTTTTGAGTATTGCAGATAAGGAATATTAAACGGAGTCCAAACGGAATAAAATCTTCGGAATAATTTTTCTTGGACCAGAAGCAAACCAGAGGACTTGGAGACCAAGGCAGGGGAGCCATCATGTGGCGACAAGCCACAGGGGCGCGACCTAGGGGGGGGGCGCCCCCCTGGCTTGTGGCCCCACGGAAACTCCTCCAACCCTATTCTTCGGCCTATAAATTCAGAAATATTCCCTGGATACCAAAAAGAGCCACGAAAACACTTTTCCGCCGCCAGGAGCCTCGGTTCCCGTGAGATCCAATCTTGGAGCCTTTTCAGGTAATCTGCCGGAGGGGGATTCGATCACGGAGGGCATCTACATCAACTCCCTTGCCCCTCCGATGATGCGTGAGTAGTTCACCACAGACCTTCGGGTCCATAGCTAGTAGCTAGATGGCTTCTTCTCTCTCTTTTCTCTTCAATACCATGTTCTTCATGATCTTCATGGAGATCTATCCGATGTAATACTCTTTTGCGGTGTGTTTGTCGAGATCCAATGAATTGTGGGTTTATGTTCAGATTATCTATGAATATTATTTGAGTCTTTTCAGTATTCTTATATTCATGATTTCATATCTTTGCAAGTCTCTTCGAGTTATTGGTTTGGTTTGATCAACTAGATTGGTAATTCTTGCAATGGGAGAAGTGCTTAGTTTTGGGTTCAATCTTGCGGTGTCCGCACCCAGTGACATAGTAGGGGTAGCGAGGCACGTATTGTATTGTTTCCATCGAGGATAAAAAGATGGGGTTTTCATCATATTGCTTGAGTTTATCCCTCTACATCATGTCATCTTACCTAATGCGTTACTCTGTTCTTCATGAACTTAATACTCTAGATGCAGGCAGGAGTCGGTCGATGTGTGGAGTAATAGTAGTAGATGCAGAATCGTTTCGGTCTACTTGACATGGACGTGATGCCTATATGCATAATCATTGCCTTGGATATCTTCATAATTATTCGCTTTTCTATCAATTGCTCGACAGTAATTTGTTCACCCACCGTAATACTTGCCATCATGAGAGAAGCCTCTAGTGAAACCTATGGCCCCCGGGTCTATTTTCCATCTTATACTTTCAGATCTAAAACCAAAAATACCAAAAATACCTTGCTGCATTATTTTTACTTTTGTTTTACTTTCCGTTCAAGCAATCTATTCTATCTATCTCTATCAGATCTCATCCTTGCAAGTAACCGTGAAGGGATTGACAACCCCTTTATAGCGTTGGGTGCAAGTGTTTGATTCTTTGTGTAGGTACATCTATTGGGGACTTGCTTGTATCTCCTACTGGATTGATACCTTTGTTCTCAACAACTGAGGGAAATACTTATCTACTTTGCTGCATCATCCGTTCCTCTTCACGGAAACCAACGCATGCTCGAGAAGTAGCAAGAAGGATTTCTGGCGCCGTTGCCGGGGAGGTGAGTGCTTGAAGGTATATCTTTAGATCTTGCAATTGAATCTTTTAGTTTCTTGTTTTATCACTAGTTTAGCCTATAAAAGAAAACTAAAAAAATGGAATTGAGGTTGCCTCATATGCTTCATCTTTTTAATGTCTTTCGTGAAAATGATGGAAAGGAAAATTGTGCTCAAGTGTTAGAAGAAGAAGTTATTAAAATGTTTGGCACTAAATCTTTGTATGATGAGAATGATTGCAATGTTGTTAGTATGAATTCCTTGAATATTCATGATGCTAATGATATGCAAAGCTACAAGCTTGGGGATGCTATGTTTGATGAAGATGATATGTTTAGTCCCCCAAGTTTTGATGAGCAAATTTATTATGATGAAAGCATGCCTCCTATTTATGATGATTATTGTGATGAAATGTATGCTATAAAGAATAATGATAACCATGAAACTTGTCATCATGATTTTAATTTTCAATTGGATTATGCTTCACATGATAGTTATTTTGTTGAGTTTGCTCCCACTACTATTGATGAGAAGAAATGTGCTTATGTGGAGAGTAATAAATTTTCTATGCTTGTAGATCATGAAAAGAATGCTTTATGTGCTGGTTATATTGTGAAATTCCTTCATGATGCTACTGAAAATTATTATGAGGGAGGAACATATGCTTGTAGGAATTGCAATAATATCAAGTTTCCTCTCTATGTGTTCAAAGTTTTGAAGTTGCACTTGTTTTGCCTTCCTATGCTATATGATTCTTGCTCCCATAAATTGTTTGCTCACAAAATCCCTATTCATAGGAAGTGGGTTAGACTTAAATGTGCTTGTCATGAGATTCATGATGCTCTTTTGCATGTTATAATTATTATTCCTATGTGAGCATCATTGAAATCATCATGCCTAGCTAAAAGGCATTAAAGAAAAGCGCTTGTTGGGAGACAACCCAACATTTTTACCTTCTGTTTTAGTGTGTTCACATGATTAAGATACTGTAGTAATCATGTTTTGTGTCTTTTATTTCAATAAAGTGCCAAGTAAAGCCTTTGGGGATAGTGTGGATGATAGTTGACTTGATTCTGTGCAAAAACAGAAACTTTTTCTCTCAGTCCAGGAATTCTGTAAATTCACTGGAACGTGCTTTTGATCTGAATTTTTTACACAAGATTTACATGCAAATTTCCTAGATTGTCCTAATTTTTCAGAATATTTAGAGACAGGGAAGTATGGCAATACTACAGATCTTCACAGACTGTTCTGTTTTTGACAGATTCTGTTTTGCATGCATAGTTTGCTTGTTTTAGTGTTCCCATAGCTTATATTCAGTAATATAAATTATGGGAATGATATAATACAGTAGGTATCATGTGTGAACAATTATGAATCTTGTCTTGACAGTACCTAAGTGAATGATCTATCATTATTATACTAACCCATCTCACGAAGTTCCGTTAAGTTTTGTGTGATTGAAGTTTTCAAGTTTTGGGTGAGACACCGATATGAGGAGAATAAGGAGTGACAAGAACCTAAGCTTGGGGATGCCCAAGGCAGCCCCAAGGTAATATTCAAGGAAGACTCAAGCGTCTAAGCTTGGGGATGCCCCGGAAGGCATCCCCTCTTTCGTCTTCAACACTATCGGTATATCTTACTTGGAGCTATATTTTTATTCGTCACATAATAGGAGTTTTGCTTGGAGCATCATTTTATTTTGTTGTTCTCTGTTTGGAGTTATTTATAATCTTGTTTTTCAATAAAAAGTTCCAAGAATTGCCTTAGGATGCTTGCATTGCATGTTTTGATGAGTGCTGTGTAAAAACAGAAACTTTGGCTGTAGTGCTTGAATTTTCATATTTTACTGGAACGTGGAAAGTTTATGAAATTTTTACACAGTATTTTCATATAAATTTTATAGCATGTACTAAATTTTCATAATTTTGTGAGTTACAAAAGTACACTGTTTTCATAAATTGCTACTGACTGTTTTGTTTGGACAGATTGCTGTCATAGTTTCGTTATCTACTTATCCTATAGTTTCCATAGCCTATATTGGTAGATATAAATTGTGGAAATGATAGTATACAGTACCTAATGTTTGAAAATTATTATGCAACTTGTCTTGTCAGTACATAAAGAGTTGATTTATTATTATGTGTACTAACCTATCTCACGAGTTCTTTGCAAGTTTTGTGTGGAAGATGTTTTTGAGAATAGGTGAAACCATGATATGAGAGGATTGAACGAGATACAAAAGCTCAAGCTTGGGGATGCCCAAGGCACCCCAAGTAAATATTTCAAGAAGTCTCAAGCATCTAAGCTTGGGGATGCTACGCATCCCCCCTCTCTTCATCAACAATTATCAGTTAGCCTATGTTGAGCCTAAATTTTTATTCGTTCACATGATGCGTGCTATTCTTGGAGTGCTATTTTTCTTTTGTTTGTTGTTTGAATAAAATACTCAGATCTGAAAATATTTATTGAGAGAGAGAGTCCTCACATAGCTACTTAATTGTTTGACTACTCATTGATCTTCACTTATATCTTTTGAGAGTAGCTTGTCATTTCCTCTCATGCTTCACTTATACCTTTTTGAGGGATGAAATGTTTGTGCTCATGTGCTTCATTTAAATTTGTTTGAGATTGTCGAAAAAGCAATAGCAATATATGAAACTAGTCCCAAAGTGATAGATATCCAAGGAGGATATAATAAAAACTTTCATGAAGATCATGGGACAAAATAAACTACATTCTTTGTAATAGTTTTGAAACATGATGATAGTAATATGTGAGTCATGTTAGTGAGTAATTATGCTTTAGTAGGAATATTGGTGTTAAGGTTTGTGATTCCCTATGCAAGTACGAAAGTCAATAGTTATGCAATGAAGTTACATCCTACTTGTGGTGCATTATTCGGTGTTAGTTATGTTCAATGCTCACTTATGTGATTTTTCGTTTCTTGGTTTGGTTGCTTCCCAATCTATTTGCTAGCCTCCATTTGTACTAAGTAGAAGTACTACTTGTGCATCCAAAATCCTTAAACCAAGTTTTGCCTTATGAGTCCACCATACCTACCTATATGCGGTATTTCCATGCCGTTCCAAGCAAATTTGTATGTGCCATCTCTAAATCTTCAAAATAAATTTTCTCTTTTGTGTGCCCGTACCGCTCATGAAACGGTGGGGAGTATCCAATATTTTTCCATGCTAGGTGTGTTATTCTCAGGATATGTGTTGATTCACTATCATTCACGAGAAAGTGGCTGGTATTCGGGATGCCCAGTTCCATGCTCAAAATTCAAATCAAAATATAGTGAAACAAAACTCCCCCAGGATTGTTGTTTGTATGGACGATACCCGTGGATTCGGCTCGCCGTGGAGTGTGATTGATTGGTGGAGGGGGAGTAAAAACTTTACCATTTTGTTTGGGAACCACCTATAATGTATCAAGCATGGAAAGTATTGTGAGCTACCTTGTTGTTTTCGTTGACAGGAAAAGCATGCCACCCAAAATATTTTTTCTCTCTCAATTTAAAACTTTGAGCTCTGGCACCTCTACAAATCCCTACTCCCCTCTGCGAAGGGCCTATCTATTTACTTTATGCAATTTTTATTTTTGCTTTGAGTCTCCATCTTCTCTTATAAGCACCAACTAGAGGGCACTATGATCGTACTTGAGCATTGGGCATAGCTAATATTTGAGTGTGTTTCATGAATGGATCAATGATTGAGCATGATGGGCTAGGGATAACTTTCTTTAGTGTTGATATTTTGAAAGACATGGTTGCTTGTTGACATGCTTGAGTATTGAAGTCATTATGTTAAAACTATACTATTGCTTTGAATCATTTACAAGTCCAAATGTCCATGCTATACAAAGAAGAAAACAGTATGATGAAAATGTAGCTAGCATTCACACTTCATAAATTATTTCTTTTACCATTTACCTACTCGAGGACGAGCATGAATTAAGCTTGGGGATGCTGATACGTCTCCAACGTATCTATAATTTATGAAGTATTCATGCCATGTTTACAATAATTCTATATGATTTTGGTATGATTTTATTAGAACTAACCCGGACTGACGCTGTTTTCAGCAGAACTACCATGGTGTCGTTTTTTTGTGCAGAAATAAAAGTTCTCGGAATGGGCTGAAAATTTACGGTGATTTTTTTATGGACCAAAAGAGACCCCCGAAGCACCGGAGCTGGGCCAGGAAGTGACCGAGGAGGCCACAAGCCAGGAGGGCACGCCCTACACCCCGGGAGGTCGCTCCTGGCTTGTGGACTCCTCGAGCACCCCCTTAATGTGAGACCGACGCCAAAAATTCCTATAAATACCAAAACCCCCAGAAACAAACCTAGATCGGGAGTTCCGCCGCCGCAAGCCTCCAGAGCCACGAAAACACTTTTCCGCCGCCAGGAGCCTCGGTTCCCGTGAGATCCAATCTTGGAGCCTTTTCCGGTAATCTGCCGGAGGGGGATTCGATCACGGAGGGCATCTACATCAACTCCATTGCCCCTCCGATGATGCGTGAGTAGTTCACCACAGACCTTCGGGTCCATAGCTAGTAGCTAGATGGCTTCTTCTCTCTCTTTGCTCTTCAATACCATGTTCTTCATGATCTTCATGGAGATCTATCCGATGTAATACTCTTTTGCAGTGTGTTTGTCGAGATCCGATGAATTGTGGGTTTATGTTCAGATTATCTATGAATATTATTTGAGTCTTTTCTGAATTCTTATATGCATGATTTCATATCTTTGCAAGTCTCTTCGAGTTATTGGTTTGGTTTGGCCAACTAGATTGGTAATTCTTGCAATGGGATAAGTGCTTTGTTTTGGGTTCAATCTTGCGGTGTCCTCACCCAGTGACATAGTAGGGGTAGCGAGGCACGTATTGTATTGTTGCCATGGAGGATAAAAAGATGGGGTTTTCATCATATTGCTTGAGTTTATCCCTCTACATCATGTCATCTTACCTAATGTGTTACTCTGTTCTTCATGAACTTAATACTCTAGATGCAGGCAGGAGTCGGTCGATGTGTGGAGTAATAGTAGTAGATGCAGAATCGTTTTGGTCTACTTGACACGGACGTGATGACTATATGCATAATCATTGCCTTGGATATCTTCATAATTATTCGCTTTTCTATCAATTGCTCGACAGTAATTTGTTCACCCACCGTAATACTTGCCATCATGAGAGAAGCCTCTAGTGAAACCTATGGCCCCCGGGTCTATTTTCCATCTTATACTTTCAGATCTAAAACCAAAAATACCATAAATACCTTGCTGCATTATTTTTACTTTTGTTTTACTTTCCGTTCAAGCAATCTATTATATCTATCTCTATCAGATCTCATCCTTGCAAGTAACCGTGAAGGGATTGACAACCCCTTTATAGCGTTGGGTGCAAGTGTTTGATTCTTTGTGTAGGTACATCTATTGGGGACTTGCTTGTATCTCCTACTGGATTGATACCTTGGTTCTCAACAACTGAGGGAAATACTTATCTACTTTGCTGCATCATTCGTTCCTCTTCATGGAAACCAACGCATGCTCGCGAAGTGGCAGTCTCACGAGGAGGCTAAGGATGAACTAGTATAGTGGTTGGGTGGCCTCGCGAGGGCTCTTGGCAGTGATGAACTGGTGTGTCCAACCTTCCTTCTACGATGGGTGCTAGTCCCCCTTTATAGTGGCCACGGTCCTCTTCCCTTATCGCACCGGCGGGAAGGGATCCCACAACGGCCAAATTCGAAAGGGGACAAGAGGTACATCCTATCCTGGCTAAAGGTGGTCTTCGCCTGCAAAGCTTCTGGGTGTGACGCAGCGGTGGGCTCGGCGATGACATCCATCCTGCCAAGCTCGTGGTGTCGGTCCTCTTGCACCGGGAAGGAGACCTTTGGGGGGTTCCTTGGGCACCCGCGTACGTCCTTGTCTCCTTAGCACGAAAGAGGATAATATCCTCCCTCTGCGCCCACTGGCGCCCGCCTGGCTTGGCCGTCAGAACCCACGTCATCCCGGCCTCACGAGGCCGGGTACTTGCATAGGAATCTCCGCTATTCGGGAGGTGGCCCGAGGGGATGCCGCTTCTCCGAAGGTCTTGGTGTTGCTCTCCCCGCGAGGCGGGGGCTCTCCCGGGGGTCTTGACTTGAGGGGATCGTTGTGGGGCCGTACCGGGCCATCGTGCTGGCCACGCGCTGGGCCGCAGGCAGGCAGGTCTAGGTACCCCCGATCCCAGAACGCCGACAACTTCCTTCATGCCAATGCAACTTTTGATGGATCGAACCGGTAAAGGATTGTACCAATGGAATGCAGGTTCAGTTAACAATCCTAATAATTGGCGAAGAAGGAGTGATGACTTGTTCGCTGTGTCACCGCATGCCGCCTCTAAGTACGCCAGGTGCTCCCTTGCATCACCGGTTCCATCGAATTGACGGAACTTTGGTGGGTGCCACTCTGAGGGGTATGCAACCATGTCGTGCCATGCCTCATAAGGCTTACCCAGCTCCCTCTCTGAGGTTCGAGGGGCTTGATCTATCGCCATTTGCTTGAAGTTCTTGGCCACCATATCTTCAACAATGTCGTAGTAGTCCTTCAGCATGCTCGCATTTGGCGCGGCGTTGGCAGAACCGACGGGCAAATCCATGGCCGAGCATGCGTGATGGGGTCTTGGGGTAGACGCACATCATTCAGTTGCGCTACTGCACGATTGTCGCCTAGTAGCTCTTCTTCCTGTGGATCCACTACCCGTTGCGGTACGCATCATGCTGGAGGGCCTTGGTTGTTCAGCATGAGCACGATGAACTAGTCAAGCTTCGAAGATAACTGGTCGATCGTCTGGCGCTGGTCCCGAACCTGTTCTTCTAAGGAAGCTTGTCGTGCCGCTACTGCATCTGTGTCAACCGGTTCTTGGATGACACCACCGGCCTCCTAGGCGACACCGCTGTTGTTCACCACGCGAACAGGCGTAGTGTGGAGATCTTCAACACCATCCTCCGAGTCCGACAAGTCAGACGGAACGAGCTCTTGGTAAGGAGGGGAGTTCGGGTGCCTCTCCAATGAAGGCGTAGAAGATGAGTCAAAGAAGTCCTCTTCATCGTTGAGGTCATCTTGGTGCCCTCCATCTGCAATAGAACCATTGACGTGGCTTGAGACTGCGTCGGTATTTCCCCAAAGAGGAACGGATGATGCAGCACAGCGACGGTAAGTATTTCCCTCAGTGATGAACCAAGGTTACCGAACCAGTAGGAGAACCACGCAACACTATGTAGACGGTACCTGCACACAAAGAACAAATACTTGCAACCCGACGCGAAAGAGAGGTTGTCAATCTCTCCACGGTAAAAAGATAGATTAGATTGTAGTAGATTGGATAGATAGATCGCACAAGAACACAAAAATAAAAGAGGCAAATAAAAAGTGCAGCAAGGTATTTTTGGGTTTTTGGAATAATATATCTGAAAAAAAGCAGCAAAAGATGGATCGGAAAGCAATATGTTGGAAAAGTAGACCCGGGGGCCGTAGGTTTCACTAGTGGCTTCTCTCATGAGTATAGCACACAGTGGGTAACAAAATTACTGTTGGGCAATTGATAGAAGATCAAACAATCATGATGGTATCCAAGGTGATGATCATTATATAGGCATCACGTCCAAGATTAGTAGACTGAAATGATTCTGCATCTACTACTATTACTCCACACATAGACCGCTATCCAGCATGCATCTAGTGTATTAAGTTCATGGAAAAATGGAGTAATGCAATAAGAACGGTGACATGATGTAGACAAGATCTATTCATGTAGGAATAGACCCCATCTTGTTATCCTTAATAGCAACGATACATGCGTGCCTCGCTGCCCCTTCTGTCACTGGGAGAGGACACCGCAAGATCGAACCCATCACAAAGCACCTCTTCCCGAGGCAAGAAAAATCGATCTAGTTGGCATAACTAAACCAAAGATTTGAAGAAGAAATACGAGGCTATAAGTAATCATGCATATAAGAGATCAAGGAAGACTCAAATAATATTCATGGATAGAAACTGATCATGAACTCAAAATTCATCGGATCCCAACAAACACACCGCAACAAGTCATTACATCAAATAGATCTCCAAGAGACCATTGTATTGAGAATCAAAAGAGAGAGAGAAAGCCATCTAGCTACTGCCTACGGACCCGTAGGTCTATGGTGGACTACTCACGCATCATCGGAGAGGCACCAATGAGGATGATGAATCCCTCCGTGATGGTGTTAGATTAGATCTCATGGTTCTGGAACTTGCGGCAGCTGGAAGTATTTTTCGTCGACTCCTCTAGGATTTCTGGAATATTTGGGTATTTATAGAGCTCAGAGGCGGTGGAGGGGACTCCCGAGGCGGCCACAACCCACCAGGGTGCGCCCTGGTGTCTTGTGGGCCGCCTGGGCTCCCTCCTCGGTACTTCTTTGGCCCACTGGCTTCCTTCTGGTCCAAAAAAAATCTCCAAAAAGTTTCGTCGTGATTGGACTCCGTTTGGTACGGATATTCTGCGAAGTAAAAAAACAAGCAAAAGTTAGCAACTGGCACTTGGCACTATGTCAATAGGTTAGTCCCGAAAAATGATATAAAGTTGCTATAAAATGATTGTAAAACGTCCAAGAATGATAATATAACAACATGGAACAATCAAAAATTATAGATACGTTGGACACGTATCAGCATCCCCAAGCTTAGTTCCTACTCGTCCTCGAGTAGGTAAATGATAAAAACAGAATTTTTGTTGTGGAATGCTGCCTAACATGTTCATCACATATTCTTTTCTTTTGTAGCATGGACATTTGGTCTTTTAGATTGTTCAAAGCAATAGTTTAGTTTTGACATAAAGACTTTAATACTCAAGCATACTAACAAGCAACCATGTCTTTCAAAATATCAACACTAAAGAAAGTTATCCCTAACCCATCTTGCTCAATCATTGATCCATTCATGAAACACACTCAAATATTAACTACACCCAATGCACAAGTATGATCATAGTGCCCCCTAGTTGGTGCTTTATAAGAGAAGATGGAGACTCAGATTAAAAATAAAAATTGCATAAAGTAAATAGATAGGCCCTTCGCAGAGGGAAGTAGGGATTTGTAGAGGTGCCAGAGCACAAAGCTTAAATTGAGAAAGAGAAATATTTTGTGTGGCAGGCCTTTCCTGTCAACGAAAACGACAAATTAGTTCTCAATGCTTTCCATGCTAGATACATCATAGGCGGTTCCCAAACATAAAGTAAAGTTTATTCCTTGTTCCACCATTCTTTCACAATCCATGGCTAGCCGTATCCACGATTGCCTTCCATACCAACACTTTCCAAGGAATTTATTATTTGACAACATAAAGTAAATTTCTTTTTCATTTCGGGAATAGGCATCCCTATTACCGCCGTACTCTCGTGCAATGACAAGTGAATAAACAATCATCTTGAGAATAACACATCTAGCATGGAAAAATATTGGACACTCCCCACCGTTTCATGAGCGGTACGGGCACACAAAAAGGAAATTCATTTTGAAAATTAGAGATGGCACATACAAATTTGCTTACAACGGCATGGAAATACCGCATATAGGTAGGTATGGTGGACTCATAAGGCAAAACTGGGTTTAAGGATTTTGGATGCACAAGTAGTATTTCTACTTAGTACAAGTGGAGGCTAGCAAATAGATTGAGAAGCAACCAACCAAGAAACGAAAATTCACATAAACGGGCATTGAGCATAACTAACACCGATAATGCACCATAAGTAGGATGTAATTTCATTGCAAAACTATTGACTTTCGTGCTTGCATAGGGAATCACAAACCTTAACACCAATATTCTTACTAAAGCATAATTACTCACCAACATGACTCACATATCACTATCATCATGTCTCAAAACTATTACAAGGAATCAAGTTTAATTTGTCCAATGATCTTCATGAATTTTTTTATTATATCCCTCTTGAATATCTATCACTTTGGGACTAGTTTCATATATTGCCATTGCTATTGACAAGCTCAAATAAATTTAAGTGAAGAACATGAGCATAAAAATTTCGTCTCTCAAAATAGTATAAGTGAAGCATGAGAGAATTTCTTCAAAGTTTACTAACTCTCAAATTAATCTAAGTGAAGCATGAGAGTATTTCTTCAAAAATTTAAAGCACCCCGTGCTCAAAAAGATATAAGTGAAGCACTAGAGCAATTCCATAGCTCAAAAAATTTAAGTGAAGCATATAGAGCAATTCTAACAAATCATAGCATAATTTTGGCTCTCTCAAATAGGTGTGTCCAGCAAGGATACTTGTGACAAACTAAAAAGAAAATCAAGCAAATACTCAAATAATACAAGACGCTCCATGCAAAACTCATGATATGTGACAAATAAAAATATAGCCCCAAGTAAAATACCGATGGTCGTTAGAAGAAAGAGGGGATGCCACTCGGGGCATCCCCAAGCTTAGTTGCTTGTTTCTCCTTGGATATTATCTTGGGGGTGATGTAGCATCCCCAAGCTTAGGCTCTTTTCACTCTTTTTTTTCCTTCATCCGTCGTGATCTCACCCAAAACTTGAAAACTTCAATCACACAAAACTCAACAAAACCTTCGTGAGATCCGTTAGTATAATAAAGCAAATCACCACTCTAAGTACTGTTGAAAACCCATTCATATTTTATTATTGCATTATATCTACTGTATTCTAACTTTACCATGGCTTATACCCTTCAATACAAACCATAGATCCATCAAAGCAAGCACACAATGCAACGAAAACAGAATCTGTGAAAAACAGAACAGTCTGTAGTAATCTGTATTCTAACCATACTTCTGTAACTCTAAAAATTCTTAACAATTAGGAAAACGTAAAGAATTGTATGTCAACACTGTGTTAAAATTTCAGCTCATTATCACGCTCCAGTAAAAAATGAAAATTCCTGCACTAGAGTCAAAGTTTCTGTTTCAGATTCAGCATTGTTTCTACTCATCTTATGAATCATCCTAAAGGCTTTACTTGGCACAAACACTAATTAAAACATAAAAACACAATCATAACAGTAGAATAATTGTGTCAACACTCAAAAACAGAAAGAAGAAGATGAAAATAAATTTATTCATTGGGTTGCCTCCCAACAAGCGCTATCGTTTTACGCCCCTAGCTAGGCATAATGCATAGATTCACGTGTTGTCATCTTTAGGTTTTGCTCCATATGATGCTCTCATGATTGATTCAAATGGTGGATTAATTCTTGTTATAGGGAAGTGTTCCATACCCTTTCTTAGTGGAAACTTCATATCAATCACGGAACCTATAGTGCATAAAAACGGTCTACCAAGTATAATGGGACAAGACGGATTGCAATCAATATCAAGAACAATAAAATCTATGGGCACATAGTTCCTATTTGCAAGAACAAGAACATCATTAATTCTTACCAAAGGCTTTTTAATAGTAGAATCTGCCAAGTGCAAATTAAGAGAACATTCTTCAATATTGGTAAGACCAAGCACATCACATAAAGATTTCGGAATCGTGGAAACACTAGCACCCAAATCACATAAAGCAAAGCACTCATAACTTTTAATCTTGACTTTAATGGTAGGTTCACACTTATCATGTAATTTTCTAGGAATTGAAATCTCTAACTCCAACTTTTCTTCGAAAGATTTCATCATGGCATCAACAATATGTTTAATAAAAGCTTTATTTTGTTCATAAGCATGAGGTGAATTTAACATGGATTGCAGAAAAGAAATATATTCAATCAAAGAGCAACTATCATAATTAAAATCTTTGCAATCCAAAATAGTGGGCACATCACTAGTTAACGTTTTGACCTCTTCAAACCCACTTTCGTCAATTTTTTCATCAAGATCTTCACCCTCCAAATTATTGGGACGCCTTCTAGCTAAAGTTGACTCGACATCAGTCCCTTTATAATCAATTTTAATATTAATAAACAAGGAATCAATAGAAGAAACACCAATCACTTTAAGATCTTCATCATTTTGATGAAAGCAATCACTAGAAAACGCTTTTTCTAAGAATTCTCTTTTAGCTCTAAGCATAGCGATTCTCTTCTTAGTTTCATCCATAGAAACATATAATGATTTAATTGATTCATCAATCTTGGGTGCAAAAGCTTTCAACTTGAGGTTTTCTACATCATGGGAAATTCTATCAATGCTTCTAGACATATCATCAATCTTATTCAACTTTTCTTCTATCGTAGTATTGAAAACTTTTTGAGCATTGATAAATTCTTTAATATTACTCTCAAGATCAGAGGGGTTCCTATTATTATTGTAAGAAGAATTACCATAGGAATTGCCATAATTATTAGAGGAATTTCCAGGAAAAGGCCCAGGATTAAAATTACCTCTATAAGCATTGTTATTAAAATTGTTTCGCGAGGCGAAATTCACATCTACGAAATCACTATTTTGCTCAATCAAAGTAGATAAAGGCACATCATTAAGATCAATAGGAGCATTTTTACTAGCAACCAACTTCATAAGAGCATCAAGTTTTTCACTCAAAGTACTAATTTCTTCAACCGACTTAACCTTTTTGCTAGTAGGTGCTCTTTCAGTATGTCATTGTGAATAATTTGCCATAATAATATCTAGCAATGTAGTAGCTTCACCCAAAGAAATTTCCATAAAAGTACCACCCGCGGCGGAATCTAAAAGATTTCTAGAGGCAAAATTCAATCCCACATAAATTTTTTGTATAATCATCCAAAGATTTAAACCATGAGTAGGACAATTTCTTAGCTCAATTTCATTCTTTCCCAAGATTGTGCAACATGTTCATGCTCAAGTTGCTTAAAATTCATGATTTGTGTTCTAAGGGAAATAATTTTCGTAGGTGGAAAATACTTAGTAATAAAAGCATCCTTGTACTTATTCCAAGAATCGATACTATTGCAAGGCAAAGAAGAAAACCAAATTTTGCACGATCCCGCAAGGAGAAAGGAAATAATTTCAACTTCACTATATCATTGTCCATATCTTTTTTCTTTTGCATATCACACAATTCTACGAATGAGTTTAGATGGGACGCGGCATCCTCATTAGGAGTATCGGAAAATTGATCTTTCATGACAAGATTCAACAAAGCGGCATTAATATCACAAGACTCCGCACTAGTGGCGGGAGGAGCAATCGGAGTACTAATAAAATCATAATTATTAGTATTGGAAAAATCACACAATTTGGTATTTTCTTGAGTCATCGTAACTACACAAATAAGATTGCAAGCAAGCAAGAGATCTGATGAGAAAAAGGGCAAACGAAAAAGAGGGCGAATAAAAGGGTAAATTTGTGAAGTGGGGGAGAGGAAAACGAGAGACAAATGGAAAATAATGTAATTACAAGGAGATGAGATTTCTGATTAGGAACCTGATAGATGTTGATGATGTCTCCTCGACAAAGGCGCCAGAAATTCCTTTGACGTGGCTTGAGACTGTGTCGGTATTTCCCCAAAGAGGAAGGGATGATGCAGCACAGCGACGGTAAGTATTTCCCTCAGTTATGAAACCAAGGTTATCGAACCAGTAGGAGAACCACGCAACACTATGTAAACGGTACCTGCACACAAAGAACAAATACTTGCAACCCGACGCGAAAGAGAGGTTGTCAATCTCTCCATGGTAAAAAGATAGATTAGATTGTAGTAGATTGGATAGATAGATCGCACAAGAACACAAAATAAAAGAGGCAAATAAAAAGTGCAGCAAGATATTTTTGGGTTGTTGGAACAATAGATCTAAAAACAAAAAGCAGTAAAAGATAGATCGGAAAGCAATATGTTGGAAAAGTAGACCCGTAGGCCGTAGGTTTCACTAGTTGCTTCTCTCATGAGTATAGCAAACGGTGGGTAAACAAATTACTGTTGGGCAATTGATAGAAGATCAAATAATCAAGACCATATCCAAGGAGATGATCATTATATAGGCATCACGTTCAAGATTAGTAGACCGAAATGATTCTGCATCTAGTACTATTACTCCACACATCGACCGCTATCCAGCATGCATCTAGTGTATTAAGTTCATGGAAAATGGAGTAATGCAATAAGAACGGTGACATGATGTAGACAAGATCTATTCATGTAGGAATAGACCCCATCTTGTTATCCTTAATAGCAACGATACATGTGTGCCTCCCTGCCACTTCTGTCACTGGGAGAGGACACCGCAGGATCGAACCCATCACAAAGCGCCTCTTGCCATGGCAAGAAAAATTGATCTAGTTGGCCTAACTAAACCAAAGATTCGAAGAAGAAATACGAGGCTATAAGTAATCATGCATATAAGAGATCAAAGAAGACTCAAATAATATTCATGGATAGAAACTGATCATGAACTCAAAATTCATCGGATCCCAACAAACACACCGCAAAAAGTCATTACATCAAATAGACCTCCAAGAGACCATTGTATTGAGAATCAAAAGAGAGAGAGAAAGCCATCTAGCTACTACCTACGGACCCGTAGGTCTATGGTGGACTACTCACGGATCATTGGAGAGGCACCAATGAGGATGATGAACCCCTCCGTGATGGTGTTAGATTGGATCTCGCGGTTCTGGAACTTGCGGTGACTGGAAGTATTTTTCATCGACTCCTCTAGGGTTTCTGGAATATTTGGGTATTTATAGAGATCAGAGGCGGTGGAGGGGACTCCCGAGGCGGCCACAACCCACCAGGGCGTGCCCGGGGCTTCTGGCGTGCCCTGGTGTCTTGTGGGCCGCCTGGGCTCCCTCCTGGGTACTTCTTTGGCCCACTGGCTTCCTTCTGGTCCAAAAAATCTCCAAAAAGTTTTATCGCGATTGGACTCCGTTTGGTACTGATATTCTGTGAAGTAAAAAAGCAAGCAAAAAAGAGCAACTGGGACTTGGCACTATGTCAATAGGTTAGTCCCAAAAAATGATATAAAGTGGCTATAAAATGATTGTAAAACATCCAAGAATGATAATATAACAGCATGGAACAATCAAAAATTATAGATACGTTGGAGACGTATCAACCATCTATTACACTTTGATGTGCGATGGACCTCAGTCGCGTGTTAGCTCCAGGCCGACTTGTAACTTGATGAAGTTCATTAGGGTCTTCGGGAAGACGCGCCATGATGTTGGTGTAGTAGCGTGGGGATATGTCTGGATGTCGCGAAGTGCTTCCATCTGCTAGCGAGGCTTTCCCTGCAGTCACAGGAAGACATGGAGCCTTGGATCTTGCTCCTTCTTGAGATGACGACGAGTTCGTCTTGGGTTCCACCTCTGCACCTTTAAACCATGCACGCACATGGCCTAGGCGGGGTAAGAAAGTATTCTGGATGCCCGCCTTAGGGTTTGGCATGATCTCTTCATATGAAGGATAGCCAAACTCCTGGGTGACGCGAGGAGGTCGCCATCCATTGCTTGACTCCTGACTAGGTTGCACACCTAGAGTGTCGCACAAGGCAAGGTTTTTCTCACCTGGTTCCTTGGCTTTGTCAGCCTTCTGCTGAAGTTTAGTCTCCCCATCTTGGTCCACTCTTTCAGAGGGAACAAGAGGAGGATTTATGGGAAATGTTGTATTTGTCTCTGTTGGAGGTGATGCACCTGGTTGGAGGGCGATGTTGGTTGTAGTCTCCGGAGCCGCTTCATTGTTGGTGGAGGTCGTAGGCTTGGCTACTTCAATGCCCTCCATCGATGTGGCCGTCGGTGCCCCCGTCTTCTGGTCCTCCCATGGGGGTGGTGTTGTGGCCGCCTTCACCTGTTCACCACTTTTTGGGGCAAGGGATGGAGAAGGAACCACCTAGCTCCTTTGCTCTGTGCTACTTGTGGACGACTTGTGTGGTTTCAGCGCCAAGCGACTGAGCAGGTAGTTGTACCTATCATGCGCTCCAAGTCGGGGGAGATGCAGAACCTGATCCTGTCATTTTCTTGGACAACCGCGCCATCCGGTTGTAAACGTACCTGGGTGTGTCGAAGGACTAAGTCCTTGAGTTCTTAATATGGAACTTGGCAGTTTCTCTAGCGCCTCTCGCGCTTGCGTTGGTTATCTGTCGGAATGCCACCCGCCCTTAGTGGCACTGGTGGCGTGGGGAGAAGTGGTGGCGTAGGGCGCCGCGTGGATGATGAAGTCATGTCCATCGTCACCTGCAGTTGTGGTCGATCTCCCCGCCTGGGAGGGGACGAAGGTCGTGATGGAACCATTGGTCGCGGAGGCTCCCGTGGTCGCCACTGTTGAGTGGGTCGAGTGTTCCTTTCTTCATCTCGGTGTCTTGACCATCGGTTCAAACGTGATGGCATGTTAGGATGCCCCCATTGTTGGAAGTGCCGGGTTGGTGAAGGCTGTCGTCGAGGAGCCAAAGTCCATCGTGCGTGTTGAGGACGATGACTTGGGGCCGGGCGCCTCATCTTGCTTGCTGCTTGTGTTAATGATGTACTTGGCGCCGCTGGATCATGCAACCACCTCTGGATGTTGTTCATTTGCTCCTGGAGTTGGCGAAATTCTCGTCGTAGGTCTTTGTCATGTGGTGCGGATGCTTCGTGGTGAAGGGCGGAAAACCTGTTGTCATTGGGGAGAGGCCTCCCGTCGACTGCCGAAGTGTGGAGGCATGGCGCCCATGCACCATGCCGAGTATCTTCAAGGTTGATGGAGACCGTAGGGCCCGGTAGAACAGGCTCCTTGTATGAATGCCATTTCTAGAACTCCTTCATAATGCCCGCCTCACCATCTGCTTGACCTTGGTTGGCTCGTATGCCCAGTCATCGGGGAACAAGTCATACGGCGGGGTCAAGGTGCTCCGGTAAGTGAACACCTTGTGTGCTAAGTCCCTCACTTCAAGGGACCAATCCTCTTCCGGAACCGTGCTTTGAGCGAGGCGGGAGGTAACCTGTTGGTGAAGTAGCTGTACCTTGCGATACTTTCGCCTGTAGTTTCGAAGATGATGCGGGCTTTTAGACAAACCTGTGTTCGCCATAAGCCTCCGCAGGTTGTGGGAGATGGCTTCCAAGCCCTCGAGCAGATCGACCTTGGTGCGCTGTGGTGTTGGACGCGACAGCTCCGAGGGTGAAGTTGGGGTGGGGACGTGATGGCACGCCGCTCCTGCCCGCCTGTTGGCAGCCTTAGTGTGAAGGCATTGATCCCCCTCGACATCTTCCCACATATATGCCCATGTTGACTCCTTCAATAGGGCACGCGGCTCGAGCATTAGCTCTTGATGCTCCTTCTTCGCCTTGGCGGCCTCCCGCCTCTGCGCCTTCTTCGACTGCACAGTTTGGAACTGCACATGATCTCGAGCTTTGTGCATGTACACCTTGTCGCCAAGCTGGATGACGACCATGGGCCGGAATGATCCAAAATGGATCATCGATGGCTCCGAGTTGCTTCCGTGCGAGAGTCCACCTGCAAAAAAGGGATCTCGGTCAACGGAAATCGTCGTCGATGCCTTGTCATGCAGCATGCTGTGTAGTTTGGGAGACGGGCAAAGACAATTCTGACGACCACAACGAAGCAGAGATGGGAGGAGAACCATGTCCCATCGGGCTTGCCAATTTATTTGACACGAGAAAAATCTAATTTGCTCCATGAGAAAAGAAGTGGAGGAGTTTGATTTCTCTCAATGCGCCAGGGAAAAGAAAGGAAAATATGCGGGTGTACCAGTGTACCATAGTAAACAAAGAAAATTGATACGATAAACAAGTATTTCATTGATCTCTTTGGATGAACAAAATTACAAGATCCCATAAAAAAATGCGCTCCGATCTCGTAAACGACGACATATCTCATCTGCCACCTCCACATATCAAATATGCATCTGATCTGAATCCAAATCCTATAACAGAGGCTCTGATACCACTATTGGGTTCTACCGTAGGTGCATCGGCTGCAATATAAAATTTTCCTACACGCAGAACATCCAAGATCATGCTATAGAGATGGATCACAGATCGTTACCACTAGACGCGCAGTGTCGTGCAGCAGAAGTAGGGTTGGGGCAACGCATCCAGAGTCGTCTCCTCCTCGTCCGATCTCCCTCGAACAGTCGGTCGTCGGATCCTACGTACAGGTTTGCCAGAGCGGCACCAGTGCACCACCTCTAATGCTATCCACACTTGTAGGAGGAACACCGTGCGGCAGACTGCTAGGTCCGATCACATAGTCGGCGGTGAGTAGAGGTGGCTACTTGCAACACATGGAAAACCCTAATGACGGCACCGAAGCGATCAACCGAATGAGTGTCCCACACCTCCACTATATATAGGCATCCGTCACGGGCTCAATTCTTGGGCCTCGCACGGATCTAAAGCCCACTAGTTCCATCCCTTAAGCGTGTGACCCCTTAGGTTGTCGTTCACTTGGTCGCGAGTCTGATCACATCCGAATCGACTAGTCGGTAGCAGCCTCTAGCAAAGCATGCCGACTCCAAGTCTCCGATGAAGCTGGTTAGGAGAACCTGTACTTCACACTTTTGTTCCCTTTGCCACACGATATATGTTGTCGTGCTCAAGGCGACATGGTCATCCTTGTTGCAGCATGACCTCTTTCTCGTTCCGGCGAATCCAACCCACACTTCGGATTATCTCAAAATCCTCATCGCATGGCCATGCTTATCCAGGTCGGATCACCCGAGGGGCCCAGAGTATATCTCTCCTGATCGGAGGGGCAAATCCCATCTTGCTCAACCATGTCTAGCAGCATGGGTCCAGACAAGCCCGAAACCTACCTTTATAACTACCCAGTTATGGAGTAGTGTTTGGTTGGCCCAAAGCAGGTCTATCACCATCCCGAGTACATGCGTCAGCTAAGGTCTTAGGACATAGAACGTATGTTGTACTAGAGACTCACAGATGACCTATCGTTGCGTCTCATAGTCGGGTCTGTCCAACTCAGACGTTGTCTCAACTCGGATCTGACTACGTTGAATCTGACCAGATCTTTCTAAGTCCATATTACCCGGCTAGCATCGAATGCTACATGGTCAGTGAGACCATACCATCCACCGTGTCATATGCTAGTCTAACTGGATGCGCGTCCACATAGCCCTTTCGACTAGGGACCATATAGGACAGTCATCATACAGTGCATAGTCTCAGAAACAAGTCACGTACTTGCTAATATACACCAATGATAATGTCTAAGGACTATCTTTATTCATAAACACATAGGAAATATCATCATACATGATTGCCTCTAAGTCATATCTCCAACAGCCTCCCACTTGCACTAGAGTCAATCAAATAGACATCGAATGCCCATAGCTCTAACGTGCCCGTCATGCTTGGGTTGTGGAAGCGGCTTAGTCAAAGGATCTGCAACTTTTGCATCGGTATGAATCTTGCATAAATTAGTATCACCATTCTTTACAAGCTTTCGTATCAAGTGATATTTTCGGTCTATGTGCCTGGTCTTGTGGTGTTGTCTCGGCTCCTTGGCTTGTGCGATGACACCTGAATTATCGCAATAAAGGTCCAACGGTTTTGACCAGCCCGGGAACACACCAAAATCTTTCAGGAACTTCCGAATCCAAACACGTTCCTTTGCAGCTTCACAAGCCACAATGTATTCAGCCTCTGTTGTGGAGTCGGCCACCGTATCTTGCTTGGAACTCATCCAGCTCACTGCTCCTCCATTCATGACATACACGAATCCAGTTTGCGATCAACAATCATCCTTGTCGGTTTGGAAACTAGCATCAGCGTAACCCTTTATGCACAGCTCCTCCTCACCTCCATAAACTAGGAACATCTCTTTAGTCCTTTTCAGGTACTTCAGGATAGTTTTCACCGCTGCCTAGTGACTTTCACATGGGTCGGTCTGGTATCTGCTTGTTAAGCTAATTGCATAGGCAACATCAGGTCGTGTACATAGCATGGCATACATGATGGATCCTATTGCCGAAGCATACGGAATCCCACTCATCCGGTTTCACTCATCAGAAGTCATAGGACTCTGAGTCTTGCTTAGACTTATACCATGTGAGATGGGCAAGAACCCTTTCTTGGCCTCACTCATGTTGAAATGCTTCAACACTTTGTATATGTACGTGATCTGGCTTAAGCTGAGCAGTGATACGTCCATTTTGCATCATGATTTCCTACTGATATTTACTTTGTTTTGTTGAATAATAATGCTTTGGGGAGTGATTCTAATGCCTTTTCTCTCATAATATGCAAGGTTTACACAAAGAGGGAGAATACCGGCAGCTGGAATTCTGGAGCAAAGAAAAGCATGTCAGAGATACCAATTCCGCACAACTCCAATGAAGCTGAAAATTTACGGAGATTATTTTTAAATTTAATAAAAAATACTGGAGCTGAAAACTACCGAAGGGGGCCTCCCAGGTGGGCACAACCCACCAGGGCGCGCCAGGCCCCGATGGGTTGTGGCCACCTCGGCCCACCTCCGATGCCCATATTCTGGTATAAGGTCACTCTTGACCTAGAAAAAAAATCAGAGGAGGACTTTCGGGACGAAGCACCACCGCCTCGAGGCAGAACTTGGGCAGGAACACTTTTGCCCTCCGGCGGAGCGATTCCGCCGGGGGAATTTCCCTCCCGGAGGGGGGAATCGAAGCTATCGTCATCACCAACACCCCTCTCATCTTTGGGAGGCCAATCTTCATCAACATCTTCAACAGCAACATCTACTCTCAAACCCTAGTTCATCTCTTATGTTTAATCTTTGTACCGGAACCTCAGATTGATACCTGTGGGTGACTAGTAGTGTTGATTACCTTGCGTAGTTGATTACTATATGGTTTATTTGGTGGAAGATTATATGTTCAGATCCATTATGCTATTCAATACTCCTCTGATCTTGATCATGATTATTATTTGTGAGTAGTTACCTTTGTTCTTGAGGTCACGGGAGAAGTCATGTTGCGAGTAATCATGTGAATTTGATATGTGTTTGATATTTTGATGATATGTATGTTGTGATTCCCTTAGTGGTGTCATGTGAACGTCGACTACATGACACTTCACCATTGTTGGGCCTAAGGGAATGCATTGTGGAGTAGTTATTAGATGATGGGTTGCTAGAGTGAAAGAATCTTAAACCCTAGTTTATGCGCTACTTCGTAAGGGGCTGATTTGGATCCACATGTTTAATGCTATGGTTAGACTTTGTCTTAATACTTTTCTCGTAGTTGTGGATGCTTGCGAGGGGGTTAATCATAAGTAGGTTGTTAGTTCAAGTAAGAACATCACCTTAGCACCGGTCCACCCACATATCAAATTATCAAAGTAGCGAACACGAATCAAACCAACATGATAAAAGTGACTAGACGAAATTCCCGTGTACCCTCAAGAACAGTTTGCCTATTACTAGTGATTCTTCTGGCCTGTCCTTTGCCTCAAAAGGATTGGGCTACCTTGCTGCACCTTGTTTACCATTACCGTTACTTGCTCGTTACCAATTATCTTGCTATCAAACTATCTGTTACCTACAATTTCAGTGCTTGCAGAAATTACCTTGCTGAAAACCGCTTGTCATTTCCTTCTGCTCCTCATTGGGTTCGACACTCTTACTTATCGAAAGGACTACGATTGATCCCCTATACTTGTGGGTCATCAAGACTCTTTTCTGGCGCCGTTGCCGGGGAGTGAAGCGATCTTGGTAAGTGGAAATCGGTAAGGAAAAACTTATACTACGTGCTTAAATTTATCGCTACTTGCTACTATGGAGAACAATTCTTTGAGGGGTTTGTTCGGGGTATCTTCACCTCGACCGGACCCACAATTAGTTGCCCCTCAACCAACAACACCTACTGAAAATGTTACTTATGAAATCCTTTGGGTATGTTAGAACAACTGCTTGCAAAACCTTATGCAGGAGATGGAACTGAACATCCTGATATGCATCTTTTATATGTGAACGAAATTTGTGGATTATTTAAGCTTGAAGGTTTACCCGGAGATGAAGTTAAGAAGAAAGTTTTCCCTTTATCTTTGGAGGGAAAAGCATTGACATGGAATAGGCTATGTGATGATCTTGGATCGTGGAACTGGAATCGTTTGCAATTGGAATTTCACCAAAAGTTTTATCCCATGCATCTAGTTCATCATGATCGGAATTATATATATAATTTTTGGCCTCATGAAGGAGAAAGTATCGCTCTAGCTTGGGGGAGGCTTAAGTCAATGTTATATTCATGCCCGAATTATGACATTCCGAGGGAAGTTATCATTCAAATTTTTTATGCTCGGCTTTCTCATAATGATCAATCCATGCTCGATACTTCTTGTGCTGGTTCTTATATGATGAAGACAATTGAATTCAAGTGGGATCTCTTAGAAATAATTAAATTCAACTCTGAAGATTGGGGACTCGACGAAGGTAATGAGTCGGGTACAAATCTTGAATTTGATTGTGTTAAATATTTTATGAATACCGATACTTTTCACAAGTTTAGCACTAAATATGGACTTGACTCTGAGATAGTACCCTCTTTCTGTGAAGCATTTGCTACTCACGTTGATCTCCCTAAGGAGAAGTGGTTTAAATATCACCCCCCTATTAAAGAAGAAATTAAAGAACCGGTCATAGCTAAAGAAGAAACCATCTTTTACAATGTAGATCCAGTTGTGCCTACCGCTTATATTGAAAAACCACCTTTCCCTGTTAGGATAATGGAACATGCTAAAGTATCAACCGTGGTTTGTAAGAATAATATAAGAGCACCTAAACCCCCTGAGCAAATTAAAGTAGAACCTAGTGTTGCTATGGTTAAAGATCTCTTGGTAGAAAATATTGATAGGCATGTTATCTACTTTTGTGATGAAGCTGCTAGAATTGCTAAACCTGATGAAAAAGATAAACATAGACCCATAGAAGGCACGCCTGTTATCTCAGTCAAAATAGGAGATCATTGCTATCATTGTTTATGTGATGTAGGTGCTAGTGTGAGTGCTATCCCTTTTTCCTTATACCAAGAAATTATGGATGAAATAGCACCTGCTGAAATGGAAGACATTGGTGTTACTATTAAGCTTGCTAATAGAGACACTATCACACCACTTGGGATTGTTAGAGATGTTGAAGTATTGTGTGGGAAAGTGAAATATCCTACTAATTTTCTAGCCCTTGGTTCCCCACAAGATGACTTTTGTCCCATTATCTTTGGTAGACCTTTCTTGAGCACCATCAATGCTAAGGTAGATTGTGAAAAACAAACTATCGGTGTCAGTTTTGGTAATGTGTCTCATGAGTTTAATTTTTCCAAGTTTAGTAGACAACCTCGCGATAAAGCATTATCTAGTAAGGATGAAATAATTGGTCTTGCTTCCATTGTTGTGCCACCTACTGATCCATTAGAACAATATTTGCTCGGCCATGAAAATGATATGCATTTGCCAGAAAGTAATGAAATAGATCAAATTTTCTTCAAACAACAACCTCTCTTGAAACACAATTTGCCTATTGAAACTCTTGGAGGTCCTCCTCCACCTAAAGGTGATCCTGTGTTTGAATTGAAACAATTGCCTGATACTTTGAAGTATGCCTATCTTGATGAGAGAAAGATATATCATGTTATTATTAGTGCTAACCTTTCAGAACATGAAGAAGATAGATTATTGAAAGTTCTGAGGAAGCACCGGGCTGCTATTGGATATACTCTTGATGATCTTAAGGGCATTAGTCCCACTCTATGTCAGCACAAGATTAATATGGAACCTGATGCTAAACCCGTTGTTGATCACCAACGGCGATTGAATCCTAAGATGAAAGAAGTGGTAAGAACTGAAATATTAAACCTTCTGGAAGCAGGTATAATCTATCCCATAGCTGATAGTAGATGGGTAAGTCCCGTTCATTGTGTCCCTAAGAAAGGAGGTATTACTGTTGTTCCCAATGATAAGAATGAACTCATTCCACAAAGAATTGTCACTGGCTATAGAATGCTAATTGATTTTAGAAAACTAAATAAAGCTACTAGGAAAGATCATTACCCTCTACCATTCATTGATCAAATGCTAGAGAGACTATCTAAGCACACACATTTTTTGTTTCCTAGATGGATACTCTAGTTTCTCTCAAATACCTGTGTCACAATCTGATCAAGAGAAAACTACCTTTACTTGCCCTTTTGGAACCTATGCTTATAGACGTATGCCTTTTGGTTTATGCAATGCACCTGCTACCTTTCATAGATGTATGACTGCTATATTCTCTGATTTTTGTGAAAAGATTATGGAGGTTTTCATGGATGATTTCTCCGGTTACGGAACTTCTTTTGATGATTGCTTAAGCAACCTTGATCGAGTTTTGCAGAGATGTGAACAAACTAATCTCGTCTTGAATTGGGAGAAGTGCCACTTTATGGTTAATGAAGGCATTGTCTTGGGGCATAAAATATCTGAACGAGGTATTGAGGTGGATAAAGCTAAAGTTGATGCAATTGAGAAAATGCCATGTCCTAAAAATATTTAAGGTATTCGAAGTTTCCTTGGCCATGCTGGTTTTTATAGGAGGTTCATTAAACACTTCTCTAAAATTTCTAGGCCTCTTACTAATCTTTTGCAAAAGGATATTCCTTTTGTTTTTGATGATGATTGTGTGGAAGCCTTTGAAACACTCAAGAAAGCCTTAACCTCTGCACCTATCGTTCAACCACCTAATTGGAACTTGCCTTTTGAAATTATGTGTGATGCTAGTGATTATGCTGTTGGTGTTGTCTTAGGAAAAAGAGTTGATAGGAAATTGAATGTTATCCATTATGCTAGTAAAACTCTAGACAGTGCCCAATGAAACTATGCCACTACTGACAAAGAATTTTTAGCGGTTGTGTTTGCTTGCGATAAATTTAGATCCTATATTGTTGACTCCAAAGTTATTGTTCACACCGATCATGTTGCTATAAAATACCTTATGGAAAAGAAAGATGCTAAACCTAGACTCATTAGGTGGGTTCTCTTACTTCAAGAATTTGACTTACACATCGTTGATAGGAAGGGAGCTGTGAACCCCGTAGCTGATAACTTGTCTAGGTTAGAAAATATTCTTGATGACCCACTACCTATTGATAAAAGTTTCCCTGACGAACAGTTAGTTGCAATAAGTGTCTCACAAAACACACCGTGGTATGCTGATTATGCTAACTACATTGTCGCTAAATATATACCACCTAGCTTCACTTATCAACAAAAGAGAAAAAAATTCTATGACTTGAGACATTACTTTTGGGATGACCCACACCTTTATAAAGAAGGAGTAGATGGTATTATTAGACGTTGTGTACCTGAGCATGAACAGGAACAAATCCTACGGAAATGTCATTCCGAAGCTTATGGAGGACATCATGCGGGATATAGAACTGCTCATAAGGTATTACAATCTGTTTTTTATTGGCCTACTCTCTTCAAGGATGCCCGTAAGTTTGTCTTGTCTTGTGATGAATGTCAAAGAATTGGTAATATCGGTAAGCGCCAGGAAATGCCTATGAATTATTCACTTGTTGTTGAACCATTTGATGTTTGGGGTTATGATTATATGGGGCCTTTTCCTTCCTCCAACGGGTACACTCATATTTTAGTTGCGGTTGATTATGTCACTAAGTGGGAAGAAGCTATTCCAACTAGTAGTGCTGATCACCACACCTCCATTAAAATGCTTAAAGAGGTTATCTTCCCGAGGTTTGGAGTCCCTAGATATTTAATGACCGATGGTGGTTCACACTTTATCCACGGTGCTTTCCGTAAGATGCTTGCTAAATATGATGTTAACCATAGAATTGCATCACCCTATGATCCTCAATCTAGTGGTCAATTTGAACTTAGCAATAGAGAAATAAAATTAATATTACAAAAGACTGTCAATAGGTCTCGTAAGAATTGGTCTAAGAAATTAGATGATGCACTTTGGGCCTATAGAACATCTTATAAAAATCTTATGGGTATGTCTCCATATAAAATGGTGTATGGGAAAGCTTGTCACTTGCCTCTAGAATTAGAACACAAAGCATTTTGGGCAATTAAAGAACTCAACTATGATTTCAAACTTGCCGGTGAGAAGAGGCTATTTGATATTAGCTCACTAGATGAATGGAGAACCCAAGCCTATGAAAATGCCAAGCTATTCAAAGAAAAAGTAAAAAAGATGGCATGGCAAAAGAATCCAAAAGCGGGAATTCAAAATAGGAGATTATGTTCTTTTGTTCAACTCTCGTTTAAGATTTTTTGCAGGAAAGCTTCCCTCAAAATGGGAAGGGGCATATATTATCGAAGAGGTTTATCGTTCTGGATCTATCAAGATTAATAACGCCGAAGGTACTACCCCAAAGGTGGTTAATGGACAAAGAATTAAGCATTATATCTCAGGTACGCCTATTAACATTGAAAGCAATGTTATCCAAACCATGACATGGGAGGAACACATAAAAGAAACCTTCCGGAAAACTCCAAAATTCTTAAAAATAGGAGGTACGTTATACGGACTCCGGAAAATCCGTAAAAATATTTTTTGTCAGTTTTGGAATGTTTTAAAATTTCGGAAATAAAGAAATAAACTGGAAGGTGATCGAGGTGAGCACGATACACCAAGGCGTGCCAGAAACCCCTGGGCTCGCCATGGTGGGTTGTGCCCACCTCGGATGCCTTCCCGACTCCGTTTTCCTTCCATATGCTTGTCTCCCAAGAATAAAAATTCTCTATATATACCCCCGACTGTTTTGACGACCGCATCGCAGAAAAATCCTCTATTCTTGTTTCTTGCTGTTTTCTCATCAGATCTAGATCTCCATGGCTCCACCAAGCTCCTCCAAGGACAAGTTCTTCGAGAAGGTCATCAACCCGTACTTGCCGATGGTGATGAAGCACCCTCAAGCCATTGAGATGCGTGAGGGGGTGCTCCACATCCGCGATGTTCAGGGACCCAAGAAGACCGGAAGCGTGGAGGCTAGGCTCGAGGCAGTGGAACACGAAATCTTCAAGTGCCAGAAGATGGTGGAGCATGGACTTAGTGCCAATCACTCCATGATCACAGAATTCACCCGTGATCAGACGGTGGATGGCCGGTCCATGAAGGACATCATCTCCACCCTCAACGAGCAAATTAATTTTCTGCAGAGCCAAGTTTATGATCTTCAAAACCAAGTCTTCGAATATGAATCTAGATTTAAAGGTATGAGTTTAGCTGCCAGTTGCAGGACTCAGGGGACTCTCGTGTCAACCTTTGATGGGGAGCCCTTGCCCTGGAAGCTGGAGGACAAGCTTACTACATCATCACGACCACCTACGTCTACTCCACCACCATCTTCACCATCACCATCGAAGGAGACTTGAGCTCACGGGTATGGGCACTCCCCTTGGCTTGAGCCAAGCTTGGGGGAGGTGCCCCGGTATCGTATCACCATCACTTTTATTCACCTTTACCTATTTTAGTTCGATCTTTAGTTTCCCTTTGCTTTAGTTGAATAAAAGTTTAGCATGATCTATTTTCGTGTGTTAGTTCCGTGGCCTATCTATCTATGTAATCGAGTGGGAGTTATATAATAAAGTTTATTTTGAGTTTTTGCCTCTCTACTTTCTTGTTGCAATCAAAATAAAGAGAAGAAACAAATGAAAAGGAATCATATGCTAATCTTATGGTGAGTAATGACATCACATAAGGAAAAGTATAAGTAGTAAAATTTATTGGAGATTGACAAACATATCATTGGTCAATGATGCAATTCATGAAATAATTAATAAGGGAAGAGAAGTTCACATGCAAATACACCATCTTGGACATCTTTTATGACTGTGAGCCCCCATCAAATATTATATGTCAAAAAAATTGACGTTGGACAAGGAAGACAACGTAATGAGTTATGTTTGTTCATATCCACATAGAAGTTATATTGTCATAGATCCTTTAATTTGTGGTGCTTGCTCAATATCTTTGCTAGCCAAAAATTCCGCACTAAGTAGAGATACTACTTGTGCATCCAAAAACCCAAACCCAAATTCTTTCTTTGAGTGTCCACCATACCTACCTATGGATCGAGAAACATCCTTCAAGTAAGTTGTCATCGGTGCAATAAGGCAATAAAAATTGTGATACGGGGCACGCCCGTGTGCGTCGATCTTTTCACACTTGGAGGGGGAAAAGGGAGAAATCACGAGAGAAAACACAAACTCATGGACAAACTTCAATCACACATCCACTAAGAACAAGCAAACACACGAGGTAGTTAGATCCACAAACAACGGACAGATACAAGTAACCGGTAGTTCTTCCTCACTCCGGGGAGGAGGCCTTGAATCTCGTGAGATCTTCCCTCTAGAGGGGCCTTGGCATCACTTGGATCTTCTCCGGTGGAGGGAAACTCCACAAGAGGAGGAAGTAATGGAGCTAGGCTCAACAAAGAGTATTTGCTAAACACAAGCTAACCCTAGGACGGAGGTAGAGGAAGGGTACATATAGTCTAGGGGATAAGTGGGGGGTACACGAGTCGTAACTCCTTCTATCTCGCAGCGTAGGGGCAGTTGTACCGGAGCTTGGACCGGTTGTACCGGTCTTTAGACTTTAAGCGGAACAACCGGGGTGGTACCGGTCTTGAACCGCACCATAACAGAAACTTGGCCCGGTCGGAGCAGTTGTTGGGCGGTGGTGGACCGGTTGTACCGGTGGAGCGGTGGTTGACCGGTGGTGGACCGGTTGTACCCCTAATTCCTGGGCTGTTGCAAATCCCTCTCCTTGTTCTTGGTGTCCCTCTTGCTTCCTTCCTTCTTCTTGGTACCTAAGAACACAAAGTGTCTCTTCTTGAGGTAAGATCCACGTTCCGAAAGTATCACATGGGAATTCACTAAGGAGAGATGTCACCTCGGATTCTATGGCACGTGCGCGGGCTCTCATCAAGGGACCACTTGGAGCTTGAGATTTTGATGATGGGTCCATGGGGATGTACATGGGATGCTCCGCATCATGTCGCCCCCCCCCCCCCCCTTGTGAAAGATCCGTCCTCGGATCAAGATCTTCATCACCATGGAACGGAGATAGGTCCGTGACGTTGAATGTGTCGCTCACGTTGTACTTGTCGCGTGGAATGTCGATCTTGTAGGCATTGTTGTTGTAGCGCGCCACTACCTTGAATGGTCAATCAACGCGCGGAAGAAGCTTGGACTTGCGCTCGGTGGGGAAACGGTCCTTGCGGAGGTGTAGCCACACAAGATCACCGGGCTTGAACACCATGGGGTGCTTGTTGGTGTTGCGCTTGGTGGTGACTCGCTCCACTTGACGTTCGATCGTGCACCTTGTATCTTCATGCATTTTCTTGATGTAGCTTGCCCTTGCACTTGCATCCATGTTGACGCGCTCTTGGAGTGGTAGAGGTAGGATGTCCAATGGGGACAACGGATTGAAGCCGTAGACCACTTCGAACGGAGACTTGCCGGTGGTGGAGTGACTAGGCGTACTCGGCGATGGGGAGGCAATCTTCCCATTCCTTGATGTTCTTCTTGATCAACACGCGAAGTAGGGTAGAAAGTGTCCGGTTCGTCACCTCCGTTTGTCCATCGGTTTGAGGGTGATATGCCGAAGAGAAGAGAAGCTTGATTCCGAGCTTGGCGCATAGGGTCTTCCAAAAGTAGCTCAAGAATTTGACGTCGTGATCCGAGATAATGGTCTTTGGGACGCCATGTAGTCGCAAGATGTCCCTACAAAACAAATTGGCAATATGTGAAGCATCGTCTATCTTGTGACATGGAATGAAATGAGCCATCTTGGAAAAGCGATCCACAACTACAAAAATGGAATCATGGCCATTTTTAGTTCGTGGCAAGCCAAGCACAAAATCCATACTAATGTCTTCCCAAGGTTGGAAAGGTATAGGTAGAGGCATATAAAGACCATGGGATTGAGCTTTGGACTTAGCTTTGTGGCATGTCGAGCATCGGTTGGTGAAGCGTGCAACATCACGAAACATCTTCGGCCAAAAGTACTTGTTGGATAGAGTGGCATATGTCTTGTCGCGTCCAAAGTGACCCATAAGTCCTCCGCCGTGAGCCTCTTGCAAAAGTAACAAACGAAGAGAAGACTCGGGTATACACAATTTGTTAGCATGCATAAGATAGCCATCTTTCATATAATACTTCTCCCAACAAGTTTTCACTTGGCACTTAGCGTAAGGATTAGCAAAATAGGCATCATGCTCATACAAGTCTTTGATGTGCTCAAAACCAACAACATTCAATTCAAGTTGAGTAACTAGCATGCATTTGCGGGAAAGAGCATCTGCCACAACGTTTTCCTTACCCTTAATGTATTTGATGACATAAGGGAAGGACTCAATAAATTCACTCCATTTAGCATGCCGTTTGTTCAACTTAGTTTGACCCTTTAAGTACTTAAGCGTTTCATAGTCGGTATGGATAACAAACTCATGAGGGCGCAAATAATGTTCCCACACATGCAAAACTCTCACCAAAGCATACAATTCTTTGTCATAGATGGGGTAGTTAAGTTGAGCGCCGGATAGTTTCTCGCTAAAGTACGCGATAGGACGCTTCTGTTACATAAGCACACCACCTATTCCACTACCACTAGCATCACAATGAACTTCAAATGTTTTATCAAAGTTTGGCAAAGCAAGCAAAGGTGTATGAGTGAGCAAATTTTTAAGTTCATGGAAGGCGGTGTCTTCGGAGGGACCCCATATAAATGGTGCATTCTTCTTGCTCAAAGCATGAAGAGGTGATGCAATAGTGATAAAGTCCTTGACAAAACGGCGATAGAAACCGGCTAGTCCTAGGAAGCTACACACTTGTTGCAAGTTCGTTGGTGTGGGCCAAGTTTTAATAGCATCAATCTTAGTTTCATCTACATGAACGCCCTTAGAAGATACTACAAAACCTAGAAAAACTACCTTCTCAACACCAAAAGTGCATTTCCCCATGTTTGCATAGAGTTGTTCTTTCCGAAGGATTTGCAAAACATCACGAACATGTGTAGCATGCTCCTCAAGAGACTTGCTAAAGACAAGAATGTCATCAAAGTAGACCACAACACAATATCCAATGAGTGGTCGCAACACATAATGCATAACATGCATAATAGTACCCGGTGCTTCGGATAAGCCCATGGGCATAACCAACCATTCATAGAGACCAAATTTTGTCTTAAAAGCAGTTTTCCACTCGTCATCCTCTTGTATGCGGATTTGGTAGTAACCACTTTTTAAGTCAATTTTAGAAAATATAGTGGCACCACTAAGTTCATCAAGCATATCATCTAAGCGAGGAATGGGGTGACGGTATCGAATGGTGATACCATTGATAGGACGGCAATCGGAACACATGCGCATAGTACCATCATGCTTAGGCACTAGAATGACCGGAACCGCACAAGGACTCAAACTCTCACGTACATGCCCTTTATCTAGGAGTTTTTGGACTTGCCTTTGTATTTCCTTTGTTTCGTCGGGGTTGATGCGGTAGGGAGCCTTGTTAGGAAGCGGTGCTCCGGGGATGAGGTCGATGCGGTGTTCGATCCCTCGTTTTGGAGGTAGTCCCGGAGGTAGCTCATCGGGGAACACATCCTTGAATTCCTGCAACAACTTAGATAACACAAGAGGAAGATGTTGTGAAGGGTTAGTCCGAACGACGTCATCTTTGCACACAAGTACATAGTGAAGAACGGTCGATGGGCTCTCACTCACATCCCTCAAATCTCTTTTGGTGGCTAAAAGAACTATATCTCTCATGTCCCTCATCGTGGAGTCGCTCGTTTTTGGATTGTGGCACTCACTCTCTTTGAGGTGGATCACTCTCTCACTTTTATCTCCACGATGGGATGAAGCTTGCTTGTCGGCGATTACTTGACTTGGGGTCATTGGTCGTAGCACATATTGCTTGCCCTTCATCTTGAAGCTATATTGATTTGTGCGACCGTTGTGTGTGACGCCACGGTCGAATTGCCAAGGTCTACCAAGTAGGAGGTGGCAAACGGACATAGGAACCACATCACACTCCAAAGTGTCTTCATATGCACCTATCTTGAAGGAAACTTCCACGGTGTGGTCAACTTGGAGGGTTCCGGAATCGCTAAGCCATTGGACCTTGTAGGGACGAGGGTGCTTTTTCTTGACCAATTGTAGCTTGGAACAAAGGTCTTCACTTGCCAAGTTGTGGCAACTACCTCCATCGATGATGACCTTGACGGACTTTCCTTGGATGCCCGCCTTGGTGTGGAAGATGTGGCAACGTTGGTCCTCGTCTTCTTGTTGTTGGAGTGTCAAAACTTTGGAGACAACGAGAGCGGGGCTCGAATCGTTGTCGCAAAAGATTTGCGAATCTTCATCTTCATTCACTTGGCGGTGGATAGCCACTTGTTCCAAAGCTTGCATCTCGTCATCGCTCATAGAGTCATAGGTGCCATCGACGAGGAGGATCATGTTGCGTTTTGTTGGGCATTCGAAGGTCTTGTGGCCTCGCCCTTGGCACGTGAAACACTTGATATTGCTTGTCTTGGCGGTAGCATCCGGTGTTGGTGTAGAGGATGAAGCCCTTGGCTTGTAGGTGCTTGAGGTTGGTCGGCTTGACGAAGTCGTTTTGTCCTTGTAGCTTGACTTGTCGCCGGTATGTGTTGGAGATTTCGTAGTCGAAGTTGTCGTTGTTGTAGTAGCTTGAGCACTTGAGCCGTAGGTCTTGGAAGAGAACTTGGAGTACTTGCCGTTCCGCCTTGGTAGCTTGATGCACAAGTTCTAGAAGGTTGGAGTATGGTTGGAAGTCGGCAATTTTCTTGACTTGGTAGTTGAGGCCATTCAAGAAGCGTGCCATTGTTTGCTCGTCATCTTCCTTGACATTGGCTCGGATCATCGCAATCTCCATCTCTTGGTAGTACTCTTCTACCGACTTGGTGCCTTGCTTGAGTTGTTGGAGCTTCTTGAAGAGATCCCATGTGTAATGTGTAGGCACAAAACGAGCTCGCATGAGATCCTTCATTTGGGCCCAAATGATGATAGGAGGTTCACCTCTCTCCCTTCTACGCTCAATCACTTGTTCCCACCAAATAAGGACATAGTCGTGGAACTCAAGGGAAGCCATGGCTATCTTCTTCTCTTCATCATAGTTGTGGAGGCGAAAAATCTTGTCAACTTTGAGGGCCCATGACAAGTAGTCTTCGGGATCATTGCTTCCGAAAAACTTTGGCATTGTGAACTTGAGCTTGCCGAAGCGTTGTTCATCATTGTGATTGTGATGCCGAAATCCTTGTCTTGGAGGTGGATCTTCATTGTCATTGCCTTGAGCATGTTGACGTTGTTCTTGTCCGTGCTCATCTTCATGGTCGGGTTCAACACGATGATCTTGAGGACGGCGACGCGGTGGACGCACTCGGTTGCACCTTTCTTGATGCTCCTCTTGGCGATTGGCTTCTTCTTGTCGTTGTCGGCGAAGTTCTTCTTGTTGTGCTTGGTGAAGTGTTTCTTGCTCGTGATGAGCGTGGCGGTTGCGCTCCTCCAAGGCACGAGTAGCTTCTTGCAAAGCGCGATGTGCCTCAAGCGCTCGTTCATGACGACGATGTTGTTCTTCTTCTCGGCGTTGTTGTTCTTGATATTGTCGTTGTTGTTCTTGCTCCCACGCATCTTGCTCTTGTTGGCGGCGAAGTTCCCGAGCGCGGACGCGATCTTGAAGTCCATTGCTATGGAATGGATTGTCTTGACGGTGACGACCTTGTGGAGAACTTGGGCCGGAGTGTTCATCGTGGTGATGAACACGTGCTCGCCGGGGGCTTGCGTCGGAAGAGTACTCCGATGAGTGTCGGCTTGAGCGCCGTCTTGACGTGGTCGAAGTAGAGGGAGCGCGGTTGACCATCAAGGACTGGAGTTCCTTCATTTGGGTTGAGAGCTTGGTGTCGAGGTAGTCCCGTGTGCGCGCCTCGGATTCGCGCAAGTCGGTGGCGAGGTTGTCGATGCGGTCATTCAAGGCATGTTGCGCTTGAGTAATTGCCTTGTTTGCGCCGAAGAAGTGCAACTTGGTGACGTGGGTGGTCGTGTCGTCATCGTGCTCCTCGAATGTCGGGTTCGACATGATGTTCCTATCCATAACACTCAACAAGATATAAGTGGAAGAGTGAGAAGACAATACCAATTACCGTTCCAAAGGTTGAGAGTGGATCAAGTTCACTCAATGTGCAAGCATGAAAGTAGTAGAATTGGTACCGAAGAATGTCCCTCTCACACCTACACAAATAATGCTTATGGAGTAGCTTGGTGAGGATGGTGGCACAAAAATTCAAGCAATTCGAGAATAAGATTCAATCAAGTTGAGATAGATTCGCAAATTCGTAAATGAGATGAGGTAGATTTGTAGCAATGAGTAAGCACGGAAACACACACGTATAGGAAAGTGGTATTGTAACACCGAAAAATGAGCGCAAAATGTGGAAGCCACGGTAAGCTCAAGGTGCACAATAGTGGAGAGACGCTAGCATGATTGCACGAATGGGCGCGATATGGACTTGTGCACACCTATGCGAAGCAAAACTAGACGTCCTCCTATACCCAACTTTTGCTATTTATGTGGTTGGCACAAAATCTCTCGCTCAAATGATCGAATATGATATGCAACTTGCGATGCTATTGCTCTTTTCGCTTTTGCTTAAAAGCTTTGCTTTGCTCCTCCTTTGGAGGATGATATTTGGAATGATCACTATGCGGAACGTGCACACCAATGTAGCAATGATGTATGCGGGTACTATTGTAACACAAAAGGCGATACGATGATAAATGCACGCTATTTGTAGCTATGCGGAGTATGTATCACTAAAGTGCACACGTAGCGTAGCCCGACAATACTCAATGGCTAGTCTCGATAGGTAAGTAACGCAAATAGGATCGGGTTAACAATGTAATGGCATGGGTATATGTCAAGAGTGTCGTCGCGGTTACTGTCCTTTCTTACGGTTGGTGTCTATGAAGAGGTGGGTGGCGACGAACCGGGGCGATGATGAGCAGCGGCGTTGTCGATGTAGAACTGTTCCTAATTAGCCGAAACACCTTAGGAAACGGCAACCGCAACTCAAAATCTCAAAGAAAAATTTGATGAAGGCAAATGGAGATAAAACCAAGGTGAGGATCTCGGGCACGTTGATAGCTTCAAAACGAGCCAAAGAACACTCAAATCGGAGTTCGGGAGTGGAAGTTATGGTCAAAACAAGAATCAACCGAAGTCAAGAACTGGGAGGGGCGGTTGTACCGCTTGGGATGGGCGGTTGTACCGCTCCTGGAGCGAACAGGGGAATTAGCGGTTGTACCGCTTGCATCTGCGGTTGTACCGCTCCTGGGCGGAACTGCAGGTCCGCATCCGCGATTTAGAAGAAAAATTCGGTCGATTTTGCGGAAGAAAATGATGGGAATGATAGGGCAAAGCTAGATCCACTTGTCCACAACGAGATCCACGGATCACAATCAACAAAATCTCCTCAAATCCAACAAATCCAAGAAATTTTTGGTATGTCTATTTTTGTGGGGATTTTCGAAATTAGGTCAAATCAAAGCAAAAATTGGCTAGAAAATGGAGGGGAAGACTCCTAGATGTGAATCAACGTGGCTCATGATACCAATATGCTACGGGGCACGCCCGTGTGCGTCGATCTTTTCACACTTGGAGGGGGAAAAGGGAGAAATCACGAGAGAAAACACAAACTCATGGACAAACTTCGATCACACATCCACTAAGAACAAGCAAACACACGAGGTAGTTAGATCCACAAACAACGGACGGATACAAGTAACCGGTAGTTCTTCCTCACTCCGGGGAGGAGGCCTTGAATCTCGTGAGATCTTCCCTCTAGAGGGGCCTTGGCATCACTTGGATCTTCTTCGGTGGAGGGAAACTCCACAAGAGGAGGAAGTAATGGAGCTAGGCTCAACAAAGAGTATTTGCTAAACACAAGCTAACCCTAGGACGGAGGTAGAGGAAGGGTACATATAGTCTAGGGGGTAAGTGGGGGGTACACGAGTCATAACTCCTTCTATCTCACAGCGTAGGGGCGGTTGTACCGGAGCTTGGACTGGTTGTACCGGTCTTTAGACTTTAAGCGGAACAACTGGGGTGGTACCGGTCTTGAACCACACCATAACAGAAACTTGGCCCGGTCGGAGCGGTTGTTGGGCGGTGGTGGACCGGTTGTACCGGTGGAGCGGTAGTTGACCGGTGGTGGACCGGTTGTACCCCTAATTCCTGGGCTGTTGCAAATCCCTCTCCTTGTTCTTGGTGTCCCTCTTGCTTCCTTCCTTCTTCTTGGTACCTAAGCACACAAAGTGTCTCTTCTTGAGGTAGGATCCACGTTCCGAAAGTATCACATGGGAATTCACTAAGGAGAGATGTCACCTCGGATTCTATGGCACGTGCGTGGGCTCTCGTCAAGGGACCACTTGGAGCTTGAGGTGTTGATGATGGGTCCATGGGGATGTGCATGGGATGCTCCACATCAAATTGCTTCTAAAAGTGTTTTGATCAATTAATGTAAGACAAAATTGAGCGTTATACGAACTTATGATGGCAAAGTAATAAAAGCGACGGACTGCATAATAAAGGTTGCTATCATAGGGGGCAATATAGGGTGACGTTCTTTTACATTAAAGGATTGGGCATACAAACCAATAAGCCCATGACAACCTCTGCTTCCCTCTGCGAAGGGCCTATCTTTTACTTTTATGTATTTACTTTTATGCAAGAGTCAAAGTATTCTTCCCTATTCCCTTTTTACTTTTTCTTTTGCAAGCATCATGTGGTGAGGAAAGATCTAGGCACATATATCCAGTTGGATATGGGTGGGCATGAGTTATTATTGTTGACATCACCCTTGAGGTGAGTACGTTGGGAGGCGAAACTATAAGCCCCTATCTTCCTACGTGTCCGGTTGAAACTTTTTGTTCATGGGTATGCCGTGAGCATTAGCAATCATAGAAGACTAAATGATGGTTGAGTATGTGGACTTGCCAAAAGGCTCCGACATGAGACCTTTCCTGAAAATATGATGAATTGTAGTTGCAAAGTTGACCGAGAACATAGTTTGTTGGTTCCCAATAAGGTTTATGCTTCATACTTCTATGTTGTGATGAATAGTTAGTTGTTCATGAGAAGCTATATGATAAAAATGTATTGAAATAAGTTCTTATGTTAGAGTTTGTTGTTGTTATGTTAATAAACATGATGCTTCTATGTCCGTATTTTGTTTTTATCGACACCTCTCTCTCAAACCATGTGGACATGTTGTTCAATATCGGCTTTCGCTTGAGGACAAGCGAGGTCTAAGCTTGGGGGAGTTGATACGTCCATTTTGCATCATGATTTCCTACTGTTATTTACTTTGTTTTGTTGAATAATAATGCTTTGGGGAGTGATTCTAATGCCTTTTCTCTCATAATATGCCAGGTTTACACAAAGAAGGAGAATACCGGCAGCTGGAATTCTGGACCCAAGAAAAGCACGTTAGAGATACATATTCTGCACAACTCCAATGAAGCTGACATTTTACGGAGATTATTTTTGCATTTCATAAACAATACTGGAGCAGGAAACTACCGGAGGGGGCCTCCCAGGTGGGCACAACCCACCAGGGCACGGCAGGCCCCCCTGGGCACACCCTGATGGGTTGTGGACACCTCGGCCCACCTCCGGCGCCCATCTTCTAGTATATGGTCAGTCTTGAGCTAGAAAAAATCAGAGGAGGACTTTCGGGACGAAGCACCGCCGCCTCGAAGCGGAACTTGGGCAGGAGCACTTTTGCCCTCCAGCGGAGCGTTCCGCCGGGGGAACTTCCCTCCCGGAGGGGGAAATCGAAGCTATCGTCATCACCAACACCCCTCTCATCTTTGGGAGGCCAATCTTCATCAACATCCTCAACAGCACCATCTCCTCTCAAACCCTAGTTCATCTCTTGTGTTCAATCTTTGTACCGGAACCTCGGATTGGTACATGTGGGTGACTAGTAGTGTTGATTACCTTGCGTAGTTGATTACTATATGGTTTATTTGGTGGAAGATTATATGTTCAGATCCATTATGCTATTCAATACTCCTCTGATCTTGAGCATGATTATTATTTGTGAGTAGTTACCTCTGTTCTTGAGGTCACGGGAGAAGTCTTGTTGCGAGTGATCATGTGAATTTGATATGTGTTCGATATTTTGATGATATGTATGTTGTGATTCCCTTAGTGGTGTCATGTGAACGTCGACTACATGACACTTCACCATTCATGGGCCTCAGTGGATGTATTGTGGAGTAGTTATTAGATGATGGGTTGCAAGAGTGACAGAAGCTTAAACCCTAGTTTATGCGCTACTTCGTAAGGGGCTGATTTGGATCCACATGTTTAATGCTATGGTTAGACTTTGTCTTAATACTTTTCTCGTAGTTGTGGATGCTTGCGAGGGGGTTAATCATAAGTAGGTTGTTAGTTCAAGTAAGAACAACACCTTAGCACCGGTCAACCCACATATCAAGTTATCAAAGTAGCGAACACGAATCAAACCAATATGATAAAAGTGACTAGACGAAATTCCCGTGTACCCTCAAGAACACTTTGCCTATTACTAGAGATTGTTCTGGCTTGTCCTTTGCCACAAAAGGATTGGGCTACCTTGCTGCACCTTACTTACCATTACCGTTACTTGCTCGTTACCAACTATCTTGCTATCAAACTATCTGTTACCTACAATATCAGTGCTTGCAAAAATTACCTTGCTGAAAACCGCTTGTCTTTTCCTTCTGCTCCTCGTTGGGTTCGACACTCTTACTTATCGAAAGGACTACAACCCCACGCGAAAGAGAGGTTGTCAATCTCTCTATGGTAAAAAGATAGATTAGGTAGTGATAGATTGGAGAGATAGCTCTCTCAAAAACACAAAATAAAAAGGGCAAATAAAAAGTGCAGCAAGGTATTTTTGGGTTTTTGGAATAATAGATCTGACAACAAAAGAGGCAAAAAGATAGATCGGAAAGCAATATGTTGGAAAAGTAGACCCGGGGGCTGTAGGTTTCACTAGTGGCTTCTCTCATGAGTAAAGCACACCGTGGGTAAACAAATTACTGTTGGGCAATTGATAGAAGATCAAATAATCATGACGATATCCAAGGTGATGATCATTATATAGGCATCACATCCAAGATTAGTAGACCGAAACGATTCTGCATCTTGTACTATTGCTCCACACATCGACCGCTATCCAGCATGCATCTAGTGTATTAAGTTCATGGAAAAACAGAGTAATGCAATAAGAACGGTGACATGATATAGACAAGATCTATTCATGTAGGAATAGACCCCGTCTTGTTATCCTTAATAGCAATGATAACTGTGTGCCTCGCTGCCCCTTCTGTCACTGGGAGAGGACATCGCAAGATCGAACCCATCACAAAGCACCTCTTCCCATGGCAAGAAAAATCGATCTAGTTGGCCTAAATAAACCAAAGATTTGAAGAAGAAATACGAGGCTATAAGTAATCATGCATATAAGAGATCAAAGAAGACTCAAATAATATTCATGGATAGAAACTGATCATGAACTCAAAATTCATCGGATCCCAACAAACACACCGCAAAAGTTTCATCAAATAGATCTCCAAGAGCCCATTGTATTGAGAATCAAAAGAGAGAGAGGAAGCCATCTAGCTACTTCCTACGGACCCGTAGGTCTATGGTGGACTACTCACGCATCATCGGAGAGGCACCAATGAGGATGTACAACCCCTCTGTGATGGTGTTAGATTGGATCTCGAGGTTCTGGAACTTGCGGCGGCTGGATGTGTTTTTTCGTCGACTCCTCTAGGGTTTCTAGAACATTTTGGAATTTATAGGCGTCAGAGGCGGTTGAGAGGGGTCCCTAGGAGGGCACAACCCATCAGGGCGTGCTCGGGGCCTCTGGCGCGCCCTGGTGGGTTGTGGTCTCCTCGACCCTCTCCTCTGGCACTTCTTTGGCCCACTGGATGTCTTCTGGCCCAAAAAAAATCTCAAAAAAAATTCGTCGCGATTGGACTCCGTTTGGTATTGATATTCTGTGAAGTAATAAAACAAGCAAAAACAGCAACTGGCACTTTGGCACTATGTCAATAGGTTAGTCCCAAAAAATGGTATAAAGTTGCTATAAAATGATTGTAAAACATCCAAGAATGATAATATAACAGCATGGAACAAGCAAAAATTATAGATACGTTGGAGACGTATCAGTTATCACCAGCCGAGTCGTCCCCAAGTGGCTCTCGAATTTCTGTGAGTCGAACCGTTTTCCCACTGGCCTCCCGACTGAGAAACTCTTTCTCTAGGAAAACCCTGTTTCAAGGAACAAACAATTTGTTCTCTTTTTGGTTGTATAAGTTGTATCCCAAGGTTTCCCTTGGATATCCCACGAATATGCATTTATCTGACTTGGGTGTAAGCTTGTCCGACATGAGTCGCTTGACAAATGCTTCACAACCCAAAATCTTTAGAAAAGACAAACTAGGACTCTTCCCAGTCCACTTCTCATGTGGTGTCTTGTCTACGGAATTTGATGATACCCTGTTAAGTGCAAAAGCTGCAGTTTCTAGAGCGTATCCCCAGAATGACAAGGGTAAATCTGATTTGCTCATCATCGATCAGACCATGTCCAACAAAGTTCAATTTCTCCGTTCTGACACACCATTTCTCTGTGGCTTACCCAGAGGTGTGAGCTACGGTACTATACCTCGGCTTTTCAGATTATCATCAAACTCCTGGCTCATGTACTCACCTCCGCGATCTAACAAAAGCTTTATCTTCTTGCCGAGCTGATTTTCAACCTCGTTTTGAAACTCTTTGAACTTTTCAAAAGTTTCCGACCTGTGCCTCATCAAATAGATATATCCATATCTACTCAAGTCATAGGTAAAAGTCACGAAGTACTGATAGCAACCTCTGGCCGTTGTGCTCATTGGACCACACACATCACTATGTATAAGCTCCAACAGCTCGGACGCCCTTTCGCAACTCTTTGCAAAAGGAGACTTAGTCATCTTGCCGAGTGATACGTCCATTTTGCATCCTGATTTCCTACTTATATTTACTTTGTTTTTTTGAATAATAATGCTTTGGGGAGTGATTCTAATGCCTTTTCTCTCATAATATGCAAGGTTTACACAAAGAGGGAGAATACCGGCAGCTGGAATTCTGGACCCAAGAAAAGCACGTCAGAGATACCTATTATGCACAACTCCAATGAAGCTGAAAATTTATGGAGATTATTTTTGCATTTAATAAAAAATACTGGAGCTGAAAACTACTGGAGGGGGCCTCCCAGATGAGCACAACCCACCAGGGCGTGCCAGGCCCCACTGAGCGCGCCCTGATGGGTTGTGGCCACCTCGGCCCACCTCCGGTGCCCATCTTCTGGTATAAGGTCACTCTTGACCTAGAAAAAATCAGAGGAGGACTTTCGGGACGAAGCGCCGCCGCCTCGAGGAGGAACTTGGGCAGGAGCACTTTTGCCCTCCGGCGGAGCGATTCCGCCGGGGGAACTTCCCTCCCGGAGGGGGAAATCGAAGCTATCGTCATCACCAACACCCCTCTCATCTTTGGGAGGCCAATCTTCATCAACATCTTCAACAGCAACATCTCCTCTCAAACCCTAGTTCATCTCTTGTGTTCAATCTTTGTACCGGAACCTCAGATTGGTACCTGTGGGTGACTAGTAGTGTTGATTACCTTGCGTAGTTGATTACTATATGGTTTATTTGGTGGAAGATTATATGTTCAGATCCATTATGCTATTCAATACTCCTCTGATCTTGAGCATGATTATTATTTGTGAGTAGTTACCATTGTTCTTGAGGTCACGGGAGAAGTCATGTTGCGAGTAATCATGTGAATTTGATATGTGTTCGATATTTTGATGATATGTATGTTGTGGTTCCCTTAGTGGTGTCATGTGAACGTCGACTACATGACACTTCACCATTCATGGGCCTAAGGGAATGCATTGTGGAGTAGTTATTAGATGATTGGTTGCTAGAGTGACAGAAGCTTAAACCCTAGTTTATGCGCTACTTCGTAAGGGGCTAATTTGGATCCACATGTTTAATGCTATGGTTAGACTTTGTCTTAATACTTTTCTCGTAGTTGCGGATGCTTGCGAGGGGGTTAATCATAAGTAGGTTGTTAGTTCACGTAAGAACGGAACCTTAGCACCGGTCCACCCACATATCCAATTATCAAAGTAGCGAACACGAATCAAACCAACATGATAAAAGTGACTAGACGAAATTCCCGTGTATCCTCAAGAACACTTTGCCTATTACTAGTGATTGTTCTGGCCTGTCCTTTGCCTCAAAAGGATTGGGCTACCTTGCTGCACTTTGTTTACCGTTCCCGTTACTTGCTCGTTACCAATTATCTTGTTATCAAACTATCTGTTACCTACAATTTCAGTGCTTGTAGAAATTACCTTGCTGAAAACCGCTTGTCATTTCCTTCTACTCCTCGTTGGGTTCGACACTCTTACTTATCGAAAGGACTATGATTGATCCCCTATACTTGTGGGTCATCAAGACTCTTTTCTGGCGCCGTTGCCGGGAAGTGAAGCGCTCTTGGTAAGTGGAAATCGGTAAGGAAAAACTTATACTACATGCTGAAATTTATTGCTACTTGCTACTATGGAGAACAATCCTTTGAGGGGTTTGTTCGGGGTATCTTCACCTCGGCCGGAACCACAATTAGTTGCCCCTCAACCTACAACACCTATTGAAAATGTTATTTATGAAGTTCCTTCGGGTATGTTAGAACAACTGCTTGCTAAACCTTATGCAGGAGAAGGAACTGAACATCCTGATATGCATCGTTTATATGTGAACAAAATTTGTGGATTATTTAAGCTTGCAGGTTCACCCGGAGATGAAGTTAATAAGAAGGTTTTCCCTTTATCTTTGGAGGGAAAATCATTGACATGGTATAGGCTATGTGATGATCTTGGATCGTGGAACTGGAATCGTTTGCAATTGGAATTTCACCAAAAGTTTTATCCCATGCATCTAGTTCATCATGATCGGAATTATATATATAATTTTTGGCCTCGTGAAGGAGAAAGTATCGCTCTGGCTTGGGGGAGGCTTAAGTCAATGTTATATTCATGCCCCAATCATGACATTTCGAGGGAAGTTATCATTCAAAATTTCTATGCTCGGCTTTCTCATAATGATCAATCCATGCTCGATACTTCTTGTGCTGGTTCTTATATGATGAAGACTATTGAATTCAAGTGGGATCTCTTAGAAAGAATTAAACGCAACTCTGAAGATTGGGAACTCGACGAAGGTACTGAGTTAGGTATAAAGCTTGAATTTGATTGTGTTAAATCTTTTATGAATACTGATACTTTTCACAAGTTTAGAACTAAATATGGACTTGACTCTGAGATAGTAGCCTCTTTCTGTGAAGCATTTGCTACTCACGTTCATCTCCCTAAGGAGAAGTGGTTTAAATATCATCCCCCTATTAAGGAAGAAATTAAAGAACTTGTCATAGCTAAAGAAGAAACCATCTTTTACAATGTTGATCCAGTTGTGCCTACCGCTTATATTGAAAAACCACCTTTCCCTGTTTGGAGAAAGGAACATGCTAAAGTATCAACTGTGGTTCGTAAGAGTAATATAAGAGCACCTAAACTCCCTGAGAAAATTAAAGTAGAACCTAGTGTTGCAATGGTTAAAGATCTCTTGGTAGAAAATATTGATGGGCATGCTATCTACTTTTGTGATGAAGCTGCTAGAATTGCTAAACCTGATGAAAAAGATAAACATAGACCCATAGAAGGCACGCCTGTTGTCTCAGTCAAAATAGGAGATCATTGCTATCATGGTTTATGTAATCTAGGTGCTAGTGTGAGTGTTATCCCTTTTTCCTTATACCAAGAAATTATGGATGAAATAGCACCTGCTGAAATGGAAGACATTGATGTTACTATTAAGCATGCTAATAGAGACACTATCACACCACTTGGGATTGTTAGAGATGTTGAAGTCTTGTGTGGGAAAGTGAAATACCCTACTGATTTTCTAGTCCTTGGTTCCCCACAAGATGACTTTTTCCCCATTATCTTTGGTAGACCTTTCTTGAGCACCGTCAATGCTAAGATAGATTGCGAAAAACAAACTGTCGGTGTCAGTTTTCGTAATGTGTCTCATGAGTTTAATTTTTCTAAGTTTAGTAGACAACCCCGTGAAAAAGCGTTATCTAGTAAGGATGAAATAATTGGTCTTGCCTCTATTGTTGTGCCTCCTACTGATCCCTTAGAACAATATTTGCTCGACCATGAAAATGATATGCATTTGCGTGAAAGAAATGAAATAGATCAAATTTTCTTCGAACAACAACCTCTCTTGAAACACAATTTGCCTATTGAAACTCTTGGAGGTCCTCCTCTACCTAAAGGTGATCATGTGTTTGAATTGAAACAATTGCCTGACACTTTGAAGTATGCTTATCTGTTGGGGAACGTTGCATGAGAAATAAAAAAATTCCTACGCACACGCAAGATCTGTCCATGGTGATGAGCATCTACGAGAGGGAGAGTGGATCTACATACCCTTGTAGATCGCTAAGCGGGAAGCGTTAAGAAACGTGGTTGATGTAGTCGAACATCTTCGCGATCCAAATCGCCGAGCGTCCCGCGATCCCATCACGATCCATCTCGCGATCCAATCACGATCTGTCCCGCGATCCCATCACGATCCGTCCCGCGATCCTGATCATAGTCTTTCCAATCTAGCGCCGAACGGACGGCACCTCCGTGTTCAGCACACGTATAGCTCGATGACGATCTCCGCCTTCTTGATCTAGCAAGAGGGGCCGGAAAGGTAGATGAGTTCTCCGGCAGCGCGACGACGCGGCGGCGGTGGTGGTGGAACTATTCCGGCAGGGATTCGCCTAAGCACCGCCGAAACTAGACTAAAGGAGAAAACGATCTAGAGGAAGTAGAGGGAGCACGTGGCAATTAGGGTTAGCTCTCCCCTATAAATCCTCTAGTATATATAGGAGGGAGGGAGGGGAGGAGCCAGCCTCAAACCCTCAAGGGTTGGCCGAAATTGGTGGTGGAGGAGTCCTACTCCAATCTTACTAGGAGTAGGATTCCTCCTCTCCACTTGGAAACCCTTTCCACCTTTCCACCTTTGAGTTTTTCCCACCCCTAGCCGCATGGGCCTTAGTGGGGGGTTCGGCCAGCCCACTAGGGGCTGGTTTGACTCCTCCCACAGCCCATGAGGTCCTTTGGGTCGAGACACCCCTCCCGATGGCCCCCGGTACCCTCCCGGCACTCCCGGTACACTACCGAAGTACCCGAAACTTTTCCGGTGACCAAAACAGGACTTCCTATATCTTTACCTCCGGACCATTCTGGAGCTCCTCGTGACGTCCAGGATCTCATTCGGGACTCCGAACAACCTTCGGTCACCACCATACATAACTCTACTATACCGAAATGTCACCGAACCTTAAGTGTGCAGACCCTGCGGGTTCGAGAACTATGTAGACATGACCGAGACACCTCCACGGTTGAGGGATCACTAGAAGAGTGTCTAGAGGGGGCTGAATAGACTACTAGCAGGAATTTAAAACCTAACCTTTTCCCAAGTTAATTGGTTGGCAGATTTTAACAGTTTTAGCAAGTCTAGCAAGTCTATATACCCTACACATGCATGCCAACAAATATGGCAGCGGAAAGTAAAGACATTGCACATGAAGTAAAGAGTTGAGATAGGTAGATCAAACGCAATTGGAGACACGAAGATTTTTTCCCGTGGTTCCGATAGGTGGTGCTATCGTACGTCCACGTTTATGGAGTCTTCAACCCACGGAGGGTAACGGTCGCGAGAGTCCACAGAGGGCTCCACCCATAAGGGTCCACGAAGTAGCAACCTTGACTATTCCATAACGGCTTCCATCCACGAAGGACTAGCCTCACTATAGGTAGATCTTCACGAAGTAGGCGATCTCCTTGCCCTTACAAACTTCTTCGTTCAACTCCACAACACGAAGTAGGAGGCTCCCAAGCAACACCTAACCAATCTAGGAGGCACCACCCTCCAAAAGGTAATAGGCTCGGCAATGATGATGAACTCCTTGCTCTTGTGCTTCAAGATGATAGACTCCTCAACACACAATCACTCTCTCACAGATTTGGCTTGGTGGAAGAGATGGGATTGGTGGAAAGCAACTTGGGGAGGCTAGAAATCAAGATCCATATGGTTGGAGTGGATGATCTTGACCTCAACACAAGGGTAGGTGGCTCTCTCTCAGAAAACTGGATGGGGCAAGTATGGAATAGTTCTGAGTGCTTCTCTTTCGAGTAGGTGGTGGTGAAGGGGTATATATATGTTGGAAATATGCCCTAGAGGCAATAATAAATTGGTTATTATTATATTTCCTTGTTCGTGATAATCGTTTATTATCCATGCTATAATTGTATTGATTGGAAACTCAAATACATGTGTGCGTACATAGACAACACTGTGTCCCTAGTATGCCTCTAGTTAACTAGTTCGTTGATCAAAGATGGTCAAGGTTTCCTGGCCATAGACATGAGATGTCATTTGATAACAGGATCACATCATTAGGAGAATGATGTGATGGACAAGACCAAAACTATAAACATAGCATATGATCGTGTCAGTTTATTGCTATAGTTTTCTGCATGTCAAGTATTTGTTCCTATGACCATGAGATCATGCAACTCACTGACAACGGAGGAATACCTTGTGTGTATCAAACGTCACAACGTAACTGGGTGACTATAAAGATGCTCTACAGGTATCTCCGAGGGTGTCTGTTGAGTGGGCATGGATCAAGACTGGGATTTGTTACTCCGTGTGACGGAGAGGTATCTCAGGGCCCACTCGGTAATACAACATCACAATAAGCCGTGCAAGCAATGTGACTAAGTGTTAGCCACGGGATCTTGTATTACAGAGCGAGTAAAGAGACTTGCCGGTAACGATATTGAACTAGGTATAGAGATACCGACGATCGAATCTCGGGCAAATAACATACCGAAGAACAAAGGGAACAGCGTACGAGATTAACTGAATCCTTGACATAGAGGTTCAACCGATAAAGATCTTCGTAGAATATGTAGGAACCAATATGGGCATCCAGGTCCCGCTATTGGTTATTGACTGTAGAGGTGTCTTGGTCATGTCTACATAGTTCTCGAACCCGCAGGGTCTGCACACTTAAGGTTCGGTGACGTTTCGGTATAGTAGAGTTATGTATGGTGGTGACCGAAGGTTGTTCGGAGTCCCGGATGAGATCCTGGATGTCACGAGGAGCTCCGGAATGGTCCGGAGGTAAAGATTGATATATAGGAAGTCTTGTTTTGGTCACCGGAAAAGTTTCGGGTATTTCAGTAGTGTACCGGGAGTGCCGGGAGGGGTACCGGGGACCATCGGGAGGGGTGTCTCGGCCCAAAGGACCTCATGGGCTGTGGGAGGAGTCAAACCAGCCCCTAGTGGGCTGGTCTAACCCCCCCCCCCCCCCCACTAAGGCCCATGTGGCTTTGGGTGGAAAAAAATCCAAAGGAGGAAAGGTGGAAAGGGTTTCCAAGTGGAGAGGAGGAATCCTACTCCTAATAGGATTGGAGTAGGACTCCTCCACCTCCAATTTCGGCCAAACCTTGAGGGTTTGAGGCTGCCTCCTCCCCTACCTCCCTCCTATATATACTAGAGGATTTAGAGGGAAGAGCTAACCCTAATTTCCACGTGCTCCCTCTACTTCATCTAGATCGGTTTCTCCTCTAGTCTAGTTTCAGCGGTGCTTAGGCGAAGCCCTGCCGGAATTGTTCCACCACCATTGCCGCCGCGCCGTCGCGCCGCTGGAGAACTCTTCTACCTCTCCGCTCCCTCTTGCTAGATCAAGAAGGCGGAGATCGTCATCGAGCTGTACGTGTGCTGAACGCGGAGGTGCCGTCCGTTCGGCGCTAGATCGGAAGGACCCTGGTCAGGATCGCGAGACAATTCGTGATTTGATCGCGAGACGGATCGTGATGGGATCGCGGGACGGATCGAGATTGGATCGCGAGATGGATCGTGATGGGATCGCGGGACGCTCGGTGATTTGGATCGCGAAGACGTTCGACTACATCAACCGCGTTTCTTAACGCTTCCCGCTTAGCGATCTACAAGGGTATGTAGATCCACTCTCCCTCTCGTAGATGCTCATCACCATGGATAGATCTTCCGTGTGCGTAGGAAATTTTTTGTTTCCCATGCAACGTTTCCCAACAATATAGGCATCCCCAAAAATCCAACCGTTACACACAAAATGACCAACTCGGTGACACCGATGTGTTAATCTCGGTGGTACCAAAGTGACCAAAAGCTGGCAACTTTTGAATCTCGGTGAGACCGATATAGGAAACTCGGTTGCACCGATAAGGTGACCAACGGTCAGATTGCCCATTCTCGGTGACGCCGATCCAACAATCTCGGTGGTACCGATATTGTGAATTTGCGTAACAGAAAGTTGGCAACCTAAACTCGGTGGCACCGAAGCAGAATCGGTTGCACCGAAAAGCTAGGGTTTGGCTTAGGTCTGTCTGAGTTTGGAAATCGGTGGCACCGAGTGGAAAGTGTTGGTTGCACCGATTTTGAATATTTGGCTATGGACAGACTTTTGTGGAAGAGCTTGTGGGTGTTTTTGGTGACTATCACTTGTGCATGTATGAGCATTTTGTTCACCAACAGTACCTTACCCCCTTTTAATAGTATTGGCTTTCCTATGGACTCAAAGTGATTTCTCACAAAGTAAAATGTAGAGTCCTCTTGCTTGAAGCTTTGCCAATCCATTTCCTTGCATCTTGGGGTATCTCCACAATCTCCACAATCCTTTTGCCAGCCCTCTCTGTGGACTTTATCTGAAATATACTAGGTAAAAGTATTAGTCCAAGAGACAATGTATGTTGTCATGAAATATCAAAACCACCAAGGGAGCATGTTGTGCTTTCAACGGTCAATAACCAATAGCGGGACCTGGATGCCCATATTGGTTCCTACATATTCTACGAAGATATTTATCGGTTGAACCTCTATGTCAAGGATTCAGTTAATCCCGTACATTGTTCCCTTTGTTCTTCGGTATGTTACTTGCCCGAGATTCGATCGTTGGTATCTCTATACCTAGTTCAATCTCGTTACCGGCAAGTCTCTTTACTCGTTACGTAATACAAGATCCCGTGGCTAACACTTAGTCACATTGCTTGCAAGGCTTATTGTGATGTTGTATTACCGAGTGGGCCCTGAGATACCTCTCTGTCACACGGAGTAACAAATCCCAGTCTTGATCCATGCCCACTCAACAGACACCCTCGGAGATACCTGTAGAGCATCTTTATAGTCACCCAGTTACGTTGTGATGTTTGATACACTCAAAGTATTCCTCCGGTGTCAGTGAGTTGCATGATCTCATGGTCATAGGAACAGATACTTGACATGCAGAAAACTATAGCAATAAACTGACACGATCATATGCTATGTTTATAGTTTGGGTCTTGTCCATCACATCATTCTCCTAATGATGTGATCCTGTTATCAAATGACATCTCATGTCTATGGCCAGGAAACCTTGACCATCTTTGATCAACGAACTAGTTAACTAGAGGCATACTAGGGACACAGTGTTGTCTATGTACCCACACATGTATTTGAGTTTCCAATCAATACAATTATAGCATGGATAATAAACGATTGTCACGAACAAGGAAATATAATAATAACCAATTTATTATTGCCTCTAGGGCATATTTCCAACAGTCTCCTACTTGCACTAGAGTCAATAATCTAGTTCACATCACCATGTGATTTACATTGTTAAATATAACACCCAATGAGTTCTGGGGTTCGATCATGCTTTGCATGTGAGAGAGGTCTTTAGTCAACGGGTCTGCGACATTCAGATCCGTGTGTACTTTGCAAATCTCTATGTCATACTGTAGACACTGCTACCACAATCCACTTGGAGCTATTCCAAATGGCTGCTCCACTATACGTATCCAGATTGCTACTCAGAGTCATCCGGATTGGTGTTAAAGCTTGCATCGACGTAACCCTTTACGACGAACTCTTTATCACCTTCATAATCGAGAAATATTTCCTTAGTCCTCTAGTTACTAAGGATAATCTTGACCGCTGTACAGTGATCCACTCCTGGATCACTCTTGTACCCCTTGACAGACTCATGGCAAGGCACACACAGGTGCGGTACACAGCATGGCATACTATACAGAGCCTATGGATAAGGCATAGGGGACGACCTTCGTCCTTTCTCTTTCTTCTGCCGTGGTCGAGCTTTGAGTCTCACTCAACTCCACACCTTACAAATCAGGCAAGAACTCTTTCTTTGACTGATCCATTTTGAACTCTTTCAAAATCTTGTCCAGGTATGTACTCATTGAAAGTTTTATCAGACGTCTTGATCTACCACTATAGATCAAGATGCCCAATATTTAAGTAGCGTCATTCCAGGTTTTCCTTTGAAAAACTCCTTTTCAAAAAACCCTTTATGCTTTCCAGAAATTCTACATCATTTCCGATCAACAATATGTCATCCACATATACTTATTAGAAATTCTATAGTGCTCCCACTCACTTTATTGTAAATACAAGTTTCTCATAAACATTGTATAGACTCAAAAACTTTGATCACCTCATCAAAGCGTATATTCCAACTCCAAGATGCTTGCTCCAGTCCATAGAAGGATCGCTGGAGATTGCATATATTTTAGCATCCTTAGAACTGACAAAACCTTCCGGTTGTATCACATACAACCTTTCCTCACGGATACCGTTAAGGAAACGATGTTTTGACATCCATCTACCAGATTTCATAATCGAAAAATGTAGCAACTGCTAACATAATTCCAACAGACTTTAGCATCGCTACGGGTGAGAAAGTCTCATCGTAGTCAACTCCTTGAACTTGTGAAAACCCTTTGCCACAAGTCGAGCTTTATAGACGGTGACATTAACGTCCGCGTCCGTCTTCCTTTTAAAGATCCATTTGTTCTGAATGGCCTTTTGCCCTTCAGGTAATACTTCCAAAGCCCATACTTTGTTTTCTTACATGGATCCCATCTCGGATTGCATGGCCTCTAACCATTTCTCGGAATCCGGGCGCATCATCGCTTCTCCATAGCTCGTAGGTTCATCGTTGTCCAACAACATGACCTCTAAGACAGGGTTGCCATACCACTCAGGAGCAATACACGTCCTTGTCGACCTACGAGGTTCGGTAGTAACTTGATCCGAAGCTTCATGATCATCATCATTAACTTCCTCTTCAACTAACGTAGGCTCCACAGAAACAACTTTCTGCGCTGCGCTACTCTCTCGTTGAAACAAAGGTTCAACAACCTCATCAAGTTCTATCTTCCTCCCACTCAATTCTTTTGAGAGAAACTCTTTCTCGAGAAAGGACCCGTTTAGCAACAAACACTTTGTGCTTGGATCTAAGATAGAAGGTTTACCCAACTGTTACGTTACGGTATTCTATGAAGATGCATTTGTCCGCTTTGGGTTCGAGCTCATTAGGTGAAAACCCTTTTTCACATAAGCGTCACAGCCCCAAACATTAAGAAATGACAGCTTAGGTTTCCGCCAAACCAAAATTCATACGGTGTCATCTTAACGGATTTAGATGGTGCCCCTTTTAAAGTGAATGTAGTTGTCTCTAATGCGTAACCACAAAATGATAGTGGCAAATCGATAAGAGACATCATAGTTCGCACCATATCCAATAGAGCACGACTACGACGTTCGGACACACCATCATACTATGGTGTTCCAGGTGGCGTGAGCTGTGAAACAAATTCCACATTGTCTTAAGTTGTATACCAATACTCGTAACTCGGGTATTTACCTCCACGATCATATCATAGACATTTTATCTCCTTGTCACGAGGATCTCAAACTTCCCTCTGATTTTGTTTGAACTTTTCAAATGTTTCAGACTTGTGTTTCATTAAGTAAATATCCCCATATCTACTCAAATCATCAGTGAAGGTAGGAAAATAACGATATCCACCGCATGCTACAACACTCATTAGACCGAATACATCAACATGTATCATTTCCAATAAGTTACTTGCCCGCTCTACCATACCGGAAAACGGGGTCTTAGTCATCTTGCCCATGAGGCATGGTCCGCATGTCTCAACCGATTCGCAATCGAATGAGTCCATAGATCCATCAGCATGGAGTTTCTTCATGCGTTTTACACCAATATGACATTTAGCGGCAGTGCCACAAGTATGTGGTACTATCATTATTAACTTTGTATCTTTTGGCATCAATATTATGAACATGTGTATCACTACGATCAAGATTCAATAAACCATTCTCATTGGGTGCATGACCATTGAAGGTATTATTCATGTAAATAGAATAACCATTATTCTCTAACTTAAATGAATAACCATATTGCAATAAACATGATCTAATCACGTTCATACTCAACGCAAACACCAAATAACATTTATTTAGGTTCATCACTAATCCCGAAGGTAGAGAGAGCGTGCGATGGTGATCACATCAACCTTGGAAACACTTCCAACACTCATCGTCACCTCAACCTTAGCTAGCCTCCGTTTATTCTGTAGCTTTTATTTCGAGTTACTAACATTTAGCAACTGAACCGGTATCCAATACCTAGGTGCTACTAGGAGTACTAGCAAGGTACACATCAATAACACGTATATCAAATATACTTCTGTCGACGTTGCCAGCCTTCTTATCTACCAAGTATCTAGGGTTTTTCCGCTTCAGCGACCGTTCTCCTCATAATAGAAGCACTTAGTCTCGGGTTTGGGTTCAACCTTGGGTTTCTTCACTGGAGCAGCAACTGACTTGCCATCCATGAAGTTTCCCTCCTAGCCCTTGCCCTTCTCGAAACTAGTGGTTTCACTAACCATCAACACTTGATGCTCCTTCTTGATTTCTATCTTCGGGGTGTCAAACATCGCGAATAGCTCAGGGATCATTATTTCCATCCCTGGCATTTTAGTTTATCACGAAGCTCTAGTAGCTTAGTGACAGTGACTTGGATAACTATATCAATCACTATCTTATCTGGAAGAACAACTCCTAGTCAATTCAAGTGATTGTAGTACCCAGACAATCTGAGCACATGATCACCGATTGAGCTATTCTCCTTCATCTTGCAGGCAAAGAATCTTGTTGGAGGTCTCATACCTCTCAACACGGGCACGAGCCTGAGATCCCAATTTCAGCTCTTAGAACATCTCATATGTTCCGTGACGTTCAAAACGTTTTGGAGCCTCAATTCTAAGCCGTAATGCATGACGCACTGAACTATCAAGTAGTCATCAGAACGTGCCTGTCAGATGTTCACAACATCTACAGACGACGCTTGAGGGGGTGGCGCACTGAGCGGTGCATTAAGGACATAAGCCTTCTGTGCAGCAATGAGGACAATCCTCAGATCACGGACCCAGTCCGCATTATTGCTAGCATCATCTTTCAACTCTATTTCTCTAGGAACATATAAAAAATTCAAGGGAGCTACAACGCGAGCTAGTAATCTACAACATAATTTGCAAAGACATTTTGACTATGTTCATGATAATAAGTTTAGCTAATCATATTACTTAAAAACTCCCACTCAAATTGACATCCCTCCGGTCATTCGAGTGTCACATGATCCAAATCCACCAACTCAAGTCCGATCATCACGTGAGTTGAGGTGGTTTCAATGGTGAACATCTTCATGTTGATCATATCTACTATATGACTCATGTTTGACCTTTCGGTCTCTTGTGTTCCGAGGCCATGTCTGTACATGCTAGGCTCGTCAAGTTTAACCCGAGTTTTCCGCACGTGCAACACTGGCTTGCACCCGTTGTATGCGAACGTAGAGTCTATCACACCCGATCATCACGTGGTGTCTCGAAACGACGAACTTTCGAAACGGTGCACACTCGGGGAGAACACAATTTTATCTTGAAATTAAAGTGAGGGATCACCTTATAATGCTACCGTCATCCTAAGCAAAATAAGATGCATAAAAGGATTAACATCACATGCAAATCATAAGTGACATGATATGGCCACGAACTTGTGCTTTTGATCTCCATCTCCAAAGCACCGGCATGATCTCCATCGTCACCGGCATGACACCATGATTTCCATCATCTTGATCTCCATCAATGTGTCGCCATGAGGTTGTCGCGCCGGCTGTTGCTTCCATGACTATTGCTAACTCATAGCGATAAAGTAAAGCAAAACGGCGAAAATAATTAAAGACAACCCTATGGCTCCTGCCGGTTGCCGTGCTCATCGACATGCAAGTCGTGATATTCTATACAATACATGATCGTCTCATACATCACATATATCTCATCATGTAATTGGCCATATCACATCACAACATACCCTGCAAAAACAAGTTAGACGTCCTCTAATTGTTGTTGCAAGTTTTACGTGGTTGCTACGGGTATCTAGCAAGAACAATTCTTACCTACGCAAAAATCACAACGGTGATACAAAAATTGCTATTCAACCTTCTCAAGGACCGCCTTTGTCAAATCCGATCCGACTAAAGTGGGAGAAACAGACACCAGCCAGCCATCTTTATGCAACGAAGTTACATGTTAGTTGATGGAACCGGTCTCTCGTAAGCGTACGAGTAATGTTGGTCCGGGCCGCATCATCCCACAATACCGCCGAAGCAAGAAAAGACCAAGGGAGGAAGCAATCCGAATATCAACTCCCACAAACTCCTTTGTGTTCTACTCGAGATCTCATCTACACATAGACCTAGCTCTGGTGCCACTGTTGGCGAATGTTGCATGGGAAACAAAAAATTTCCTACGCACATGCAAGATCTGTCCATGGTGATGAGCATCTACGACAGGGAGAGTGGATCTACATACCCTTGTATATCGCTAAGCGGGAAGCGTTAAGAAACGCGGTTGATGTAGTCGAACGTCTTCGCGATCCAAATCGCCGAGCGTCCCGCGATCCCATCATGATCCATCTCACGATCCAATCACGATCCGTCCCGCGATCCCATCATGATCCGTCCCGTGATCCTGATCATAGTCCTTCCGATCTAGCGCCGAACGGACGGCACCTCCACGTTCAGCCCACGTACAGCTCGATGACGATCTCCGCCTTCTTGATCCAGCAAGAGGGGGCGGAAAGGTAGATGGGTTCTCCGTTAGTGCAATGGCGCGGCGGCGGTGGTGGTGGAACTATTCCGGCAGGGCTTCGCCTAAGCACTGCTGAAACTAGACTAAAGGAGAAAACGATCTAGAGGAAGTAGAGGGAGCACGTGGCAATTAGGGCTAGCTCTCCCCTCTAAATCCTCTAGTATATATAGGAGGGAGGGAGGGGAGGAGGCAGCCTCAAACCCTCAAGGGTTGGCCGAAATTGGAGGTGGAGGAGTCCTACTCCAATCCTACTAGGAGTAGGATTCCTCCTCTCCACTTGGAAACCCTTTCCACCTTTCCACCTTTGAGTTTTTCCCACCCCTAGCCGCATGGGCCTTAGTGGGGGGTTCGGCCAGCCCACTAGGGGCTGATTTGACTCCTCCCACAGCCCATGAGGTCCTTTGGGTCCACACACCCCTCCCGATGGCCCCCGGTACCCTCCCGGCACTCCCGGTACACTACCGAAGTACCCAAAACTTTTCCAGTGACCAAAACAGGACTTCCTATATATCAATCATTACCTCAGGACCATTCCGGAGCTCCTCGTGACATCCAGGATCTCATCCGGGACTCCGAACAACCTTCGGTCACCACCATACATAACTCTACTATACCGAAACGTCACCGAACCTTAAGTGTGCAGACCCTGCGGGTTCGAGAACTATGTAGACATGACTGAGACACCTCCACGGTCAATAACCAATAGCGGGACCTGGATGCCCATATTGGTTCCTTCATATTCTACGAAGATCTTTATCGGTTGAACCTCTATGTCAAGGATTCAGTTAATCCCGTATGTTGTTCCCTTTGTTCTTCGGTATGTTACTTGCCCGAGATTCGATCGTCGGTATCTCTATACCTAGTTCAATCTCGTTACCGGCAAGTCTCTTTACTCGTTCCGTAATACAAGATCCCGTGGCTAACACTTAGTCACATTGCTTGCAAGGCTTATTGTGATGTTGTATTACCGAGTGGGCCCTGAGATACCTCTCCGTCACACGGAGTAACAAATCCCAGTCTTGATCCATGCCCACTCAACACACACCCTCAGAGATGGCGTGAGCGTGCAGCCCCGCCGCCGGCCTCCCTTCGCCTCACCCCAGATCCGCCCGGGATCGGCCTCCCCGGCCTCGATCTGGTCGTCCCTCGCCGCGTCGCGCCGTCGGAGCCCGTTCCCGCCGGTGAGCGCCGCCACAGCCGTTGTTGACCTCTGGGCCAGCGCCTCTGCCTCGATCCCGATCGGATCGGGAGAGAGAGGAGCGGCTGGGCCGCCTCCAGCTGGCCTCGTGGGCCACGCCCGCCGGCCCAGCAACCCCGGCCCAACTCCCCCACCGACTTTCCTCACCGTTTGCCGGGCCCCGGCCCCTGGTGAGCTTCACCAAAAACCCGCCCGTGCGACACTTTGTTATCCGACGCTTTGTTAATAAACAAAAAAAACTAAATTGTGCATATTATTTGTGGCACATTTTGCATAGCAACATATACGTGTTATATATGATTTCGGAGTACAAAAATCCATTGGATCCATCTGTGCAATTAGTTTTGTCATTTGAGTATGTATGTGTGCATGTTATTTTGCTATGATGCCCTTTTGTTTATTTTGCGTGAATTAATCCATGCACATTTTGGAATAGTTGCAAACATGAGATATGCCCTTGGACATGTGTGCTAGGCCCTAGTCATTTTGGTTGCTATAGAATCCATGTTTAGGTGTTATTTTCTTGTTGCCAACACGCCATAAAATATTGCTGTTTTGTGGGTCCGAAATATTTCTAAGTCTGAAAACTGTTAATTTGTTGCCATGTTGCCATGTGATTTGCTATTGATCTAGGAGTCTTTTGTGGTTGCCACCCAGGAGTCTTTTGTTAAGAATGTTGTTGCCTATCATGTTGTGCCAATAGTTTGCATGAATAGGTTTAGCATCATAATTAATTCTGTTGTCCAATATGTCAATCTGTTAAAAACTGCTGCACATGTCTACTCTAAATTTCACCAAGTCTGAGAATCTGTTTTCTTCATAATGCCATGTTGTGATGATGCTAGCCATGATTCTATGCATAATTAGACCTTGCCACCATGGAATGAATTGTAGTGAATCATGCCATCTACCATGCTGTTAAGTTTCATGCCAATATATGACCTGTAGCATATAGTTTCTTTGCTGTCAATATGCCTCCGTGAAAATCTGCTCTGCTAAAAACTGTTATTTTCACTAAGTCATAATCTGCTATATTTTATTGCCATGTTGTGAGCTTCCTACCATGTGATCCATGACACTTTTGAGTATGATATGTGAAGATGAAATTAAGTGTGTGTTATATGCTACTGCCCCATCCTTAGTTTATGCATTTTAGAATCTTGTAGCTTGTTGTTTTCATGCGTGCAATATGCCATGTTGCTGTTTTGGGCAGATTATGACCATAACTTGTATTGCTTGTTGTGGTTGAACCGTTACTCCGTTTTGAACATGTTGCACATGAAACTTGCTTAGAATTTCATGTAGTTTCATAATATCTTGTTGCATCCATGATTTAACATGTTTGTGGTTATCATTTCCATACAATTTGCATTCATGGCATATTCACCTTGTGTCTGTCATATCTTTTAGACCGTAGCTCCGTTTCAAACGTTCTATATATGTAAATCGACTAAAATGACATGTAGAATTGCATTGTGCACTTTATTTCCCTGTTTAATAAATATAAAACATGGTTAGTTAAGATCTGGACCAATTTCGAAATTAACATATGGGGTCGTTTTGGAAATGCTATATGTTGTTTCCGGCCTCATTTAAACTTGCCTAGATATGTAGTTTACTTATGCTTCACCTCTTGCCATGTTTAACAACATTTAATATTGTCATGTACCTAAACGAGAGCGAACTAAATATTCGAATGTGGAGTTTCGTCAATATGCAACTCGTTGCATATTGAGCTTCACTTAATGTGTAGAAGTTGATTGTTGTGCTTGCCATGTCATGCATAACATGCATCATATTTGAAGTGCATCATGACATGGATATGTCGTGGTGTACCATGTGTTGATTGTTGTTTTCGGATTGCTTCTTCTCGATAGAGTTCCGAAAGTGTTCTGAGTGTGAGGATTCGTTCGACTACGTTGGCTCGTCTTCTTCATGGACTCGTTCTTCTTCCAAGCGGGATCTCAGGCAAGATGATCATTTCCCTGGATACCATTACTATCATTGCCATGCTAGATGTCTCATTTCTATCGATGTCTCGCTACCTACCACTTGTATGTCAAGCCTTCCAAATTTCCATGAAAAGCCTCTAACCCCTCCACATCCCAGCAAACATTGTTTGGCTATGTTACTGCTTGCTCAGCCTTTCTTATAGCGTTGCTAGTTGCAGGTGCAAGCTCTTTCCATGTGCAACATGGTTATTTTGATATATCACAATATTATTGCTATTTAATTTAATGCACATATATACTTGGTAAAGGGTGGAAGGCTTGGCCTTTTGCTCGGTGTTTTGTTCCACTCTTGCCGCCCTAGTTACTTGTGTACCGGTGTTATGTTCCATAATTGAGCGCTCCTAACATGCTCGGGGTTGTTATGGGGACCCCCTTGATTTTCGTTTTAGGATAAAACTTGTCTGGCAAGGCCCAACATTGGTACTACATTTGCCTAATAACAACTAAAATTGCATAGGGACCCGCCAGCACCCGCGGATAAGTTAATCAACAACCCGGGCCAGTGCTCCTCATGAGTGTTGGTCCAACCCAGAGCAGCTTATTAACGCTACCCGGGGCAACTCGGTGTTTGGCGTGGTAACCATCGATCATCCGTCGTGTCCTGAGAACGAGATACGCGGCTCCTATCGGGATCGTCGACACGCCGGCGGCCTTGCTGGATTTGTTTTGCCTTTCTCGAACGTCTTGTGCGAGGAATTCCGATAATACTTCGGGCTATCTCGAGGTTGTGGTTTTCCAACGGAATTGCCTAGGAAGATCACGAGATTCGTGGTCGAGGTTATTCCCACGGCGTGTGGTTAGTTTGTGATGGATGAGTTGGAGCACCCCTACAGGGTTAAATCTTTCGAAAATCCGTGCCCGTGGTTACGTGGCAACTTGGAAACTTTGTTTAACACCCGGTCGTAGCAAACTTAAAGTAAACTCAAATAAAATACACCAACCGTGTGCGTAACCGTGACTGTCTCTTCTCGTGAATTTCTGATCCGAGAAAGAACACGGTGGGGTTATGTTTGACGTAAGTAGGTTCTCAGGATCCCTTAGAGATCATTACTAGATCACGTCCGTTATGCGACAATCATCCCCCTTTATTCTTGTACTCGTAAGTTAGCCACTCAAATAAATGCTTAGTGCTTGCAGCAGCCTCACCACTTAACCATACCTCACCCATTAAGCTTTAATAGTCTTGATACCCTTGGAAATGAGATTGTTGAGTCCCTGTGGCTCACAGTTTACAACAACAACAGTTGTAGGTACAGGTAAAGCGATGCGTTGACGTGAGAGCGATGCTTTGTTTGATTTGGAGTTCTTCTTCTTCTTCTTCATCGATCATAGGATGGGTTCCAGGCGGCAGCCTGGGATAGCAAGGATGGATGTCATTTTATCGTTTGATTTCGTCCGTAGTCAGACCCTGCTCTTCTGTATGATGTTTGGATATATTGTTGTATTGATGTAGCTTGTGGCGAGTGTAAGCCAATTACATATACTCATCTCTACTTTACATGTACTTGTAATGATATCCATTCTTGCGAAACGACGAGATGTGCTTCTATCCCTGTCGAGGCCCTCGTGCCAAAATAAGGATAGGATCGCATCTTGGGCGTTACACCAGGAAACTTTGACCATCTTTGATCAACGAACTAGTTAACTAGAGGCATACTAGGGACACAGTGTTGTCTATGTACCCACACATGTATTTGAGTTTCCAATCAATACAATTATAGAGTGGAAAATAAACGATTATCACGAACAAGGAACTATAATAATAACCAATTTATTATTGTCTCTAGGGCATATTTCCAACATTATCTTGATGAGAAAAAGATATATCCTGTTATTATTAGTGCTAACCTTTCGGAACATGAAGAAGAAAGATTATTAAAAGTTCTAAGGAAGCACCGGACTGCTATTGGATATACTCTTGATGATCTTAAGGCCATTAGTCCCACTCTATGTCAGCACAAGATCAATATGGAACCTGATGCTAAACCCGTTGTTGATCACCAACGGCGATTGAATCTTAAGATGAAAGAAGTGGTAAGAACTGAAATATTAAAGCTTCTGGAAGCAGGTATAATCTATCCCATAGCTGATAGTAGATGGGTAAGTCCCGTTCATTGTGTCCCTAAGAAAGGAGGTATTACTGTTGTTCCCAATGATAAGAATGAACTCATTCCACAAAGAATTGTCACTGGCTATAGAATGCTAATTGATTTTAGAAAACTAAATAAAGCTACTACGAAAGATCATTACCCTCTACCGTTCATTGATCAAATGCTAGAGAGACTATCTAAGCACACACACTTTTGTTTCCTAGATGGATATTCTAGTTTCTCTCAAATACCTGTGTCACAATCCGATCAAGAGAAAACTATCTTTACTTGCCCTTTTGGAACCTATGCTTATAGACGTATGTCTTTTGGTTATGCAATGTGTTGGAGCTATAATTGGGCTGATGGGTATTTTAATAGGCCAAATTAATTAATTTATTGATTAAGCTGATCAGCTGATATATTGCTCAAGTGTTACAACAGGTATTTTGCATGGATTGGCAGTTACATGGGATAAGTCCTGCCCAGATCCTGGTTTACGTCGAGCTAGTACGCTACCAAGGACAAATCCTAGCCGGACGCCAAGCTAAAGTTTCAGGTAATCCTGTGTTGACACCAGATTTTGGCATGGTCAAGAAATTAATTAAGATTGCCTCAAATGGAAAAGTTCTCAACAAGAGAAAGTTTGATATCGTCAAAATGAGAAACTTTGATTTTTGGGTCATCGCCATCTGGTCTAATCTAGAGGGCCGAAACTGTACTCGAAGTGCCAAAATTTTGTATTCAAAGTACTGTTCGGCCGATTACGCCTCCAAGACGGCTTCCTATGAGAAAATGATCTACGCGGATTGTCTACGTCTTGTCGAATCGGTCGATTTTGATATATAAATCGTCTCAATCCGAGGTCATATGCAACCTGGAGAGACAAAATAAGATCAGGCTGAAGTTTGGGTCGGAAAATCCGAGTAAAAAGGCATGCCGGCAAAGTGGTTGCCAGCCGTGGAAAAAGCATGCCGGGCAAAGAGCTTGCCGGGTGAAAAGCTTGCCGGGTGAAAAGCTTGCCGGGCAAAGAGCTTGCCGGGTGAAAAGCTTGCCGGGTGAAAAGCTTGCCGGGTGAAAGCTTGCCGGCCGAGTGAAAAATGTCAGTTTTGGGCAATCTGACCAGAAGCTAAAGACGGGCTCAAACGATTATCTAGATGGCCTCGTATGGAAAAGTGTTATACATGAAAGTTGTGCGTATCGTCGAAACGGTCAACTTTGCTTTTGGAGTCATCATCATTTGAGATAATATACGGCCTGCAAAATCTCTACAAAACTCGGACAGCCTAGTCAGCCACAGGACCAAATCCGACTGGAAGTTGAAGATGACCTCCTGGAGTATTGGAGATGGCATTATTTGGAAAAGTGATCAACAGAAGAATTGTTCGTCTCGTCGAAACCATTGATTTGGATATAAAAAACGTCTCAATCGGAGGTCGTATGCAGATTCTATAGTCCGCGCAAGGAGCAAGACAGAAATTTGGGCCAGATTCGGCTTGAATCCGAGTTAGACTAGAGCTAGGACTCTAGGACGTGAATTGATGTAATTTTCTTGCAAGGAAAGCTTAGATGAATCCTTTGCTTGTACGGGAAGTCCAGCCGCCTCTTATATATGTTGGGGGTGATGGCCGATTGAACACACAATCGATCTACATCCAATTCAATTTACTGTTTTCACGTACCTTTGCTTTCGTTTACTATCTTTCTCGCCGAGCTCTAGAAACCCTAGGGCGCGGTTCATCTTTGCTGTTTTGCGCTGTAAAGCAGTCGTCCTCCTCTCCGAAATTGAGGAACCCCTTTGTTGCTTAGCTCGAAAAGCATCCGTCCCTCGCCACGAAAGTGCGAGGATTATCTTGTGTTGCGCGGTGCAATTTTCTGCGCCAACACAAATTGGCGACTCCTCTGGGGAAAGCGAAGAACGCCGAGTACTTCCAATCTGCTCGGCGACAAGAAGAACAAGGGCAACATCTACTTGGACAAGATGACCACCGATCCCAATAACAATAGCGACATCAGCCCAGACAACATCATCCCTGCCGCAATGGAAGATCTCTCGGAGGAAGACTGGCTGGAGATTGAACGTGTACTTGGAGAGCAGAGGAAGATGATGCTGGCAGGATTCCAGAAGACTCGGAATGGTGTCATCAAGAAAGTGGCTACGCCAAGTGCTATGCCGAGTATTTCAGATCTACTCGGTACTGAGGTAAAACAATCAAACGAAGACCTTGCTCATCTAATTGATGCATCCGTAGCTAGCAAATTTGGATCCAACATGGCAGATACGATGCACACACTTTCGAAATCCATGGCTGATAAATTTGAAGAGCTTAAAGAGCAATTTAGTAAAGATTTGGGGATTGGTTTATCTCATCATGCTCAATCATTAGGGCAACATGTTGAACGTGAGTACTATGATAAAAGACCGATGCATATGGAACATAACCGAGTAGTTAACATGTCTAGTAATGTTCATATGCCAGGTGCATCGGCTAACGTAGATCAAAGTCATGTTGCTCTAAATAATGATCAAAGTGGCCGGAACCATGCTAGTAGTTCGGCCCATAATTTTATTCCTAATGCTGCTCCTCCTATGGTTTCTACTTCGGTTGCACAAAATTACAACAACAACAACCAAAGTAGGGTTTTGAATTCAAATCTGCAGCAGCCCTACTATCAAACAGTAGCGTATACCACACCACCGAGTTACAATCAACTCGGAGCAAACTCACCACCGAGTTACAACCAACTCGGTGTAAACCCGCCGGGTTACAATCAACTCGGTATGAACCCTCACCGAATTGCAAATAACTCGGAGACTATGCTGCCAGCTGCCAGTACCGGGATTCCATATGGGCCGGTACTTGATTCACATGTTAATGGTCCTCCGTTGCAAACTTCATATGCTCAAACATTTATGCCGGAGTACCCACCACATGTTACTGTTCCACAAACCCATGCTCCATCATCTAATGATAGTTGGAAAAATCAGTTGGTTGACATACTTAGAGAATACGGTTTAGCACCGAAAGGTACAACACGTGCCTATCAGAAACCATACCCCGAGTACTTTGACTCCACTCCTTATCCTCGTGGTGTTAGGATCCCTGACTTTGTTAAATTCACCGGGGAAGGTGGTAGATCTACTGTTGAACATGTGGGACAGTTCTTAGCACAATGCAGTGAGTTTGGTAACTCGGATATTTATAGAGTTAGGTTATTTCCTCTGTCTCTATCCGGCACTGCATTCACTTGGTTTTCATCCCTTGCTCCTAACTCTATTTCTTCATGGGTACAATTAGAGCAGCGATTTCATGAGTACTTCTATAGCGGTGAAACTGAGCTTCGGCTTTCCGACCTAACTATGGTTAGGCAGAAGTATAATGAGCCGGTGCATGATTACATTAGAAGGTTTAGGGATGTAAAGAACCGCTGCTACAACTTAACTATAGCCGAAAAGGACTTGGCTGATCTAGCCTTTTCGGGTTTACTTGCTCACATTAAAGATAAGCTAGAAGGGCAGGAATTTTTAGATGTCAACCAAGTGTTACAGAAGACTTTGGCGCGGGAAAACCGAGCTAGGGAAGTTAAGCAATATAATCGGTTTAGAGATAACAAAAACCAAGATAAGGTTACTCCTGCTGTTAACACTTTAGAGTGTGAAGGTGACTCGGCTAGTGATGATGAGGTAAACATATGTGTAGCCGAGTGGATCCAAACGCCAAAGTCCAAACCTTTTGCGTGCCCTGCCTTAAAACCCACACCTGCTAAGAGAGAGGAGATTAAATATACTTTTGATGTTAGCAAGTGTGATAGGATCTTTGACATGCTATTGCAAGGGAAACAAATAAGATTGAGAGGAGGTCATGTGATCCCATCTCCGGAAGAATTGGGACGAAGAGCTTACTGTAAGTGGCATAACTCTTTTTCACATGCTACTAATGACTGTAATATTTTTCGTCGACAGGTGCAATCGGCCATCAACGAGGGACGATTGACATTCACAGAGGATGCCAAGATGAAGCTCGATAGTGATCCTTTCCCTATTAATGTGATCGAGTTTGAAGGCAAGAAGATGCTAATTCGGTCAGATCAGACCGAGTCAGCCAAGAAAAAAATACTGTTGATGAGAATGCTCCACCAAGGATGATTAAACCCAAGAATCCAGAGGTCGGAGTGTGGAAGGTCAATGGAAGGAAAAAGCAAGGTCCAAGACCAAAGCCAACTGTTAACATGTTGTTGGAAAAATACACTTCACGTAGAAACAGCAAAGTGTTCAATCGGCTTGGAGGAGTTAAGCGTCCGAGGTCTCCTCCTGGACCTAACGATCATGAGCATTGGGGGAGGAATTCATATGAGCAACAGCCATGTTTCCCAATGGAACCGGCTTATTGGGGATGTGCGCCTCCTATGCATTCACACTTCCCTCCATGGGTGTTTAATTCTTGGACACCATACCCTATGGGGTCAGCAGGTTGTTTTCAGCCGGGCTGGGATCAGCCGAGTGCTTTGTACAGAGGACAAATGCCTGATAAAAGGACTCGGTTCGATGAAGACACGATTCGAAGGAATCGGTCATCGGTACGTAGGTCGGATGGTAGAAATCCTAATGGCCGTGGGCTTACTTGGGTGCGCAAGCCTGTAAAAGAATTCGGAGAAGGTCAACCGACTGGAGTTGGAGAGAAAAGTCCAGGAAAAGAGGACGTTGCCGAGTTGAAAGATAATTCTGTTCAGAGAGAAGATGCCAATGCACATACTGTATCTTCCAGCGTAACTCGGAGAGTTGGAGCGGTTGGTGTGATAATTGATCCACTCATCAGAGAGAACAACTCACGTGCATCCCCTGGCTAGTCTCCAGTTATTTTTGGCTCGCTCAATCAGCATGGGAACCCAAGTACTAGTGGAAGCCAGAAGGTTGCAGCGGGGGCTATATCGCATCAGCAGAAGGATGTTTCGGCTACTTGGAACAGGCCGAGTTACGTGAGAAGCAACATGCCAAGATACTCAGGAGGCAGTCAGTACAGGCCGGGCTACTCGGGGGGCAACAGGACAGTACATCAGTATATGCCGAGTAACTTGGGGAGCAGCAGAGCCAAGTCGGTCGCTCCAGGAACCCAACCAGGACCGAGTAACTCGGGGGGCAGCAAATATGTCGCTCCAGGGACTAAACCGGGGCCTCAATGGTGCCCAACGGGACTCACGCCCACTCAGAAACGCCGAGTACAACGGCTGCGAGCGCTGGAGATCAGAGAGGACATAGCTGAGAAGAAGCGGGACGAACTATTCAATAAGGAGAAACCAATAATACCCCGACTGGCGTGGAAAGAAAAGCGCGTATCGAAAGAGGGAAATACAGTTGCCGATAACTCGGTTGATGCTCCCGCAGGCTCGGTTGATACAGTCACCAGTTATTCGGAAGATGCCGCCCACAATCTGGAAGATGGTGGCAATTACTCGGAAGATACTGCCCACAACTCGGAAGATGATGGCAAGTACTCAGACGATGACATGGCAGATGACAAGGCTGATGGCGTCAACTTGGAAGGTAGTACCAACTCGGAGAATGGCAACAATACATTCACTGATATGGATATTAACATGGTTTTTGCATTGCCAGCCGAGTTCCGTGCGCCTGAGTCTGAAGTTGCCGAGTTAGTTCTTGGGCCGAGTAAGGCTATGTTTGAGAAACCAGAGAAGCCCGACCAGCACTTGAAGCCGTTATTCATCAGGGGACATATTGATGGCAAGCCCATTGGGCGCATGCTTGTTGATGGCGCCGCAGGTGTTAATATCATGCCTCTTTCGGTGTTTTCCAAGCTGAACCGAAAGGAGAGCGAGCTAATGAGGACCAACATGGGACTCAGTGAGTTCTCAGGAGAGCTGTCTGAAGCCAAGGGCGTTATATCTATGGAGCTTACAGTCGGAAGCAAGACATTGCCGACTGCTTTCTTTGTAGTTGATGTCAAAGGCCGATACAATGTTCTGTTGGGGCGTGACTGGATCCATGCGAATTGTTGCATCCCATCTACTTTGCATCAGTGCTTAATTCAATGGGTAAATGATGATGTGGAGGTGATTGGGGCAGACAACTCGACTTTCATAGCCTTGACAGAAGCGTCGGTTGATTGGCAACTCGGTGATATGCAATGCTTGACCGGTAGAGATCTATCGGACTATGACTACATTAGTATAGGTAGAGATGGTTTTGTACCTGTAAATGTACAGCCGGCTGATGTAGCTCGGCTTAATGATCTATCTATGTAAATGATGAATAAAGAAGATAGCATTAAATGGTTACAAAAACGTACAGAAGAGTATCGTTCCGGAAAGAACGATATGCATGAAACTATTGAAGAATTTGAAGACATGGACAAGCTTGGGCATGGGTTCTCATCGGCTGATCCACTTGAAGAAATAGACATTGGTGATGGAAGCACTCCGAGACCTACATTCATCAATGCTATCTTAAAGGCCGATCAGAAAAGCAAGGTAACCGAGTTACTTAAAGAATTTGTTGATTGCTTTGCTTGGAACTATACCAAGATGCCTGGCTTAAATAGAGATTTAGTGGAACATAGATTACCTATCAAACCTGGTTTTAGGCCGTATAAGCAACCCCATAGAAATTTTAATCCCGACATGTATGACCGCATCAAAGAAGAAGTTGATCGGTTGATAAAAGCAGGGTTTATTCGGCCATGTAGATATGCAGATTGGGTGTCTAATATTGTTCCTGTTGATAAGAAGAACACTAGCAAAATTAGAGTATGTGTTGATTTTAGGGACCTGAATAAGACTACTCCAAAAGATGAATATCCTATGCCTATTGCCGACATCCTTATTAATAATGCTTCGGGACATAGAATAATCAGTTTTTTGGATGGTAATGCTGGTTAAAATCAGATATTTATGGCCGAAAAAGACATGTCTAAGACTGCTTTTCGGTGCCCTGGCTTTGTCGGTTTGTTTGAGTGGGTAGTCATGACTTTTGGGTTGAAGAATGCCGGTGCTACATATCAACGTGCAATGAATCTAATATTTCATGATCTTCTTGGCATTATATTAGAAATATACACTGATGATATAGTTGTTAAATCGGATGGGTTTGAACATCATCTTGCCGATTTACGACTCGGTTTTGAAAGAATGCGCCGGTATGGGTTAAAGATGAATCCCCTTAAATGTGCTTTTGGTGTGTCGGCTGGAAAATTCTTGTGGTTTATAATTCATGAAGATGGTATAGAGATTGACCCTAAGAAAGTGGAGGCAATTAAAAATCTGGAACAGCCGACTTGCAAAAGAGATGTGCAAAAGTTATTGGGGAAAATCAATTACTTGAGACGATTCATATCTAACTTGGCAGGGAAGATTGAATCGTTTGCTCCAATACTTCGGCTGAAGAATGAAGCCGAATTCACTTGGGGAGCAGAACAACAGGAGGCTTTTAATAACATAAAGAGATATTTATTGAATCCTCCGGTATTGCGTGCACCCAAATCTGGTGTGCCGTTCAAATTATACATTGCTGCACAAGATAGAGTGATCGGCGCGGTGTTGACACAAGAAGATGGTGGGAAGGAGTACATCATAGCATACTTAAGTCGCCGTTTGATTGACGCCGAAACTCGGTATGTGTTTATTGAAAAGTTATGCTTATCCTTATATTATGCATGTACCAAGTTTCGACCTTATTTGCTGTCCAGTACTTGTGTGGTAGCTTTTCAAGCCGACGTAGTTAAATACATGTTGCAAAAACCGATTCTTAGTGGTAGGATTGGTAAATGGGCTTATGCACTAATAGAGTATGATTTGACATATGAATCGTTGCGCGCTATGAAAGGTCAAATTATCGCCGACTTCATTGTTGATCATAGAGTTAAAGATGAGGAAGATATTAATTATGTTAGCATATGCCCATGGAAACTTTATTTTGATGGATCGGTTTGTAGAGAGGGGCAAGGCGTCGGCAATGTTCTGATTCCTCCTAATAATGTTATATATGAGGCATCGGTTCGCTTAGAATATCCTTGCACAAATAACCAAGCTGAGTTTGAGGCTCTTTTGTTTGGGTTACAAAATTTACTGGATATGGGTGTTAAGGATGTAGATGCTTTTGGTGATTCGCTTCTGGTAGTGCAACAAATTAAAGGCGAATTTCAATGTTTTTATGGGTTACTAAATAGTTACATGGACCAATGTTTAGATATAATCAAGTCCCTGGATACTTTCACTATTAGTCATATACCTAGGAAGGAAAATTCTAGGGCTAATTCTTTGGCACAGCAGGCATCCGGTTATAATATCAGTAGAGGAAAGTTCTTCATCTTAGAAAAACCGATGTTGGTTGCTGCAAAGGGTGAGACCGAGTTACAGATAACTCGGAATACACGCCGAGTGCCAGATAACTCGGAACACACACCGGGTTATACCGAGTCATACCGAGAGAAAGATAACTCGGAACACACACCGGGTTATACCGAGTCATACCGAGAGAAAGATAATTCGGAACATACACCGAGTTATGCCGAGCTACAGCGAGCGCCAGATAATTCGGAATTCACACCGGGTTGCAGCACGCGAGGAGAAGAAAATTCAGCGCGACAAATGATCGAGTTAGATAACTCGGTGAAAGGCCCACAAATGACCGAGTTATCGCCAGTGACTGAGTTAAATAACTCGGAGCAAGTGAGCGAATTATCACCAGTGACCAAGTTAGGTAGTGATTCGGTGCAAGGCTTGCCAGCGACCAAGTTAGCTAGTAATCCGGTACAAATCCCACCAGTGACCGAGTTAGCTAATAATTCGGAGGCTGTAGATTGGAGGGTTCCTTTGATTAATCATTTAAAAGACCCAAGTCAAACCAGGGATAGGAAGGTTCGGCGACAGGCTTTAAAATATACTATGTTGAATAACGAGTTACATCGCCGAACTATAGATGGGCTACTGTTAAAATGCTTGGATTCTGACCAATCTAGATTAGCCATGGGTGAAGTGCATGAAGGCATATGTGGGACACACCAGGCGGCTCATAAGATGCGGTGGTTGATAAAAAGAGCAGGTTTTTATTGGCCGACTTTGTTAGAAGATTGCTTCCGTTATTATAAAGGTTGTGAGGCTTGTTAGAAGTTTGGCAATATACAATTAGCACCCGCTGCTATGTTGAATCCCATAATTAAGCCGTGGCCGTTTAGAGGATGGGGCCTAGATTTTATTGGTGAGATACATCCTTCGTCTTCTAAACAACATCGCTTTGTCCTAGTAGCCACTGATTATTTCACCAAGTGGAAGAAGAAGATTGAAGAACATTCGAGAAGATGGCACGAGGTGCTTTCGGAAGCTTTATGGGCTCATAGAATATATAAGCATGGAGCTACTCAAGTATCACCTTTTGAGCTAGTGTATGGCCAGGAGGCGGTGTTACCCGTGGAAGTTAAGTTGCAAGCTCTTAGGGTAGCCAGACAAAATGATTTGTCGGCTGTGGAGTACACTAATTTGATGATGGACAAAATAGATGATATTCCAGAAGAAAGACTAAAAGCTTTGCGAGAGATTGAGAAAGAAAAATTAAGAGTAGCCAAGGCTTATAACAAAAGGGTGAAAGAAAAATCGTTTCAAATAGGAGATTTAGTATGGAAAACGATTTTACCGATTGGAACTAAATATAGAAAATTCGGCAAGTGGTCGCCAAGTTGGGAAGGTCCATATAAAGTTGTAGAGATTGTTCCTGGCAATTCATATTTTGTACAATCTTTGCAAGGGGAGAAGTTGTCTAAAGCCCTCAATGGAAAATATTTGAAGAAATACTATCCTAGCATGTGGCAGAAGGCTTGAGGATGCTGTGGCCGATATGTTGTTTGAAATATCGCCCTAAGAAAAGCTTGGCCGATGTGTTCTTTGTACATCGCCCTAAGTAATGATGTTCACCGAGTTACAGCAACTCGGAAAGATACAATTTTTTGAAATATCCTGAGAATTGGTAGTGCTATGGCCGATATGTTATTCTGAATATCGCCCTGAGTATATATGTTTTTGATAAATTATATTATACTAAAAACAGGGGGGCATGTGTTGGAGCTATAATTTGGCTGATGGGTATTTTAATAGGCCAAATTAATTAATTTATTGATTAAGCTGATCAGCTGATATATTGCTCAAGTGTTACAACAGGTATTTTGCATGGATTGGCAGTTACATGGGATAAGTCCTGCCCAGATCCTGGTTTACGTCGAGCTAGTACGCTACCAAGGACAAATCCTAGCTGGAAGCCAAGCTAAAGTTTCAGGTAATCCTGTGTTGACACCAGATTTTGGCATGGTCAAGAAATTAATTAAGATTACCTCAAATGGAAAAGTTCTCAACAAGAGAAAGTTTGATATCGTCAAAATGAGAAACTTTGATGTTTGGGTCATCGCCATCTGGTCTAATCTAGAGGGCCGAAACTGTACTCGAAGTGCCTAAATTTTGTATTCAAAGTACTGTTCGGCCAATTACGCCTCCAAGACGGCTTCCTATGAGAAAATGATCTACGCGGATTGTCTTCGTATCGTCGAATCGGTCGATTTTGATATATAAATCGTCTCAATCCGAGGTCATATGCAACCTGGAGAGACAAAATAAGATCAGGCTGAAGTTTGGGTCGGAAAATTCGAGTAAAAAGGCTTGCCGGCAAAGTGGTTGCCGGCCGTGGAAAAAGCTTGCCGGGCAAAGAGCTTGCCGGGTGAAAAGCTTGCCGGGCAAAGAGCTTGCCGGGTGAAAAGCTTGCCGGGTGAAAGCTTGCCGGTCGAGAGAAAAATGTCAGTTTTGGGCAATCTGACCAGAAGCTAAAGACGGGCTCAAACGATTATCTAGATCGCCTCGTATGGAAAAGTGTTCTACATAAAAGTTGTGCGTATCGCCGAAACGATCAACTTTGCTTTTGGAGTCATCATCATTTGAGATAATATACGGCCTACAAAATCTCTACAAAACTCGGACAGCCTAGTCAGCCACAGGACCAAATCCGACTGGAAGTTGAAGACGACCTCCTGGAGTATTGGACATGGCATTATTCGGAAAAGTGATCAACAGAAGAATTGTTTGTCTCGTCGAAACGATTGATTTGGATATAAAAAACGTCTCAATCGGAGGTCGTATGCAGATTCTATAGTCCGCGCAAGGAGCAAGACAGAAATTTGGGTCAGATTCGGGTTGAATCCGAGTTAGACTAGAGCTAGGACTCTAGGACGTGAATTGATGTAATTTTCTTGTAAGGAAAGCTTAGATGAATCCTTTGCTTGTACGGGAAGTCCAGCCGCCTCTTATATATGTTGGGGGTGACGGCCGATTGAACACACAATCGATCTACATCCAATTCAATTTACTGTTTTCACGTACCTTTGCTTTCGTTTACTATCTTTCTCCCCGAGCTCTAGAAACCCTAGGGCGCAGTTCATCTTTGCTGTTTTGCGCCGTAAAGCAGTCGTCCTCCTCTCCGAAATTGAGGAACCCCTTTGTTGCTTTGCTCGAAAAGCATCCGTCCCTCGCCACGAAAGTGCGAGGATTATCTTGTGTTGCGCGGTGCAATTTTCTGCGCCAACACAATGCACCTGCTACCTTTCAAAGATGTATGACTGCTATATTCTCTGATTTTTTGTGAAAAGATTATGGAGGTTTTCATGGATGATTTCTCCGTTTACGGAACTTCTTTTGATGATTGCTTAAGCAACCTTGATCGAGTTTTGCAGAGATGTGAACAAACTAATCTCGTCTTGAATTGGGAGAAGTGCCACTTTATGGTTAATGAAGACATTTTCTTGGGGCATAAAATATCTAAACGAGGTATTGAGGTGGATAAAGCTAAAGTTGATGCAATTGAAAAAATGCTATGTCCTAAAGATATTAAAGGTATTCGAAGTTTCCTTGGTCATGCTGGTTTTTATAGGAGGTTCATTAAAGACTTCTCTAAAATTTCTAGGCCTCTTACTAATCTTTTGCAAAAGGATATTCCTTTTGTTTTTGATGATGATTGTGTGGAAGCCTTTGAAACACTCAAGAAAGCCTTAACCTCTGCACCTGTCGTTCAACCACCTGATTGGAACTTGCCTTTTGAAATTATGTGTGATGCTAGTGATTATGTTGTTGGTGCTGTCCTAGGACAAAGAGTTGATAAGAAATTGAATGCTATCCATTATGCTAGTAAAACTCTAGACAGTGCCCAACGAAACTATGCTACTACTGAAAAAGAATTTTTAGTAGTTGTGTTTGCTTGTGATAAATTTAGTTCCTATATTGTTGACTCCAAAGTTATTGTTCACACCGATCATGCTGCTATAAAATACCTTCTGGAAAAGAAATATGTTAAACCTAGACTCATTAGGTGGGTTCTCTTGCTTCAAGAATTTGACTTACACATCGTTGATAGGAAAGGAGCTGAGAAGCCCGTAGCTGATAACTTGTCTAGGTTAGAAAATATTCTTGATGACCCACTACCTATTGATGATAGTTTCCCTGACGAACAGTTAGCTGCAATAAGTGTATCACAAAACACACCTTGGTATGCTGATTATGCTAACTACATTGTCGCTAAGTATATACCACCTAGCTTCACTTATCAACAAAAGAGAAAAAAATTCTATGCCTTGAGACATTACTTTTGGGATGACCCACACCTTTATAAAGAAGGAGTAGATGGTATTATTAGACGTTGTGTACCTGAGCATGAACAGGAACAAATCCTACGGAAATGTCATTCCGAAGCTTATGGAGGACATCATGCGGGAGATAGAACTGCTCGTAAGGTATTGCAATCTGGTTTTATTGGCCTACTCTCTTCAAGGATGCCCGTAAGTTTGTCTTGTCTTGTGATGAATGTCAAAGAATTGGTAATATCGGTAAGCATCGGGAAATGCCTATGAATTATTCACTTGTTGTCGAACCATTTGACGTTTGGGGTTTTGATTATATGGGGCCTTTTCCTTCCTCTAACGGGTACACTCATATTTTAGTTGCGGTTGATTATGTCACTAAGTGGGTAGAAGCTATTCCAACTAGTAGTGTTGATCACCACACCTCCAATAAAATGCTTAAAGAGGTTTGGAGTCCCTAGATATTTAATGACCAATGGTGGTTCACACTTTATTCATGGTGCTTTCCGTAAAATGCTTCCTAAATATGATGTTAACCATAGAATTGCATCACCCTATCATCCTCAATCTAGTGGTCAAGTTGAACTTTGCAATAGAGAAATAAAATTAATATTATAAAAACCGTCAATAGGTCTCGTAAGAATTGGTCTAAGAAATTAGATGATGCACTTTGGGCCTATAGAACAGCTTATAAAAATCCTATGGGTATGTCTCCATATAAAATGGTTTATGGGAAAGCTTGTCATTTGCCTCTATAACTAGAACACAAAGCATTTTGGGCAATTAAAGAACTCAACTATGATTTCAAACTTGCCGATGAGAAGAGGCTATTTGATATTAACTCGCTAGATGAATGGAGTACCCAAGCGTATGAAAATGCCAAGCTATTCAAAGACAAATTAAAAAGATGGCATGACAAAAGAATCCAAAAGCAGGAATTCAAAATAGGAGATTATGTTCTTTTGTTCAATTCTCGTTTAAGAATTTTTGCAGGAAAGCTTCTCCCAAAAAGGGCAGGACCATATATTATCGAAGAGGTTTATCGTTCTGGAGCTATCAAGATTAATAACGTCGAAGGTACTAACCCCATGGTGGTCAATGGACAAAGAATTAAGCATTATATCTCAGGTACGCCTATTAACGTTGAAAGCAATGTTATCCAAACCATGACACCGGAGGAACACATAAAAGAAACCTTCCGGAACACTCCAGAATCCTTAAAAATAGGAGGTACGTGATACGGTAAGTAAACGGACTCCGAAAAATCCGCAAAAATATTTTTTGTCAGTTTTGGAATATTTTAGAATTTTGGAAATAAATAAATAAACAGGAAGGTGATCGAGGTGAGCACGATACACCAGGGGGCGCCAGGCACCCCTGGGCGCGCCCTGGTGGGTTGTGCCCACCTCGGGTGACTTCCCGACTCCGTTTTCCTTCCAAATACTTGTTCCCCAAGAATAAAAATTAACCCCGACTGTTTTGACGACCGCATCGTAGAAAAATCCTCTGTTCTTGTTTCTTGTTGTTTTCTCGTCAGATCTAGATCTCCATGGCTCCACCAAGCTCCTCCAGGGACAAGTTCTTCGAGAAGGTAATCAACCCATACTTGCCGGAGGTGATGAAGCACCCTCAGGCCATTGAGATGCGTGAGGGGGTGCTCCACATCCGCAATGTTCAGGGACCCAAGAAGACCGGAAGCGTGGAGGCTAAGCTCGAGGCGGTGGAACAGGAAATCTTCAAGTGCCAGAAGATGGTGGAGCGTGGACTTAGTGCCAATCACTCCATGATCACGGAATTCACCCGTGATCAGACGGTGGATGGCCGGTCTGTGAAGGACATCATCTCCACCCTCAACGAGCAAATTAATTTTCTGCAGAGCCAAGTTTATGATCTTCAAAACCAAGTCTTCGAATATGAAGCGAGATTTAAAGGTATGAGTTTAGCTGCCAGTTGCAGGACTTAGGGGACTCTCGCGTCAACCTTTGATGGAGAGCTCTTACCCTGGAAGCTGGAGGACAAGCTTGCTACATCATCACCACCACCTACATCAACACCTCCACCTTCTTCATCAACACCACCAAAGGAGACTTGAGCACATGGGTATGGGCACTCCCCTTGGCTTGAGCCAAGCTTGGGGGAGGTGCCCCGGTATCGTATCACCACCACTTTTATCCACATTTACCTATTTTAGTTCTATCTTTAGTTTCCCTTTGCTTTAGTTGAATAAAAGTTTAGCATGATCTATTTTCGTGTGTTAGTTTCGTGGCCTATCTATCTATGTAATCGAGTGAAAGTTATATAATAAAGTTTAGTTTGAGATTTTGCCTCTCTACTTTCTTGTTGCAATCAAATAAAGAAAAGAAAAACAAATGAAAAGAATCATATGCTAATTTTATGGTGAGTAATGACATCACATAAGGAATAGTATAAGGAGTAAAATTTATTGGAGATTGACAAACATAGCATTGGCCAATGATGCAATTCATGAAAGAATTAATAAGGGAAGAGAAGATTCACATGCAAATACACCATCTTGGACATCTTTTATGATTGTGAGCCCCCATCAAATATTATATGTCAAAATTGTTGTTGTTGGACGAGGAAGACAACATAATGATTTATTTTTGTTCATATCCACATATAAGTTATATTGTCATAGATCCTTTAACATGTGGTGCTTGCCCAATATCTTTGCTAGCCAAAAATTCCGCACTAAGTAGAGATACTACTTGTGCATCCAAAAACCCAAACCAAACTCTTTCTTTGAGTGTCCACCATTCCTACCTATGGATCGAGAAAGATCCTTGAAGTAAGTTGTCATCGGTGTAACAAGGCAATAAAATTTTCTTCTAAAACTGTTTTGATCAATTAGTATAAGAGAAAAATGAGCGTTATACGAACTTATGATGGCAAAGTAATAAAAGTGACGGACTGCATAATAAAGGTTGCTATCATAGGGGGCAATATAGCGTGACATTCTTTTACATTAAGGGATTGGGCATACAAACCAATAAGCGCATGACAACCTCTGCTTCCGTCTGCGAAGGGCCTATCTTTTAATTTTATGCACTTACCTTTATGCAAGAGTCAAAGTATTCTTCCCTATTCATTTTTACTTTTTCTTTTGCAAGCATCATGTGGTGAGGAAAGATCTAGGCACATATATCCAGTTGGATATGGGTGGGCATGAGTTATTATTGTTGACATCACCCTTGAGGTGAATACGTTAGGAGGCGAAACTATAAGCCCCTATCTTCCTATGTGTCCGGTTGAAACTTTTTGTTCATGGGTATGTCATGAGTGTTAGCAATCATAGAAGACTAAATGATGGTTGAGTATGTGGACTTGCCAAAAGGCTCCTACATGAGACCCTTCCTGAAAATATGATGAATTGTAGTTGCAAAGTTGACTGAGAACATAGTTTGTTGGTTTTCAATAAGGTTTATGCTTCATACTTCTATGTTGTGATGAATTGTTACTTGTTCATGAGAAGCTTTATGATAAAAATGTATTGAAATAAGTTCTTATGTTAGAGTTTGTTGCTGTTATGTTAATAAGCATGATGCTTCTATGTCTGTATTTTGTTTTTATCGACACCTCTCTCTGAAACCATGTGGACATGCTTTTCAATATCGGCTTTTGCTTGAGGACAAGCGAGGTCTAAGCTTGGGGGAGTTGATACGTCCATTTTGCATCATGATTTCCTACTGATGCTTACTTTGTTTTGTTGAATAATAATGCTTTGGGGAGTGATTCCAATGCCTTTTCTCTCATAATATGCAAGGTTTACACAAGAGGGAGAATACCGGCAGCTGGAATTCTGGACCCAAGAAAAGCACGTCAGAGATACCTATTCTGCACAACTCCAATGAAGCTGAAAATTTACGAAGATTATGTTTGCATTTAATAAAAAATACTGGAGCTGAAAACTACCGGAGGGGGCCTCCCAGGTGGGCACAACCCACCAGGGCGCGCCAGCCCCCCTGGGCGCGCCCTAATGGGTTGTGGCCACCTCGGCCCACCTCCGGTGCCCATCTTCTGGTATAAGGTCACTCTTGACCTAGAAAAAATCAGAGGAGGACTTTCGGGACGAAGCGCCGCCGCCTCGAGGCGGAACTTGGGCAGGAGCACTTTTGCCCTCCGGCGGAGCGATTCCGCCGGGGGAACTTCCCTCCCGGAGGGGGAAATCGAAGCTATCGTCATCACCAACACCCCTCTCATCTTTGGGAGGCCAATCTTCATCAACATCTTCAACAACACCATCTCCTCTCAAACCCTAGTTCATCTCTTGTGTTCAATCTTTGTACCAGAACCTCAGATTGGTATATGTGTGTGACTAGTCGTGTTGATTACCTTGCGTAGTTGATTACTATATGGTTTATTTGGTGGAAGATTATATGTTCAGATCCATTATGCTATTCAATACTCCTCTGATCTTGAGCATGATTATTATTTGTGAGTAATTACCTTTGTTCTTGAGGTCACGGGAGAAGTCATGTTGCGAGTAATCATGTGAATTTGATATGTGTTTGATATTTTGATGATATGTATGTTGTGATTCCCTTAGTGGTGTCATGTGAACGTCGACTACATGACACTTCACCATTCATGGGCCTAAGGTAATGCATTGTGGAGTAGTTATTAGATGATGGGTTGCTAGAGTGACAGAAGCTTAAACCCTAGTGTATGCGCTACTTCGTAAGGGGCTGATTTGGATCCACATGTTGAATGATATGGTTAGACTTTGTCTTAATACTTTTCTCGTAGTTGCGAATGCTTGCGAGGGGGTTAATCATAAGTAGGTTGTTAGTTCAAGTAAGAACAGCACCTTAGCACCGGTCCACCCACATATCAAATTATCAAAGTAGCGAACACAAATCAAACCAACATTATAAAAGTGACTAGACAAAATTCCCGTGTATCCTCAAGAACACTTTGCCTATTACTAGTGATTGTTCTGGCCTGTCCTTTGCCTCAAAAGGATTGGACTACCTTGCTGCACTTTGTTTACCGTTACTTGCTCGTTACCAATTATCTTGCTATCAAACTATCTGTTACCTACAATTTCAGTGCTTGCAGAAATTACCTTGCTGAAAACCGCTTGTCATTTCCTTCTGCTCCTCGTTGGGTTCGACATTCTTACTTATCGAAAGGACTACGATTGATCCCCTATACTTGTGGGTCATCACCGAGCAAGCATGATTCACATGTCTCGAATGACCCGAAGTCAAACGAAATCAGGAGTCCATCATCATGGAGCTTCTTCATGCATTTCAGACTAATGTGTCCAAGCCGGCAATGCCAGAAGTAAGTCGGATTTATCTCATTAGGCTTGTGCCTCTTGACATTCAAGTTATAGACTGGTTCCGTTTCTAGATTCAAAATAAATAACCAATCTACAATGGGTGCATACCCGTGGAACATTCCATTCAAATAAAATGAACAACAATTGTCCTTTAAATTGAATTCATAACCCTGACTCATCAAGCATGAGGCAGAAATAATGTTCCGACTAAGTGCGGGAATGTAATAACAATTCTTCAATTCCAAAATAAATCCAGAAGGAAGCTGGAGCTGCATCATGCCGACCTCCAACGCAGCAACTCTTGCTTTGTTGTCGACCCTTATGTCAATCTCCCCTTGTTTACCAGCCCCTGCATCGAGTTGCAAATATGAACAACCGATCCGGTATCAAATACCCAAGAGCTACCAGGTATGTCAGCAAGGTAAATGTCTATAACATATACAACAAGTGTACCTTTGCCTGAAGAAGCATTTCCTGCCTTCTTGCCATGCTCAGCAAACCACTTGCTACAGTTCCTCTTCCAGTGATGAGTTTCCTTGCAATGAAAGCAAATGGTCTTTGAGTCCGGTCCAGATTTCGGCTCAGCGGCGGAGATAACCTTCTCCGTGCCCTTTGCCTTACCCATTTTATTGGACCAACTCTTCTTGAACTTAACCGAGTTCTGCACCATCAACACTTGATGCGTGCCTTTCTTAATATCTTGCTCTGCCACCTTGAGCATCCCATGCAATTCAGTGAGCTTCTTATCCATGCCGTGCATATGATAGTTCGAGATGAACGTCCCATAGCTAGCTAGGAACCCAGAATTGCATCCGTGGACAACTCGTCCCCAAGTGGGAAGCCTGGATCCTATCCAAAGCTTGCACGTACCCAATCATTTTGATCACATGCGGGCTCAGTGGATCACCCTCTTCCAGATTACAATCCGTCAAGGATAGCCAGATGTTGAACCTTTCGGTCCTAGCCTGGACCTGAAACATGCTCTTGAGACCCTAGATCATATCGAAAGCCTCAACATTTTTGAAATGCTGTTGCAAATCGGGCTCCATACAAGCCAGCATGAGGCAGCTGATCTCATTCGATTCATCAACGAGTTTCTGGTAGGCATTTTTGGTTGTGGCATTAGCATTATCGGCAGGTACCTCTGGAAGTGGATCCTCTAGAACATGTTCCTTTTTATCGTGCTTGAGAACAATTCTCAAGTTTCTATACGAGGTGGTAAAGTTTGTTCCATTCAGTTTATCCTTTTCCAGAATTGATTTCAATGCAAAGTTGTTTTGATCAGGTAGTGCCATTGATCTACAACAGAAAATATGCAATCACTAAGCATTGTGTTTATGTAGAGTAATTCAAGCCTTAAACAAAACTACTCCCACTGAAGTCGGCATCCCTCCACAAACTCTTAGTGATTCAGGATCCGACTAGCGCAAGCAACTAGTGAGCTTTAGCATCACCGCTAGCAAACTTGCCTATTCGGTAAGCAAATCTTTGCTAACCGTATCTCTATACGACTCATGTCGGTCGGGTAGGTATCTTATACCCCGGCTCCCGACCTTCTTTGCCACAAGGCCCAAAACCATTTTGATAGCCTTGTCAAGTTAACCTGATGCAGTGCATGTCCGTATCCGACACGAACCCTCCTGTTCAAGGACACCTAGTAGCACCTCAATTTTATGAGCCCACTACTAGACGTACTTGACATGCGAAGGTGCAACATCGGGAATGGCAATGTGCTTGATATTAGCGAGGGATCTTTCTACCATTTTAATATGCATAGAAAAAAGGAGCAATATCAATCATGTATAAACATAAATATGTGAAATAGTATGGCTCCTTCATGGACATCCTTCCAGGCTGGCTCTAACTCTGATGACCAGGGCGGAACTCCATCTTGTTCATCACACTGGGCGCCAAAGCCTCGAACTTGATCTCTGTCCTCCAAGTACTACAATTAGTAATGAATTTTACAGAGAATCACAAGTCGACACGCAGGTCGTTATACATTATAATGACAGCACTTTGGCTCCTGCCAGCTGACAATCATGACACGCATGTCATGTTAAATTACACACATGCATCACATACATATGAGCCATACTAATTACATCAAACCTGCAAAACAAAGTTATGCATAGAATCGCATTCTACCTGTTTGAGTGGTCGTGTACGAAATATACGTTTTTGGAAATCATAGATTGAATCTGTACTCCGATCATGCCAAATTTTCTAATCTGAGCAATCTCATCGATCATCGCGAATCCGATTCGCATTTACGTTTCACTGTTAACCCCGATGGCGGAAACCGACCGGTAGGGGTAGGTTGTGTCACGACCTCATCAATTCCAATTGACAGAAAACATAGCCTCATCAATTCCATGTGTAGTTGATCTCATCAACCGTGCACATAGCCAATCTCATAAACGACAAAAGATCTCATATGTCGCCTCCACATACAAATATGCATCCGATCTGAATCCAAATCCTATAACAAAGGCTCTAATACCACTGTTGGGTTCTACCATAGGTGCATCGACTGCAATATAAAATTTTCCTATGCGCAGAACAGCCAGGATCATGCTATAGAGATGGATCACAGATCGTTACCACTAGACGCGCAGTGTCGTGCAACGGAAGTAGAGTTGGGGCAGCGCGTCTAGAGTCGTCACCTCCTCGTCCGATCTCCCTCGAATAGCCAGTCGTCGGATCCTACGTACAGGTTCGCCGGAGTGGCACAAGTGCACCGCTTCTAATGGTATCTGCGCGTGCAGGAGGAACACCATGCGGCAGACTGCTAGGTCCGATCAAACAGTTGGCGGCAAGTGGAGGTGGCTACTTGCAACACATGCAAGGCCCTAATGATGGAGCCGAAGCGATCAACCGAGTGAGTGTGCCGCACCTCCACTATATATATGCATCTGTCACGGGCTCAACTCTTGGGCCTCGCATGGGTCCTAAAGCCCACTAGTTCCATCCCTTAAGTGCGCGACCCCTTAGGTTCTCGTTCACTTGGTCGCGAGTCTGATCACATCCGGCTCGACTAGTTGGTAGCGGCCTCTAGCAAAGCATGACGACTCCAAGTGTCTGATGAAGCTGGTTAGGCGAACCTGTACTTCACTTATGTTCCCTTTGCCACACGATATATGTTGTCGTGCTCAAGGCGACATGGTCATCCTTGTCGCAGCACGACCTCTTACTCGTTCCGGTGAATCCAACCCACACTTCGGATTATCTCATAATCCTCATCACATGGCCATGCTTATCCAAGTCGGATCACCCAAGGGGCCCAGAGTATATCTCTCCTGGTCGGAGGGGCAAATCCCATCTTGCTCAACCATGTCTGGCAGCATGGGTCCGGACAAGCCCGAAACCTACCTTTATAACTACCCAATTACGGAGTAGCGTTTGGTCGGCCCAAAGCAGGTCTATCACCATGTAACAACCCGAGACAAACGCTCCAGAAGATTATCCTTTTATTCCATTGTCATCGTGTGATTCGTTTGGTTGTCAGATTCATCATCCCATCATCCGCATTGCATCGGCACTCCGTTGTCGTCATCTTTCAAAACTTGCATTCGCACGTAGTTGCCGATTCTCTCCGTTCTCGTCGACGATCGTTTCGAGACCAACCACACGCACGCGCCCGCGGCATCGGTGAAATATTGTTTTTAAAAGTGTGCGAAAAATATTCTTGGATCGAGTCGAAAGTTGGCAAGCGGTCTTGTTATAATGTAGGTAGACCGCCTACCACATTTCGTCGCAATCGGAGGATGTTTGATACCCGAACGGTCGACCGTAGCGGCACCATCATCGGTTTATTTGTCGGACGTTTTTGCGGTTTAAAAATCTTGTGCCGGGCCACACCACCTATCTCTCATCTCAGCCCAATGCCTCTTCATAGCCCACTAGTCCCACCTAGCCTACCCCTCTGTTTCGGACCGCCCGATCGAGATTCGACGGTCCGAAAACGGATGAAACAGCTAACCCTAGGCACCTTGCTATATATAGACCCCTCCCCTATACAAAAATGGCCTTTTTCCACCTATGCCTCGAAATCCACGCCGACCAACCAAACCCCGCCGCCACTTGTTGCCGCCAGTTCGACCCAGCCGTCGTTAGCCGCCCCCGCAACCACTCCCGCATCGCCACGTGGCCTCCCCGAGCCCCCAGCCGCCGCGAGGCCCGCCGCGGCCCGGATCTGGCCCGCCTGGGCTTGGATCCCGTCGTCACTCGCTGCCCCTCGCGCTCGATCCGATCTGGATCGAGGGAGGAGTCCTCCCGAGCCAGCAGCACCAACCCCGCCCCGAGCCTCCACCGGCCGCCGGCGACCGCCGGAGCAGTCACGCCGGACCCAGGCCAGAGCCGTGCCCCGCCTCTTCCTCTCCCCCTCCTTCTGTTTCTTCCCTAACCTCATGCTCTCTCTCCCCATGACCCGTGCAGGAGCTGCTGCCATGGTGCCGCCCGAGAAGCTCGCCACCGCGCCGTTTGACCCTGCCGCCGGCCGGATCCGGCCAGATCCGGACCGAAGCGCCCCGTTCTCGGCCTCTCTTGACATCCCCGGGCACGCCCTCACCCGCTGCCGCCCCTGGTCACGTGGCCATGGTCCGCCGCCCCTCCCTTCCCCGATCTGATCGGGATCGGGAGGAGGAGGACGACCTCCCAGCCCCCAGCGCCTGCGCCGCTCATGGGCCGGCCTCCCTCGCCAGGTGGGCCGCCTCGACGCCGCGTGAGCCAGCCCCAGTCCAGTGCCGGCTTGCCTCCGCTCCTCTTCTTGGGCCAAGGCCCGCAAGGTGAGGCCTCCCCCTCTGCCTATTTGATGTGTGGTGCACGTTTTAGTATATGACGCTCGTTTAAAAATAGCTATGTTTTGCATAATGTTGTGGCACATTTTGTACAGTAACATATACATGTTATATATGATTTTGGGGTAGAAAAATTCAAGGAATTTATCTGTGGTATTAGTTTTGTCATCCGAGCAATTTTTTTATGTGCATGTTATTTTGCCATGATGCCCTTTTGTTTATTTTGTGTGAATTAATCCATGCATATTTTGGAATAGTTGCAAACATGAGATATGCCCTTGGACATGTGTGCTAGGCCCTTGTATTTTTGGTTGCTATAGAAATGCATGTTTAGGTGGTATTTTCTTGTTGCCAACATGCCATAAAATATTGTTGTTTTGAGAGTCCAAAATAATTCTAAGTCTGAAACTGTTATTTTGTTGCCATGTGATTAGCTATTGATCTAGGTGTCTTTTGTGGTTTCTCCCAAGGGGACTTTGTTAAGCATGTTGTTGTCTACCAGGTTGTGCCTTTTGTTGCCATGTATAAGATTTGCATCGTAGATATTTCTGTTGTCCAACATGCCAATCTGTTAAAAACTGTTGCTCATGTCTAGTCTAATTTTCACTAAGTCTGAGAATCTGTTTTCTTCAATATGCCATGTTGTGATGATGCTAGCCAGGTTTCTATGCATAATTGGACCTTGCCACTATGGAATGAATTATAGTGCATCATGCCCACTACCATGCTGTAAAGTTTCATGCCAATATATGACCTGTAGCATATAGTTTTGCTGCTGCCAATATCCCTCCGTGATAAAACTGCTCTGTTAAAAACTGTTATTTTCACTAAGTCCTAATCTGCTATATTTTATTGCCATGTTGTGAGCTTCCTACCATGTGATCCATGACTCTTTTCAGTATGATATGTGAAGATGAAATGAAGTGTGTGTTATATGCTACTGCCCCATGCTTAGTTTGTGCATTTTAGAATCTTGTAGCTTGTTGTTTTCATGTGTGCAATATGCTATGTTGCTGTTTTGGGCAGATTTCAAATAAAACTTGTGTTGGTTGTTGTGGTTGAACTGTAGCTCCGTTTTGGGCATGCCATATATGAATCTTGCCTAGAATTGCATGTAGTATCATGTTATCATGTTGCATCCATGTTTTGAAGTGCTTGTGGTTGTCATTTTCATGCATTTTGCATTCATGACATGCTCATCTTGTGTGTGTCGTAACTTCTAGACCGTAGCTCCGTTTCGTATGATCCATATATGTAAATCGACTAAAATGATCCGTAGAATCACATGGTCCTCTTTATTTTGATGTTTAATAGACATAAAACATGGTTAGTTCAGATCTGGACCAATTCCTAAATTTGCATATGAGGTCGCTTCGGAAATTCTATAAGTTGTTTCCGACCTCATTTAAGATGCCTAGATAGTGTAGTTTCATTATGCTTAGCCTCTTGCCATGTTTAACAACATTTAATATTGTCGTGTACCTAACGAGAGTGAACTAAATAATTCGAAAGTGGAGTTTCGTCAATATGCTACTCGTTGCATATTGAGCTTCACTTAATGTGTAGTATTTGTTTGTGTGATTGCCATGCCTCGCATAATTAAACTGGACATGCATCATATTTGATTGTGCATCATGTCATGCATATGTTGTGGTGTTTATCATGTGTTGATTTTTGTTTCCGGATTGCTTCTTCTCGATCGAGTTCCGAAAGCGTTCAGAGTGTGAGGATTCGTTCGACTACGTTGGTTCGTCTTCTTCATGGACTTGATCTTCTTCCAAGCGGGATCTCAGGCAAGATGATCATTTCCCTGGATACCACTACTATCATTGCCATGCTAGATGTCTCGTTTCTATCGCTTGTCTCGCTACCTACCACTTATTTGTTAAGCCTCCCAAATGCCATGATAAGCATCTAACCCTCCACATCCCAGTAAACCATTGTTTGGCTATGTTATCGCTTGATCAACCCTTCTTATAGCGTTGCTAGTTGCAGGTGCAATTGTTCCATGTGCCAACATGGATGTTTTGAGATATCACAATATTATTGCTATTTAATTTAATGCACATATATAGTTGGTAAAAGGTGGAAGGCTTGGCCTTTTGCTCGATGTTTTGTTCCACTTTTGCCGCCCTAGTTACTTGTGTACCGGTGTTGTCGTGGTTTTGTCATGGCAAGATGTCCTCGTGAGAGAACTTAGGTGTGAGGCCATCGCAACTATGTGGCGGCTTGAGAGGGGTTGGTCGGAATCGAGAGACGCGGGTTTACCCAGGTTCGGCCCCTCCGATGGAGGTAATAGCATACGTCCTGCTTTGTGTATATTGATGAGTAGATCTCGATTACAAGGGTGCGGAATCGCTACCTCTAGTCTCGAGGGTTTCTAATCTGTCTTTCTCTAATGACTTGAACCTGTCCCTCTAGGGGTGCCTTACCCCTCCTTATATAAGTGGAAGGGGTAGGTTTACATGCAGAGTCCTACTGGGAGTAGGATTAGGACTAGTCTCTCTTCAATCCTAATTCGGGTCTTGTTTCCTTTGTGAGGGAGTCTTTCCTTTCCTTTGGGCCTTCTCTGTGTGCCGCCTCACGCCGGCTTACATGCTAGGCCTTGGGCCTGGTCGTCCTGTGACCCGGTAATAGAGGTGACCTATGAGCCGCCATACGATTGGCCGGGTCATACCTCCTGCCGGGTCACCAATGAGTCACCAAGCTCGGCTGGCGCAGCAGTGAGTCGCCGAGTCCCGGCCGGGTCATACTTCAGGCCGGGTTATACCACGAGGTAATATCCCCGACATTAGCCCCCAGGTTAGCTTGAATTTATTCATGGTAAGGTCCTGAAATAAAACTAACAAATATGTTAAGGGACCGGCTTGCTCCCCTAGCCGGCTTAAAGAAGTATCTCCTTGAAAGTCCGGGTTTCTTCTTCATATTAACGAGCCGTCTTCACAAACATCTTGCAGGTCCGTGTCCTTTGCAAAATATTGGGAATAAAACACCCATATGCCGTTGAGTCGACCTCTAATGCTTTGACTTAAAGATACTTTTGGGAATAAGAAATCCACATGACGTTGAACCGTCTTTCCATTGCTTTGATTGGGAATATAAAATTGTTCATTGCTAAACCACTTCCAACTTGTGAGGCCGGCTTGCTTATATAGACTCTACCGGGTTATTATCTTGTGATAATGCCGGGTCATGATTTGTTGGTGACGCCGGGTCAAACAACTGGACTCCAACTGACTTGATAAAATTATTGTAAATAAAGAAAACCATGTGATGTTGAACCGGTCTTTCAATGCTTCAGCTCCATGAAGAAATGAGATCCGTCTCGCTAACAATTGACATCTTGAAAGTGTTCTTCTATTTTTTATATCCATATTCCCTGTAGCCCCCAAGTCTTAAGAGGGGAACGTAGTGATATCTTTAAGACTTGCCTCAATATAAATATTGCAACCCTAGAGAAATCCGGATTGTTCATTTGAGTCATCAGTCTTAAGTTGAATGTTTCACATATGTAGCCCCCAAGTACCGGGTTGTCTTGCCTGCAGCAACCTGGGACTTTGTAATTGTCTTATGCTCATAAAACTGCAGCCAGTGTAGCCCCCAAGTGCCGGGTTGCTTTGCCTGCAACAGCCTGGGACTTTGAACTTGGTGTTGAATGTTGTAGATATATAGCTTTGGAGAAAATCCGGGTTGTCATCTAAGTCGCCCGATGTGGTCGAATGACTTGAATTTCACATGTGTAGCCCCCAAGGGCCGGCTCATCAGTGTATGATGGGCCGGGTCTTCAATTTGGACCTCATAATCTGTTTAGACAGCTGAATACTGTAGCCCCCAAGTGCCGGGTCGCATGCCTGCAGCGACTTGGGACTTTTTAGAAATTTTGATATGAATAGTGTAGCCCCCAAGGACCGGGTCATTATGCAATAATGAGCAGAGACTTCTGTAGAGCTGATTTATGTAGACTTGATGAGCAATGTGTAGCCCCCAAGGGCCGGCTCAGTAAGAAAATACTGAGCTGGGACTTAGAAAATGATTGAAGGCCGTCTCATGTCCCTGAGATAACCGGGTTCGTTGATAATGTGATGAGTTGAAAAAGCAACTTGCATTAGCCCCCAAGTGCCGTGGTGCATGCTTGCAGCGACATGGGACTTGCATACTTGATATAATCTTGATTTGAATAATGTAGCCCCCAAGTGCCGGGTTGTATGCCCGCAGCGACTCGGGACTATTCTTTCCATTACAGAATAAATCATATCCATTATATGGACGATATTGCTGAATGCTTGGCATATCAATGTTGAACCATGCTCCCTGCTATGAGCTGGTATTTTTGGATGAGGGAATAACAGCCATTACTCTGAAGGGGCTTTGAAAACCTCAATCATCCAATATAGGTTATGAAAACCATAATAAAAATCCAGCCACATTGGCTATTTAAGATTTGAATAATATAACCCGGTTTGAAAACCTCAATTACTCAATACTGGTTATAACAACCATAATGAAAATCCAGCCATGTTGGCTATTAAGGATTGGAATATGTAACCCGGTTTGACAACCGGTTCCTGCAATGTAAACCAGGATATCCATGCATATATGATGCATGATATGACGATGCAATGATGATGCAATGTATGATGATGTATGTGCATGATAACAGAGTATAAAAATGTCAGCTTTCAAGGCTCGACAAAAAGAGACTAGCTCTGTTTTGTTTTTGAAAAACTCAAGTTTTGCTTCCGAAGAAGCTAGGCCTAAAACCTTTTAACACCTATAGCCGGGTCTCACGTGGAGTAAATCCGTCGTTTAAACCTTACCAAGTTCAGGGTCTTAAAAAGATTGACTGGTAAGAGTACGAACGGGCCACATAGCGGAGGGGTTACGGCGTATAAGTGAGTTTGTCCCATAGCCGGGTCTCACGTAGCATAAATCCGTCGTTTAAACCTTGACAAGTTCAGGGTCTTAAAAAGATTGACTTGTAAAGAGTACGATGGGCCACATAGCGGAGGGGTTACGGCATACGGGTGAGTTTATCCTATCTTATTGTAGGCCGGCTCTCTCGTGACAAAGCCGTCGTTTAAACCTTAACAAGTTCAGGGTCTCTGTAGCAAGATTGACTGTCATAAGTTCGGCGGGTCACATGGCGGAGTAGCAAGTTGCAAACAGGCAGGTGTAACTCATAGGTGGCGTGAGAGCCGATCAAGAGGTTTGAAGCCTCCAAGTGACCATATGATGATCCAATAAATCAGGGCGCCCATGATTGAACGGCGCATCATGGCGGCTCGTCCTCTTGGGCGACTTTAAATCTTCCAGCAATAAGGTAGTGCACCCATGTTTGAACGGTCGCATAATGGCGGCTCGTCCTCTTGGGCGACTTTAAATCTTCCGCCAATAATGTAGTGCGCCCATGACCGGGTTGTCTTCCTCGCAATGACCCGAGGTTCTTGTTGAAAACGACCACAGTGTGTCAATCCATGTCTGTAGCCCCCGAGTCTTAAGTCGACTCGAAGAGGCGGCTTGAGAGTCTTCATAATTGACTATGGCATAAGCCGACATATGGTTGACGGCTGATAACTGAAATTTATTGAAGCAAAAGCGTGTGGCGAGTTGATGATCTTCGCGACACTCATTGTATGGCCTTGGCGTTGATAACGCAACATGAACCCACGGAATATTGAGATGGCGGGTTATAAATGATCCCATATGATTTTTGTCAGTAATCCAGCCAGCGGTCCATCCCTGCTGGTTGTTGAAGTTAACCAAAACGCAGTAGCGGCAACTTGCATGCCTATCCATTGAACCATCCAGTGGAGGCAGAGGCTGATAATATATCATGACTTGCTTCAGAATTGTTGGAATAGACCGGATCACAGGGTGGCGACTCATGAGCGTCCGTTGGGCAGCTTGAACGAGCAAGCACAACACCAGCATGTTGATGTAGACCGGACCGTAGGGCGGCGACTCATGAGCGTCCGTTGGGCGGCTCGTATAGGCGAGCACTGCATCGATGTGTTGATGTAAACCGGACCGCGGGCACGGCGGCTTGCGCGCGTCCGTTGGGCGGCTCAAGTGAGCAAGCATGACACTGACGTGTCAATGTAGACTGGACCGTAGGGTGGCGACTCACGAGCGCTCGTAGGGTGGCTCGTACTGGTGTATGCGGCCCCCGGCATGTTGATGTAGATGTAGAAGTCAGCCGCAGCGTGTGAAAACGGCGCGGTCGTGAGAGACGGCCGCGGCATTGTAAGCCGGTGCGGTCGCGTGAGACGGCCGCGGCGTTGTAAGCCGGTGCGGTCGCGGGAGACGGCCGCGGCATTGTAAGCCGGTGCGGCCGTGAGAGACGGCCGCGGCATTGTAAGCCGGTGCGGTCGCGAGAGACGGCCGCGGCGTTGTAAGCCGGTGCAGTCGCGAGAGACGGCCGCATTGTAAGCCGGTGCGATCGTGGCGTCGGAAGCCGGTGCGCGATTCCGTTGAGTAATGCAACATGGACAAACACCAGTGCGGAATGATGCTGATGCACGCTCCTCCTCCGCGTTTTAATGCCACTTTATAATGAAAAATTGTCCTGCGTACAAATATTGCAGGAAAAGTAATTGTTCTCGAAAGAATTTAATAGGTACTGATAAAATGAATAGGATGAATATCACCTGGCATTTTTGTCGGATGAATGCGGACACCAATGCAAGATAATAGCGGACGTAGCCGGACGATAGTGTAGATGTACATCCAATGTAATAGTAGCACCGGGTCCTGTGTTATTATCATTTTATATCCACAGCCGTCCCCCACCCCTGTCTATTTCACACTTAACCGGAGCCGACCCCTTCTCTTATCTTCTCGGGCAGCCGGCGCTTGGCCACGCGGGACTGCCAAGCCGGCCGGGACGGCGAGCCGGCGGGCGACCGGAGCGGAGGCGGGGCGCGTAGAGGAGAGGTGAGGTGCGGTGGCGGAGGCCGGTGCAGCGGGGCGAGCCCTCGGTGGAGCGCCGGCTTGGGGCGAGCCGAGGCGCGGCAAAAGCGGGCAGGCGAGCCGGCAGAGGCAGGCGAGGCAGGCGCAGGACGGTGCGGCGGGAGCGAGGTCGCGAGTGGAGGCCCGAGGCGGCGGGCGGAGATGAGTCGACCGGGGCGTAGTGCGGCGAGCGCTGCGACTCGAGGCCGCTCGGGATGAGGTGAGGCCGACCCAAGGCCGCAACGACTAGGCAGGCACCGGCGGGGGCGGCTCGAGCAGCGCGGCGGAGCCAAGCCAGCTGCGGAGAGAACCGGTTCGAGGTGAGCTGCGGCGGAGGCGCGCGCGGAGGCGAGGCAGCAGGGGCGACTTGGTCGTCACGGCTCGCGGAGCTCGAAGGCTGGCAGCTTGGAAGGCTCGGTGGCCCGGTGGTTGAAGCAAGGCGAGGCGTAGCCATGGCAGAGGCGAAGCAGCAGGCCGGCAGCTCGGTGGTGGAGGCGAGGCTTGGCGCAACGGGGCGGCGAGGAGCAGAGCGGCAGCTCGGTGAGCAGGCGAGGCGGGGGCGAGGAGCAAAGCGGAATAGTGCGCGGCAAGGCCGGCTTTCGCGGCAGAGCCGGCTCGAGGGTGAGCAGCCACAGCGGCAGAGGCGAAGCCGGCTCGAAGTCGTTGCCGATGCACGCGGTGAGGCGGCTCGAATCCGACATGGGTGCGCGCGACGAGTCGACGCCGAGGCGAGGTCGAGTTGGCCACGGCGCAGTGGCAGTAGGCGGAGACCGAATCCGCGGTGGAGAGGTGAGCGCGGGACGGGGCGAGGCAGAGCCATGGCGAAGTCAACACGCGCGTGTAATAGTTGGTTGTTCCCCTCGGTGATTCTGTCCGACTCTGGTCTTCACGGGTGCAACTTTTTGTTTTTCCTTGGCACTTTTAGCGATTCTAGGTGGCCCCCTTACCTACCGTGTAGTAGTATTAGGGAAAGAATCTCCTTGTTCTATCAGAACTCCATCACCGGGAATTAACCTTCTCGTCGACGAAAGTTGCTCCTTTTTTTTATTCGCTGATCCATCGAAACTTGGCTCGCATAGTAGATTCCTTTTGGTCTTGACATGTCACGACTCCGAATTTATGCGGCGACGCGAGCCACGGGCTCCATGGACGAAATTCTTGGTGCTCTTCCTGCTAGGTTGAAGCATATCTGTTTGTGCTGACTATTCCTCATCCGTCTGAGCTCGAGCTTCTCGATCCTTTGGAGAGCTCCCTCCAAGAACGCAACATCACCGTGCGGCTCGCCCCACGGTGGGCGCCAACTATCGTGGTTTTGTCACGGTAAGATGTCCTCGTGAGAGAACTTAGGTGTGAGGCCATCGCAACTATGTGGCGGCTTGAGAGGGGTTGGTCGGAATCGAGAGACGCGGGTTTACCTAGGTTCGGCCCCTCCGATGGAGGTCATAGCCTACGTCCTGCTTTGTGTATATTGATGAGTAGATCTCGATTACAAGGGTGCGGAATCGCTACCTCTAGTCTCGAGGGTTTCTAATCTGTCTATCTCTAATGACTTGAACCTGTCCCTCTAGGGGTGCCTTACCCCTCCTTATATAAGTGGAAGGGGTAGGTTTACATGTAGAGTCCTACTGGGAGTAGGATTAGGACTAGTCTCTCTTCAATCCTAATCCGGGTCTTGTTTCCTTTGTGAGGGAGTCTTTCCTTTCCTTTGGGCCTTCTCTGAGAGCCGCCTCGCGCCGACTTACACGCTGGGCCTTGGGCCTGGTCGTCCTTGGACCCGGTAATAGAGGTGACCTATGAGCCGCCATACGATGGGCCGGGTCATACCTCCTGCCGGGTCACCAATGAGTCAACAAGCTCGGCTGGCGCAGCAGTGAGTCGCCGAGTCCCGGCCGGGTCATACTTCAGGCCGGGTCATACCGCGGGGTAATATCCCCGACAGGTGTTATGTTCTATATTTTGCGCTCCTAACATGCTCGGGGTTGTTATGGGGACCCCCTTGATTTTCGTTTTATGATAAAACTTGTCTGGCAAGGCCCAACTTTGGTATTACATTTTCCTAATAACTAATAAACCTGCATAGGGAGTAATTAACCCGAGGAGAATTAATCAACAACCCGGGCCAGTGCTCCTCATGAGTGTTGGTCCAAAATGGCAGTAGCCGGGGCCACCAACGGGTGTGCCAGCCGGAAACTTAGCCCATCCGGTCGTGTCCTGAGAACGAGATACGCGGCTCCTATCGGGTTCATTGACACGTCGGGCGGCCTTGCTGGATTTGTTTTACCTTTCTCGAACGTCTTGTGCGAGGAATTTCGAAAATACTTCGGGCTATCTCAAGGTTGAGATTTTCCAATGGAACTGCCTAGGAAATCACGGGATTCGTGGTCGAGGTTATTCCCGCGGCGTGTGGTTAGTTTGTGATGGATGTGTTGGAGCACCCATGCAGGGTTAAATCTTTCGGAAAGCCGTGCCCACGGTTACGTGGCAACTTGGAAACTTTGCCCGGTCATAGCAAACTTGAAGTAAACTCAAATAAAATACACCAACTGTGTGTGTAACCGTGACTGTCTCTTCTCGTGAATTTCTGATCCGAAAGAGAACACGGTGGGGTTATGTATGACCATAAGTAGGTGTTCAGGATCACTTAGTGATCATTACTAGTTCACGTCCGTTTATGCGACAATCATCCCCCCTTGTTCTTGTACTCGTAAGTTAGCCACTCAAATAAAATGCTTAGTGCTTGTTGCAGCCTCACCACTTAAACTTACCTCACCCATTAAGCTTTAATAGTCTTGATACCCTTGGAAATGAGATGTTGAGTCCATGTGGCTCACAGATTACTATAACAACAGTTGCACGTACAGGTAATGTGATGCTTTGACGTGAGAGCGATGCTTGTTTGTTTTGGAGTTCTTCTTCTTCTTCATCGATCTAGAATGGGTTCCAGGCCAGCAGCCTGGGATACCAAGGATGGATGTCATTTTATCGTTTGTTTTCGTCCGTAGTCGGACCCTGCTCTTCTGTATGATGTTTGGCTATCTTGTTGTATTGATGTGATATTGATGTAGCTTGTGGCGAGTGTAAGCCAATTCCATATACTCATCTCTTCTTTACATGTACTTGTAATGATATCCATTCTTGCGAAATGACGAGATGCGCTTCTATCCCTGTCGAGGCCCTCGCGCCAAAATAAGGATAGGACCGCATCTTGGGCGTTACAAGTTGGTATCTGAGCCTGCACCGACCTAGGAGCCCCCTTAATTGATCGAACTTGGCCGAGTCGAGTCTAGTGAAAAATTGTTTTGAGTCTAGTTATATATCGGAGAGTAGGGTTCTTTTTACTCCTCTTCTATTCTCTGGTGAGGAATACTGACGTAGGAATTTTAATTCTACCCTCTTCTCACTCAAATTTTTTAGGATCACGCGGGTATTTTGAAACCTCTATGATGTCGATGTGACCGGAACTCTGTTCTTGGTGCCTCCCATACATATGGATTGGACATGGGGAGTTGAGCTCCAAGGGGTTCTCGACACATCGCCATCGTTCAGTTTCCTTAGTGTCTCAGGACACGGATGTTCGAAATTGCTTCAATACTATTCGTGGTGCGAAGAGTGTGGCGGCACCCTGTACTGGGGAGCGGGATCACATGTACTGCCATCTTTAGTATCGTTGTGATTACGAGGGTCTGAGGTAGATGAGTTTCCGATGTTTCTCTGGTTTTGTGTTGACGAATGTGATACACGGTAGGTAGTATTATTGCTAGGAGTTGAGTGATTTATTCGGTAATTTATCCGTGTATCCATTGGACCAGATTGCATAACCAGAAAGATTGCGGAAGTTCTCAGGTGGGAATTCAAGTAGTTACCTAGGATTATCCTTCCAACAAATGCAAATGGGTTATGTATTTGTTTCTGGCTTAATTTGTAAGTCTCATCCTTTGTTTTGTTTTGTTTTGGAGTATGGTAATTCGAGTTGCTTCGATGTCAAGTGATGATTTCATATCCTTCCTAAGCGGAGTTCTCATATTTTTATGGGAATGCTAATCCTTTTGTTCAACCGGAATGGCCATGAAATTCTCTTCAACCGGTGTGCTTCTCTTCAAGATATATCAAACCTTTCCGATGTTTGCAAGTTTTATCCTCATATTCCTTTCCGGAGTACGTCTCATCTGTCTCAAGTTGTCTTTGTTTTTCCCCACCCTCCCGCCCTTTTCTTCAATGATTAGATCTTCTAGTCAAGTGCCTTTCTTTTCATTAATGCTTCCGCTATCTTTTCTTTCGTATTGTATCCGGTGATTCATTGTGAAGATGCTCAGTGCTAAGTTCATCGTTCTTAATTCTCGTTTTCTTATTCGGTGGATTCAATTCAACCTCTCAGTGTTTGTCATATCCTTCGCCATCCGTCGGAAGCTTTCCATGTTGGAAATTCTTGTCCAAGTTTTCCCTTGTTTGTTCATCCCCCTCTCTATTCTATCCAGAGTGCTGAAGAATTCTCAGAAGAGTTGTGTTTTCGTTGAAAATCCTTGAAATTATTTCGAGGTTCTCACCTCATCAAGTTTTCATTTGTACCGGTGCAATCTCTCTTCCTAAGCAATTGTTTCAACGGTGTTTCCTTCAGTGGGCCCATAACCCACAGGTTTTTCCTGAGGATCTTACCTGGCTCTTCTAATCTTCTCCGGAGATCTCAAGTTCTTTTCAAATATGACGTAAGAATGAATTCCATCAGTCATATTCCTTCTCCAAGATCGTTTTCAAATTAATTTTCATGATTGGCTCAACCTTTCCTTATTCATTGTTCTGGAGTGTCTCAGTAATTCTTGGTGGTGTTTCTCGTCATCATTCTCAGCATTGAAGACCGTAGGAGAGTTTCTCTTAAATTTTGGTCCATTCTTTGAAGATTCGTGTTCCCCTATTCTTTCAAATTGTTTTCATTCATGAGAAATTGTTTCTTGTATATCCAGAGCATTCCATAGTTGTTTTCGTTTCTCGATCCTTCGAAGGCCATCATTTCAGAAGATTTCTTCGTTCTCAGCTTTCAGCTTCGTTCTCCAATTCTTCTCAATTGGTGTCTCTTTGTTCGTCTCTCAATTATTCCGGTGCCTTGTTCATGGTCTCTTCATTCTCATGTATCTCCATTCATTCTTGGCATCCTCATTCGTTTCAAATTCTTACCGGTGTTCTCGTTCAAGATTTCTTCAGAAGTGCAATATTTCTCTTTCAATCTTTTTCAAGAAGAATAAGTAGTATGCCAAATCCGTTGCTTGTCATCAATTTAACTTGATGAAGGATAAGCATAACATAATTCTTATTCTTGTTTCATTAAGGTGATTTGAATCTTCTTCCGGTGTTGTTCATGATATCAATTCTCGACTCTAAGTTGTTCATCTTTGCTTTTCCGGAGTCCCAAGTTTTTCTCAAGTATCTCATCATGAAGCTTCATCTAAATATGTGCATGGCCTTAATCTTATTCTTTTTCAACCTTCATGTCTTTTATCATTCTTTTGTATACGGGGGTTCCTCATGGTGGTTCGTTAAGGATGTAATTCTTTCTCGGAGTATTCTTCAAGATTCTTATGGTAGTACCACAAGTACTCTTTATCTTGCATTTCAAAGTGCAATTCTTCCTCCGTTATCCTTTGAGATGGTGTTATAGCATTCTTGATTCATGAGTAGTCTCGAAGAGAATTTGTCAAGAATGAGATATGTAAACCCATCATTTCTTTCTTGGAGTTATCTTGGAATGGATTTCACCTAAAGTCTTTCCTAAGGATTGTTGCTATCATGGTGTTTATCAATGATTCAAGTTCTTAATATATCCTCTTGGTGAAAGAAGTTTTGCATATATTGTTGTTCCCAACCAATCAATTGTTTCCTTTTGTGGTCGGTTGTCACCTCTTTATTTTGAGATGTTTTCCATAAGCCCATAACAAGCTATTCTTTTCGTTGTTGAATTTCCAACAACTCCGTTCAATCCTTCCTTGTAATGATGTTTTTCTATTCAATTGTGGCAGAAGTTGTCATTTTATTCTCCGTTCTTTTCTCTCAAATGATCTCGCCCCTATTCTTTTGTTCCGGAGGCATTGTCATGTTGCTATCTTCGAATCACCATCTCATTTGTCAAGATCATGTTCTTCCCTTGCTTGTCCATTCAACCGGTGTGTTGTGTCCTATTTTCAAGTTCTCCCATCTTATCAAATTTTGCCCCTCTATCCTACCGAAGTGCTGTCGAAATTTCTTTTGAATTCTTGCTTGTCCCTCATGCCAGTCTTCATCTATCTGCATCCTTAAAGATTTGTTGGTTTCACATTTGCCAAAGAAGCAACTAAGTTATCTCTTCTCTTTCTCTTCCCCTTCTCATTCTAAGATCTCGGGTCGAGATCTCTTGTAAGTGGAGGAGAGTTGTAACAGCCCAAGACCAACGCTCCAGAAGATTCCCCTTTAATTCCATTTTCATCGTGTGATTCGTATGGTTGTCAGATTCATCATCGCATCATCCGCATTGCATCGGCACTCCGTTGCCGTCATCTTTCAAAACTTGCATTCGCGCGTAGTTGCCGGTTCTCTCAGTTCTCGTCGACGATCGTTTCGAGACCAACCACACGCACGCGCCCGCGGCATCAGTGAAATATTGTTTTTAAAAATGTCCGAAAAATATTCTCGGATCGAGTCGAAAGTTGGCAAGCGGTCTTGTTATAATGTAGGTAGACCGCCTGCCAGATTTCGTCGCAATCGGAGGACGTTTGATACCCGAACGGTCGACCGTAGCGGCACCGTCATCGGTTTATTTGTCGGATGTTTTCGCGGTTTAAAAATCTTGTGCCGGGCCGCGCCACCTCTCTCTCATCTCAGCCCAATGCCTCTTCACAGCCAAGTAGTCCCACCTAGCCTACCCCTCCATTTCGGACCGATCGAGATTCGACGGTCCGAAAACGGATGAAACAGCTAACCCTAGGCCCCTTGCTATATATAGACGCCTCCCCTACCCAAAAATGGCCTTCTTCCACCTATGCCTCGAAATCCGCAGTGGCCAACCAAACCCCGCCGCCACTTGTTGCCACCAGTTCGACCCAGCCGCCATTAGTCGCCCACGCAGCCACTCCCGCGTCGCCACGTGGCCTCCCCGAGCCCCCAGCCGCCGCGAGGCCCGCCGCGGCCCGGATCTGGCCCGCCTGGGCCCGGATCCCGCCGTCGCCCGCTGCCCCTTGCGCTCGATCCGATCTGGATCGAGGGAGGAGTCCTCCCGAGCCAGCAGCACCAGCCCCACCCCGAGCCTCCACCGGCCGCCGGCGACCGCCGGAGCAGTCACGTCGGACCCAGGCCAGAGTCGTGCCCCGCCTCTTCCTCTCCACCTCCTTCCGTTTCTTCCCTAACCTCGTGCTCTCTCTCCCCGTGACCCGTGCAGGAGCTGCTGCCATGGTGCCGCCCGTGAAGCTCGCCGCCGCACCGTTTGACCCTGCCGCCGGCCGAATCCGGCCAGATCCCGACCGGAGCGCCCCGTTCCTGGCCTCCCTTGACATCCCCGGGCACGCCCTCGCCCGCTGCCGCCCCTGGTCGTGTGGCCATGGCCCGCCGCCCCTGCCTTCCCCGATCCGATCGGGATAGGGAGGAGGAGGATGACCTCGCAGCCCCCAGCACCTGCGCCGCTCATGGGCAGGCCTCCCTCGCCAGGTTGGCCGCCTCGACGCCGCGTGGGCCAGCCCCAGTCCAGCGCCGGCTTGCCTCCGCTCCTCTTCTTGGGCCAAGGCCTGCAAGGTGAGGCCTACCCCTCTGCCTATTTCATGCGTGGTGCACGTTTTAGTATATGACGCTCGTTTAAAAATAGCTAAGTTTTGCATAATGTTGTGGCACATTTTCTACAGTAACATATACATGTTATATATGATTTTGGGGTAGAAAAATTCAAGGAATTTATCTGTGGTATTAGTTTTGTCATCCGAGCAATTTTTTTGTGTGCATGTTATTTTGCCATGATGCCCTTTTGTTTATTTTGTGTGAATTAATCCATGCATATTTTGGAATAGTTGCAAACATGAGATATGGCCTTGGACATGTGTGCTAGGCCCTTGGTTGCTATATAAATGCATGTTTAGGTGTTATTTTCTTGTTGCCAACATGCCATAAAATATTGCTGTTTTGAGGGTCCAAAATAATTCTAAGTCTGAAACTGTTATTTTGTTGCCATGTGATTTGCTATTGATCTAGGAGTCTTTTGTGCTTTCTCCCAAGGGGACTTTGTTAAGCATGTTGTTGTCTACCAGGTTGTGCCTTTTGTTGCCATGTATAAGATTTGCATCATAGTTATTTCTGTTGTCCAACATGCCAATCTGTTAAAAACTGCTGCTCATGTCTAGTCTAATTTTCACTAAGTCTGAGAATATGTTTTCTTCAGTATGCCATGTTGTGATGATGCTAGCCATGTTTCTATGCATAATTGGACCTTGCCACTATGGAATGAATTGTAGTGCATCATGCCCACTACCATGCTGTAAAGTTTCATGCCAATATATGACCTGTAGCATATAGTTTTGCTGCTGCAAATATGCCTCCGTGATAAAACTGCTCTGTTAAAAACTGTTGTTTTCACTAAGTCCTAATCTAATATATTTTATTGCCATGTTGTGAGCTTCCTACCATGTGATCCATGACTCTTTTGAGTATGATATGTGAAGATGAAATGAAGTGTGTGTTATATGCTACTACCCCATGCTTAGTTTGTGCATTTTAGAATCTTGTAGCTTGTTGTTTTCATGTGTGCAATATGCTATGTTGCTGTTTTGGGCAGATTTCAAATAAAACTTGTGTTGGTTGTTGTGGTTGAACCGTAGCTCCGTTTTGGGCATGCCATATATGAATCTTGCCTAGAATTGCATGTAGTATCATGTTATCATGTTGCATCCACGTTTTGAAGTGCTTGTGGTTGTCGTTTTCTTGCATTTTGCATTCATGACATGCTCATCTTGTGTGTGTCGTAACTTCTAGACCGTAGCTCCGTTTCGTATGATCCATATATGTAAATCGACTAAAATGACGCGTAGAATCACATGGTACTATTTATTTTGCTGTTTAATAAACATAAAACATGGTTAGTTTAGATCTGGACCAATTCCTAAATTTGCATATGAGGTCGCTTCGGAAATACTATAAGTTGTTTCCGACCTCATTTAAGATGCCTAGATAGTGTAGTTTCATTATGCTTCAACTCTTGCCATGTTTAATAACATTTAATATTGTCGTGTACCTAACGAGAGTGAACTAAATAATTCAAAAGTGGAGTTTCGTCAATATGCTACTCGTTGCATATTGAGCTTCACTTAATGTGTAGTATTTGTTTGTGTGATTGCCATGCCTCGCATAATTAAACTGGACATGCATCATATTTGATTGTGCATAATGTCATGCATATGTTGTGGTGTTTATCATGTGTTGATTGTTCTTTCCGGATTGCTTCTTCTCGATAGAGTTCCGAAAACGTTCGGAATGTGAGGATTCATTCGACTACGTTGGTTCGTCTTCTTAATGGACTCAATCTTCTTCCAAGCTGGATCTCAGGCAAGATGGTCATTTCCCTGGATACCACTACTATCATTTTCATGCTAGATGTCTTGTTTCTATCGCTTGTCTCGCTACCTACCACTTGTTTGTCAAGCCTCCCAAATGCCATGATAAGCCTCTAACCCTCCACATCCCAGCAAACCATTGTTTGGCTATGTTATCGCTTACTCAGCCCTTCTTATAGCGTTGCTAGTTGCAGGTGCAATTGTTCCATGTGTCAACATGGATGTTTTGAGATATCACAATATTATTGCTATTTAATTTAATGCACATATATACTTGGTAAAAGGTGGAAGGCTTGGCCTTTTGCTCGGTGTTTTGTTCCACTTTTGCCGCCCTGGTCACTTGTGCACCGGTGTTATGTTCCATATTTTGCGCTCCTAACCTGCTCGAGGTTATTATGGGGACCCCCTTGATTTTCGTTTTAGGATAAAACTTGTCTGGCAAGGCCCAACTTTGGTATTACATTTGCCTAATAACTAATAAACCTGCATAGGGAGTAATTAACCCGAGGAGAATTAATCAACAACCCGAGCCAGTGCTCCTCATGAGTGTTGGTCCAAAATGGCAGTAGCCGGGGCCACCAACGGGTGTGCCAGTCGGAAACTTAGCCCATCCGGTCGTGTCCTGAGAACGAGATACGCGGCTCCTATCGGGTTCATCGACACGTCGGGCGGCCTTGCTGGATTTGTTTTACCTTTCTCGAACGTCTTGTGCGAGGAATTCCGAAAATACATCGGGCTATCTCGAGGTTGAGGTTTTCCAATGGAATTGCCTAGGAAATCACGGGATTCGTGGTCGAGGTTATTCCCGCGGCGTGTGGTTAGTTTATGATGGATGAGTTGGAGCACCCCTGCAGGGTTAAATCTCTCGGAAAGCCGTGCCCAAAGTTACGTGGCAACTTGGAAACTTTGTTTAACACCCGGTCATAGCAAACTTGAAGTAAACTCAAATAAAATACACCAACTGTGTGCGTAACCGTGACTGTCTCTTCTCGTGAATTTCTGATCCGAAAGAGAACACGGTGGGGTTATGTATGACCATAAGTAGGTGTTCAGGATCACTTAGTGATCATTACTAGTTCACGTCCGTTTATGAGACAATCATCCCCCCTTGTTCTTGTACGCATAAGTTAGCCACTCAAATAAAATGCTTAGTGATTGTTGCAGCCTCACCACTTAACCTTACCTCACCCATTAAGCTTTAATAGTCTTGATACCCTTGAAAATGAGATTGTTGAGTCCTTGTGGCTCACAGATTACTACAACGACAGTTGCAGGTACAGATAATGCGATGCTTTGATGTGAGAGCGATGCTTGTTTGTTTTGGAGTTTTTCTTCTTCATCATCGATCTAGGATGGGTTCCAGGCCGGCAGCCTGGGATAGCAAGGATGGATGTCATTTTATCGTTTGTTTTCGTCCGTAGTCGGACCTTGCTCTTCTGTATGATGTTTGGCTATATTGTTTTATTAATGTGATATTGATGTAGCTTGTGGCGAGTGTAAGCCAATTCCATATACTCATCTCTTCTTTACATGTACTTATAATGATATCCATTCTTGCGAAACGATGAGATGCGCTTCTATCCCTGTCGAGGCCCTCGCGCCAAAATAAGGATAGGACCGCATCTTGGGCGTTACACACCATCCCGAGTACATGCGTCATCTCAGGTCTTAGGACATAGAACATATGTTGTACTAGAGACTCACGGATGACCTATCGCTGCGTCTCATAGTCGAGTCTGTCCAACTCAGACTTTATCTCGACTCGAATCCGACTACGTTGAATCCGACTAGATCTTTATGAGTCCATATTATCCGGCTAGCATCGAATGCTACATGGTCGGTGATATCGGACCATCCACTGTGTCATATGCTATTCTAACTGGCTATGCGTCAACACAGCCCTGTCGACTAGGGACCATTTAGCACAGTCATCATACAATGCATAGTGTCACAAACAAGTCACATACTTGTTAATATACACCATTGATGATGTCCAAGGACTATCTTTATTCATAAAAACATAGGAAATATCATCATACATGATTGCCTCTAGGGCATATCTCCAACACTATGGGCCCGTTGTTAGTACCTAGATGGCTATCTCTCTCTATATGTTCTTCATTTCCATGATCATCGCGATTCCCGCGGTGATCTATCTTATGTAATCACTCTGTGGTGCATTTGTTGGGATCCGATGAATTGTAGGTTTATGTTCAGATTATTCATGAAAAATATTTGAGTCTCCTTTGAATACTTATTTGATTCTTATTTGCATGATTATTATAGCTTCGTAATTCTCTCCGATCTATCAGTTTAGTTTGGCCAACTAGATTGGTTTATCTTCAGTGAGAGGGGTGTGTTGTAGTGGGTTCAATCTGGCGGTGCTCTATATCCCAGTGACATATTAGGGGACAAGACACGTCTTTGTATTGCTGCCACTAAGGATAAAACGATGGGATTCATTCATATTAATTGAGTTTACTTTGTCTACATCATGTCATCGTTCTCCAAGCAATACTCTGTTTGTATGAACTTAATACCTAGAGAGAGGCAAGCATAGAAGCGCTCTCGAAGTGGAGTAATAGTAGTAGATGCAGACAGGAGTCGGTCTACTTGTTTATGGACGTGATGCCTATATACACATGATCATTGCCGTGAATAAATATTGCATAACTATGCGCTTTTCTACCAATTTCCCAACAGTAATTTGTTTACCCACCGTATGCTTTCTTCGAGAGAGAAGCCTCTAGCGAACACTATGCCCCCCGGGTCTATTCACATATAAATTTATAAACGCTCTTATTATCTTGCTGCCATTATTTACTTTTTATTTAATTTACAATTTATAATTATCAACTATCATCTACACGACTCATTTGCTTGCAAGTAACGAGTCCAAGGGGATTGACAACCCTCTTGCCCGCGTTGGGTGCAAGTGTTTTTTCTTTTGTGTGTAGGCGTTGAAGACGGGAAGTTGTGTGATCCTCCTATTGGTTCGATAACCTTGGTTCTCACTGATGGAAATACTTATCTATACTGTGCTGCATCATCCCCTCCTCTTCGGGGAAAAAACCAACACAGATCACAAGTATCAGGAAGGATTTCTGGCGACATTGCCAGGGAGCATCATCAACTTACTATCAAGTACCTTCTCACAAATTATCATTCACTTGTTCTGTTGGAGATATACCCTAGAGGCAATCATGTATGATGATATTTCCTATGTGTTTATGAATAAAGATAGTCCTTGGACATTATCAATGATGTGTATTAACAAGTACGTGACTTGTTTGTCAGACTATGCATTGTATGATGACTGTCCTAAATGGTCCCTAGTCGAAAGGGCTGTGTGGACGTGTAGCCAGTTAGGCTAGCATGTGACATGGTGGATGGTCCGGTCTCACTGACCATGTAGCATTGGATGCTAGCCGGATATATGGACTCGGAAATATCTGGTCGGATTCGACGTAGTCGGATCCGAGTCGAGATAAGGTCTGAGTTGGACAGACCCAACTATGAGACGCGGCGATAGGTCATCTGTGAGTCTCTAGTACAACATACATTCTGTGTCCTAAGACTTGAGCTGGCGCATGTACTCGGGATGGTGACAGACTTGCTTTGGGACGACCAAACGCTACTCCGTGACAGGGTAGTTATAAAGGTAGGTTTCGGGCTTGTCCAGACCCATGCTACGAGACGTGGTCGAGCAAGATGGGATTTGCCCCTTCGACGAGGAGAGATATACTCTGGGCATGCGATGAGGATTATGAGATAATCCGAAGTGTTGGTCGGATTCACTGGAACGAGAAAGGGGTCGTGCGGCAACAAGGATGACCATGTCGCCTTGAGCACGACAACATATATCGTGTGGCAAAGGGAACGAAAGTGTGAGGTATAGGTTCGCCTAACCAGCTTCATCGGACACTTGGAGTCGGCACGCTTTGCTAGAGGCCGGTACCGACTGGTCGAGTCGGATGTAATCTGACTCGTGACCAAGTGAACGAGAACCTAAGGGGTCGCGCGCTTAAGGGAAGGAACACGTGGGCTTTAGGATCCGTGCGAGTCCCAAGAGTTGAGCCCGCGACGGATGCCTATATATAGTGGGGGTGCGGCACACCCATCTGGAAGGAACACGTGGGCTTTAGGATTCATGCGAGGCCCAAGAGTTGAGCCCGCGACTGATGCCTATATATAGTGGGGGTGCGGCACACCCATCTGGTTGATCGCTTCGGCGCCATCATTAGTGCTTTGCATGTGTTGCAACTAGCCACCTCCACTTCCTGCCGTCGACTGTGTGATCAGACCTAGCAGTCCGCCGCACGGTGCTCCTCCTGCACGCCCGGATACCGTTAGAGGCGGTGCACTTGCGCCGCTCCGGCGAACCTGTACGTGGGATCCGGCGTCCGGTTGCACGAGGGACATCGGATCGGCTGCGCGAGGGAGATCGGACGATGAGGAGACGGACCACACGAATGCGCTGCCCCAACTCTATTTCCGTTGCACGACACTGCGCGTCTAGTGGTAACGAGCTGTGATCCATTTCCGTAGCATGTTCTTGGATGTTCTGTGCGTAGGAAAATTTTAATTGGCATGCGATGCACCTACGGTAGAACCCAACATGTTCTACTTTTTATTTTCTGTTATATTTTACTTGCTATAAAAAAATCAAAAATACAAAAATATTTATCTTTGCTAGTTTGCTTGCTTTACTTGCTAGTTTACTTGCTTTGCTTGTTACTTTGTTTCCTTGGTCACCATGTCTCAAGATAATACCAAGTTGTGTGACTTCTCAAATAATAATAACAATGATTTTATTAGTACTCCTATACCACCCGTCACTAGTGGGAGTATTATGATATTAATGTTGCATTGCTAAATCTTCTGATGAAAGAACAATTTTTCGGAAGTCCTAATGAGGATCCGGCTATGCATCTCAATACCTTTGTTGAATTATGTGACATGCAAAAGAAAAAGGATATGGATAATGATGTGGTCAAATTAAAGTTATTTCCTTTTTCACTAAGAGATCAAGCTAAGGCTTGGTTTTCATCTTTACCACGTAATAGTATTGGAACATGGGATAAATGTAAAGATGCTTTCATTACCAAGTATTTTTCCTCTTGCTAAGATCATCACCCTTAGGAATCAAATTATGAATTTTAAACAACATGAACATAAACATGTTGCACAAGCTTGGGAGAGGATGAAATTGATGATTAAAAATTGCCCAACTCATGGCTTGAACTTATGGATCATCATACAAAATTTCTATGCTGGACTAAACTTTGTGTCTAGAAATCTTCTAGATTCTGCCGTAGGTGGTACCTTCATGGAGGTGACATTAGGAGAGGCCACCAAACTTCTGGACAACATTATTACAAATTATTCTCAATGGCATACCGAGAGAGCTCCAACTGGTAAGAAGGTAAACTCTGTTGAAGAAATCACTACTTTGAGTGAGAAAGTGGATGCTCTTATGAAAATGGTTGCTAGTAAAAATGCTCATGTTTATCTCAATGATGTGCCTTTGTCTACCTTGATTGAACAAAATTATGATGCTATTGATGTGAACTTTATCTCGTGGAACAATTTCAACAACAATGCTTATAGAGGAAATTTCAGTGCTACATCGTATCCCGATAATTCCTTTAATAATTATGGCAATTCTTCTACAAATAATAATAGGATATCCTCTGATGTTGAGAAAACCATTAAAGAATTTATTAGTTCTCAAAAGATTTTTAATACTATGGTAGAAGAAATGTTGCATAAACTTGATGATATGGCTAGGAACATGGATAGGATTGCTCTTGTGTGGAAACTCTTAAAAATAAAAATTTGCCACCTAAGCATGATATTAATGAAATTATTAATTCTATCCAAGTATCTATTAATGAGAGTAAGGAGAGGACCGCGAGGTTGAGAGCCAAGCGAGAATTCTTAGAAAAGGCTCTTCCACCCAGTTTGTACCGTGATCATGTTGAAGGTCTTAAAATGATTGGTACTTCTCCCATTGAATCTTTTTTTACTTCTCTGAAAATAGATGATAAAGGGACTGGAGATGGGTCAACTTTAGCTAGAGGGCGTCCCGTTTATTCGGAGGGTGACGACTCTAATGATAAAATTAAAAAAAGTGGGTTTCGAGAGGTCAAAACTTTAACTAGTGATGTACCCATTATCTTGGATTACAAAGACTTTAATTATGAAAGTTTCTATTTAGTAGAATTAATTTCCTTGTTGCAATCCATTATTAGCTCACCCAATGCCTACGAACAAAATAAGGCATTTACTAAACATATAATAGAAGTGATGATAAAAAGCTTATGATGAGAAACTTGAGCTAGAAGTTTCTATACCTAGAAAATTGCATGATGAATGGGAACCTACTATCAAAATAAAGGTTAAATAATATGAATGTAATGCTTTATGTGACATTGGTGCTAGTGTTTCAACAATACTTAAATCTCTTTGTGATGTGCTAGGTCTCACTGATATTCAAGATTATTCCCTTAACTTGCATCTTGCAAATTCTACCATTAAGAAACCTTTAGGTAGAATAAATGATGTGCTTATTATTGCAAACAGAAATTATGTGCCTGTAGATTTCATTGTGCTTGATATTGAATGCAATCCATCCTGTCCAATTATACTTGAAAGACCTTTCTTACGAACTATAGGTGTTATTATTGATATGAAAGAGGGAAACATAAGATTCCAATTCCCATCCAAGAAAGGGATTGAACACTTTCCTAAAGAAATAAGTAAACCACCTTATGAATCTATCACGAGGGCTACTTAAAGACTGAGCGTTAAAGATGATAATACTTGAAACTATGCATTATGCCTAGCTAGGGGCGTAAAATAATAGCGCTAGTTGGGAGGCAATCCAATAGTTATCTTATTTTTCTTATTTTACTTTTTGTTTGTTTTAGATAACATGATTATTGCTACTGTAATTATTGTGTTTTTGTGTTTAAATTAGTGTTTGTGCCAAGTAAAGCCTTTGGGATGACTTGCATGATAAGTAGAATTGATACGATGCAAAAACAGAAACTTTTGCGTTCAGTGCAGAATTTCTCTGATTTTATTGAAACGTCTTTTTGATCTGAAGTTTTTACATATACAAATTCCCCTAGGCTGAATCAATGGATGGATGTGTGCTTACTGCGTGCGTGGGCGGGTTTGCTGCGCGAGTTGCCTCTCCGGCCGTGCGTCCTCCAGGTGTTTCTATCTAGCCCTCTACCGATGCATTGTGCTGGTATTTATAGGCAAGAGGTGGACATATGACTGGGCGTGTGACGGGCGAAACCTTCTGATTTTCCTGGACAAGATAGAGATGAAATCACCTATGCGTTATCTTATGAGCTCGGTTGAATGCTTATCTCCTCCTTTTCTTGACGTGCACGCTCTGATGGTCAACCGGGTGTATGCACATGTACGCACACCGCGCCGCGGACGCCTCGTCTAGCCAGGCCATACATGGCACCTTCAACAAGCCTACATTCAAAACAAAATTGAAAGAAAACAGTACGTACATAGCGGAGCGGTGCATGTGATAGGTGATTACATGCATGTGGTAGCAGGTAGCTGATGCGTGCATGGGGCAAGCTTGACCTGCATGTACATTAGAGCATCTAGAGTCGAACCCTTTATACTACATCTGGGCATGGGCAGCCCGGCCCGGTGACCCGGCCCGAAAAACCCGGGCCGGGCCGGGTCGGGCTTTGTGTTCGGGCCGGGCTTGGGCTTGAAAATCAGGCCCGGGAAGCAGTTCGGGTCGGGCTCAGGCTTACAAAAAATGGCGATTTACACGGAGGCCTGGCCCGGCCTGGCCCGGAATTCACCTTTTAAGTCCATTCGGGCCGGGCTCGGGCCTGAATTTGCGTTTTTTTGGCCGGGCCGGGCCGGGCTCGGGCTTGGGATTTCAAGTTCGGGCATTGTAAACCCCGGCCCGAAGCCCGGCCCGGCCCGGGGTATGTCCAGGTTTACTTTATACCCGTCTCAAATGTTCGAGCAGGTCGTCCGGTCAGCGTCCGGTCAGGAAAAATCGATCTAGACGGACGTCCTAAACGGGCCTCAAACTCCCGGACTAACTTGCACCCCTCATATCCAGCCTAAATATGGGGAGCCCGGGCATGTCCGGACAAGCCCGCCACGTCAGCCTGGCCCATCACGGACCCCACAAATACCCCCATTCCGGAAACCCTAGACAACCGGCACTTCACTCTCCGTCCACTCCACTTTCAATCCCCCACCGTCCGATCTGATGGCCGACGACGGAAGCAGCTCCGACGGATCGAATGTCGATGTGAAGGAGGTGGCCCTCCACATCGCGTTACGCCGGTCGCTGCAGGACCAAGGCGGCCCCGGCGGCGGCAGATCTTCATCTTCTGGGACCGACGACGGAGCACCGACGACATCGCAGGCCCTTTTCGCAAGGCGCGCAGCTCCGGCCGCTCCCGCTCCGGCCGATCCGCTCCAGGTCAGGTACACTGCCCACCTCCACCACCTTCTGCTTCAGAAGTGGTGCCCGGCTACCACTGGGTCCTCGTGCCCACGTAGGGGACGGGGCGCATGAGGACGCCGGAGTCGAGGCGCGTGCATCCCGGCGCGAGCGACAGCGGGCGAGGGAGAGGGGGAAGGTACTAGCCACGCGGCATTCGACCTCGAGCGCGCTGGTCGGCCCCGAGGACACGCTCCTCGCGGGCGTCCTGCGTCGCTCACTGATGACGACGGAGACGGATGTGCGTCGCCGTCGCCGCAAGAATGCCGACGCGCTCCAACTGGCCATCCAGTTATCGAAGCGCGAGGCAATGAAAGAGGCGGCGACGAAGGCGAAAGCGGATCGCCACGCGAAGGAGCAGGACCACCTGCTCCACAGGTTGTCCGGCATGCGGTGCGGCTCCGACAAGGACGATAGCGATGCCTCCACCTCTGGCTCCGATGACGACGACGACGCTCCACCGCACGCTGACGCCTACACAGAGGAGGGGCACAACCGCGTGGACGACCGGAAGGGGAAGGGCGCGGCGAGGAAATGGTGATTTCCTCTGCTCTTCCTTGTTTTGTTTATATTTAAGTATGTTTAAGTAGTTTGTAGTTTGGATTTGCCGATGTACTGTTCCTTTTGTTCGGCGATGCAATCCGATCCGATAAATTGTATTTGATCTACTATTTTTACGTAGCGTTGCATGGATTGTATGAATATGAGGGTTCGGATATGAAGGACACGAATGTGGAAGGCAACACATTAGGCGCGTCCGGTCAATGTCCGTGGACGCACCCGAGCGCGTCCGCAGGCGTATGAGGGCGCATATTAACAAGTTCTAACTGTAGATGCTCTTAGAACCATCGGCTACCCTAATGCATGCATACATGAGTATTTGAAGATGTATAAATAGGCGCCGGCCGGGTCACCGGTATACGGGTATTCGGAACCCTTTGGGTATATATATGATCCAGTGAGGCGTCAACGGGAACCGCACGGGCCTTTACATCTGCAAAGTTAGCTTAGGTACATGATCAAATACGTGAGTAGTGTACCTCATAGTACAATGCATGTAATCCACAAGAATACCCTAGTCAAACTTAGACGTGCACGGATTGTACGTGTGTACTAATCAAATGCTCCCTCTATTCCTAAATATAAGTTTTTTAGAGATTCCATTAGAGGGCTACATACGGAGTAAAATGGGTGAATCTATACTCTAAAGTTTGTCTATATACATCCGTATGTAGTCTTCTAGTGAAACTTCTAAAAAGATTTATATTTAGGCCCTGTTTGGAACCATAATAGATTATGATAGTCTGAATTATGAAGATAGATTATATAATCAGGTTTATAAAAATAATCTAGATGGACATGTTTGGAGGCCAGATTATATAAACCGTAATCCAGGTTTTTACATTGCATAATGACCCGTCTGCCCCCTGTTTGAAGGGTGGCGGTGGCAGAAATTAGTAATTACCTCCAACTTTACAAGGATAATGGGTCATTAGCAATCCATAATCTGGTTTTATCTGGGGTAGAGTAGATTGTGAGTTTTTAATAATCTGTCCATCTAGTTTTTATAATCTACAACATAATTTGTCCTGTTTGGAGACAGTATAGATTATAAAAGCTGGATTATTATAATCAGAGTGGTTCCAAACAGGGCCTTAGGAACGGAGGGAGTATAAGTTTGCATCACATGTGTTTAAAAAAAACATTCATATCTAAACCTAAACTTCCAAAAACAGGAAGGACAGAAATATGTCGAATAGTCTTCTAATCCTATTTTTTGCCGGTTATGGCTTTGAGGCGTTCTTTTATTTAACCCATGATGAGTTTTTGTAACGCACTACATACTGCTTCGATTTTTTGGTAATAAGATGGTTGTATGCATCTTTTCGATACACAGGCCAGGGGTAATCCTTCTTTTCTAAAAAAACTCAAACACACAGAGATGCGAACGCGGGCAGTGACCGAGCATCCCTCAAATTTTCTTCTCTAAAACCTACACAACCATACTCCTCGTCGGAGATGTCCACGACCTCCGTGCCCGGCTCCGGGCACATGGGAGGCAGCCGTAACTCTGACTCGTGCGGCTCCTCTGGCTCCTCCGCGTTGGCCTCCGCCTCCTTCCCGCCTCCAGTTGGGCAAAAAACGCGTCGATCGTCGTCCGTTCTTGCCGGATGAACCGTTGGTTGGCTTTGACATATGTCTTATCGTGGAGGGACCCCAGGATGGCAGTCTGTTCCGCCATCTTTGCCACTTGGGCGACGTGGAACTCCGTCATGACGAAGCCCGCAACTGGCTCCGGCTCCGCCGTCTCCTTCAGGGGTGCCGGTCAGTTTGAGCATCTGAGGCCGATTTGTGGCGTTCGATTGATCTTTTTTTCGAAACAGTTAGCGACCAGACCGCTCACACTGACATATGAGAACGGTTTGAGGCGTCGGGCGTAGATGCAGGCCCGGGCCCACTGTGGTGCCATCTGTGCGGCCCGCACAGGGCCCACAATTCTGGGGGGCACCAAAAAATACATAGGCCTAGTATTAAAAACAAAAACTAAACTCTACTGGGCCAGTGCGCAGTCCCCTGCTACTTCTTGAGCTTGCGTTGGTTTTCCCTTGAAGAGGAAAGGATGATGCAGCAAAGTAGATAAGTATTTCCCTTAGTTGTTGAGAACCAAGGTATAAATCTAGTAGGAGGTACAAGCAAGGCCCCAATCTTTGCACCTACACAAACAATCAAACACTTGCACCCAACGCTATAAAGGGGTTGTCAATCCCTTCACGGTTACTTGCAAGGATGAGATCTGATAGAGATAGATATAAAAGATTGCTAAAACTAAAACTAAAATAAAAGTAAATAGATGGCAGCAAAGTATTTTTGGTATTTTTGGTTTATAGATCTGAAAATATAATATGGAAAATAGACCCGGGGGCCATAGGTTTCACTAGAGGCTTCTCTCTTGAAGGAAAATAATACGGTGTGTGAACAAATTACTGTCGAGCAATTGATAGAAAAGCGCATAGTTATGACGATATCCAAGGCAATAATTATGCATATAGGCATCACGTCCGTATCAAGTAGACCGAAACGATTCTGCATCTACTACTATTACTCCACACATCGACCGACTCCTGCCTGCATCTAGAGTATTAAGTTCATGAAGAACAGAGTAACGCATTAAGTAAGATGACATGATGTAGAGGGATAAACTCAAGCAATATGATGAAAACCCCATCTTTTTACCCTTGATGGCAACAATACAAATACGTGCCTCGCTACCCCTACTTTGTCACTGGGTGAGGACACCGCAAGATTGAACCCAAAACTAAACACTTCTCCCATTGCAAGAATTACCAATCTAGTTGGCCAAACCAAACCAATAACTCGAAGAGACTTGCAAAGATATGAAATCATGCATATAAGAATTCAGAGAAGATTCAAATAATATTCATAGATAATCTGATCATAAATCCACAATTCATCGGATCTCGACAAACACACCGCAAAAGAGTATTACATCAGATAGATCTCGATGAAGATCATGGAAAACATGGTATTGAAGAACATAGAGAGAGAAGAAGCCATCTAGCTACTAGCTATGGACCCGAAGGTCTGAGGTGAACTACTCACGCATCATCGGAGGGGCAATGGAGTTGATGTAGATGCCCTCCGTGATCGAATCCCCCTCCAGCAGATTACCGGAAAAGGCCCCAAGATGGGATCTCATGGGAACAGAGGCTTCCGGTGGCGGAAAAGTATTATCGTGGCTCTCTTTGGTATTGGGGGAATATTTCTGAATTTATAGGCGGAGAATTAGGGTTGGAGGAGCTACGGGGGGGCCACAAGCCAGGGGGGCGTGCCCCCCCCCCCCAGGGGCGCGCCCAGGTGGCTTGTGGCCCACTCGTGGGTCTTCTGGCCTCTTCTCCAAGTCTCCTGGGTTCCTTCTGGTCCAAGAAAAATCATCGTAGAATTTTATTCCGTTTGGACTCCGTTTGATATTCCTTATCTGCAATACTCAAAAAACAAGGAAAAAACAGAAATTGGCACTAGGCACTAGGTTAATAGGTTAGTCCAAAAAATAATATAAAATAGCATATTAATGCATATAAAACATCCAAAATAGATAATATAATAGCATGGAACAATCAAAAATTATAGATACGTTGGAGACGTATCAAGCATCCCCAAGCTTAATTCCTGCTCGTCCTCGTGTAGGTAAATGATAAAAACAGAATTTTTGATGTGGAATGCTACCTAACATATTTATCCATGTAATATTCTTTATTGTGGCATGAATGTTCAGATCCATAAGATTCAAAACAAAAGCTTAATATTGACATAAAAACAATAATACTTCAAGCATACTAACAAAGCAATTGTGTCCTTTCGAAATAACATGGCCAAAGAAAGTTATCCCTACAAAATCATATGGTCTGGCTATGCTCCATCTTCCCCACACAAAGTATTTAAATCATGCACAACCCCGATGACAAGTCAAGCAATTGTTTCACACCTTTTATGTTCTCAAACCTTTTCAACTTTCACGCAATACATGAGCGTGAGCCATGGATATAGCACTATAGGTGGAATAGAATATGGTGGAGGTTGTGAGGAAAAAGGAGAAGATAGTCTCACATCAACTAGGCGTATCAACGGGCTATGGAGATGCCCATCAATAGATATCAATGTGAGTGAGTAGGGATTGCCATGCAACGGATGCACTAGAGCTATAAGTGTATGAAAGCTCAAAAAAAGAAACTAAGTGGGTGTGCATTATAATTCCCACTAGTATATGAAAGTGACAAAATAGGAGACTCTCTATCATGAAGATCATGGTGCTACTTTGAAGCACAAGTGTGAAAAAAAGATAGTAGCATTGTCTCTTCTCTCTTTTCTCTCATTTTTTTTGGTGGGCATCTTTGGCCTCTTTTTTTTATTTGTTTGGGCTTTATTGGCCTCTTTTATTATTTGTAAGGTCCGGAGACTCATCCCAACTTGTGAGGGAATCATAGCTTCCATCATCCTTTCCTCTCATGGGACAATGCTCTAATAATGATGATCATCGCACTTTTATTTACTTACAACTCAAGAATTACAACTCGATACCTAGAACAAAATATGACTCTATATGAATGCTTCCGATGGTGTACCGGGATGTGCAACGATCTAGCATAGCAAATGACATCAAAAAACGGACAAGCCATGAAAACATCATGCTAGCTATCTTAGGATCATGCAAAGCAATATGAAAATGATGGTGCGTGTCATAATAAACGGAACGGTGGAAGTTGCATGGCAATATATCTCGGAATGGCTATGGAAATGCCATAATAGGTAGGTATGGTGGCTGTTTTGAGGAAGGGTATATGGTGGGTTTAATGCACCGGCGAAAGTTGCGCGGTACTAGAGAGGCTAGCAATGGTGGAAGGGTAAGAGTGCGTATAATCCATGGACTCACATTAGTCATAAAGAACTTACATACTTATTGCAAAAGTCTATTAGTTATCGAAGCAAAGTATTAGACGCATGCTCCTAGGGGAGAGGTTGGTAGGAGTTAACCATCGCGCGCTCCCGACCCTCACACAAAGGATGGCAATCATTAAACAAATCATGCTCCGACTTCGTTACATAACGGTTCACCATACGTGCATGCTACGTGAATCACAAACTTTTAACACAAGTATTTCTACCAATCCACAATTACTTACTAGCATGACTCTAATATCACCATCTTTATATCTCAAAACTATATGCAAGGAATCAAACTTCTCATAGTATTCAATGCACTTTATATGAAAGTTTTTATTATATCCCTCTTGGATGCCCATTATATTAGGACTAAATTCACAACCTAAACCAATTACCATGCTGTTTAAAGACTCTCAAAATAATATAAGTGAGGTATGAGAGTTCAATTATTTCTATAAAATGAAAAACACCACCGTGCTCTAAAAAGATATAAGTGAAGCACTAGAGCAAAATTGCCTAGCTCAAAAGATATAAGTGAAGCACATAGAGTATTCTAATAAATTCACGATTCATGTGTGTCCCTATCAAAATATGTGTGCATCAAGTATGATTGTGGCAAACTAAAAAGCAAAGACTCATATCATACAAGACGCTCCAAGCAAAACACATATCATGTGGTGAATAAAAATATAGCCTCAAGTAAATTTACTGATGGATTGAAGACGAAAGAGGGGATGCCTTCCGGGGCATCCCCAAGCTTAGGCTCTTTGGTATCCTTGAATATTCCTTGGGGTGCCTTGGGCATCCCCAATCTTAGGCTCTTGCCACTCCTTATTCCATAGTCCATCAAATCTTTACCCAAAACTTGAAAACTTCACAACACAAAACTCAACAGAAAACTCGTGAGATCCGTTAGTATAAGAAAAATAAATTACCACTTTAGGTACTGTTGTGAACTCATTATTTATTTATATTGGTGTAATATCTACTGTATTCCAACTTCTCCATGGTTCATACCCCCCGATACAACCCATAGATACATCAAAATAAGCAAACAACACAAAGAAAACAGAATCTGTCAAAAACAGAACAGTCTGTAGCAATCTGTAAACTTCGAATACTTCTGTAACTCCAAAAATTCTGAATAATTAGGAAAATCTGTGAAATTTGTATATCAATCTTGTGTAAAAAATTCAGACTCATTCGACGCTCTGGTGAATTTATAAAATTCCTGGACTGAGCGCAAAAGTTTCTGTTTTTCAGCAGAATCAAATCAACAATCACCGTAGACCATCCCAAAGGTCTTACTTGGCTCAAACACTAATTAAAACACTAAAACACAATTACTACAGAGGTAATAATGTGTAAAGCACTCAAGAACAGAAACAAAAACAGAAATAAAATTGGGTTGCCTCCCAACAAGCGCTATTGTTTAATGCCCCTAGCTAGGCATAACGCAATAGATCTAGGTATTGTCATCTTTGGTATGCAATCCATAAGTAGCTCTCATAATAGATTCGTAAGGTAATTTAATTTTCTTTCTAGGAAAGTGTTCCATGCCTTTCCTTAACGGAAATTGGAATCTAATGTTTCCTTCTTTCATATCAATAATTACACCAATCGTTCTAAGGAAAGGTCTACCAAGAATAATAGGACATGTAGGATTGCAATATATATCAAGAACAATGAAATCTACGGGTACATAATTCCTATTTGCAACAATAAGAACATCATTAATCCTTCCATAGGTTTCTTAATAGTGGAATCCGCTAGATGCAAATTTAAAAAGCAATCATCAAGTTCATGAAAACCTAGCACATCACATAAAGTTTTTGGAATCGTGGAAACGCTAGCACCCAAATCACACAAAGCATGGCACTCATAATCTTTAATTTTAATCTTAATAGTAGGTTCCCACTCATCATAAAGCTTTCTAGGTATAGAAACTTCCAACTCAAGTTTTTCTTCAAAAGATTTCATCATAGCATCAACAATATGTCTAGTAAAAGCTTTATTTTGATCATAAGCATGCGGAGAATTCAACATGGATTGCAACAAGGAAATACAATTAATCAAAGAACAACTATCATAATTAAAGTCCTTAAAATCCAAAAGAGTGGGTTCATTGCTATTTAAAGTTTTGACCTCTTCAATCTCACTTTTATCAATTTTAGCATTAAGATCTATAAACTCCGAATCATTGGGACGACTTTTAACTAAAGTTGACTTATCTCCAGTCCCATCTTTATCAAGATTTATATTAGAAAATAAATATTCAATAGGATTCACATCAATCACTTTAAGATCTTCATCATTATTTTCACGAGAACACACTTTTTCAAGCCATTCACGCTTAGCACGCATTCTAGCGGTTCTCTCCTTACACTCATCAATAGAAGTTCTCATAGCTTTTAAAGACTCATTAATATCACGCTTGGTTGGAGTAGATCTAATTTTTAAAGAATCAATCTCAAGCGAAATTCTATCAACGTTCCTAGCCAAATCATCAATCTTGAGCAATTTTTCTTCAATCGTAGCATTGAAAACCTTTTGCGAGCTAATAAATTCTTTAATATTATTCTCAAGATCAGAGGGCATCTTATTATAATTTCCATAAGGATTGTTGTAGGAATTACCATAATTATTAGAGGAATTACTAGGAAACGGCCTAGGGTTGAAATTACCTCTATACGCGTTATTACCAAAATTGTTCCTACCAACAAAATTCACATCCATAGATTCATTATTATTTCCAATCAAAGAAGACAAAGGCATATCATTAGGATCAATAGGAGCACTCTTACTAGCAAACAATTTCATTAATTCATCCATCTTTTCACCCAAAGTGTTTATTTCTTCAATAGCATGCACTTTTTTACTAGTAGGAGGTTTTTCGGTATGCCATTGAGAGTAATTTGCCATAATATTGTCTAGGAGTTTAGTAGCTTCTCCTAATGTGATTTCCATAAAAGTACCACCCGCGGCGGAATCTAAAAGATTTCTAGAAGCAAAATTCAATCCCGCATAAATTTTTTGTATAATCATCCATAAACTCAAACCATGTGCGGGGCAATTTCTAATCATTAGTTTCATCCTCTTCAAAGATTGTGCAACATGCTCATGATCAATTTGCTTAAAATTCATTATATCGTTCCTAAGGGAGATGATCTTAGCGGGCGGAAAGTACTTGGAGATAAAAGCATCTTTACACTTATTCCATGAATCAATACTATTTTTAGGCAAAGATGAAAACCAAGTTTTAGCACGATCTCGTAGTGAGAACGGAAATAGCTTCAATTTAACAATATCATTATCCACATCTTTCTTCTTTTGCATATCACACAACTCAACGAAAGTATTTAGATGGGATGCGGCATCTTCACTAGGAAGGCCAGAAAATTGTTCTTTCATATCAAGATTAAGCAAAGCGGCATTAATTTCATAAGATTCCGCACTAGTGGCGGGAGCAATCAGAGTACTAATAAAATCATTATTATTAGTGTTGGAGAAGTCACACAACTTGGTATTCTCTTGAGTCATCGTGACAAAGCAAGCAATCTAGCACACAAGCAAACAAAAAGCAAACGAAAAGACGAACGGAAGAAGGGGCGAATAAAAAGGCAAATCTTTTTGGTTTTTTCTGAAAATCGTTTTAGAAGTGGGGGAGAGGAAAACAAGAGGCAAATGGCAAATAATGTAAATGCAAGAGATGAGTTTGTGATGGGTACTTGGTAGGCTTGATGTAGATCCCTTCGACAACCACGCCAAAGATTGGCAAGTTGACGGGAGAGTTCTTGTCTTGACTTGCTATGTATCCTCCCCGGCAACGGCGCCAGAAATCCTTCTTGCTACTTCTTGAGCTTGCGTTGGTTTTCCCTTGAAGAGGAAAGGGTGATGCAGCAAAGTAGATAAGTATTTCCCTCAGTTGTTGAGAACCAAGGTATCAATCCAGTAGGAGGTACAAGCAAGGCCCCAATCTTTGCACCTACACAAACAATCAAACACTTGCACCCAACGCTATAAAGGGGTTGTCAATCCCTTCACGGTTACTTGCAAGGATGAGATCTGATAGAGATAGATATAAAAGATTGCTAAAAGTAAAACTAAAATAAAAGTAAATAGATTGTAGCAAAGTATTTTTGGTATTTTTGGTTTATAGATCTGAAAATATAATATGGAAAATAGACCCGGGGGCCATAGGTTTCACTAGAGGCTTCTCTCTTGAAGGAAAATAATACGGTGGGTGAACAAATTACTGTCGAGCAATTGATAGAAAAGCGCATAGTTATGACGATATCCAAGGCAATGATTATGCATATAGGCATCACGTCCGTATCAAGTAGACCGAAACGATTCTGCATCTACTACTATTACTCCACACATCGACCGACTCCTACCTGCATCTAGAGTATTAAGTTCATGAAGAACAGAGTAACGCATTAAGTAAGATGACATGATGTAGAGGGATAAACTCAAGCAATATGATGAAAACCCCATCTTTTTACCCTTGATGGCAACAATACAAATACGTGCCTCGCTACCCCTACTTTGTCACTGGGTGAGGACACCGCAAGATTGAACCCAAAACTAAGCACTTCTCCCATTGCAAGAATTACCAATCAAGTTGGCCAAACCAAACCAATAACTCGAAGAGACTTGAAAAGATATGAAATCATGCATATAAGAATTCAGAGAAGATTCAAATAATATTCATAGATAATCTGATCATAAATCCACAATTCATCGGATCTCGACAAACACACCGTAAAAGAGTATTACATCGGATAGATCTCTATGAAGATCATGGAAAACATGGTATTGAAGAACATAGAGAGAGAAGAAGCCATCTAGCTACTAGCTATGGACCCGAAAGTCTGAGGTGAACTACTCACGCATCATCGGAGGGGCAATGGAGTTGATGTAGATGCCCTCCGTGATCGAATCCCCCTTCGGTAGATTACCGGAAAAGGCCCCAAGATGGGATCTCACAGGAACAGAGGCTTCCGGCGGCGGGAAAGTATTATCGTGGCTCTCTTTGGTATTGGGGGAATATTTCTGAATTTATAGGCGGAGAATTAGGGTTGGAGGAGCTACGGGGGCCCCACAAGCCATGGGGGCGTGCCCCCCCCAGGGGCGCGCCCAGGTGGCTTGTGGCCCACCCGTGGGTCTTCTGGCCTCTTCTCTAAGTCTCCTGGGTTCCTTCTGGTCCAAGAAAAATCATCGTAGAATTTTATTCCGTTTGGACTCCGTTTGATATTCCTTATCTGCAATACTCAAAAACAAGGAAAAAACAGAAACTGACACTGGGCACTAGGTTAATAGGTTAGTCCCAAAAATAATATAAAATAGCATATTAATGCATATAAAACATCCAAAACAGATAATATAATAGCATGGAACAATCAAAAATTATAGATACGTTGGAGACGTATCATCCTCCCGCTAGGCCGCCGAAGCAGCGACCGACGAGGGGCCAGGCCTCGACCGCTCGGGAGAGCGAGGCCATCGAGGGCGCTGCGTTGTCTCCAGATCGCGACAAGAAAAGGAATCGGGGGCCACTCGATCCCTCGATCGTGGCTCGTCTCGTGCGACAGGAATCGAAGACGAAAGCCGAACGCCGCCGCCTCCTGTCGCCTAGTACGCTCGGTCGCTCGTCTCGTGGCCTCGACTCCTCGTCTTGTCGCTGTCGCCTCGAGCCTTGAGCGGCGGTTGTGCCCAGCCCAGTGCCCTCGTTGGCTGACGCCCTGCTCGTTCCTGCCGCTGCCCTCTTCTCCCGTTATTTGCCTAATTGGAAATTACGATTCCTCCGATCCAGCCTCCAGCTTCAGGGTCCAGGTGCTTAGCTAATTTTTTTATTAACTTCGGGTCTTAATCCTAATTTCTAATTTTGTAATTAACTATTGACATGACAGGAATCGTTACTTCGTTAGAGATTGATTTTTACCTTCTCGCTTAAAGATTACAGTGTAGCCGTTTTTATCGGACAGGATCCAAAGCTAGTTGAGTTAGACAATTCGTCTAATTACCAAACATTGACACATGATCTCCAATTGATATAAGCTAATGTATAAGTTCAAGTTTATTTAATTCATCTTTCTTATCTTGTGTTTCAATAATGCAGATTTGAGTCATCATGGGAAAACATCAGTCTGGTGCCTATAAGCGCAAGAGAAAAGCACAGGAAGAAAATTTAATTAATACATCTTATAAAGGTGGTATGAACAAATTTGTTACAAAAAAAGCACCGCAAGTGTCATCTGGTAATCAGTATGTTGATCCTTCTACCCTTGCACTTGAAATTGTTCCTTACAATGATTCTAGAGATGCTCGGACAGAGACAGATAATATAGAGTAGAGGAAGATAATATCGATGTTGACTTAAATAGTTCACCTCGCGAGGATGTTGATGATTCTTTTCGGTCTGATATATTTGATCCAAGAAACTTGGATTCTCTTGATTCTAAACAGATAGATATCTTAGCACAAAAGGGTCCAAAAAGAGACGAATCGATTAAGAAAGGTCCCAAAGATAGATACCGTAAAAGGTTTACTGCGGTATTTTATACTAGATTCCTATCAAATGGAGAGTATTGTGACAGAGACTGGCTTGTCTATTCTAAACAACTTGATAGAGTCTTTTGCTTTGGTTGTAAATTATTTACAAAAGGTCATCAGAAAGGTCAGTTGGCAAATGAGGGTTGTAATGATTGGTCACAAATGACCAATAGACTAAAAGATCACGAGACAAGTGTGGATCATGTTTTGAGCATGACTAATTGGTATGAGTTGCGAAGTAGATTGGAAAAACATCAAGCTATCGATAAAGCAGCTCAACGACAACTTGAGAAAGAGAAGGATCATTGGAGAAAGGTATTATTCAGAATTGTTTGCATTGTAAAATTTCTTGCCAAGCATAATCTAGCATTCCGTGGTACGAATGGCAAGCTATATGAAGATAGTAATGGTAATTTCTTGGGTTTGGTAGAGATGTTGGCTGAATTTGACCCCGTCATTCAGGAGCATGTTCGTCGTATTACAAACGAAGAAACTCATGCTCATTATCTTGATCATAAGATTCATAATGAATTGCTATACTTGCTTGCTTCTTGTATTAGGTCTGAAATTATCAAGAAAATAAAGAGCTCAAAGTATTTCTCTGTCATACTTGATTGTACCCCTGATGCAAGTCACCAAGAGCAAATGTCCTTAATTATAAGATATGTGGATTCATCTTCAAGTCAAGTTTGCATAGAAGAGTCCTTTCTTGGATTTCTAGATGTAAATGATACAACTGGCCAAGGACTTTTTGAGGTGATACAAAATGAGCTAAAACTTCTTGATCTTGATATAAATGATGTGCGAGGACAAGGTTATGATAATGGATCAAATAGCACTTGAGAGTCCTATATGCGTACTACTATGACGCAGCAAAGACTCAATGATTTGGCCACAATAGCACTTGAGAGTGAAGTGTTGAAGAAGATTGATTATGAGGATATCATTGAAGATTTCATTTCAAAGAATACTAAAAGGGTGAGGATATTCAAATAAATAGCAACCGCGAGTTGAATAGGTATGACTTTTTTATATGTCCAATTGTTATGTAAGACATTATATTACATAAATTATAAAAAAAATCTGCGACATATATATACATTATAATTACTAGTTAGTTTTTTTTAAAAAGGGCCTCAATTTTTAGTTTGGCACAGGCCCCGGATTTTGCCGGCCCGGCCCTGTCGTAGATGATCCGAGGAAGGGGATGGATCCGATCTGAGGAGGAGGCAGGGGAATCTTTGTGATCATACCGGCTGCAAACACATGATGTGAGGCGATGCCAAACAAAATTATCGTTGCCCCAACGGCAATATTTTAATAATGTATATATACTGGGCACATAGTGGAAGTACTAGTAGAAAAGATCCCGATGCAGGTTTGCGAAGGGGATTGAGTTTTCTCCCGTTCAACACACCCGCAGGCTCGAATCCGGAGACATGGCAGGCGCGCCCCCAGCCGCGCCGCCCCGCCGCGTGGTCGTCTGCGGCGGTGGCGTTGTCGGCGCTTGCACGGCCTATTTCCTCTCCACCCACCCTGCCTCCCCCACCGTGCCGACCCTCGTCGAGAAGTCCTCCCCCGCTTGCGCTGCCTCAGGCAAGGCGGGCGGCTTCCTCGCCCTCGACTGGAGCGACTCCACCCCCGCACTCTCGGCGCTGGCGCGCGCATCCTTCGGCCTCCACCACCGCCTCGCCGCTGCCCTCGACGGCGCCAACGCGTACGGCTTCCGCCCCGTCCACACCCTCTCCATCTGCCTCCCCTCTCAGCCCGCCGAGCCCATCTCACCCCATCCGCTCCTCCCTTCCTGGGTGGACCCCTCCGCCTCCGCCGCGCCGCCACGGCAGCTCGGAACTCCGGACACCACCGCGCAGGTTCATCCGGGCCTCTTCACCAAGGCCGTCCTCGCCGCGTCCGGCGCCGAGGTGGTCATCGGCGAGGTGGAGCGCGTGGTGATCCGCGAAGGGCGTGTCGTCGGCGTTGCGGTGAAAGGGAGCGGCGTGGTGGACGCGGATGCCGTGGTGCTCGCGCTCGGCCCTTGGTCTGGGCGTTTCGAGATGGTCAAAGAGGTGTTCGACGTGTCCGGGCTCAAGGCGCACAGCATCGTGCTCCGGCCGCGCAACCCCGACAATATCACGCCGCACTGCCTGTTCCTGAGCTACCAGCCGGAGCCCGGCGCCAAGATGCTCGACCCGGAGGTCTACCCGCGCCCCACGGGTACGCAGTTCTTCAAGCTCAAGTATGTGTGCATCAAACTGAACGGCACCCATGTTTACACATGTACGTAGTTGTTGCTGTTTGTCCTTGAACAGGGGAGGTGTACATTTGCGGAATGAGCAAGGACGAGGATGTTCCAGATGATCCGGCAACGATTGCCGGGGAGCCAGACTCCATTGCAATGCTTCATAAGATCGCTGGGAGGGTGTCGAGTCAGCTCAAGACAGAGGAGGGCGCAGAGGTAGTCGCGGAACAGGCCTGCTACCTCCCGTGCACCAATGACGGGCTGCCGGTCATTGGGGAGATGCCCGGGGTGAAGGGATGCTACGTTGCAACCGGGCACAGCTGCTGGGGCATCCTCAATGCTCCTGCTACCGGTGCAGCACTCGCCGAGCTCATCCTCGATGGACAGGCCAAGATTGTTGATCTTGCGCCCTTCAGCCCGGCAAGATTTCTCAAGAAGAAGAGCAGGCGCGGGGTGTAATGGCATGCAGTTTGTTTTGATCCGAGGTTCCTGTCAAACTTGGCAACCGAATAAAAAGCTACGTATCCTCGTTTGTAACCTGTCCGAGGGGATAGCAAATAATGTACGGATAAATAAAACCTTCAACACTTGCTGTCGACTGTTGTGGAGATGGATAGATCCTGTTTTATCTGATGCTGTGTGTTCTACAGTACACGTTGCGTTATCTGAGATAAACGAGCCAACATTTTGCATGAGAACATATTTGAATGCAGACGTGAACTGCAACTACACTCCCTCACGGCTGCATGATCACGAGCAGAATGATCCTGTGAAGTTTACATCAAACACTTGAAACATAACATCGCACTATTATGTGTTCTAGCAGTTATCAGATATCCGTGCCGTACGATAATCCTAGACGCAGCTCCCAAAATGAACAGCCTTTGCCAGTGTTACACTATCTTCACCACATCAACTTGCTGACCTTTCTAATGTTTTCAGTCCAAGTATAGGGTTGCCTTCCTCACTGCATCAAATGAGGTTTGCAGCCTCCAATCTCTCTGTTTCCTGTTCAACGGCCTCCCTTTCCCAGCCCGATTCTCGTTGACGTCCGCGAGCTTCCAAACACAGTGTTCTGCCTGAATGTCTACTGACTCGAGCATGAAGATACCATCCATCTGATCCGAAACAAGGCCATCACCTTCAGCAAGGTATTGTACCCTCATTGCCATATCTTTGAAGCGATCCAGATCATCCGGCACCTTCAGAAGTCGCTCTGCTCCTGGTGATGAGATCTGAAACACAAGATTAATTCTTCGTAAGTGCTTGCGAAATTCAGGAGCAGCCATTGTGTAAGAAATTTTTGGCAAGCTGACTTACCTCGAGAGCCAGGTCCAGGGGTATTTCGCCTCTTTCGATTATCTCATCCAATTTCTGCTTATAGAGTCTATTGAAATTCTCTATTTCCTCTATACCAGGGCACCCATACCTGTAGACATTTCTCACACGGGGAAGGAAATAAGATTGCCATTTTGCCCATATCAATTTCAAGATAAACAGCCTATTCAGATCAGGTTAGATGAAGAAAACATTTTGGTGGTACCAATCTACTCAACATTCAAGATCACTAACGCAACAAGGCACAACGCTGAAATGAAGACAACCTGCAACCATGCACAATAATAACCAGTAGGTGATAGCCATATGCATTTTGCATGGATTTTTTTTGGGCATTAACTAGTCTAAGTGAACAGACACGAGACAGAAAAGTAGGTACTACTTGATATCCTAAAAATAACTTGAAATGACTAAGTTTACAAATGTCATGCTGCAGGCGAAAAATCGGAGACTGAACTCTGAACGAAAAAAGAGAGGAGCTACCTATATATTGTCATGGTACATCATGGTGGAATGACAATGCACAAAATTAAAGGGGTTACTGAAGATTATCTGATTATGTGAAATGCACAATTGCCAGAACGTTATCGCTTCTAAATTTCTGCCAAAGGGCACCAAATAGTATGATATATGCTTGCAGGTACCATTTTCTATTATTTCTCATTGATGGCACATCATACAGCCATGGGATTTTCACTTTAAGGGTACCCATATCCTAACTGATTCAATATACAGAAAATGTTTTCAGGTTTTCAGTAAAGTATGAATATCAAAACCACGAATGTTTGTACGTACAGCTCTCTGCCGAGAGAAGCCACACTCAATCATATCAATATCGGAAAAGTAAAATAACCCGCGTTTCAACAAAAGAGAAGCCGAACATGACTTGTGACTGAACTCTAAAGAGCTAGCAGTGAGATGTGACTGGATTTGACATTGATTCAGCCTTAAGGCAACTGCATTGGATGACCATTGCAGCAGACAATTGATTCACTGATGTGATTTTACACCGATAGTCTAATTTGTTCATGTATACAGTGAGAAATGTTAGAGAATGAGCAACTTGTATTCACTGTGGGCCAAAGGCCAGTACATATACATGTGAGGTATTACAGGACAGAGCGGTAGTACCGCACTCAGAGCGGTAGTACCGCACTCGGGCGGTAGTACCGTAGAGAACACACCAAACACACATCTAACACCCCCCCTCAAACTCATGGTGGATCAACAACACTGAGTTTGGAGAGAAAGAAGTCATGCTGCGCTCGAGTCTGTGCCTTCGTGAAGAAGTCCGCCAACTATAACTCAGAGGGCACATAGTGAAGAGCCAGTGTCTGATCCTGCACAGCAGCACGTACAAAGTGGGCATCCACACCGATGTGCTTCGTGAGCTCATGCTTCACCGGGTCACGCGCAATACTGATAGCACCGGTACTGTCTGACAGTAAGGGAGTCGATGTAGTAGCAGACACACCAAAATCCTCAAGTAACCATCGTAACCAGATCACCTCAGCCGTCAGCATAGCCATCGCTCGCAACTCAGCCTCTGTACTCGAGCGAGAAACCGCAGTCTGTTTCTTTGTCTTCCAGACAATAAGAGAGCCACCAAGGAAGACACAGTAAGCAGACAGCGAGTGTCGATCAGAGGGATCACCTGCCCACGTAGCATCAGAGTAGGCCTGGAGCTCGAGAGAGCTGGAGCGGGGAAAGAAAAGGCGATGAGAGATCGTGCCACGAAGATATCGTAGAACACGGAGGAGGTGACTATAGTGGACAGAGGTGGGGGCTGAAACAAACTGACTGAGAATGTGGACAGGATAGGAGATGTCAGGACGCGTAACAGCAAGATAGACAAGGCTCCCAACGAGGTGGCGATAGCGAGTGGGATTAGGAAGAGGGTCACCGTCGGAAGCACGAAGCTGAACGTTGAGCTCCATAGGAGTCACAGCAGTGCGCTCATCACCGAGAGCGGCACGAGCAAGAAGATCCTGAATATATTTTTCCTGGGAGATGAAGAAGCCATCAGAGGTCGAAGACACCTCAATCCCAAGAAAATAGCGAAGAGGACCAAGATCAGACATAAGGAACTGGTCGCGAAGGCGAGCCTTAACAAAGGCAATGTAGTCAGAGTCGTCACCAGTGATGATCATGTCGTCAACATACAGAAGGAGAAGAGTCTGACCACGAGGAGACGTGTGAACAAACAACGCGGGATCATGATCACTGGGCGAGAAGCCAGCGGCAGTCACCACAGAGGCGAACCGCTCGAACCAGGCGCGAGGGGCCTGTTTAAGACCATAGAGGGAGCGGCGAAGTCGGCAGACCATACCATCAGGAGCATAGTACCCCGGTGGTGGCTGCATATAAACCTCCTCACGCAACTCACCATTGAGAAAAGCGTTCTGGACATCAAGTTGAGAGACAGACCAATGACGAACAGAAGCCACAGCAAGGAGAGTGCGGACAGTGGTCATGTGGGCCACAGGAGCGAATGTCTCATCATAATCGCGTCCCTGCTCCTGCTGAAAGCCACGAGCCATAAGACGAGCTTTGTAGCGCTCAAGGGAACCATCGGAGCGAGTCTTAATCTTATAGACCCACTTGCAGGTGATGGGACGAACACCGGAAGGAAGGGAAACCAGATCCCATGTGCCATTGCGCTCAAGTGCCGCAAGCTCCTCGGCCATCGCAAGCTGCCATTCAGGCTGAGTCATGGCAGCCCGATAGGTGGTGGGCTCAGCAATGGCAGAAAGACCATACCGGTCAGGAGAATAGCGATCGGGTGGGGGACAAGGCCTAACACGGAGGTTATGGACCGGTGTAGGCGTGAGAGGAGGTGCATTGGAAGTAGAGGGCACATCAGTAGGATCATCCACAGCACGAGGACGACGAGTGTAGTGGAGAGGAAACGGGGAGTGAGGTCGAAAGACTGGGGAGGAGGGTGGGGAGGGAGATGACGAGGGAGAGGAGGGAGGGGATGGTGGTGACGAGGGAGATGGCGAGGGAGAGGAGGAGGAGGGAGGGGATGGTGGTACCGGTGGTGTAGGGGGACTCACCGGGGGAGAGGGAGGAACAGGAGGCACAGAGGGAGATGTGTCGGGAAGGAGAAGGAAGGAAAGATCTTCCACGGAAAAGCTCGAGGAGGAGGGATGCGGATAGTAAGAACGAGACTCATCAAACGTCACATCACGTGAAATGCGCAGTCGGCGACCAACAGGATCCCAACAGCGATAGCCCTTGTGCTCATCACTGTAGCCAAGGAAAACACACTCAACGGACTGAGCAGTCAACTTGGTTCGTTCTCGCGGAGCAAGAAGAACATAGCACACGCATCCAAACATACGAAGAGCGGAGTAGTCAGGAGAGCGACCAGAGAGACGCTCCATAGGAATACCACCCTTCAAGGCAGCCGAAGGTTGAATGTTGATGAGGTGGGTGGATGCGGAAACGGCCTCAGCCCAAAAATGGGGTGGAAGAGAGGCGGCGATCATCATCGCCCGAGCCGTCTCAAGCAAATGGCGATGTTTGCGTTCAGCAACACCATTCTGAGCATGGGCACCAGGGCAAGAGAATTGGGCAAGAGTACCCTGCTCCGCAAGAAAACCACGCAACATGTGAGAGATATACTCTCCAGCTGAGTCAGCACGGAAGATACGGACAGGCGTGGAAAATTGAGTGCGAACCATGGCAGCAAAACGCTTGTATATGGGGAGAACCTCGCTGCGAGATTTCATACAATAAAGCCAAGTGTAGCGAGAGAAATCATCAATAAACAGAACATAGTAGCGATGACCCCCTTTCGAGTCAAAAGGAGCAGGACCCCATACATCAGAATGAACTAAGTCAAAAGGACGCTGAGATACAGACTCACTGGTAGGATAAGGTAACTGAGTCTGTTTGCCAAGCCTACTACCTTCACAATGCAACGAAACATCACCGGAGACAGGCCCTAAGACGCCTTGGTGTACTAATGAGGACAAGCGAGAGCCACAGATGTGACCAAGACGATGATGCCACTGCTGGAAGGACGCAAAAGAGGAGGCAGCAAGAGCATGAGAGCTAGCATTTGTGGTAGCAGCGGAAGGAACACGAAGCCAGTCAACCTCCCAAAGGCCCTCAGACTCACGGCGCCGAGGGCCACCACCAACCAGAGCCTGAGTGCGACGATCCTGAACAGAACAAGAGTCGGCATCAAGAATGACACGACAGCCAGAATCAGTAAGTTGGGCAGCGGAAAAGAGATTCATGGTAAGACGAGGAACATGAGAAACACTAGGAACCGAAAAAGACGGAGTGTAAAGGATGCCACGACTAGCAACAGGAAGAGGTGTGCCATCGACAGTGAGAACATTAAGAGGAAAATAAAGAGGTCGAAGAAAAGATAAGGCAGAAGAATCAGAAGACATATGAAAGGAAGCTCCAGAATCCAGAACCCACGAGGATGTACCTGACTGAGTATGCTCCGGCGGGGGCGGAGTGGTGATGGCAGTCACAGCGGCAACAGAACCCGTCGAGGAAGAACCAGAGGAAGCCAACATTCGCTTGAGCCGCACAATATCCTGGTCAGTGAGCGACGAAGTCGAGGAAGACGCACGAGTCCCACTAGAAGAAGAGCGCTTCAGGTCTTTCCGCTTCTTGTGACAATCAGACTCTGGGTGACCTGGCCTGTTGCAGTAGCCACAGAAGGTGTGCGAGCGCGGCCGACCCCCTCCTGAAGAAGGAGGGTGACTCGCCCCCCCTGGAGGTGTGGGCAGGAGCGGTGGAGTGGTAAGGCGAGCAGACGGCACAGGAGCTCGGGCAGCAAGAACAGTGGGAACCACAAGCAGACCAGCAGAACGGAGGCGTGTCTCCTCAGCACGAAGCTCTGCAAGCACCTCCGAAATAGGAACACGACCACGAGCAAGCAGGTGAGCACGCCGAGGCTCAAACTCTGGACGAAGGCGAGATAAGAACTCATGGAGGCGATGAAACTCCAAGTCAGACCTCACAGTCTGGCAACAACGGCAAGTACCACAAACAACTGTCCTGAGAGAATCAAGCTGGCGCCAGATGGCAGAGCTCTGTGAGTAGAACTCATCAACAGAAGAGTCACCCTGCTGAAGAGCGTGCTCCTGACGCACCACAGATAAGTAGAGAGCATCAGCAGATGGCTGATATCGCTGACAAAGATAGGACCACATCGCAGCAACAGGACCGAGACCCATGAACTCAGACGCAAACTGAGGTAAGACACTCGCAGTGAGAACAGCAGCAACTCGAGCATCATCGTTGCACCACTGAGTGTAAGCAGACAGATCATCTCGGTAAACAGCAAGAGCATCTGAGTAGGCGGATACCTGCTGATCATAAGCATCAACCGCAACATCGTCACGGGCCTTGGTTGTATCCCGATCAGCCTGAGAAGCATCAGCAGCAAGAACAGGCGGCACCGGCGGGGTAGGAGCCACAGGAGCAATAGGACAGGGCGGACAGGGAACCTCGCCAGAGAGAATGCCCCACAGGAGAAGACCGCGCATGTGGATGCGCATGAAACCCACAAACTCAACATAGTTGGTGCCATCGAAGATCACCGAGCACCGAGGAACAACCACATAGCCCGACGAAGACATGACGAGCTCACCCTGAACGGTAGTACCGCTCTTCCCAGCGGTAGTACCGCTCTGCTCAGGGCGCTCAGGGCGGTAGTACCGCGCTGATCAGCAGTAGTACCGCTTGCGCGGTACGTCCGCGATTCCAGTGCCGTGGGCACTTCCGCTTATATAAACCTTCTGCAATGCCTGTCCCTCCGAGCGGAAGTAGAGCGGCAGTAACAGGCGGTATTACCGCTTCGGGCGGTAGTACCGCACTTCCCAGCGGTAGTACCGCTCTGCTCAGGGCGGTAGTACCGCGCAGAGCCGCTGGATCGGGATCGGGATCGACCAAATCGCTGGGCAGAGGCCGAGCGAGGAGGAGTCCAGGCAGGAGCCGGCCGGAGGAGGAGGCCGGGCGAGGGACGGCGCGGAGGTGAGCCCGGGCGAGGCGGGGGGGGGGGGGGGCTGGCGGACGGGGGCGGCCGGAGCCGGCGCGGTCAGGGGCGACCGGAGACCGGGCGGGCGCGAGACAGAGGCGGCCGGCGACCGGCGCGGTGCAGAGGAGGCCGGCGACCGGGCTGGCGCGGGGTAGAGGACGGGGAGGAGCAGCCGCGGGCGGAGTTGCTAGCGACAGCGACGGTGGAGCACGAGGAGGAACCTCGCATCTGATACCATGTTAGAGAATGAGCAACTTGTATTCACTGTAGGCCAAAGGCCGCCAAAGGCCAATACATATACATGTAAGGTATTACAGGACAGAACGGTAATACCGCACTCAGAGCGATAGTACCGCACTCGGACGATAGTACCGCAGAAAACACACCAAACACACATCTAACAAGAAAATGAAAGCCAGCAAGGGATGCCCGCCTCCAACTAGACAGACAGTTGCAAACTCACGAACCTGTTGGTGAGCTTGTCCAGCCGCACGTAGACGTATCCCTTGGGCGACACCTTGAAGGCAAACATGGCAATGTCATCGCCAAAATGCTCGCCAAGAACCTCCTCGGCCGCTGCAAGAGCGCGCGCGCCCCACTCGACATCCCGCAGGACGACGCCACCGCCGTTGCCGCCATCACCGATCTGAAACGTACCAAGGAGTCAAGAGCAGGCCAGACATCATTTGGGCCAGCGTGCTCCAGGCGAGCCGAAGTACCTCAGCATCGGCCCCTTCGTCTTCATCCTCCTCCCACTCCGCCATACACTCCTCCTCCTCCCCCGAGCCCTCGTCGCCTGGGCCAGGGCCCGCTATACTCGCCACGAAGCGCGTCTGCGCCGCGGGTACGGCCCCGCCGCATGAAGTAGGAAGGATGCTCCTGGGGCAGGCGGCGTGGGAAGCGCGCGGAACGGCGCTGCGGAGGCAGGATGAGGAAGCGGCAGCCACGGCGGCGCGAGGACATTTGGTCGAGCATCTGGCGAGCAGCGAGCGGAGCGCCTGGGCGAGAGCGTGCGCCATCCTCGCACGAGTTGGTTGAGTTTGCGTTCGCTTCTTGGCGTTGTCTCGGTTTGGGTCGGACCGTCAGACGGCCCCGTTCGGATCTCCTCTGGCTTCTCGAATAGCCAGCTTCCCGAGAAGCCAGCCGTAGCCAGCTTCCGACGGGAGCAGCGATTCGTTCGGCAGCACTGGCTGGCCTCCTCTCCGTCAAAACGAGCTGGCAGCCCAGCAAACGAGCTTCAGGCCCAGGAAACGAGCTGGCAGCTCACGAAACGAGCTTCAGGCCCAGCCAACGAGCTTCAGGCCCAGTTCGGTGGCCAGTCACGAGAGGGAAACAGATCGAGAAGAAGAAAACGTTTCGCGGATGGCACTTCGGAAGGGCACACGAGTGTAATTTCCAGCAACTTCTCCTGGAGCCAGCTTCTCGTTTTGGAGAAGCAGCGATTCTGCTGCTCCAAGAAATTGTACGCACGGGCTCTCGATCTCCTGGAGCTGGCTTCTCGGAGACGCCGCGTTCGGCCAGCTTCTCGCCAGCTTCCGGAGAAGCGGGAAGCTGGAGGACTTCCGAACGGTTAAGGTTCGTCGTCGGTTGGGCCTCATTGATTGATTGGGCTTTGTAGCTGTTCGGAAGTTATCCTGAGTAATAAGACCCATAACGGCCCAATCACTTCTCTTCTCCATCCATAAAGAGAGACTTCATGGCTCCATGGCCGACACCGCCTGACCTCTTCGTCTTCGCGACAGGCGGCCATGGCGTCCAACACCGTCAAGCTCATCGGCAAGTGCTCTGCTCCTCTCACCTTTACCCCTAAAAAAAAAACTAAAACCACCCTTTTCTCTCCCGTACATCTTCTCTCTGATTCAGCGATTTGCTGCTCTTACCCAAACTGACTGCTCACCCCCTCCTCTGATCTTCTGCCCCGTCTCTGGCTCGGCCACCAGACATCGCAGTGAACTTCACCGGTAGGACCTGCTCCCTCCACCCGTAACACCTTAGAGCTGACATCATTTTTGTTCTTGGTGAGTTACTGATTCACCTTTTGTGTCATGCCGCCGCCGCTGCTGCTGCGAAGATGGCATGTTTAAGGGCATCTACCACGGCAAGCAGTGCCACTCTGCCGATATCCCCGGCGTCCTCGCGCGAGCCTGGGCTGCCGGCGTCCACCGCATCATTGTATGGCCACCTGTCTGCTCTGCTCTGTTGTGCCTCCTGTTTCTTCTGCTCCGGTTGATTCGTCTGAATTTCGTATGCTATAAGTACGACGCATCAATTTGTCCTACATCAGGTCACCGGAGGGTCTCTGAAGGAGTCTAGGGAAGCGCTTGAGATCGCCGAGACCGATGGTATGCCCGGCTACTATGATGGTGTATATTGGCTGACTGGTGCATGCACAGTGTTTGATGAAATGCGCATGAGGAATTTCTTATTTGTGCCTGTTTATGCAATGCAGGGAGGCTGTTTTGCACCGTGGGAGTCCACCCGACGAGATGCGGGGTAATATCCGAATATATTTCTTGCTTTGGTCGTGACTGATTTTGAGATGGACATGTGCATTTGTGCTTCGGTTGTCTACGTTTACTATTTTTTGGATGGTTTAGGAGTTCGAGGAGAGTGGAGACCCGGAAGGGCATTTTCAGGCGCTCTTGGCTTTGGCAAAGGAGGGCATCGAGAAGGGCAAGGTGTGTATATGGATCATATGGTTGCTTGTTTGAGAATTTACACAGTGCTTCAACGGCACAGCAAAAGGATAGGCATATGCTCTAGTGATGGACTTTTCTCGTAACTTTTGGATATCCTTATCTTTGCATACAAACAATAGGACCCTGAGAATCTTGTCAATTTGGAAGGACCCCAACTTATTCATTGCTTACTAAAATATTGAATATCGTCAAGTATCCTTATGTGCTGATGTCCTTCTGTGGCATCCATTGTATGATGATATACCAATATGGTTAACAAGCTCACAATCTGATAATCTTTTGTTGCAAAGGAAAACAATTTAATTCCATGAAGATGTGATCTTTTCTGCAATATAAGAAATTCAGCAGTTATTCTTCGCTAAAGAAAAAGAAATTCAGTAGTTACCATGCCCTTTTGTACTCTTTGGATACTATACTTGCAACCTACTACGTGGATTCAATTTCTGCAGGTTGTGGCAGTTGGCGAGTGTGGTTTGGATTATGACAGACTTCAGTTCTGTCCTTCAGATATACAGAAGAAGTACGGTCCTGCACAATCGCAAAGACAAACCGACAATTACTCGGGATTTTCTGAATGATTTTTCATTTTAGGTACTTTGAGAAACAATTTGAATTGGCTGAAGCAGTAAAACTACCAATGTTTCTTCACATGCGTGCTGCTGGTGAAGACTTTTCTGAAATCGTATCACAAAATCTGTACAGGTAATGCTTTTTCTGTAGACCACAATGACTGAAACACAATTGATGATCATGGTAAAAAGCACTGTTGCATACCCCTCTGTTACGAGATCAGAAGAAAACAGCTGATGGGTTATTATATTTTAGTTGTATCCCTTCGTGAATTCAATTATACATGCTTATTTCATATATTTATTTCTGTGAACTTCATGTCTGTTTGGTAGGTTCCCAGGTGGGGTTACACATTCCTTCACCGGTACTGCAGAAGAACGTGACAATCTCCTTTCTATTGAGAATATGTTTATAGGTCATTCCCCTCCCTTGGTCTCACAAACCTGCATCTGACGCAATATAATAACTGTAAAACTTCAGAACCACAAACATTATTTCATTAGTGGCAAAAGCTGTTTACATTGGCTTAATGGCTTTTATGACGGAAAGCCTCCCTCTGGGCAATGTCACTTGAAGTTAAATTAGCATTTGGTATTTTGTCTTTTATGGTAATAACTCTATGATGTCTTGTAGTTTGTACTACCTCTGTTCGGAAATACTTGACGTGGTTTTAGATAGTTCCAATTTAAACTAAAACCACGTCAAGTATTTCCGAACGGAGGGAGTAAATCATAACTCTTCATGGACCACTGCAGGTATTAACGGTTGCTCTTTGAAGACTAGTGAAAATCTTGAGATTGTACGAGGTATTCCTGCAGAGAGGATGATGATAGAGACAGATTCTCCTTATTGTGACATTAAAAATACTCATGCTGGAATCCAGTTTGTAAAATCGATCTGGCCATGCAAGAAGAAAGAGAAGTATGAACCTGGTTTAACAGTTAAGGGTCGCAATGAGCCTTGTTTAGTAAGGTATGTGGAAGCGGTTGTGCATAATCTGCAACAAAATTCTTGCTAAAGCAAATGTTTGGACTGATCTCCAAGCTTCAACTTCGTATGTCAAGTTTACTTGCACCTGGAATGATTATTTGCTTTTGCTTCACCAAATACCGCATTGGTTTTCTGAAGTAGACCAATCCTTATGCTATTTCTTTTCGAAATAATAAACTACTCCATCTGTAACTTTTTATAAGACGTTTTTAGAGTCCATGACTGTGTCAAAAAGCGTCTTATATTAAGTTACAGAGGGAGTAATAAATGTTGAAGTGTATATGTGGATTGCCTAGTTCTTTCCATGGGTTCGGATTTTTGGTTGCGTTGGCTAGTGCATGAAGCTTAGGGCCAATTCTTTTGGGCGGCTTAAAAATAAGCTGCCTCTCCCCAGCTTAAAAAATAAGTTGCCTCCTAAATTTGTTGAGACTTCTGAATTAGTTATCCCATAACTAGTTTATGTATAAGAGAGGCGGCTTATGGTAAAAGCTGTGTAGGAGGTGGCTTATTTTTTAAGCTGCCAAAAGAACAGACCCTTAATATGGTATCAGAGCTAAAGTTTTGAGTTCAAGTTCTGGCTTTCGCAGTTTATCTAAAAATTGTTGTTCGCCCCTTTGTGTCCACGTATAGGCCTATTGAGCCATACCTCTGAGTTTATCCACGTGTTGACTTTCCGCGTCACACATGAGAGGGGGTGTTGAAGTGTATATGTGGATTGCCTAGCTCTTTCCATCAGTTCGGACTTTTGGTTGTGTTGGCTAGTGCATGAAGCTTAACAATAAATTAGATATTGCGTGTGCTTGAAATGTTGTCTTTATCAATGAAGTTCTGACCACTTGCAATTAAAGTTTTCTGCCATGCAGCAAATTGTTTGTTTAGCCTGGTGCCTTGGTGTAGAGCCAAACTATTCTTTGTTGCTCTGCTCTTTTACTAGGATGTTTGAAGCATTTTATTACATCTCATTATCATGATTTGTCATCAACTGTTGGCAGGGTGGACTGGAAATTGACTTCTCGGATTCTTTTGCTGTGCTAAATATTTGCACATGACTCTTACCTCCAGAATTTTTTGACAAAAATAGAGATTTCTTCATTACAGGCAAGTCCTTGAGGTAGTGGCTGGATGCAAAGATATTGCTGATATAGAAGGCTTAAGTAAAACTCTGTACCACAACACATGCAGGTGAGCCGTCACTAAGTACTAGGAAACATCATACGTCCCCTCTAAACACTATAATATGACTAGGTTTTCTAATGTTAGACAGAGCTTTGCTACTGGTGTTATCTCCAGCTTTTATACGCTATTATTAAGAGATCTTTCTATCTTGCAGGCTCTTCTTCCCTCATGACATAGATGCTTCTGCAGATGCACAGGTTGAGAGTGGTGGTGTTACTGCAGAACAGAATAGCTGATAATGCAGAGTGAATTGTTTTGAAATATTTCATTTTGCTTGCTCTTCGGTTTCGTGGTGTCTATGACATATTTATGGTGTCCTAAAATTCTTGTAATTTGACAAGCTTCAATTTGAAATGGCATCGTATGTTAGTGTCCTTAGAGATTAAAATACAGATAGGATTATTTCCACGGTAATATGTCAAAATGGATAACCTGTAATCATTCAAATCGCCTTTTGTGTGGAGACAAGTCCACAGAGAAAGGAGCTAAGAGCCTAAAAGCAAAACTGACAGTAGCCAACACCCTGGGTATCACTCCAATTTATTTCATGAAATTGCACAACCCATTATTCAATCCAGTACTCTATATTATAGTACAATATACAAAACATCTCTACTGAATTGAACATGTTTTCATGAAGCACTTTGGATCCAGATATTTCTGCAACATATACTACAAGAGTCTAATAATCTAGTGTCCGTAGCTGAAATCCCACATCTGCGTCAAAACTTTTGCTCGGACCAGTACATCTTGAATTGGAACGGCAGAATGTTGTGAACCGGTGCACCAAGCTTACAACTTAATCTGTCTATTATAGTTACTAATAGCTGGCAGTTGTCTGTAAGCTGCTCTTTTCCATCTCGTCTTCAAATTGTCCTGAAGTACTACTGTAATTGCTGACCTCTGACTCAGCCTCAGAACCACCTGAAGCAGTTTTTTCTTGCTGTGACTGCGCTGTGCTAGGAGTTGATCCAGCTGGAGGGTTCTGTGCTGCCAGACTAAGTCGGAGGGGCCTCCCATCCAGTTCCTGCATTGCCATGAGACATGTCAACCAACCACTATTTTCACCAATGAATCCATGTCAAATTGAACATGTTTGGGAGATCATAGGGTACCCATTGTGCATGAAGTATGATTATATACATGATTATTGATCTATCCATGCATAGAGTACACAGATAAGTTATACTTGGTTCAAACATGATTATTGATCTATCAGTATTGATTCATTTTTCTCTACGAAATACTACAACTATAACAAAGGAACACCTTGTTCCTACATTTCATAATTCAGTTTTCAAGTACTCGCGGTTTCGTTCCACTTATGCTATTATACCATGGTAATCCAATAAAGTGAATGTGGTGGGGATTTTTGTTCTAAGGTTGCAACAAAGACGTACCACTCCGTCCATGGCCTGCAAGACAGCCTTTGCATCTTCTATTGTCTGGAAGGAGACAAAACCAAACCCCCTCGAACGACCGGTGTCACGCTCGAAGATTACCCTGGCACCAACCAAGCCAGGCTGCCCCTCAAATGCCGTCTTCAGTGCGTCAGCCCGCACACCCCAACCCAGGTTGCCGGCGTAAACCTTGTATGTCCCATCGTCAACAACACGCAAGCTAGTCCTTGCAACCGCTGCCGATGCCACTGCCCTTTCTCCTCCTCGCGGCACTTCCGGGAAATTCACCCTGACTGTCCTCCCTCCCAGCAGCTGCATTGACACATATGCATTCATGACCAAGAACAGGGGAACACACTTTTGTGTGGAATGGAGAAGAATTGGTCCAATTAGTGCGGAACTCACAGCTCCGTTGAACATCTGGACGGCCTTGGCAGCCTCCTCGGCGGTGGCCATGGTGACAAAGGCGAAGCCGCGGCTCCGGTCGGTGATTTTGTCATAGATTATCTGCAGGAGCGCAATCATCAAACTATGACAGGAATATGTGCCCGGGAAGACCATAGATAGGCACGAATTGAAGATAGGGCTTGGATTGCATTTAGCGTGCTTGAGTTTGAGTACCTGGACATCGTCGACGCTGCCGGCCTCGGAGAATGCTGCAGTGAGCTCAGCGGCGGTGAAGGTGTAGGGCAGGTTGCCGACGTAGATTCGGCCGGGCTCTTGTCCAAGTGCCGGCCGGTTTCTGGGAGGATAGTAACCGCGAACTGCCTCGACCTCGGGTTCTGCCTCATCGCCCTCTTCCTCCACGTACTCCTCTGGATCCTCCTCAGAGTAATATTCTCCGGAAGCGGCGGAGGCGGAGGCGGGCAGGAGAATGGGGTGGCGACGGTGGTAGGAGAAGAGGCGGAGCCCGACGCAGTGCCTCTGGAAGTTGTTAAGGCTGAAGTGAGAAGGAGGGAGTGGGATGGCGGCGGCAGTGGCGGTGGGGTGAAGGAAAGAGCGGAAGGCGGCGACGGCGGTGGCCATGGCCGTGGAGGAGCGGGGAGCGAGGAGCTTGGTGCTGTGGTCTGTCAGTGTTCGGTCGCTGTTGTGGGTAATTTCCTTATCCTCTCTATACTCCTACATACTATTAGAGGCCGGGCTTAAACGGGCCAACACTTATCGTCTGGGCTCATCTAGTCTGGGCCTTGAGAAACTCCGAGGGGGATTAGATTACAAAGCCTCAGGCCCACTAAAGACCCCCTCTTCGTGTCCGCGGACAATTCTTCTCACCAAGCAGCCGGCGGCGGCACCGTCACGAACTCCTCTTCTTCCTCTACAAGAAGCAGAGGCCGCCGCCCCGAGACTCCCACACACTTCTTTTCCCCACCAAATCCAAATCTCGTGCGAGAAATTTTGCAATGGCGTCGGCAGCGTCCGAAATCGATCCCGTCGTGGAGCCCCACTTCGTCGTTGAGGAGTCGTCCAGCGCCGGAAGCAGCCGAGAGGAGGCGGCCCCGGAGGCCGCGGCGGTAGGAGCGGTGGTCGAGACAGAGGCGGCGGATGGGGAGGAAGAAGGGGAGTGCGGGTTCTGCGTGTACATGAAAGGTGGAGGTTGCAAGGAGGCTTTCGTGTCGTGGGAGGAGTGCGTGCAGGCGGCGGAGAAGGAGGGCTCCGACATGCTCGACCGCTGCTCCCAAGCCACCGCCGACCTCAAGAAGTGCATGGACGCCCACGCCGACTACTACGCCCCCGTGCTCCAGGCTGAGCAGACCGTCTCCGACCAAGCCGAAGCCGCCATCGCTGCTGCCACCGCCGATACAAACAAGAACAAGGGAGAGGAATCCGCTCCCTCCCCGGACTCTGATGAGACCAAGATGGAAGAAGCACCTGTCGAGTCTTCCGCCGCCACTGTCGATGAGAAGGAGGTGGTGGTTGAGCAGGCTACTTCCTCCACGTCCGCCGAGGGGGTGAAGAAGGAAGAGGCAATCGTCGACAAGGCAGAGTCCTTGTCTTTGGGTAACTAATAACTGGGGGGTTAAATTTCTCAGTTGGTGGTAACTTTTTGTTCAGTATGAGCTATGATCTGATTGAGGCGCATGAGCCTAGTTTTTATCCCCTTGTGGGGGAAATAAGGTTGTTCTTCCAATAACTATTGGACATGATACTGAATTTATGCTTTTATATGATAGGTTACATACTCATCATGTTTGTGCTTGATGCATTGACATTGTATCTCTAGAACTACTCCTGGTGACCACGATGACGACAAGATACACAGTTTGCTTTAGAATTTCTTGATGCTTTTATATTACACATATGGGTTACATATTCACAACCTTTGTTGTTTGATGCATTGTCATTATAACGTTGGTGAAGTCCCGGTGACTGCGATTGTCTAAGTAGCCCTCGATTGCATTGGATCTGCCATGCTGAGCAAGTTTGAAATAGGTTTCAGCTGGTTACTTTCATTGACGTCAATATGGTTTGCCTGCATTTACCATTAAATTTAGGATTTTAGACTTAAACCAACCTTTTCTTTGTGTCAAAAGATGGCAGATCTTTTAACTAGTCACTTCGCCAAGGCAAATAGTAAGAAACTTGGAGTGCTGTATGGCCGAACTCCCAAAAACAATCAGTTGCATGAACAAAACAGCAATTATTTACATAGTCTTATGTGAGTTCCTTTTTCCGAATAATTGTTGAACATGATATTGTTTGCTGAATTTTTTATCTGATGCCTTTATATGATACGTCTGTCGCTTGATGGATTGACATTGTAACTCTGGTTAAGTCATCATGGCAAGATACTCCCAGTGACTGATGTCTAGTACATCGTCTCTGAGTTGTATGGGGAGTTTGAAATAAGTTCCAGTTGATTGTTGTCATTGACATTAGTATATATCTTTCTTCCATTATTGTGAATGAACAAAACAGCGATTATTTAAATACTGCCACTATGTAATGTGATATTATTTCTTTCCGAATTGTTTTTTTAGCTTTCTAGTTACTAGTTTGACCTGAGACGTACTGAACGCATGGGCTATAGGACTAATACAGGTGGTGAAAGAGAAGGACCATCTCAGGAGTAAGGTGTGGAATAAATTTATCGCCATTGTGTTTAATTGGATTAACTGGTCTACTATTGTCGTTAATGGGTGTAATTACGTCATGCTTGGTTAACTTCAGGTTTTTATCTGTCAAGTACTCCCTCCGTTCGTAAATATAAGTCATTTTAGAAATTTTAATATAGACTATATACGGAGCTAAATGTGTGAACCAACACTCAAAAACATGTCTATATACATCCGTATATAGTCCGTATTAACATCTCTAAAAAACTTATATTTAGGAATGGAGGGAGTAGTTTGTAGTTTTATTTGGTTTACAAACGCATAGTCTCTTCTACCAATCTCTAAAAGAAGATCATAATGTGGTTGATCCAAGGTTCAAAGACGTGGGTTACCTAATCGGTATCATGGTCATTTTGGGTTTGTTGGTGATTTGATATGTTGCTTCCAATGGATTAACCTTACCAAATGGCATGACCATATTGTAAGTGTGCTATTTTTGCCTATTCCTAGGTCTGTCGCTTAATTGCTTCAGATGGCTTCAGATGGAGTGTTATTTTCTTCAGTAGCTTCAGATGAAATACTCACATTTTTACTCCAGAAAACCCATGATTGGATTCGGTTAGGTCTACTCTTTATCTGGTTCCGGAGCCATTTGGATTTGGACCAACCTGTGCTATCCATCTAAACAGACTATACTATCTTCTAGCATTAGATTCTGAAGTCCTTAAATTCTTTAATCCTGAACAGCAGTTTTTTTACAAACAAAACACCAAACCTTACTAATTCGAAATTGGGGAGGGTACAATTTCACCCAAGGCTCCTCAAACCAATCATAAGTCCAAGAAAATATAGCCAACCTAGCAAGCTCATAATAAACAACCTTATTTGCTTTCCTATTACAATGTTTGAAACTAGTGAGGGAAAAGTCACAACCCTCATCGCTCCTACATAATGCCCTCCGCACTTTGGAGTGCCAATGACCTCCAAATTATCAAAATTAAAAAACAGGCAATTGGAACCCGTCTTTGGCACAAGGGATGGTTTGAGTCTTAGAGCCAATGCTTCGGCCGGCAGGACATGCATACACCAGTCGAGCCCCTAGGAGGTTTTTCTCGAAGGACACATCAACATCAGATCTTTGGGGCATTTGAATGAACCTTCGATCGGTCGGATACTAGGTCGGGCATTCTGACCCACTGTCCCACCCAAGGAAAAACATGTAGACCTTGGACACTCTTTCCCACATAGGTTGCGGATGGTATTTGGCTTTGTTGGTCAATAGCTCCACACGAGACCCATAGTGCACCCCCTCTTAATAGTACGACATACCTAAGAATAGTACGACATACCTAAGAATCAAAAACGAGAAATCTTCAGTGAAAGATGACATGTCGTCTTCGTTTATCCTTTTTGTTTAGGGGGTCACCAACCAACGAAATGTTTCATTCTCATAGATGTGTGAACTGAAAGCATGCTTGAAACATAGTTAGTCAAACTAATCACTATTGCCATTAACACCAAAACTCTTATTAGAGGCAGGTGTCCTAACTCTTGAAATTCTCACTTTCTTCCGCGTTAAAATGGATTCGGTACTCAATAGTGGATACACATTTGTATAATAAAAAGAAAAGTATGTTTTTCGTCCCTCGAGTTCACCAAAAGTACTCTCAAATAAATTTGGTATACTTTTGGTCCCTCGAGTCTCAAAACCGGTCATAATTCGTCCAAACCCTGGTATTGGTGGAAAACCATCGCCTCCATGACTCTCCGGGCAATTTATGTGTGTTGCTGGTGCTCCAACAAGAGATCAGTTAAGGTGTGTCATTATATGTTCATCGAGGATGCGCCTTTACTTGAGAGATTGGTTGTAGTTGATCAACAAGGTCCAACAAGAATCAGTGTCATTTATGCGCCGAAATTGACAGTCTTAGGCTACTCGTCTGTCTAATTCTCCGAACTTGTTATTGGATACATCACCATTCAGGTACACCAGTCTTCTTCTTCTCCTTCTTCTTCAAATTAATGCTTCCTAATTTTTAACATGTATGTTCGTCTGTCATCCATAAAATAATTCTGACAAGCTTGACCCCGTTTCTGCGCACAATGAAGGGCTTGGCACTAGAATCTACCGCCCGGATCAAGTTGCTAGATTCCTAAAATGCTTTCCGTGCGTGGAGAATATATATATATATATATATATATATATATATATATATATATATATATATATATATATATATATATATATATATATATATATATATATATATCGAGGTGATGCTCCTATCTTGTTAAATGTTAACCACAACGGATTTCAATTTTTGGTAACTTTTTGCCAGTTTACAATGACAATTGTACTACGATTTCTAAAGGAATTTTTGGAGGATTTCAATACATATATGTTTTTTCCTATGGTGGTTGCTTGATTCATATGATTACATTCCATATGTATTTCTCCTTTGGATTCATTTGTACTAGTTTTCATTGCAAAGTTTCCATCCACTCCAACCCCTTCTGAAGAATCCTACGTTTTCCTAGAGTGTAATCAAACGCCATGTTAATCATGTCGGATCGAAGATAGCATGCCACTCTATTCGTTTATTTTAGAAATCCTGCTAAGCAAAGAGTCTCATAGTGTTCAAAACTGCATCTAGACACTAACACATTGTCTTCACTTTTGCAGATCCAATTAGGCCAAGAAGCGAATAATGTGACACAATATTATGTCATTCCCATTGAATGCCTTGATCTCCATCTCTCCAAAATTACTTTGAACTCCTACCAAGGGACCTTACCGGAGATTAAATTCGCCAAGTTCTTTGTTGCGAAAGCAACTGTGCTAAAGGTAGTGAGGTTGGGCATACATTTAGAGCACAAAAATGAATGGTTTGTTGATCAGCGTCGGCGTCTTCAACATAATGGAAAAGGCTCTGCAAAAGCTAAGCTGCATTTTGGAAGTTCATGTTTCAGAGTAATAGGAAGTCGGTATGTCAAGCCCCTACATGACTTGTCACTTGTTGATCCCTTTGCATAAATAATGAACTGGCGAGACGAGTTGTAAATATTACTTTGGACCTTTCACATGTTCATTTTCATTTCCAATATCAGTTTGAACCTTGTAATCATCGAATCTAAGCCTTGTCATATTTCTGCCATTTGTGATACAATCAGTGAACTAGCAGTGTATGAGACTCGTATTTTGGTAGTACTATTTTGACTTTAATATGCAATGGATGATTGATATCTGGACCTTAACATGTAAGCGACTTGATTTAATTACCATTCTGGCTTGTGTTTCCCCTGTCGATCACATCGCAAACGATCTGTACAACGTAATCGACAACGATCATTGCCATTATCGCACACAACTGTCATTCATTACCCGTGTGTGAAATATTCACCTCATCACACACGCTACTTTGTGTTGAATGTGTGCGCTGCTTTAAGTCATTCCGCACACTTTGTTTTGCCAGCCGTTTGCCATTTAACGCCCACAATAATGGGAGTTTCTTCCAGCCGACGCGTGGCTAAACGAGCCGGGCGGGAAGCTTTGCGTGGTTGCGTGGGAACGGGCTCACCAAGGGTACGTTGGCACCTCTTCGAGCCGGCGTGTGGCCAAATGAAACGCGTGTGCGCGCGCTCGTCAAGCTTGCACTGCAATCCTCCACCTGGAACGCAGGGACAAGATGTGCCGATTACAGTCCGTCCAACCCTCATTTACTCCACCGCTCATTTAACCTCTTGTCTCTCTTCAACCTTTCCCCACAACACAAGAAACACACCCACGACGCAAAATACAGAGATGATATCCTGCTTGGCTCTAATGGCGGCACTCCCAACGGCTGCCAACGACGAGTGACAGTTCACCATTCGTGCCTCCGTGGACACCCACGTAAGGTTCAAGGACCTCTCGGTGGTGTACACCAATGACTCGGTCTGGGTGGAGAACTCCATCCACACCATGGAGCGGTTGCTTTCCGAGGACACGTACAAAGTGGTCGGCTTCGACCTCGTGTACACCGGCGGTCGTCTCGGGTATGATCAGAAGGTTGCCATCACCCAGCTGTGTGTGTGCCATCACGTCCTCGTCTACCACTACTGCCTGGCCACAAGGCCTTGCGAGCGTTTCGCCAGGTTTGTCAACAGCCCCCACTACATATTCAGTACAATGGACACCACCAACGATGAAAATGTGCTCAAGACCACGAGCTTGGCCTGCCGGAATCTTGTCGACATCCAAGGCCAGTACAGGGTCTTGGGCGGCGAGAAGAAGCAGAAGGACTCCCTGGTTGACCTTGGTATGGACATTATCGACCCCTACTACGGAAACATGAAGGATGTCTGCAAGAACAAGAAGGTTGCCTGGCACCATGCCTGGGTCCAAAGACTGGATGAAGATCACGTCAAGTACGTGGCCAAGGACGCGTAACGTAAGCTACAAGTTGTGCAAGCGGATCGCAAACATGAGGAAGTGCCTCCGTCCTGCGTCAACCGGCACCCCTCGTCACAAAAAGTATAGATGATTTAATGATCTTTACTACTAGTTTAGTATGCATGTACTTGTTAATTGAGGTGTGCAAATGTTATATGTAGTCAGTAATGTAATTGGATGTTTTTTTGGTTATGCAATCATGTTGTTATAAGTATATATGTTGTTGTTCTATTGACAGAGCATAGATGTTGTGCAGAAAGATAAAATCACATCGCTTACGATTAAACAAAGGAACATGTCGGTGATGATTTCAACAATCGCACACAATTGGGTACGAGTAAGCATTTGCCTACATCACACACAACTTATTATCAGGAATCGTTTGTATTTTTATCGGTCTTCCGACACAATTCCGATTACTGACCTATTTGCCGAGTATCACACACATCTTGTTACGCTGAATCGTTTGTGTTACTTTTGATCATCGCAAACAGTTTGTTCGAGCGACCTGTTTGCCGGTTATCACACATATCTTGTTACGCCGAATCGTTCGTGTTACTTTTGATCATCGCAAACAATTCGTCCGAGCGACCTATTTGTCGGGGTATCACACACGTCATTTGAGGCCGAATCGTTTGTGTTCTACAGGATCAGCGCAAACTGTTTATCCGAGTGACATGTATGTCGTACATCGCACACATCTGTATTTGGTTAATCATTTGTTTTATTTCTCCTCATCGCAAATAGTTCGTAAGGACCAACTGCATGCCATGTATCGCACACGCAAGTCTTATCTGAATCATGCTTGATGGATCCGCCATAGCACACAGTTTGTATTATTGGCGACGGAGCTAGAACTATATCGTTTGCGATTCATGCATCACACACAGTTTGGTCGAAGGGTCTCTGATGCATGTGTCGTCTTTGGACCTTCCTGCACTAGTGCTAGTTTCTATCTATCTGAACTTAACTTATTTATCTCGGTTTATTAGTACAACCAAAAGTAATATTTGACAACAACTAGGCAGATATCATATAATGGGATATATTTGACAACAACAACAACAACTTCAAATATATTTGACAACCACAACTTCGGATATATTTGACAGCAACACATATGACAACGAATAAACATAGTTCAACATTGCCACTTATTCAACAATAGCTAAACAAACATGTTCAACAGCAAACAAACACACATGTTCAAGAACAATTCAACATTCTAGTTCATAAAGAAATCAACACAAATATAACTCATTATCAGTAAAGCATCCTGCTGGGCACTTTTCTTGCTCTCTTGTCTTGATGTTACCCACTTAACATAGTATTAGCACCTCTAGAACTGAAATTGATAATCACTCCTGAGCTGCTTCTAACATTAATAGACACATGCTTGATAGTAGCCTTTGAAGCTGCATTTACTTTGCTTTGAGGTGGTTTGAAAGGCTTGAACCTTCTAGCATTTGGAGGTGGCCTTCTTCAAGTAGATGGCATGTTTGATGTGGCCCTTCTTTTGCTGCTCACATTTTTGCTCTCCTTTGAGGGTTGAACAGGAGCCTACAATCATATAAATTTGATAGGGAAAATTTTGTTTTCGCCACTCTAGATTTTGCCAATTTTTCTTATGCCACTCTAGATTTTGACATTTCACTTTTACCACTCTTAGGTTTTAATAATTATCACAATTCCCATTTTCGTGGCAAAAACAAAAATTTCAGAGTGGCAATTGTAATAATTGTCAAAAGCTAAGAGTGGCAAAAGTGAAATAAAATTATTTTGCTTTTGCCACTAAGTGGCAATTGTGATAATTGTCAAAGGCTAAGAGTGGCAAAAGTGAAATGTCAAATTCTAGAGTGGCATAAGGAAAATTGGCAAAATCTAGAGTGGCAAAAACAAAAAATTTCCCAATTTGATATGGCAATGGAATGAGTTGATTCATTGATCATTTTCTCAAGTTTCTTCATAATGTTTGGGCATACAGTACCAATCCACTTAGGCCATTTGTCATTGTTCTCTTGTATCCTGACCATAATTTTCCTTTTAATTATCTTGCATAGTAATGATAGCAAAGACTTGCCTCCACAATCCATTTGTTAAATCTCTCACACATATTCTTGTCTACACTATCACAATTAGATCCTAATCGCATCCAAGCTCTGCTCTAGTGACATGGATATGTTCTAGTTATGGCCCTTGCACAGATAACAGTTTGTGGAGATAGTTTCTCCCTAACATGATTGAACAATGCTACATTTGATGCTTTTGCACATCTCCAAAACAGCTTGTGACGGTCGTTGTTTTTGACTTTTGCCTCCAGTTAGCATATATATGTCTCGCATAATTCCTATGTCCAGCCAACGGTGCCCAGTTCTGAACTGTGGTTAGAATAATTCCCTGATAAAACAAATATTTTGTGGCCCAATTCAGTTGTTAAACAACAACAAAATTATATTAAACCTAAGAGATTAAATTGTTAAATAATACTCACCTTTTACTGGTCAAATATCGTCACCCATCCTTGGCCATCTTCGACTTCCAAATCTTTGAACAATAGATCACAAAACCAATCCCATGAGTCATTGGTTTCCTTCTCAACTACTGCACATGCAATGGGGTACATCTGGTTATTAGCATCCCTCCCTATGGCACACAAAAGGTTTCCATTGGTTGCTCCTTTGAAGAAGCATCCACACATTCCTACTACCTTTTGACACCCAACCTTAAATCCTTGTTCCAAAGCAGCCAAGCACACTTACAGTCTGTGAAATGTTGGAACACCGCTTTCTATATCAATTTTCACAACTATAGTGCTTCCTGGGTTGCTCCTTAGCAATTCCAACTAATAATCAAACACTTTTGACTACTGGAACTCAGTGGAATCATTAACTCTTTGCTTCACAATTTTTTAGCTCTTTTAAGATGTGTTGTTGTCACATTGGCAAATATATCTTCATGCACATGTGCTTTCAAGTTCTCAATCGTCCAACCTAGATGGCCTCTAATGAGCTTGTCATACTTCTCTGCAATCCTAATTGATGTTACCAACTTGTTGTCCTTCCTTTTTGGGCAATAGTGCTTGTCCTTGAAAGATGTAACCTACCAGCTATTGCACCTGCTTGTCTTGCTAAGCAAACAAAATCATGGGCATGTCCCCCAATCACATTCTGCTCTACACCTTATAGCATTGTTTTTCCTAAACTTAATTAATTTCTTGTGATGCAAACAATAAGCAATTATTGCTTTTCTGAACTCTTCTTTTGACTCAAACTTCATAGCAATACAGAACTCATGCACTCCTCCTCCGTCTTTGAAAACAGGGTATTTTTGTTAGGGATTTCTATTCCTGTGCCCCTGGTTCCTTAGTTGTACTCATTCATCCCCACGCTCTTAATGTTTGCTCACTTTTCCCCACTCTCTTGTCTGAAACCCTCACAAATGGTCACAGCGGAGGATGCCGTCGGGTCAATGGTTTGACCGTTAAGTGCTGACGAGTGGGGCCTTGGTTTCGTTGGACTGTTGGCCCGATGCGCGCTGCCACGGTACACATGCATGCTATGTATGCCACGTGATCCAGCCTGCATGCGCCGATGCGCGCCGCCACGATGCGCCAACTTTACAAGCGTCCATCCATTTTTACAAGCGTCATTTTACAGGCGCCCACCACGTCGGGCTGACAACGTGGACCCACGCGGACTCGCCGGGAAACCCGACGGTCTGACAGGCGCCTCGACCGTCGGCGCGGTATGAACACTGCGTGGCGCCGCTTCGGATCGCCGTCCGAGGCCATAGCCGGCTATTTAAGCGGTCGATGACCCCCAGCCCTATCACATTCTCCTTCTCCCCCAACCCACCGCCGCCAGAGCCCATACGCCTCCTCTCGCACTTCCCTCGCCGTCAGGATGGTCCGGCGCCTCATCACCACCTACACGTAGCTCACTCCGGAGCGGCGCCTGCAAATCGAGGCGGAGATATAGGCTCGCCACGCCGCCCGCATCGCTGCGGGTCTCCCTCAGGATTCGCCGGAGACGGAGGAGGAGGAGCAGCCAACGGCCATGGAGGAAGAGCAGCAGCAGGAGGAGTTCGTCGGCGCCCAGTCGGAGGACATGGCGGAGCAGCAGGCCATCCTGGATTCCATCCGGGATGAGGCCGAGGTGGAGGCCAACCGCCGGCTCATCCGGCAGAGGCAGGCGGAGGCCGACACCCTCTTTGATGAGCTGGAGGCAGAGATAGAGGCGGATGAGGCGGCAGCGGAGCAGCCGCAGGCGCCAGAGGGCACGAAGATCGTCGACGTCTTCGACGGAGAGTAGATAGGTTCTTTGTAGTACGTAGGTGCATGCTTTTCTATGGATTCACCCTTTTTAATATGAGACGTACGGTTTGTGGAATGATACTTTTGAATATAATATAAGCCGTTTTTTACTTGTTGGAGCCCATTTTTTACTTGTTGGTGGCCATACTGCATGAAACAAAACGATGCCACAAACAACATCGTTTGGTTGGCCAATCCACATGATCCGAATTGTATCCCACCCCATGTGGATTATCATCAATAAAGCTTAGCGCTTCCCTCAAAAATAAAAATGAAACAAAATGATGCAATAAAATCAATAAAGAAAAAGAAAAAACGGTGCAATCAAATCAATAAAGAAAAAGAAAAAACGGTGCAATCAAATCAATAAAGAAAAAAAACGGTGCACTCAAATCAATAAAGAGAAAAAAAATAGAACCAGCGCGTGCACTGTTTTATAGGCCTCATCTATCTTTGTGGGCCTTCGATAGTCAAGGGCTTGCAAAGGCCCAACCAAGACTTGGTTTTGTTTTGGGAAGACGAGTGGGCGAGCAAAACCAACCTCTCGCGGATCGCCCAACGATCCAACGATGCGGAGCCGTCCATGTGATCCAACGGCGCGGACCCTACATGCAGCCTGCCCTCGGAATTCCTTCTAGAAGCCCATATATGAGGGCTATTGCTTGGCGCTAGGGCATGATCGAATGGCTGCAGTTCGTCGCTAGGGTTTGAAGAGGTGATGTGGGGTTTTGAGCCGGTCAGCGGGGTTATCTTATGTTGACCAACTTTCAAATGATGTTAGCTAATTAAAAAAAATCAAAAAATAGTAAATCTTCGCGGTTCGTCATTTTATAATACGTAGTTACCATAAAAAAATATAACCTTGGTTTAGGGGCATTTTCATGAAAACTCCTTCACTCAAATGAGCCATCACGTACGAGATTGTATAGAGTTCTAGAAGAGAGTGATAGTGGGTTTAAGTTTACGAAAAAAAATTTAAAAAAAGAAAACCACCAAAGCTTCATTTTAGTGTGAATAAGAAGGATCTTAACTTATTTTTTCATTATTGGAATATTAAACTTTTTTTCATAATGATTTACATTAGAAATTGTATGTTTGCCCTAACTTCGGAGCTCATCACCATGCCGTATTTCTCATATCAAAGCTTTGTTTATGTGTAATAATTCACATAGGCTAACATGATCAACTAACATGTGTAATAATTCAAAGGGTTAGTTCAAATTCAAATTAGGATCAACTAACATGTGTAATCACCAAAGCTTTGTTTATGCCCTAATTCTTGGAGTGTATTTTTGTTTTATTTGCTCAAATGATAAAGGGTTAGCCCAAATTCACATGATATTTTTGTACACATGATATTTTTGTTCATATGATAAAGGGTTAGCCCAAATTCAAATTCTGCCTTAATTAAATATCACATCACATCACGTTCACGTTCACACATCATATCACCACGCACTAACTTTAATTATACATTAATGCCTTTCTCGCAAAAAAAACTATACATTAATGCCGGCCACAGAGGCCGGCGATACTTCGCAAGTCTGCCAGCCATTACCTAAAACATTAAAACTAAAAACATTAAAAACTAAAATGAAAATGAGGAGGCGCGCTGCCCTAGGCGTCCTCCTCGTCGTCGCCGTCAGGGCCGGTGAGGTCGACGAGGGTCGGCGCCGGGCCATCCTAGGGGAACACCGTCTCCCTGGCGGTGGCGACGTCGTTCGCCAGTGGCTGCACCGCCGCTACCTGGTCTTCGGCACGGCGCTCCTCCTCCTCTGCCTCGGCGTCCTTCTCCAGCTCCTCCAGCCGCCGACCCTCGCGACGCTCCGCCCGCCGGTGCGTCTGTCGCCACTGCTCCAGGTAGATCTGCTCCTGCTTCGGCGTCGCCATCATCCAGATGGGAGGCGCGCTCACCCACTCGCGCACCACCCCCTCCCAGACGTACACCTCGGGCTTGAGGGCGGTCGGCGCCGGCTGGAGCCTGGCGGGGAACGGCGGGGCCAGCGGCGGCACAACGCAGTCACCGGCAGCGGAGAGCGCAATGGCCTCCGCCATCCGCGCCTGGTAAGCCGCCTCCTCCTCCTCCTCCTTGCACCACTCTTCCTCCTCACTTTCACGGAGGACAGCTGCCAGCGCCAGCGCCTCCTGGTATGCGGCCTCCGCCTCCTGGTCCTCATCGCGCACGATGAGGGGCGACGGGGTGCCAGCCCGCACGTCGCGGACGCCATGCCGGCGCTGCTCCTTGTGCTCAAATGCAAACCAGACCTCCCAATTGGGAGAGTCTGCAGTGTAGGCCGGGTTGAGCCACTGCTCGGGCATGAGCTGATGCCGCCGGCGCCTCACCTCCTCCGCATGCGCCCGCGCCGACCGTGGCACCGCCAGCACTGGGATCCTCTTCGGATCCAAGTGCCAGTAGTGTGGCAGGATCACGTCGGGGTAGGGGAGAGGGATGCTGTGCTCCCAGTGCCACCTCGCCTGGTGCACTGGGACGCTAATCCGTTGCCGAGGCGGACGGGAAGATGACGGCGGGGGTAGCGCGCGCCAAGGGACGGCGGGGGCCTTGCCCTTCTTCTTGCCGGAGCTCGAGCCGACCCCTAAGAAGATGTCCATGGTGGCTACTGGCTAGGGTTTTGTCGTCGGTGGGCTAGGGTTTGTAGATCCTGCCGGGGGTGGAGGGGGCAGGCGTGGCTCTGGAAGGATGGAAGCTACTATGGACTGGCCGGTTTCCATTTAAAGAAGGACGACGACCCGAACATGGGTGGCTGATGACCGGGGCCCGCCGCGCGTGTGCATTTACTTTTGGCTATGGGGGTAGTTGGAAGGCCGCCACGCGTCCCCGAGGCGGACGAGGAGAAAACGCGTGCACGTCCTTACGGCGTCCGTGTGGCCGGAAATGGGGCGGGACGGACTCACTCGTCAGGTCCAACGGGCGACGCAGTCCAGCGTGGCCCCACTCGTCAGAGTTAACGGTCAAACCATTGAGCCAACGGCATCCTCCGTTGTGACCTTTGGTGTGGGTTTCGGGCTAGGGAGTGGGGAAATGTGAGCAAAAGTTAAGGACGTGGGGATGAATGAGCACAGCTAAGGAACCAGGGGCACAGATGTAAAAAACCCTTTTTGTTATTTGCTCACAACCTCTCCATCACTATTATTCTCAAAGGAATCATCAATTTCTGAGCTATTTGTGTAGCTTTCATTAGCTAAATCTTCACCTACATGTGCCCTTGACCCTACTTCAGTATTTGTAATAAACACTTCATCCAAAATATCTATAGTACCAACCCTTAGTTTCTTTTTGTACTCCACATAATCGGCATTGATCTTTCTAGTTTCATCATCATCCTCAGATGCTGACTCATCATCAAGTACGTAGTCACTGCCATCTTCTTTATATTGTTCATCTTGCCCATCAGTTGCAATCTGCAATATTGTCACTTGTTCTTCTGGCATTACTACACTTAAGGGTGTGTAATGTTTTTCCTCAACTCCATGAGAGCAACTTGTTGCCACAGGATCATCATCTACTTCATCCTCTACTTCTTCCAAATAATCATTGTCATCCACATCATCAGCAACATTCTTCTCCACAAACATCTGCAACTCCACCATCAGAAATAAACTTAGCCATCTTCAAATAATAGTTGTCATCGTGTAGAAAGACAAGGCCATCATGCATATCGTTTCCTGGAACAGAACAATAAAATTGAAATTATATCCCCTCAGCATTAGTAGAATGAACTCTTAAATGTCCCAAAATATTTGGCAAAGATAGCTTATCTCTATCAATGTCTGACATTGCTTCACTGCCTTCCAAATGCATCATGTCATTGCAATTTGTCACCAATTTGCCATTGACATGGAACATGACATGAATTGTATCCAACGGATCCATTGCTCCCCTAAAAGAAGAAGAAAAGCAAAAATTAGAGCTTGGGTTGCTAACTGAATGGAGTTCATCTATATATGAAGGCCGTGAAATTGAGGGAAAAACTTACCTCAATGTCGGCTGCTAGTCCACGGCACTGTCAAATCTCACTCGGTTGAGGAAGCCGCCATAGCCACAACACTACGACCCGCCTATGCCGCATAGATCTAGGCACTCCTGTTGCAGTACCTACCATTGCCAGTAAAGCTGCGAGCACCAACGCGGCTCCAGTGACCACCGCTGCCTCCGGTTGCTGCCACGACCACATGACCTAGGGTTAGGGAAGGACAGGGCATGGAGGTCATGGTATATAGAGAGAGTGAGGACGGCGTCTGTCGTGGGAGTAAGTCTGACAGTAGTTCTGCGGGTACGAATGAAGGAGGGCGGAGCCTAGCTACGGCACAGGTATAACACTCGGATGTACGAGTTCAGGCCCCACTCAGGAGTGGTAAATACCCTATGTCTCGAGCCCTGAGGCTTAGTGTTTGCTTATGGTGGGTGTCTGATTACAGAGAGTTCGGAACCCTTGTCCAGGAGCTCGGGGGCGGCTTATATAGAGTGCGCCACGACCCGCCGAGCGCCATTACAAGGCATTAAATGCGAGTAACTGCAGGCGTTACTGGGAACTGCCGTCTTAACTAAGTCGTTACTGGTAACGTTAGTCTTCACAACACTTCATGTGGGTTATCAAGTCTCTCGAACGTTATGACTCCTACGCCGGCTTCTCTCCTTCTCGTCCGAGTGTTGGACCGTGGCTGACTGACGAAGTGACATCTGAGTGACCATCCAGATCCGAGTGGATCCTGAGGATGCATCCGAATGCACCGGCAATCCAGGGACTTTAATGCTAATGTGGGCCCCCAAGTGGGCCCTAGATGTCAGGTCTATGACCCTACCCGTGGTAGGTGACCTCATCAGTAGCCCCCGAATCAGTTGAGGTTTGGGGGACGAGCGGACGATGTGCGGGAACGTCGTCGACACCTCGGAGGCGTCAGGAAACAACCCGGGTTGTCTCTTGCTCGGTTTGTGACCGCAACGGATTCAGGTTCTGTCTTTCCCAAATGGTTAGGATAGCTCGACTACGCATGTCACTCGGCTGGCGTCAGATCACTTCTCGGGAGAAATGATCGGACGGCTCGGGTGTGTATCCATCAAAGTTTTCCGAATGATAATGCAAGAAAGAGGTTGACCTCTCAAGTTTCCTTGCGGAATTCTCGCAATGACCAGAAAATTTTCCGAGTGATCGACAGATCTATCTTGTGCATTCGGAGTGTCGAAACTTGTCGAAACGCATCCGTGGGTGCGGAGCCTACTCGGATCACGTCGCAGCGAAAACTCTGTCGATTTTGAAATCGTGGGAATCGTGCACACGTGCGAGTACGGTTGCGCTGCGTTAGTGGGGAAGTGGATGCGGCGCCTCGATAACCGTGCCGCGATTAATGCCATGCGTCCCCAAAATGCTGTCCCGAAGATCTTGCGGATCTCGCACTGTCCATAGATGTCGCGCCGCCTGCGGACCAATGGCTGAGATTGAGCCGTGCTGGGGTATAAAGATTGACTGAGAGGTTGAAGAGAGAGGCAGTTCCCACTTCTCCCCCTCTCAATTGAGCTCCGCCGAGAACTTCACCCCACTGGACCACCTCCGACCCGCCCCCAATCTGCTGGAGATGACGAAGCGAGCGACCACGAAGGCCGAGAGGGCGAAGAAGGGGTCATGCGGGTCTTCATCGAGCGTTGGCGTGCCGGCGGGTTTCATCCAGAGCGACTGGCTATAGTCGCGGACCGCCGCTGGCCGGCTGAGGGAGCTGGAGAGCCAAGGCTTCCTGGTCGCGGGGAGCTGGCGGGTGCCAGAAGCAGGTGAGGTCGAGCCGGCGCCGCGAGGGGACGAGCGGGTGCTCCTCACGACCCACATCGAAAGAGGTTTCTCTTTGACCCCGCACCCATTCTTCCGCATTTTCCTTGATTTCTATGGTGCTCAGCTCCATCATCTTCCTCCCAACGCCGTTTCTTACTTGGCGGCTTTTATCTCCCTTTGCGAGAACTTCCTCGGTTGCAATCCGCACACGGGATTGTTCAAACACCTTTTTACTTCCCGAGTGATGACTGTCAAGAACTCTTCTCGGGCTGGGGGAAAACGAACGTAGCTCAGTTGTGCGGGGGTCTAGGCATCCAACTGAGGGGAAAGAGTAGTTTTCCACAAATGAACTTTTCACACAGGTCATGGGTTGGCAGGGTTCTTGGTTTTACTGCCAAGACATTCCAGTCGGCGAGGGTCAGTCGGGTCTCCCGCCGTATTCGCGTGAGCGCATTCGGCGGCTTCCCAAGCTGACTGTGAACAAAGAGGAAAAGACAGACATGGAGATCTTTGTGATCGCGCTGGTGGCCCTGGTGAGGCAAGGCATTAATGGTTTGGATCTGCTGGAGGTCTTCTTTCAAAGAAGAATTCAGCCGCTGCAGGCCAGAGCCCACCCCATGTGGTTGTACTCGGGGCCGAGTGACCCCACTCGCTCGCACCCGGAGGAGCTCAGCGCCGAGGCCGTGGAGAACAAGCTCAAAGCGATCATTCCAGCTCGCAACAACCCCAGAGGGACGAGGCTGGTGCCTCCATTCTCAGTTGAGAATCCGCCGAATGAGGTAAATTCCGCGCGTTGCTGTTGTTGTCCAAATGATTGTAATGTTTGCTGACTAAAATCTTGACTGACATAATTTTCACCCGGCAGGCCTTCACAGGTATGGAGAGCCTGATACCCACCGTCAACCATGCCCCTGCTGATGTGACGAGTGACAATGAGCGACAGGAGGGCTCGGACGGCGAGGAGGAGTACGCGGAGGACAGTGGAAGCGACGAGGAGGAAGAGGACTCGAACTCAGGGGACGAGGCAGAATCCTCTCCGTCGAACGAGGTCCCGCCCAAGACCCGCTCCAAGGCGCGCCAGGACCCGGGAATCCGTGGAGGCAACCCCAAGGGGCCGAGTGCTGCTAAGTCCTCCGTGTCTGCCCTTCCCACTCAAAGTTCAAAGCGCGGGCGTGGCGAGCTTGCACCGTCACCCGAGCAGATGGCCTAGCAACCGAAAGTTGCTGTCAACAAACCCCGGAAGGTTGTCCTACCGAATATCAAAATGAATGTGTCGGTGGACTCGGCGTAAGTATCTTTGCACCGATTGATATTTCAGTTATTCGACCGAGTGACGTGACGTTCTGAAAGGCTTCATTACAGAGCTAACACCTCAACTGCTTCACTGGAGAAGGACAAGGCTGATGTTGATGCCGCGTCTTCAAAAGGTAACCTTTGAACTCACTCGGACATGATTTTTGAACTCTGCGTTTTTCCTTTGTGCTTACTCCTGAATGATCTTCGAGTGTTTACAGAGCCGCACGAAGTGATAGAACTTGACGGAGATGACAAGGTCGACCCACCAAACCCTTCTGGCGACGCGGACGTCTTGATGCGGGATGCTTCGCCTGCTAAGGCATCAACACTGGTTCAGGGAGCCTCTTCGGGGGCCGGGACCGCACTCGGATCTTCCTTTCCAACTCCTCCCGCGGCTAACATCTTCACACTGCACCACGTCTCGGAGGACCAGGTGGGGGCGAGCAAGGAGGCACTGGTCCAGCTGAAGCTGATGAACGACAGGTTGAAACAGGCCTACGACGCCAGCGAGGTACTCGAAAAGAATGTCCAAGTAAGTACCCTTGTAAGTACCATCTTCAGTCAGAAATTTCGTCTGTATGCAGTTTCTTTGGGTCCCGAGTGAGTTTGCGTCGAGGGCAAACCCAGTGGGTGTTCTCTGATTCCAGTGGGAGCGCGCTGAGCGCACCCATTGGGTGTAGTCCCCGAGAGTGCCATCGACTGAAGCAGTCGGCAAGAGCCTTAGAGTCCGAATGATGCTTGTAGAAATAGGTGTAGTCATACTTGTTGAAGAGGATGCGGTGATGGTCCATGGACCCGAACCTCTCGATGTTGTCCGTCGGGGTGTGGAACCCGTTGTTCTCCAGTGGGGGCGCGCTGAGCGCACCCACTGGGTGTAGTCCCCGAGACTGCCGTCGACTGAAGTAGTCGGCGGGAGTCTTTAGAGACCGAATGCTGCTTGTGGAAGTACCACCTCTCGAGTGAAACGATACTTGTTGAAGAGGATGCGGTGATGGTCCATGGACCAGAGCCTCTCGATGTTAACCGTCGGGGTGTAGAACCTTATCTCGAGTGAGGAGGACCTCTTCCCGAATGGGTAGAACCTGTTGCTGAGTTTGTGGAAGTACCTCATCCCGAGTATGTAGAACCTGTTACTGAGCTTGTGGAAGTACCTCATCCCAAGTAGGTAGAACATGTTCCTGAGTTTGTGGAAGTACCTCATCTCGAGTAGGTAGAACATGTTGCTGAGTTTGTGGAAGCACCTCATCCCGAGTGTAGTTCCAGTGGGGGCGCGCTAAGCGCATCCACTTGGTGTAGTCCCCGAGACTGCCGTCGACTGAAGCAGTCGGCGGGAGTCTTAGAGTCTTGAAGTTTAACTCAACAAACCTTTTCGCAGTATACGATTGTTATCACTGATGTTTCCTTGTTTTCTGTCGACAGAATGTGTGCGAGCTCGGGACCCGCTACAACACCCTGGAGAAGGAGGAGCAGGACCTGCGCCTCAGCCTTGAGGCTGAGAAGGCCAAGGACACGCATTTGGAGCAAGAGAAGCGATCATTCGGAGGTAAGCGTGTTCTGTCCGACTGCCGTAGAACTCGTTCTTCTTCCCTGTCCGATTGAAATCACTTTATCAGATGTACGTAGTGAAAATCTTCAGCTTACTAAGAGGCTCCGGGCTTCCATTTCTATAGACACCATGAAGGAGGCCATGGATAAGAAAGACACCGAGTTGGCGTACGCCCAGAAGGAAGCCAATCGGAAGATGAAAGCGGCCGAGGACAAGTTGAAGTCACTCGAGAAGTGGGAGGAGGAAAAGAAGAGTCTGGAGGCTGTTGCCAAGAAATCCGCAGAGGAGGCTGCCGAGTCCGAATCAAAGTTGAAGCATGTGTCATCCAAGAGACTCGAGCTGGAGAAGTTCATCGAAGACTTCGGCAACGAAATGAATGAGAAGCTCAAAGGTATGCCAATAACCCGATCGCGTTTCAAGTTACTTTGATTCTTCACTTGACCTCCAACAACTATTTTTCTCCCATCTATTCAACAGAGTTCCGCGTGGATGCTGAAGAAGAGACATCCAAGATCGAGAAGGAACTGGATTCGGCCACGGGAGTTCTTCTTGATAGCTCAGCACTTGCTCTTCTCCGACTGGAGGAACGCGTCGGGGAGGTCACTGTCTTCCTCAACCGCCTGCGCACGACAATCAAAGATATTGACCGAGAAGTCTCCCCCGGGGAGGAGTTCTCGAACGACTTGGACGTTCTCATCAACCGTATGCAAGATGTACCTCGCTGAGTGCAATCTTGGAAGAAATCTCCAGCTCTTGCTGGAGCCGACATCGCCCTCTCACTCGTCCGCATCCATTGCAAGGGCATTGATGAGGAGAAGTTGAAGTCACTAAAGGTCGTCAACAGGAAGAGTGCCAAGATAGAAGACTTCATGGAGACGTTCCTCGAGGCTACCACTCGGGTTGTGGACTTCATCGACCTCGACACCTTCACTGACGTAGCAGCTCCGACTACCACCGAGTGATCCTCGGAAAAAAAACTTCGAATGAAATTTGCCTCAGGATGCCGAGTGGTTTATGTAGCCGTACATTTGACGTGACCTAGCGGCCATGACTATCTGCACTTTTGCTTTGAACTATATGCAGTTTGATTGCCTTCATTTGACTTTTTGAGCGTTTGGTCCAGTCCCTGAGTGTGGATGACGTCCCCACTCGGAGTAGATTTAAACTTAGCCGATTTCTTGATCGCGACTAAGTCCCCGAGTGTGGATGACGTCCCCACTCGGAGTAGATTTAAACTTAGGCGATTTCTTGATCACGGCTAAGTCCCTGAGTGTGGTTGATGTCCTCACTCGGAGTAGTCTTTACACTTAGGCGATTTCTGGATCGCAGCTAAGCCTCTGAGTGTGGTCGATATCCTCACTCGGAGTAGTCATTACACTTAGGCGATTTCTAGATCGCAGCTAAGCCTCCGAGTGTGGAGGATATCCTCACTCGGAGTCGTTTTTATACTTAGGCGGTTTCTGGATCGCAGCTAAGCCCCGAGTGTGGATGATGTCCTCACTCGGAGTAGAGTGTGGATGATGTCCTCACTCGGAGTAGTTTTTATATTTAGGCAATTTCTGGACCGAAGCTAAGCCCCCGAGTGTGGATGATGTCCTCACTTGGAGCAGATTTAACACTTAGGCGATTTCTGGATCGCAGCTAAGCCCCCGAGTGTGGATGATGTCCTCACTCGGAGTAGAGTGTGGATGATGTCCTCACTTGGAGTAGTCTTTATACTTAGGCGATTTATGGATCGCAGCTAAGCCTCCGAGTGTGGAGGATGTCCTCACTCAGAGTAGATTTAACACTTAGGCGATTTCTGGATCGCAGCTAAGCCCCCGAGTGTGGATGATGTCCTCACTCGGAGTAGAGTGTGGATGATGTCCTCACTCGGAGTAGTTTTTATACTTAGGTGATTTGTGTACCGCAGCTAAGCCCCCGAGTGTGGATGATGTCCTCACTTGGAGTAGATTTAACATTTATGCGATTTCTGGATCGCGGCTAAGCCCCCGAGTGTGGATGATGTCCTCACTCGGAGTAGAGTGTGGACGGTGTCCTCACTCGGAGTAGTTTTTATACTTAGTTAGTTTCTGGACCGCAACTAAGCCCCTGAGTGTGGATGATGTCCTCACTCGGAGTAGATTTAACACTTAGGCGATTTATGGATCGCAGCTAAGCCCCCGAGTGTGCTCACTCGTAGTAGAGTGTGGATGATGTCCTCACTCGGAGTAGTTTTTATACTTAGGTGATTTCTGGACCGCAGCTAAGCCCTCGAGTGTGGATGATGTCCTCACTCGGAGTAGATTTAACACTTAGGAGATTTCTGGATCGCAGCTAAGCCCCCGAGTGTGGATGATGTCCTCTCTCGGAGTAGTTTTTAAACTTAGGTGAAATCGGGTCCGTGGCTAAGTCGATCCATGCACCCACTGGGGGTGAGGGAAGTTATAAGGATCACCAGGGTGAAAAAAAACGAAGGGTTTTGAGAAAATTTTCTGACAAAGTGTAGAAAAAGTAAAGACTTTTATTCATCAAAGCCACTCGGCAGTTCATTATAGGAATGACAGATTGTTTTCTATTTTAAGTGTAGAACTTGCGGAGCAGATCCGCATTGCACGTCCGGAGCTCTTCTGCCCCAGTTTTGAAGTTGTACAGCCGGTAGGCTCCATTGTTCAGGACTTTAGAGACCGCAAAAGGCCCTTGCCACGGAGGCGCCAGCTTGTGTGGCTTTTGTTGGTCCAGTCGGAGGACTAGATCGCCCTGTTGGTAAGCACGCCCCTGACTTGTCTGTCATGATAGCGTCTCAAATCCTGCTGATAAAGTGCCGATCTGACAAGGGATAGCTCCCTCTCCTCTTCCAGGAGATCCAGACCATCTTGGCGTGCCGCTTCAGCCTCATCTTCATCGTACAGTTCCACTCGGGGGGGGGGGGAATTATGACGCAAATCACTCGGTAAGACGGCTTCAGACCCGTACACCATGAAGAACGGGGTGCGCTTAGTGGAGCGGTTCAGGGTCGTCCGAATGCCCCATAGAACAAATGACAGCTCTTCGATCCAGGCTCCTGCAGTGTACTCCAGATCTCTCATCAGCCGAGGTTTCAACCCTTGTAAAATCATCCCATTTGCTCGCTCTGCTTGTCCATTCGACTACGGGTGAGCCATAGAGGCATAGTTGATCCGAGTGCCTTGGGAGTAGCAAAACTCACAGAATTCATCCGAGTCGAAATTAGTCCCGTTGTTAGTGATGATATCATGTGGAACTCCGAATCTGAAGATAATCTGCCGAATGAAACTAACAACAGTCTTTGCATCCAAGTTTTTGATGGGCTTAGCTTCGACCCACTTGGTGAACTTATCCACCGCCACTAGAAGGTGGGTAAACCCACTCGACCCGCTCCGTAGAGGGCCGACCATATCGAGACCCCACACGGAAAACGGCTAGGTGAGCGGGATGTCTTCAGTGCGGATGCAGGTCTGTGCATCTAATTCTTATAGAACTGACACCCAACACAGAGGTCGACCAAGTCCTTTGCTGCCTCATTGGCTCGGGGCCAATAAAACCCCGCACGGAACGCCTTCGCGCCAACGTCCGAGAGGACGCTTGATGGTCGCAGGTTCCCGAATGAATCTCATGCAAGATTTGCACTCCTTCCTCTGGGGAAATGCATTTGTGAGTTACACCTGTAGTGCTTTTCTTGTACAACTGTTCTCCCATCACTTCGAAGGACTTAGACAGTCGGACGAACCGGCGGGCTTCCTCTTTGTCGTCAGTGAGCTCTTGCCGGAGCAAGTATGCTAAGTAAGGTTGGGTCCACTCGGGAGTGATTACCAACATTTCGTGGACAAGGTCCACCACGGCTGGAATGTCAACCTCAGTCGGATTTGAAGGTCCGACTGCTTGCGGGGGCTCCTTAGTGAAAGGATATTCTTTAATTGTGGGAGCGCACAGGTGTTCAAGGAATATGCCTTTTGGCACGGCCCGCCGAGTGGAACCGATCTTAGCCAGGTCGTCTGCCGCCTGGTTCTTCGCTCGGGGTATGTGGTGCAGCTCCAAGCCTTCAAAATTCTTCTGCAGTTTCCTGACCGCATTACAGTATCTGGTCATGGCCGGGCTCCGGATATCCCATTCTTTCATCACTTGATTGACAACGAGGTCCGAATCACCGAATATCATTACCAAGTGAGATAGCCATACAGAGCCCATACAGGAGGGCCTCGTATTCAGCCTCATTATTAGACGAATCGAAGTGGATTTGGAGGACAAAGCTCAATCGGTCTCCCCTGGGGGAGACGAGAACCACCCCGACACCGGATCCCTGGAGCATCTTGGATCCATCGAAAAACATTGTCTAGTGTTCGGGGATACTTGGAGTTGGTTGTTCTTGTTCTATCCACTCGGCCAAAAAATCCACCAATGGTTGAGACTTGATTGCCTTTTTGGCTTCAAACTTGGTCTCCAACGGGAGGAGCTCGATTGCCCATTTTGCCACTCGGCCCGTGGCGTCTCTGTTATGCAGGATTTCCAACATGGGGCATCGCTGATAACCATGACCGATTGCTCATGGAAGTAGTGAGACACCTTTTAACGGTCAGGTAAATACCATAGACCAACTTCTGGTAGTGCGGATACCTTTTCTTGGAGGGAGTCAAGACTTTTGAGATGTAATAGACAGGCCTTTGCACTTTGAATGCCTTTCCTGATTCTTCGCGCTCCACAGTGAGGACAGTGCTGACCACTTGGCTGGTAACCGCGATGTACAAGAGCAGAGGCTCTCATCTGCTTGGAGCAGTTAACACCGGATGGGTGGAAAGCAAGGCCTTGAGTTCTTCGAATGTGGCTTGCGCTTCAGCTGTCCACTCAAAGCTATCAGACTTCTTCATCAATCGGTAAAGAGGCAATGCCTTCTCACCGAGTCTAGAGATGAACCTACTCAAGGCTGCAAGGCACCCTGTGAGCTTTTACACGTCGTGCAGGCGTACATGATTTTTCATTCGGACGATAGCGCTGATTTTTTCAGGATTAGCATCAATTCCACATTTGGAAATGAGAATACCGATTAGCTTGCCTGACGGCACTCCGAATGTGCATTTTGCTGGATTGAGATTTATCTGGAAGCGCCGCAGGTTCGCGAAGGTTTCAGCAAGGTCTGTCAGGAGGTCGGAACCTTTCCTGGACTTGACCATGATGTCATCCATGTATGCCTCCACGTTCTGACAGATTTGCTTTTGCAAGCATTTTTGGATCATCCGCATAAAAGTCTCCCCGACACTTTTGAGAACGAATGGCATAGTGATGTAGCAGAAACACCTGAATGGCGTGATGAAGGTTGTTTTTATTTCATCTGGCCCATACATTCAGATCTGGTGGTACCCGGAGAACGCATCCAGGAAGGACAGGCGTTTGCATCCGGTAGTAGAATCTACTATCTGTTCTATGCGGGGAAGGTGAAAATGATCTTTCGGGCAGGCCGGATTGAGATGCTTGAAGTCGATGCACATCCGGAGGGACTTGTCCTTCTTAGGCACCAAGACAGGGTTGGCGAGCCACTTGGAATGATACACCTCGCGAATGAACTCAGCAGCTAGGAGCCGAGCGATTTCTTCACCAATCGCCTTGCGCTTCTCAACGGAGGATCGACGCAAGTGCTCTTTGACCGGTTTAATCTTCAGGTCGACTCAGAGTCGGTGCTCTGCCAGTTCCCTGGGAACCCCCGGCATGTCAGATGGCTTCCACGCGAAGATTTCGCAGTTCTCACAGAGGAACTAGATGAGCTCGGCTTCCTATTTGTCACCGAGTGACGTCGAGATGTTCGTGGGGGAGGCACTCAGATCGTTCGGGTGAATGTGAACTTGCTTGGTCTCACCGGTGACTGGAAAGCTGATTCCATAGCCGGTCGTTTGGACTTGAGAAAATCCGCAGTGTCCATCGTCTTCTTGTACCCGTCGAGTTTGACTGCGAGTACTTGCTCGTTAGCAATCTTGGAGCCCTGCTAGAGGCACTCTTCGGCGACTATACGATGGCTAGTCACCGTGATCACTCCTTTTGGCCCGGGCATCTTAAGTTTAAGATACACATAACATGGACGGGCCATGAAACGTGCGTAGGCGGGCCTACTCTGGATGGCGTGATAGGCGCGTTGAAAGTCCACCACTTCAAACGTTGGGCGATCCTTTCGGAAATTCTTCTCGCTTCCGAACACCGCGTCCAGAGCGATTTGGCCGAGTGACTCAGCCTTCTTCCCAGGGATGACCCCATGGAAATGCATGTTGCTCTTGCTCAGTCGGGACATCGAAATGTCCATTGCCCTGAGTGTGTCGGCGTAGATTATGTTGAGCCCGCTGCCTCCATCCATCAAGACCTTGCGCCCTCGGACACCATTGACGGTCGGGTCAACAACTAGCGCCTCCCTCCCAGGGGTGGCTATGTGGGTTGGATGATCCGACTGGTTGAAGGTGACGAGGGTCTTTGCCGAGTTGAGGTACTTGACGATAGTTGAAGCTGTCAGGTTGACCTCCGGATTGACGACCTTCAACCGTCTCTTGCTTTCCACGTCAGCAAAAATCATATTGAGGACCTTGTCGATGTTCAGATACTCGGGAGAATCCTCACCTTCTTCATCGTCCTTCTCTCCAGAGGGCTCTCTACCCATATCCTGCTTGAGCATTCGGCACTCCCGAGTGGTGTGCTTCAGGTACACCAAGTTGCCCTCCTCGTCTTTTTTGACATGGACAACACAGGGTTGATCCAATACTTCGGATCTGCACTCGGGCTTCTTCTTGTTAGCCCATTCCTTCTTCTTCTTCTTCGGCTTGGGCTTCCCCTGACCAGAGACTGGTGCAACTTCTGCCTTACCCGAAGAGTCGGCTTTCTGCTTTTGCTTTTTCCCAGCGTTTCCCCCTGATTGAGGGGTGTCACCGGTTCGTCCTTTGCCGCTTCGGAGGTGGTCTTCCTCTTCGCCATTGGCATACCTATTGGTGATTTTCCATGGCCCGACTGAGGGACAGGTCCCCCACTCGGCCAAACTTCAAATGAGCTCTCGATACCGAGTGCCTGCCTTGAAGGCGCAGATGGCTTGATGATCGGTAACATTCTCAACGTATTGTGTAGCGTGGTCCACCACTGAATGTACTCGCGGAGAGTTTCGTTGCTTTTTTGGACATAGTGCTGCAGCTCCGTTAAACCACCCGGACACTTGTAAGTGCCCTCAAATGTCTTGACAAACACATGAACCAGGTCTTCCCAGCAGTAGATGGTGCTAGGGGGCAACTGGTTTAACCAGGCTTGTGCAGATCCCTCTAGCATGAGAGGGAGATGCTTCATCGCAACAAAATCATCACCACCACCGATCTGGACGGCCACTCGGTAATCTTCGAGCCAGGTTTCCGGCTTGGACTTGCTATTAAACTTCATGATTCCCATCGCCAACCTGTAGTTGGAGGGGATCTCGGCCTCTCGGATGTACCTACTAAAGCACTCAAGACCTGAAGTCCCCCATCCACTCGCTTGGTCTCTGATCTGTCTATTCTTGTCCACCACATTCTGTGTGATGATGGATCTGGCATTGAGCTGTGGAGGTCACCGGCCACCTTCTTCATAGCCCCTGGGGCCCATGGAGCTCCAATCGCGGTCTTCTCTATGAGGTCGACCGCAATTGTAAGGTCGTCTGCCATATGAACCGCCCCTCGGAGGGGGCGTCCGACTGACATCACGGTCATCGCGCCAACGTCCTCCATCTAGGCCTCTCGGAGGAGGAGGAGAATGCCGGCGCTTTCCGTATGCATGGGGGTTGTGCGTAGACTAAACTGTATCGGCATGAATGGACTTACTGTGTATGCGTTGATGCGACTGTGACACCTCTGAATTTTGTATCAGGGCAGTCTTCAGCAGAGTTTGGATCTGCCGAATGCCCTCTCCAGCCGCAGAACCGGAAGGTTGAATAGATCCAGCGATCCGTGTGGCTACAACCAGGTTCTCCATCGGTGTGCGCATCACTGGAATCTTGGGTGGTCTATCATTCATGTACAATTGCCGTCGATTGCGGCTGGAGTTGGGTTGCTCTCTGGCCGCGCGATCGTCGAGTGACCGCTGGAGTCGCTCGAGCCACTCACGCTTAGCCAAAGTGGCATGGCGCATGGCCTCCAAGGCCATTTCCTTCGGGGCAGTCCCCGTGATGGGAGTGAGAAGAACTTCGTCGTCTCTGTAGGACCGAAAGTATGTCTAGAGGGGGGGTGATTAGACTACTTGACCAAATAAAAATTCTACCTTTTCCCAAATATTAGAGTTGACAGATTTTAGCATTCATGGCAAGTCAAGTACACCCTACACATGCATGTCTAAGAGTATAGCAGCGGAAAGTAACAATAAGCATGAGTAGAAAGGATAGGGTAGGAAGATCAAACGCAATTGTAGACACGATGATTTTTCCCGTGGTTCCGATAGGTGGTGCTATCGTACATCCACGTTTATGGAGTCTTCAACCCACGGAGGGTAACGGTCGCGAGAGTCCACGGAGGGCTGCACCCATAAGGGTCCACGAAGTAGCAACCTTGACTATTCCATAACGGCTTCCGTCCACGAAGGACTAGCCTCACTATGGGTAGATCTTCCCGAAGTAGGCGATCTCCTTGCCCTTACAAACTTATTGGTTCAACTCCACAACACGAAGTAGGAGGCTCCCAAGCGACACCTAACAAATCTAGGAGGCACCAACCTCCAAACGGTAATAGGCTCGGCAATGATGATGAACTCCTTGCTCTTGTGCTTCAAGATGATAGACTCCTCAACACACAATCACTCTCTCACAGATTTGGCTTGGTGGAAGAGATGGGATTGGTGGAAAGCAACTTGGGGAGGCTAGAAATCAAGATCCATATGGTTGGAGTGGATGATCTTGACCTCAACACAAGGGTAGGTGGCTCTCTCTCAGAAAACTGGATGGGGCAAGTATGGAATAGTTCTGAGTGCTTCTTTTTCGAGTAGGTGGTGGTGAAGGGGTATATATAGGCATCCCCAAAAATCCAACCGTTACACACAAAATGACCAACTCGGTGACACCGATGTGTTAATCTCGGTGGTACCGAAGTGACCAAAAGGTGGCAACTTTTGAATCTCGGTGAGACCGATATAGAAGACTCGGTTGCACCGATAAGGTGACCAACGGTCAGATTGCCCATTCTCGGTGACGCTGATCCAACAATCTCGGTGGTACCGATATTGTGAATTTGCGTAACAGAAAGTTGGCAACCTAAACTCGGTGGCACCGAAGTAGAATCGGTTGCACCGAAAGGCTAGGGTTTGGCTTATGTCTGTCTGAGTTTGGGAATCGGTGGCACCGAGTGGAAAGTGTTGGTTGCACCGATTTTGGATATTTGGCTATGGACAGACTTTTGTGGAAGAGCTTGTGGGTGTTTTTGGTGACTATCACTTGTGCACGAATGAGCATTTTGTTCACCAACAAAACCTTACCCCCTTTTAATAGTATTGGCTTTCCTATGGACTCAAAGTGATTTCTCACAAAGTAAAATGTAGAGTCCTCTTGCTTGAAGCTTTACCAATCCATTTCCTTGCATCTTGGGGTATTTCCACAATCCTTTTGCCATCCCTAACATTGAACTTTTCCTGAAATATACTTAGTGGAAACATTAGTTCAATGACTTATATGTTGTTATTGATTACCAAAACCACCAAGGGAGCAAATGTGCTTTCAATCTCCCCCTTTTTGGTAATTGATGACAACGTATAGATAAAAGCTTCGACATATGATATAATCAATGAATGTAATCGTCGCTTTGAGAAGTATGTGATAAGCAAGAGCTCCCCCTAAATTTGTGCATTATTTTAAATTTGCGTTTGAATGCAAATGCACAATCGATTAGGTACATGGGGCACTTCTTCCATGTCACATACAACTTGGTGGTGTGCGAGAATAATTAGAATGAACACCATAGCACAACACAATCAAGCAAAAGTGAATGATCATCTCATAAGTAGCATAATGATAGGAAATAGTAGCAGCAACCATTCAGCGTATGATCAAAACACAAAGCGTAGCCAAAGGTAAATGAACCATGTGGTGTTTGTTGGTGTTTGAAAAAGCAATAAAAACCAAACGCTCTCTCACTCGAAGCCTAAAGATCTATATACACTTCTCCCCCTTTGGCAACAAGTTACCAAAAAGTTCAAAGGCATATATCTAAGCGTTCTTGGGATGATCTCCTCCGGTTGTTGATGAAGGAGTCGAGAGAACAGCGTCGGCGAAGATCTCTGCAGATGTCGTGGATGGAGTTGGAGTGGCAACTGGGGGAACTGGAGCTGATGGAGCTGATGGAGCTGAGGTGACAGTAGCAGGAGCTGATGAAGAGGGCCTCAAGTCTGGAGCTGGCACGGTGGCTGATCTGGCCTGGGTAGTGAATTGTGTGCCTGGCCTGAGAGGAGAGTCATCCTCATCATCATCATCATCATCGTCTGAAGAGTGAGGAAGAGGCACTGAGTCAACTTCCTTCTTGAGCTCATTGACTGTCTTAGTCAGCCCATCCACCTTATCATTAAGGGTCTTGATCCTGTTTTCAAAGATCCTGACAAGACTGTTTTGATTGTCGAAGATGTCCTTAATGTCCTTCTTCATGTCCTGAATTGATGAGATTAACAGATCCATTTGCTCGTTCCTAGATCTAGGGACTTGAGCACTAGTGGCTCTAGCTGCCTCTGCCTCTGCCTGAGCTGCAGCAGATGTGGGATGTTCTGGGTCCATCACCACAATGTTGTCCTCGAGATCTGGCTGTAGGGGCAAGTGGGGTCTGTCCAGATCAAAGATGTGCTTCTCCAGCTTGGAGTTAATGAGCATCTGGATGTAGGGTGCATAGCAGCATGAGCGCTTCTGATCAGCAGCAACCCTCTTAACTGTCTCCACAATCAAGTCCATGACTCTAATCCTGGTGTGTCTGTCAAGATGGATCAGCATGTTGATGGAGTAGCCTCGGATCATCTTGTCATCTCCTGACTTGGGCATCAAAGTATGCCTCAGAATGGTGTTCATGGTACGAAGGCCAGCCTGGAGAAAGTAGATGGATCCTAACTTGTGAGACTTCACATGAGCAGCAGGGATCTCATTGTACATATTGTCCATAGCATTGTGGCTCTCCTTGAATTTTGAGTATACATCCAAGTCACCATCCTGTACCTCTGGGACTCCTAAGATTGCAGCCCATTCATCAATAGTGGACTCATATCTTGCTCCTTCAGTCATCCATACAATCCTACCATCTCCATAGAAATGTGAAGTGGAGTATAATTGCATGATCATCTCATCATTCCAAGCAGTAAACTCTCTGCCAACAAACTCATCCAAACCAATGCAGTGAAAGTTGTCTTGGACACTTGGAAAGTAGTCTTCATTCTCCTTAATGAATTTCCAGTCCACATACCTCATGTCACTCACAGCTGGACTCTTGTCAAACAACACAGTCTCATAAAAATCCTGTTGCTCTTTGGTATAGAATCTGTAGTCCACAGCTGTCTTCCTCCTTTGGGCATATGGATCAGCAGCTCTCCATGCCCTCAAACCAGAATCCTTCCTCTTCTTCATATCTTCAGTAAGTGGATAGCTGGCATTATGTACTGGAAGGTGTGGTCTAAGCTTCATCAAAGCAGACATAGCATCTTCATACTCAACTCTAGAGGTAGTTCCCTTGTTTTTTTCCGAAGCATGAATTTGCCTGGATAACCTCTTGGGCTTTTCAGCAGCAGCCTTCTTGGGGACAGACTTGGTGCTCTTGGATGTGCCACTCTTTGGCATAGCATCAGCCATAAGCTTATTTTTCTTCTTGGGAGGGGCTTTCTCAACATGTTCTTCCTCCTCCTCAGCAGCAGCACCAGCAGCCTCCTCAAGGTCCTCAAACATGGAGGTCCGCCTACTAGTGACATAGATAATCCTCTTCCTAGCTCCCTTCTTCTCCCCTGCCTTCTTAGGCATAGACTTCCCTGGGGGCTCAACAGTCATGGTAGCTCTAGAACTCTCAGGTGCTCTCATAGCTTCAGAGCTAGTATACTCTTTCCTGACAGCTCTCCTTGAAGAGGTAGCTTCATTAGCAGACTTCTTGGCAGCCTTCTCTTGCTTCTTGGCAAGAATCTCCTCTGGCACAAAATCTGAATCCTCCACATCTGAATTCAGCTTCATCCTGGCCCTAGTAGCAGCCTTGGGCAACCCATGAGAACTGGGAGTGCCTGGATCTGAAGAGGAACTGGACTCAGGACTAGTGCCTGAACTCATGACAATGTTCTCCTCTTGGAAGTTGTTCTCACTGCCCTCAGCACTTGACATACTGACCCCGTGAATAGAGTATAGAGGAGAAGAAGAAGATGAGTCATCACAAAAATTTTCAGCTAGTTTTTGAAAGTTTGACCAAAAGATTCTCAAGGTTTACATTCTGTCACATGAAAATCGGTACAACCGAAGCAAAAATTTCGGTGCTACCGAGGCTGACTTTCTCTTTCACAGAAACTTGGCACTCCTTTTGGTGAGACCGAAAGGGAGTACTCGGTTTCACCGAGAAAGTTCTCAGCAGCACAGACTGGCAAATCAGTGACACCGATTTATTTGCTTCGGTTCCATCGAGTTCCATCGGGCGGACGGTAAACCCTAGAAAATCGATCATTCCCTAATCTATGGAATTTTCTCGTGGATAGGAAGATGTGCAAACAATGGCTTATAGATAAAATAGCTTCAATGCGCAAGATTCAGACGGGGAGCGCAAAGAAAGATCGAATCCGTACCCTAGCTTGGTGACGGATCCGCTGGGGCGGTGACGGCGGCGAAGATGCCCGTCGACGGCGAGGATCCCAGCAGCGGAGGAGCGCGGGGAGACAAGGGCGACGACCAGGGGGTCCTTTTGCGGCAGCTTAGGGTTTGGGGCGCGACGATTGAAGATTGAATTTTCGAACCATCGGGACCACAGCTTATATACCCCTCACTGTCGGTGACGCCGATTCTAAATTTTCGGTGTCACCGAGTTCCTCAACTGTCAGTTGACAGGGAAACTCGGTGTAACCGAGAATATGGAATCGGTAGTACCGAGATTGAAAACCAGATCAACCCTAGGCATTCGGTGAGACCGAGAATTGTGGGTTGGTTCCACCGAGATGCACTTGGGAGGTTTTAATGGTCAGTCCTTGTCGATACGGAACTCCGAGTGCTCCACACACAGAGGGATCAAAAAGTACTTGTTCAAGTTTTGTGATGCAGCATGAATGGAATATGAGGTGAGAAAGCATAGATAGCTAAAGAGTGATCCTAGGCATTCTTGTCCATCCAATTGGCAAAAGATAAATCAAAAACCAAATAGCAACAATTGGATGTCCTCGAATGGGAAAATAAATGCAGACCAACATGCTCACACAATAAGATGTCAAATGAAAACATGACAAACATGCACATACACACTAGCATCTAACAAGCACTTGGGCGATGACGAAGTCATCTATATATGAGTATATTGACTTAGGAGCCAAGTAAGAATACTTGATCATAGGTCATACTCATCGTTTAAGCACAAGTGGGGTTACCACTTTTACATAAAGCATTTAATGTTGTCACATGCTAAGAGATGCTTTGACTCAAGTCTTAGAGTAAAGCTCCCCCTTGATGTGACATCCCCCCATAAGAGGGATAAACTAACCTTGGGTTTTGTCGATCAAGACTTCATGTTGGTGAGGTAGTGGTGGATGCTCAAGGTTGATGAAGATCACCAAGAGTTGGGAGCATCCTTGTTGTTTCCTTACTCTTCTCACCTACATGGGTTAGTCCCAACACACAAGAGACAAATACAAGGATATCTATGGACATGGAGTGCAAAGCATGTGTTATGATGTCCATTGATTTGTTGATTACCTTGTCCCTTGCTTACCTTTGAGGGAATGTGTGACTCCTTGAACTATTGCATAGAGTTGATGTTGATTGCAAATAGTTCTTGCCAATAATGAATGTGAGTGAATTTCATTGGCGGAGTCACCCCTCAAGAACTCTCTAGTTCTTCTTCTTGGGGACCCACATCAAGTTGATGGGGATCCTTGGTGTTGTAGTAGCCTTTGTAGAAGTTAAGCTTGAAGTAGCCTTGGGAACCCACTCCACCAAAGCTAGGGATTCATCTTCATATGAGTCAATGTCCTCTTGAAGCTTGTTCTTGCCCTTGAGCTTGTGGTCTTGTGGTGGAAGGTCATCTTGAGTGTTTGTTCCCTTGGGAAGAGTATTTTCATACTTCTCCTTTTGAGGAACAAACTTGGGCTTGAGGTATTGACCTTCTTCCCATTCAACTCCATTTGCGTTGAAGTAGCCAACACCATGGTTCTTTCGGTATCCTCCGTGCTTGCGTACAATTTCCTCAAATTGCTTACACCCGACAAGACTTTTGTAGATACCTTTCTCTATAATTCCTTTCAATAAAGCATTTTCTTGCTCAAGTGTAACATGGCTAAGAGAATCATCATTAGTGGAATCAATAGAACTACTAGAAGCAACATCATTAGGTTTAGCATTTTTATTGTTGCTACTAGATGAAGAACCTTTCTTGCCTTTGTTACTAGTTTGCTTAGTTTTAACTTGAGGCATGAATGTAGACAAGAGTAGTCGTTCGGCTAGATAAGATGAAGTCTTCTTTCGGAGATCGTCATTGATAGCTTTAAGAAACTCATGCTCTTGCTCCAAGTTGAGCTTCTCGAAGCGTAGCTTCTCATGAGTCCTTACAAGCTCTCTATGATCTTCAAGTGTAGATTCATGAGCTAACTTAAGAGTGTTTAGTTCTTTAGTTAGTTGTTCTATTTTCATCTTATCATCATCAATTGACTTATCTTGACTAGCATGAGAATTATCAAGTTCATTTTGACTAACATCACTAGTTTTATCAAAGAGCAAGTCATCATCACAAAGCAAATCATCTTCATCACTATCAAAATCTAGATACTCAGGGTGTGATACCTTGGGGCCTTTAGCCATGAAGCAACTTCCACTCCCTTCGTTTGGTGAATCAAATAGATCATAGGAGTTCGTAGTCACTAGAGCAATTCCGGCAACACCATCATCTTGACTATAGTCGGAGTCGGAGTGATAGCTTCTCTCGTAGTTGTTGTCGGAGTCGGAGCCGGAAACCCATTCACCAACATGAGCTTGATGTTTTCTTCTTGTGTAGCTCTTGGTGTACTTGTCCTTCTTCTCTGAATCTCTACTTCTCCTTGAGTGTCTTCGTTCATAACGATCATCTCTACTCCTTCTCTCTCTTTGAGGTGATTCATTCCTTGAGCTTCGTTTTCGAGGTGACTCTTCTGTTCGTTTGTAGGAAGCCGTGCACTCATTGGAGTAGTGTCTGGGCTTCCCACAATTGTAGCAATTGCAGTCACGACTTGACGAACGCTTCTCATCATATCTTGAGTTGGAGCTTCGTTCTTTGCCTCTATTCTTGTAGAACTTGTTGAATTTCTTGACGATGAGGCTTATCTCTTCATTGGTGACAAGGTTGTCGCTTGAAGTTGCGGGAGCATCACTTGTGGCTTTGTAAGCACCTCTAGACTTGTTGTGAAGCTCTTCTTTGTCTTTGAGTGTCATCTCGTGAGCAACAATCCTTCCAATGACTTCCGTAGGCTTGAGATCTTTGTAGTTGGGCATCATTTGGATCAATGTGCACACGGTGTCGTATCTCTCATCCAAAGCTCTAAGTATCTTCTTGATGATGAATTTGTTGGTCATTTCTTCGCTTCCTAAGCCGGCAATCTCATTGGTGATGAGAGCTAGCCTAGAGTACATCTCTACGACTCCTTCACCATCCTTCATCTTGAACTTGTCAAGCTGACTTTGAAGAACATCTAACTTGGACTCTCTCACGGACTCGGTTCCTTCGTGCATATCAACCAAAGTATCCCAAATCTCTTTTGCATTCTCAAGACGGCTGATTTTGTTGAATTCTTCGGGGCATAAGCAGTTGAAGAGAATGTCGCATGCTTGAGCGTTGTATTGCAACATCTTCAATTCTTCCGCGGTCGCTTCACGATCCGGTTCCTTTCCATCACCAAAGAACTCACCTAGCAAGCCAACACGAACAACAGCCCATACGGTGGGGTTATGACCAAGAATATGCATTTTCATTTTGTGCTTCCAACTAGCAAAATTAGTGCCATCAAAGTACGGACCTCTACGGTGATAATTCCCCTCACTAGACTCCATACTCTCCTAGGTTGTGAGACCAATGCAATGGAGACCAACGCTTTTATACCACTTGTAGGACCGAAAGTATGTCTAGAGGGGGGGTGATTAGACTACTTGACCAAATAAAAATTCTACCTTTTCCCAAATTTTAGAGTTGACAGATTTTAGCATTCATGGCAAGTCAAGTACACCCTACACATGAATGTCTAAGAGTATAGCAGCGGAAAGTAACAACAAGAATGAGTAGAAAGGATAGGGTAGGAAGATCAAACGCAATTGTAGACACGATGATTTTTCCCGTGGTTCCGATAGGTGGTGCTATCGTACATCCACGTTTATGGAGTCTTCAACCCACGGAGGGTAACGGTCGCGAGAGTCCACGGAAGGCTCCACCCATAAGGGTCAAGGAAGTAGCAACCTTGACTATTCCATAACGGCTTCCGTCCACGAAGGACTAGCCTCACTATGGGTAGATCTTCACAAAGTAGGCGATCTCCTTGCCCTTACAAACTTCTTGGTTCAACTCCACAACACGAAGTAGGAGGCTCCCAAGCGACACCTAACCAATCTAGGAGGCACCACCCTCCAAAAGGTAATAGGCTCGGCAATGATGATGAACTCCTTGCTCTTGTGCTTCAAGATGATAGACTCCTCAACACACAATCACTCTCTCACAGATTTGGCTTGGTGGAAGAGATGGGATTGGTGGAAAGCAACTTGGGGAGGCTAGAAAGCAAGATCCATATGGTTGGAGTGGATGATCTTGACCTCAACACAAGGGTAGGTGGCTCTCTCTCAGAAAACTGGATGGGGCAAGTATGGAATAGTTCTGAGTGCTTCTTTTTCGAGTAGGTGGTGGTGAAGGGGTATATATAGGCATCCCCAAAAATCCAACCGTTACACACAAAATGACCAACTCGGTGACACCGATGTGTTAATCTCGGTGGTACCGAAGTGACCAAAAGGTGGCAACTTTTGAATCTCGGTGAGACCGATATAGGAGACTCGGTTGCACCGATAAGGTGACCAACGGTTAGATTGCCCATTCTCGGTGACGCCGATCCAACAATCTCGGTGGTACCGATATTGTGAATTTGCGTAACAGAAAGTTGGCAACCTAAACTCGGTGGCACCGAAGCAGAATCGGTTGCACCGAAAGGCTAGGGTTTGGCTTATGTCTGTCTGAGTTTGGGAATCGGTGGCACCGAGTGGAAAGTGTTGGTTGCACCGATTTTGGATATTTGGCTATGGACAGACTTTTGTGGAAGAGCTTGTGGGTGTTTTTAGTGACTATCACTTGTGCACGAATGAGCATTTTGTTCACCAACAAAACCTTACCCCCTTTTAATAGTATTGGCTTTCCTATGGACTCAAAGTGATTTCTCACAAAGTAAAATGTAGAGTCCTCTTGCTTGAAGCTTTGCCAATCCATTTCCTTGCATCTTGGGGTATTTCCACAATCCTTTTGCCATCCCTAACATTGAACTTTTCCTGAACTATACTTAGTGGAAACATTAGTTCAATGACTTATATGTTGTTATTGATTACCAAAACCACCAAGGGAGCAAATGTGCTTTCAGTCTCTCCTCCTCCTCTCCTCCCGCTGCTCCCGACTGAGAGGCTGGGGGATGTAAGCGTCGGTGTTGCCATCGTCGCGTCCACCATCTCGGCCACGGGAACCACCCGCAGAATACCCAGGAGGTCCATGGTTGGTGGTGTGGGCCATCAGTATCTCCTCAGCATTTCCGCTGCTCTCGCACTCAGACCCATCGGACAACTCGTCACCCGAAGAGGGGAACAAGTTGACGGTGGGCTCGTCTGAATCGAGCATGGACACCTGCCCGGACGTGGACTGACTTGCCACGACGTGCTTGATCCATCGCTGCAGTCGCGAGCGCCCGGAGCGCTTGCGGCGGCCCGCAATGGGACGAGCGAGTGCGGAGCCATAGGGCTCCGATGGTTATTGAAGTAGAACTCTGTGTGCCCCCGCGCTGAAATGCGTCGCACCGCGGGCGGGAAACGCGTCCGGGTCTAGCGGCGCCTCATGCAACCATGCCGAACCATTGGCGAGGAAGCGGAGGGTACCGAAGGGGATCTCGCCGCCGAGTGCCATCATGATGACCGGAAAAATTAGATATCCACCTGTGTCGGAGTTTGCTAGACGTGCGCCCCATGGTGGGCGCCAACTATTGTGGGAGTAAGTCTGACAGTACTACTGGGGGTACAAATGAAGGGGGGCGGAGCCTAGCTACGGCACAGGTGTAACACTCAGATGTACGAGTTCGGGCCCCACTCGGGAGTGGTAAAGACCCTACGTCTCGAGCCCTGAGGCTTAGTGTTTGCTTATGGGGGGTGTCTGATTACAGAGAGTTCGGAACCCTTGTCCAGGAGCTCGGGGGCGGCTTATATAGAGTGCGCCAGGACCAGCCGAGCGCCATTACAAGGCATTACATGCGAGTAACAGCAGGCGTTACTGGGAACTGCCATCTTAACTAAGCCGTTACTGGTAACGTTAGTCTTCACAGCACTTCATGTGGGTTATCAAGTCTCTCGAACGTTATGACTCCTACACCGGCTTCGCTCCTTCTCGTCCGAGTGTTGGACCGTGGCCGACTGACGAAGTGACGTCTGAGTGACCATCCAGATCCGAGTGGAATCAGAGGATGAATCCAAATGCACCGACAGTCCAGGGACTTTAATGGTAATGTGGCCCCCCAAGTGGGCCCTAGATGTCAGGTCTATGAGCCTACCCGTGGTAGGTGACCTCATCAGCGTCTGTTTTGACCTAGGCCTCGTCCAACATGGCAACTGGGGTGTAAAAGCTCGAGACCGACGCTCCAGTTGCATTCCTTTCATTTTCGTTATCGCTATATGATTTATTTGTTTAAGGCATTCATCATGTCATTAAAAAAATCAACTCAGATAAATAAATTGTATGGGTCTTTGATCCATTTAAATCCAGGGAATTCACATGGTGATTTCTCTTTATAACTTATAAAAATATTCTCCCAATATTTCAGGGATCTACAATAAATATTCCATTAATTTGGAATCACCCACAACACACTTGCAATTTAATTCCCATGCATTTTCAACTTCAAGTTTGGTCCCTAAACTTTGCCGATAATTCTTCATCTTTTTTCCAAGCTCCATCAAAAACCCTCATGATGTTTGGACTTTACAAAATCCTAGCCTCAATTCAAACTCATTTGGCTCAAGTCAAATAAGTTTGAATTTAAATTCTCTTAAATTGTTGGAACCATTTTTGTTGGGTTGGAAATATTCCATAAATCCTTACAAAATATCCCACAATTTTATCATTGTTCATGTCATCTTCTCTTAATTTTTATTTGTCTATCCTTTTTTCTTCTAAAACAAGAATTCGCAAGAGGCCGCAACCATTTTCTGCGTAGGTCGGCCTAACCACCCATGACCCATCTAGGCCTAGTCGAACCCCTCCTAAAATCTAGACTCCCTCCTGACCGGCCCTCACCTGCCCAAACTCCCACATCACCTCACCCTCTCCTCGATCCCCTCCTTCCCCTGCTCGTGTCACCAGAGAGGAGTGGGAGCCCCGCACGCCCGATCCTCTCGACCCTGCCTCCACCTCCGGCGACCGGCTGGCAAGCCCCACTGCCGGAGTGAACCTGCTCGGCCGCCCAACGTCATAGCGCGACCCCCTATTCTTCTACCCTCGCCAGCGCCATGCCCCACAAGCACCCCCTCGGCCAGCCCCGCCTTGTCGCAGCTCCGCGGCCATGGCGTCGCCGCCACTGCACAGGAGCGGTGTGGCCTCGCGCCCGACGCCTGTGTCGGTGACCTCCGCCTCCGCTCATTGCCGCCAAGCCGCGCCACGCTAGCTTCTCCTCTCTTGCTTGCGCCCGACGCCTCCTCGTCGTGGCGACGCGCGCCCGACGTCCATGGCCCCGCTGCCTTCATCTCAAGTCCCGGCAAAACTCCCCCTCCAGCGCCATCGCTCCTGCCTGCCACCGTACTTGCCTAGTCCGGCCTCCCCTCTGTGCATCCTTCGTCGGGCCCTTCCTGCCTCCTCTAGCAGCGCAACTGCATCTCGCTCGACCTCCTTCCTCACGAGCTCGCTCGGAGCTCTGACCAACTCCTCCATAGCAAGTTGATGCTGCCCGCTTGCCTCGCCCTGCTGTGCCGGCATCGAACCATGGCTCCGACGACCTCTAGATCCCATGCACGACCCGCGTCGTTGGCCCCTCCTTTCTCTTGTGATCGCCATTTGTATTGCTGCCAACGAACCTATCTTTGACCACCAGGAGCACCTTTGGGTCCTCTTTGGTTGGAGTGTGCACGATGCCAAGACCACTTCAATTTTGGCCACATGGAACCACCAAGTGCCCCGAACAATCTCCGGCATCGTTCCACTACGTTGTGTGGACATCGGCACCGCAAGACAGAGACCCAACATCACCAAGTCCCAAGATCGGCAAGACCATCACGGACACCCCAAGACCGACTACACGGACGCCAAGTCTCACAAGACCCGAACCTCGTCTACCATCGTCAAAGTCCCACGATGACCCGCCAAGGCCAACTGCGGAACGTGTACCACTACTGTCGCCGAAGGTCGCGAGTGCCACTACTTCCACGACGTCCGCAATGACCCTTGAACATCTACATCGCAGCAACTCAATCCGCTCCGAAAACGCATGCTTTGAAGGTATAACCTCGAGTTGACTGCTCGTGGACGAATGTATCTGTTGTATGTGATGCACACTATGCTTGCTCCATGTCCAAATTGTTATGTGCGTACCTCGTTTGCCATGCTCTGACACGTGGGAACCTGATAACCAGGATCACCCCACCATCTTTGCATGACACGCTCACACCCACACTTCTTTTGCACGGGCATCTCGATGAGTTGCCGGAACCGGAATGTTGTCGTGACATCATCTTCGGATTCATCGCCATGGCACCCTATTCTTTCCGTCATGGCGACAAATGGTTCATATCATATTATATGCCATTATGTTTTTCAAATTGCATCGAAGTTGATCATGCCATCCTCATGCGTGTTAAAAACATTTATAATGTTGTTTGCATTAATATTGCCTAATGCCATGGTAAAACGGTTTGTTCCATAACTAAATAACCATAGCTCCGATTTAAATGAATTACATATGTGACTTGATTAAAAACGAGTAGAATAACATGGTGCACTTAATTTTCCTGTTTAATAAATGTTAAAATATGTTTAGTATAGATCTGTACCAAATTCATAATTTGCATATGGGGTCGTTTCGGAAATGCTATAAGTTGTTTTCGGCCTCGTTTAAAATGCCTAGATAGTGTAGTTTATTTATGCTTCACCTCTTGCCATGTCAACAACATTTAAACTTGTTGGGTACCTAATCGAGAGTGAACCAAGTAATTCAAATGTGGAGTTTCGTCAATATGCAACTCGTTGCATATTGAACTTCACTTGATGTGTAGTAGTTGATTGTTGTGCTTTGCCATGTCATGCATATTTGAATGTACATGCATCATCCTTGTTTGTGCATCATGTCATGAATATGTTGTGGTGTTTACTGTGTAATTTGTTTGTTTCCGGATTGCTTCTTCTCGATAGAGTTCTGAAACCGTTCAGAGTGTGATGATTCGTTTGACTATGTCCGTTCGTCTACTTCACGGATTCGTTCTTCTTCCAAGCAGGATCTCAGGCAAGATGGTCATTTCCCTGGATATCACTAATATCATTGCCATGCTAGTTGTATCGTTTCTATCGCTATGTCTCGCTTCCTACCACTTGTTTGTCAAGCCTCCCAAAATGCCATGATAAGCCTCTAACCCTCCACCTCCCAGCAAACCATTGTTTGGCTATGTTACCGCTTGGTCAGCCCTTCTTATAGCGTTGCTAGTTGCAGGTGCAGGTTGTTCCATGTGATAACATGGATATCTTGGGATATCACAATATTCTTCCTATTTAATTTAATGTATCTATACACTTGGTAAAGGGTGGAAGGCTTGACCTTTTGCTTGGTGTTTTGTTACACTCTTGCCACCTTAATTTCCGAGTGCCGGTGTTATGTTCCATATTGAGCGCTCCTAACATGCTTGGGGTTGTTATGGGGACCCCCTTGATTTTTGTTTTGGGATAAAACTCTTTCGGCAAGGCCCAACATTGGTACTACATTTGCCTAATAACTAATAAACATGCATAGGGAGTAATTAAACCATGGATAATTAATCAACAACCCGGGCCAGTGCTCCTCATGAGTGTTGGTCCAACCGGGCTGCCTGCGGGGCCGCCTCGAGGAAACTCGGGGATTGGTTTTCCCCGTAGCTAGTCCCATCTAGTAGTGCCCTGAGAAAGAGATACGCGCGACTCCTATTGGGATTTGGCCTGCTGGGCGGTCTTGCTGGATTTGTTTTACCTTTGACGAACGTCTTGTGCACCGGGATTCCGAGGACACTTCAGGCTATCTCGAGGTTGAGGTTTTCCACCACAGCTTGTGGCTAGTTTGTAATGGATGAGTTAGAGCACCCCTGCAGGGCTAAATCTTTCTAAGTGCCGTGCCCGCGGTTATGTGGCAACTTGGAAACTTTATAATACCCGGTAATAAAAAACTTGCAGTAAACCCAATTAAAATACACCAACTATGTGTGTAACCGTGGCCGTCTCTTTTCGAGGGAGTTTGGAAAGAGAACATGGTGGGGTTATGTTTGACTCATAAGTAGGTGTTCAAGATCACTTCTTGATCATTACTAGTTCACGTCCGTTTATGCATAGATCACTCTTCTTATTGTTGTACTCGTAAGTTAGCCAGATATGAAATCCTTAGTGCTTGCTGCAGCCTCCCCACTTAACCATACCTCACACATTAAGCTTTGCTAGTTTTGATACCCTTGGATATGAGATTGCTGAGTCCCTGTGGCTCACAGATTCCTACAACAATAGGTGCAGGTACAGGTAAAGTGATACCTTGATGTGAGCGCAATGATTGTTCTATTTGGAGTTTCTTCTTCATCATCATCGATCATAGGATGGGTTTCAGGTCGGTAGCCTGGGATTAGCAAGGATGGATGCGCTTTTATCGTTTGATTTCGTCCGTAGTCGGACCATTCTTTTATGTATGATGATTGATATGTATGATTGTAATTGAGATGATCATGATTTAGCTTATGGCGAGTGTAAGCCAATTTCATATACTCATCTCCTCTTTACATGTACTTGTAACGATATCCATTCTTGCGAAATGACGAGATGCGCTTCTATACCTATCGAGGCCTGACGTGTCTTGAGACTGCGTCGGTATTTCCCCAAAGAGAAAGGGATGATGCAACACGGCGACGGGTAAGTATTTCCCTAAGTTATGAAACCAAGGTTACCGAACCAGTAGGAGGATCACCACCACCCAATAAGCAGCACCTGCACACAAATAACAAATACTTACAACCCGACGCGAAAGAGAGGTTGTCAATCTCTGTACGGTAAAAAGATAGATTAGGTAGTGATAGATAGGAGAGATAGATCTCTCAAGAACACAAAATAGAAAAAGCAAATAAAAAGTGTAGCAATATATTTTTGGGGTTTTGGTTTTGTAGATCTGAAAACTAAGAGGCAAAAATATAGATCGGAAAACAATATGTTGGAAAAGTAGACCCGGGGGCCGTAGGATTCACTAGTGGCTTCTCTAATGAGTATAGTGCATGGTGGGTGAACAAATTACTGTTGGGCAACTGATAGAAGATCAAATAATCAAGACGATATCCAAGGCGATGATCATTATATAGGCATCACGTCCAAGATAAGTAGACTGACTCCTGCCTGCATCTACCACTATTACTCCACACATCGACCGCTATCCAGCACGCATCTAGAGTATTAAGTTCATGGAAAAACGGAGTAATGCAATAAGAACGATGACATGATGTAGTCAAGATCTATTCATGTAGGAATAGACCCCATCTTGTTATCCTTAATGGCAACGATACATGCGTGCCTTGCTGCTCCTTCTGTCACTGGGAAAGGACACCGCAAGATCGAACCCATCACAAAGCACCTCTTCCCATGGCAATAAAAATTGATCTAGTCGGCCTAACTAAACCAAAGATTCGAAGAAGACATACGAGGCTATAAGTAATCATGCATATAAGAGATCAAAGAAGACTCAAATAATATTCATTGATTGAAACTGATCATGAACTCAAAATTCATCGGATCCCAACAAACACACCGCACAAGTTTACATCAAATAGATCTCCAAGAGACCATTGTATTGAGAATCATAAGAGAGAGAGAAAGAGGAAGCCATCTAGCTACTGCCTACAGACCCGTAGGTCTATGGTGGACTACTCACGCATCATCGGAGAGGCACCTATAAAGAAGATGAACCCCTCCGTGATGGTGTTTAGATTGGATCTCGAGGTTCTGGAACTTGCGGCGGCTGGAATTGTGTTTCGTCGACTCCCCTAGGGTTTTCGGAAGATTTGGGAATTTATAGGCATCAGAGGCGGTGGAGAGGGGCCCCGTGGAGGGCACAACCCATCAGGGCACGCCGGGGGCCCCCTGGCGTGCCTTGGTGGGTTTTTCTCTCCACAACCCACCTTCCTGGCTCTTTTTTGGCCCACCGGGTGTCTTCTGGTCCAGGAAAAATCTCCAAAAAGTTTCGTCGCCATTGGACTCCGTTTGGTATTGATATTCTGCGAAGTAAAAAACAAGCAAAAATAGCAACTAGCACTTTGGCACTATGTCAATTGGTTAGTCCCAAAAAATGATATAAAGTTGCTATAAAATGATTGTAAAACATCCAAGAATGATAATATAACAGCATGGAACAAGCAAAAATTATAGATACGTTGGAGACGTATCAGCATCCCCAAGCTTAATTCCTACGCGTCCTCGAGTAGGTAAATGATAAAAACAGAATTTTTGATGTGGAATGCTGCCTAACATGTTCATATCATATTCTTTTCTTTTGTATAGCATGGACCTTTGGACATGTAAATGATTCAAAGCAATAGTCTAGTTTTAACATAATGACTTCAATACTCAAGCATGGCAACAAGCAACCATGTCTTTCAAAATATCAACACTAAAGAAAGTTATCCCTAGCACATCATGTTCAATAATTGATCCATTCATGAAACACACTCAAATATTAGCTATGCCCAATGCTCAAGTACGATCATAGTGCCCCTAGTTGGTGCTTTAAGAGATGATGGAGACTCAAAGTAAAAATAAAAATTGCATAAAGTAAATAGATCGGCCCTTCGCAGAGGGAAGTAGGGATTTGTAGAGGTGCTAGAGCTCAAAGTTCAAATTGAGAGAGAAAAATATTTTGGGTTGCATGCTTTTCCTGTCAACTAAGATGACAAAGTAGCTCACAATACTTTCCATGCTAGATATATCATAGGCGGTTCCCAAACAGAAAATAAAGTTTATTCCTTTTTCCATCAAACTTTCACTTTCCATGGCGGACCGTATCCACGGTTGCCTTCCATACCAACACTTTCCAAGGAATTTATTATTTGACAACATAAAGTAAATATTTTTTTCTTTTTCATTTCGGGAATGGGCATCCCTATTACCGCCGCATTCTCGTGCAATGATAAGTGAATAAACACTCATCTTGAGAAGAACACATCTAGCATGGAAAAATATTGGACACTCCCACCGTTTCATGAGCGGTACGAGCACACAAAAGAGAAAATTTATTTTGAAAATTTAGAGATGGCACATACAAATTTGCTTGGAACAGCATGGAAATACCACATATAGGTTGGTATGGTGGACTCATAAGGCAAAACTTGGTTTAATGATTTTGGATGCACAATTAGTATTTCTACTTAGTACAAATGGAGGCTACCAAATAGATTGAGAATCAACCAAACCAAGAAACGAAAATTCACATAAGCGAGCATTGAGCATAACTAACACCGAATAATGCACCATAAGTAGGATGTAACTTCATTGCATAACTATTGACTTTCATGCATGCATAGGGAATCATAAACCTTAACACCAATATTCCTACTAAAGCATAATTACCCACTAACATGACTCACATATTACTACCATCATGTCTCAAAACTATTACAAGGAATCAAGTTTAATTTGTCCCATGATCTTCATGAAAGTTTTTATTATATCCTCCTTGTATATCTATCACTTTGGGACTAGTTTCATATATTGCCATTGCTTTTTTGACAAGCTCAAACAAATTTAAGTGAAGCACATGAGCATAAAGATTTCATCTCTCAAAATAGTATAAGTGAAGCATGAGAGGATTTCTTCAAATTTACTAACTCAAATTAATCTAAGTGAAGCATGAGAGTATTTCTACAAAAATTAGCAAGCACACCGAGCTCAAAAAGATATAAGTGAAGCACTGGAGAAATCCTATAGCTCAAAAAGTTTAAGTCAAGCACATAGAGCAATTCTAACAAATCATAGCATAATTTTGGCTCTCTCAAATAGGTGTGTCCAGCAAGGATACAAGTGACAAACTAACAAGCAAAGCAATCAAAGACTCAAATGATACAACATGATCCAAGTAAAACTCATGATATGTGACGAATAAAAATATAGCTCCAAGTAAAATACCGATGGTCGTTAGAAGAAAGAGGGGATGCCACTCGGGGGCATCCCCAAGCTTAGTTGCTTGTTTCTCTTTGGATATATCTTGTGAGTGCTGTAGCATCCCCAAGCTTAGGCTCTTTTCACTCCTTATTCCTTCATCCATCGTGATCTCACCCAAAACTTGAAAATTTCAATCACACAAAACTCAACAAAATCTTCGTGAGATCCGTTAGTATAATAAAGCAAATCACTACTTTAGGTGTTGTTGCAAACCCATTCATATTTTATTATTGCATTATACCTACTGTATTTTAACTTTACCATAGCTCATAACCTTCAATATAACCCATAGATTCATCAAAACAAGCACACAATGCAACGAAAACAGAATCTATCTTAAACAGAACAGTTTGTAATAATCTGTACTCTAACCATACTTCTGTAACTCTAAAAATTCTGAAAAATTAGTAAAACATAAGTAATTTGTATAGAAACACTGTGTTAAAATTTCAGCTCAAGATCACGTTCCAGTAAAAAAATGAAAATTCATATACTGGACAAAAAGTTTCTGTTTTAGATTCAGCATCACTTCTACTCATCTTATGAATCATCCTAAAGGCTCTACTTGGCACAAACACTAAATAAACCATAAAAACACAATCATAACAGAGGTATAATTGTGTCAACACTCAAAAAGAGAAAGAGAAAAACAAAAATAAATTTATTCATTGGGTTGCCTCCCAACAAGCTCTTTCTTTATAGCCATTAAGATAGGCTTGATATTTCAATGATGCCCTCATGAAAAGATAATAATAGCAACACAAAGAGAGCATCATGAAGCATGACAAACTCATTTAAGTCTAACCCACTTCCTATGCATAAGGATTTTGTGAGCAAACAATTTATGGGAACAAGAATCAACTAGCATAGTAAGGCAAAACAAGCATAACTTCAAAGCTTTGAACACATAGAGAGGAAATTTGATATTATTGCAATTCCTACAAGCATATGTTCCTCCCTCATAATAAATTTCAGTAGCATCATGAAGGTATTCAACAATATAACTATCACATAAATCATTCTTTTCATGATGCACAAGCATAGAATTTTCATTACTCTCCATATAAGCAAATTCCTTATCATCCATGGTAGTGGGAGCAAACTCAACAAAATAACTATCATGAGACACTTGATTGACATAACCGCATTGCAAATTAAAACTATGATGATAAGTTTCATGGTTATAATTACTCATTATAGCATACGTGTCATCACCATCATTATAAATAGGAGGCATGCAATCATAATAAATTTGCTCATCAAAACTTGGGGGACTAGAAATATCATCTTCATCAAACATAGCATCCCCAAGCTTGTGGCTTTGCATATCATTAGCATAATTGACATTAATAGAATTTATAGTAACATCATTGTAATCATGGTTTTCAATCAAGGAGCTATCATGAATCACCTTATAAATGTCTTCTTTCAACACTTCATCAAAATTTTCAGATTCATGATTTTCAAGCAAAACTTCATAAAGATAATCAAGTGCACTCAACTCACTAGCAATTGGTTCATCATAAGTTGGTCTTCTGAAAATATTAGCAAGTGGATGAGGATCCATATCAATAGATTTTTAGCAAGCAAAGATGGAAGCAAAAAGGAGGCACATGGCAACACAAGCAAAGATAGCAAACAAGCAAACAAGAAGAGATCCGGTGAGAAAAAGGCAAACAAGAAAGAGGGCGAATAAAATGGCAAATTGGTGAAGTGGGGGAGAGGAAAACGAGAGGCAAATGGCAAATAATGTAATTGCAAGGAGATGAGATTTGTGATTAGGAACCTGGTAGATGATGATGGTCTCTCCTCGGCGCCAAAGATTGGCACGTAGAAGAGACCGCTTCCTCCCCGGCAACGGCGCCAGAAATTCCTTTGACGTGGCTTGAGACTTCATCGGTATTTCCCGAAAGAGGAAGGGATGATGCAACACAACGACAGTAAGTATTCCCCTCAGTTATGAAACCAAGGTTATTGAACCAGTAGGAGGATCACCACCACCCAATAAGCAGCACCTGCACACAAATAACAAATACTTGCAACCGAACGCGAAAGAGAGGTTGTCAATCTCTCTACGGTAAAAAGATAGATTAGGTAATGATAGATAGGAGAGATAGATCTCTCAAGAACACAAAATAGAAAAAGCAAATAAAAAGTGCAGCAATATATTTTTGGGTTTTTGGTTTTGTAGATCTGAAAAAAAGAGGCAAAAAGATAGATCGGAAAACACTATGTTCGAAAAGTAAACCCGGGGGCCGTAGGATTCACTAGTGGCTTCTCTCATGAGTATAGCGCGCGATGGGTGAACAAATTACTGTTGGGCAATTGATAGAAGATCAAATAAACATGAAGATATCCAAGGCGATGATCATTATATAGGCATCACGTCCAAGATAAGTACACCGACTCCTACCTGCATCTACCACTATTACTCCACACATCGACCGCTATCCAGCATGCATCTAGTGTATTAAGTTCATGGGAAAATGGAGTAATGCAATAAGAACGATGACATGATGTATACAAGATCTATTCATGTAGGAATAGACCCCATCTTGTTATCCTTAATGGCAACGATACATGCGTGCCTTGCTGCCCCTTCTGTCACTGGGAAAGTACACCGCAAGATCGAACCCATCACAAAGCACCTCTTCCCATGGCAAGAAAAATCGATCTAGTCGGCCTAACTAAACCAAAGATTCGAAGAAGAAATACGAGGCTATAAGTAATCATGCATATAAGAGATCAAAGAAGACTCAAATAATATTCATGGATAGAAACTGATCATGAACTCAAAATTCATCGGATCCCAACAAACACACCGCAAAAGTTTACATCAAATTGATCTCCAAGAGACCATTGTATTGAGAATCATAAGAGAGAGAGAGAGAGAGAGGAAGCCCGTAGGTCTATGGTGGACTACTCACGCATCATCGGAGATGCACCTATGAAGAAGATGAACCCCTCCGTAATGGTGTTTAGATTGGATCTCGAGGTTCTAGAACTTGCGGCGGCTGGAATTGTGTTTCGTTAACTCTCCTAGGGTTTTTGGAATATTTGGGAATTTATAGGCATCAGAGGCGGTGGAGAGGGGCCCCGTGGAGGGCACAACCCATCAGGGCGCGCCGGGGGCCCCCTGGCGCGCCCTGGTGGGTTGTGCTCTCCACAGCCCACCTTCCTGGCTCTTTTTTGTCCCACTGGGTGTCTTCTGGTCCAGAAAAAACTCCAAAAAGTTTCGTCACCATTGGACTCCGTTTGGTATTGATATTCTGCGAAGTAAAAAACAAGCAAAAATAGTAACTGGCACTTTGGCACTATGTCAATAGGTTAGTCCCAAAAAATGATATAAATTTGCTATAAAATGATTGTAAAACATCCAAGAATGATAATATAACAGCATGGAACAAGCAAAAATTATTGATACGTTGGAGACGTATCAAGGCCCCTCGAGCCAGGATGAGGATAGTACCACATCTTGGGCGTTCAAGTTGGTATCAGAGTAGTACCGACCTAGGAGCCCCCTTGATTGATCAAACTTGGCCGTTGTCGAGTCTAAAAAAACTATATTTTGAGTCTAGTTTTATATCAGAGAGTAGGAATTCCTTTTACTCCTCTTCCCTTCGTAGCTCTGGTGAGGATTTGTGACGTAGGAATTTTAATTCTATCCCTCTTCTCACTCAATTTTTTTTAGGATCACACGGTTAATTTGGAACCACTACTATGTTGTTGTGACCGAGATTTTGTTCCTGGTGCCTCCTATCAATTTGGGGTAGAAGTGTCCCAGGGAGTTGAGCTCCAGGGGATTCTTGTCACACATGCTATCGTTTAGTTTCCTTAGTATCTTAGTACGAAGACGTTCGAAATCGCTTCAATACCATTTGTGGCGAGTGGAGTTTGGCGTCACCCAATACTGGGGAGAGCGTCCAGATGTACTGCCATATTTAGTATCGCTTTGATTACGAGGGTCTGAGGTAGATGAGTTTCTGAGGTTTCTCTGGTCATGTGTTGACAGATGTGATACACTGGAGGTGTATTATTATTGCTAGGAGTTCAGTGATTTATTCAGTATTGCTCCGTGTATCGGTTGGACAAGATTGCATAACCAGAAAAATTTCGGGAGTTCTCAGGTGGGAATTCAATGAGTTACCTAGGATTATTCTTCCAACAAATGCATAGTGGGCTATGTATTTGTTTCCGGCTTAATTGCAAGCCTCATCCTTTTTTTTGTTGGAGTATGGTAATTCGAGTTGCTTCGATGTCAAGTGTTGATTTCATATCTTTACTAAGCGGTGTTCTCATATTTCTATGAGTGCTAATTCTTTTGATCAATCGAATTGGCATGTCAAGTCTTTTCCATCCAGAGTGCTTCTCTTCAAGATAATTCAATCCTCTCCAATATATTTGCAAGATCTATCCTCATTTTTTTCTTTTCCGTAGTTCGTTTCTTCCATCCTAAGTTTTCCGGTGATTCATTGTGAAGATGCCCAGGCGATGATTTCATTATTCTTCATTTTTTTCTTCCCCGGTGGATTCGATTCAACCTCTCGGTGTTCATCATATCCTTTTCATTCGATAAATGTTTTTCATGTCGGAAGTTCTTATTCAAGCCTCTCTTTTTATTCACCTCTCTCTATTCTTATCCAGAGTTTTCAGATATCTCAGAAAATTCAAGTTTTCAATCACATCCTATCAAATCATTTCAAGATTTTCACCTAATCAAGTTTTTAATTTGTACCGGTGCAGTCTCTCTTTTTAAACAATCATTTCAATGGTGTTCTCTTTTATTGGGCCCATAACCCACATGTTTTTTCCCAGGATCTTACCTGTCTCTTCCAATCTTTTCCGAAGATCTCAAGTTCTTTTCAAATGTGACGTAAGAATACTTTTCATCAGTCACATTCTTTCTCCAAGACCGCTTCGAATTAATTTGACAAATGCCTCAACCTTTCTTTCTTCATTATTCAGGAGTGCCTGAGTAATTCTTGGTGGTGTTTCTCGCCATAATTCTTTGCGTTGAAGACCAAAGAAGAGTCTCTCTTAAATCTTTCCCCAATCTCACGGAATCCGCGATTCAAGGTTGATCCTATCATCTTAAATTGTTTTCGATCTTGAGAAATTCCTTCCATATCTATCCGGAGCATTTCAGAGTTGTTTTCATTTTTCGATCCTCCGAAGGCCATCATTTCAGAAGAATTCTTCGTTCTCGGCTTTCAGCTTTCATTCTCAAATTCGTCGCAATTCATGTCTCCTCGTTCGTTCAATATTTTCTTCGTTCGTATCTAAATCCTTACTGGTGCCTTGTTGAAGTTTTCTACTAGACGGATCATGATCTCTTTGTTCTCATGAGTTACATTCATTCGTATTATCCCCATTTGTTTGGAAATTCTTACTGGTGTTCTCATTCAAGACTTCTTCAAGTTAGTGCTATCTCTCTTCCAACTTTTCAAGAGGAATAAGTCGTATGCCAGCTTCGTTGCTTGTCATCAGTTTAACTTAATGAAGGATAAGCATAACATAATTCTTATTCTTGTTTCCTTGAGGTGATTTAATTCCTTCTTATGGAGTTGTTCATGATATCAAATTCTTGATTATAAGTTGTTTATCTTTTCTTTTCAGAGTTCCAAGTTTTTCTCAAGTATCTCGTCGCGAAGCTCTATCTAAATCATGGCAAGGACCCAATCTTATTCTTTCAACCTTCATTTTCATTTCTATCATCCATTCATATTGGGGTTCTTCCCAATGGTTCTTCATGGTGGTTCATTAAGGATGCAATTATTTCTCGAAGTTTTCTTCAAGATTCTTGTGGTGGTACCTCAAGTATTCTTGTCTTGCATATTCAAAGTGCAACTCTTTATCCATTATCTCTTGAGATGGTGTTATAGCATTCTTGATTTATGAGGAGTCTCGAAGAGAATTTGTCAAGAATGAGATATTTAAACCCACTTGTCTTCCTTGGAGCTATCCTGGATTGGTTTTCACCTAAAGCATTTCCTAAGAATTGTTGCTATCATGTTGATTATCAATGATCGAAGAAATCAATGTATCCTCTTGGTGAAAGAAGTTTTGCATATCTTGTTGCTCCCAAGCAATCTTTGTTTCTGTTAGTGGCTCGTTGTCACCTCATAATTTTGAGATGTTTTCCATAAGCCCACAATAAGCTTTTTCTTTTTGTTGTTGATTTTACAACAACTCCGTTCAATCCTTCTTTGTATCGATGCTTTTTAAGTCAATTGTGGTAGAATATGTCATTTTATTCTCCGTTCTTTCCTTTCCAATGATATAGCTTCTATTCTTTTGTTCCGGAGGTGTTGTGATGTTGCTCTCTTCGACCCATCATCTCATTTTGTCAAAATCATGTTCTTTCCTTGCTTATCCATTTAACCGGAGTGTTGTGTCCTCTTTTCGAGTTCTTTTCATCTTATCAAGTTTTGACTCTCTTTTTTATTGGAGTGCTGCCCAAATTCATTCTTTCTCATGACTTGTCTATCTCTTTTCAACCTGAGTGGTTTCAAATTCTTTCTTGTTCCTCGTGCCATTCTTCATTTCTTTGCCACCTTCAAGGTTCGTTGGTTTCACTCGTTTGTCAAAGAAGCAACTAAGTTTTACCTCTTCCTTTCCTCCCCCTCTTCCTCTTCTCATTCTAAGATCTCAGGTCAAGATCTCTTGTAAGTGGAGGAGAGTTGTAACAGCCCTAGACCAACCCTCTAGATGCATTCCTTTTATTTTCGTTATCGCTATATGATTTATTTGTTTATTGCATTCATCATGTCATCATGCCATCATGTCATTAAATTTTTGTAACTCAGATAAATAAATTGTATGGATCTTTGATCTATTTAAATTGAGGGAAATTCACATGGTGATTTCTCTTTATAACTTATGAAAATATCCTCCCAATATTTTAGGGAGCTACAATAAATATTCCATTAATTTGGAATCACCCACAACACACTTGCAATTTAATTCCCATGCATTTTCTACTTCAAGTTTGGTCCCTAAACTTTGCCGATAATTCTTCATCTTTTTTTCAAGCTCCATCAAAAATTCTCATGATGTTTGGACTTTCCAAAAGCCTAGCCTCAATTCAAACTCAATTGGCTCAAGTCAAATAAGTTTGAATTTAACTTCTCCTAAATTGTTGGAACCATTTTTGTTGGGTTGGAAATATTCCATAAATCCTTACAAAATATCCCACAATTTTATCATTGTCCATGGAATCTTGTCTTAATTTTTATTTGTCCATCCTTTTTTTCTAAAACAAGAATTGGCAAGAGGCCGCAACCATTTTCTGTGTAGGTCAGCCTAACCACACACGAGCCATCTAGGCCCAGTCGCACCCCTCCTAAACCCTAGACTCCCTCCCGACCGGCCCTCACCTGCCCAAACTCCCACATCGCCTCACCCTCTCCTCGATCCCCTCCTTCCCCTGCTCGCGCCACTAGAGAGGAGCGAGAGCCCCGCACGCCCGATCCTCTTGACCCTGCCTCCACCTCCGGCGACCAGCTGACGAGCCCCATGATAAGTCTCCAACGTATCTATAATTTTTGCTTGTTCCATGCTGTTATATTATCATTCTTGGATGTTTTACAATCATTTTATAACAACTTTATATCATTTTTTGGGACTAACCTATTGACATAGTGCCAAAGTGCCAATTGCTGTTTTTGCTTGTTTTTTACTTTGCAGAAAATCAATATCAAACGGAGTCCAATCGCGACGAAACTTTTTGGAGATTTTTTCTAGACCAGAAGACACCCAGTTGGCCAAAGAAGTGCCAGAGAGGTGGGCCGTGGAGACCACAACCAACCAGGGCGCGCGGGGGGGGGGGGGGCGCCCTGATGAGTTGTGCCCTCCTCGGGGCCCCTCTCCATCGCCTCTGATGCCTATAAATTCCCAAATATTCAAAAAACCCTAGGGGAGTCGACGAAACACAATTCTAGCCGCCGCAAGTTCCAGAACCTCGAGATCCAATCTAAACACCATCACGGAGGGGTTCATCTTCTTCATAGGTGCCTCTCCGATGATGCGTGAGTAGTGCACCATAAACCTACGGGTCCGTAGGCAGTAGCTAGATGGCTTCCTCTCTCTCTCTCTCTTATGATTCTGAATACAATGGTCTCTTGGAGATCTATTTGATGTAAACTTTTGCGGTGTGTTTGTTGGGATCCGATGAATTTTGAGTTCATGATAAGTTTCTATCCATGAATATTATTTGAGTCTTCTTTGATCTCTTATCTGCATGATTACTTATAGCCTCGTATTTCTTCTTCGAATCTTTGGTTTAGTTAGGCCGACTAGATCGATTTTTCTTGCCATGGGAAGAGGTGCTTTGTGATGGGTTCGATCTTGCGGTGTTCTTTCCTAGTGACAGAAGGGGCAGCAAGACACGCATGTATCGTTGCCATTAAGGATAACAAGATGGGGTCTATTCCTACATGAATAGATCTTGTCTATATCATGTCATCGTTCTTATTGCATTACTCCGTTTTTCCATGAACTTAATACACTAGATGCATGCTGGATAGCGGTCGATGTGTGGAGTAATAGTGGTAGATGCAGGCAGGAGTCGGTCTACTTATCTTGGACGTGATGCCTATATAATGATCATCGCCTTGGATATCGTCATGACTATTCAATTTTCTATCAATTGCCCAACAATAATTTGTTCACCCACCATGCGCTATACTCATGAGAGAAGCCACTAGTGAACCCTACGTCCCCCGGGTCTACTTTTCCAATATATTGCTTTCCGATCTATCTTTTTGCATCTTTGTTTTCAGATCTACAAAACCAAAAACCCAAAAACAAATTGCTGCATATTTTATTTGCTCTTTTTATTTTGTGTTCTTGAGAGATCTATATCTCCTATCTATCACTACCTAATCTATCTTTTTTACCATAGAGAGATTTACAACCTCTCTTTCGCATCGGGTTGCAAGTATTTGTTGTTTGTGTGCAGGTGCTGCTTATTGGGTGGTGGTGATCCTCCTACTGGTTCGATAACCTTGGTTTCATAACTGAGGGAAATACTTACCGTCGATGTGCTGCATCATCCCTTCCTCTTTGGGGAAATACCGACGCAGTCTCAAGCCACGTCAAAGGAATTTCTGGCGCCGTTGCCGTGGAGGAAGCGGTCTCTTCTACGTGCCTATCGTAGGCGCCGAGGGGACTCCATCATCATCTACCAGGTTCCTAATCACAAATCTCATCTCCTTGCAATTACATTATTTGCCATTTGCCTCTCGTTTTCCTCTCCCCCACTTCACCAATTTGCCGTTTTATTCGCCCTCTCTTTCGTTTGCCTTTTTCTCGTGAGATCCCCTTCCTAGTAATTATGGCTAGTTCTTCCTTTATTGTGTGTACTCCCGATAATGAGGTTCTTAACTTTGAGCAAATGGGAGGGGAGAACCTAAAAGATGCTTGGTATAGGATTTGCAATGCTCATAATAGATCTATCCATAAGCAATCTACTGTTGTTCTTCTTTGCAGTTTTTATGTGGGCATCACCACTTGGTATAGATTCGTCCTTGATACGATTACCGGTGGGAATTTCTTGACTTGTCCATCTTTGGATGCTTTTAATGCTATGGGAAGTTTAGTGGGATCACCACCTCTTATTGTCAATGAAACAACTTTAACTCTTGAACATGTTATGGAGAGATTAGATGCTATTGAAAAAAAAAGATGATTACCAAGGAACATCTTGAAAATTTGGATAAGAGAATGCATGATCTTGCTAATAAAATTGGGGCTAAGGCGGGAGATGATTTTAAATTGTTAAAGGAAAAGAAACCCGTAGTTAATGAAAGGGTAGAAGAGAGCCCGTACCGGATTGATAAGTTGGAAGAAATTTTTAGTAACTTGGGTTAGCCTTTTTCTTCTATGAAAACTGTTGAAAAAACTTCCGTAAAAATTAGCAAGACCACACAAGTCATAAAAAACAAAGTTGCTACACCTAGTAATCACAAGGGGGATCTTAAAATGATTAGTATTCATCCTGACTTTGTTGAAATCATAAGGGACCCTATTTACAAGAATGAATTTTTTGGTTTTCTTCCTAGGAGTGTTGTCATAAAAAATATTCATGCTAAATCATTGAAGAAATCTAGTTGTGTGATTGAAGAGTTGAAAACCAAGGATGACAATTCTTGAATCTATGCGTTATGCCTAGCTAGGGGCGTAAAACGATAGCGCTTGTTGGGAGGCAACCCAATCAATAAATAAATTTTTGATTTTTCCTTTCTGTTTTTGAGTGTTGACACAATTATGCCTCTGTTATGATTATGTTTTTATGGTTTATTTAGTGTTTGTGCCAAGTAGAGCCTTTAGGATGATTCATAGGATGAGTAGAAGTGATGCTGAATCTGAAATAGAAACTTTGCGCCCAGTATACGAATTGTCATTTTTTACTGGAACGTTATCTTGAGCTGAATTTTTAACACAGTGTTTCTATACAAATTCCTTAAGTTTTCCTAAATTTTCAGAATTTTTAGAGTTACATAAGTACGGTTAGAGTACAGATTACTAAAGACTGTTCTGTTTAAGACATATCCTGTTTTCGTTGCATTGTGTGCTTGTTTTGATGAATCTATGGGTTATATTGAAGGGTATGAGCAATGGTAAAGTTAAAATACAATAGGTATAATGCAATAATAAAATATGAATAGGTTTGCAACAGCACCTAAAGTAGTGATTTGCTTTATTATACTAACGGATCTCACGAAGATTTTGTTGAGTTTTGTGTGATTGAAGTTTTCAAGTTTTGGGTGAGATCACGATGGATGAAGGAATAAGGAGTGAAAAGAGCCTAAGATTGGGGATGCTACTGCACCCCCAAGATATATCCAAAGAGAAACAAGCAAATAAGCTTGGGGATGCCCCCGAGTGGCATCCCCTCTTTCTTCTAACAACCATCGGTATTTTACTTGGAGCTATATTTTTATTCGTCACATATCATGAGTTTTACTTGGAGCGTCTTGTATCTTTGCTTGCTTTGTTTGTTAGTTTTTCACTTGTATCCTTGCTGGACACACCTATTTGAGAGATCCAAAATTATGCTATGATTTGTTAGAATTTCTCTATGTGCTTCACTTAAACTTTTTGAGCTATAGAATTGCTCTAGTGCTTCACTTATATCTTTTTGAGCACGGTGTGCTTGGAAACTTTTTGTAGAAATACTCTCATTCTTCACTTAGATTAATTTGAGAGTTAGTAAATTTTGAAGAAATCCTCTCATGCTTAACTTATACTATTTTGAGAGATGAAATCTTTATGCTCATGTGCTTCACTTAAATTTGTTGAGCTTGTCAAAAAGCAATGGCAATATATGAAACTAGTCCCAAAGTGATAGATATCCAAGGAGGATATAATAAAAACTTTCATGAAGATCATTGGGCAAATTAAACTTGATTCTTTGTAATAGTTTTGAAACATGATGATAGTAATATGTGAGTCATGTTAGTGAGTAATTATGCTTTAGAAGGAATATTGATGTTAAGGTGTGTGATTCCCTATGCATGCACGGAAGTCAATAGTTATGCAATGAAGTTACATCCTACTTATGGTGCATTATTCGGTGTTAGTTATGCTCAATGCTCGCTTATGTGAATTTTTGTTTCTTGGTTTGGTTGCTTCCCAATCTATTTGCTAGCCTCCATTTTGTACTAAGTAGAAATACTACTTGTGCATCCAAAATCCTTAAACCAAGTTTTGCCTTATGAGTCCACCATACCTACCTATATGCGGTATTTCCATGCTGTTCCAAGCAAATTTGTATGTGCCATCTCTAAATTTTCAAAATAAATTTTCTCTTTTGTGTGCTCGTACCGCTCATGAAACGGTGGGGAGTGTCCAATATTTTTCCATGCTAGATGTGTTATTCTCAAGATGAGTTATTATTCACTTGTCATTGCACGAGAGTGCGGCGGTAATAGGGATGCCCATTCCCGAAATGAAAAAGAAAAAAATATTTACTTTATGTTGTCAAATAATAAATTCCTTGGAAAGTGTTGGTATGGAAGGCAACCGTGGATACGGCCCGCCATGGAAAGTGAAAGTTTGGTGGAAAAAGGAATAAACTTTATTTTCTGTTTGGGAACCGCCTATGATATATCTAGAATGGAAAGTATTGTGAGCTACTTTGTCGTTTTCGTGGACAGGAAAAGCATGCCACCCAAAATATTTTTCTCTCTCAATTTAAAGCTTTAGCTCTGGCACCTCTACAAATCCCTACTTCCCTTTGCGAAGGGCCTATCTATTTACTTTATGCAATTTTTATTTTTACTTTGAGTCTCCATCTTCTCTTATAAAGCACCAACTAGGGGGCATTATGATCGTACTTGAGCATTGGGCATAGTTAATATTTGAGTGTGTTTCATGAATGGATCAATGATTGAGCATGATGGGCTAGGGATAACTTTCTTTAGTGTTGATATTTTGAAAGACATGGTTGCTTGTTGACATGCTTGCGTATTGAAGTCATTATGTTAAAACTAGACTATTGCTTTGAATCATTTACAAGTCCAAATGTCCATGCTATACAAAAGAAAAGAATATGAGATGAACATGTTAGGCAACATTCCACATCAAAGATTCTATTTTTATCATTTACCTACTCGAGGACGAGTAGGAATTAAGCTTGGGGATGCTGATACGTCTCCAACGTATCTATAATTTTTGCTTGTTCCATGCTGTTATATTATCATTCTCGGATGTTTTACAATCATTTTATAACAACTTTATATCATTTTTTGGGACTAACCTATTGACATAGTGCTAAAGTGCCAGTTGTTGTTTTTTTTTGTTTTTTACTTCGCAGAAAATCTATACCAAACGGAGTCCAATCGCGACGAAACTTTTTGGAGATTTTTTATGGACCAGAAGACACCCAGTGGGCCAAAGAAGTGCCGGAGAGGTGGGTCGTGGAGACCACAACCCACCAGGGCGCACCAGGGGGGCCCGACACGCCCTAATGGGTTGTGCCCTCCTCGGGGCCCCTCTCCACCGCCTCTGATGCCTATAAATTCCCAAATATTCCAAAAACCCTAGGGAGTCGACAAAACACAATTCTAGCCGCTGCAAGTTCCAGAACCTCGAGATCCAATCTAAACACCATCACGGAGGGGTTCATCTTCTTCATAGGTGCCTCTCCGATGATGCGTGAGTTGTCCACCATAGACCTACGGGTCCGTAGGCAGTAGCTAGATGGCTTCCTCTCTCTCTCTCTCTTATGATTCTCAATACAATGGTCTCTTGGAGATCTATTTGATGTAAACTTTTGCGGTGTGTTTGCTGGGATCCGATGAATTTTGAGTTCATGATCAGTTTCTATCCATGAATATTATTTGAGTCTTCTTTGATCTCTTATATGCATGATTACTTATAGCCTCGTATTTCTTCTTCGAATCTTTGGTTTAGTTAGGCCGACTAGATCGATTTTTCTTGCCATGGGAAGAGGTGCTTTGTGATGGGTTCGATCTTGCGGTGTTCTTTCCCAGTGACAGAAGGGGCAGAAAGACACGCATGTATCGTTGCCATTAAGGATAACAAGATGGGGTATATTCCTGCATGAATAGATCTTGTCTACATCATGTCATCGTTCTTATTGCATTACTCCATTTTTCTATGAACTTAATATACTAGATGCATGCTGGATAGCGGTCGATGTGTGGAGTAATAGTGGTAGATGTAGGCAGGAGTCGGTCTACTTATCTTGGACGTGATGCCTATATAATGATCATCGCCTTGGATATCGTCATGACTATTCGATTTTCTATCAATTGCCCAACAGTAATTTGTTCACCCACCGTGCGCTATACTCATGAGAGAAGCCACTAGTGAACCCTACGGCCCCCGGGTCTACTTTTCCAACATATGGCTTTCCGATCTATCTTTTTGCATCTTTGTTTTCAGATCTACAAAACCAAAAACACAAAAACATATTGCTGCATATTTTATTTGCTCTTTTTATTTTGTGTTCTTGAATGATCTATATCTCCTATGTATCACTACCTAATGTATCTTTTTACCGTTGAGAGATTGACAACCTCTCTTTCGCGTTGGGTTGCAAGTATTTGTTGTTTGTGTGCAGGTGCTGCTTATTGGGTGGTGGTGATCCTCCTACTGGTTCGATAACCTTGGTTTCATAAGTGAGGGAAATACTTACCGTCGTTGTGCTGCATCATCCCTTCCTCTTTGGAGAGATACCAACGCAATCTCAAGCCACGTCACCCCACTGCCGGAGTGAACTTGCTCGGCCGCCCAACGTCATAGTGTGACCCCCTGTTCTTCTACCCTCGCCAGCGCCATGCCCCACACACGCCCCCTCGGCCGGCCCCCACCTTGTCGCAGCTCCGTGGCCATGGCGCCGCCGCCACTGCACAGGAGAGGTGTGGCCTCGCGCCCGACGCATGCGCCGGTGACCTCCGCCTCCGCTCATTGCCGTCAAGCCGCGCCGCACAAGCTTCTCCTCTCTTGCTCGTGCCCGATGCCTCCTCTATGTGGCGACGTGCGCCCAACATCCATGGCGCCGCTGCCTTCAGCTCAAATCCCGGCAAACGCGCCCCCTCCAGCGCCACCGCTCCTGCCTGCCACCGTGCTTGCCTAGTCCGACCTACCCTTTGTCACTACAAGAAATATGTTAATATGTAACAGTCAAAATCCGTCACCAACAGCCCTCAAACTGTCAAGGATAGTCATCGGTGACGGACTCCGTCCGTCATGTATATCGTGTCATAATTTGCCCACCCCACAAACCATGACGGATTGGCCGTTCCGTCATCGATATCGGGCAAACCATGACGGTCAGCTACCGTCACCGATCGGACCCTAAGCCCGCCCGGCCCGCCCAGGCCCAGGGCCACTGTGACGGACCTTTCCGTCACGGATTTACATGATGACGTGGCATCAACAACGCTCGTGTCTGATCTGACGTGGCGCCGCCTAGGCCCATGTAGCGTTCGGCCCAGTAAGTTTTGGCCCATTTGTTTTGGTCCAGACTATTTTTTTAACTGTCTATGTTTTGTAGTGGTCCAACGAGCACATCAGCCCATTAAACTTACGGACCAGTGGGCTCCATCCAGCCCATGAGTGTTATGTTTACCCAACGCAGCCCATTTGTGATTTTTTCACAGAACAATTCAGCACTAGACAGTGAAAACTATTCATTATTTGTACAATATTAACACAAAAAACCCGCAAAAAATATATTAACACTAAAAAGAGGCACAACATAACAATGCACAAGTCACATTACACAAGTACTGATCCTGCATAACACATCCAGCATAGCATTCAGCTTACATCTCCACATCCAACAACCATCAGGCACCAAAATGCAACCGCATCCAACAGTATGCAGTTTGCACAACAAAAGGTTGACACAATACCAAGGTGGTTCCAGCGGGATATCTCACATTCACATAGCTTCCAGCAGTTTTTTGGACAAACAACTTACCCTTCAGCTGATCTTGATGGCATCTGACTTAGCAATAAGTCTAGTTTTGCATCTATCTCAGCTTGCTTCTTCCTATTCTCCTCGTCTCGCTTCTTGTACTCCTCAGCTTGCCTGGACCTTTCTTCTTCAGATTCCTTCAACTTCTTGGTCAAGGTGTCAACACGCGCCTGGAGCTCAACATTCACCTTCTCCGCTGCCATATCTGCTTAACGGTTGCTAGCACTGGATCTCACATGGACATGCTGGATCCCCACGTGCTGAAGAAACCTCGGCTTCTTAGTGTGCTTAGCAAGCACTTCAGCTACAGCCTTGGTTGCCACCTCAGTTGCAGAGCTCGATTCCTGACCATCTTTTGTAGGTTTAGAAATCTTGTTTTCCATCTCGGTCTAGCAATGCAAGCAACAAACCTGGTTATGAGACAACTTAAGCACAAGTAGAGAAGACATCATCAGCAAGTTAACATGCATCAGGAAAGCTAGCATGCATCCTTATTTTGTGAGAACATTGTTAGATTAAACTATTTTCTGTGCAGAGCTGACTCGGATTATTCAGCAACAACAAAGTGGCCAGAAGAAACACTCAATTGTACATGCTAAATTATATCAAGTAACTACAAGCAACTAATGTTTAAATCTAATTATTTTATATATACTACAAGATAGACACCGAGGATGGCCAAAACTGCAATATAGGACAATCTATTACAAGATAATCAAGTGAATTAATATTTCCAATTAACATGCACCGACATTTGCTTATTAGAGTGACTGAAACAATATTAGTTCTAGCCGCGCAAAAGTTAAAACTTTGATGGTTGGTACTCTTTGAAAGCTGACTTACAATTGCATTCAGCACAACATTGGTGTAGCATTTCTTTCTTGCTGTAGTGGCATGCCTTGAACAAATCCACTGTATTTGGTTCTTTATCCTTGTATTCATCTCCCTGAAAACAACAAATATGAAGGCAAGGGAGCATCATATACCGTCACTACATGGAAGCAATCCGAAAACACCTTATGACAGTGCACAGATACATCTTGCACATCCACAGCCACATGTTTGACTTACCAGATTTCCACAGTGCACAGGGTAGCTGCGCGCGCCAGTAGTTTGGTGGAACTTAACTTGAGCTCGATTAGCTTTGTTAATTTGAGATATCCCCTACATCAAGAGACCAAATACATGTAAGGCACAATTTCTAGATTAGCATGTAGAAGGCGAGATCGGTTTGCAGGAAGAGACATACCATCTTTTTGGGATCCTTCCAGCTTTCCACCAGCTCGTTCCACTGGTCATCAGTCATCGAGGGGACCGGAGAAGTTCTCCTCACCAAATGGGCCGCCTGAGGATCAAAATACTCTTTCTTGAGCCTGTATCGTTGTTGGCGTGTCGCGCTTTTCAGCATTTCTGTACAAGCCTTCCTCACTAGCACCGCCTCTAGGTCCATCTGAAACTTGTTCTAGTAAGAAAAAAAACATGGGTAAGTATCATGATTGCACATAGACAAAATAGCAGAAGATTGACAGGTTCCTAGAAATTTGAGCGAGAAAGGCCAGGATTATGTACTTACACCAACTTTGCCTACAAAGTTCCTGAAGATCACATCTCGGATATTTCCATTTGGGTCCTTGTAATCCTTCTAGTGCTTAAACACATGCATATGGTGTTTGACTGTGACATTGCATTCAGTTGCAAACTTTGCAGGAAGAAGAGGTGCCTCGGGCCGTATGCTCCCTTCTGGAATGACAAGCTGCAGTTTGCCCTGTCGGCGTCGAGTGATCCTTTCCAGGCCTTTTCCCAAATTGGGCCCCCTTTCCCTTGGCTCCTCATAGGATTGTGGACCTATAGAGAAGGTAAAATCAAGCTCACAAGAAGGCCAAGACAATATACTAGTAACCGATGGCAGGAGCAATTAAAGAGAAACAGTGTAAAACGGTGACAAGAGAAGCTAATGATGTATGCACTAATAGTTGATCTGCCAAGCTTCATTATGGTTTATATCAAGTATATTTAAGACAGAAAGATGCATATAACAATAGATTAAACAATAAGTTTAGAATCTTGCTTCTTCTTTCATAGATAACAAGGGAGGTTATCTCGGGGTTAGAATGAATGAAGCCTACAAGAACATGTCAAAGGAAATGATCTTTGGATTGCAATATTGCACTTAATTTGCTATGTCAAAGTGCCATTACAAAATAAGCATAGCCTCATTAACAATCAAATAAATGCAAGAAAGATTCAGGTTTGTAACTTGCCTTCAAAGTTCTTGTCAGGTTGAGTTTGTTGATGAGGTTGGGTACTACCACCAGCTTTGTTGTCCCTCTGGTTGTCATCATCACGATGGGCAATGAGATCAGCTCCATTGGCCATCCAGTTGCCGTCATCACAATGTGCAAGGTCATCAGCTTTTTAGAAGAAGGCATCCAGCGAGAGTATGTTCATTATGCAATCAAAGCTAATAGACAAGGCTAGCAATTCAAAGGACAGAACATGAGCATGATATGACACAATAGTAAGAAACTTGCCTTCAACACAATGGTCATCGGAGTTTGGAACAAATTCTTTAGATTGGCGGTCACGAGCCACAGAAGCAATTGGCTTATGAATGGCACTTGGTGTCTGCTGTTTAGGATCATACATCTCTTCACTTTGAGCACTTGCATCAGCATTTTGTGATGGTACTTTCTTCGACCTTGTAACTCGCATATTAGTTGGGACGTCCACGAGAACTAAATGAAGAATGAAGATAGTACCTCTATATTAAAACATCTAATCGTCATCGCTATCGACATCCATGGCACCTCCTTCGTCTTCGCTGCAATACTCCAGACCCGTATCATCTTCTTCCTCTTCATTGCCACCTTCATACACTTCTGTGCTTTTTCTTTCATCAAACGAGCAACTACATCAGCTTCAAAAACAATGCCTTGCTCATCATCTCTATGCAAAGGCTTCTCGGATGTAAGGTCAGAAACATACATTCTCCTACCCTCCTCATCACAACACTCGTCCTCTTGATATGCAGGACCAGTAAAAGGTACACCTTCAGTTTCACTAATATTGAAGAGATGCATATGTTCAAATGTTTGCACAACTTGCCAATTCTTCCCATACTTCATGTCTGGCGGATAAAAGACCTTTCTAGCATGCGTAGCCAGAATCAAAGAATCATCCTTGTACCACATACTTCCAACATTTATGCTTTCGAAAAAACCATCATTTTTAAGCTCGGTCTTCTTTCCATCAAGTTTAAACCAGTCACATTTAAACAAAACAACTGACATGTCATCCAAGTTGTAGTCTACCTGAATGATCTCTTTCAAGGTTCCATAAAAAATTATGAGCTTATGGTCATGTTCACCTTCGGTCATGACTCCACTGTTTTGCGTTCTCTTGTTGCTATCACGATCAACAATGCTAAATCTAATCCCATTCACTATGCATGATGAGAATTTCCGGACTCTTCGATCAGGACCACATGCCAAGGCAAAGAGATCTTCGTCTACCTCTTCACAAACCTCATCATGCATCCTTATCATCTGCAACAACACACGCAAACACATACATTAGAATCTGTAGTGAAATGTGACAACCAAAAACTAGATGTGAATGAAAACTAACATAGTTCTTGAACCATGTTGGAAAAGTTTTTTGAAGCTCCTTATCACTGTCTGGCACCCGTTTTCTCTTTAACTCATCTCTGAATATTCTGTAAAGTAAAATATATTAGTTAATAGATCACATAAGTACAACATAAACAAGTTCAGAAGTGACAACATACTCGATATATTTCTTAGCTTGATCACAATTGTTTAACAGATACCACACCATCTGATCAAATTCTTTTTCCTCATGTACATATTCATAATCATATCCTGAAGTAGAATTAACTCCATGTCCAAAAACATCAACACCATAGGCTTCTTCATCTGAAAAACCTATATTTCTTGGGTTTCGATTAAATATTGTTTCGACATCATCCATGTACTTGGAGCAAAATGTCAGGCACTCATCCGCAACATATGCTTCAGCAATCGAACCTTCTGTTCATGCCCTATTCCAAACATAGCGCTTTAAAGTATATAGCCTTCTTTCAACTGGGTACATCCACCCATATTGTATGGGACCTCGAAGCAATGCCTCTTCAGGTAAATGTACTGCAAGGTGCACCATCACATCAAAGAAAGCAGGGGGAATTTTCTCAAGCTTGCACAAAATTACAGGGATTTCTTTCTTCATTTCAGCCAACACATCCCGATTAAGAGTTTTGCTGCATAGTTCCTTGAAAAACTTGCCTAACTCAGCTATTGCTTGATATATATCACTGTCCAAAAATCCTCTCATGCCAGCAGGTAAGATTCTTTGCAGAAGAATGTGACAATCGTGTGTTTTTAGGCCTTGTACCTTGGTACCATCAGCACTTGTACATCTTGACATGTTGGAAGCAAATCCATCCGAAAACTTTAACTCCCCTAAAAATTGACAAAATGCAACCACTTGTTCTTTGGACAAGGTATATCATGCCTGAGGCATCACATATGAGTTTCCTTCCTTCCTCAATTTCAACTCCTCTTTAATATTCAAATCTTAGAGATCAATCCTGGCATTGAGTCTGTCCTTTGTTTTCCCCTCTAAGTTCATAATTGTCCCAATGAGGTTTTCACATATGTTTTTCTCGGTGTGCATGACATCAAGATTGTGCCCGAGCTTCAATTTCCCCCAATACTCCAAATCCCACAAACAAACCCTGCGGCTCCAAATTGGCACATGAGCCTTCTTGCTGCCCAAGTCAGAACGCTTCCTTTTCCTGCTTTCTTGTTGCTGCCCAGGTCTAAGCTTCTCCAATTCTGCTTGCAGCTCTTTCTCAGAGAGTTTACCTGGCCAATCATTGCTTTCATGAAGACCACCAAATTCATTATTTCTCCGCAAACGATGTCCCTTTGGAAGGAAACGATAGTGACCAATATACCCAATTTTTTTCCTTAGGCTGTAAGAAATAGGGTGTTTGTCACAATGAATACATGCAAAATAGCCTCTTGTGGTACGCCCTGAAAGAGTGCTTAGAGCCGGGTAATCATGAATGCACCATAGAACTGCAGCATGGAGATCAAACATTTTTTCACTAAGAGCATCATATGTACGCACACCCTCCCAGAGCTCAAGTAATTCTTCTACAAGTGGTTGTAGAAAGACATCGAAGTGCTTGCCAGGTGATTTAGGACCTGGAATTAGCAAAGCCATCATGAAATTGATCCATGCATGCCCAAAGTGGAAGGTTGTATGGTATAACAAACACAGGCCACATACTATAGGTTGTGTTAAAGTTTCCAAAAGGATTGAACCCATTAGTGGCAATGCCAAGTCTAAAGTTGCTGGCATCTTTTGCAAATTCTGGATATTGTTTATCAAAATCTTTCCATGCATCACCGTCAACCGGATGACTCAATTCCTTCTCACTGGGCTGCCTCTTTAGCTTGTGCCATTGTGCTTCTACTGCTCCTTTTTTGGAAAGAAACATCCTCCTTAGCCTAGGCACCAATGGAAAATGCCTCAACACTTTCTGTGGAATCTTCTTTCTAGCAGGGTCTTTCCACCTTGATAGGCCACAAACTGGGCAGTTGTCATGATTGGCATATTGCTTTCTGAACAAAATGCAATTATTAAAGCACGCATGTATAGACTCATACCCAAGGCCTAATTCCTTCAGAAGGTTCTTTGCTTCCTCGTATGATTTTGGGAGCATGTTGGGTTTAGGGAATGCTTCAGCCAATATCTTCAATATATCAGTAAAGGCACTATTTGTGATCCTATGGTATGACTTCAAATGAAGAAGCTTTACCACAAAGGAGAACCTCGAAAACTTGGTACAACCATGATAAAGTTGCTGCTTTGCCTCTTTCATCACGTTCTTCAAAAACGACTCATGCTCAGAAGGATTTTAAGTTTCACTTTCAGCTTGTTCTACTGTTGTGTGTAGGTCTCCAAACATCTCCTCAAATCGATCAGCACCATTGTTACCATCGGCGGTGTCATGCACATCAACAGGATCTTCAATCACATCAACATCAAAGTCTTCTCCATGATATATCCAGCGAGTATATGTACTTTCCCTGCCATACGTCAATATGTGTGTGTTCACAAGGGTCTGATGCTGGTATTTATGATTAAGGCAATTTCTACATGGGAGAGTATCTTATCATCCTCGCTGAATTTCTCTTGAATGAAGTTCATAAATTCTTTGACACCTTCGATGTACTCACGGGAAAACAATGTACGATGAATCCAACGTCTATCCATCTGCATTGCCGAAAAAGAATCAAAGATATATCATCACTGAAGAGACATGACTACAACAACTTACAAGTAATCCCAATATTACAAGGGGCATATGGATCAGACTTATCGCTCTACACAGGCAACATGTTTACTAGCAAGATGGAAATAACATACAACCATAAGTGAAGACTTTTAATGGCCAGATAAATAAAATAGCAACAAGTTAGAATAGAGGGAGCTGTATGTAGCCAATCTCTTCTGCACAACACAACCAGGTAGTCACAAGAAATAAGGATTTAAGGCAGAAGCAGATTCTGGGCATTTTGTACCAATAGAAGCAGCATGTTCTGGACTTAAGGCATTTTGTACCAACAGAAGTAGCAGATTTTGTACTTAGGCAGGATCAGATTCTAGGCAAATTCTGCCAACAAAACACCAAGCTTAAGCATGCATAAATCACTTGCAGATTACACAAGGTAACTGGGATTTCGGATCACATGATATACAAGATCCGGAGAGTAAAACACAACACAACCCCATCTTTTAATCTATGCGTACATTTAAATCATTTGGCCAAGTACTGTTATCCTAGATCCCCTACCCCCCAAAAAAATTCACCTCAATCCATACAACTATAATGGAATAGCAATATTAAGGATGGGAAATCCATCTCAAATAATCTCTGTATGCATACTTGGTTCACCTCCGCTTGCAAATCACAATATTTAATCAACAAATTCTGAAGGAGAGAGATGATTTCTGTAGGAGACATACCGCTCGCTCCTGGCTGATTTGATGTGGGGAAGAATGGGGGAGTGTCTGGTGCAACAATGGCGGGCGGCGGCTGGCTCGTCTGTGCGGCAATGGCGGGTGGCGGCTGGATCGTTGGCGCGACAATGGCGGGCGGAGGCTGGCTCGCTGACGCAGCAAGGGCGGACGGCGGCGAGGCGGGAGGCCTACGGGATCCTGAAAATGACGTCGAGACAGGCCACCCCGCCGGACCTAACCACCCTCGCCCGGACAGTCGTTGGTGGCACTGGCGGCGCCGCGGGGATAACCTTCGATCTGAGAATCAGGGAAAAGAGAATTGTCTCCACTGTTTTTTTACGGGAAGCAATATAAACCAAACACACTGTCATGTGGGGGCATACAATGGCACCCACGTATCCTCACAGTTTTTATTTTGGGAAAAACGTATGGTCCAACCGACATGTGGGCCAAAGAAGGGGCATGTACGCCACATCAGCAGGAGCACAATCCATGACGGTCTACATGGTGTGTATGAAAAAAAATGGCAGGCCTGACTAAGCCCACTTCGGCGATTCGTGACAGTTTCCGTGACAGTAGGAGGACGTCCGTCATCAAGGGCCTGCTGCTTTTCGGCCCAATTGCGCGTTATTAATCGGTGATGGTATGAGTGACGGATGATGGTAAATCGTCATAATCGGTGACGGATTAGAGGAACGTCATCCGAAATCCGTCATGGATTACCAGATTTCTTATAGTGCGTGCATCCTCCGTCGGGCCCTTCCTGCCTCCTCCAGCAGCGCAGCTGTGTCTCACCCAACCTGCTTCTTCACGAGCTTGCTCGCAGCTTTGACCATCTCCTCCACATCTAGTTGATGTTGCTCGCTTTCCTCGCCCTGGTGCGCCGGGATCGAACCATGACTCCGACGACCTCTGGATCCCGTGCACGACCCGCGCCGTTGGCCCCTCCTTTATCTTGTGATTGCCATTTGCATTGCTACCAACGAACCTGCCTTTGACCACCAGGAGCACCTTTGGGTCCTCTTTCGTTGGAGTGCGCATGATGCCAAGACCACTTCAATTTCGGCCACATGGAACCACCAAGTGCCCCGAATGATCTCCGTCAACGCTCCACTACGTCGTGTGGACATAGACACCACAAGAACGATACCCAACACCACCAAGTCCCAAGATCGCCAAGACCATCCCGGACACCCCAAGATCGACTACACGGACACCAAGTCTTGCAAGACCCGAACCTCGTCTACCATCGTCAAAGTACCACGACGACCCGCCAAGGCCAACTACGGAACGTGTACCACTATCGTCGCCGAAGTTCGCGAGTACCAGTACTCCACGACGTCTGCGATGACCCTTGAACATCTACACCGCATGGAATTTGATGAAGTTGGCTTTTCTGTTAAGGACGCCCACACCAAGATGGTACTGCACCGATGTGACAGTCCCGATGATCTCTATCTTGTACAACCGCCATCCTCCACATCCACTGCACCACGAGCTCTCTCCGCTGGCGTTGATCTTTGGCATGCGTGCCTTGGGCACCCTAGCTCCACTTCGCTTCGTCAAATAATGAGGTTTTTTTTCTTTTACATGTAAAAATCGGATGCTCACTCTTGTGAAGCATGTCGTCTCGGCAAACATGTTCGCATTCCCTTTAGTTCCTCCTCCACAGTTGCGTCTTTTCCTTTTGAGCTACTTCATTGCGATGTATGGACCTCTCCTATTTCGAGTAATTTCAGTTTTCTTTACTATCTTGTTATCTTGGATGATTACTCACACTTTGTATGGACGTTTTCTCTTCATAGGAAATCCGATGTTCCCGCACCCTCATCGCTTTCTACTCCTACTTCTTCACGCAATTCGGTCGTTCCATACTTGCTCTCCAAACCCATAACGGAAAAGAGTTTGATAACCTCACCACTTGCACACTCCTTTCCACCCACGACACCATCTTCCGCCTCACTTGTCCTTATACTTCTCAGCAAAATGGCCGCGCTGAACACATCCTTCGCACTCTCAACAAGTGTGTTCGCACTCTTCCCTTTCACGCCTACATGCCACCACAGTTCTGGCCCGATGCTCTCGCCACCGCCACCCTCCCCGTTAACCTTCGCCCGTGTCGCTCGCGGTGGAACTACTCACCCCACCATCTTCTTTATAGCACTCCACCATCTTACGACGGCCTTAGTATTTTCGGTTGCCGTTGCTACCCTAGTATAGCTTCCACCACTCCTCGCAAACTCGCTCCCCGCTCGCTACCTTGTGTCTTCCTCGGTTACCCGGCCAACACCAAAGGCTACCGCTTCTATGACCCGGTGTCTCACCGCGTTATCACCTCCCGGCACGTGTACTTTGATGAGCATTGTTTTCCGTTTGCACAAACACACGTGGAACCGTCTTCCGCGGTTGGTGTACCACGCCGTCGCACCACGCCGGCCTTAGGCACCCCCGCGGAGCCGGTTTCAGCGCCTTCTGGTGTGCCCACTGCCCATGCGCCGTCGGCTACTGCTCCCTCCGGTGAGCCTGCCGGCACTCCGGACTCTCCATCGACCACTGACGGGTCGACCGCCGCCGCCGTGGACTCCTCCACCACGGTTGGCACGACATCACCTGCTGGCTGCGCCTTACCACTCGCATCGTCAGCCACTGCTCCATCATCGCCGCTATCGGCGGTGGCTCCCGAGGCTGCCCCCGCGAGTCCATCATCACCGTCACCCGCGGCGGCTCCCACTGTCCCTCTCACCCAGGTAGACCCGGGGGCCTTCAGTCCAAGCTCTCGCTATGCCTCGGACGAGTATGCCTGCACGGCTCCACCTTGGCATTATCGCCCTTGTCGACATCTGCCCGTGCGGCGATTCGTGATCCTCTCGGTTCGCTACTGTAACAGCCCGGAACCGATGCTCCAGAAGATTCTCGTTTTATTCCGTTGTCATCGTGTGATTCGTTTGGTTGTCGCATTCATCATCGCATCATTCGCATCATCTGCATAGCATCGTCACTCGTTTTTGAAAACTTGCATCCGTTCAAAGTTGCCGGTTCTCTCCGTTTTGTCGTTGACGTTTCAAGACCAACCACACACGCACGCTCCCGCGGCATCGTTAAAATATTGTTTTTAAAAGTGCGCGGAAAATATTCTCGGATTGGGTCGAAAGTTGGCATGTGGTCTTGTTATATTGTAGGTAGACCGCCTGCCAAATATCGTCGCAATCGGAGGTCGTTTAATATCCGAGCAGTCATCCGTAGCGGCTCCGTCATCGGTTTATTCGTCGGACGTTTTCGGTGTTTTGAAACTCATTGTCGGGCCGCAAATTTCCCTCTCATCTTAGCCCAACACCCCTCTACACAGCCCAACACAACCCACCTAGCCACCACCGTGCCCGGAGCAATCCGATTACGATCGAACGGCTCGAAAGCCCCAAAACCCCCCTAGAAACCAAAACACTAGCCTACCTGCTATAAAAGGCAGGCCTCCCCTGCCAGAAATGGCCTTCTCCTCCCCCCCTAGAAATCCGTGCCGCCGCCAGCCTCTCCCACTCCTCCAACCGCCACAAGCCCCTCCTCCTGCATCGGGCCTGCCAGGCCCAGATCCGGCCCGCCCGGGCCCAGATCCGGTCTCCGCCGCCCGTACAACGCGGCTCGCGCTGCCCCCGAGCTCCCATGGTTGCCCTGACCGAACCCCGCCGCCTTCACCTCCGGCTGGATCCCGCACCGGAGCCAAAGCCCGCGACCCCGCCACCTCACCGGTGCCCCGTTCCGGCGACCACCACCGCGCCAAACGCCGCAGTAGCTCCCCGCGGGAGCTTCTCCCGATCTGGAGACCCTCGCGCTCGAGGTCGCCTCGCCCCGCCAGGAAGATGGCCGCCGCCGGGAGGCTCTCGCCGCCCCTGAGCCTCGCCGGATCCGTCTACGTGCCGTACCAGAGATCCCCGCTGTCGGTGTCAAAACCGGCGGATCTCGGGTAGGGGTCCCGAGCTGTGAGTCTAGGATCGATGGTAACAGGGGACGAAGGAGACGATGTTTTACCTAGGTTCGGGCCCTCCTATGGAGGTAAAACCCTACGTCCTGCTTGATTATATTGATGTGTAAGAAGGTTACAGAGTTAATCTACCATGAGATCGAATAGCTAAAACCCTAGATGAGTTTCTCCGCCTTACAATCTAAAACCCTCTGGCTTATATAGACGCCAGGGGTCCCTAGGGTTACACATGGTGTAGGACCGAAAGTATGTCTAGAGAGGGGGTGATTAGACAACTTGACCAAATAAAAGTTTTGCCTACACCAAATTTTAGAGTTGGCAGTTTTTAGCATTTCATGGCAAGTCAAGTACACCCTACACATGCAAGTTTAAGAGTATAGCAGCGGAAAGTAACAACAAGCATGAGTAGAAAGGATAGGGTAGGAAGATCAAACGCAATTGTAGACACGATGATTTTTCCTGTGGTTCCGATAGGTGGTGCTATCGTACGTCCACGTTTATGGAGTCTTCAACCCACGGAGGGTAACGGTCGTGAGAGTCCACGGTGGCTCCACCCATAAGGGTCCACGAAGTAGCAACCTTGACTATTCCATAACGGCTTCCGTCCATGAAGGACTAGCCTCACTATGGGTAGATCTTCACGAAGTAGGTGATCTCCTTGCCCTTACAAACTTCTTGGTTCCACTCCACAACACGAAGTAGGAGGCTCCCAAGCGACACCTAACCAATCTAGGAGGCACCACCCTCCAAAAGGTAATAGGCTCGGTAATGACGATGAACTCCTTGCTCTTGTGCTTCAAGATGATAGATTCCTCAACACACAATCACTCTCTCATAGATTTGGCTTGGTGGAAGAGATGGGATTGGTGGAAAGCAACTTGGGGAGGCTAGAAATCAAGATCCATATGGTTGGAGTGGAAGATCTTGACCTCAACACAAGGGTAGGTGGCTCTCACTCAGAAAACTGGATGGGGCAAGTATGGAATAGTTATGAGTGCTTATCTTTCGAGTAGGTGGTGGTGAAGGGGTATATATAGGCATCCCCAAAAATCCAACCGTTACACACAAAATGACCAACTCGGTGACACCGATGTGTTAATCTCGGTGGTACCGAAGTGACCAAAAGGTGGCAACTTTTGAATCTCGGTGAGACCGATATAGGAAACTCGGTTGCATCGATAAGGTGACCAACAGTCAGATTGACATTCTCGATGACGCCGATCCAACAATCTCGGTGGTACCGATATTGTGAATTTGCGTAACAGAAAGTTGGCAACCTAAACTCGGTGGCACCGGAATGGAATCGGTTGCACCGAAGTGGCTAGGGTTTGGCTGAGTCTGTCTGAGTTTGGGAATCGGTGGCACCAAGTGGAAAGTGTTGGTTGCACCGATTTTGAATATTTGGCTATGGACAGACTTTGTGGAAGAGCTTGTGGGTGTTTTTGGTGACTATCACTTGTGCACGTATGAGCATTTTGTTCACCAATCAAAACCTTACCCCCTTTTAATAGTATTGGCTTTCCTATGGACTCAAAGTGATTTCTCACAAATGTAAAAAGTAGAGTCCTCTTGCTTGAAGCTTTGCCAATCCATTTCCTTGCATCTTGGGGTATTTCCACAATCTTCACAATCCTTTTGCCATCCCTATCATTGAACTTTTCCTGAAATATACTTAGTGGAAACATTAGTTCAATGACTTATATGTTGTTATTAATTACCAAAACCACCAAGGGAGCAAATGTGCTTTCAATCTCCCCCTTTTTGGTAATTGATGACAACATATAGATCAAAGCTTCGACAAAGATATAATCAATGAATATAATCGTCGCTTTGAGAAGTATGTGATAAGCAAGAGCTCCCCCTAAATTTGTGCATTATTTTAAATTTGCGTTTGAATGCAAATGCACAATCGATTAGGTACATGGGGCACTTCTTCCATGTCACATACATCTTGGTGGTGTGCGAGAATAATTAGAGTGAACATCATAGCACAACACAACCAAACAAAGATAATGATCATCTCATAAGCATTAAGATGATAGGAAATAGTAGCACAACACACATAAAGTGTATGATCAAGACACAAAGCGTAGCCAAAAGTAAATGAACCATGTGTGTTTTTGAAAAAGCAATAAAAACCAAACGCTCTCTCACTCGAAGCCTAAAGATCTATATACACTTCTCCCCCTTTGGCAACAAGTTACCAAAAAGTTCAAAGGCATATGTCTAAGCGTTCTTGGGCTGATCTCCTCCGGTTGTTGATGAAGGAGTCGAGAGAACAGCGTCGGCGAAGATCTCTGCAGATGTCGTGGATGGAGTTGGTGTGGAAACTGGAGGAACTGAAGCTGATGGAGCAGGAGCTGAGGTGACAGTGGCTGGAGCTGATGAAGAGGGCCTCAAGTCTGGAGCTGGCACAGTGGCTGATCTGGCCTAAGTAGTAAACTGTGTGCCTGGCCTGAGAGGTGATCCATCCTCATCATCATCATCAGAAGAAGAAGAATGAGGAAGAGGCACTGAGTCAACTTCCTTCTTGAGCTCATTGACCGTCTTAGTCAGCCCATCCACCTTATCATTAAGGGTCTTGATCCTGTTCTCAAAGATCCTGACAAGACTGTTCTGGTTCTTCAAGATGTCCTTAATGTCCTTCTGCATGCCCTGAACTGATGAGATCAAAAGATCCATTTGCTCGTTCCTGGATCTAGGGACTTGAGCACTAGTGGCTCTGGCTGCCTCTGCCTCTGCCTGAGCTGCAACTGAAGTGGGATGATCTGGGTTCATCTCCACGACGTTGTCCTCGAGATCTGGCTGTAGGGGCAAGTGGGGTCTGTCCAGAGCAAATATGTGCTTCTCCAGCTTAGAGTTGATGAGCATCTGGATATAGGGTGCATAGCAGCAAGAGCGCTTCTGATCAGCAACAACCCTCTTAACTGTCTCAACAATTAAGTCCATGACTCTAATCCTGGTGTGTCTGTCAAGATGAATCAGCATGTTGATGGAGTAGCCTCGGATCATCTTGTCATGTCCTGACTTGGGCATCAAGGTATGCCTCAGAATAGTGTTCATGGTGCGGAGGCCAGCCTGAAGAAAGTAGATGGATCCTAGTTTGTGAGACTTCACATGAGCAGCAGGGATCACATTGTATATGTTGGCCATAGCATTGTGGCTCTCCTTGGACTCTGAGTAGACATCCAAATCACCATCCTGTGCCTCAGGGACTCCTAAGATTTCAGCCCATTCCTCAACAGTGGACTCATATCTTGCACCTTCAGTCATCCATACAATTCTACCATCTCCATAGAAATGTGCAGTGGAGTAGAATTGCATGATCATCTCATCATTCCGAGCAGTGAACTCTCTGCCAACAAACACATCCAAACCAATGCATTGGAAATTGTCTTGGACACTTGGAAATGGTCTTCATTCTTCGTGATGAATTTCCAGTCCACATATCTCATATCACTCACAGGTGGACTCTTGTCAAAAAGCACAGTCTCATAGAAATCCTGTTGCTCTTTGGTGTAGAATCTGTAGTCCACAGTTGTCTTCCTCCTTTGGGCATATGGATCAGCAGCTCTCCAAGCCCTCAAACCAGAATCCTTCCTCTTCTTCATATCATCAGCAAGTGGGTAGCTGGCATTATGTACTGGAAGGTGTGGTCTAAGCTTCATCAGGGCAGACATAGCATCTTCATCCTCAACTCTGGAGGTGTTTCCCTTGTTCTTTTCAGAAGCTGGAATTTGCCTTGAGAACCTCTTAGGCTTTTCAGCAGCAGCCTTCTTGGGGGCAGACTTGGTGCTCTTGGAAGTGCCACTCTTTGGCATAGCATCAGACATAAGTTTCTTTTGCTTCTTCTTGGGAGGGGCCTTGACAACTTGCTCTTCCTCCTCCTCAGTAGCAGCACCAGCAGCTTCCTCAGGGTCCTCAAACATGGAGGTCTGCGTACCAGTGACATAGAGAATCCTTTTCCTGGCTCTCTTCTTCTCCCCTGCCTTCTTAGGCATAGATTTCTTTGGGGGAGACTCAAGGTGAAGAGCCATTTTTGCCCTAGCACCCTCAGGTGCTCTCATAGCTTCTGAGCTAGCATACTCTTTCCTGACAGCTCTCCTTGAAGAGGTGGCTTCATTTGCAGCTTTCTTGGCAGCCTTCTCTTGCTTCTTAGCAAGAACCTCCTCTGGCACAAAGTCTGAATCCTCCTCATCAGAATTCAGCTTCTTCCTGGTCCTTGTTGCAGCCTTGGGCAACCCATGGGAACTGGGAGTGCCTGGATCTGAAGATGAACTAGACTCAGGACTAGTGCCTGAACTCATCACAATGTTCTCCTCTTGGAAATTGTTCTCACTGTCCTCAGCACTTGACATACTGACCCTGTGAATAGAGTATAGAGGAGCAGAAGAAGATGAGTCATCACAAAATTATCAGCTGGTTTTTTTGAAAGTTTGAACAAAAGATTCTCAAGGTTTACATTCCGTCACATGAAAATCGGTACAGCCGAAGCAAAAGTTTCGGTGCTACCGAGACTGACTTTCTTCTTAACAGAAACTTGGCACTCTTTTCGGTAAGACCGAAAAGAAGTACTCGGTTTCACCGAGAAAGTTCTCAGCAGCACAGACAGGCAAATCGGTGACACCGATTTGTTTGCTTCGGTTCCACCGAGTTCCATCGGGCGGACAGCAAACCCTAGAGAATCGATCGTTCTCTAACTACAGGACATTTTAGGGGATTGAGAGGATTGAAAATGGTGGCTTACAAATAATATTGAATCCAATGCGCGAGAATCAGACGGGGAGCACAAGGAAAGATGAATCCGTACCCTAACTCGGTGACGGACTCGCTACGACGGCGACGGCGGCGAAGATGCCCGTCGACGGCGAGGATTCCCAGCGGCGGAGGCGCTCGGGGAGGCAAGGCGACAACCAGGGGGTCCTTCTGCGGCAGTTTAGGGTTTGGGGCGCGACGATTGAAGATTGAAATTTCGAATCGTCGGGACCACAGGCTATATACCCTTCACTGTCGGTGACACCGATTCTAAATTTTCGGTGTCACCGAGTTTCTCAACTGTCAGCTGACAGGGAAACTCGGTGTAACCGAGAATATGGAATTGGTAGTACCGAGATAGAAAACCAGATCAACCCTAGGCATTCGGTGAGACCGAGAATTGTGGGTTGGTTCCACCGAGATGCACTTGGGAGGTTTTAATGGTCAGTCCTTGTCAATACGGAACTCCGAGTGCTCCACACACAGAGGGATCGAAAAGTACTTGTTCAAATTTTGTGATGCAGCATGAATGGAATATGAGGTGAGAAAGCATAGATAGCTAAAGAGTGGTCCTAGGCATTCTTGTCCATCCAATTGGCAAAAGATAAATCAAAAACCAAATAGCAACAATTGGATGTCCTTGAATGAGAAAATAAATGCAGACCAACATGCTCACACAATAAGATGTCAAAAGAAATCATGACAAACATGCACATACACACTAGCATCTAACAAGCACTTGGGCGATGACGAAGTCATCTATATATGAGTATATTGACTTAGGAGCAAAGTAAGAATACTTGATCATAGGTCATACTCATCGTTTAAGCACAAGTGGGGTTACCACTTTTACATAAAGCATTTAATGTTGTCACATACTAAGAGATGCTTTGACTCAAGTCTTAGAGTAAAGCTCCCCCTTGATGTGACATCCCCCCATAAGAGGGAGAAACTAACCTTGGGTTTTGTCGATGAAGACTTCATGTTGGTGAGGTAGTGGTGGATGCTCAAGGTTGATGAAGATCACCAAGAATTGGGAGCATCCTTGTTGTTTCCTTACTCTTCTCACCTACATGGGTTAGTCCCAACATACAAGAGACAAATACAAGGATATCTATGGACATGGAGTGCAAAGCATGTGTTATGATGTCCATTGATTTGTTGATTACCTTGTCCCTTGCTTACTTTTGAGGGAATGTGTGACTCCTTGAACTATTGCATAGAGTTGATGTTGATTGCAAATAGTTCTTGCCAATAATGAATGTGAGTGAATTTTATTGGCAGAGTCACCCCTCAAGAACTCTCTAATTCTTCTTCTTGGGGACCCACATCAAGTTCATGGGGATCCTTGGTGTTGTAGTAGCCTTTGTAGAAGTTGAACTTGACGTAGCCTTGGGAACCCACTCCACCATAGCTAGGGATTCATCTTCATATGAGTCAATGTCCTCTTGAAGCTTGTTCTTTCCCTTGAGCTTGTGGTCTTGTGGTGGAAGGTCATCTTGAGTGCTTGTTCTCTTGGGAAGAGTATTTTCATACTTCTCCTTTTGAGGAACAAACTTTGGCTCGGGGTATTGACCTTCTTCCCATTCAACTCCATTTGCGTTGAAGTAGCCAACACCACGGTTCTTTCGGTATCCTCCGTGCTTGCGTACAATTTCCTCAAATTGCTTACACCCGGCAAGACTCTTGTAGATACCTTTCTCCATAATTCCTTTCAATAAAGCATTTTCTTGCTCAAGTGTAACTTGGCTAAGAGAATCATCATTAGTGGAATCAATAGAACTACTAGGAGCAACATCATTAGGTTTAGCATTTTTATTGTTGCTACTAGATGAAGAACCTTTCTTGCCTTTGTTACTAGATTGCTTAGTTTTAACTTGAGGCATGAATGTAGATAAGAGCAGTCGTTTGGCTAGATAAGATGAAGTCTTCTTTCGGAGATCGTCATTGATAGCTTTAAGAAACACATGCTCTTGCTCCAAATTGAGCTTCTCGAAGCGTAGCTTCTCATGAGTTCTCACAAGCTCTCTATGATCTTCAAGAGTAGATTCATGAGCTAACTTAAGAGTGTTTAGTTCTTTAGTTAGTTCTTCTATTTTCATCTTATCATCATCAATTGACTTATCTTGACTATCATGAGAATTATCAAGTTCATTTTGACTAACATCACTAGTTTTATCAAATAGCAAGTCATCATCACAAAGCAAGTCATCTTCATCACTATTGAAATCAAGATACTCGGGGTGTGATACCTTGGGGACTTTAGCCATGAAGCAACTTCCACTCCCTTCGTTTGGTGAATCAAATAAATCATGGGAGTTGGTAGTCACTAGAGCAATCCCAGCAACACCATCATCTTGACTATAGTCGGAGTCGGAGTGATAGCTTCTCTCGGAGTTGTTGTCGGAGTCGGAGCCGGAAACCCATTCACCAACATGAGCTTGATGTTTTCTTCTTGTGTAGCTCTTGGTGTACTTGTCCTTCTTCTCCGAATCTCTACTTCTCCTTGAGGGCTTCGTTCATAACGATCATCTCTACTCCTTCTCTCTCTTTGAGGTGATTCATTCCTTGAGCTTCGTCTTTGAGGTGACTCTTCTCTTCGTTTGTAGGGAGCCGTGCACACATTGGAATAGTGTCTGGGCTTCCCACAATTATAGCAATTGTGGTCACGACTTGACGAACGCTTGTCATCATATCTTGAGTTGGAGCTTATTTCTTTGCCTCTATTCTTGTAGAACTTGTTGAATTTCTTGACCATGAGGCTTATCTCTTCATTGGTGACAAGGTTGTCGCTTGAAGTTGCGGGAGCATCACTTGTGGCTTTGTAAGCACCGCTAGACTTGTGGTGAAGCTCTTCTTTGTCTTTGAGTGTCATCTCATGAGCAACAATCCTTCCAATGACTTCCGTAGGCTTGAGATCTTTGTAGTTGGGCATCATTTGGATCAATGTGCACACGGTGTCATATCTCTCATCCAAAGCTCTAAGTATCTTCTTGATGATGAATTTGTCAGTCATATCTTCGCTTCCTAAGCCGGCAATCTCATTGGTGATGAGAGCTAGCCTGGAGTACATCTCTGCGACTCCTTCACCATCCTTCATCTTGAACTTGTCAAGCTGACTTTGAAGGACATCTAACTTGGATTCTCTCACGGACTCGGTTCCTTCGTGCATATCAACCAAAGTATCCCAAATCTCTTTTGCATTCTCAAGACGGCTGATTTTGTTGAATTCTTCGGGGCATAGGCAGTTGAAGAGAATGTCACATGCTTGAGCATTGTATTGTAACATCTTCAATTCTTCCGCGGTCGCTTCACGATCCGGTTCCTTTCCATCACCAAAGAATTCACCTTGCAAGCCAACACGAACAATAGCCCAAACGGCGGGGTTATGACCAAGAATATGCATTTTCATTTTGTGCTTCCAACTAGCAAAATTAGTGCCATCAAAGTATGGACCTCTACGGTGATAATTACCCTCACTAGACGCCATACTCTCCTAGGTTGTGAGACCAATTCAATGGAGACCAAAGCTCTGATACCACTTGTAGGACCGAAAGTATGTCTAGAGGGGGGTGATTAGACTACTTGACCAAATAAAAGTTTTGCCTATACCAAATTTTAGAGTTGGGAGTTTTTAGCATTTCATGGCAAGTCAAGTACACCCTACACATGCAAGTCTAAGAGTATAGCAGCGGAAAGTAACAACAAGCATGAGTAGAAAGGATAGGGTAGGAAGATCAAACGCAATTGTAGACACGATGATTTTTCCCGTGGTTCCGATAGGTGATGCTATCGTACGTCCACGTTTATGGAGTCTTCAACCCACGGAGGGTAACGGTCGCGAGAGTCCACGGAGGGCTCCACCCATAAGGGTCCACGAAGTAGCAACCTTGACTATTCCATAACGGCTTCCATCCACGAAGGACTAGCCTCACTATGGGTAGATCTTCACGAAGTAGGCGATCTCCTTGCCCTTACAAACTTCTTGGTTCAACTCCACAACACGAAGTAGGAGGCTCCCAAGCGACACCTAACCAATCTAGGAGGCACCACCCTCCAAAAGGTAATAGGCTCAGTAATGACGATGAACTCCTTGCTCTTGTGCTTCAAGATGATAGATTCCTCAACACATAATCACTCTCTCACAGATTTGGCTTGGTGGAAGAGATGGGATTGGTGGAAAGCAACTTGGGGAGGCTAGAAATCAAGATCCATATGGTTGGAGTGGAAGATCTTGACCTCAACACAAGGGTAGGTGGCTCTCTCTTAGAAAACTGGATGGGGCAAGTATGGAATAGTTATGAGTGCTTCTCTTTCGAGTAGGTGGTGGTGAAGGGGTATATATAGGCATCCCCAAAAATCCAACCGTTACACACAAAATGACCAACTCGGTGACACCGATGTGTTAATCTCGGTGGTACCGAAGTGACCAAAAGGTGGAAACTTTTGAATCTCGGTGAGACCGATATAGGAAACTCGGTTGCACCGATAAGGTGACCAACGGTCAGATAGACATTCTCGGTGACGCCGATCCAACAATCTCTATGGTACCGATATTGTGAATTTGCGTAACAGAAAGTTGGCAACCTAAACTCGGTGGCACTGGAATGGAATCGGTTGCACCGAAGTGGCTAGGGTTTGGCTGAGTCTGTCTGAGTTTGGGAATCGGTGGCACTGAGTGGAAAGTGTTGGTTGCACCGATTTTGAATATTTGGCTATGGACAGACTTTGTGGAAGAGCTTGTGGGTGTTTTTGGTGACTATCACTTGTGCACGTATGAGCATTTTGTTCACCAATCAAAACCTTACCCCCTTTTAATAGTATTGGCTTTCCTATGGACTCAAAGTGATTTCTCACAAATGTAAAAAGTAGAGTCCTCTTGCTTGAAGCTTTGCCAATCCATTTCCTTGCATCTTGGGGTATTTACACAATCTTCACAATCCTTTTGCCATCCCTATCATTGAACTTTTCCTGAAATATACTTAGTGGAAACATTAGTTCAATGACTTATATGTTGTTATTAATTACCAAAACCACCAAGGGAGCAAATGTGCTTTCACTTGGTCGGTTGCCCACCGAAGGAAAAAACATGCCTATTCTACTATCTTAAACTTGGAAGACATGTCACGGCTCCTGAGGTCTCCTCCCTAGCGACGGGGCCTTCGATCAGTCCAATCCTCAGCAAGCAGCCCATGAGTCCGGCCTATAAGAAATAGACTGGCAGTCTGAGGACCCCTTAATCCCGGACTCCCTCAGTAGCCCCCGGACTAGCCTCCAATGCCGAGGCATATTATCCAAACAATCTTGCACGTCAAAGTCTTCGGCTTGCGAGGCGAGTCCCTCTATCCCTTCTTGTTTGGCAACCATCCCGCCATCGATGACCTCTCAATCGTTGAGAACTTGCGGGACCCATTGTAGTAACTTCAACACCCCTCGATCCTTGTGCGCCAAGGGGAGACGGGCGGCCCAGTAGCTTTTTACCAGACTGCCCTTGCCACAAGGGAGGCACCACTCATTTAAACAGGCTGAATCGTGGTCTAGGCCACCCCTTCCTCTTCCTCCTCATCAGAAAAAGCTTCGAACGAGAGTTCACCAAAAAACATGGCGAGCGCCCCTGGTTCTTCCTCGCGTCCTTACGGCACCCTTCCCGGGGATTGGGCAAGTTGCTCTGTATCCCTCCTTCGGCTGCACGACCTCGAGACCCAAGGTTATCTTCCCTCCTCGGATCTGGCGGCTACCCGCGCCGGATTAACTTCTTATGGCAACGAGGCCTTCGCAGAGAACTTCTCTAACCCCCACAAGGGAGAGCAGGTATGCTTCATGCCTTTCCTCTTGCGGGGCCTAGGGTTCCCCATTCATCCCTTCTTGAGGGGATTACTGGAATTCTACGGGATCCAGCTCCATCATCTTACCCCCGGATCTATTCTGCACATCTCGGGCTTTGTTGCTCTTTGTGAGATGTTTCTGGGCTGCGAGGCCCACTTTGGATTATGGAGGAAGTACTTCTGTCTCGTCCCCCGCTCTCGGGGTGAGACAATTTGGGAAGTCGGAGGAGCCGAAGTATGTCGTATAGCCGGGACGGGGTATCCAGTGGGGACTCCGAAGAAGGAGTCCTAAGAATGGTCCTCGGAGTGGTTCTATATTGAGGACGTTCCCCTGTTCGATCCAGCTCGGAGGGGTTTGCCCGAATAATCCAACGCCCCTTTGAAGAAAAGGTATAACTGGCGACCGAAGAGTTCATCCCAAGAGGAAGATGCCGAAGTGTAACGCCTGGCTACCCAAGTAAGGCTGCTAGCTCATAACAAGCTGACCATCATTGATGTGATGGCCGCCGCCATCGCTCGATGCGTTCAACCCCTTCAACAAAGGATACACCCTTTGTGGCGTTACAACGGAACAAGTGACACCACTCGTTCCCGGCGGCTAGGCCCTGCCAATCAAACGGCGATGGCGGCCGTACTGGCAGACCTGTTCAAAGGGGAAGAAAAAGAGTTTGTTCGGCTACCGGTTAAGGAGGGCTACTCGGGTTATAACCCCATCGAATGGGTAAGCCTTTCGACTTTATGGCCTGAGTTCGGGTTTTTCACTTGCCCCTTTTGACCAAAGCTTTCAATCTGTGCGAACAGAGCTGGAGGTGCTTTGTCGAGACAATCAACTGTCTGGCGCCTCAACCAGAGAACTACTCTCATGATGATGATCCAGGATTCCGCGATGATCTGGAACTATCGATCGAGCACGAAGACGGGGTCTTTTACCAAGAGAGCCTTGATGGTTCAAAGGTGGCCATCATAGCCGATCACCCCGGACCACTCCCTTCTTCTACTACAGGCAAAAAGAAAATTTCTTCCCGTAAAAGGCAAGCGACCTTCGTCGACCCGAATGTGCCGGAATCTGCTCCCAAGCGTCGTCGGTCCACGCGACGAACGTCGACTACGGCAACAATGCCCGGACCGAACAGCAACATGAATCCTTCGTGTGAGCCAACCACGGGGACGACCCCGACCACTTGTTCAACCAAAAGGTACCTCGTTCGGCCGCTTCATCCATTGTTAACATGATCGATAGGATTTTACAGAAGATCTCATGTCGAAATACTCAGGAAACGAGTACAACCGTCTTCTGCCGGGAATGTTGCCGGGGTGCCTGGCAACACTCATGAATCAAGACCTTCTGCTCATGCCGAACCTGCTGCGGAGGCCACTGTGGCCAATCAGGCCCCTGAAGATTCCGAAGACGCAGTATCAGTCACTAACTCCGAGGTAGAGAGTGCGATGAACCACCGGCGGCGACAAGAAGCCCTGCGCCACCAGGTGTTTTCCGGACAAGAGTTTAATGCTCTATGTTCAGTAGATGCGTACATCGGAGCTGCCCGAGCTGGGCTTGGGGAAGCCGTGAAACTGATATCTTCCAGCCTGGAGGTGAGTGATCGGTTTTAATAATCCGGACACACGTATTAACCCGGTAGCCCCCGAGCCTTTAATTGGTCGGGACGGCCGAGTTAAGGATCCGTATATTGTTGTTTTGATGATGTAGGCTTCAAGGCAGCAGAATGAGCAATTGGCCAATGACCTGGAGGTGAGCCGAACGCAGGTGCAAGCCGTGAAGGCCGAACATGAACAAGTGAAGAATTTCACCCGGGAGGCGCATGGTGAGTATGTCCATTTTGCCGATCTTAGTATATAGTCTCATGCTAACGCAAGGGTACTTCGTAGCAGCTGAGTCTATAGGGCAGTTGCAAAAAGATTTAGATGCAGCCCGAGAATCCCAGACGTATGCCGAGTCCCAGTATGAGGTCGGCTGCCTTTCGTCGCAACGAAATTTTGAGGAGAAGAAACGTCTCCAGGCGGAAAACTGGCAGCAGGCCGAAGAAATTGAGAGTTTAAAAACTCAATTGGCTCAAACCCAAGAAGAGAACCAGAAATTACAGAGGGGCATGTTTGGTAAGTGCGATTATAACGTCGAAGGGTACCTTTAATACATGAAGTGTAATGGACATTCCTCGTCTCATGTATAGGTCTCCTGACCGGGCGACCTGAAGAAGAGATCGGATCCTACCGGGGGAACCTTCTGAAGGAACTATCCGCCGTACATGAGCGGGCTCGGAAGGCTATGAGGAGCATGATGAAAGTGCTATGGCCTGCCGAGAAGCCTCCGGAGGGGATGGCCGAACTGGCTGATCGGTTCAAGGGAGCTTGGTGTCGGTTTGAGCTATGGAAGACATCGGCCTGCCGAGAGGGAGCCCGAGAGGCGTGGGCGATGATCAAGACCCGTTATACCGGTCTTAACCCCGAGCATATGGCTCGGGTTGGGCCGGAAGGGCCGGATGGGCAAGAAGTGCCGCTTCATTTGGTGTACGACCAAGTGATGCCCGCCGCTCGTCTCTCGCAAGAAGATTGCACCCTGGATGCCTTAATAGACAATCTTGACCAGCAGCCAGATGAGTGATTTTATGTAACTATGTACTGTAAATCAAAAATTGCTCCGTCTGTGCTGTAAACTTTGTCTTAACCGACCATCGGCTTCGACCTCCCTTGCTAAGAGCTTGGGAGTGTTCCTTATCAAATATCCTTCAATAAGAGGGAATTCTTTCGTGGAACCAGGCAATCCGGCCATTTGGTGCGAACAGACAGAAAATGCACAGGGAGATATGTTATATTACTGCTTAGCGTAAGAAACATCTTCCAAATAAAATAGTACCTCTATCGGTACCTTCCTTCAGGCTGCTACGTAAATCGTAGATAGTAAGGCCGTATACTGCTAGTATTCGACTAATGGCTTTTTCGAGAAAAGAAGCCCGAGTAATGGTAATAACAACTATAATTTTTATTTGTTGCTTCCATCGTAGCCGTCCAATTGTCTGCTAAAGATAGCTAGCTTTTGGCTTCACCCATCTGAGGTACGTATCCGGGTGATCCGGTCATAACAATCGCAGAGGTGCTCCCTTTACCCTCTAGCCGAACAATCGGGAACGTAGAGGGTAAACACAGGAGCGAGGCAACCCAGCTTGGCAAAAATCTTAGTTCTAATTGATGCATATAATGGCTTAAAAATCGACAAGGGAAACATGCATACGCAATAGATGATTAAAAAATATATAATCATCGGCTTCGGGAAGAAGCCCCCGGGTGTTATGTTCGGATGTAACATGTTGAGGATGTATGCCGAAAAACTTAACACGAGCTTGGTTTAGCCGAACATAGATTTGGGAAAAGAAATCCGAACCTGCAAAATCAAGGTGGAAGGGAAGGAAATATGAAAAGAAGGGAAGAAAAGGAAAAGGAAGGTAAAGAGTATGACAACACCGGTCTAGCCGTAAAAGCGCCGAAGACGAGCTGCATTCCATGGGTTTGGTTCGAGGCGGTTATCCGGTGGGTTGCCAAGACGATAAGCCCCTCCTGTGAGTACTTCGTCAATTATGAAAGGGCCCTCCCACTTGGGATTGAGTTTATGCTTCTGCTTCTCTGGGAGTCGTAAGACGAGTTCGCCCACATTGTATGCCTTTGCCCTGACCTCCCTGCTCTGGTAACGCCGGGCTTGTTGTTGATAAAAAGTAGAGCGAGCCCGAGCTATGTCGCGCTCTCCTTCTAAGGCGTCCAAGTCGTCCTGCCGATCTAACTCGGCCTCCTTTTCTTCATACATGTGCACCCTTGGTGCGTCGTGAATAATATCACAGGGAAGGACTGCTTCTGCCCCATAGACCATAAAGAACGGTGTGTATCCCGTTAATCGATTTGGGGTGGTACGCAGACCCCACAGAACGGAGTCAAGCTCCTCTAACCAATGGCAGTCGGATTCATGAAGAGACCGGACCAGACGTGGTTTAATACCACTCATAATGAGGCCGTTGGCCCGTTCGACTTGTCCATTGGTCTGCGGGTGATACACCGATGCGTAATCGAGCTTGATGCCCATGTTTGCGCACCAGACCTTTACCTCTTGGGCGGTGAAATTGGATCCATTGTCCGTTATTATACCGTGCGGGACACCGTAACGGTGTACCACGCCGGATATAAAATCGACTACTGGTCCGGACTTGGCTGATTTGACAGGTTTTGCTTCGATCCATTTGGTGAACTTGTCAACCATGACCAGTAGATATTTATTCTTCTTGATCCCCCCCCATTTAAGTGGTCCGACCATATCCAGCCCCCAGACCACAAAAGGCCAGGTAATCGGAATAGTCCGAAGAGCTGTTGGGGGCATGTTGCTTTGATTTGCAAATAGTTGACATCCCACGTAGTGTTGGACAAGTGTGTGGGCGTCCGCTCGAGCGGTGGGCCAGAAGAAACCAGCTTGAAAGGCCTTGCTTACTAAGGCCCGTGCTGCGGCGTGGTGGCCGCCCATTCCTGCGTGGACTTCGGCCAAAAGCTGCCTTCCTTCTTCCTCAGATATGCACCGCTGGAGTATTCCGGTGGTGCTTTTCTTGTATAACTCACCTTCGTGGACTTTATAAGCCTTGGATCGCCGAATTATGCGCCTCACCTCTGTCTGATCATCGGGGAGTTCTTGGCGAAGAAGGTAAGCGAGGAAGGGCTCGGTCCATGGTGCGATTACTGCCATGACCTCGTGAGCCGAAGGCGTTTCGTCCATTACGGAGCCGTCGATGATTTGGTCGTCTGGTTCATTTACAGGGGGAACAACCTCTTCCGCGCTGATGGATCCGGCACCCTTATTGTCGTCCTGCCACACCACCGACGGCTTGAAGAGTCGTTCAAGGAAGGTGTTTTTCGGGATAGGGTCGCGTTTGGCCCCCATGCGGGCCAGTATGTCAGCGGCTTGGTTGTTGTCTCTACCGACATGATGGAATTCCAGCCCCTCGAACCGTGCGGATATTTTAAGGACGGCGTTTCTATATGCCGCCATCTTCGGGTTTTTGGCGTCGAATTCGCCGTTGATTTGAGAGATGGCTAGGTTGGAGTCTCCCCGTACCTCCAGCCGTTGTATGCCCATTGATGCTGCCATCCGAAGACCGTGCAAAAGTGCTTCGTATTTGGCTGCGTTGTTGGAATTGGCAAACATGATTTGTAACACGTATCGGACGTTGTCACCTGTAGGAGATGTGAGAATAACTCCAGCCCCCAGTCCGGCCAATGTTTTGGATCCGTCGAAGTACATCGTCCAATGGGAGTATGTACTGTATTCCCTGGGGAGCTCGGCCTCTGTCCATGCAACGAGGAAATCTGCCAACACCTAAGATTTAATAGCTCGTCGTGGCTTATAGGCAATTTCGAAAGGAAGGAGCTCAATGGCCCATTTGGCTATGCGACCGGTGGCGTCCCTGTTATTGATTATATTGTTCAGGGGTACTTCGGATGCCACCGTGACCGAACACTCTTGAAAGTAGTGTCGGAGCTTCCGTGATGCCATAAACACTGTATAGGGTATCTTCTGGTAATGCGGGTATCTAGACTTGCATTGCGTTAGCACTTCTGACAGATAGTAGACCGGTTTCTGTATCCGGAATTTGTGACCCTCCTCTTCTCGTTCGACGACGAGCACTGCGCTAACCACTTGATTGGTGGCCGATATGTACAATAACATTGGTTCACCGGCGCCTGGTGCTGTGAGTATGGGGTTACTTGCCAGTAGTGTTTTGATTTCCTCTAACGCAGCCGCTGCTTCATCGGTCCACTCGAAATTGTTGGTTCGTTTCAGCAACCTGTAGAGTGGTAAAGCCTTTTCACCAAGACGGGAAATAAAGCGACTTAATGCCGCCACGCAACCCGCCAACTTTTGGACATGCTTTAGCTCTGTAGGAATCGCAAGTTCCGATAGGGCGTGGATCTTAGCCGGATTGGCTTCTATTCCTCTATGGGAAACAATGAATCCGAGTAGTTTACTAGCGGGAACTCCGAAGACACATTTATCCGGATTGAGTCGTATATCATACTCACGTAGGCTAGCAAAGGTTTTCCTTAGGTCGTCAATCAACTGGCTGACGTGTTTGGTTTTAATGACCACGTCGTCCACGTATGCCTCGACTGTTTTACCGACCTGTTTCTCGAGACATGTCTGAATCATGCGGTGGTATGTAGCCCCTGCATTTTTTAGCCCGAAAGGCATTGTGTTAAAGCAGAATGGGCCGTAGGGGGTGATGAATGTGGTTGCAGCTTGATCAGATTCCTCCATTTTGATCTGATGGTATCCGGAATAAGCGTCTAGGAAGCACAAAGAGTCGTGTCCGGCTGTGGCGTCAATAATCTGGTCTATGCGTGGTAAGCGGAAAGGGTCCTTAGGGCAGGCTTTATTAAGGTCTTTAAAGTCGACGCACAGCCGCCAGGATTTATCTTTCTTTGGTACCATCACCAGGTTTGCCAACCATTCGGGGTGCTTGATTTCCCGTATGAATCCGGCCTCTAGCAATTAGGCTAGTTCTTCGCCCATAGCTTGTCGTTTGGGCTCGGAAAAGCGGCGTAGAGTCTATTTGACGGGCTTGAAGCCTGCGATTATGTTCAGACTATGTTCTGCTAGCCGCCGTGGGATTCCTGGCATATCAGAAGGGTGCCAGGCAAAGATGTCCTAGTTTTCTCGTAAGAATGCTCGCAGTGCCTCATCCACCATGGGGTCCAGCTGAGCTCCGATGGACGCTGTTTTATTGGGGTCCGTTGGGTGTACCTGAAATTTGACAATTTCTTCTGCAGGTTTAAAGGACGTGGGTTTGGGCCTTTTACTAAGGATCACATCGTCCTTATCCACTGTTGACCGGAGTGCGGTCAATTCCTCTACAGCAAAGGTCTCGGCTAGTGCCTCGAGGGCGAGCGCTGCTGTTTTGTTCTCAGCTCGAAGGGCTATATTCGGGTCACTGGTGATTGTGATTACCCCATTTGGGCCTGGCATCTTGAGCTTCATATACCCGTAATGTGGTATACCCTGGAATTTTGTGAAGGCGTCACGCCCCAACAGGGCGTGGTAGCCACTGGGGAAGGGAACGATAGGGAAGAGAAGTTCTTCGGATCGGCAGTTTTCGGGCGTGCTGAACACCACGTCCAGGGTGACGCGTCCGGAACACCGCGCCTCTTTCCCAGGGATGATCCCCCGGAAGGTTGTGTTGCTATGTTCGATGTGAGATCGGTCGAACTGCATTTTTTTCAGGGTGTCCTCGTAGATGAGGTTTAAACCACTATCGCCGTCCATTAGCACCTTTTGTAACCTAAAACCATCGACGACGGGGTTTAGGACCAGAGCGGCCGGTGTTCGGCCGGGGCGGGTGGTTGATTGGTCGGTTTCTCCGAAGGTGACGGGTATATCTGCCCATGAACTTGTTGCCGCCACATGGTAGACCTGTTCGAGTTCTCTAAGAGCTCTTTTCCTCCTGTTCCTGGAGGGAAACGTTTCGTAGATCGTCAGGACTTCAGTGTTGTAATATGGTGGCGTTGTTGAACGTCTGCTCGGAGGTAGTGCCTCGAGGATGGCCTCTCCGCTTTTTGCGACCTGCCTAACGACCCAGCAAGCTGTGAGGCTGTGAGTCGGGCTTGTGTTCAGCAAGACAGAATGTATAGGGCATGGCTTGTCCAATAGTCCGTCGAGGACAGTTCTGACTCCCGTAGGGGGTCTATTTCTTTTCTCGGCGGGTTCATGTTCGGCCAGCCGCTTCGGAGGTATCCGCTTTTTCCGATCTCCTCTAGGGTATTCGGCAAAGACTGGTTCCGAAAGTAATCGTTCGGCTTGCCAGGTGCTCTCCATGGCACATTATTTTTGTACCAGGTCCGATAGCTCGGTGAAGTCGTGAATGTGTCGACGGGCTAGAGCATTGAGGATCCCTTCATCACGACAATTGCGACTAAAGTTTGCCATTATCTCCTGGTCACTAGAGCCTGGTACTCTGTTTCTAACAAGGAGGAGTCTAGCCCAAAAATGATGAACCGACTCCCCTGGTAGTTGTTTAACATCCCATAAGTCCGAAGACTTGGACTTTCCTGCGATGCTAGAATGCTCGACTTGGGTGGTAGGTGGGACAAATTTTAGTTCCGCGCCATGATGTGAGTCCGGAATCACGGGGTTCGGCGTGGGGGAGTTGGAGTCCGTATTGACTATAGGACCCTTCCGCGCGGGGTTCGAGTTGCGCGCTAGATCAGGGATCGATCCCGAACTATTTCCGGAGCGAACTCCGGAGTCCGGGTTACAGGAGAGATCTTGATGATTGGAAATCGGGATATAAATCGTTTTTAATTCCGGTTGTTGGGAGGACGAGCCTCCAGTCGGACACTCGACGGTGGCGACTAAGTGAGTGATCGAGGGGGTGCGAATCTCCCTATCATCGGGTTTAAGCCCAATCTGGTTATAGACCGGGGTCTGGTCGTCGGACATGCCCATGGTTTGAATCCGATCGAGAAGCTCGTTTAGGGGCAAGACATCGATGGGGTACGTGTCGCCGAAGCGCATGGGGTCGATCCGCAGCGCCGTGATTCCAGGGTCGCTCGACGGCGAATCCAGGTTATGTTCGGCCGCGGCGGATCCGGGCACATCGACTGGGTTGGGCGTTCTAGACAGCCCGAGGGTAGAGGCCACCTCAGAGGTGGGGCCCGATGCTCCCGGTGCCAAGGCGTCGGGATCTGCGGGCTCCTCCATGAGAGCTAAGGGCTTCATCAAAACAAGTTCTCCCCGCGAATCAGCGACGAAGTCTAGGTTCCCGAATCTGATTTCTTGATCGGGGAGGAAACTTCCGATCTGGCAAAGATGGTCAGTCGGATCGGCACGCGGCAGGATGTTGCCGCCTACGGAGATCTGACCAGGGATGGAGACATCCTTGCTGCAGATTGCATTGCTCATGATAAGGTGAGCCATCGATTCCTTTGGCGATCACAGCGGAACTCTCAATGAAAGCACCAATGTCGGTGTCAAAACCGGCGGATCTCGGGTAGGGGGTCCCGAGCTGTGAGTCTAGGATCGATGGTAATAGGGGACGAAGGAGACGATGTTTTACCCAGGTCCGGGCCCTCCTATGGAGGTAAAACCCTACGTCCTGCTTGATTATATTGATGTGTAAGAAGGTTACAGAGTTGATCTACCACGAGATCGAATAGCTAAAACCCTAGATGAGTTTCTCCGCCTTACAATCTAAAACCCTCTGGCTTATATAGATGCCAGGGGTCCCTAGGGTTACACATGGTCGGTTGCCCACCGAAGGAAAAAACATGCCTATTCTACTATCTTAAACTTGGAAGACACGTCACGGCTCCTGAGGTCTCCTCCCTAGCGACGGGGCCTTCGATCAGTCCAATCCTCAGCAAGCGGCCCATGAGTCCGGACTATAAGAAATAGGCCAGCAGTCCGAGGACCCCTTAATCCCGGACTCCCTCACGCGCGCCCGCGATCCCCTGCCTCATCTGCCCCTGTTCGTCGCGGAGAGGACGAACGCCAGGAGCGCCCGCAAGCCCCCTCGACCGCACTCACGCGCACTCGCGTTGACCGGGCCTCCTGCCCAATCCGGCCTCATGGGCCGCGCCATCGTGAGGCCCAACCTCGGCTCCTCTGCTCCAGGCCACGCCAGCCGAGCCGTTGCATCGCCTGGGCTTCGGCCAGCTCTGGTGAGAAGCCCCAGCCCAACCGCCCCTGCTATCTCCAGCCTGCGAGCGCTATTTTGTATATTGCGCCCACCCCCGTCGGCCCAGTTCATCTAGATTCGGCCCGTGATTGTGTTTTTTTCTGTTGTGCGAGTTTAGTAATTATTCAGGGATTACTGTTTTTACAGAAAAACCCCTAACTTCATGCATTTAATAACTTTTCAACTGTGCATCGTATGTAAAAACTTTATATATGTAAAATGACTAGAATTTTGTGTAGATTCATAATTTCCAACTGTCACATGTGTTTAAAATGTTTAAACTTGCTGTTTGTTTAAATTTGCATTAATGCCATGTTAAAACGGTTTAGTTCATAACTAATTAACCATAGCTCCAAATTAAAAGTTCTATATATGAAACTTGACTAGAAAAAAATGCGTAGAATCTCATGGCACACTTTATTTTGCTGTGTAACAAATATAAATATACTTAGGACAGATCTAGACCAAATTCATAATTTGCATATGGGGTCGTTTCGGAAATGCTATCTGTTGCTTCCGGCCTCATTTAAAATGCCTAGATGATGTGGTTGTTCATGCTTCACCTCTTGCCATGATTAGCAACATTTAAATGATTGTTTAGTTAAAACAACATTAACCACATTTCTCATAATATGGAGAGTTATTATTTTATTATATGTATGTTCTCCTTCTCCATTTAAAATTGCTTTAATATCATCTTCACCTTATGCCATGACCACCCATGTTAAACAACATTTAATATTGATGAGTACCTAAACGAGAGTGAACTAAATGATTCGAATGTGGAGTTTCGTCAATATGCAACTCGTTGCATATTGAGCTTCACTTAATGTGTAGTGTTTGACGGTTGCATCTTGCCATGCCATGCCTTGCATATTTAAACTTGACATGCATCATCATTGCTTGCGCATCATGTCATGCATATGTTGTGGTGTTTATCATGTGTTGATTGTTGTTTCCGGATTGCTTCTTCTCGATAGAGTTCCGAAAGCGTTCGGAGTGTGAGGATTCGTTCGACTACGTCCCGTTCGTCTACTTCAAGGATTCGTTCTTCTTCCAAGCGGGATCTCAAGCAAGATGATCATTTGCCTAGATACCATTACTATCATTGCCATGCTAGATGTCTCGTTTCTATCGCTGTCTCGCTACCTAGCACTTGTTTGTCAAGCCTCCTAAAATGCCATGATAAACCTCTAACCCCTCCACAACCCAGCAAACCTTTGTTTGGCTATGTTACCGCTTGCTCAGCCCATCTTATAGCGTTGCTAGTTGCAGGTGCAAGTTGTTCCATGTGTCAACATGGATATCCTTTTGTTATATCACAATATTACTGCTATTTAATTTAATGCACATATATACTTGGTTAAGGGTGGAAGGCTTGGCCTTTTTCTCGGTGTTTTGTTCCACTCTTGCCGCCCTAGTTACTTGTGAACCGGTGTTATGTTCCATATTGACCGCTCCTAACATTCTCGGGGTTGTTATGGGGACCCCCTTGATTTTTGTTTTAGGATAAAACTTGTCTGGCAAGGCCCAACTTTGGTACTACATTTGCCCAACATAATAATTCTGATAATTAATTTGACGCATAGGGAGTTAGCGCTACCCGAGGTTCGTTATTCAACCTAATACAGGGGGGCCAGTGCTGCTGGTGCTGGTCCAAACTAGAGCACTGTGCGGGGCCACCCCGGGGCAACTCGGGGGATTTCTATCAGGCCACTGTACGCGTCGCTTATCTGCCGTGTCCTGAGAACGAGATACGCGGCTCCTATCGGGATCGTCGACACGTCGGGAGGCCTTGCTGTATTTGTTTTACCTTTCTCGAGCGTCTTGTGCGCGGGATTTCGACGACACTTCGGGCTATCTCGAAGTTGAGATTTTCCATCGGGATTCTGCAAATACTACGGGTTATCCCGCGGTTGAGGAATTCCAACGCAGCTTGTGGTTAGTTTGTGATGGATGAGTTGGAGCACCCCTGCAGGGTTAAATCTTTCGAAAAGCCGTGCCCGCGGTTATGTGGCAACTTGGAAACTTTGTTTAACACCCGGTCATAGCAAACTTGAAGTAAACTCAAATAAAATACACCAACTGTGTGCGTAACCATGACTGTCTCTTCTCGTGATTTCTGAACCGAGAGAGAACACGGTGGGGTTATGTTTGTTCGTAAGTAGGTGTTCAGGATCTCTTAGAGATCATTACTAGTTCACGTCCGTTATGCGACGATCATCCCCCTTTATTCTTGTACTCGTAAGTTAGCCACTCAAATAAATGCTTAGTGTTTGCTGAAGCCTCACCACTTAACCATACCTCACCCATTAAGCTTTAATAGTCTTGATACCCTTGGAAATGAGATTGTTGAGTCCCCGTGGCTCACAGATTACTACAACAACAGTTGCAGGTACAGGTAATGCGAAGATTTGACGTGAGAGCGATGCTTGTTTGATTTGGAGTTCTTCTTCTTCATCGATCATAGGATGGGTTCCAGGCCGGCAGCCTGGGATAGCAAGGATGGATGTCATTTTATCGTTTGTTTTCGTCCGTAGACGGACCCTGCTCTTCTGTATGATGTTTGGATATGTTGTTGTATTGATGTGATATTGATGTAGCTTGTGGCGAGTGTAAGCCAATTCCATATACTCATCTCTACTTTACATGTACTTGTAATGATATCCATTCTTGCGAAACGACGAGATGCGCTTCTATCCCTGTCGAGGCCCTCGTGCCAAAATAAGGATAGGATCGCATCTTGGGCGTTACAGCTGCGATGCAGGAGGAGTTCGATGCATTGCAGCGGAATCGGACATGGCAGCTTGTTTCCCGTCCCCAACACGCCAACGTAATCACCGGGAAGTGGGTATTCAAGCACAAGCTTCGACCGGATGGCACTCTTGACCGCTACAAGGCGCGTTGGGTTGTTCGAGACTTTTGACAGCGTGCCGGCATCGACTTCACCGACACTTTCGCCCTGATTGTCAAAGCAGGGACGATCAAGATTGTTCTCCGGCTTGCGGTGTCTCATGCTTGGTCGGTGCATTGGATGGACGTCTCCAACGCCTTCCTCTGGTCATCTCACTGAGGAGGTCTTCTGTCAGCAGCCTATAGGGTTCACTGATCCGAATCATGTGTGCTTGCTTTCGCGCTCATTATATGGGCTCAAGAGGGCTCTCCGTGCCTCGTACCAGCGCATCGCGGCGTTTCTTCATGACTCGGCTTACGCTCCTATGATTCGTTGTTTTTCTACCACCAAGGCGCCGACACGACATATCTGTTCCTCTACGTCGCCGACATCATCCTAACAGCTTGCACGCCTGGCCTTCTTCGACAACTTACTGATCATCTTCGTGCCGAGTTTGCCATCAAGGACTTAGGTCCTTTGCACTACTTCCTTGGCGTTAAGGTGGTGCGCTATTCCGATGGCTTCTTTCTTCATCAGCGGAAGTATGCTCACGAGCTCCTTGCCCGCGCTGGAATGCTTAACTGCAAACCCGCGGCCACGCCTGTTGATACGAAGGCCAACCTCTCTGCCATTGATGGTTCGCTTGCTCCGGATGCTCCCTTCTACCGGTCCATTGTTGGTACTCTTCAGTACCTCACTCTCACTCGACCGGAGTTGTAGTACGCGGTTCAGCAGGTGTGTCTTCATATGCACGCTCCCTGCGATGCTCACTGGACTGCGGTGAAGCGGATTCTTCGGTATATCCGGGGCTCCATGGATCTTGGCATCACATTACACGCTTCCACCGCCATCGACATCACAGCTTACTCCGACGCAGACTGGGTCGGCTGCCCACATACACGCAGCTCCACTTCGGGATATTGTGTCTTCCTTGGACCATCACTCATTTCCTGGTCATCCAAGCGGCAACCCACAGTTTCTCGTTCCAGTGCTGAGGCCGAGTATCATGTCGTCGCTAACGTCGTCACAAAGTGTTCATGGCTTCGTCAGCTTCTTCTCAAGCTCTCTTGCCCTGTTGATAATGCCACGGTGGTGTACTGTGACAACGTCTCTGCCATCTACCTCTCCGCCAACCCGGGTCATCATCGTCGCATCAAGCATATTGAGCTTGATATTCATTTTGTTCGGGAACTGGTGGCCCTTGGTCATGTACGTGTTTTACACGTTCCTACTTCCCAACAATTTGCCAATATCATGACCAAGGGCTTGCCTACGACGTCTTTTGAGGATTTTCGGTCCAGTCTCTGCGTCAGCACCGGTGATGCTTTGACTGCGGGAGGTGTTGAGTATATTTAGCATGTATATCTGTATAGCTGGCTCATCTCCTAGATCCTTGTGTAGTTAAGGTTTTTTTAAGGGGTATTATATAGTTGAGATTATGGTCCACCTTGTACATCACATATGCGTGCGCTTGTACCCGATCAAGAGTTGCATCATATTCCTCTACGGGGCCATGATTACGAGAAAATAGAGGCCGACCTTTGCGACTAGCGTTGGAATACATGCTTTCGTATCATCGTATGGCCTCTGTGTGACGGGCTAGCCAGAGCATGTGCAGTCTCCGTTTTAAAAGATGAGCAAGCCAAGAGAGTCAAACCATGTATGTCAGAGCAACTCCAAGGGGAGGACCCATTTCGTCCGCCCATGTCCGTTTGGATCCGCGCGGACAAAAATGATGGCCCAATGCAGAGACCTATTTTTATTTTGCGTCCGCTTTGTGTCCGCGCGGACCCATTTCTGGCTCAAATTTGGGCCACATTTGGGTCGCAGACGGACAGAAAGCGGACGCTTTCTGCGTCTGCGTCGTCCGCCTATGTCCGGGCAGACCCAGTTGTCACCCTTCTTATTTAATTCGCTGGCCCACCCCCACCCACCTCTCTCCTATTATTCTATTGTCACAGCGCTGCCGTCCACCTGCTTTCCGTTGGGTGCCTCGACTGACCCATTTAAAAAAGCGGACACGGACAGGCGAACGGGCAACCCAAACGGACGAAAAGCGGACAAACCGTGCGTCCGTTTGGATCTCCCCGTTGGAGTTGCTCTCAAAGCATTGAACTATGGATGACCATAAAAGTGCATGTGGGCTCGTCATCGTCATGGGACTGATACACTTGGGCACTAGTACGTGGTGGAGAAGGGTGACACAGCGTCTCATCATGTATGTTATTTAGCACACCATGGTTGGCAGCCGGACACGAACCTTGGTCTCTGCATGCTCCACACGTGGGATACGATCGAGTTTCGAGCAAACTCCAGCTTGATGCCAAGGGATAGGCATCCATGAGGACACGCGGGCGTGGAGAGGATGCCGATCGATGCGCTGCCGCTGCTAGAGGATACGGATACCGATAGACACATGTGCCTCCCCTCTGCTCTGCTCTGCTCCGCCGGGGGACCGGCATGCATTCGACGGACGACCCAGTTCGCAGCGAGCTTTACACCTACCGACCCCACTCGTTGATCTCAAACATGGAATTCTTCTTCGGTTGCTGGCAAAATAATCCTCCTCCTAATCCTAATTAGTACACGCATCTGTAATTAACATCAGAATCTTTGGATGGGATACGACTGTCATTCTGTCAACAGATCAATCCTGCCGCGATGTTTTACGGCCGCAGATTTGGACAGGTATCAATGCTGGCTGAAAAATCAAAGCAACACTGCATTTGGCATCTTTTTTTTTTCCTTGAGAGAATAGAGCCTCTCTTTTTTTGAACCTGAGAGAATAGAGCCTCTTAATTAGTTGTACCATCCGTGCCGTGGTCAGTGAGGCTCTGTTCGGTTTGCAGGATCAGAAAACACAGGAACAAAAAAATGTAAAGGAATAGAAAAAACAAGCACCTGTGAAACTGAGGATTTTAAAAGAGAGGAATAGTGGGGGAGTGAAGCGTTCGTCGGTAATCAAAGGAAGCTGGACATTAATGGAGCAGTGAACTGTAGCTTTGGATTTTTTTTATTTGGCTGCAGACTTGATTCCCTCATACTCCATGCGGTGTGATGGAATATTTTATTGGATTACATGCTGTTTCAGCTCTGTACAAAGCCAGAACCAGTACGTTGTTTCGGCCAATCGTGAGAAACAAGAGGTTCGACTGGATGTTTTTTTTCCCGTGAAATCTATAGGAATCCCACAGAAACCAAAGACTTTCCTCAGTTTTACTATTCACTTTTCCTTCACTCCGAACGCACTCAAGGTATAAAATACCACAGGGTCAAATTCCTTCTTGTTTTCCTCCAGACCGAACGCCCCCTGAAAGTATATCAATACCTGCCTGAAGAAAAGCGAAACTGACGGGGCCCAAACTAGGCAACTGGTTCGGATCCGATTCCCCACTGCCACCCCGCCCGATTTTTTTTTAACACAGTATAGACGCAAACGCTCATATACACGCGCATACACTCACCCCTATGAACGCACACACGCACACCCTACCCCTATGAGCACCTCCGAATGACTGAGCCGGCATATCATGTTGAAATTTACGAAGTCACCATAGGCGCCTCGTCGTCGACGGAAACGTCTCCTCCCAATGAATGCACATCGCCGAAAATCCTGAAATAAATCCAGGAATAAATGCGAGTACCAGGATTTGAACCCTAATGGGCTTGGGATACCACAGTCCCTCTAACCATCCAACCACAACTTGGTTCGCGCCACCCCGCCCGATTAACAAACAGCACTACGGCGACTAGGAGACACGATTATCTTGGCAAATCGCATCCGACTGCCCATATTCATCCTTACCCTCAAATTCGGTCCGACAGCCATCCATCCTTCTTCCTCGCGAAACTAAAGCCCTGCCTTTCCCTCCAATTTTTTTTTACTGAAGCCCTGCCTCCACACCCACTGCCACAGAGACCCCACCACACCACGGGCGTGCATGTCACCGAACGAAGCAAAAAAAAAAAAAAAACAGCGGCGCACTTGATATTCCTGCCTTCCCTAAAAAAAAACTTGATATTGCTGCCACGTCGGTGTCCGCCGAGCCGAGAGTGAAACAAAGAGAAGGGGAAAGCGAGAGGAGAGGTGGACGCGAGACGGGACTAGCGCCACTCCATTCCATTCCACTTCCCTCTCTTGCCTTCTTTCCTTCCTAGCATAGCATCCCCAGATAGATAGATAAAACCTCCGATTCCGATCGCTGGGATGAGGTTCTGACCCCCGATTCGCTCCGTCGATTCTAATTTCCCCTCGATTTGGTGCGGGATTAGCGGCAGCAAATTAATCGCCATGACGGCGTCGTCGCCGATGATGCTGTCCCTCCTGCTCTTCGTCTCGCTCACGGCGTTGCTCGTCCTGGCCCCTCGCGCGTCGTCGCCGCCGCTGCCGCTGCCCGTGGTGGTTGGGGACGAGGAGGCGCCGCCCGCTGCTGGGAGTGCTGCTGCTGGTGTGGCCAGCAGCGGCGGAGGGGCGGGAGTTGAGGAGGGGCCGGAGGACCTCGCGCTGTTCCGGCGCGTGACGCTCGACGCCGGCGAGGGCGCGGCGGTGGCTTCCAAGGTTGCGTTCATGTTCCTGACCAACTCCGACCTCACCTTCGCGCCGCTTTGGGAGCGCTTCTTCGCGGGGCACGGCGACCGCTTCAACGTGTACGTGCACGCAGACCCGGCGGTGCGCCTGCGGCTTCCCCCTACGCCGTCCTTCCGGGGTCGCTTCGTCGCGGCCAAGCCGACGCGGCGCGGGGACCCGAGCCTCATCGCGGCGGCGCGGCGCCTGCTTGTCGCCGCGCTGCTCGACGACCCGGCGAACGCCTACTTCGCACTGCTCTCGCAGCACTGCGTCCCGCTTCACTCCTTCCCGCGGCTCTACGAGGCGCTCTTCCCGCCCAGGGCCGCGCACCACCACCGCCTCCCGAGCTATATCGAGGTGCTCACCGGCGAGCCCCAGATGCCCGCGCGCTACGTGGCGCGCGGTGAGGACACCATGCTCCCAGAGGTGCCCTTCGACCGGTTCCGCATCGGGTCCCAGTTCTTCACGCTGGCCCGCCGCCACGCCGTGCTAGTCGTCCGCGAGCGCCGTCTCTGGCGAAAGTTCAGGGAGCCGTGCCTGCCGGAGTCGCAGGACTCCTGCTACCCGGAGGAGCACTATTTCCCGACGCTTCTTGACATGGCCGACCCCGCCGGCTGCACCCGGTACACGCTCACGCGCATCAACTGGACCGACAGCGTGGAGGGCCACCCGCACACGTATGCCGCGCCAGAGGTGTCGCCGCGGCTCATCGCCGAGCTGCGCCAGTCCAACAGCTCCACCTATGAGCACATGTTCGCGCGCAAGTTCGCGCCCGACTGCCTTGGCCCGCTCATGGCCATCGCCGACACCGTCATCTTCAAAGATTGATCGATGCGGTGCTCTGCACCATAGCTGCACATAGGAGGTACGTTCTGACGCCTGATTTCTGAAAAGTTTCATAGGTTCTAGACACTACTTCTTGGTTATGCTCGTGAGCCATGCATATATTTTAATCACAAATTTGCAACCCATAGATGATCGAAACATATTGCAAATGTCATTTCACTCCCCAGATCCATTTTAGATGTTGCAACATCTTATGAGACGACATGACTGAAGAACACTGGATACTTCTTTTGGGAAAATCTCGTATCTGCTTTAGTTTCCATATGTAAGCATGTTGCTTCATGTAATTCGTGAAGAAATCGGCAGCTCGATTAGTCTTAAGCTCTCTCGATCGATAAGATCACGTGTGTACGTGTCCGAACACAACAGTCAACAGCGATATGCTGAGACACCCCTGAGTGACGTATTCAACGACTGTAACGCAGTATGCTGCTGTGCATTGTCTTGCTTTTTGACTAGTTTTCCCTTCAGATTAGAGGAGTTGGCTCGTTGTATAGCTCAGTTCTAGTATTGGCGAAATCGAACAACTCCTGGCTAAGAAACCTCATTGCTTTTGCAGGTCTATCGGTTAGAGTTGCGCGTGCGACGACGAAAGCAGTGTCTTTCTCCTTCGCATCTTCACACGGTTCAGACTGGTGTTCTCTCTCTGTCCTCCACCGTTCTTCTCCTCCTGGTGCTTTTATGTAGACTTAAGTGGCAACAACCTAATGCAAAGCGGCAGGTGTTGCATCTGATGGCCAGTCCATCCATCCACTGTTTTTTACCTACCTCGTGCGGCAGCCCAAGGCTGCTGTTCTGTTGAAATACGTAGTGATGGATTGTGGCGGTGTTGTGTTCAGCGGAAAACGAAAAGGAACCTTGTACGGTTTATTTCAGCTTGTGTACATAAAGGGATGAAATAATCATTCTGCATGCAAGTTTTCGTAGCACGAGCACCGTGACTCTGTTTTTTGAAAACTCCGTGTCTCTCATTGTTACTTAGGCGTGTTTGGTTGCTCCCACGTTGTTAGGCACTTTACATACTTGTCCCACTGGGGACTGGCTGAGCATATGCAAGCAAAAAAGCAACATCTGCATGTTGATTGATTGTCTGCATATTTTCTGTTTGCATCGCAATGAGGCATTTTTGTTTTGCTCACACGAGTGCATGTTGTTTGGTTGCATACACTTGATGAGCTTACTCATTATTACTACACCTTACACGCGATCACATCGAGCACACTAATATCACAACATTGCAATGATGATGAACTGGACGAAGATGATGAAGCTCTTTAGCCCAAACTGACGATCTACCTTGTCAATCTTGTTGCATGCATGCTCTTGCACGAACTTGGCGTAAGCATCTTCTGCCGCCTGCCTAGTCTTAAACCCTCTGTGACTGCTCTCGTTAAACTCTGAAACTTATTGGCTGCGAGCTTCCCATGAATTGTAAACCCTGGAGCCCTTCCAACGAACACCGCATACCACTTTGCCCTAACAGTGCAAAAGAGAAATAAGTTAAAGCAACAAGCTATGGAGCACTTCAGGACCAAGCTATAAAGCACACAAGCAATAAAGCAGAAGTGCATTAGTAAACATGCATGATCATATGGCATAGCATCACCGTGAGGGCTTAGTATACACCACATCACCAAAATATACAGATCATAAAATTGTTTTCAAGCCCTAACTACACAAAATATACGTTGTCATCGTCGTCCTTGTCACCATGGACATCATTGTTGAGGATCATGCACGTCGTCGCCACCACCAGCAGCAACACTAGTAGTAGTGCTTGCCCAGCCAGGTCCTCAGCAAGAGCACCCTGTGGGCCTCTCTCATGACAACAAACACAACACCCTGAGCTTTGTTGTCCAGCAGGTGGTTGAGAGCCACCATGAGAGCCTCTGGACTAAAGCCAACTTGCTCCATGACGGAGCCGTAGAGGTCAGGGTGGACGTAGATCGTCTTGCTCTCTCTGATGGCGGTGGTCACCTCTTTCACTGCCTGAGTCATGTCGGCGTTCTGGGATCGGAGGTACCCAGACCTGCCTGCCTGCGGCCCAGCGCGTGGCTCACCTCGACGACCCAGTACGGCTTGGCAGCGAGCCCTCCAAGGCAAGGCCCTCGCGAGAGCCCTAGCCTCGCGAGGCGAACAGCGCCAAGACCTCCAGGGGAGGGGGCTCCCCAGGCTGCCTCCCGAGGGGCGGAGATTCCTATGCAGGTACCCGGCCTCAGGAGGCTGCGATGACGTAAGCCATGACGACCAAGGCCAGGCGGGCGCCAGCGGGCGCAGAGGGGACAGTTTCCTCTTTCGTGCTAAGGAGGCAAAGACGTACGCGGGTTCCCAAGGAATCCCCAAAGGTTTCATTCCGGTGCAACAAGACCAAGACCACGAGCTCGGCAGGACGGATGTCATCGCTGAGCCCACCTCTGCGTCACACCCAGAAGCTTTGCAGGCGAAGACCATCTTTATTCAGGATAAGATGTACCTCTTGTCCCCTTTCAAAATTGGCCGTTGTGGGATCCCTTCCCGCCTGTGCGATAAGGAAAGGGGACCAAGGCCACTATAAATCGGCACCAACATCCACCGCAGAGGAGGGAGACCAATCGATCCATCCTCACCCCTGAGCCCTCGCGAGGTCGCTCAACCACTGTACTAGTTCATCCCCAAACCTCCTCGCGAGGCCAATCCACCAAAAACAGGAGTAGGGTTTTACACCGCAAGGTGGCCCGAACCTGGGTAAATCTCGGTGTCCATCTTCTTGTTCACTCGCACGTATTCGACGAGGCTTGGCTGTGGGGTGCCGAGCTTGAGGGGAGAGCTGGTTGAGATCTTCGCACACGCCCCAGAGTTCGAACCTTCTTGGGTCCGCGGAGCCCCAATTTCTGACATTTGGCGCGCCAGGTAGGGGCGTGTCGGAATCCTCCCTCCAGTTCCGCTTCGTCTCTGCTTCGTCGCTCCCATGGCCGACGCCCGCCGAGTTCGCGCCGAGCGCCGGGCTGCCCGCGTCGCCCAGACGGCGCCCGTGGGCCCCGGCATCCCGCGCCGCTCCGCCTCTCCTGCAGCTAACGCTGTCACCGACCCGACCGCTCACGAGCAGCAGAACTCATCGCAGCCACCCATCGCGCGGCGCGACGGCCGCACCGCTACCCCGTCCCTCGTTCTCGCCACGACGTCGTCCTCCCACGCTCGCCACGGGCCGACGAACGCGCAGGCCGCACTGTTCATGGCGCGCGAGCTGCTGCGTTACCGCCCCGCCCATGATCGCTACGATGACTGGCTTGGTCGTATCGCCGAGCTCGTCAGCGTCGCCGGCGAGGCCCCGGCGCCCTCCCACTCGCTCCGTCCCCCGCCCTCCCAGGCGGGCGACGTGGCTCACGGCGCACCTCCTCCTTCTCTGCACGGCGCCGACCCCGAGCCCAGACGCGAAGCGCGTCCGCGCAATCTTCCACATGGGGCGCCGGCGCAGACACGGGATGAAGCAAGCTGCCAGGTGGTGCCACGGCCACGGGGTGACGCGCGTGCACTCCCCACACCGCTGCGTCGGCATCAAGACTGTGCGCCGCCGGAGGCTGCGGCGCACGCACGCCAAGACCAAGCTCCCCTCGCACGCGCTGCGCCTGTGAGTAGAGCAGGTTGCCGCGCCTTCATCCCGGAGCTGTGCCGTGTCGCTTGGCTCGACAAGTTCAAGCTGGACCTGCCTCCACGCTACGACAGCACCCCCGACCCCGCGGAGTTCCTTTAGCTCTACTCGCTGAGCATCGAGGCGGCAAGCGGTGACGACAAAGTCATGGCGAACTGGTTCCCCATGGCTCTCAAAGGTGGCATGCTCTCCTGGCTCCTTAACCTCCCGGAGGGATCGATTTCCTCCTGGGACGAGCTCCGCGAGCGCTTCATCGCCAACTTCCAGGGCACCCGCGACCGCGCCCTTGCGGTGAACGACCTGCGGTGCGTGAAGCAGCAGCCGAGCGAGACCCTGCACAAGTACATACAACGCTTCACGAACGTTCGCCTCAAGATCCCGAAGGCGTCGGATGAGGCCATCATCTCGACGTTTACCGATGGCGTCAGGGACGTCAAGAGAAAGGGGAGCTCGCCATCCACGACGATCTGTGCTCGGCCCTGGAGATGTTCAACCTGGCGAACAAATGCGCAAGGGCCAAAGAGGGCTGCCTCTCCCTGCTCGAGCTTCCGGAGGCAGACCCTGAAGACAAGAAGGCCAAGGCTAAGGAGGCGAAGCGCAAGGGCCCCGCAGTGCCGGCAACAGAGCCCGAGATGAAGCGCGGTCGTGACCATGATGAGCCCCCCAAGAGCAACCGCCCGTTCTGTATCTTCCACTACACCCAAAGACACAACACCAACGACTGCCAGGAGCTCAGGGCGCTCCGCGACAAGCGCTTCGGCCGCTGCCCCGAGCGCGGCGACCGTGGCTACAGCCGTGGAGGGGGCCGCGGCGGAGGCTGTTGGGACAACCGCGACCCACGTCAGGACTGGCGCGACCAGCCCCACGAGGACCGCTGGCGTGACGAGCCTCGCGACGGACCCCGGCACGATCAGCCTCGCGAGGCCTGTCCTCAAGGCAATGCTGGTCTCCCTCCGCTGTCGCCGCCGCGAAGGAGAAATGACGATAACCGGCAGGATGATGGGGTTGGGGGCTTCCAGGAACCCCGTGCCATCGCCTGCATCCTGAGCGGTGCTCAGGCCCCTGCCTCGAACCGCATCTTCAAGCAGTTCTCTCGTGAGGTGAACGCCGCCCTCCCAAAGCTCGAGGCCGCGCGTCCCCTCAGGTGGTCGCAGTACGCCCTTACCTTCGACTCCAAGGATCACCTCAAGTGCTCTGCCGCCGCATGCGTGCTCCCCATGCTCTGCACGCCCACCATCAGCAACGTCCTTGTCACCAAGTCCCTCATCGACGGTGGCGCTGGGCTCAATGTCCTCTCTGTCAAGACGTTCGAGACGCTTCAGGTGCCCTATGATCGGCTCATGCCGACCAAGCCCTTCTCAGGAGTGACCGATGGCTCCACCGTTCCCCTGGGGCAGGTGCGCCTCCCAGTCACCTTCGGCAAGCGCGATAACTACTACACCGAGCTCATCGACTTTGACGTCGTCCACATCCACCTCCCGTACAACGCCATCCTCGGGTACCCTGCCCTCGCCAAGTTCATGGCGGCAACCCACCATTGCTACAACGTCCTCAAGGTGCCAAGGTGCAGCGGTGTCACCACGGTCGCCTGCGATGAGAAGGATGCAGTCTGCTCCCTCGAACGCGCTTACCAGGCCGCGGCGGCTAAAAATTCTGAGGACGAGGGTGGCATCCTTCCTCCTGAGGATGCACCCAAGAAGAAGAAGCAGCTCCTCTCCAAGAGCCGTTAGGGGACAGAGACCCCCAAGAACGGCACCTCAGGCCCTGTGTCCATTGCTGGGGCGCCTCTTCCTCCCGCATAGGAAGACGCGCTCGGCGCTTCCCTCAGGGCGGGCTCGGGGGCTTCCACCTGGAGAGCTTCCGACCTGACCGGTGCGACGAGGTAGGTGCTCGGGCACCACTTGGAGGCGTATTTTGACGCGCGCCCCCACAAGCAAGGAGCACGACGCGAGGCGCCAGGCTCACGAGAGTTCATCACCAACGCGATCGAGGAGCTTCAGGAGGCGCGGGCCATGCGCGACGAGCGTCGCCCCGCACCACCCGGTGCAGCTGCCGCCCCTGACGTGGGCGGCGTGCTGCGCGTCTGCGTCAAAATCCCGGGCCTCAACAGGGCCGTATCACAGGACCTCTTCTAGCCATCGCGTGTCGGCCGCAGTGGGGGCTACCCCTGCAGCTACGTTCGCATGCCCTTTGGCCTCGTGAACATGGGCGCTACGTACCAGCGCCTTGCGCAGGCCGTGCACACGTCTCATGTGGCCCGGCGCCGCGCGGTCCTTCAGGAGGTCCCGGACCCTCGCGAGCCCCCTGGGCCTCGCGGGCCCCTCGAGCCTCTAGAGCCCTCAGGCTCATGAGGATCAAGCTTCAACAACTACCTCGACGCTTCAGCAGCATCATTACCAGGTGACCTTTTGGTTTGTTCATTTGAGGGTGCCCCTCGGGCTGCATCATCCTCAAGCTGTTAGGGCCCGCCCCTGTAGCTGTATCGTTTTGCGCATGTATCAGAACTGGTTCTACATTTGATGAGTTTTCTAAGTATTCCAACCTGCATGCCCGGTGCTTCGTCACCATGAATGTCGCTATGCCCTAACAACCCCGCCCTCGACCGCCTCATGATTAAGGGCTGGCATGGCGTCTGTGCTCGGGTCTGTCCCTGCAGTGTTGATAAATCCAAGCGACCGAGCTCTGTCTCGCGGGCCAGTCCCGTGCACGTCACCTCCCGGGGTCCTTGGTGCTTTGTCCTCGCATGAGCTAATCGAGGGTGGGTGAGTCAGGGCACGCGGCCCGGTTCGTATAACCGTAGTTCGGCGCTTCGCCGTCGTGGGAGCCGCGCGCCGGATGTTTTTTCCTCGGGTTTGTCGCATGAGAAGACTGGGCACGGCGTCTGTGCTCGGTTCCGTCCCTGCAACGTCGATAAACCCAACGACTGAGCTCTGTCTGGCGGACCGGCCCCATTCATGTCACCTCCTGGGGTCCTTGGTGTTTGGCCTTCTCATGCGATGGCCTCCGGAGATTCATTCGGTGCAGGTTGTCCCCATCACACAGGTTTTGTAAGCGCGCCCCGCGCCAGAAGACTCAGGCGCAACCCGCCTTGAGGTAGGGCCTCGTGAGTCCCGCGCTGGCTCACGGGTGCCCAGATACACCTCCTCCAGTTCTGCCGTGCCAGTGACGCGTACGAACGAAATTGGGCAGTACACTCCCGGAGACTCTAACAGAGAGCTCCCTTCCTACGCGCCAAGCGGAAGCCCCATGCTCCGCGCTGTCGGACGACACGGTCGCTCAGCGGCTATGCCCACGCCAAGTAGAAGCCCCATGCTCCGAGCTGGTGGATAATCATCTGATGGCGCCCTAGCGGCTGCACCAACCTCAGGATGGCCTCTCGGCTCTTCAAACGGCCCCGTCACGCAGCGTTCCCCTGGGATGCACGCGCGAGGAGGCTGGACAGGGGCTACGCTCAGGCCATGCCTGGCGCGCGCCACCTCACCAGGTTCCTAGCACATGGTCTTCTCGCGTCCCTCCCAGGCAAAAGCTAGCGAGGAAAGGTATGGGAGCCGCTCGCACGTCAAGGGGGACCCCTGAGCATCGCGACTCAGGGGCCTCACTAGTCACGTAGCCCCTCGCCCCTTGGTCTCATCCTGGCGATCCAGACGCCCCAACGGCGTTCGAGGTATGCGCGGGACTGGGCCCTGCCGACACAGAGCACAAAGGCGCTCCAAATCAACCCCGTCATCGCCACGTTTCCTTCATGAGGGCTGCTCGCACGTGAAGGGGGACCCCTGAGCATCGCGACTCAGGGGCCTCACTAGTCACGTAGCCCCTCGCCCCTTGGTCTTGTCCTGGCGATCCGGACGCCCCAATGGCGGTCGAGGTATGCGCGAGATTGGGCCCTGCTGACGCAAAGCACAAAAGCAAGCAGGATGGAAACAAAGCACGAAAGGAAATCACAGAATTCAAACAGTTATTACAAACACCGAATGGTTTGCGAACTTAAACAAGTCTGACGCCTCCGCGAGGCATGATAAATGTCGCAGGTTGAAATCTAGGAGGAGGAGCCGTCAACGCCACGGCCGCCGCCGCCGCTTGTCCCAGTCACGGCGGGCTCGTCATCAACATCGTTGCCGGTGCCTTCGTCGCCACCGCTCGCCTCCACCGTAGGGGCCCCGGCATCGGGGACGCAGGCGAACTTCTTCACCAGCGCCTCCACGGAATCCTTCACGGCCGCCGCCGCAGCGACACGAGACTCAGGGGCAACCGGGACGAGCAGCGCGTCGAAATCAAAGCCAGGCTTGCGGAGGTAGAGGTGGCTGAAGACATGCGTCGTGGCCGTGGAGAAAAGGTCGCGGCACTCGCCCTCCAGGATGGCGTCCACCTTGGCGGCAGCACCTTCGAGCACCTCGGAGAGCTTGAAGGAGAGCCCTGCGTAGCCGCCCTCAGGAGTCGCCAGTGGCTCCTTGAATCCTCCCCTGCAGATGAAGTCCAACGGCTGGCGAAGTCTGAGCTCGATGGAGGGGAAGACGTCGCGCTCCGCGGCCGCCTTCTTCTCAGCAGCAGCAAGGGTCTTCTCCCTAGCATCCAGCTGGGCCGTCACATCGGAGACATGCCGGGCATGGGACGTCTGGGCTTCTACTACCTCCTCCTTCAGCTTGGTCAGACACTCGCGCTCCGCGGCTTGGTCAACAACCACCTGGGACAGCACGGAGTCGCGATCGGCGAGCTTCGCCTCGCGGGCCTTGAGGTCCTTTTCCCGCTGGTGGAGCCGTTGTGCGTGCGCGGCTTGCTCCTCCTGAAGGGCCTTCAGGTTGGCCTCTGCCTCGCTGCAGCGCTCCGTGCAGACGCTGCTTCGGCCAGCGCCGCGTCGTGAGCCGCCTCAGCTTCGGCGGCCACCTTCCCGCTCTCCACGGCGGCAGCCTCAGCCCGCCCCAGGCCATCTTGGTGACTGCGTCAGCCTGGAGCCACCCAGAAATAAGCCCCAGGCGTTCCCTCACGTGGGAGTGCCTGTCGGCGTCTTGAAGGTCGGCCCGGATCCGGCCGAGTGCGGTATAGGCCTCGTCCAAGGCGCCGTGCCTGATCAGAGGGCCGCGGTCCGCAAGCGCAAGGGCCTGACCAGGAGATGGCACCAGCACGTCGGCGGGCGCTGTGTCCAAGGGGGCAGTGGTGTGGCAGACTTGGGGCACTCGAGGCTCGAGTTTCTCCTCGGCCGCGACGCGGGCGGATGCCTTCACAACCTGCTGGCCCACGGGGGCTGGCTCCTCCTAAAGCTGCGTCGCTGCGCCCTCAGGGGTAGATTCCGCCAGAAGGGGGCGGGAAATCACCCCCTCCACCGGCGCTGGGGTCGCCACGGCCGCGGCAAGGAGTGCCGCCTCGTGAGTCTCTACACTACCGGTGCGTGGCCTCTCGAGCGGCGTTGGCAAGGCGCCAGGAGTAGGCGTCACACCCATGTGCCCAGGTGCGGTGTCGCCGGGGCGCCCAAGGGTTGCGCTGGGTTGGCGTGATGCGCTTCCGTCCCCGCCGCGTCCGCGGCCAGAGGCCGATGGCGCCCTCTGGGCAGGGGGCTCCTTCGGCTTGGTGCTCGCCTTCTTCTTCTTCGGCACGTCGCCCCTGGACATCGAGAGGAGAAGGGGCCGTGAGTACGCGCGCAGTCTATAATCGACCAAAGGTGAGGCAGGTTACTTACTCCTCGGGGGCAATCCACTTCCTCTTCCTCTCCACCTCGGCGATGGTCGAGGCGCTCCCGCCCTTCTTCGGCTTGCACATATATACTTGGTAAAAGGTGGAAGGCTTGGCCTTTTGCCCGCATGGAAACATTTTCACCTGCAACTAGCAACGCTATAAGAAGGGCTGAGCAAGCGGTAACATAGGCAAACAATGTTTTGCTGGGATGTGGAGGGGTTAGAGGCTTTTCATGGCATTTTGGGAGGCTTGACAAACAAGTGGTAGGTAGCGAGACAAGTGATAGAAACGAGACATCTAGCATGGCAATGATAGTAATGGTATCCAGGGAAATGATCATCTTGCCGGAGATCCCGCTTGGAAGAAGATCGAATCCGTAAAGCAGACGAACGGGACGTAGACGAACGAATCCTCACACTCCGAAGCGATTTCGGAACTCTATCGAGAAGAAGCAAATCGAAAACAACAATCAACACACGATAAACACCACAACATATGCATGGCATGATGCACATCAAATATGATGCATGTTATGCATGACATGGCAAAGCACAACAATCAAACACTACACATTAAGTGAAGCTCAATATGCAACGAGTTCCATATTGACGAAACTCCATGTTCAAATTATTTAGTTCCTCTCATTTAATTACACAACAAGTTTAAATGTTGTTAAACATGGCAAGAGGTGAAGCATAAGAAACTACACTATCTATGCATCTTAAATGAGGCCGGAAACAACTTATAGTATTCCTGAAACGACCCCATATGTTAATTTCGAAAATGGTCCTGATCTGAACTAATCAGGTTTTATATTTATTAAAAAATAAAATAAAGTGCACAATGCGATTCTACTCGTGATTCTAGTCGATTTACATATATAGAACATTTGCAACGGAGCTACGGCCTAAAAGATATGACAATCACAAGATGGATATGGCATGAATGCAAAATGCATGAAAATGACAACCACAAGCACTTCAAAACATGGATGCAACATGATAATATGATACTACATGAAATTCTAAGCAAGTTTCATATATGGCATGTCCAAAACGGAGCCTGTACTGACCTAGGAGTCCCCTTGATTGATCGAACTTTGGTCGAGTCGAGTCTAGTGAAAAACTATTTTGAGTCTAGTTATATATCGGAGAGTAGGTTTCTTTTACTCCTCTTCTATGCTCTGGTGAGGTATTCGACTTAGGAATTTTGATTCTACTCCTCTTCTCGCTCAATTTTTTTTAGGATCACGCGGGTATTTTGGAAACTATATGATGCCGATGTGAAGGAATTCTGTCTTGGTGCCTCCTATTATCGAGGAGTAGAGCTCCGAGGGATTTTTGTGCATCGTTATTGTTCAGTTTCTTTAGTATCTCAGGACGGAGGATGTTCGAAATTGCTTCAATACTAGTAGTGGCGAGAGGAGTCCGGCATCCCCAATACTGGTGGAGAGAGTTTGGATGTACTGCCATACTTAGTATCGTTGTGATTACGAGTGTCTGAGGTAGACGAGTTTGCGGAGTTTCTTGGATTATGGTGTGGAAGGTTGCGGGTGCAGTTGTAGCTGATTACCTTGGGTACGTTCCTGGGTCCGCAACCCGAATCACATAAACAAGAAAGACTTCGGAAATTCTTATGTGGGAATTCAGGTAGTTACCTAGGATTATCCTTCCAACAAATGCAAATGGGTTATGTATTTGTTTCTAGCTTAATTTGCAAGCCTCATCCTTGGTTGTTTTAGAGTATGGTAATTCGAGTTGCTTCGATGCCAAGTGGTGATTTCATATCTTTTCGGAGCGGTGTTCTCATATTTTGTGGGAATGCTAATCCTTTTGATCAACCGGAGTCGTCATGAAATTCATTCCAACCGGTGTGCTTCTCTTCAAGATGATTCAATCATTTCCAATGTGCAAGATCAATCCTCATATTTCTCCCCGGAGTTCTTTTCATCCGCCCTAAGTTGTCTTTGTTTTTCCCACCCTCCCGCCCTTTTTCTTCAATGATCAACTCTCATCCAAGTGCCTTATCTATTCATGTGATGCTTCCGCTATCTTTTCTTCCGTTTTATATCCGGTGATCCATTGTGAAGATGCTCAAGTGCTCAAGTTCATCGTTCTTCATTCTCGTTTTCTTCTCTGGTGGATTCAATTCAAGCGTTCGGTGCTCATCATATCATTTTCATTCTCTAATTGCTCTCCCATGTTGGAATTCTTATCCAAGCCTCTCTTGCTTATTCATCTCTCTATTCTATCCGGAGTTTTCAGCATATCTTAGAAGATTCGTGTTCCCATTCAAATCCTTTCAAATTATTTTGAGGTCTCACCTCATCAAGTTTTCATTTGTACCAGTGCAATCTCTCTTCCTAAGCAATTGCTTCAACGGTGATCTCTTTGAGTGGGATCATAACCCACAGGGTTTTCCCAGGATCTTACCTGGCTCTTTTAATCTTCCCGAAGATGTCCTCAAGTTCTTTTCAAATATGACGTAAGAATGAATTCCATCAGTCATATTCCTTCTCCAGATCGTTTCTAAATTATTTTCATCGTTGGCTCAACCTTTCCTTATTAGTTGTTCCAGAGTATCTCAGTAATTCTTGGTGGTGTTTCTTGTCATCATTCTCAGAGTTGAAGACCGAAGGAGTGTTTCTCTTAAATCTTGTTCCATTCTCTTGAAGATTCATGGTTTCAGATTCGTTTTATCCTATATAATTCTGCTCGATCATGAGTAATTCCATCCATATCTATCCGGAGCATTTGAGTGTTGTTTTCATTTCTCGATCCTCCGAAGGCCATCATTTCAGAAGATTTCTTCGTTCTCAGCTTTCAGCTTTCATTCTCAAATTCTTCTGAATTGTTGTCCCTTCGTTCGTATCTCAATTATTCCGGTGCTTTGTTCAAGTTTTCTGCTAGACGGATCATGATCTCTTCGTTCTCATGTATTCCATTCATTCGTAGTATCCCCATTCATTTGCAAATTCTTACCGGTGTTTCGTTCAAGACGTCTTCAAGTTTATGCTCTCTCTCTCTCTCTTCAATCTTTTTCAAGAAGAATAAGTGGTATGCCAAATCCGTTGCTTGTCATCAATTTAACTTGATGAAGGATAGGCAAAACATAATTCTTATTCTTATTTCATCAAGGTGTTTTCAATCCTTCTTCCGGAGTTGTTCATGTTATAAAATTCTCGGTTCTAAGTTGCTCATCTATTCTTTTCTGGAGTGCAAGTTTTCTCAAGTATCTCGTCGCGAAGCTCTATCTAAATCTTTGCAAGACTCCAACTCTTGTTCTTTTCAACCTTCAATTATTTTCTATCATCCTTTCATTTCCGATGTTCTTCCAAGAGGTTCCTCATGATGGTTCGTTAATTTCTTTCATTCTCGAAGTGTTCTTCAAGATTCGCGTTCGAGGAGCACAAGTATTCTTTATCTTCCATTTCAAAGTGCAATTCTTTCTCCCTTATCTTTTGAGATGGTGTTATAGCATTCTTGATTCATGAGGAGTCTCGAAGAGAAGTTGTCAAGAATGAGATATGTAAAGCCATCATTTCCTTCTTGGAGTTATCTTGGATTGGTTTTCACCTAAAGCGTTTCCAAAGGATTCTTGCTATCATGGTGCTTATCAATGATCCAAGTTCTCAATATATCCTCTCGGCGAAAGGAGTTTTCATCTCTTGTTGCTCTCAAGCAATCTTGTTTCCGTTAGTGGCCGGTTGTCACCTCATAATTTTGAGATGTTTACCATAAGCCCACAACAAGTTTTCTCTTTCGTTGCTGATTTTTCAACAACTCCGTTCAATCTCTCTTGTTAGGGTGCTTTTCGAACTCAATGTGCTAGAAATTGTCATTTATTCTCCATTCTCTTCTCTCCAACGATCTAGCTTCTATTCTTTTGTTCCGGAGGCTTTGTGATGTTGCTCTATTCATCCCATCATTTCGGTTTGTCAAGATCATGTTCTTTCCTTGCTTATCTTTTAACCGGAGTGTTGTGTTCTCTTTTCAAGTTATTTCCATCTTATCTTGTTTTGCTTCTCTTTTCTACCGGAGTGCTGCCCAAATTCCTTCTCTCTTGTTCCTTGTCTATCTCATTTCAATCGGAATGGTTTCAAATTCGTTCTTGTTCTTCGTGCCATCCTTCATCTCTTTGGAACCTCCAAGTTTTGTTGGTTTCACTCGTTTGTCAAGAGGCAACTAAGTTTTACCTCTTCCTCTTGCTCTTTCTCTTCCCCTTTTCATTCTAAGATATCGGGTCGAGATCTCTTGTAAGTGGAGGAGAGTTATTATTTTGTTATATGTATGTTCCCCTTCTCCATTTTAAATTTCTTTAATTCCATCTTCACCTATTCCATGACCACCCATGTTAAACAATATTTAATATTGATGAGTACCTAAACGAGAGTGAACTAAATATTTAAAAGTGGAGTTTCATCAATATGCAACTCGTTGCCTATTGAGCTTCACTTAATGTGTAGTGTTTGACTGTTGCATCTTGCCATGCCATGCCTTGCATATTTAAACTTGACATGCATCATCATTGCTTGCGCATCATGTCATGCATATGTTGTGGTGTCTATCATGTTTTGATTGTTGTTTCTGGATTGCTTCTTCTCGATAGAGTACCGAAAGTGTTCGGTGTGTGAGGATTTGTTCGACTACGTTGGATCGTCTTCTTCACGGATTCGTTCTTCTTCCAAGCGGTATCTCAGGCAAGATGACCATTTCCCTGGATACCATTACTATCATTGCCATGCTAGATGTCTCATTTCTATCGCTTGTCTCGCTACCTACCACTTTTTTGTCAAGCCTCCCAAATGCCATGATAAGCCTCTAACCCTCCACATCCCAGCAAACCATTGATTGGCTATGTTACCGCTTGCTCAGCCATTCTTATAGCATTGCTAGTTGCAGGTGCAAGCTCTTTCCATGTGTGTCGTGGTTTTGTCACGTCAGATGTCCTCGTGAAAGGACTTAGGTTCGAGGCCATCGCTAGGCTGAGCTCGAAGGGGTTGATCGGAATCGAGAGACAAGAGTTACCCAGGTTCGGCCCCTCGAAAAGAGGTAAAAACCTATGTCCTGCTTTGTGTTGTATTGATTGGGTATCGATTACAAGGGAGCGAGTTCGCTTGACCTAGCAATCGATGAGTTGTTTCGTGGCCTCAGCCGCCTAGGTAACCCGCCCTTATATACACGGGTCAAGGCCCCTGAGCTTACAAGAGTCCGGGCCGGGTTATACTTGACCACCGACCTCGCCTGTAATTATACATGCCTTATCTAACAAGTCGCCCCCGGCGGCTCAAGCCCACCGGGTTACATCCTGTCTTCTGGCTCTGGGCCTCCTGGCCCATTGGATAAGCTTACTCCTAATCTTGTCGTAAGCCGCCAACCGCATGACCCGGCCCCACCTAGGCGGGTCTCATCCTGGGGTTATATCCCCAACATTAGGCCCCAGATTGATTTGAACCGGTTCATGTCAATCTTCAGGTCTTCTGGTTGGCGAGTCTTGCCTTCTCTTATAATCTTCATGACCCACCGAAAATGGGCGATCGTTGCGTCTGACAAGCTTTCATGACCCGCCGTGACGTCATCAGAAAAATCAAAAAAGATTTCTCTGACGTCAGAGCGGATCTCCGTCATTAATATGACCAGCCCGAAAATTGAGGCGTCTTCTTAGTTTAATCATCATCGTGCTCCCTCGATTCCCGCACCGGACCGTTTGAAAGACCATTATGCCCTTATAAATAGGCACGGGGGGTTATTGTTTTCATTTTCCCCCGCCTCCAGCTTCTTCTTCTTCCTGCGAACGCCCGCGCCGCCGAAGCCAGTCGCGCCGCTCGATCCTCGTCATCTTCATTGACATTGGCCGCTGCATCAACCTGAAACGAACCAGAGCTCCCGTGCAGCCGCCGCACCTGTAAGGTTCCAATCCTGCCCCCTGCAGATCTGCACTAGAGTTTCTTTGAATCCATGGAATTCGTCGGTGTGCTTCATCATTCGCGGGAACGCTCTTCATCGATTGGTGGAAAACATCTTCTTCGAAGCCTCGCGATGCTGCCGGAATCCCGCGGCCGCCTGCTCCGCACTTATGCCGCACTCATTGTAGATCTGCAACTTGTTTGAATCGGAGTAACAGCCCCCTGTTCTTCCGCTAGTTTTTTTAGGGCTAAAATATTTTTCTTTTTTCCCCGTCCGTAGATCTTGGATCCATAGCTGTAGTTGCGGAAGTTGTTTCTCAATACTTAGTCATTTTCTCAATCTGCGTGGATAAACTTGACCCGCCAAAAATGCTGCCGGTTCACTCTGTCCTGTCACAAGTAGCTTCGGCGGCTCACAATTTTTATTGACCCGCCCAATGTTATCACCGTTTATAGCTGTAGCAATCTTGGTCAAAATGTATTTGTAAGCCGCCAAACATTTATGCCTTCCCGCAGCTTCCTAAGCCGCCACCATGTTGAAGACTCCATCTACTTGCAATTGGGTAAAGTCTGGAATGACAGAAGAATCTCTCAAGGAATTCATCACCATGGGGGTTCTGCCGGCTCAGGACGTTATCCATTGGCGGGTTCCAGGAAGTGAAACCACCCCTAAACCCAAAGACAGGGAGGTCATTATCTTTACTGATCACCTTCTTCGGGGCTTTTCCCCGCCCGGGTCAAAGTTCTTCCGGGACGTTTTACACGCGTTCAATCTGCACCCCCAAGACATCGGCCCAAATTCCGTGACCAACATGTGCCAATTCCAAACCTTCTGTGAAGCCTACCTTCAGGAAGAGCCATCGGTTGACCTTTTCAAGGAATACCTTTACATCAACCGCCAGACGGAAATGGAAGACGGGTTAAGCCTTGAGCTCGGGGGTGTCACTCTTCAGAGGCGGAGAGACATACTCTTCCCAGCGGCGACTCTGCCAAGTCACCCCAAGGAGTGGAACAAGACTTGGTTTTATTGCCGAGACACTTCACCAGAGGGGGAGAACCCACTGCCAGGTTACCGTCCTTACCGGCTTAGCACAGACACAGAGCTTCCAGACAGAATGTCAGCCGCCGGGCGTGCTCAATACGCTACCACCTTCTCAAAGGTCAGGGCCCTGCTGGCCAACGGATTGACGGGTGTTGACCTAACCCGCTGCTGGGTCTCCTGGAGGATTCTGCCGCTGAGCCGCCGTAGCGCTTTGATGTGCTAGTATACCGGCAAATTGGATGACCCTCAACGTTTCACCCGGACCCCTCTGAAGGACCAGGATCTTAACACCATCGTCAAGTCTCTGCTGGGGGAGACATTAGCCGCCTGTAGCAAGACTAGCCTACACCCCTTTTCTGTACTTAACCCGGCTCCAGATGTAAGTCATTTCATCCTAGCCTCCATCCATTCTTTTGCTGTTGTATTTTACATTCTTATTGAACCTTTTCTGCCAATATGCTTTTTTATACATAGGCCGTCTCTTCCTTCTGGAAAAAGCTGTTGGCTCCGACTCTCAAGAAGAAGAGCAAGGTCCCAAAGGCGTCAAAGCCTAGGCGCCTACCCGCAAGAGGAAACAGTCCGCGGAAGAGCTATTTGACTTAGACGATTCAGAGGTAGAACTTGACTCCCTTGTCCTTCTCTTTATGCAACTTATTGACGGCAATCACTCATAGGAAGAAGCTGAAACAAGTCATGCCGACGTTGCCGAGGTAACCATTGTCTCCTCTGACTCGGATCTTTCACCAATAAAGAGAGTACGGCGAGCTGTACGGAAGGTAAAGAGTTCCCGTTCTTTTGCTTACTTGAGTCATAACTTTCTTTTGAAGAAACAGCAAGACGATAGCAGGCGTCAGACCCGGAGTGCCGGCTCTGGAGACCTCTTAACCGTCTTACCAAATGAGCCGGCCCCTCGGAAACAACGCACCGAGGTACTCCCTTGCCTTAAACTTGCTCTGCCTGTACATTATCCTTGAAGCATATTGACTGTTACATAATGCTAAATTTTTCCAAGACTCGCCTCCTTCCTCTGGCGATTCAACCGCCTCAAAGCTGCCCCCTCTCATTATTAACCCGGGGTAAGTATTTCTATATCCCGAAATATGTTTAAATGTCTCATACCTTATCATGACATATCCAACATTGTCTTTGTTCACAGGGCTCAAGCCAAACGAAGGAAGGGGGCCGGGTCATCCTCGACCCCTGATGTCCAAGACCCAGAGATCCCAACGCCCAATATTCCTGACTCTCGCATTGAGCCTTCTGAGGCTGCCAAAAACGCCCCTGAAGAGGTTCCACCACAGGCTGAGTCAGCTGCCATGGATATTGAGGCTCCTGAAGCCCATGCAGACTCTGCTCCTAAGCCGCCCAGCCCCCGGCCGCCAACTGAAAACGTGGCTTCTCATGAAGAAGTCATTGTCACTTGGGCGGCTTACAAACCACCCACTCCTTCACGTGCACTATCCAAGCATATGAAGGTCGATGAGGCGGCTCCTTCCCAGGAAGAGAAGACTCCAGCTGACCTTTCCAATTTGGACAAGCTCACTGCTGAGGAACTACACTCCGGCTATCTGAGCCGTCTGTTTGCCAGCCGAGACATGGAGGCCAGCCTGGTTGCCAAGATGAAGGCAAAATATGAGGTACTTCACCTCCCTTGTCTCGTCATATATATACTTATGTAGCCCCCAAGGGCCGGGTCATTACGTAAGTAATGAGCCGGCACTCAACAATAGAGTACGAACCAACTGTAGCCCTCAAGGGCTGGGTCATTACCTAAGTAATGAGCCGGCACTCAATCAATAGAGCACGAGCTAAATGTAGCCCCCAAGGGCCGGGTCATTACCTAAGTAATGAGCCGGCACTCAACAATAGAATACGAGCCAAATGTAGCCCCCAAGGGCCGGGTCATTACCTAAGTGAGGAGCCGGCACTCAACAATAGAATACGAGCCAAATGTAGCCCCCAAGGGCCGGGTCATTACCTAGGTAATGAACCGGCACTCAATCATAGAGTAAGCGCCGATCGTAGCCCCCAAGGGCCAGGTCAATACCTAGGTAATGAACCGGCACTCAATCATAGAGTAAGCGCCGATCGTAGCCCCCAAGGGCCGGGTCAATACCTAAGTAATGAGCCGGTTCTTGAAAAAAGAGCTGAGGCACATTAGCCCCCAAGTGTCAAGTGAATTGCTTGCAATATGCTTGGGACTTGTAATCATTGCACCAGGTTTTGCTGTAAACTGTGTGAGCCGGACTGGCGACTTAAAGCTAACAAACCTTGCTCTGTCATGACTTGTCTTATGCAGGAATCTGTGAACGCCGCTGAGCTGATCGTGACAGACCTGAAGAAGAGCCTTGCACAACAACAGAAAGGCCGAGCAGAGACGGAAGAAAAATGGCAGCTCTGCTCCATAGAGCTTGAAAAGATCAAAATAGAGTTTGAAACATTCAAACAGACTGCTGAGTCAAGCCAAGCCGCCTTGGTCAAACGTGCTGAAGACGCAGAAGGCCGGCTCAAAGTGGTGACTGATGAGCTGAACACTCTGAAGGGCCACATCACCCGTATGATTGGAGCTGTGTTTGGTAAGTACTTTTATCCGTCGACTATATACAAACACTGCTTAATATTCTTTCCCGGCGGGTTATAAAACTTTTTGACTTGCCTGTAGGTGAACGGAGCCGCCAGTTGCCCAGCAACAGCCTGCTGAAGCTCAAGGCCTTGTATTCTCTAACAGAACAACTGTACGCCGGGTCTCTTATCACTATCAAGGCTGTCATGTCTGAGAGGGGCATCCCAAAGTTCATGAAGGGCGTACTGGAGACCATGTCGACTATCCCAATGCAGCTTCAAGCGTTAAAGAAATCAGCCGCCCGTAAGGGCGCAATTGATGCTTTGAGCCAGTCTCTGGCGTATGCCCCAGAACTTAACCCGGATGAAATGATGGACGGCTTCCCGCAGCTGAAGGACGACGGCTCAGAGTTTACGCAAGAAGACTACAGTCGCTGTCATAAGGCGTCTCGGGTCCTGGCAAGCCGGCTGGCTGAAGAAGCTGATCTATCAGTATACCAGGCGGCTTACTCCGAAGAGAACAAGCGGATTCGAGGGCCAACTTTTGAAGCAAAGAGCCTGGTTCCTCAACGCCGTAAGCATCTCTTCGCTCCTGACATTGACCCGTCTCCAATCATGCACGATGAAGCTATGTTTGAAGCTTTGACCAATTGCAATTGGGATGTGGACAACCTCCAGATCGAAGAAATTGAAGACCCGGCGCAGGATGACCCGGCGTCGAGTTAAAGAGAAACCTTGCATCCTGGAACCCGGCCTTGTTTAATTTGCCGGGTTAAGATTTGTTGAAAAACTTGACGTCTGCAATGCTTAGGGCTTTTGAATAGCCATGTAATAGTCATAGAAAAACTCTTAACTGCATGTTCTTGCACCTTTGATACTATGGTTGAAAGCTGTGCTGGCGACTCATCTTTTGATATGCAATCATTTTGACTGTTTTAACTCGCCTGGCGGTTTATACTCCATGAACCAAGCCGGAAACTTTCCAAAACTTAGAATCTTATCATGAGAGTACCTGCGAGAATAAGCACTTGTATGTCTCATCCTATAAGCCGGCTTTAAAGGCACGGCAGGACAAGATAACTCTTGTTTTTATGAAAACATTTTGTTTCCGAAGAAACTAGGCGGAAAGCCTGAGGACTTGTAAACCGGGCCTCACATGACATAAATCCGTTGTTTAAACATTAGCAAGTTCAGGGTCTTTAAAAGATTGACATTGCTAAGAGTACAACAGGCCACATAGCAGAGGGGGTACGGTAGACAAGACGAGTTTGTCCACGCTCACTGTAAGCCGGCTCTCTCGTGACAAAAGCCGCCATTTAAACCTTGACCAGTTCAGTGTCTTTGTGCGAGAATAACTTAGAAAAGTTCAGGGTCTCTTATCAAGAATAACTGTCAAGAGTTCGGCGGGTCACATGGCGGAGTAGCAAGTTGCAAACAGGCAGGTTTAACTCGGACATGGCGGAAAGCCGGGTCAAGAGGGTAAGTAAGCTAAACCCATAGGGTTGGAAGCCCCCAAGTGACCAATTTAAGGATCAACTCCTTTCTAATATAAACCTGGCCAAGAGGGTTTAAAAGCCCCCAGGAGACCGGATTAAGGATCAACTCCTTTGCATGTAACTTCATGGCGAAAAGCCGGGTCAAGAGGGTTTAAAAGCCCCCAAGTGACCTGATGGAAAGGATCAACTCCTTTGTATAACACTTAGTGTAGAGAAAAACGGCAGAGGCCCCTAATCATGGGGATGCCAACTTTATTATATCATAAAACATGGTTTATACAATGACAGGGATATGTACATTGATGAGAGCCGGCTGGCGGCTTAAGTATAGTATGGCCGAAGGTGAGCAATATTCCATGGCCTCTTGGTCTCTTCACCAGAAGTGCGAGACTTGTCACTTTCCCGTATATCCATGAGATAATAAGAGCCATTGTTGAGATTTCTGCTGATCACAAATGGCCCTTCCCAGGGAGGTGACAACTTATGCATATCTGACTGGTCTTGAATCAGCCGGAGTACCAAGTCGCCTTCTTGGAACGTCCGGGTCTTGACCCTGCGGCTATGATAGCGACGTAGGTCTTGTTGATAAATCGCCGACCGAGCTGCTGCAAGATCGCGCTCTTCGTCCAAGGCATCCAAAGCATCCTGACGCGCCGCCTCATTATCAGTTTCCACGTAAGCTGCCACCCTAGGCGAGTCATGACGAATATCACTGGGGAGAACAGCCTCTGCGCCATAAACCATGAAGAAAGGCGTACAGCCTGTAGACCTGTTGGGGGTGGTTCTTATACTCCAAAGAACAGACAGCAACTCCTCCACCCAACAACCCGGCGTGCGCTCCAAAGGGACCATAAGCCGGGGTTTGATACCTCTCAAAATTTCCTGGCTAGCACGCTCAGCTTGACCATTAGACTGTGGGTGAGCTACCGAAGATACATCAAGACGTATATGCTCCTCATCACAGAAATCCTTCATTGCCCCCTTGGACAGATTTGTACCATTATCAGTGATGATACTATGCGGGTAGCCAAAACGAAAAATCAATTTTTTGACAAACTGAACTGCTGTTGCCGCGTCACACTTGCTGACCGGCTCAGCTTCCACCCACTTAGTAAACTTGTCAACCGCCATCAAGAGGTGGGTCTTCTTGTCCTTAGACCTCTTGAAAGGTCCTACCATATCAAGCCCCCAGACTGCAAATGGCCAGGTGATTGGAATCATCCGTAACTCTTGAGCCGGCACATGGGCACGTCTCCCAAATTTTTGACACCCGCCGCATTTAGTGACCAAATCCTCCGCATCTTTATGAGCTGTCAACCAGTAAAACCCGTGTCGAAAAGCCTTGGCCACCAATGATTTTGACCCGGCGTGATGACCACAATCACCAGCATGGATTTCTTGCAAGATGTCATGGCCCTCATCAGGAGAAACACAGCGCTGGAAAACACCAGTCACACTGCGTCGGTGTAACTCGCCGTTGACAATAGTCATAGACTTAGATCGCCTTGTGATCTGCCATGCCAAAGTCTCGTCTTGAGGTAACTCGCCGCGAGTCAGGTACGTCAGATAAGGTAACGTCCAGTCAGGTATTGCTCGAAGAGCCGCCACCAATTGCTCCTCCGCGTCAGGTATAGCCAAGTCCTCCTCCGACGGTAACTTGACTGACGGGTGATGCAACACGTCCAAGAACACATTAGGCGGCACCGGCTTACGCTGAGACCCCAGCCTTGATAAAGTGTCAGCCGCCTCGTTCTTCCAACGGTCAATATGATCCATCTGATAGCCTTTAAAGTGGCCAGCAATAACATCAACCGCCTGACGATAAGCCGCCATGCGAGGGTCCTTAGAATCCCAGGTGCCAGAGACTTGCTTAGCCACTAGGTCTGAGTCGCCAAGACATCTGACCCGGCTCAAGTTCATCTCCCTGGCAACCCGGAGCCCATGAAGCAAAGCCTCGTACTCCGCTGCATTGTTAGTACAAGGAAACATTAGCCTTAAAACATAACATAACTTGTCACCTCGTGGGGAAGTTAAAACAACTCCAGCCCCCGAGCCTTCCAATTGCCTGGATCCATCGAAGTGAATCGTCCAATAAGTATTGTCCGGCTTCTCCTCAGGAATTTGACATTCTGTCCAATCATTGATGAAATCCACCTGGGCTTGAGACTTGATAGCTGTCCGGGGCACATATTTCAGATTAAGAGGCCCAAGCTCAATTTCCCACTTAGCAATCCTTCCAGTGGCTTCTCTGTATTGGATTATATCTCCCAAAGGAGCAGAACTAACCACTGTGATCGGGTGACCAAGGAAATAATGCTTCAGCTTGCGATTGGCCATGAACACCCCAAGCACCAGTTTTTGCCAATGAGGGTATCTTTGCTTAGACTCCGTCAGGACCTCACTGACATAATAAACCGGCCGCTGAACTGGATACTCCTTACCCGCCTCCTTGCACTCCACAAGAACTGCATCACTAACAGCCTTGTTATTAGCCGCCACATATAAGAGCAGATGTTCTTTTTCCATGGGAGCGGCCAGAACGGGCGGCTCAGCCAACTGCCTTTTGAGCGCCTCCAACGCCGCCTTCGCTGCATCACTCCAGACGAAATTGTCTGTCTTCTTCATCATCTGATACAGAGGAATAGCCTTCTCACCCAGGCGGCTTATAAACCGGCTTAACGCAGCGATACGACCCGCCAGGCGCTGAACATCATTGATGCACGCCGGCTCAGACAAGGAAGTAATAGCTTTTATCTTATCCGGGTTAGCTTCAATGCCACGCTCAGAGACTAAGAATCCCAAGAGCTTGCCTACAGGTACACCAAAAACACACTTTGCCGGGTTAAGCATCATCTTGTAAACCCGCAAATTGTCAAAGGTTTCCTTCAAATCAGCCAACAGAGTTTCCTTCTTCCTTGACTTAACCACAATATCATCCACATAAGCATGAACATTGCGCCCAATTTGACTATGAAGACAGTTCTGCACACAACGCTGGTAAGTCGCCTGAGCACTCTTGAGCCCAAAAGGGATAGAAACATAGCAGAAAGCACCAAAAGGCGTAATAAAAGCCGTCTTCTCTTGGTCTTTAACTGCCATCTTGATCTGATGATAACCTGAATAAGCGTCCAGGAAACACAGACTCTCACAACCTGCCGTCGCATCAATGATTTGATCAATACGGGGGAGAGCAAACGGGTCAATCGGACACGCCTTGTTAAGATCCGTGTAATCCACGCACATACGCCACGTGCCGTTCTTCTTGAGTACCAACACCGGGTTAGCAAGCCACTCCGGGTGAAAAACTTCAACGATGAACCCTGCTGCCAAGAGCCGGGCCACCTCTTCCCCAATAGCCTTGCGCCTCTCCTCATTAAACCGACGGAGGAACTGTTTGACCGGCTTAAATTTAGGATCCACATTAAGGTGGTGCTCAGCGAATTCTCTCGGTACACCCGGCATGTCAGAAGGTTTCCATGCAAAGATGTCCCGATTCTCACGGATGAATTCGATGAGCGCGCTTTCCTATTTGGGATCCATATTGGCCCCAATAGTGAACCGCTGTGATGAGTCGCCCAGCGTAAAGTCCACCATCTTGGTATCTTCTGCCACAAACTTGAGGGGTTGCTCAGATTCCGTGTTAGGTTTCTTCAGTGGAGTCATATCTGCCGGGTCAACATTTTCTTTATAAAATTTGAGCTCTGCCTCCGCGCAACTTGACTCGGCGTATGCTGCATCACCTTCCTCACACTCAAAAGCCGTCTTCCGATCACCATGCACAGTAATCGTCCCATTTAACCCGGGCATCTTGAGCTGCAAGTAAACATAGCAAGGCCTAGCCATGAATTTGGCGTAAGCCGGTCGACCGAACAGAGCGTGGTATGGGCTCTTGATTTTGACCACCTCAAACCACAAAGACTCCACCCTGTAATTGAATTCATCGCCAAAAGCTACCTCCAAGGAAATCTTTCCCACTGGATAAGCCGACTTTCTGGGTAGCACACCATGAAAACCTGTTGAATAGGGCTTAAGATCCTTGTCAAGCAAATTCATCCGGCAGAAAGTGTCATAGTACAGGATGTTAATGCTGCTACCACCATCCATAAGTACTTTAGTGAACACGTATCCTCCCACTTGGGGGGCAATTACCAAAGCCAGCTGCCCCGGGTTATCAACACGCGGTGGGTGATCCTCCCTGCTCCAAGTTATGTCATACTCAGACCACTTCAAATATTGCGGGAGAGCCGGCATGACTACACTAATCGCCCGCTTGCGCACCTTCCGGTCTCGCTTGTCAAGGCTGGTTGTGAAAACATGGTACTGCCCTCCATTGAGCTGCTTAGGGTTACTCTGATACCCGGACTGGTTATTTTGCTGCTGGCCTCCACCGCCAGACTGTTGATTATGACCTCCATGGTTCCCTTGGCCCTGATGGCCTGAGCCTGACCCGCCCGGACCAAAGCCAGACCCGGAAGGACCGGATCCTGACCCGCCGAATGGTCCGCCGCCGCCGCCTTGGTGCTGGTCAGCATTGAGATTTCGATACTCGCGCATGATCCAATAGTCCCTCCAAGCGTGAGTAGACGGCTGACCCGGAAGGCTATGTTTCGGGCAAGGAGCACTCAGAATCGCTTCCATGTCAGCAGGCTTGCGTTTAAAAGGTGGCTTGCCGTTCCCTTTGCCACGGTTATTCCCAGTGTTGGTGTTGGCCACTAAATCTGACCCACCGTCCTAGTGCTTCCGCTTTCCGCCGTTGCCATTATTGCCGTTTCCTCCCCCGTTCTGCTGTTGACCCTTGCCATTGTTATTCTTCTTACCCTTGGCTGATTTCTCATCATCGGAGCTAGGGTCTTTCGTGCTATCAGAGTCTGCATACTTGGTGAGAGCCGCCATGAGTTCCCCCATGTCTTGGCATGAGCGTTTGAGTCGGCCAAGCTTCTGCTTCAAGGGCGTAAAGTGGCAATTCTTCTCTAGAATCAAGACCGCTTGAGCCGCCGTAATGTGTTCAGAAGAGTGGATGATGGTTGAGACCCGCCGGACCCAGTGATGAGCCGACTCATCCTCACGCTGCACACAATGGTCCAAATCCACAATCGTCATGGGCTGCTTGCACGTTCCTTGGAAATTTTTGATGAACTTTGCCTTTAACTCGGCCCAGGAATTAATGGTGTTGGGTGGCAAACCCTTCAACCACGTGCGAGCTGGCCCTCCCAGCATCATGATGAAATACTTGGCACATACTACATCGCTGACGTCTAACATCTCCATGGCCAGCTCATAGCTTTCAATCCAAGCCTCTGGAGGCAGGTCAGCAGTATAATTGGGCACCTTGCGAGGACCCTTAAAATCCTTCGGCAGACGCTCATTCCGCAAAGCCGGCGCCAAGCACGGCACTCCCACGGCCCTGGAGGTTACTCCTGCTCCTACTGAAACGGAAGGTGCAACTGTGGGCTCCTGATAAGCCTCCGCAGCTGCCAGAGCCGCCGCCTCTCGCTGCGCTCTCGCCCGATCCACCAGTGCCTGAGCATCAAGAGCCGCCCGATCAGCTCTCGGCTGGTTTCGATGTTGATCACTGCTAGAAACCGCCGGCGACTCATAACGCCGGCTGTAGCTACGGCTTGGGATGGGGGTTGAGTGCACGCGACTCCGGCTATAAGTATACTTCTCCTGCTGGGCCACCGCCGTCTGCAGGTATCCGATGGCGTTCCGCACCTCTTCTGTGAAAGGCGCCTCGTTGGGGATGGGGATTGTACCAAGCCTAGTCGCTGCTGCCACCATGTTCTCCGCCGGGTTAGAATAATGACCCGGTGGCGTCGGAAAAGACTGTGGTGCAGTCTGGTTCCGGCGGGGTGGGTCTGGCTGCTGATGCTGAACCGCCGCCCGGCTTCCAGGTACTTCCGCCGTCCGGGTTACGGTCATAGGCACATTCCGTCCCGTCCCTGGCGTGTTAAAAAGATTTCTGGCTTCATATTGATCCGGCAGGCGGGATTGATGCCTCATCCGATGAACTGCCGCTGCAGACTGCTGCTCTAGCTCAAGGCGAAAAGCATCCGTCCTAAGGCGCTCCGCCTCAGCATCTATCCGAGCCTTCAGCGCATTGATTTCCTGTTGGACTCCGGCCATCTGGTTCTTCAACCTCGTGATCTCCGTGTTACGGGTCGCTTGGTTTTTAGCAGTGACCTCGGTTTCCATCAGAGTTGTAAGCTGGTTCATCAGATCCGGAAGAACTTGAGCCGGCGGCCTGCCTGCTCCAGACCCGGTTGCACCGGCGGCTGTGCTACTGGGGGCCGGCGCTGCACCCGCCATGAAAACAGCAGCGCGGTTCGGCGGCTCATAGTCCTCCGGCTCATGATACTCTGGCTCGGGGTAATCATCGACGTAGCCCCCAAGCCCGCCGTTATGAAGCTGATAGATTGATTCTGTCTCTCCGCTCGAGGATCCCTCCTCTAAGCAGATGAGAGTTTCCTCCCTCGACATGGAACCTTCAAGATCCATGCCTTGAGTAAAGCCGACGAAGACATGCTTCCCGCCCGTATTAACACGGGCGGGTTGCGCGCGCTGGGCCGGCTCGACGAGGTCGGTGCAGATGTCCGGCCCGGGTCCAGATCCGCCGCTCTTGCCGATGAAGACGTGAATTCCGCCGAAGGGGACCCAGTGCCCGTACTCAATTGAGTCGGCCTCGGGGCCCCAGCCGGCGTTGTCGATGTAGAGCTTGCCGCGGCGACTCTTGGTCATCCTGCCAACGGTGTATCCCTCGATCCCTGGGAGAGAGCCCTTCGAGAACTCCACACCACCGAGCGCTGGCCCCATGGTGGGCGCCAACTGTCGTGGTTTTGTCACGGCAGATGTCCTCGTGAAAGGACTTAGGTTCGAGGCCATCGCTAGGCTGAGCTCGAAGGGGTTGATCGGAATCGAGAGACAAGAGTTACCCAGGTTCGGCCCCTCGGAAAGAGGTAAAGGCCTACGTCCTGCTTTGTGTTGTATTGATTGGGTATCGATTACAAGGGAGCGAGTTCGCTTGACCTAGCAATCGATGAGTTGTTTCGTGGCCTCAGCCGCCCAGGTAACCCGCCCTTATATACACGGGTCAAGGCCCCTGAGCTTACAATAGTCCGGGCCGGGTTATACTTGACCACCGACCTCGCCTCTAATTATACATGCCTTATCTAACAAGTCACCCCCGGCGGCTCAAGCCCACCGGGTTACATCCTGTCTTCTGGCTCTAGGCCTCCTGGCCCATTGGATAAGCTTACTCCTAATCTTGTCGTAAGCCACCAACCGCATGACCCGGCCCCACCTGGGCGGGTCTCATCCTGGGTTTATATCCCCAACAATGTGCAACATGGATATTTTGTTATATCACAATATTATTGCTATTTAAGTGAATGCACATATATACTTGGTAAAAGGTGGAAGGCTTGGCCTTTTGCCCGGTGTTTTGTTCCACTTTTGCCGCACTAGTTTTGAGTACCGGTGTTATGTTCCATATTTTGCGCTCCTAACATGCTCGGGGTTGTTATGGGGACCCCCTTGATTTCATTTTGGGATAAAACTCGTCTGGCAAGGCCCAACATTGGTTTTACCATTTGCCTAATAACTAATAAAATTGCATAGGGACCCGCCGGCACCCGCGGATCTTTAATCAACAACCCGGGCCAGTGCTCCTCATGAGTGTTGGTCCACCTACCTAGCAGTCGGCGGTGCCACCTCGGGGTAACTCGAGGCATTTTCAGGCTACCGTCCACTTCGCATAGACGGATGATGCTCGTAGATAGAGAGCGCGCGGCTCTAGATGCGGATCTGGCTCACCGGGAGGCCTTGCTGGATTTGTTTTACCTTTCTCGAACGTCTTGTGCGAGGAATTCCGATAATACTTCGGGCTATCTCGAGGTTGCGGTTTTCCAATGGAATTGCCTAGGAAATCACGGGATTCGTGATCGAGGTTATTCCCGCGGCGTGTGGTTAGTTTGTGTTGGATGAGTTGGAGCACCCCTGCAGGGTTAAATCTTTCGGAAAGCCGTGCCCGCAGTTATGTGGCAACTTGGAAGCTTTGTTTAACACCCGGTCATAGCAAACTTGAAGTAATCTCTAATAAAATACATCAACCGTGTGCGTAACCGTGACTGTCTCTTCTCGGAATTTCTGAACCAAGAGAGAACACGGTGGGGTTATGTTTGACTCGTAAGTAGGTGTTCAGGAGCACTTAGTGATCATTACTATTCACGTCCGTTTACCGACCTAGGAGCCCCCTTGATTGATCGAACTTGGCCGAGTCGAGTCTAGTGAAAAACTATTTTGAGTCTAGTTATATATCGGAGAGTAGGTTTCTTTTACTCCTCTTCTATGCTCTGGTGAGGTATTCGACTTAGGAATTTTGATTCTACTCCTCTTCTCGCTCAAATTTTTTTTAGGATCACGCGGGTATTTTGGAAACTATATGATGCCGATGTGAAGGAATTCTGTCTTGGTGCCTGCTGTTATCGAGGAGTAGAGCTCCGAGGGATTTTTGCACATCGTTATCATTCAGTTTCCTTAGTATCTCAGGACGAAGGATGTTCGAAATTGCTTCAATACTAGTAGTGGCGAGAGGAGTCCGGTATCCCCAGTACTGGTGGAGAGAGTTCGGATGTACTGCCATACTTAGTATCGTTGTGATTACGAGTGTCTGAGGTAGACGAGTTTGCGGAGTTTCTTGGATTATGGTGTGGAAGGTTGCGGGTGCAGTTGTAGCTGATTACCTTGGGTACGTTCCTGGGTCCGCAACCCGAATCGCATAAACAAGAAAGACTTCGGAAATTCTTAGGTGGGAATTCAAGTAGTTACCTAGGATTATTCTTCCTTGGAGTTATCTTGGATTGGATTTCACCAAAAGCTTTTCCTAAGGATTGTTGCTATCATGGTGCTCATCAATGATCCAAGTTCTCAATGTATCCTCCTGTTTTGCATATCATGTTATTCCCAAGCAATCTTTGTTTCCGTTAGTGGCCGGTTGTTACCTCATAATTTTGAGATGTTTCCCATAAGCCCACATCAAGCTATTCTTTTCGTTGTTGATTTTTCAACAACTCTGTTCAATCCTTCTTTGTAAGGTTGTTTTTCATATTCAATTGTGTTAGAAATTGTCATTTCTTCTCCATTCTCTTCTATCCAATGATCTAGTTCCTATTCTTTTGATCCGTAGGCGTTGTGATGTTGCTCTCTTCAATCTATTATCTTGTTCTGTCAAGATCATGCTCCTTCTTTGCTTGTTAGTTTAACCAGAGTGTTGTGTCCTCTCTTCAAGTTCTTTCCATCATATCAAGTTTCTCTTCTTTTTCTTATGAAGTGCTGCCCAAATTTCATGTGAATTCTTGCTTGTTCCTCATATCATCCTTCATCTCTTGGTTTCGCTCATTTGTCAAAGATGCAACTAAGCTTTACCTCTTCCTTTCGTATTCCTCTTCCCCTTCTCATTCTAAGATCTTGGGTCGAGATCTCTCGTAAGTGGAGGAGAGTTGTAACAGCCCGAGACCGACGCTCCAGAAGATTCCCGCTTTATTTCCATTCTCGTCGTGTGATTCGTTTGGTTGTCGCATTCATCATCGCATCATTCACATCATCTGCATAGCATCGTCACTCATTTTCAAAAACTTGCATCCGTTAGTAGTTGCTCGTTCTCGTCGACATTCGTTTCGAGACCACCCACACACGCCCGCGCCCTCGGCATCGTTTAAAAAAACGTTTTTAAAAGCACGCGAAAAATATTCTCGGATTGGGTCGAAAGTTGGTATGCGGTCTTGTTATATTGTAGGTAGACCGCCTGCCAAATTTCGCCGCAATCGGAGGTCGTTTGATACCTGATCGGTCGACCGTAGCGGCACCGTCATCGGTTTATTTGTCGGACGTTTTCGGTTTATAAAACCCTCTGTCATGGGCTGCCACTTCCCTCTCTTCTTGGCCCAACCACTCTACACCGTCCACCAGCCCAGCTAGCCCCCCTCTGAGTCCGGAGCCATCCGATCGACATCGTACGGTCGAAATCGGCCCTGAAAACCCTAAGCCTAGCCCTTCCCTTCTATAAATGGACACCCCCACGTCCAGAATTGCTCTTCTCCCACCTCCTTCATCGTTTTCCGTGCCAAGCCAGCCCACCACCGCCACATGTCGCCGCCAGCTCCACCCAGCGCCGCCACCCAGCCGCCGTCGGCCGCCCCCGCAGCCACTCCTGCGTCGCCACGTGGCCTCCCCGAGCCCCCAGCCGCTGCGGCCCGCTGCAGCCCATCCGCGGCCCGCCCGGGCCGAATCGGCCCCGAGGAGCTCGTGCCACCGCCTGTAGCCACAGGAGCTTCGCTCCCGAGCCGCTCGCCTCGACCCCGGCTCCACCTCATCAGCCCCGCCTACGCCGGTGCGTCGTCGCCGCGCTGCACCCACCAGAGCTCCACCGGCGACGAGCCGCCAGCCACCGGGGCTCCGCAGATGCCCCACCGGACCCGCCTCCCCGCGCTCAGCCCTCGCACCGCCCGGAGATGCTCGCGCCGCCGCCGCTCCCCGGAGCTTCGTCCGCCGCCACAGATGGCCGGATCCGGCTGAGCCAAGCCGGATCCGCCCGTCCCCGTGCTCGCTGGACGTCCTGCTCCCCGCTGGCGCCCCGCCTCTGCGCAACCGCCGCCGCGCCATGGCCCTGCTCGGGTTGAGCAGGGAGGACGAAGCCTTCGCTCACGTTGACCGCGCGCGCCCGCGTGGGCCTCGCGTCTCCTTCGGCCCAGCAGCCCCGCATCCGGCCTGCCTTGCCTCTCCACCAACGGGCTTGGCCCATGGTGAGCATCAGCTATCCTGTGCCCCTAAGCGTCGCATAGTATGTTGCGCCCATATGCCTGTGTAGCCCACATCCTGTTTAGTTTCGGCCCATGAGTTTTTTTCCCTGCGTTGCGAATTTCCCTAAATAATCAGGACATTTTTTTAATTATAGAAAGTGTCATTATTTGCATTGCTCTTAATTAATTAACCGTGCATCGTATTGAAATATTGTATATATGTAAAATGATTAGAATTTCGTGTAGAATCGCAATATCCAATTTTAATGCATGTTTAAAATGTATAACTTGCTGTTTTCTTGTATTTTGCATACATGTCATGAATTGCATTGCGCATTAATATTTAAGCGTGCATCCGAATTAAACAAACCTTATATGTAAAATGTGTAGCATTTTTATATGCCTTTTTCATGCATGCTAAAAATATTTGATGTGTTGGTTGCATTTATTTTGCATACATAACTTGCTAAAATGGGTTATGTCCTATTCTCGCATAATTAGTGTGTCATTGTTTCTTTAATAAAAACCCACATATTATATATGATTTTGAGGTAGGAAAATCCATAAAATTTATCTGTGCAATTAGTTTTGGCATTTGAGGAAGTTTATGTGCATGCTATTTTGAATGTGGTGCCCTTTTGTTATTTTTGTGTGAATTAATCCATGCATGATATGAAATAATTTTGAACATGAGATATGCCCTTGTACATGTGTGCTAGGCCCTGGTATTTTTGGATGCTATAGAAATGCATGTTTAGGTGTTATTTTCTTGTAGCCAACATGCAATAAAAATATTGCTGTTTTGAGGGTCCAAAATATTTCTAAGTCTGAAAACTGTTATTTTGTTGCCATATTGTCATGTGATTTGCTATTGATCTAGAAGTATCTTGTGGTTGCTCCCAAGGAGTCTTTTGTTAAGCATGTTGTTGTGTACCAGGTTGGCTCTTTTGATGCCATGTATAGGGTTTGCATCATAGTTATATTCATTGTCCAACATGTCAATCTGTTAAAAACTGCTGCACATGTCTACTCTTATTTTCACCAAGTCTGAGAATCTGTTTTCTTCATAATGCCATGTTGTGATGATGCTAGTCATGATTCTATGCATAATTAGACCTTGCCACCATGGAATGATTTGTAGTGCATCATGTCCTCCACCATGCTGTAGATTTTCGTGCCATAATATGCCCTGTAGCATATAGTTTTATTGCTGCCAATATGCCTTCATGAAAATCTGCTATGCTAAAACCTGTTATTTTCACCAAGTCCTAATCTGCTATATTTTGTTGCCATGTTGTGAGCTTCCTACCATGTGATCCATGACTCTTTTGAGTATGATATGTGAAGATGAAATGAAGTGTGTGTTATATGTTACTTACACATGCTTAGTTTGTGCATATTAGGATCTTGGAGATTTCTTTTTGTGTGTGAAATATGCTATCTTGCTGTTCTGGGCAGATTTCAAATAAAACTTGTGTTGGTTGTTGTGGTTGAACCATAGCTCTATTTTGGACATGCCATATATGAAACTTGCTTAGAATTTCATGTAGTATCATATTATCATGTTGCATCCATGTTTTGAAGTGCTTGTGGTTGTCATTTTCATGCATTTTGCATTCATGCCATATCCATCTTGTGATTGTCATATCTTTTAGGCCGTAGCTCCGTTGCAAATGTTCTATATATGTAAATCGACTAGAATGACAAGTAAAATCACATTGTGCACTTTATTTTCCTGTTTAATAAATATAAAACCAGATTAGTTAAGATCTGGACCAATTTCGAAATTAACATATGGGGTCGTTTCAGGAATACTATAAGTTGTTTCCGGCCTCATTTAAGATGCATAGATAGTGTAGTTTCTTATGCTTCACCTCTTGCCATGTTTAACAACATTTAAACTTGTTGTGTAATTAAACGAGAGGAACTAAATAATTTGAACATGGAGTTTCGTCAATATGCAACTCGTTGCATATTGAGCTTCACTTAATGTGTAGTGTTTGATTGTTGTGCTTTGCCATGTCATGCATAACATGCATCATATTTGATGTGCATCATTCCATGCATATGTTGTGGTGTTTATCGTGTGTTGATTGTTGTTTTCGATTTGCTTCTTCTCGATAGAGTTCCGAAATCGCTTCGGAGTGTGAGGATTCGTTCGTCTACGTCCCGTTCGTCTGCTTTACGGATTCGATCTTCTTCCAAGCGGGATCTCCGGCAAGATGATCATTTCCCTGGATACCATTACTATCATTGCCATGCTAGATGTCTCGTTTCTATCACTTGTCTCGCTACCTACCACTTGTTTGTCAAGCCTCCCAAAATGCCATGAAAAGCCTCTAACCCCTCCACATCCCAGCAAAACATTTATTTGACTATTAAAGCTTAATGGGTGAGGTATGGTTAAGTGGTGAGGCTGCAACAAGCACTATGCATTTATTTGAGTGGCTAACTTACGAGTACCAGAATAAAGGGGGATGATCGTCACATAAACGGACGTGAACTAGTAACGATCTCTAAGAGATCCTGAACACCTACTTACGTCAAACATAACCCCACCGTGTTCTCTCTCGGATAAGGACTCACGAGAATAGACATTCACGGTTACGCACACGGTTGGTGTATTTTATTGGAGTTTACTTCAAGTTTGCTATGACCGGGTGTTAAACAAAGTTTCCAAGTTGCCACGTAACCGCGGGCACGGCTTTCCGAAAGATTTAACCCTGCAGGGGTGCTCCAACTCATCCATCACAAACTAACCACACGCCGCGAGAATAACCTCGACCACGAACCTCGTGATCTTCCTAGGCAATTCCACTGGAAAACCGCAACCTTGAGATAGCCCTAAGTATTTTCAGAATTTCCTCGCACAAGACGTTCGAGAAAGGTAAAACAAATCCAGCAAGGCCGCCCGACGTTTCGACGTACCTGATAGGAGCCGCGTATCTCGTCCTCAGGACACGACGGATGAGCTATGGTTACCACGCCAATCACCGAGTTGCCCCGGGTAGCGTTAATAAGCTGCTCTGGGTTGGACCAACACTCATGAGGAGCACTGGCCCGGGTTGTTGATTAAAGATCCTCGGGTTAATTACTCCCTATGCAGGTTTATTAGTTATTAGGCAAATGTAGTACCAACGTTGGGCCTTGCCAGACAAGTTTTATCCTAAAACGAAAATCAAGGGGGTCCCCATAACAACCCCGAGCATGTTAGGAGCGCTCAATTATGGAACATAACACCGGTACACAAGTAACTAGGGTGGTAAGAGTGGAACAAAACACCGAGCAAAAGGCCAAGCCTTCCACCGTTTACCAAGTATATATGTGCATTAAATTAAATAGCCATAATATTGTGATATAGCAAAATCTCCATGTTTCACATGGGAAACATATTGCACCTGCAACTAGCAACGCTATAAGAAGGGTTGAGCAAGCGGTAACATAGCCAAACAAGGTTTTGCTGGGATGTGGAGGGGTTAGAGGCTTTTCATGGCAATTTGGGAGGCTTGACATACAAGTGGTAGGTAGCGAGACAGCGATAGAAACAAGACATCTAGCATGGCAATGATAGTAATGGTATCCAAGGAAATGGTCATCTTGCCTGGGATCCCGCTTGGAGGAAGAACGAATCCATGAAGAAGACGAACCAACGTAGTCGAACGAAACCTCACACTCCGAAGCGGTTTCGGAACTCTACCGAGAAGAAGCAATCCGGAAACAACAATCAACACATGAAAACACCATAACATATGCATGACATGATGCGCAAACAAATATGATGCATGTCCAGTTTAATTATGCAAGACATGGCAAAGCACAACAATCAACTTCTACACATTAAGTGAAGCTCAATATGCAACAGGTTGCATATTGACGAAACTCCACATTCGAATTACTTAGTTCACTCTCATTAGGTACACGACAATATTAAATGTTGTTAAACATGGCAAGAGGTGAAGTATAGTGAAACTACACTATCTAGGCAAGTTTAAATGGGGCCGGAAACAACATATAGCATTTCCGAAACGACCCCATATGTTAATTTCGAAATTGGTCCAGATCGGAACTAATCAGGTTTTATATTTATTAAACAGGGAAATAAAGTGCAAAATGCAATTCTACACGTCATTCTAGTCGATTTACATATATGGAACATCTCAAACGGAACTACGGTCTAAAAGATATGACTTTCACAAGAAAAACATGACATGAATGCAAAATGCATGAAAATGACAACCACAAACATTTCAAATCATGAATGCAGCAAGATATTATGATACTACATGAAAATCTAAGCAAGTTTCATATATGGCATGTCCAAAACGGAGCTACGGTTCAACCACAACAACCAACACAAGTTTTAGTGCAAATCTGTCCAAAACAGCAACATGGCATATTGCACGCATGAAAACAACAAGTTACAATATTCTAAAATGCACAAACTAAGCATGGGGCAGTAGCATATAACACACATTTTATTTCATCTTCACATATCATACTCAAAAGAGTCATGGATCACATGGTAGGAAGCTCACAACATGACAATAAAATATAGCAGATTATGACTTAGTGAAAATAACAGTTTTTAGCATAGCAGTTTTTCACGAAGGCATATTGGCAGCAGATACACTATATGCTACAGGGCATATTATGGCATGAAAATTAACAGCATGGTAGTAGACATGATGCACCACAAATCCTTCCATGGTTGCAAGGTCTAATTATGCATAGAATCATGGCTAGCATCATCACAACATGGCATTATGAAGAAAACAGATTCTCAGACTTGGTGAAAATTAGAGTAGATATGTGCAGCAGTTTTTAACAGATTGACATATTGAACAACAGACTTAATTATGATGCTAAACCTATTCATGCAAACTATTGGCACAACATGATAGGCAACAACATGCTTAACAAAAGACTCCTTGGTATTAACCCCAAAAGACTCCTAGATCAATAGCAATTCACATGGCAACATGACAACAAAATAACAGTTTCAGACTTAGTGAAATTTAGCTATCTCCCAAAACTGCAGTATTGACTAGGCATGTTGACATGGCAATAACAGTAGCATAGAAATCATTTACAGGCATGGGAAGGACTCTAACAGCAAGTATACATGACACACTTCAAATCATTCCATTGGCACAATTACATAGGATGCATGGTTTGCTTAATATGATGCTCGCAAAACGGAACTCATCGTTAACAGATTTCAGTCTTTAACGTGATAGCCTCTTGAGAGCAAGAAATTGACATGATAGTGAGCTTCTACCTAGCAACCAGAGGCATGGCATCAAAGTACACATCACATAGAGCAATACTCATGAACAAACCATGTGCAAAAGGTCTACGGTTGAGATGCAACCATCCGCGTAACATTGAATAAAATAACAGGTTTTAATAGATTGACAATCACGACACGGAGCTCTTTTGTAATAGAGTTTTGATCATGCAAATGAATCCTATTATGCATAATAGTGGCACCATGATGAAGTACACATTCTGTAGACCATTTTACATATAAATTTGGTTATCAACCGATGAATGGATGCCAAGATATGGATGCAACAAGATGATACTATGCTGAAAACGAAGGCAATCTCCCGGACTTAGAGAAAATACCAACTCTGCAAACGAGATGAAGGGGTACAGGGGGATCTGGGACGCGCTTGGATGGAGGGACACCGCGGTGCAGGGCGCCGGCTGGACGAGGCCGTCCCGATCCGGGTCAGGCCGCGGGGCCCACGCGGGTCAACGGGCGGGCGGTGAGCTCCCTGCTCGATCCCGACGAGAGGGAGGTCACCGGCGGCGATGGCGGGGCTTGGACGGCCGACGACGATGCTTCTCAGGCGAGGGGAGGCCGGATCTGGGGCAGCGGGGCCCTTCCCCAGCCGGACCTCGCCTGATCCGGCCGCGGGGCGGCACGACGGGGCAGAGCTCGGGCCGGGGCTGGCCATGGCGCTGGCGGACCTCGGCGGAGCAGGGCGGCGGCGAGTTTGGGACGACGGCGGGGCGAGGACGGGCGAGGTCGACACGGGGCTCGCGCGGGCAAAGGCGGCGCGCTCCGGCCATCGGGCGTCACCGGCGGGCAGGGTCGACACGGCGGCGGCGGAGCGATCCGGCGAGGCTCCCGGGCGGGGTCGGGTGGAGCTCCCGTGCGGCGCTCGGGGCCAAGGGGAGGTGGGCGGCCGCAGGCTTGTCCGGGCTGCGGCTGGGCCCGGGAGGGCCTGGCACGGGCTCGAGCGGGCTTCAGTTGGTGGGGGGCGGCGGCTGACCAGCTGGAGGCCAGGTGGCACCCTCGGGTTGGCTGGGGGAGCCGGCGCGGCGGCGCTGCCCAATCGGAAGGCGCCAAGTGGCAGCGGTGGAGCAGTCCAGTGCCGAAACTGAGGTGGGTGGCGGCTGCCGGCGCGGATCCCGAGGAGGAGGGAGGTGGAGGCTAGGGGAGGCCATTTTTGGCAGGGGAGACCCTCCGATCGTGATCGGACGGCTCCGGTCGCGGGGTAGGCTAGGTGGGCTAGTTGTGGCTGTGTAGTTGGGCTTGGTGAGGATGAGAGGGAAGTTTTGGCCCATGACACGAGGTTTTTAAACACCGTAAAAATCCGACAATAAACCGATGACGATGCCGCTACGGTCGACTGTTCGGGTATCAAACGACATCTGATTGCGACAAAATTTGGCAGGCGGTCTACCTACAATATAACAAGACCGCACGCGAAGTTTCATCCCAATCCGAGAATATTTTTCGTGCACTTTTAAAAACAATATTTTATCGATGTCGCAGGCGCGTGCGTGTGTGGTTGGTCTCGAAACGATCGTCGACGAGAACTGAGAGAACCGGCAACTACGAACGAATGCAAGTTTTCAAAAACGAGAGACTATGCTATAAAGATGATGCGATGATGAATGCGACAACCGAACGAATCAGACGATGAGAATGGAATAAAACGGGAATCTTCTGGAGCGTCGGTCCCGGGCTGTTACACCTTGATTTTCGTTTTGGGATAAAACTCGCCTGGCAAGGCCCAACATTGGTTTTACAATTTGCCTAATAACTAATAAAATTGCATAGGGACCCGCCGGCACCCGCGGATCTTTACTCAACAACCCGGGCCAGTGCTCCTCATGAGTGTTGGTCCACCTACCTAGCAGTCGGCGGTGCCACCTCGGGGCAGCTCGAGGCATTTTCAGGCTACCGTCCACTTCGCATAGACAGATGATGCCTGTAGATAGAGAGCGCGCGGCTCTAGATGCGGATCTAACTCACCGGGAGGCCTTGCTGGATTTGTTTTACCTTTCTCGAACGTCTTGTGCGAGGAATTCCGAGAATACTTCGGGGTATCTCAAGGTTGCGGTTTTCCAATGGAGTTGCCTAGGAAATCACGGGATTCGTGGTCGAGGTTATTCCCGCGGCGTGTGGTTAGTTTGTGATGGATGAGTTGGAGCACCCCTACAAGGTTAAATCTTTCGGAAAGCCGTGCTTGCGGTCACGTGGCAACTTGGAAACTTTGTTTAACACTCGGTCATAGCAAACTTGAAGTAAACTCATAAAATACACCAACCGTGGGCGTAACCGTGACTGTCTCTTCTCGTGAGTCCTTATCCGAGAGAGAACAAGGTGGGGTTATGTTTGACTCGTAAGTAGGTGTTCAGGATCTCTTAGAGATCATTACTAGTTCACGTCCGTTTATTTGACAATCATCCCCCTTTATTCTTGTACTCGTAAGTTAGCCACTCAAATAAATGCTTAGTGCTTGCTGCAGCCTCACCACCTAACCATACCTCACCCATTAAGCTTTAATAGTCTTGATACCCTTGGAAATGAGATTGCTGAGTCCCCGTGGCTCACAGATTACTACAACAATAGTTGCAGGTACAGGTAAAGGAATGCATTGACGTGAGAGCGATGCTTTGTTCGATTTGGAGTTCTTCTTTTTATTCTTCTTCGATCATAGGATGGGTTCCAGGCGGTAGCCTGGGATAGCAAGGATGGATGTCATTTTATCGTTTGTTGTCGTCCATAGTCGGACCCTGCTCTTCTGTATGATGTTTGGATATGTTGTTGTATTGATGTGATATTGATGTATCTTGTGGCGAGTGTAAGCCAATTCCATATACTCATCTCTTCTTTACATGTACTTGTAATGATATCCATTCTTGCGAAGCGATGAGATGCGCTTCTATCCCTGTCGAGGCCCTCGTGCCAAAAATAAGGATAGGATCGCATCTTGGGCGTTTCACCAAGGCAAGGCCCTCGCGAGAGCCCCAGCCTGGCGAGGCGAACAATGCCAAGACCTCCAGGGGAGAGGCCTTCCCAGGCTGCCTCCCGAGGAGAGGAGATTCCTATGCAGGTACCCGGCCTCAAGAGGCCGCGATGACGTGAGCCATGACGACCAAGGCCAGGCGGGCGCCAGCGTGCGCAGAGGGGACAATTTCCTCTTTCGTGCTAAAGAGGCAAAGACGTACGCGGGTTCCCAAGGAATCCCCCAAAGGTTTCCATTCCGGTGCAACATGACCAATACCACGAGCTCGGCAGGACGGATGTCATCGCCGAGCCCACCTTTGCGTCACGCCCAGATGCTTTGCAGGCGAAGAGCACCTTTAGTCAGGATAAGATGTAGCTCTTGTCCCCTTTCAAAATTGGCCGTTGTGGGATCCCTTCCCGCCTGTGCGATAAGGGAAGGGGACCAAGGCCACTATAAATAGGCACCTGTTGGAAATATGCCCTAGAGGCAATAATAAAATGGTTATTATTATATTTCCTTGTTCATGATAAATGTTTATTATCCATGCTATAATTGTATTTATTGGAAACTCAAATACATGTGTGGGTACATAGACAACAATGTGTCCCTAGTAAGCCTCTAATGGACTAGCTCGTTAATCAAAGATGGTTGTGGTTTGCTAGCCATGGACAAGAGTTGTCATTTGATGATGGGTTCACATCATTAGGAGAATGATGTGATGGACAAGACCCAAACTATGAACGTAGCATATGATCGTGTCAGTTTATTGCTATTGTTTTCTGCATGTCAAAGTATGTGTTCCTATGACCATGAGATCATGTTACTCACTGACACCGGAGGAGTACCTTGTGTGTATCAAACATCACAACGTAACTGGGTGACTATAAAGATGCTCTACAGGTATCTCTGAAGGTGTCTGTTGAGTTGACATGGATCAAGACTGGGATTTATTGCTCCATGTGACGGAGAGGTATCTCAGGGCCCACTCGGTAATACAACATCACAATGAGCCTTGCAAGCAAAGTGACTAAAGTATTAACCATGGGATCTTGTATTACGGAACGAGTAAAGAGACTTGCCGGTAACGAGATTGAAATAGGTATAGAGATACCGAGGATCGAATCTCGGGCAAGTAACATACCGGTAAACAAAGGGAACAACGTACGGGATTAACTGAATCCTTGACATAGAGGTTCAACCGATAAAGATCTTCGTAGAATATGTAGGAGCCAATATGGGCATCCAGGTCCCGCTATTGGTTATTGACCGTAGAGGTGTGTCGGTCATGTCTACATAGTTCTCGAACCCGCAGGGTCTGCACACTTAACGTTTGGTGATGTTTCAGTATTATTGGGTTATGTATGTTGGTGACCGAAGGTTGTTGGGAGTTCCGGATGAGATCCCGGACGTCACGAGGAGCTCCAGAATGGTCCGGAGGTAAAGATTGATATATAGGAAGTTGATGTTCGGGCACTAGGAATAGTTTCGGAGAATGCACGGATTTCGTCGGGAGTGCGGGAAGGGTTCCGGAGGTCCACCGAGTGGGTCTACCAGCCCAGGAGGGCCCCATGCGCTGTGAGAGGGGGCGCACCAGCCCCTGGTGGGTTGGCCGCCCCTCCCACAAGGCCCATGCGGCCAAAGGTTGGAGGGGAGAAACCCTAAAGGGGGCCGGCCACCTTGCCTTGGGGGCCATGGCACCCCTTGGCCGCCGCCCCCCTCTCTCGGCCACCGCCCCTAGGGGTGGGAAGCCTAGGGGGCCGAGCCCCTCTCCCTCTCCCCCTATATATATGAGAGGGGAGGGAGGGCTGCCAACACCTTGAGCCACGGTGTAGCCCTCCGTCTCCCCTAGATTGTCTCTCCTCTAGTTAGACTCGCCTTTGCTTGGCGAAGCTCTGCCGGATCAGCTCCACCACCACCGCCGCCACGCCGTCGTGCTGCCGGAAAACCCATCTACCTCTCCGCCCTCGCTTGCTGGATCAAGGAGGCGGAGATCGTCATCGAGCTGTAAGTGTGCTGAACGCAGAGGTGCCGTCCGTTCGGCGCTAGATCGTGATTGGATCGCGGGACGTCTTGCGATTTGGATCGTGAAGACGTTCAACTACATCAACCGTGTTTCTTAACGCTTCCCGCTTAGCGATCTACAAGGGTATGTTGATCCGATCTTTCCTCTCGGAGATGCTCATCTCCATGGATAGATCTTGTATGTGCGTAGGAATTTTTTTGTTTCCCATGCAACGTTCCCCAACAGTGGTATCAGAGCTAGGTCTATGCGTAGATGAGATCACGAGTAGAACACAAAGGAGTTTGTGGGCGTTGATATTCAGATTGTTTCCCTCCTTAGTCTTTTCTTGATTCGGCGGTATTGTGGGATGAAGCGGCTCGGACCAACCTTACTCATCCACGTACGAGATACCGGTTCCATCGACTCACATGTAACTTTGTTGCATAAGATGGCTGGCGGGTGTCTGTCTCTCCCACTTTAATTGAATCGGATTCGACAAAGGCGGTCCTTGTATAAGGTGAAATAGCAACTTGTATATCACCGTTGTGATTTTGCGTAGGTAAGAATCGTTCTTGCTAGATACCCATAGCAGCCACGTAAAACATGCAACAACAAATTAGAGGACGTCTAACTTGTTTTTGCAGGGGTATGATGTGATATGATATGGCCAGAAACATGATGAGATATATGTGATGTATGAGATGATCATGTTTTGTATAGATTATCACGACTTGCATGTCGATGAATACGGCAACCGACATGAGCCATAGGGCTGTCTTTAATTTATTTTCGCCCTTTTGCTTTACTTTATCACTATGTGTTAGCAATAGTTGTAGAAGCAATAGTTGGCGCGACAACCTCATGGCGACACGTTGATAAAGATCAAGATGATGGAGATCATGGTGTCATGCCGGTGACGATGGAGATCATGTCGGTGCTTTGAAGATGGAGATCAAAAGCACAAGATCATGGCCGTATCATGTCACTTATGATTTGCATGTGATGTTAATCCTTTTATGCATTTTATTTTGCTTAGAACGACGGTAGCATTATAAGGTGATCCCTCACTAAAATTTCAAGATAAAATTGTGTTCTCCCCGAGTGTGTACCATTGCGAAAGTTCGTCATTTCGAGACACCACGTGATGATAGGGTGTGATAGACTCTACGTTCGCATACAACGGGTGCAAGCCAGTGTTTTACATGCGGAACACTCGGGTTAAAATTGACGAGCCTAGCATGTACATACATGGCCTCGGAACACAAGAGATCGAAAGGTCGAACATGAGTCATATAGTAGATATGATCAACATGGAGATGTTCACTATTGAAACCACCTCATCTCACGTGATGATTGGACTTGGGTTGGTGAATTTGGATCATGTAGCACTCGGATGACCTGAGGGATGTCAATTTGAGTGGGAGTTTTTTAAGTAATATGATTAACTAAACTCATTATCTTGAACAATAGTCTAAGTTGTCTTTGCCAATTTTATGTTGTAGATCAATGGCTCGCGCAGTAGTTCCCCTGAATTTCAATGCGTTCCTAGAGAAAGCTAAGCTGAAAGATGATGGAAGTAACTTTGAAGACTGGGCCCGTAATCTGAGGATTATCCTCACGGCTTCCCAAAAGGCTTATGTCCTTGATGCACCGTTCGGTGAGCCACCTGCTCTAGTGTCGTCTCCAGATGTTGCGAACACCTGGCAGTCGCGTTCGGATGATTACTCAATAGTTCAGTGTGCTATGCTGTAAGGCTTAGAGCCGGGACTTCAAAGGCGTTTTGAACGTCATGGAGCATATGAGATGTTCCAGGAGTTGAAGTTTATCTTTGAGAAGAATGCCCGGATCGAGAGGTATGAGACCTCCGATAAATTCTATGCTTGCAAAATGGAGGAGAACGGGTCTGTTTGTGAACACATACTCAGAATGTCTGGGTATTCCAACTGTCTGGCTGAGTTGGGAATTGCCCTTGCACCAGAGGCAATCACTGACAGAGTTCTTCAATCACTGCCACCTAGCTACAAGAGCTTTGTGTTGAACTATAACATGCAAGGGATGAACAAGTCAGTCGCTGAGCTGTTTGCGATGCTGAAAGTCGCTGAGTGTGAAATCCAGAAGGAGCATCAAGTGTTGATGGTCAATAAAACCACTAGTTTCAAGAAAAATGGCAAGGGCAAGAATGGTAACTCCAAGAAGAGTGGCAAAGCAGTTGTCCCTCCCGTGAAGAAACCCAATGCTGGACCCAAGCCAAAAACTGAGTGCTTTCATTGCAAGGGTACTGGACCCAAGCCAAAAACTGAGTGCTTTCATTGCAAGGGTACTGGCCACTGGAAGTGGAACTGCCCCAAGTATCTGGCCGACAAGAAGACGGCCAACACCAAACAAGGTATATATGATATACATGTTATTGATGTGTACCTTACCAACTCTCGTTGTAGTGCCTGGGTATTTGATACCGGTTCGGTTGCTCACATTTGCAACTCAAAACAGGAACTGCGGAATAGACGGAGGCTAGCAAAGGACGAAGTGACGATGCGCGTGGGAAATGGTTCCAGGGTTGATGTGATCGCCGTCGGCACGCTCGCTCTTCGATTACCATCGGGATTAGTGATGAACCTGAATAATTGTTATTGAGTGCCTGCGTTAAGCATGAACATTATAGCTGGATCTTGTTTATTGCGAGATGGTTACTCATTTAAATCAGAGAATAATGGTTGTTCTATTTATATGAGTAATATCTTTTATGGTCATGCACCCAATGTGAGGGGTTTATTCTTATTGAATCTCGATGGTGATGATACACACGTTCATAACATTGATGCCAAAAGATGTAGAGTTGATAATGATAGTACCACTTTCTTGTGGCACTGCTGCTTAGGTCACATTGGTGTAAAACGCATGAAGAAACTCCATGCTGATGGCCTTTTGGAGTCACTTGATTTTGAATCAGTTGACACATGTGAACCATGCCTCATGGGCAAGATGATTAAGACCCCGTTCTCTGGAACAATGGAACGGGCAAATGACTTGTTGGAAATCATACATACTGATGTGTGCGGTCCGATGAGCATTGAGGCGCGCGATGGATATCATTATTTTCTCACCTTCACCGATGACTTAAGTAGATATGGGTATATTTACTTAATGAAACATAAGTCTGAAACGTTTGAAAAGTTCAAGCAATTTCAGAGTGAAGTTGAGAATCATCATAACAAGAAGATTAAATTCCTACGATCAGATCGAGGAGGAGAATATCTGAGTTATGAGTTTGGCAATCACTTAAGACAATGTGGAACTGTTTCACAGTTGACGCCACCTGGAACACCACAGCTTAATGGTGTGTCCGAACGTTGTAATCGGACGTTATTGGATATGGTGCGGTCTATGATGTCTCTTGCCGATTTGCCACTGTCGTTTTGGGGTTATGCGTTAGAGACAGCTGCATTCACTTTAAATAGGGCACCATCTAAATCCGTTGAGACGATGGCATATGAATTGTGGTTTGGCAAGAAACCAAAGTTGTTGTTTCTTAAAGTTTGGGGATGCGATGCTTATGTCAAAAAGCTTCAGCCTGAAAAGCTGGAACCCAAAGCGGAGAAATGCGTCTTCATAGGATACCCAAAGGAGACGGTTGGGTACACCTTCTATCTCAGATCTGAAGGAAAAGTGTTTGTCGCTAAGAACGAGTCATTTCTCGAGAAAGAGTTTCTCTCGAAAGAATTGAGTGGGGGGAAGATAGAACTTGATGAGGTTGTTGAACCATCACTTCAATCAGAGAGTAGCGCAGCACAGAAAGATGTTTCTGTGGAGCCTACATCAGTTGGAGAGGAAGCTAATGATAGTGATCATGAAGCTTCGGATCAAGTTACTATCGAACCTCGTAGGTCGACAAGGGCACATACTGCTCCTGAGTGGTACGGTAACCCTGTCTTGGAGGTCATGTTGTTGGACAACGATGAACCTACGAGCTATGGAGAAGCGATGGTGGGCCCGGATTCCGACAAATGGTTAGAGGCCATGAAATCCGAGATAGGATCCATGTATGGAAACAAAGTGTGGACTTTGGAAGTATTACCTGAAGGTCGGAAGGCCATTCAGAATAAATGGATCTTTAAGAGGAAGACGGACGCGTACGATAATGTCACCGTCTTTAAAGCTCGACTTGTGGCAAAGGGTTTTTAACAAGTTCAAGGAATTGACTACGATTAGACTTTCTCTCTCGTAGTGATGCTTAAGTCCATCAGAATCATGTTAGCAATAGCTGCATTTTTCGATTATAAAATCTGGCAGATGGATGTCAAAACAGCGTTCCTCAACGGTTTCCTTGAGGAAGAGTTGTATATGATGCAACCAGAAGGTTTTGTCGATCAAGAGAATGCTGACAAAGTTTGCAAGCTCCAGCGATCCATTTATGGACTGGTGCAGGCATCTCGGAGTTGGAATAAGCGCTTTGATGAGGTGATCAAAGCGTTTGGGTTTATACAAGTTTACGAAGAAACTTGTATTTACAAGAAAGTGAGTGGGAGCTCTATAGTGTTTCTAATATTATATGTGGATGACATATTGCTGATTGGAAACAATATATAATTTTTGGAAAGCGTAAAGGAATATTTGAACAAGAGTTTTTCAATGAAGGACCTAGGAGAAGCTGCTTTCATATTAGGCATCAAGATCTAAAGAGATAGATCAAGACGCTCAATAGGACTTTCACAGAGGACATACCTTGATAAAGTTTTGAAGAAGTTCAAAATGGATCAGTCCAAGAAAGGGTTCTTGCCTGTATTGCAAGGTATGAAGTTGAGTAAGACTCAATGCCCAGTGACTGCAGAGGATAGAGAAAAGTGTTGGAAATATGCCCTAGAGGCAATAATAAAATGGTTATTATTATATTTCCTTGTTCATGATAATCGTTTATTATCCATGCCATAATTGTATTGATTGGAAACTCAAATACATGTGTGGATACATAGACAACAAAGTGTCCCTAGTAAGCCTCTACTAGACTAGCTCGTTGATCAAAGATGGTTATGGTTTCCTAGCCATAGACATGAGATGTCATTGGATAACGGGATCACATCATTAGGAGAATGATGTGATGGACAAGACCCAAACTGTGAACGTAGCATATGATCGTGTCAGTTTATTGCTATAGTTTTCTGCATGTCAAGTATCTGTTCCTACGACCATGAGATCATGCAACTCACTGACACCAGAGGAATACCTTGTGTGTATCAAATGTTGCAACGTAACTGGGTGACTATAAAGATGCTCTACAGGTATCTCCGAAGGTGTCTGTTGAGCTGGCATGGATCGAGACTGGGATTTGTTACTCCGTGTGACGGAGAGGTATCTCATGGCCCACTCGGTAATACAACATCACAATAAGCCTTGCAAGCAAAGTGACTAAAGAGTTAGCCACGGGATCTTGTATTACGGAATGAGTAAAGAGACTTGCCAGCAACGAGATTGAACTAGGTATAGAGATACCGATGATCGAATCTTGGGCAAGTAACATGCCGAGGAACAAAGGGAACAACATACGGGATTAACTGAATCCTTGACATAGAGGTTCAACCGATAAAGATCTTCATAGAATATGTAGGAGCCAATATGGGCATCCAGGTCCCGCTATTGGTTATTGACCGTAGAGGTGTCTCGGTCATGTCTACATATTTCTCGAACCCGCAGGGTCTGCACACATAACGTTCAGTGATGTTTCGGTAGTATTGAGATATATGTGTTGGTGACCGAAGGTTGTTCGGAGTCCCGGATGAGATCCCGGATGTCACGAGGAGCTCCGGAATGGTCCGGAGGTAAAGATTTATATATAGGAAAGTGGTATTTGGGTTCCGGAATTTTTTTGGGTATTTCCGGTAGTGTACCGGGAGTGACGAATGGGTTCCGGGGGTCCACCGGGTGGGGCCCACCCACCCCGGGGGGGCACATGGGCCCAAGAGGTGGTGTACCAGCCCCTAATGGGTGGGGAACCGACCCCATAAGGGCCCATATGCCCAAGAGGAAAAAAGGTGGAGATAGGAAGGAATAGGACTCCTTCCTAATATGAATCCACTTCCTAGTAGGAAGTGGATTGGACTCCTGCTTGCCCTGGTTTGGCCGACCCCTAGGGGAAACCCTTGGGAGGCTGCCTCCTCCCCCCTCCCTCCTATATATACTAGAGGAATAGAGCCCCAAAATACACGACCACGTGCTAGTTCTCTATTCTCTAGTTCCTCCACCAAATAGATTCCGGTATTGCTTAGGCGAAGCCCTGCCGGAATAACTCCACCATCACCACCACCACGCCGTCGTGCTCTTGGAGATCTCATCTACCTCTCCGCTCCCTCTTGCTGTATCAAGAAGGCGGAGATCGTCATTGAGCTGTTCGTGTGCTGAACGCGGAGGTGCCGTCCGTTCGGCGCTAGATCGGGACGGATCGTGATTGGATCGCGGGACGGCTTGCGATTTGGATCGCGAAGACGTTCGACTACATCAACCGCGTTTCTTAATGCTTCCCGCTTAGCGATCTACAAGGGTATGTAGATCCACTCTCCCTCTCGTAGATGCTCATCACCATGGATAGATCTTGCGTGTGCGTAGGAAAAAGTTTTATTTCCCATGCAACGTTCCCAACAGTGGTATCAGAGCTAGGTCTATGCGTAGATGAGATCACGAGTAGAACACAAAGGAGTTTGTGGGCGTTGATGCTCAGATTGCTTCCTCCCTTGGTCTTTTCTTGATTCAGCGGTATTGTGGGATGAAGCGGCCCGTTCCAACCTTACTCGTACGCTTACGAGAGACCGGTTCCATCAACTGACATGTGACTTCGTTGCATAAAGATGGCTGGCGGGTGTCTGTCTCTCCCACTTTAGTTGGATCGGATTCGACAAAGGCGGTCCTTGAGAAGGTTGAATAGCCATTTGTGTATCACCGTTGTGGTTTTTGCGTAGGTAAGAATCGTTCTTGCTAGATACCCGTAGCAGCAATGTAGAAGATGCAACAACAATTAGAGGACGTCTAACTTGTTTTTGCAGGGTATGTTGTGATATGATATGGCCAATGACATGATGAGATATATGTGATGCATGAGATGATCATGTTATGTATAGATAATCACGACTTGCATGTCGATGAGTACGGCAACCGGCAGGAGCCATAGGGTTGTCCTTAATTTATTTTCGCCATTTTTGCTTTACTTAATCGCTATGAGTTAGCAATAGTTGTAGAGGCAATAAGTTGGCGCGACAACCTCATGGTGACACGTTGATGGAGATCATGGTGTTATGCCGGTGACGATGGAGATCATGCCGGTGCTTTGGAGAGGGAGATCAAAGGCACAAGTTCATGGCCATATCATGTCACTTATGATTTGCATGTGATGTTAATCCTTTTATGCATCTTATTTTGCTTAGGATGACGGTAGCATTATAAGGTGATCCCTCACTAAAATTTCAAGATAAAAATTGTGTTCTCCCCGAGTGTGCACCGTTGCGACAGTTCGTCGTTTTGAGACACCACGTGATGATCGGGTGTGATAGACTCTACGTTCGCATACAACGGGTGCAAGCCAGTGTTGCACGTGCGGACCACTCGGGTTAAACTTGACGAGCCTAGCATGTACAGACATGGCCTCAGAACACAAGAGACCGAAAGGTCGAGCATGAGTCATATAGTAGATATGATCAACATGAAGATGTTCACCATTGAAACCACCTCATCTCACGTGATGATCGGACTTGGGTTGGTGTATTTGGATCATTTGACACTCGAATGACCAGAGGGATGTCAATTTGAGTGGGAGTTCTTTAGTAATATGATTAACTGAACTCATTATCACGCACATAGTCAAAATGTCTTTGCAAATTATGTTGTAGATCAATAGCTCGCGCTGTAGCTCCCCTGTGTTTTTTATACGTTCCAAGAGAAAATAGAATTGAAAGATGATGGTAGCAATAATACGGACTGGGTCCGTGATCTGAGGATTGTCCTCATTGCTGCACAGAAGGCTTATGTCCTTAATGCACTGCTCGGTGCGACACCCCCCTCAAGTGTCATATGTAGATGTTGTGAACATCTGACAGGCACGTTCTGATGACTACTTGGTAGTTCAGTGCGTCATGCATTACGGCTTAGAATTGAGGCTCCAAAACGTTTTGAACGTCACGAAACATATGAGATGTTCTAAGAGCTGAAATTGGGATCTCAGGCTCGTGCCCGTGTTGAGAGGTATGAGACCTCCAACAAGATTGTTTGCCTGCAAGATGAAGGAGAATAGCTCAATCGGTGAGCATGTCCTCAGATTGTCTGGGTGCTACAATCGCTTGAATCGAGTGGGAGTTGATCTTCCATATAAGATAGTGGTTGATATAGTTCTCCAAGTCACTGCCACAATGCTACTAGAGCTTCATGATGAACTATGAAATGCCAGGGATGGAAATAATAATCCCTGAGCTATTCGCGATGTTTGACACCGCGAAGGTAGAAATCAAGAAGGAGCATCAAGTGTTGATGGTTAGTAAAACCACTAGTTCCGAGAAGGGCAAGGGCAAGGATGGAAACTTCAAGGATGGCAAGCCAGTTGCTGCTCCAGTGAAGAAACCCAAGGTTGAACCCAAACCTGAGACTAAGTGCTTCTATTATGAGGAGAGCGGTCGCTGAAGCGGAACAACCCTAGATACTTGGTAGATAAGAAGGCTGGCAACGCCAACAGAAGTATATTTGATATACGTTTTATTCATGTGTACCTTGCTAGTACTCCTAGTAGCACCTGGGTATTAGATACCGGTTCAGTTGCTAAATGTTGGTAACTCAAAATAAAAGCTACGGAATAAACGGAGACTAGCTAAGGGTGAGGTGACGATGTGTGTTGGAAGTTTTTCCAAGGTTGATGTGATCACCATCGCACGCTCTCTCTACCTTCGGGATTAGTGATGAACCTAAATAAATGTTATTTGGTGTTTGTGTTGAGCATGAACGTGATTAGATCGTGTTTATTGCAATACGGTTATTCATTTAAGTCAGAGAATAATGGTTATTCTGTTTACATGAATAATACCTTCAATGGTCATGCACCCAATGTGAATGGTTTATTGAATCTCGATCGTAGTGATACACATGTTCATAATATTGATGCCAAAAGATGCAAAGTTAATAATGATAGTACCACATACTTGTGGAACTGCCGCCAAGGTCATATTGGTGTAAATCACATGAAGAAACTCCATGTTGATGGATCTTTTGACTCACTCGATTTCGAATCGGTTGAGACATGCGGACCATGCCTCTTGGGCAAGATGACTAAGACCCCGTTTTCTGGTATGATGGAGTGGGCAAGTGACTTATTGGAAATGATACATGTTGATGTAGCGATCCAATGAGTGTTGAAGCGTGTGATACGTCTCCAACATATCTATAATTTTTGATTGTTCCATGCTATTATGTTTTCTGTTTTGGATGTTTTATATGCATTAATATGCTATTTTATATTATTTTTGGGACTAACCTATTAACCTAGAGCCCAGTGCCAGTTTCTGTTTTCCCCTGTTTTTGAGTTTTACAGAAAAGGAATATCAAACGGAGTCCAAACGGAATAAAACTTTCGCGATGATTTTTCTTGGACTAGAAGACATCTAGAAGACTTGGAGAGGAGGTCAGAAGACTTGGCAGTAGACGACAAGCCACCAGGGCGTGCCCTAGGGGGGGGTGCCCCCCTGGCTTGTGGGCCCCCTGGAGGCCTTCTAACCCTAACTCTTCGCCTATATATTCCCATATATTCCCAAACCATCAGAGGGAGCCATAAAAATACTTTTCCGCCACCGTAACCTTTTGTTCCCGTGAGATCCCATCTTGGGGCCTTTTCTGGTAATCTGCCGGAGGGGGATTCGATCACGGATGGCTTCTACATCAACTCCATTGCTCCTCCGATGAAGCGTGAGTAGTCTACCTCAGAACTACGGGTCCATAGCTAGTAGCTAGATGGCTTTTTCTCTCTCTCCGACCCTCAATACCATGTTCTCCTCGATGTTCTTGGAGATCTATCCGATGTAATCTTCTTTTGCGGTGTGTTTGTCGAGATCCGATGAATTGTGGATTTATGATCAGATTATCTATGAATATTATTTGAATCTTCTCTGAATTTTTATATGCATGATTTCATATCTTTGTATTTCTCTTCGAGTTATTGGTTTGGTTTGGCCAACTAGATCGGTAGTTCTTGCAATGGGAGAGGTGCTTAGTTTTGGGTTCAATCTTGCGGTGTCTCACCCAGTGACAAAGTAGGGGTAGCGAGGCACGTATTTGTATTGTTTCCATCAAGGATAAAAAGGTGGGGTTTTCATCATATTGCTTGAGTTTATCCCTCTACATCATGTCATCTTACTGAAGGCGTTACTCTGTTCTTTATGAACTTAATACTCTAGATGCAGGCAGGAGTCGGTCGATGTGTGGAGTAATAGTAGTAGATGCAGAATCGTTTCGGTCTACTTGACACGGACGTGATGCCTATATGCATAATCATTGCCTTGGATATCGTCATAACTTTGCGCTTTTCTATCAATTGCTCGACAGTAATTTGTTCACCCACCGTATTATTTTCCTTCAAGAGAGAAGCCTCTAGTGAAACCTATGGCCCCCGGGTCTATTTTCCATTATATATTTTCAGATCTATAAACCAAAAATACCAAAAATACCTTGCTGCAATTTTATTTACTTTTATTTAGTTTTACTTTTAGTAATCTTTTATATCTATCTCTATCAGATCTCATCCTTGCAAGTGACCGTGAAGGGATTGACAACCCCTTTATAGCGTTGGGTGCAAGTGTTTGATTGTTTGTGCAGGTGCATAGATTGGGGCCTTGCTTGTACGTCCTACTGGATTGATACCTTGGTTCTCAAAACTGAGGGAAATGCTTATCTCTACTTTGCTGCATCACCCTTTCCTCTTCAAGGGAAAAACCAACGCAAGCTCAAGAAGTAGCAGGAAGAATTTCTGGCGCTGTTGCCGGGGAGGTCTACATCAAGCCTACCAAGTACCCATCATAAACCCATCTCTTGCATTTACATTATTTGCCATTTGCCTCTCGTTTTCCTCTCCCCCACTTCTAAAATGATTTTCAGAAAAAACCAAAAAGAGTTGCCTTTTTATTCGTCCTTCTTCCGTTCGTCTTTTCGTTTGCTTTTTGTTTGCTTGTGTTGCCATGTGCCTTCTATTTGCTTGCATCTTCGCTTGCTAAATATCTATTAATATGGATCCTCATCCACTTGCTAATCTTTTCAAAATACCAAATTATGATGAACCAATTGCTAGTGAGTTGAGTGCACTTGATTATCTCTATGAAGTTTTGCTTTAAAATCATGAAAATTTTGATGAAGTGTTGAAAGAAGAAATTTATAAGGTGATTCATGATATCTCCTTGATTGTAAAGCATGATTGCAATGATGTTACTATCAATTCTATTAATGTCAATTATGCTAATGATATGCAAAGCCACAAGCTTGGGGATGCTATGTTTGATGAAGATGATATTTTTAGTCCCCCAAGTTTTGATGAGCAAATTTATTATGATGTTTGCATGCCTCCTATTCATGATGATGGTGAAACTTATCATCATGGTTTTAATTTGCAATCTGGTTATGTCAATCAAGTGTCTCATGATAGTTATTTTGTTGAGTTTGCTCCCACTACTATGGATAAAAACGAATTTGCTTATGTGGAGAGTAATGAAAATTCTATGCTTGTGCATCATGAAAAGAATGATTTATGTGATAGTTATATTGTTGAATTCCTTCATGATGCTACTGAAATTTATTATGAGGGAGGAACATATGCTTGTAGGAATTGCAATAATATCAAGTTTCCTCTCTATGTGTTCAAAGTTTTGAAGTTATGCTTGTTTTGCCTTCCTATGCTAGTTGATTTTTGTTCCCATAAATTGTTTGCTCACAAAATCCCTATGCATAGGAAGTGGGTTAGACTTAAATGTTCTTGTCATGAGATTCATGATGCTTTCTTGCATATTTCAATTACTACTTTTTATGTCAGCATCATTGAAATCATTATGCCTAGCTAGGGGCGTAAAACGATAGCGCTTGTTGGGAGGCAACCCAATGAATAAATAAATTTTTGCTTTTTCCTTTCTGTTTTTGAGTGTTGACACAATTATGCCTCTGTTATGATTGTGTTTTTTATGGTTTATTTAGTTTTTGTGCCAAGTAGAACCGTTAGGATGATTCATAGGATGAGTAGAAGTGATGCTGAATCTGAAACAGAAACTTTGCGTCCAGTATATGAATTTCCATTTTTTTCCTGGAACATGATATTGAGCTGAAATTTTAACACAGTGTTGCTATACAAATTTCACAGATTGTACTAATTTTTCAGAATTTTTAGAGTTACAGAAGTATTCGAAGTTTACAGATTGCTACAGACTGTTCTGTTTTAGACAGATTCTGTTTTCTATGTGTTGTTTGCTTATTTTGATGAAACTATGGGTAGTATCGGGTGGTATGAACCATGGAGAAGTTGGAATACAGTAGATATTACACCAATATAAATAAAGAATGAGTTCACAACAGTACCTAAAGTGGTGATTTTATTTTCTTATACTAACGGATCTCACGAGTTTTCTGTTGAGTTTTGTGTTGTGAAGTTTTCAAGTTTTGGGTAAAGATTTGATGGACTATGGAATAAGGAGTGGCAAGAGCCTAAGCTTGGGGATTCCCAAGGCACCTACTACTTCTTGAGCTTGCGTTGGTTTTCCCTTGAAGAGGAAAGGGTGATGCAGCAAAGTAGATAAGTATTTCCCTCAGTTGTTTAGAACCAAGGTATCAATCCAGTAGGAGATACAAGCAAGTCCATAATAGATGTACCTACGCAAATAATCAAACACTTGCACCCAACGCTATAAAGGGGTTGTCAATCCCTTCACGGTTACTTGCAAGGATGAGATCTGATAGAGATAGATATAGAAGATTACTAAAACGGAAAGTAAAACAAAAGTAAAAAGATTGCAGCAAAGTATTTTTGGTATTTTTGGTTTATAGATCTGAAAATATAATATGGAAAATAGACCCGGGGGCCATAGGTTTCACTCGAGGCTTCTCTCTTGAAGGCAAATAATACGGTGGGTGAACAAATTACTGTCGAGCAATTGATAGAAAAGTGCATAGTTATGATGATATCCAAGGCAATGATTATGCATATAGGCATCACGTCCGTGTCAAGTAGACCGAAACGATTCTGCATCTACTACTATTACTCCACACATCGACCGACTCTTGCCTGCATCTAGAGTATTAAGTTCATGAAGAACAGAGTAACGCATTAAGTAAGATGACATGATGTAGAGGGATAAACTCAAGCAATATGATGAAAACCCCATCTTTTTATCCTCGATGGCAACAATACAAATACGTGCCTCGCTACCCCTACTTTGTCACTGGGTGAGGACACCGCAAGATTGAACCCAAAACCAAGCACTTCTCCCATTGCAAGAATTACCAATCTAGTTGGCCAAACCAAACCAATAACTCGAAGAGACTTGCAAGGATACGAAATCATGCATATAAGAATTCAGAGAAGATTCAAATAATATTCATAGATAATCTGATCATAAACCCACAATTCATCGGAGCTCGACAAACACACCGCAAAAGAGTATTACATCGGATAGATCTCCATGAAGATCATGAAGAACATGGTATTGAAGAACATAGAGGGAGAAGAAGCCATCTAGCTACTAGCTATGGACCCAAAGGTCTGTGGTGAACTACTCACGCATCATCAGAAGGGCAATGGAGTTGATGTAGATGCCCTCCGTGATCGAATCCCCCTCCGGCAGATTACCGGAAAAGGCTCCAAGATGGGATCTCACGGGAACAGAGGGTTCCGGTGGCGGAAAAGTATTTTCGTGGCTCTCTTTGGTATTGGGGGAATATTTGGGAATTTATAGGCCGAAGAATAGGGTTAGGAGACCTGCTGGGGGGCCACAAGCCAGGGGGGCGCCCCCCCCTAGGGCGCGCCCTGGTGGCTTGTCGCCTCCCGGCAGATCTCCTGCCTTCATCTCCAAGTCTGGCAGGTTTCTTCTGGTCCAAGAAAAATCATTCTGAAGATTTTATTCCGTTTGGACTCCGTTTAATATTCCTTATCTGCAATACTCAAAAACAAGGAAAAAACAGAAACTGGCACTAGGCACTAGGTTAATAGGTTAGTCCCAAAAATAATATAAAATATCATATTAATGCATATAAAACATCCAAAACAGATAATATAATAGCATGGAACAATCAAAAATTATAGATACGTTGGAGACGTATCAGCACCCCAAGGTAATATTCAAGGACAACCAAGAGCCTAAGCTTGGGGATGCCCCGGAAGGCATCCCCTCTTTCGTCTTCATTCCATCGGTAAATTTACTTGAGGCTATATTTTTATTCACCACATGACATGTGTTTTGCTTGGAGCATCTTGTATGATATGAGTCTTTGCTTTTTAGTTTGCCACAATCATCCTTTCTATACACACTTTTTTAGAGGGACACACATGAATCGCGAATTTATTATAATACTCTATGTGCTTCACTTATATCTTTTGAGCTAGGTAATATGCTCTAGTTCTTCACTTATATCTTTTTAGAGCACGGCGGTGGCTTTATTTTATAGAAATTGTTGAACTCTCTTGCTTCACTTATATTATTTTGAGAGTCTCTAAACAACATGGTAATTTTTTTAGGTTATGAATTTAGTCCTAATATGATGGGCATCCAAGAGAGATATAATAAAAACTTTCATATAAAAGTGCATTGAATACTATGAGAAGTTTGAGTCCTTATGATTGTTTTGAGATATAAAGATGGTAATATTAGAGACATGCTAGTGAGTAATTGTGGATTGGTAGAAATACTTGTGTTAAAGTTTGTGATTCCCGTAGCATGCACGTATGGTGAACCGTTATGTGACGAAGTCGGAGCATGATTTATTTATTGATTGCCTTCCTTTGTGTGGAGGTCGGGATCGCGCGATGGTTAACTCCTACCAACCCTTCCCCTAGGACCTTGCATGTAGTACTTTGTTTTGATGACTAATAGACTTTTGCAATAAGTATGTGAGTTCTTTATGACTAATGTTGAGTCCATGGATTATACGCACTCTCACCCTTCCACCTTTGCTAGCCTCTCTAGTACCGCACAACTTTCGCCGGTGCATTAAACCCACCTTCCTCAAAACAGCCACCATATACCTTCCTCAAAACAGCCACCATACCTACCAATTATGGCATTTCCATAGCCATTCCGAGATATATTGCCATGCAACTTCCACCGTTCCGTTTATTATGACACGCACCATCATTGTCATATTGCTTAGCATGATCGTAAGATAGCTAGCATGATGATGTCATTGCTACGCTAGATCATTGCATATCCCGGTACACCGCCGGAGGCATTCATATAGTCATATCTTGTTCTAGTATCGAGTTGTAAATTTTGAGTTGTAAGTAAATAAAAGTGTGATGATCATCATTATAGAGGATTGTCCCATGTGAGGAAAGGATGATGGAAACTATGATTCCCCCACAAGTCGGGATGAGTCTCCGGACTTTATGAAAAATAAAACAGGCCAGGGAAGCCCAAATAAAAAAGAGAGGCCAAAGAAGCCCACCAAAAGAAAAAGAGAAAATAAAAAAATGAGAGAAAAGAGAGAAGGGGCAATGCTACTATCCTTTTTCCACACTTGTGCTTCAAAGTAGCACCATGATCTTCATGATAGAGAGTCTCCTATATTGACACTTTCATATACTAGTGGGAATTTTTCATTATAGAACTTGGCTTGTATATTCCAATGATGGGCTTCCTCAAATTGCCCCAGGTCTTCGTGAGCAAGCGAGTTGGATGCACACCCACTTAGTTTCTTTTTTGAGCTTTCATACACTTATAGCTCTAGTGCATCCGTTGCATGGCAATCCCTACTCACTCACATTAATATCTATTGATGGGCATCTCCATAGGCCGTTGATACTCCTAGTTGGTGTGAGACTATCTCCTTCTTTTGTCTTCTCCACAACCACCATATTCTATTCCACCTATAGTGCTATGTCCATGGCTCACGCTCATGTAATGCGTGAGAGTTGAAAAAGTTTGAAAATACTAAAGTATGAAACAATTGCTTGGCTAAAACCGGGGTTGTGCATGATTTAATACTTTGTGTGATGAAGATGGAGCATAGCCAGACCATATGATTTTGTAGGGATAGCTTTCTTTGGCCATGTTATTTTGAGAAGACACGATTGCTTTATTAGTATGCTTGAAGTATTATTGTTTTTGTGTCAACATTAAACTTTTGTTTTGAATCTTATGGATCTGAATATTCATGCCAAAATAAAGAAAATTACATGGATAAATATGTTAGGTAGCATTCCACATCAAAAATTCTGTTTTTATCATTTACCTACTCGAGGACGAGCAGGAATTAAGCTTGGGGATGCTTGATACGTCTCCAACATATCTATAATTTTTGATTGTTCCATGCTATTATGTTATCTGTTTTGGATGTTTTATATGCATTAATATGCTATTTTATATTATTTTTGGGACTAACCTATTAACCTAGAGCCCAGTGCCAGTTTTTGTTTTTTTCCCTGTTTTTGAGTTTTACAGAAAAGGAATATCAAACGGAGTCCAAATGGAATAAAACTTTTGCGATGATTTTTCTTGGACCAGAAGACATCTAGAAGACTTGGAGAGGAGGTCAGAAGACCTGGCAGCAGACGACAAGCTGCCAGGGCGCGCCCTAGGGGGGGGGCGCCCCCTGGCTTGTGGGCCCACTGGAGGCCTTCTAACCCTAACTCTTCGCCTATATATTCCCATATATTCCCAAACCATCAGAGGGAGCCACAAAAATACTTTTTCGCCGCCGCAACCTTCTATTCCCGTGAGATCCCATCTTGGGGCCTTTTCCGGTAATCTGCCGGAGGGGGATTCGATCACGGAGGGCTTCTACATCAACTCCATTGCTCCTCCGATGAAGCGTGAGTAGTCTACCTCAGACCTACGGGTCCATAGCAAGTAGCTAGATGGATTTTTCTCTCTCTCCGATCCTCAATACCATGTTCTCCTCGATGTTCTTGGAGATCTATCCAATGTAATCTTCTTTTGTGGTGTGTTTGTCGAGATCCGATGAATTGTGGATTTATGATCAGATTATCTATGAATATTATTTGAATCTTCTCTGAATTCTTATATGCATGATTTCATGTCTTTGTATTTCTCTTCGAGTTATTGGTTTGGTTTGGCCAACTAGATCGGTAGTTCTTGCAATGGGAGAGGTGCTTAGTTTTGGGTTCAATCTTGCGGTGTCCTCACCCAGTGACAAAGTAGGGGTAGCGAGGCACGTATTTGTATTGTTTCCATCAAGGATAAAAAGGTGGGGTTTTCATCATATTGCTTGAGTTTATCCCTCTACATCATGTCATCTTACTTAAGGCGTTACTCTGTTCTTTATGAACTTAATACTCTAGTTGCATGCAGGAGTCGGTCGATGTGTGGAGTAATAGTAGTAGATGCAGAATCGTTTTGGTCTACTTGACACAGACTCGATGCCTATATGCATAATCATTGCCTTGGATATCGTCATAACTTTGCGCTTTTCTATCAATTGCTCGACAGTAATTTGTTCACCCACCGTATTATTTTCCTTCAAGAGAGAAGCCTCTAGTGAAACCTATGGCCCCCGGGTCTATTTTCCATTATATATTTTCAGATCTATAAACCAAAAATACCAAAAATACCTTGCTGCAATTTTATTTACTTTTATTTAGTTTTACTTTTAGTAATCTTTTATATCTATCTCTATCAGATCTCATCCTTGCAAGTGACCGTGAAGGGATTGACAACCCCTTTATAGCGTTGGGTGTAAGTGTTTGATTGTTTGTGCAGGTGCATAGATTGGGGCCTTGCTTGTACGTCCTACTGGATTGATACCTTGGTTCTCAAAACTGAGGGAAATACTTATCTCTACTTTGCTGCATCACCCTTTCCTCTTCATGGGAAAAACCAACGCAAGCTCAAGAAGTAGCTGCGTGCGGTGGATATCGCTATTTTCTTACCTTCACTGATGATTTAAGTAGATAAGGGGATATTTACTTAATGAAACACAAGTCTGAAACGTTTGAAAAGTTCAAACAAATTCAGAGTGAAGTTTGAGATCATCATGACAAGAAGATAAAATGTCTACGATATGATCGTGGAGGTAAATATCTGAGTTACGAGTTTGGTATACAACTCAAGACAATGTGGAAATTGTTTCACAACTCACGCCACCTGGAACACCATAGTGTGATGGTGTGTCCGAACGTCGTAATCATGCTCTATTGGATATGGTGCGTACTATGATGTCTCTTATCGATTTGCCACTATCGTTTTGGGGTTATGCATTAGAGACAATTACATTCACTTTAAATAGGGCACCATCTAAGTCTGTTGAGATGACACCGTGTGAATTTTGGTTTGGCAGAAACCTAAGCGGCCATTTCTCAGAGTTTGCGAATGCGACGCTTATGTCTGATAAGCTCGAACCCAAAGCGGAAAAGTGCATCTTCATAGGATACCCTAAGGAAACAGTTGGGTATACCTTCTATCTCAGATCCAAGGGCAAAGTATTTGTTGCTTAAAATGGGTCCTTTCTCGAGAAAATGTTTCCCGCGAAAGAATTGAGTGGGAGGAAAGTAGAACTTGATGAGGTTGTTGAACCGTCACTTCAGTTGGATAGTAGCACGACGTAGAAAGATGTTTCTACGATGCCTACACGAAGTGAAGGGGAAGCAAATGATGATGATCATGAAGCTTCGGATCAAGTTACTACCGAACCTCGTAGGTTGACAAGAACTCGTACCGCCCCTGAGTGGTACATCAATCCTGTCTTGGAGGTAATGTTGTTAGACAACAGTGAACCTACGAGCTATGAAGAAGCGATGGTGGGCCCGGATTCCGACAAATGGCTAGGAGCCATGAAATCCGAGAAAGGATCCATGTATGAAAACCAAGTATGGACTTTGGTAGACTTGCTTGTTGAACGGCAGGCCGTTGAGTACAAATGGACCTTTAAGAAGAAGATAGACGCTGATGGTAAATGTCACCATTTATAAAGCTCGACTTGTCGCAAAGAAGTTTCCGACAAAGTTGAAGGAGTTGACTACGATGAGACTTTCTCACCCGTAGCGATGCTAAAGTCTGTTGGAATTATGTTAGCAGTTGCTGTATTTTTTGATTATGAAATCTGGCAGATGGATGTCAAAACATCGTTTCCTTAATGATTTCCTTGAGGAAAGGTTGTATATGATACAACCGGAAGGTTTTGTCAGTACTAAGGATGCTAAAATGTATGCAAGCTCCAGCGATCCTTCTATGGACTGGAGCAAGCATCTCGGAGTTGGAATATATGCTTTGATGAGGTGATCAAAGCTTTTGGGTTTATACAAAGTTTATAAGAAACTTGTATTTATAAGAAAGTGAATGGGAGCGCTATAGAATTTCTGATAAGTATATGTGGATGACATATTGTTGATCGGAAATAATGTAGAATTTCTTGAAAGCATAAAGGGTTGTTTGAAAGGAGTTTTTCAAAGGAAGACCTGAATGAAGCTACTTAAATATTGGGCATCAAGATCTATATAGATAGATCAAGACGTCTGATAAGACTTTCAATAAGTACATACCTTGACAAGATTTTGAAAGAGTTCAAAATAGATCAGTCAAAGAAAGAGTTCTTGCCTGATTTGTAAGGTGTGGAGTTGAGTGAGACTCAATGCTCGACCATGGCAGAAGAAAGAGAAAGGACGAAGGTCGTCCCCTATGCCTTATCCATAGGCTCTATATAGTATGCCATGCTGTGTACCGCACCTAGTGTGTGCCTTGCCATGAGTCTGTCAAGGGGTACAAGAGTGGTCCAGGAGTGGATCACTGGACAGCGGTCAAAATTATCCTTAGTAACTAGAGGACTAGGGAAATGTTTCTCGGTTATGGAGGTGATAAAGAGTTTGTCGTAAAGGGTTATGTCGATGCAAGCTTTGACACCTATCCGGATGACTCTGAGTAGCAATCCGGATACGTATAGTGGAGCTGTCATTTGGAATAGCTCCAAGTGGAGCGTGGTAGAAGCATCTACAGTATTACATAGAGATTTGCAAAGAATACACAGATCTGAATGTTGCAGACCGTTGACTAGAACCTCTCTCACATGAAAAACATGATCGAACCCCAGAACTCATTGGGTGTTAGATACATAACAATGTAAATCACATAGCGATGTGAGATAGATTATTGACTCTAGTGCAAGTGGGAGACTGTTGGAAATATGCCCTAGAGGCAATAATAAAATGGTTAATATTATATATCCTTGTTCATGATAATCGTTTATTATCCATGCCATAATTGTATTGATTGGAAACTCAAATACATGTGTGGATACATAGACAACAAAGTGTCCCTAGTAAGCCTCTACTAGACTAGCTCGTTGATCAAAGATGGTTATGGTTTCCTAGTCATAGACATGAGATGTCATTTGATAACGGGATCACACCATTAGGAGAATGATGTGAAGGACCCGACCCAAACTGTGAACGTAGCTTATGATCGTGTCAGTTTATTGCTATAGTTTTCTGCATGTCAAGTATCTGTTCCTATGACCATGAGATCATGCAACTCACTAACACCGGAGGAATACCTTGTGTGTATCAAACATCGCAACGTAACTGGGTGACTATAAAGATGCTCTACAGGTATCTCCGAAGGTGTCTGTTGAGTTGGCATGGATCGAGACTGGGATTTGTTACCCCATGTGACGGAGAGGTATCTCAGGGCCCACTCGGTAATACAACATCACAATAAGCCTTGCAAGCAAAGTGACTAAAGAGTTAGCCACGAGATCTTGTATTACGGAACGAGTAAAGAGACTTGCCAGCAACGAGATTGAACTAGGTATAGAGATACCGACGATCGAATCTCGGGCAAGTAACATGCGGAAGAACAAAGGGAACAACATACGGGATTAACTAAATCCTTGACATAGAGGTTCGACCGATAAAGATCTTCGTAGAATATGTAGGAACCAATATGGGCATCCAGGTCCCGCTATTGGTTATTGACCATAGAGGTGTCTCGGTCATGTCTACATAGTTCTCGAACCCACAGGGTCTGCACACTTAACGTTCGGTAACGTTTCGGTAGTATTGAGATATATGTGTTGGTGACCGAAGGTTGTTCGGAGTCCCGGATGAGATCCCGGATGTCAGGAGGAGCTCCGGAATGGTCCGGAGGTAAAGATTTATATATAGGAAAGTGGTATTTGGGTTCCGGAAAAGTTTTGGGTATTTCCGGTAGTGTATCGGGAGTGACGAATGGGTTCCGGGGGTCCTCCGGGTGGGGCCCACCCACCCCGGGGGGCCACATGGGCCCAAGAGGTGGTGCACCAGCCCCTAATGGGCTGGGGAACCAACCCCATAAGGGCCCATATGCCCAAGAGGAAAAAAGGTGGAGATAGGAAGGAATAGGACTCCTTCCTAATATGAATCCACTTCCTAGTAGGAAGTGGATTGGACTCCTCCTTGCCCTGGTTCGGCCAACCCCTAGGGGAAACCCTAGGGAGGCTGCCTCCTCCCCCTCCCTCCTATATATACTAGAGGAATAGAGCCCCCAAAATACACGGCCACGTGCTAGTTCTCTATTCTATAGTTCCTCCACCAAATAGATTCGTGCTGTTGGAGATCTCATCTACCTCTCCGCTCCCTCTTGCTGGATCAAAAAGGCGGAGATCGTCATCGAGCAGTACGTGTGCTGAACGCGGAGGTGCTGTCCGTTCGGCGCTAGATCGGGACGGATCGTGATTGGATCGCAGGACGGCTTGCGATTTGGATCGCGAAGACGTTCGACTACATCAACCACGTTTCTTAACGCTTCCCGCTTAGCGATCTACAAGGGTATGTAGATCCACTCCCCCTCTCGTAGATGCTCATCACCATGGATAGATCTTGCGCGTGCGTAGGAAAAAGTTTTGTTTCCCATGCAACGTTCCCCAACAAAAAGATGAGTGTCATCCCCTATGCTTCTGCGATAGGCTCTATCATGTATGCAATGCTGTGCACAAGACCAGACGTCAGCCTTGCCATAAGTATGGCCGGAAGTTTTCAATGTAATCCAGGAGTGGATCACTGGACGGCGGTCAAGAATATCCTAAAGTACCTGAAAAGGACTAAGGAAATGTTTCTCGTTTATGGAGGTGATCAAGAGCTCGTCGTAAAGGGTTACGTTGATGCAAGCTTTGACACTGATCCGGATGACTCTAAGTCTCAAACCGGATACATATATATTCTCAATGGGGATCGGTAAGCTGGTGCAGTTCCAAGCAAAGCATGGGAGCTGATTCTACATGCGAAGCGGAGTACATAGCTGCCTTGGAGGCGGCGAAGGAACGTGTCTGGATGAAGCAGTTCATGACGGATCTTGGAGTTGTGCCCAGTGCACTGAACCCAATGACTCTGTTCTGTGACAACACTGGTGCCATTGCTCTAGCCAAGGAACCAAGGTTTCACAAGAGGACCAGACACATAAAGCGACGCTTCAATTCCATCCGCGATTACATCGAGGGAGGAGACATAAATATTTGCAAAGTACACACCGATTAGAATGTTGCAGATCCGTTGACTAAGCCTCTTCCACGAGGGAAACATGATCAACACCAGAACTGTATGGGTGTTAGATTCATTACAATGTAAATCACATAGTGATGTGAGCTAGATTATTGACTCTAGTGCAAGTGGGAGACTGTTGGAAATATGCCCTAGAGGCAATAATAAAATGGTTCTTATTACATTTCCTTGTTCATGATAAATGTTTATTATCCATTCTATAATTGTATTGATTGGAAACTCAAATACATGTGTGGGCACATAGACAACAAAGTGTCCCTAGTAAGCCTCTAATGGACTAGCTCGTTAATCAAAGATGGCTGTGGTTTCCTAGCCATGGACAAGAGTTGTCATTTGATGATGGGATCACATCATTAGGAGAATGATGTGATGGATAAGACCCAAACTATGAACGTAGCATATGATCGTGTCAGTTTATTGCTATTGTTTTCTCCATGTCAAAGTATGTGTTCCTATGACCATGAGATCATGTAACTCACTAACACCGGAGGAGTACCTTGTGTGTATCAAATGTCACAACATAACTGGGTGACTATAAAGATGCTCTACAGGTATCTCCGAAGGTGTCTGTTGAGTTGACATGGATCAAGACTGGGATTTGTTGCTCCGTGTGACGGAGAGGTATCTCAGGGCCCACTCGGTAATACAACATCACAATGAGCCTTGCAAGCAAAGTGACTAAAGTGTTAGCCACGGGATCTTGTATTACGGAACGAATAAACAGACTTACCGGTAACGAGATTGAACTAGGTATAGAGATACCGAGGATCAAATCTTGGGCAAGTAACATACCGATAAACAAAGGGAACAACGTACGGGATTAACTGAATCCTTGACATACAGGTTCAACCGATAAAGATCTTCGTAGAATATGTAGGAGCCAATATGGGCATCCAGGTCCCGCTGTTGGTTATTGACCGTAGAGGTGTCTCGGTCATGTCTACATAGTTCTCGAACTCGCAGGGTCTGCACCCTTAACGTTCGGTGATGTTTCGATACTATTGGGTTATGTATGTTGGTGACCGAAGGTTGTTCGGAGTCCCGGATGAGATCCCGTATGTCACGAGGAGCTCCGGAATGGTCCGGAGGTAAAGATTGATATATAGGATGTTGATGTTCGGGCACCGGAATAGTTTCGGAGAATGCCCGGATTTCATCGGGAGTGCCGGAAGGGTTCCGGAGGTCCACCGGGTGGGTCTACCAGCCCCGGAGGGCCCCATGTGCTGTGAGAGGGGGCGCACTAGCCCCTGGTGGGCTGGCCGCCCCTCCCACAAGGCCCATGTGGCCGAAGGGGGGAGGGGGGAAACCCTAAAGGGGGCTGGCCACCTTGCCTTGGGGGCCAAGGCACCCCTTGGCCGCCGCCCCCCTCTCTCGGCCGCCGCCCCTAGGGGTGGGATCCCTAGGGGGCGGAGCCCCTATCCCTCTCCCCTATATGTATGAGAGGGGAGGGAGGGCTGCCAACACCTTGAGCCACGGTGCAGCCCTCCCTCTCCCCTAGATTGTCTCTCCTCTAGTTAGACTCGGCGTTGCTTGGCGAAGCTCTGTCGGATCAACTCCACCACCACCGCCGCCATGCCGTCGTGCTGCCGGAGAACCCATCTACCTCTCCGCCCTCGATTGCTGGATCAAGGAGGCGGAGATCGTCATCGAGCTGTACGTGTGCTGAATGCGGAGGTGTCGTCCGTTCGGCGCTAGATCGTGATTGGATCGCGGGACGGCTTGCGATTTGGATCGCGAAGACGTTCGACTACATCAACCGCGTTTCTTAACGCTTCCCGCTTAGCGATCTACAAGGGTATGTGGATCCGATCTCTCCTCTCATAGATTCTCATCTCTATGGATAGATCTTGTATGTGCGTAGGAAATTTTTTGTTTCCCATGCAACGTTCCCCAATAGCACCTGCATCCACCATAGAGGAGGGAGACCAATCGATCCATCCTCACGCCTGAGCCCTCACGAGGTCTCTCAACCACTGCAATAGTTCATCCCCAAACCTCCTCGCGAGGCCAATCCACCAAAAGCAGGAGTAGGGTTTTACACTGCAAGGTGGCCCGAACCTGGGTAAATCTCGGTGTCCATCTTCTTGTTCGCTCGCACGTATTCGACGAGGCTTGTCTGTGGGCTGGCGAGCTTGAGGCAAGAGCTGGTTGAGATTTTCGCACACGCCCCATAGTTCGAACCTTCTTGGGTCCGCGAAGCCCCGATTTCCGACAAGTCATACTGCTGAAAATGGTCAGCTCCTCCTCCATGAAGCATGCCCACTTCCTCTTCCTATCAACCACAGGGACATGCTCACCATCCTTCTCAGTAGCTTCAATGTTGATGGTGTCTGAGTCCTGGGTGTTTGGATACTCGGGCATCGTGGCCATTGCGAGCGTCGGTGAGCCCAGCGGTTGATGAGAGCCCATGGTATGCTTACCGGTTGCGAGCTCGAAAGGGAAGATCTGCTACATATGGTGTGTTGAGGAACTCTGCATCCTTGGGGTGAGCCTAAAAAATAAATATGGTAGAGTGATGGTTAGTTAGTATGGCAATGGATCATAGGATTAAACAGCTGATCAATTAGAATGGCATGGTTTGTGAGCTAACCGCGATGTGGCCTTGGTAGTGCTCTGCCTCCAGCAGGATCGTGCAGGTCTCCTAATCCCATGAAGCACCGCTCAGGTCTCTCAGCTTGAGGAGACGATCCACCTCATCCTCCACTCCCTCAGGAGGTTGTAGACCTGGGTCGAGGTGACCTCGTGTCCACAAAACTCGAACACTTGCTTTGTCATAGCGTTCAAGTGCACCTCCTTAAATCCCTTGTCAGTCCTCACTCCACTAGTATGATCTCACACATCTTGTTAAGCACGAAAGTGGAGAGAGACGGCTGCCATTTCATGCTGCATCCTCTGCCTTCCTTCTTCTCCTTTGCAGCTACCTTTCGAGCAGCAACATGAGCCGCAACATTGGGCTGAGCCAGCACAAATAAAGGAACCATAGGCGGCAACTCAAAAACCTCTGGATCAAGAGGCATGCAGTCGATGTTAGGCTGGGAGTTCTCGACGTAGAACGCCGGGAACTGACTGTCGGACGACACAAGGGCCCGACTAAACTCTTGCATGCTCATCTCCTACAAACGTAAGCGTCATCAACATCACAACACACTACACATCGACAGTATGAACTAGCAGTAAACATGGACAACATACTACACATCGACAGTATGAACAAGCAGTAAGTATGAACTAACAGTAACACATGCACACTTGGAAGATCTTGTTCTAGACAACAATACCAAATCCATCAAATCTTGCACAATAGTAAAAGATCTTGTTCAACACTTGCACACTAGCATACCACACATCTAAGCATTCTACCAATCCATCCATGAACATCTAAGCAAGCAATCACGAAAACAACCCTTAGCATGCTCAAATCCATCCCAACTAGCTACTGTGGCATCACAGTCGAACAAATTAGAAGATCTAACCCCATCACATCGCCAGATCTAGCTAGAACTAGTAGAGGGGAGGGGGTCATTGAACTTACAGACGCTATCGGAGCAACCGCGGAGGAGGTGCGACACGAAGGAGAAGACGAGGAGTGGATCCGCCGCCATAGCCAATCAATCATCGGAGTAGTTGTGCCGCTTACCTTGTCGTCGAGGTGGATCCGGCCCGGAGGGAAAGCTCGAGAGGGAGGGGGCAATGGTGGCGGTGGTTTTGCCGCGTTGGTCACCCTGGCTATATAGGGCGACCACGAATCGGCGGGCGGTGACGCGAATTCGTCCCGCCCCTTTTTTCGAGAGGCGCCATCTCCCTGCCCGCAGCTGCACAGCGTGGCGTTCCCCTCCCCTGCATCGCCCAGCCTGGCTCACTGGAAACTATAGATTCAGACGTTTCTAGCGGGCCTGGCTGAGCACTGCTTTAAGGTCCGTGCGGGTCAAGATTTGGATGCGGGCCAGGTAACCAAACATGCCGATTTCTTCTCCCATGGGCCTGGCTGAGGGTAATGCGAGCAACCAAATGCGCCCTTAGATGCGCTATAGGTCTTATGTGGCCCGTCTACAGGTCCGGACGTATTTTTTGGGGTTTTGCGGGTGTCCGAACCACTGCCACGCCCGTGTCTGATTCTCTTGTCCTACAAAAAAACCTCTATTGTGCCCACGTGTGTTCCTCCCTGAACACGATGGACCTCTCTCTCTTGAATAAGATGCTAGACCAAATTCAGAGCCTTGGGATTTTAAACAATCAGACTTTGGTCTACGACCGAATCAGACGTAAAGCCGATGACAGGGAAATTTACGTCTCATCCACCACCCACCTAGTTGCATGGTCAAGGATCTAATCTACGTGCTTGACTATGCATTCGACGAGAAAGCCGACATGGAGGAATGCGTTGGTAATCGACCTGGCGTTGCACAATCCAAGACAGACAAGTGGGTGACAAACTCCACCTACGATGTATACATGGTGGATACCTCAGAGTTGACGATGGGCGAGAAGATGAAGATCCTCCAGGCGTCGACGAAGTGGGAAGCGTCGTAAACAACCGAGTAGAGGCAACACCGACAATAGGGATGCTGATAATGGAACTGAATAATAATGGCACCCCTGCTAGCATCGAGGACCAGGATAATGCCAATGAGGTTGCGTTCGGTCAGATCGACGACACCGCAGGAGCCAAGGACTTTGATGACCCCGACGACAACAACTATATGCCAAAATCGGAGGACGACGTGAGCCTTGGACCCGACGACTTCGATTTCTCTGAGAACTATCAAGCTCTTGAAACCTATCGAAGACGGCTTATGGCAACCATCCAAAGTATTAAACAAGGGCATGCGGAGCTTAAGGACGATCAGGACACGCTCAACGATAAATGGGTAGAGGTCCTAGCGGTCTAACAGAACCTCGAGGATAGACTCGAGAGTCAGCCAAATCTTACCCGATAAGACGTCTGTTTTCAGCATTTGATGATGAAGCGGACGATGTCTCACCTCATGACTATGACGGGACGGGCCATCGGGACGGCCCTGAGAACTCCCTACTATCAGTCGCCGTGAAGGCAAAAACCCTAACTCCCCTATTCTGCCATTTGATCTCCATGAAAGATTAGACGTCCCACCTCAATTAATAAACAAATCCAGGGATCGGGCACCCGCCGGGAAGGTAGGATATCAAGCATGGTTGGATAGACACAACATGGCTTGAGAGGACCAATGTGCTCGGACATCACCATATGTCCGACAATCTATAGCTCGTGTCAGAGGAGCCGCACACCCGGTGTGTTTCACAGACAAGGTCATGCAACACCAATTACCAGAAGTGTTTAAACCCGTCAACATCAAAACCATAGGATGGGACTAATGACCTGACGATGGGGATTGAAGATTTCCTTCTCCATATATATGGCCAGAGGAGATGACCTCCACGCCATTAAATACCTACCATTAATGCTCAAAGGACCGGCGAGGCACTGACTCAACAGCTTGTCCGAGGACTCCTATCAGGAGCTGGGAGGAGCTCGAGGATGCATTCCGAGCTAACTTCCAAGGCATTTATGTGCACCCCCAGATGCCGATGACTTAAGCCATATCAGGCAACAGTGCGGCGAGTCTGCTCGGAAGTTCTAGAACTGGTTCCTGACCAAGAAGAACCAAATAATTGATTGCCCCGATGAGGAGGTGCTAGCCGCCTTCAGGAATAGCGTATGAGATGAATGGCTGGCACGACAACTCGTACAAGATAAGTCGAAGACCATGGCGGCCTTTACCTCCCTTATGACTCGATTTTGCGCAGGAGAGGACAGTTGGTTGTCTCGTAGTAGTAACAACGACGGTGACCCCTTTTCCTTTGTTTATACTAGGCCAATGGGAAGCCCCTGAGAATGGGCAAATGGTCCCCAAGATAGTATAAATAGAGGGTGACTACCACACACAAGAAGGACAATTTTTACTACCACGAAGACATTTGTGGCTTTACACATATCAATATCAAACCAAAGCAGGAGTAGGGTATTACACTTCCACGGTGGAGTGAACCTGGGTAGCTCTGGTGCTCGTGCATTCCATCTTTGTGTTTCCGGCGAGCGATGGCTTAGGAACAAGAACGCGTTCAGTCCCTGGCCAAACTCTCAACGGGTTGTAGTCCACAACCCAATGTCAGGTTCTTAGACACCGACAACTGTCTTGGCGATGTTCGCAAAGGTCCGTCAAGGGCTCGACGGGCAACCTGTATGGTACAACGGCGGGGGCCGCCAGAAAGGAAGTGAATGCAGAGAGAGGAGGAAGGGATGGAGATGCGAGTCTGGTCATGGTTTTGGGTGGGCCCAGTATGTCGGAGTCCTACGTGGTAGAGGTCCAAACTCCCACAGAGCCCCCTTTCTTTGCTTTCGGTTTAGGAGAAACATACAAACAAACTGATATGTGGACGGATGCAGAACGACGTTGGATGACAAACTATTTTTGAATAGTTTGATATGAGCATTTGGTGACGATTTGAGGGTCCACTTTAGAGATGTCTTTAGGTACTGTTTCCACTTGTCCTCCTAGGCTAAGTTAACATGATTCCTCTTACCTTTTATTGTTACATGGAAGATAAGAAGATAAGGGTTACTCAGACTCACTAATTAATGAATCAACGGGTCATATCTATTATATACTCTTACCTCTCATGTTAAAAGATAAGGTAAGATGGACCATGTTAAAATTCCTCGCAATAAGTTGTTGTATGTTTTCACCTGTTTCCTCATGTGTGGGACCAATTGAAATGTTCCAAATGAAATTCACTACATGTTCCCCTGGGCATTGTTGCGGAACATAGTTGGTGTAGTAATTTGCCACTTTGTGTTTTGGAGATTGTTGATAGATACAGTGAGGTACTAATATGTTTGCTAGTGCACATAGAGAAATTAGGCCACTAAAGTACTGAGGAGTTTGCTATAAACTCCAAAGATTATCATTTATGTCGCAGAGAAGACTATGATCGAAGATATAGCATGACGGAAGTGACCCCTAAAAATTGCTGATGTGAAGCAATTATTTCGGTACCTGGTCTTGCACTTGACTGCAACCGAGAAGAAAGAAGATGGTGAAAAGATGTAGTATTTTCTTTCGTAGTACTTTTTCTCTTACTTGAGTCATATGACCACCTTACTACTAAGAGGGGTCGAGTATTTCGAAGCTTATGTTTCTCTAATGCTAAACCGAAAACTGGCACTGGGCACTGGGTCAATAGGTTAGTGCTCAGAAATATTATAAATTGGTAAATAAATACTGAAAAAGTATCCTAGAATGATAATATATCAGCATGGAACAATAGAAAATTATAGATACGTTGGAGACGTATCAGCATCCCCAAGCTTAATTCCTGCTCGTCCTCGAGTACGTAAATGATAAAAACAGAATTTTTGATTTGACATGCTACCCATTATGTAATCTTTGATATGTATGCTCATTGAGAAATGATGAATTAACAAACAACAATATAGTAATATTTATAAGTATAATAAACAAAATCATCAATTTTTTAAAGTATACGATCCTAAAAGAATGTTGTACCCCTATTCATCTTATTATATTAGCAAGGCATGACTCCGTCTTCACCACATAGATACAAATGTTAAGTAGCATGGTGTCCAAGTCAGGCAATTGGATCGTACTTTTTCAATATGCATCAACTTTTTATCCTTCACGCAATACATGAGCGTGAACCATTGGACATAGCATATAGGCGGAATAGAATATGGTGGTTGGTATCAAAGGGGTAAAAAGTGGAGAAGATAGTCTCGCATCAACTAGGCGTACCAACAAGCTATGGAGATGCTCATCGATAGATATCAATGCGAGGAGTAGGGATTGCCATGCAAATGATGCACTACAGCTATACGTGTATGAAAGCTCAACTGAAGCTAAGTGGGGTGTGCATCAAATTTGCTTGCTCATGAAGACCTCAGGCATTTGAGGAAGCCTGTCATAGGAATATACAAGCCAAGTTTATTATATGAAAAGGTAATTCCCACTAGCATATGGAAGTGTCAACATAGGAGACTCTCTATATGAAGAACATGGTGCCACTCTGAGGCACAAGTGTGGTAAAGGATAGTAGCAAAGTCCCTTCTCTCTTTTCTCTCATTTTTTTATGGTGGCCTTTTCTCTTTTTTTTTCCTTTTTTGCCTCCCCCATTTTCTCCTTTTTTATATGGTGGGCTCATTTGGCCTCCCCCATTTTTATTTCATTTTTCATCCGGAGTCTCATCCCGACTTGTGGGGGAATCATAGTCCCCATCATCCTTTCCTCACTGGGACAATGCTCTAATAATGATGATAATCACACTTTTATTTACTTACAACTCAACATGAAGAACTGATAAGAAGATATGACTCTGTATGAATGCCTCTGGCAGTGTACCAGGATGTGCAATGATCTAGCGTGACATGTATCAAAAATATGAAGAACGGTGGCTTTGCCACAAATACTATGTCACCTCTATACGATCATGCAAAGCATTATGATGATGGACGAACTAGTCATATGGAGTGACGATGGAATTTGCATGGCAATATATCTCGGAATGGCTATGGAAATGCCATAATAGGTAGCTATGGTGGCTGTTTTGAGGAAGATATAATGAGGCTTATGTGCAACAGAGCGTATCATGTCACGGGGTTTGGATGCACCGGCGAATATTTGCACCGATCCTTGAGGTGAGAATGGGCTATGCACGGTACCGAAGAGGCTAGCAAATATGAGAAGGTGAAGATGCGTATGTCCATGGTGTCACATTAGTCATAAAGAACTCACATACTTATTGCAAAGTTTTATTAATTTTATCACAAATCAAAGTACTCCTCGCATGCCCCGAGGGAGGAGGTTGGTAGGAGTTAACCATCGCGCGCCCCCGACTCAAAACAACACTAGGATTTCAACGAGGAATATAAATGCTCACACATCATCACCATGCCTCTTTAATTTTTAGATGAAAAACAAGTTAACACCTCTTAATCTCGACACTTCTACGAATCAACAACTTTGGACTCACACCTTTTTCATATTACCACATCAATGTCATTAACCCACAACTTCTCTATATGTGCTACATGATGGTTTTGATTATCATTCATTGAATACCTAATATTCTTGGACTAGTCTTATGACCCATGCAAATTACCGTCACTATTACTCAGCTCTCAAACAAATATAAGTGAATAACGAGAGCATATTATTTCTATAAAATCTACACGCCACCGTGCTAAAAAAAGATATAAGTGAAGTACTAGAGCAACTGCCTAGATCAAAAGATATAAGTGATGCACATAGAGTATTCTAGCAAATTATCATGAAGGTGTGTATCTCTCAAATAGGTGTGTCCAGCAAATGATGATTGTGGTAAACTTAATGTAAAAGGAAACAAAAGCAAACGACGCTCCAAGCAAAACTCATATCATGTGACGAAGAAAAATATAGCTCCAAGTGACATACCGATGGATTGAGACGAAAGAGGGGATGCCTTCCGGGGCATCCCCAAGCTTAGATGCTTGAGTCTCCTTAGAATTATACTTGGGGTGCCTTGGGCTCTTGCTACTCCTTATTCCATAGTCCATCGTGATCACACCCAAAACTTGAAAACTTCAATCACACAAAACTCAACAAAACTTCGTGAGATCCGTTAGTATAAGAAACATATTGTATACTTGAGGTACTGTGATAAATTGATTCAAATTCATTTTTGCATAATAGGTACTATATTCTAACTTACCCATGGCTTACACCCCCCTGATATAGTCCATGGCATAAGCAAAACAAGCAAATTATGCAAGCAAAACAGAATCTGTTTAAAACAGAACAGTCTGTAGCAATATGTAAAGAGCCCATACTTCTGTAAATCTTAAAATTCTGAAAAATTAGGACAACGTAAAGAATTTGTATAGCAATACTGTGTTAAAATTTTAGATCCTTATCACGCTCCAATAAAAATGAAAATTCCTGCACTGGAGTCAAAGTTTCTGTTTCAGATTCAGCATAGTTTCTACTCATCTTGTGAGTCATCCCAAAGGCTTTACTTGGCACAAACACTAATTAAAACGTAAAAACACAATCATTACAGAGGCAACAATCATGTTATCACGCAAAAACAGTAAGTATTGGGTTGTCTCCCAACAAGCTCTTTCTTTATAGACATTAAGATAGGCTTGAAATTTCAATGATGCTCACATAATAGACAAGAATTGAAGCATAAAGAGAGCATCATAAATCATGTGAAAAACACATCTAAGTCTAACATACTTCCTATGCATAGGCATTTTATATAAAAACAAATTCTCAAGACAAGTGAAGTATAGCGTATGCAAATAGGAAGAATGGAGCACTAATAGTTTTAACACAAAGAGAGGTAATTGAGTAACATGCAAACTCCTATAACCAAATTTGCCTCTGTCATAGTAATTATATGTAGGATCATAATCAAACTCAACAATATAACCATCATAATATTGATCATTCTCCAAAGTAATGGGATCATTATTACCTAGAGTTGACACTCTTCCAACCCCACTTTTAGTACTTGAAAGTGCATCTACCACTTAATTATGTTTTGGTGTGATGGCAATATGGTTAGAAGATCTAACGTGAGCTGCTATAGTTTATCTCAGGTAATTGATTCCTTGCATCTCTAGATGGAGGTGTGTGACCCCCCCAATTCAAAAAGATCAAAGGCGTGGTTTTTCCGGTGACTCAAAGGTTTTCGTTTTGGTTTGATTTGAGTCATAGGAATTACCTCACTCTTAAGAGGGGTCATCGTGGATGTATGTTGTGTGGGTATGCCTCCATGTCCTTTATTTCAGCCTACCTACCACTTCAAATATCCACGGGGTCTATTAGTGTCGTGCTCGGGTTCTCAGAACTGGTTAACAGAGACTTCCTGGTCACCCCGTGTGCATGGGGTCTTTTGACCCCCGTGCGCACGGGGTATCGCGTAGATCTCTGAGTAGCCCATGCGCACGGGTTCTTTTGACCCCCGTGCGCACGGGGTGCCACGAACCTCTCTGAGTACCCCATGCGCACGGGGCTGACTACGCCCATGCGCACGGGGTCCAACGGGCAGATTCTCCTCCCCAGCCAAGAACACTATAAAAAAAACTTCTTCCTCCTCCCAACCTAACCCTAATGTCTTGTTGAGCTCCACCATTGCTACACCTTATTTTGCTCAATACTCTCAATCCCACCACCCAAACTTGTTGAGACTTTGGGGATTGGGAGAGCAAGACCCAATCTACACTTTAACCAAACCAAATTCGTGTTCCCCCACAACATTTGTTCACCATTGATTTGTTACTCTTGGAGCTTGGGCTCCTAGGCGGTTAGAGGTTCCTCCGGAAGCTTCCTTGCTTGTGGTGTGCTCCAGAGAAGTTTGTAAAGGTGTGGTGGTCGCCTTCAAGACCAACCCCGAGTGAATCGAGGCCCATCTGTTGGGGGTGACTCGAAAGAGATACGGTGAGCCTTCCGAGGCGTTCCGCAAGCTTTGGCTCCGGCACCGCTCTAAACGGAGAGTAGCTCTTCCCCAAGGAAGAGTGAACTTCGGGATAAAATCTGCGTCCTCATTTCAATTGTGGTTAATCCTTTCCCACACTTTACCTTGCTTTGTATGCTTGTTGGCTTGTTAGCTTTATTGTTGCCTAGCATATTTAGTACTACTTGTGTTTGACATATAAGTTGTGTTCACCTAGTTGCATATAGTGAACCTTATTTATCCGCTTATCCCTAAAATTGACAAACAAGATTAAAATTTGTAGTCTCCTATTCACGCCCCCTCTAGTCGACCGTATCGATCCTTTCAATTGGTATCAGAGCCACGAGGTCTAATATAAGGTTTTACAACCTTAGAGGATATGGCCGGCGATGAAAATCTAGGGGGTCACCTCGCGGCGCTTGGACTTGGTGAAAACCAAGCTCCTCTCGCGGCTGAGGTGGTCATACCTCAAGCCGCTGCTCCTATGGCTCCGAACCCGGTTGCCCCCTTAACCGCGACAGATGTCCTTTCAATGTTTGCGGATCTTAAAACCGCAATGTTGAGAGAAGTTCGTTCATCGGTTAAGGAGGAAACTGGTGCGCGCTTAAAGCCATCATCATCCACATCAAACTCATTTAATCCAAATAAGGCCCTTGATGCGGATGATTCAAGGGACATCCTTACATCACTGGGTCGCACTCAAGTTCCTAGGTACAATGCCTCGGAACCTTTTTACTCACCACAACCCTTACAACATCCTCGCATTAATCCTGTTGGGCCTCCGCTCCCTTTGAAAGCTAATGCGTTTGCTAAGTGGAAGCTAGATATGGAGTCTCACATTCGAAGTGCATCTACGCAATTATGGTGGATTGTGTTCAACGGGTTCAACCCGAAGGACCCAACAAATCTCACTCCAAGGGAAGCGGTTGATGGTCAACTCTATGCAACCGCCCACAACATCTTGCGTAGTGCCGTGACCGAAGACTATAGTGACGCCATTGCTCTTCTCAAGACCGCAAAGGAAATCTGGGATTGCCTTGAAGAGGCTCTAGAGGGTGATGCTGCAATTCAAAGATCTCGATTAGCCTTGCTCAAGCAAGAGGTAAGTTTGTTTGTAAGGAATGAAGGTGAAACCGTGGATGATGTTTTTCGAAGGTTCAAGTCTCTTGTGCTAAACCTGAGAACCTTTGGATGTGAATGTGCTAACGATGACTTCATCAAGGACAAGTTCATTGATGCAATGGTTCTAATGGAACGCACCATGGTGATGATGATCCATCAACGCCCGTACTACCAGAAGTTAACTGCAGCTCAAGTTGTGTCTACCTTCTCCACCCATGTGCTTTTGGAGACCAAGTCAAAGAAGACCTTTGCAATTGCTCAAGCCACCAAGAACTCAAATCTTGCCTTAAACGCGAAGAAGGTAATTGCTCAAGCTAGAGAAGAAGATGTGCCCGAAGAGTGCGGTGAAGATGATGGTGACACTACTTGTCCGGCCAATGACTTTGCGGAAGACTTAGCTCTCTTAGTCAAGAAGTACCCGGGCACCATGGCCAACAAAGGAAAAAATCTTCAAGGAAGAAGTTTTGGGAGAAGAAAGTGCTACAATTGTGATAGCCCAAGACACTTTGTGCATGATTGCCCGTATGAGAGACGTGAAGACAAGTACGAGAAGCTTGTGCTTAAAAAGAAGAAATTCTCCAAGTTCGCCAAGAGAAAAGATGACAAGGCACATGTTCATGAGGAATACATGTTAGGAGATGAGGATGACTGTGATGTTGACCAAGTGGGCACGGCTGCCATTGCCTTGCATGCCACTAACTCGTACTCATCCACCAGCCTCTTCGACTCTCCCAATGAGGACACCCCCTTGGCTCATCGATGCCTTATGGGTAAAGAGGTAAAAACTAAGTCTAAATCTCCTATCCACGCTAACCACACTCCCAATATCTGTTGTTTGATAGTGGAGGATGAGTGTGAGGCTAGTGTGGACAATGATGAGGAATCCTTGATGACTTTCATGAAAACTCTTCATTGTGAAGCACGTGCTCGTTTTAGCGATCTCCTTAAGTCACTCGCCGAACGCGATGATTATATTGAGAACGTTGAAAACCTCCTCATAGAGGAAAAAGAGAGAGTCGAACTCCTCGAGCACGAACTACATGAAGAGAGTGACATGAGAGCCTCCCTCGAGAAAGCCATGTCTTCTCATGACATTGAATTTGTTAAAACTAATGATGTTTTACAAATTTCTCTTGTGAACAAAGATGCCATTACTCTAAAATATGAGAAGCTTTTAGTTGATCACTCTCGGCTTAGTGAGGAACATGAGCTCCTTGTGAAAAGTTCCAAGGTTGTCAAAGGTGACCTCATTGCCCTCACTGAGTCATATGCTCAACTCAAAGCTTCTACCATGAAGTCTCTTACTATCGTCTCTCGCATTGATTTAAATGATGAATCTTGTACGGCTAACTTTGTTCATGATTGCACCTCTCTTCAAGAAGAGAACAATAAGTTAAAATCCCAAATAGAGAAAGGACTTGTGTCATGCATTAAACGAGAGAAAAATCTCAATGATCTCTTGAACAACCAAAAGGAGAGTGTTGCAAAAGAGGGAATAGGTTTTGATCCCTCTCTCAAGGCAAAGAAAACCAAGAAGAATAACAAGAAGAAGATCGGTTCCACTCCTCCTCCTCAACAAAAAGTAGTTTTCGTGCACGGAGGGCACAAGGAGAAGGAGAAAAAAAGGGGAAGATGGGAATGGCAAGCTCATTAAGGACAAGGCCATTCCTAAGGAGTTTGACGGCAAGAACAACACATCCTATGTCCTCATGAGAGGAACGGATGGTTACACCTTTGCTAAATTCGTTGGCACTAATTATGTTGATTATGCATGGACTATTTGGGTTCCTAAGACCCTTGTTGCTAACTCTCTAGGACCCATTGCGAAATGGGTACCTAAACTCAAAGCTTGATTCATGTAGGACTATACCTCCGGTGGAACGCAATGGGTGATCGATAGTGGATGCACCAATCATATGACCGGAGATAGAGAAATGCTTGTGGAGTTCGTTGATTCCCTCAAGGCCTCCTCAACCATTTCGTTTGGTACAATAGCAAGGGAAAGGTATTGGGATTGGGTAAAGTGGTAATCTCTAATGATTCATCTCTATCAAATGTCATGCTTGCTCAATCCCTTCACTACAATTTACTCTCAACAATTCAATTGGCACGTGCCGGTTATGATTCTCATTTCAGTGAATTTCATGTGACCGTGTTTAAGAGGAGCAATCTCAAAGTGGTCTTTGTAGGGCTTGTTGAAGACAACCTTTATGTGGTTGATTTCTCTAAAGAGAAAACAGATCTTGCAACATGCCTAATGGCCAAGGCCGACGTGGGGTGGCTATGGCACCGACGGCTAGCCCACGTGGGTAGAAATTTGCAAGCTCTCTTAAAGGGGGAGCACATCCTTGGACAAACCAATGTATCTTTTGTCAAAGATCGTCCTTGTAGTGCGTGCATTGCCGGAAAGCTTCATGAGAAAGCCCATAAAGTGAAGACTATCATTTCCACCTCAAGGCCCTTAGAGGTCCTCCACATGGATCTATTTGGTCCCCCCTTTTATGATGGTTTGGAAAGAAGAAGGTATTTTCTTGTCATTGTGATGATCCACAAGTATAGGGGGTCAATCGTAGTCCTTTTGATAAGTAAGAGTGTCGAACCCAACGAGGAGCAGAAGGAAATGACAAGCGGTTTCCAGCAAGGTAATTTATGCAAGCACTGAAATTGTAGGTAACAGGTAGTTTGATAGCAAGATAATTGGTAACGAGCAAGTAACAATAACGGTAAATAAAGTGCAGCAAGATAGCCCAATCCTTTTGTGGCAAAGGACAGGCCAAAACAGTCTCTTATAATAAGCAAGCGTTCTTGAGGGTACACGGGAATTTCATCTAGTCACTTTCATCATGATGGTTTGATTTGCATTCGCTACTTTGATAATTTGATATGTGAGTGGACCGGTGCTTGGGTGCTGTTCTTACTTGAGCAAACCTCCCACTTATGATTAACCCCCTCGCAAGCATCCGTAACTACGATAAAAGTATTAAGATAAAATCTAACCATAGCATTAAACATTTGGATCCAAATCAACCCCTTACGAAATAGCGCATAAACTAGGGTTTAAGCTTCTGTCACTCTAGCAACCCATCATCTAATAACTACTCGACAATGCATTCCCTTAGGCCCAAAGATGGTGAAGTGCCATGTAGTCGACGTTCACATGACACCACTAAGGGAATCACAACATACATATCATCAAAATATCGAACACATATCAAATTCACATGATTATTTGCAACATGACTTCTCCCGTGACCTCAAGAACAAAAGTAACTACTCACAAATGATATTCATGCTCAAGATCAGAGGGGTCTTAAATAGCATAATGGATCTGAACATATAATCTTCCACCAAGTAAACCGGATAGTAATCAACTACAAGATGTAATCAATACGACTAGTCACCCATAGGTACCAATCTGAGGTTCCGGTACAAAGATTGGACACAAGAGATGAACTAGGGTTTGAGAGGAGATGGTGCTGTTGAAGATGTTGATGAAGATTGGCCTCCCAAAGATGAGAGGGGTGTTGGTGATGACGATGGCTTCGATTTCCCCCTCCGGGAGGGAAGTTCCCCGGCGGAATCGCTCCGCCGGAGGGCAAAAGTGCTCCTGCCCAAGTTCCGCCTCGAAACGGCGGCGTTCTTTCCCGAAAGTCCTCTCCTCATTTTTTCTAGATCAAAAGACCTTTGATACGTCTCCAACGTATCTATAATTTTTGCTTGTTCTATGCTGTTATATTATCATTCTTGGATGTTTTACCATCATTTTATTACAACTTTATATCATTTTTTTGGGACTAACCTATTGACATAGTGCCAAAGTGCCAGTTGCTGTTTTGCCTGTTTTTTACTTCGCAGAAAATCAGTACCAAATGGAGACAAAACGCTGCGGGGATTTTTGTGGATTTTTTACGGACCAGAAGAAAGAAGATGGGCCAAAGAACACCAGAAGAGGGGGCCCAGGGTGGCCAGCACCCACCAGGGCGCGCCAGAGGCCCCCTGGCGCGGCCTGGTGGGGGCTGGGTACCTCGGGCACCCCCTCAACCGACTATCGTTCCTATAAATTCCCAGGAAATCCAAAAACCCTTGAGGAGTCGACGAAACACAATTCCAGCCGCCGCAAATTCCAGAACCGTGAGATCCAATCTAAACACCATCACGGAGGGGTTCATCTTCCTCATAGGTGCCTCTCCGATGATGCGTGAGTAGTCCACCATAGACCTTCGGGTCCGTAGGAAGTAGCTAGATGGCTTCTTGTCTCTCTCTTATGATTCTCAATACAATGGTCTCTTGGAGATCTATTTGATGTAAACTTTTGTGGTGTGTTTGTTGGCATCCGATGAATTTTGAGTTCATGATCAGTCTCTATCCATGAATATTATTTGAGTCTTCTTTGATCTCTTATATGCATGATTACTTATAGCCTCGTATTTCTTCTTCGAATCTTTGGTTTAGTTAGGCCAACTAGATCGATTTTTCTTGCCATGGAAAGAGGTGCTTTGTGATGGGTTCGATCTTGCGGTGTTCTTTCCCAGTGACAAAAGGGGCAGCAAGACACGCATGTATCATTGCTATTAAAGATAACAAGACAGGGTCTATTCCTACATGAATATATCTTGTCTACATCATGTCATCGGTCTTATTGCATTACTCTGTTTTTCCATGAACTTAATACACTAGATGCATGCTGGATAGCGGTCGATGTGTGGAGTAATAGAGGTAGATGCAGGCAGGAGTCGGTCTATCTATCTTGGACGTGATGCCTATATGATGATCATCGCCTTGGATATCGTCATGACTATTGGATTTTCTATCAATTGCCCAACAATAATTTGTTCACCCACCGTGCGCTATACTCATGAGAGAAGCCACTAGTGAACCCTACGGCCCTTGGGTCTACTTTTCTATCATATTGCTTTCCGATCTACGTTTTTTGCAATCTTTGTTTTTAGATCTACAAAACCAAAAACCCAAAAATATATTGCTACATATTTACCCTTTTTATTTGTGTTCTTAAGAGATCTATCTCTCCTATCTATCACTACCTAATCTATCTTATTACCGTAGAGAGATTGACAACCTCTCTTTCGCGTTGGGTTGCAAGTATTTGTTGTTTGTGTGCAGGTGCTACTTATTGGGTGGTGTTGATCCTCCTACTGGTTCGATAACCTTGGTTTCATAACTGAGGGAAATACTTCCCGTCGCTGTGCTGCATCATCCCTTCCTCTTTGGTGAAATATCGCGCAGTCCAAGCCACATCAACCTTATATACCAGAAGATGGGCACCGGAGGTGGGCCGGGCCGGCCACAACCCACCAGGGCACGCCTGGGGGGCCTGACGCGCCCTGGTGTCTTGTGGTCACCGGGAGTTTCAGCTTATTTGGATATGTGCAGAATAGGTGTCTCTGGTATGCTTTTTTAGGTCCAGAATTCCAGCTGCCGGCATTCTCCCTCTTTGTGTAAACCTTGCATATTATGAGAGAAAAGACATTAGAATTCTCCATTAAGCATTATTATGCATAAGAACATTATAAATAACAGTAGGAAATCATGATGCAAAATGGACGTATCAACTCCCCCCAGCTTAGACCTCGCTAGTCCTCAAGCGAAAGCCGATATCGAAAAACATGTCCACATGGTTTGAGAGAGAGGTGTCGATAAAAACAAAATTCGGACATAGCAGCATCATGCTTATTATCATATAACTTTTATTATATCACTTATTCATATAACTATTATTATATAACTTCATCATATAACTTCTCATGAACAAGTAACAATTCATCACAACACAGAAGTATAAAGCATAAACCTTATTGAAAACCAACAAATTATGTTCTCAGTCAACTTTGCAACTACAATTCATCATATTTTCAGGAAGGGTCTCATGTCTAAGCCTTTTGGCAAGTCCACATACTCAACCATCATTTAATCTTCTATGATTGCTAACACTCACAACATACCCATGAGCAAAAAGTTTCAACCGGACACATAGAAAGATAGGGGCTTATAGTTTCGCCTCCCAACGTATTCACCTCAAGGGTGATGTCAACAATAATAACTCATGCTCACACATATCCAACTGGATATATGTGCCCAGATCTTTCCTCACCACATGATGCTTGCAAAAATAAAAAGTAAAAAGGAATAGGGAAGAATACTTTGACTCTTGCATAAAAGTAAATACATAAAAGTAAAATATAGGCCCTTCGCGGAGGGAGACCGAGGTTTTCATGCGCTTTTTGGTTTGTATGCCAAATCCCTTAATGCAAAAGAACATCATGTTATATTGCCCCTTATGATAGAAACCTTTATTATGCAGCCGTCATTTTTATTACTTTGCCATCACAAGTTCGTACAAAGCTCAATTTTCTCTTACAGTAATTTATCAAACACATTTAGAAGCAATTTTTATTGCCTTACTGCACCGATGACAACTTACTTGAAGGATCTTACTCAATCCATAGGTAGGTATGGTGTACTCTCAAAACATGAGTTTGGGTTTATGGTTTTTGGATGCACAAGTAGTATCTCTACTTAGTGCGGAATTTTTGGCTATCAAAGATATTGAGCAAGCACCACATGTTGAAGGATTTATGACAATATAACTTCTATGTGAATATGAACTAACAAAAATCATTACGTTGTCTTCCTTGTCCAACGTCAACAATTTAGGCATATAATATTTAATGGGGCTAACAATCATAAAAGATGTCCAAGATAGTGTATTTCCATGTGAATCTTCTCTTCCCTTATTAATTCTTTCATGAATTGCATCATTGACCAATGCTATGTTTGTCAATCTCCAATAAATTTTACCACTTATACTTTTCCTTATGTGATGTCATTACTTACCATAAGATTAGCATATGATCCTTTTCATTCATTTCCTTTTTATTTCGATTACAGCAAGAAAGTAAAGAAGCAAAATCTCAAACTAAACTTTATTATATAACTCTCACTCGATTACATAGATAGATAGATCACGAAACTAGCACTCGAAAATAGATTATACAATTTTAGTTGCATAAGACAATGGCGACTCCTCCTGCCCGCCCGCTAGGGTGGCGACTCCATGGCGATCTGGGATTCTAGCCAAGGTTTCCCATCCTTCATCCGGTCATCTTCTCGGGTGATCTCTCCTGCATCCGGGCATATTCATCTCAATGGATTCTGGTACTGGCTCCACTCTCGATCTGGATTTTTCTCATGGCGTGGCTTTTGCGGAAGATGTGTTTCGGCAGTCTGGTCTCTCGGTGCATCCTATGGATCATCGACGCTCTTTTCTCATGTTGGTCTCATTTAGTAGACATGTTTTTCGTTTGGCTGATGATTCGGTTGCAGCTGCTTTAGAGTCGGCGATCGGCGGCTCAGCTATTGATCTTATGGTTGAATGCGTTACAGACAAGGTGTTCTCTTTTAGGGTTTCATGCAAACAAGTTGGCTTCCATATTCTTGATCAGCGTTCATTTCAATGCGCTAGTTTCAAGTGCTACTTTCATCTTTGGGGAAATGGTGGCCCGAATTGGTGGCGTGAGTTCAAGATTTGGAAGAAACAATGTGACATCGAATGGATCTTGGTTAGTCCCTCCAAGCGGCCTTCTGCTTTAGGTCTGATGGCAATGCATTCCAGACCTCAGAAATCTGCAATCAAATCTGGCTCTTCGACTCGTAAGAAATTAACGTTTGCAACCCTGCAGCAATACGATGTTTGTAAAGGATATCGCTGCCCTGTCTCACAGGATGAGATCACTGCTCTTCAGTATGCTGGGTATGATCTGTCGTCACGTGAACGTGATGTCATCCACCCTTCGTCGCCGGCCGAGCTCCGGTGGACTGTTACTTTGCCGCACATTACTTTCGGAACAGTGCACCAATCTCCGCCGGTTCCTTCGGTCAGTTCAGATTTGGTTGATCCGGTGAGCGGGAATTCAGGACTTCAAATCTTCGGGACTCGAATTCTGTTTCGCCTATGATTGCGGTGGCCCAAGCAAATGTGCTAGCCTTTGATGATTCTACTGTTCATGGGCCTGGGCTTCAAATTCCATCTTCACAGGAGGCCCGGGAAATTTTTGAGGAAATGGTGAATGAAATGGTTACTAGGATTTTGACCTGTACCGTTTGCCTCCTTCAGGGCCATCTGGAAACGGAAGAGTCCCTCCTGCTACCGGGTGGGCCATACCAAATCTGGTTGTGCCTCCTTTGCTCTGGCAAATGGGCTCATTTGGAAACGGAAGAGTCCCTCCTCTGTTTCGGATTTTTCGGGAACTCCTACTTGTCTCGGGGAAACTGCGCGAGCTGCAGCGCCGCCCTCTCCCGTCCCATTGCATTCAATCTCTCCAAGCCCTCCGTCGGAGCCGCCGCCATTGACACCACCACCTCCAGCATCCCCTCATCCGATGGCCAACTTCGAGCTCGACCCGGAGCGTTAAGTCCCTACTGGTCACCACATCGTCAACGGCGGTCCTCATCGTCTTCCCCGGACCTATGTCACTCCGGTGGCTCCTATCGCCCGACGGCACGAGCAATATTTGGTGGTGGAGGTGATGCCTGCACCACCCGTCAACCAGATTGGTCAGGTACGTCAGCAAGTTGTGGAACTTTTGAACAACATGGGTTTTCATGTCCGCCCAGCTCAGCCATGGATTGCGGGTGTGGGTCTTTTTGAGTTGAGAGATGCTGGGGAGAGATTTGTTGCTGTCCAGATGGTCCCGCAAGATTTAGGGAATGATTCTTTTGTTCATTTCATGAAGCACAATGAAGGAGAGGGTTTTCGTGGAGCTGTTGGTTTTCGTCAAGGTTGTCTCATGTTTCTTGGTGTTCCGCCAGATTTACGTAACACGGAGGACCTGCGGGCTGCTGTCAATACCTTTGGGGAGTTCCACGACTGGGTTAGTGACGACCCATATCTTGTGCGATCAGTGGTTTTCGCTTCTTTCCCTGAAGATGCTCTGGTACCCCACAGTGTCGTTTTCTCTGAATATGTTGCATGGGGCGGAGCGAGGGTTTCTTGGACGGCTCCTCTTTATATCCTTGGAGCAAATTTTGCAAAGCAAATGCCCCAGGACGAATACCCCATGCCCCACAATGGAAATCCACATCCACCGCGGGACACCTCGTGCCTGATAATCTGTTGTTTGCTCTTCCACCTTATCCTGCTCTGGGATGGAATGATGTCCCCCAGCCGCCAATACCAGAACATCATCATGAGCCACAGGACCAGCATGATGCTAATGGATGGGGCTAGAATGCCGAAGAGCCAGTTGTTCAACATGATGCACCTTCTCAGGACCAAGAGTCCATGGTCATCGATCAGCCCAGTTCCTCAGACTCTGTTCAGGTTGTTGGGCAAGTTATGAACCATCAGCTCAACCACAATGAAGTTCCAGTGGATCAGCAACCACCTCCCGTGTTCAACCCTCTAGCGATTGTACCTTATCAGCAACCCATTATTCAGCCTGTGAATCTGATGATTGGAATGGTAAGGGTGGTTTATGGGCCACCATTACCCCCTGTCATGGTTTGGAGGAGGACGTTCGAGACGCTAATGGATGTTTTCAATGCCCCAGCAATCCTCGTGCACTTCCCCTTGTTGCTGCTGAGCCTTTGGTGCTATGCAAGCGGTCCTGGTCCATCGCTTTTGATGACATCAACTATGTTTCGAAAATGGTTTGTCTTGTGGACAGCAATTCTGCTTCCCCTGCGTTGGTTCGACCTCGGCTTGTCGCCAAAGCTCTTTTCAATGAAGATAGGGCCACTGAAGTTCCTCGCGTCAACACAGCTGCTACTAATGATGATCAGATATCTTTCTTTGCTCAGTGTGCCTGGAAGAGAGTCCCTCGGAAGAAGGCCACGCCCATTGTTGACTCCTCGGTTCACAGGTGCGCCCGTAGCTCGGTGAAGCGTGATGGCTTCAAGCCAATTATGCATGAGCTGCCTATGCCGTTGCCCAAGAAGAGGAAGCCTCGCTCCAAGCCGCTGGAGGTGCCGCAAGCAAACCACAAGGAGAGTGGTCAATCTGGAGAAGAGCAGCAGAGTGAGGAGATCCCGCCTACCACACCTATCAGGGTCATCCAAACTGTTGGTCAGAGCCTGGGCATTGCTCCGGAGAAGTTGATGGTGGAACTTCTTATGGAAGATCCGGCCAAGTCCCCACAACACCATCATGATGATTAGGACAAACTTTCTCAATTTGCTATGGGGTTTTGCCCCCCCCCCATGTAGTTATTACCTTAAAACTTGTTATATTTCCTGTTATGCTGGTTATCCTATAATGGTGTCATTTGAACCTTGTTGGTGCTGGTTGCTGTGTGACTGCACTTTTGATGCCGCTGATTTATGTTACTATGGATAGTCGTTCTACTAGAAATTGGCGTGTTCTCTGCTGGAATGTGCGAGGACTTAATGCTGACACGCGTCAAAGAGCTGTCAGAAACAAGATTGATGAAAGTTTGGCCTCTGTTGTTTGCCTTCAGGAAACAAAAATGCAGCACATTGATCATAGAAGTATTCGGCGTTTTTGCCCTAAACGTTTTGATCGTTTTGCATATAGCCCTTCGTTTGGGGCCTCTGGTGGTCTGATTGTTCTTTGGAATTCATCGATACTGAATGGAGTGTTACTGGATTCTCAAAGATTTGGCATGGTCATTTCTTTCACTTCAAATCATAATAGTGAGAAATGGACGTTGGTCAATGTGTATGGGCCCTGCCAAGGTGAAGCCAGGGACCTTTTTGTCAACTGGCTCTATAACCTGAATATACCTGTTGATGAGAACTGGTTGCTGCTAGGGGATTTTAATTTTATTCGGTCCACTTCCAATAGAAACCTCCCTGGTGCAGATGTCAATGATATTTTCATTTTTAATGAAATTATAGGCCATCTTGGTCTTCTTGAGTTACCTCTTAAAGGAAGGTCATATACATGGTCAAACATGCTGGATACCCCCCTTCTGGAGCAATTAGACTGGTTTTTCACCTCTGCCAATTGGATTTCTTGTTACCCATTTACACAGGTGTTACCCTTAGCTAAAACTGCAACAGACCATGTCCCATGTGTGGTGACCATCAACACAACCATCCCCAAGAGCAATCTTTTCCGTTTTGAGAATTATTGGGTGGAACTTGCTGGTTTTCTGGAGTGTTTGGAGAAGTCCTGGAAGGTGCCCTCAAGGAAAGGCCATATCACTGCCATCATCATGGATAAATTTAAAACTTTGAGACAGGCTCTTAAGAGATAACAGACTAGTTTATCAAAGATCAAAATCCTGATAGGCAAATGCAATCAAGTGATTTTGCTTCTGGATAATCTTCAGGAGTTGAGACCCCTTTTTAGGCCTGAGGCTAATTTCATGGTGATTGTGAAGCTGCACTTGGAACACCTACTCCACCTGCAGTTCCTGTACTAGAAGAAGAGAGCCACTATTAAGACTATCAAAGTAGGAGAGGAAAATACAAAATTCTTTCATGCTATGGCCATTGAAAGATATAGAAGGAATTCCATTTCTTCTCTGAAGCTTGAGGATGGAACTGTTACTACTGATCATGAACAAATTGCTGGGTGTTTTTGGTCAGCTTTTAAAGCCAGGATGGGGCAATCACAAGGAATTAATCTTACTTTTGACCTGCACTCCCTGCTACATAAGGTGGATGGACTGGATGATCTTACCCTGCCTTTTTCCAAGGAGGAGATGGATAGGACTATTAAGGAAATGCCCATAGATAAAGCACTAGGCCCTGATGGTTTCAATAGATTGTTTTTTAAGAAATGTTGGCATATCATGTGTGAAGACTTCTATACACTGGCAAATGATTTTCATGCTGGCACTGCCAGGCTTGAAAATATGAATTCTTCCTATATCATACTTGTCCCTATAAAGGGCTCCCCTGAGCAGGTTGGAGATTTTAGGCCAATTTCTTTAACTAGGATGGGTTTAAAATTTCTCTCCAAGATGACTGCCAACAGGTTTCAGTTGCAAATCATGAAGTGCATCCATAAAAACCAATATGGGTTCATTAAATCCAGAACAATCCAGGACTGTGTTGGTTGGACTTTGGAGTACTTACATCAGTGTCACCAATCAAAAAGGCCCATTGTTATCCTTAAACTTGACTTTGAAAAAGCTTTTGATTCCATTGGACATGAGTTCATTTTCCAGGTCTTAAAGCACAAGGGTTTCAATGATAAATGGATCCTTTGGGTCAAACAGATGCTCTCCTCTGGCTCCTCCTCAGTGCTGCTCAATGGAGTCCCTGGTAGAAAATTCTTGTGCTAAAAGGGTGTGAGGCAGGGTGATCCTATGTCTCCTCTCCTTTTTGCCATTGCTGCAGATTTTCTTCAGACTTTAGTAAATGATTTACTGTTGAATGGAAAAATTGAGCTGCCAATTCCCTGTCATGATAAAGACTTCCCAATTGTGCAATATGCAGAAGACACCCTTATTATCATGCCTGCTATGGAATCACAATTGCTGGAGTTAAAGGGAATGCTACTCATGTTCTCGCAGTCTACTAGACTCCATATTAACTACCATAAGTCTGCTATGCTCCCAATTAATGTAAACCAGGATGAGTTGCAGAGGTTGGCTGATTCTGTTGGATGCAAAGTTGGCACTTTACCCTTTACTTACCTGGGCTTGCCTGTTGGGACCACCAAGCCAAGGATTGTGGATTTAATGCCCCTAGTGTTTAATATGGAAAGGAGACTATCTGCAAGCTCCTCATTTTTGGCTCAGGGTGGTAGATTGCAATATCCAAACTTAACTTTGTCTTTAGTTCCCATATTCTTCCTCTGCAGCTTGGACATACCCCCGGGTATACTCAAACAATTGGAGAGGATACAAAGGCAGTGTCTTTGGAGAAGGAATGGTCAAGACCAAGCTCCTGCACTTGCTGCCTGGGACTTGGTATGCAAACCTAAGAAAAAAGGTGGTCTTGGAATTATGAATCTAGCTGTGCAGAATGATGCTTTGCTGCTTAAACACGCTGATAAATTCTTCAACAAGGCTTATGTGCCTTGGGTTAACTTGATCCGGAACACATATTATCATGGCAGAGTGCCACAAGGAACATCTTTGTGTGGATCTTTTTGGTGGAAGGATATCGGCAAGAGGATGGATAGTTTCAGGGCTGTGACTTACATACAACCAAACAAAGGAGATACCTTTCTATTCTGGTCAGATTCATGGTTGGTAGGAGATTCCAAGATGCCCTTAGCGCACAAGTTTCAAAGATTATTTTCTTTTGCAATTGATACTTTCTCCACAGCTGAGGAGGTTTTCAATGCTTTTGAAGCTAATGACATGACCAAGTTGTTTCATCTCCCTCTTTCTACAAGAGCTTTTCAAGAATTACAAGCTGTTGAGAACCTTCTCCAGAACTTGCATAGGGAGCAGTCCATGAATGATGTCTGGTTGTGGAGTGAGGATGTCAAGGGTTACTCTGCCAAGAAATTTTACATGCATGTTCATCAGCCAATCACCCCCAACCCTCTTCCCAATTGGATTTGGAAGAGCTGTTGTACCATGAAAATCAAAGTGTTTGCATGGATGCTAATTATGGACAGGCTGAACACCCATGATATGCTTGAGGGAAGGCATTGGAATGTCTCTGAATCTAATTTGTGTGTTCTATGCCATGCAAGGATTAAAGAAGACAGGGACCATCTATTCTTCACTTGCATGTTCAGCACCAGGGTTTGGAATTATCTGCAAATCCCATGGCAGGGAAATTCCATGTGGGAAATTACCATTGGAGCAAGAAGAGACTTCCAACAACCTTTCTTCACTGAAGTGGTTTTCACTGCTTGCTGGAACATATGGACAATTCAAAATGCTAGGGTTTTCAGAAATGAACGCAATAGTTTCAATAGATGGAAGGCTAATTTCATTCATGACATTTCCCTATTAGCTCATAGAATTAAGGCTAGTTTTCGGGATGATATCTTAAAGTGGGTATCTTTTTTACCACCTTGAGGTTAGTTTACCCTCTAAACCTCCTTTGTAACCTTTTAGCTTAGCTTGTACATTGTAACCTGTGCTATTGAATAAAAGAAAAGGCTGTGGGGTGTTTTCCCCTACAGTGTCGGTAAAAAAAATAGATTACACTAAACTTTTTTTCAACTAGATCACGAAAGAGCTAAGGATCGAACTAAAATAGGTAAAGGTAAATAAAAGTGATGGTGATATGATACCGGGGCATCTCCCCCAAGCTTGGCTCAAGCCAAGGGGAGTGCCCATACCCGTGTACTCAAATCTCCTTTGGTGGTGAAGATGATGAAGGTGGTGGTGATGAGGTAGCCTTCTTCTTCAGCTTATATTTGAGCATAAAATTTTCCTCCCTTATATCCTCATTCTCTAACTCGAGCTTTAATATCTTTTTCCATAACGCCGCCTTGCACTCCTGCAGAAAACGAGATGGAATAAATTGAACCTCAGGTTTGTATCCTTTAGGGAGGCTTGACTTCTTGAATTCCATATGCATGTCTCGAGGCTGAGGTAGTGGGTCATCCTCTTCCTGAGAGCTATCATCCTTTGTTTCCTCCATGTTGGCGTCTTCCTCCTCATCCGTGGTCCATCCATAATGATCCACCTCTCCATAGACCTTAGGGTTTGCAATATAGTCAGCAACATAGCTCTCCCCCTTTGAATCTTGAGACGACATTTTTTCAGACCTGTCAGGAAAACAACACGAAACAAGAACAGGAGATTTTTCTGCGATGCGGTGGTCAAAACAATCGTGGGGTATATATAAAGATTTTTTATCTTGTGAAGCAAGAATATGGAAAGAAAACAGAGTCGGGAAGGTGCCCGAGGGGGCACCACCCACTAGGGCGCGCTAGGCAGGGCAGGCGCGCCCTGGTGTATCGTGCTCACCTCGGTTGCTTTCCTGTTTATTTCTTATTTTCCTAATTTTTGTAATATTCCAAAACTAACAGAAAATATTTTTGCGGATTTTTCGGAGTACGTTTACTTACCGTATCACGTACCTCCTCTTTTTCCGGATTCTGGAGTGTTCCGGAAAGTTTCTTTTATGTGTTCCTCCAGTGTCATGGTTTGGATAATATTGCTTTCAACATTAATAGGCGTACCTGAGATATAGTGTTTAATTCTTTGTCCATTGACCACCTTTGGGTTAGTACCTTCGGCATTATTAATCTTGATATCTCCAGAACGATAAACCCCTTCTATAATATATGGTCCTTCCCATTTGGAAAGAAGCTTTCCTGCAAAAAATCTAAAACGAGAGTTCTACAAAAGAACATATTCTCCAACTTTGAATTCCCGCTTTTGGATTCTTTTGTCATGCCATCTTTTAAATTTTTCTTTGAATAGTTTGGCATTTTCATAAGCTTGAGTTCTCCATTCATCTAGTGAGCTAATATCAAATAACCTCTTTTCATCGGCAAGTTTGAAATCATAATTGAGTTCTTTAATTGCCCAAAATGCTTTATGTTCTAACTCTAGCAAATGACAAGCTTTTCCATATACCATTTTGTATGGAGACATACCCATAGGATTTTTATAAGCTGTTCTATAGGCCCAAAGCGCATCATCTAGTTTCTTAGACCAATTCTTTCGGGACCTATTGACAGTTTTTTGTAATATTATTTCTCTATTGCTAAGTTCAACTTGACCACTAGATTGATAATGATAGGGTGATGCAATTCTATGGTTAACATCATATTCAACAAGCATTTTATGGAAAGCACCATGAATAAAGTGTGAACCACCATCAGTCATTAAATATCTAGGGACTCCAAACCTCTGGAAAATAACTTCTTTAAGCATTTTAATGGAGGTTTTATGATCAACACTACTAGCTGGAATAGCTTCTACCCACTTAGTAACATAATCAACAACAACCAAAATATGAGTATACCCATTAGAGGAAGGAAAAGGTCCCATATAGTCAAAACCACAAACATCAAATGGTTCAACAACAAGTGAATAATTCATAGGCATTTCCCGATGGTTATAGATATTACCAATTCTTTGACATTCATCACAAGAAAAGAAAAACTTACGGGCATCCTTGAAGAGAGTAGGCCAATAAAACCAAATTGCAATACCTTGTGAGCAGTTCTATCTCCCGCATGATGTCTTCCATAGGCTTCGGAATGACATTTCCGTAGGATTTGTTCCTATTCAGCCTCAGGTACACAACGTCTAATAATACCATCTACCCCTTCTTTATAAATATGTGGGCCATCCCAAAAGTAATGTCTTAAATCATAGAAGAATTTTTTCTTTTGTTGGTATGTGAAACTTGGTGGTATTTATTTAGCAACAATGTAGTTGGCATAATCAACATACCAAGGAGTGTTTTGAGAAACATTTATTGCAGCTAACTGTTCATCAGGAAAACTATCATCAATAGGTAGTGGGTCATCAAGAATATTTTTTAACCTAGACAAGTTATCAGCTACGGGGTTCTCAACTCCTTTCCTATGAGTGATATGTAAATCAAATTCTTGAAGCAATAGAACCCACCTAATGAGTCTAGGTTTAGCATCTTTCTTTTCCATAAGATATTTTATAGCAGCATGATCAGTGTGAACAATAACTTTGGAATCAACAATGTAAGATCTAAATTTATCACAAGCAAACACAACTTCTAAAAATTCTTTTTCAGTAGTAGCATAATTTCATTGGGCACTGTCTAGAGTTTTGCTAGCATAATGGATAACATTTAATTTCTTATCAACTCTTTGCCCTAGAACAGCACCAACAACATAATCACTAGCATCACACATAATTTCAAAAGGCAAGTTCCAATCGGGTGGTTGAACAATAGGTGCAGAAGTTAAGGCTTTCTTGAGTGTTTCAAAGGCTTCTACACAATCATCATCAAAAACAAATGGAATATCCTTTTGTAAAAGGTTAGTAAGAGGACTAGAAATTTTAGAGAAGTCTTTAATAAACCTCCTATAGAAACCAACATGACCAAGGAAACTCCGAATACCTTTAATATCTTTAGGACATGGCATTCTCTCAATTGCATCAACTTTAGGCTTATCCACCTCAATACCTCGTTCAGATATTTTATGCCCCAAGACATTACCTTCATTAACCATAAAGTGGCACTTCTCCCAATTCAAGACGAGATTAGTTTGTTCACATCTCTGCAAAACTCGATCATGGTTGCTTAAGAAATCATCAAAAGAAGTTTTGTCAACGGAAAAATCATCCATGAAAACCTCCATAATGTTTTCACAAAAATAAGAGAATATAACAGTCATACATCTTTGAAAGGTAGCAGGTGCATTGCATACACCAAAAGGCATACGTCTATAAGCATAGGTTCCAAAAGGACAAGTATAGATGGTTTTCTCTTGATCAGGTCGTGACACAGGTATTTGAGAGAAACCAGAATATCCATGCAGAAAAAAAGTGTGTGTGCTTAGATAATCTTTCTAGCATTTGATCAATGAAAGGCAGAGGGTAATGATCTTTTCTAGTTGCTTTATTTATTTTTCTAAAATCAATTACCATTCTATAGCCAGTGGCAATTCTCTGTGGGATAAGTTCATTTTTATCATTAGGCACAACAGTAATATCTCCCTTCTTAGGGACACAATGAACGGGACTTACCCATCTACTATCAGCTATGGGATAAATTATACCTGCTTCCAGAAGCTTTAATATTTAAGTTCTTACCACTTCTTTCATCTTAGGATTCAATTGTCGTTGGTGATCAACAACGGGTTTAGCATCAGGTTCCATATTAATCTTGTGCTGATATAGAGTGGGACTAATGACCATAAGATCATCAAGAGTATATTCAATAGCAGCCCGGTGCTTCCTCAGAATTTTAATAATCTTTCTTCTTCATGTTCTGAAAGGTTAGCATTAATAATAACATGATATATCTTTTTATCATCAAGATAAGCATACTTCAAAGTGTCAGGCAATTGCTTTAATTCAAACATATGATCACCTTTAGGTGGAGGAGGACCTCCTAGAGTTTCAATAGGCAAATTGTGTTTTAGGAGAGGTTGTTCTTCAAAGAAATTTTTATCTATTTCATTTCTTTCATGCAAGTGCATATCATTTTCATGGTCTAGCAAATATTGTTCTAGTGGATCAGTAGGAGGAACGACAATAGAAGCAAGACCAATTATTTCATCCTTACTAGATAATTCTTTATTACGAGGTTGTCTACTAAGCTTGGAAAAGTTAAACTCATGAGACACATCACCAAAACTAACACCGACAGTTTGTTTTTCACAATCTATCTTAGCATTAACAGTGTTCAAGAAAGGTCTACCAAAGATAATGGGACAAAAGTCATCTTGTGGGGAACCAAGAACTAGAAAATTAGTAGGATATTTTATTTTCCCACACAAGACTTCAACATCTCTAACAATCCCAAGTGGTGTGATGGTGTCTCTATCAGCAAGTTTAATAGTAACATCAATGTCTTCTATTTTGGGGGGTGCTATATCATTCATAATTTCTTGGTATAAGGTAAAAGGAATAGCACTCACACTAGCACCCATATCACATAAACCATGATAGCAATGATCTCCTATTTTAACTGAGACAACATGCATGCCAACTATGGGTCTATGTTTATCTTTTTCACCGGGTTTGGCAATTCTAGCAGCTTCATCACAGAAGTAAATAACATGCCCATCAATATTTTCTACCAAGAGATCTTTAACCATAGCAACACTAGGTTCTACTTTAATATGTTCAGAGGGCTTAGGTGCTTTAATATTACTTTTGCGAACCACAGTTGATACCTTAGCATGTTCCTTTATCCTAACAGGGAAAGGTGGTTTTCCAATATAAGCAGTAGGCACAACTGGATCAACATTGTAAATGATAGTTTCATTTTTAGCTTTTACCGGTTCTTTAATTTCTTTGTTAATAGGGGGATGATATTTAAACCACTTCTCCTTAGGGAGATCAACATGAGTAGCAAATGATTCACAAAAAGAGGCTTGTGTAAAGCATCGGTATTCATAAAAGATTTGACACAATCAAACTTAAGCTTAATACCTGACTCATTACCTTCGTTGTGTTCCCAATCTTCAGAGTTGCGTTTAATTCTTTCTAAGAGTTCCCACTTGAATTCAATAGTTTTCTTCATAAAAGAACCAATACAAGAAGTATCGAGCATGGATCGATCATTATGAGAAAGCCGAGCATAAAAATTCTGAATAACAATTTCTCTCGGGAGCTCATGATTGGGGCATGAATATAACATTGACTTAAGACTCCCCCAAGCTAGAGCGATGCTATCTCCTTTACGAGGCCAAAAATTATATATATAATTCCGATCACTGTGAACTAGATGCATAGGATAAAACTTTTGGTGGAATTCTAATTTCGATCGATCCTAGTTCCATGATCCAATATCATCACATAGCCTATACCATGTCAATGCTTTTCCCTTCAAAGATAAAGGGAAAACCTTCTTCTTAACTTCATCTCCGGGTAAACCTGCAATTTTAAATAATCCACAAATTTCATCCACATGTATTAGATGCATATCGTGATGTTCAGTTCCGTCTCCTGCATAAGGATTAGCTAGCAGTTGTTCTACCATACCCGAAGGAATTTCATAACCAATATTTTTAGTAGGTGCAGTAGGTTGAGGGGCAACTAATTGTGGTTCAGGTCGAGGTGAATATACCCCAAACAAACCCCTCAAAGGATTGTTTTCAATAGTAGCAAGTGACAATAAATTTCAGCACGTAGTATAAATTTTTCCTCACCGATTTCCACTTACCAAGAGTGCTTCACTCCCCGGCAACGGCGCCAGAAAGGAGCCTTGATGACCCACAAGTATAGGGGGTCAATCATAGTCCTTTCGATAAGTAAGAGTGTCAAACCCAACGAGGAGCAGAAGGAAATGACAAGCGGTTTTCAGCAAGGTAATTTCTGCAAGCACTGAAATTGTAGGTAACAAGTAGTTTGATAGCAAGATAATTGGTATCGAGCAAGTAACGGTAATGGTAAATATAGTGAAGCAAGATATCCCAATACTTTTGTGGCAAAGGACAGGCCAAAACAGTCTCTTATAATAAGCAAGCATTCTTGAGGGTACACGGGAATTTCATCTAGTCACTTTCATCATGTTGGTTTGATTTGCGTTCGCTACTTTGATAATTTGATAGAAGGGTGGACCGGTGCTTGGGTGCTATTCTTACTTGAACAAACCTCCCACTTATGACTAAGCCCCTTGCAAGCATCTGCAACTACGAGAAAAGTATTAAGATAAAATCTAACCATAGCATTAAACATTTGGATCCGAATCAGCCCCTTACGAAATAGCGCATAAACTAGGGTTTAAGCTTCTGTCACTCTATCAACCCATCATCTAATAACTACTCCACAATGCATTCCCTTAGGCCCAAAGATGGTGAAGTGCCATGTAGTCGACGTTCACATGACACCACTAAGGGAATCACAACATTCATATCATCAAAATATCGAACACATATCAAATTCACATGATTACTTGCAACATGACTTCTCCCGTGACCTCAAGAACAAAGGTAACTACTCACAAATGATATTCATTCTCAAGATCAGAGGGGTATTAAATAACATAATGGATCTGAACATATAATCTTCCAGTAAATAAACCATATAGTAATCAACTACAAGATGTAATCAATACTACTAGTCACCCATAGGTACCAGTCTGAGGTTCCGGTACAATGATTGAACACAAGAGATGAACTAGGGTTTGAGAGGAGATGGTGCTGTTGAAGATGTTGATGAAGATTGGCCTCCCAAAGATGAGAGGGTTGTTGGTGATGATGATGGCTTCGATTTCCCCCTCCGGGAGGGAAGTTCCCCTGGCGGAATCGCTCCACCGGAGGGAAAAAGTGCTCCTGCCCAAGTTCCGCCTCAAGACGGCGGCGTTCCGTCCCGAAAGTCCTCTCCTTATTTTTTCTAGGTCATAAGACCTTAAGTACCAGAAGATGGGCTCCGGAGGTGGGCCGGGCTGGCCACAACCCAGCAGGGCGCGCCTGGGGGGCCTGGCGCGCCCTGGTGTCTTGTGGTCACCAGGTGGCCCCCCTCCAGTAGTTATTTGCTCCAGTATTTTTTATATATTCCAAAATAATTCTCCATGAAGTGTCATCTTATTTTGAGATGTGCAGAATAGGTGTCTCTGATATGCTTTTTCAGGTCCAGAATTCCAGCTGCCGGCATTCTCCCTTTTTGTGTAAACCTTGCATATTATGAGAGAAAAGGCATTAGAATTACTCCATAAAGCATTATTATGCATAAAAACATTATAAATAACAGTAGGAAATCATGATGCAAAATGGACGTATCACATTGTTGATGATTTTTCAAGATATACATGGGTATTCATCCTCAAGACAAAAGATGAGACCCAAGAAACATTCATCAACTTTGCCAAAGAAGCTCAACGTCAACATGATTGTGAAATCAAGGCAATTCGAAGTGACAATGGGACCGGGTTCAAGAATTATACCATGGATGAGTCCTTGAGTGATGAGGGGATCAAGCATCAGTATGATGCAGTTTATACTCCTCAACAAAATGGTGTTGCGGAAAGGAAGAACCGAACTCTTATTGAAATGGCTTGGACCATGCTTGACGAGTACAAGTCTCCATACAAGCTTTGGGCCGAAGCCATCAACACCGCGTGTCATGCATCAAACCGGCTTTATCTCCGCAAGCTCAAGAACAAGACCCCATATGAACTTCTCATTGGGAGAAAACCCAAAATCAAATACTTTTGGGTGTTCGGTTGTAAGTGTTCCATTCTAAACAAGAAATCCCATTTAGCTATATTTGAGTCTAAAACTTATGAGGGCTTATTTGTTGGATATGCTTCAAATTCTCATGCTTACCGTGTTCTCAAGAAATCCACCGGGTGAATTGAGGAGACAGTAAATGTGGAGTTTGATGAAGATAACGGCTCTCATATGGAGCAAATTGTTCCTAGTGTTGTAGGTGATGAGGCTCCTTCACAAGCTATAAGGACCATGGGGATAGGCCACATTCTTCCACAAGAAATACCCCAAGTGCAAGTAGAAGAAGAAGGAGTAAGAGCCCTTCTTGTGGAATCCCCACAAGGGAAGTCATCACCGCCACAACCAGTGCAAGATGTTTTGGGAGATCATGAACCTATCCAAGAACAAGATCAAGTCCCTCACGTTCCCGAGCAAGATCAAGGACAAGCTCAACCAACTGGCGAGGAACCAAATATTGAGGTCCAAGAAGTTGTTCAAGACAACGGGCAAGATCAAGGACAAGCTCAACCAAGTGGTGATCTACCAAACCTTGAGGTCCAAGAAGTTGCCCATGACGATGATCAAGATCAAGATCAAGCCCAACCTCAAGTTCAATACGTTGAAGTTGTGAAGAGAAGGGTGTCCACAAGACTTAAAAGCGCCCAACCTCAAGTGTATTCTACCATACCACACCCACGTGTTCAAGAAGTTGAGGTTGTGAAGAGAAGGGTGCCCACAAGACTCAAACAAGCTCAATGCAAAGTATCTTCATCAAGTGCAACACCAAATGATGAAGAGCTTTCTTTAAAAGAGCAGAAAGTGGCTGCCAAGCTAGAGCATCTTCAACATCTCACGGAGAACATTTATGGATGCATCCAAAAGGGGGTAACTACTCATAGACGTGTTGCAAACTTTTGTGAACATCACTCGTTTGTCTCTTGTATTGAACCTCTTAAGGTGGAAGATGCTCTTGACGACCCAGATTTGGTAAATGCTATGCATGAACAACTCAACAATTTCACCCGCAACAAAGTATGGAATCTAGTAATGAGGCCACAAGAACGCCATAATGTCATCAGGACCAAGTGGATCTTTAAGAACAAACAAGATGAACATGGACAAGTCACAAGGAATAAGGCAAGGTTAGTGGCACAAGGTTTCACTCAAGTTGAAGGTTTGGACTTTGGTGAAACCTTTGCCCCCGTTGCCCTTCTTGAGTCCAATCGTATCCTTATTGCATATGCCTCTCATCATAATTTCAAGTTGTATCAAACAGATGTGAAGAGTGCATTTCTTAATGGTCCTCTTAAAGAGTTAGTGTACATCAAACAACCTCCCGGTTTCGAAGATCCCGATCACCCCACTCACGTCTATGAACTCCATAAGGCACTCTATGGACTTAAACAAGCACCTCGTGCTTGGTATGATCACCTTACGGCTTTCCTAGGAGAGAAGGGGTTTCAGATCGTGTTAATAGATTCCACTCTTTTCACAAAGAGGGTAAAAGGGGAGTTGTTTGTGTGCCAAATTTATGTTGATGCCATTATTTTTGGTTCCACTAACCATGCTATTAACGTTGAGTTTGAGAATCTTATGACAAAGGAATTCACAATGAGCATGATGGGAGAGTTGAAGTTCTTTCTAGGATTTCAAGTAAAGCAATTGAGAGGAGGAACTTTCGTTAACCAATCCTTGTACATCCAAGACATTCTCAAGAAATTTAAGATGACGGATGTCCAGCCCAAGAAGACACCCATGCCAACAAATGGTCAACTTAATCTTGATTCCAATGGTAAAGCCGTGGATCAAAAGGTATACCGCTCCATGATCGGTTCTTTGCTTTACCTTTGTGCATCTAGACTCGATATTATGTTGAGTGTGTGCATGTGTGCAAGATTTCAATCCGCCCCTAAGGAGAGCCATTACATGGCAGTAAAAAGAATCCTTCAATATTTGGTTCATACCCCAAACTTGGGCCTTTGGTATCCCAAAGGATCATCATTCAACTTGATAGGATATTCCGATTCAGATTGGGCCGGAGACAAGATTGATCGCAAAAACACATCCGGTTTTTGTCAGTTCCTTGTTAGATCCTTGGTTAGTTGGTCCTCAAAGAAGCAAAATTGTGTGTCTCTTTCAACCGCCGAAGCTGAGTATATTGCTGTTGGAACTTCTTGTGCACAATTATTATGGATGAGGCAAACTTTGATGGATTATGGTGTCAATGTGACAAAGTGCCTCTTTTGTGTGACAATGAAAGTGCAATCAAGATCGCAGAGAACCCCGTACAACACAACCGTACCAAGCATATTTATATTCGTCATCATTTCATTCGGGATCATGTGGCAAGAAAGGACATTGAGTTATTTCCTGTTAACACTGTGGTGCAACTTGCAGATATTTTTACCAAGCCACTTGATGAAGCAAGATTCCGCAAGTTAAGGCATGAGCTGAATATCGTGGATCTTAGTAACTTGGTTTGAGACCCTTGCATGCACACACATACTCAACTAGTATCTTGTTTAAATGTAGGCACCTATGTAGGGGGAGCTAGCTCAACTCATGGGCTATCTTAACCTACTAGTGCGTAAATTAAACCAAATCTTTCACATTCGACATTTATTGATGGTACTTGTGCTTCAAAGATGAGTATTGGTCTTGGGCCCAAGGTTCATATCTTCGCGGTGCCGTACCAAATAAATTCAAACATGGTGGCTACGGCCACCGCCCTTGTTCCAAGGTTGGTCATTTGACTTGATTTGGATATCTTTAGACCTTGTGTTCTAATTTGATTTTGTCATGTGCATGTTGGTTATTTTAGCGCAAGTGCCTCTTTCTCTTTTTTCCTTTCTCCTTGTGTTGTTTCCCTCTCGTGCGACGTATCCCATACAAAGTCAGCACTGGACTACGTGTGGTGGTAAGGATATGGATCCAGCCCCATCCGAATCCCTGGTTGTCTTTCTGCTGGATACCCCATGCGCACGGCCATGTACCGTGCCCATGGGGCCCCATGTCCACTGGCTTGTACCATGCACACGGGACCCCATGCGCACGGGGCAGGTAGTTCCACGCGGTTTTTAGGTAGGGCGCGCGGGGGGGGGGGGGGCTAGGGTTCATTCTTCCCCTTCGCCCTCCCCACCACCCCCTGCCGCCTCCTGTGCTCCTGGAGCCGCCGTCGTCGCCTCCCTCCATCTCCTCTCCGTGTTCTTCCTCAGTTGGAAGGGAGGAGGATGAGCTCCTCCTCTGGTAATGCCCTGCCCCCCTTTTCTACTTCTTTGTTTTGTGTTTGTTGTTAGGGATTTAGGGTTCCTCTTCTAGGATCTCTTTTTTTTCCTAGTTTTTCTTGCTTTTAGTCTAGGTTTCTCATTAGATCCTAGCCTTTCCCCCTCTGCTTCCTCCATTGCCCATGCTAGATTTAGGTTTTGGCCACCGCTGGGAGCCCCCGTGCCCACGGGCTTGTACCGTGCGCACGGGACCCCGTGTCCATGGGCCCCGGGACCCGTGCGCACGGGGTTGGCAGTATTATCTGGTTTCTTCTGCTAGTTTTTGTTTTGGTTGATTTCTTTTTATGGCACCTGCACTCACTCTTCTTGCACATGCTGTTTTGAATGTTTTGTTTCTCAGACTCCGTAGACAGGGTGGCTGCCGCTCATAGCAAACGATCGAAGACAGGGGCTGCTAATTCTCAGTTCACTATTGCTCATCGCCTATCGTCAGAGGAAGCTAGTCAAGGATCCTAGCGTCGTGCTCGTTGTGCTGCATCCAAGAAGCCTGTGGTTGAAACCTCTAATGCCTTTGAGGAAGAATATGATTCTGTGGAGGATGAACACTATGAAGAAGAGGAAGAAGCAGGGGTAGGTACTGAGGATGATGATGGTGATGAAGAGGATCAAGCTATTCCTGGCGGACATGATCTTCGGAATATTCCTCTGAGCCACTAGCACAAGCTACAGATTTGGGCTCGCAGGCAGGCACAACCCTATGCTGCAGCCACCGGTCTTGACGTGGATCCTAGATTCAAGGAGGAGTTTCGACACAAGGTGTACTCTGAGCTTCTCATGACCAAGACCAAGAAGTTTGCACCTCACAAGCAAATTAATGTGATAGACCTTCGCAACAACAGTCATCTCTATCCAGGAGTTTATGCTGCTCTTGAAAGTTTGGGCCTCCTTCCTTTTGTCAGCTTCAACCATGCCTATAATGAAGAGCTTGTCACGCAGTTCTTTGTCACCATTTTCTTCCATAATGACTCTGCTCGTAATCTCACTTGGATGTCTGGGCATCGTCAGTTGTCTTCTTCAATGGCCAAGTTTTCTGAAATCATTCCATATCCATTCTATGAGGAAGAACATGAGGATTTTGGCCGAGTTCGTGATGGTGGGCAGCGCTCCAAGGATGAAATTGCATTTGCTTACAAGCAGGACCGGTATTTTGTCACTCGCTCGATCAAGGGTTTGCTCTCGGTGTATGATACAATGAGGCACATTCTTAGGTACACCCTCACTCCCAAGACCAGTGACTCTCATCACATAAGGAGATCTATGTTGGATATCTTTGTGTATCTGGATGCCAGGAAGAAAGTGGATGTTCTGCACTTCATGTTCTATGAGCTTCGTCAGTGTGTGCAGGAGGTCAAGTCGTTAATCTATGCACCCTTCATTCAGGCCCTCATCGAATCTGTATGCCCTGCACGATACATCTCTCAATACAAGACCTCCATTCCCAAGCGCATTATTCAATGGTCCCCTCAAGCTCCTGCCCCATACAAGCCTCCTAAGCAAGGACGCAACCCTCGAGATGATGAGCGGGCTACCTACACTCCCGAGTGGTCCTCCACTGCCCACATTCCTCCTGGACCTAGTAAGAAAAGTTCTGAGGCCTGTTTTACCCACGATGAGAAAAAGTCCTTGTTCAAGACTCTACGCAGCATGTTTAAGATATGTCAGTCCACTCAGCGCCGTCAGGTCAAGAAGACCAATAGGGGCAAACTTGAGCGTCGTCAGAAGAAGGCTGAGCGTGTTGCTACTGGTGAGATTGTTGGCTCCGGATCTGAGGACATCGAGAGTGAGGCGACGGCTTACTCCTTCTCAATTGCAGGATGGCATTTTGATGATGATGATGATGCCTCGAGCGCGCCTCCCCCTGTCAGAGTGGTTTTATTTGCATCGCCTTTTCCCTTTCTGTTGTCTTGATGACAAAGGGGGAGAAGTGGTTTAGGAGTCTGAGTTGCTGAGATCTCATGGCCTCGTGTTCTCTGTGGTGTTTATTTGGCTTGAGATACTCTTATTTGTTCCTTTTATCATGTGCGTGTGAGCTACCTTTATCTTTCTATGTGTGAGACTATGTCGTATGGATCATATATGCTGCTAATCTTTATCTTTTGTTATATGATCTTTTTTATCATGTATCATCTCACCACTCCTGCTCCACACTCTTTGCATGTGATCTAGGCACCGTATATGGTATTTTGTTTTGATCACATGCTCTTGACATCATTGATCTAGGGGAGCCTCTTATGTGTGTGCTTGATGCATGATCAAGCAATTTTTATCCATGCACACGCTGATGATCAAGTGTTGTCTTGAGTCGTGGCTTTAATATTTGTTATATCTTTTGCCATGTCCTAACCATGTTGTCATCAATGCCCCAAAAAGGGGGAGATTGAAAGTGCATCTATCACTTAATTATGTTTTTGTGTGATGGCAATATGGTTAGAAGATCTTACATGAGCTGCTATAGTTTATCTCAGGTAATTGATTCCTTGCAGCTCTAGATGGAGGTGTGTGACCCCCCCCCCCCCAATTCAAAAAGATCAAAGGCGTGGTTTTTCCAGTGACTCAAAGGTTTTCGTTTTGGTTCGATTTGAGTCGTAGGAATTACCACACTATTAAGAGGGGTCATCGTGGATGTATGTTGTGTGGGAATGCCTCCATGTCCTTTATTTCAGCCAACCTACCACTTCAAATATCCACGGGGTCTGTTAGTGTCGTGCCCGGGTTCTCAGAACTGGTTAACAGAGACTTCCTGGTCACCCCGTGTGCATGGGGTCTTTTGACCCTCGTGCGCACGGTGTACTGCGTAGCTCTCGGAGTAGCCCGTGCACACGGGGTCTTTTGACCCCTGTGCGCACGGGGTACCACGAACCTCTCTGAGTACCCCGTGTGCACGGGGCTGACTAAGCCCGTGCGCACGGGGTCCAACAGGCAGATTCTCGTCCCCAGCCAAGAACACTATAAAAAAACCTTCTTCCTCCTCCCAACCTAACCCTAATGTCTTGTTGAGCTCCACCATTGCTACACCTCATTTTGCTCAATACTCTCAATCCCTCCACCCAAACTTGTTGAGACTTTGGGGATTGGGAGAGCAAGACCCGATCTACACTTTGACCAAACAAAATTCGTGTTCCCCCACAACATTTGTTCACCATTGATTTTTACTCTTGGAACTTGGGATCCTATGTGGTTAGAGGTTCCCCCGGAAGCTTCCTTGCTTGTGGTGTGCTCCGGAGAAGTTTGTAAAGGTGTTGTGGTCGCCTTCAAGACCAACCCCAAGTGAATCGAGGCTCATCCATTGGGGGTGACTCGAAAGAGATACGGTGAGCCTTCCGTGGCGTTCTGCAACCTTGGCTCCGGCGCCACTCTAAACGGAGAGTAGCTCTTCCCCAAGGAATAGTGAACTTCGGGATAAAATATGCGTCCTCGTCTCACTTGTGGTTAATCCTTTCCCACACTTTACCTTGCTTTGTATGCTTGTCGGCTTGTTAGCTTTATTATTGCCTAGCATATTTAGTACTACTTGTGTTTGTCATATAGGTTGTGTTCACCTAGTTGCATATCTAGTGAACCTTATTTACTCGCGTATCCCCAAAACTGACAAACAAGATTAAAATTTGTAGTCTCCTATTCACCCCCTCTAGTCGACCGTATCGATCCTTTCAGTAGTCCAATCATGATCATTAGCACAATTGATATTCATAGAATTTATACTAACAACATGGCAATCACGCTTTTCATTCAAGGAACAATCATGAATCACCTTATAAATTTCACAATTTTTAGATTCATGATTTTCAAGCAAGACCTCATAAAGATAATCTTGTGAACTATCACTAGCAATTGTTTCAACATAATTGGGTCTTTTGAAAATATTAGCAAGTGGATGAGGATCCATTTATCTTAAATTTTTTGCTTTGAACTTTCTATTTATTTTTGATAAAGATAAAGATAACATAGCTAGGCAAGCAAGCAAGGTAACAAGCAAACACAAATATTTTTGTATTTTTGATTTTTATGAGACAAGCTAAATATAACGGCAAATAAAAAGAAGAACAAGTGAATGAAATTTTGTGCGAAGTTACTTGATAGTTGGTGATGGTATTCCCCAACAACGGCGCCAGAAATCCTTCCTCATACTCGTGATCTGTGTTGGGTTTTCCGTGAAGAGGAACAGGTAATCGCAGCACAAAGTGGGTAAGTATTTCCCTCAGTTATGAAACCAAAGTTTATCGAACCAATAGGAATACCAATCCTCAACCGTCTTCAGCGGCTGGACACAAAAGAACAAACAACTTGCACCCAACGTCGACAAGAGGGTTGTCAATCCCATTGATCTCGTTATTTGCAAGCAAGTGAGTTGTGTAGATAATTGTAGATAATAGTAAAGTGCAAAATAAAATAAAAGGTAATAAATAACAGCAAGGTAATGAAAGCGTTTGTGAATTTATAAGTGAATAGACCCGGGAGCCGTAGAGTTCTCTAGTGGCATCTCTCATAAGCAAAGCATATGGTGGGTAAACAAATTACTGTTGAGCAATTGATAGAAAAGCGAATAATTATGCGATGTTCACGGTAATGATCATGTGTATATAGGCATCACGTCCATAAGAAAATAGGCCGACTCTTGCCTACACCTACTACTATTACTCCACTTCAAGAGTGCTTCTATGCTTGCCTCTCTACGTATCAAGTTCATGACAAACGGAGTAATGCTTGGAGAACGATGACATGATGTAGACAAAGTAAACTCAAATAATATGAATAAACCCCATCGTTTTATCCTTAGTAGCAACAACACAAATATGCAACTTGTCCCCTTCTGTCACTGGGATATAGAAACTCATCGGGTTGAACCTAATACAACACACCACTCCCACCGAAGAAATATCAATCTAGTTGGCCAAACTATCTCAATAGATCGGAGAGCATTACGAAGCTATGATGATCATGCAAATAAGAATCATAGTAATCAGGTTTGACTCAAATACTTTTCATGAATAATTTGAACATAAACTCACAATTCATCGGATCCCAACAAACACACCATACAAAGGGATTACATCGGATAGATCAAGGCAAAGATGCGATGAACATTGTATTGAAGATCAAGAGAGAGAGAGAGATTGCCATCTAGGTACTACCTACGGACCCGTAGGTCTGCGGTGAACTACTCACACATCATGGTGAGGGCAACAAGGTTGATGAAGAGGCCCTCCGTGATCGATTTCCCCTCCGGCAGGGTGCCGGAATGGAGGTGTAGATGGCCTCCCGTCGAAACAGAGGCTTGCCGCAGCGGAAAAAGTGTTTCTGGAGCGCTTATGATGTTTTTAGGGTAGATGTGAATTTAAAGGCCACAGAACGACGTCGGGCGACGCTCCAGGGGGCCACCACATATCTGGCCGTGCCCCCCATAGGGGGAGCGACTGGATATGTGGTGGGCCCCTGGTGCATCGCCTGGCCCTCCTCCGAAGCTTCTAGGTCTTGTATTGGTCCAAAATAATCACCAAAAAGTTTCGTGGCAATTGGACTCCGTTTGGTATTGTAACTCTGAAAAGGCAAAAACACGCAGAAAACAGGAACTGGCACTGGGCACTGGGTCAATAGTTTAGTGCTCAAAAATATTATAAATTGGTAAATAAATACCCAAAAAGTATCCTAGAATGATAATATATCAGCATGGAACAATAAAAAATTATAGATATGTTGGAGACGTATCATCCCGCTCCAACTGAGATGGTTGGCCGCTCTGCGTGATTCTGACACTTTGTCTGAGCACCCACTCCCAAAGAGATTTAAGTTTAAAATCCACTGACAGAAAAACCCAGAGCCCAAAAACTAGATAGTGGTTTCATCACTGAGATCTAAGTCTAGTATGCTTAGTGCTTGGGCCTTTTCCTACCTTAGTGTTTTGATGATGATGACAACTCACTATGTGATCTAACCGTGTGCCAAGTGTCGGGTCACGATGCACACGATCTTGCCACGTGCTTAGCGAGAGCCACTTAGCCACCTGAGGGCTCAACACCGCATCGACAACTGACTAGCATTGCGATGCGGTGGTGCGGTGGCTGTCCGGCTCGTGCCTGCCGGGGGCTGGCTTGCCGGTTCTTCATGAAGGTATGTCTGCCTCGGTCCCCGGCAGGCACCGGGGACGTGGCTGGCACGGCTCGGGCATGTACTGAGCCATTGCATCGTCCTTGCCAGCGTTGCTAGCCATCGTAGGCTGCTTCTGCCGGGGTCTTGGTCTTGGATGTTGGTTTTGTCTTCTTGATGCGCTCCTTGATCTCACGTAGAGCGGCTTCTCTGGGTTGGACTGGGTTTATGTTGACGGGTTCTGCTACTACTGCCTGTGCATAAGTCAGGGGCACTGGGTACCCCATTCCTAGTGCACCGATAGGAGCCCCCGGGTTTGGCCCGAACGCGCTCGCTCAGCGCCGTTGGGTCAGGCCCAAAATTTATGTACATGCGCACAATACGAGGGAGTAACTGCCGACTTTTAAGCCAGCACTTAGTTGGTACCTCAGTCCATTTCCACCACGCGCGCCGCATGCATTGCAGGGAGTTTGCGGTGGATGCGCATGGCTCACAGGCGTGGGAGTGGCAGAAACTGCAGCGCCAGGGATTGGTGCAGTGGGGCGGTTACCTGTTCGCCCGTGATCATGGATAGTGGGATTGGTGGAGATGGGCGGCCGCCTTGGAGCGGAGGAGAGCCAGCCCACGTACCCTTCCCTATAAATTAGGGGGTCACAGCGGGCGATGCTCATCCATCCCCTCCTCCTCCACAATCTCGAGTTCACATAGCTTGACCTTCTTCTCTGTCTTTGGATGCACTAGTCACCACCATGACGAGGGGGCGAGGACGACTCCCATTTTCCACAGCGGCGACGAGAGCTTCCCTTCGGGATCATGCCGCTGTTTCAACTGCGGTGACGGAAGGCGGTCCCAGTGCGCGTGATGGGAGCGTTGGAAGAGGCTGGGGCCGGTGCGGGGCTCACGGCCGTGGGAGGCGGAGCGCCGCACCCGATCCTCCTCCATCGGCGGGTCCTTTCCCAGCTATGGGACATACTGAAGCCACGTCGCTGGAGTTTGTTGTCAGGCTGCATGGTCCTCTCTGCGGCCGTTTGTGACTCCCTCGCCCTTTCACCAGGGTGATGGAGGTCGACAAGCCGCACGCGATGTGGTTGCGCGTGCACGGTTGCTGTAATTGCACCGTGCAGGCTGACATCGAGTTTCCGGCACCCCGCGCCATGTTCCTTAGGCACGGGTGGAAAACCTTCGCACGTGCCCATAGCTTCATGGATGGGTACGTCCTCCGCTTCAAGCCGGTGGAGGTCGACACGCTTTCCATCAAGATCTACGGGCAGTCGGTTGCTCGTCTTGGCTGCTGCGAAGAGAGCTCGAGCGACGATGAAAGCTCCTCCTCGAGCGATAGCGACGAGGAGGACAGTGTCGGTGAAGACGGCGATAGCGAGCCCCCGGCCGTCAAGTCGGAGTACGACGGCTCGGACTCCAGCTGACGGCCGGTCGCACCATCACCGTCAGCGAGCCCCCCCGGGCAGAGCGATTTGCCGGGGGTTCTTGACTTGGGCGCCGCCTCCTCCCCTCAGCTGGACCTTGGCAGGCTCGTGGACTTCGGCTTCGCCTTCCTTGCCGGTGGTTCTGCCGAGCCGCGCCCTGCCAGGGTCAGGCTGGGCTTCTGTTTAGGCTCTCCTTTAGTCCTTTCTCCTTTTGTAGCTTGTTCCTAGGGGAGAAAGTCAAATAAAGATTTATTAAAGAGGAGACCTCTAATGTATCTTTATCCATTTTGTACCGAAAATGAATGAATGAATGCTATTTCTCTTCCTTGAGTACTATCCCTTTTCTCCTTTGTTTGCACCGTGTCAGCATATTTGTCCTTGCTGTCGGATTTCGGGCTCCGCAAAACCCTTAAGATTCGAACACAGGGGCGTGTGCAAAGATCCCCTGCAGCCTCGCCCTACCTAGCTCGTTACTCGATGGACAAGACGATGAACTCGCGCGATGACGAGGAAGAAGATGAACACGGTGGTTTACCCAGGTTTGGGCCGCTGTGAAGCGTAATACCCTACTCCTGCTTTGGTGGATTGCCTCTCGAGGAGGTGTGGTGGATGAACTTGTACAGTGTTTCTGGAGCCTCGTGAGGGCGCTCCTGAGGTGTTCTTGGCCCTCTGTCTGCTTGGTGATGGATGAGTGGATGGACCGATTTCGGATCCCCCTCTATGGTGCAGCCTAGCCTCTATATATAGCGGTGGCCCGGGTCCTCTTCCCTTATCGCAATGGCGGGAAGGGATCCCACAACGGCCAATTTTGAAGGGGGGCAGGAGTACATGCCCGCCCTGCCCAAAGGCGGTCTTCGCCTGCAAAGTAGCTGTCGATGATATAGAGGTGGGCTCGGCGATGACATCCGTCCTGCGGGGCTCATGGTCGCGGTCTTGTTGCACCGGAATGGAAACTTTTGGGGAGTGCTTTGGGATCCCGCGTACGTCCTTGCTCCCTTTGCACCAAAGGGGAAACTGTGCTGCCTGGCGCGCTGGCGCCCGCCTGTCCTTCCTTGCGTCATCCTTGACTCCTGAGGCCGGGCTCTACATAGAGATCTCCGCCGCTCCGGAGGGGGCCTGGGGAGGCCCATTCCTTGCCGGTCTTGACGCTGCTCCTCCTTGCGAGCCTAGGGGCCTCATGAGGGCCTTGTCTCGAGTGGGGATGTGCATGGTTGTGCTTGGCTGATGAAGTGGGCCATGCCCTGGGCCGCAGGCAGGCAGGTCTGGGTACCCCCGTTCCCAGAACGCCGACAGTAGCCCCCGGGCCCAAGGCGCGCTCGAGCCGGCTTCCGGGCGAAGCCTCAAGGATGGCCCGAAGCGCCGCGGGCCCCAAACGCCTGCGGGCCAGGCTTTACACGCGTCGAACGCCTGGGCGGCGACGCCCCCGCTCCCCGAGGGCGTCAGGAACTGCTCCAAGTTAAATTGACACGACGCCCGTGTGCAGCGCCGACCATCATTGCCCTTCCTTGAATGCTGCTGCTGCTTCGGAACTCTACTCCTCGGGCCACGCGGATGTGACCCTTCAATCGGCAGGAGAGGCGACACGGACTGTGCTGCGCCGATCGGACCGCTCCGCGGCGCCCGAGAGGCGCACGACGCCTGCTCTCCCACAATGCCTCGTGGATGCAGTTACGCCTATAAATCCGCCCCGCCCCTGGCAGGGGAGAGGCATTGCAGTCTTGAGGCATCTTCCTTCTTCCTTCGCTCCGCCGAGAAAACCCTCTCCTCTTTCCATCTTCTCGTCTTCCATGGCGTCTGGTGGAAGCACTGCGGGCGCGGGGAGACGTGCGGCACTGCCGGCTCCCTTGTCCTCCTCCGGAGGTAGCGGTGGGGGTCCCTCAGGGCCGGCGCAAGTTCACCGGCGCTGGGCAATGGTCGACGAGTGAGTATTCCGCCGCCTCCCTCTTCCTTAGTCGTTTTGCGCAGCGTTCCGAGCATGATCCTCTCCTTCTCCCGGGGCGCCTGCGGCCAAGAAGCGCAGGCTTGGCGAGCTTCAGGAGGAAGCGGAGGCACTGCGCGCCCGGCTGGCGACCGCCGAGGCCGTCTTCCAAGCCGCCCTCCGGGGCAAAGCGGAGGCCAGGGCGGAGCTGGCGTCCCTCCAGGCCCAGGTCCAGGAGGTGGACGACGCCGTGCAGGCCGCCTAGGACGAGGAGGCGCATGCCAGGCTGCTGGAATCCCAACGTGCCAAGAAGTTCCTGGACAATGCCAGTCGCGCGGCCGGCGCGGTGAGCTGGTTCGTTGGGGACGCCCCCGCATTGCCAAACGTGCGCGGCGACGGGGGCTACCTAGAATTCTTCCAAAAGGTGGTGGAGGCGCTGGAGACCGGAGTCTCCCGCGTGAACGCGGACAGCGAGTCTGACGCGCGCGACCTCCTGGACCTCGCCTTGACGCTCGTCTTCTCCAACCTGCGCCGCCTCGCCCCGCAGATTGACCTCTGGCGTGTTGGGGAGCCGGTGCCTGACGGGCTCCAGCGCCCCCTTCGAGACGAGGTGCGCCCGCACGTGGAGTCCATGGTGGAGCGGTTCGTCCAGGTGCCAGCCTCCAGCGGGGAGGACGACTCCGACGCCGAAGCGGCCACCGGTGCGGGTGGTGATGGCGGCTTCTCCCCCTAAGCATCCCCTGTCTTCTTTTCTTGGTGCCTGTAATATTTGAAGAAGAACTCTGCCCCCGTGGGCGTTAGTCTTTTGCGTACTACCTTGGTTTGTGTCCTTCCTCGTCTAAAATTGCTGGTTGCTAGCTCGCCGTTGTCGTGGCTTAGTTTCCTTGTGCTGGGCTTGACGCCAGTGCCGCCGCAGCCTAGCGACAGCGGCCGTCAGGGCCCCCATGAGGTGTCTCCTCACGAGGTGCTGCTTGGGGCCACCGTTCACCTGGTCGGTGGCCTTGCTGCTCGCCGCGGCTGGGTCCCTTCCCTCGTGCTATTTTTCCTGGCGCCTCTGGGCTCAGGGGGCTCGGTGGCCACGCGCGACGGCCCGCAGTACCTGCATCCCCACCTTTATGCGCACAACTCCTATCCCGTTCTCGGGTCGTCATTAGATCAAGGGGTTCTAGCTTGGTTTGGTAGTGTACTTAGCTCGTGGGGTGGCGACGGTCTTGTTCGCGACTCCTTCTCGGATGCTCCCTCCTTGCTCGTGGGACGGTTTGGGAGCCCTTTTGGCACTCTATGTCTGCAGGACTCAGTCCCGCACATTTCCTGACCGCCGTAATGTATGACCGGATCACCAGGACGCAACCATGGGGTCAGGCCTCGACACCCTTGATGCCGACCGGATCACCAAGGACGACGTCAAGGGGGATGAGTGGCTATATGACCGGTAAGGCTCCTGAGGCGTGATTCTCAGGAGCCCCCTTTGACGCTCAAGCCGCCCTACGTCGGCAGGTCCCAGTCCCGCGCATTTCCCGACCACCGTAATGTACGACCGGATCACCAGGACGCAACCACGGGGTCAGGCCTTGACACCCCTGATGCCGACCGGATCACCAAGGATGACATCAAGGGGGACGAGTGGCTATATGACCGGTAAGGCTCCTGAGGTGTGATGCTCAGGAGCCCCCTTTGACGCTCGGGCGATCCTCCATTCCGTCCTGCCGGCTGCTGCCTCAGGAAGCCCTGGGGCCTCCCTAGACTCCATGTTGCGGTCGGAGCCCGCGAGCGGGGGTCGACAGCTAAAAGATGCGTGCCCCTGAGGTGACAAGGCCTCGTTATCCAGCCCCGAGGTGCCTCGGGGTGGTGCGGAGCGCTTGGCTCCTTGCGAAACACCATCCAGAAAGAGAGAATTCAAGATTGGTAAAATGAGAGAACATAGAGAGAAAAGTTCCCGCCCCCTTTTCTTTTAAATATAGAGTTTCGAAATCCTCAAACTTCATTCCAAAAAACGGCAACTCGAACACCAAAAACAAGCAAGCAACTGCCGCATCCGGCCCCTAGGCTAGTCTTCGTCTTCCCCAAGCGCTGAGCGTAGGGCATCCACGTTGCATGGGCATAGCCATTGGAGGGCAGTGTTGTCTTCTCCGCCAGCGCGGAGCTGTGGCTTCCACATTGCGTGGGAAGGAACCCCTCCGCGTCCTCGGGGGGCTCCGTGCGTATACAGCCCACTCATTATTACGTGAGAGTGTCACGGCCATAGATAGCTGGGCAAGCCCCCAGGCGCATGGCCTGGTGGCTCCCAACTCCGTCAAGAACCATCCCGTGCATTTCTGCTCGGTTACGCGCCCTTATGACCCTAACCCGAATGCATCGTTCCCCGCGCGACCGCAGGATTGCACTCCCGAGGCCCAAACATGAGCACGATGCATCCGGCGCAGCCATAAGGGTGTTTTGTCTATGAAGCCTCCTCGTGAAGTGTCCGTGCGCCGGCCGGACAACGTCCTGATGGCCTCATGAGGCCCAACGTCCCGAGGCCGTGTCGGCGCTGCAATTGCCGCGGGTGGCCCGCGCTGTTTGTGTCTTGCTGCTCCCCCCAGGCTATTACTCCTGAGGCCTCGGGGCTTGGTCCAGCGTCGCTTGCCCGTGGGGGCGCCGGCCTGCGCCGCTCCCCGCGGGCCCGGGGGCGCCCTTCCGCTCACGCCGTCCAGGCCCGGTGCTCCGTCGACGGAAGCCCCCAGGCCTGGCTCGGTGAGGACGCCCAGGGTGCTCCTTACTCTTGGGGGGTGCTGGCGCCCGCGGCGGGCACCTGACCCATCCCACCGTCAGGCGGTACGACGTAGCATGGTACATAGGGCTCCACATAAGGGCTTGGTCCTCCTCCTGAGCCGTCCGGCGGGGCGCCGGGGACGGCCCCTCCTGGCGGCGGCGGGAAGCCGCCCCGCGCGCGTTGCTCGCAGACCCTCCTGCGACGGGCCTCAGAGCGGAGTTGCTTACCCGTGCCACCGCCGTTGGGTGGGCCGCGCGTCTCCTGGTGTGGATTGCTTCCTAGGCGACCTGATGCGCCTTCGCCGTTGTTGCTTGTTTGTCCGGACGCCAGCGCCGCTTGCTCACTACGCCGGATGGCGCGCTCCCGCCTGGTCAACCCAGGCTGTTGAAGGTCCACCGGGTCATGGAGGCGCGTGTTGGTGTGTGCGCAGAGCGCGCCGTCGTTTCCGCCGTGCGCTTGGTCGTCATGGCTGGGCTGCGCCCCGAAACCGGTCACCGGGATTCGGAGGAGAAGGAGCACAGCATGTGGCGGGCCCCGCTCGGGCCCGTCGGGTGCCGGAAGGGTCACACCGCCGGCGGGCCGGGGAACGGGCACGGCAGACGAGCCCCCGGCGCCTGGCGCCTGCGGCCTTGAAGAAGAGTGAGGGGCCACGGCCCTTTGCGAGACGGTGACCAGCTCCGCAATGTGGTCGGCCCATGCGTCGAGGTCCCCCACGTAGGTGCGGCGCATCACCTGTGCTAAGGGCGCCGCCCGCCCGCCGTGTGCTTGGGCGGTGTGAGAGGTGGTGACGGTGGAGGCGATGCTGGTGGCTTGATACTGACCGCCCAGTAACATGCTGCCGGGGCGTGGGCCTCCGACGGCAGCGGCGGGGTCGACGGAAGCTGACCCGCTGCGGCCGGGGGAAGCTTGTTGAGCGTCGGCCATCGGAGCAGTGAAGCGTGGGAAGAACGAAGCTTGGAGAAGACCCCGACACGCCCCCTACCTGGCGCGCCAAATGTCGGATTTCGGGCTCCGCAAAACCCTTAAGATTTGAACACAGGGGCGTGTGCGAAGATCCTCTGCAGCCTCGCCCTACCTAGCTCGCTACTCGATGGACAAGACGATGAACTCGCGCGATGACGAGGAAGGAGATGAACACGGTGGTTTACCCAAGTTCGGGCCGCTGCGAAGCGTAATACCCTACTCCTGCTTTGGTGGATTGCCTCTCGAGGAGGTGTGGTCGATGAACTTGTACATTGTTTTTGGAGCCTCGTGAGGGCGCTCCTGAGGTGTTCTTGGCCCTCTGTCGGCTTGGTGATGGATGAGTGGATGGACCGATTTCGGATCCCCCTCTACGGTGCAGCCTAGCCTCTATATATAGCGGTGGCCCGGGTCCTCTTCCCTTATCGCAATGGCGGGAAGGGATCCCACAATGACCAATTTTGAAGGGGGACAGGAGTACATGCCCGCCCTGCCCAAAGGCGGTCTTCGCCTGCAAAGTAGCTGTCGATGATGCAAAGGTGGGCTCGGCGATGACATCCGTCCTGCGGGGCTCGTGGTCATGGTCTTGTTGCACCGGAATGGAAACCTTTGGGGAGTGCTTTGGGAGCCCGCGTATGTCCTTGCTTCCTTTGCACCAAAGGGGAAACTGCGCCGCCTGGCGCGCTGGCGCCCGCCTGTCCTTCCTTGTGTCATCCTTGACTCCTGAGTCCAGGCTCTGCATAGAGATCTCCGCCACTCCGGAGGGGGCCTGGGGAGGCCCATTCCTTGCCGGTCTTGGCGCTGCTCCTCCTCGCGAGCCTAGGGGCCTCACGAGGGCCTTGTCTCAAGTGGGGCTGTGCATGGTTGTGCTTGGCTGATGAAGTGGGCCATGCCATGGGCCGCAGGCAGGCAGGTCTGGGTACCCCCGTTCCCAGAACGCCGACACTTGCCACACAGAACTATTTGCCGGGTCAATACTAACCGCGAGCGCCAAAGGGCGAGCGAGCCCTCGGCAACAGGCTGGTATCGTTCCCTGACAAGGCTCCTTGTCGGTATCGACGTGGCCCCCCAGAGCTAATGGACGACTGGAGCTGCGGGGCGGCTCGTCCCGACCAGGGTTTCCATTGCCTGACGAACTCCATGGTACACAGTCAAAAGAAACATGAGGGGTTTCCTTAAGGGAGTAAATGGCACCAAGCTTGGTACATGCGATTAGACTTATCTTTTCAGGCAGTATCCCTTTCTGGAGTACGACGAGCCGCCGTCCTTGTTCCTTTGCCCTTCTTCTTTGTTTTCCTGGCGGTAAAACATGTAAGGAAAAAGGCCTCTGTCCTCTGGGGAGAGAGAATACAGTAACAAGGATCACAGGCTCATCATGTACTCTAGCAAATTTCTAAAACTTAAAAGCGATAACATTGCAACATAAAAAATGCATAGTAAACATACAATTTGATGATATGATGCAATGCCTAGCTTTTATTATTGCATGCACAGGGTCTACGCCTGGCTTTGTACAGAGGGTTACATGCACTGCGGCAAGGCTTGTACACAAGGTGGTTGCCGGGGACTGAGCCCGGCAATCGCGCCTTACGGGTAGAACTTACGAAGATGCTCAATATTCTATGACTTAAGCACTTTGATGCCATCTTCGGTCTCCAGACAGACTGCGCCAGGTCTGGTGACTCGTGCTACCCGGTAAGGGCCTTCCCACTTCGGCGTCAACTTGTTGGTACCCTTGGCGGACTGAACGCGCCTAAGGACAAGGTCGCCTTCCTCAGGGCTTCGGGCATGGACCCTGCGGCCATGATAGCAGTGCAGGGCTTGCTGGTAGCGTGCAGCATGCACAATAGCCCGCAGATGATCTTCCTCGAGGAGCATGGCATCGTCATGCCGTTGCTGCTTTTGCTCTACTTCATCGTAGGCAAGTACTCGAGGTGACCCGTATATGAGTTCTGTGGGGAGAACTGCTTCCGCCCCGTACACTAGGGCGAAGGGCGTCTGGCCGGTAGCTTGATTTGGTGTCGTTCTGAGGTACCAAAGAACCACCGGTAGCTCATCTATCCAACGCTTGCCGCATCTCCGCAGTCTATCGAAAGTTCTTGTCTTTCGTCCACGCAACACTTCAGCATTCATCCTCTCGACTTGCCCGTTGCTCCTTGGGTGGGCAACAGAGGCAAGAAGGAGACCTTGCTTCCAAGGCTTTGGACCTATTGCATAAAGGTGCGACTCGTGAACTGGGTGCCATTATCATTGATCACCCTAGTAGGCACTCCAAAACGGCACACCAGTCCTTTCAGGAACTTGACAGCTGACTGCGCGGTCACCTTGCTCACTGGTTCCACCTCAAGCCACATTGTAAACTTGTCGATTGCTACGAACAAGAATTCAAATCCCCCGACGGCGTGGGGAATGGGGCCCAAAATATCGAGCCCCCAGACCGAGAATGGCCAGGATTAAGGGTTCGTCTGGAGAGCTTGCGCTAGCTGATGTATGTTCTTGGAATGGAACTAGCAGGCTTCACACTTGGTGACCAGCTCAGTTGCATCCTGGAGGACAGTGGGCCAATAGAAACCCTGCCGGAAGGCTTTTCCGGCAAGGGCCCGTGATCCAACGTGAGATCCACACATGCCTCCGTGAATCTCTGCTAACAGCTTCAGTCCATCTTCCCAGCAAATGCACCTTAATTTCACACCATTTGTTCTTTTTCTTTACAGAGTGTCATCGACAAACTGGTACATACTTGACTGACGGGCTACTTTTTTGGTTTCTTCTTGTTCTTCGGGAAGTTCTCCTGTTTGAAGGAAGTGGACTACGTGCTGCGCCCAAGCGGGAGCCTGTGGCTCGACAACGAGGACTAAAGGCATCTCCTCATTCGTGGGAGCGCTTATCACGACTGCAAGGACCTGGGGTCCGGCAGGAGGGAGCTGCTCACCAACCGAAACGAGACTGTCTCCGGTAGCCTCTTTACCAGTGGCTTTAGGAAGCTCTGCCGGGAAATGCTTGCCGGAGTTCAACTTTCTTTTTTTCCTGGTCATCGTTGATGGGGATACTGATGGCTGAGTGAGGTGGAGGACAAAGGTTCCTGGTTGCACAGGGAGCTTTTGCGCAACGCACTTTGATAGATGGTCAGCGATGTTGTTTTCTGCACGCGGTACATGTTCTGCTTGCAATCCATCAAAGTGCTCATCCAGCTTCCTCAGCTCTTCCATCTATGCTTCCATCAACGGAATCTGATAATCTTTGTTGACTTGTCTCACCACGAGAAGAGAATCTCCTCGGATGATCAATTTCTTGATTCCCAACTCCACCGCGATCCTAAGTCCGGCATAGAGCCCGTCATACTCAGCGGTGTTGTTGGTGACCTCCTCCCAGGGAAAGTGCATTTGAACCACATGTTTGAGATGCTCCCCGGTAGGGGCGATGAGGATCACGCCTGCTCCGGCGCCCTGAAGTGAGAAAGCACCGTCAAAATGCATGATCCATTCTTAGGCGCTTCTTTGCCGGGGAGAATTGTCTCTGGAACTTCTTCGTCTGACGTGGGCGTCCATTCCGCAATGAATTCCACCAATGCCCTGCTCTGAATTGTGGAAATGCTCTCATACTTCAAACCAAAACTTGACAGCTCTAGCGCCCACTCAACTATCCTGCCAGTGGCTTCGGGGTTCCTCAATATACGCTGCAGAGGAAAGCGGGTGACAATAGTGATCTCGTGGCCTTGGAAGTAGTGGCGCAGCTTCCTCGAGGCCATGAGAAGGCCGAAGATCAGCTTTTGCACTCCAGAGTACCTTGACCTAGTCCCTTGAAACAAGGAGCTGACAAAGTACATTGGTCGCTGCACCACTTTCTTCTTCGCCACTTCCTTGAAACTGCCTTATTTTGCTTGCTTGGGTTCCCCTTGGTCTGTATCGGGTCCTGCAGCGAGTGCTTCGGTTCCACCCCCGGTGAAATCAGTCGCAGCGGTTGCATCTTCATCCACTTCTCCCTGCGCCACCATCGCTTCACTAACCACTCGATTCGTTGCCGCTAAGTATAGCAGCAACGGTTCTTGCGGTTTAGGCGCGACTAAGGTGGGAGCGGAGGAAAGGTAAGCTTTCAGATCTTGCAGCGTTGCTTCTGCTTCCGGGGTCCACTTCATCGGGCCGGCCTTTTTTTAGAATCTTGAAAAACGGCAGGGCGTGTTCAGCGGATTTGGAGTTGAACCTACTCAACGCGGCAATGCATCCGGCCAGGCATCTTACGTCCTTGACGGACTTGGGTGCTTGTATCTGCTCGATCGCTTTGATCTTGTCGGGATTGGTGGTGTGCTTCCTGGCGTCGCTGTATGGTGGCCCGCGCGTCCTCCCTCCTTCGGTCTTCCAGGACACACCGCTGGTCCCTACGATCGTGCGGGCCGGAGGAGACCATAGATGCTTCGTCGGTCTCGTTGGCACGTGGAGCTCGTTGTGGCTGCCTCTGGGTCTGCTGTTGCGGAGGGGATTGCACCGTTAGCGCGGCCCCTTCCCGGCGTCGCTGTATGGTGACGCGCGCGTCCTCCCGCCGTCGCCGTCCGCGGGTACTGTGACGGCTCTACATGCAGCGATTTGCTGGATTCGACGATGCCGATCAAACTTTGGATGGGGGCTCTCCATTTGTCTATCTTGTCAGCCGCCGGCGGAAAATTTAACAGCAGCTGTGCCCATGCCATTGCTTCCGCTGCCGTGGCTGGCATGGCTAGAGAGGTGGATCGCGACGTCACTCGACTCCTGGTTGAACCAAGAGGAGCGTTGCCGCATTCTCGTCGCCGTGCAGCGGTCGCCGAGGCAGTCTGACGTGGAGGAGGCCGAACTTGCGGGTCTACAGCCCCGCTAGGCACCCCGTCTTGCTCCGGGCGAGGCGCGCGCCCAGCAGCCGCACCCGTGATGGGCGCAGCTAGAAGATAACGGCTTGCCCCAGATTTGGCGCCACCGTTGCGGCCACGGCCACCAGTGCGGTGGGGAGGTGGGGACCGAACGTTTCCTCCTCCCGCGGCACTAGGGACGAGCTCGCCAGAATGTTGCTGCTGTTGCTCCCCTTCGGCATTCCTCGTTCCAGCTTCGGCCGTGGGGGACACGACGGTGGCGCCGCCTGCGCTAGTCGCGTTGCCCACGACACCCACCTCACTCGTTGCCGCTGCGGTGCCAATGGCATCCGCAGCTGCGTGCGAGGGGGCCTTCAAAGTGGAGGGATGCGCGGTTGCGTCGGTCTTCTTCTTGGGAGCCATAGATGAAGAAGATGGCGATGAAGATCGATGCGCTGCTCACGATCTTGGGTTCGCGCAAATGACGCCCCCTACCTGGCGCGCCAAAGATGTCGGGTAACTATGCACACGATCACCTATGGGGCCACGTGCCCCTTTGTGGTTCGGCGGGGGTGAGGTCACGTTGCACAAAGAGCGGTGGTCATGAGGCAGCACGACGACATGACACTGGTGTTTTACCCAGGTTCGGGCCGCTGAGAAGCGTAAAATCCTACTCCTACTTTGGTGGATTGACTGGGGGAACATGAAGCACACGCAGCGCTCAAACCAGGCAAGGTCGCCTTCGGGGGAGCTGCTACGCTACTACAAGTGTCCAAAGGTCCGTATCCTTAGCTAGGTCGCCTAGGGCCTCCTTTTATAGCTCAAGGGGCAACCACAGTGGCAAAACAGACATTACCTAGTGATTAGATAGCTAACAGTGCTATCATACCTAACTCTGGCACTTAGGACAAAATGCCATAAATGCTAGCCTAGGTGGCGTGCGGGGGTGCTTCCCCGGCAGGCTCTTACCACCGCTTGGCCGGCAGCTGCTTAGTATCTTGACACGCCTCTGGACGGGTGTCAAGTGGGCATAATTTGCCTCCCGGCGCATTGCCACGTGCTTAGCGAGAGCCAGTTAGCCACCTGAGGGCTCGATACCGCATCGACAACTGACTGGCATTGCGATGCGGTGGAGCGGTGGCTGTCCGGCTCGCGCCTGCCGGGGGCTGGCTTGCCGGGTCTTCTCGAAGGTGTGTGCGCCTCGGTTCCCGGCAGGCACCGGGGACGTGGCTGGCGCTGCTCGGGCCTGTACTAAGCCGTTGCATCATCCTTGCCGGCGTTGCTAGCCATCGTAGGCTGCTTCTGCCGGGGTCTTGGTCTTGGATGTTGGTTTTGTCTTCTTGATGCGCTCCTTGATCTCACGTAGAGCGGCTTCTCTGGGTTGGACTGGGTTTATGTTGACGGGTTCTGCTACTACTGCCTGTGCATAAGTTAGGGGCACTGGGTACCCCATTCCTAGTGCATCGACACAAGTTCTCCATGTACTCTGTGTATGACACAAGACGATTAGGCATTCCCTTCAGACAGAAAAGAACGAAGACGGTGTTCTCCACGTGTTTATTTCTTTGGTCGTAGGAAACTCTTACTATTAAGAGGGAGTTCGCATCAGAAGGTATTGGGTGAATCAATGCACATACACATTCCTTGTCACCCACCGCATACCCTTCCATTCATTGAGAGAGAGGTCCTCATCTCTAACCCAACAGTAGTTTTTACACCTAAGCGATTGTACCGCTGGTTCTAGCGGTTGTACCGCTTGTACCAGTACGTCCGGTATAACTACCACCCCGGGGGTGAAACCCTGGGGTTGTTGCTCTCAGGAAATTGCCAGCGGTTGTACCGCTGCCTCCGGGCGGTTGTACAGCCAATAGCCCGGCCAACCCTAAAAAGTAGCTTCAGGCAGTTGTACCGGCCCAGTACCACCCAATCACTGGTCAAGGTTCTGTTATGGTGCGGCACTTGGGCGTTTGTGGGCTGGTTGTTCCGATCGATCTTAATTGACCGGTACTACCGGTGTCCCAAGCGGTTGTACCGCTCCAGACTTAGCCACCTCTCGTATTCAGAGCAAGTGGTTGCACCAAGGAAACCACCACCTCAATCATCGCTCGAGGGTGATTCCTCTCTGTTTCAAAGCGGAGGTTCAGCGGTTGTTCCAATCTGGTGTTACAACTGGTACTACCGCCCCTGCCACCGGTTGCACCGCTCGCCAGGGTTCTTTGCTGGATACCCGTGTGTACCCGTTGTACCGGTGCACATAGCGGTTGTACCGCTGCCATGTAAATAGGGATGTAACGGTTGGAAATGGAGTACACTATGGAACGGGGTGGTTCTTCCACCCCCCTTCTTACCTCTTGCCTCTCTCTCCTCCATTTATGTCCTTCAAACTTGTCGGGCTCCTAGGACTGGGGGTACCCAGGCCCGTCTGCCTGGGGCCCATGCCATGACACGTGATCCGGGCCTAGTACGACCCGGGGTTGTACACCGTGGGAGGGGCTTCCATGGGAGCCCCCGCTTCTCAAGGCCTCTATCCTGGGGCATCTTCGGGGGACTCGCGAGGATGCACTCGGGAGGCCACCTCCTGGGGTTGTCCCTTGGGGGATCCACATGGGTGCCGTGTGCTATGCTAGGCGGTGTCTGGCGCCATGCGAGCGGGCATGGATGGGGAGTCTTCCCCTCCCGTGCTAAGGGAGCAGGGCCAGCCGCCTGCCCCAAAAGTGACCCTTAAAAGGTTTCCTCTTTGGTGAAAGAGGACCAGGGCCGGGGCTCTCTAGGACGGAGGTCATCCCCGAGCCCACCAATGCGTCATGGCAGGCGGCTTTTGCAGGCGAAGACCACTTTAGTCAGGATAGGCTGTAGTCCCGTCCCCTTTCAAACTGGCTGTTGTGGCGACCCTTCCCGACGGGTGTATTGGGGGAAGAGGACCGAGGCTAGTATATAAGGGGGGAGGCCACGACCGTAGAGGGACACACTTTATTCATCTGCGACCACTACGCAATTCAGAGAAGCAGGAGTAGGGTTTTACACCGCGAGGTGGCCTGAACCTGGGTAGAACGTGTGTTCATCGTTCCTTCCCCCCAAACTCAAGCACACCGGAGCATCGCCATAGGATAGTGAGAGAGAGAGCGAGGTTGGAGAGCCGGTGCACCCCAGAGTTCGAACCTCTCTTGGGTCCCCGGAGCCTCGATTCCGACATTTGGCACGCCAGGTAGGGGGTGCACCGTCGTTCTTCAGCTCCGTTGCGGCTCCACCTTTGTCGACCTCATGGTAGAAGCCCGCCGCGTGCGTACGGAGCGCCGAGCGGTCCGCGACATACAGACTGCGCCCGCGGGTCGTGACGGCCGCCACCACTCTGCCGGCGCTGAAGGTGCCACCGCCGCCAACCCTGCTGCATGCGAGGAGCAGGACTCCTCCGCGCACCTTTCTGTGCAGGGGACGACCGCACCGCCACGGCCTCCTCCTTCCATGTTCGCCTCGAGCGCATGAACGCGCAGGCCGCGTTGCTTGTGGAGCATGAGCTGCACCACCTCCGCCCGGCGAGCGCTGGGCAGGATGCCCGGATGGCACGCATCGTCTGGCTCGTCGCAGTAGCGGGGAGGGCTCAGACGCCTCCTCGCTCGCCTCGTCCCTCGCCGCACCGTGCGGGGGCGTAGTTCACGGAGTACCTCCCCCTCCCCCGCCGTGCGGCGGCTCAGCCGAGCCCCGACATGGCCCACGCCCGCTGTATGAGGGCGCCAGAGTCTGCCCGGGGTTGCGTGCCGCAGCATGCATCCTCGGAGGGGCCCAGGCCCCCGCCGACGGCCGGCACCTCAAGCCGGCCTTGCACGAGGCGAGCGCCGCTCTAAGGTGGCGCGAACCCGCGCCGTCGCCAAGCTGGGCGCAACGCGACATCGTCTTCGACGTAGGGGACCACCCCAGGTCCACCACTGCCTCGGGCGCCCTCCACATGTTGTGCACCCCGACCATCAGCAATGTCGCGGTCACCAAAACCCTCATCGATGGGGGTGTTGGGCTGAACGTTATCTACGTCACGACCTTCGAGGCGCTCCAAGTGCCCCGAGAGTTGCTGAGGCCCACCAGGCCCTTCTCCGGAGTGACCGACGGGGTTACAGCCCCCCTGGGGTAGACCCGGCTGCCCGTCACCTTCGTAACCCGCAGCAACTACCGCACCGAGCTCATCGACTTTGATGTTGCGCCCATTGGCCTCCCGTACAACGCCATCCTAGGCTACCCGGCGCTCGCCAAGTTCATGGCGGCCACCCATCCAGGAAACAACATCGTCAAGATGCCTGGCTATGGTGGCGTCATCACCGTTAGGTGCGATGAGAGGGACACAGTTGTCTCCCTCAAGCTTGCGCACAAGGCCACGTCGGCCGCACACCCAGCCGCCGGGAGCGAAGCGGACCCTCCTGAGGCGGAGATGGAAAAGAAAAAGCTGTTGTTTTCTCAAGACAGAGCTGAAACGAAGAAAGTGCCCTTGGGCGGTCCCGACCCGAACCACACCTTCACCATCGGCGCCGAGCTCTCCCCCGAGCAGGAAAGTGAGATCATTGTGTTCCTTCGGACCAACGCCGATGTGTTCGCATGGAAGCTGGCCGACCTGACTGGGGTCCCGAGGGAGGTGATCGAGCACCACCTGGAGGTGTGGCCCAACGCGCACCCGGTCAAGCAAAAGGCGCGGCGTCAGGCACCGAAGAAGCAGCACTTTATTGTCCAGGAGGTGCAGAAGTTGCAGGAGGCGGGGGTCATCCGCGAGGTGTGATACCCAGAGTGGCTCGCTAACCCGGTCATTGTCCCCAAAAAGGGCGGCAGGGAACGGATGTGCGTCGACTTCACGAGCCTCAATAAGGCTTGCCCTCCGGATCCCTTCCCGCTGCCACGCATTAACCAAATCGTGGATTCCACCGCCGGCTGCGACCTCCTGTGCTTCCTGGATGCCTTCTCGGGCTATCATCGGATCAAGATGGCGGTGAAGGATGTGGAGAAGACGGTGTCCACCTCCCCCCGTGGGATATTCTACTACACCTACATGCCCATCGATCTAAAGAGCGTCGGGGCCACCTTCCAGAGGCTGTTGTACATCGCGTTGGGACCTATGCTAGGTAGGAACACGAAGGCCTACGTGGACGATATCATGGTCAAATCGCGTGAGGCCAAGACGCTCCTACATGACTTGGACGAAACTTTCGCAAACCTGCGCAAGGTCCGCTTGAAGCTCAACCCCGACAAGTGCGTCTTCGGGGTCCCCTCAGGCAAACTCCTCGGTTTCCTCGTATCTCACCGAGGGATCAAGGCCAACCCGAAAAAGGTCAAGGCCATCAAGATGATGTGCCCCCCCCGCGAACGCTTAAGGAGATGCAAAAGCTGGCAGGATGCCTGGCCTCTCTGGGGCATTTCATCTCTAAGTATGGTGAACGAGCGTTCCCATTCTTCAAGCTCCTGAAGAGGTCTGGCCCGTTCAAGTGGACCCCAGAAGCCGATGCTACCTTGATAACCCACAAGTATAGGGGATCGCAACAGTTTTCGAGGGTAGAGTATTCAACCCAAATTTATAGATTCGACACAAGGGGAGCCAAAGAATATTTGTGAGTATTAGCAGCTGAGTTGTCAATTCAACCACACCTGGAGATTAAATATCTGCAGCAGAGTGATCAGTAGCACAGTAATATGATAGTTTTGATAGCAGTAGTAGCAGTAACTGTAACGGTAACAGTGATAGAAATAGTTTTCTAGCAGTTGGAACAGTAGCAGCAACAATAGTAACTTCGCAAGAGCAATAAGTGGAAAACTCGTAGGCACTGGATCGGTGAACTCGTTGGATGATATTCATCATATAACAGTCATAACATAGGGTGACACAGAACTAGCTCCAGGTCATAAATATAATGTAGGCATGTATTCCGTAAATAGTCATACGTGCTTATGGAAAAGAACTTGCATGACATCTTTTGTCCTACCCTCTCGTGGCAGCGGGGTCCATAAGGAAACTAAGGGATATTCAGGCCTCCTTTTAATAGAGAATCGGAACAAAGCATTAACACACGATGAATACATTAACTCCTCAAACTACGGACATCACCGGAAAGTATCCCGACTATTGTCACTCCGGGGTTTGCGGATCAGAACACGTAATAGGTGCATATGACTAGCAAGATCGGATAAAGAATATATATATAATGGTGATAACATAAATGGTTCAGATATGAAATCATGGCACTCGGGCCCTAGTGACAAGCATTAAGCATGGCAAAGTCATAGCAACATCAATCTCAGAACATAGTGGATACTAGGGATCAAGCCCTAACAAAACTAACTCGATTACATGATGAATCTCATCCAACTCCTCACCGACCAGCAAGCCTACGAAGGAATTACTCACTCCCCGTGGGGAGCATCATGGAATTGGTGATGGAGAAGGGTTGATGAAGACGAAGACCGAAGATTCCCCTCTCCGGAGCCCCAAACGGGCTCCAGATCTGGCCTCCCGATGAAGAACAGGAGGTGGCGGCGGCTCTGTATCGTAAAACGCGATGAAACTTTCTCCCTGATTTTTTTCCTCCAAAAATAGGATTTTATAGCATCGGAATTAGGGTCAATGGGGCCACGAGGTGGGCACAACCCACCAGGGCGCGCCTGGGGGGGCTGGCGCGTCCTGGTGTATCGTGCCCATCCAGGGGCCCCCCTCCGGTGGTTCTTGGCTCCAGTATTTTTTATTTATTCTAAAATAAATCTCCAAAAAGTTTCGTCCAGTTCCGAGAACTTTTATTTCTGCACAAAAACAACACCATGGTAGTTCTGCTGAAAACAGCATCAATCCCGGTTAGTTTCATTCAAATCATGCAAATTAGAGTCCAAAACAAGGGCAAAAGTGTGAGGAAAAGTAGATACGACGGAGAGGTATCATGCCTTCGCTGACCTCAAGAGGTACCTCACCAGCCCTCCCGTCATGGTCTCGTCGCGCCCCCGGGAACGTCTACTGCTGTACTTGGCGGCTACCCCCCAAGCAGCCAGTGCGGCCCTCGTGGTGGAACGGGAAGAGCAAGTCAGCCCTAAGGAAGGATCAAGGACCCCCGCGAAGATGCCGCGCAGGGTTGCACCTACTGAAGGGGCACCGCAGGGGGCTGTCGCCCTTCAGGGGGCCGTGATGGCCTCAGGTTGTTGATAACCCACAAGTATAGGGGATCACAACAATTTTTGAGGGTAGAGTATTCAACCCAAATTTATAGATTCGACACAAGGGGAGCCAAAGAATATTTGCGAGTATTAGCAGTTGAGTTGTCAATTCAACCACACCTAGAGATTAAATATCTGCAGCAGAGTGATCAGTAGCACATTAATATGATAGTTTTGATAGCAGTAGTAACAGTAACATTAACGGTAACAATAATAGCAATGATTTTGTAGCAGTTGGAACAATAGCAATAGCAATAGTAACTTAGCAAGAACAATATGTGGAAAACTCGTAGGCACTGGATTGGTGAATTCGTTGGATGATATTCATCATATAACAGTCATAACCTAGGGCGACACAAAACTAGCTCCAGTTCATAAATATAATGCAGGCATGTATTCCGTAAATAGTCATACGTGCTTATGGAAAATAACTTGCATGACATCTTTTGTCCTACCCTCCTATGGCAGTGGGGTCCATGAGGAAACTAAGGGATATTAAGGCCTCCTTTTAATAGAGAACCGGAACAAAGCATTAACACATAGTGAATACATGAACTTCTCAAACTACGGTCATCGCCGGAAAGTATCCCGATTATTGTCACCATGGGGTTTACGGATCATAACACATAGCAGGTGCATATGACTAGCAAGATCGGATCAAGAACATAGATATAATGGTGATAACATAAACGGTTCATATCTGAAATCATGGCACTCGGGCCCTAGTGACAAGCATTAAGCTTGGCAAAGTCATAGCAACATCAATCTCAGAACATACTGGATACAAGGGATCAAGCCCTAACAAAACTAACTCGATTACATGATGAATCTCATCCAACTCCTCACCGACCAGCGAGCCTACGAAGGAATTACTCACTACTGGTGGGGAGCATCATGGAATTGGCGATGGAGAAGGGTTGATGATGACGAAGCCTGAAGATTCCCCTCTCCGGAGCCCCAAACGAACTCCAGATCTGGCCTCCCAATGAAGAACAGGAGGTGGCGGTGGCTCCGTCTCATGAAACGCGTTGAAACTTGTTCTCTTATTTTTTTCTCCAAAAATAGGAATTTATAGTGCTGGAATTAGGGTCTGTGGGGCCACGAGGTGGGCACAACCCACCAGGGCGCGCCTGGAGGGGGTGGCGCGCCCTAGTGTATCGTGCCCAGCCAGGGCACCCCCTCCGGTGGTTCTTGGCTCTAGTATTTTTTATTTATTGTAAAATAATTCTCCAAAAAGTTTCGTCCAGTTCCGAGAACTTTTATTTCTGCACAAAAACAACACCATGGTAGTTCTGTTGAAAACAGCGTCAGTCCGGGTTAGTTTCATTCAAATCATGCAAGTTAGAGTCCACAACAAGAGTAAAAGCGTTAGTAAAAGTAGATACGATGGAGACGTATCAACTGCCCCAAGCTTAACCATTGCTTGTCCTCAAGTAATTCAGTTGACAAATTAGAAGTGATAAAGAAAAACTTTTACGAACTCTTTTGTTCTTCTTTACATATATATGCTTAAGTAGCACCCAGGTTTTCAGCAAAGATTATGACTAACCATGTCAGCAATAACTCTTAAAAATTATATTAGCTCATATCAATGACATAAGCAACTAGCGAGCAAAAGTAAAATATCTCAAACCCCAACACTTCGTCAAAACGATCATGATATAATATGACAACAGTGGTATCTCACTAGCCCTTTCCGAAACCGCAAAACATAAATGCAGAGCACCTCCAAAGTTCAAGCAATGACTAAACATTGTAATTCATGGTAGAAAAGATCCATTCATGCTGCATCCAACATTAACTATACACAATGCATGAGGATGACAATAGTGCTCTCAGATCTGGCGCTTATTTGAGCAGGTGATGACTCAACATAAAAGTAAGTCCCTTCGCAGAGGGAAGCAGGGATTTGCAGAGGTGCCAGACCTCAAAGCTTAAATTAGAGATAAATATAATTTTGGGAGGTACAACCTTCCTGTTAATGTTACGACCAAGAGTTATCAATATCTTCCATGCTAAACACATTAGCGGCAATTCCCAAGCAGTAAAAGTAAAGGTTTACTCCCCCTCCACCAACAAACACACTCCATGGCTAGCCGAATCCACGAGTACCGTCCATACCAACAACATTCCTGGGGGAGTTTTGTTTAATTATTTGCAATTTTTGATTTTGGGACTGGGAATCCCTATTACCGTCCCTCTTGTGCAAGGACAAGTGAATTAACACTCATCATGAGAATAACCCGCTTAACATGGAAGATACTAACCGCCCCCTGTTGCCCCATGAGCGGTCCAGGCATACAAAATAGATGTTCATTTGAAATTTTAGAGGTGGCACATGCAAATTTACTCGGAACGGCAAGGTAATACCGCATATAGGTAGGTATAGTGGACTCATCTGGAATAACTTTGGTTTAAGGATTTTGATGCACAAGCAGTATTCCCGCTTAGTACAGGCGAAGGCTAGCAAATAGGTTGAGAAGCGGCAACTAGAGAACAAAAACGGTCATGAACATGCATTATGAATAATCAACATTGAACGCTAGCATGAGTAGGATATGAACACCATGAACATAAATATCGTAGAGGCTACGTTGATTTTGATTCAACTACATGCGTGAACATGTGCCAAGTGAAGCCACATGAAACATTCAGAGGAGGATACCATATCATCATACTACATCACAACCATTTTAATGCATGTTGACTGATACGTCTCCAACGTATCTATAATTTATGAAGTATTCATGCCATGTTTACAATGATTTTATATGATTTTGGTATGATTTTATTAGAACTAACCCGGACTGACGCTGTTTTCAGCAGAGCTAGCATGGTGTTGTTTTTGTGCAGAAATAAAAGTTCTCGGAATGGGCTGAAAATTTACGGAGAATATTTTATACTGGAGCAAAAAGTTGGGCCAGGAAGTGACCGAGGAGGCCACAAGCCTGGGGGGCGCACCCCCCCCTAGGGCGCGCCCCCCTAGCTTGTGGGCTCCTCGGGCACCGCCTTGATGTGAGACCGACGCCAAAAATTCCTATAAATACAGAAACCCCCAGAAACAAACCTAGATTGGGAGTTCCGCCGCCGCAAGCCTCCAGAGCCACGAAAAACCAATCGGGAACCCGTTCCGGCACCCTGCCGGAGGGGGAAACCATCACCGGAGGTCATCTTCATCATCCCGGCGGTCTCCATGATGAGGAGGGAGTAGTTCACCCTCGGGGCTGAGGGTATGTACCAGTAGCTATGTGTTTGATCTCTCTCTCTCGTGTTCTTGAGATGACACGATCTTGATGTACCGCGAGCTTTATTAATATAGATGAATCATATGGAGTTTTCCCCTCTCTATCTTCTTGTGATGAATTGAGTTTTCCCTTTGAAGTGCTTGTTGGGAGACAACCCAACACTTTTCCTTTCTGTTTTTGTGTGATCACATGATTAAGCTACTGTATAATCATGTTTAATAGCTTTTGTTTCAATAAAGTGCAAAGTAAAGCCTTTGGGATAGTGTGGATGATAGTTGAGTTGATTCTGTGCAAAAACAGAAACTTTTTCTCTCAGTGCCAGAATTTTGTAAATTCACTGGAGAGCGCTTTTGATCTGAATTTTTTACACAGTCTTGATATACAAATTTCCTAGATTGTCCTAATTTTTCAGAATTGTTAGAGACAGGGAAGTATGGTTACACTACAGAACTTCACAGACTGTTCTGTTTTTGACAGATTCTGTTTTGCATGCATAGTTTGCTTGTTTTAGTGTTCCCATAGCTTATATTCAGTGATATAAATTATGGGAATGATCGAATACAGTAGGTATCATGTGGGAACAATTATGAATCTTGTCTTGACAGTACCTAAGTGAATGATCTTTGTTTATTATACTAACCCATCTCACGAAGTTCCGTTAAGTTTTGTGTGATTGAAGTTTTCAAGTTTTGGGTGAGACGCCGATATGAGGAGAATAAGGAGTGACAAGAACCTAAGATTGGGGATTCCCAAGACACCCCCAAGGTAACATCCAAGGAAGACTCAAGCGCCTAAGCTTGGGGATGCCCTGGAAGGCATCCCCTCTTTCGTCTTCAAAATTATCGGTATATCTTACTTGGAGCTATATTTTTATTCGTCACATAATATGAGTTTTGCTGGGAGCGTCATTTTATCGTCTTGTTCTCTGTTAGGTTTCATTTATAATCTTATTTTTCAATAAAAAGTTCCAAGAATTGCCTTAGGATGCTTGCATTGCATGTTTTGATGAGTGCTGTGTAAAAACAGAAACTTTGGCTGTAGTGTTTGAATTTTCATATTTTACTGGAATGTGGAAAGTTTCTGAAATTTTTACAAAGTATTGTCATATAAATTTTATAGCATTTCCTAAATTTTCATAATTATTTGAGTTAGAGAAGTACACTGGTTTAATAGATTACTACAGACTGTTCTGTTTGGACAGATTGCTGGCATAGTTTTGTTTACTACTTATCCTATAGTTTCCATAGCCTATATTGGTAGATATAAATTGTGGAAATGATAGTATACAGTACCTAATGTTTGAAAATTATTATGCAACTTGTCTTGGCAGTACATAAAGAGTTGATTTATTATTATGTGTACTAACCTATCTCACGAGTTCTTTTCAAGTTTTGTGTGGATGAAGTTTTTGAGAATAGGTGAAACCATGATATGAGAGGATTGAACGAGATACAAAAGCTCAAGCTTGGGGATGCCCAAGGCACCCCAAGTAAATATTTCAAGAAGTCTCAAGCATCTAAGCTTGGGGATGCTATGCATCCCACCTCTCTTCATCAACAATTATCGGTTAGCCTATGTTGAGCCTAAATTTTTATTCGTTCACATGATGCGTGCTATTCTTGGAGTTCTATTTTTGTTTAGTTTGCTGTTTGAATAAAATACTCAGATCTGAAAATATTTATTGAGAGAGACAGAGAGTCCTCACATAGCAACTTAATTGTTTGACTACTCATTGATCTTCACTTATATCTTTTGAGAGTAGCTTGTCATTTCCTCTCATGCTTCACTTATACCTTTTTGAGGGATGAAATCTTTATGCTCATGTGCTTCATTTAAATTTGTTTGAGCTTGTCAAAAAAAAGCAATGGCAATATATGAAACTAGTCCCAAAGTGATAGATATCCAAGGAGGATATAATAAAAACTTTCATGAATATCATGGGACAAATTAAACTTGATTCTTTGTAATAGTTTTGAAACATGATGATAGTAATATGTGAGTCATGTTAGTGAGTAATTATGCTTAGTAGGAATATTGGTGTTAAGGTTTGTGATTCCCTATGCAAGTACGAAAGTCAATAGTTATGCAATGAAGTTACATCCTACTTGTGGTGCATTATTCGGTGTTAGTTATGTTCAATGCTCACTTATGTGAATTTTCGTTTCTTGGCTTGGTTGCTTCCCAATCTATTTGCTAGCCTCCATTTGTACTAAGTAGAAATACTACTTGTGCATCCAAAATCCTTAAACCAAGTTTTGCCTTATGAGTCCACCATACCTACCTATATGCGGTATTTCCATGCCGTTCCAAGCAAATTTGTATATGCCATCTCTAAATTTTCAAAATAATTTTTCTCTTTTGTGTGCCCGTACCGCTCATGAAACGGTGGGGAGTACCCAATATTTTTCCATGCTAGGTGTGTTATTCTCACGATATGTGTTGATTCACTGTCATTCACGAGAAAGTGGCTGGTATTCGGGATGCCCAGCTCCATGCTCAAAATTCAAATCAAAATATAATGAAACAAAACTCCCCTAGGACTGTTGTTTGTATGGATGGTACCCGTGGATTCGGCTCGCCGTGGAGTGTGATTGATTGGTGGAGGGGGAGTAAAAACTTTACCATTCTGTTTGGGAACCGCCTATAATGTATCTAGCATGGAAAGTATTGTGAGCTACTTTGTTGTTTTCGTTGACAGGAAAAGCATGCCACTCAAAATATTTTTCTCTCTCAATTTAAACCTTGAGCTCTGGCACCTCTACAAATCCCTACTTCCCTCTGTGAAGGGCCTATCTATTTACTTTATGCAATTTTTATTTTGAGTCTCCATCTTCTCTTATAAGCACCAATTAGGGGGCACTATAATCGTACTTGAGCATTGGGCATAGCTAATATTTGAGTGTGTTTCATGAATGGATCAATGATTGAGCATGATGGGCTAGGGATAACTTTCTTTAGTGTTGATATTTTGAAAGACATGGTTGCTTGTTGACATGCTTGAGTATTGAAGTCATTATGTTAAAACTAGACTATTGCTTTGAATCTTTTACAAGTCCAAATGTCCATGCTATACAAAGAAGAATAGAATTTGATGAAAATGTTATGTAGCATTCACACTTCATAAATTATTTCTTTTATCATTTACCTACTCGAGGACGAGCAGGAATTAAGCTTGGGGATGCTGATACGTCTCCAACGTATCTATAATTTATGAAGTATTCATGCCATGGTTACAATGATTTTATATGATTTTGGTATGATTTTATTAGAACTAACCCGGACTGACGTTGTTTTCAGCAGAGCTACCATGGTGTTGTTTTTGTGCAGAAATAAAAGTTCTCGGAATGGGTTGAAAATTTACGGAGAATATTTTTGGAAAATATAAAAAATACTTGAGCAAAAAGTTGGGCCAGGAAGTGACCGAGGAGGCCACAAGCCTGGGGGGCGCGCCCCCCTAGCATGTGGGCTCCTCGGGCACCGCCTTGACGTGAGACCGACGCCAAAAATTCCTATAAATACAGAAACCCCCAGAAACAAACCTAGATCGGGAGTTCCGCCGCCGCAAGCTTGCAGAGCCATGAAAAACCAATCGGGAGCCCGTTCCGGCACCCTGCCAGAGGGGGAAACCATCACCGGAGGTCATCTTCATCATCCCGGCGGTCTCCATGATGAGGAGGGAGTAGTTCACCCTCGGGGCTGATGGTATGTACCAGTAGCTATGTGTTTGATCTCTCTCTCTCTCTCTCGTGTTCTTGAGATGACACGATCTTGATGTACCGCGAGCTTTATTAATATAGATTAATCATATGGAGTTTTCCCCTCTCTATCTTCTTGTGATGAATTGAGATTTCCCTTTGAAATTTTCTTATCGGATTGAGTCTTTAAGGATTTGAGAACACTTGATGTATGTATTGCGATGGGATATCCATGGTGACAATGGGATGTTCTATTGATCCACTTGATGTATGTTTTGGTGATCAACTTGCGGGTTCTGTGACCTTGGAAATCTATGCATAGGGGTTGGTACATGTTTTCGTCTTGACTCTCCGGTAGAAACTTTGGGGCACTCTTTGAAGTTCTTTGTGTTGGATTGAACATGATGAATCTGAAATTATGTGATGCATATCGTATCATCATGCCCATGTGTACTTGTGGTGACATTGGAGTATCTAGGTGACATTAGGGTTTTGGTTGATGTGTATCTTAAGGTGTTATTTTAGTACGAACTCTAGGGCTGTTCGTGACACTTATAGGGATAGCTCATAAGATTGATCAGAAAAGATAACTTTGAGGTGGTTTCGTACCCTACAATAATTTATTCGTTTGTTCTCCGCTATTTGTGACTTTGGAGTGAACTCTTTGTCGCACGTGAGGGATTTATATATGATTCAACTATGTTAGTATTGTTGAGAGAACTTGCACTAGTGAAAGTATGAACCCTAGGCCTTGTTTCCAAGCATTGCAATACCGTTTGTGCTCACTTTTGTTACTTGCTACCTTGCTGTTTTTATATTTTCAGATTACAAAAACCTATATCTACCATCCATATTACACTTGTATCACCATCTCTTCGCCGAACTAGTGCACCTATACAATTTACCATTGTATTGGGTGTGTTGGGGACACAAGAGACTCTTTGTTATTTGGTTGCAGGGTTGTTCGAGAGAGACCATCTTCATCCTACGCCTCCCACGAATTGATAAACCTTAGGTCATCCACTTGAGGGAAATTTGCTACTGTCCTACAAAACTCTGCGCTTGGAGGCCCAACACGAGTCTACAAGAATAAAGTTGTGTAGTAGACATCATTGACATCCAAGATAAATCATTATCCACTCCTAGCTACTTAAGCATGGCATGAACAACTATAATCTCTAATTGTCATTGCAAACATGTTTGATCATAATATGATAAATCATGGATACTAGGTTAAACATATTTACAAAAACAAAAACAAGCTGAGTTCATACCCCCTTCTCTCTGCCACAGTCACTTCGTTAAATATCGTCATTATTGCATTTCGCTTGCACGACCGAATGATATGAAAATAATAATAGTGCAAGAGTGATGTGGACTAAGCTGGAATCTGCAAACATTTTATTCAAGAGGAGAAGACAAAGTAATATGGGCTCTTTGTTAGATTAACAATGATGTATATGAGAGCCACTCAACATTTTCATTGTGGTCTTCTCCTCGGTACGACTCAAATAAAAGGAAAAGAATTTCAGAGAAACACAATGAATATTTTTTTTGAGTTTTTGGTTTTTCGTAAAGAAAGCAAATTAAAGAGGGAAAACAAAAAACGATAAAAACTATTTACACGGGAGAGCTCCCAACAAGTAAAAGAAGAAACGAGAAATATTTTTGGGTTTTATTTTGCTACCACAATTAATATAAACTGAAAAGTAAAACCGAAAAGAAGTAGGAAATATTTTTGGATTTTCTCAAAGTTTTTCTAACATGCAAGAAGAAAGCGAGAAAATAAATATAGCAAGGATAATACAATGAAAAAGTGTAGACACCGACAACTGGAATGAAATGTGTACACATGAATATAATGTCAGTGGAAATACGTACTCCCCCAAGCTTAGGCTTTTGGCCTAGCTTGGTAATCACCATCCGTAATAGCCATCCGGTCCTAAGTTGAAGTGCGGTGGCGACGGCACCTGAGCGTCCCACTCCTGGGGCTCCTCCTTAGCCGTTGCCAGGTTGTTCCGGTAGGATGTAATGTCCTCTGGCATGATCCTGTATCCGTTCCTGGGAGTAGAATCAAACAAAGCAGGTGCAGGCAACAGGATAACATCACGGGTAACCACTCTGAATACTAGGTTGTAGCGAATATTATGAAAAGAATCAGCTACATCAATAAATTGATGATCCACCAGTGCCTTGTGATCTAGAAAAACTAGGGGTAAAGGATAATCATGTTTGCGAATCTGAACATTAAAGTGTCTCGCTAAGCGAGTAGCGTAAATACCACCATGTATCTTGCCCTTAGTCCTGTTAAGGTGTAGGCGACGTGCAATAATAGCCCCGAAGGTAAAGGTGCGATCATTTGTGCAGTGAATGGCGTAAAATGGCGAGGTCGGGGGCTCTAAGTGTACCAACCTTCTCCCTAGAGGTTAAACACTTCGCGATGAATAAAGCAAAGTAATGCACAGAAGGAAATTGCAAACTGGTGGAATTGTCATTTGACACGCCTCTTTCATCACCCACTGTCAAAGTGAGGATAAAGTCCTCAAACTCCGCTGGTCTAGGCTCTCTTAAATCCCCATCAGAAGGGATCAAACATATGTCACAAAAGTCAGTGAGCGGTATTCTTACGGGTTTCAGCATATAAATTAAACTGCACCCTAGGAGGGTTATTCCTACTCAGAAAATGAAAGCTCTGCACAGAGGAATTTGTAAGGAGGTGGTGTTGGTCACACTCGGCTGCGAGGAAATCGGTATGCCCATCATTTGCAACGAATTGGGCAAACTCTTGATGGAACTTGGCCTCCTACATGAAGGCATTATGCCGCCATTCGCACGGCCGCACCTCCGCCGTTCTCGGAGTGTGCAGGTCATTGTCCGATGATTCCCCAATGACTCCTTTAGTACTATTCTTGGAGGAAAACTTCCTAAAGAAATCAATCTTATTCCTATAAATAAATTTCTGAAAATTTTAGTCTACAATTTTTTTGTCAACAAAACTTCGTAAGATTGATAGCAACTACTCCTAAGGATGCATAGAGTCCATATTAAGCATTCAAACTACTTAGAACTCTAAGAATTCAACTTGCAATCCCATCTACAGCAGCACCAAGAGTAGCTAATTTCATAAAAACAAACCACTAAATCAAAAACTAGTTGGAGCAATGGAGGAGTCACATACCGAGTAGCAATCCCCCAAAACAGTTTCAGAAACGGAGCTTCGAGCAAAGAGATCGAAATCCGCGGGTTTGAGAGAAAGAACACGAGAGAGAGAGAGAGAGAGAGAGCTATTGTGATTTTTTCTGGAGGTAAGAGATGGAATGGGCTAAAGGGATAAGTGAGGGGACCCACGTGGGGACCACAACCCACCAGGGCGTGGCTGGGGCTGCTGGCGCGCCCTGGTGTCTTGTGGACACCAGGTGCACCCCCCTTTGATGTTATTTGCACAAGAAATTCAGTAGTAATTAGAAAAAATCGTGTTAAATTTTCAGGACATTCTGAGAACTTTTATTTTTCGGTCATTTTTTATTACAAGGAGAAATCAGAAGACAGGATTAACATGACATTTTATTTTATTTGGCTAAGAAAAATAGAAAACAAAAGGTGGGAGAAGAAAGTTGTGCCTACTAGATTCATCAACTTCATACCTCTCAGAAATGATCTATTAATAAGGTTGATCAAGTCTTATTAACAACCACTTTCGATTAGCATGAAACCAAAGCACTTTCGTAAAACACTAAGTTACCTCAATGGGGATATGCATATCCCCAACAATAAGTATGTCATATTTCTTTTTGGCAGTAGGTAGAGGTAGTTGAAAATTTCCAATAGTGAGTGTCGGAGGTTCTTCAATAACTTTGATACCATTCACTTAGAATTGTTTCTTCGGAAAGTGCACCGTATGCTCATTACCATTGATATGAAAAGTGACTTTGCTTTTATTGCAATCAATAACAGCCCCTGCAGTATTCAAAAAGGGTCTACCAAGGATAATCGACATACTGTCGTCCTCGGGTATCTCAAGAATAACAAAGTAAGTTAAGATAGTAACATTTGCAACAACAACGGGCACTTCCTCACAAATACCGATAGGTATGGCAGTTGATTTGTTAGCCATTTGCAAAGATATTTCAGTAGGTGTGAGTTTATTCAAATCAAGTCTTTTAGATAAAGAGAAAGGCATAACACTAACACCAGCTCCCAAATCACACAGAGCAGTTTTGACATAATTTCTTTTAATGGAGCAAGGTATAGTTGGTATTCCAGGAAGTTTTGTAGGTACTCCATGCTTAAAAGAATAATTAGCAAGCATGGTGGAGATTTCAGCTGCAGGTATCTTTCTTTTATTAGTGATGATGTCTTTCATGTATTTTGCATAAGGGGCCATCTTTAAAATACCAGTTAAGCGGGTACGCAAAAAGACTGGCCTAATCATTTTAGCAAAGCATTCAAATTCTTCATCATCCTTTTTCTTAGATGGTTTAGGTGGAAAAGGCATGGGTTTCTGAACCCACGGCTCTCTTTCTTTACCATGTTTTCTAGACACAAAGTCTCTCTTATCATATCGTTTATTTTTAGGTTGTGGGTTATCAAGCTCAACAACAGGTTTTATTTCGACATCATTATCTGGTTCTTTATCATTGTTCTGTTGAGTATCTTCATGAACATCATCATTATCATTTTCATTATCACTAGGTGAATGTTCATTACCAGACTGAGTTTCAGCATCAGAAATAAAGATATCATTATTATCAGGAGGTTTTTCTGTCTCAAGTTCACTAGAGGTATGCAAAGTCCTATTATTTTTCTTTTTCTTTTTATTTTTGGAAGGACTAGGTGCATCAGTGTTAATTCTCTGAGAGTCTTGTTCAATTCTTTTAGGGTGACCTTCAGGATAAAGTGGTTCTTGGGTCATTCTACCTCCTCTAGTCACTACGCTAATAGCATGATCATTCATATTATTATTCATTTCATTAAGCAAATCTCTTTGAGATTTAGCAACTTGTTCTAACTGGGTTTGAACCATAGAGGCATGTTTTCCTACACCTCTAACATCATTACTGATTCCAAATAACAAGTTCCTCAAGCGAGCAATCATATCAGAATTATATTACAATTGTTTCAGAACATTTGCATTGAAGTGATCTTGTTTCCTAATGTAGTTATCAAACTCATATAAGCATTGACTAGGATCTTTATTGTAAGGGATATCACTTTCATAAAACTTTAATAAAGAATTTACCTATACCACCTGTTGAGGTGGTGGTGTGTCAAGGCCATGTATTTCTTCAATAGGTGGTAAATTCTTAACATCCTCAACTTTAATACCTTTTTCCTTCATACATTTCTTTGCCTATCGGATATCTTCGGGACTGACAAATAAGATACCCTTCTTCTTCGGAGTGGGTTCAGGCGGTGGTTCAGGGAGAGTCCAATGATCATAATTCTTCAAAGTTCCTCAGCTTGTTCAACAGTTCGTTCCCCGAAAACACCAGCACAACTATCTAGGAAGTCCCTAGAAGCATCAGTTAGTCTATTATAGAAGATATCAAGTATTTCATTTTTCTTAAGAGGGTGATCAGGCAAAGCATTAAGCAATTGAAAAAGCCTCCCCAAGCTTGTGGGAGACTCTCTTATTCAATTTGCACAAACTTAAATATTTCCTGTAAGGCAACTTGTTTCTTATGAGCAAGAAAATATTTTTCAGAGAAGTAATAAATCATATCCTGGGGACTACGCACACAACCAGGAGCAAGGGTATTGTACCATATCTTAGCATCACCCTTTAATGAGAAAGGAAATAATTTGAGAATATAGTAGTAGCGAATCTTCTCATCATGAGCAAAGAGGGTGGCTATATCATTCAACTTAGTAAGATGTGCCACTACAGTTTCAGTTTCATAGCCATGGAAAGGATCAGATTCAACCAAAGTAGTTAACTCTGGGTCGACAGAGAATTCATAATCCTTATTGGTAACAAAGATAGGTGAAGTAGCAAACTTAGGATCATATTTCATTCTAGCATTCAAAGTCTTTTCTTTATACTTGCATAATAATTTCTTAAGATCATCTCTATCCTTACAAGCAAGGATTTCTCTACCTATCTCCTCATCCATAACGTAACCTTCAGGTATCTTAGGAATTTCAAATCTAGGAGAGCTAGGTCTAATAGGTGTTTCATAGTTCTCAGTTTCAAAGACTTCATCAGTTCCAGTAATCTCATCAGTTTCAATAATTTCATTCTCTTTAGCTCTAACAATTTGTTCATCAAGAAATTCACCTAGTGGCACATTATCATCAAGCATGGTACTAGCATCATCATAAGCATCCTTCATAGCAGAAGTAGCATCATCATTAGCTTGCGACATATCAGGATTAATAGCATGTGGTGGTGTTGCAAGTTTACTCATGACCGAAGGTGAATCAAGTACATAGCTAGATGGCAATTCCTTACCTCCCCTCGTCTTAGAGGGAAAAATCTTGGTTCTTGTATCCTTCAGATTCTTCACAGTGATCAATTGATATAAATCCCAAGTGACTCAACAAATATAGCTATGCTCCCCGGCAACGGCGCTAGAAAAAGGTCTTGATAACCCACAAGTACAGGGGATGGCAATGGTTTTCGAGGGTAGAGTATTCAACCCAAATTTATAGATTCGACACAAGGGGAGCCAAAGAATATTTGCGAGTATTAGCAGTTGAGTTGTCAATTCAACCACACCTGCAGATTAAATATCTGCAGCAGAGTGATCAGTAGCACAGTAATATGATAGTTTTGATAGCAGTAGTAACAATAACAGTAACGGTAACAATGATAGCAATGATTTTGTAGCAGTTGGAACAGTAGCAATAACAATAGTAACTTAGCAAGAACTATCGGATTTGGGGCTCCGCAAAACCCAAAGAAGTTCAAACCCAGGGGCGTGTGCGAAGATCCCACTACCTTCGGCCTCAAGCTCATAGCTCCACAACCTCGTCGAATCAAACTCACTCACTCTCAGGGAAGAAGACAAACACGCAGATTTACCCAGGTTCGGGCCGCTGCGAAGCGTAAAACCCTACTCCTGCTTTGGGTGGATTTCCTCACGAGGAGGTTGGCGGATGAACTGGTACAGTGGTGAGCAATCTCGTGAGGGCGCTCAGGTGGTTTTTTATCTGCCCCCTTCTATGGTGATGGCTAGTCTCTATTTATAATGGCTCGGGTCCTCTCCCCTTATCGCATTGGCGGGAAGGGATCCCACAATGCCAATTTCAAAGGGGGACAAGGAGTACACCTTATCCTGACGAAAGGTGGTCTTCGCCTGCAAAGTAGCTGGTGGTGATGCAGAGGTGGGCTCGGCGATGACGTCTGTCCTGCGGGGCTCGCGGTCCTGGGCTTGTTGCACCGGAATGGGAACCTTTGGGGGCCTGTCTTGGAAACCCGCGTACGTCCTTGCCTCCTTTACACCAAAGGGGAAACTGTATTCTCTGGGTATGCCTCTGCCCACCTGGCCCGGCCTGCGTCACCTCCGACCTCGTGAGGCCGGGCGCAGCATAGAGATCTCCGCCCCTCGGGAGGCAACCTGGCGAGGCCTCCTCCCTCTGGGGACCTTGGCGTCGTCCTCCTCGCGAGGGTGGGGCTCCCACGGGGGCCTTGCCTTGAGTGATGCTGCACCGGGCCATACCAGGCTATTGAAGTGGGCCACGCCCCGGCCCTCACGCACGCAAGTCTGGGTACCCCCGTTCCTAGAGCGCCGACAAGAACAATATGTGGAAAACTCGTAGGCACTGGATCAGTGAATTCGTTGGATGATAGTCATCATATAATAGTCATAACCTAGGGCGACACAGAACTAGCTCCAGTTCATAAATGTAATGTAGGCATGTATTCCGTAAATAGTCATACGTGCTTATGGAAAAGAACTTGCATGGCGTCTTTTGTCCTACCCTCCTCGTGACAGCGGGGTCCACGAGGAAACTAAGGGATATTAAGGCCTCCTTTTAAAAGAGAACCGGAACAAAGCATTAACACATAGTGAATACATGAACTCCTCAAACTACGGTCATCACCGGAAAGTATCCCGATTATTGTCACCCCGGGGTTTACGGATCATAACACATAGCAGGTGCATATGACTTGCAAGATCGGATCAAGAACATAGATATAATGGTGATAACATAAACGGTTCAGATCTAAAATCATGTTACTCGGGCCCTAGTGACAAGCATTAAGTATGGCAAAGTAATAGCAACATCAATCTCAGAACATAGTGGATACTAGGGATCAAGCCCTAACAAAACTAACTTGATTACATGATGAATCTCATCCAACTCCTCACCGACCAGCGAGCCTACGAAGGAATTACCCACTCCTGGTGGGGAGCATCATGGAATTGGCGTTGGAGAAGGGTTGATGATGACGAAGACCGAAGATTCCCTTCTCCGGAGCCCCAAACAGATTCCAGATCTGGCTTCCCGATGAAGAACAGGAGGTGGCGGCGGCTCCGTCTCGTCAAACGCGATGAAACTTCTTCTCTTATTTTTTCTCTAAAAATAGGAATTTATAGTGTTGGAATTAGGGTCAGTGGGGCCACGAGGTGGGCACAACCCACCAGGGCGCGCCTGGAGGGGGTGGCGTGCCCTAGTGTATCATTCCCAGCCAGGGTACCCCCTCTGGTGGTTCTTGGCTCCAGCATTTTTTATTTCTTGTAAAATAATTCTTTGAAAAGTTTCGTCCAGTTACGAGAACTTTTATTTCTGCACAAAAACAATACAACGGTAGTTCTGCTGAAAACAACGTCAGTCTGGGTTAGTTTCATTCAAATCATGCAAGTTAGAGTCCAAAACAAGAGCAAAAGCATTAGGAAAAGTAGATACGACGGAGACGTATAAACTCCCCCAAGCTTAACCCATTGCTTGTCCTCAAGCAATTCAGTTGACAAACTGAAAGTGATAAAGAAAAACTTTTACAAACTCTTTTGTTCTTATTTACATATATATGCTTAAGTAGCACCCAGGTTTTTAGCAAAGATTATGACTAACCATGTCAGCAACAACTCTTAAAAATTATATTAGCTCATATCAATGACTTAAGCAACTAGCGAGCAATAATAAAATATCTCAAGCCCCAACACTTTGTCAAAACGATCATGATATAATATGACAACAGTGGTATCTCGCTAGCCCTTTCTGAGACCGCAAAACATAAATGCAGAGCACCTCCAAAGTTCAAGCAGCGACTAAACATTGTAATTCATGGGAGAAAAGATCCAGTCATGCTGCATCCAACATTAACTATATACAATGCATGAGGATGACAATAGTGCTCTCAGATCTGGCGCTTATTTGAGCAGGTGATGACTCAACATAAAAGTAAGTAGATAGTCCCTTCGCAGAGGGAAGCAGGGATTTGCAGAGGTGCGAGACCTTAAAGCTTACATTAGAGATAAATATAATTGTGGGAGGTACACCCTTCCTGTCAACGTTACGACCAAGAGTTATCAATATCTTCCATGCTAAACACATTAGCGGCGGTTCCCAAGCGGTAAAAGTAAAGGTTTACTCCCCCTCCACCAACAAACACACTCCACGACTAGCCAAATCCACGAGTACCGTCCATACCAACAACATTCCTGGGGGAGTTTTGTTTAATTATTTGCAATTTTTTATTTCGGGACTGGGAATCCCTATTAGCGCCCCCCTCGTGCAAGGATAAGTGAATAAACACTCAACATGAGAATAACCCGCTTAACATGGAAGATGCCGACCACCCCCTGTCGCTCCATGAGCGGTCCAGACACACAAAATAGATGTTCATTTGAAATTTTAGAGGTGGCACATGCAAATTTACTCGGAACGGCAGGGTAACCGCATATAGGTAGGTATAATGGACTCATCTGAATAACTTTGGTTTCAGGATTTTGACGCACAAGTAGTATTCCCGCTTAGTACATGCGAAGGCTAGCAAATAGGTTGAGAAGCGGCCAACTAGAGAACGAAAACGGTCAAGAACATGAATTATGAATAATCAACATTTAACGCTAGCATGAGTAGGATACTATAGTTCCAGAGGACACTACGGCTCCGCCCCCTGCCGCATCTATCGAGCCTCCTTGCGAGAACGATGCCGACACTACGGTGATGTGCCCCCTCCAGCGGCCCGTATACTACGTCAGCACAGTGATGAGGGACACGCGCGAGCGTTACCCCATGCAGCAGAAGCTCCTCCTCGCGCTGCTCATCGTCTCCCGCAAGTTGCGGCACTACTTCCAGAGCCACCCTATAAGGGTCATTTCCGCGTACCCCTTGGAACAAATCCTGCGCAACCCCAATGTCGTGGGTAGGGTCGCCGAGTGGAACATCGAGCTGCAAGCTTTCCAGTAGGAATTCTGCACTACCAAGGTCATCAAGGGCGCGGCCTTGGCCGATTTCGTGGCAGAGTGGACGAGCTCGTGCAAGGAGGTGCCACAGGGCGACGAACCCCTCCTGCCTAGGGACGAAGTGCCCGAAGGATGGGTCCTTCGTTTTGATGGCGCCTTCTCTAGACAAGGGGCGGGAGCCGGCGCCGTACTCACCTCCCCAACGGGAGACAAGTCGCGGTACGCGGTCCAGCTGTGCTTCGGCCACGACGGGAATGTCTCCAACAACATCGCGGAATATGAGGGCCTCATCGCCAGCCTCAAGACCGCCTCCGCCCTCGGCATCAAGCGCCTCGTCATCAAGGGCGATTCCCAGCTCCTCGTCGACCTCTCCAGCAAGAAGTACATGCCCAAGGACGAGCATACTGTAGCCTACCTGGAAGAGGTACGAAAACTCGAGAAGCGCTTCCTTGGTCTAGAGTTGCAGCACATCCCGTGCAGTGCCAACCAGGAGGCCGACGACCTCGCCAAGCGGGCGTCACGCCGGGAGGCCCCAAGCCCGGGTGTTGGGGCTATAACCCCATGGTATGACCCGCCCAGGAGGGGCCGGGTTAGGAAGTTGGCGGCTTAGCAGTAAGGCTTTAAATAGGCCGGAAGACCAAGACAAGCCTGGAGGTAACTTACCAGACGGGCCGGGCGGATGCCCAGAGCTGAAAGGGAGTGTGTGACCGGAGGCGTAAGCCGCCGGGAGATGATTTTCCAGGGAAGGCAAGGTGATTTAAGGATAAGGTCGGTTACTAGATGTAACCCGGCCCGGACTCTTGTAAGCCCAGGGCCTCGACCTGTGTATATAAAGGCGGGTTCCCTGGGCGACTTAAGGTACGAAACCTTTGATCGATAGCTAGGTCAAGCGAATCCGCTCCCTTGTAATCAATACCCAATCAATACAACTCAAAGCAGGACGTAGGCTTTTACCTCTTTCGAGAGGGGCTGAACCTGGGTAAACCCGTGTCTTTCGTCCCGACCAACCCCTCCGAGTTAACCGCCGTAGCGATGGATTCACCCCTAAGTCCTTTCACTAGGACATCTACCGTGACAAAACCACGACAATTGGCGCCCATCGTGGGGCAGATGCGCGGTGGTTTGGAATACTCGAAGGGCTCTCTCCCAGGGATCGAGGTATACGCCTTTGGCAGGATGACTAAGAGTCGCCGCGGCAAGCTCTACATCGACGACGCTGGCTGGGGCCCCGATGTTGACTCAATCGAGTACGGGTACCGGGTCCCCTTCGGCGGAATTCACGTTTTCATCGGGAAGATCGGCGGATCTAAGCCCGGGCCGGACATGTGCACCTACCTCGTCCAGTCGGCCCGGCGCGCGCAACCCGCCTGGATCCAACCCGGCCAGAAGCACGTTTTCGTCGGCATCACACAAGGCGCGGAACTCGCAGAAGATTCTGTGTCAGGAGGAGAAACCCTCGTCTGCTCTGAGGATGGATCCTCAAGCGGCGAGACAGAGTCAATTTACCAGCTTCACGATGGTGGGTTTGGGGGATACTTCGATGGCGACAGTATTACGGAGCCCTATGAGCCGCCGAGCCAAGCCGCCATCTTCATGGAAGGCACGGTTCCGGGTTCTAGCAGCACGGCGACTAGGGCAGCGGCTGCCGGCACAGCAGGGTCCGGGTCAGCCAGGCCGCCATCTCAAGTTTTGCTGGATCTAATGAATGAACTGACAGCTCTGATGGGAACCGAGTTTACAACAGAAAATCAAGCAAGCTGTAATGCAGAGATCGTGAGGCTGAAGGACTAGATGACCAGGGCCCAGGAGGATATCAATGCAATACAGGCTCAGATGGATTCGGAGTCGGAGCGTCTCAGGGCTGAAGCTTTTCGCCTCAATCTGGATCAACAAGCCTCAGAAGCAGTTTTTCGGATGAGGTATCATACACGCCTGCCAGAGCAGTATGAGCCCAGAAATCTTTTCAACACGTCGGGGGCCAGACCGAATGCGCCTCTGACCGTGGCCCGAACGGCGGAACTGCTTGGGAATAGGGCGGCGACTCAGCATCGGCAGCCAGACCCGCCCCGAAGGAATCAGTCCCCACTGCAGCATTTTCTGACACCACCTGGCCATTATTCTAACCTGGTGGAGAACATGATAGCGGCAGCTGCCAGGATCAATGCGCTCCCTCTCGCCGACATGACACCCTTCGTCGCAGAAGCACGGAATGCCAATGAGTTATTGGAGACAGCGGTGGCCCAACAGGAGATGTATACATACAGTCGAAGTCGTGTGCACTCAACCCCCATCCCAAGCCACAATTATAGCCGGCGCTTGGAGTCACCGGCAGTCTCTAGCAGCGAGCGACGTCGGAACCCGCCCCATGATGGCCCACCCGTTGTCAATGCTCAGGCGATCGTGGATAATGCCAGAGCTCAGCGTGAGGCGGCGGCGGCTTACCAAGAGCCGTCCTCGGTGACCCCTTTAACTTCGGTGGGAGTTGGAGTCACCTCTAGGGCTGTTGGAGTGTTGTGTTTAGCCCCGGCTCTACGGAACGAGCGCCTGCCGAAGGATTTTAAGGGTCCGCGCAAAGTGCCTAACTACACAGCTGATCTACCTCCAGAAGCATGGATCGAGAGTTATGAGCTAGCCATGGAGATGTTGGACGTCAGTGATGCAGTCTGTGCTAAATACCTCATCATGATGTTGGAAGGACCGGCTCATACATGGTTAAAGGGTCTGCCCCCCAATACCATTAACTCCTGGGCGGAGTTGAAAGCACGATTTATCAAGAATTTTCAAGGGACGTGCAAGTAGCCTATGACGATCGTTGATTTGGATCATTGCGTGCAGCATGAGGATGAGTCGGCCCATCATTGGATCCGGCAGGTCTCAACCATTATCCACTTGTCTGATAATATCACGGCGGCTCAGGCAGTTCTAATTCTGGAGAAGAATTGTCACTTTTTACCCCTTAAGCAGAAGCTTTGACGGCTCAAGCGTTCTTGCCAGGACATGGGTGAGCTCATGGCGCTGACAGCACGAAAGATCCTGGTTCTGATGATGAGAAGTCGGCTAAGGGTAAGAAGAATGGAAACAACAAGGGTCAGCAGCAGAATGGGGCAGGAAATAACAACCCAGGTAATGGCGGTAAACGGAAGCATCCAGACGGCGGGTCAGATCTGGTGGCCAGCACCAACACTGGAAACAACCGCACCAAGGGTAACGGTAAACCGCCTTTTGGCAAGGGCAAGCCTTTCAACATAGAAGCAATGCTCAATGACCCCTGCCCGAAGCACAGCCTTCCTGTCGGGGATATACCCCGCGGTATGACCCGGCAGACAGTTATGACCCGGAATGGTTATGAAGCGGCAGATAGTTATCACCCGGAATGGTTATGACCCGGCAGATAGTTATGACCCGGAATGGTTATGACCCGGCAGACAGTTATGACCCGGAATGGTTATGACCCGGCAGATAGTTATGACCCGACAGACAGTTATGACCCGGAATGGTTATGACCCGGCAGATAGGTATGACCCGAAACAGTTATGACCCGGAATGGTTATGACCCGGCAGACAGTTATGACCCGGAACAGTTATGACCTGGCAGACACACAGTGCCTGAAGATGAGTCCCGGAGATGAATCCGGCTGTAAGCCGCCCGGCGTAAGCCGCCCGGTTGTAAGCTGCCCGGGACTCAGAAGCCCACGAAGAGAAGCCCACGATGGATAGTCATAATAGGTTAAGTCTTAATCCGACTTGGACTCTACATGTAAACCGCCCCTTCAACTTATATAAGGAGGGGCAGGTCACCCCAAGAGGGTCAAGTTTTTAGACGTCTCAATAGACAGGTCTTAGACAGACAAGCTCAAGTCATTAGAGATAAACAGATTATAGGCTCTCGAGATTAGAGGTAGTGATCCCGCACCCTTGTAATCGAGATCATCCTCATCATCAATATAGACACAAAGCATGACGTAGGCTTTTACCTCTATCGGAGGGGCTGAACCTGAGTAAACTCGCATCTCTCGATTCCGACCAACCCCTCTCAAGATGCCACTTAGTTGCGATGGCCTCACACCTAAGTTCTCTCATGAGGACATCTTGCCATGATAAATCCACGACAGTTGGCGCCCACGGTCATGCCACTTAGTACGGTGGTGTTGTGTTCTTGAAGGGATTTCTCTTAGGGATCGAGAAGCTTATGACTCGCCGGATCCGCAATAGCCGGTCTGGAAGGATCTATGTCAACTCCAAATTCATCGGTCAAAATTGAAAAAAATTCAGCGGCAACATATGTCAGATCACAAGCAATTTTAACGACGGCTATGTGGTTTTTGCGATCTATCCGAACGAAGGGGACAAGCGGCGCCGATAACCCGATTTATCTTTAATCTGCTACGGTCTCACCTCGTGCACATGAAGCGTGTGACTTTGGGCATGCCGCCATACCGTGGCTAGAGATGTGGCTGCTGGCGGCGGGTCTGCTGACTTCAACAAGCAAAAGTAACAGAAGATTTCGAGAAGAGAAAGAAGTAGCCACGACCAGGAGCTGGACTCGGGCGTGGATTTGTACAGCCGGCCAGTCGGCCATGATCTATAAACACACAGCGATAGACTCATGATCCGCCTCACTCCGCGTGCATCAGCCGCCCCCTCGTGACAGCTCCGTTCGCTCCGAGCCGGCCGGCGCGCGTCCGAGCCGCCTCGTCTTCGCCATGCTCGACGCCGCCGCCTCCGAGCCGCCTCGTCTTCGCCATGCTCGACGCCGCCGCCTCCGAGCCGTCTTCGCCATGCCTGAGCCACTGCCGCTGCGAGCGCTCCAGCTCCGTGCCAGCCGCCATGTCGACCGGCCGAGCCCCTGCTCCGGCTCACCGCGACCGGCTGCGGCCCGTTCGCCCGCGCTGCTCCAGACTGGCGCGGCTGCCGCGCCCCGCCTCCAGCTAATTTGCTGGCTCGCCTCCACCACAGTGCCGTCTCCCGCACGCCCTCAAGCCGACTCGTTGTCAAGCCGCCCCTCGGCCGCGGCTTGACCCAACACACTGGCCGCCTCGGCCTCGCCTCGCTTCACCGTAAATCTGCGTCGGGATCCTGCTCCACATGCCTTGCTTCGGTGCGGTGCTCCGCCTCCACGACAGCCACGCCTCAACCTGCCTCGAGTCGCCTCGCTCTGCTACCATAGCTCTGCCTCTCCGCCGAGACGGCTCAGCCGCTGCCACACCGCTCTCCGCCTTGCGCCGCCGCTGCCTAGCACCAGCGCTGCACTGGCCCCGTCGTCGCGGACTCGGTCTCACCCCTACCACCGCGCCTCCGCCATGGTTCTGCAGCCGCCTGGGCGCGCGCCTCCACTTCTCCTGTCGCGAGTCGCCTTGCTCTGCCTCGAACGCGGCCCTGCCACCTCCACCGGCTGGCACCTCCGTTGTGCTTCGCCCCGCTTGAGCCGCCAAGCGTCGAGAGCCGCCCCGCCTCTGCTATGCTCACCTCCGCCGTGGATTGCGCCACCAATGCCCTGCCTTGAGCCGGCCCTACTCGCTTGCCCGCCTTGCCTGCATAGCTCGATTTTGAGCCGGCCGCCGCTGTGCTTCGCCCCGCTCCTGCCTAGCTCCATCACACGCCAGCCTCCGCCCTTTGTAGCTCCCCTCGGATCTCCCGTGGTGGCCTCAGTTCCCCCCGCGTGCCTCCTTCCGCGCTGCCATGGCCGGGTCTCCCCCTGCGCACCTCCTTCCGCGCTGTCATGGCCGGGTCTCCCCCGCACCGCTGCTACTTCGAGCCGCCGTCCCGCGCCACTGCTTCGGCCAGCCGCCGCCACGCGCTTGGCCCGCCGGCTCTCCCGCACCTCGCTTGTTCGCCTCTACCATGGCCTCACATCGGCTCATCCCCGCTCGTCCTTGATCCGCCGCCGCGAGCTCCGCCTCTGCCGTTTCGCTCGCCTCTGCCGCAATGGCTCCGCCTCCGCGCCCCCGCAAGCTGGCTCAGCCTCCGCCCTTTGCAGCCCTTCGCCGGGCCTTGTCGCCGGTCGTCGGATCTTGCACTCCTCACTGAAAGGCGCCGTCGGCTGCCGTTTTCAGCCGTCCTTGCCCCGGTTGCCTCAGGTCAAGGTTAGGATCTACTAGATCGAGCCCGTTGCAGTCGCCCGACCACAGGTCCTTGTTTGCTATTGGAGTTTTTGCCCGGCCACAAATTCCTGCTACTGCTGGCTCTCGCTCGGTCCGCCTGTTGCCATCTGCTGGCGTCGCGAAGTATTAACTGTGGTTATGGTTTGGAGCATGTACGGCCATTATTATGGGTATCTCCGGCTCGCCCGCGGTTGACACTGCAATCATCATCCATCCCACGACGGACAATTTCCGACAAAACATATCAGGTGAAGTTCATCTGATGCATTTTTATTGGTACATTTTTTATTCTTCCGAGTACAATTACTCTGGCCAGCGATGTTTTTTACGCAGGACCACTATTCATTGCCAAAGTGGAACTATACCGTGGAGATGGAGGCGCGCGAACATCATTCTGGACCGGTGTTTGTCTGTGTCGCACTACACCGGCTTACAACACCGCGGCCGCCTCTAGCGACCGCACCGGCTTACAACGCCGCGGCTGACTCTCCCGACGGAGCCGGTTTACAATGCCGCGCAAGACGCTACCCCCGCCACCAGATGGTTCCATGGATAGGTGTGCAAGTCGCCGTCACTGCGGTTTGGTTAAATTCAATAACCAGCAGGACTGAACCGCTGGCCGGATTACTGACAAAAATCATATGAGATCATTTATAACCCGCCATCTCAACATTCCGTGGGTTCATGTTGCGTTATTAACGCCAAGGACGCACAATGAGCGTCGCGAAGATCATCAACTCGCCACACGTTTTTGGCTTCAATAAATTTCAGTTATCAGCCGTCAACCTTATGCCGGTTTATGCCACGACCAAGTGTGTAGAATCTTGAAAGTGCGTTATATCGACAAGAGGGGGGGGGGTGAATAGGCGATTTTTACAAATTCATCACTGATGAATTTCAACTTGAGGAATTTGAAATGTGATGAATAACTTGCAGCGGAATAAGTACTCAAGTGCATACGAAGCATAGAGATCGCATAGTCATCATGATGAAATAAAGCATGCACAGATTACAGGTAGCGTGATACAGGATAAGCAGGTGAGGAACAAGGTAGCTTGAAGAATTTGAGGTGAGGAAATTGAGAAAGTCTTTAGTCAAATTCTTCAAACAGTAACGACCAATTTCATCAACAAGTATACGAGGAAATTAAAGGGTTGAGGAAATAGAACCAGGTAGCTCGATGAAGACAATGGTTTGATGACCCAGTTCCAACTGTTGTGACAGTCGTACGTCTGGTTTGGAGCAGCCTGGTATTTAAACCAGAAGAGACACAGTCCCAGGACACACAGTCCTTACCGTATTCTCCTTGAGCTAAGGTCACACAGTCCTCGCCCAACACTCGTGGTAAGTCTTTAGGGTAGACTTCCAAAACCCTCACAAACTGGTCACCCGGCGATCCACAATTGACTGCTGGATGCTCTAGACCAAGGTCACTTCGTGATCCCCAATTGACTACAGGATGCACTAGACCATGACGCCTAACCGTCTGGAAGATACACAGTCTTCAAAGGTAACAAGCGTCGGTTCCACACAGGAACGATCTCTTCAGTGATGCTCAATCACTTTGGGTTTGGTGGTTTGGTTTTGGGGTTTTTCCTCACTGATGATTTTCTCTCAAAGTCCTCGAGGAATGGGATGCTCTCAAATGACAAGTGTCAGTTCTCTCTCGGAGCAGCCAACCAACTAGTGGTTGTGGGGGGTGGCTATTTATAGCCAGGGTGCAACCCGACATGATAAGACATAAATGCCCCCAATGATATGACTAGTAGGGACGTGGCAGAAGGATTGGATAGGTTGAGGCTTTTGAGTTGAGCATCAGTTGGAAATTTTCCTTAGTATTACCTCGGCCCCCTTTAATAGTATGGTGTTTCCTATGACTCAAAGAAAGGAAATGAAACTACGAAAACAAAAGTCTTCACGCTTCATAGTCCTCGTTCATATCTTCAAGGTCACACCAACTTCTTCTTTTTCAAAGTCTTCAGGGAATACCAAAGTCTTCAGCAAAGTCTTCACCTAAGTCTTCCGTTGAAGACATACATTTTTAGGGGTCGATAATCTCCGAATGTATCAAACTCCTCAGTGACTTATAGATCTTGTGTACACTTACAAACGCATCAGTCTCTTAACCTATAAGTCTTCAATACACCAAAATCACTAAGGGGCACTAGATGCACTTACAATCTCCCCCTTTTTGGTGATTGATGACAAATAGGTTAAGTTTTCAACGGGGATAATAATATGAAGTGTAAGTACTGAGTTTGAGGAATTTGATTGCAAGATATAGAAGAACTCCCCCTCAAGATGTGCATATTTGAGGAATTTGCTTTGGACTGCAAATGCACATGGCAGGTTAAAATCATGGAGAACTCCCCCTATATCTTGTAATTCATACACGCATTTAACATATGATATGAGGAATTTGAAATGCATGATGAAAATGGTGTCTGACGAAATTTAGCATGTATGCATTAAGGTACTTGAGGAAATAGGCATGCGGAAAGCAGTTCAAAAGCGTCAGACCACCATCGGACTTAAGTTTACAACTCAACCAACAAAACCTTCAGAAGAGCGAGAGTTGTAACTTAAACAAAAACAGCCCATATATAGAGACCCGCTTGAAGACTAACTCAAATTTTCTCCCCCTTTGTCATCGAAGACCAAAAGGGACGAAAAATGAGGACTAACGCCCCTGAAGAATTTCATCTTGAAGGTGGTGGAGGAGCGCCAGCGTTGTCGGGGTCGGTTGGTGGAGCAGGGCCTGGAGCAGTGTCGTCAATATCCTCATCTTCATCTGTCTGGCGTGATGAAGAAAATGAGCTTGTAACCAGCTGAGGAACTTGAACTTTCTTCCATTTCTTCCTTGGAGGGATGGACCAATCAAAGTCCTGCTGAAATTCCATCTCCTTGAGTTCTTCAGGAGTCTTGAGGTGAGACAGGATGGCCCATGTGCGGTTGAAGACTTCATGAAGATAATAGTGGTTCTTCCTCACAGAGTTGTGCGTGACAGTCATGTCTCGAAGAAGTGAACCAAACTGACGCTTTACCCACTTGTGATTGCGATCAATCTTCTGATCAAGACTTAGAAGAAGCTCTCGATCAGTCATCACACGAGGGGCAGTTTCTTGAGGATTTTGCGCTGAGGCCTTTGCGGCAGAATCTTGGGTAGCAGTGTCATCATTGGTGGAATAAGATGCAGCTTTGCGAAATTGACCATCCAATGGACGAGTACCTTCATCAATGACAGCTTTGCCTTTACCCTCAACTGAAGAAAATGAGTTCTTGTGGACTTCGATTGGAGGCAGAAAGCTAAAGTGATTCTGAAAGTCAGCCTTGAATGGAAGTGAAGACCTTGATCTGATGAATTTCATGATCCAGGGAGCGTAAGACTTCAATTCAAATGGGGCTGAAGCAGCATTGGCCAAAGTCCTCATGAAGAAATCATGGTAATTGATGGGAATCCCATGAATGATGTTGAATAGCATGTTCTTCATGATTCCATCCACTTCTTCTTCTTCAGAGTTGTGGCCCTTCTGAGGACTAAGGGTTTTGGTCAGAATGCGATAGACTGTCCTGGGCACATAGAGCAAATCATTCACTTGGAATGTGGTCCTTTGAGGTTTGCCAGGAGCCAAAGGCTTCATCAGCACTTGCATCAAGTGGTTGGGCAGTTCAGTTTCCTCATAGATGCAGCGCGCTCCTTCTGAAGGAATTGCTATTGGCACAGCTTGAAGCAATTCGGTGGCTGGGGCAGTGTAGTGAGTAGATCCAGTCATCCAGTCCAGAATCCATGAATTGACATCAGAAGCATCACCCAAGATATGCAAGGTTGCATAGAATTGAAGAATTAGCTCTTCATTCCAGTCGCATATGTCAACGCAGAAGGGAAGAAGTCCAGCATCATGAAGAACTGCGAGCACAGGTGTGAAGCACGGAATGGATTCCATATCCACATGAGGAATTTGCTGATGCTCGAAGACTGTCTCCTTGTCAAATAGCACCGATGCATAATAGTTCATCTGTGTGGGTGTCCAGACTCTGGTGCGACCGGCCCTTGCAGAGTCATAAGGATTTGGCCCAGTGAAGAAGATGTGCTCGTTGAAGAAATTGGTCTTAATGAATTTGGGGTGCTTTGAGCTTTTGAAGGGCATCTTGGGCTTCGGCTGAAGGTTTGGCTTGAAGCGGCCCACAATTTCCTTTGGCATAGGAGGAACTTCTTCAAATTGAGGAATTTGAATAACAGTTTCCCCAGTTGCTATTTGAGCAGCAATTTCTTCAGCTGATGCAGCTTGAATATCTTCAGGGACAGGTGCAGCCAAGTCATCAGATCATTTATGAATTTCTTCAGTCTGGGCTGGAGACTGAGGAATTTGAGTGAGGGGAGTGGTCATTGGTGAATTTGGGTGTGCAGCTTCCCAATATTCATCATTGATAAGAGGAGTTGTGTTTCCAATGTCCACATCCTCTTCTATTTCTTCAACGCCGGCCTCTTCAGCAATCAACTGAGGCTGGGGCGATGATACTAGTGGGGTTGAGGCATTTGCTTCCACCTCAATTTCTTCATCAATCTGCTCTGAGGAAGCAGCAGAATGATCTTCTTCATCTTCATCATTTGTAGTGACATAGTCAACACCAAATGGAATTATCTCATAGGCAGGTACGGAGGAGATTGGAGTTGCATCAATGGGCTCGGTTGAAGAACTTGGCATAGTCTTCAACTTCTTCACAACTGAGGAATCTGAAGTTGATGCTTTTCTTTTCTTAGCAGCTCTCTTCTTTGCTGCCATTGTTTTCTTCACTTCTGAAGCAGAAGGAAGGTTGTTGTTCTTCACCCTTGAGGATTTTGCAGTTTCAGCAGAGGGTGAAGGGGGAGCAGTTTCTTCAGGCACGACTGATGCAGTCGACCTAGTGGTCTCAACTTCATCAGGCGCAGCAAAAGTTTCAGCTGGCCTGGCAGTTTCTTCAGGCGCAACAGTGGAGGTTGCCCTGACAGGTTCTTCAGCAGCCTGAATTTCTTCAGCTGCGCGTGTAGTTTCTTCAGCAGGCTGAGCAAATTCTTCAGCCTGAGGAATTTGCTGTTGCAATTGAGTTGCAACCCTTGAGTTGTGATCTTTAACTGCAACTTGAGCTGCCCTGACAAATCTTACTTTGGTGCCCTTCCATTCAGCATCATATTTTGCTTGTTCTTCAGTAAGGCAGTGAATCTCAGACTGAACTGTGATGAGTTGATTGGGAGTCAAATTCATCACATTGTTCTTCAGGAACTTTTCTTTTCTGGCCCTGCTTCTCTTAGCTCTCAGAGCTTGTTCTCTTTTCCATTTTTCCTCAGCAATGAAGTGTTTGAGGACATGGTCCACACCAAGAGGTAGGTTCAGTGAGGAAAGTGGAGTGCTGGGATCCTCATGCCATATGTCGATGAAGTTGAGGATCCAGCATGAGAGGAACAGAGCTGCCCTTGGCTATTGCAGCTCTCTGCTGACTGTTTCTGATGATTTCTTCCAATTCTTCATTAGTAGCCGCATCATCATCCTTAGATCCTGAGGGTACATTCACAGTAGCTTGGCTTTTGTGAGGACTTGGTCTCTGACCTCGTCCAGCAGTTCTCTTTATCTTCATCAAAGTAGGGCTTGTTGAAGACTGTGCTTGGGCTGATGAACTTGCAGAGACCCCTGAAGCAATTGAGAAGCTAGTAGTCCTCTGACATGTTGCAAGATGTACAGGTGTTGAGGACTTTGGGGCAGCAGCTGATGATTGTGCAGCTACTGAAGGCATTGCAGAGGCCTTTGAAGAATTTGCATGAGGATTTTGCAGTGAGGACTTTGAAGTTGAAGTTTTTGACTTCACTGCAGACTTCTTCACCATCGATTTCTTCGGAGCACTATCAGAGGCTCCGGTAGAGGCAGCAGCAGCAGCAGAATCTTCATTGAATTTCTTCACAGCAGCTTTGGCAGTTCTCTGAAGTTTTTGTTGATGCTTTGCCCATTCAGCTGGAAAGTCTTCAGCACGAGCAATGCTAGTGGGATCGACTTCTTGATCATTAGCAGGAGGAGCCATTTTGCAAGGAGGTTTGAGGGCGAATTTCTTCATGTACTTGGGAGTGACAGAGCGATAGTCTCTCCACTGCTTCACCCACCTCCGTTCAATCCTCTGAATTCTGATTTTCCTCTGCTCTTTTGACTCTTTGCCATGAATGGCCTCATCTGGAGTATAGTAACCGGCATACAGATGCTTAGGTATCTCAAAAGCAGTGTTCTGTTCGGCCTTCTTTCCACCCTTCTGAGGTCTTTTACCATCTGCCATTTTCTTCACTTGATGACTTTGAACTCTTGATGATTCTGAAGATGTATACAGTTTTTCCTCAAGAAACGCTGTAAATGAGTTAAGTTGATGAGAACCTAGTGATTCATCAGCAGACATTTTGTACCTGTGAACAGAGTATAGGTGCGAGGAATTTGAAGAGGTCATATGCGTTCTCAGAATTTTTCCAAAATACATCAAGTTGAGGATTTTGACCATAGATGTCTTGAGGAATTTCACTAAGTGTTCTTTGTCTTAGGTTCCATAGTTGTGCGAATATGTTGATCCACACAATTGAGGAATCTTGAAGAAAATCATAACTTAGGAAAAAACATCAAGGGATTAAAACATGTAGGGTGCTTAAGAAGATGATTCTTGAAGAATAAACACTTTTGAGGAATTTGTGGAAGACATGAAGATCAAACAAGGGCAGTAAAATTAAATTTTATTTACCTTGATGAAGAACACGACGAATAGAGAGATGAAATCGGGGAAGTTCGTCAGTCCAGATCTCCCACGCCCTAGCTTGGCAGAGGGAGATAGCTACAACGGCGGTGGGGTGAAGACTTCCGCGGCTGATGCGAGTACGGCGACGGCGAGGTCGAGGCAGTGAAGCTCTTCCTCTCCGGCGGCGATGATTTTAGCGGTGGCGCTAGGTTTGAGCTCGGGAGAGATGGGAATGAGGAGTAACTCGAGCACTGTGAGGGAAAGGGGGTATATATAGTGGCAGTAAAAACGAATCGGCCCGAAGATTTTGGACCAGATTGCCCCTGACCCTTGCTCTCCATGCGACATGTGTCACCCACGTTTTGAGTGGGGGATCGTGGTTTATCCAGTCATGGGAATTGGAACTGTTTGAGCGCGAAGCGCCGAAAAATTTGATAGTGAAAATTTTAAAGTTTTCGTTGGCAAATTCTTCAGTTGTCAAGGATACAGTGAAGACTTTGAACGAGTTTCAAAGTAGAACGCATATGAAGAACAGACTTGTTTGAGTTTAGCATAGAGGGGGAACGGGTCCGATCACATTCACTTAGATGAAAATCAACTTGAAGAATTAGCAATAAGTGAATGCTGTTGAGGACATTGAAAAACTCAAATATATATATATATATATATATATATATAGTCAATGAAGAACATCAGTTTCACTGTTTGAAGAATTTGAAAAGTTGAGGAATTTGCAAACTTGAGGAATTTGAAAATTTGAAGACTTTCCAAAATGATGAAAAACTCAACTCTGAGGAATTTCAACTATTGTTGGTGGCGTGACCCACCGTATAAGAATGATGATTTCGGACACCGCATACAATTGTCGTAGGGTTCTGAGAATCAAATTCTTCATTAATTTCTTCACACTTAGAGAGTTATTCTTCATTGATTGAAGAAAAAATGTTACTTCGTGTGTTGCACATCAAAGTCATCAATTTTGCATGAGTGTTAGGATGCGTGTCTTTTCAAAGAACATTAGAAGATTCTAAGATATTTAGCTCACACCGCAACTTGCAAAATCTCTTTTCATCCAAGGGCTTAGTGAAGATATCGGCCAGTTGTTCTTCAGTGGCGATGTGGTCGATGGAGATGTCGCCCTTGAGTACATGATCTCGAAGAAAATGATGACGAATCTGGATGTGCTTGGTCTTGGAGTGCTGAACTGGGTTGTAAGCAATCTTTATAGCGCTCTCATTGTCGCAGTAGAGAGGCACATTCTTCACCTTGATGCCATAGTCCTTGAGGGTTTGCTTCATCCACAGCAACTGAGCGCAGCATGAACCAGCAGCAATGTACTCAGCTTCAGCAGTAGAAAGTGACATGCAGTTCTGCTTCTTCGAGGACCAACAGACTAAGGATCGTCCGAGGAAATGACATGTGCCTGAGGTTGACTTGCGATCCACATGATCTCCAGCATAGTCAGCATCTGAGTATCCGACGAGGTGAAGATTTGAGCCCTTGGGATACCATAATCCAAGCGTTGGTGTGTGAGCTAAGTATCGACGAATATGTTTCACAGCCTTATGGTGTGATTCCTTCGGTGTTGCTTGGAATCGGGCACACATGCAAACACTCAGCATAATATCAGGCCTAGATGCACAAAGATACAATAAAGAGCCAATCATGGAGCGGTATACCTTCTGATCGAAATCTTTACCATTTTCGTCAGTGCAGAGGTGGCCTTTTGAAGGCATTGGAGTTGTGACGCCTTTGCAGTCTTGCATGTTGAATTTCCTCAGAACATCCTTGAGGTATTTCTCTTGGGAGATGAAGATGCCATTGTCTTGCTGACGAATTTGAAGACCTGAGAAGAATTTCAACTCTACCATCATAGACATTTGATATTCTTCACTCATCATATAGGCAAATTCATCACTGTAACGTTTGTCAGTACAACCAAAGATAATATCGTCTACATATATTTGGCATATGAGCAGTTCATTGTCATAGGATTTAGTGAAAAGAGTTGGGTCGAGTGAACCGGGTTTGAAGCCTTTCTTCATGAGGAATTCCTTCAGAGTGTCATACAACGCCCGAGGGGTCTGCTTGAGGCCATAGAGGGCCTTGTTGAGTCTGAAGACTTTGTCAGGATGCTTAGGGTCTTCAAGACCTGGGGGTTGAGCAACATATACTTCTTCCTCAAGCTTACCATTGAGGAATGCACTTTTCACATCCATTTGATATAAAATGATATCATGATGGTTAGCATAAGCAAGCAATATGCGAATAGCTTCAAGTCTAGCAACAGGTGCAAAAGTTTCATCAAAGTCAATTCCTTCAACCTGTGTGTAGCCTTGAGCTACAAGACGAGCCTTATTCCTTACCACAAGGCCATTTTCATCTTGCTTGTTGCGGTAGATCCACTTGGTACCTATGATGTTATGCTTGCGAGGATCTGGCCGCTTGACAAGTTCTCACACGTTGTTGAGCTTGAATTGATGCAATTCCTCTTGCATAGCTTGAATCCACTCAGGCTCCTTGAAAGCTTCATCAACTTTGGTGGGCTCTATGATAGAGACAAAAGCAAAATGCCCACAAAAGTTAGTCAAATGTGAAGCTCTTGAGCGAGTGAGAGGACCTGGTGCATTGATGTTGTCAATCTGCACTTCATTTGCAATTCTCGGATGAGCAGGTTGACGTGGCTGAGGATTTTCTTCAGCACCATTTTCTTCAGGTGTATCAGCATGAATGTCTTCATTGGTTGGAATGACTTCCTCAGTAGGTTGAGGATTTTCTTCAGTGGGTACTACATCCTCAGTAGCTTTCAACTTAATGGATTCCTCAGGAGACTTCTCATCTAGCACAGAAGGCAGGTGCTCTCTTTGCGAGCCGTTAGTTTCATCGAACCGCACATCTACAGTTTCAACAACCTTGTGATGGTAGGTGTTGAAGACTCTGTAGGTGTGCGAGTCCTTTCCGTAACCAAGCATAAAATCTTCTTGTGCTTTCGGTGCAAATTTAGAACTGTGGTGAGGATCTCTTATCCAGCATTTTGCACCGAAGACTTTGAGATAACTTACATTGGGTTTCTTGCCAGTCATGAGTTCATATGATGTCTTCTTGAAGAATTTGTGAAGATATACCTTGTTGATGATGTGGCATGCTGTATCAATTGCCTCAGGCCAGAAGCGTCGAGGAGTCTTGTATTCATCAAGCATGGTGCGAGCCATCTCAACAAGAGTCCTGTTCTTGCGCTCCACGATGCCGTTCTGCCGAGGAGTATATGGGGCAGATAGCCCATGAGTAATACCAAGTTCATCAAGATATTCATCAAGATTGGTGTTCTTGAACTCAATCCCATTATCACTCCTGACATGCTTGATCTTGACGCCGAAGTTTGTTGAGGCCCTTGAAGCAAATCGTCTAAAGACATCCTGCACTTCAGACTTGTATAGAATAATATGCACCCAAGTGTAACGAGAGTAATCATCAACAATAACAAAGCCATACAAACTTGAAGCATTTGTTAGTGTGGAATAATGAGTGGGGCCAAAGAGGTCCATGTGAAGCAATTCAAAAGGTCGAGTCGTGGTCATGATTGTCTTCGAGGGATGCTTGGATCTGGTCATCTTCCCAGACTCACAAGCACCACAGAGGTGATCCTTGAGGAATTTGACACCTTCAATGCCAATGACGTGCTTTTTCTTCACGAGCGTGTGCAAGTTCCTCATACCAGCATGTCCAAGTCGTCGATGCCACAACCAGCCTTTTGAGGACTTTGCAAGTAGGCACGTGGCAGGATGAGGACCTGTAGAGAAATCAACAATATACAAGTCTCCTCTCCTAAAGCCTTCGAAGACTTTGGAATGGTCAGATTCCATGATGACAACACAACGATATTTTCCAAAGATGACAACCATATCAAGATCACAAAGCATTGAGACAGACATAAGGTTTTAACCCGAGGGATTCGACAAGCATCACCTTGTTCATGTGTCGGTCCTTGGAGATTGCAACCTTACCTAGACCCAATACCTTGCTTTTTTCCTTTGTCAGCGTAGGTGATATGCTTCAGATGAGATGGGGCAAGTGGCATATTCATCAGTAGACTCTTGTCATCAGTCATGTGGTTGGTGCATCCACTATCGAGGACCCACTCAGTAGCTTTTGGAGTTTCATCCCGCAGATGAATTAGTACAACTTACGAACTCATATGCTTCAGAGTGAAGAATATGACATCAAATTCATCAGGCAGAATTTCATCACACAACATAGTAAGTAAAGCAGTGTGAGGACGTGAGAAATGAGGAACTCATTTCTGCATGATTAGCTTGCGTCCTTTCAAGCATTTCCTCAGGTCTCCAGCAAATTCATCAGACGTTCAAGTTCGTCTGGAGACCTGACCCTGCATAAGAAGTTAGTTCAATTTCTTCACCACCCACATCTGGAGGGGTGGCAAAGAGTTCATCATTCTGCGAGCTCCATATGAGAAGGGAGGCATTGAAGCTAGTGCACTTCATTTCACAGGACTAGGGTTAGAGTACTCATATGAATAAGCAGAGAAATTCTTCGAGGACTTATGAACATACTGATTTGAAGAATAATGCACATATTCAGAACTCTTAGATTTTTCCTGCGAAACAGATGCATTAGCACGAGAATGATACTTTTGACCATTTGAGGAATTTGGTCCAAGTGAAGACTGTGGTCCATATGAGGAATTTGATCTGGGGTTCCTTTTCTTCATGGGTGGTGTCGTGAGGACATTCACTTGAAGATTTTCCAAGCAGCTCTTAGGAACCCATATTTTCCTCATAGGTGAACCGTTCCTGCAGTTAGTTCCAACAAATCTGGCAAATACTTCACCTTTCTGATTTTTGAAGAATTTGTAGTCGGAGTCAAGTGACTCATCAGAGTAATATGAAGTTTCACAAATAAAGCCAGATAAAGTAGATGGATCCACAGGAGGTCCTTTTGCAGCAACCCATGAGGTTTTGGGGTACTGCTCAGGTGTCCACTAGGATCCATCAGCATTGAGTTTCCTCTCAAATGCAATACCCTCTTTCCTAGGGTTCCTGTTCAGAATCTGCTTTTTGAGCACATCGCAAAGGGTTTGATGCCCTTTGAGACTTTTGTACATGCCTGTCACATACAATTCCTCCAACCCTGCATTTTCGTCAGTGATACTTGTGGTATCCTCAGATGAGGAATTTGTGACCACGGGGATAGTTGAAGAATTTGCAGCAATAGAAGCATTTGAACATTTAGGTGAAGAATTAGCAGTTTCACGTTCGATGCATTTCATACATGGTGGAACAAATTCTTCCTGAGCGGTACTGATCTGTTGAGCCAGTAAGGAATCCTTTTCCCTTTGGAGATCCTCATGAGACACTCTTAGTTTCTCAAGATCTTGCTTTCTTTGAAGAAATTCATAAGAAAGCTTCTCATGGTCAACTAAGAGAGCATTATGATGACTCTGAAGGTTATCATACTTTGTCTGAAGACTTTTGAGATCATCAGACAGAGTTTGAGTCCGATCCACTTCCTCATTCAACAGATCATCGCTTTTGTCTACCAGTTTCTGAATCTTTTCAAGTGCACTTTGTTGCTTAGTGGCAATATTAACATGTTTGGCATAGCTAGGTTTCACATATTCATCAGATTCACCTTCACTTGATTCAGAAGAAGAGTGATGCTTGTGTACCTTGGAACCTTTTGCCATGAAGCAATAGGTGGGAGCGTAATCATCATTGCTGACGTCAGAGTCGTTGGGGTAGTCATTTTCTTCATCATTGAAGATGGACTTGCTGACGAAAGCAGTAGCGAGAGCAAGGCTAGCAACACCTGATTCTGACTCCACCTCAGATTCTTCCTCTTCTTCATATTCTTCAGATTCTTCTTCAGAATCCATTTCCTTGCCAATGAAAGCCCGAGCCTTTCTGGAACCATTCTTCTTGTGCGATGAGGATTTTGAAGATGAGGACTTTGAAGTTGAGGACTTTGAAGATTTCTTCTTTTTCTTTGAGTCATCAGAACTATAGTCCTTGTACTTCTTCTTCTTTGATTCTTTTTCCCAGAGAGGACAGTCAGAGATAAAGTGACCAGACTTCTTGCATTTGTGACAAGTTCTTTTCTTGTAGTCGCTTGAGGAATCTGATTTCCCCAAACCACTTTTTGACGACTTTCCAAATCGGCCTCTCCTTGAGAACTTCTGGAATTTCCTCACGAGCATTGTCAGCTCCTGACTTAGTTCTTCAGGATCACCAAGGCTACTATCAGAATCTTCGTCTTCGGATGAGGAAATTGCTTTTGCCTTCAGAGCACGAGACCTTCCATAGCTTGGTCCGTAGAGGTCTCTCTTCTCAGCTTGTTGGAATTCATGAGTATTGAGTCTCTCAAGTATATCAGCAGGATCAAGTGACTTGTAGTCTCCACGTTCTTGAATCATCAAAGCCAGAGTCTCGAATGAGGAATCAAGAGATCTTAGCAGTTTCTTCATCACCTCGTGGTCGGTGATGTCAGTGGCACCCAGAGCTTGAAGCTCGTTGGAGATATCAGTGAGACGATCAAAAGTTTGCTGAACATTTTCATTGTCGAGTCTTTTGAAGCGGTTGAAGAGATTGCGAAGGACATCAACACGGGAGTCACGTTGAGTCGAAACACCTTCGTTGATTTTGGACAGCCTATCCCAGATAAGCTTAGCAGACTCCAAAGCACTCACTCTGCCATAGTGACCTTTGCTCAGATGGCCACAGATGATATTCTTCGCTTGTGAATCAAGTTGCTTGAATCTCTTCACATCAGCAGCGTTGATCGTGGGAGTGACGGAGGGAACACCATTTTCCACAACATACCAGAGATCGTTGTCAATAGCCTCAAGATGCATGCGCATCTTGTTCTTCCAGCAGGGGTAGTCTGACCCATTGAAGGTAGGACATCCTGCGGAAACCTTGATCATACCCGCAGTCGACATAACTAGAACTCCAGGTGGTTAAACCAAAATCACACAGAACAAGGGAGTACCTTGCTCTGATACCAATTGAAAGTGCGTTATATCGACTAGAGGGGGGGGGGGGTGAATACGCGATTTTTACAAATTCATCACTGAGGAGTTTCAACTTGAGGAATTTGAAATGTGATGAATAACTAGCAGCGGAATAAGTACTCAAGTGCATACGAAGCATAGCGATCGCATAGTCATCATGATGAAATAAAGCATGCACAGATTACAGGTAGCGTGATACAGGATAAGCAGGTGAGGAACAAGGTAGCTTGAAGAATTTGAGGTGAGGAAATTGAGAAAGTCTTCAGTCAAATTCTTCAAACAGTAACGATCAATTTCATCAACAAGTATACGAGGGAATTAAAGGGTTGTGGAAATAGAACCAGGTAGCTCGATGAAGACAATGGTTTGATGACCCAGTTCCAACTGCTGTGACAGTCGTACGTCTGGTTTGGAGCGGCCTGGTATTTAAACCAGAAGACACACAGTCCCAAGACACACAGTCCTTACCGTATTCTCCTTGAGCTAAGGTCACACAGTCCTCGCCCAACACTCGTGGTAAGTCTTCAGGGTAGACTTCCAAAACCCTCACAAACTGGTCACCCGACGATCCACAATTGACTGCTGGATGCTGTAGACCAAGGTCACTTCGTGATCCCCAATTGACTGCAGGATGCACTAAACCATGACGCCTAACCGTCTGGAAGATAAACAGTCTTCAAAGGTAACAAGCGTCGGTTCCACACAGGAACAATCTCTTCAGTGATGCTCAATCACTTTGGGTTTGGTGGTTTGGTTTTGGGATTTTTCCTCACTGATGATTTTCTCTCAAAGTCCTCGAGGAATGGGATGCTCTCAAATGACAAGTGTCAGTTCTCTCTCGGAGCAGCCAACCAACTAGTGGTTGTGGGGGGTGGCTATTTATAGCCAGGGTGCAACCCGACATGATAAGACATAAATCCCCCAATGATATGACCGTTATGTGGATAGGATGATTGGGGACAGCTGGCACTTAGCACAGCAACGGTCGGAATTTCGAACTATGAAAGTCCTCAGGCTTATCATGTTCCTCACTTGTAGGCAAGTCGCACTGGCGAAATCCTAACTCCTCAGTCAGACCAATTTCCTCAGAGACCAGAAGATCATTGTCTCTGTCATTGAAGAACTTGACAGAACTGCAAGAGATTTCCAAAGGCTTCACTCGAAGGATTGGATAGGTTGAGGCTTTTGAGTTGAGCATCAGTTGGAAATTTTCCTTAGTATTACCTCGGCCCCCTTTAACAGTACGGTGTTTCCTATGACTCAAAGAAAGGAAATGAAACTACGAAAACAAAAGTATTCACGCTTCATAGTCCTCGTTCATATATTCAAGGTCACACCAACTCCTTCTTTTTCAAAGTCTTCAGGGAATACCAAAGTCTTCAGCAAAGTCTTCACCTAAGTCTTCAGTTGAAGACATACATTTTTAGGGGTCGATAATCTCCGAATGTATCAAACTCCTCAGCGACTTATAGAGCCTGTGTACACTTACAAACGCATCAGTCTCTTAAACTATAAGTCTTCAATACACCAAAATCACTAAGGGGCACTAGATGCACTTACAAATCTCAAGACAACTCCTCGAGTCGTCTTAAGACTCGGGGGCTACACAGACATAAGTCGGCAGATACAACCGGGCTCAAATATCCTGGAACCCCGGGTCATTGCAGGGAAGATAACCTGGTCTCGGGGGCTACTACATTATTGGCGGAAGATTTAAAGTCGCGCAAGAGGACGAGCCGCCATGTTGCGACCGTTCAAACATGGGTGAACTACCTTATTGCTGGAAGATTTAAAGTCGCCCAAGAGGACGAGCCGCCATGTTGCGACTGTGCAAACATGGGTGCGTGGATTTATTGGATCATCATATGGTCACTTGGGGGCTTCCAACTCTATGAGTTTAGCTTTCATACCCTCTTGGCCCGGCTTTATATGCCATGTTCGAGTTAAACCTGCCTGTTTGCAACTTGCTACTCCGCCATGTGACCCGCCGAACTCTTGACAGTTAATCTTGATAAGAGACCCTGAACTTTTATAAGTTATTCTCGCACAAAGACACTGAACTTGTCAAGGTTTAAACGGCGGCTTTTGTCACTAGAGAGCCGGCTTATAGTGAGCTAGGATAAACTCGCCTTGTCTGCCGTAATCCCTCTGCTATGTGGCCCATTCGTACTCTTAGCAATGTCAATCTTTTAAAGATCCTGAACTTGCTAAAAGTTTAAACAACGGATTTATGTCACGTGAGAGCCGGCTTACGAGGTTAAAAACCTTGAGTTTTTTCAAAAAACAGAACAGAGCTAGTCTCTTTTTCTCGAGTCTTGAAAGCCGACATTTTTATACTCTGTTATCATACACATACATCATCATACATTACATCATACATTGCATCATCATTGCATCGTCATATCATGCATCATATATGCATGGATATCCTGGTTTATATTGCAGGAACCGGTAATCAAACCGGGTTACATATTCCAATCCTTAATAGCCAACATGGCTGGATTTTCATTATGGTTGTTATAACCAGTATTGAGTAATTGAGGTTTTCAAACCGGGTTATATTATTCAAATCTTATATAGCCAATGTGGCTGGATTTTTATTATGGTTTTCATAACCTATATTGGATGATTGAGGTTTTCAAAGCCACTTCAGAGTAATGGCTGTTATTCCCTCATCCAAAAATACCAGCTCACAGCAGGGAGCATGGTTCAACATTGATATGCCAAGCATTCAGCAATATCATCCATATAATGGATATGATTTATTCTGCAATGGAAAGAATAGTCCCGAGTCGCTGCAAGCATACGACCCGACACTTGGGGGCTACATTATTCAAATCAAAGATTATATCAAGTATGCAAGTCCCATGTCGCTGCAAGCATGCACCACGACACTTGGGGGCTAATGCAAGTTGCTTTTCAACTCATCACATTACCAACGAACCCGGTTATCTCAGGGAGATGAGCCATCCTTCAGTCATTTTCTAAGTCTCAACCCAGTATTATTTTACTGAGCCGACCCTTGGGGGCTACACATTGCTCATCAAGCCTACATAATCAGCTCTGCAGATGTCCCTGCTCATTATTGCATAATGACCCGGCCCTTGGGGGCTACACTGGCTGAAGTATTATGAGCATAATGCAATTACAAGTCCCAGGTTGCTGCAGGCAAGACAACCCGGTACTTGGGGGCTACATATGTGGAACATTCAACTTATGACTGGTGACTCAGACGAACAATTCAAATTTCTCTAGGGTTGCAATATTTTTGAAGCAAGTCTTAAGGCTATCACTACGTTAACCCTCTTAAGACTTGGGGGCTACAGGTAATATGTATATAAGGAAGTCTGTAGTATTGAAAGTTGGCACAACATCAGACGAATCTTGATCAAGACAAGGCAGTGGACAGTAAGGATTATTTTTTCTGAAGGAGCCAACGTCAGTGTATTGATATGACAGAGTTTCAGAATTTTCAGGAGCTGATAAACTGGTCTTTTTTAGTGGGCCGGTCCCTAATGTCGGGGATATACCCCGCGGTATGACCCGGCAGACAATTATGACCCGGAATGGTTATGACCCGGCAGATAGTTATGACCCGGCAGACAGTTATGACCCAGCAGATAGTTATGACCTGGAATGGTTATGACCCGGCAGACAGTTATGACCCGGAATGGTTATGACCCGGCAGATAGTTATGATCTGGCAGACAGTTATGACCCAGCAGATAGTTATGACCCGGAATGGTTATGACCCGGCAGACAGTTATGACCCGGAACAGTTATGACCTGGCAGACACACAGTGCCTGAAGATGAGTCCCGGAGATGAATCCGGCTGTAAGCCGCCCGGGACTCAGAAGCTCACGAAGAGAAGCCCGCGATGGATAGTCATAATAGGTTAAGTCTTAATCCGACTTGGACTCTACATGTAAACCGCCCCTTCAACTTATATAAGGAGGGGCAGGTCACCCCAAGAGGGTCAAGTTTTTTAGACGTCTCAATAGACACGTCTTAGACAGACAAGCTCAAGTCATTAGAGATATACAGATTATAGGCTCTCGAGATTAGAGGTAGCGATCCCGCACCCTTGTAATCGAGATCATCCTCATCATCAATATAGACACAAAGCAGGACATATGCTTTTACCTCTATCGGAGGGGCCGAACCTGGGTAAACTCGCATCTCTCGATTCCGACCATCCCCTCTCAAGCTGCCACTTAGTTGCGATGGCCTCACACCTAAGTTCTCTCACGAGGACATCTTGCCGTGATAAATCCACAACACTTCCCAACAAGCCGTCCACCCACGCTTGGAAGGATTGTTATATCATGAGGGAGTTCCGGAATTACAGCCTTAACCAGCGTCATGGTAATGGCAACGGACCGCCCGGCGGGTCAGGATCCGGCTCTCATGGGTCAGGTTTTGGTGCAGGCGGCTCAAATTCCGGTTATTAGAGTCAAGGTAACCATGGAGGTCACAATCAGCAGTCCGGCAATAGTGGTCAGCAGCAAAACAACCAGTCAGGTTATTAGAGTAACCCAAAGCAACTTAATGGAGGCCAATATCACGTGTTCACTATGAGTCTTGATAAGCGTGACCAGAGGGTGCGCAAGAGGGCGGTTCATGCAGGAATGTCGGCTCTTCCATAGTATTTAAAGTGATCCGAGCATACGATATCATGGAGCAGGGAGGATCACCCACCGCGAGTTGATAACCCGGGGCAGTTGGCCCTTGTGGTGGCCCCTCAGGTAGGATGTTAGAAGTTCACCAAGGGGCTCATGGACGGGGGCAGCAGTATCAACATTTTGTATTATGACACTTTCCGCCGGATGAACCTGACTGGCAAAGATCTCAAGCCGTCATCCACGGTCTTTCACGGTGTAGTGCCCGGCAAGTCGGCTTATCCAGTTGGAAAAATGCCCTTGAGGTGGCCTTTGGTGATGAGTTCAACTACAGGGTAGAGACCTTGTGGTTAGAAGTGATTAAAATCAAGAGTCCATATCATGCTCGGTTTGGACGGCCGGCTTATGCCAAGTTCATGGCTCGGCCCTGTTATGTTTACTTGCAGCTTAAGATGCCAGGTCTGAAGGGGACGATTACGGTGCATGGTGATCGGAAGATTGCTCTTGAGTGCGAGGAAGGCGATGCTGCATATGCAGAGTCAAGTTATGCTGAGGCGGAGCTCAAATTTTATAAAGACAATGTTGATCCGGTGGATATGACCCCGTTGAAGAATCCCAGTACAGAATCTGACCCGCCACTGAAATTTGTGGCAGAGGATACCAAGTTGGTGGACTTCGTTCTTGGCGACTCATCGCAACAGTTCACTATAGGGGCCAATATGGACCCCAAATAGGAAAGCGCGCTCATCGAATTCATTCGTGAGAATCGAGACATCTTTGCATGGAAGCCTTCTGACATGCCAGGTGTACCGAGAGAATTCGCTGAGCACCACCTTAATGTATATTCTCAGTTTAAGCCAGTCAAGCAATTCCTCCGTCGTTTCAATGAAGAGCGTCGTAAAGCTATTGGGGAAGAGGTAGCCCGGCTCTTAGCGGTTGGGTTTATCGTGTAGGTTTTTCACCCAGAGTGGTTGGCTAACCCCGTGCTCGTACTTAAAAAGAACGACACGTGGCGCATGTGTGTACAATACACAGATCTCAACAAGGCGTGTCCAGTTGATCCATTTGCTCTTCCCCGTATCGACCAGATCATTGACGCAACGGTGGGTTGTGAGAGTTTATGTTACCTGGATGCTTATTCGGGTTATCATCAGATCAAGATGGCAGTTAAAGACCAAGAGAAGACATCTTTCATTACACCCTTTGGAGCTTTCTGCTATGTGTCCATGCCTTTTGGACTCAAAAGTGCTCAGGTGACTTATCAACGCTGCGTACAGAACTGTCTTCATAGTCATATCGGACGCAATGTTCATGCCTATGTGGACGATATCGTGGTCAAGTCAAGGAAGAAGGAGACTCTGCTTGACGATTTGAAGGAAACTTTTGATAACCTCCGGGTTTAGAAGATGATGCTTAATCCGGCTAAATGTGTTTTTGGTGTACCTGCAGGCAAGCTCCTAGGATTTTTGGTCTCAGAGTAGGGCATTGAGGCTAACCCAGATAAACTAAAGGCCATCACCTAATTATCTAAGCCGGCGTGCATTAATGACGTCCAGCGGTTGGTAGGTCGTATTGCCGCTTTAAGCCGGTTCATAAGCCGCCTGGGCGAGAAAGCTATCCCTTTGTATCAGATGATGAAGAAGACAGATGATTTTGTCTGGAGTGATGCTGCCAATGATGCGTTTGAGGCGCTCAAAAAATAGTTAGTTGAGCTGCCTGTCTTGGCTGCTCCCGTGGAAAAAGAGCCATTGCTCCTGTACGTGGCGGCTAATAACAAGGCCATCAGCGCTGCAGTTGTTGTGGAGTGCAAGGAGGCAGGCAAAGAGTATCCAGTCCAGAGGCCGGTTTATTATGTCAGCGAGGTTTTGACAGATTCCAAGCAAATATACCTGCATTGGCAAAAGCTGGTGTTTGGAGTGTTCATGGCGAATCGCAAGCTGAAGCATTATTTCCTTGGACATCCAATCACGGTGGTTAGCTATGCTCCTTTAGGAGATATCATTCAAAATAGAGAAGCCACCGGCTGGATTGCTAAGTGGGCAATTGAGCTTGGGCCTCTTAATTTGAGGTATGTGCCTCGAACAACTGTCAAGTCTCAAGCCCTGGTCGATTTTATAAATGACTGGACGAAGTGTCAAGCACCTGAGGAAAAGCCGGACAATACATATTGGACAATTCACTTTGATGGATCCAGACAGTTGGAAGGCTTAGGGGCTGGAGTTGTTTTGACTTCCCCTAGAGGTGACAAATTTTGTTATGTATTAAGGATAATGTTTCGTTGTACTAACAATGCAGCTGAGTATGAAGCCTTGCTTCATGGGCTCCGTGTAGCCAAGGAGATGAATTTGAGCCGGGTCAGATGTCTAGGTGACTCAGACCTTGTGGCCCAACAAGTCTCGGGCACGTGGGATTCTAAAGACCCTCGTATGGCGGCTTATCGCCAGGCGGTTGACGTCATTGCTGGTCACTTTAAGGGTTATCAGGTGGATCATATTGATCGTCGGAAGAATGAGGCTGCTGACGCATTATCACGATTGGGGTCTCAGCGTAAGCCGGTGCCGCCTAATGTGTTTCTGGATGTACTGCATCACCCGTCAGTCAAATTACCTTCTGAAGAGGATCTTGCTATTCCTTATTGCACGCTGCCCTATTTGGCGTATCTGACTCGTGGCGAGTTACCCAAGGACGAGACCTTGGCGCGGCAAATCATGAGGCGGTCTAAGTCCATGACTATTATCAATGGCAAGTTGCACAAGTGCAGCGTGACTGGCGTTTTCAACGTTGTGTTTCTCCTGAGGAGGGCCGTGAAATCTTGCAAGAGATACATGCCAGCGATTGTGGTCATCACGCCGGGTCAAAATCCTTGGTGGCCAAAGCTTTCCGACACGGTTTTTACTAGCTAATAGCTCATGCAGATGCGGAGGACTTGGTTAGTAAATGTGATGGGTGTCAGAAATTTGGACGACGTGCCCATGTGCCGGCTCAAGAGTTGCGGATGATTCCAATCACCTGGCCGTTTGTGGTCTGGGGGCTCGATATGGTTGGACCGTTTAAGAGGTCTAAAGATAAGAAGACCCACCTTTTGGTGGCGGTTGATAAATTTACCAAGTGGATTGAGGCGGAGCCAGTGAGCAAATGCGACGCAGCAACTGCAGTTCAGTTCGTCAAAAAGTTGATCTTTCGTTTTGGTTACCCGCATAGTATTATCACTGATAATGGTACAAATATGTCTAAGGGAGCTATGAAAGAGTTTTGTGAAAGTGAACACATCAGCCTCAATGTCTCCTCCGTGGCTCATCCACAGTCTAATGGTCAGGCAGAACGTGCTAACCAGGAAAGTTTGAGAGGGATCAAACCCCGGCTTATGGTTCCTTTGGAAGGAAAGCCGAGTTGTTGGGTGGAGGAATTACCTTCAGTTCTTTGGAGCATCAGAACTACCCCCAACAGATCAACAGGCTACACGCCTTTTTTCATGGTTTATGGTGCAGAAGCTGTTGTCCCCAGTGATATCCGTCATGACTCGCCCAGGGTGGCGGCTTACATTGAAACTGATAATGATACGGCGCATCAGGACGCATTGGATGCCTTGGATGAAGAGCGGGATCTTGCAGCCGCACGGTCAGCAATTTATCAACAAGATCTGCGTCGCTATCATAGCCGCAGAGTTAAAACCCGGACGTTCCAAGAAGGCGACTTAGTGCTCTGTTTGATTCAAGATCAGACAAATATGCATAAGTTGTCACCCCCCTGGGAGGGACCTTTTGTGGTCAGCAAGAATCTCAACAATGGGTCATATTACCTCATTGATATATGGGAGAGCGACAAATCACGTATGTCCGGAGAAGAGACCAGCAGGCCGTGGAATATTGCTCATCTTCGGCCTTACTATACTTGAGTCAATGACTCTCATCAATGTACATACCTCTGTCATTGTATATACCTTTTTCAATATAATAAAGCCGGCATCCCCATAATTCGGGGCCTCTGCCGTTTTCATGCAACAATTGTTGGTGCAAAGAGTTGATTGTTCATAAGGTCACTTGGGGGCTTCCAACCCACTGGGTTTAGCTTTCATACCCTCTTGACCGGCTTAAAAGCCATATTTGAGTTAAACCTGCCTGTTTGTAACTTGCTACTCCGCCAGGTGACCCGCCGAACGTTTGACAGTCAATCTTTTTCAAGACCCTGAACTAGTCAAAGTTAAAACGGCGGCTTATGTCACGTGAGAGATGGCTTACAGAGAGCTAGGACAAACTCACTTGTTTGCTATAGTCTCTTCGCTATGTGGCCCGTTCATACTCTTAACAGTCAATCTTTTTTAAGTACCTGAACTTGTTAAGTTTAAAATGACGGATTTATGTCACGTGAGAGCCGGTCTACGGGATTATAGGCGTTAATGCCTAGCTTCTTTGAGAAAAAATCTTGAGTTTTCTCAAAAATGTATATAAGGGTTGATCTCTTTTGGGCTGTGCCTTCAAAGCCGCCTTACAACAACTAAAAGTAGATACGTCTGTATTTTCTGTTTGTTGTTTTTGTAGGAATTTTTCATGAGGAGATTATTTCGATGACTACTCATTAATTAAAGCTTATTGCTGTCATGACCCGCCAGTGGGTCTTATTTCCATATTTTCAAGATTTGGAGGTATTGAGTATTTAGCTCGCCCAAGAGAGTGGCCATAAGCCGCCAGCACAAGAGTTGGTGAATTGATGCTGATTCTACTCTCATGAAGCATTAAGAGATATGATCACATTCAATAGACACAAGATGGATAAAGATTGCAGTGACTAAGCAGTCAGGATATAAGTTGATAAAGCTTAAAACATACACGAAGGCATGCCACAGGCAATCAGTTTTTACTTAAAGCTATTACAAGGCTGCGTGGAGCCCAAAATTTTGGACCAAAGTTTTTCATACGATCACAACCCGGCCGTTAGTTTATCCGGGTTAAACTTCATCCTGGGCCAACTCCTTCGCCTAAGTTGCTGTGGGGTCATCCTGCGTCGGGTCTTCTGTCTCCTAGATCTGAAGGTTGTCCACATCCCAGTTGCAATTGATTAAGGCCTGGAATTCAGCTTCATCATGCAAGATGGGAGACGGGTCAACATCAGGGGCAAAGATATGCTTACGACGCTGAGGAGTCAGATCGACCGGCTCAAAAGTAGGTGCCCGAACTCGTGCATTGTTGTCGTCATAAGCCGCCTGATAAACCTTCAGATCAGCTTCTGCGGCTAGTTGGCTGGCCAATACTTGAGATGCCTTGAAGCAACGAGCGTAGTCCTCTTGCGTGAATTCTGACCCGTCGTCTTTCAGCTGTGGGAACCCTCCAACCATATCTTTCGGGTTAAGTTCTGGGGCATAAGCCAAAGCCCGGCTCAAAGCAGCTATTGCGCCCTTACGGGCGGCTGATTTTTTCAATTCTTCAAACTGCTTGGGGATTGTTGAGAGGCATTTCAGCACGTCTTTGATGAGCTTTGGTGTGACCTTTTCACCCATAACAACCCTGATGGTGAAAAGACTTCCAGCGTACAGCTGCTCAGTGAATGAATATAGAGCTTTCAGCTTCAATAAGCTGTCGTCTGGAAGATTGCGAGTCCGACGGCCTTCAAACAGTTCAAGTGCATAAGTCGCCGGGCGAGTCTTTTATAAGATTGTTTGAAAAGAATACTAATAAGATAGTCAACAATACTTACCAAAGACAGCTTCGGTCATCCGAGCTACATGCCGCTTAAGATTAGTAAATTCTTCAATCACGGGTTTCAGTTGGCCCTCGGCGTCTTCTGCACGTTTGATCAAGGCAGCTTGTTCAACTTCAACAGATTGTTTGTAGGCTTCAAAATCCGCCTTGGTCTTTTCCAGCTCTTTTGAGGAGAGCCGCCATTTTGCGTCAGCTTCAGCTCGGGCATCTTGTTGAAGCGCCAGGTTTTTCCTCAGATCGGCCAAACTTGACTCGGCCACATTTAAAGTTTCCTGCACAATAACAAATATTAAGTGGAAATTTGCCATTTTTAAGCCGGTAGCATGGTGCATAATGACGCTTCGGGTCAGTGAAGAGATTTGTTACAAGTCTCAAGCAAATTGCAAGCAATATACTTGACACTTGGGGGCTAATGTATATCAGTTCTTTCAAGCATATAGTACAAGCATACCCAGATCATCTTCAATTAGATAACCCGGCCCTTGGGGGCTACAGGCTCTACAATTTGCAGAAAAGAAGACTATTTTTTCTTTACAAAAGTAAAAGACCCGGCTATCTCGATAGATAAGCCGGCCCTTGGGGGCTACGGCCGGAATTTTTTCATGTCAGCAAATTAAGTGCCGACTCATTATTTACATAATGACCCGGCCCTTGGGGGCTACAAGCTGATGAAGTAAAGTTTATATATCATTGAAGACCCGACTTATCTTCAAGAAAATAAGCCGGCTCTTGGGGGCTACGTAAGGATATAAGGAATACGGATAAGTTGAGTATACCTTATATTTTTTCTTCATCAAACCAACTAAGTTGGCTTCCATGTCCCGGCTTGCAAAGAGGCGGCTCAAATATCCAGAATGCAGCTCATCAACAGTAAGCTTCTCAAGATTTGGAAGATCAATCTTAGCCTTGTCATTCTCAGGCGAAGGCGCCTCATCCTTGCTAATGTGCTTGGTCAGCACATTGGAAGGGGCTGGAGTTGTATAACCCATCCCAGTAATGATAACCCCTTCTTCATGGGAAACAATGTCTTCAGCTGTTTGCGGAGGACTGGGCGGTTTAGGAGCAGCCTCCGGGTTAGCTTCGGTGATTACAACGTCAGCATCCACCGGCTCAGCAGGCTGGGGTGTTTCATCATGGGTGCCTTGATGAGTTTCAGAGGGCTCAACATGAGTTTCAGGAGCATCAAGTTTCGGATTCTCCGGCTCAGGGGCATCAGGATTGGCGGATGACCCGCTTACTTTCCTCTTCTTGGCTTGGGCCTGTGAACAAAACATTTCATGATAAGTTGTAAGCAAGGATAAAAAAGTTAGTAAGCAACATTGGATGCAAAGAAGAAAGTTACCCTGGGTTGATGACAAGAGGTGGCAGCTTCGAAGCGGTTGAGTCGCCAGAGGAAGGAGGTGTTTCCTGAAAAAAATTAAAGTTGGGCAATATCAGCAGTTTACTCCATAAGACTGTCGGATTTCGGGCTCCGCAAAACACCAAGAAGTTCGAACACAGGGGCGTGTGCGAAGCTTCCCTGTGGCCTCGCCCTAACTAGCTAGCTACTCGATGGTTAGGATGATGAACTCGCACGATGACGAGGAAGAAGATGCAGACGATGATTTACCCAGGTTCGGGCCGCTGCGAAGCGTAATACCCTACTCCTGCTTTGGTGGATTGCCTCTCGAGGAGGTGTGGTGGATGAACTAGTACAGTGGTGAGGAGCCTCGTGAGGGTGCTCGGGTGGTGTTCTTGGCTCTCTGCCCGGTCTTGTGGTGGAGTGTTCGTCGTCCCCCTCTACGGTGCAACCTAGCCTCTACATATAGTAGCGGCCCGGGTCCTCTTCCCTTATCGCAATGGCAGGAAGGGATCCCACAATGGCCAAATACGAAGGGGGACAGGAGTACATCCCCGCCCTGTCCAAAGGTGGTCTTCGCCTGCAAAGTAGCTGTCGATGATGCAGAGGTGGGCTCGGTGATGACATCCGGCCTGCTGGGCTTGTGGTCGTGGTCTTGTTGCACCGGAATGGAAACCTTTGGGGGGCGCTTTGGGAACCCGCGTACGTCCTTGCTCCCTTTGCACCAAAGGGGAAATTGCTCCGCCTGGCGCGCTGGCGCCCGCCTATCCTTCCCTGCGTCATCCTTGACTCCTGAGGCCGGGTTCTGCGTAGAGATCTCCGGCGCTCCGGAGGGGGCCTGAGGAGGCCCATTCCTTGCCGGTCTTGGTGCTGTTCTTCCTCGCGAGCCGAGGGCCCTCACGAGGGCCTTGTCTTGAGTAAAGTCGCGCCAGGCCGTTCCTGGCTGACGAGGTGGGCCACGCCCTGGGCCGCAGGCAGGCATGTCTGGGTACCCCCGTTCCCAGAACGCCGACAGTAGCCCCCGGGCCCAAGGCGCGCTTGGGATGGCTTCTGGACGAAGCCCTTGAGGACGGCCCGAAGCGCCGCAGGCCCCAAACGCCTGCGGGCCAGGCTTTACATGCGTAGAGTGCCTGGGGGATGACGCCTCTACTCCCGAGGACGACGAGGACCTCCGGTCAAACTGAGTTGACGCCTGCGTGCCGCACCGGTCATCATTACCTTTCTTTGAATGTGGCTGTTCCCTTGGCCTTCTCTCCTTGGGCCGCGCGGATGTGACCCTTCAGAAGCTGCACGCCTCCCGGGACGCGAGGGGGCGCCGGTTGGCCCTTGGTTGTATATAAGCGGGCGAGGGCGAGAAAGCCCTCAACACATCTTCGTCTTCTTCGCCTCCCAATCTCCAAGCCACCGCTCTCCCAGTCATGGCTTCAGTGAGGAAGTTCTCCGCCGCCGAGAAAGGGAAAGCCTCCGAGGAGAGCACTGCCTCACCGCTGCCCAGGAGGGGCCGCGGTCGTCCCCGGAAGCATGCCACGACGCCGGCGGTGGTTCCCCGCGGGCGCGGTCATGCTCCAACGCGGCCCGAGGTTACCATCGGCCGCCGCGGTGGGGCTCCGTCTAGCGCGGGTGGCCGCAGTAGTCGAGGTGGTGGCGCCCGCGGCGGGAGGTTGGCGGTGGCCGCCCGGCCGCCACGCCCGCGGCTCCATTCGGCCGACACGGCCCAGGAGTTCGTGGTGTGGGCGGAGAGGCCGGAGGCTGCTTGGTTTCAACTCCCGCGCTTCTTCGCGGGGGCGCTGTCGGCCGGGGGGCCTGCTGGCCTATGGATGTAGGCCGACGGCTACTGCAGCGCGGCATCATGGGTGGAGGTCGAGGTCACCCCCGGGGGTTACGTGTATCTGAACCGCGGGTGTCAGAGGTTCGCTCGCGCCCGTGGCCTAGAGGGGAGGCGCACCCTTCACTTCAAGTACGACGGGGTGGCAACGCTCTTCGTCAAGAACTTCTGGGGAGCGGGTGAGCGCCTGGTGTGCTGCCCGGAAGACGACGGCCGCGGCGATCTTGGAGATGGGCCTGCCCTTCACGACGGGCTCCGCGCCTTCAGCAGCAGCGACACCCGCTCCGAGGGGAGCCCGAGCGACAGCAGCTATGACGCGCCACCGCGCCGGCGCACTCGAACCTCGGGGGGTAGCCAGCTTCCGCGGCGTCGCTCTTCCGCTCCAGAAGCGTCCATGCCGACACTCCTCCACGGGCCCGTGAAGGAAGAGGAGGACACCGACTGAGCGCTGGTGTGCCGATGCCAGGGCTCCCGGAGCGGCAGCCCCCGTGGGGGCTTTCTCACTTTCTTTCTCCTCCTCTTTTCCCGTTCCTACAAATAAAGAACCAAGGGAGGCCCTGCGGGCGTGTAATAAATTTGGGCGCTTGCCTCTTTTTTATCAGTACTTTTGTCACGTGTCCTGGCCTCTGCATTTTTGTTAGTTGAGACTTCCTGCCGGTCGTGATTAGGGTACTTAGCTTGACATGCCCGCGGTAGGCTCCAGGGTTGGGGAGGCGTGGCTATGGCGCTTGGGGAGTCCGGACGTCCTGGGGACTTCTTCTTCTTACGAGTGAGGCAAGTTGGGAGCCCTTTCGGCACTCTGTGTCTGCAGGCCCCAGTCCCGCACATTTCCCGACCACCGTAATGTACGACCGGATCATCAGGACGCAACTACGAGGTGAGGCCTCGACACCCTTGATGCCGACAGGATCACCAGGACGACACCAAGGGGCGAGTGGCTATATGACCGGTAAGGCTCCTGAGGCGTGCTGCTCAGGAGTCCCCTTTGACGCTCAAGCAGCTCTACGTCGGCAGGTCCCAGTCCCGCACATTTCCCTACCACCGTAATGTATGACCAGATCACCAGGATGCAACTACGAGGTGAGGCCTCGACACCCTTGATGCCGACCGGATCACCAGGACGACATCTAGGGGCGAGTGGCTATATGACCGGTAAGGCTCCTGAGACGTGCTGCTCAGGAGCCCCCTTTGACGCTCAAGCGGCTCCCCAAAGAAATTTTTTGTTTCCTGCCCTGGGAGGGGCGGGCCTTCCGAGGTTCCGAGATGGCGTGTCGGGCCGTGAGTGGAGCCCCCGAGCGAGTATGAAGTGACATGTGCCTGCTGACTCACTCGGGAGTACCACGCGAGGATCCGGGCACCAAGGCCTTGGCGAGGTGCGAGCACCGTGCCCCCCAGCCCCCGCTCACGGGGCGCAAGGGGGAGGGGAGCAGGAGAGTGCTCGACTCGAAGAGAGACAACCCAAGATAGGAAATGGCGATGAAAACAAATCCCTGACCCTTTTCTTTAAAACATGATTGAAAAAAACCCCGAATTTTGTTCCAGAAAAGTTGGCAAATCCAAACATCAGAAGAGCAAATAACAGCCGCGTCCGATACCTAGACTAGTCTTCAACTTCGTCTTCCCCCAGCACTGAGCGTAGGGCATCCATGTTGCATGGGCATAGCCATTGGAGGGCAGTGTTGTCTGCCAACGCGGAGCTGTGGCTTCCACATTGCGTGGGAAGGAACCCCTCCGCGTCCTCAGGGGGCTCCGGGCGTATACAACCCACTCATTATTACGTGAGAGTGTCACGGGTAGAACTTCCGGAGGTGCTGGATGGGGACCCCGTCCTGAGTCTCCAGGCGCACGGCGCCAGGCCTGTAGACGTGAGCGACCTTGAACGGGCCCTCCCACATGGGCGAGAGCTTGTGCAAGCCCTCCCTGGAGAGAACCTGCCTCAGGACAAGGTTTCCGACTTCGATGGTCCTGGAGCGGATGTTACGGCAGTGGTAGCGCCGTAGCGCCTGCTGGTACCTCGCGGCTCGGAGCGAGGCTCGGCGACGTGCCTCCTCCCCGAGCACGAGGTCCGTTCCTCGCTCGGCATCCTGACACTCCTCGTCGAATTCCAAGACCCCCGGGGACCGGTGCTTGACCTCGTGTGGGAGGACGGCTTCGGCTCCGTAGACGAGGAAGAATGGGGTCTCGCCGGTGGGCTTAGTCACGGTGGTGCAGATGGACCACAGTATGGACTGTAGCTCATTGACCCAACCCCTGCCGCAAGCTTCCAGCTTCTTCTTGAAGCTCCTTGCCTTGAGGCCTCGCAGGACCTCCGCGTTGGCGTGCTCCGCCTGGCCGTTGCTCCGTGGGTGGGCTACCGAGGTGTAGCATATCTGCGTTCCAAGGTTAGCGCAATAGGTCCTGAAGAGGTTACTTGTGAACTGTGAACCTTTGTCGGTGATGATGCGGTTGGGGACGCCGAATCGGCTTATGAGGCCCTTGATGAACTTGATGGCTGATCCAGCTGGGATGGCGCGCACGGGCTCCACCTCCGCCCACTTGGTGAACTTGTCGATGGCGACGTAGAGGTAGAGGTAGTTGGAGCGGGTGCCGAAGGTGACGGGGAGGCGCACCCGCCCCACGGGGACGACGGACCCCCAACCACCCCAGAGAAGGGCCTTGAAGGCGCGAGTTGGTCACGGGGTAGCTGCAGTGCGTCGAAGGCCTCCACAGAGATGACGTTGAGGCCGGCGCCACCGTCTATGAGGGTCCTAGGGACGGCCACGCCGCTTATGGTTGGCGTGCACAACATGGGGAGCGTTCCGGCGGCAGTCGTCATCTTGGGGTGGTCGTCGGGGCCGAAGGTGATGTCGGTCTCCGGCCACGTCCGGGGCGGCGTGGGCTCGAGCCGTGGCCGAACCGCTCCTACGCGGCAGAGGAACTGCTTGACCTGGCGGTCGGAGGAGGGCGCCTGCGATCCACCAAGGATGCAGGCGACCGCGGGGCCGGCCCTGCGCGTCTCGGCGCCACCGCGCGCCAAGGGCCGGCCATTGTCGGGGAAGCTTTGACACGCCCCCTACCTGGCGCAACAAATGTCGGATTTCGGGCTCCGCAAAACCCCAAGAAGTTCGAACACAGGAGCGTGTGCGAAGCTTCCCTGCGGCCTCGCCCTACCTAGCTCGCTACTTGATGGTTAGGATGATGAACTCGCACGATGACGAGGAAGAAGATGCACACGATGATTTACCCAGGTTCGGGCCGCTGTGAAGCGTAATACCCTACTCCTGCTTTGGTGGATTGCCTCTCGAGGAGGTGTGGTGGATGAACTAGTACAGTGGTGAGGAGCCTCGTGAGGGCGCTCGGGTGGTGTTCTTGGCTCTCTGCCCGGTCTTGTGGTGGAGTGTTTGTCGTCCCCCTCTACGGTGTGGAGTGTTCGTCGTCCCCCTCTACGGTGCAACCTAGCCTCTACATATAGTAGCGGCCCGGATCCTCTTCCCTTATCGCAATGGCGGGAAGGGATCCCACAACAGCCAAATTCGAAGGGGGACAGGAGTACATCCCCGCCCTGTCCAAAGGTGGTCTTCGCCTGCAAAGTAGCTGTTGATGATGCAGAGGTGGGCTCAGCGATGACATCCGTCCTGCTGGGCTCGTGTTCGTGGTCTTGTTGCACCGGAATGGAAACCTTTGGGGGGCGCTTTGGGAACCCGCATACGTCCTTGCTCCCTTTGCACCAAAGGGGAAACTGCTTCGCCTGGCGCGCTGGCGCCCGCCTGTCCTTCCCTGCGTCATCCTTGACTCCTGAGGCCGGGTTCTGCATAGAGATCTCCGCCGCTCCGGAGGGGGCCTGAGGAGGCCCATTCCTTGCCGGTCTTGGTGCTGTTCTTCCTCGCGAGCCTAGGGCCCTCGCGAGGGCCTTGTCTTGAGTAAAGTCACGCCAGGCCGTGCCTGGCTAACGAGGTGGGCCACGCCCTGGGCCGCAGGCAGGCAGGTCTGGGTACCCCCGTTCCCAGAACGCCGACAAAGGCTAGCATGCATAAGAAATGAAAACAAAGTGATGAGTTACCTCGTTACGGCGTTTCCGAGGAGCCGGGGCGTCGGGTAAGCCAGCCACCAGATCTTCAGAGCCGCCGCTCCGAGTCTGGCGCCTGGAGTCATGTTGCTTCTTATTCAAAAGAAGGTTGGGATCCAAGTGAGCAAGGGGGTGTGAAAACTTTACTTTCCGGATGACCTGCCGTATTTTCTCTCTTGGCAAAGGTTCTGAGTCGGAGGAGATGGTAGTTACCTCTACAGCGCCGGCTTGGCTCGTCTCCGCTTCACCCTGTGAGGAGTCAGCGTCAATAAGTTGCATGAAAAGAAGGCCAAGGGAGTCAAGTTCTACCTTCGAGTCATCCAGTTCAGGCAGCTCTTGAGCTGTCGGTTTCTTCTTACGAGCCGGAGCCCGGGTCTTAGTGTCCTTGGTTTTCTTCTTTGAAGTGGAGGCTGTGATTATTCTCCTCTTCTAGAAGGGAGAATTAGCCTTCATTCATAAATGCATTTGCAAAAAGGATAGTTGAGGTGTGTGAAGTGCAACATCTAAAGGGAAAGAGTGAAGGTTAAAGTAAAAGTCTTACAGCGGGAGCCGGGTTAAGAGCATAGAAGGGGTTTAACCCCGTCTTATTGTAGACCTCCTGAGGCTCTCCCAGCAATGATTTGACAATCAAGTTGTGATCTTTCTCTGTCAGAGGCGTCTGTTTGAAGCGCTGAGGGTCATTCACTTGACCAGTATATTCACACATTAAGCCGCCGCGCCGGCTCAACGGTAAGATTCTCCAGGAAACCCAGCTGCGGGTTAAATCAACACAAGTCAACCCATTGGCTAACAAGGCCCTAATCTTTGAAAATGTCTGAGCGTATTGGGCGCGCTCTATGGTGGACAACCGGTCTGGAAGCTCGGTGGTGGTGCAGAGCCGGTAGGGACGATAACCCGGCAATGGATTTTCTTCATCCGGGGCAGTATCTCTGTAGTAAAACCAGGTGCGATTCCAATCCTTGGGATGGCTGGGCAGAGTGGCTAAGGGAAAAGACACATCTCTCCGCCTTTGGATTGAAACACCTCCGAGCTCAAGACTTGGCCTGTCTGCTATTTCAGTCTGGCGGTTGATATAGAAGAAGTCTCTGAAGAGATCAACAGTGGGTTCCTCTTGCAGATACGCCTCTTAGAGCACTTGAAATTGGCACAAGTTGGTGACAGAATTGGGGCCAATGTCTTGAGGGTGGAGTTTATAAAAGTGCAAGGCGTCCCAGAAAAACTTTGACCCGGGCGGTGAGAAGCCACGGAGAAGATGATCCGTAAAGATAACCACCTCCCCTTCCTTGGGTTCGGGAGTGACCTCGGCACCAGGAACCCGCCAATGAATGACGTCTTGAGCCGGCAAAACCCCCATGACTACGAAATCACTGAGTATATGCTCCATAATCCCGGAGCCTACCCAATCGCAAGAAGCGGGGGCTTTAGCCATGACGGAACGGGTCAAATGCTGTGGAAAGGCATGGAGATATGGCGGGTTAAGAATACTATATGACAAAAACAGCTATTACTCTAGGACGACGACGCTACTTGGCGGGTCATTGTTAAGTTATGAGCTGCCGTCAACTGTAGGTATGAAGCAAATTGTATTTTGTCAGGGTAAGCTGGTAGCAGGATGGCGGGTCAATTAGACAGTAAATACTGAAAATGTTGCTAAGTACGGACAAACAAGTTCCACCAACTACAGCTGCAATTACAAGATCTACGGACGAGGATAAAAGGGAAATATTTGCTAAACCCAAAAAATAGTAATGGAAGAACAGGAAGTTGATACATGGATTCCAGTGAAGGGGTGATCTACACCGAATATGGAATATATGCTAAGCAGAGCCTGCGCGATTTGGCTAGCGTTTTCGAGCCGAGAGACGTTTTCCTTTCCAATCTATGGTAAACACTCCGACGAATGGCGGCGGACTCGGAAGAACTCCGATGATCTAATGCGGATCTGAGAGAGAAGAAGAGTGGAACTTGGAGGATGCAGGGAGTGCGGGCGCGCGCCGACGAGTTCTGGACGCGAACAGGTTGATGTAGCGGTCTGGTTGAGGAAGATGGCGCGGTCCGGCCGGTGCAGCAGAGCTTCGGTCGCGCGGGCGTCTGGAGGAAGAAGAAGAGACAGAGGCAGCGGGGGAAAGTGAAAAGGATGCCCCCCGCGCCTATTTATAAGGGGGAGATGGAACAACAATAGTCGAACGCGGGAATCGAGGGGACAAGATGATGACTAACCAAGAAAACGCCTCGATTTTTGGGTTGACCAGTTAATGTGAAGATCCGTTGTGATGTCATTAAGATTTTTTCGATTTTACCAGAGATGACGTCATCCATTTTACATGGCGGTTCATGAAGATTTATTTCAGGTTAGATGATTATGAAGAACACAAGACTCGCCAACCAGAAGACTTGAAGATTGACATGAACATGTTCAAATCAATCTGGGGCCTAATGTTGGGGATATAACCCCATGGTATGACCCGCCCAGGAGGGGCCGGGTTAGGAAGTTGGCGGCTTAGCAGTAAGGCCTTAAACAGGTCGGGAGAACAAGACAAGCCTGGAGGTAACTTACCAGACGGGCCGGGCGGAGGCCCAGAGCTGAAAGGTAGTGTGTGACCCGGAGGCATAAGCCGCCGGGAGATGATTGGCCAGGGAAGGCAAGGTGATTTAAGGATAAGGTCGGTTACTAGATGTAACCCGGCCCGGACTCTTGTAAGCCCAGGGCCTCGACCTGTGTAGATAAAGGTGGGTTCCCGGGGCGGCTTAAGGTACGAAACCTTTGATCGGTAGCTAGGTCAAGCGAATACGCTCCCTTGTAATCAATACCCAATCAATACAACTCAAAGCAGGACGTAGGCTTTTACCTCTTTCGAGAGGGGCTGAACCTGGGTAAACCCGTGTCTTTCGTCCCGACCAACCCCTTCGAGTTAACCGCCGTAGCGATGGCTTCACCCCTAAGTCCTTTCACTAGGACATCTGCCGTGACAAAACCACGACACCGAGCGTGTTCGAGGAGAGGCTCTTCAAGCCGTCGGCCATGCCGCCGATCGACGGCACTACCCAGCTTCACGAGGAGCCGCCCCCAGCACCGTCCACAGGTGCGCCGGGCTGCGGCTTGCCCTCGGGAGACCACTTACTGCTGGCACTGGAACCTGGGGAGGGTAGCTGGATCGACGAATTCAAGGCTTATCTGCTCCACGGCGACCTCCCTGCAGAAGACGCGGAGGCGGAGCACGTCGCTTGGCAGGCCACTGCCTATTGCATGCGGGGCGCCAAGCTGTACCACTGACGGCCCAATGACGTCTCGCTATGATGCATCTCGAAAGAGCAGGGGTGCGAGCTGCTCGCCGACATCCATGAGCGAGACTGCGGACACCACTCCTCGTCACGCACCCTCGCCGGTAAGGCTTTCCACTGTGGTTTTTACTGGCCCACCGCGCTTCGCAACGCCGTCGAGCTGGTACAGTCTTGCGACGACTGCCAGTTCCACGCCAAGCAGATCCACTAGCCCGCGCAAGAGCTTCAATCAACCCCGCTCTCTTGGCCCTTCGCGGTATGGGTGCTGGACATCCTGGGCCCCTTCCCCCGAGCGGCTGGGGGATACCGATACCTCTATGTGGCCATCGACAAATTCACCAAGTGGACGGAGGTCGAGCCCGTCCGCGCCATCCCACCTGGGTCGGCCGTCACATTCATCAAGAGCCTCGTATGCCAGTTCGGCGTCCCCAACCGTATCATCACCGATAATGGCTCCCAGTTTACAAGCGGCCTCTTCAATTCATATTGCGCTGACCTTGGTACGCAGTTATGTTACGTTTCAGTGGCTCACCCGCTAAGCAACGGCCAGGCCAAGCGGGCCAACGCAGAGGTCCGGAAAGGCCTTAAGATAAGGAGTTTCAAGAAGAAGCTGGAGGCTTGCGGAAGGGGGTGGCTGGATGAGCTGCAGTCTGTGTTGTGGTCCATCCGCACCACGGCGACTAAGACCACCGGTGAAACGCCCTTCTTCCTCGTCTACGGGGCGGAGGCGGTCCTTCCCTCGGAGCTTAAGCATGGTTCCCCGTGGGTCTTGGTGAAAGCACATATGCTTCCTTGGTGGTTTTGATAATTCATGACAACATACATTGTCTCTTGGACTAATAGTTTTATCCAGCTTATTTTAGGCTTAGTCCACAGAGAGGATTGGCTAAAGATTGTGAGGAGACCCCAAGATGCAAGGAATAGGATTGGCTAATCTACAAGCATGAAGACTCTACATTTTACTTTGTGTGAAATCACTTTGAGTCCATAGGAAAGCCAATACTATCAAAAGGAGGTGAGGTAATGATGGTGAATGAAATGCTCAAGTGATCAAGTGTTAGTCACCAAAAACACCACAAGCTCTCCCACAAATATTCTGTCATAGAGCCTAACACTCAAAATTGGTGTCACCAACTTTCCATATCGGCTACACCGAGTCTAAAACCGAGACAGAAACCCTAGCCAAGACCCACTACTCAATACTACCAACATTTCCTTTCGGTGCCACCGAAACCAATGACCAACTTCCTGGTTAGCCATTTCCTTGATTCGGTCCCACCGAGTTTTGCAAATCGGTCTCACCAAGAAGTTGGGCCAACTCTCTATTAACTCATTTCTCCAAATCGGTCACATCGACTTTGAGAAATCGGTCACACCGAGATTCGGTAACTGCCTAGGTCACCCATATCGGTACCACCAAGTATTCTATATCGGTCTCACCGAAAAGCATAAAGTTGCCACATTTTGCACTAGTCGGTGCCACCGAGTTTTTACTTCAGTTTCACCGAGTTGGTTAATAATGTTGTAACGGTTGGATTTTTGGAGAAGCCTATATATACCCCTCCACCACCATTCACTCGCAACAGAAGCACTCAGAACAGATCTACACTTGCCATATCCAATTTTCTGAGAGAGAGCCACCTACCCTTGTGTTGAGGTCAAGACCATCCACTCCAACCATATGGATCTTGATTTCTAGCCTCCCCAAGTTGCTTTCCATTCAATTAATCTCTTCTACCCATGCCAAATATGTGAGAGAGTGATTGAGTATTGAGGAGACTATCTTTCGAAATACGAGATCAAGGAGTTCATCATACTACCACATCTATTACCTTTTTGAGGGTGGTGCCTCCTAGATTGGTTTTTTGTCGCTTGGGAGCCTCCTTCTTCGTGATTGTGGAGTTGAATCAAGAGTTTGTAAGGGCAAGGAGATCGCCTACTTCGTGAAGATCTACCCATAGTGAGGATAGTCCTTCGTGGACGGAAGCAGTTATGGAATAGTCGAGGTTGCTACTTCGTGGACCCTTACGGGCGGAGCCCTCCATGGACTCTCGCGACCGTTACCCTCTGTGGGTTGAAGACTACATAAACCCAAACATATGATAGCACCACCTATCGGAACCACGGGAAAAATCTTCGTGTCATCTATTGCGTTTGATCTTCCAATCTCTGCTCTCTTACATATGCTTGTCTTTACTTTCCGCTGCCATACTTGTTGACTAGCATGTGTAGGGTGCATTAGACTTGTTAGAATTGCTAAATTCTGCCAACAAATTAACTTGGGAAAAGGTTAGGTTTTTAATTTGTCAAGTAGTCTATTCACCCCCTCTAGACATACACTTCTTGGATCCTACAATTGGTATTAGAGTTTGGTCTCCAAAGCTTCGGTTTCATCACCGTTGGAGGAAAATGGATGTGTCTAGTTTGGGGAGTCTTAGTTGTAGAGTGTCCGTTCTCGATGGGGAGTACTATAGTCAATGGAAATATGAGATGCTTGAGTTATTCAACGAATTCCATTTGAGCAAGTATGTTAAGAACCCCTATGTACCTCCCATTGATCCTTTACATCCCACACATGATGAGGAAATCGATATGCTTCGTAATCTTAGAACTGTTAATCTTATCATTAGAGGATTGCCTAGAATTGTGTTTGATCAAATGAAGAATTTTGAATGTGCTTATACTTTGTGGAGTGATTTGGAGAAACGATATCCAAATTATTCATTGAGTAATCTTGATGAAATTCTTCATAAAACCATTGTTTTTCGCAAAATGATGTCTAGTGATCCCAAGTTTGATGAATATCTATTTGAGCTTAGAGACCTCATGCGTGCTAAAGGAGATGTCATAACTATCAACAACATCATTGTTGAAGCCATTTGCATTCATAATCATGAACATTGTCATGATCACAACTCTAACGAATCTCTTGTTTCTTATGACGAGGATTTCCCACTTGATGATGACAATGTGGAACATGGCTACTATGACGAAGATGAATTGTTCAACATCGAGTATGAGAAGACTATGAAGAATCCAAGTCTCATGGCAAACTTCAAGGATTTCATGTCCGGAGGAAAAGAGAGGATTCTCGATAGTGGATGCACCGATCATATGACCGGAGATAGAGACATGTTTGAAGAGATCACACCAAACCATGGACCGTGAAGGTATGTGACCTTTGGAGACAATTCCAAGGGTAAGGTACTCGGTCTTGGTAAGGTGGCCATATCTCACGATAGCTCCATTCAAAGCGTCATGCTTGTTGAATCCCTTGGCTATAATCTTCTTTCCGTATCTATGGTTTTAATGTGCTATTCACCAAAGTAGATTGCCAAGTGTTTCGTCAGGACAATCACAGCATGGTCTTTACCGGTTTCCGTAGAGGTGATCTATATATTGTCGATTTCACTAAGAGATCCAATCCTCGTACTTGTCTTATTGCAAAATCTTCTAAAGGTTGGCTTTGGCATAGAAGACTAGGACATGTTGGTATGCGTAATCTAGACAAGCTCATAAAAGGTGATCACATACTTGGTGTTAAAGATGTTATCTTTGATAAAGATAGACTTTGTAGTGCTTGTCAAGCTGGAAAGCAAGTAGGTGGAAGTCATCCCGTAAAGAATATCATGACTACTAGGAGACCACTCGAGTTGCTTCAGACGGATCTTTTTGGTCCCAATGCTTACAAGAGCCTCGGTGGAAATTCTTTTGGTCTAGTTATAGTTGATGTTTTTTCTAGATTTACGTGGGTATTCTTTCTTGATGATAAGTCGCAGGTGCGAAAGTTCTTCAAGAACTTTGCTCGCAAAGCACAAAAACAATTTGAAGTGAAGATCAAGAAAGTTCGGAGCGACAATGAATCGGAGTTCAATAACACGAATGTGGATTCCTTTCTTGACGAAGAAGGGATTTCACGTGAGTTCTCGGCTACGTACACGCCTCAACAAAATGGAGTTGTTGAGAGGAAGAACCGGACTCCTATTGAGATGGATAGAATGATGCTCGACGAATACAAGATGCCAAGACACTTTTGGGCAGAAGCCGTGGAAACAGCTTGTCATGCTACAAACCGAGTCTACCTTCACAAGCTTCTCTGTAAAACGACATACGAGCTACTCACCAGTAACAAGCCCCAAGTTTGATACTTTCGGGTATTCGGCTCCAAGTGTTACATTCTTGATAAGCATCGTCATTCTAAATTTGCTCCTAAAACTCATGAAGGTTTCCTACTCGGTTACGGATGGAACTCTCACACCTACCGTGTCTACAACAACTTCACTCGAAAAGTTGAGGAGATGGTAGATGTGAAGTTTGATGAATCTAATGGTTCGCAAGTCAAACAATTGCCAAATGATGTAGGAGATAAGGAACCTTCGTCAGCTATCCAAGACTTGTCCATTAGCAAGATTCGTCCCATGGAGGTGAAGGAAAGTACTTCGTCAACTCAAGTGGAAGCCCCTACTTCACGTCAAGGTGAACCTCAACACGACATGGAGGCATCCACAAGCGGTACACGACAAGATGAAGAGGAGGAAGAAGTTCATCATGATGATCCACCACAACCACCTCCACCACCACCTCAAGGGAACGACACCTTCAATAGAAATGAAGAAGAAGATGATGATGAAGAAGCTCCACCATCCGACAAGCAAAAGCTACCCTGAGTTCGAGCAAGAGTGGACAAAAACCATCCTCTAAATCAAATCTTTGGTGACATACAACCGGGAGGATAACTCGCTCTAAAACTCGATTAGCTAACTTTTGTGAGCATTATTCATTCATATCTAGCATTAAGCCTTTGAAGGTAGAAGAAGCTCTTCAGGATCCGGATTGGGTGAATTCTATGCACGAGGAGCTACACAACTTCGAGAGGAAAGAAGTGTGGACACTAGTGGAGAAGCCCAAAGACGAACAAAACATCATCTGAACCAAATGGGTGTTTTGGAACAATCAAGACGAAGACGGTCAAGTCGTACGCAACAAGGCACGTCTCGTGGCTCAAGGCTACACCCAAGTCGAATGTATGGACTACTGTGAGACCTATGCACCCGTTGCTAGACTTGAAGCTATCCGTATTCTTCTTGCTTATGCTAATCAGCATGATATCACGCTTTATCAAATGAAAATTAAAAGTGCCTTTTTAAATTGTGAGATTGAAGAAGAGGTCTATGTTAAACAAGTCCCTGGTTTTGTGAATCCCAAGAAACCTAAGCACGTTTACAAGCTTCGTAAAGCTCTTTATGGACTTAAGCAAGCACCACGTGCTTGGTATAAATGCTTAACGAAGTTTCTCACTGAAAAGGGTTTTGAAATTGGAAAAATTGACGCAACCTTATTCACTAAGAGAGTTAATGGTGAATTATCTGTCTGCCAAATCTATGTGGATGATATTATCTTTGGATCTACTAACCCACAATTTAGTGAAAGATTTGGAAGGTTGATGTCTGAGAAGTATGAGATGTCCATGATGTGTGAGCTAAAAATTTTCCTTGGTTTGTAAATCAAGCAAATGAGAGAAGGAACTTTCATCTCTCAAACCAAGTATACCAAGGAATTGATCAAGAAGTTCAACATGCAAGAGTGTAAAGGTATGAAAACTCCTCTGCCTACTAGTGGACATGTTGACCTCACCAAGGAGGACAAACCGGTTGATCAAAAGGTTTATCGATCGATGATTGGCTCATTGCTATATCTATGTGCCTCACGTCCTGATATTATGCTTAGTGTGTGCATGTGTGCTAGATATCAAGCCGCTCCTAAAGAGTGTCATCTTAAGACCGTGAAAAGAATTGTGTGATACTTGATATATACACCAAACTTTGGCATATGGTATCCCAAGGGATCTTCTTTTAACCTTGTTGGCTATTCCGACTCGGACTATGCCGGAGATAAGGTTGTTAGAAAATCCACCTTCGGTACGTGTCAATTTCTTGGTAGATCTCTCGTGTCTTGGTAATCCAAGAAACAAAACTCGGTATCTCTATCCACTGCCGAAGCGGAATACATTGCCGCCGGATCATGTTGTGCCGAATTGCTGTCGATGACTCCAACTATTAAGGATTATGGAATCCATGTGAGACATATTCCATTGTTGTGTGACAATGAGAGTGATATTAAGATTGCTTATAATCCCGTGCAACATTCTCGAACTAAACATATTCAAGTTCGTCATCATTACATTCGTGATCATGTTGCTAAAGGGGACATTAATCTCATACATGTTCGTACTAACAAGCAATTGGCTGGTATCTTTACTAAGCCACTTGATGAGAAAGTGTTTTGTCACTTGAGGAGTGAGTTGAACATCATTGATGCCTCAAACTTGAGCTAGACTCACTCGGATGCATGCAAGGGCATGAGCTTACATGACTATTCCATGTTACACTTGATATGACACTATTTTATATCTTGGAAATATATGCTCCCTTGTATTGCATCTAACATTTTTCAGGTACTTGGAAGAACTACACTCCACAAGATTGCCATCAACTCATATCACAAGCAATCTTGTCATGGCCAAGTATCAACAACCCTTCTTTGATGATGGAAGGAAGAAGATAATCCAAACCATATCCTTGACAACCACTTGGATATATCATGTTCTTCCTTGCATGACTAACCCATGTAGGTGAAAACAGAACCAAAATGATCAAGGATAGCTCTCAACTCAAGATGATCTTCATCAACAATGAGCATCCACAAGAAGTTCTCCTACATGCCACGTCATCAACATCACTCAAAGGTATGTGATCATATCCTTGAAATAGCTTAATCCAAGTGATGAGATAAAGCAACTCAAGAGATATGAAATCATTAAAATGCTTAATCGAAAAATGGTAACCCCATTTTGAGCTTAACGTAGAGTATGACCTATGATCAGGTATTCTTGCTTGGATCCTTAAGTCAATATTCTCTAATATAGGTGACCTAGTCACCGCCCATCATCTAGATGAAATATCTTGTTTGGTTTGTTTTTTAGTTGCATACCTTCTTGGAACCACTCAAATTCCATCTAGTTGAAAATTTCTTGCAAATTCTTTTTCAAATTCTCTGCAATCATTTTATTTCATTGAGACTTTCTCAAAAACTAGCTTTTGTCAAACTTTGCCAAGTTTTTGTTCTGTTTTTTGGAGCCTCCGATTTAAGTAACTCAGCATCACCGATATTGCAGATAGGCTGCAAAATCACTTCTCGGTTCCACCGACTTATTTTCTTCGGAGTCACCGATTTTGCTATCTTTTGTGTTCTTTGCCAAATCTAGCAAATTCCCACTTCTTCAAGGATCCCTTTATATATAAAAAACTTGAAGGGGGAGAAACTTTTTTCAAGAATCCCTATGTCAAAGGGGGAGAAAGTTTAAAGAGCCTTTTCAGATGTTACAAGGGGGAGAAAAACTATTCAAGGATCCATTAGTCTCAAATGTTCTCAATGATCCCACAATGATCCCTTTTTCTGACCCTTTGTGTGACCCTTTTTGGAAATTAATGCCAAAGGGGGAGAAATATCAAAACTTCAAAGCTTATGCTCATACCAAAGGGGGATATATATATTAAGGGGGAGAATATCAAAGCTTATGCTTGTATATAGGGGGAGAACATCAAGGGGGAGAATACCTAAGAAAATCTAAGTTTATGCTTACCCAAAGGGGAGAAATCTTTGATTTGATTGCCTAATAGTGCTAGACTTGTCTCATCCTACCTACTCCCAAAATCTACATGCTAAGATTCAGGGGGAGAGGAAGATTTACAATTACATACTTAGGGGAGAAAGTTCTATACACTCTATCAAAGGGAGACATATCTATCTTCACAAATTCTTCTTTCATATGTCTTCCATATCTTGGTACTCTTGAATATTTTTGCATTGGATGAGTAGAATACTCTTGTGTTCCCTAACATTGTTTTCTCAAGTGTGTTTCTACTACTAGATTGCTCAAGAACTTCAAGGTAAGTATATGCATCATATTTGTGGTCAAGATGATCTCTTGCTATTTGCACATATTGTTTGCAAGAGTGAGTCTTGAACATGGAAACACCTCATTTACATATATTTGATGCATATAGCCAAGATATACATGACTTCTCATGTCCTTTCTACTGTGTGTGTGTTCATGCATTCCAAAGCAACTATTCTTTAAAAGGATTGCACACATTTAGGGGAGCTTGTATTGGCCATGTATCCTTCAAAACTATCACATATTCCTGCATATCTTAATTTGAAGCTTTGATTGTATGTTGTCATCAATTACCAAAAAGGGGGAGATTGAAAGCACATATGCTCCCTTGGTGGTTTTGATAATTCATGACAACATACATTGTCTCTTGGAGTAATAGTTTTATCCAGCTTATTTCAGGCTTAGTCCACAGAGAGGATTGGTAAAGATTGTGAGGAGACCCCAAGATGCAAGGAATATGATTGGCTAATCTACAAGCATGAAGTCTCTATATTTTACTTTGTGAGAAATCACTTTGAGTCCATAGGAAAGGCAATACTATCAAAAGGGGGTGAGGTATTGATGGTGAATGAAATGCTCAAGTGATCAAGTGTTAGTCACCAAAAACACCCACAAGCTCTCCCACAAATATTCTGTCATAGAGCCTAACACTCAAAATAGGTGTCACCAACTTTCCATATTGGCTACACCGAGTCTAAAACACAGACAAAAACCCTAGCCAAGACCCACTACTCGGTACTACCAACATTTCCTTTCGGTGCCACCAAAACCAGTGACCAACTTCCTGGTTAGCCATTTCCTTGATTCGGTCCCACCGAGTTTTGCAAATCGGGCTCACCGAGAAGTTGGGCCAACTCGCTATTAAACCATTTCTCCAAATTGGTCCCACAAAGTTTGAGAAATCAGTCTCACCGAGATTCGGTAACTGCCTAGGTCACCCATATCGGTACCACCGAGTATTCTATATCGGTCTCACCGAAAAGGCTAAAGTTGCTAACTTTTGCACTAGACTGTGCCACCGAGTTTCTACTCCGGTTTCACCGAGTTGGTCAATAATGTTGTAATGGTTGGATTTTTGGAGAAGCCTATATATACCCCTCCACCACCATTCACTCGCAACAGAAGCACTCAGAATAGATCTACACTTGCCATATCCAATTTTCTGAGAGAGAGCCACCTACCCTTGTGTTGAGGTCAACACCATCCACTCCAACCATATGGATCTTGATTTCTAGCCTCCCCAAGTTTCTTTCCATCCAATCAATCTCTTCTACCCATGCCAAATATGTGAGAGAGTGATTGAGTGTTGAGGAGACTATCTTTTGAAGCACAAGAGCAAGGATTTCATCATACTACCTACATATATTACCTTTTGGAGGGTGGTGCCTCCTAGATTGGTTAGGTGTCACTTGGGAGCCTCCTTCTAAGTGATTGTGGAGTTGAACCAAGAGTTTGTAAGGGCAAGGAGATCGTCTACTTCCTGAAGATCTACCCATAGTGAGGCTAGTCCTTCGTGGACGGAAGCCGTTATGGGATAGTCGAGGTTGCTACTTCGTGGACCCTTATGGGTGGAGCCCTCCGTGGACTCTCGCGACCATTACCCTCCATAGGTTGAAGACTCCATAAACGTGGACGTACGATAGCACCACCTATTAGAACCACGGGAAAAATCTTCGTGTCATCTATTGCGTTTGATCTTCCTATCTCTACTCTCTTACATTTGCTTGTCTTTACTTTTCGCTGCCATACTTGTTGACTAGCATGTGTAGTGTGCATTAGACTTGTTAGAATTGCTAAAATCTATCAACCAATTAACTTGGGAAAAGGTTAGGTTTTTAATTTGTCAAGTAGTCTATTCACCCCCCTCTAGACATACAGTTCTTGAATCCTACACTTGGCATTTGAAGAGGCACGTCAGGATACCCCACGGGAGTCTGACCTTTTGCTCCTCGAGGAGGCCCGCCGCCAGGACGCCCTTTGTGGCGCAAGGTACTAGCAGGCCTTGCGGGGCTACCACGGCCGCGACATCCGGCTCGTACCATCAAGGTCGGGGACCTCGTCCTGTGGCGCATCATCTCCAGAGAGGGCCTCCACAAGCTCTCTCCCATGTGGGAAGGCCCCTTTAGGGTCACCCATGTCTTTAGGCCGGGCGCGGTCCGCTTGGAGACAGAAGAAGGAGTGCCCGTGCAAAACGCATGGAACATCCAGCACCTCCGCAAGTTCTACCCGTGACACTCTCACGTAAGAATGACTGGGGTTGTACATGCCCCGGAGCCTCCTAGAGCGCCGCCCCTCGGCCTCAGGAGGACTCCCACCAACACCCAAGTGGAAGCTGTCAACGTCCTGGGAACGGTGGTACCCAGACCTGCCTGCCTGCGGCCCAGGACATGGCCCACCTCATCAGCCAAGCACGGCCTGGCGAGACCCCACACAAGGCAAGGCCCTCGCGAGGACCCCGGGCTCGCCAGGGAGAATGGCACCAAGACCAGCAAGGAATGGGCCTCCTCAGGCCCCCTCCGGAGCGGCGGAGATCTCTATGCAGAACCTGGCCTCAGGAGTCAAAGATGACGCAAGGAAGGACAGGCGGGCGCCAGCGCGCCAGGCAGACCAGTTTCCCCTTTGGTGCAAAGGGAGCAAGGACGTACGCGGGTTCCCAAAGCATCCCCCAAATGTTTCCATTCTGGTGCAACGATACCACGACCACGAGCCCCGCAGGACAGATGTCATCGCCGAGCCCACCTCTGCATCATCGACAGCTACTTTGCAGGCGAAGACCACCTTTGGACAGGGCGGGGATGTACTCCTGTCCCCCTTCAAATTTGGCCGTTGTGGGATCCCTTCCCACCATTGTGATAAGGGAACAGGACCCGGGCCACTGCGATATATAGAGAGGGGGACAAACACACAAACACTTCGATAAGGGAAGAGGACCCGGGCCACTGCGATATATAGAGGCTAGGCCGCACCGTAGAGGGGGGGACGAACACACCAACACAAGACAAGGCAGAGAGCCAAGAACACCGCTCGAGCACCCTCGCGAGGCTCGAAACCACTGTAATAGTTCATCCACCACACCTCCCCGAGAGGCAATCCACCAAAGCAGGAGTAGGGTGTTACGCTTCGCAGCGGCCCAAACCTGGGTAAACCAATGTGTTCATCTTCTTCCTCGTCATCGTGCGAGTTTGCTGTAGTCACCATCGTGTAGCGAGCTAAGTAGGGCGAGGCCGTAGGGAAGCTTCGCACACGCCCCTGTCTTTGAACCTTGAGGGTTTTGTGGAGCCCGAAATCCCACATTTGGTGCGCCAGGTAGGGGGCATGTCGAAGCTCCCCCTCTCGCGGCAACAGTCAAGCCCTGGTTCGGCAACCCCATGGAGGGCGAGATCCCCGACGCCGTCCGGCCCTTGGCGTGCGATGGCGCCGGGACGTGCAGGGCTGGCTCAGCGGTCGTCTGCATCCTCGGCGGGTCGCAGGCGCCCTCCTCCAACCGCCAGGTCAAGAAGTTTCTCCGCCACATAGGAGCGGTCCGGCCGCGGCCCGAGCCCGTGCCGCCCCATACATGGCCGGAGACCGACATCACCTTCGGCCCTGACGACCACCCCAAGATGACGACAGCCGCGCTCCATGTTCTGCACGCTAACCATAAGCGGCGTGGCTGTCTCCAGGACCCTCATAGACGGTGGTGCCGGCCTCAACGTCATCTCCGTGGAGGCCTTCGACGCGCTACAGCTACCTCGAGACCGACTCGTGCCTTCAAGGCCCTTCTCTAGGGTGGTCGGGGGACCCGCGTCCCCGTGGGGCGGGTACGCCTCCCCGTCACCTTCGGCACCCGCTCCAACTTCCGCACCGAGTAGGTCGACTTCGACGTCGCCCACATCCAGCTCCCGTACAACGCGATACTGGGCTACCCCGCCCTCGCCCAGTTCATGGCGGCGACACACCCGGGCTACAACGTCGTCAAGATGCCCGGGAGCGGTGGCATCCTCACCATCGTGGGAAATGTCAAGGACGCATCCCACGCGCTCAAGCTCACCTACAAAGCGGCGGTCGCGGCACGCACCAGTGCTGGGGATGCCGCGCTGGTCACGAAGGACTCCGGGGATGTCCTCGACGTCACGCCGGTAAAGAAGAGGCAGCTGTTCTCCCAGAGTCGGGCGGAGACGAAGCAGGTGCCCGTGGATGAAGGAAACCCTGGCCCTGCCTTCACCATCGGCGCCGACCTGCCTCGGGACCAAGAGGAGGCGTTGGTGGCCTTCCTACGTGCGAACAAGGACGCGTTCGCATGGAGCGCCTCCGACCTAGTGGGGGTCCCGAGGGACGTGATCGAGCACCACCTCATGGTGTGCCCGAACGTGCGTCCAGTGAAGCAAAAGGCAAGAAGGCAAGCTCAGGAGAAGCAGGCGTTCATCGCTCAGGAGGTCGGCAAGCTGAAGGAGGCCGGGGTCATCCGGGAGGTGCGCTACCCGGAGTGGCTTGCCAACCCGGTGGTCGTCCCGAAGAAGTGCGGGAAGGAGCGTATGTGCGTCGACTTCACGAGCCTCAACAAAGCCTGCCCCCAAGACCCATTCCCGCTGCCGCGCATTGATCAGATCATGGACTCCACCGCGGAGTGCGACCTCCTATGCTTCCTATACACTTTCTCAGGCTACCACCATATCAAAATGGCGGTGGAGGACGTCGAGAAAACGGCCTTCCTCACGTCGTGCGGGGTGTTTTGCTACACGTGCATGCCCTTCGGGCTGCGGAACGCCGGGGCGACCTTCCAGAGGCTGATGCACATCGCCCTGGGGCCGCAGCTCGGGAAGAATGCAGAAGCTTACATCGATGACATCGTGGTCAAGTCCAGGGCGGCCAAGACCCTGATCGAGGACTTAGAAGAGACATTCGCCAGCCTGAGGGAAGTGAACCTGAAGCTCAACCCCGAGAAGTGCGTCTTCGGGGTCCCCTCGGGCTAGCTGCTCGGTTTCCTGGTGTCGCACCGGGGAATCGAGGCGAACCCGGAGAAGGTCAAGGCCATAAGCAAGATGAGCGCGCCCCAGACCCTCAAGGAAATGCAGAAATTGGTGGGTTGCGTGACCTCCTTGGGGCGCTTCATCTCCAAACTCGGCGAATGGGCCCTGCCGTTCTTCAAGATCATGAAAAGGAAGGGCCCCTTCGAGTGGACCCCGGAGGCGGACGCGGCCTTCGAGGAACTCAAGCAATACCTCACGAGCCCACCGGTGATGGTGGCACCTTGCCCTCGGGAGCCCTTGTTACTATACCTGGCTGCCACCCCCCACTCCGCCAGCGCTGCATTGGTGGCGGTCAGGGAGAAGCAAGCCGACCCACGCGCCGCATTGATGGGCGACGGCGGGCCCCCAAGCATGGAGCAAGGGTGCTCGCAGGATCCCAAGGAGCCCGCTTCTCCCCAAGCCTGTGCTCCGGAGGCTCCAGCCGCTCCGCCGGCCCCTGAAGCGCTCAACCCTCATGAGGTCTCAGCCGCTCCGACGGCCCCTGAAGCACTCAACCCTCATGAGGTCCCAGCCGCCGCGGCAGGGAGCACCGCCACGGGGTAGGACACCGCAGGAGACCTCACCCTCATCGAGCACCCGGTGTACTACGTCAGTACAGTGTTACGGGACGCGCGCTCGTGCTACCCCATGCAACAGAAGCTCCTCCTGGCACTCCTTGTCGCTTCGAGGAAACTGCGCCACTACTTCCAGGGACATCCCATCAAGGTCGTCTCTGCATACCCTTTGGAGGAGGTCCTGCGCAACCCCAACGCGGCGTGGAGAGTCGCCGGATGGAACATCGAGCTGCAGGCCTTCAACATAGAGTTCAGCATGACCAGGGTCATCAAAGGGGCAGCCCTAGCAGAATTCGTGGCGGAGTGGACGGACGCCCCTGACCGGGGGCTGGACGGAAGCCGGTCCCTCGCCCCTGGCGATGAGGCTCCTGAAGGTTGTGTCATGCATTTCGACAGGGCCTTCACGCGCATGGGAGCAGGGGCTGGGGTCGTGCTCACTTCCCCGGCAGGAGACAAGCTCCGGTACGCTGTGCAACTCTGTTTCCAGCATGGGGAGAAGGTCTCCAATAACATCGCGGTGTACGAGGGCCTCATCGCCGGCCTCAAGGCAGTGGCGGCCTTGGGGGTTCAGTGCCTCACCGTCATGGGCGACTCCCAGCTTCTCGTCAACTTCTCCAACAGAGAGTACACACCCAAGGACGAGCATATGGAGGCGTACTTGGAAGAGGTACGTAAGATTGAAAAACGTTTTCAGGGCTTGGAATTGCAGCACATCCCGCGCGACGTGAACAAGGAGGCCGATGACATCGCCAAGAGGGCGTCACGCCGTGAGCCCCAGGAGTCGGGCGTCTTCGAGGAGCGGCTCTTCAAACCCTCCGCGGCGCCACCCGCTGAGGACCTGGCGCCACAAAGTGAGGAGCTCCCCCCAGCACCGCCCTTGGGGGCTCCGGACTGCGGCCAGGCCATAGGGGCCCGACTGCTCCTGGCACTGGAGCCTCAGGACGACGACTGGATGCAGGAGTTCAGGACGTACCTACTTCATGGCACGCTACCGGAGAAGTAGGAAGAGGTGGAGCGCGTAGCACGGCAGGCCACGGCCTACTGCTTGCAGGACGGCGACTTGTACCGCAAGCGCCCGAACGATGTCGCGCTGCGGTGCATCTCCAAGGGGCAGGGGCGTGAGCTGCTGGCAGACATCCACGGAGGGGACAGCGGACACCACTCCTCATCGCGCACACTTGCAGGGAAGGCATTCCGGTCAGGCATCTACTGGCCCTCGGCGCTAAACGACGCCATCGAGCTGGTCCGGTCTTGCAAGGCCTGCTAGTTCCACGCCAAACAAATTCACCAGCCCGCCCAGGGCCTCCAGACCATCCCGCTCTCCTGGCCCTTTGCGGTCTGGGGGCTGGACATTCTGGGGCCCTTCCCACGGGCAGCGGGCGGGTACCGCTACCTCTACGTCGCCATCGACAAGTTCACCAAGTGGGCGGAGGTGGAGCCCGTGCGCACCATCCCAGCTGGATCAGCCGTCAAGTTCATCAAGGGCATCGTGAGCCGATTCGGCGTCCCCAACCGCATCATCACCGACAATGGTTCGCAGTTCACAAGTAACCTCTTCAAGACCTATTGCGCTAACCTTGGAACACATATATGCTACGCCTCGGTAGCCTACCCAAGGAGCAATAGCCAGGCGGAGCGCGCCAACGCGGAAGTCCCGCGAGGCCTCAAGGCAAGGAGCTTCAAGAAGAAGCTGGAGGCTTGCGGCAGGGGTTGGGTCAATGAGCTCCAGTCCGTGCTGTGGTCGATCCGCACCACCATGACGAAGCCCACCGGCGAGACCCCGTTCTTCCTCGTCTACGGAGCCAAAGCCGTCCTCCCCCACAAGGTCAAGCACTGCTCCCCGCGGGTCTTGGCATTCGACAAGGAGCGTCAGAGTGCCGCGTGATAACCCACAAGTATAGGGGATCGCAACAGTTTTCGAGGGTAGAGTATTCAACCCAAATTTATTGATTCGACACAAGGGGAGCCAAAGAATATTCTCGAGTATTAGCAGCTGAGTTGTCAATTCAACCACACCTGAAAGACTTAATATCTGCAGCAAAGTATTTAGTAGCAAAGTAGTATGGAAGTAACGGTAACGATGGCAAAGTGACAGTAGCAGTGTTGTAGTGATTGTAACAGTAGCAACAGAAAAGTAACTTAGCAAAGATCAATATGCGGAAAGCTCGTAGGCAATGGATCAGCGATGGATAACTATGTCAGATGGCATTCATCATGCAACAGTTATAACATAGGGTGATACAGAACTAGCTCCAATTCATCAATGTAATGTAGGCATGTATTCCATATATAGTCATACGTGCTTATGGAAAAGAACTTGCATGACATCTTTGTCCTACCCTCCCGTGGCAGCGGGGTCCTAATGGAAACTAAGGGATATTTAGGCCTCCTTTTAATAGAGAACCGGACCAAGGCATTAGCACTTAGTGAATACATGAACTCCTCAAACTACGGTAATCACCGGAAAGAATCCCAGTTATTGTCACCCTGGGGGATGCGGATCATAACTCGTAATAGGTGTCTACAACTTGCAAGATAGGATCAAGAACACACATATATTAATGAAAACATAATAGGTTCAGATCTGAAATCATGGCACTCGGGCCCTAGTGACAAGCATTAAGCATAGCAAAGTCATAGGAACATCAATCTCAGAACATAGTGGACACTAGGGATCAAACCCTAACCAAACTAACTCGATTACATGGTAAATCTCATCCAACCCATCACCGTCCAGCAAGCCTACGATGGAATTACTCACGAACGGCGGAGAGCATCATGAAATTGGTGATGAAGGATGGTTGGTGATGACGACGGCGTCGATTTCCCCTCTCCGGAGCCCAAATCAGGCTCCAGATCTGCCCTCCCGAGGAAGAACAGGAGGTGGCGGCGGCTCCGTATCATAAAACGTGATGAACTCTTCTTTCTGATTTTTTTCTCCGTAAATAGGAATATATAGGAGTGGAAACGAGGTCGGAGGAGCCACAGGGGGCCCACAAGCCACTGGGGCGCGCCCTAGGGGGGTGAGTGCGCCCCCTGGCTTGTGGCCAGGTGGTGGCGCCCCCTGCAGTTGATTCTTTTGCCAGTATTTTTTATTAATTCCAAAAATATTCTCCGTAAATTTTCAGGTCAATCCGAGAACTTTTATTTCTGCACAAAAATAACACCAAGGCAATTCTGCTGAAAACAGCGTCAGTCCGGGTTAGTTCCATTCAAATCATGCAAATTAGAGTCCAAAACAAGGGCAAAAGAGTTTGGAAAAGTGGAAACGTTGGAGACGTATCACCGCGCGGGGAACATACCTCGTGCTCGGGGAGGAGGCACGTCGCCGAGCCTCGCTCCGAGCTGCGAGGTACCAGCAGGCGCTACGGCGCTACCACTGCCGTAACATCCACTCCAGGACCCTCAAAGTCGGAGACCCCGTCCTGAGGCAGGTTCTCTCCAGGGAGGGCTTGCATAAGCTCTCGCCCATGTGGGAGGGCCCGTTCAAGGTCGCTCATGTCTCCAGGCCTGGCACCGTGCGCCTGGAGACTCAGGACGGGGTCTCCATCCAGAATGCCTGGAACATCCAGCACCTCCGGAAGTTCTACCCGTGACACTCTCACGTAATAATGAGTGGGCTGTATACGCCCAGAGCCCCACGAGGACGTGAAGGGGTTCCTTCCCATGCAATGTGGAAGCCACAGCTCCGCGCTGGCGGACAACACTGCCCTCCAATGGCTATGCCCATGCAACGTGGATGCCCTATGCTCAGCGCTCGGGGAAGACGAAGACTAGTCTAGGTGCCGGACGCGGCTGTTATTTGCTTTTCTCATGTTTGGATTTGCCAAATTTTCTGGAGCAAAACTCGGGGCTTTTTCCAAATCATGTTTCAAAAAAATGGGTCAAGGATTTATTTCCATCGTCATTTCCTATCTTGGGTTTCTCTCTTCTGGTCGAGCACACGCCTGCTCCCCTCCCCCTCATACCCCGCGAGCGGGGGCTGGGGGGCACGGTGCTCGCACCTAGCCAAGGCCTTGGCACCCTGATCCTCGCGTGGTACTCCCTGATGAGTTAGCAGGCGCGTGTCGCTTCGTACTCGCTCGGGGGCTCCACTCATGGCCCGACGTGCCGTCTCGGAGCCTCGGGAGGCCCACCCCTCCCGGGGCTGGAAACAAAAATTTCCTTTGGGGAGCCGCATGAGCATCCAAGGGGGCTCCTGAGCAGCACGCCTCAGGAGCCTTACCAGTCATATAGCCACTCACCCGTCAATGTCGTCCTTGGTGATCTGGTCGGCATCGAGGGTGTCGAGGCCTCGCCCGGTAGTTGCGTCCTTGGTGATCCGGTCGTATATTACGGTGGTAGGGAAATGTGCGGGACTGGGACCTACCGACGTAGAGCTGCTTGAGCGTCAAAGGGGGCTCCTGAGCAGCGCGCCTCAGGAGCCTTACCGGTCATACAGCCACTCGCCCCTCGATGTCGTCCTTGGTGATCCGGTCGGCATCAAGGGTGCCGAGGCCTCGCCTCGTAGTTGCATCCTTGGTGATCCGGTCGTACACTACGGTGGTAGGGAAATGTGCGGGTCTGGGGCCTGCAAACACAGAGTGCCGAAAGGGCTCCCAACCCGTCTCACCCGTATGAAGAACAGGTCCACAGGACGTCCGGACTTCCCAAGCGCCATAGCCACGCCTCCCCGACCCTGGAGCCTACCGCGAGCATGTCAAGCTAAGTACCCTAATCACAACCGGAAGGCGGTCTCAACTAATAAAAACGCAAAGCCCAGGGCACGTGACAGAAGCGCTGATAAAAAGAGGCAAGCGCCCAAATTCTTTACACGCGCACAGGGCCTCCCTTGGTTCTTTGATTGCAGGAGCAGGAAAAGAGGAGGAGAAAGAAAGTGAGAAAGCCCCCACGGGGGCTGCCGCTCCAGGAACCTCGGCGTCGGCGCACCAACACTCAGTCGGTGTCCTCCTCTTCCTTCACGGGCCCGTGAAGGCGAGCCGGCACGGACGCCCCTGGAGCGAAGGAGCGACACCGCGGGGGCTGGCTACCCCCCGAGGTCCTGGCACGCCGGCGCGGCGGCGCGCCGTAGCTGCTGTCGCTGTTGTCGCTCGGGCTCCCCTCGGAGGGGGTGTCACTGCTGCTGGAGGCGCGGCGCCCGTCACGAAGGGCAAGCTCATCTCCAAGATCGCCGCGGCCGACGTCTTCCGGGCAGCACCCCAGGCGCTCGCCCTCTCCCCCGAAGATCTTGACGAAGAGCGTCACCTCCCCGTCGTACTTGAAGTGAAGGGTGCGCCTCCCCACCAGGCCACGGGCGCGGGCAAACGTCTGCCAGCCGCGGTTCAGGTACACGTAACCCCCGAAGGTGACCTCGACCTCCACCCACGATGCCGCGCTGCAGCAGCCATCGGCCTGCAGCCATAGGCCGTCAGGCCCCTAGGCCGGCAGCACCCCAGCGAAGAAGCGCGGAAGTTGGAACCAGGCGGCCTCCGGCCTCTCCGCCCACACCATGAACTCCTGGGCCATGTTGGCCGTATGGAACCGCGGGCGTGTCGACCGGGTTGGCACCGCTGCCCTCCCGCCGCGGGCGCCACCTCCTCGACTACTACGGTCGCCCGCGCTGGACGGAACCCCACCGCGGCCGCCGATGGCAACCCCGGGCCGCGCTGGAGCACGACCGCGCCCACGAGGAACCACTGCCGGCGTCGCGGCGTGCTTTCGGGGACGACCACGACCCCTCCTGGGCGGAGGTGAGGCGGGGCTCTTCTCGGAGGCTTTCCCCTTCTCAGTGGCGAAGAACCTCCTCACTAAAGCCATGACTAGCAGAGCGGCGGCTTGGAAGTTGGGAGGCAAAGAAGACGAAGATGAGTTCAGGGCTTCCTCGCCCTCGCCTGCTTATGTACGACCAAGGGCCAATCGGTGCCCCCTCGCATCCCGGGAGGCGTGCAGCCTTCGAAGGGTCACATCCACGCGGCCCAAGGAGAGAAGGCCGAGGGAACAGCAGCATTCAAGGAAGGGCAATGATGGCCGGCGCTGCACGCGGGCGTCGCGTCAGTTTGACTTGGGGCGGTTCCTGATGCCTTCGGGGAGCGGGGGTGTCGCCGCCCAGGCGTTGGACGCGTGTAAAGCCTGGCCCGCAGTCGTTTGGGGCCCGCGGCGCTTCGGGCCGTCCTCAAGGCTTTGCCCAGAAGCCAGCTCGAGCATGCCTTGGGCGCGGGGGCTACTGTCGGCGTCCTGGGAACGGGGGTACCCAGACCTGCCTACCTGCAGCCCACGACATGGCCCACCTCGTCAGCCAAGCATGGCCAGGCGAGACCCCACACAAGGCAAGGCCCTCACAAGGACCCCAGGCTCGCGAGGGAGAATGGCACCAAGACCAGCAAGGAATGGGCCTCCTCAGGCCCCCTCCGGAGTAGCGGAGATCTCTATGCAGAACCCGGCCTCAGGAGTCAAAGATGACGCAAGGAAGGACAGGCGGGCGCCAGCACGCCAGGCAGAGCAGTTTCCCCTTTGGTGCAAAGGGAGCAAGGACGTACGCGGGTTCCCAAAGCATCCCCCAAAGGTTTCCATTCTGGTGCAACGAGACCACGACCACGATCCCCGCAGGATGGATGTCATTGCCGAGCCCACCTCTGCATCATCGACAACTACTTTGCAGGTGAAGACCACCTTTGGACAGGGCGGGGATGTACTCCTGTCCCCCTTCAAATTTGGCCGTTGTGGGATCCCTTCCCGCCATTGTGATAAGGGAAGAGGACTTGGGCCACTGCGATATATAGAGGCTAGGCCGCACCGTAGAGGGGGGACGAACACACCAACACAAGACAAGGCAGAGAGCCAAGAACACCGCTCGAGCACCCTCGCGAGGCTTGAAACCACTATACTAGTTCATCCACCACACCTCCCCGAGAGGCGATCCACCAAAGCAGGAGTAGGGTATTACGCTTCGCAGCAGCCCGAACCTGGGTAAACCACCGTGTTCATCTTCTTCCTCATCATCGTGTGAGTTTGCCATACTCACCATCGTGTAGCGAGCTAAGTAGGGCGAGGCCACAGGGAAGCTTCGCACACGCCCCTGTGTTCGAACCTTGAGGGTTTTGCGGAGCCCGAAATCCGACAGAAGCCCCATTCTCCGCGCTAGCGGAAATACTGTCGAACCGCGACTATGCCCATGCCCAAGTGGAAGCCCCATGCTCCGCGCTGGCGAAAATACTGTCGAACCGCGACTATGCTCACACCCAAGTGGAAGCCCCATGCTCTGCGCTGGTGGAAATACTGTCGAACCGCAACTATGCCCACGCCCAAGTGGAAGCCCCATGCTCCGCGCTGGCGGAAGTACTGTCGAACCTCGACTATGCCCACGCCCAAGTGGAAGCCCCATGCTCCGCGCTGGGTCTGGAAACCGCCGTCTTACCTACTTAATGAACAAGTTTATTGCCCTTCGCAAGCAAGGTTCTGGTCTCCTTGAGTATTATGGTGCTTGTCTGGAACCGTTCTGCAATGACTGCACTCTTGTTTCCCCCGTCCTGCGCCTCGCGCGAGCGGGGCCTGGACACGGCGCCTTCACTCGAGCCGGCCCCAGCCACTTTAGGACGCCCGAGTGGCGAGCTCTGGATCACGGGAACAAACCGGCTCTCGCACGTGCCACCTCACCAAGACCCGGGGCCTGGTCTTGGTGTTTGGTCTCCTCGCGCGATGCGCACGAACAAGCCAACAGGAGGGCGCCGTTCCGAAGGCAAGACCTCGGACCTCTCCGGGGCAAAACCCACTCGGGAAACCCAGAGAGTGCTTCCCAGGGAGCCACGAACATGGCGTAACGAGAAATAAGCCCGTGTGGTGGCGGGGTACCCAGAGAAGTTCTCGTCCTGAGGTTTGCCCGAAGCGCCGTGGCCTGACGCCTGGACCATAGCTGAGTCAGGCCCAGGGGCTTGATCCCAGCGACGCAGGAGCAGTAAGGCAAACATGGAAGCAAGAACAAACAAGAGAGAATCACTAAGGGCGGAGGCATCCTCGACCAGAAACGGAACGAAACTTAAGGCACGAATGCCGCAACCCTCCTTACACACCCCGGAGGGGCCATCAAGGTTCGCCACATGAGGTAACACAAAACAAGATGGACCACGCCCAAACAGTACCGCACCCCAAAGCTCCAGCCCCGGTGCCGCCGGTGTTCAGTCGGAATCCTCCTCCTTGACGCGGGCGCCTAGGTAGCCCCCGGAGTCGTTGATGGGGATATGTACTTAGGGTAGGGTCATAGGCCTGACCTACATACCCTACCCAAGGACACTGCCCCAGAAAGCTTAAAGGCTACGAGGAAATCTCCGACTGAAATCACCCTGATGCATGAGTCACTCGACAATATACACTCGGAGATATCTTTCACTCGACGCTTACCCTTTCACTCGGAAGGACCAGAAGACAGTTGACCACAGAAGCCCAGAAGTCACCCCAGGGAGGCTAACGGGCAGGCATTCATCAAGACCATTAATAGCATTTATTGTGTACGTTACCAGTAACATTCACTCCTTTATGACCACGATTAAACCCTTGGATGCCGGACACTTATGAGGGGCAGCGTACTCTATATAAGCCACCCCTCCCTCTGGCACAAGGGTTCGCAACCCTTTGTAACACAACACACATATTTCACTCGACAGAGTAGAGAGCTCTCCGGAGCACTGAGACGTAGGGCTGTTATCACTTCCGAGTGAGGCCTGAACTCATACATCTGTGTGTACATCCTCGCCGTAGCTAGGACTCTGCCCTCTCCATTCGTACCCCTACCATCTACTGTCAGGCTTGTTCCCACGACAGTTGGCGCCCACCGTGGGGCAGGCGTCTAAGCGACTTCCGGCGAGGTTGCATATTTTCTCCTTCATCATGTCTTCCAGCGGTGATTTGTTCCTGGGCCGCGGGATCCGTCTCGGAGCGCTCACCTTCATCGCCGACGATTCGGCATGGCTCCAGGAAGCGCCTTTGGACGTGGAGGCGCTCCCGATTCGTGGGGCGACGCACTTCTGTGCAAGCTCCTGCGGTGTTCTTCTGCTTCAGCCGTCGACTCTGTATATGTCGGTCCTTCCTGCTGTTCGTCGTCGCAAGCGATCTGGTCGCTCGCGGCTACAGCGCTGGGTGCGACATGCGGCGGCACGCCAGAGTTCGTCCCCGCAGATTGCAGCCATCGAGCCCGCCGAGTCACTTCACGGCGTGTTCGACTCGGCATCGGACCGCTCCGACATTCCTTCCGAGTGCGAGAGCTGCGACCCTGCGGCGGAGGTTTTTATGGCTGGCTCTCATCAGAGTCCGCCGCCCGGCTTCAACCACTCCAGGCGCGAGATTGGTGGAACGTCGAATGAACAGCAGCGCCGGGATGAGGATGTTCTCCATACTCCCATCGTCGGTACAACTGCTGAGGCCCAGGCCATGGAGGCTACACGCCTTCGGCTCAAAGAGATGCAGGAGGCACTCGACGAGCGTGCTGGGCAGCATCCACCACGTCCTAATCGACATCAGCGATAGTTGTTTCCGAGTGGATCTCGAAATAACGTCGAGGTATTTCGTACTCCAGCTTTGAATGTTGCAGCGGCTGCTAGGATTGCAGATTCTATTCAACCGTCACGATCAGAGGCTGGTAGAGGTTTGCAGCAAATCAAGACATTGCTTGAGGCAGCGCAGCAGCAGAATGCGGCTGTTTCTCAGTCGCAGAACAGGTTACACGGCAATTCTCCCAGGGCAGAAACAGTTCAGTCGGCTCACAGTCCTGGGTCAGCTTCGCGTCACAGAGGCGGAAGTTACCGTGATGATCGGTACAGAGATCAGGGGCAAGATCAGTTTGCTCCCCGTTATCACAGCGATGACCGCCGTCGAGTGTTTTCTCCTCCGCGGAGTGGTTCATATGTGCCCCGGCACAATGATGATAGGCGCCCGTTCGGCGACGAGCGGAATCCTGGATTTGACGCAAGAAATGTCCTTACTCAAAGGCGAGTCGACAGAGGCAGAGCCCACAGAGATGGTTATAACGGAGACTATCCGAGTGGAAGCAGTGCTGTTGTTTCTGGGCCCGAGTGTTTTAGCAGAGCCATTCGCTCTGCAGAGATTCCCCCCAACTTCAGGTTGGCGGCTGGAATTGGCAAGTTTTCTGGCGAGTCAAAGCCTGAAACTTGGTTGGATGATTACCGAGTGGCTGTACAGATTGGTGGAGGTAACGACAACATAGCCATGAAGCATCTGTCCTTGATGTTGGATGGTTCGGCCAGAGCTTGGTTGAATCGTTTGTCTCCCTCTAGCATCTATTGCTGGGAAGATTTGGCCCGAGTGTTTATCAGAACCTTTGAAGGCACTTGTAAACGTCCAGCTGGTTTGATTGATTTGCAGCACTGTGTCCAGAAGCCCAATGAAACCTTGCGAGATTACATTCAGCGCTGGTCCACCTTGCATCACACGGTGGAGAATGTTTCCGAACATCAAGCTGTTTGTGCCTTCAAGGCTGGGGTTAGATACAGAGAGCTCTATCTGAAGTTTGGTCGCACCGGTGATATTTCTCTGAGCAAGATGATGGAGATTGCCACTCGGTACGCCAATGGAGAAGAAGAAGACCGCCTCCGAAGCGGTAAAGCCAAAACAGTCGACAATAACGCAGGTCGGAATTCCAGTCGGAAACAGAAGCGCAAAGCTGATCCTCCTGCTCAGGCAGAAGCGGCCGCCGTGGCGGCACAAGGCAAGAGTAAAGGAAAGTCCAAGGCTAAGTTCACCCCAAAGAAGTCAAAGAATCAGTCGGGTACTGATGTTTTGGATTTACCGTGTGCAATCCACACGAGGAAAGACGAAGAGGGCAATTTGATATTGCCAAAGCATACCACTCGACAGTGCCGTTTGTTGATCCAGTCATTCAAAGAGGGCCAGTCGAGTGAGAAGGACCCTGAGAAAGAAACTGAGGAAGAAAAAGAAGAGTTCCCTGAAGTCAATGCCACCTTGTTGATTTTTGCTGATGTTGAGAGCAAGAGTCGACTGAAAGTTATCAACAGGGAGGTTAACATGGCGGTTCCCTCTACCCCAGCATATCTCAAGTGGTCTCAGACTGCTATCACTTTTAATCAGTCAGATCACCCTGCGCACATTGCTACCCCCGGGCGGCAAGCACTGGTGGTGGACCCAGTGGTTGGGGGCACTCGACTCCGCAAAGTTTTGATGGATGGCGGGAGCGGTCTGAACATCCTGTATGCTGATACCCTTAAGGCGATGGGCATTCCGATGTCCCGGCTCAGTGAAAGCAGCATGCAGTTTCATGGAGTAATCCCTGGGAAGAAGGCCCGTTCACTCGGCCAGATAGCGTTGGATGTGGTGTTTGGTGACGACAAGCATTTTCGCAAAGAAAAACTGACGTTTGAAGTGGTAGACTTCCAGAGTGCATACCACGCCATCCTTGGTCGACCAGCTTATGCCCGTTTCATGGCCCGACCATGTTACGTGTATCTCAAGTTGAAGATGCCTGGACCAAAGGGTGTGATCACAGTCACTGGCAACCGACAGAGGGCTGAGGAGTGCCTCCAGCAGGGCTCCAAGATCGCCGACCAGCAGATGGCTATGGTTGAGTTGGAAGAATACAAGAAGAACGCTGATCCTGCCGATCTGTTGCGTGCTAAGAAGCCCGCTTCTGAGTCAGCTTTTCAGTCGGCAGGAGATGTGAAGAAGGTGCACATTCACCCGACAGATCCAACTGCTGCCTCGACCAACATCTCAACAACACTCGACAGCAAATAGGAAGCCGAGCTCATCCAGTTCCTCCGTGAGAACTGGGACATCTTCGCATGGAAGCCCGCTGACATGCCTGGTGTACCCAGGGAACTGGCTGAGCACCGTTTGAGGGTTGATCCGAAGGCCAAGCCTGTGAAGGAGCACTTGCGTCAGTCGGCAACAGAGAAGCGAAGAGCAATCGGCGAAGAGGTGGCTCGTCTCTTGACGGCCAAGTTTATACGTGAGATTTACCACTCCGAGTGGTTATCGAACGTCTTCATGGTCCCTAAGAAGGACAAGTCACTCCGCATGTGTATTGATTTCAAACATATCAATCGGGTCTGCCCGAAAGATCATTTCCCACTCCCCCGCATTGATCAGATTGTCGACTCAACTGCGGGATGTGAGCGTCTATCTTTTCTTGATGCTTATTCTGGTTACCATCAGATCCGTCTGTTTGGTCCGGATGAAATAAAGACAGCCTTCATCACCCCTTTCGGGTGTTTCTGTTATATCACCATGCCTTTTGGTTTGAAGAATGCTGGCGCTACTTTCATGCGCATGATTCAGAAGTGTTTGCTAGATCAGATTCCTCGGAACATTGAAGCGTATATGGATGATATCGTAGTCAAGTCTCGCAAAGGTTCCGACCTGTTGTCTGACTTGGCTGAAACATTCGCCAATTTGAGGAGGTATGATATTAAGTTAAATCCGACTAAGTGCACTTTCGGCGTTCCCGGTGGAAAATTACTCGGTTTTCTCGTTTCCAAAAAAGGAATCGACGTTAACCCTGAAAAGATCGGCGCCATCGTCCGAATGAAAAGCCCTGAGCGTGTGCACGATGTCCAGAAGATCACAGGTTGCTTGGCAGCATTGAGTCGATTCATTTCTCGTCTCGGTGAGAAGGCACTGCCTTTATACCGACTGATGAAAAAGTCTGATACATTTGAGTGGACTCCAGAAGCTGAAGCAGCGTTTGTCGAGCTCAAAGCCCTGCTTACCACCCAGCCGGTGCTTGCTGCTCCGCACAGCAAAGAGCCATTATTATTGTACATCGCGGCCACTAATCAGGTCGTCAGTACAGTACTAACTGTCGAGCGGGAAGAGGAAGGCAAGGCTTACAAAGTTCAACGCCCGGTTTACTATATTTCTGAAGTGTTGACTCCGTCGAAGCAAAGATATCCACATTACCAGAAGCTCGTATATGGTATATATCTAACTGCAAAGAAGGTGGCACATTATTTTCAGGATCACTCAATTTCAGTCGTCAGTGATGCTCCGTTATCTGAAATTCTCAATAATCGAGATGCGACTGGTCGAGTGGCCAAATGGGCTATTGAACTCCTTTATCTTGATATCAAATTTGAAGCAAAGAAAGCAATCAAGTCTCAAGCGCTTGCTGATTTCCTCGCCGAGTGGATCGAGCAACAGCAGCCAATCCAACTTCACTCGGCACACTGGACCATGTTCTTTGATGGTTCAAAGATGCTGAATGGATCTGGCGCTTGCGTCGTACTGGTATCCCCAAAAGGCGATAAACTCAGTTATGTCTTACAGATTCACTTTGATTCCTCCAATAATGAAGCTGAATATGAAGCACTTTTGTATGGCTTGCGTATGGCCATTTCACTCGGCGTCCGACGCCTGATGGTATATGGCGATTCTGATTTGGTGGTTAATCAAGTGATGAAAGAGTGGGATGTCAGGAGCCCCGCTATGACTGGATACTGCAATGCAGTAAGAAAACTTGAGAAGAAATTTGAAGGTTTGGAACTCCATCATGTTCCCCGAGTGAAGAATCAAGCAGCTGATGAGTTGGCAAAGATTGGATCCACTCGGAAACCTGTCCCCAGCAACGTATTTCTCGAGCACATTCATTCTCCTTCGGTGCAGGAAGATCCTTTCACTGAAGAGCCCCCGCAAGCAAAGAGCGCCTCTGATCTGACTGAAGTTGATGTCCCAGCTGTCATTGATCTGGTCATGGAGATTTTGGTAATCACGCCCGACTGGACTGTACCATATATTGCGTACATTCTCAGAAGAGAGCTCCCAGATGATGAAGATGAGGCTCGACAGATGGTCCGCAGATCCAAGGCTTTTACTGTAATCAATGGACAACTCTACAGAGAAAGTGTGACTGGCGTAGCTCAGCGGTGCATTTCTCCTGAAGAAGGTCGACTGATTCTGGAGGAGATTCACTCGGGAACTTGTGGCCATCATGCGTCCTCTAGGACGATTGTTGCCAAAGCTTACCGGGCTGGTTTCTTCTGGCCACGCGCCAATGAGATGGCTAAGGATATTGTCGATCACTGCGAAGGATGTCAGTTTTACTCGAACCTATCACACAAACCTGCGTCTGCCTTGAAGACCATTCCACTCGTCTGGCCGTTCGCTGTGTGGGGCTTGGATATGGTTGGACCCCTTAGAATAGGTCAGAGTGGGTTTACTCATTTACTGGTTGCAGTCGACAAGTTCACTAAGTGGATCGAAGCTAAGCCTATCAGGAAGCTGAACGCCCGCACTGCCATCAAATTCATAAAAGAGATAACGTTCCGGTATGGGATCCCCCACAGTATCATTACAGACAATGGTTCTAACTTTGACTCGGAAGAGTTCAGGTACTTTTGCTCTTCTCAAGGCACTCGGGTGGATTACGCATCCGTTGCGCACCCCCAGTCAAACGGTCAAGCTGAGCGAGCGAACGGCCTTATCCTCCAAGGATTGAAACCTCGGCTCATGCGAGATCTTGATCATGCTGCCGGAGCTTGGGTCACTGAGTTACCGTCTGTTCTGTGGGGCCTGAGGACAACTCCCAACCGGTCGACTGGACGCACTCCTTTCTTCCTTGTATATGGAGCTGAAGCCGTATTGCCGAGTGACGTCCTTCACAATTCTCCTCGAGTGGATCTTTACTCTGAAGACGAAGCTGAGCAAGCCAGACAAGACGGAGTGGATCTCCAAGAGGAAGAGCGTGAGATGGCCCTGATCCGATCAACTGCATATCAACAAGACCTTCGCCGCTTCCATGCAAGACATGTCAAGAGCCGTTCGTTCCACGAAGGTGATTTGGTGCTCCGAGTGGATCAGCAGCGACCTCATAAGTTGGCCCCAGCATGGGAGGGCCCATTCGTCATCATCAAGGTGCTTAACAACGGGGCGTATCATCTTTTCAACTTGAAGAAGAATATTGACGAGCCACGCGCCTGGAATGCAGACCTGCTTCGACGTTTTTATTCTTGATAACAGAGTTGCTTTGATGTAATAAGAGTACCCCGGACAATGTTATTTGTTAAATGAAGACTCCCGCAGTCTATTGTCGATTCCGATCGCACAGTTTTACATTCAAAATTACTCCGAGTGAAGAGCGATCCTCTCTCTCGGGGGCTTAGCTGCGAATCCGTTTCGCCTAAGTTCACAACTTTTCCGAGTGTATGACATTCATTACACTCGGAGACTTAGCTGCGAGCCAGTCCTCGCCTAAGTTCGAAAATTACTCCGAGTGAAGAGCGATCCTCTCTCACGGGGGCTTAGCTGCGAATCCGTTTCGCCTAAGTTCAAAACTTTTCCGAGTGTATGACATTCAGTACACTCGGAGACTTAGCTGCGAGCTAGTCCTCGCCTAAGTTCAAAAATTACTCCGAGTGAAGAGCGATCCTCTCTCTCGGGGGCTTAGCTGCGAATCCGTTTCGCCTAAGTTCAAAACTTTTCCGAGTGAATGACACTCAGTACGCTCGGAGACTTAGCTGCGAGCCAGTCCTCGTCTAAGCTCAAAAATTACTCCGAGTGAAGAGCGATCCTCTCTCTCGGGGGCTTAGCTGCGAATCCGTTTCGCCTAAGTTCAAAACTTTTCCGAGTGTATGACATTCAGTACACTCGGAGACAAAATTACTCCGAGTGAAGAGCGATCCTCTCTCTCGGGGGCTTAGCTGCGAATCCGTTTCGCCTAAGTTCAAAACCTTTCCGAGTGTATGACATTTAGTACACTCGGAGACTTAGCTGCGAGCTAGTCCTCGCCTAAGTTCGAAAATTACTCCGAGTGAAGAGCGATCCTCTCTCTCGGGGGCTTAGCTTCCAGTCCTCGCCTAAGTTCAAAACCTTTCCGAGTGTATGACATACAGTACGCTCGGAGACTTAGCCGCGAACCAGTCTTCGCCTAAGCCTTAAATTCTTTCGAGTGTTGAACGCCCGTTCCATTCAAGAATTAAATAAATTCATCCAAGCTAAAGGTCGGAAATCGAAATGCGAGTAAGACTAAAATCTCTGGCGTAGCAGAAATTTGTTCGCGCAAAGGGAAGTTCTCAGGCCTAAGGCCTGAACGAAGTTTACTCGGTTACACCAACACTCGGCATACCGAGGCAAATAAAGTTTTTACCGTAAGCAAAGTACCAATTTAAGCTCCAGCAGGACTTGAAGGCTCAACGAAGGTATCCAGGTCGATCCCGTCGGCGATCCGGGTGGCAGCATCGATGAATGTCTCCATGAAATCTTCAAATTTGAGTTTCTTCGTGTTGGTCACTCGGAGATCCTTCAGTTTGTCCTCTCTAGCTTCCTTGCAATGAACCCTGACGAGTGAAAGTGCCACGTCAGCACCACAGCGGGCAGCAGATTTCTTCCACGATTGCACTCGATTGGGAATCTCATTGAGCCGAGTCATCATTGACTCGAGGTCAGTCTGGAGAGGATCTTCAGGCCACAGTTCCTTGTCGACCTTCTCAAATGCAACTCTCAGCCGAGTGATGAATCCTTGGACGCTCTTAAGACGAGCTTCGAGACGAAACATATCCATGGCCACGGCGTCTCCGACGAGAGACTTTGTGGGGTCCAGATTGGGTTCAATTTCTTCAGTTTCTTTTTCGAAGTCTTGACAGAATTCTGCATGAAGAGAAAGTGAAAGGGTGATCACAATACCATTCTCGAAAAACCGAAGAAATTCATTCGACAGATGAGGGTTACCTTCGAGCATGCTGAACATTTTCTTCGCAAAGTCTCCCAAGTGTTTCTCCAGAGCGGTCTTACTCTTGGTCTGCACTTCGAGTTTTTTGATCCATTCGGATCGTTCCTGCTTGAGCTTGGTGTTCTCCTCTTCCAGTTTACTGGCTGCTGCAAGTTTCTTCTCAGCAGCTGCAGTTTTCTCCTTCGCTTCCTTCTGAGCATCAGCAAGTGATTTGTCCTTGTCCTCGAGCGCCTTCTTCATGGTATCTAAAGAAATAGCATTGTTGAGGCGCACTCGGAGACGACGGTTTTCATCACGTACGTCTGTTCGAGTGGATTCACTCGGTTCAAAGGATGGAAATTGAAAGTGATAATACAATTGATCAACAAAGATTACCTCCCAAAGTCTTCAGTTCGGTCTGTGCACGGTCCAGGTTGTTGTTCGTCAGCTCCAGATCCAGCAGAAGTCGGTTCTTTTCCTTCTCCAGCTCGACGTACTTGGTCCCGAGCCCACAGGCTTTCTGAAATCAGCAAAAATAGGGGTTCAGTCGACATAATAATTTCTCTACTCCCGAGTGGAAAAGTTCAACTACAGTCGACTGAAAGGCGGCCCGCCGCCCGACCCCACAACCCTAAACAAGCGTCATATCATGGTTGATGGAAATGATGTCCATGAAACCTGCAGAATGGTTCTAAAGACTACTGCCCATCGTCAACGATCGACAGTAGTCTCGGGGACTACAGCCAGTGGGTGCACTCAGCGTGCCCCCACTGGAAACAAAAACACCCGACCAGGTCTGGCCTGTCCGAGTATAAAAGAAAGAAGCAAGCACTCGACGGCGGCCTCGGGGACTACACCCAGTGGGTGCACTCAGCGTGCCCCCACTGGACCTACTTTTACTCGACAAGGTCTGCCTTGTTGAATGGAAACAATATTAAGACCCCCGCCGATGCCTTCGTCATTCGACAGCGGTCTCGGGGACTACACCCAGTGGGTGCACTCAGCGTGCCCCCACTGGACCAGAAACTACTTGGTCTACTGGCGAAGAAAAACACCCCAGTGGGTGTAAAATCAAGACGGACAGGAATTCAATCGGAAATGAACTTACAATACCACTTACTCGGACGTTGACCTGAAGCGCTGAGCTGGCATCATAGGCTAACTTGCTGGCTTCATACGCCTCCTTTGTTCGTAGCATCATCTGCCCAGCCTGGATCATGGCTTCCTTGGCAGCTCTGGTTTCGTCCTCTGGGACATGGTACAAAGGGTATGCAGGCGTCGAGTGAGTTGGTGTAGTCACTAGAGCAGCTGGAGGTGCTTGAGATTGTCCGATCAGCGTCGAAGCCACCAGAGTAGAAGTAGCCGGCGGAGCACTCGACAGCGGAGTTACAAGGGTTGGAGGCGTCGCAGCAGTCGTCCCACGGGGCGTCTGGACAGACGGTGGTCCCCGAGTGCCCACGCGGGGAGCCTCCGGAAGCACAGCTTCACCCCCCGCTCCCTGCCGCGGCTCCTCATCATCTTCCAGTTCGATGACTTCGTCAGCTGCAGTCGACAATTCGACAATTATTCTTCAGCAAGCAGAGTAGAGTGTGGAATTGTCATACCTCGTTGGGAGGTGGCCGCATCAGGAGTGTCTACTTCCATATGGTCTCCATCATCCCGATGGGGCGACGTTACGGAGGTAGCGGCTCTGGCAAATAAATTTCACTCGGTCAACATCAACATAAAGTTCTTCAACAGCAGAATAAGGAAAATGAACACTCACGTGGAGGCAACAGGCACGGTTATCTTGATTCGAGGCAGGGCCTTCCGAGGCTTTGGCTCGTCTGGCTTGAGCTGTTTCGCGGCCTTTTCAGTCGACCCCGATGTCGCGACACGGTCACGTTTTGGGTTCCTTGTGCTTGACGCCACAGTTTTGCTCGGGGTGACCTCCAGGTCGTTCTGCTGCTTGGCCCGACGATCGGTGCGCAAAGGGACCGGAGCCTCCACCTCGTCTTCATCCAGATCGTCGTCGCTGCTCTCACTGTCGTCAGCATAATCGCCGTCTGCGCTACCGTCGACGCTCCCTTCCTCTTCATCAGGATGTTCTCCATTGGGTACAGGCGAGTACATGTTCGGAAATTCCTGCGAGATTCAAGCTTCAAATTCAGTCGACCGAAGATTCAGTTACTCGGCAAAATATTAAAACAATCGACAAATATATAACTCACCAAGTTCTTTGGCGGGTTCAAAGCGGAGAAAGGCGGAATTCGTTTGGATCCTTCTGGGTTATCGCAGGCTCCAGTGATGCTTCTGAGCCACTGAGAAACAGTCTGATCGGAAACTTCCTCAGGATGAGTCCGAGTGGTATCCTCAGGGCCCGAATAATGCCACATGGTGTGATCCTGAGCTTGGAGAGGCTGAATTCGTCGACTCAGAAACGTTTCAAGGAGGTCCAAACCAGTCACTCCACCGCGGATCAGTTCAGATATAGCATTTACTAAGATCCCTACCTGGATTTTCTCTACCTTTGTCACGTACAGCGGTTTGGGAGTAACAGGTCGATCCAGGGTGAAAGGAGGAAGTCCAGTCGACATATTTGGTGATGCAACATCTTTGCAATAAAACCAGGTCGACTGCCAACCCCGAACGGAGTCGGGAAAGGTCATAGAGGGGAACGCGCTCCTACCTCTCTTCTGAATCCCTAAGCCACCACACAGTTGGATCACATTGGTTTTGCTATCTTTGGGATTGGCTTTCTTGACGGCTTGGGATCTGACAGAGAATATGTGCTTGAACAAACCCCAATGTGGGGGACAGCCCAGGAAACATTCGCACAAGGTTACGAAGCAGGAAAGATAGGCAATTGCATTCGGAGGAAGGTGGTGGAGTTGCGCTCCAAAATAGTTCAAGAAAGCACGGATGAACGGATGGGGAGGCATGGAGAAACCTCGCTCGATGTGGGTGAGAAGCAGAACTCGCTCGCCGTCGCGTGGCTCCGGCTCGACCTCCCCCTTCGGCAACCGCCAGGAATCGGCAGCTATCAACCCATCGACGACGAGTTTGTCCACATCTTCCGCCGTGACCGTCGATTGGAGAAAATCCCCCTGGATCCACCCTGGCGGCACCGTCGACCGGGCGCCCGACGGCTTCTTCACCTTGGCTCCTCCCTTCTTGGCGCGCTCGAGCTTCTCCGTCTTGCCCTTCGTCATGGCGGCGGCGGTCAGTGAAGCGGAGCAGGGCGGAGGAAGAGGAGGAGAAGAGTAGATTTGGGGAAGAATACTGTACCAGCACCGGCGTCGTTGCCTCTTATACCCGCTCGTGTGAGCCACTGACCTGCGGGCCCGCCGGGTCTCTGGATATCCCGAAATCAGGGAAGGGGCGATACGTGGCGATATGGGTGGCGCGATAATCGAGGCGTCGTTCCTGCACTTGCCTTAGCAGTTACGCCATCTCCGCTCCGCGTGCGCGCTCTTATCCAAATTTCAAAACCCGTGAAACTCGGACCCGATGGGGCAAACCGTCTCGTCGGAAGATTCTGTAGATCACTCGAACCTGACTTTGAGCTCAGTTTCACTCGGACCAGTTTTCGAGTTCAGTTTTACTTGGACAGACTCCAAGACAGAATTGATCAGGGCGGACGATTAAGGTTTCAATCGACGCAGATTTCTGGGAAGCCTCAAAATATACTCGGAATTTTTGTGTCTCGTCTGAACCTGCATTGACACCTTTTACCCTCGAACCCCGATCCATTCGGGGGCTAATGATGGGGATATGTACTTAGGGTAGGGTCATAGGCCTGACCTACATACCCTACCCAAGGACACTGCCCTAGAAAGCTTAAAGGCTACGAGGAAATCTCCGACTGAAATCACCCTGATGCATGAGTCACTCAACAATATACACTCGGAGATATCTTTCACTCGACGCTTACCCTTTCACTCGGAAGGACCAGAAGACAGTCGACCACAGAAGCCCAGAAGTCACCCCAGGGAGGCTAACGGGCAGGCATTCATCAAGACCATTAATAGCATTTATTGTGTACGTTACCAGTAACGTTCACTCCTTTATGACCACGATTAAACCCTTGGATGCCGGACACTTATGAGGGGCAGCGTACTCTATATAAGCCACCCCTCCCCTCTGGCACAAGGGTTCGCAACCCTTTGTAACACAACACACATATTTCACTCGACAGAGTAGAGAGCTCTCCGGAGCACTGAGACGTAGGGCTGTTATCACTTCCGAGTGAGGCCTGAACTCATACATCTGTGTGTACATCCTCGCCGTAGCTAGGACTCTGCCCTCTCCATTCGTACCCCTACCATCTACTGTCAGGCTTGTTCCCACGACAGTCGCTGTCAGAGCTGTCATCATCCCCGGGTGAGGAGCCGCTGCCGTCGTCGCTAGAAGAACCGCCACTGCTGCCGCCCTCCAAGTAGCACTCCAGGCGGTCGCCGGCCGACCCGAAAATCTTCACGAAGAGCGTGATGGCCCCGTCAAACTTGAAGTGGAGCACGTGCCCTTCCTTCAAGCCGCGCGCCAAGGCAAAGGACTTCCACCCCCGCTTCAAGAACATGAAGCCGAGGGGATTGAATTCCGTCGCCACCCAAGAAGACCCGTTGCAGCAACCGTGAGGCTGCAGCCATAGTCCCAGGGGTGCACGCTCCACCATCTCCCTCGTGAAGGAGTCAGGGAGCCGGAGCCAGGTGTGAGGATGGTCGTCCATCCTCACAATGAACTCCCGGGCCGCGTTGGCGGAGTGGCTCCACGGGCGGGGCGGCCGGGGGGAGACATTCTCCCCACCACTCCTCCCGCCACGGTCGCGGCCACCTCGCCCCCTGTGTCCACGGCCGCGGGCCGCCCCCCCACCCCTCCGTGGCCGCTCGAGCCGGCCTAGGACGCCGGCGAGCGGTGTCCGCGCCCCAGGCGCGGCGGCGAGCGCACGGGGATGACCTCGCCTTCTCACCGGCGTCAGCAGTTTTGTCTCCTCCGCCGCAGCCTTTCCTTTCTCAGCGGCAGGAGACCTCCTCATGGGGGCCATTGCTTCTATGGCGGCGAGCAAAGGCAGAGAGCGAGGATGGGGAGGCGACGGGTCGTACCCCCTCCGCCTTCAAATAGCCTTCGACGAATGTGTCGCCCCCACCTTCTCGTCTCTGGTGTACAGGTGCGGAGTGATGAAGAGCCATGATGGCCGCGCATCATGCGCTGGCCTTACGTCAGCACGGGCGGTTGTCGAGAAGTCGTGGGGAAGTGGAGACATCACGCGTCCCATCGTGCGCCACGCGTCATGCCAGTGTCGCTTTGCCCTCCCCACGAGCGGGATTGTGTACGCTGTGGGCCCGGGGGCTACTCTCGGGCTCCTGGGACTGGGGGTATCTAGGCCCGTCTGCCTAGGGCCCATGCCACGACACGTGATCCGGGCCTAGTATGGCCCGGGGTTGTACACCACGGGAGGGGCTTCCGTGGGAGCCCCCGCTTCTCGAGGCCTCTGGCCCGTGGTGTCTTTGGGGGCATCGCGAGGATGCCTTTGGGAGGCTACCTCCTGGGGTTGTACCTTGGGAGCTCCATGTGGGTGCCATGTGCTACGCTAGGCGGTACCTAGCGCCATGCTAGCGGGCATGGATGGGGAGTCTTCCCCTCCCATCCTGAGGGAGCAGGGCCAGCCGCCTGCCCCAAAAGCTACCCTTGAAAGGTTTCCTCTTTGGTGAAAGAGGACCAGGGCCGGGGCTCGCCAGGATGGAGGTCATCCCCGATCCCACCGATGCGTCACGGCAGGCGGCTTTTGCAGGCGCAGACCACTTTAGTCAGGATAGGCTGCAGTCCTGTCCCCTTTCAAACTGGCTATTGTGGCGACCCTTCCCGCCGGTTGTATTGGGGGAAGATGACCGAGGATAGTATATAAGGGGGAAGGCCGCGACCATAGAGGGACACACTGTATTCATCTGCTACCACTACACAATTCAGACAAGCAGGAGTAGGGTTTTACACCGCAAGGTGGCCCGAACCTGGGTAGATCGTGTGTTCATCGTTCCTCCCCCCAAGCTCAAGCACACCAGAGCATCGCCGTAGGATAGTGAGAGAGAGCGAGGTTGGAGAGCCGGTGCACCCCAGAGTTCGAACCTTTCTTGGGTCCCCGGAGCCCCAATTTCGACAAAACTTTCTTGCCCGATCTGTCCCTCTAGCCACTCAAACTTGTTGATATGCTAGGGATTGAAGGACGAGATCTAGATCTACACTTCCTGTTGGAAATATGCCCTAGAGGCAATAATAAATTGGTTATTATCATATTTCCCTGTTCATGATAAACGTTTATTATCCATGCTAGAATTTTATTGATCGGAAACTCAGATACATATGTGGATACATAGAGAACACCGTGTCCCTAGTGAGCCTCTAATAGACTAGCTCATTGATCAAAGATGGTTAAAGTTTCCTAACCATAGACATGAGTTGTCATTTGATAACGAGGTCACATCATTAGGAGAATGATGTGATGGACAAGACCCAACCGTAAGCATAGCATTTGAACGTATTAGTTTATTGATACTACTTTCTTCATGTCAAGTATCTGTTCCTAAGACCATGAGATCATGCAACTCCCTGGCACCGGAGGAATGTCTTGTGTGTACCAAACGTCACTTCGTAACTGGGTGATCATAAAGGAACTCTACATGTATCTCCAAGGGTGACTGTTGTGTTGGCATGGATCGAGACTGGGATTTGTCACTCCATATGACGGAGAGGTATCTCTGGGCCCTCTCGGTAATACAACATCACAAGAAGCTTGCAAGCAATGTGACTAAGGAGTTAGTCATGGGATCTTGTATTACGGAATGAGTAAAGAGACTTCTCGGTAACGAGATTGAACAAGGTATGGAGATACCGACGTTCGAATATCGGGCAAGTAACATACCGCTGCACAAAGGGAACTTCATACGGGATTGACTAAATCCTTGACATCGTGGTTCGACTGATGAAGATCTTTGTGGAATATGTAGGAACCACTATGGGCATCCAGGTCCCGCTATTTGTTATTGGCCAGAGAGGTTCCTTGGTCATGTCTACATGATTCTCAAACCCGCAGGGTCCGCACGCCTAACGTTCGGTGACGCTAGAGTATTATTGGGATATGTGCGTTGGTGGCTGAATGTTGTTCGGAGTCCCGGATGAGATCCTGGGCGTCACAAGGAGTTCCAGAATGTTCCGGAGGTAAAGATTTATTTATGGGAAGTCCTATTTTGATGGCCAGAAAAGTTTCAGGCATTACCAGTAGGGTACCGGGGTGCCGAAAAGGGTTCCGGGGGCCACCAAGGGGTCCACCTGCCCCGTGGGCCCACATGGGCCATAGGGGGTGCGCCCTAGCCATCATGGGCCAGGTGCATCAGCCCCTAGAGGAGAATTAGGCTTGGGGGCAAGAGTCCCAAAGGGACAAGGCACCCCGGAGGTGCCTTGGAGGAGGGGGACTCCTCCCTTCCTTGTAAAGGGAGGACTCTCCCATGGCCGTCGGCCCTTCCCTTGGAGGAGGGTTCAAGGCCGCGCCTCCCCTCTCCCCTTTGCCTCCTATATATAGTGGAGGGGAGGGGAGGGCTGTACACACCAATTCCTACGCCCCAGTGGCAGCCCTCCCTCTCCCGTTACTCCGTTTTCTCCTGAGATCGCATCTACGGTAGCGCTTGGCGAAGCCCTGCCGGGATTGCTCCACCACCATTTCCGCCACGCCGTTGTGCTGTTTGAGATCCCATCTACATCTCCTCCCTCGCTTGCTGGATCAAGAAGGAGGAGACATCATTGAGCCACACGTGTATTGAGCGCGGAGGTGTCGTCCGTTCGACGCTTGATCGGATCGGCTCGCGATTGGGTCATGAAGAGTACGACTACATCAATCGCGTTATATACGCTTCCGCTTAGCGATCTACTAGGGTATGTAGCTACAATCCCCCTATCGTAGCTATGCATCTCCATGGATAGATCTTGGGTGTTCGTAGGTAATTTTTTTCCACATGGAACGTTCCCCAACAGTGGCATCATGAGCTAGGTCTATGCGTAGATGACATACACGAGTAGAACACAAAGAGTTTGTGGGCGTTGATGTTCAGATTTCTTACCTCCTTAGTCTTATTTTGATTCGGCGGTATTGTGGGATGAAGCGGCACGGACCAACCTTACTTGTCCACGTACAATAGACCGGTTCCATCGACTGACATGTAACGTAGTTGCAAAAAGGTGGCTGGCGGGTGTCTGTCTCTCCCACTTTTATTGAATCGGATTCGACAGAGGCGGTCCTTATAAAAGGTTAAAAGGCAACTTGATTATCACCATTGTGGCTTTGCGTAGGTAAGAACAGTTCTTGCTAGTTGCCCATATGTCGGGGGGATAACCCCGGGATAGCCTCAAGCGACCCACTACTCCAACTTTCTGAAGCGACTGGAGGGCGAGCCGACTCCCCCTACAGTCCGGCTATGCCCTGCCGGCTACGCCCTGCCGGCTACGCTATGCTGGCCGGCTAGGGGCGGAGGCTTCTGCCGCCCCGGCCTGCCACCCATTGGATGCCGCGGTCTAGTATGCATGGCTACAGTGGCCCCCATCCCATCGGGGGTCAGCGCCCGTGCAGCCACAGTGGAGGTGGCAGTGCCGCTGACTCTGGCCGACTGCGACAGGACTCCCAACAGGTCGGGCACGCCTCCAACCACTCCATTACCTGCCCCGGCATGGCTACAGTGCGGCCGGCCGTACCGCTGACCTCAGCCGGCTGCCACAAGACGACGCCCCGAAGGACGACCCGTGCCGGGACATGACCGCCGCGGGGCCCACCGTGCGGGCCCCGCCGGCTCCCGACGGGACCCTGCAGCCGGCGGGCCCTACCAGCGACGGGACCCCTCAGCCGGGGGCCCCACGGCCGGCTAGTGAGGCTGCCGGCTGGGGCCCCCTGAGATCTCTTATTTATATTGTAATCCGGGGGGTGGCCTATAAAACCCCCCGGACCTCCCCCATGCAAGGGGGATGACTCTCTCTCCACGCACCATGCTCACGTAGAAAGGCAACAGAGGCGGTCTAGCCCCTTCTTCCTTCTTTAGCCACATAGCTCCAGGAGCACGATTGTAACCTCACCTTTGTCTCAACTAGACTGAGCAGGACTAGGGGTGTTGCCTCCCACGGAGGGCCCCGAACCTGGGTACATCGTGTGTCCGCCACCGCTTGTGCCTAACCCCGCTCCCGGAGCCCGTCGGCGTCCTTCGGCCCCAACCACTCTCGATAAGCCTACCCATGGCATCTGCCGTGACAAAACGACGACAGTTGGCGCCCACCATGGGGCCAGACGCGGCGCTGGGCGGAATCACGCTCCAGGCGGGACCCTTCACCGCCTCCCTCGGCCGCCCCGCGCCCGGGCGGAAATGCATGCTCGTGGGGCTTGCTCCGGCAGGCTCTGCGGGTGACGCGGCCGGCCTCGTGCTCGACGTCGCCGCGCTCGCCGGGTGCTTCGGCAAGCTAAGTATCGCCGACGAGCCAGCGGCCGACGAGTACCCTAGCCAGGTGCTCGACTGCACCGATCCTCCCGCGTCCGTGGGTGCACTCGCCACGGGCGAGGCCAGCGGTGCCCGCGTCTGTGTGGGAGTGATGGTCACCGCCTCCTCCACCACTTTGGGCCGTGTGCGGGCCGAGGTCGACGCGGCCGCCGCCCGCGCCGGTACCTCCGACCCGCTCGCCGCTACCCTCCGGGGTCTGAGCACCCTCATTGCCCCGACGGCGAACCCGGCCACCGCCACAGCCGAGCTGGAGGTGGCCCGTCGTATACTATTCGAAGACGCCAGCGCCCTCGCGACCGAGCGGCGCCGGATGGATGCCGCGCAGCGGGACTATGCCTCCGCGTATGGTCTCACCCCGGCTGGCACCGAGCCCAGCCGGCGTGGGGCTGTGCGTGACCGCGGCCGCATGGTCGTGGAAATCCTCGACAGCCGCCTTCCCGTCTACGACACCCCCGCGGCCAACCTGCGGGCCGCCAAGGTAGCCTACGAGGATCTGGCTACCTTGGTGGGTGAGGAGCGTGCCGCGCGCGAGCGGCACATCAAGGACTTCATCGACACCGCCAACGCGCAACAAGCTGGTTTCGCCCCCGGCGGAGCCGTATCCGAGCTCCCCCGTCCTGAGGGCGCGGGCACTGGGGCTGCTGACCGTCAGCCGGCTCAGCACTCCAGTTCCCCCCGCCCCTCCGGCTGGCGGGCCGAGGGAAGCAACGCTCGGCGTTCCCATCTGCGCGGGAACGAACAGCCAGCTGTGAATAGCCGGCGCAGCAACAACCCGGCTGGCAGCAACCGCCGCTACGAGGTGCCGGCTGGCGGTAGCCGGCGTAGCCGCGGACACACTCCGCCTCCACGACAGGACCCGGCTCCGCCTGCCGTCCGCGCCGAACTTGCGGCCCGGCTCGGGCCGTGGGTCCCCCACAGCGAGAACGACGCGCGGCTCCGCCTCGACCGGCTGGCACAGTCGGCGCTCCTCGAGGAGGAGGGCTCGATTGGCACGGCATGCTTCGGCCCCCGGATCCGCAATGAGCCATTCCCTCCCGGCTTCACGCTTCCCCGCGACACCCCGAAGTACAACGGGGCGGCTAAGCCGGAGGATTGGCTGATCGACTACACCACCGCAGTCGGCATCGCCAGGGGGAACAAGCGTGTAGCCCTCCGCTACGCCCCCTTATGTTGATCGGCTCGGCCCGCACCTAGCTGAACAGCCTGGCGGCCGGCAGCATCAACACCTGGACGGACTTCGAAGAAGCGTTCGTCTGCAACTTCACCGGCACCTACAAATGGCCCGGCCGGCCTCGCGAGCTGGCCATGTGCGTCCAGGGGCCGGAGGAGCCCCTCCGCGAATACCTCACGCGCTGGACCGAGCTCCACAACTCCTGCGAAGGGGTGCATGAGGTGCAGGCCATCCAATACTTCATCGAGGGTTGCCGAGACGGCACCCACCTGAAGCACAAGCTCCTGTGCTCCGAGCCGGCTACCCTGGCGGACCTGATGGCCAAGCGGACAAATACGCCACGGCCGACTCCGCCTTGTGGATGAAGGTCGCCGCGCCAGCCAAGCCAGCTCCGCCGCCCGCCGCGCCGCGGGCGGCCGCCGACAACCGGCACCAGTAGAACAACAAGCGCAAAGCGGACCAGCCGGATCCCCGTACGGGAGCCGGCAGGTCGCCACCATCGAGGAAGAGCAGCCGGCTGCCCAGGCTTCCAGTCAGCGTCAGCGCACCGGCAAGGCTTCCTGGCAGCCCAAGCTCACGTTCGAGCAGATGCTCGACCTCCCCTGCAAACACCATTCTGGCGCCAAGCCAGCGACGCACATGCTCTGGCAGTGCAGCTTCTCGCAGCGGCTGGCCCGGGGCGAGGGTCTTCCGACTCCTCCCACGCCGCCTCCCCGCGTGCCGGCGCCGCCTCCGGCTCCCGCTCCGGCTCAGGCCCCGGCTCCGGCTCAGAACAACAGCCGGCTCCTCGACCAATTCCCCAACCAGGACGGTTCCTACGTCGTCTTCACCAGTGAAGAGACGGACAAGCATGCTCAGCGCCGGCTCCACCGCGAGGTGAATGCCATCATGCCCGCGACTCCCCAGTTCATGCACTGGTCCGAGAAGCCAGTCACCTGGGGCCGGGCCGACCACCCTGCCGTGATGCCAAGCCCTCGATCCCACCATCGCCTCCGAGAGCCGCACGTGCCGCTTCTCGCAGGTGTTGATCGATGGGGGCAGCAACATCAACATCCTCTACCTTGACACGATGCTCAAGCTGGGGCTCAAGGTGGAGGACCTGCAAATGAGCCGGACGGTTTTCCACGGCATCGTGCCGGGAAAGTCCTGCACCCCCATCGGCAAGATCAAGCTCGACGTCCTCTTCGGCGGCGACAGCCACTTCTGCCGCGAACCAGTATGGTTGTAGGTAGTGGACCTCGACAGTCCCTACCACGCGCTGCTGGGCCGGCCAGCTCTCGCCAAGTTCATGGCGATACCCCACTACGCCTACCTCAAGCTCAAGATGCCGGGTCCCAAGGGCATCATCACCATCGCCGGCGACTACAAGATGTCAATCGCGTGCGCTCGAGACGGCAGCCGGCTGGCCGAAGCCCTGGAGATAGCAGAGGAGAAGCGGCAGCTTGATCGGCTCGTGGCCCACACCTCTGGCCAGCCGGCCATGCCGGCTCCTCCATCCCAGTCGGTCGGCGAAGCCTCGTTCCAGCCATCCAAGGACACCAGGCAAGTGCCGCTCGACCCGGCCAACCCGAAGCAATGCGTCACCATTGGCTCCCGCCTCGATAGCAAATAGGAAAGCGAGCTCGTCGACTTCCTCCGTGAGAATCGGGACATCTTTGCATGGTCTCCAAAGGACATGCCGGGTGTTCCGAGGAAGTTCGCCGAGCACAAGCTTCACGTACGGCCGGATGCGAAGTCGGTCAAGCAACCCCTGCGCCGTTTCTCCGAGGAGAAGCGGCGTACTATAGGAGAAGAAATCGCCCGGCTACTCGCAGCCGGCTTCATCATGGAAGTGTTCCACCTGGACTGGCTGGTCAACCCCGTCCTGGTGCTGAAGAAGAACAAAACTTGGCGCATGTGTATCGACTACACGAGCCTGAAGAAGGCATGCCCCAAGGACCCGTTCGCCCTGCCGCGGATCGATCAAGTCATCGACTCCACGGCCGGATGCGACCTGATGTCTTTCCTGGACGCCTACTCCGGCTACCACCAGATCAAGCTGGACCCGGCCGACCGGCTCAAAACCTCCTTCATCACCCCTTTCGGGGCCTACTGCTACATCACCATGTCCTTCGGCCTGAAGAATGCGGGCGCTACCTTCCAGCGCTGCATGCAGAAGTGTTTCCTGCCTCAGATAGGCAGGAACGTCGACGTCTAAGTTGACGACATCGTCGTCAATTCCAAGAAGCACTTCAGCCTCCTCGACGATCTCCGGGAAACATTCGCCAACCTGCGCGAATACAAGATCAAACTCAACCCGGAGAAGTGTGTCTTCGGCATCCCAGCCGGCCAACTCCTGGGTTTCTTCGTGTCCGCCCGCGGCATCGAAGCTAAACCCGAGAAGATCAGGGCAATCGAGCACATGTCCAGGCCGTCCCGGCTCCGCGACGTCCAGAAGTTCACCGGCTGCCTCGCCTCCCTCAGCCGTTTCGTCAGCCGGCTGGGCGAGAAGGACTTGCCCCTCTACGGGCTCCTGCGGAAGACGGCTCTGGTCGAGCCGGGCCGCGACTCCTCAAAGAAGCCGGCCGTGTTCGACTGGTCCGACGAGGCGGACGCGGCTTTCCGCGGCCTCAAGCGGGCGCTCACCAGCGCGCCCATCCTAGCCGTGCCGGCTGAGAAGGAGCCTCTGCTCGCCTACATCGCGGCAACCACGCGCGTCATCAGCATCGTCTTGGTGGTGGAGCGATCGGAGGAAGGCAAAGCGCTGCCAATCCAGCGCCCTGTCTACTACCTCAGCGAGGTCCTCTCCGCCTCCAAGCAGAACTACCCCCACTACCAGAAGATGTGCTATGGCATATACTTCGCCGCCCAGAAGATCAAGCAGTACTTCTAGGAGCATGTCATCACCGTGGTCAGCACAGCGCCGCTGGGCGAAATCATGTGCGGCCGGGATGCCACCGGCTGGATAGCCAAGTGGACCATCGCCCTGGCCGACTACGAGAAACGGTACGAGCCGCGCACCGCCATCAAGTCACAAGCAATGGCCGACTTCCTCGTCGATTGGGCTGAAACCCAGTTCGTGCCGTCTCCACCCGACTCCACACATTGGCGTATGCACTTCGACGGCTCGAAGATGCGAGCCGGCTTGGGAGCCGGCATCGTCTTGTCGGCCCCGAGAGGAGATCAGCTCAAGTACGCGCTCCAGATCCACTTCGCCGCCTCCAACAACGTGGCCGAGTACGAGGCCCTCGTACACGGCCTCCGGCTTGCCAAGGAAATCGGCATCCAGCGCATCATATGCTTCGGCGACTCCGACCTCGTGGTGCAGCAAGTCTCTGGCGAATGGGACGCCAGGGACGCCAACATGGCCAGCTATCGCTTCCTCGTCCAGCAGCTCACCGGCTCCTTCGAGGGCTGTGAGTTCCATCACATCCCCCATGCGGACAACGAGGCGGCCGATACGCTGGCGAAGATCGGCTCCACCCGGCAGGCCATCCCAGCCAGCGTCTCCCTCGAGCGGCTGCTCAAGCCTTCAATCAAGCCATCCCCCGAATCGGAATCCATCTTTGTGCCGGCAAACGCAGCCGGCCCATCTTCAGATCCGGCTGCGCAGCCGGCACCATCGGCACCGACCCTTCTGCCGGCTCCACCAACTCCGGCTACCCAGCCGGCAGCACCACCTCCGGCAATTGAGCCGGCCGCGCCCGCAGCGGCCGGCTCTGAAACCATGGCCGTCATGATGGCGGTCGATGTCCCCTCCACTGCCTCAGTCCCGGGGGCTGCCGAGCTGGCCCCTCGGCCTGGCAAGCCGGACCCGGGGGCTGGCGAGCCGGACCCGGGGGCTGGCGAGCCGGACCCGGGGGCTGGCGAGCCGGACCCGGGGGCGGGTCTTCTAGACCTGGGGGCTCCTGTCGCCCATGACGCCCCGCTCGTGCCCGAGCCGGCTCCCGTCTCGGCTCCCTCATGGGCCCAGCCCATCCTGGTGTTCCTCCTACGCGGCGATCTCCCCTCCGATGAGGCCACAGCAAGACAAATCCAGCGCCGAGCCCCGGCCTACAGCATCATCAACCACGAGCTGGTTCATCGCAGCACCATCGGCATTTTTCAACGCTGCGTCGAGCCGGAGAAAGGGTAAGAGATCCTTCTCGACATCCACCAGGGCGAGTGAGGTCACCACGCCGCCTCCAGGACCCTGTTGGCCAAGGCGTTCCGCCACGGATTCTACTGGCCGACTGATTTGGAGGCGGCCAAGCAGCTGGTCGACAAGTGCGAAGGCTGCCAGTGCTTCAGCACGCAGAGCCACCTGCCGGCTTCAGCCCTCGAAACCATCCCCCTCTCGTGGCCTTTTGCCGTCTGGGGGCTGGACATGGTAGGAACCTTCAAGACCGCACGAGGCGGCATGACACATCTGCTGGTAGCCGTCGACAAATTCACCAAGTGGATCGAGGCTAGGCCAATCAAGAAACTGGACGGCCCCACGGCCGTCCGGTTCATCGAAGACATCACGGTCCGCTACGGCGTCCCCCACAGCATCATCACCGACAACGGCACGAACTTCGCCAAGGGCGCGCTAGCGCGTTTCTGCTCCAAGCAGGGCATCCGGCTCGATCTGGCGTCCGTCGCCCACTCACAGTCAAACGGCCAGGTTGAGAGGGCAAACGGCCTGATCTTGGCCGGCATCAAGCCCCGGCTCGTGGCACCACTAGTCCGGTCGGCCGGCTACTGGGTCGAAGAACTGCCAGCTGTCCTTTGGAGCCTCAGGACTACGCCCAACCGGTCGACTGGCTACACCCCGTTCTTTCTCGTGTATGGGTCCGAGGCAATCATCCCCACCGATATCGAGTTTGATTCGCCTCGGGTTACCCTGTACACGGAGACTGACGCGAAGGAAGCAAGAGAAGACGGCATCGACCTCCACGAGGAGGCCCGCGAGCTGGCCCTGAGCCGGACGGCCATCTACCAGCAGAAGCTCCGGCACTACCACAGTAAGCAGATCCGGCCACTCTCCTTCCGCGAAGGAGACTTGGTGCTCAGGCGAATCCAGCGAACTGCCGGCCAGCACAAGCTGTCCTCCCCATGGGAGGGCCCGTTCATCGTCAGCAGGGCGCTGCACAACAACGCGTACTATCTAATAGACGCCCAGAAGCCGCAGAAGCGCAAGAGAGACGCCTCCGGCGAGGAAACGGAATGCCCGTGGAACGCGGCGCTCCTCCGCCCGTTTTACTGCTAAGAACCAGTGTATGTATATATTCTTCCCTTTTGGGCTTATGAATGCAACGGGTGCCCCAAGCCTGCTCTTGGGACACGCCCCTTTTCGTCTCTTTCAAAGACTTTTGCTCGCTGACTCCTGGGTCCGGCTCCCGGACCCGGGGGCTCGCCGGCTAGTCCTGCTCTCCTCCCTCGAAGCCGATCTAATAATGTGATCTAAGAAGAGCCGTACTACCCCTCCCAGCCACAGACCGGCTCCCGGCTGTCCGGCTGATGGGCCCTCGAGGCGGCAAAGCTTAGCACACACGAAAAATCGATCGCAAAGGGGATTGCCGGCTAGGGCTAGCCGGAACACTTTCTTTTAGCTTCTGTTACTCACCTTACCCAAAAAACTCCCGCGGTTTCCAAACCCACGACCGGCTCCCTCGAGGCGGACGCCCTGTCCCAGCTACAGACCGGCTCCCAGCTGTCCGGCTGGCGGGACCGAAGCCAGGAGGGAAAAGGTTTTGGGCGAACAGAACCAAAGGAGCAAAAAAGGGTAAGGCCGAGCCGGCACGCATAAAACAACATTTCAGCAACCAAAAATTTTATACAACTTAAAAAGGGCCCACGGCCACTAGTTCATTACATGCACACCCCCAGTGGGTGGAATGGCAGTCTAACTATGCAGAAAGATAATAGCTCTAGATGGCGCCAGCACCGTCTTTTTGTCCGGCACCGCCCGCGGCGGCCGACGAATAAGCCCCGTCCTTGTCCGCGGTGCGCTCTGCGTCGGCTCCCATCTCCAAGTCCGGAGCCAGCTCGGAGTTGGCATAGGCGTCGGAGCCGGATTCTCCCTCGTCCGTCTCGGTGGCGCTCCCCTCCGGGTCGTCCAGGGCAAGCGTGTACCGGTCCTCCGGGATCATCACGCCATCCGCCCCGCGCTCCGGGACGTACTCGTCCCACGCGGCGAAGGACGCGAGGTCGCTCGCCCTCACGGACAGCGCGTCGGCCACTGCCTCCAACTCCGCGTCGGTGCCGGCACGCTGGGCCGTGAGCAGACCCAGGTCCAGCTCAGGGTACCATGACCTCGCAATGCGAAGCGCCATGCCCGCACCGGCGCGTGCTGCGGAGGCCCTCCAGGCGTTCACCCGCGCGGTCCCGAACTCTAGCCACCTCGACAGCCGGCTCATGGAGACCGGCTCCACCGCGCTGGGCCAAAGGGTGCGAACCAGCGCCGTGACGGCCGCCTGGAGCCGCTTCAGGGCTCGGACCACCTCCGACAGCCGCGCCCCGGCGGCGATCCCCACCTCGTCCAAGGTCCTGGGGGCAAGCTGCCCAACGGCTTCCCCCTGCGCCCGCTGGTCCTCACGGTGGGCCTCCACGGCCGCCTCTGCGGCCTCCTGTGTACCGGGGTAAGCCCTAAGAAGATAAAAGAAGAAGACACGGGATGAGCAAAGAGGCAAACCGAAAAACCCAGAAGCAACTTGCGGAAAGAGCGAGGTGTTGAGAACTTACCGCGCAGCATCCGATCCACCTCGTGCCCTTGCTCCTGCAGCTCCACCTCCTTGGCCGACAACTCCTGGCGCTTGCGCTCGTGCTCATCCCGGTCCGCCTGCGCATCTTCGACCGCCTTGGTCAGCGCGGCGCCCTTGGCCTCCAGCTCCTGGCGGAGGATTTTCTCCCGCTCCTCCGCCTCCCGACGAAGGGCCGCCTCGCGGTCCCCCAGCTCTTGGCGGTGGGCCGCCTCGCGCTCCTCCTTCTCCGCCTTCGCCTGTTCCGTCTCCCCGCGGAGCCGGTCGCACTCCGCGGTCAGGAGATCCCGCTGCTCCCCAAGCTGCACCACCTGGCGGCGGAGGCTGACCGTCTCGGCGCGGGTGGCTGCTCGGGACGAGGATGCGGCTGTCAGAAACCAAACGAAGAAAAGGATTCATCCCGCCTCCGGGGCAGCCGGCCTGATTCCCGGGGGCTACACCCAGTGGGTGCGCTTGCGCGCCCCCACTGGATGATCGCGAGGTTCCATACCTTGCAGGTCCGCGGACAGAGTGGCCAGCCGGCCCTCGGTCTCCCGGTACAAGCCAAGCAGGGTGTTGTACGCGGCCACCCGGCAGTCGTGCGAAGCCTGCGAATGAAAATGATACATAGCAGCATTAGGCTCGACCCGCCTGCGCCCCAGCCGGCTCGAGCCTCGGGGGCTCCACCCAGTGGGTGCGCTAGCGCGCCCCCACTGGAAAAGAAAGAAAATGCCGAGGCAAGAGAAGAAGGAAAGAAGAGAACTTACCAGGACAGGTTGCTCCAGGTGCACCAGCCGGTCGTTGGTGGCTCCAGCGTCCTGCGAGGTCTGGGCGCGGCAGGCAGCGAACGCATCAACAACGACGGCCACAAACGCTCCAAGGGCGCTCGGCGGTTCGCCAAAGGCCGGGTGGCCGGCTGCGGCCCAGTTTTGCTGCGGCCGGCCCCCGTCTGCGGGCCCCCCTTTGCCAGAGAGCACCAAGGGACCTGCCCCTCCCGGCACTGTCGTACCGGGGGCCCCCGACGACCAGCCCGCGGCGGCCGTCTCTCCGGTCATCGCGACCGTCCCCTTCGGCGCTCCGCCTCGGGCCGCTCCTGGCCGGCTCTCCTCCGGTGCGTGCACCTCCGGAGCCGGCGCCTCCGGGGCCGGCACATCCGGGGCCGGCACATTCGGAGCCCGGATTTCGACTACCGGGGGCTCCTCTGCCCCCGGCGGCACATCGCCCGCCCCCGGCTGGGCGGCGTCGTGATCCATCTCCTCCCTTCCTCCAGCGCCGGCCGCGTCCGCGCCCGCTGCTACGCGCGCGTCTTCCGCGGCCTTCGCGTCCGCCTCCGCCCGCCACTCGGGATCATGGTGGTCCTTCGACCTCATCTCCCGGCCGTGGGGGAACAGCTCCCACGCTTCAACAGCGGCCTCTCCGCTGGCTCCTCCCGGCGGCTGCAGTTTCTCCGCCGCCTTCTCCCAGGGGCGGCGCTCCTCAATGCGCCGCTCCTGCTCGGCCGCCTCGAGGTCGAGCCACGCCTGGCGCTCCCTCTCCTCGGCGGTGTCCGGCGGCGCCGTCCTCGTGGCCTCGCCGCCAGGGGTCCTCCCCAGGGCGCGCGCCTCCCTGATCATGGCGGGATAAAGAACCGGGGGGAAAAGAAAAGAACTAAGGAAGAAGGGGAGATTGGTTTACCCGGCGACGACGGGGACCGCCCTCCTCGTGGGTCCCGCCTAGGAGACCCGCTGTTTCTTCCCACCGCATCCACGGCTGCCGCCCGGCTGCGCGGTTGCTGCCCGTTTGGGCGCCGGTTGGCAACAGCTGGCCGCTTCCCCTTGTCGCCCGCGGTCGGGCCGCCCCGGCTGGACTCGTGGCCGGCTCTGCGTGGGCGCCTCCTCGGCGTCGTGACCTCGCCCTCCAAGGCCTCGGGTTCCTCCGGGGCCTCTGCAGCACGCGACTCCTCCGACTCAACGTCATCATCGGTCCAATCCCGTAGGTGCATCAGGGGAGGGAACTCACCCGTCGAGTCGGCCTCCTCCGTCTCCGTTTCCGCCTCGCCGGCTTCAGACGCGCCGGCTCGCTCGGAGTCCGCCGGCTCTACGTCATCGACGTCCTCGACCTCCTCAGGGTCCGACTCCGCCAAGTCGGCGGCCGGCTCCCCGTAGTTCTGCAACTGCGGGAAAACCTGCGAGCAGGCGAAGCGCCACAACGTCAGGCCAAAGGGGGGACGCCATCTCTAGAAAGGAAGGAGAGGGGGAGGCGGCTAGTCACTTACCCGCGGCGCCGGACGGCTCTGGCTGTACGGGGTTTTCCCCCATTGCCACCCCTCTTCCTTCAGCTTCACCTACGAGATGGCGTTCACCCTCCTCGCCACGTGGATCGGCTTCAACTCCTTGGTGGAGAGATCGTAGGGGTCGTGCCGCCCTCCCATCTGGCAGATCAGGTGCGGCCGGCTCTGCAGCGGCTGCACCCGGTGCGCCACCATCGCGGCCAACAGGTCGGTGGCCTTCAGCCCCTCCGTCCCAGTCATCACCAACAGGCGCTCGCAGAGCCGGTCCGCCGTCTCATGCGCCTGGGGCGGAGCCTCCCGCCAGTTCAGCATCGCCGCCGGTGGCTGGTTGACGAAATCGGGGAGGTTGATGTAATCCTCCTCCGGCTTCACGTTCTTCACATAGAAGAACCCCCGCTGCCAATTCTTCACCGACTCCTGCAGCGGGAGTTTCGGGAAGCCGGCTCCATTGCGGATGTGGATTAGGGCGCCCCCGCAGGCGGTCATGATTTTTTGTTGCGTCGCCGGGTCCACCACCGTGTGCCGCTTGAGGAAGAAGAGCTGGAACCAGAGGTCGAGCCTCGGCTCCACCCCCAAGAATCCCTCGCAGAGGGTGACGAATGCTGCCAACTGCAAGACGACGTTGGGGGCGAGGTGGTGCGGCTGCAAGCCGAACCGCGTCAAGAATCGGCGGAAGAAGGTACTCGCCGGCAGCCCGAGCCCGCGGAGGAAATGCTCGGCAAAGACGACCACCTCGCCCTCCCGCGGGGCCGGGGAGTTCTCCGGACCGGCGATGCGTGCCTCCACGTGCGCCTCCGACGGAAGCTTGCGGCGGTAGCGGAGATGCTCGATGAACTGCTCCTCCACGACGCGAGGCTGAACGTGGGGGGCGGATTCATTGCGCATGACCCCCGCGCTTCCCGCCGCGTGCGGGACGGAAGTTATGGCGCTCGGGAATGCCAACCGGCGGCCCGAGCCGCAAAGGATCCATGCGCGTGGGCCGAGGCCGCGGCCGTGGTGGGCCCCGCCCACGGCCCAGCCTCGTCCGTCGCGCGGCCTGTCAGGACACAGCCCATTGCGTCTTCCACGTGGCGCGGCCTCTCTACGAGACGAGGCGCTCGAGGCGGCGCGCGAAGCGTCGGTCGGCTGCGGAGCCGGCCGCCACTTGCCCGCCTCGATTGACCTCCGAGGCATGGCGCGGCATAAAGACAATGTTCAAGCCAGCGAGGACCGCCACGGTTCGTCGGCGGGACTCCCCTGCTTCGGGGACTACTGTCGGGGGGATAACCCTAGGGTAGCCTCAAGCGACCCACTACTCCAACTTTCTAAAGCGACTGGAGGGCGAGCCGACTCCCCCGACTGTCCGGCTATGCCTTGCCGGCTACGCCCTGCCGGCTACGCTATGCTGGCCGGCTAGGGGCGGAGGCTTCTGCTGCCCCGGCCTGCCACCCATTGGATGCCGCGGTCTGGTACGCATGGCTACAGTGGCCCCCATCCCATCGGGGGTCAGCGCCCAAGCAGCCACAGTGGAGGTGGCAGTGCCTCTGACTCTGGCCGACTGCGACAGGACTCCCAACAGTGCCGGCACGCCTCCAACCACTCCATTACCTGCCCCGGCATGGCTACAGTGCGGCCGGCCGTACCGCTGACCTCGGCCGGCTGCCACAAGACGACGCCCCGAAGGACGACCCGTGCCGGGACATGACCGCCGCGGGGGCCCACCGTGCGGGCCCCGCCGGCTCCCGATGGGACCCTGCAGCCGGCGGGCCCTACCAGCGACGGGACCCCTCAGCCGGGGGCCCCACGGCCGGCTAGTGAGGCTGCCGGCTGGGGCCCCCTGAGATCTCTTATTTATATTGTAATCCGGGGGGGTGGCCTATAAAACCCCCCGGACCTCCCCCATGCAAGGGGGACGATTCTCTCTCCACGCACCACGCTCACGTAGAAAGGCAACAGAGGCGGTCTAGCCCCTTCTTCCTTCTCTAGCCACACAGCTCCAGGAGCACCATTGTAACCTCACCTTTGTCTCAACTAGACCGAGCAGGACTAGGGGTGTTGCCTCCCACGGAGGGCCCCGAACCTAGGTACATCGTGTGTCCGCCACCGCTTGTGCCTAACCCCGCTCCCGGAGCCCGTCGGCGTCCTTCGGCCCCAACCACTCTCGGTAAGCCTACCCATGGCATCTGCCGTGACAAAACGACGACACCATAGCAGCCACGTAAAACTTGCAACAACAAAGTAGAGGACGTATAACTTGTTTTTGTAGGGCGTGTTGCGATATGATATGGCCAAGACGTGATTTGATATATGTGATGTATGAGATGATCACGTTTTGTATAGTTATTACGACTTGCATGTCGATGAGTACGGCAACCGGTAAGAGCCATATGGTTGTCTTTAATTCATTTATGCCATTTGCTTTACTTTATCGCTATGAGTTAGCAATAGTTGGCGCGACAACCACATGACGACACGATGATGGAGATCATGGTGTCATGCCGGTGACGATGGAGATCATGCCTGTGCTTTGGAGATGGATATCAAAAGCACAAGACGATGATGGCCATATCATGTCACTTATATGATTTGCATGTGATGTTTATCCTTTTATGCATCTTATTTTTCTTAGGACGACGGTAGAATTATAAGATGACCCCTCACTAAAATTTCAAGATAAAATTGTGTTCTCCCCAAGTATGCACCATTGCGAAGGATTGTCGTTTCGAAGCACCTCGTGATGATCGGGTGTGATAGACTCTATATTCGCATACAATGGGTGTAAGCCAGATTTACGCACGCAGAATACTTGCGTTAACCTTGATGAGCCTAGCATGTACAGACATGGCCTCGGAACACAGGAGACCGAAAGGTCAAACATGAGTCATATATTAGATATGATTAACATGGAGCTGTTCACCATTGAAACCACCTCAACTCACGTGATGATCGGACTTGGGTTGGTGGATTTGGATCATGTCACACTTAGACAACCTGAGGGATGTTGATTTGAGTGGGAGTTCTTTAGTAATATGATTAATTGAACTCATTATCATGAACATAGTCTAAAGTTGTGTTTGCAAAATTATGTTGTAGATCAATAGCTCGTGCTGTAGCTCCCCTGTATTTTGATACGTTCCTAGAGAAAGGCTAAGTTGAAAGATAGTGTAAGAAACTGTGCGGACTGGGTCCGTAATCTGAGGATTGTCCTCACTGCTGCATAGAAGGCTTATGTCCTCGATGCACCGCTCGGTGTGCCAACCCCTCTAGCGTCATATGTGGATGTTGTGAACGTCTGACAGAAACGTTGTGATGACTACTCGATAGTTTAGTGCGCCATACTTTACGGCTTAGAATCTGGGATCCAAAGACGTTTTGAACGCCATGGAGCATATGAGATGTTCCAAGAGCTCAAATTGGTATTTCTGGCTCATGCCCGTGTTGAGACGTATGAGACCTTTGACAAGTTCTTTTCCTACAAGATGGAGGAGAATAGCTCAGTCAGTGAGCATGTGCTCAGAATGTCTGGGTGCTAAAATCGCTTGAATCAAGTGGGAGTTAATATTCCAGATAAGATAGTGATTGACAGTGTTCTCCATTCACTATCACCAAGCTACTAGAACTTTGTGATGAACTATAACAAGCAAGGGACGGAGATGATGGTCCCTGAGCTATTCGTGGTGCTTAAGGCCGCGAAGGTAGAAATCAAGAAGGAGCATCAAGTGTTGATGGTTAACAAGACCAATAGTTTCAAGAAGGGCAAAGGAAAGAAGGGAAACTTCAAGAATGGCAAGCTAGTTGCCGCTCCAGTGAAGAAACCCAAGGTTGAACCCAAACCCGAGACTAAGTGCTTCTATTATGAGGGAAACGGTCACTGGTAGCAGAACTACCCCAAATACTTGGTAGATATGAAGGCTGGCAACGTCAACAAAAGTATATTTGATATACGTGTTATTGATGTGTACCTTACTAGTACTCCTATTAGCGCCTGGGTATTAGATACCGGTTGAGTTGCTAATATTGGTAACTCAAAACAAAAGCTACGGATTAAACGAAGACTAGCTAAGGGCAAGGTGACGATGTGTGTTGGAAGTGTTTCCAAGGTTGATGTGATCACCATCGCACGCTCCCTCGACCTTGGGGATTAGCTTGAACCTAAATAAATGTTATTTGGTGTCCGCGTTGAGCGTGAACATGATTATTTCATGTTTATTGCAATACGGTTATTCATTTAAGTCAGAGAATAATGGTTGTTCTGTTTACATGAATAATACCCTCTATGGTCATGCACCCAATGTGAATGGTTTATTGAATCTCGATCGTAGTGATACACATGTTCATAATATTGATGCCAAAAGTTGCAGAGTTAATAATTATAGTACCACATACTTGTGGCACTGCTGCTAAAGGTCATATTGATGTAAAGCGCATGAAGAAACTCCATGTTGATGGACTTTTGGTATCACTCGATTTTGAATCGCTTGATACATGTGAACCGTGCCTCATGGGCAGGATGACGAAAACCCCGTTTTTCGGATCAATGGAGCAGGCGAGTGATTTGTTGGAAATCATACATACTGATGTGTGTTGTCTAATGAGTATTGTAGCGCACGGTGGATATAGTTATTTTCTTAACTTCACTGATGATTTGAGTAGATACGGGTATACTTGCTTAATGAAACACAAATCTGAAACGTTTGAAAAGTTCAAGCAATTTCAGAGTGAAGTTGGAGATCATCGTGACAAGAAGATAAAATGTCTACGATATGATCGTGGAGGTGAATATCTGAGTTACGAGTTTGGTGCGCAATTTAAGACAATGTGGAAATTGTTTCACAACTCATGCCACCTGGAACACCACAGTGTAATGGTGTGTCCGAATGTCGTAGCCGTACTCTATTGGATATGGTGCGTTCTATGATGTCTCTTACTGATTTGCCACTATATATAGTTTTGGGGTTATTCATTAGAGACCACTACATCTTCTATTCCTAAATAGCTACAACCCACTAGCTATTTTTTCTAGACATGCAACTATGCCACATGAGCAAGCCCCATGCATCTAATTCATAAATTACATTGTTTTTGCATTATTGCATCATCAATTTATGCATGTTACTCATAAGTTATTTTTCGCATTAGAGTTTATATTGACAATATATGTGTTGGTCACTTGCATCATACCTATGTAGTTCACATTCACATTTTTGTTTGAAATGACATTTTTTATCTGCAATTTTTTTCTCTTTTTATACCATGTGTATTTATTTTCATTTTTAAGCTAACATTATCTTACCATTAGTTATGCATTCGTTTAGCAAGTTTCCCTCAGCAACGCGTCGGGGCATCATCTAGTTCACTTTAAATAGGGCACCATCTAAATCCATTGAGATGACACCGTATAAATTATGGTTTGGCAAGAAACCTAAGTTGTCATTTCTTAGAGTTTTGGGATACGACACTTATGTCTGATAAGCTCAAACCCAAGGCGGAAAAGTGCATCTTCATAAGATACCCTAGAGCAAATATTGGGTATACCTTCTATCACAGATCCGAAGGCAAGGTCTTTGTTGCCAATAATGGATCCTTTCCATAGAAGGAGGTTCTCTCGAAAGAAGTGAGTGGGAGGTAGGTAGAAAATGATAAGGTTATCGAACCTTCACTTGAAATGGAAAGTAGCACAACGCAAAAAAGTGTTCCTGTGATGCATACACCAATTGAAGAGGAAGCTAATGATGATGATCATGAAACTTCTGATCAAGTTACTACTGGGTCTCATAAGTCGACAAGGACACGTACTGCCCAGAGTGGTGCGGTAATCTTGTCTTGAAAGTCATGTTGTTAGACAACGATGAGCCTATGAACTATGAAGAAGCGATGGTGGGCCCAGATTCCAAGAAATGGCTAGAGGCCATGTAACCCAAGATAGGATCCATGTATGATAACCAAGTGTGGACTTTGGTAGACTTGTCCGATGACTGGCAGGCCATTAAGGATAAAAGGATCTTTAAGAAGACAGACGCTGGTAGTAATGTCACTATCTATAATGCTCGACTTGTCGCAAAGAGGTTTCTGACAAGTTCAAGGAATTGACTATGATGAGACTTTCTCACCCGTAGCAATGCTAAAGTCTGTTGGGATTATGTTAGCAGTGGCTGCATTTTTTGATTATGAAATCTGGCAGATGGGTGTCAAAACATCATTTCCTTCATGGTTTCCTTGAGGTAAGGTTGTATGTGATACAACCAGAAGGTTTTGTCGATCCTAAGGATGCTAAAAAGCATGCGAGGTCCAGCGATCCTTCTATGGACTGGTGCAAGCATCTCGGAGTTGGAATATGCGCTTTGATGAGGTGATCAAAGCTCTTTTGGGTTTGTACAAAGTTTATAAGAAACTTGTATTTACAAGAAAGTGAGTGGGAGCACTATATCATTTCTGATAAGTATATGTGGATGACATATTGTTGATCGGAAATAATGTAGAATTTCTAGAAAGCATAAAGGGTTGTTTGAAAGGAGTTTTTCAAAGGAAGACTTGGAAAAAACTGCTTAAATATTGGGCATCAAGATCTATCGAGATAGATCAAGATGTGTGATAAGACTTTCAAATAGTACATACCTTGACAAGATTTTGAAGGAGTTCAAAATGGATCAGTCAAAGAAGGAGTTCTTGCCTGTATTGTAAGGTGTGAAGTTGAGTAAGACTCAAAGCTCGACCATGGCATAAGAAAGAGAAAGGTTGAAGGTCGTCCCCTATGCCTTAGCCATAGGCTCTATACGGTATGCCATGATGTGTACCGCACCTGATGTGTGCCTTGCCATGTGTTTGGCAAGGGGGTACAAGAGTGATCCAGGATTGGATCACTGGACAGCGGTCAAAATTATCCTTAGTAACTAGAGGACTAAGGAATTGTTTCTCGATTATGGAGGTGGTAAAGAGTTCGTCGTAAAAGATTACGTCGATACAAGCTTTGACACCGATACAGATAACTCTGAGTAGCAAACCGGATACGTATAGTGGAGCAGTCATTTGGAATAAATCCAAGTGGAGCGCGATAGCAGCATCTACAGTATGACATAAGGATTTGCAAAGTATACATGGATGTGAATGTTGCAGACCTGTTGATTAAAACCTATCTCACAAGCAAAACATGATCAAACCCTAGAACTCATTGGGTGTGGATCACATGGCGATGTGAACTGGATTATTGACTCTAGTGCAAGTGGGAGAGTGTTGGAAATATGCCCTAGAGGCAATAAAAAATTGGTTATTATCATATTTCCCTGTTCATGATAAACGTCTATTATCCATGCTAGAATTGTATTGATCGGAAACTCAGATACATCTATGGATACATAGAGAACACCGTGTCCCTAGTGAGCCTCTACTAGACTAGCTCGTTGATCAAAGATGGTTAAAGTTTCCTAACCATAGACATGAGTTGTCATTTGATAACGAGATCACATCATTAGGAGAATGATGTGATGGACAAGACCCAACCGTAAGCATAGCATTTGATCGTATTAGTTTATTGCTACTGCTTTCTTCATGTCAAGTATATGTTCCTAATACCATGAGATCATGCAACTCCCTGGCACCGAAAGAATTCCTTGTGTGTATCAAACGTCACTTCATAACTGGGTGATCATAAAGGTACTCTACAGGTATCTCCAAGGGTGACTGTTGGGTTGGCATGGATCGAGACTGGGATTTGTCACTCCGTATGACGGAGATGTATCTCTGGGCCCTCTCGGTAATACAACATCACAAGAAGCTTGCAAGCAATGTGACTAAGGAGTTAGTCATAGGATCCTGTACTACGGAATGAGTAAAGAGACTAGTCGGTAACGAGATTGAACTAGGTATGGAGATATCGACGATCAAATCTCGGGCAAGTAACATACCGCTGGACAAAGGGAACTAGTTACGGGATTGACTAAATCCTTGACATCGTGGTTCGACCGATGAAGATCTTTGTGGAATATGTAGCAACTACTATGGGCATCCAGGTCCCGCTATTGGTTATTGGCCAGAGAGGTGTCTTGGTCATGTCTACATTATTCTCGAACCCGCAGGGTTCGCACGCTTAATGTTCGGTAACGCTAGAGTCGTATTGGGATATGTACGTTGGTGAATGAATGTTGTTCGGAGTCCCGGATGAGATCCCAGACGTCACGAGGAGTTTTGGAATGGTCTGGAGCTAAATATTTATATATGGGAAGTCCTATTTTGGTCGTCGGAAAAGTTTCAGGCATTATCGGTAGTGTACCGAGGTGCCGAAAAGGGTTCCGGGGGCCCACCGGGGGGTCCACCTCCCCTGTGGGCCCACATGGACCATTGGGGGTGCACCCTAGCCATCATGGGCCAGGTGCATCAGCCCCTAGAGGCGAATTAGGCTTCTGGGCAAGATTCCCAAAGGGACAATACACCCCGGAGGTGCCTTGGAGGAGGGGGGCTCCTCCCTTCCTTGTAAAGGGAGAACTCTCCCATGGCCGCCGGCCCTTCCCTTGGAGGAGGGTTCAAGGATGAGCCTCCCCTCTCCCCTTTTCCTCCTATATATAGTGGAGGGGAGGGGAGGGCTGTACACACCAATTCCTACGCCCCGGTGGCAGCCCTCCCTCTCCTGTTACTCCATTTTCTCCTCAGATCGCATCTACGGTAGCGCTTGGCGAAGGCCTGCCGGGATTGCTCCACCACCATCTCCACCACATCGTCGTGCTGGTTGAGATCCCATCTACTTCTCCTCCCTCGCTTGCTGGATCAAGAATGAGGAGACGTCATTGAGCCGCACGTGTGCTGAACGCGAAGGTGCCGTCCGTTCGGCGCTAGATCAGATCGGATCGCGATTGGATCATGAAGAGTATGACTACATGAACCACCCTATATACGCTTCCGCTTAGCGATCTACAAGGTTATGTAGCTACAATCCCCCTCTCGTAGCTATGCATCTCCATGGATAGATCTTGGGTGTTCGTAGGAATTTTTTTGTTTCCCATGCAACGTTCCCCAACACTTCCACCGAAGGAAACTTGATTCCCCCATACTTTCTTGTGTGGATTTTGTTACTCTTGGGTGTTTGAGCACCCTAGATGGAAGAGGTCACCTCGAAGCCATATTCCATTGTGGTGAAGCTTTGTGGTGTTGTTGGGAGCCTCCAATTAAGTAGTGGAGATTGCCCGAACCCTGTTTGTAAAGGTCCAGCCGCTGCCTTCAAGAGCACCACTTGTGAAATCCCGGCATCTCGCATTGTGTGAGGGTGTGAGGAGAATCCGGTGGCCTTAGTGGCATCTTGGGGAGCATTGTGCCTCCACATCGCTTCAACGAAGACGTACTTCCCATCAAAGGGAAGAAACTTCGGTAACACATCCTCGTCTCCACCGGTTCCACTTGTGGTTACTTCTTACCTTTACTTTGTGCAAGCTTTACTTGTGTTATATCCTTTGCTTGATTTTGTTGTTAAAGTTGTTAGCATAATATAGGTTGCTCACATAGTTGCATATCTAGACAACCTATTTGTTGCTAAACCTGATTTGTTAAGAAAAGCTAAAGATTGGCAGTTGCCTATTCACCCCCTCTCTAGTCAACCATATCGACCCTTTCAATTGGTATCAGAGCTAAGTCTCTTTATTAAGGGCTTCACCACCCGAAGAGTATGGTTAACGACGGGGACGGGTTGTGGACTTAACCAAGGCCGGGGGCGTGAGCACGGTCTCTTGAGAGGATTTAAATGAGGCAATGGCCTCACTCAAATCTTCTATGACGACGGAGGTCAAATCCTTGTTTAAAGAATTCCTTGATGGTCTCAAGCTTTCTACCGATCCATTGCTAGTGGCTAAAACCACAAACTCGGAGTCGGATGCCAACTCTGGAAGGAAAGGGGCTCGTAGTGATAAGGAGAAGGTGCCTCAAGGAATGAATGGGTCGGGAACCTTTCCCTCGGTTCCTCCTCCCGCGGTCTATGAAGGACCGGTTCATACACCTCATATTAACAGCCTACGCCCTCCTCCTAAACTTGTGAAAAACAATTTTGCTAATTGGGTTTTTTGTATCAAGTCTCGTTTGAATCACAGCTCAACTCAACTTTGGAGAATAATTGAGCAAGGATACTATCAGCATGATCCAAAGAACCTCACCCCAAGAGAGGAGGCTGATAATCAACTCAATCATTCCACCTTGTTCATACTTCAATACGCGGTGCGTCCGGAAGAGCTTGCTCACTTGCGTCCCTTCACTCGTGCTGAAGATTGTTGGGAACACATTGTTTCATTGTACAAGGGAAGCCCAAGCATTCAACACTCCAACTTTGAGGTGGTTCTCGATGAGGCCGATGAGTTTGTGATGAATGAAGATGAGGACCTTCATGAGCTCTACCGGAGATTGATTACTCTTGCGGTATCCCTTCAAGATCATGGGAGCAAGGATACATATGACAATTGGATCAAGTGTAAGTTTCTCAGGGCCATCATGCCGTTCAACAAAGGCCGTGTACTTCGCTATCCGTCAAAGACCGAACTTCCACTCCTTGTCCTCGAGTGATGTGTTGGATGAATTCATTGCAATCAACATCTTGAACAGGACCGCCGACAATGCTCTAGCTCATATTCAACGGTCAATAAAGTCTTCACCCAACCTTGCTTTGAAGGCCAAGGCAATTCCGGGAGAAGAAGAAGATGAAGAAGAGGAGAGTTGCCCCAAAGACAACAAATATGCATATCACGAGGACATGGCTCTTGCGTCAGGGCAATTCTGGGGCAACAAGAGAAACTCAAAGCCAAAGTTCTCCAAGAACAACTCAAGTGGCTCCAAAGGCAAGGAATGTGTGAGAACTTGTTATAATTGTGGCAATGTGAGTCACTTCATGGTGGATTGCCCATATGAGAAGAGGGAAGACAATGCTGGCAAGCTCATTCGCATAGACAAAGCCAGGTCCTTCCACAACAAGAACAACTTCACCAAGAAGGCGCCTCACAAGTTGTTGATGGCTCAAGAAGAGTATGCCTCTGATGATGATGAAGATACAAGTGGTGAAGGGATGGCAATGGCTACGGTGGCAATTGTTTTCTCTACCCCAACCAAGGTGTCTCTCTTCGACTCCTCCAACGAGAACCGCATCGCCAAATGCCTCATGGCCAAAGGTATCAACAAGGTAACCTGCAACATCAAAACTTCCAATACCACTAGTTCTCCCGCGTTGGAATGTGTGGAGGAACATGAGGAGGTGAATGTTGATGAGAATGAGTTCGACAAGTTCATGGCCAAACTCAAGGGTAAGACCAAGAAGCACTTTGTTGCTCTCTTGGAACAACTCGGTGAAGCTAGTGATCTCATTGAATCTCATGAGGAAACCATCTCCAATTTGGAGGGGCATAGCCGTGACTATGCCGATGATATAGCGGATCTTTCTGTTGCTCTTGAGAAAGAGTGAGATCTTCGTTTGGCTCTTGAGGAGCCACACAGCAAAGATCTTGCTAAATTACGAAAATATCGTGCTCATGCTATTGTTCTTACTCGTGTGCTCAAATCCAAAAATGCTGCACTTGGGGTTGACCATGATAGACTCAAAGAGGAGTTTGGCACACTCGACAAAGCTCACAAGGCTTTAAAGAGTGCACATGCCTCTCTTAAGGAGTCTCGTGATCAACTCCAAGTAAAACTAAGGAAATAGTCACATGTCCTTCTTTTGTGTTAATTGATAATGCCAATGGTACTAACCCTTGTTGTGAGCATGCACACCTTGTGGAGGAAAATGCTAAGTTGAAAGAACAACTTGAGAAAGGCCTTGTGACATGTATCCAAGGTGAAAAGAATCTCAATGAGCTTTTGAGCAATCAAAAGGAAGTTGTAGCTAAATAAGGGATAGGGTTTGCACCCAATTCTAAGAAGGAGAAGAAGTTGAAAACCAAACAACCTCTCCCGCTCAAGGAAACCTTTTTCAAAGCGGGCAAGGTTACTCATGATAAGAAGGACAAGGTTGTGGGTGGTAATGCCAAGAAGGCCAAGACCACCCCTTCCAACAATGTCGGTGATTTTAATCCCTCTTATGTTTTACGCCGTGCTAGTGATGGGCATGTTTATGCCAAATATGTTGGTTCTTATTATGAGTACAATGAATGGTCTATATGGGTTCCTAAGACCCTTGTTACTAACATGAAAGGACGCATTAAAGAATGGGTACCTAAATCGAAGCATTGATCTATTGTTGGAGTTTGCTTCCGGAGGAGTGTCATGGTTGCTTGATAGTGGAGCAACAAATCATATGACCAGAAGCAAGGACTTGGTGATGGACGTTCGAACCGACACATCCTTGGCCACTCAAGTCACCTTTGGTGATGACACAATTTCAAAGGCATTGGGTCTTGGCAAGGTGGTTATCTCTCCGGACTTAACCATTGAGAGAGTCATGCTTGTTGAGACCCTTGCATACAATTTACTTTCCGTTCGTCAACTTGCACTTATGGGTTCTAGTACTTTCTTGGGTATTGATACTGTGACCCTTTTGTGGAGCAAGACTCTTAAAGTAGCCTTTGTTGGGCATGTCAAAAACGGTCTCTATGTGGTCAACTTCTCAGAGCAACCCACTAAGATCGTGACTTGCCTAATGGCTAAAGGGGATGTGGGATGGCTTTGGCATCGCCGGCTAGCCCATGTCAATATGAGATCTTTGTAAAGTCTCCTCAAAGGGGATCACATTCGTGGCTGACAAATGTGAGTTTTGCCGAAGATCGTGCTTGCAGTGCTTGTATCGAAGAAAAGCTACATGAGACGACTCACCGCCCCATGACTACTATTTACTCCAAGAGGCCCCTAGAGCTCCTTTACATGGATCTCTTCGGTCCTCCGTCATTTGATAGGCTTGGGGGAAGAAAGTATTGCTTGGTGATTGGGGATGATTACTCAAGATACACCAGGGTATATTTCTTCAAGAGGAAGAGTGAGACCTAACAAACCATCATGGAATTTGCAAATGAAGCTCAACGCCAACATGATGCAAAGATATTGATGATTAGAAGTGACAACGGCACCGAGTTCAAAAACTACTCCCTGGACGAGTTTCTGAGTGATGAGGGAATCGAGCATCAATACTCTGCACCCTATACCCCTCAACAACATGGTGTGGCGGAGAGGAAGAACTGGACGTTGATGCATGCGGCAAGGACCATGATGGCGGAATTCAAATCTCGTACAACTTTTGGGCCGAAGCCATCAACACCGGGTGTCATGCATATAATCGGTTCTACCTCCGCAAAGGCTTGAACAAGACTCAATATGAAATACATACCGGTAACAAGCCAAACCTCAAGTACTTCTGGGTGTTCGGTTGTAAGTATTTCATTCTCAAGAAAGGTGCTCGTTTGTCTTAATTTGAACCTAGATCTCAAGAGGGCATATTTGTTGGTTATGCTACAAACTCTCATGCTTACCGTGTTTTCAACAAGTCCACTGGACTCATTATGGAGACGTGTAACGTAGAGTTTGATGAAAATAACGTCTCCCAAGTGGAGAAAAGTGGTCTTTGTGATGTAGGTGATGAAATTCCTCCCCAAGCAATAAGAAGAATGGGTGTGGGACACTTCCTACCCGTTGAGGAATCCCTTGTGGCTGAAGTAGAAGGACAATGTTCAACGCAAGTGGAAGCATCACCGGTGCAAGACCCACATGATTTCGAAGAACAAAGTGAAGGCCCTCAACCAAGTGAACAAGATCAAGGGCAAGATCAACCTCATGATGATGGTGATGCACCAAGTGATGCCCAAGATCAAGTTCCTTCCCTCGAGAAACCTCAAGATCAAGAGCAAGCTCATGACGGTGCTCCAAGTTCTCAAGATGGTCCTCCCCAACCCACTATGGAGGAAATATCAGAGCGCTGTGCCGCCAAGATTGCTAACAAGATTCGAACCATCAACATGTTTTGGATAACGTCTACGGAAGCTTGAGTAAATGGGTAACCACTCGTAGACAATTAACAAACTTTTGTGAGCATCACACATTTGTTTCTTGTATTGAACCCCTAAAGGTACAATAAGCGCTCGAGGACACGGAGTGGCTTAAAGCCATGCACGATGAACTCAACAACTTCGAGCGCAACAAGCTGTGGCAATTGGTGCCAAGACCTAAGGAGAATCACAACATTATTGGGACCAAATGGATCTTCAAGAACTAGCAAGATGCGAATGGTGTTTTCATTCGCAACGGGGCAAGATTGGTAGCACAAGTCTACTCCCAAGTCGATGGTATCGACTACGGTGAAACCTTTGCTCCCGTTGCTCGTATTGAATCAATTCGCATGTTGCTTGCATATGCATCTCATCATGATTTCAAATTACAACAAATGGATGTTAAGAGTGCATTTTTAAATGGTCCTCTAAAGGAGTTGGTATATGTCAAGCAACCTCCGGGATTCAAGGATCCCAAGTTCCCCAATCATCTATGGCCTTAGACAAGCCCCACGTGCGTGGTATGAGCACCTTACCAAATTTTTGCAAGAACAAGGGTTTGAAATTGGGAAAATCGATCCTAGTCTTTTCACAAAGAGGTTTAAAGGGGACTTGTTCATATGCCAACTATATGTTGATCATATTATCTTTGGTTCTCCTAACAAAGCTTTCAATGATGAGTTTGCCGCACTAATGACCAAAGAGTTTGACATGTCTATGATGAGAGAGTTGAAGTTCTTCCTTGGATTAGAAATCAAGCAACGAAGTCAAGGAACCTTCATCAACCAAGCAAAATACACTCAATACATGCTCAAGAGGTTCAAGTTGGATGATGTCAAGCCGGCCAAAGCCAACACTCCTATGCCTCTCAAATGCCAACTAGATATTGATCCCAATGGTAAAGTTGTGGATCAAAAGGTGTATCGCTCCATGATTGGATCCTTGCTTTACCTTTGTGCATCTAGGCCGGATATTATGTTGAGTGTGGGAATTTTTGCACGATTGCAAGCTGCACCTAAGGAAATTCACTACGTGGCGATCAAGCGAATCTTTCGGTATTTGGCTCATACCCCAAACTTTGTGTCGGATTTCGGGCTCCGCAAAACCCTTAAGATTTGAACACAGGGGCATGTGCGAAGATCCCCTGCTGCTTTGCCCAACCTAGCTCGCTGCTCAATGAACACTGCAATGAACTCGCACGATGACGAGGAAGAAGATGAACACGACAGTTTACCCAGGTTCGGGCCGCTGCGAAGCGTAACACCCTACTCCTGCTTTGGTGAATTGCCTCTCGTGGAGGTGGGGTGGATGAACTAGTACAGTGTTTTAGAGCCTCGTGAGGGCTCCCCTGAGGTGTTCGAAGACCTCTGTGGCTTGGTGATGGATGATCGGTGGAATCGATCTGGGGTCCCTCTCTACGGTGCGGCCTACCCTCTATATATAGCGATGGCACGGGTCCTCTTCCCTTATTGCAATGGCGGGAAGGGATCCCACAACGGCCAATTTTCAAGGGGGACAGGAGTACGCGTCCTCCCTGCCCAAAGGCGGTCTTTGCCTGCAAAGTAACTGTCTATGATGCAGAGGTGGGCTCGGCGACGACATCCGCCCTGCGGGGCTCGTGGTCGTGGTCTTGTTGCACCGGAATGGAAACCTTTGGGGGGTGCTTTGGGAACCTGTGTACGCCCCTACTCCCTTTGCACCAAAGGGAAACTGCGCCGCCTGACGCGCTGGCGCCCGTCTGTCCTTCCCTGCATCATCTTTGACTCCTGAGGTCGGGCCTTGCATAGAGCTCTCCGCCGCTCCGGAGGGAGCCTGGGGAGGCCCACCCCTAGCCGGTCTTGATGCCGCTCCCCCTTGCGAGGCTTGGGCCCTCGCGAGGGCTTTGTCTTGAGTGGGGCCGCGCCCGGCTGCGTTTGGTTGATGAAGTGAGCCATGCCCTGGGCCGCTGGCAGGCAGGTCTGGGTACCCCCGTTCCCAGAACGCCGAAAGTAGCCCCCGGGCCCAAGGAGCATTCGAGCTGGCGTCTGGGCGAAGCCTTGAGGACGGCCCAAAGCACCGCGGGCCCCAATTGCCCGCGGGCCAGGCTTTAGACACATCGAATGCCCGGACGGCGACGCCCCCGCTCCCCGAGGGCGCCCGGAACCGCTTCCAGTCAAACTGACACGACGCCCGGGTGCTGCGCCGGCCATCATTGCTTCCCATTGAATGCTGCCACTGCTTCGGGCCTCTACCCCTCGGGCTACGCAGATGTGACCCTTCAGTTGGCAGGGGAGGCGACGTGGATGGTACTGCACTGATCGAACCGCCTCGCGGCGCCCAAGAGGCGCACGACGCCTGCCCTCCCACGACGCCTCGCGGCTGCAGTTACGCCTATAAATCCGCCCTGCGCCTGACAGGGGAGGGCATTGCAATCTTGAGTCATCCTACTGCTTCCTCCGCTCCATCAAGGAAACCCTTTCTCCTTCCCATCTTCTCGTCCTCCATGGCGTCTGGGGGAAGCGGCGCAGGCACGGGGAAGCGCGCGGCTACGCCGGCTCCCTCGTCTTCCTCAGGAGGCATCGGCGGGGGGCCCTCAGGGCCGGCGCAAGTTCGCCGGCGCTGGGCCCTGGTCGACGAGTGAGTATTCCGCCGCCTCCCTCTTCCTTAGCTGCCTCGTTCGCCGCTCCGAGCATGATCCTCTCCTTTCCCAGGGCGCCTGCTGCCAAGAAACGCAAGCTCGGCGAGCTTTAGGAGGAAGCGGAGACCTTGCGGGCCCGGCTGACGACCGCCGAGGCCGCCTTCCAAGCCGCCCTCCGGGGTGAAGCGGAGGCCCGGGCGGAGCTGGTGTCCCTTCAGACAAAGGTTCAGGAGGCGGCCGACGCCATGCAGGCCGCCCAGGACGAGGCAGCACACGCCAAGCTGCTGGAATCCCAGCGCGCCAAGCAGTTCCTGGGCATCGCCAGCCGCGCGGCCGGCGCGGTGAGTCGGTTCGTTGGGGACGCCCCCGCGCTGCCGAACGTGCACGGCGACGGGGGCTACCTTGAATTCTTCCAGAAGGTGGTGGAGGCACTGGAGACCGGCGTCTCCCGCGTGAACGCGGATAGCGAGTCCGATGCGTGCGACCTTCTGGACCTTGCCTTGACGCTCGTCTTCTCCAACCTACGCCGCCTCACCCCGCAGCTCGACCTCCGGCGCGTCGGGGAGCCGGTGCCAGACGGGCTTCAACGCCCCCTTCAGGACGAGGTGCGTCCGCACGTGGAGGCCATGGTGGAGCGGTTCATCCAGGTGCCCGCCTCCAACGAGGAGGACGACTCCGATGCCGAGCCGCCGGCGGCGCAGGCGGCGACGGCGGCTTCTCCTCCTAGGTGTCCTCTGTTCCCCTTCCCCGGTTCCTGAAATGTCTGAAGAAGAACTCTGCCCTGATGGGTGTTAATCTTTTGCATGATACCTTAGCTTTCTTGTCTTCCTTCCTTGAATCGCTGGTTGCTCGCTTGCCGTTGTCGTAGCTTAGCTTCCTTGCGCAGGGCTTGGTGCTGGTTCCGCCGTGGCCTGCGACAGCGGCTGTCGGGGCCCCCGCGAAGTGTCTCCTCACGAGGCGCCGCTTGTGCCACTGTTCGCCTGGCCGGTGGCCTTGCTGCTTGCTGTGGCTTGGTCCCCTCCCTCGTGCCGTTTTTCCCGGCGCCTCCGGCCTCGGGGGCCTTGGCGACCGTGCGTGGGTGTCCGTAATACCTGCATCCTTACGTTAGTGTGCGCAATTTTTATCCTGCCCTCGAGTCGTCATGAGGCCAGGAGGCTCTTGCTTGGTTCTGCAGTGCACTTAGCTTGTAGGGTGGCGACGGCCTCGTCCGCAACTCCTCCTGAGATGCTCCCTTCTCGTTCGTGGGACGGTTTGGGAGCCCTTTCGGCACTCTGCGCCTACAGGACCCAGTCCCGCACATTTCCAGACCACCGTAATATACGGCCGAACCACCAGCACGCATCCACGGGGTCCAGCCCCGACACCCTCGACGCCGACCGGATCACCAAGGACGACATCAAGGTGGACGAGTGGCTATATGACCGGTAAGGCTCCTGAGGCGTGATGCTCAGGAGCCCCCCTCCTGACGCTCAAGCCGCCCTACGTCATCAGGTCCCAGTCCCGAGCATTTCCCGACCACCGTAATGTACGACCAGATAACCAGGACGCAAGCACGGTGTCAGGCCCCGTCACCCTCGACGCCGACCGGATCACCAAGGACGACGTCTAGGGAGACGAATGGCTATCTGACCGGTAAGGCTCCTGAGGCGTGATGCTCAGGAGCCCCCTTTGACGCTCGGGCGATTCCCCATTCCGTCCTGCTGGCTGCTGCCTCGGGAAGCCCTGGGGCCTCCCAAGATTCCAAGATGGGTCTGAGCCCCCGAGCGGGGGTAGACGGCTAAAAGATGCGTGCCGCTGAGGCGGGGCGGGGCGTTTGGCCCCTTGCGAAACACCATCCAGAAAGAAAGAATCCAAGTTTGGTAAAATGAGAGAACACAGAGAGAGAAGTTCCCGCCCCTTTTTGTTTTAAAACATAGAGTTTCGAAGTCCTCTGACTTCATTTCAAAAAATGGCAACTTGAACACCAAGGAAGAAACAAGCAAATGCCGCGTCCGGCCCCTAGGCTAGTCTTCGTCTTCCCCCAGCATTGAGCATAGGGCATCCACGTTGCATGGGCATAGCCATTGGAGGGCAGTGTTGACTTCTATGACAGCACGGAGCTGTGGCTGCCACATTGCGTGGGAGGAACCCCTCCGCGTCCTCGGGGCGCTCCGGGCGTATACAGCCCACTCATTATTACGTGAGAGTGTCACGGCCGTAGATAGCTGGGCAAGCCCCCAGCCGCACAGCCTGGTGGCTCCCAACCTCGTCAAGAACCATCCCGTGCATTTCTGCCCGGTTGCGCGCCCTTATAACCCTAACATGAATGCATCGTTCCCCGCGCGTCCGCAGGATTGCGCTCCCGAGGCCCAAACATGAGCACGATGCATAGGCGCAGCCATAAGGGTGATTTGTAGATGAAGTCGCCTTGCGAGGCGTCCGTTTGCCGGCCGGACAGCGTCCTGATGCCCTCACGAGGCCCAGCCTCCCGAGGCCGTGCCGACGCTGTAGTTGCCGCGGGTGGCCCGCGCTATCCGTGTCTTGCTGCTCCCCCCAGGCCATCACTCCTGAGGCCTAGGGGCTTGGTCTGGCGTCGCTTGCCCGCGGCGGCGCCGGCTGGTGCCGCGCCCCGCAGCTTGGGGGCGCCCTCCCGCTTGCGCCGTTTAGGCCCGGTGCTCCGCTGACGGGAGCCCCCAGGCCCGGCTCGGGGAGGACGCCCAGGGTGTTCCTTATTCTTGGGGGGTGCTGGCGCCTGCGGCGGGCGCCTGACTCATCCCCCCGCCAGGCAGCACGACGTAGCATGGTACATAGGGCTCCACGTAGGTGCTCGGTCCGCCTCCTGAGCCGCCTGCCGGTGCGCCGGGGGCGGTCCCTCCTGGCGGCGGCGGGAAGCCGCCCCGCGCGCGTCACTCGCAGACCCTCCTGTGCCGGGCCTCAGAGCGGAGTTTCTTACCTCTGCCACCGCCGTTGGGCGGGCCGCGTGTCTCCTAGTGTGGATTGCTTCCTTGGCGACCTGTTGCGCCTTCGCCGCTGATGCTTGTTTGCCCGAATGCCTGCGCCGCCTACTCGCTGCGCCGGATGGCGCGCTCCCACCTGGTCAACCTAGGCTGTTGAGGGCCCGCCGAGTCTTGGAGATGCGTGTCGGTGCACGCGTGGGGCGCCCTGTTGTTTCCTCCGTGCGCCTGGTCGTTGTAGCCGAGCTGCGCCCCGAAACCGGTCACCGGGATCCGGAGGAGGAGGAGCACAGCGTGTGGCGGGCCTCGTTCAGGCCCGCCCGGTGCCGGAAGGGTCACACCGCCAGCGGCTGGGGAACGGGCACGGCAGATGAGCCCCTAGCGCCTGGCACCTGTGGTCTTGAAGAAGAGCGGAGGGCCAACGCCCTCTGCGCGACGGTGACCAGCTCCGCAATGTGGTCGGCCCATGCGTCGAAGCCCCTGTGCGTTGGACGGTGGCGGAGCATCTCACTTGGCAGCAGTAACGCATCATGCGCATCGAGGTCCCCCACGTAGGTGTGGCGCGTTGCTGGTGCCGAGGACGCCGCCCGCCCGCCGTGCGCTTGGGCGGAGCGAGAGGCAGTGACGGTGGAGACGATGCTGGTGGCCTGGTACTGACCGCCTGGGTCGACGCTGCCATGGCGTGGGCCTCCGGCAGCAGCAGCGGGGTCGGCGTGAGCTGATCCGCTGTGGCCGGGGAAGACTTGCTGAGCGCCGGCCATCAGAGCAGTGAAGCGCGGGGAGGGCGGAGCTTAGAGGTGATCCCGACATGCCCCCTACCTGGCGCGCCAATTGTCGGATTTCGGGCTCCGCAAAACCCTTAAGATTTGAACACAGGGGCGTGTGCGAAGATCCCCTGCGGCTTCGCCCAACCTAGCTCGCTGCTCGATGAACACAACAATGAACTCGCACGATGACGAGGAAGAAGATGAACATGACAGTTTACCCAGGTTCGGGCCACTGTGAAGCGTAACACCCTACTCCTGCTTTGGTGGATTGCCTCTCGTGGAGGTGGGGTGGATGAACTAGTACAGTGTTTTAGAGCCTCGTGAGGGCTCCCCTGAGGTGTTCGAAGCCCTCTGTGGCTTGGTGATGGATGAGCGGTGGAATTGATCTGGGGTCCCTCTCTACGGTGCGGCCTACCCTGTATATATAGCAGTGGCACGGGTCCTCTTCCCTTATCGCAATGGCGTGAAGGGATCCCACAACGGCCAATTTTGAAGGGGGACAGGAGTACGCGTCCTCCCTGCCCAAAGGCGGTCTTCGCCTGCAAAGTAACTGTCGATGATGCAGAGGCGGGCTCGGCGACGACATCCGCCCTGCGGTGCTCGTGGTCGTGGTCTTGTTGCACCGGAATGGAAACCTTTGGCGGGGTGCTTTGGGAACCTGCGTACGCCCCTGCTCCCTTTGCACCAAAGGGGAAACTGTGCCGCCTAACGCGCTGGCGCCCGCCTGTCCTTCCCTGCGTCATCTCTGACTCCTGAGGCCGGGCCTTGCATAGAGATCTCCGCCGCTCCGGAGGGAGCCTGGGGAGGCCCACCCCTAGCTGGTCTTGACGCCGCTCCCCCTTGCGAGGCTTGGGCCCTCGCGAGGGCCTTTTCTTGAGTGGGGCCGCGCCCGGCTGTGTTTGGTTGATGAAGTCGGCCATGCCCTGGGCCGCAGGCAGGCAGGTCGGGGTACCCCCATTCCCAGAACGCCGACACTTTGGCCTATGGTACCCCGAAGGCGCTTCATTTGAACCCATAGGATATTCGGACTCGTATTGGGCGAGAGATCATGTGGATAGGAAGTCAACTTCCGGAGGTTCCCAATTGCTTGGTCGCTCTTTGGTGAGTTAGTCTTCAAAGAAACAGAACTGTGTTTGTCTTTCGTACACCGAGGCCGAGTATGTAGCTGCAGAAAGTTGTTGTACACAGTTGCTCTGGATGAGGCAAACTTTAAAGGATTACGATGTCACTTGTGACAAAGTGCCTCTCTACTGTGACAACGAGAGTGCTATCAAGTTCTCCAACAACCCGGTTCAACATTGCAAGACGAAGCATACTGAGATTCGTCATCACTTCATCCGAGAGCATATCAAGTGTGGGGAGATTGACCTTATTCATCTCAACACTCATGATCAACTTGCAAATATCTTCACGAAGCCATTGGATGAAGCAAGATTTCGCGAGTTAAGGCATGAGCTAAATATCATTGCTTAGATGTAGGCATGAATATAGGGGGAGTGTTATTCTCTCAATGAAATCTCCCTCCCCTTATTATGCATAAATTGATCAAGTCTTTCACATTAACCATTTTTTATGGTACTTGTGCTTGAAAGACAAGTTTTGGACATGGACCCAAGGTTAAGAACTTCGCGGTGCCATACCAATTGACTCAAACATAGGTGGCCTCGGCCACCGCCCCCTCCTAGTGAGGTATTTTATAAAGTGCTCTTGTTTGATGTGTTTTTGTCTTGGATCTTATTCGCTCTTGCTAGATTGTTAGGTCCAAGGTGAGGGTATCCTCCAAGTTTTGATCTTTCGTGCTTGCTGTTTTTGCAGCCTTGGGGGTTTACCTCACCATATTTCAGTGTCGTGTCTCCATCCCAAGCCTTCCTCTTCTCTTAAACCATCCTATTCCAATTGTACGCATCTTGTTCTTGATGTTGGTTATTGTGACCGGGCGGTACAACCGGTGTCCCGGGCGGTTCAACCGCTTGGCCATTCGGTTGTATCATCCCAGCGGTACAACCAGTGGAGCTCTGGTGGTTCTACCGCTAACTCCCAGGCCTGTACGGCTAGCCGGTACCACTGGGTGATAGCTAGCGGTTCTACCGCAGCCTCCCAGCAGTATCGGGGGCGGTAGAACCACTCATTATAGCGGTACAACTACCCGTGGCATGGACAATATATAAAGGGGCCGGGCCGAAGGGGTATTCTGTTTCCCCCTTGTGCCCAGCCTCCTCTCCTGCCCTAGCCGCCAGCCGCCTGCCTCCGTCACCATCGTCCCGGAGTGCCCTTTGGCGCCCCGAATCTGCGGGACTCTCACGGATTTGCTCTTTGGAGGCCTCCTCCTCTCCGATCTCTTCCCCTGGACACCAATAATGCCCCTCTCCTCCTTGAGGGAGACCGGGACTAAGGAGTCCTCGGGCCGTCTGCCTATCTCCTGAGGACCGGCATGGTGGGCCGCTCTGTGGCTATTGCAGGAGGGCCGAACTACAGGACGGCCCCATGCTCAAGAAGGAAGGCTCCGAAGACTTGGTGTGTCCTCCAAGACTAGAGGAGAGAATGGGCATATCTATGCATGGATGGAAACCTATCACGTGTAACCCTAGGTACCCCTGGTGTCTATATAAACCATGGGGCTTAGTTCGTAGAGGACAAGTCAACTCATCTAGGGTTTAGCTCATCTAATCTCATGGTAGATCAACTCTGTAATCATCATAATCATCAATATAATCAAGCAGGACGTAGGGTTTTACCTCCTCAAGAGGGCCCGAACCTGGGTAAACATCGTCTCCTTCGTCCCCTGTTAACCCTCGATCCCATATCCACAGCTCGGGACCCCCTACCCAAGATCCGCCGATTTTGACACCGGCATTGGTGCTTTCATTGAGAATTCTGTTGTGAGATCACCGGAGGATTGATGGCTCACCTAATAATCAGCGATCAGGTCCGCAACGGGGACACCTTTGTCCCTGGACAGACTTTCGCGTTCGGCAGCATTGTGATGCATGTTGACCCGATCGGCCGTCTTGGCCAGATCGGAAGTTTCGCTCACGGTCAAGAGATCAGGTTCGAGAACCTAGAGTTCGTCGCCGACTCCAATGGCGATCTGTTTCTTACTGAGCTCTCGATCTCGTCCGATGAGCCCGGAAATCCCGAGGCTTTAACTTCGGGTCCCCTACTCGCCCCTGCCCTCGGATCCATCCCCGCTGGAGGTTCGGCCATAAGCTTGGACCCGGTGATAGCACCTGAGGAACAGGGCTCGGTTCTTGCCGAATATCCTCCTCCCGAGGGCGCCCCAGAGTTTGGCTCCGAAAGCCCTTGGAAGATCGATCCGGTCGACCTCTTGCTTTTGAACGAGGCGCTGGACCGGATCCAGTCAATGAAGATCGTGGACGACCTAACCTCGACCCATGTTCAGATCGGTCTGGAGGCAGGTCATGAGGAATTTTATGACCCACCCACCACCCACTTAGTAGCCAATGTCGAAGATTTAACCGACATGTTAGACTACGCCTCTGAGGAGGCAGAAGACCTGGATGAAGAGGTCAGCGCTCCTGCCCCTATCACTTCTGGATGGTGGACAGCCACCTCCACCTATGACGTCTATATGGTGGACACCCCCAATGATAGGGACAACCACACCCCCAAGAAGAACAGTGACAAATCCGGCGAAGCACCGTCAAAGCGCTGAAAACAGCGCAAACGATCCAAGGCGAATAAGGGAAGGGAAGGCATCGTGGGCACCGGGGAAAGTGACACCCCGGAAGACATCGGCGACCTCGAAGCCCCCGAGCAGCCACTGGAGGACCCGGAGGGGCTCGAGGATCAGCAAGACCCCGAGGACCTCAACGATTCCGAGGACGACAGCTACCTCCCCCCTGCCGAGGAGGAGGATAGCCTCGAAGCCGAACACTTCACCATCCCCGAAAACCCTGAGGATCAGGAACGATTCAGGCGGCAACTCATAGCCACCACCCGAAGCCTAAAAGCAAAACAGCAGCAGCTCGGAGCCGAACAAGACACCATCAACGCTAGATGGACGAAGGTCCTGGCAGTCGAAGACGGGTTCGGCACTGAGCGGCCAGATGAAAACAAGAGCTACCCACGCCGGCGTCTGCTGCCGCAATTCGATGACGAGGCCTTTGAGCCGGAATCTCCCAGGCGAACTCAGTACGACCAGCCGGACCGCCCCCTCGAGGATGAGACAAGCCGGCTGGAGATGCTTAGTATAGACCCGCGTTACCTCGCAGGAGAGGAAAGGGGCCGAGCGAGCCTGAGGATCGATATGACCTACGACATGACCTGGACTATAGAGCAGGTCACACTAGATCCATCTACGGATCTAGAGGGTACTCCCCCGCTAGACGGGACGGGTACCAATCTTTGCTTGACCGCAACCACAGAGACCGGGAACAATACCGGGCCCAAACAACAGCCGATTTCCGGTGTGATGTAGCCCGGGTAAAAGGCGCTGCCCACCCACTGTGCTTCACAGATGAGGTTATGCAACATCAATTCCTCGAAGGGTTTAAACCCGTAAACATAGAACAATATGACGGTACAACAGACCCGGCTGCGTGGATTGAAGACTTCCTTCTCCACGTTCATATAGCCAGGGGAGATGATCTCCATGCCATCAAGTAGTTGCCACTAAAACTTAAAGGACCAGCTCGGCACTGGTTAAACAGTCTCCCCGAAAACTCCATTGGAAGTTGGGAAGAGCTCGAGGATGCCTTCCAATCGAACTTTCAGGGCACTTATGTCCGGCCCCCGGATTCCTTCGACCTGAGCAACATCGTCCAAAAAGCCGGCGAATCAGCTAATTTTGGAATCGGTTCCTGACTAAGAAGAACCAGATCGTTGATTGTCCGAATGCCGAGGTAATAGCCTCGTTCAGACACAATATCCAGGACGAATGGCTAGCTCGTCAGCTCGGCCAGGATAAGCCAAGAACAATGTATGCCCTCACCTCACTCATGACCCGCTTTTGCGTGGGCGAGGACAACTGGCTAGCTCGTCGAAGCCATAACCCCGAAGACCCCGGCACCTCCAAAGTTTGGGATGGAAACGGAAAGCCACGGCGCAACAAGAACAAATGCCGCCACAACAACGGTGATGCAGAGGACACGGCCGTAAATGCCGGTTTCCGCAACTCAAAATCCGGACAACAGAAGAAGCCCTCTAAGGAAAATAGAGACGGACCCACCGCGTTGGACATAATCATGGATAGGCCCTGCCAGATCCACGGCACCCAAGACAAACCCCCCACTCACACTAACCATAACTGTTGGGTATTCAAACAAGCTGGCAAGCTTGCAGCCGAGGAGCAAGGCAAGGGCCCGTGCAGCGAGTATGATGAAGAGCCTTGCGGTCCGAACAATGGTGGACAAAAGCAATTCCCTCTTGTGGTAAAAACGGTGAACATGATATACATCACACATGTACCAAAAAAAGGAGAGGAAGCGCGCCCTTCGGGAGATCTACGCCGTAGAGCCCATAGCCCCGAAGTTCAACCCATGGTCGGCTTGCCCGATCACCTTCGACCGTAGAGACCATCCGACCAGCATCCTGTAACAGCCTGAAAGCGAAGCTTCAGAAGATTCCCCTTTTATTCCGTTGTCGTCGTGTGATTCATCTAGATTGTCGCATTCATCATCGCATCATCCGCATCATCCGCATTGCATCGGCACTCCATTGGCGTCATTTTTAGAACTTGCATCCGTTCGTTGTTGCCGGTTCTCTCCATTCGTGTTGTCCACCGTTTCGAGACCAACCACACACGCACACGCCCGCGGCATCGATAAAATATTTGTTTTTAATAGTGCGTATAAAATATTCTTGGATTGGTTCGAAAGTTGTCGTGCGGTCTTGTTTTTTTGTAGGTAGACCGCCTGCCAAATTTCGTCGCAATCGGAGGTCGTTTAATACCCGGACTGTCGACCGTAGCGACACCGTCATTTGTTTATTTGTTGGACGTTTTCGCGGTTTCTAAAACTCTGTCACGGGCCACAAAACTTCCTCCTCCTCTCATCCCACAACCCCCTACACAGCCCATCAACCCACCCTAAGCCTACCTAACCCTAGGGCGCAGCCAGAGCCGTCCGATCGCGATCGTACGGTCCGAAAATGCCCTAAAACAGCAAACCCTAGCCTCTCCTAATATAAATAGATGCCTCCCCTACCCAAAAATGGCTCCCCCTAGCCTCACCATCATTTTCCGCGCCGGCCCCATCCCCCGCCTCCACTTGTCGCGCCACCAGCCGCCAGACCACCACCTGCGCCAGACCACCACCTGCGCCCTCCACCTACCTCCAGCACCGTCGGCCCGCCCAGTCCCGATCGAGCCCATCTGGGCCCGGGGAGACCCCAACCGCCGCCCGGCACCCCCGAGCTCGCCCTGACTCCTCCCATGGCCGCCTGCAGCACGCCCTCGCCCCTGCCGTGACCTTGCCGACCGCCTCCGCTGGACCTCCTCGCCGGAGCCGCGCCGCCCCGCCGGACCCAGGTTGCCCTGCCGCCCTCCTTCTCCTTCCCCATCTCTCCTCCTCACCCCGCGGCCTCTCTCTCTCCAGCAGGACACCATGGCGCCTCGTGGAGCTTCCCCGCTGCCGGAATGGACGCCGCCGGCCTGATCTGAGCCGCCCGCCTGAGTCTGCCCCATCTTCGGCCTCGCCGGCCCCAAGCCCCCTCGCCGGAGCCCCGAGGACCGCTGTCGCAGGTCGCTGCCTCCAGCGCCTCTCTGCCTCTATCCAGATCGGATCGGGAGAGATGAGAGGCTGGGCTTCCAGCGCCTCATGGGCCCAGCGCCCAGCGCGGCCCAGCCACCCCACATCGGCCTAGCCCCGCCACGGCCTCCCTGAGGCCCAACACGAGGTGAGCAGTCCCCCACTACATCGCGCCCCGGGTGCTTGATAGCTATCCATCGCCCATGCCACTGTTGGCCCAACACGCGCCGATTTGGCCCAGTATTGTTTTTTCAGTCCCGCGAATTTAGTCAATTATCCACCGATTTCTTAATTATAGAAAATACCATTAATTTGCATCGCTCATAAATAATTAACCGTGCATCGGATGAAAAAAAATTATATATGAAAAATGTGTAGAATTTTGTGTAGATTAATTATATCCCACGTTCATCCATGTTTAAAAATGTTTAACTTGCTGTTGTATTAATTTGCATACATAACTTGCTAAAACGGTTTATGTCATAATCATGCAAAATTGTTCTGTCATTTGTTTTATAGTAAAAACCCACATATTATATACTCCCTCCGTCCCAAAATAAGTGTCTCAAGCTTAGTACAACTTTGTACTAGCTCTAGTACAAAGTTGAGACGCTTATTTTGGGACAGAGGGAGTATGATTTAGGGGTAGGAAAATCTATAGAATTTATATGTGCATGTAGTTTTGTCTTTTGAGCAAATTTGTGTGCATGTTATTTTTGCCATGATGCCTTTTGTTTATTTTGTGTGAATTAATCCATGCTTGTTTTGGAATAGTTACAAACATGAGATATGCCCTTTGACATGTGTACTAGCCCTTGGTATTTTTGTGTGCCATGATAATCCATGTTTAGGTGTTATTTTCTTGTTGCCAACATGCCATAAAAACGTGTTGTTTTGAGGGGTCTAAATAATTCTAAGTCTGAAACTGTTATTTTGTTGTTATGTTGCCATGTGATTTGCTAGTGTTCTAGGACTCTTTTCTTGTTGCCTCAATGGAGTCTTTTGTTAAGCATGTCATTGACTACCAGGTTGTGCCATTTATTGTCATGTATAGAATTGGTATCATAGTTCTTTCTGTGGTCAAACATGTTAATTTGTTAAAAAAAACTGCTGCTCATGTCTACTCTAATTTTCACCAAGTCTGAGAATCTGGTTATTTCAGAATGTCATGTTGTGTTGATGTTTGCCATGATTCCGTGCATAATTTGATGTTGCCATAATGGAATCAATTGAAGTGCATAATGTCCTATGCCTTGCAGTTAAATTTCATGCCATGATATGCCCTGTAGCATATAGTTTCATTGCTGCCAATATGCCTCCGTGGAAAACTGCTCTGCTAAAAACTGTGATTTTCACTATGTCCAAATCTGCTATATTTTATTGCCATCTTGTGAGCGTATTTCCTAGTGATCCATGCTTGTACTCAATTTTTTGTGATGATATGAATTGTTGTGCATCATGTAGACTACAGCCCCATGTCTTGTTTGTGCATTGTAGAACCTTGTAGCTTATTGTTTTCATGTGTGCAAATGCCATGTCGCTGTTTTGGGCAGATTATGTCTATAACCGTTGTTGCTTGCTAGTGTTGAACCGTTTGTCCGTTTTGAACATGTTCCACATGAAACTTGACTAGAATTTCATATAGTTTCATAATATCTTGTTGCTTAAATGATTTAATATGTTTGTGGTGGTTGTTTGCATGCATTTTGCATTCATGACATATGCATCTTGTGTTGGTCATATCTTTTAGGCCGTAGCTCCGTTTTAAATGATCTCTATATGTAAACCGCTTAGAATGACGTGTAGAATCACGCGGTGCACTTTATTTTGCTGTTTAATAGATATAAAACATGATTAGTTCAGATCTGGACCAATCTCAAAATTAACACATGGGGTCGTTTCGGAAATGCTATATGTTGTTTCCGACCTCATTTAATATGCCTAGATATCTAGTTTACTTATGATTCACCTTTTGCCAAGATGAACAACATTTAAAATGGTTGTTTAGTTAAACAACATTAACCGCATTCTTCTTAATATGGAGAGTTCTTATTTTGTTGTATGTATATTCTGCCTCTCCATTTAAAATTGCTTTAATTCCATCTTCGCTTTAGGCCATGACCACCCATGTTAAACAACATTTAATATTGATGAGTACCTAAACGAGAGTGAACTAAATAATTCCAATGTGGAGGTTTGTCAATATGCAACTCGTTGCATATTGAACTTCACTTAATTTGTAGTGTTTGATTGTTGTGTTTGCCATGTGTCGGTGCACTAGGAATGGGGTACCCAGTGCCCCTGACTTATGCACATGCAGTAGTAGCATGACCCCGCCAACACCAACAGAAGACAAAGAAGCCGCTCAACGTAAGGTCAAGAAGCGCATCAAGAAGATAACGTCAACATCCAAACCCCCGGCAGAGGTAGTCTACACTGGCTGGCAACGCCGGCAAGCTCAATACAACAGCCCAGGAGGGGCCGAAAGCGCGCCAGCCACGTCCCCGGTGCCTGCCGGGGACTGAGGCGCGCTCATCTTCAGGAAGACCCAGCATGCCATCTCCCGGCAGGCGCAAGCCGATCGGCCACCGCTCCACCGCATCACGACGCCAGTCACTTGTCGATGCGGTGTCAAGTCCTCAGGTGGCTAAGTGGATCTCGACAAGCACGTGTCGATGCACCGGAAGACAGATTATGCCCAGTTGACACCCATCCAGAGGCGTGTCAAGATGCTAAGCAACAACCAGCTAAGCAGTGGTAAGAGCTTGCCGGGGATGCATCCCTACACGCCACCTAGATTAGCAATCATGGTATTTTTTCCAAAATGCCAGAGTTACGTATGATGGCTCTGTCAGCTATGTAATCACTAGGTAATGACTGTTTTGCCACTGTGGTTGCCCCTTGCCCTATAAAAGGAGGCCCAAGGCAACCTAGCTCAAGATTCGGACCTTTGGACACTTTTACTAGCGTAGTAGCTTGACCGAAGGCAACCCGTGGCGGGTTAGAGCACTGCGTGTGCCTCGTGTACCCTGAGATCAATCCACCAAAGCAGGAGTAGGGTTTTACGCTTCTCAGCGGCCCGAACCTGGGTAAAAACTCCAGCGTACCATCGCCGTGCTATCCCATGGTCTCTGCTCTTTGTGCAACGTGACCTCCACCTGCCGAACCACAAAGGGGCCTCTGGTCCCATAGGTGATTGTGTGCATCCGTGCCCCGACATCTTTGGCACTCCAGGTCGGGGGCGAGCTTCATTTGCGTGAACCTGAGGCCGTGGACAGTGCGTTGATCTTCGTCACCGTCTTCTTCATCCATGGCTCCCAAGAAGAAGACCGGCGCGACCACACATCCTTCCACTTCGAAGGCTCCCTCGCACGCGGCCGCGGATGCCATTGGCACCGCGGCGGCGACGAATGAGGCAGGCGACGTAGGCGATGCGGCTGGCGCTGACGGCGCCACCGTCGTGTCTCCTGCAGCCGAAGCTGGAGCAAGGAACGCCAAAGAAGAGCAACAACAACAACAACATCTTGGTGAGCCCGCCCCTAGTGCCATAGGAGGGGAGAACAATCCGTTCCCACCTCTGCGCCGCACTGGTGGCTGCGGTCGCAGCAGCGGTGCCCATTCTGGGGGCGGCCATGGCCCTCCAGCAGCGCCTGTTGCAAGCGCGGCTACTGGACACGCGCCTCGCCAAGAGCAAGACGGAGCGCCTAGCGGGACCGTAGACCCACAAGCTCGACCTCCTCCATGTCAGACCGCCTCGGCGACTGGTGCACGGCGACAAGGGCGCGACGACGCTCCTCTTGGTTCCACCAGGAGTCGAGCGACGTCGTGGTCCGCCTCCTTAGCCATGCCAGCCACAGTAGCAGAAGCAATGGCGCGGGCTCAACTACTGTTGAACTTCCTGCCGGCGGCTGACAAGATGGACGAGTGGAGAGCCACCATCTAGAGTTTGATCGGTTTCGTCGAAGCCAGCAAGTCACAGCATGCGGAGCCGTCAAGATACCCGCGGACTAACGGTCGGTCGCATCGAGGGGGTCGCGCCAATGGTGCAATCCCCTCCGCAACAACAGGCCCAGAGGCAGCCACGACAGGCTCCGCATGCAGACGAGCCTGATGAGGCATCTATTGTCTCGTCTGGATCACACGATCACCGGGACCAGCGGTGTGTCCTGAACGACCGGCGGAGGGAAGACGCGCGCATCACCATCGAGCGGCGCCGAGAAGCACACCGCCAATCCGACCAGCGCAACGGCCTAGACGCTGGCGACCCCGTGCCCAGTGTTGGCGGGTACCTGCCTTATGAGGTTGGGTGCCATGCCTTCACTCGCGAGCTGCGACAGGTCCGCTGGCCGTCGGCCCGAGCCTTCAAGCCTGAGCTGACGGAGAAATACGACGGGAAGCTGAACCCGACAGAGTTCCTTGGCATCTAAACGATTGTCGTTCAAGACGCTGGAGGAAGAGATGAGAAGGTGCTCGCCAATTATTTCCCTTTGGCACTCAAGCCAAATGTGAGATCGTGGCTGATGCACCTGCCGGAAAACTTTCTCTCATCATGGGCGGATCTGTGCAACGAGTTCGTCGGCGCCTTCACAGGTGGCCACCAGGAGCCAGGACAGCCGAGCGACCTGCAAGTTCTTCCGCAGAAGGAAGGAGAGACCCTGCGGAAATACATCAAGAGATTCAGCCGAGTGCACCGCAATATCCTGGAGATACACCCCGCAGCCGTGATTGCCGCGTTCCATTCGAACGTGCGCAACAGAAGGATGCAGGCCAAGACGAATGTAAAGCTCCCCAGGACCGTCAATGAGCTATACACGTTGGAGGGCAAGTGTGCTCGTGCTGAGGAAGGAAGGTGACTCCCCGGAGAGGAGGCTGGCGTCGAAGTCGACTCTCATGATGACGATGATGCCCCCAGCTCAAAAGGGAGAAGCCAAAGACGTAACAAGAAGCGCAAAGGGAAAGCAGTGTTAGCTTTGGAGAGCTCTGGTAATCTCTCTGCTGGCAAGAAGGCCAAGGCCGAGACCCCCGGCAAGGGAGCTGCCACGTGCACTTATTGCCGGGAGGCCGCAGCAGCAGAGAAAACCGGAAAGTCCGACGGGCGTACTGCAAAATCCACCGTACCAAGGGCCATGATCTCCAAGAATGCCGCCAAGTTGAGCAGCTTGCTGAGAAGCAGAAGGCTGAATACAAGAAGCGCGACAAGGAGAAGGGCCAAGATGGAGCTGCCGGGAAGGGCCGTGGTAGTAGAGGAGGCCGCCGCGGCAAGGCCCCGCAGCAGAAGGAGAAACCTGCTAGAGGCCAGGAGAGGAAAGAAGGAGATGACATGAGTGATGATGAGGATGATGAAGGATCCAGTGATCAAGAGTTCCAGAAGGCAACTGAAGCCATGTGTGTTGACGGGGGTGCATCCTTGCATTCCTCTCACCGCCAGCTCAAGCAATGGGCGCGTGAGATCAACGCTGTGGAGCCAGCTGCAGATTCTAGGAGGCCACTCAAATGGTCCCGCACGCCTATCATATTTGATGAAGAGGATCATCCTGATCGCACCACTGCGGTCGGATGTTTTCCGTTGTTGGTCTCCACAACAATCCGCAACCTAAAAGTAACCAAGATGTTAGTTGACGGCGGGGCAGGGTTGAACTTGATTTCCCCTAAGGTGGTTGAAAGGCTGCAAATCCCTGACAGAGAGATCAAGGCCACGGGTACGTTCCAAGGAGTCAACCCCGGCAGGAGCCGACCCAAGGGAAAGATCACTTTGCATGTGACGTTTGGCGGGGAGTTGAACTACCGGACCGAGAATTCTTGGTCGCCCAGCTCTGGCTAAGTTCATGGCAGCATCCCACTATGCTTACAACACTTTGAAGATGCCAGGGCCCATAGGAATCATTTCCATCCCATCTGATAAAAAGGATGCAGTCATATGTGTGGAAAAGATGTATCGAGATGCGGTAGCAGCTGAAGTTGTAGGAGCACCAGCTCCTGCCAAAGAATCAAAGAAAGAGAAGAAGCCTAGCAGATACGCCGGCAAGGACTCCGGGAAGCGTGCCTCTTTGGAGTGCCCCGCCCCCGTCGATGACCTGCCGGAGAGTTCCACTAGCAAGAGATCCAAGGTCACCTTTCCTGCGACAAAGAAGATCCCGGCAGGGCAGGATGGCGCTGACGCTACATTTACCATCAGCGCCACCCTTACTGACAAATAGGAAAGTGTGCTCATTGCCTTCCTGCGGGTGAATGTCGATGTGTTTGCTTGGCAACCATCTTACATCCCCGGTGTTCCCAGGGAGGTAATTGAGCACCACCTTGCTGTCTGCCCCCATGCCAGGCCTGTCAAGCAGAAAGTTAGGAAGCTAGCCTTGGAGCGGCAGCAGTTCATTGCCAAGGAGATCAAGAAACTTGAAGCAACTAGTTTGGTCAGAGGAGTGTTGCATCCGACATGGTTAGCCAACTTGGTAGTGGTGCGCTAGGCAAATGGGAAATGGAGGCTTTGCATTGATTTCACTGACTTAAACAAAGCGTGCCTGAAGGACCCTTTTCCCTTGCCGTGCATCGACCAGATTGTTGATTCCACTTCCGGGTGTGACTTGCTTTCATTCTTGGACGCATACTACAGGTACCACCAGATATTCATGGCCAAGGAAGATGAAGAAAAGACCGCATTCATAACTCCCTGTGGCACGTACTGCTTTGTACGTATGCCTTTCGGGTTAAAGAGCGCTGGTTCTACCTTTGCAAGGGCCGTGCAGATTGGATTTGAAACTCAGTTGCACAGGAATGTGGAAGCTTACATGGATGACATGGTAGTCAAAACCAAGGATGAAGCAACTCTCATACAAGACTTGGAAGAAACCTTTGTCAACTTGTGCAAGATCAACTTGAAGCTCAACCCTGAGATGTGTGTGTTTGGTGTCCCATCCGGCAAGCTGCTTGGGTTCTTTGTGTCACAGCGAGGAATAGAAGCCAATCCCGACAAGATCAAAGCAATCGAGCAGATACAGGCACCTAAGTCTGTCAAGGATGTAAGGCACCTGGCCGGACGCATTGTCGCGTTGAGCAGGTTCATCTCCAAATCCGCTTAGCGCGCCCTGCCGTTTTTCAAGGTTCTGAAAAAGGCCGGCCCGATGAAGTGGACCCCGGAAGCAGAAGAAGCGCTGCAGGACCTAAAAGCTTACCTTTCCTCTGCTCCCACCTTGGTCGCGCCTAAACTGCAAGAACCGTTGCTGCTATACTTGGCGGCAACGAATCAAGTGGTTAGTGCAGCACTGGTGGCAGCGAGAAGTGGATGAAGGAGCATCTGCTGCGAGTGATGTCACTGAAGGCGGAACCAAAACATCCGCGGCAGGGCCAGATACGAGCCAAGGGGAACTTGAGCCGGCAAGCGAAGGCAGTTCCCAGGAAGTGGCGAAGAAGAAGGTGGTGCATCGGCGAGTGTACTTTTTCAGCTCCTTGTTACAAGGTGCTAGGTCAAGGTACTCTGGAGTATAAAATCTAATCTTCGGCCTTCTCGTGGCCTCGAGGAAGCCGCGTCACTACTTCCAAGCCCACGAGATGACCGTTGTCACTCGCTTCCCATTGCAGCGCATATTAAGGAACCCCGAAGCCACTGGCAGGATCATTGAATGGGCGCTAGAGCTGTCAAGTTTCGGTTTCAAGTATGAGAGCACTTCCACAATCCAGAGCAGGGCGCTGGCGGAATTCATTGCAGAATGGATGCCCACGCCAGATGAAGAGGTTCCAGAGACAGTCCTCCCCGGCAAGGAAGCACCTAAAGAATGGATCATGTACTTTGACGGTGCTTTCTCGCTCCAGGGCGCCGGAGCAGGCATGCTCCTCATCGCCCCCATCGGAGAGCACCTCAAGTATGCAGTCCAAATGCACTTTCCCCAGGAGGAGGCCACCACCCATATGAGGGGCTCCTTGCCGGGCTCAGGATCGTGGTGGAGTTGGGAATTAAAAAGCTAATCATCCGAGGAGATTCTCAACTCGTGGTGAGACAAGTCAATAAAGACTATCAGAGTCTGTTGATGGAAGCATACGTGGAGGAAGTGAGGAAACTGGAGGAGCACTTTGACAGATTACAAGTAGAACACATACCGCGTGTGGAAAACAGCATCGCAGCTCCCTGTGGAACCAGGAACTTTTGTTCTCCACCTCACTCAGCCATCAGTATCCCCGTCAGCGATGACCAGGAAAAGAAGAAAGCTGAACTCCGGCAAGCATCTCCCGGTAGAGCTTCCCAAAGCCGCTGGTAGAGAAGCCGCCGGGGACAGTCTCATTTCGTCTAGTGAGCAGCTCCCTCCTGCAGAAACCCAGTTTCTTGCAGTCGAGACAAGCGCTCCCACGGACAAGGAGATGCCTTTAGTCCTAGTTGTCGAGCCCCAGGCTCCACCTTGGGCACATCACATAATCCATTTCCTTCAAACAGGAGAACTTCCCGAAGAACAAGAAGAGGCTGAAAAACTAGCCCGTCAGTCAAGTATGTACCAGTTTGTCGGTGACACTCTGTACAGAAAAAGACCCAACAGTGTGAAATTGAGGTGCATTTGCCGGGAAGATGGACTAAAGCTGTTGGCAGAGATTCACGGAGGCGTGTGTGGGTCTCACATCGGATCAAGGGCCCTCACCAGGAAAGCCTTCCGGCAGGGTTTCTATTGGCCCACTGCCCTCCAAGATGCAACTGAGCTAGTCACCAAATGTGAAGCCTGCCAGTTCCATTCCAAAAACATCCATCAACCAGCGCAAGCTCTCCAGACGATCCCTTTATCCTGGCCATTCTTGGTCTAGGGGCTCGATATTTTGGGCCCCTTTCCCCGCGTTGTCGGGGGCTTTCAATTCTTGTTCGTAGCAATCGACAAATTTACAAAGTGGCCTGAGATGGAACCAGTGAGGAAGGTGACCGCGCAGTCAGCTGTCAAGTTTATGAAAGGACTGGTGTGCCGTTTTGGAGTGCCCAACAGGGTGATCACCGACAATGGCACACAGTTCACGAGCCGCACCTTTATGCAGTACATCCAAAGCCTTGGAAGCAAGGTCTCCTTCGTCTCTGTTGCCCACCCAAGGAGCAACGGGCAAGTCGAGAGGATGAACGCTGAAGTGTTGCGTGGAATCAAGACAAGAACTTTCGATAGACTGCGGAGATGCGGCAAGCGTTGGATAGATGAGCTGCATGTGGTTCTTTGGTCCCTCAGAACGACACCAAATCGACCTACCGGCCAGACACCCTTCTCCCTGGTATACGGGGCGGAGGCAGTTCTCCCCGCCGGAACTCATATACGGATCACCTCGAGTACTTGCCTACGATGAAGTAGAGTAGAAGCAGCTACGGCATGACGATGCCTTGCTCCTCGAGGAAGATCATCTTCGGTCCGCTATGCGTGCTGCACGCTACCAGCAAGCCCTGCACCGCTACCATAGCTGAAGGGTCCACGCCCAGAGCTATGAGGAAGGCGACCTTGTCCTTAGGCGCGTTCAGTCCGCCAAGGGTACCAACAAGTTGACGCCAAAGTGGGAAGGCCCTTACCGGGTAGCATGAGTCACCAGACATGGCGTAGTCCGTCTGGAGACCGAAGATGGCATCAAAATGCTTAACTCATGGAACATTGAACTTCTTCGTAAGTTCTACCCGTAAGGCGCGGTTGTCGGGCTCAGTCCCCGGCAGCCACCTTTTGTACAAGCCTTGCCGCAGTTGCATGTGACCCTTTGTACAAAGCCAGGCGCAGACCCTGTGCACGCAGAAAATAAAGCTAGGCATTGCATCATATCATCAAATTGCATGTTTACTATGCATTTTTCTTATGTTGCAATGCTATCGCTTTTTAGTTTTTAGAGATCTGTTAGAGTACTTGATGAGCCTATAATCCTTGTCACTGTGTTCTCTCCCCAGAGGATAGAGACCTATTGCCTTACATGTTTTACCGCCAGGAAAACAAAGAAGAAGGGCAAGGGAACAAGGACGACGGCTCGACGTACTCCAGAGAGGGATACTGCCTGAAAAGATAAGACTAATCGTGTATCCCAAGTCCGGTGCTATTTTACTTCCTTTAAAGAAACACATCTTTCTTCCTTTTTGACTGCATGCCACAAAGTTCATCCCGTAACGGAAACCCTTGTTGGGACGAGCCGCCTCTCGGCTCCTGTTGATCACCAGCTCTGGGGGGGCGTGACAATACCGACAAGGAGCCTTGCCGGGGAAGATGCTAGCCTGCCGCCGGGGGCTCGCTACCCCTTTTGGTGCTCGGGGTTGCTACTGACCCGACAAGTAGTTCCATGCAGCAAGGACAAACACTCTGGCGCAGTAGAAACAAGAAGGAAGAAAAGGATAGTAATTGCGGAAGAAAAATAGCATTCATTCATTCATTTTTTTGATACAAATTGGATAAGGATTACATTATGATTAGCTAAAACTTGGCAAGCGCCTACATCTTTTGACTTATAAAAAAGATAAGTGCCCCATGATGCCTTTCTTGTCCCTCTCCTCCTAGGTATTAGGTGGAGAAGAAATAGAGGGCGAAAGGAGCGCCTGGCTGGGATTCGGCGCTTCCCCGCAAGAACCAGAGGGACGCGTCCGAAGAACGGAGGGCCCCTATCCCCAGGCAGGGCAGACGAAGCCGACGGAGCGGACAAAGCCAAAAAGGGGGAAGAAGGCGGAGGGCAGGTGTAGATGGTGGTGCTACCGGAGCCCAGCTGGTGATGATGGTGTTGCCGGCGAGCGGGACGCGTCAGAGCCGTCATCCACGCTCCTGAAGCGTCGTGGGTCACCAACTGCCATCGTCTTCCTCATCGCCACCGCTCGAGGGAACGCATCCGCCATCGTCCAAACTCCCAACGCGGCAGCCGAGGAACCCCACAGAGAGCATGGACGTCCCCGACGGCCCGGTGGGGAGAGGTCACCCTGCCCTTAAGGTGTGCATACAGGCGAAAAGCTCCCACCCATGTGTAGGATACACAGCACCATGGGTGGAGAACCCTGCCGCGACCGATGAAGAACCGCTGTCGCGATTACTTACGCGCAGCCAATGGCCATGCAGACGATCTTTCGCCGTCGCCTTGAAGAAGAAGCATAGAACGCGCAGTTGACCACGGCGCTGCACTTTCGCCATGGAATATAACGCAGTGCTAACCGTGCGGAGTTCTGCCGAGGCTAAAACTGCGGGCGACGCAGCGGCAAGTGCACCACCACAGCTGCCCCTGGTACGGCCGCCACACCGCCCGCTCTCCCATCCGAGGCTCCTCCCGCCAGCTCTCGACCCAGAACCATCGACTAATGCTGAGCTCGGATACGAGAAGAAGATCCTGTGATGGCAAAGGCGTCCACCCGACCCTTCCCCCTGGCCATCAGGAGGGAAGGGACGGTCAGACGAACCAGAAGAGAAGGACAAGCAACGTGGACTTGGGATTAAGGAGGAGAAGGACATGGATGAGCATCGCCGCCGTGACACCCTAATTTATAGGGGAGGGCACGGGGGCTGGCTCTCCTACGATCTAGAGTGGCCGCCCATCTCCACCAATCCCACTACCCAAGATCACGGGCGAACAGGTAACCGCCTCGATGCTCCAATCCCTGGTGCTGCGGTTTCTGCCACTCCCACTATGGGCCATGCACATCCACCGCAAATTCCCCGCAATGCAAGCAGCACACATGGCAGAAACGGCCTGAGGTAGCAAGTAAGTGCTGACTTAAAAGTCGGCAGTTAGTCCCTCACATTGCGCGCGTGTGCATAAATTTTGGGCCTGACCCAATGGTGCTGTGTGAGCGTGTTTGGCCCAGACCCGGGGGCTCCTGTCGGTGCACTAGGAATGGGGTACCCACTGCCCCTGACTTATGCACAGGTAGTAGTAGCACGATCCCGCCAACACCAACACAAGACAAATAAGCCGCTCTACGTAAGGTCAAGAAGCGCATCAAGAAGATAACGTCAACATCCAAACCCCCGGCAGAGGCAGTTTACACTGGCTGCCAACGCCGGCAAGCTCAATACAACAGGCCAGGAGGGGCCCAAAGCGCGCCAACCACGTCTCCGGTGCCTGCCGGGGACCGAGGCGTGCGCTTCTTCAGGAAGACCCGGCATGCCATCTCCCGGTAGACGCGAGCCGATCGGACACCGCTCCATCGCATCGCGACGCCAGTCACTTGTCGATGCGGTGTCGAGCCCGCAGGTAACTAAGTGGCTCTCGACAAGCATGTGGCGACGCACTGGAAGACATATTATGCCCAGTTGACACCCGTCCAGAGGCGTGTCAAGACGCTAAGCAACAGCCAGCTAAGCGGTGGTAAGAGCTTGCCGGGGATGCATCCCCGCGCGCCACCTAGATTAGCAATCATGGTATTTTATCCTAAATTCCAGAGTTAGGTATGATGGCTCTGTCAGCTATGTAATCAATAGGTAATGATTGTTTTGCCACTGTGGTGGCCTATTGCCCTATAAAAGGAGGCCCAAGGCAACCTAGCTCAAGATTCGGACCTTTGGACACTTGTACTAGCGTAGTAGCTCGCCCGAAGGCAACCCTTGCCGGGTTAGAGCGCTGCGTGTGCTTTGTGTTCCCTGAGATCAATCCACCAAAGCAGGAGTAGGGTTTTACGCTTCTCAGCGGCCCGAACCTGGGTAAAAACACCAGCGTACCATCGCCATGCTGTCCCATGGTCTCTGCTCTTTGTGCTACATGACCTCCCCCTGCCGAACCACAAAGGGGCCTCTGGTCCCATAGGTGATCGTGTGCATCCGTGCCCCGACACCATGCCATGCATAATTAAACCGGACATGCATCATACTTGATTGCGCATCATGTCATGCATATGTTGTGGTGGTTATCATGTGTTGATTGTTGTTTCCGGATTGCTTCTTCCCGATAGAGTTCCTAAAGCGTTCGGAGTGTGAGCATTCGTTCGACTACGTTGGTTCGTCTACTTCACGTATTCGTTCTTCTTCCATGCGGGGTCTCAGGCAAGATGAACATTTCCCTGGATACCATTACTATCATTGCCATGCTAGTTGTCTCGTTTCTATTGCTATCTCACGCTACCTACCACTTTTTTGACAAGCCTCCCAAAATGCCATGATAAACCTCTAACCCTCTTGTAGGACCGAAAGTATGTCTAGAGGGGGGGGGTGATTAGACTACTTGACCAAATAAAATTTCTACCTTTTCCCAATTTTTAGTATTGGCAAATTTTAGCATTCATGGCAAGTCAAGTACACCCTACACATGCATGTCTAAGAGTTTAGCAGTGGAAAGTAACAACAAGCATGGGTAGAAAGGAAGGGTAGGAGGATCAAACGCAATTGTAGACACGATGATTTTTCCCGTGGTTCCGATAGGTGGTGCTATCGTACGTCCACGTTTATGGAGTCTTCAACCCATGGAGGGTAACGGTCGTGAGAGTCCACGGAGGGCTCCACCCACGAAGGGTCCACGAAGTAGCAACCTTGACTATTCCATAACGGCTTCCGTCCACGAAGGACTAACCTCACTATGGGTTGATCTTCACGACGTAGGCGATCTGCTTGCCCTTACAAACTTCTTGGTTCAACTCCACAACACGAAGTAGGAGGCTCCCAAGCGACACCTAACCAATCTAGGAGGCACCACCCTCCAAAAGGTAATAGGCTCGGCAATGTCGATGAACTCCTTGCTCTTGTGCTTCAAGATGATAGACTCCTCAACACACAATCACTCTCTCACAGATTTGGCTTGGTAGAAGAGATTGATTTGGTGGAAAGCAACTTGGGGAGGCTAGAGATCAAGATTCATATGGATGGAGTGGAATGGCTTGATCTCAACACATGAGTAGGTGGCTCTCACTCAGAAAATTGGAAGGGGCAAGTATGGAATAGTTCTAAGTGCTTCTCATACGAGTGGGTGGTGGTGAAGGGGTATATATAGGCATCCCCAAAAATCCAACCGTTACACCTAAAGTGACCAACTCGGTGACACCGATGTGTGAATCTTGGTGGTACCAAAGTGACCAAAAGGTGACAACTTTGAATCTCGGTGAGACCGATATATAATTCTCGGTGGTACCGATTAGGTGACCAACGGTTAGATTGCCCAATCTCGGTGACGCCGATCCAACAATCTCGGTGGTACCGATTTTGTGAATCGAGGTAACAGAAAGTTGGCAACCCAAACTCGGTGGCACCGAAGCAGAATCGGTTGCACCGAAAGGCTAGGGTTTGGCTTAGGTCTGTCTGAGTATGGGAATCGGTGGCACCGAGTGGAAGTGTCGGTTGCACCGATTTTGGATATTTGACTTTGGACAGACTTTTGTGGAAGAGCTTGTGGGTGTTTTTGGTGACTATCACTTGTGCACGTATGAGCATTTTGTTCATCAACAATACCTTACCCCTTTTTAATAGTATTGGCTTTCCTATGGACTCAAGGTGATTTCTCACAAAGTAAAATGTAGAGTCCTCTTGCTTGAAGCTTTGCCAATCCATTTCCTTGCATCTTGGGGTATTTCCACAATCTCCACAATCCTTTTGCCAATCCTATCATTGAACGTTTCCTGAAATATACTTAGTGGAAACATTAGTTCAATGACTTATATGTTGTTATTAATTACCAAAACCACCAAGGGAGCAAATGTGCTTTCAATCTCCCCCTTTTTGGTAATTGATGACAACATATAGATCAAAGCTTCGACAATGATATAATTAATGAATATAATCATCGCTTTGAGAAGTATGTGATAAGCAAGAGCTCCCCCTAAATTTGTGCATTATTTTAAATTTGCGTTTGAATGCAAATGCATAATCGATTAGGTACATGGGGCACTTCTTCCATGTCACATACATCTTGGTGGTGTGCGAGAATAATAAGAGTTAATATCATAGCACAACACAATCAAGCAAAGGTGAATGATCATCTCATAAGTAGCATAATGATAGGAAATATTAGCAACACACATTAAGCGTATGATCAAACACCAACAAACGTTTAACACAAGCAACCAAAAGAACAAATGTTTTGAAAAAGCGATAAAACCAAACGCTCTCTCGCTCGAAGCCTAAAGATCTATATACACTTCTCCCCCTTTGGCAACAAGTTACCAAAAAGTTCAAAGAGATATAGCTAAGCGTTCTTGGGCTGATCTCCCCCGGTTGTTGATGAAGGAGTCGAGAGAACCGCGTCGGCGAAGATCTCAGCTAATGTCGTGGATGGAGTTGGAGTGGCAACTGGAGTAACTGGAGCTGATGAAGCTGAGGTGACAGTAGCAGGTGCTGATGAAGAGGGCCTCAAATCTGGAGCTGGCACAGTGGCTGATCTGGCCTGAGTGGTGAAGTGTGTGCCTGGCCTGAGAGGAGAGTCATCCTCATCATCATCATCATCTGAAGAGTGGGGAAGAGGCACAGAGTCAACTTCCTTCTTAAGCTCATTGACTGTCTTGGTCAGCCCATCTACCTTGTCATTAAGGGTCTTGATCCTGTTCTCAAAGATCCTGACAAGACTGTTTTGATTGTTCAGAATGTCCTTAATGTCCTTCTGCATGCCCTGAACGGTTGAGATCAAGAGATCCATCTACTCCTTCCTGAATCTAGGGACCTGAGCACTAGTGGCTCTAGCTGCCTCTGCCTCTGCCTGTGCTTGAGCTGCACCTGATGTGGGATGTTCTGGGTCCATCACCACAATGTTGTCCTCTAAATCGGGCTGTAGGGGCAAGTGGGGTCTGTCCATAGCAAAGATGTGCTTCTCCAGCTTGGAGTTGATGAGCATCTGGATATAGGGTGCATAGCAGCATGAGCGCTTCTGATCACCAGCAACCCTCTTCATTGTCTCTACAATCAAAACCATAACTCTAATCCTGGTGTGTCTGTCAAGATGGATCAGCATGTTGATGGAGTAGCCTCGGATCATCTTCTCATCTCCTGACTTGGGCATCAAGGTATGCCTCAAAATGGTGTTCATGGTACGGAGGCCAGCCTGGAGGAAGTAGATAGAACCTAACTTGTGAGATTTCAAGTTAGCAGCAGGGATAGCATTGTACATATCCTTCATAGCATCATGGCTCTCCTTGGGTTCAGGGTAGACATCCAAGTCACCATCCTGCACCTCTGGGACTCCTAAGATGGCAGCCCAATCATCAACAGTGGACTCGTATCTAGCTCCTTCTGTCATCCATACAATTCTACCATCTCCATAGAAATGAGCAGTGGAGTAGAATTGCATGATCATCTCATCATTCCATGCTGTAAACTCTTTGCCAACAAACTCATCCAATCCAATGCAGTGAAAGTTGTCTTGAACACTTGGAAAGTAGTCTTCATTCTCCTTGATGTACTTCCAGTCAACATATCTCATGTCGCTCACAGCTGGACTCTTGTCAAGCAGCACAGTCTCATAGAAATCCTGTTGCTCCTTGGTGTAGAATCTGTAGTCCACAGCTGTCTTTCTCCTTTGGGCATATGGATCAACAGCTCTCCATGCCCTCAAACCAGAATCCTTCCTCTTCTTCATATCTTCAGCAAGTGGATGGCTGGCATTGTGTTCAGGAAGGTGTGGTCTAAGCTTCATAAAAGCAGACATGGCATCCTCATCCTCAACTCTGGAGGTAGTTCCCTTGTTCTTCTCAGAAGCTGGAATCTGTCTGGATGTCCTCTTGGGCTTTTTAGCAGCAGCCTTCTTAGGGGCAGTCTTGGTGCTCTTGGATGTGCCAGTCTTTGGCATAGCATCTGCCATAAGCTTCTTTTGCTTCTTCTTGGGAGGGGCCTTGACAACCTGCTCTTCCTCCTCCTCAGCAGCAGCACCAGCAGCCTCCTCAGGGTCCTCATACATGGAAGTTTGCCTACCAGTGACATAGACAATCCTCTTTCTGGCATGCTTCTTCTCTCCTGCCTTCTTAGGCAATGACTTCCTTGGGGGATCAATGGTCATGGTAGCCCTAGCACTCTCAGGTGCTCTCATAGCTTCAGAGCTAGCATAAACCTTGCTGACAGTCCTCCTGGAAGAGGTGGCTTCATTAGCAGATTTCTTGGCAGCTTTCTCTTGCTTCTTGGCAAGAACTTCCTCTCGCACAAAATCTGAATCCTCTCATCTGAATTCAGCTTCTTCCTGGCCCTAGTTGCAGCCTTGGGTAACCCATGAGAACTGGGGGTGCCTGGATCTGAAGAGGAACTAGACTCAGGACTAGTGCCTGAACTCATGACAATATTCTGCTCTTGGAAGTTGTTCTCACTGTCCTCAGCACTTGACATACTGACCCTGTGAATAGAATATAGAGGAGTAGAAGAAGATGAGTCAGCACAAAATGCAGCTGTTTTTGAAAGTTTGAACTAAGAATTTCTCCGATTTTGCATTCTGCCAAATGTATGTCGGTACAGCCGAGACAAAATTTTCGGACCCACCGAGACAAACAACCTGCTTTCCAGAAACTTGGCACTATTCTCGGTCACACTGAGAATTAGTACTCGGTTCCACCGAGGTGTTCTCAGCTGGCCAGAAAAACAGAATCGGTGCTACCGATTCTTTTGCATCGGTTCTACCGAGATTCATGTGGCGGACGGCAAAACCTAAAAAATCAATCGTTCGCTAATCTACAGGAACTTTTAGAGGGTAGGGAGGTTTGCAATCTGTGTCTTATAGATAAATCTAACTTCATTGCACAAGAATCGGACGGGGAGCGCAAGAAGAATCGAATCCGTACCCTAACTTGGCGACGGATCCGCTACGGCGAAGACGGCGGCGAAGATGCCCGTCGACGGCGAGGATCCCAGTGGCGGAGACGCACGGGGAAGCAAAGGCGATGATCAGGGGTCACGAATCGGCAGCGTAGGGTTTTGGGGCGCGACAGTTTGAAGATTGACTTTCAAAGCGTCAGGTCCACAGCATATATACCCTTTGCTGTCGGTGACACCGATTCTAAATTTTCGGTGTCACCGAGTTCCTCAACTGTCAGTTGACAGGGAAACTCGGTGTAACCGAGAATATGGAATCGGTAGTACCGAGATGGAAAACCAGATCAACCCTAGGCATTCGGTCAGACAAAACATTTGGGTTGGTTCCACCGAGATGCACTTGGGAGGTTTTAATGGTCAGTCCTTTGTCGATACGGAACTCCGAGTGCTCCACACACAGATTGATCGAAAAAGTACTTGTTCAAATTTTGTGATGCAGCATGAATGGAATATGAGGTGAGAAAGCATAGATAGCTAGAGAGTGGTCCTAGGCATTCTTGTCCATCCAATTGGCAAAATATAAATCAAAAACCAAATAGCAACAATTGGATGTCCTCGAATGGGTAAATAAATGCACACCAACATGCTCACACAGTAAGATGTCAAATGAAATCATGGCAAACATGCACATACATACTAGCATCTAACAAGCACTTTGGCGATGACGAAGTCATCTATATATGAGTATATTGACTTAGGAGCCAAGTAAGAATACTTGATCATAGGTCATACACATCGTTTAAGCACAAGTCGAGTTACCACTTTTACATAAAGCATTTAATGTTGTCACATTCTAAGAGATGCTTTAACTCAAGTCTTAGAGTAAAGCTCCCCCTTGATGTGACATCCCCCCATAGGAGGGATAAACTAACCTTGGGTTTTGTCGATGAAGACTTCATGTGGGTGAGGTAGTGGTGGATGCTCAAGGTTGATGAAGATCACCAAGAGTTGGGAGCATCCTTGTTGTTTCCTTACTCTTCTCACCTACATGGGTTAGTCCCAACACACAAGAGACAAATACAAGGATATCTATGGACATTGAGTGCAAAGCATGTGTGATGATGTCCATTGATTTGTTGATTACCTTGTCCCTTGCTTACCTTTGAGGGAATGTGTGACTCCATGAACTATTGCATAGAGTTGATGTTGATTGCAAATAGTTCTTGCCAATAATGAATGTGAGTGAATTTCATTGGCGGAGTCACCCCTCAAGAACTCTCTAGTTCTTCTTCTTGGGGACCCACATCAAGTTGATGGGGATCCTTGGTGTTGAAGTAGCCTTTGTAGAAGTTGAGCTTGAAGTAGCCTTGGGAACCCACGCCACCAAAGCTAGGGATTCATCTTCATATGAGTCAATGTCCTCTTGAAGCTTGTTCTTTCCCTTGAGCTTGTGGTCTTGTGGTGGAAGTTCATCTTGAGTGTTTGTTCCCTTGGGAAGAGTATTTTCATACTTCTCCTTTTGAGGAACAAACTTGGGCTTGGGGTATTGACCTTCTTCCCATTCAACTCCATTAGCGTTGAAGTAGCCAACACCATGGTTCTTCCGGTATCCTCCGTGCTTGCATACAATTTCCTCAAATTGCTTACACCCGGCAAGACTCTTTTAGATACCTTTCTCTATAATTCCTTTCAATAAAGCATTTTCTTGCTGAAGTGTAACTTGGCTAAGAGAATCATCATTAGTGGAATCAATAAAACTACTAGAAGCAACATCATTAGGTTTAGCATTTTTATTGTTGCTCCTAGATGAAGAACCTTTCTTGCCTTTGTTACTAGTTTGTTTAGTTTTAACTTGTGGCATGAAGGTAGACAAGAGTAGTCGTTTGGCTAGATAAGATAAAGTCTTCTTTCGGAGATCGTCATTGATAGCTTTAAGAAACTCATGCTCTTGCTCCAAGTTGAGCTTCTCGAAGCGTAGCTTCTCATGAGTTCTTACAAGCTCTCTATGATCTTCAGGAGTAGATTCATGAGCTAACTTAAGAGTGTTTAGTTCTTTAGTTAGTTGTTCTATTTTCATCTTACCATCATCAATTGACTTATCTTGACTAGCATGAGAATTATCAAGTTCATTTTGACTAACATCACTAGTTTCATCAAAGAGCAAGTCATCATCACAAAGCAAATCATCTTCATCACTATTGAAATCAAGATACTCGGGGTGTGATACCTTGGGGCCTTTAGCCATGAAGCAACTTCCACTCCCTTCATTTGGTGAATCAAATAGATCATAGGAGTTGGTAGTCACTAGTGCAATTCCAGCAACACCATCATCTTGACTATAGTCAGAGTCGGAGTGATAGCTTCTCTCGGAGTTGTTGTCGGAGTCGGAGCCGGAAACCCATTCACCAACATGAGCTTGATGTTTTCTTCTTGTGTAGCTCTTGGTGTACTTGTCCTTCTTCTCCGAATCTCTACTTCTCCTTGAGGGTCTTCATTCCTAATGATCATCTCTACTCCTTCTCTCTCTTTGAGGTGATTCGTTCCTTGAGCTTCGTCTTCTAGGTGACTCTTCTCTTCGTTTGTAGGGAGCCGTGCACTCATTGGAGTAGTGTCCGGGCTTCCCACAATTGTAGCAATTGCGGTCATGACTTGACGAACGCTTCTCATCATATCTTGAGTTGGAGCTTCGTTCTTTGCCTCTATTCTTGTAGAACTTGTTGAATTTCTTGACCATGAGGCTTATCTCTTCATTGGTGACAAGGTTGTCGCTTGAAGTTGCGGGAGCATCACTTGTGGCTTTCTAAGCACCGCTAGACTTGTTGTGAAGCTCTTCTTTGTCTTTGAGTGTCATCTCATGAGCAACAATCCTTCCAATGAATTCCGTAGGCTTGAGATCTTTGTAGTTGGGCATCATTTGGATAAATGTGCACACGGTGTCGTATCTCTCATCCAAAGCTCTAAGTATCTTCTTCATGATGAATTTGTCGGTCATTTCCTTGATTCCTAAGCCGGCAATCTCATTGTTGATGAGAGCTAGCCTAGAATACTTCTCTGCGACTCCTTCACCATCCTTCATCTTGAACTTGTCAAGCTGACTTTGAAGAACATCTAACTTGGATTATCTCACGGACTCGGTTCCTTCGTGCATATCAACCAAAGTATCCCAAATCTCTTTTGCATTCTCAAGACGGCTGATTTTGTTGAATTCTTCGGGGCATAGGCAGTTGAAGAGAATGTCACATGCTTGAGCGTTGTATTGCAACATCTTCAATTCATCCGCGGTCGCTTCACGATCCGGTTCCTTTCCATCACCAAAGAATTCAACTTGCAAGCCAACACGAACAACAGCCCAGACGGCGGGGTTATGACCAAGAATATGCATTTTCATTTTGTGCTTCCAACTAGCAAAAGTAGTGCCATCAAAGTACGGACCTCTACGGTGATAATTTCCCTCACTAGACGCCATACTCTCCTAGGTTGTGAGACCAATGCAATGGCGACCAAAGCTCTGATACCTCTTGTAGGACTGAAAGTATGTCTAGAGGGGGGGTGATTAGACTACTTGACCAAATAAAATTTCTACCTTTTCCCAATTTTTAGTGTTGGCAGATTTTAGCATTCATGGCAAGTCAAGTACACCCTACACATGCATGTCTAAGAGTTTAGCAGCGGAAAGTAACAACAAGCATGGGTAGAAAGGAAGGGTAGGAGGATCAAACGCAATTGTAGACATGATGATTTTTCCCGTGGTTCCGATAGGTGGTGCTATCATACGTCCACGGTTATGGAGTCTTCAACCCATGGAGGGTAACGGTCGCGAGAGTCCACGGAGGGCTCCACCCACGAAGGGTCCACGAAGTAGCAACCTTGACTATTCCATAACGGCTTCCGTCCACGAAGGACTAGCCTCACTATGGGTAGTCTTCACGACGTAGGCGACCTCCTTGCCCTTACAAACTTCTTCGTTCAACTCCACAACACGAAGTAGGAGGCTCCCAAGCGACACCTAACCAATCTAGGAGGCACCACCCTCCAAAAGGTAATAGGCTCGGCATTGTCGATGAACTCCTTGCTCTTGTGCTTCAAGATGATAGACTCCTCAACACACAATCACTCTCTCACAGATTTGGCTTGGTAGAAGAGATTGATTTGGTGGAAAGCAACTTGGGGAGGCTAGAGATCAAGATTCATATGGATGGAGTGGAATGGCTTGATCTCAACACATGAGTAGGTGGCTCTCTCTCAGAAAATTGGATGGCGCAAGTATGGAATAGTTCTAAGTGCTTCTCATACGAGTGGGTGGTGGTGAAGGGGTATATATAGGCATCCCCAAAAATCCAACCATTACACCTAAAGTGGCCAACTCGGTGACACCGATGTGTGAATCTCGGTGGTACCGAAGTGACCAAAAGGTGACAACTTTTGAATCTCGGTGAGACCGATATATAATTCTCGGTCGTACCGATTAGGTGACCAACGGTCAGATTGCCCAATCTCGGTGACGCCGATCCAACAAACTCGGTGGTACCGATTTTGTGAATCGAGGTAACAGAAAGTTGGCAACCCAAACTCGGTGGCACCGAAGCAGAATCGGTTGCACCGAAAGGCTAGGATTTGGCTTAGGTCTGTCTGAGTATGGGAATCGGTGGCACCGAGTGGAAGTGTTGGTTGCACCGATTTTGGATATTTTACTTAGGACAGACTTTTGTGGAAGAGCTTTTGGGTGTTTTTGGTGACTGTCACTTGTGCACGTATGAGCATTTTGTTCACCAACAATACCTTACCCCCTTTTAAGAGTATTGGCTTTCCTATGGACTCAAGGTGATTTCTCACAAAGTAAAATGTAGAGTCCTCTTGCTTGAAGCTTTGCCAATCCATTTCCTTGCATCTTGGGGTATTTCCACAATCTCCACAATCCTTTTGCCAATCCTATCATTGAACTTTTCCTGAAATATACTTAGTGGAAACATTAGTTCAATGACTTATATGTTGTTATTAATTACGAAAACCACCAAGGGAGCAAATGTGCTTTCACCTCCACATCCTATCAAACCATTGATTGGCTATGTTACCGCTTGCTCAGCCCTTCTTATAGTGTTGCTAATGTAACAGCCCAAGTGCATCCCTGCCATATTGTAATATTCATGTGGACCTTTATGTTGTGCCCTTATGTTGAGTAATATAATTTTTGCTTCATATAATTCATCATGGCATCATGTTCATCATATCATCACATCATCTTTTAATGTGTGCATCATGCTTCCTCATGTGGTGTTGTTATTGTGAGTGTGTGTATTGTGGTGTGGTGTGTGAGGGAAACATGTGTTGTCTTGGTATGGAAAACCCCTCCACTATTTCTCTATATACTTGCCCACCTCTCCTATTTCCAATTAATGCAACATGTGGTGAAATTATCTTGCAATTCTTTTCTAGAAAAATGTTGCATCTTTTCTATATATTCTGTTGAGATTTATAAATCTACTCTCAATCATGTTTTTTACACCTTCTTTTTCAAATCCTTACAAAACATATTCTAATTATCAATATAAGTGAATTATTTAACTGCCCTAAAAAAATGCCCAATCTATTTTTAATAAATAGGGTGTAATTTTGTGAGCACAAATCTATTTTGGGTTTTCTCAAAACCTTTTTCATCTTCCCTGGGTTTAGTTTTTGTTGTTGTCTTATTTAATATAAAGAAAACCCCTTTTCTTTGATCTGGAGAGAGAGAGAAAGTTTAAGTGAGCCCGTCGGTCGGCCCAGTTGCCCACAGCCCATCACCGCCAGCCAGCGCGCGCGCTGTCCAGCGTGGCCAGCGCTAAGCCCACCTGCCAGCGATGGTGAAGTGTCGTCATCCTCCCGGTCCCCTCCGCGCTCTCTCTCTCTCAGTGAGAGATGCCGCGACGGTAGTGCGCAGCCACGGCGGCATCCAGCCAGGTGAGCCCCTATAAGATCCCCCCCCTCCTCGGCGTCCGAGCCCTCTAGGGTTTCACTCTCCCACTCCTCGCCGCCGCCAGGTGAGTCGCGCCCCCCAATTCTGTTTTCCCCTCATACCAGAGCGAGCCAAAGAGCGTGTGTCGTCGCCGGCGTGCCCTCCGGTGATCTCCACGGAGGCTAGCGTGTCTGGAAGCTTCGTCAGGTTGACGTCTTCCTCGACGTCCACGTCGTGCCCGCGCAACGCCAAGTCGACGTCGTGCCAAGCCTTCTTCCTCTGCGGCCAGAGTCCCTCCACCGGCTAAATTCGCGGCAGCCCCGCATCCCCGAGCCAGTTCGTCGACGCCGAGCCCCTCTAGGTGAGCCTTGCCCCGTCCCCGCTAGGTTTTGCGTTCAATTACGTAGTGTGGCACCGGTTACTTTGAAGCCCGAGCTCGCCGCCGTCGGACCTCGTCGCCGGCGAGCATTCCGGTCTTTTCGGTTGTAGTGGAGTAGGCGCTCGAGCTCGCTGCGATGCGTAGAGCCTGTTCCCGTAGTAAAGCCGCCGTTTGCACCGCCATAGCTCACCGTAGAAGCTTGCCATCGCCGCTTCTGTCCATCGTCGTCGGCAACGATTTGGGGTGTCTCCGGTCTCGTGCGTAATATGCGTGTGCGCGGGTCTCCAAGGTGGTGCTAGTGTTCGCCTGCGCCGCGCGTTTAGGTCACCGAAGCTCCCTCCGGCGCGACCTGACCACCCTCTGATCACTGCTATTCAGCCGTAGCTTGGAAGCGCATGTGTGTGGCGCGTGGGCCCAGCCTGCCGTCGAGGCAAGGTCAAGAGGAGCCAAGCCCCCTCTGGGTCAGTAGCCGCGCCGTGGTCTGTTGGTTCGACTGAACTAGCTCGACCAGGGTGTCGTGGGTTCGAACCCCGGCTCCCCCTTTTTCCCAATTAGTTTCGCTGGACCCTGACAGTGGGCCCTGGGACCCACCTGTCATACTTGGAGGCCCGTGGTGTCACTGCCAGGTGGGGCCCCTTTTTTTGTGATGTTTGTCTTTGCTTTGTTTTATTTTCAGTACATTTAAGATATTTCCTTTTAAGGAAATGTCCCTGTTTGTTTTTATTCCAAATCTGTCAAACCTAGTACATGCGTTATTTGGCATATGAGTGGTTATAAGTGGCTATGTCATTTTTGTGCTTGCATTTGTGGGAGTTTTAGCAACAGTACTATATGCTTGTGATATATGAATTTGGGGTAGAAAAATTCAGAGAATCCAATGGTGTCGTTGGTTTTTTCATTTGGACATGTTTGCAAAAATGTTGTTTTGTGATAATGTCTCCTTTTGTCTTTTTCACATGATTTAATCCTTGCAATATATGATGAACTTGTCAACATGATATATGCTTTTTTGTGTATGTGCTAGCCCCTGGTATTTTTGCATGCCATGATAGTTCATGCTAGGAGTGGGAAACTTGATGTTAACATGCCACTAAAAAACTGTTTTCACATGCCCAAATATTTCTAAGTGTTGAAACATGTTATTTTGTTGCCATGTTACCTAGCTGATTCCCATGTATATGTTGCTCCTTTGGAGTTCGCACAATGGTATGCATTGTTGTGGTTGTCATCCTCTATAGATGTGTGCCAAGAACTTGTGGATTAGGCTATTGCATCTTATATAAAACTTTCTGTCAACATGCCATCCTGTTAACAAGTGCCCTGTTTGCCTCTTGTAACTTTCACCAAGTCTGTGAATCTGCTATTTTCGATATGTCTTATTGTGAGGATGGTAGCCATTGATACATGCATATGTTGATGTTTCCATAAAGTAATTAATTGAAGTACATGTTGCCCTCTATCACCCTGTTAATTTTCATGCCATGAAAGTTCCTATAGCATACATAAAAGTTGATGTCAAGATGCTATCATGTTAACTCAGATTCTGTAAAACTGGAATTTTCACTAAATCCCTTAAAACAGATTTAGCATGCCATATTGTGACCTTCATTGCCATTGACCTATGCATCCTTTCATGTTGCTGTAGATAGATAAAATTGTGTGCATGCTGTATACTTCATGCCCATGCCTTGGTTGTGAATTGAAACTTGTTGTAGCTCTGGTTATGTGTGTTACAAGATGACATGTTGCTGTTTGTGGACAGATTGTGTGTAGAATTGTTTTGTGGCTTGTGGGAGCTATACTTCATTGTTTTGCATGATCTTTAGCTCTATTCTTGCTAGATTTTCATTTCCTATCCAGTGGAACCCTTGGAATACCAAGGAATAGCCCATGGCCTCCCTCATCTTTGTTTTTGTCTCCATTAACGTTCATACCTTGCTGGGAGTGTACCGTGAGCTACGTTACTCCGTTTGCAACGTTCTACATATGCATTTGCATCGATTTTACGTGGAGCATTCATATTTGCCATGATCATGCATGTTCAAATAACTAATATTGAGGTTCTATCCAGAATACTAAATAACTTAATAATTGCATGATAAACATGACTAGCTTAGAGTTGCCATGTGAAATACTTCAAATGGATCATGCATCATCTTGATTGTGCATTGCACCTTGTTTGTATGTTTATTTGGTGTTGTTTCTCTTTGCGTAGACGCGAGTGTCGAGCCTGAGTACGAGGATCCCGAAGAGTACAACTACGATGACCCAGCTCTTTGTCCCTCTAAAGACCCAACAGGCAAGATGATCATACCCAGATCTCGACACTATTTTTCCTATGCTAGATGTCTCTCTTCTACCGTTATGTTTCGTTACCTTCCCTTAAACTGTCAGCCTCCTAAATTGCCATGAAAGCCTCTAACCCTCCACCTCCTAGCAAAACATTGATTGGCTACGTTACCGCTGCTCAGCCCTTATGTTATAGCGTTGCTAGTTGCAGGTGCAAGCTTTCCATGTGTCAACATTGATATTTGGAAATATCACCTTATTATTGTTATTTAAATTAATGCACATATATATCTGGCAATGGTGGAAGGCTTGGCCTTTTGCCCGGTGTTTTGTTCCACTTTTGCCGCACTAGTTCTGAGTACCGGTGTTATATTCCATATTTTGCGCTCCTAACATGCTCGGGGTTGTTATGGGGACCCCCTTGACCATTCGTTTTAGATTAAAACTTGTCTGGCAAGACCCAACATTGGTACTATATTTGCTAAACAACTTAATTAAAAAAATGCATAGGGCTTAGCTACCCCGTGGATAATTAATCAACAACCGGGGCCAGTGCTCCTCATGAGTGTTGGTCCAAACCGGGCGATGTCCGGCGCCCCCTGGTCCTCCGGGGTTTCAGCCAACCCGACGTCTTGCCCATCTGGTAGTGCCCTGAGAAAGAGATACGCGTGGCTCCTATTGGGATCTGGCCTGCCGAGCGGTCTTGCTGGACTTGTTTTACCTTTATCGAATGTCTTGCGCGAGGAATTCCGAGAATACTTTGGGCTATCTCGAGGTTGAGATTTTCCAACGGAATTGCCTAGGAAATCATGGGATTCGTTGTCGAGGTTATTCCCGCGGCGTGTGGTTAGTTTGTGATGGATGAGTTGGAGCACCCCTGCAGGGTTAAACCTTCCGGAAAGTCGTGCCCGCGGTTATGTGGCAACTTGGAAATTTTTTTTAACACCCGGTTATAGTAAACTTGAAGTAAACTCAAATAAAATACACCAACTGTGTGCGTAACCGTGACTGTCTCTACTCGTGAACATGAACCGAGAGAGAACACGGTGGGGTTATGATTGACGTAAGTAGGTGTTCAGGATCACTTAGTGATCATGCTAGTTCACGACCATCATACGTAGGCCACCAGATTTACATTCATGTTCCCGTAAGTTAGCCACCAAATACATGCTTAGTGCTTGCTGCAGCCTCACCACTTAATCATTCCTCACCTATTGGCTTACATAGTTTCGGTACCCGAGTTATGAGATTGTTGAGTCCCTGTGGCTCACAGATTACAACAATACAGGTACAGGTGTTGACGAGTACGTGCCAGATGACTTGTCGCAGCTCCATTGGGAGTATGATGAAGAACGTAGGCGTATATATGTTACGTATCCTGATGAGTAGGGAGCTTCGTGGTGGTGGTCCTGGGATAGCAAGACAGTTTATCATTGCTTCTTTTATCGTTTGATTTCGTCCGTAGTCGGACCCTGTCTTCTGGATGATGTATGAATAATTTGTGTGGACTTGTAAGATAGCTTGTGGCGAGTGTAGGCCAACTCATATACTCATCTCTTCCTACATGTATGCAATGTTTTACTGTACTTGCGAAACGACTTGATGTGCTTCTATCCCCGTCGAGGCCCTCGTGCCTTAATAGGGATAGGACCGCATCTTGGGGGTTACAGCTAGTTGCAGGTGCAAGTTGTTTCCATGTGCCAACATGGATATTTTCAGATATCACGATATTATTGCTATTTAATTTAATGCACATATATGCTTGGTAAAATGTGGAAGGCTAGGCCTTTTGCTCGGTGTTTTGTTCCACTTTTGCCGCCCTAGTTACTTGTGTACCGGTGTTAAGTTCCATATTGAGCGCTTCTAACATGCTCGAGGTTGTTATGGGGGCCCCTTGATTTTTGTTTTGGGATAAAACTCTTCTGGCAAGGCCCAACATTGGTACTACATTTGCCTAATAACTAATAAAATTGCATAGGGACTTTCCGGACCCCGTGGATAATTAATCAACAACCCAGGCCAGTGCTCCTCATGAGTGTGGGTCCAAACCTGTCAACCGCCGGTGGCCGCCAGGGGTAACTCTGTGATTGGCCTACTGGAAGTTTGGACAATCCGGTCGTGTCCTGAGAACAAGATACGCGGCTCCTATCGGGTTCGTCGACACATTGGGTGGTCTTGCTGGATTTGTTTTACCTATCTCGAGGTTGAGATTTTCCATCAGAATTCCGCGAATACTACGGGTTCTCCCGCGGTTGAGGAGTTCCAACGGAGCTTGTGGTTAGTTTGTGATGGATGAGTTAGAGCACCCCTGCAGGGTTAGATCTTTTCGAGAAGCTGTGCCCGAGGTTATGTGGCAACTTGGAAATTTGTTTAACATCCGGTCATAGAGAACTTGAAGCAAACTCAATTAAAATACACCAACTGTGTGCATAACTGTGACTATCTCTTCTCGTGAATTTCTAAACCGAGAGAGAACACGGTGGGGTTATGTTTGACCGTAAGTAGGTGTTCAGGATCACTTAGTGATCATTACTAGTTCACATCCGTTTATGCGACGATCATCCCCCTTATTCTTGTACTCGTAAGTTAGCCGCTCAAATAAATGCTTGGTGCTTGCTGCAGCCTCACCACTTAACCATACCTCGCCCATTAAGCTTAGCTTGTCTTGATACCCTTGGAAATGAGATTGCTGAGTCCCTGTGGCTCACAAATTACTACAACAACAGTTGCAGGTATAGATAATGCAATGCTTTGACGTGAGAGCGATGCTTGTTTGATTTGGACTTCTTCTTCTTCATCGATCATAGGATGGGTTCCAGGCCGGCAGCCTGGGATAGCAAGGATGGATGTCATTTTATCATTTGATTTCATCTGTAGTCGGACCCTGCTCTTTTGTATGATGATTGTATATGTTGTTGTATTGATGTGATCTTGATTTAGCTTGTGGCGAGTGTAAGCCAATTCCATATACTCATATCTTCTTTACATGTACTTGTAATGATATCCATTCTTGTGAAACGACGAGATGCGCTACTATCCCTGTCGAGGCCCTCGAGCCAAAATAAGGATAGGATCGCATCTTGGGCGTTACACATCCGTCATGGAGGCTCGGTAGTCCTTGTCTTAGACCCCATTATTGATGGGTACCACCTCACTAGAGTCCTCATGGACGGAGGAAGTAGCCTTAACCTGATCTACTCAGACACGGTAAAAAATATGGGTATCGATCCATCAAGGATCAAACCCAGTAACACTACCTTTAAAGGAGTCATTCCAGGCGTCGAAGCCCGATGTTCGGGTACCGTGACATTGGAAGTAGTGCTTGGCTCGCCCGACAACTTCCGCAGTGAGGACTTGATCTTCGACATTGTCCCTTTCCGCAGCGGCTATCATGCATTGCTCGGCCGTACAGCGTTCGCTCGCTTTTACGCCGTTCCCCATTACGCATATCTAAAGCTCAAGATGCCCGGAACCAAGGGGGTCATCACTGTCAACGACAACACAGAGCGCTCCCTCCGGACTGAGGAACACACATCGTCCTTAGCAGCCAAATTCTAGTCCGGCATCGAGATGCCGAGGCCCCAATCAGCCATCAAGGCGCGACAGACAAACAAACGAGCCCGAGCTCAACCCGACCTCCCTGAACCATTCCCTGTTCAACATAAATAGGGATGCGCCCCCCACAGCACAGCCCATCTACCCGTAAGGTATGTACCTAGAAGGCACAATTTTGCTCTCAAAATACCATGGGCAGCTGTGGGGACCCACTATCAAAAACCAAGTGGCCGGCTCGACCGAACTACTGTCAAAAAGCATCTTCGAACAAACATCAGGAACCATCCAGGACCTAGCAAGCGTCAAGCTCACACATGCTACGGCGATTTCCTGAGAACCTCTCACTGGTCCGTTCGCCTGTAGCAGTCACGTTTAAAGGAGAACAACCCCCCGCCCCCTCAAGAGCAAAGGAATGCAGTAATATCAGGTAACATTGGGGACATCAAGCCACCCATCGAAGACCATTAGTAAACCTTTCCTTTGTAAAGATTGTTTTTAAAGCAAAGTACCTGTAAAAGTTGCTTTGGCAGTTTGAATTGTAAAAGTTCATCAGATATAGAGATTATCTTTTACGGCCTTCTTACAGTATTTTATGTCAGATAAACTGTTTTCTACTCCCCGGCTCCGAAAGCAAAACTGTTTGGTACATATTAGATGCGCTCCGCTAATAGACCGAGGGCTTGACTATAAAACTCGCCCCGAGCATCATCCCAGCATTATTTTCTACGTGTCCGGTGTCTCAGATTTTGTGTTATATGAATCAGTTCCGAATTATGCCTTGGGTCCAAGGTTGGGTTGCCCGGCTCCTGTGCTTACCCTCTTACTTTCCGCTCGTTCGGCTAAAAGGGTAAAGAGGGAACCACTGCGATTGTATTTCCAGCTCACCTGGTCAAGTACCTCAGTGGAGAAAGCCGAAAACCGACTGTCATAATAAGCGAGAACCGGTCTGCGATCCGAGCACAAGTGTCAAACTAACAATCGATGGAGATTATTCCGTGTCATATGAGGGGTTTGTACCTTCACAAACCATGTGATAATGGTCTTAACCTCGGTGTATCCGAATATCACAAAATACCGGGGGTTAGTCACCAGCCCCCGCAGTCAAGCTCCTACGGCTAAGTGAAAGCACTAAAGCCACATAGTCTGATTGCCTTGTTCCCCTCATGCACTACCGCCTCTGCGTGCCGATACTTCGGCAAAGGGTCACAGTGCGTAGGCCGAAACACCTCTTGTAGTATCTACATGGGTGCTATAGCCGACGACTGGCAACTTTCAGTTCAAACGTCCACACAGGAGTCAAAATAATACAAATCTTAAAAGCATGATACATCATGCAAACGCATTATAAAGCGAAACAGTCATTTGGGCACATGATAGTACGCTCATTCATGAATTACATCTTTCGAGCATTGGGCCTCTATCGCCCGAGCACCCTCCATCATGATGGGGAAGTATAGCTCAGGGCGCCTATGCTCCTTCCCGGCAGGTGGGGGTGTGGTGCCCATCTCGGCCGGCTTGAGCCTCGGCCAATGCACCATGGTCTTCACGAAGGCCATTTGAGCTCCCTCGATGCAGGCGGAATGCTTCAAGACTTCAATCCGGGCCGCGGCATCGCACAGCTTCTGCACTAAACTGAAGTAATTGTTCGGCAATGGCTCTGCAGGCCACAGCCGGATGCAAAGGTCTTTCATGGCCGGCTTCGCCATCCTGTGCAGTTCCATCAACTGCTTCATCTAGTTACTGAGGAGAGCAGGGTGTTCGGGGGTTTGAAATTGCGCCAAGAACAATCTGGGCTCAACATCCCCATCCCGCGTAGCAAAGTACCGAGCCGCGTCCGCCGCAATCCTCGGGAGATCCGTAAAGGCACCTGAGGAACACCACACTCATGTGAGCTACACAAACCTGTTACCACCAAAGGCACATTGGAGTAAGTACGGCTTACCATCCGCGATCAGCCTGACTTGGCGGAGTTCTTCTTCATATAACCGCCTATCTACCCGCTCCACTTTAAGCTTTGTGGACAGCGAGGATAGCTCGGCTGCTTGGTCCTTGTTCGTATGCTCAAGGGCTTCACACTTAGTTCTGGCATCTTTGAGCTCCTGCTGCACCTTGGATACCCGAGCTTCGTGCTTTTCGCTAACGGTTTTGACAGACGACAGTTCGGCCAACACCTTATGATCTGTGGCCTCCTGCCTCGCCTTCTTTAACTCCGCCTTGAGGTTCTCGACCTCTGCGGCGACGGCTGTAGTCATAGTGGAGAACCAACACTTAGTAACAATACCACGACACAACTTCAATTAAAAAAGATAACAATGGTCAAGGTGGCACAATTCGAACTTACCTTGCGCTTCGTCAAATCGCTTGTCGAGGCGGTCTAGTTCCTCATCGGAGCTCTTGAGCTTCCGATTCAGCTCGGCTTGCTCCATGGAATTGGTGGCCACTGCCGAGGACGAGGCCTACAAAACACCTTATTTATGTTAGACTCCCGAGCTATCTGCTGTAGACCCTATGCTAAGTTTTCCCCAAACCTGCTAGAGTATCGGAGGTCACAATTCACCATTTTTATATTATTCGTGCCTTTTTGTTATTTGACTCGGGGGCTACCATACTTACAAGGGTTGCATAACCTTATAAATTAACCTTTTTTGGGGGGAGAAAGAGTATTACATGGCTTGTCTTGAAGCCCGTCAAGAGACCGTTGAAGGCCTCCTTCAGTCCGTTATCAACAGACTGAATGCCTTGTAAAACCGCACCCATAAGGGCGCGTTGATCTTTAGCAAGGGAGGAGCTAGTCAAAGCCTCCTCCATCACAGTTGGCGACCCAGTCGTGGCCCACTCTATTACGGGCGACACTGGTGGTGGCACCTCTGCCCTCCTTTCTTGGGAGGGCAGGGTTGACAATTCCGGAGACTTAGAGCGCATCGGAACCGTCTGTGGAGGGGGCTCGGATGAACCTTGTCCCCCCTCTTTGTTTACCAGGAGGGGTTCCTCCCCCTGGTCTTCGGCAATGGAGGTATTAACCTCCGCCATTTCGTCGTCACCCCCGCCCCTGGTGTTCGGCCCAGGTGGGGTCTGGCGGGATACCACCTCCACAGTCTCCTCGGCGGCCTGTGGAGGGGAGGGGCGTGACACTGTCCCGCTCTCTGCCAGCTCGCCTTGCAGGGATTCCCCCTCGGATACCTGATTGATGGGGAAATCACGTGGTGGGTTACAACATGAAAAACATTCGTCCCATTAGTGGCAAAACTCTACATGAACGTATCATAAGATGTTCGGATTAAGTACCTCTGGGCTGGGGGCTTGACCCTGGGGTTCCTTCGGGGGACATTTTCAAAAGCCTCTAATTCCTCGTCGGAATTCGGGCTATCATCGGGCAGGACAACTTTCGCCCTGCAGAACCTTTTCGAGGTGGGGGAGCTGGATCCTCCTGAGTGTCAGTAGACGCCGCCCTCTTCCTTGCTTGGGGGGAGTCCACCTCCCCCCCCTTCCTCTATGTGCTCCTCCTCATGAGCAGAGGAGGCCTGGGTCTCCCCGGACCTAGTGTCCGGAGGACCCCTTGGGTGGAGGCCCTCTCCGACCTCTTTCTTCTCGCCCTTCTTCTTCTTATACTTCTTCTCCGGTGCCAAGTATGGCGCCACGACCAGCATCGCCGTCAACAGGGCCGACCTGGGGTCTTCAGGCAAGGGGGCAGGACCATTAATCCACAGGGTCTTGTCCAGCCAGTTCTATGAAGGCGGGGAAGAAGGGGTTAAATTCCTTACTAAAAGGTAGAGCTCGAGAATAAAAATAGAAGCTTTGTTATACCTTGGTAGGAGGTTTTTCGGCATCCAGGCCGGTGTCTTCCTCCTCAGCTGGCCAGTCCTTCTGGGGCTTGAACAACGTCTTTCACAACTTCTCGTGCGTAGTGCGGTAAAGCTGGCGCATGGTGGCAAGGGTCGTCGAGCTTGTAAGCCCACATCAGGGTGGACCGGTGCTGGCAGGGCAGGAGACAGCGGCGGAGCATGACCTAGACCACGTTGGTCGGCTCGATGTTTGCCACTATCATCTGTATAATGCGCTTCTATAGCGCCTTCACCTCCGTAGCCGATCCCCAGTCAAGGCCTTTCTTGATCCACGAGGTCAGCCTTGTGGGGGGTCCGGATCTGAACTCGGAGGGTGCCGCCCAGTCTGCGCCTCGTGGTTCAGCGATGTAGAACCACTCTTTCTGCCAGACCTTGACGGTGTCGATGAAGGTGCCCTCCGGCCACTCGACCCGTGGGAGTTTACTAATCACCACCCCTCCACAATCCACGTGCTGGCTATTGATTGTCTTCGGCTTGATGTTGAAGACCTTGAGCCATAGGCCGAAATGCGGCTGGACCCGCAAGAAAGCCTCGCAAACGATGATGAAAGCCGAGATATGCATGATGGAGTTCGGGGGGAGATCATGAAAATCTAACCCGTAGAAGAACATTAAGCCCCTTACAAAGGGGTGCAACGGGAAGCTCAGTCCCCGGCTGAAGTGGGGAATGAACACCACTCGCTCCTCTGGCTTTGGCATGGACACCACTTGGCCCGCCTCTGGAGCGCGGTGGACGATGTTGGCCGGGAGGTAACCGGCGCGCTTCAACTCCCGGATGTCGTTGTCGGTGACGCAAGAGACCTCCCACTTGCCCTGGGAACCTGAGCTGGCCATGGACGATCTTGGAGAAGGGGGGAGTGGCTTGGGGAGAATTGCAGAAGGATTGTATCTGGGCGCTTGGAGCAAAGGAGGTCAAGAGGACGAGCTTGAATCTCAGGAGCATATGGGGGCCTTGGGGATTTTCTCTCTTTTATGGGAGGCCGTAATACCAAGAGCCCTTTTACTACACTGCGGGCTGCGTCGCTTCCCGAAACAATCATGTCGTTATGCGCGCGTGGGATAACCCAGATCATTAATCGTATCCCGTGATAAATGTAGCACGATCTTCATGCTGATAAGACGTGCCAATGAAGGAGCTGCCTCGAACCGCAAATCGAGTTTTTATAACTGGCTAAGTGGCCGCAGCCTGTCCTGGCCTTGAGTCAGAAAAGTTGTCAGGTGAGGCACTGTTCATACTCAGAGGTTTGGCCTTCGAGGCTAAGCGATATATGTTCGGAAAGCAGGGTGTCATCGGCGGTCGAACCAGGATCAGCCGAGTATAAAGGGGAGAAAAGAACTCGCCCCGCAAGCTGGAGACTTTGGATGTGCGAGGCAGCTAAGTTTCATGAACCCCGGCATTGGAAGCTAGTTCGGGGGCTACTGAGGGAGTCCGAGACTAAGGGATCCTCGGGCCGTCGGCCTATCTCCTGAGGGCCGGCTTGGTAGGCCGCTCTGTGGATATTGCAGGAGGGCCGAACTACAAGACAGCCCCATGCTCAAGAAGGAAGGCTCCGAAGACTTGGTGTGTCCTCCAATACTAGAGGAGAGAATGGGCATATATATGCCCGGATGGACACCTATCACGTGTAACCCTAGGTACCCCTGGTGTCTATATAAACCAGGGGGATTAGTTCGTAGAGGACAAGTCAACTCATCTAGGGTTTAGCTCATCTGATCTCGAGGTAGATCAACTCTGTAACCATCATACTCATCAATATAATCAAGCAGGACATAGGGTTTTACCTCCTCAAGAGGGGCCGAACCTGGGTAAACATCGTCTCCTTCGTCCCCTGTTAACCCTCGATCCCAGATCCACAGCTCGGGACCCCCTACCCGAGATCTGTCGGTTTAACACGAACACTCCTCTCCCTTGGTTCCTCTCCATGGATCCACCATTGTTAGGGCATGACTTGGTCTCCCGCGTTTATGACTAAACTTTTGGGTGGAAGAGATCTCTAGTGTACCTCCTATTGCTTGTGCATGCTTAGAAATTCAAACATAGCTACCACGTTCGAATCCGGGCGGTATCAGTTTCCCCACAGTTGGTGTTGTCTGTTTACAGCGGTACAACCACTTGCAAAGGTGGTACAACCGCCTAAGCGGTACAACCGGCTAGGTGACCGGTTCAACCGGCTTCTCTGAATTCTGAATCATTGTTTTAGTTTCTCTGATTCACCATCAATATATTCCTATTTTTTTGCGTACAATCCTCTCATATTTTCTGGGGTCTCTTGTGTGCTTCTCGCGTGTGTGTGCAGGTGGCTCAAGTTGTCGTCTTGCTCAACGCCAAAAGACCAAGAAGCGAGCTCGAAGACTCAAGCGCACGGATGACAGTGGGAAGAGGAAGTGGTTATTCCGACCAAGCCAACTCGTCGTGAGAAGTCTTTGGCTGCCAAGCAAAAGTCAGCTATGTCGTTGAACAAATTGAAGCAACCAGATTGGGAAAAGTTTTGCATGCAGAATCCCTATGAAGTTCGCGTGGCTCCGCGGTGGACCACCGCTCAGTTCCGGAATGGGATGCAAGTAAAGATCGTGCACGGGCCTTTTAAGCACCACAAGAACAGGTAGACCAAGCAATGGACTATTGATCTTGAGCACTGGAGAAACAACTTGGATTGCTTTGGTGAGGCTTTGGCGCTGTGCGAGGAGTTTGACTTCATCAAGCTCATGATATCAACTATGATTTTGATGTGCAGCTTGTTCACCAGTTCTATGCCACAGTTCATTTCGGCACTGATGAGGCTCGTCTTCTATCATTCATGTGTCGTGATGAGTTCTTTCAGGTTCCTTGAAGAGCCTTCTGCAACGCTCTTGGTTATGACGATACCGGTCTCACCGGGAATGGTGGCATCCGTCCTCACGACATTGCCACCTCCATGCAGAAGGAGGATTTGCAGCAGGTTTATGATATGATGCACCGTGTCTTCCGCAATGTTCTTTTGCCCAAGGTTGGGAATCAAGATGAGATCTATGCCTATCTGGTGGATCTGCTTGTGTCTATGAAGACTGAAGCTGGCTCTCGTGCTACTTTTGATGTCTCCAAATGGTTGTGGGAGGAGATGTACATCATGGTTATTTATAAGAAGGTTCCAATCTATGCTCCGTTCATCATGTGTTTTTTGAACTCTGTTTGGGCAGTTCGCAGGTCTGAAGAGCCTCTCACTTCTCCGAACAACCTCACCGTGCATGACATCAAGCAACTCCGGAAGAAGAATCATGTTGAGCCTCGCATTCCCCTGGCCACCCTGAGGATGTGTTTGCTAATTACAGTGACAGTGATTTGAGCTTCCGGCCGGGGCCAAGCCCTCTTGGGTCACCAATTTTACTGATAAGGTATAGAAGACCTTTTACTTGCAACCCCACGTCCAGAAGAAGCTCTATGAAGCCCATGTCAACGATAAGCTCGTGAAGGGATCAATAGAAGAGACGTCTAGAGGGGGGTGAATAGACTACTTGCAAGAATTAAAACCTAACCTTTTCCCAAGTTAATTGGTGGGCAGTTTTAGCAGTTATAACAAGTCTAATGCACCCTACACATGCTAGTCAACAGGTATGGCAGCGGATAGTAAGACAAGCACATGTAAGAGAGAGAGAGAGAGGAAGATCAAACGCAATTTGGAGACGCAAGGATTTTTCCCGTGGTTCCGATAGGTGGCGCTATCGTAAATCCACGTTTATGGAGTCCTCAACCCATGGAGGGTAACGGTCGCGAGAGTCCACAGAGAGCTCCACCCATAAGGGTCCACAAAGTAGCAACCTTGACTATTCCATAACGGCTTCCGTCCACGAAGGACTAGCCTCACTATGGGTAGATCTTCACGAAGTAGGCGATCTCCTTGCCCTTACAAACTTCTTGGTTCAACTCCACAACACGGAGTAGGAGGCTCCCAAGAAACACCTAACCAATCTAGGAAGCACCACCCTCCAAAAGGTAATAGGCTTGATAGTGATGATGAACTCCTTGCTCTTGTGCTTCAAGATGATAGGCTCCTCAACACTCAATCACTCTCTCACAGATTTGGCTTGTTAAAAGGGATTGATTGGGTGGAAAGCAACTTGGGGAGGCTAGAAATCAAGATCCATATGGTTGGAGTGGATGATCTTGATCTCAACACAAGGGTAGGTAGTTCTCTCTCCGAAATTTGGATATGGGAAGTGGGGAACTGTTCTGAGTGCTTCTCTTACGAGTGGGATGTGGTGGAGGGGCATATATAGGCATCTCCAAAAATCCAACCGTTACAACATTATTGACCATCTCGGTGAATCGAAGCAAAACTCAGTTGTACCGATCTGTTCAAAATGTGGCAACTTTCGGAATCTCGGTGAGACTGATATAGGAATCTCGGTGGTACTGAAATGAGTGGCCGAGGGCAGTTCCCAAAACTCGGTGAGACCGAAGCATAAACTCGGAACTTCCGATTCTATGAAATCAGTCACCCGAACCGTGGTCACCTAAACTCGGTTGCACCGATGCAGTCTCGGTTGTACCAAAATTCTAAGGTTTCACTAGTGTTCTGTCTTGGGTAGAAAATCGGTAGAGCCGGATGAAAACTTGGTGGCACCGATTTTGTGGATTAGGGTTTTGGGAGAGTATTTTTGTGGGGGAGCTTGTGGGTGTTTTTGGTGACTAGCACCTGTGCACGTGGAGCAATTTGTTCACCAACAATACCTTACCCCCTTTTAATAGTATTGGCTTTCCTATGGACTCAAAGTGATTTCTCACAAAGTAAAAAGAGAGTCTTCTAGCTTGAAGCTTTGCCAATCCTATTCCTTCCTCTTCTTCTTCTTCTTGGGGAATCTCCTCACACCCTTTTGCCAACACTCTCTGTGGACTAAACCTGAAATAAACTAGGTAGACATATTAGTCCAAGAGACAATGTATGTTGTCATGAATTATCAAAACCACCAAGGGAACATATGTGCTTTCAATCTCCCCCTTTTTGGTAATTGATGACAATATACAATCAAAGCTTCAAATTAAGATATGCAGGAATATGTGATAGCTTTGAAGGATACATGACTACTACAAGCTCCCCCTAAATGTGTGCAGATAGTTGCTTTGGAATGCATGAACACACACATAGTAGAAGGGATATGAGAAGTCATGTATATCTTGGCTATATGCATCAAATATATGTGAATGAGTTGTATCCTTGTTCGAGACTTCACTCTTGCAAACAGTATGTGCAAGAAGCAAGAGATCATCTTGACCAAGTTGTCAGGGCTCGATGCACACGATCACCTATGGGGCCGTCGGCCCCTTTGTGGCTCGGCGGGGGCGAGGTCACATGCACAAAGAGCGGAGATAGTGAGACAGCACGACGATCGGGACACTGATGTTTTACCCAGGTTCGGGCCGCTGTGAAGCGTAAAACCCTACTCCTGGTTTTGTGGATTGATCAGAGGAACACGAAGAACACGCAACGCTCAATCCCGGCAAGGGTTGCGGTCGGGGAGAGCTGCTATGTGAGTACAAGTGTCCAGAAGTCCGAATCCTTAGCTAGGTTGCCTTGGGCCTTCTTTTATAGCTCAAGGGGCAACCACAATGGCAAAACAGACATTGTCTGATGATTAGATAGCTAACAGAGCTATCATACCTAACTCAGGCACTTAGGACAAAATGCCATAAATGCAGTCTAGGTGGCATGCGGGGATGCATCCCCGGGAAGCTCCTACCACCGCTCTAGCTAGCTATCGCACCACAGCTTGACACGCCTATGGACGGGTGTCAAGAGGGTATAATCGGTCTTCCAGCATGCCGCCATGTGCTTAGTGAGAGCCACTTAGCCACCTGGGGGCTCGACACCGCATCGACAAGTGACTGGCGTTGTGATGCGGTGGAGCGGTGGCGGATCGGCTCGCGCTTGCCGGGGGATGGCTTGTCGGGTCTTCCTGAAGGTGCACGTGCCTCTGTCCCCGGCAGGCACCAGGGATGGGCTTGGCGCGCTCCGGGCCTGTCCTGGGCTGTTGCGTTGGTATTGCCGGCGTTGCTTGGCCTTTTGTAGGTTGCTGTTGCCGGAGTCTGGGTCTTGAATGCTTGCTTGGTTTGCGCTTGTGTTGATGGGTTTTGCTACTACTGCATGTGCATAAGTCAGGGGCACTGGATACCCCTGTCCTAGTGCACTGACAGGAGCCCCCGGGTCTGGCCCACGCGCGCTTGCCCGGTGCTGTTGGGTCAGGCCCAAAATATATGCACAGGCGTGCAATGTGGGGGAGTAACCGCCAATTTACTAGTCAGCACTAACCCACTACCTCAGGCCGTTTCCTCCACGCGCGCCGCATGCATTGCGGGGAGCTTGCGGTGGGTGCGCATGACTTAAAGGCCTGGGCGTGGCAGAAACTACAGCGCCATGGATTGGAGCAATGGGGCGGTTACCTGTTTGCCTGTGAGTCGTGGGTAGTGGGATTGGTGGAGATGGGCGGCCGCTCTGGAGCGGAGGAGAGCCAGCCCCCGTGCTCTCCCCTATAAATTAGGGGGTCACGGCGGCGATGCTCATCCATCCCCATCTCCTCCTTATTCCCAAATCCACGTTGTGTGTCCTTCTCTTCTGGTTCGTCTATGGTTGCTCCCCTTCCCTCCTAATGGTCAGGGGGAAGGACCTGGCAAACGCGCTTGCCATCTCAAGGTCTTCTCCTCGTGTCCATGCTCAACTCCCGATCCGAATCGACGGCCTTGGGCTGAGAGCTGGCCGGAAGAGCCTCGGATGGGTGAGCGGGCAGCGCGGCGGTCGCGCTAGCGACAGCTACGGCGGCACACCTGTCGCTGCGTCGCCTACTGCTTCAGTCTTGACGGAACACCGCGCGGTCGACACCGTGCTGGATTCCATAATGGAAACGCAGCGCCGTGGTGGACCGCGGTCCCTACGCTGCTTCTTTAAGGTGATGGAGAAAAATCGACCGTACGGCTGCCGTTCGCGCGCGTGTGGTTGCAGCCACGGTTCGTCATTTATCGCAGTAGAGTTCTCCACCCATGGCGTTATGTATAGCGCGCACGGGTGGGAGCCTTTTGCTCGCGCGTACTTCTTAAGGGCAAGGGCATTCCCTGCCTTTGGCCACCTGGGGCGACCATGCTCTTTGTGGGGTTCCTCGGCTGCCGCGTCGGGAGTTTGGATGACGGCGAAGGCGTTCCCTAGAGCTGTGGCGATGAGGAAGACGATGGCGGTTGGCGATCCACAATGCTTCAGGAGCATGGATGATAGCTCCGACGCGTCGCGCTCGCCGGCAGCACCATCATCACCAGGTGGGCCCCGGCAGCGCCACCATCTACACCTGCCCTCCGCCTTCTTCCCCCTTGTCAGCCTTGTCCGCTCCGTCGGCTTCGTCCGCCCTGCCTGGGGACAGGGCCTTCCGCTCTTCGGACGTGTCCCTCTGGTCCTGGCGGGGAAGCGCCGAATCCGAGCCAGGCGCTCCTTTCGCCCTTTGTTTCTTCTCCACCTAATTTCTAGGAGGAAAGGGACAAGAAAGGCATTACAGGGCACTTATCTTTTCATAAGTCAAAAGATGTAGGCACTTGCCGAGTTTTAGCAAATCATAATATAATTCTTATCTAATTTGTATCAACAAATGAATGAATGAATGTTATTTCTCTTCCCTGAGTACTATCCTTTTTTCCCTTTGTTTCTACTGTGTCAGTATGTTTGTCCTTGCCGCACGGAACCGCTTGTCGGGTCACTACTAACCACGAGCGTCAAAAGGGGAGCGAGCCCCCGGCAGCAGGCTGGCGTTGTTCCCCGGCAGGGCTCCTTGTCGGTATCGGCGTGGCGCCCCAAAGCTGATAAGTATCAGGAGCTGGGGAACGGCTCGTCCCGACAAGGGTTTTCACCACGTGGGGGACTCCACCGAACATGTCCGAAAGAGAGCAAGGGTTTGTTTAAGGGAGTGAACAACATGAAACTTGGGATATGCGATTAAACTTATCTTTTTAGGCAGTATCCCTTTCTGGAGTACGTTGGGCCACCGTCCTTGTTCCTTTGCCTTCCTTCTATGTTTTCCTGGTGGTCAAACACGTAGGGCGAGAGGCCTCTATCTCTTGAAGAGAGAATGCGACAACAAGGATTATAGGCTCAACATGTACTCTAGCAAATCTCTAGAACTTAAAAAGGCAATGATATTGCAATCATAAAAACGCATAATGAACATGCAATGCAATGATATGATGCAATGCCTAGCTTTATTATTGTTGCACAGGGTCTACGCCTGGCTTTGTACAAAGGGTCACTGCAACTTCGGCAAAGCTTGTACAAAAGATGGCTGCCGGGGACTGAGCCCAGCAGTCGCGCCTCACGGGTAGAACTTATGAAGATGCTTAATATTCCATGAGTTAAGCACCTTGGTGCCATCTTCGGTCTCAAGACGGACTATGCCAGGTCTGGTGACTCGTGCTACCTGGTAAGGGCCTTCCCACATCGGCGTCAACTTGTTGGTACCCTTGGCGGATTGAACGCGCCTAAGGACAAGGTCGCCTTCCTCAAGGCTCCGGGCATGGACCCTACGGCTATGATAGCGGCGCAGGGCTTGCTGGTAGCGTGCAGCACGCACAGCAGCCCGGAGACGATCTTCCTCCAGGAGCATGGCATCGTCTTGCCGTAGCTGCTCTTGCTCTACTTCATCGTAGGAAAGTACTCGAGGTGACCCGTATATGAGTTCCGTGGGGAGCACTGCTTTCGCCCCATACACTAGGGAGAAGGGCGTCTGGCTGGTAGCTCGATTCGGTGTCGTTCTGAGGGACCAAAGAACAACCAGCAGCTCATCTATCCAGCGCTTGCCGCTTCTCCGCAGTCTATCGAAAGTCCTTGTCTTGAGTCCTCGCAGCACTTCAGCATTCATCCTCTCGACTTGCCCGTCGCTTCTTAGATGGGCAACAGAGGCGAAGGAGACCTTGATTCCAAGGTTTTGGATGTATTGCATGAAGGCGCGGCTCGTGAACTGGGTGCCGTTGTCGGTGATCACTCTGTTGGGCACTCCAAAATGGCACACCAGTCCTTCAATGAACTTGATAGCTGACTGCGCGGTCACCTTCCTCACTGGTTCTACCTCATGCCACTTTGTGAACTTGTCGATTGCTATGAACAAGAACTCAAAGCCCCCGACAGCACGGGGAAAGGGGCCCAAAATATCGAGCCCCCAGACCGAGAATGGCCAGTATAAATGGATCGTCTGGAGAGCTTGCGCTGGTTGATGGATGTTCTTGGAATGGAACTGGCAGACTTCACACTTAGTGACCAACTCAGTTGCATCTTGGAGGGCAGTGGGCCAATAGAAACCCAGCCAGAAGGCTTTTCCGGCAAGAGCCCTAGATCCAACGTGAGAGCCACATACGCCTCCGTGAATCTCCGCCAACAGCTTCAGTCCATCCTCGCGGGAGATGCACCGCAATTTCATACCGTTCGGTCGTCTTTTGTACAAGGTGTCATCGACAAACTCGTACATACTTGACTGACGGGCTACTTTTTCGGCCTCTTCTTGCTCTTTGGGAAGTTCTCCTGTTTGGAGGAAGTTGACTATATGTTGTGCTCGGGATGGAGCCTGCGGCTCAACAACAAGGACTAATGGCATCTCCTCGTTCGTGGGAGCGCTTGCGTCGACCGCAAGAGCCTGAGGTTCTGCGGGAGGGAGCTGCTCACCAACCGAAACGGGACTTCCCCCAGCAGCCTCTCCATCAGCGGCTTCGGGAAGCTCTGTCGAGAAATGCTTGCCGGAGTTCAGCTTTCTTCTTTTCCTGGCCATCGCTGACGGGGATACTGATGGTTGAGTGAGGCGGAGGACAAAAGTCCCTGGTTCCACAGGAAGCTTCTGCACGGCGCACTTTGATAGGTGATCATCGATGATGTTTTCTGCATGGGGCACATGCTCTGCTTGCAACCCATCAAAGCGCTCCTCCAGTTTCCTCACTTCTTCCACGTATGCTTCCATCCATGGGTTGTGATAATCTTTGTTGACTTGTTTCACCATGAGCTGAGAATCTCCTCGGATGATCAGTTTCTTGATTCCCAACTCCACCGCAATTCTGAGTCCGGCAAGGAGTCCCTCATATTCAGTGGTGTTGTTGGTGGCTTCTTCTCGGGGAAAGTGCATCTGAACCACATACTTGAGGTGCTCTCCGGTGGGGGCGATGAGGAGCACGCCTGCTCCGGCACCCTGGAGCGAGAAAGCACCGTCAAAGTACATGATCCAATCCTTGGGGGCTTCTTTGCCGAGGAGAATTGTCTCTGGAACATCTTCATCTGGCGTGGGTGTCGATTCTGCAATGAACTCCGCCAACACCCTGCTCTGAACTGTGGAAGTGCTCTCATACTTCAATCTGAAACTTCACAGCTCAAGTGCCCACTCACACTACTAGAAAAACGGCTATAGCTAATATGGATATTAATGGCGCACCATGTATGTGGTGCGCCACTGCTATATAGCAGTGGCGCACCAGATATGGGTGCGCCATTAATGTCCATATTACTAATGGCGCACCTGGTGTGTGGTGCGCCACTGCTAAGTTTCTCCTGGGCACACCCCCCTCCCCATACTTACCAGTGGTGCACCGGGGTGTGGTGCGCCATTACTAGTTTTAACTAGTAATGGCACACCACACCCCGGTGCGCCACTACTAACAATTTTTTTTTCATTTTTTTTTCAAAACTAGTAATGGCGCACCGGGGTGTGGTGCGCCATTACTAGTTTTAACCAGTAATGGCGCACCACACCCAACTAGTAATGGCGCACCACACCCCGGTGTGCCACTACTAACAATTTTTTTTTCAATTTTTTTTTCCAAAACTAGTAATGGCGCACCACACAACAGGTGCGCCATTAGTAACCCTGGTTACCAATGGCGCATTCTTAGGAGGTGGGCCATTGGTAACCTGAGAGCAGCTAGATATTTTTGACAGCCACCTACCACACTCACTTTGCCCACTTCATTCTCTCCACCTCTACCAAGCTTGGTCTCGGCTGCCTCCTCCTCCTCACCTCATTTGCACCATAGATTCACACAAATTAAGTGGTTAAATTTCCTTTTTTTGATAGGTAAGTAAGGGGAAAGCTTTCTTTATGTTCTAGATCTACTTTTTTCTCCCTCCAACGTACACACTTTTTATGGCCTAGATCTACACTTTTCTCATTGAGCTAGATCTACGTATGTTTGTGGTGTTGCATATGTTTGTGTTTGCAGGTACCGGTATTTGAAATGCGATAGTTGCCAATATTTTGCCGGAATGTTGATTATTTCCGTTTTGGCGAGAATTTGGCACTATGCATTCTTTTTGGTCCTATTTTTAGGCAAAGTCATGCCAAATTTTTTTTTGGTTCTAAAATATCGTTTTGCTCTACCCCGCAGGCGACCATGGTCCGCATGATGACCGAAGGCATCGTGAATAGGTTTTTGAGCTCCGCGAAGGCCGAGATGCTTCAAAAGAACGAGGCGGAGATAAGATGTCCGTGTCAAAGATGCAAGCTGAAGAGCCTTATGGACCCGGATTCCAGACAGGTGCGGGACCACCTGCTCGTGCGTGGTTTCATGGATGGCTATCGGTGGCAAGGTGATGAAGATGATTATGAAGTCGTCCATGGGGTCCGGGCAAGAAATAAGGAAGGGCAGCAAGACAATAGCGGCGAGGGCGGGCGAGAAGACGAAGAATCTCCAAGACATGATCACGAAGTAGATGCAGGACACAGTCATCATGTAGAAGATGCCGGACATGATGATGAGGAAGATCAAGACGAAGGGCATGATCATGAAGATGAAAATGCCGGAGCAGACGACAATGGACCATTGATGGGCTGGGTGCAGGACCCTCATATTCAAGAGCTGCTTCTCAAGCAGACAGGTAACGCAAGAGCTGCCACCCGAGAGAAAGCCAAGCTGGATCAACTGGAGATAGACGCGGTTACTCCATTGTATCAAGGATGCAGGCCCGAGGATACCCGCCTGAAAGTAACGCTCATGGCTCTGGAGATGAAGGTAAAACACAAAATGACCGACGCATGCTTCGACGAGAACATGTCATTCTGGCACGAACGTCTTCCCAAGGGGAACAAGTGCCCGACCAGTTTCGAGGAGGCGAAGAAAATCGTGTGTCCTCTGGATTTACCGCACGTGAAATACCATGTGTGCATGAACGATTGCATCATTTATCGGGACGAGCACGCGGAGTCTACCATATGTTCGGTGTGCGGCGTCACTCGATACAAGAAGAGGAAGAAAGCTCCTCGAAAAGTGGGGTGGTACTTTCCGATCACTCCTCGTCTGCAGCGGTATTTCGTGGACCCTAAGCTAGCAGAGCTCCTTCGTTGGCACGCAGATAGGAAGGAGAAGAAGCGAGAAGATGACGGAAATGATCCGAAGATAAATAAAAAAGACAAGATGCTGAGTCACCCTAAGGATGCGAGCCAGTGGCAAGCGTTGAACTTCGAACACCCAGAATTTGGGGACGATCCAAGGAACATCATGCTGGGCACGAGCACCGATGGAGTCAATCCGTTTGGCAGCCAGAGAAGCACACATAGCACCTGGCCTGTGTTTGTGTGGATGTACAACCTTCCCCCCTGGATGTGCATGAAGAGGAAGTACATTCACATGAGTATGCTAATTGAAGGGCCGAAACAACCAGGGAACGACATCAATTTGTATCTGGGGCTGCTGAAAGAGGAGCTAGACACACTGTGGAAAACGCCAGCCAATACGTGGGATGCCGCAGCGAAAGAATATTTCCCTATGAGAGCTGCACTGCTCACGACGGTGCACGACTATCTCGGTTACGGATATGTCGCGGGGCAGGTGGTCCACGGATTTTGTGCATGCGTCAGGTGCATGGATGACACAACGTATCACCAGCTAGATAGAGATCCCGGGTCTTCGAAAACCGTGTTCATGGGACATCGAAGGTGGCTTCGCGACGATGACGCATGGAGAAAACGCAAGGATCTGTTCGATGGTGAAACCGAACCCCGAAGACGCCCACGTACGAGGAGCGGCATGAAGAGTGATTATCAGAACTCCGGGGTAACGATGGAATCCTACACCGGTAACGACAAGGACAGATACTACGGAAGGATCGAGGAGATCTGGGAGCTGAGCTACACTGGAGAGAAGGTCCCGATGTTCCGTGTCAGATGGGCCAAGAGCGTCCTAAAAGAAGACCGGTATTTCACCACCATGGTTATACCTGAAGCCAAATCCAAGACCGCGGGCGCAAACGTCACCGCGAAAAATGAGCCATGGGTACTGGCTTGCCAAGTGGACCAATGCTTCTTCATTACCGACCCGTCAAAGCCCAGTCGTGTTGTCGTGAGGAGAGGAAAAAGGAACATCATCGGAATGGATGGAGTCACCAATGAGCAAGACTTCGACAAGTACGGCGACCCGAAGATGGAAGATGACGACGACGATGAAGTACCATACACCACAAGAAGAAGCAGGACCACCCTACCTAAAGGACGTCCGTTCAAGAGAATAATTCAAGGGGTTCCGGGGCTAAATTATTCAACCGCGAGAAAGAAGGGCAAGAAGATTGTGAAATGATAGCTAAGATCGAATCACGACGTGTCGGACGCGTGTGTGTGTGTTAGTGGCAAGCTCAATCTTTGATGACTGTTATTTCATGTCACTTGGCATGGTGATGTAATGTTCAATTCCATGTGGTGATAAAATGTCAAATCCATTTTTGGACTCCATTTGAATGCAATTTGAATTTCTCCTTTGTGGTTAAAGAAGGCATTCAATGAATTATCACTCCATTTGAATTTGAATTTTTATAAGATTTTATCACTCCATTTGCATTTTCCTTTTCTTTTATCTCAAATCTTAAATTATTACATGCAACTAAAAATTCAAAAAAAAAAGTTAGTAATGGTGCACCAGGAGAAGGTGCGCCATTGCTATACCAATTTTTATGGCGCACCCCTAAAAGGTGCGCCATTGCTATACGGGTATTTATGGCGCACCAGGAAGAGGTGCGCCATTGCTATATGGGTATGTATGGCGCACCCCTCCCAGGTGCGCCATTACTTGTGATATGTGTGGCGCACCCCGGCACGGTGCGCCATTGCTATACGGGTGTGTATAGATAGGCCTGGCTCACTCTCCCGACCGCCGTTACCCTAACTCACTCTCTCCTCCCCGGCCCTGACCCTCCCCCGACCGCCGCTCTCCCCTCCGCCGCCCGCCGCCCCACGTCTGCACCCGCGCCCGCTGCCAGGCTCGTCTCCCCGCCGTCCACCTGAGAGCCGCCGCCTACTGCCCCCGCCACCGGTTCGTCGACGTCCCCTCCCCACGGTGAGCAGCCGCCTCCCCATCCTCCCCTGTCCCGTGTTCCTGTTCGCCGCCGTGCTACCAGTAGTCCGCCCCATCCCCACCCGTGACCCCGACCGCCGTCGCCGTTGAAGAAACCCCCGCCCCGTCCACCAACCCATACCCACTCACCCCCGTGCTCCCTGTAGTCCGCCGTGCTCCCTGTAATGGCGCATCTAGAACAGGTAGCCTGGGAAGGCGTAGTACGCGAAGCTGCATGTGAACGCCACCAGGAAGAACTGGTTGCGTGTGAAAAAATGTCATTGACTTGAAAAATGAGGATGGCTCCAACAACTCACAGGGGCCAGCTGATGCTAATTTAATCCTTCGATTGGAGTTTTTTCCCCCTCTCATAATCCCGAGTTTTATGGTTGATGACCCACATGATGCCAATTTGCTCAAAATTCAAATCTGCTACTTGCACGCATTGAGCTCTAATCAGGCATCAACACTTCAGTCCTTGTCCAGAAGTGTGATGTTTTTCCTGTTTTTTGAATTTTCTGTGCAGAGAGCTGCTGCGATCATTCTTCAGGAAGAGTGTTGGCCTTGGCTTCAAGAACCCAAGGGTGCCACTGAACATAGTTCATCCGCTGATCTTGGTCTACAGTAGCATTCTTTGTGGTAATTTTGGAGCAGCACATCTATCTTGTACTCATGTCCTCTGTAAATCTTTGTGGTAATTTTGGAGCAGCACATCTATCTTGCACTACTAATGCATTATGGTGTTATCTGGATGTATAAACAATATTCCAGTGCGCCATTACTTGTGATGTTGGTCTGAGGCCTCCTGTTCATGGCACAAAACATGCATGCTTGTCTTGTACTCCTATATATGAATACATTTTGTGAAGGGATTTGTGCCCGTTATCGCCAAAATGTTGATTCATTTCCGTTTCGGCGAAAAACGGGCACTCCTAGGTCATGAAATTAGCAAAGGTCATGCCGAATTTTTCCTTGAATTAAAATTAGCAAAAGGGTTCAAGCTGGGTGGGTGCTGGGTGATGTTCTGCCCTGGTATAGTTGCTGGCCTGGGTGATGTTCTGCCCTGGTGGGTGCTGGTGTAGCTTAAAAAAAACAGGATTTTTCCTATAATTTTTGTCCTGCTGCTATACAAAGCACAATCTGCTGCTACTACAAGAACAGCCTACTAGACTGGGCTGTTGTGCTAGCTACCGCAACTCTTCTTCTACTTCTGCTTAAGCTAACCAAGGACCACAGGGAACCCACCTACAGCAAGCAAACAAGTTTGTTTATTGCTACATATTTTGGAAGCATAATCTCCTTCCCTTCAAAATAACCCCACTAATAACCGACACAAAATTCCGCATGGAAAAAAAGATCCAGCTCCTCCTACACATGTGTAGTCACTAGCAGCAATTTGTTTTGCCACTAAACTAGCAGCAAGTGCGAGAGCGACGCATCTGCGGGATCGAGTCAGTGGACACGCATATGCTTGAAAAATAGTGTGCTTCTCTTTATCAAGACTAGTAGCTATGGGTGAAAGCCTGACAACCTTGACTACTAGTATTCATCCCCTGAAAGTATCATCTTAGGCTTTCAGCTACTAGTATTAATTGTAGATCACCATGGCACTAATTATTAGCCATTTTTTCCTATTTAGAGCGAACATGGCCGACAACGATGAGGCTGGCGGTTCGGGCAAGCCATTCTGGGAGCTATCCCAGGAGATGGAGGAAGAAACTCACCGCTACGAGGACGCCGCGGAAGACACCGATCCCGACTACACAACCCCTAGTGGCGTCGGGGATGACACCACTGATGGTGCCGCCGGGGATGCCACCACTGATGATGGCAGCGAACGCACAGATGGCAGCCAACCGAAGAGGCAACGGAAGGACCGGCGCCCGAACGTGCTCGGCACCGTCAAGGAGGAATTTACTGAAGTGTCCTCCAGTGGGCATCCAACGGCGCCCAAAGAATTAGTCGGTGGGTACGCGGGACAACTCGGGTGCATTCTCCGGAGCACCGTCTCGATCAACACCGAGAACCTAAGGCATCGTGACCGAGGGAATTTGCGCAACCTCCTCTTCACGAAGCTGCACGAAGGATACAAGTTCCCCGGTGACTTCGCAAACACACGCCTCTCAGGGAATAAAGTGAACAGTGCCGCCCTCACGAAGATGAGCACAGCCCTGGCTACTTGGAGAGCCGCGGTGAAGAGAATGATTCTAAGAGGTGATAGTTATGAGAAGATCAAGGAGAAAAATCCTTCGATCAGCGAAGCTGACTACCTGGAGTTCAAGATCAAGTGCGAGAGCAATGCATCCGCGGAATCAAGTCAGTGGGGGAAAGATATGCGGGACTTGAACTTAGGGGTCCACAAACTCGGTCCCGGCGGTTACAGAGTGGCGGAACCTAAATGGGACAAGGAGGACGCGGAGCGTGCCGAGCAAGGCCTACCGCCCCTCTTCGATAAATACCATGAAAAGCAGACCAGGAACTATGTCAGGGCCCGGTACAAGGTGGACCCGGTAACAAAGGAGCTTACCACGGATCCGAAGGTGAAGGATCTTGAGCGTGTTCTGGTAAGGAATACACCCCCGCGTAATTAGCTCCATATGGTTGCATTCTAATTAATGAAGCCAAATTTCTAAATGGTTCACGTTCCTTCCGCAGGAAACTGAAAGTAGTAGCGCGGGGTCTCAGAGCTCCCCGTCTGCCCCTTGGGACACCACTTTAAATAGGGCGTTGAACGTAATGAAACACAAGGATAAGTTCAGTAAGCCGTTGTCAGTTGGTCGTGTAGCCGGCGAAGGCTTGTCCACGAAATGGTCGGAATACTATAAGGCTAGGCGAAAGGAGAGAAAGACCAGCTCGGAAAGCCAGGAGCGCGAGGTTAAAGAACTCAAGGCAAAAGTGGCGCGGATTCCGGAGATAGTCCAAGAGCAAGTGCGAGACCAACTGGGAGTGACGATCACCGCCATTATGCCTACCTTGCTTGAGGGGCCGCGGGGGTGGATTGCGGGCGGCCAACAGGGGCCGCCCCCGATTCCCAGCTTCACGGGCAGCAACTCGCACAACGCGCCGGCATTGGTGTCTCCGGCGGAGGCGGCATTGGTGTCTCCGGCGTCGGCGCCAGTATTGGAGCTTAATGCACCCGGGTGTGGGAAGAATACGCCGGCCGGCACCTCGGCAGCAAGCGGCCCCTCCGTCACTTGCACGCCCGCCGTTGGCGGTGCCTCGACATTAGCCGAGCTCGACGCCATCACGGTAACTAAGCCTCGGCCGATGACTTCATCTCCTTGCCTAGGACTGGGCATCCCTGACGCCCTACATGTTTTCGCAGGGCGCCGCCAACGTTCCATGCACTCTCCTGCACTTCATGAACGGCGAGTTGATCGATGTCGCCAAGGCCAAATCGTTGAACCGGGCAACCGCGTGTTCCACGGTGATCCGATGCCACCCACCGTGTATAGGGTTCAACTGGTTCGGGTGCTGCGGGGCTGCGACGACTTGTTACCTCCGTATCGACCCCCTGGGGCCGACGAAGATGATGTGATGAGCCTCAGCGCCTGCTTAAACTGGTCCATGCTTTGGCCGAAGAGCCAGATTCGTTTGGGGGCGGGGGACACCACCCCACAGACAACACCGCCAGTCGTGCCGGCGCCAAGCCATGGCAAGACCGCCACAACGCTACCGCCGTCAGCTGATCCGGACATGCAAATGGCACAGGATCCGGACGACGACGACGATACATTTTCCAACGTCGATAAGTACGTCAACGAACATGGGTATGGTGACGAATTCTTGGGGCCTCCTTCTCAAGTACCCAACCCTGCAAAAGACGATCGCGATCTAGCTGGTACTGTGGAGAAACCCAATTGCAACAGGCGTCGTCTATTCAGTTCTCAGGAGATGCCTCCAGCTGCCGCCTTCACCGAGACTCAAACAGCCGAGGTGCGAAATATTATCAGCCCCAACACACTCAAGAAGGTGGTCTCTGAGCAGAACTCGATCCCATTACAGCAGAAGAAGCAGAAGGAACGGAAAAGAAAAAATAACAATGGTGCGAGCCAGCCGGCACCGAGTACGATCCGTGCTCAGGACGGGCCACCAATACCTAAGGATATCTCGAGGAGGGTGCATGTGGCGGGTAGGCCGATGCTACCGACTAATCTGCTCAATGCTGCAACCGGTGCTATGCGGAGTCTGCATGACGGTGTTCTTTCTATGGAGAAGCGGCGTCTCTCCGAGAATGATGTGGCATACCCGGTTTTCGTGGCCAAGGTGCCAGAGGGCAAGGGCTTTGTCGATAGCCCCATCGGGCGTATGATCGTCTTGCAGTTTGATGACATCTTTGCTATGTTTAACCTTTATCCGCTGCACTACACCTTCATTCGGCTATTTTCGCTCAGTATGGAGATGCGGATCATTAGAGACAAGACCCCGGACATCGTGATAGTCGACCCCTTCTACATGCGTGCCAAGATCTTGGGCAGCGCTGGGGACCGGCAAGTCACGAGTTCATACCTCGAAGGCGTCATTCTGGCGAACCCAGATAAGGATAACTTCCTCGTGCCTTACTTTTCCGAGTAAGTCATCCCCTCACCGCCCCGTAACATATGATTTCTTAGATTTCGATCGTTCTTTTTTTTTCTAACATTCCGTATTTTTGTGCAGTGACACATGGTGCACACTCATCCTCTTAAGCCCGAAATATTCCATGGCCACGTATTTCGACTCGGACCGTCAGTCGAAGAAAGACTACACAAATATCAAGAAAGTTCTTGATGATGCTCTCCCCGGCTACGCCAAATCTGGAGGCACCTTCAGGAGACCAATTTGTAGGTACGGCAAGCACGTGTTCACCCACATAACGACGTTCCCCTGCGTCAAGCAGCCGCCTGGCAGTCAGAAGGATGCCTACTACGCCCTCCATCACATGCGGGCGATCGTACGGAACCATCATCAGTGTATGCTACCAAATAATCTCAAAGAATGGGCCGCACGCTTGTCGGCAATCCAGGACGAGGACATCAGACAAGAATTCTTTCGCATCCAGTCAGAGTTAGCGGACATCATCTATCAAGATGTCCTTCGTACCTCGGGGCAGTTCTACCTCAACTATCAACCGTCCAACAGTGAAATAGAAACAACGCAACAAATGCAGGCTGACAACGACCGCACATTCATGACCATCACGAAAGACGGCGGCTTCATCCATGCTCCGGTCCCTGAGTCGAGTCAAAAGTATTGATGCTATGTAGTTCTGAAATATCGATTAGCTCATGTTGTAATTAAACTTTAATGAACTTGTATGTCTCTTTAGTTTGGACAGTCGTTCAACTTATATGTAATCGATGCTATTTATTAGTAGGACCATGAACCGTGCTATTAATGTGTTGCTTTTCTCTTCCGATCCTTTTGTTGCATACTTATATATTGCTTATATACTAACGTTTTGTTTGTCTAGTGCATAGAGATGCCGTCGTATGTCGTGTACAAGGGTGAGGTTCCCGGAGTCTACGACGACTGGGAGGAGTGTCGGAAACAGGTTCACCGTTTCAGCGGTAACAGTTACAAAGGGTACACTACTAGGGCGGAGGCGGAAGCTAGATACGCGCGCTATCTGGCGGGAGAGAGGAGGGAGCGGAGGAGGAACCGGATGAAGACCAGTTTCATCGCGATGATGCTCATCGTGACCGCAGCTCTCTTCTATGTGATGGTAGTTTAGATGATATCGACTTTGTAATGTGACGACAAACTCGCTACTCGGTCTCGAGACCTAAACTTGTCTAATATTTGAACTTTGTTCGCTATTTCGAATTCGGAGACTAATATGACGAATTGTATTATATATGTGTTGTTTATATTATGTGTTGTTTTTATTCTGTGTTGTGTATTGTATTCTGTAACCTGTGCAAATACCAGAAAATAAAAATAAAAAATTCCTAGAATTAATATTAGTGGCGCACCATAATTCATATTAGTGGCGCACCCAGTTAAATACCAGGGCCCCTAGGAGGCATATCAATGGCGCACCAGGAGGCATAGCAATGGCGCACCCGGTTAAATACCAGGGCCCCTAGGAGGCATATCAATGGAGCACTAGGAAGCATAGCAATGGCGCACCCAGTTAAATACCAGGGCCCCTAGGAGGCATATCAATGGCGCACCAGAAGGCATATCAATGGCGCACCATGTGGTGCGCCACTATTATCTGGGATACTAATGGCGCACCAGTGGTGCGCCATTAGTATTTGTTACTAGTGGCATGATAATAGTGGCGCACCTATAGTGCGCCATTAATAGCCAAAATAGGTGCGCCACTAACAGCCTTTTTTCTAGTAGTGTCAACTATCCTGCCAGTGGCTTCGGGGTTCCTTAATATGCGCTACAGCGGCAAGCGAGTGAAAACTGTGATCTCATGGGTTTGGAAGTAGTGGCGCAGCTTCCTCGAGGCCATGATGAGGCCAAAGATTAGCTTTTGCACTCTGAGTACCTTGACCTAGCCCCCTGCAACAAGGAGCTGACAATGTACACCGGCCGCTGCACCGCTTTCTTCTTCGTCACTTCCTTGGAACTGCCTTCGCTAGCTTGCTGAAGTTCCCCTGGGTCTGCATTGGGTCCTGCCACGGATGCTTCGGTTTTGTCCCCGGCAGCATTAGCTGCATCGGCTGCACCTTCATCCACTTCTCACTACGTGACCAGCGCGGCACTAACCACTTGGTTCGTTGCCGCCAAGTATAGCAGCAACGGTTCTTGCGGTTTAGGAGCGACCAAGGTGGGAGTGGAAGAAAGGTAAGTTTTCAGATCCTGCAGTGCTGCCTCTACTTCCGAGGTCCACTTTATCGGGCCAGCCTTCTTCAGAATCTTCAAGAACGGCAGGGCGCGTTCAACGGATTTGGAGATGAACCTACTCAACGCGGCAATGCATCTGGTCAAACGTCTGATGTCCTTGATGGTCTTGGTTGCTTGTATCTGCTCAATTGCTTTGAATTTGTCTGGATTGGCTTCTATTCCTCGCTGAGATACAAAGAACCCAAGTAGCTTGCCGGATGGGACGCCAAACACACACTTCTCAGGGTTGAGTTTCAAATTGATCTTACGCAAGTTTGCAAAAGTTTCTTCCAAGTCTTGTATGAGAGTCGCTTCATCCTTGGTCTTGACGACTATGTCATCCATGTAAGCTTCCACGTTTCTATGCAACTGAGGTCCAAATCCAATCTGCACGGCTCTAGCAAAGGTAGAACCAGCGCTCTTTAACCCGAAGGACATTCGTACAAAACAGTACATGCCGCACGGAGTTATGAACGCGGTCTTTTCCTCATCTTCCTTAGTCATGAAAATCTGGTGGTATCCGGAGTATGCGTCCAAGAAGGAAAGCAAGTCGCACCCGGAAGTGGAATCAAGAATCTGGTCGATGCGCGGCTAGGGGAAAGGGTCCTTTGGGCCTGCTTCGTTCAAGTCCGTGAAATCTATGCAAAGCCTCCGTTTCCCATTCGCCTTGCGCACCACTACCGGGTTGGCTAGCCAAGTTGGGTGCAACACTCCTCTGACCAAACCAGCTGCTTCGAGTTTCTTGATTTCTTCGGCAATGAACTGTTGCCGCTCCAAGGCTTGCTTCCTAACCTTTTGCTTGACGGGCCTGGCATGAGGGCAGACATCAAGGTGGTGCTCAATCACCTCCCTGGGAACACCGGGGATGTCTGATGGTTGCCAAGCGAACACATCGACATTCGCCCGCAGGAAGGCAACGAGCGCGCTTTCCTATTTGTCAGTAAGGGTGGCTCTGATGGTGATCGTGCCACCAGTGCCATCCAGCCCTGCCGGGATCTTCTTCGTCTCAGGATAGGTGACCTTGGACTTCTTGCTAGCGGAACTCTTCGACAGGTCATCATCAGGTGCAGCACACTCCGAAGAGGCGCGCTTCCCGGAGTCCTTACCGGCGTTCACGCTAGGCTTCTTTGCTTTCTTCGATTTCTTGGCGGGAGCTGGGATTTCTTCAGCCTCAGCTGCTACCGCGTCCCGATACATCTTGTCTACGCATATGACTGTGTCCTTCTTGTCAGATGGGATGGAGATGATTCTAATGCGGCCCGGCATTTTCAAAGTGTTGTAAGCATAGTGGGATGCTGCCATGAATTTTGCCAGGGCTGGGCGACTGAGAATTCCATTGTAAGGCAGAGGGAGCTCAACCACATCAAACACTACTTTCTCAGTTCAGTAATTCAACTCCCCGCCAAACGTCACAGGCAGAGTGATCTTTCCCTTAGGTCGGCTTCTGCCGGAGTTGATTCCTTGGAATGTACCCATAGCCTTGAGCTCTCCGTCAGGAATCTGCGGCCTTTCAACCACTTTTGGGGAGATTAAGTTCAATCCCGCCCCGCCGTCAACTAACATCTTGGTGACCTTGAGGTTGCGGATTGTTGGGGAGACCAACAGACCGCAGTGGTGCGATCAGGATGGTCCTCTTCATCAAAGATGATAGGCGTGCGGGACCATTTGAGTGGCCTTTTGGACTCTGCAGCTGGTTCCACAGCGTTGACCTCACGCGCCCATTGCTTGACCTGTCGGTGAGAGGAATGGAAGGATGCACCCCCGTCAACACACATGTCTTCGGTTGCCTTCTGGAATTCTCGATCACTGGAATCCTCCTCGTCATCCTCATCCTCACTCATATCCTCTGCTTCTTTCTTCTCACAGCCTCTGGCTGGCCTTTCCTTCTACTGGGGAGCTTTGCCGCGGTGGCCTCCTCTGCCGCCACGGCCCTTCCCGGCAGCACCGTCTTGGCCTTTCTCTTGGTCACGCTTCTCATACTCGGCCTTCTGCTTCTCGACAAGCTGCTCAACTTGGCGGCATTCTTGGAGATTGTGACCTTTAGTGTGGTGGATTTTTCAGTATGGCCCGTTGGACTTTCCAGTTTTCTCAGCGGCAGCGGCCTTCCGGCAATCAGCGCACGTGGCAGCTCCCTTGCTGGGGGCCACAGCTTTGGCCTTCTTGTCGGTACTGAGACCACCGGAGCCCTCAACGGCCAACACTGCTTTTCCCTTACGCTTCTTGTTGCGCTTTCGGCTCTTCCCCTTCGGGCCAGGGGCATCATCGTCGTCATCTGAATCGACTTCGACGCCAGCCTCCTCTCTGAGTAGTCGCCTTATTTCCTCAGCATGAGCACACTTGTCCGCCAATGTGTACAACTCATTGATGGTCTTGGGGAGACTAACGTTCATCTTGGCCCGCATTCTCCTGTTGCGCACGTTCAAATGGAACGCGGCAATCACGGCAACGGGGTGTATCTCTAGAATGTTGCGGTGCACTCGACTGAATCTCTGGATGTACTTCCTCAAAGTCTCTCCCTCCTTTTGCGAAAGGACTTGCAGGTCGCTGGGCTGCCCTGGCTCCTGGTGGCCACCCGTGAAGGCGCCAACGAATTCATTGCACAAGTCAGCCCATGATGAGATGGAGTTCTCCGGCAAGTGCATCAGCCATGATCTCACGTTTGGCTTGAGCGCCAAAGGGAAGTAGTTGGTGAGCACTTTCTCATCTCTTCCTCCGGCGGCTTAAACGGCTATCGTGTAGATGCCTAGGAATTCTACCGGGTTCGGTTTTCCGTCATACTTGTTCGTCAGCTCTGGCTTGAAAGCTCGGGCCGATGGCCAGAGGACCTGCCCAGCTCGCGAGTGAAGGCAGGACACCCAACCTCGTAAGGCAGGTACCCGCCAGCACTGGGCGCGGGGTCGCAAGCACCCGGGCCGTTGCGCCTGTCAGACTGACGGTGTGCTTCTCGGCGTCGCTCTATAGTGTTGCGTGCATCTTCTTTCCGTCGATCCTCCAGGACACGCCACTGATCCTGGCGATCGCGCAGGCCGGACAAGGCCAGAGATGCCTCGTCGAACTCGTCACCATGGGAAGCTCGCCGTGGCTGCTCCTGGGTCTGTTGTCGCGAAGGGGATTGCACTGTTGGTGCGGCCCCTTCGACACGATCGCCGGCCTGGGCCGCCGTTGTCGTGCGCGTGCATCTTGATGGCTCTGCATGCTGAGATTTGTTGGCTTCGACAAAAGATATCAAGCTCTGGATGGTAGCTCTCCACTCGTCCATCTTATCAGCCGCCGGCGGGAAGTTTAGCAGCAGCTTTGCTCACACCATTGCTTCCGATGCCGTGTCCGGCATGGCGAAAGAGGCAGACTGCAACGTCGCCCGGCTCCTGGTGGAACTAGGAGGGGCATCGCCACGTCCCTGTCACCGTGCGCCCGGTAGCCTAGCTCGGCGCCTAGCTCGGCGCTCTGTCTTGTTCTGGACGAGGTGTGCGCCCGGTAGCCGTGCCAGTGACGAGCGTAGATGGGGGATCATGGCTTGCTCTGGATTGAGCACCGCTGTGGCAGCCATGGCCATCCACGCGGCGAAGAGGCAGAGACTGGTCGTTTCCTCCGCCCGCGGTACCAGGGGCATGCTCGCCAGGATGTTGCTGCTGTTGCTCCTCTCCGGCGTTCCCCGCTCCAACCTTTGCCGCGGGGGATACGACGGTGGCGCCGCCTATGCCAGCCGTGTCGCCCACAACGCCCGCCTCACTCGCTGCCGCCGCGGTGCCAATGGCGCTCGCGGCTGCATGTGAGGGAGCCTTTGAAGTGAAGGGATGCACGGTCGCGCCGGACTTCTTCTTGGGAGCCATGGATGAAGAAGACGATGATGAAGATCGGCTCGCAGCTCATGAACTCGGGTTCGCACAAATGACGCGCCCCTACCTGGCGCGCCAAAGATGTCGGGGCTTGATGCACTCGATCACCTATGGGGCCGTCGGCCCCTTTGTGGTTCGGCGGGGGCGAGGTCACATGCACAAAGAGCGGAGATAGTGATACAGCACGACGATCGGGACACTAGTGTTTTACCCAGGTTCGGGCCGCTGTGAAGCATAAAACCCTACTCCTGCTTTTGGTGGATTGATTAGAGGAACATGAAGAACACGCAGCGCTCAATCCCGGCAAGGGTTGCCGTCGGGGAGAGCTGCTATGTGAGTACAAGTGTCTAGAAATCCGAGTCCTTAGCTAGGTTGCCTTGGGCTTCCTTTTATAGCTCAAGGGGCAACCACAATGGCAAAAAAGACATTGTCTGATGATTAGACAGCTAACAGAGCTATCATACATAGCTCTGGCACTTAGGACAAAATGCCATAAATGCAGTCTAGGTGGCGTGCGGGGGTGCATCCCTGGCAAGCTCCTACCACCGCTCTAGCTACCTATCGCACCACAGCTTGACACGCCTATGGACGGGTGTCAAGAGGGTATAATCAGTCTTCTAGCATGCCGCCACGTGCTTAGCGAGAGACACTTAGCCACCTGGGGGCTCGACACCACATCGACAAGTGACTGGCGTTGTGATGTGGTGGAGCAGTGGCTGATCAGCTCACGCTTGCCGGGGGATGGCTTGCCTGGTCTTCCTGAAGGTGCACGCGCCTCGGTCCCCGGCAGGCACCGGGGATGGGCTTGGCACGCTCCGGGCCCGTCCTGGGCTGTTGCATTGGTCTTGCCGGCGTTGCTTGGCCTTTTGTAGGTTGCCGCTGCCGGAGTCTGGGTCTTGAATGCTTGCTTGGTTTGCACTTGTGATGATTGGTTTTGCTACTACTGCCCGTGCATAAGTCAGGGGCACTGGATACCCCTGTCCTAGTGCACCGACACAAGGGTATGATGCATGTACTTACCTTGAGTTCTTGAGCGGTCTAGTAGTAGAAACACTCTTGAGAAAACAGTGTTAGGAAACACAAAAGTATTCTACAAATCAAAAAGCAATAGAATTCAACAGTACCAAGATGTGGAGAACATATAGAAGATAGTATTCCTTAAGATTGATATGTATCCAAGAACATTTAGAACTTTCTCCCCTAAATTGTAGGTCATCCTCTCCACCTGAATCTTAGCATTTAGATATTTGGAGTAGGTAGGGTGAGACAAGTCTAACATGAGTAGTCAAATGGGATAAACATATTTTCTCACTCCTCAAATGATAGAACAAGATTAGGCATGCTCTCTCCCCCTTAAGTAGAATTTCTCCACTTTGGGTAACTGGGTAACAATGATGTTTCTCCCCCTGCTTTGGTATTTTCCCCTTGTCTATATAAGCATAAGCTTTGATATTCTCGCCCTTTGCATTGAAGCATGTATCTTCCCCTTAGCATTGAAGCTTTGGTATTTCTCCCCCTTTGGCATCAATCACCAAAAAGGTGCATACATAGGGTCAGACATAGGGATCATTGAGTTAGAAGGGATCCTTAGAGAACAAGGGTCATAGAATGTAGGGTTCACGGAAAATAATGAGTATCATAGAGAGCATTTAAGACTGAGGAATCATAGAGAACAATTTCTTCCTCTTTCACTGATGTGAGAGCTTGTAAGACTTCTCCTCCTTTGAGTTAGGGATCCTAGAATAAAGTTTCTCCCCATTTTTTATATCAAAGGGATCACTGAATAAATAAGGATTTGCTAATATGAACTCAAACATAGAAGAAATCAAAATTGGTGGCTCCGAGACAAACGCATCCGTGCAACCGAATTGTAGTCATGCAGCTTATCTGCTAAATCGGTGAAACCGAATGGTTTGAGTCGGAGACTCCGAGGAGTAAACAGAATCTTGGCAATGTTTTAGAAACATGCAAATGAGTTTGGAAAACTTGTAATAAAATGTCAAATGAATCTGCAAAGGAAATACAAGAGAATTTAGAAAGAAATATCAACTAGAGGAGTGGTTCCAAGAAATCTTGCAAATATGGGATGAACCACTCTAGAAGCTTCATCTAGATGTTGGTCGGTGACTAGGTCACCTATATTAGAGTATATTGACTTAGGAGCCAAGCAAGAATACTTGATCATAGGTCATACTCATCGTTAAGCTCAAAATGGGGATACCATTTTTTGATTAAGCATTTTAACGTTTTCATATCACGTGAGGTTCTTTATCTCATGACTTGGAGTAAAGCCTTTTTCAAGGATATGAGTACATACCTTTGAGTGATGTTGATGACGTAGCATGTAGAAGAACTTGTTGTGGATGCTCGATGTTGATGAAGATCATCTTGAGTTGGGAGCAATCCTTGTTTGTTTGGTTCTCTTTTCACCTACATGGGTTAGTCATGCAAGGAAGACCAAGATATATCCATTTGACATGATATCAATTGAGAATTGGCAAATGTGATCACATCAAATATATGTCAAGGATATGGTTGAGGTGTCTTCTTCCTTCCATTAACAAGAAAGGTTGTGGATACTTGGTCTTATGATTGGAGTTGTTGGCAATCTTGTGGAATGAAGTTCTTCCAAGTACCTACAAAAGATTAGTTGCAATACAAGGGAGCATATATTTCCATGGTATAAGATAGCATGTCAAGTGTATCATGGAAGTATCATGTAATCTCATGCCCTTGCATGCAACCGAGTGAGTCTAGCTGAAGTTTGAAGCATAAAGGATGTTCAACTCACTCCTCAAGTGACAAAACACTTTCTCATCAAGTGGCTTAGTGAAGATATCAGCCAATTGTTTTTCAGTACGAACATGCTTGAGATTGATATCTCCTTTGGCAACATGATCATGAATGAAATGATGTCTAACTTCAATATACTTAGTTCGAGAATGTTGCATGGGATTACGAGCAATTTTGATTGCGCTCTCATTGTCACATAACAATGGCACATGTCTCACATGTATGCCATAGTCCTTAAGAGTTTGAGTCATCCATAGCAATTGAGCACAACATGATCCAGCGGCAATGTATTCCGCTTCGGCAGTAGATAGAGATACCGAGTTTTGTTTCTTGGAGGACCAAGACACAAGAAATCTACCAAGAAATTGGCAAGTACCCGAGGTGGATTTTCTATCAACCTTGTCTCCGGCATAGTTCGAGTCGGAATAGCCAACAAGGTTAAAATAAGATCCCTTGGGATACCATGTGCCAAATTTTGGTGTATGTATCAAGTATCTCACAATTCTTTTCACGGCATTAAGATGACACTCTTTAGGAGCAGCTTGATATCTAGCACATATGCAAACACTAAGCATGATATCGGGTCGGGAGGCACATAGATATAACAATGAACCAATCATAGATCGATAAACCTTTTGATCAACCGGTTCATCCTCCCTGGTAAGATCAACATGTCCACTAGTAAGCATATGAGTTTTCATACCTTTACACTCCTGCATGTTGAACTTCTTGATCAAGTCCTCGGTATACTTGGTTTGAGATATGAAAGTTCCTTCTCTCGTTTGCTTGATTTGCAAACCAAGGAAAATTTCAGCTCACATATCATGGACATCTCATACTTCTCGGACATCAACCTTCCAAATTTCTCACAAAATTGTGGGTTAGTAGATCCAAAGATAATATCATCCACATAAATTTGGCACACAAATAGTTCACCATTAACTCTTTTAGTGAATAAGGTTGCATCAATTTTACCAATCTCAAAACCCTTTTCAATGAGAAACTTCGTTAGGCACTTATACCAAGCACGTGGGGCTTGCTTAAGTCCATAAAGAGCTTTACGAAGTTTGTAGATGTGATTAGGTTTCTTAGGATTCACAAAATCAAGGGGTTGCTTAACATAGACCTCTTCTTCAATCTCACCATTTAAAAATGCACTTTTAATATCCATTTGATAAAGCGTGATATCATGGTGATTAGCATAAGCAAGAAGAATACGGATAGCTTCAAGTCTAGCAACGGGTGCATAGGTCTCACCGTAGTCCATACCTTCGACTTGGGTGTAGACTTGAGCCACGAGACGCGCCTTGTTGCGTACGACTTGACCATCTTCATCTTGTTTGTTCCGAAACACCCATTTGGTTCCGATGATGTTTTGCTCGTCCTTGGGCTTCTCCACAAGTGTCCACACTTCGTTCCTCTCGAAGTTGTGTAGTTCCTCATGCATAGCATTCGCCCAATCTATATCCTGAAGAGCTTCTTCTACCTTCAAGGGCTCAATACTAGAGATGAATGAATAATGCTCACAAAAATTAGCTAGTCGAGTTTTAGAGCGAGTTATCCTCCCGGTTTGTATGTCACCAAAGATTTGATTTAGAGGACGGTTTTTGTCCACTCTTGCTCGAACTCGGGGTAGCTTTTGCTTGTTGGATGGTGGAGCTTCTTCATCATCATCATCTTCTTCATTGTTGTTGAAGGTGTCGTTGCCTTGACGTGGTGGTGAAGGTGGTTGTGGTGGATCATCATGATGAGCTTCTTCCTCCTCTTCATCTTGTCGTGTACCGCTTGTGGATGCCTCCATGTCGTGTTGAGGTTCACCTTGACGCGAAGTAGGGGCTTCCACTTGAGTTGATGAGGTACTTTCCTTCACCTCCATGGGACGAATCTTGCCAATGGACAAGTCTTGGATAGCTTCCGAAGGTTCCTTATCTCCTACATCATTTGGCAACTGTTCGACTTGTAAACCATTAGATTCATCAAACTTCACATCTACCGTCTCTTCAACTTTTCAAGTGAAGTTGCTGTAGACACGGTAAGTGTGAGAGTTTGATCCGTAACTGAGTAGGAAACCTTCATGAGATTTAGGAGCAAATTTTGAACGACGATGCTTATCAAGAATGTAACACTTGGAATCGAATACCTAAAAGTATCCAACTTGGGGTTTGTTACCGGTGAGTAGCCCGTATGCCGTTTTACTGAGAAGCTTGTGAAGATAGAGTCGGTTTGTGGCATGACAAGCTGCTTCCATGGCTTCCGCCCAAAAGTGTCTTGGCGTCTTATACTCGTCGAGCATCGTTCTTGCCATCTAAATAAGGGTTTGGTTCTTCCTCGCAAAAACTCCATTTTTTTAGGCGTGTACGTAGCCGAGAACTCATGTAGAATCCCTTCTTCATCAAGAAAGGTGTCTACATTTGTGTTCTTGAACTCCGATTCGTTGTCGCTCCGAACTTTCTTGATCTTCACTTCAAACTGATTTTGGGCTTTGTGAGCAAAGTTCTTGAAGATCTTTTGTACCTACGACTTATCATCAAGAAAGAATACCCACATAAATCTGGAAAAATCATCAACTATAACTATACCAAAGGAATTTCCACCGAGGCTTTTGTAAGCATTGGGACCAAAAAGATCCATATGAAGCAACCCGAGTGGTCTCCTAGTAGTCATGATATTCCGGCTTGACAAGCACTACAAAGTCTATCTTTGTCAAAGATAACATATTTAACACCAAGTATATGATCACCTTTGATAAGCTTGTCTAGATTAAGCATACCAACATGTCCTAGTCTTCTATGCCAAAGCCAACCTTTAGAATATTTTGCAATAAGACAAGTACGAGGTTTGGACCTTTTAGTGAAATAGACAATGTATAGATCTCCTCTACTGAAACCGGTAAAGACCATGTTATGATTATCTAGACGAAACACTTGCTAATCTACTTTGGTAAATAGCACATTAAAACCGAAGTCGGCAAGTCTAGATACGGAAAGAAGATTGTAGCCAAGGGATTCAACAAGCATGACGTTTTGAATAGAGCTATCATGGGATATGGCCACCTTACCAAGACCAAGTACCTTACCTTTGGAGTTGTCTCCAAAAGTTACATACCTTCGTGGTCCATGGTTTGGTGTGATCTCTTGAAACATGTCTCTATCTCCGGTCATATGATTTGTGCATCCACTGTCGAGAATCCACTCTTTTCCTCCGGACATGTAATCCTTGAAGTTTGCCATGAGACTTAGATTCTTCATTGTCTTCTCATACTCGATGTCGAACAATTCATCTTCGTCATAGTAGCCATGTTCCACATTGTCATCATCAAATGGGAAATCCTCGTCATAAGAAACAAGAGATTGGTGAGAGTTGTTATCAAGACAATGTCCAAGGTTATGAATGCGAATGGCTTCAACAATGATGTTGTTGATAGTTATGACATCTCCTTTAGCACGCATGAGGTCTCTAAGCTCAAATAGATAGTCATCAAACTTAGGATCACTAGGCATCATTTTGTGAAAAGCAATGGTTTTATGAAGAATTTCATCAAGATTACTCAATGAATAATTTGGATATCGTTTCTCCAAATCACTTCACAAAGTATAAGCACATTCAAAATTCTTCATTTGATTAAGCACAATTCTAGGCAATCCTCTAATAATAAGATTAACAGTTCCAAGATTGCATAGCATATCAATTTCCTCTTCCTGTGTGGGATGTAAAGGAACAATGGGAGGTACATAGGGGTTCTTAACATACTTGCTCAATTGAAATTCATCGAATAGTTCAAGCATCATATATTTCCATTGACTATAGTACTCCACATCGAGAATGGGCACTCTACAACTAATACTCCCCGAACTAGACACATCCATCTTCCTCCACGGTGATGAAACCGAAGATGTGGAGACCAAAGCTCTGATACCAATTGAAGGGATCGATAGAAGAGACGTCTAGAGGGGGGGGGTGAATAGACTACTTGCAAGAATTAAAACCTAACCTTTTCCCAAGTTAATTGGTGGGCAATTTTAGCAGTTATAACAAGTCTAATGCACCCTACACATGCTAGTCCACAAGTATGGCAGTGAATAGTAAGATAAGCACATGTAAGAGAGAGAGAAAGAGATAGGAAGATCAAACGCAATTTGGAGACGCAAGGATTTTTCCCGTGGTTTCGATAGGTGGCGCTATCGTACATCCATGTTTATGGAGTCTTCAACCCATGGAGGGTAACGATCGCGAGAGTCCACGGAGGGCTCCACCCATAAGGGTCCACGAAGTAGCAACCTTGACTATTCCATAACGGCTTCCGTCCACGAAGGACAAGCCTCACAATGGGTAGATCTTCATGAAGTACGCGATCTCCTTGCCCTTGCAAACTTCTTGGTTCAACTCCACAACACGAAGTAGGAGGCTCCCAAGCAACACCTAACCAATCTAGGAGGCACCAGCCTCCAAAAGGTAATAGGCTTGATAGTGATGATGAACTCCTTGCTCTTGTGCTTCAAGATGATACACTCCTCAACACTCAATCACTCTCTCACATATTTGACTTGGTAGAAGGGATTGATTGGGTGGAAAGCAACTTGGGGAGGCTAGAAATCAAGATCCATATGGTGGGAGTGGATGATCATGATCTCAACACAAGGGTAGGTAGTTCTCTCTCAGAAATTTGGATATGGAAAGTGGGGAACTGTTCTGAGTGCTTCTCTTACGAGTGGGATGTGGTGGAGGGGTATATATAGGCATGTCCAAAAATCCAACCGTTACAACATTATTGACCATCTCAGTTAAAACGAAGAAAAACTCGGTTGTACCGATCTGTTCAAAATGTGGCATCTTTCGGAATCTCGGTGAGACCGATATAGGAATCTCGGTGGTACCGAAACGAGTGGCCGAGGGCAGTTCCCAAAACTCGATGAGACCGAAGCATAAACTCGGAATTTCCGAATCTATGAAATCAGTCACCCAAACCGTGGTCACCTAAACTCGGTTGCACCGATGCAGTCTCGGTTGTACCGAAATTCTAGGGTTTGGCTAGGGTTCTGTCTTGGGTATAAAATCGGTAGAGCCGGATGAAAACTTGGTGGCACCAATTTTGTGGATTTGGGTTTTGACAGAGTATTTTTGTGGGAGAGCTTGTGGGTGTTTTTGGTGACTAGCACTTGTGCACGTGGAGCAATTTGTTCACCAACAATACCTCACCCCTTTTAATAGTATTGGCTTTCCTATGGACTCAAAGTGATTTCTCACAAAGTAAAAAGAGAGTCTTCTAGCTTGAAGCTTTGCCAATCCTATTCCTTCCTCTTCTTCTTCTTCTTGGGGAATCTCCTCACACCCTTTTGCCAACACTCTCTATGGACTAAACCTGAAATAAACTAGGTAGACATATTAGTCCAAGAGACAATGTATGTTGTCATGAATTATCAAAACCACCAAGGGAGCATATGTGCTTTCAGCTCGCCAGGCGCACACAGATTCAGATTATGAGGGCTCTTAATCTTAAGGCTGATAATGATTCTGAGAAGATCATAACTCCAGAGGAGAAGTGGATTTACGAGCATAGCACTTGGACTGATGATGAGGCCTCGGGCCAGCCTGCTGCCTCAACCTCTGTTGCTGCTGATGATGATGATATTATGGAGGAGGATGATGCTGATGAGTCTGCTAGTGATGATCCAGAGGCAACCGAGGAGTCTGAGGAGGACTACTCAGCTCTGGGGCGTTAGCATCGCTCTTTTCCTTTTTGGTGTCTTAATGCCAAAAGGGGGAGAGAGTTCTATTAGGTCGGGATTTGCATGGGTGTGGTTATCTTGCTTTGCGTCTTTCCAGTTGAACTCTCATTTGCTTTCAGTTGTTTCTAAACTTATCATGTGTGGAGACTTTATGCGTGCTCTACGACATGCGATCCCTTTCTATCTTAAGTCATCTATCTTGTCCTAAGTAGATCATGAGTTTCATTGATGCCCTTGTTATTATGCTCTACTTCTTATCATGTACAAATGCATGTTGCTATCTACTTTTTCATTTGTACTCATCGGTCGGTCTATAAAGTCAAGGGGGAGCTCTGTCCTTTACATGCGCAAATCACAATGGTGCACACTTTAAGGGGGAGCTCTATTTTTTTCTAGACCCTCAATGCAAATCATGTAGTTGTCATCATCCACCAAAAAGGGGGAGATTGTTAGGGCATTTTCCTAGCTTAGTGTTTTGGTGATGATGACAACTCACTATGTGATCTAATCGTGTGCCAAGTTCTCCAGGTACTCTATGTATGACACAAGACGATTAGGCATTCCCTCCGGACAGAAAAGAACGAAGACGGTGTTCTCTACGTGTTTATTTCTTTCGTCATAGGAAACCCGTACTATTAAGAAGGAGTTCGCATCAGAAGGTATTGGGTGAATCAATGCACGTACACACTCCTAGTCACCCACCGCATACCCTTCCATTCATTGAGAGAGAGGTCCTTGTCGGTATCAAAACCGGTGGATCTCGGGTAGGGGGTCCCGAACTGTGGATCTTGGATCGATGGGTAACAGGAGACAAGGGAGACGATATTTACCCAGGTTCGGGCCCTCTTAATGGAGGTAAAACCCTACGTCCTGCTTTGTTTTGTATTGATGATGGGGTATCGAGTACATAGTTGATTTACCTCGAGATCGTATGTAGTGGTCTAAACCATAAGAGCTAAGATTGTAATCTCTGATGATCTGATTGTCCCTAATGACTAGCCTGGCCTCGGTTTATATAACACACCAGAGGCCTAGGATAACAAGAGTCCTAGTCGGCTACGTCCATGGAGAGGAGTCCTTGTCTTGATCACCAAGTCTTGTGGAATCTTCCTCGTATGCATCATGGGTTGTCCGAACTGGCCCATTAGTGAACCGCCCTGGGGGTCCTCGGCCCGACCCACTCATCGGGAGACAACGTGGTGAGTACCCCCTATTCCAGGACACCATCAGTAGCCCCCTGAACCGGTCTTCAAGTAGGGGACCCTCCTCGGTTCTTCCGAACTGTTCTTCGTCTTCAGCCATCGGTCCTGAAAACTGGTTCAACAAATCTTCCCATCTCCGATCTTGAGGATCGCCGAGGTGTATCCCAAGAGTTCACACGTCAAGCATCCGAGGAGCCCCTTTAATTTCTTGGCCTTTATCAATGCCTTGTTATTTTTTATGCCACACCTCGGGTTTGAAGTGTTTCCCGTGCGGTGGTGCCGTCTTGCATCCGAACTCCAACACCGAACTGCATCCGAGGTGTCTTTTTGCAGCCAAGCTCCAACGCCGAACTGCATCCGAGATGTCATAGATTAACTCGGTCTTGAAAAAGTTGAAGGAGTTTATTCGAGCTTAATGCCGGAAATAGTCTTTTATGGAACCAGCCATTCGCATCTGAGCTTTATGCCGGACTGCTTTTGAGGTGTCTCCGATCTTGAGCTTTATGCAGGATTGCTTCCGAGCTCCAACGCCTGACTGCATCAGAGTTCAAACGATGATCCGCGTCCGAGGTGTCATAGATTACCTCGGTCTTTAAAAAATTGAAGGAATTCAGCCAAGCTTGATGCCGGAAATGCCCTCTATGGAGTCAGCCACATGCACCCGAACTTTATGCAAGGTGGTGCACCACCCTGACCGTGGGCTGATTTTTTGTGGATATTTTTGATTGGTGAAATTTATTCTTTGCCGAGATATATAGCCAGTAGCCCTCAAGGTGCATGTCGGTCTAAAACCCAGGATGCTCCTGAAGGATAAAAACCACTAATCCCAGTAGCCCTGAGACTCAGGTCGATTCGCGAAATCGGCCTGAGGATCAATTCCTTGCTCGGCAGCATACTTTAGGAATTAAAATGTGTTGTGCAGTAGCCCTCGAGACTCAGGTTGGGTGCGGCCAACCAACCCGAGGATCGTAATCTCGTTGGAAACTGTTTTGCACTTAAATTTTCTATATTGAATCGTCAATGCAGTAGCCCCCGAGCCTTAATTTGGGCACTGGTGGTCGAATTAAGGATCGATATTTGTTTGACACAAACTTTGTTACGTTTGACCTAATTTATTTCTAATGATTCTATGTATCCAAGTACTTTACATCATAAATGCTCGAATCCGCATTGTATACGACTTTGTTGACCGACTATCGGCTTCAACCTCCTCGGCTAGTAGCCGAGGAGTGTTTGTCATACTATATAAAGCCTTTATAAGGGCAAAGATTTACGGCAAACAAGGCAATCCGTCCATACGGTTTTATAAGCAAAGGTACGCAGAGAGATATGTTATATTACTACGTAAGAAACATCTTCTGGAAAAAATAGTTTATTTATAAGTTCCTTTTCCCAGGATATCATGTTGACCATGATCGTGAAAGCTCAACTCCGATCAATGTCGGAGGAAAATATTGAGCATTTAGTTCGGGGAATGTTCCCGAACTCTATGGTCTTTAATGAACCGAAATTTTCACTTCCGTCGTTGCCGACCAATTATATTCTTAAGATGGCTAGCTTTCGGCTTCACCCAGTCTGAGGTACTAATCTGGATGACCCGGAAGTAACAATCACAGAGGTGCTCCCTTTACCGCCTAGCCGAACAATCGGGAACGTAGGGGGTAAGCACAGGAGCTAGGCAACCCAGCTTGGCCAAAATCTTAAATAAAATTGATGCATATTTATGGCTTTATAACGATGATTACGGAAGGCAGCACTCACATATTGAATAAAAATGCTTTAATGCTATATGCTATTTTGACTCTTTTGTGACCGTTTATCAGTTGAGAGTGGCCCATCGTCGGCTTCTACCACTTTGTAGATGCTACGCAGGGTGTTCCGCAGTAATAAGACAACCCTTAGCCGACGTTTCGGTGCCCGAAGGCGATTGTGTTAGCGGAAACGAGGCAATCGAATATCTAGGCTTTATAACTTTCACTTAGTCAGAGGAGCTTAAAGTTTGGGAGGCCGGTTACTAGCCCCCGGTTTGTGTTCGGGGTCAGTCGAGGTCAAGCCATTAACACTCCGGCCAAATTTATGAAAGGCCCATGGGGTAACCTCTATCGGTCTATAGTTTGACAGAGTCATCGGACCGCCGACCAGTTTACGCCTATCAAGACAGTCAGTCTTCGGCTTTCTCCACTAAGGTATTTAACTAGTCGAGCTGGAAATACAATCGCAGTGATTCTCCCTTTACACGCTTGGCCGAACAATGCAGAATGCAAGGGGCAAGCACATGAGCCGGGCAACCCGACTATTGACCGAAGACATGATTCGAAACTGATGCATATAAGGCAATATTCAAGATGCCGAGTTGCAGGTCGGCAAGGAAGATACCAAATTTCGGGTCGGTAAAGATTTCCCCAGCTGAATTATTATGTGGGTCACCCCAGTCAAGAGGATGTCCCGCCTCCTAGAGGAAAAACATACAAATAGCTTAAAAGTGCCATAAGCTCGAAAAGCCAAAAAACTTATGTAAAAACTTTGACGTCCGAACTAAATCAAGTTTTTTGGTGACAATCCAAAATTGGTCTTAAAATTAATACGTGCTTCAGTCGTGCTTTAACATGATACATCCAATCTCCGGACTCCAAGCGGGTCAGCCTTTGGCTTCAACCTCCATATCCTGAAGGCGGAATGTTTCTCCGAGGCCTGTTTAGCGAACTAAACTCGAGCGGCTTTAGAAAGAAACCAGGCTATCCGGCTATTGACCACACATTAGCGTCAGAAAAAGAAGTAGTAGAAATAGACTTTGCAACGACCAAGAAGAAAACATTTGTTACAAAACGGCTCATATAAATTTAAGATCCCCCGGTTAAATTGGGTAAAGAAAGTTGTTTTTTGAACAAACAACATTTTAACAAAGAAAGTTCTTGTTTTGAAACAAAAACATAACGCTCGTTTTCTTGCACAATTGTAACTTGGCTAAGAGAATCATCATTAGTGGAATAAATAGAACTACTAGAAGCAACATCATTAGATTTAGCATTTTTATTGTTGCTACTAGATGAAGAACCTTTCTTGCCTTTGTTACTAGTTTGTCTAGGTTTAACTTGTGGCATGAATGTAGACAAGATTAATCGTTTGGCTAGATAAGATGAAGTCTTCTTTCAGAGATCGTCATTGATAGCTTTAAGAAACTCATGTTCTTGCTCCAAGGTGAGCTTCTCAAAGCATAGCTTCTCATGAGTCCTTACAAGCTCTCTATGATCTTCTAGAGTAGATTCATGGGCTAACTTATCTTGACTAGCATGAGAATTATCAAGTTCATTTTGACTAACATCACTAGTTTTATCAAAGAGCAAGTCATCATCTCCAAGTAAATCATCTTCATCACTATTGAAATCAAGATACTCAGGGTGTGCTACCTTGGGGCCTTTAGCCATGAAGCAACTTCCACTCCCTTGATTTGGTGAATCAAATAGATCATAGGAGTTGGTAGTCACTAGTGCAAGTCCGGCAACACCTTCAACTTGACTATAGTCGGAGTTGGAGTGATAGCTTCTCTCGGAGTGCTTGTCGGATTCGGAGCGGGAAACCCATTCACCAACATGAGCTTGATGTCTTCTTCTTGAGTAGCTCTTGGTGTACTTGTCCTTCTTCTCCGAGTCCCTACTTCTCCTTGAGGGTCTTTGTTCATAACGGTCATCTCTACTCCTTCTCTCTCTTTGAGGTGATTCATTTCTTGAGCTTCGTCTTCTAGGTGACTTTTCCCTTCGTTTGTAGGGAGCCGTGAACTCATTGGAGTAGTGTCCGGGCTTCCCACAATTGTAGCAGTTTCGGTCACGACTTGACGAACGCTTCTCTTCATATCTTGAGTTGGAGCTTCCACTACTAGGGAAAACCTTATACACAGAATCTTAGCAGCAGCGCGGGACAGGATGGGGCGCTACTGCTAATTAGCAGTAGCGCGGTATGCAGACAGGCGCTACCGGTACTAACTTAGCAGTAGCGCGGCTCGGTAGAACCACGCTGCTACTAAAATTGACCGACCGTTCCCGCCACGCTAGGTTTAGCAGTAGCGCGTCCACGATAACCGCGCTACTGCTAATGTGATAGTACTAGCGCGGTTTTTTTTCAACTCGCTACTGCTAATTTTGAAACTGGACACATGGCGGGCCCCTCTTAGCAGTAGCGCGTGTTACAGACGAGCGCTACTGCTATCTTATTAGCAGCAGCGCGTTTTGCACCCAGCGCTACTGCTAAGCCGCAGCCATACCACCTTTTTCCTCCCCCCCTTCCCCTCCTCTCTTCCTCACTTTCCCCTAGCTCCCACCTCCTCTCTCCCTCACTTTGCTTCTTCCTCACTACTTCTCCCCCCATTACTCTCCTTCTTCTACCTATCTTTCTCTCTCTTTATTACTCCTAGCTAACTACACCAATCTCCATTAATGCATCTCCTTTCTCTTTTTCCTTCCCCCTCCACTAGTTGAACTTGTCTCCTCCCAAACTAGCTAGCTAGGTAGATCTAGCTAGAATTTAGTGAAGTGACCTATGTACCTCCCTAACTAGATCTATAGCCTTATCAAGAAGAGCTTTGTCCACTTTTGATCATTCCATAGGTGTGTGTGGCGACACCTATCGACATCATCATCACATAGCTCGATCTCGAGATAGGTGATTAAAAATTTATGCTTTTGCAAGAATGGAAATATGTGTATGCGTGCGATATGACATAATCGGGCGATATGATGGAAATTGTGTGTGTGGCACGAGTTGCCGCCGAATTGTGCTTGTGAGTTGCCTATGTTTTGCCGAAATGTCGATTTATTTCCGTTTCGGCGAATTCCGGGCAAACTCTATATGTCCTATTTTTAGGGAAGGTCATGCTGAATTTTTGTATGACTTTGATGCATGCATGCATTTTTATAATCAATTTGTTTATTATTACCGTGCAGGCGTTCATGATGGTCAGTGGAACGGTGGTGGACAGGTGGTTGCGGTCGGCGGTGCAGGACATGAAAGAAAATAACCTGACAGAGGTTTTATGTCCGTGTCGAAGATGCAAAGGACGAGCTTGGCTCGACCCCTATGACGATGGTCGTGTGATGGCGCACCTGCTCATGACTGGTTTCATGGATGGCTATACTCGGTGGATAATTGAAGATGAGGATGATGATGTTGAGGACGCCGACGGGGCAGGCAATGACGACACGGGGCAAGACGAAGAGATGATCGATAATGGCGGCAGAGAAGGGGCCGGACATGGCGTCGGGGAAGAGGCCGGGCATGGCGGCGGAGAAGGGGCCGGACATGGCGGTGGAGAAGGGGCCGGACATGGCGGCGGAGAAGGGGCCGGACATGGAGGCAGAGAAAACGTGGACTCCACGCCACAGAATTCGTCGGTACTAAGTTCAATCGTGCGGGACCCTCATGTTCAAGCACTGCTTCGCAAGGAGACGAGTACTGAGAGAGCTGCTTCTAGAGAGGAGGCCAAGCTGCAGCAACTGGTGGTAGACTCGAACACTCCATTGTATCATGGTTGCAATCCCGAGGTGACCCGCTTGAGTTTCACGCTCGAACTCCGGAAGACGAAGGCTAAAAACAAATGGACCGACACTAGCCTTGATGAGCTTCTCAAGTACCTAAAGGATGTTCTTCCCGCGGGGAATCTATGTCCTACTAGTGTGGATGAGGCCAAGAAGATCGTGTGCCCTCTTGATCTGCCGCACGTTAGATACCATGCATGCATCAACGATTGCATAATTTATCGGAAGGAGCACGCGGAAAAAACAAGTTGTCCGATGTGCAATGCTTCTCGATACAAGAAGGCCGGGAAGAAATCTCCCTAGAAAGTTGTATGGTACTTACCGATCACTAGCCGTCTCCAGCGGTATTTCGTAGATCCCAAGGAAGCAAAGCTCATGCGCTGGCACGCGGAGAGGAAGAAGCCCGACGATGGAGATGATCCGAAGCTGAGACACGTCGTGGATGGAAGCCAGTGGAGAGCGTTCAACGGCGAATATCGGTATTTCGCATGTGATGCAAGGAACATCGTGCTCGGCGCGTGTACCGATGGCATGAATCCGTTTGGCAACCAGAACACCAACCATAGCACATGGCCCGTGTTTGTATGGATGTACAACCTCCCCCCCTGGTTGTGCATGAAGTCGAAGTACATACACATGAGCATGCTGATTCAAGGGCCGAAACAACCGGGAAATAATATTAATCTGTATCTGGGGCTACTTCAAGAGGAACTAGACACGTTATGGAAAACACCGGCCAAGACATGGGACGCCAGCAAAGGCGAGTATTTCTATATGAGAGCCGCGTTGATCACGACGGTGCACGACTATCTCGGTTACGGATATGTTGCAGGACAGGTGTGCCATGGATATTGTGGATGCACGCGGTGCATGGATGATACGACGTCTCAGCAGCTAACGTCAAGGAAAGATGGCGGGTCTAGGAAAATCGTGTACATGGGGCATCGAAGATGGCTCGAGAAGGACGACCCGTGGAGAAACCGTGGAGATCTATTCAATGGTGAGGCTGAGCATCGAGGACCTCCACGTAAGCGGAGCGGCGCCAAAATCGATGAGCTATTGAAAAACTGGGAACAGTGCCCCGCGCCGGGAAAGACGATGAAAAAGGCGCCGGAGCCGCTGCTGAAGGTATGGAAGACGAGGTCTGTTTTCTGGGACTTGGAGTACTGGCACAAACTCGACACGCCTCATTGCCTTGATCAAATGCATATTTGTAAGAATGTCCTTGAGAGCTTGCTTGCGACACTGATGAACATGCCGGATAAGACCAAGGATGGGCCGAAGGCAAGAAAAGACTTGCAAGATTTGGAGATCAGGACAGATCTGCACATGCCGCCCCGTAAAAAGTCAGAGGAGACAGAGACAGAGACAGAGGCGCGGGAGAAGAAGGGCAAAAAAGTAAAGGAAGAGGATTATTGCCCCCCTTCTTGCTTCACCTTAAGTCCGGCTGAGATCAATCAATTCTTCAAGTGCCTTACCGGAATCAAAGTTAGTTCCGGTTACTGTGGCAAGATAAGCAGATATCTAGACACGAAGAAGAAAAGGTTCAGCGGGATGAAGTCCCATGACTGTCATGTGATGATGACGCAGATACTACCTGTTGCCCTTAGAGGGATAATGGAGAAGCACGTCCGTGACACGCTTATTGGTCTCTACAACTTTTTCGACGTCATCTCTCGAAAGTCGATCAGTGTGAAGCAGCTCCGAAGGCTACAGGAAGAGATCGTTGTCATACTATGTGAGCTTGAGATGTACTTCCCGCCCGCGTTCTTTGACGTCATGGTGCATCTGTGTGTCCATATTGTGGACGACATAATAGACCTGGGGCCGTCATTCCAGCACAACATGATGCCGTTTGAGAGGATGAATGGGATCATCAAAGGATTCGTTCGTAACATGTCCGGTCCGGATGGAAGCATCGTCCAGGGCTATCTGACACAAGATTGCATCTCTTTCTGCGAGAATTTTCTATATGGCGCAGACCGGCCGCCTGGTGTTGGTTTGCCCGTTAACAAGCACGATGGGAGGCTCGAAGGAGAAGGTCACTCTAACGGTCGCAGGGAACTGCATGTGGCCTACTCAGATCAACGCAACGACTTTGACAGAGCAAACTTGGTAGTGCTACAACACCTACACCAGGTAGATCCTTTCGTGGCACTGCATAAAGAAACTATCGCAAAGAAGTATCGTGACCGGGGGGTATCCAGGACGGACGCCGAAGTTACTAGAGAGCACAACTCCACTTCCCTGCATTGGTTCAAAGAGCATATTATTGCTAATCCCCCGGAAGAGGGCTCTAAGGACCGATTGCTCATATACGCCTTAGCACATGGCCCCTCGCCCAACCTCGTCACCTATCAGGCATACGATATCAACGGATACACGTTCTACACGGAGGCCAAAGATATGGGCAGTGATGATCAGAACTCAGGGGTGATGATGGAATGCATGACCAACTGCGACAACGGCGCAACTGAGAGATTTTATGGAAGGGTCGAGGAGATCTGGGAGCTTGACTACTCTGGACTGCACAACGCGACGATGTTCCGTGTCAGATAGGCTAAGAATGTCGAAAGAGAAAACCGGTATTTCACTACCATGACTATACCCGACGCCAAGAGCGGTACCGTGAACGCTATCGCAAAAAACGAGCCATGGGTACACGCTAAGCACGTGACACAATGCTTCTTCATAACCGACCCGTGCAATCCCAGCCGTGTTGTCGTGAGGAGAGGCAAAAGGAACATCATTGGAATGGATGGAGTCACCAACGAGGAAGACTACGACCAGTACGGCAACCCAATGAGGGAAGATGACGATGACGATGAAGTATACGTCAAAAGAAGAATCAATACTACATTACCTAAGAAAGATCGTACTCCATGGAAAAGGAAAAGTCACAATGAGGGGCTCAATTATTCTTCAACGAACAAGAAGGGAAAGAAGCTCACTCAAAAACGAAAACATCGACGCTGAGGAACCGTTATCAGTCAAATGATGTAATATATATGTTCCTATTTTGTGTGGACACTAACCGTTATGCATGGGTCAAATGATGTAATATATATGTTCCTATTTTGTATACAAATTTAACCGTCAAATGAAAAGAAAAGAAAAGAAAAAGAAGAAAAGAAAAGGAAGAGAAAATAAAGGAAAATACAATAGAAGAAACAAACAGGAAAACTGCTATAGGTACTGGTTATAGCAGTAGTGCTTTTCCGAAAAAGAGCTATAGCTAGTCAAAATAGCAGTAGCGCTTTTCCGAAAAAGAGCTATAGCTAGTCAAAATAGCAGTAGCGCCGTTTGGAGAAGCGCGCTATAGATAAATTAGCTATAGCGCGTTTTTAGGAAACGCGCTACTGCTATGTCGACTTAACCCCTGGATCCCCACTCTCTCTTCCCCCAAATCCCCGTTTCCCGCCTCTGCTTCCCCCAAATCCCCACTCTATCTTCTCCCCAGCCCGTCGTCGCCGCCGGAGCCCTGCCCTCGCCGGAGTCCTGCCCTCGCCGGAGCCCTGCCCTCGCCCCCGACCCCCCGACCCCGGCGCTCGCCCACGACCCCCCGACCCCGACGACCTCGCCCTCGCCCCCGACCCCGGCGAACTCGCCCTCGCCCCGGACCCACGGAGGGTAACGGTCGCGAGAGTCCACGGAGGGCTTCACCCATAAGGGTCCACGAAGTAGCAACCTTGACTATTCCATAACGGCCTCCGTCCACGAAGGACTAGCCTCACTATGGGTAGATCTTCATGAAGTAGGCGATCTCCTTGCCCGTACAAACTTCTTGGTTCAACTCCACAACACGAAGTAGGAGGTTCCCAAGCGACACCTAACCAATCTAGTAGGCACCACCCTCCAAAAGGTAATAGGCTCGGTAATGTCGATGAACTCCTTGCTCTTGTGCTTCAAGATGATAGACTCCTCAACACACAATCACTCTCTCACAGATTTTCCTTGGTGGAAGAGATGGGATTGGTGGAAAGCAACTTGGGGAGGCTAGAAATCAAGATCCATATGGTTGGAGTGGAAGATCTTGACCTCAACACAAGGGTAGGTGGCTCTCTCTTAGAAAACTGGATGGGGCAAGTATGGAATAGTTATGAGTGCTTCTCTTTCGAGTAGGTGGTGGTGAAGGGGTATATATAGGCATCCCCAAAAATCCAACCGTTACACACAAAATGACCAACTCGGTGACACCGATGTGTTAATCTCGGTGGTACCGAAGTGACCAAAAGGTGGAAACTTTTGAATCTCGGTGAGACCGATATAGGAAACTCGGTTGCACCGATAAGGTGACCAACGGTCAGATAGACATTCTCGGTGACGCCGATCCAACAATCTCTATGGTACCGATATTGTGAATTTGCGTAACAGAAAGTTGGCAACCTAAACTCGGTGGCACTGGAATGGAATCGGTTGCAACTTGGGGAGGCTAGAGATCAAGATTCATATGGATAGAGTGGAATAGCTTGATCTCAACACATGAGTAGGTGGCTCTCTCTCAGAAAATTGGATGGGGCAAGTATGGAATAGTTCTGAGTGCTTCTCTTTCGAGTGGGTGGTGGTGAAGGGGTATATATAGGCATCCCCAAAAATCCAACTGTTACACCTAAAGTGACCAACTCAGTGACACCGAAGTATAAAACTCGGTGGTACCGAGTTGCTCCAAAGGTAGCAACTTTTGAATCTCGGTGAGACCGATACAAAGATCTCGGTAGTACCGATTAGGTGACCAACGGTCAGTTTCCAAAACTCGGTGATGCCGGTCCAAAATCTCGAAAAATCCGATTTTAAGAATCGAGGTAACAGAAAGTTGGCAAGCTGAACTCGGTGGCACTGAAGCAGAATCGGTTGCACTGAAGAGCTAGGGTTTGGCATGGGTCTGTCTGAGGTGGGAATCAATGGGACCGAGTGGAAAAAGTTGGTTACACCGATTTTCATGATAGGCTTGGACAGACCTTTGTGGAAGAGTTTGTGGGTGTTTTTGGTCACTATGACTTGTGCACGTGGAGCATCTTGTTCACCAACAGTACCTTACCCCCTTTTAATAGTATTGGCTTTCTATGGACTCAAGGTGATTTCTCACAAAGTAAAATGTAGAGTCCTCTTCCTTGAAGCTTTGCCAATCCATTTCCTTGCATCTAGGGGTCTCTCCACAATCCTTTTACTAACCCATCATTGAACTTTTCTTAAAATATACTTAGTGGAAACATTAGTTCAATGACATATATGTTGTTATTAATTACCAAAACCACAAAGGGAGCAAATGTGCTTTCACGAATTCGCGCTAGGGTGACAACAGAATTTGTTCAATGAAGGCGGGACAACAATGTCCTTACGCCGGTGTGACAATGCCATCCGATCTAAATCCTTTACCTGCACACATAAAACAGTGCAAGCCGGACATAATAATAATATTTTTTGCATAATCAATTTACGCATAGTATGGATAATAAAACAAATATGGCATTGATACGTCTCCAACGTATTGATAATTTATGAAGTATTCATGCTATATTCACCTATGTTTACAATACTTTTATATGGTATTGATGCACTTTATATGATTTATTTAGAACTAACCCGGACTGACGATGTTTTCCGCAGAACTATCGTGGTGTTGTTTTTGTGCAGAAAATGAAAGTTCTCGGAATCACCCGAAACTTTTTGACAATTTTTTGGGGAACAAAAGAGGCACTAGACGCTTCGTGGGAGGGCCAGAAGAGCCACGAGGTGGGCACAACCCACGAGGGCGCGCCAGAGGGCCCAGGCGCGCCCTGGTGTCTTGTGCCCTCCTCATGGCCCATCTTGGCATGAAACCGGCGCCCAAAAATCCTATAAATATAGAAACCATCAGAAATAACCCTAGACTCTCCGCTCGTCTGCCGTAACTCTCTGTATCGACAAAAAACCAATCTGGAGACGCTCCAGTACCCTGCCGGAGAGGAGAATCCATCTCCGGTGGCCGTCTTCATCATCCCGGCGGAGGCCATGATGAGGAGGGAGTAGTCCACCCTCGGGGCTGAGTGTATGTACCAGTAGCTATGTGTTCAATCTCTCTCTCGTGTTCTTGAGATGTCACGATCTTGATGTATCACGGGCTTTGTTAATATAGTCGGATCATATGATGTGTTTCCCTCTCTATCTAGTTGTGATAAATTGAGTTCTCCCTTTGAGATTTCATTACCGGATTGAATACTTTTATGGATTTGAGAACACTTGATATATGTCTTGCATGCGGATGCCCATGGTGACAATGGGGTGTTCTATTGATTCACTTGATATATGTTTTGGTACTCAACTTGCGGATTCCCGCGGTGACATTGGGCTACTCTATGCATAGGGGTTGATACACGTTCTTGTCCTACTTTCTCCGACAGAAATCTTGGGGCACTCTTTGAGGTTCTTTGTGTGGATTGAGTATTATGAATCTGAAATTGTTTAATGCGTATCGTATAATTAACTCATGGATACTTGTGGTGACATTGGAGTATCTAGGTGACATTTGAGTTGGTTGATGCGTATCATATGGTGTTATTCTAGTACGAACTCTTAGATAGATCGAACGGAAAGGATAACTTGATGTTATCTTAGTACGAACTCTTGAATAGATCGATTGGAAATGATAACTTTAAGGTGGTTTCGTACCCTACAAACAATTTCTTCTTATGTTCTCCACTAGATAAGAACTTTGGAGTGATTCTTCGTTGCACGTTGAGGGATGGTTATGTGATCCAATTATATTAGCATTGTTGTGAGATTGCATTAGCGGAAGTACGGACCCTAGGCCTTGTTTTCAAGAATTGCAATACCGTTTGTGCTCACTTTTGTTACTTGCTACCTTGCTGTTTTTATATTTTCAGATTACAAAAACCTTTATCTACCATCCATATTGCACTTGTATCACCATCTCTTCGCCGAACTAGTACACCTATACAATTTGCCATTGTATTGGGTGTGTTGGGGACACAAGAGATTTCTTGTATTTGATTGCAGGGTTGTTTGAGAGAGACCATCTTCATCCTACACCTCCCACGGATTGATAAACCTTAGGTCATCCACTTGAGGGGAAATTACTATTGTCCTACAAAACTCTGCGCTTGGAGGCCCAACAAGAGTCTACAAGAATAAAGTTGCGTAGTAGACATCAAGCTCTTTTCTGGTGCCGTTGCCAGGGAGGTGAGTGCTTGAAGATAGATCTTGTAATTAAATCTTTTAGTTTCTTGTTTTCACTAGTTTGGTTTTATCAAAGAAAACATACAAAAAAATGGAGTTTAGGTTGTATCAATTGTCTCGTCTTTATAAAGTCTTTCGTGAAAATGATGGTTCGGAAAATTGTGCTCAATTGGTAGAGAAAGAATTTATGAAAATACTTAATGAGAATTCCTTCAATGATGAGCATGATAGAAATATTTCTAGTATGTATTCTTTGAATATCCATGATGCTAATGATACGCAAAGCCACAAGCTTGGGGATGCTATGTTTGATGAAGATGATATTTTTTTGTCCCCCAAGTTTTCATGAGCAAATTTATTATGACTATGGCATGCCTCCTATCTATGATGATTATGATGATGAGATGTATGCTATAAAGAGTGATAGTAACCATGAAACTTGTCATCATGATTTTAATATTGAATGTGGTTATGTCAATCAAGTGTATCATGCTAGTTATTTTGTTGAGTTTCCTTCCACTACCATGGATGAAAAGGAATTTGCTTATGTGGAGAGTAATGAAAATTCTATGCTTGTGCATCATGAAAAGAATGATTTAAGTGATAATTATATTGTTGAATTCCTTCATTATGCTACTAAAATTTATTATGAGGGAGGAACATATGCTTGTAGGAATTGCAATAATATCACGTTTCCTCTCTATGTGTTCAAAGTTTTAAATTGTGCTTGTTTTGCCTTCCTATGCTAGTTGATTCTTGCTCCCATAAATTATTTGCTCACAAAATACCTATGCATAGGAAGTGGGTTAGACTTAAATGTGCTTGTCATGAGATTCATGATGCTCTTTTGCATGTTTCAATTACTATTCCTATATGAGCATCATTGAAATCATCATGCCTAGCTAAAAAGCATTAAAGAAAAGCGCTTGTTGGGAGACAACCCAACACTTTTCCTTTCTGTTTTTGTGTGTTCACATGATTAAGATACTGTAGTAATCATGTTTTGTGTCTTTTATTTCAATAAAGTGCCAAGTAAAGCCTTTGGGATGACTCACAAGATGAGTAGAATTGATGCTGAACCAAAACAGAAACTTTTGACTCCAGTACAGGAATTTTCGTTTTTACCAGGAGTGTGATAATGATCTGAAATTTTTACAGAGTCATGGTATACAAATGTTTCAGGTTTTCCTAATTTTTGAGAATTTTTAGAGACAGGGAAGTATGGCTATACTACAGATTTTCACAGACTGTTCTGTTTTTGACAGATTCTGTTTAGCATACATAGTTTGCTTGTTTTAGTGTTCCCATAGCTTATATTCAGTGATATAATTTATGGGAATGATAGAATACAGTAGGTATTATGCTACAAAAATTATGAATCTTGTCTTGACAGTACCTAAGTGAATGATTTATCCTTATTGTACTAACCCTTCTCACGAAGTTCCGTTAAGTTTTGTGTGATTGAAGTTTTCAAGTTTTGGGTGAGACACCGATATGATGAGAATAAGGAGTGACAAGAACCAAAGCTTGGGGATGCCCAAGGCACTCCCAAGGTAATATCCAAGGAAGACTCAAGCGCCTAAGCTTGGGGATGCACCGGAAGGCATCCCCTCTTTCGTCTTCAACATTATCAGTATATCTTACTTAGAGCTATATTTCTATTTGTCACATAATATGTGCTTTGCTTGGATCGTCATTTTATTTTGTTGTTTTCTGTTAGGTGTTATTTATAATCTTGTTTTTCAATAAAAAGTTCCAAGAATTGTCTTAGGATGCTTGCATTGCATGTTTTGATGTGCTGTGTAAAAACAGAAACTTTTGCTATAGTGTTTGAATTTTATATTTTACTGGAACGTGGAAAGTTTCTGAAATTTTTACACAGTGTTGTCATATAAATTCTTTACCCTGTCCTGAATTTTCATAAGTTTTGAGTTACAGAAGTGCACTAGTTTAATAGATTGCTACAGAATGTTCTGTTTGGACAGATTGCTGTCATAGTTTTGTTATCTACTTATCCTATAGTTTCCATAGCCTATATTGGTAGATATAAATTGTGGAAATGATAGTAAAAAGTAGAAGATGTTTGAAATTATTATGCAACTTGTCTTTGTAGTACATAAAGAGTTGATTTATTATTATGTGTACTAACCTATCACACGTGTTCTTTTTGAGTTTTGTGTGGATGAAGTTTTTGAGAATAGGTGAAACCATGATATGAGAGGATTGAACGAGATACAAAAGCTCAATCTTGGGGATTACCAAGGCACCCCAAGTAAATATTTCAAGAAGCCTCAAGCATCTAAGCTTGGGGATGCTACGCATCCCACCTCTCTTCATCAAACAAATATCGGTTAGCCTATATTGAGCCTAAATTTTTATTTGTCCACGTGATATGTGCTATTCTTGGAATAAATTTTTATTTAGTTTGTTGTTTGAATAAAATGCTTAGATCTGAAAATCTTTATTGAGAGAGAGTCCTCACATAGCTACTTAATTGTTAGACTACTCATTGATCTTCACTTATATCTTTTGAAGAGTAATTTGATGTTTTCTCTTGAGCTTCACTTATATCCTATGAGTAAATTGTGAATGAATGAAATATCATAAATCTGAAATTATCAATGTGCTATATTCTTAGTAGCAAGTTCACATTTGGTTTAGAAAGTAAAATCTATTGAAGTTTAACAATCACAATATTGGTCATACAAGCAATTCGTGAATGATTAGTATAATGAAGAGAACTTTCACATACAAATATATTATCTTGGACATCTTCTATGATTGTGAATACCCATTAATTATTTTCACACTTGAGCAAATTAGTTGAAGTTGGACAAGGAAGACAACGTAATGAGTTATGGTTGTGTATATTTGCATAGAAGTTATATTGTTATGGATCCTCCAACATGTGGTGCTTGTTTAGAACCTTTTGCTAGCCAACACTTCGTACTAAGTAGAGATACTACTTGTGCATCCAAATCCTTGAGCCAAGTTTCTTCCATAAGAGCCCACCATACCTACCTATATATGGTATTTCACTACCATTCCAAGTAAATTTGCATGTGCCACCTCTAAACATTCAAATAAACATATGTTTTGTGTGCCTGGACCGCTCATGGAGCGACGGGGGGCGGTCAGTATCTTCCATGTTAAGCGGGTTATTCTCATGATGAGTGTTTATTCACTCGTCCTTGCACGAGAGGGGCGGTAATAGGGATTCCCAATCCCGAAAAAAATGCAAATAATTAAACAAAACTCCCCCAGGAATGTTGTTGGTATGGACGGTACCCGTGGATTCGGCTAGCCGTGGAGTGTGTTTGTTGGTGGAGGGGGAGTAAACCTTTACTTTTACCGCTTGGGAACTGCCGCTAATGTGTTTAACATGGAAGATATTGATAACTCTTGGTCGTAACGTTGACAGGAAGGGTGCACCTCCCAAAATTATATTTATCTTTGATTTAAGCTTTGAGCTCTGGCACCTCTGCAAATCCCTGCTTCCCTCTGCGAAGGGCCTATCTTTTACCTTTCAGTATTTACTTTTTGCAAGAGTCAATAGTATGCATTCTCATTTCAACCTCGATTGTTCTCTAGTAGGCAAGCATCATGTGGTGGGGAAAGATCTAGGCACATATGGCCAGTCAAATATATTTGATCATGACTTATTATTGTTGACAATTATCTCTATGATAAATGAGTTGGGAGGCGAAACATTAAGCCCCTATCTTTCTCAGTGTTCGATGGATGCCATTTGTTCTAAAAATATGCTTTGAGTACTAGCAATCATAGAAGACTATATGATGATTGAGTATGTGGAGCTCTTACTTAGACTTTATTGAGAATAAGTTGAATTGCAATTGTTTGGTGACTAAGAACATAGGTTGCTAAGTTTCAAAAGAATTCATTGTTTGAACCATAACATTTAAATTGGTTGCTACTCTATCATGATGATTTTTATGAGAAAAAGTTGCTGGTTATGATGCTAGAAAATTGACTGAAATTATCAGTGATCAAACTTATATATTATGCTAGAGGGCCCAGGCGCGCCTTGGTGTCTTGTGCCCTCCTCGTGTCCCATCTTGGCGTGAAACTGACACCCAAAAATCCTATAAATCCAGAAACCACCAAAAATAACCCTAGACTCTCCGCTCCGCCGCCGCAACTCTCTGTATCGACAAAAAACCAATCTAGAGATGTTCCAGTAACCTGCCAGAGAGGAGAATCCATCTCCGGTGGCCATCTTCATCATCCCGGCAGAGGCCATGATAAGGAGGGAATAGTCCACCCTCAGGCTGAGGGTATGTACCAGTAGCTATGTGTTCAATCTCTCTCTCACTCTCGTGTTCTTGAGATGTCACGGTCTTGATGTATCACGGGCTTTGTTAATATAGTCGGATCATATGATGTGTTCTCTCTCTATCTAGTTGTGATGAATTGCGTTTTCCCTTTGAGATTTCATTACCGGATTGAATACTTTTATGGATTTGAGAACACTTGATATATGTCTTGCATGCGGATACCCGTGGTGACAATGGGGTGTTCTATTGATTCACTTGATATATGTTTTGGTACTCAACTTGCGGATTCCCGCGGTGACATTGGGGTAATCTATGCATAGGGGTTGATACACGTTCTTGTCCTACTTTCTCGGATATAAATCTTGGGGCACTCTTTGAGGTTCTTTGTGTGGATTGAGTATTATGAATCTGAAATTGTTTAATGCGTATCGTATAATTAACTCATGGATACTTGTGGTGACATTGGAGTATCTAGGTGACATTTGAGTTGGTTGATGCGTATCATATGGTGTTATTCTAGTACGAACTCTTAGATAGATCGAACGGAAAGGATAACTTGATGTTATCTTAGTACGAACTCTTGAATAGATCGATCGGAAAGGATAACTTTAAGGTCGTTTCGTACCCTACAAACAATTCCTTCTTATGTTCTCCGCTAGATAAGAACTTTGGAGTGATTCTTCGTTGCACGTTGAGGGATGGTTATGTGATCCAATTATATTAGCATTGTTGAGAGATTGCACTAGCGAAAGTAAGGACCCTAGGCCTTGTTTTCAAGCATTGCAATACCGTTTGTGCTCACTTTTGTTACTTGCTACCTTGCTGTTTTATATTTTCAGATTACAAAAACCTTTATCTACCATCCATATTGCACTTGTATCACCATCTCTTCGCTGAACTAGTGCACCTATGCAATTTTCCATTGTATTGGGTGTGTTGGGGATACAAGAGATTTCTTGTATTTGATTCCAGGGTTGTTTGAGAGAGACCATCTTCATCCTACACTTCCCACGGATTGATAAACCTTAGGTCATCCACTTGAGGGAAAATTGCTACTGTCCTACAAAACTCTGCGCTTGGAGGCCCAACAAGAGTCTACAAGAATAAAGTTGCGTAGTAGACATCAGGCCTCTCTGCAGCATAAGTTGAATTGACAGCACAGGGACATCAATGTGGATTAGAGTCCACCGGCTCAGCACAGATAACATGCGCACAAAATTGTACAAATTACAAGTAGAAAGATCTTTGATAGTACAACACGAACAAATTTAAGAGGAGAAATATCACCTAATTGTTCGTAGTGGTCGAAGTTGGCTGATCTCTCATAACTTGAGCGTCTAGCGTCTGCAGCCGCGGGGCGAGAACAAACTCTACCGAATTGCATTGACAAAGCCAATTGCCGAGAACTGATCGGAAGCCCCTGGTCCAGCCAACATGATGAAGATGGTCGGCTAGTGACGCCGAAGTCCCCGGAGCAGGTTGATGAAGAGATGGCGAAGCCCCCGATCTAGCCGAGGTGACGGAGCAGGTCGGCTGGTGATGCCGAAGTCTCATGTCAGCCAAGGTGTCGAAGCAGTTCGGCATGGTGGATGTCGGCTTGAAGAAGCGACGGCGGGCGATGCCGACGCAGGTCGGAATTTGTGACGCGGTCAATGCTGGCTTGATGAAGCAACGGCACACCCGACCAATGCAACCCATGGGGTGACGACCTTGTCTTAACGATTATTTGTCCTTCACGATGTCGAATTCTTGGTTGGCTCCCCGAGGTGATGATCCGAGGTGGTGGTTGTCGTCGGCTCGATGGAGCGACGGCGCAGTCGATGTTGACGCAGGTCGATAGCCGTGGAGCAAGATGGTCGGGCCGGTTTGACATCGGCGCGACGATGAAGATCTCCTCGGAAAAGACTCAAAATTTGTGGCCACGTGTTTGAGAACAACACACAATACCCTAGAAAAAAATCCTTAAAAAGGATGTCCAATGTCCCATTCATGAAGAAAGATGAATTCGGATGGGATTCGTTCTAGCGCAGAAAACAGATCCGAAAATTGATGCACTCGGCGGACGTTTCCCGGAGTTTGAACGGTCGAATCGATCTGAAATTTTGAGGGGTGATCGGTAAAGGAATTCCTCAGTCGATGAACGATGGGATTTTCCAACGGATGTCCAAGATAGATACTGGACACCTCGCCACAACCTCGTCCAGATTTCCGTCTCAACTCAACAGGGCTCTGGTATATCGGAGATTGCTCGAGATTCCTCCATCGGAACGCGACGAAATTTTGCAAGGTTGTTTTAGATACAATTCTGCACAATTCCACCAAAGCAATCGTCAAAGCGACGCTCGAGAAAACAGGGACGACGAACACAAATTCGCTGTTCAGAAAAAACTACTGCCAATCTGCAGACGAGCCATCGATCCTTCCGGCGATCCCACAGCGGAACTCTCAATGAAAGCACCAGTGTCGGTATCAAAACTGGTAGATCTCGGGTAGGGGTCCCGAACTGTGGATCTTGGATCGATGGGTAATAGGAGACAAGGGAGACGATATTTACCCAGGTTCGGGCCCTCTTAATGGAGGTAAAACCCTACGTCCTGCTTTGTTTTGCATTGATGATGGGGTATCGAGTACAGAGTTGATCTACCTCGAGATCGTATGTAGTGGTCTAAACCCTAAGAGTTATGATTGTAATCTCTGATGATCTGATTGTCCCTAATGACTAGCCTGACCTCGGCTTATATAACACACCAGAGGCCTAGGATAACAAGAGTCCTAGTCGGCTACGTCGGTGGAGAGGAGTCCTTGTCTTGATCACCAAGTCTTGTGGAATCTTCCTCGTATGCATCATGGGCTGTCCGAACTGGCCCATTAGTGAACCGCCCTGGGGGTCCTCGGCCCGACCCACTGGTCGGGAGACGACATGGTGAGTACCCCCTAGTCTAGGACACCATCAGCCCTCATCTCTACCCCAGTAGTAGTTTTTACACCTAAGTGGTTGTATCGCTGGTTCTAGCGGTTGTACCGCTTGTACCGGTACATACGGTATAACTACCGCCCCAGGGGTGAAACCATGGGGTTGCTGCTCTCAGGAAATTGCCAACGGTTGTACCGTCAATAGCCTGGCCAACCATAAGAAGTAGCTTCAGGCAGTTGTACCGGCCTAGTACAGCCCAACCACCAGACAAGGTTCTGTTGTGGTGCGGTACTTGGGCGGTTGTAGGCTGGTTGTTCTGGTCGATCTTAATTGACCGGTACTACCAGCGTCCCAAGCGGTTGTACCGCTCCGGGCTCAGTCCAAGTGGTTGTACCGAGGCAACCACCGCCTCAATCGTCGCTCGAGGGTGATTCCTCTTTGTTTCAAAGCAGTGGTTGAGCGGTGGTGGAGCGGCTGTTCCGGTCCGGTGTTACGACCGGTACTACCGCCCCTGCCACCGGTTGCACCGCTCGCCAGGATTCTCTGCTGGATACCTGTGTGCACCAGTTGTACCGGTGCACATAGCGGTTGTACTGTTGCCATGTAAAAATGGCTGTAACGGTTGAAAATGGGGTACACTATATAAGGGGGTGGTTCTTCCACCCACCTTCTTACCTCTTGCCTCTCTCTCTCCTCCATTAATGCCCTTCAAACTTTCTTGCCCGATCTCTCTCTCTCTCTAGCCACTCAAACTTGTTGATTTGCTAGGGATTGAAGGAGGAGATCTAGATCTACACTTTCACCAAAGGAAACTTGATTCCCTCATACTTTCTTGTGTGGATTTTGTTACTCTTGGGTGTTTGAGCACCCTAGATGGAAGAGGTCACGTTGAAGCCATATTCCATTGTGGTGAAGCTTCATGGTGTTGTTGGGAGCCTCCAATTAAGTTGTGGAGATTGCCCCAACCTTGTTTGTAAAGGTCAGGTCATTGCCTTCAAGAGCACCACTAGTGGAATCATGACATCTTGCATTGTGTGAGGGTGTCAGGAGAATACGGTGGCCTTAGTGGCATCTTGGGGAGCATTGTGCCTCCACACCGCTCCAACGGAGACGTACTTCCCCTCAAAGGGAAGGAACTTCGGTAACACATCCTCGTGTCCACCGGTTCCACTTGTGGTTACTTCTTAGCTTTACTTTGTGCAAGCTTTAATTGTGTTATATCCTTTGCTTGCTTTTGTTGTTACAGTTATTAGCATCATATAGGTTGCTCACATAGTTGCATATCTAGACAACCTATTTGTTGCTAAATCTAATTTGTTAAGAAAAGCTAAAAATTGGTAGTTGCCTATTCACCCCTTATAGTCAACCATATCGATCCTTTCACTCGGCCTATTACTCTTGAGAGTTGCTAGCTCTCTAGATGGTTGGGTGTCAAAGTTGTCAACAACCAAGAGTCATTGTGGCTCTTGAAGACAATCTGTGAAGGTTTTGGAGTTCGCCTGTGCAAATGCAAATTATCGACTAGAGGGGGGGTGAATGTGAGATTTTTAATAGATACTTCAAAGAAGCAATTTCTCTGAAGAATAACAACACAAAGAGTAACTTAACACAAACTACGCTATGCATGCGAATCAGAGTAGCAGCAATGTCTTCATGACAAAAAAGGGCATGCATAGGAAGTATCATAACATACAAATACGAGTATAGAGATATATAAACTAAGTACGGCGAGACTGAATACAAATAGAACGCGACATGAACTGATGATTGTGGAAGTCTTCAGTTAAAGTCTTCAAGAGTAGGGAGACATATTCTTTAACACAACGGATACTAAAGAGTTGAATAAATACAACCAAATTGATTGATGAAGACAATGGATTTGTTTGACCAGTTCCAGTTGTTGTGACAACTTTACGTCTGGTTTACGCAGGCTTGAGATTTAACTCAGAAGACACTTAGTATTCACCTTATTCCCCTTGAGGTAAAATCACTTAGAACTCGCCCAATCACAAGTAGACTTCAAAAATCTTCACAAACTCATTCTATGACACTCCAGAAATTCTAATTGGGTGCTCAGAACTTGACGCATAACCGTCTGGAAGATCACAATCTTCAAAGATAATAAGCATCGGATCACGCAAGACAATCTCTTCAGTGATGCTCAATCACTTTGGCTTTGGGTGTTTTGGTTTTTCCTCACTCAGGATTCTCCCAAGTTCTTCGGAGGATGGCTCACTCTAGTTGACACTTGTCAATCAATCACTTGGAGCAGGCAACCAACAAATGGATGTGGGGAAGGCTATTTATAGCCTAGGGCAACCCGACATGAGAAAGCTATCATGCCATTAGGACAAGACCTTTGTCAGGATAAGTTGACAGTTGGCACTAGCTATGGTCGCAAATTTGAGCTCTCAAATTTCCCATGATATGAGAATTGCACCGGCGAAATCCTAACTCTTCACCAGACCAACTTCGTCAATGACCAGAGAACTGCGTCTCTCTCACTTAAGAACTCGATTGCATTGCAAGAGATTTCAAAAGAAATACATAGGTTTGAGCATCACTTCGGAAATATGTCTAAGTATTAGCTAGACCCCCTTTAAGAGTTTGGTGCTTCCTATGGCTCAAAATAAAGAAGAAATTGTTGGAAATATGCCGTAGAGGCAATAATAATTTAGTTATTATCATATTTCCTTGTTCATGATAATCGTTTATTATCCATGCTATAATTGTATTGATTGGAAACTCAAATACATATGTGGGTACATAGACAAACAATGTGTCCCTAGTAAGCCTCTAGTTAACTAGCTCGTTGATCAAAGATGGCGAAGGTTTCCTAGCCATAGACATGAGATGTCATTTGATAACAGGATGACATCATTAGGAGAATGATGTGATGGACAAGACCCAAACTACGAACATAGCATATGATCGTGTCAGTTTATTGCTATTGTTTTCTGCATGTCAAGTATCTGTTCTATGGACTGGAGCAAGCATCTCGGAGTTGGAATATACGCTTTGATGAGGTGATCAAAGTTTTTGGGTTTGTACAAAGTTTATGAGAAACTTGTATTTACAATAAAGTCAGTGGGATCACTATAAAATTTCTGATAACTATATGTGGATGACATATTGTTGATCGGAAATGATGTAGAATTTCTGGAAAGCATAAAGGGTTGTTTGAAAAGGAGTTTTTCAAAGGAAAACCGGGAATGAAGCTACTTAAATATTGGGCATCAGGATCTATAGAGATAGATCAAGACGTCTGATAAAACTTTCAATGAGTAGATACCTTGACAAGATTTTGAAAGAATTCAAAATGGATCAGTCAAAGAAAGAGTTCTTGCCTGATTTGTAAGGTGTGGAGTTGGGTGAGACTGAAAGCTCGACCACGACAGAAGAAAGAGAAAGGACGAAGGTCGTCCCCTATGCCTTAGCCATAGGCTCTATATAGTATGCCATGCTGTGTACCGCACCTGTGTGTGCCTTGCCATGAGTCTGTCAAGGGGTACAAGAGTGTTCCAGGAGTGGATCACTGGACAGCGGTCAAAGTTATCCTTAGTAACTAGAGGACTAAGGAAATATTTCTCAATTATGGAGGTGATAAAGAGTTCGTCGTAAAGGGTTACGTCGATGCAAGCTTTAACACCAATCCGGATGACTTTGAGTAGCAATCCGGATACGTATAGTGGAGCAGCCATTTGGAATAGCTCCAAGTGGAGCATGGTAGCATCTGCAGTATGACATATAGATTTGCAAAAAACACACGGATCTGAATGTTGCAGACCGTTGACTAAAGACCTCTCTCACATGCAAAGCATGATCAAACCCCAGAACTCATTGGGTGTTAGATTCATAACAATGTAAATCACATGGTGATGTGAACTAGATTATTGACTCTAGTGCAAGTGGGAGACTATTGGAAATATGCCCTAGAGGCAATAATAATTTAGTTATTATCATCTTTCCTTGTTCATGATAATCGTTTATTATCCATGCTATAATTGTATTGATTGGAAACTCAAATATATGTGTGGGTACATAGACAAACAATGTGTCCCTAGTAAGCCTCTTGTTAACTAGCTCGTTGATCAAAGATGGCGAAGGTTTCCTAGCCATAGACATGAGATGTCATTTGATAACGAGATCACATCATTAGGAGAATGATGTGATGGACAAGACCCAAACTATGAACATTGCATATGATCGTGCCAGTTTAATGCTATTGTTTTCTGCATGTCAATTATCTGTTCCTATGACCATGAGATCATGCAACTCACTGACACCGGAGGAATACCTTGTGTGTATCAAACGTCGCAACGTAACTGGGTGACTATAAAGATGCTCTACAGGTATCTCAGAGGGTGTCTGTTGAGTTAGCATGGATCAAGACTGGGATTTGTTACTCCGTGTGACGGAGAGGTATCTCAGGACCCACTCGGTAATACAACATCACAACAAGCCTTGCAAGCAATGTGACTAAGTGTTAGCCACGGGATCTTGTATTACGGAATGAGTAAAGAGATTTGTCGGTAACGAGATTGAACTAGGTATAGAGATACCGACGATCGAATCTCGGGCAAGTAACATACCGAAGAACAAAGGGAAAAGCATACGGGATTAACTGAATCCTTGACATAGAGGTTCAACCGATGAAGATCTTCGTAGAATATGTAGGAACCAATATGGGCATCCAGGTCCCGCTATTGGTTATTGACCGTAGAGGTGTCTCGGTCATGTCTACATAGTTCTCGAACCCGCAGGGTCTGCACACTTAAGGTTCGGTGATGTTTCGGTAGTATAGAGTTATGTATGGTGGTGACCGAAGGTTGTTCGGAGTCCCAGATGAGATCCCGGACGTCACGAGGAGCTATGGAATGGTCCGGAGGTAAAGATAGATATATAGGAAGTCCCGTTTTGGTCTCCAAAAAAGTTTCGGGTATTTCGGTAGTGTACCGGGAGTGCCGGGAGGGTGCCGGGGGACCATCGGGAGGGGCCTCTTGCCCCAAAGGGTCCATGGGCTGTGGGAGGAGTCAAACCAGTCCCTAGTGGGCTGGCCGAACCCCCCACTAAGGTCCATGCGGCTAGGGGTGGGAAAACCCAAAGGTGGAAAGAGTTTCCAAGTGGGGGAGGAGGAATCCTACTCCTAGTCGGATTGGAGTTGGACTCCTCCACCTCCCCACTTCGGCCGCACCTAGGGGCAGCCCTAGGGGCGCCGGCCTCCCTCCCCTTCTTCCTATATATACTGGAGGGGGGAGAGGGCAGCCGCACCAGAAAACCCTAATTGCCACTTGCTGCCCTCTTCTTCCTCTAGATCGTTTTCCTCTAGTCTAGTTTCAGCGGTGCTTAGGCGAAGCCCTGCTGGAATAGTTCCACCACAGCCGCCGCCGCGCCGTCGCGTTGTCGGAGAACTCACCTACCTCTCCGCTCCCTCTTGCTGGATCAAGAAGGTGGAGATCGTCATCGAGCTGTACGTGTGCTGAACGCGGAGGTGCTGTCCGTTCGGCGCTAGATCGGGACGGATCGTGATGGGATCGCGGGACGGATCGTAATTGGATCGCGGGACGGCTAGCGATTTGGATCGCGAAGACGTTCGACTACATCAACCGCGTTTCTTAACGCTTCCGCTTAGCGATCTACAAGGGTATGTAGATTCACTCTCCCTCTCGTAGATGCTCATCACCATGGATAGATCTTGTGTGTGCGTAGGAAATTTTTTGTTTCCCATGCAACATTCCCCAACAGTGGCATCATGAGCTAGGTCTATGTGTAGATGAGATCAAGAGTAGAACACAAAGGAGTTTGTGGGCGTTGATATTCAGATTTGCTTCCTCCCTTAGTCTTTTCTTGATTCAGCGGTATTGTGGGATGAAGCGGCCCGGACCAACATTACTCGTACGCTTACGAGAGACCGGTTCCATCAACTGACATGTAACTTCGTTGCATAAAGATGGTTGGCGGGTGTCTGTCTCTCCCACTTTAGTTGGATCGTATTCGACAAAGGCGGTCCTTGAGAAGGTTGAATAGCAATTTGTGTATCACCGTTGTGGTTTTTGCGTAGGTAAGAATTGTTCTTGCTAGATAACCATAGCAGCCACGTAAAACTTGCAACAACAATTAGAGGACGTCTAACTTGTTTTTGCAGGGTATGTTGTGATGTGATATGGCCAATTACATGATGATATATATGTGATGTATGAGATGATCATGTATTGTATAGAATATCATGACTTGCATGTCGATGAGTACGGCAACCGGCAGGAGCCATAGGGTTGTCTTTAATTTATTTTCGCCGTTTTGCTTTACTTTATCGCTATGAGTTAGCAATAATCATAGAAGCAATAGTTGGCGCGACAACCTCATGGCGACACATTGATGGAGATCAAGATGATGGAGATCATGGTGTCATGCCGGTGACGATGGAGATCATGCCAGTGCTTTGGAGATGGAGATCAAAAGCACAAGTTCATGGCCATATCATGTCACTTATGATTTGCATGTGATGTTAATCCTTTTATGCATCTTATTTTGCTTAGGACGACGGTAGCATTATAAGGTGATCCCTCACTAAATTTCAAGATAAAATTGTGTTCTCCCCGAGTGTGCACCGTTGCGAAAGTTCATCATTTCGAGACACCACGTGATGATCGGGTGTGATAGACTCTACGTTCACATACAACGGGTGCAAGCCAGTTTTGCACATGCGGAACACTCGGGTTAAACTTGACGAGCCTAGCATGTACAGACATGGCCTCAGAACACAAGAGACCGAAAGGTCGAACATGAGTCATATAGTAGATATGATCAACATGGAGATGTTCACCATTGAAACCACCTCATCTCACGTGATGATCGGACTTGGGTTGGTGAATTTGGATCATGTAACACTCGGATGACCAGACGGATGTCAATTTGAGTGGGAGTTTTTAAGTAATATGATTAACTAAACTCATTATCATGAACATAGTCAAAATGTCTTTGCAAATTATGTTGTAGAATACTAGCTCGCGCTGTAGCTCCCTTGAATTTTTATATGTTCCTAGAGAAATAGAGTTGAAAGATGATGGTAGCAATAATGCGGACTGGGTCCGTGATCTGAGGATTGTCCTCATTGCTGCACAGAAGGCTTATGTCCTTAATGCACCGCTCGGTGTGCCACCCCCTCAAGCGTCGTTTGTAGATGTTGTGAACATCTGACAGGCACGTTTTGATGACTACTTGATAGTTTAGTGCGTCATGCATTACGGCTTAGAATTGAGGCTCCAAAACGTTTTTGAACGTCACGGAACATATGAAATGTTCTAAGAGCTGAAATTGGGATCTCAGGCTCGTGCCCGTGTTGAGAGGTATGAGACCTCCAACAAGATTCTCTGCCTGCAAGATGAAGGAGAATAGCTCAATCGGTGAGCATGTGCTCAGATTGTCTGGGTGCTACAATCGCTTGAATCGAGTGGGAGTTGATCTTCTAGATAAGATAGTGATTGATATAGTTCTCCAAGTCACTGCCACTAAGCTACTAGAGCTTCGTGATGAACTATAAAATGCCAGGGATGGAAATAATGATCCTTGAGCTATTCGCGATGTTTGACACCGCGAAGGTAGAAATCAAGAAGGAGCATCAAGTGTTGATGGTTAGTAAAACCACTAGTTTCGACAAGGGCAAGGGCAAGGAGGGAAACTTCATGGATGGCAAGCCAGTTGCTGCTCCAGTGAAGAAACCCAAGGTTGAACCCAAACCCGAGACTAAGTGCTTCTATTATGAGGAGAGCGGTCGCTGAAGCGGAACAAACCTAGATATTTGGTAGATAAGAAGGCTGGCAACGTCAACAGAAGTATATTTGATATACGTTTTGTTCATGTGTACCTTACTAGTACTCCTAGTAGCACCTGGGTATTAGATACCGGTTCAGTTGCGAAATGTTGGTAACTCGAAATAAAAGCTACGGAATAAACAGAGACTAGCTAAGGGTGAGGTGACGATGTGTGTTGGAAGTGTTTCCAAGTTTGATGTGATCACCATCGCACGCTCTCTCGAACTTCGGGATTAGTGATGAACCTAAATAAATGTTATTTGGTGTTTGCGTTGAGCATGAACGTGATTAGATCATGTTTATTGCAATACGGTTATTCATTTAAGTCAGAGAATAATGGTTATTCTGTTTACATGAATAATACCTTCAATGGTCATGCATCCAATGTGAATGGTTTATTGAATCTCGATCGTAGTAATACACATGTTCATAATATTGATGCCAAAAGATGCAAAGTTAATAATGATAGTACCACTTACTTGTGGCACTGCCGCCAAGGTCATATTGGTGTAAAGCGCATGAAGAAACTCCATGCTGATGGATCTTTTGACTCACTCAATTTCGAATCGGTTGAGACATGTGGACCATGCCCCTTGGGCAAGATGACTAAAGACCCCGTTTTCCGATTTGATGGAGCGGGCTAGTGACTTATTGGAAATGATACATGTTGATGTAGCGATCCAATGAGTGCTGAAGCGTGCGGTGGATATCGTTATTTTCTTACCTTCACTGATGATTTGAGTAGATATGGGGATATTTACTTAATGAAACACAAGTCTGAAACGTTTGAAAAGTTCAAACAAATTCAGAGTGAAGTTTGAGATCATCGTGACAAGAAGATAAAATGTCTACGATGTGATCGTAGAGGTAAATATCTGAGTTACGAATTTGGTATACAACTTAAGACAATGTGGAAGTTGTTTCACAACTCACGCCACCTGGAACACCATAGTGTGATGGTGTGTCCGAACGTCGTAGTCGTGCCCTATTGGATATGGTGCGTACTATGATGTCTCTTATCAATTTGCCACTATCGTTTTGGGGCTGTGCATTAGAGACAACTACATTCACTTTAAAAAGGGCACCATCAAAGTCCGTTGATATGACACCGTATGAATTTTGGTTTGGCAGAAACCTAAGCTGTCATTTCTTAATGTTTGGGGCTGCGACGCTTATGTGAAAAAGGTTTCAACCTGATGAGCTCGAACCCAAAGCGGACAAATGCATCTTCATAGAATACCCTAACGTAACAATTGGGTAAACCTTCTATCTCAGATCCAAGCGCAAAGTGTCTGTTTCTAAAACGGGTCCTTTCTCGAGAAAGAGTTTCTCTCGAAAGAGTTGAGTGGGAGGAAAGTAGAACTTGATGCAGTTGTTGAACCGTCACTTCAGTTGGATAGTAGTACAACGCAGAAAGATGTTTCTGCGACGCCTACACCAAGTGAAGAGGAAGCAAATGATGATGATCATGAAGCTTCGGATCAAGTTACTACCGAAGCTCATAGGTTGACAAGGACTCGTACCACCCCTGAGTGGTACGTCAATCCTGTCTTGGAGGTCATGTTGTTAGACAACAGTGAACCTATGAGCTATGAAGAAGCGATGGTGGGCCCGAATTCCAACAAATGGCTAGGAGCCATGAAATCCGAGAAAGGATCCATGTATGAAAACCAAGTATGGACTTTGGTAGACTTGCCTGTTAAACGGCAGGCCATTGAGTACAAATGGACCTTTAAGAAGAAGACAGACGCTGATGGTAAATGTCACCATTTATAAAGCTCGACTTGTGGCAAAGGGTTTTTCACAAGTTCAAGGAGTTGACTACGATGAGACTTTCTCACACGTAGCGATGCTAAAAGTATGTTGGAATTATGTTAGCAGTTGCTGCATTTTTCGATTATGAAATCTAGCATATGGATGTCAAAACAGAGTTTCCTTAACGGTTTCCATGAGGAAAGGTTGTATGTGATACAACCAGAAGGCTCTGTCAGTCCTAAGGATGCTAAAATGTATGCAAGCTCCAGTGATCTTTCTATGGACTGGAGCAAGCATCTCGGACTTGGAATATACGCTTTGATGAGGTGATCAAAGTTTTTGGGTCTGTACAAAGTTTATGAGAAACTTGTATTTACAATAAAGTGAGTGGGAGCACTATAAAATTTCTGATAACTATATGTGGATGACATATTGTTGATCGAAAATGATATAGAATTTCTGGAAAGCATAAAGGGTTGTTTGAAAAGGAGTTTTTCAAAGGAAAACCTGGAATGAAGCTACTTAAATATTGGGCATCAGGATCTATAGAGATAGATCAAGACGTCTGATAAAACTTTCAATGTGTACATACCTTGACAAGATTTTGAAAGAATTCAAAATGGATCAGTCAAAGAAAGAGTTCTTGCCTGATTTGTAAGGTGTGGAGTTGGGTGAGACTCAGAGCTCGACCACGACAGAAGAAAGAGAAAGGACGAAGGTCGTCCCCTATGCCTTAGCCATAGGCTCTATATAGTATGCCATGCTGTGTACCGCACCTGTGTGTGCCTTGCCATGAGTCTGTCAAGGGGTACAAGAGTGTTCCAGGAGTGGATCACTGGACAGCGGTCAAAGTTATCCTTAGTAACTAGACGACTAAGGAAATATTTCTCAATTATGGAGGTGATAAAGAGTTCGTCGTAAAGGGTTACGTCGATGCAAGCTTTAACACCAATCCGGATGACTCTGAGTAGCAATCCAGATACGTATAGTGGAGCACCCATTTGGAATAGCTCCAAGTGGAGCATGGTAGCATCTGCAGTATGACATATAGATTTGCAAAAAACACACGGATCTGAATGTTGCAGACCATTGACAAACGACCTCTCTCACATGCAAAGCATGATCGAACCCCAGAACTCATTGGGTGTTAGATTCATAACAATGTAAATCACATGGTGATGTGAACTAGATTATTGACTCTAGTGCAAGTGGGAGACTGTTGGAAATATGCCCTAGAGGCAATAATAATTTAGTTATTATCATATTTCCTTGTTCATGATAATCATTTATTATCCATGCTATAGTTGTATTGATTGGAAACTCAAATACATGTGTGGGTACATAGACAAACAATGTGTCCCAGGTAAGCCTCTAGTTAACTAGCTCGTTGATCTAAGATGGCAAAGGTTTCATAGCCATAGACATGAGATGTCATTTGATAACGGGATCACATCATTAGGAGAATGATGTGATGGACAAGACCCAAACTATGAACATAGCATATGATCGTGTCAGTTTATTGCTATTGTTTTCTGCATGTCAAGTGTCTGTTCCTATGACCATGAGATCATGCAACTCACTGACACCGGAGGAATACCTTGTGTGTATCAAACGTCGCAACGTAACTGGGTGACTATAAAGATGCTCTACAGGTATCTCCGAGGTTGTCTGTTGAGTTGGCATGGATCAAGACTGTGATTTGTTACTCCGTGTGACGGAGAGGTATCTCAGGGCCCACTTGGTAATACAACATCAAAACAAGCCTTGCAAGCAATGTGACTAAAGTGTTAGCCATGGGATCTTGTATTACGGAACGAGTAAAGAGACTTGCCGGTAACGAGATTGAACTAGGTATAGAGATACCGACGATCGAATCTCCGGCAAGTAATATACCGAAGAACAAAGGGAAAAGCATACGGGATTAACTGAATCCTTGACATAGAGGTTCAACCGATGAAGATCTTCGTAGAATATGTAGGAACCAATATGGGCATCCAGGTCCCGCTATTGGTTATTGACCGTAGAGGTGTCTCGGTCATGTCTACATAGTTCCCGAACCCGCAGGGTCTGCACACTTAAGGTTCGATGACGTTTCGGTAGTATAGAGTTATGTATGGTGGTGACCGAAGGTTGTTAGGAGTCCCAGATGAGATCCCGGACGTCACGAGGAGCTCCAGAATGGTCCGGAGGTAAGGATTGATATATAGGAAGTCCCGTTTTGGTCACCGGAAAAGTTTCGGGTATTTTGGTAGTGTACCGGGAGTGCCGGGAGGGTGCCGGGGGACCATCGGGAGGGGCCTCTCGCCCCAAAGGATCTAATGGGCTGTGGGAGGAGTCATACCAGTCCCTAGTGGGCTGGCCGAACCTCCCACTAAGGTCCATGCGCCTAGGGGTGGGAAAACCCAAAGGTGGAAAGAGTTTCCAAGTGGGGGAGGAGGAATCCTACTCCTAGTAGGATTGGAGTTGGACTCCTCCACCTCCCCACTTCGGCCGCACCTAGGGGCAGCCCTAGGGGCGCTGTCCTCCCTCCCCTTCCTCCTATATATACTGGAGGGGAGAGAGGGCAGCCGCACCAGAAAACCCTAATTGCCACGTGCTGCCCTCTTCTTCCTCTAGATCGTTTTCCTCTAGTCTAGTTTCAGCGGTGCTTAGGCGAAGCCCTGCTGGAATAGTTCCACCACCGCCGCCGCCGCGCCGTCGCGCTGCCGGAGAACTCACCTACCTCTCCGCTCGCTCTTGCTAGATCAAGAAGGCGGAGATCGTCATCGAGCTGTACGTGTGCTGATCGCGGAGGTGCCGTCCGTTCAGCGCTAGATCGGGACGGATCGTGATGGGATCGCGGGACGGATCGTGAGACGGATCGTGATGGGATCGCGGGATGGCTAGCGATTTGGATCGCGAAGACGTTCGACTACATCAACCGCGTTTCTTAACGCTTCCGCTTAGTGATCTACAAGGGTATGTAGATTCACTCTCCCTCTCGTAGATTCTCATCACCATGGATAGATCTTGCGTGTGCGTAGGAATTTTTTTGTTTCCCATGCAACGTTCCCCAACAGAAATAAACTATGAAAACAAAGTCTTCACATTCCAATTCTTCACTTCAATTTCTTCTAAGGGTGCATCAGTTTCTTCAATGTAAACATACATTTTTAGGGGTCGACTTCCACCGTTAAACGAAATCTCGAGGGACTTTTATCCTCTGTATACTTACAAACACATTAGTCTTTTAACCCATTTGTCTTCAATACTCCAAAACCTCAAAGGGAGCACTAGATGCATTTATATTCTCCCCCCTTTTGGTGATTGATGGCAAATATGTTAAAGTTTTCAAAGGGGATAAATTATAAAATTGAAAGTAAAAACATGAAGATTTTGATTCTAGGATATAGAAGAACTCCCGTGAAGATGTGCATATGAAGAATTTGCTTTGGATTGCAAATGCACATGGCAGGATGTAATTGTGGAGATCTCCCCTATTCTGGAATCCAACAGAGTGCATTGAATGAAATAGCTTGAAGAAATTGCAATGCACATTAAAAAGGGTGTCTGACGAATTTCATCATGCATGCATATCAATCATAAGAAACCAATATGCAGAAATAGAGTTCAAAAGTATCAGATCACCACCAGACCTAAGTTTACAACTCGTTATAGTAAATCATCACAAGAAGACGAGAGTTGTAACTTAAACAAAACTAGCCCATATGTAATGACCCGCTTGAAGACTAACTCAACTTTCTCCCCCTTTGTCATCAGATGACCAGAAGTAGACGAAATTAATATCTAATGCCCCGAAGAAGATCATGACGATGAAGGAGAGGCACCGTTGTTGGGGTCATGAGTTAATCTAGGGCCCACTGTAGTGTCATCAAAATCCTCATTTTCGTTAGTGGTTTATGATGTAGAATATGATTCAGGAACCAACTGAGCAACTTCACCATTCTTGCACTTCTTTTCAGGCAGATGAGATCAGCCGGAGTTCTATTGAAACCCAAGTTCCTTGAGTTCGTCAACATACTTCAAATGAGACAGAATAGCCCAGTTCATATCAAAAGTTTCATGGGCATAGTAGTGATTCTTTTTCACAAAATTTTGTGTCATTCATAAGCCTCTTGCGTGCGGGCGACAACCACAACCTTGTAGCCTTCCTTGACCTCGACTCTATCTTCTGCCATGGTGGTTCCCTCACCAGTGTGAATTACCGATGGGCGAGAGACACGGCGGCAACAACACATTTTTCTCTGTAGAAACATCGACGCGTACATCGTACTGAGTACTCGCCATTGGCCGTAAAGGGATAGAGAGCAAGGAAAGGAAACGACTGTCTCGCACAAACTTAAGTATATGGCTTCTAGTGGTTGACATATGGGCCGTGAATTTACAGGTCTTACATGTCAACCAACCCAAAATCATCTATACCAATGTAGAAACACCCAAAGAGGCAGATCCAACAAATCTCGATTACCAAACTAGGTCAATCCAACGACCCAATCTGCTCCAATGGAGAGCTCTCAACACGTTTAACGCGCAGTTAATATCATATAAAATATGAATTCCAACGTTAATCATATCATCAACACACAAAGAATATCCTGCCTAATGTCTACATGCAATTGCACATACGGATTTACTAGTATATGTTAAGTTTAAGGATCTGAGATAGCTGGGTGGTGGCCTTTGTGCGTGGGGTCAAAGGAAGGAGGCCCGTACATGTCATTCACTCTAGTTTAAAAGAATTTATGTTCATTGAAATTATTTTCATTTTGAAATATAGGTGTACGAAATATACTTAAAATGCACAAAGTATGTATATAGAGGTACACATATACAATTTTAGAGCATGTCCATGACAATTCTCAAAATATTCAGTTGTTTTTGGAAAGACAATCAAAGGGATTTTTTACATGTTTTTACTAAAAACATATATTAACATTTTTAAAGAATACTAGTACTTGACGTGCAGTACTAATATTGCTATATGAGCTTGTCATAACATTTTTGGGGATAATACACAGAATTGAAAAACAAGGTTGTTGAAAGATGAAGTTTTGTGACATTCACTCCAAATCGTCAACGTTGTACCACCCAAATCAATTTTAGCGACTATTCGAGCACTTTTACAGTTCAAAAATTGCTTACACCTTGCTTTAAGTTATAAGTATATAATAGTAAATGTGAATTAGAATCACCTTTTGTAACGTAATAATCATAATTTAGCATCTTCTCAGGCTATTTAAGAAAGCAAAATGAAACAATATCTAAATGTTGTAAATAATACTAAAAATGGTTAGGATTTCTAATATTGGTATAATAAGTTATGATTATTTTTTGAAAGAATACAAGTAAGAGAAATAATGACCGTTCGCCAAGTGGACTATCTCCCCTCACATCCCATGCAAATATCCAAAAAAACCTTTTCCAGTAACACTTAGAACACTTTTCCAGTTCAAAATTCACCTACACATTAGTTTAAGATATATGCCAATAAATGTAAATTAAAATATCCTTTTATTAGTAATAAACATAGTTTATCTTTTCTCTAGCTATTTAAGAGGTGGGGGGATGAATGAATAGCTGGATGCTGTCACAAAGTACTAAAAATTGGACAATAATCCTAGGATTGCTACAATATGCTATGTAAAATCCAAATAATAGAAATAATGATTGCTCACCAAGTGGACTATCTCCCATAACATCCCATGAAAATAGCCACAACCCTGCTTCGGCGACTGTTAGATCATTTTTCCTCTTTAAAAATTTCCTAGGCCTTGGTTTAATATATTTTTAATAAGGAATGCAAATTAAAATAACCATTTTTATCCAATAACATTTATTTTAATATTTCTAGCTTTTTAAAATGTTTTTTTCAAAAATAAATTTCTCAAAGAATTGTAAAGCTTGGCACGGTGTCCTAATATTGGTACACGAGCTTGACATGGCTACCATGTCCAACTTTATTATACGTACCCTATCAATTATTATTTGACCCTGGTAATTTTATGAATTAGAGCACTGTAGTTACCATAGAAAATGGCGAATTTGTTGATTAGGTCATTGCAATTGAATTTTAGGTAGCATGGCAATTTTATCCCTTTAAACCATGATGATTTTATTAATTATACCATGTTAGTTTTATTGTTGGGAGCATGTCAAATTTTAGTTTTGTTCTCATGGCAAATTTAGGCATATTTGTTTGCTCTAAATCGTAGCAATTTTGTAATTATATCTTCGTCACATGGCAAATGTCCATAGTTTTTCATTTCTTTATTCCAAGAAGGAAATGCAAAATACACACAATGGCAACAGTGTTTTCATCTAGCGTCATGGCAGTTTTGCATTTTTGGCTTCCAAAACACAACAATTTTTGTGGAAAATTCAGATAAATTTGATTCATAGATCATGCAAATGAAAAATCATGGCAAAATTGTTGTGTGCTTGTGTTCAGTTTTTATATTATTTTTGCCATGCATCACGACAGCTTTTGTTTGTATATGCATGTGCCATCTTTTTTTGTAGAATTTTAAATAAAACTAGAAGGGTTGAGCGCGCTTTATTGCGCCATTTCTGTTGTTAGGTTTCTTAGAAAACTCACTTTGTTTTAAAATATATGGTGTATAACTTTTTGACAAGTCAGAAAATTTAAGTTTGATCAAATTTGTAGAAAAATATAAAAAACCCATAATATCAAATTGGTGTGATAGATTTATCATGAAATGAATTTCCATACTTTTTTGTTTAATATTATGAATGTCGATATTTTTTGCTCTGAACTTGGTCAAAGTTAAAGAAATTTGGCTTTCCAAAAACTAATAACCCTTATATTTTGGAACTTATGAAATATTTAGTATGGCGGCTGAGGGAGATGATGGAATGTGATTATTTTTATTTATAATGTGGTAATTTGATGGGACTTTCGTAGCGTGGTTTGTGTTATCCGCTAACCAATGTATATTTATGTGGTGAAATTTCTGCGTCGGTGGTTGTACATACTATATTGGTACTATAATATCCCATGGTTACTTTCTTTTTCTAGATGTTGGGAGGTGTGCGGGATTAATATGTTATATGCCGATTGATGATAATTGATTTGTAAAATTATTGGCCCGGTCAAAATTGTATATCAAATTCAAAGTTGAATACCTCAACTGAATAAAAAGAGCTTCAAAATTAGAGAATATATAAAATTAAAAGAATTGAATATGAGAGCTACTTGAGAAATTGTTGACCCGATCAAAATCGGGTCGCCTAATTCTAAATTAAAGACCTCAGTTAATTGTGAGGTCTTAAAAATTAGGAAGCATAATGTATAGTATAAAAGAACTGAATAAGACAACTTTCAGAAACTGTTACCCGGTCAAAATCGGGTGACCCAATTCTAATTGAAAATCTCAATTGAATGTGGACTCTTTAAAAGTAGGGAGCTTAGTGTTATAGAGGATGCAGGAAAATTTTGTGTTTGCGACACGACAAAATTTATGAATGTTGTTTTTCAAAATATCATGATAATTAGAGATTTTTATGTGTTTTTATTGGCAATTAGAAAATTTATGCTATACATGATGGCAAATCTTTTTTTTTGTTTGATGGCAAGTGTTTCTGTTTTATTGTTTATTTTTATATTTTACTAATTTTTGGTTTCGATTTTTTTTGTTTTGTATCTTTTTGTAACGACGATGGGAGCAGGAGGATCACCAAACAGACTGTCGATCCTTGGGTTGCACTGGAGAGGTTCTCCCATCGTACATTTTGGTTCGCTCGATCCTCCTTCCCGTAGCCAAGGAACTGTTCGTACGCACATACACCCATCTTTATGAAAGCATGCATGTACACCATATTTCTATGGGCACCTTTGAGAGGCTGAGCCGGCACAATATATTGAGATTTACGAATTCGTCTCTCGTGGATGGATTCAACCACAAAGAACCTAACCGTGAGCTGCCTTTAGTGGATCTGTTCGGATCTGGTCATCGTTTGTGTGTTTTCAAATTGGATCATTCCGATCTACGCTACTCTTCATCAACGGCGGTTATTGTTCTCATGCGCTTGTCTTATGAGGCCTTAGCACGACGACTCCCCGACTGTCTATTACAACAAGTTTTGTCCAACTCCGGCTCGATTTAGTGCTTGTAGTCATCGCTAGGTGGTATACAGATCTGAACGCATTTTTTATTATTTTTCGTGTTCGTTGTACTATCATAACTGAAGATGAATAGAATGAAAGTTTCCCCGCAAAATAATAATAATAATAATAATCTTAGCCTACTGAAATATTTGGAATTATTAGAGAGACTCCAACGCGCCTACCCATTTCGTCTGCGCGCGTCCGTTTGGGTTGGCGCAAACAGAAAAGTTGGCCCAACGCGCCGACCCAAACGGACGCGCGTCCGCTTTTCGTCCGCCTGCCGACCCATTCCCGGCCCATTTTTGAGCCGAATTTGCGTCGACGCGGACACGAGGCGGACGCGCTCGGCGCGGACACGAGGCGGACGCGCTCGGCGCGGACATGAGACGGACGCGCGCTTGCGCCTGCCTACTCCTCCCCTGGCCCGCTGGTCGGTGGCACATTGGCCATCCTCTCTCATTCCAACAGCAAACCCTCGGCCGCCTCCTTCGTCGCCGATGCCGCCGCCCATTTTTCCGGTGCCCCTGCCAGCTGCCGGTGCCGCAACATCCCCCCCTTGTAACGCCGCCACCTCCCACGTCGCCCGCCACCGCCGTCTTGCCGCCGGGGAACCGAAAGCTTCCCACCGCCACTCCCCATGACCGCGACCAAGAAGCCGCCTCGCCGCCCCGGCCATATCCTTCATCGGACGCCGGCACGCTCGTTGGACGCCGGCATGCTGGCCCGAGGGCAGCACTATTCCCTTCGCCGGCTGGCTCCTTCGTCGACACCCGCAAGCTGTTCGACAGTTTGCCAAGATACAAAATGGACTCCGCCGACGAGTTCTTTTTTCACAATTTCCTTTGCGACTCCGACGATTCCTTGTCCGATGATGAGGAGGAGATCTTGGCTGCCGTGTTGGTCCATCACCACCTCAATAGCCAGCGGCCGTTGTTCCGTGGCTCCATTTCGGGGCACCTTCCGGCGTTGAATCGCAACCGAGAGAGCGGGCATTTTCTTCTTTGGAAGGACTACTTTGACACAACAAACCCGTTGTTCAAACATCAGAAATTCCGCCTCCGTTTTCGTATGAGTAGGCAACTTTTCAACCGTATTAGAGAGGGGGTGGTCGGCTACGATGACTATTTCCAGTGCAAAGAGGATGCCGTTGGAAAGATTGGCTTCTCCTCTTATCAGAAATGCACTGCAGCCATCCGAATGCTTGCATACGGAGTGCCCGGTGATCTCATTGACAAGTATGTCCGTATGAGCGAGTCTACATGCCTAGACTCCCTGTATAAGTTCTGCAAGGCTGTTATTGCTGTGTTTGGCCCTGAGTACTTGAGAGAGCCAACTGCTGCTGATACAACACGGTTGCTAGCGATGAATGCCAGCAGGGGCTTCCCAGGGATGCTTGGCAGCATAGACTGCATGCACTGGGAGTGGAAGAACTGCCCTTCTGCTTGGCAAGGAAAGTACAAGGGCCATGTCAGGGCTTGCAATGTCATACTTGAGGCCGTGGCATGTCAAGATCTCTGGATCTGGCACTCTTTCTTTGGCATGGCCGGATCACACAATGATATCAACGTGCTTCAGCGCTCGCCGGTGTTTGCTAGGCTTGCCGAAGGCAACAACCCACCGGTTAATTTTACCATCAATGGCCACAACTACGACAAAGGATACTATGTGGGTGACGGTATCTATCCTCAGTGGACCACTATTGTGAAGACAATCCCCAACCCTGTCGGAGAGAAGAGGAAAAGATTTGCCCAAGAGCAAGAGAGTGCTAGGAAGGACGTCGAGCATGCCTTTGATGTTTTGCAATCTCGATGGGGCATCGTTCGGTATCCTGCTAAGACTTGGAGCACGAAGAAATTGTGGGAGGTGATGACTGCTTGTGTGATCATGCACAATATGATCGTAGAAGATGAGCGCCCGGAATGTCTCTACGATCAAGGGTTTCAGTTTCTGGGTGAGAATGTTGTGCCTGAGCATGGAGGAGCGGCAACATTTGAACAGTTCACCCAATTTCATTATGACATGCGTGATCGGAAAACTCACACGCAACTGCAAAATGATTTGGTTGAGCATATGTCGGCTCATGTTGGCAACCACTAGATATATCTTTTTTATTCGGCTTGCAAAACTATGTGAGACTGTTTTATTTTTATTCGGCTTGTAAAACTATGATATTTATTATTTGGTTGAAACTATGCTATTTATTTGGTTGTGGACTATATGTTTACTTGTGAAATAATGCAAAATTTGTGCGTGAAACAATGCAAAATTTGTGTTATGTTGAAAAAGGGCGGCCAGCCGGCCTATATGGATCGAAGCGTTGGTCGCACTGCCGACTCAAATCACAAACAGGACGGACACCAAACGGGCGGCCCCGAGCGTACGGCCGACCCAAACAGACAAAAAGCGGACAAAAGTGCCGTCCGTTTGGGTCGGCGCGTTGGAGTTGCTCTTATCGGCAAGTTTATCGGTGACCGCTAGTTTGGAATGCAAGAACTTGATGTAACAGAACAACTTTATTAACACCAATCAGGGGAATCGTGTGTTAACAGTTTGCAAAAGAGAACCGAGTTTTTGGAGTCTCTGTCCAGGGATTTTTTTAATGTGTGGAGACTTCTTGGCCACCGATGTCATACTACAATATCTCTGTGTGGACGTACAGTACCGACATTGCATTCACCCGCAAAGGACAAAACGAAGAGCTACGTACACAAGATTACTGTCATCTTTTTTTGTCATCCAGCTTCCCCTGCAAGTAGCGGAGTACCTGTGGGATCGAGACCACGGCGGTGCCGCTGCCAGGCCTAGTGCAGAGCCTCGCGACTATCACGAGGTCCCGGAGCTCCCCGGCGTCGTAGGTGCCACCGAGATCCGCGTCCACCATCCTCTGCATGGATCCGGCGAACCCTGGCTCCTGCACCCACCGCACGAGCTCCCCGTCGCCGCCCCCGGGCGACTGTCCGGTCACCAGCTCCAGGAGCAACACGCCGTACTGGAACACCAGCTCCGTCCGCCTCTGCTGAATTCGCTCTGAAGAAAGAGCACGCAGGCTCCAGTGTCAGTGTCAGTGTCATGCCAGACGTGTCATCGTAGTTGACAAAGTGATGCTAAAAATGGCCAAGAGAACCTTCGGCGTGGGATTCTTCCGAAGAATCGTGACCGACGAAACTGACGTCCGATAACTGAAATTTAATAGGAGTACAATTTCAGTTGCTCGATCGATCTATTGGCATGCCGGGACACATAGCATCGTCTGCAACGTAGCAATGTGACTCACCTTGGCGACGAAATCAGCATCCATCATGACGTTGCTCGAGTTCAGCGTCACGTGGAACACCGGTGGGTCGCAGAAGTAGTAGAGATACTCCTGAATCCACTCAAAATCAATCAAGAAAATAAATGGTGTTATCTTTCTTGTGTCAAGTTTTCAAGTGTTGTGGAATGTAGCAGTGGTCGTTAGCAGGATTACCAGGGCTGCCGCGACATCTATGGCAACCTGCAACCTGGTCCTCCAGTTGAGTGGCGTCCTAAGAGGATCTGTTCCAGCAGGATGCATCATCAGTGTGGCAGCTTAACTGAAGAGCACAAGAGATATCCCTCCCTCGAGAATTTATTACCGTGGAGGCATTCTTTCAGGCTCCTGTTCTCCATCTGATCAAACACCAGAAACCTGAAACAAGAAACCGAAGAGCAGCAAACAAGATTAGTTAGGATAAGAGAAAATTACATAGAGTGCATTATAAAAATGGCGCGGTGGCGGTGGGCGAACCTGTTGTGTCCTTCTGAGAAGCCGCGGAGCCTGACGACGTGTCGGTGGTTGAGGCGGCCGAGCAGCTGCAGCTCCCGGTAGAAGTGCTCTTCCTGGCCCGGGTCGCCGCCACCCGCACGGCGCACCGTCGCGACGAGGCCATCAGCGAAGCGGGCGCGGTACGCCGTGCCGCGAGGCCCGCCTGTCTCGAGGGCCGTGCTGAAGCCGCTCGTGGCCGCCTCGATCTCCCTCGGCTTGAACCTCCTCACGAACGGCAGAGCACCTGGTTTTCCGAAAGCAAATCCTTAACTAATCTTGCTCACACGAAACAAGAAATCCCCAACGGAAAAAGGCAGTGAAGCTCGGAGAAGGAAGGGAGAGGGCGTACGCGTGCGGCCGAGCCGCTGGTGGAGGCAGCCCATCCGTCTGGACTCTGGAGAGGTCGGCAGAGGCAGACGCCGCCCCGGGATTGGTGCGCTTATTTGTTTGAGAGCGGAGGAGACAGGTAGGCAGCACGCAGCACACAGATGGTGCGGTGAGGTGAGATTCACAGAGCAGGGAGGCCTCGGTTTTCTTTGCCCTTGTTTATGGAGATCTTCAGGTACGACGAAATGGAGCGGCGTCCCCTGATCTTCCTATCCTCCTCGTCTGCCCTTCGTAAATTAGTTCAAACCGTGCTGGCCTGCGGAAACAGGGATGCTCGAGTGGACTTGCTTTTGTGTCGGTCCCCATCCAGACTCCCACTCTCAATGCAAGTTTCGAATCATAAAAAGTGAAGAAGAAATTCCTCTTTATTCACTTTTGTCGTGGGGAATGAATCTCATAGCAAGGGCCTCTTTGATTCACGGGACTTTTAAAACGCAGACAAGGTTAGAAAAAATGATAGGCGAAAGCGAGACGGTTGGTCTTTGCCTAGTGTCTAGGAACGACCTAGACCGTAATATGCTTTCTACTATTAGAGTGTATCTGTGGTTATTATATGTGTATATTATCTTAATTCAGGGCATATATATAACTTAACTACCAGCAAGTGCCATTGGAATATGACTCATTTTGCATATTAGTGCAATATGGCATGATTTTTCTTTTGGATAGACATTCTCTTGCTTGTCCTGTCTAGACTTTCGCTTATGCCCTAGGCGAGGCGTTTGGCCATCGCCTAGCGCCTAGGCGTGCCTAAGCGCCTTCTAGACACTGTCTTTTCCAACACAGAACACAGAACCCTATAGATTAACAAGGAATGTTTGATGTCATAGAAAAACAAAGGAATTGAAAAAATGTTGAAGTGGATGTTAGATTTTCTATGAAATGTAGTACAAAAGATTTCATAGGAAAAATTTCTATGGAATACAATCCTATGAATCAAGGAACCAATGTAGAAAAAAATTCCTAAGGGTTTCAATCCTCCAAAAATATTATGAAATTCCTTTGAATCAGAGGATCCCTAAGTAGGGGTAGCTGTGCGCGTAGAGAGGGAATGCACACATGGACCTACACACGTTCGGACCCTCGCGGGGAGGTAATACCCTACTTCTATTACATCAGATTATATGCACTGGTGTATAGGATTACAAATATGCGACCCCTCAACCAAGTGCCCTACCATGGTGTATAGAGAGACCATATCCCTTAAAAAAAGCATTGGCTCACAAATTTGATATGACCAGTAACGACTCAGTTAATGCCGACAATTCTACTACTCGCTATTGCACTGGTAATGTCTGACAAAAATGCATAGTGGAACGTTGCGGTAACTGTTGTCTTGATTGTTCACCCTTTGACCTTTCATGTGTACGACTGTCTCGGGTCCGATCTGACTGAAGTTGATTCCTTGGGTGACGATTGGCTCTGGATCTTGGGGCGACATAGGTTGTTGCTTTGGTGGGCTTGGGCCTTTAGCCGAGTTTCGCGTCGTGTAGAAACACTTTCATTGACTTTGGACATAACGCCTCAGATTTCCTTTACCGTTTTCAGTTCAGTAATACATGTGAATTGTTCTTTGCCATGCATTCGTAGATAATTCTTGAGCTTGAGCATCAAGATTGGCATTTCTTCGATCTTCGGTGGTGGGGATAGCAACGTTCTCAATCTCAAAACCTTCTAAGACAATTATCCATAGCTCATAGTCAAGATCTCTAATATGGCGTCGCATTCGGTGCTTCTAGTAGGGATAGTCCTTTCCATCAAATATACGCTTGTGTGTAGATCCTTGATAGTTACTTGTGGTCAACATAGGTAAAACTTCAGGAGGCTAAACCAAATCACACAGACACAAGGATGCACCTCACTTTGATACCAATTGTAGGATTAGAACGACCAGAGGGGGCGAATGGGAGATTCAACAAATTCCTCGTGAAACCAAGTTCTTTGAAGAAAAATAGAGGACGGAAAATAACAACAAAACATAATAGAGGTTAAACACTATTTTTAGTGTCACCGTCTTCATGGTAACCGTCTTTGTTTTAGTGTGTAGATTCACTCCAGAGACGGTTAATTCCGATGGTGGGAGTAAATGATAAATCACTAAATATTGCTCTTAGCCCCCAAAGTTCTTTCACTGTGTACTAATCTACTCCACTTAGAGCATCTCTAGTAGATCCCGCAAATCGGCCCTTCCACTAAAATTACCGCCGTTTTACGGGTCCGGGACGATTCGCGTAAAATGGCCCGTCCCGGAACTTTTTTGCGGGGAGATGTAAATTTTGTCTCTCGCCCGCTATATGACCAATTCCCCCTTTTGTCGTTCCCTCTACCACTTGCATGACTTGGCGGGAGGGAAATTTTAGCTCGCGCCCATCATTTTGCCCCCGCTGCAAATCCCCGGTTATATTTGTTCCCCCCGCCACCCGACGTCGTCGAGTACTTCCGCCGCCCTTGCCCGCATCATCTCCACCAATTTTGGAGGTCAGGGGTGCCCGCGTCTTTCCCGCGGCCGCGTGGCCGACACTAGCGCCATGGATTTGTCCCGGAGGTTGGAGCGGGGCCTAGTTACAGGTGGATCTGGTTGTTCGGCTGTGATTGAGATGTGCAATCGTCCTCGAAGCCACCTTGCATGACAGCGCCGCGGGTAAGGAGTCGTGGGGAAGAAGGGGGCGGCGGCAGTGGATTTACTTTCGGTCGACGGTGGGGTAGTAGGAGTCAGCGGATTTGCAACCGGCGAAAGGTAATCTCTAGTCGTTCCCACGCTAATTTTAGGTGACGGACAATTTGTGACAAAATCACAAATTGATTTTTTAGATGGATGATTGGAGTTTGCCATTTTAGTTGGAGTCAGATGATTCCTAAATCGAGGAGATTCTTTTTGACGACGATGTCAACCACCTCGTCTTGTTGCATCTCGTCCGAAAACATGAAGCCAGCAAGAAGAAAAAGCGTCGAGTATCGACATTTGGTTGTCTTTGAATTCCGTGCAACCGATCTCTCGGCCATAACATGCTCATATATGACTACTTTGCCAAGGTACCGACCTATTCGGCTCACCTCTTCGGTAGGTGTTATCAAATGCGTAGATCAATTTTTGTTTGCATTGTTGAAGCTTGCGAGTAAAATTGACGTTTTTTCACTCGCCGAAGGAATGTTGCTGGTTTACTTGGGTTTAGTTAATACCAAAATATATCGACGGTAATGTGAAAGCACATATCCTCCCTTGGTGGTTTTGATAATTCATGACAACATACATTGTCTCTTGGACTAATAGCTTTATCTAGCTTATTTCAGATGAAGTCCACAGAGAGGATTGGCTAAAGATCGTGTGGAGAACCTCACCAAGGAAAGGAAGGAATAGGATTGGCCATGCTTCAAGATCAAGGACTCTACATTTTATATTTTGTGAGAAATCACTTTGAGTCCATAGAAAAGTCAATACTATTAAAAGGGGATGAGGTAAAAATGATGATCTGGTTGCTCAAGTGCTTAGAGGTAGCCACCAAAAATACTCACCCACTTTCCCACACATATCCTCTGTCCAAAGCCTAAAGTCAAAATTCGGTGCCACCAATATTCCCATTCGGATCCACCGAGTTTATCCAAGACAGAAGCCAAACCAAACCCCACCATCTCGGTACTACCATCTTTTCATTCGGTGCCACCGAAAACAGTGACCAACTTCCTGGTTATCCATTTTCTAGATTTGGTCCTACCGAGTTTAGAGAATCGGTACCACCGAGAAGTTGGACCAACTTTCTGTTAGCCCATTTCTCTAAATCGGTCCCACCGAGTTTGAGGAATCGGTCTCACCAAGTTTTGGTAACTGCCTAGGTCACCCATATTGGTACCACCGAGATTTATATATCGGTTCCACCGAAAAGCCCAAAGTTGCCACATTTTGAACTAGTCGGTGCCGCCGAGTTTCACTTCGGTTTCACCGAGTTGGGCAATAATGTTGTAACGGTTGGATTTTTGGAGAAGCCTATATATACCCCTACACCACCACTCACTCACAAGAGAAGCACTCAGAACACACACCCACTTGCCATATCCAATTTTCTGAGAGAGAACCACCTACCCTTGTGTTGAGGTCAAGATCATCCACTCCAGCCATATGGATCTTGATTTCTAGCCTCCCCAAGTTGCTTTCCATCCAATCAATCCCTTTTACCCATGCCAAACCTGTGAGAGAGTGATTGAGTGTTGAGGAGACTATCTTTTGAAGCACAAGAGCAAGGAGTTCATCATACTACCACATCTATTACCTTTTGGAGAGTGGTGCCTTCTAGATTGGTTAGGTGTCGCTTGGGAGCCTCCTTCTTCGTGATTGTGGAGTTGAACCAAGAGTTTGTAAGGGCAAGGAGATCGCCTACTTCGTGAAGATCTACCCCGAGTAAGGCTAGTCCTCCGTGGACGTAGGCCATCATGGAATAGACGAGGTTGCTACTTCGTGGACCCTTCGTGGGTGGAGCCCTCCATGGACTCTTGCGACCGTTACCCTCTGTGGGTTTAAGTCTCCATAAACATGGACGTACGATAGCACCACCTATCGGAACCACGGGAAAAATCTTTGTGTCTCCAAATTGCGTTTGATCTTCCTATCTCTACTCTCTTACATATGCTTGTCTTTACTTTCCGCTGCCATACTTGTTGACTAGCATATGTAGGGTGCACTAGACTTGTTAGAATTGCTAAAATCTGCCAACCAATTAACTTGGGAAAAGGTTAGGTTTTTAATTTATGCAAGTAGTCTATTCACCCCCCTCTAGACATCCCTTCTAGTGATCCCACAATTGGTATCAGAGCTTTGGTCTCCATAGCGTCGGTTTCATCACCATTGGAGGAAGATGGATGTGTCTAGTTTGGAGATTCTTAGTTGTAGAGTGCCCATTCTCGATGGGCAGTACTATAGTCAATGGAAATATGAGATGCTCGAGTTATTCAATGAATTCCATTTGAGAAAGCATGTTAAGAACCCCTATGTACCTCCCATTGATCCTTTACATCCCACACATGAAGAGGAAATTGATATGCTACACAATTTTAGAACTGTTAATCTTATCATTAGAGGATTGCCTAGAATTGTGTTTGATCAAATGAAGAATTTTGAATGTGCTTTACTTTGTGGAATTATTTGGAGAAACGATATCCAAATTATTCATTGAGTAATCTTGATGAAATTCTTCATAAATCTATTGCTTTTCACAAAATGATGCCTAGTGATCCTAAGTTTGACGATTATCTATTTGAGTTTAGAGACCTCATGCATGCTAAAGGAGATGTCATAACTATCAACAACATCATTGTTGAAGCCATTCACATTCATAATCTTGAACATTGTCATGATCACAACTCTAACAAATCTCTTGTTTCTTATGACGAGGATTTCCCACTTGATGATGATAATGTGGAACATGGATACTATGATGAAGATGAGTTGTTTGACATCGAGTATGAGAAGACTATGAAGAATCTAAGTCTCATGGCAAACTTCAAGGATTACATGTCTGGAGGGAAAGAGTGGATTCTCGAAAGCGGATGCACCGATCATATGACCGGAGATAGAGATATGTTTCAAGAGATCACACCAAACCATGGACCGCGAAGGTATGTGACTTTTGGAGACAACTCCAAGGGTAAGGTACTTGGTCTTGGTAAGGTGGCCATATCTCATGATAGCTCCATTCAAAATGTCATGCTTGTTGAATCCCTTTGCTACAATCTTCTTTCCGTATCTAGACTTGCCGACTTCGGGTTTAATGTGCTATTTACCAAAGTAGATTGCCAAGTGTTTCGTCAAGACAATCATAGCATGGTCTTTACCGGTTTCAGTAGAGGTGATCTATACATTGTTGATTTAACTAAGAGATCCAAATCTCGCACTTGTCTTATTGCAAAATCTTCCAAAGGTTGGCTTTGTCATAGAAGACTAGGACATGTTGGTATGTGTAATCTAGACAAGCTCATCAAAGGTGATCATATACTTGGTGTTAAAGATGTTATCTTTGACAAATATAGACTTTGTAGTGCTTGTCAAGCTGGAAAGCAAGTAGGTGGAAGTCATCCCATAAAGAATATCATGACTACTAGGAGACCACTCGAGTTGCTTCATATGGATCTTTTTGATCCCAATGCTTAGAAGAGCCTCGGTGGAAATTCTTTTGGTCTAGTTATAGTTGATGATTTTTCCAGATTTACGTGGTTATTCTTTCTTGATGATGAGTCGCAGGTGCAAAAGATCTTCAAGAACTTCGCTCGCAAAGCGCAAAATCAATTTGAACTGAAGATCAAGAAAGTTTGGAGCGACAACAGATCGGAGTTCAAGAACACGAATGTGGATTCCTTTCTTGATGAAGAAGGTATTTCACATGAGTTCTCGGCTACGTACACACCTCAACAAAATGGAGTTGTTGAGAGGAAGAAGCGATCTCTTATAGAGATGGCTAGAACGATGCACGACGAATACAAGACGCCAAGACACTTTTGGGCAGAAGCCGTGGAAACAACTTGTCATGCTACGAACCCAACTGGAGGAGGTGTATCTGAGCACCCGTGAGCTAGCGCGGGTCTCACGAGACCCTACCTCAAGGCGGGTTGCGCCTGAGTCTTCTGACGTGGGGCGCGCTTGCAAAACCTATATGGTGGGGACAACGTGCGCCGAATGAATCTCCGGAGGCCATCGCATGAGAAGGCCAAACACCAAGGACCCCAGGAGGTGATGTGAATGGGGCCGGCCGCCACATAGAGCTCAGTCGTTGGGTTTATCGACGCTGTAGGGACGGACCCGAGCACAGACACCGTGCCCAGTCTTCTCATGCGACAAACCCGAGGAAAAACATCTGGCGCGCGGCTGCCGTGACGGCGAAACGCCGAACTACAGTTACTCAAACCGGGCCGCGCGCCCTGACTCTCCTACTCTCGATTAGCTCATGCGAGGACGAAGCACCAAGGACCATGGGAGGTGACGTGCACGGGACCGCCCCATGAGACAGAGTTTAGTCGCTTGGATTTCACAATGCTGCAGGGACGGACCCAAGCACAGACGCCGTGCCAGCCCTTAATCATGAGGCAGTCGAGGGCGGTGTTGTTAGGGCGTGGCGACATTCATGGTGACGAAGCATCGGGCAGGCAGTTTGGAATACTTGGAAAACTCATCAAATGTGGAAATAGTTCTGATATGTGCGCAAAACGATACAGCTGCAGGGGCGGACTCTAACAGCTTGGGGATGATGCAGCCCGAGGGGCGCCCTCAAATGAACAAACCAAAAGGTCACCTGGTAGAGATGCTGCTGAAGCATCAAGGTAGTCGTTGAAGCTTGATCCTTACGAGCCTGAGGGCTCCGGAGGCTCGAGGGGCCCGCGAGTCCTAGGGGGCTCGCGAGGGTCCAGGACGCGGCGTAGGGCCTTATGAGGCACGAGCGCGGCCTGCGCGAGGCGCTGGTAAGTGGCGCCCGCGTTCACTAGGCCAAAGGGCATGCAGACGTAGTTGCAGGGGTATCCCCCACTGCGTCCGACACGCGATCGCCAGAAGAGGCCCTGGGATGCGGCCCTGTTGAGGCCCGGGATGTTGACGCTGACGCGCAGCCTACCGCCCGCGTCGGGGGCGGCAGCTGCACTGGGTGGTGTGGGCCGACGCTTCTTGCTTGTGTGGGTGCACGTCAGAGCATGCCTCCACGTGGTGCCCGAGCACCTCCCTCGTCGCACCGGCCGGGTCAGAGGCTCTCCAGGTGGAAGCCCCTGAGCCTGTCCTGAGGGAGGCGCCGGGCGCGCCTTCCTATGTGGGAGGGAGAGGCGCCGCAGCGATGGGCGCAGGGCCTGAGGTGCCGTTCTTGGGAGTCCCCGACCCCTGACGGCCCTTGGGGAGGAGCTGCTTATTCTTCTTGGGTGTGTCCTCAGGAGGCAGCATGCCACCCTCGTCGCGAGAATTTTTAGCCACAACAGCCTGGTAAGCACGCTCGAGGGAACAGACTGCATCCTTCTCATCACAGACGACGGTGATGACACCGTCGCTCCCTGGCATCTTAAGGACGTTGTAGCCATGGTGGGTTGCCGCCATGAACTTGGCGAGGGCAGGGTACCCGAGGATAGCGTTGTACGGGAGGTGGATGTGGGTGACGTCGAAGTCAATGAGCTCAGTGTGGTAGTTATCACGGTTGCCGAAGGTGACTGGGAGGCGCACCTGCCCCAGGGGAATGGTGGAGCCATCGGTCACTCCTGAGAAGGGCTTGGTCAGCATGAGCTGATCATAGGGCACCTGAAGCATCTCGAACGTCTCGACAGAGAGGACATTGAGCCCACCGCCGCCGCCAATGAGGGTCTTGGTGACGAGGACGTTGCTGATGGTGGGCGTGCAAAGCATGGGGAGCACGCCTACGGTAGTTGCGCACTTGAGGTGATCCTTAGAGTCGAAGGTGCTGGCGACCTGCGACCATTTGAGGGGACGCGCAACTTCGAGCTTCGGGAGGACTGCGTTCACCTCACGAGAGAACTGCTTGAAGATGCGGTTGGAAGCAGGGGCCTGAGCACCACCCAGGATGCAGGCGATCGCACGGGGTTCCTGGAAGCCCCCAGCCCCATCATCTCACCGGTCATCGTCATTCCTCCTTGGTGGCGGCGACAGTGGAGGGAGGCCAGCAGTGCCCTGAGGGCGTGCCTCGTGAGGCTGATCGCGCCAGGGTCCGTCGCCAGGCTCGTCGCGCCAGTGGTCCTCGCGAGGCTTATCACGCCAGTCCCGACAGGGGTCATGGTTGTCCCAGCGGCCCCCTCCACGTCCGTAGCCGCGGTCTCCGCGCTCGTCACGGAGCGTCCTGAGCTCCTGGCAGTCTTCGGTGTTGTGGCTGCGGGTGTAGTGGTAGATGCAGAATGGGCGGCCGCCCTTGGGGGGCTCATCTTGGTCACGACTGCGCTTCATCTCAGGCTCTGCCGCCAGCACCGCGGGGCCCTTGCGCTTCGCCTCCTTAGCCTTGGCCTTCTTTTCTTCAGGGTCTGCTTCCGGAAGCTCGAGGAGAGAGAGGCAGCCCTCTTCGGCTCTTGCGCACTTGTTCGCCAGGTTGAACATCTCCAGAGTCATGCATAGTTCGTCATGGATGGCGAGCTCCTCTTTCATCTTGACGTCCCGGACGCCATCGGTGAACGCCGAGATGATGGCCTCGCCCGACGCCTTCGGGATCTTGAGGCGCATGCTCGTGAAGCGCTGTATGTATTTGTGCAGGGTCTCGCCTGGATGCTGCTTCACGCGCCATAGGTCGTTCACTCCCAGGGCGCGGTCGCGGGTGCCCTGGAAGTTGGCGATGAAGCACTCGCGGAGCTCATCCCAGGAGGAGATCGATCCCTCCGGGAGGTTGAGGAGCCAGGAGAGAGCGCCGCCTTTGAGGGCCATGGGGAACCAGTTCGCCATGACTTTGTCATCACCGCTCGCCACCTCGATGCTCAGCGCGTAGAGCTGAAGGAACTCGGCGGGGTCGGGGGTGCCATTGTAGTGTGGAGGCAGGTCCGGCTTGAGCTTGCCGGGCCAGTTGACACGGCGCAGCTCCGGGGTGAAGGCGCGGCAGGCTGCTCCACTCACAGGCGTGACGCGTACGAGGGGAGATGGGTCTTGACGTGCGTGCACCGCGGCCTCTGGCGGCGCACGGTCCTGATGACGGCGCGGCGGTGCGGGGAGCACACGCACGTCATCTCGCGGCCGCAGCACCACCTGGCAGCTTGCTTCATCCCATGCCCGCCCCGGGGCCCCGTGTGATGCGTTGCACGGGCACGCTGCGCACCTGGGCTCGGGGTCGACGCCACGCAGAGAAAGTGGAGGAGGGGGTGCGCCGTGAGCCACGTCGCCTGCCTGGGAGGGCGGGGGACGGAGAGAGTGGGTGGGCATCGGGACCTCGCTGGCAACACTGACAAGCTCGGCGATGCGACCAAGCCAGTCGTCGTAGCGATCGTGGGCAGGGCGCTAGCACAGCAGCTCTCGCGCCGCACAGTGCTTCCTGCGCATTCGCCGACCCATAGCGGGCGTGGGAGGATGATGCCGAGGCGTGGAGGAGGGTCGAGTAGCGGTACGACCATCGTGCTGCGCGGTGGGTGGCTGCGACGAGTCCTGCTGCTCTTGAGCAGCCGGCCCAGTGGCAGCGTTAGCTGCAGGAGAGGCGGAGCGATGCGGGGCGCTGCGGCCCACGGGCGCGGTCTGGGAGACGCGGGCAGCTCGGCGCTTGGCGCGGGCTCGGCGAGCGTCGGCCAGGGGAGCAATGGAGTGGAGACAAAGCAGAACCGGAGGAAGGATTTTGACACGCCCCTACCTAGCGCGCCAAATGTCGGAAATCGGGCTTCGTAGACCCAAGAAGGTTCGAACTCTGGGGCGTGTGCGAAGATCCCGTCCAGCTCAAGCCACAAGCTCGTCGCTCCACAACCAGACCTTGCCGAAGATGTGCGAGAACGTAAGAAGATGGACACATCGATTTACCCAGGTTCGGGCCACCTTGCGGTGTAAAACCCTACTCCTGCCTTAGGTGGATTGGCCTCACGAGGAGGTTTGCGGATGAACTAGTACAATGGTTGAGCGACCTCGCGAGGGCTCTTTGGTGAGGATGGCCTCGATCCCTCTCTACGGTGGTGGCTAGTCTATATTTATAGTGGCCTTGGTCCTCTTCCCTTATCGCACGGGTGGGAAGGGATCCCACAACGGCCAAATTTGAAAGGGGATAGGAGGTACAGCTTATCCTGACTAAAGGTGGTGTTCGCCTGCAAAGCTCCTGGAGTGACGCAGAGGTGGGCTCTGCGATGACATCCGTCCTGCCGAGCCCGTGGTCTTGGTCTGGTTGCACCAGAATGGAAACCTTGCTGGGGGGGGGGGGGCGTCCTTGGGAACCCGTGTTCGTCCTTGCCTCCTTAGCACAAAAAAGGAAATTGTCTCTGCTGCGCTCGCTGGTGCCCACCTGCCTTGGTTGTCACGGCTCACGTCATCGCAGCCTCCTATGGCCGGGTACCTGCATAGGAATCTCCGCTCCTCGGGAGGCCACATGGGGAGGCCGCTCCTCTGGAGGTCTTGGCGTCGTTCTCGTCGCGAGGCCGGGGCCCTCACGAGGGTCTTGCCTTGAGGGGTTTGTCGCCAGGCCGTACTGGGCCGTCGAGGTGGGCCACGCACTGGGCCGCAGGTAGGCAGGTCTGGGTAACCCCAATCACAGAACGCCGACAAGCATGGACGTATGTTAGCACCACCTATCGGAACCACGGGAAAAATCTTCATGTCATTGCTACTTCTTGAGCTTGCGTTGGTTTTCCCTTGAAGAGCAAAGGGTGATGCAGCAAAGTAGATAAGTATCTCCCTCAGTTGTTGAGAACCAAGGTATCAATCCAGTAGGAGGTACAAGCAAGGCCCCAATCTTTGCACCTGCACAAACAATCAAACACTTGCACCCAACGCTATAAAGGGGTTGTCAATCCCTTCACGGTTACTTGCAAGGATGAGATTTGATAGAGATAGATATAAAAGATTGCTAAAAGTAAAACTCAAATAAAAGTAAATAGATTGCAGCAAAGTATTATTGGTATTTTTGGTTTATAGATCTGAAAATATAATATGGAAAATAGACCCGGGGGCCATAGGTTTCACTAGAGGCTTCTCTCTTGAAGGAAAATAATACGGTGGGTGAACAAATTACTGTCGAGCAATTGATAGAAAAGCGCATAGTTATGACGATATCCAAGGCAATGATTATGCATATAGACATCACGTCCGTATCAAGTAGACCGAAATGATTCTGCATCTACTATTATTACTCCACACATCGACCGACTCATGCCTTCATCTAGAGTATTAAGTTCATGAAGAACAGAGTAACGCATTAAGTAAGATGACATGATGTAGAGGGATAAACTCAAGCAATATGATGAAAACCCCATCTTTTTACCCTTGATGGCAACAATACAAATACGTGCCTCGCTACCCCTACTTTGTCACTGGGTGAGGACACCGCAAGATTGAACCCAAAACTAAGCACTTCTCCCGTTGCAAGAATTACCAATCTAGTTAGCCAAACCAAACCAATAACTCGAAGAGACTTGCAAAGATATGAAATCATGCATATTAGAATTAAGAGAAGATTCATATAATATTCATAGATAATCTGATCATAAACCCACAATTCATCGGATCTCGACAAACACACCGCAAAAGAGTATTACATCGGATAGATCTCCATGAAGATCATGAAGAACATGGTATTGAAGAACATAGAGAGAGAAGAAGCCATCTAGATACTAGCTATGGACCCGAAGGTCTGAGGTGAACTACTCACGCATCATCAGAGGGGCAATGGAGTTGATGTAGATGCCCTTCGTGATCGAACCCCCCTCCGGCAGATTACCGGAAAAGGCTCGGGATCTCACGGGAACAGAGGCTTCCGGCGGCGGAAAAGTATTATCGTGGCTCTTTTTGGTATTGGGGGAATATTTGGGAATTTATAGGCCGAAGAGTAGGGTTGGAGGGCCTGCAGGGTGGCCACAAGCCAGGGGGCGCCCCCCTAGGGCGTGCCCTGCAGGCTTGTCGCCTCCCGGCAGGTCTCCTGCCTTCCTCTCCAAGTCTGGTAGGTTTCTTCTGGTCCAAGAAAAATCATCGCGAAGATTTTATTCCGTTTGGACTCCGTTTGATATTCCTTATCTGCAATACTCAAAAACAAGGAAAAAAACAGAAACTGGCTCTGGGCTCTAGTTTAATAGGTTAGTCCCAAAAATAATATAAAATAGCATATTAATGCATATAAAACATTCAAAACAGATAATATAATAGCATGGAACAATCAAAAATTATAGATACGTTGGAGACGTATCAAGCATCCCCAAGCTTAATTCCTCCTAGTCCTCGAGTAGGTAAATGATAAAAACAGAATTTTTGATGTGGAATGCTACCTAACATATTTATCCATGTAATATTCTTTATTGTGGCATGAATGTTCAGATCCATAAGTTTCAAAACAAAAGCTTAATATTGACATAAAAACAATAATACTTCAAGCATACTAACAAGGCAATTGTGTCCTTTCAAAATAACATGGCCAAAGAAAGTTATCCCTACAAAATCATATGGTCTGGCTATGCTCCATCTTCCCCACATAAAGTATTTAAATCATGCACAACCCCGATGACAAGTCAAGCAATTGTTTCCCACCTTTTATGTTCTCAAACCTTTTCAACTTTCACGCAATACATGAGCGTGAGCCATGGATATAGCACTATCGGTGGAATAGAATATGGTGGAGGTTGTGAGGAAAAAAGAGAAGATAGTCTCACATCAATTAGTCGTATCAACGGGCTATGGAGATGCCCATCAATAGATATCAATGTGAGTGAGTAGGGATTACCATGCAACGGATGCACTAGAGCTATAAGTGTATGAAAGCTCAAAAAGAAACTAAGTGGGTGTGCATCCAACTCGCTTGCTCACGAAGACCTAGGGAAATTTGAGGAAGCCCATCATTGGAATATACAAGCCAAGTTATATAATGAAAAATTCCCACTAGTACATGAAAGTGACAAAATAGGAGACTCTCTATCATGAAGATCATGGTGCTACTTTGAAGCACAAGTGTGGAAAAAAAGATAGTAGCATTGTCCCTTCTCTCTTTTCTCTCATTTTTTTGGGTGGGCATCTTTGGCCTCTTTTTTTCATTTGGGCTTCATTGACCTCTTTTATTATTTGTAAAGTCCGGAGACTCATCCCAACTTGTGATGGAATCATAGCTTCCATCATTCTTTTCTCTCATGGGACAATGCTCTAATAATGATGATCATCACACTTTTATTTACTTACAACTCACGAATTACAACTCGATACCTAGAACAAAATATGACTCTATATGAATGCTTCCGGCGGTGTAACGGGATGTGCAACGATCTAGCGTAGGAAATGACATAAAAACGGACAAGCCATGAAAACATCATGCTAGCTATCTTACGATCATGCAAAGCAATATGAAAATGATGGTGCGTGTCATAATAAACGGAACGGTGGAAGTTGCATGGCAATATATCTCGGAATGGGTATGGAAATGCCATAATAGGTAGGTATGGTGGCTGTTTTGAGGAAGGGTATATGGTGGGTTTAATGCACCGGCAAAAGTTGCGCGGTACTAGAGAGGCTAGCAAAGGTGGAAGGGTGAGAGCGCGTATAATCCATGGACTCACATTAGTCATAAAGAACTCACATACTTATTGCAAAAGTCTATTAGTTATCGAAGCAAAGTATTAGATGCATGCTCCTAGGGGATAGGTTGGTAGGAGTTAACCATCGCGCGCTCCCGACCCTCACACAAAGGATGACAATCAATAAACAAATCATGCTCCGACTTCATTACATAACGGTTCACCATACGTGCATGCTACGGGAATCACAAACTTTTAACACAAGTATTTTTACCAATCCAAAATTACTCACTAGCATGACTCTAATATCACCATCTTTATATCTCAAAACTATATGCAAGGAATCAAATTTCTCATAGTATTCAATGCACTTTATATGAAAGTTTTTATTATATCCCTCTTGGATGCCCATTATATTAGGACTAAATTCACAACCTAAACCAATTACCATGCTGTTTAAAGACTCTCAAAATAATATAAGTGAGGTACGAGAGTTCAATTATTTCTATAAAATAAAAACACCACCGTGCTCTAAAAAGATATAAGTGAAGCACTAGAGCAAAATTGCCTAGCTCAAAAGATATAAGTGAAGCACATAGAGTATTCTAATAAATTCACAATTTATGCGTGTCCCTCTAAAAGGATGTGTGCAGGAAGGATGATTGTGGCAAACTAAAAAGCAAATACTCATATCATACAAGACGCTCCAAGCAAAACACATATCCTGTGGTGAATAAAAATATAGCCTCAAGTAAATTTACCGATGGATTGAAGACGAAAGAGGGGATGCCTTCCGGGGCATCCCCAAGCTTAGGCTCTTTGGTATCGTTGAATATTCCTTGGGGTGCCTTGGGCATCCCCAAGCTTAGGCTCTTTCCACTCCTTATTACGTAGTCCATCAAATCTTTACCCAAAACTTGAAAACTTCACAACACAAAACTCAACAGAAAACTCGTGAGATCCGTTAGTATAAGAAAAATAAATCACCACTTTAGGTACTGTTGTGAACTCATTCTTTATTTATATTGGTGTAATATCTACTGTATTCCAACTTCTCCATGGTTCATACCCCCCGATACAACCCATAGATACATCAAAATAAGCAAACAACACAAAGAAAACAGAATCTGTCAAAAACAGAACATTCTGTAGCAATCTGTAAACTTCGAATACTTGTGTAACTCCAAAAATTCTGAAAAATTAGGAAAATCTGGGAAATTTGTATATAAATCTTTTTTAAAAAATTCAGACTCATTCGACGCTCTGGTGAATTTATAAAATTCCTGGATTGAGTGCAAAAGTTTCTGTTTTTCAGCAGAATCAAATCAACAATCACCGTAGACCATCCCAAAGGTCTTACTTGGCTCAAACACTAATTAAAACACTAAAACACAATTACTACAGATGTAATAATGTGTAAAGCACTCAAAAACCAAAACAAAAACAGAAATAAAATTGGGTTGCCTCCCAACAAGCTCTATTGTTTAACGCCCCTAGCTAGGCATAACGCAATAGATCTAGGTATTGTCATCTTTGGTATGCAATCCCTCAATTGCACACTTATCAATAATAATGCTCCTAGGCAAGAAGTCAAGAAATTCACTTTTGGCACTTGGTTTCCTAACAATATTGATAAAGTCGGGGTGAACACTTATCATCTTAAGATCTTCATCCTCTTTACTAGAGGATCCACCCTTATTTCTAGGAACATAAACAAACTTGGCAGTCTTAGAAGGAGGAAAATTTGGAGTGGTTTGAACTGAGGCAAAAGCGGAACCCAAGTTATAGAGGAATCTTGATCCAATTTTTCATTAACTATGGGTTCTTTTTCCCTTAGATTTTTTAAAGTAACTCCTACCTTAGATCCATATTGAGTGATATGATTATGAATCTTTTTATCCAAGTTTTCAATGAGCTCTACAGTAGCAACTTAATTTTCAATAATATCAAGCTTTCGCATCACATGTTCCAAAGTTAAGATTGTTTCATTAACCATGAGTGGGGGTGAACCTACCAAATTTATCATAGCACTATAAGAATCAACGGTATGGCTTCCCAAGGAATTTCCTCTCGTAATGATATCCAGAACATATCTATTCCAAGGAGAAACACCCACATAAAAATTGCGAAGGAGAACGGTAGTAGATTGCTTACGAGTAGATCTATTTTGAGAATTGCAAATTCTATACCAAGCATCTTTTAGGTTTTCTCCCTCCCTTTGTTTAAAACTAAGAACTTCACTCTCGGGAGTACTAGCGATAGTAGTAAGGCTAGCCATGAGTTTAAGCGATCTAACACACAAGCAAACAAAAATCAAACGAAAAGACGAACAGAAGAAGGGCGAATAAAAAGGCAAATCTTTTTGGTTTTTTCTGAAAATCGTTTTAGAAGTGGGGGAGAGGAAAACGAGAGGCAAATGCAAATAGTGTAAATGCAAGAGATGAGTTTGTGATAGGTACTTGGTAGGCTTGATGTCTTGACTTGCTATGTATCCTCCCCGGCAACGGCGCCAGAAATCCTTCTTGCTACTTCTTGAGCTTGCGTTGGTTTTCCCTTGAAGAGGAAAGGGTGATGCAGCAAAGTAGATAAGTATTTCCCTCAGTTGTTGAGAACCAAGGTATCAATCCAGTAGGAGGTACAAGAAAGGCCCCAATCTTTGCACCTGCACAAACAATCAAACACTTGCACCCAACGCTATAAAGGGGTTGTCAATGCCTTCACGGTTACTTGCAAGGATGAGATCTGATAGAGATAGATATAAAAGATTGCTAAAAGTAAAACTAAAATAAAAGTAAATAGATTGCAGCGAAGTATTTTTGGTATTTTTGGTTTATAGATCTGAAAATATAATATGAAAAATAGACCCGGGGGCCATAGGTTTCACTAGAGGCTTCTCTCTTGAAGGAAAATAATACGGTGGGTGAACAAATTACTGTCGAGCAATTGATAGAAAAGCGCATAGTTATGACGATATCCAAGGCAATGATTATGCATATAGGCATCATGTCCGTATCAATTAGACCGAAACGATTCTACATCTACTACTATTACTCAACACATCGACCGAATCCTGCCTGCATCTAGAGTATTAAGTTCATGAAGATCAGAGTAACGCATTAAGTAAGATGACATGATGTAGAGGGATAAACTCAAGCAATATGATGAAAACCCCATCTTTTTACCCTTGATGGCAACAATACAAATACGTGCCTCGCTACCCCTACTTTGTCACTGGGTGAGGACACCGCAAGATTGAACCCAAAACTAAGCACTTCTCCCATTGCAAGAATTACCAATCTAGTTGGCCAAACCAAACCAATAACTCGAAGAGACTTGCAAAGATATGAAATCATGCATATTAGAATTCAGAGAAGATTCAAATAATATTCATAGATAATCTGATGATAAACCCACAATTCATCGGATCTCGACAAACACACCGCAAAAGAGTATTACATCGGATAGATCTCCATGAAGATCTTGAAGAACATGGTATTGAAGAACATAGAGAGAGAAGAAACCATCTAGCTACTAGCTATGGACCCGAAGGTCTGCGGTGAACTACTCATGCATCATCAGAGGGGCAATGGAGTTGATGTAGATGCCCTCCGTGATCGAATCGCCCTCCGGCAGATTACCGGAAAAGGCTCCAAGATGGGATCTCACGGGAACAGAGGCTTCCGGCGGCGGAAAAGTATTATCGTGGCTCTTTTTGGTATTGGGGGAATATTTGGGAATTTATAGGCCAAAGATTAGGGTTGGAGGGCCTGTAGGGGGGCCACAAGCCAGGGGGGCGCGCCCTGCAGGCTTGTCGCCTCCCGGCAAGTCTCCTGCCTTCCTCTCCAAGTCTGGTAGGTTTCTTCTGGTCCAAGAAAAATCATCACGAAGATTTTATTCCGTTTGGACTCCGTTTGATATTCCTGATCTGCAATACTCAAAAACAAGGAAAAAAACATAAAGTGGCTTGGGGCTCTAGGTTAATAGGTTAGTCGCAAAAATAATATAAAATAGCATATTAATGCATATAAAACATCCAAAACAGATAATATAATAGCATGGAACAATCAAAAATTATAGATACGTTGGAGACGTATCAGTCATCAATTGCGTTTTATTCTCCTCTCCCTACGTATACTTTCACGTGCATGTCTTTACTTTCCACTCCTATACTCTTAGACTTGCATGTGTAGGGTGTACTTGACTTGCTACAATTGCTAAAACTTGCCAACTCTTAAAATTGAGAAAACGCTAGATTTTTAATTGGTCAACTAGTCTAATCACCCCCCTCTAGACATACTTTGGATCCTACAAGTGGTATCAGAGCTTTGGTCTCCATTGCATTGGTTTCACAACGTAGGAGAGTATGGCATCTAGTGAGGGAAGTTATCACCGTAGAGGTCCATATATTTTTGGTACAAACTTTGCTAGTTGGAAGCACGAAATGAAAATGCATATTCTTTGTCATAACCCTGCCGAATGGGCTATTGTTCATGTTGGATTGCAAGGTGAATTCTTTGGAGATGGAAAGGAACCAGATCGTGAAGCAACCGTAGAAGAATTGAAGATGTTGCAATACAATGCTCAAGCATGCGACATTCTATTCAACTGCTTATGGCCCGAAGAGTTCAACAAGATAAGCCGTCTTGAGAATGCAAAGGAAATTTGGGATACTTTGGTTGACATGCACGAAGGTACCGAATCCTTCAGGGAATCTAAGTTGGATGTGCTACAAAGTCAACTTGACAAGTTCAAGATGAAGGATGGTGAAGGAGTCGTGGAAATGTACTCTAGGCTTGCTCTCATCACCAATGAGATTGCCGGCTTAGGAAGTAAAGAGATGACCGACAAATTCATCATCAAGAAGATCCTTAGAGCCTTGGATGGAAAGTATGACACCATGTGCACATTGATACAAATGATGCCAAACTACAAAGATCTCAAGCCTACGAAAGTCATTGGAAGGATTGTTGCTCATGAGATGTCACTCAAGGACAAGGAAGAACTTCACACCAAGTCAAGCAGTGCATACAAAGCTACAAGTGACACTCCCGCTACTTCAAGTGACAACCTTGTTACCAATGAAGAAATAAGCCTCATGGTCAAGAAATTCAACAAGTTCTACAAAAGTAGAGGCAAAGAGAGAAGCTCCAATTCAAGATATTTAGAGAAGCGTTCCTTTAGTCATGACCAGAATTGTTACAATTGTGTAAGGCCCGGATAGTATTCAAATGAGTGCACGGCCCCCCACAAAAGGAGAGAAGAGTCACCTAGAAGACGAAGCTCAAGAGATAAATCACCTCGTAGAGAGAGAAGGAGTAGAGAAGATTGCTATGAACGAAGACCCTCCCGAAGAAGCAAGGACTCGCAGAAGAAGGACAAGTACACCAAGAGCTACACGAGAAGAAGACATCAAGCTCATGTTGGTTAATGGATTTCTTGCTCCGAGTCCGACAACCAATCCGAGAGAACCTACCACTCCAACTCCGACTATAGTCAAGATGAAGGTGTTTCCGGATTAGCACTCTTAACCTCCAACTCCTATGACATATTTGATTCACCAAATGAAGGAAGTGTAAGTTGCTAAAGGCCCCAAGGTATCACACCCCGAATACATTGACTTCAACAGTGACGAGGATGATTTACTAGGAGATGATGATTTGCTCTTTGATAAAACTAGTGATGTTAGTCAAAATTAACTTGATGATAACCATGCTAATCAAGATAGGTCGTGTGATGATGATAAGAAGGAGATTGGGCGTCTAACTAAAGAACTAAACACTCTTAAGTTAGCTCATGAATCTACTCAAGAAGATCATAGAGAGCTCTTAAGAACTCATGAGAAGCTACGCTTTGAGAAGCTAAATTTAGAGCAAGAACATGAGTTTCTTAAAGCTATCAATGACGATCTTCGAAAGAAGAGTTCTTCTTATCTTTCCAAATGATTACTCTTGTCCACATTTATTCCACAAGTTAAATCTAAGCAAACTAGTAACAAAGGCAAGAAACGTTCTTCATCTAGTACAACAATACTAATGTTAAATCCAATAATGTTGCTTCTAGTATCTCTATTGATTCCACTAATGATTCCCTTAGCCAAGTTACACTTGAGTAAGAAAACGATTTATTAAAAGGGATGATAGAGAAAGGTGTCAACAAAAGTCTTGCCGGATGTAAGCAATTTGAAGAGATTGTACGCAAGTATGGAGGATACCAGAAGAACAAAGGCATTGGCTACTTCAACGCCAATGGAGTTGAATGGGAAGAAGGTCAATACCCCAAGCCGAAGTTTGTTACTCAAAGGGAGAAGTATGAACCTACTCTTCCCAAGGGAACAAAAGCTCAAGATGACCTTTCACGACAAGACCAAGGACAAGCTTCAATAGAAGATTGACACATTTGAAGAGGAATCCCTAGCCATGGTCAACTGGGTTCCGTAGGATACTACAAGCTCTACTTCATCAAGTGCTACTTCAACTCCAAGGATTCCCATCAATTTGATGTGGGTCCCAAAGAATAAGAACTAGAGAAGTTCTTGAGGGGTGACTCCGCCAATGAAATTCACTCACATTTATTTTTGGCGAGGACTATTTGCAATCAACTCTAACCTTATGCAATAGTTCAAGGAGTCACAAACCCCTTATAGGTAAGCAAGGGACAAGGTAATTAAAGAATCAATGGACATCATCTAAATGTGCTTCACTCCATGTCCATAGATATGCTTGTATTTGTTCCTTGTATGGGACTAACCCGTGTAGGTGAGAAGAGAACGAAACAACAAGGATTGATCCCAACTCAAGATGATCTTCATCAACTATGAGCATGCACCACTACATCACCTACATGAAGTCTTCATCGACAAAACCCAAGGTTAGTTTACCCCTCTTAGGGGGGATGTCACATCAAGGGGGAGCTTTACTCTAAGACTTGAGTTAAAGCATCTCATAAGATGTAAGACATTGAATGCTTTATGTAAAAGTGGTAACCCCACTTGTGCTTAAACGACGAGTATGACCTATGATCAAGTACTCTTACTTGGCTCCTAAGTCAATATACTCATATATAGATGACTCCGTCATTGCCAAAGTGCTTGGTAGATACTAGAGTAGTCGTGCATGTTTGCCATGATTTCTATTGACATTTTATTGTGTGAGCATGTTGGTATGCATATCTTTTCTCATTCGAGGATATCCAATTGTTGTTATTTGGCTTTTATTTTCTTTGGCCAATTGGATATACAAGAATGCCTAAGTACCGTACTCCAGCTATATATGCTTTCTCGTCTCAAATTCTATTCATGCTTCATCACAAAATTTCAGCAAGCACTTTTCGGACCCTTTGTGTGAGGATCACTCGGAGTTCCGTTGGACAAGAGCTGACTTCCAAAACCTCCCATGTGTAACTCGGTGTAACCAATTCCACAATCTCGGTTCCACAGATTCACTAGGGTTGATCTGGTTTTTGCCCTCGGTACCACCGATTTCTTCATCTCGGTCTCACCGAGTTTCACTGTCACCTGACAGTTAAGAAACTCGGTGGCACCAAAATGTTTCAATCGGTGTCACCGATAGTAAGGGGATATATATATCCGCGGACCCGATTCTTGAAATTAATTCTTCAAACATCGTCCTCCACAAACCCTTGCTGTCGCGCTCGAGTCTCCGGACGTCGCCCTCGTCTCCTGTGCGCCCTCGCCCCAGGAGTCCTTCGTTGCCGACGGGAATCTTATCCGCCGTCGCCGCCATAGGGGATCTTCACCGAATTAGGGTAAAGGTCTCGCCCCTCTTGCGCTCTCTGTCCAAATCTTGCGCATTAGGTTGTTGTTTGTCTTCATGCCACGGATTGCTCAATCTCTAACCACAAGAAATTTTGTAGGGATTAGGGGAAAAGTTTTTAGGTTTAATCTTTCGTGATGTAAGTCTTGGCGTCACCGAGTCACGACGAATCGGTCTCACTGATTTGTGCTTTAGGGTTACCGAGAAAGCTCTCTGTGAAACCGAGTTGCTCATTTCGGTGCAACCGAAATAAGTGGCAAAGTTTCTATTAAGGAGAGTGTACGTCTCGGTGGCTCCGAAATTGTTGACTCGATGGAACCAAAACATACTGAGCTGAATATTAAATTTAATAATTTGAGTTCAAATTTGCAAAAAAACCTCTGTGTTTTGTGATGCCCATCCCTTCTACTCATCTATATCTATTCACAGGGACAATATGTCAGGCTCAGAGGATAGTGAGAACAATTTCAGAGAAAAGAGTGTTGACTTGGATGCTGGCACTAGCCCAGAAGCTAGTTCTTCATCTTTAGAAGATCCAGGCACCCCCAATTCTCATGGGTTGCCAAAGGCTTCCATAAGGGCCAGGAAGAAACTTAACTCAGATGAAGAGGACTCAGATTTTGTGCCAAAAGAGGTACTAGCCAAGACGCGGCAAGAGGAGAAAGAGAAAGCTGCTAGAAAATCTGCAAATGAGTCCACTTCAGTTAAGAGGCCAGTCAGGAAGGAATATGCCAGTTCTGAAGCAGCAAGAGCACCAGAGAGTGCTACGGTTGGTATGACTTCAAAGTCTATGCCCAAGAAGGCAGGCCAGAAGAGAGTGAGGAAGAAGACTGTTTGTGCCATTGTTCACCCCTCCACTCCAGAATATCTTGATGAAGAGGAGGAAGAGGAAGAGGAAGAACCAGTTGCACAACCTCCTCCCTCCAAGAAGAAGAAGCTGATGGCTGATGCAATGACCAGTTAGCCTGTATCTAAGGTCAAGCCATCTGCTGCAAAGAAGCCATCTTCCCCCAATCCAAAGAAGACAACCAGAGACATTCCTCTTGCAGAGAAGAACAAGAGATCTTCCACCATGGAAGAAGAGCAAGATGTTTCGGTGCTGAGGAAGCTAAGACCCCATTTGCCTAAACACACCAATGATCACCGAGTTGCTAAAGACACGAAGAAGAGGAAGGACAGTGGATTGAGGAAATGGAGAGCTGATGATACATAGGCCTTAAGGAGGAGAACTGTTGTAGATGCTCGCTTCCACACCAAGGAGCAGCAAAAAATTTATGAGACTATCTTATTAGATAAGAGTCCTGCAGTCAGTGACATGAGATATGTTGACTGGAAATACATTAAGGAGAATGAAGACTATTTTCCTCATGTGCTGGAGAAATTCAAGGCCATTGACATAAACACATTTGTTCGCAGAGTTCACTGCATGGAACGATGAGATGATCATGCAGTTCTACTCTACAGGTCATTTCTATCCAGATGGCAGGATAGTTTGGATGACTGAAGGCACTAGATAGCAGTCTATAGTTGATGAGTGGGCTACCATCTTAGGAGCTCCATAAGTGAAAGAGGGAGATCTTGATGTCTATTGATACGTCTCCAACGTATCGATAATTTATGAAGTATTCATGCCATATTCACCTATGTTTACAATACTTTTATCTGGTTTTGATGGACTTTATATGATTTATTTACAACTAACCTGGACTGACGTTGTTTTTAGCAGAATTACCGTGGTGTTATTTTTGTGTAGAAAATGAAAGTTCTCGGAATCGCCCGAAACTTTTTGATGATTTTTTCTGGAGGAAATAAGCAATATGGGAGCGAAGAACCACCAGAAGGGAGCCACCCGTGGGGCACAAGCCATTAGGATGCGGCCCTGGGGGGGTCGTGGCATGTTGGCTTGTGGGGCCCGCGTGGTCCGTTGCGCATGATTCCAACGCTGAAAAATCCTGTAAATCCCAGAAACCCCAGAAATAAAGAGAGACTCTCCGTTCCACCGCCGCAACTCTCTGTATCGACGAAAAACCAATCTCGAGCCTTTCCAGTACCCTGCCAGAGAGGGAAATCATCATCCGGTGGCCATCTTCATCATCCCGGCGGAGGCCATGACGAGGAGGGAGTGGTTCACCCTCGGGGCTGAGGGTATGTACTAGTAGTTATGTGTTCAATCTCTCTCTCTCTCTCTCTCTCTCTCTCTCTCGTGTTCTTGAGATGGTACGATGTTGATGTATCATGGGCTTTGTTAATATAGTTGGATCATATGGTGTGTTTCCTTTACTATCTTGTTGTGATGAATTGAATCTTTCCCTAAGAGATATCGTTATGTTGGATTGAATATTGGATTTGGGAACACTTGATATATGTCTTGCATGTGGATACCCGTGGTGACAATGGGGTATTCTATTGATTCACTTGATGTATGTTTTGGTACTCAACTTGCGGATTCCTGAGGTGACATTGGGGTAATCTATGCATAGGGGTTCATACACGTTCTTGTCCTATCTTCTCCGATAGAAATCTTGGGGTGCTCCTTGAAGTTCTTTGTGCTGGATTGAATATGATAGACCTGAAATTGTTTGATGCATGTCGCATAATTTACCCACGGATACTTGAGGTGACATTGGAGTATCTAGGTGACATTAGGGTTGATTGATATGTATCATTGGTGTTGTTCTAGTACGAACTCTAGGGCTGTTTGTGACACTTATAGGAATAGCCCAAAGGATTGATCGGAAAGAATAACTTTGAGGTGTTTCTACTACCTACACCAATTTCAACTTATGTTCTCCACTAGATAGGAACTTTGGAGTGATTCTTTGTTGCACGTTGAGGGATCATCATATGATTCAACTATGTTAGCATTTTTGGGAGATTGCACAAATGAAAGTATGAACCCTAGGCCTTGTTTCCAACCATTAATATACCATTTTGCTCGTTGTTTACTATTTGCTACCTTGCTGTTTTTATATTTTTAATATTATAAAAACCTATATTTACCTTCCATATTGCACTTGTATCACCATCTCATCGCCGAACTAGTGCACCTATACAATTTGCCATTGTATTGGGTGTGTTGGGGACACAAGAGATTTCTAGTATTTGATTGGAGGGTTGTTTGAGAGAGGCCATCTTCACCCTACATCCTACGGATTGATAAACCTTAGGTCATGTACTCGAGGGAAAATTGCTACTCTCCTACAAAACACTGCGCTTGGAGGCCCAACAAAGTCTACAAGAATAAAGTTGCCTAGTAGACATCAAGCCGTTTTCTAGCGCCGTTGTCGGGGAGGTGAGTGCTTGAAGGTATATCTTTAGATCTTGCAATTAAATCTTTTAGTTTCTTGTTTTTCACTAGTTTGGTTTATAAAAGAAAACTACCAAAAAAATGGAGTTTAGGTTGCCTCATTTGTTACGTCTTTATAATGTCTTTCGTGAAAACACGGATTCAAAAAATTGTGCTCAATTGGTAGAGGAAGAAATTATGAAACTACTTAATGAGAATTACTTGAATGTTGAGCATGAATGCAATGTTGCTAGTATGAATTCTCTGAATATCCATGATGCTAATTATATGCAAAGCCACAAGCTTGGGGATGCTATGTTTGATGAAGATGATATTCTTAGTCCCCCAAGTTTTGATGAGCAAATTTATTATGATGATGGCATGCCTCTTATCTATGATGATTATGATTATGACATGTATGCTATAAAGGTTGATAGTAACCATGACACTTGTCATCATGATTTTAATATTGAATGTGGTTATGTCAATCAAGTGTCTCATGATAGTTATTTTGTTGAGTTTGCTCCCACTACCATGGATGAAAAGGAATTTTCTTATGTGGAGAGTAATAAATTTTCTATGCTTGTAGATCATCAAAAGGATGCTTTATGTGATAGTTATATTTTTGAATTCCTTCATGATGCTACTTAAAATTATTATGAGTGAGGAACTTATGCTTGTAGGAATTGCAATAATATCAAATTTCGTCTCTATGTGTTCAAAGTTTTGAAGTTATGCTTGTTTTGCCTTCCTATGATAGTTGATTCTTGCTCCCATAAATTGTTTGCTCAAAAAATCCCTATGCATAGGAAGTGGGTTAGACTTAAGTGTGCTTGTCATATGCTTCATGATGCTACCAATGTGTTTCAATTCTTTACTTTTATGTGAGCATCATTGAAATCATCATTCCTAGCTAAAAGGCTTTAAAGAAAAGCGCTTGTTGGGAGACAACCCAGCGCTTTTACTTTCTATTTTTGAGTGTTAACATGATTAAGCTACTGTATTAATCATGTTTTGTGTCTTTTATTTCAATAATGTGCCAAGTAAAGCCTTTGGGATAGTATGGATACTTGTTGATTTGATTCTGTGCAAAAACAGAAACTTTTGCCTCCAGTAAAGAATTTCTCTGATTTTACTGGAGCATCAAAAAATTCTGCAATTTGTACACGGTATTTATATGCAAATTATATAAGTTTTCCTAATTTTTCAGAATTTGTAGAACAGGGAAGTATGGTTATACTACAGATCTTGACAGACTGTTCTGTTTTTGGCAAATTCTGTTTTGCATGCATAGTTTACTTGTTTTAGTGTTCCCATAGTTTATATTCAGTGATATAAATTATGTGAATGGTATAATACAGTGGTTATTATGTGATAACAATTATGAATCTTGTCTTGACAGTACCTAAGTGTATGATCTTTATTTATTATACTAACCCATCTCACGAAGTTCCGTTAAGTTTTGTGTGATTGAAGTTTTCAAGTTTTGGGTGAAACACCGATATGAGGAGAATAAGGAGTGACAAGAACCTAAGATTTGGGATGTCGAAGGCACGCCCAAGGTAATATCCAAGGAAGACTCAAGCACCTAAGCTTGGGGATGCCCCGGAAGGCATCCCCTCTTTCGTCTTCAACACTATCGGTATATCTTACTTAGAGCAATATTTTTATTCATCACATAATATGTGTTTTGCTTGGAGCATCATTTTATTTGGTTATTATTTGCTTGCTGTTATTTATAATATTTTTTTTCAAGAAAAAGTTCCAAGAATAGCCTTTAGGATGCTTGAATTGCATGTTTGATGTGTGCTGTGTAAAAACAGAAACTTCTGCTGTAGTGTTTGAATTTTCCTATTTTACTGGAACTTGGAAAGTTTCTGAAATTTCTACAAAGTATTTTCATATAAATTCTTTATAATTTCCTAAATTTTCATAATTTTTAGAGATATAGAAGTGCATTTGTAAATTAATTGTTACAGACTGTCCTGTTTAGACAGATTGCTGTCATAATTTTGTTATCTACTTCTCCTATAGTTTTCATGACTTATATTAGTAGATATAAATTGTGGAAATGATATTATACATCTTTTGTGTGGATGAAGTTTTTGAGAATAGGTGAAACCGTGATATAAGAGGATTGAACGAGATACAAAAGCTCAAGCTTGTGGATGCCCAAGGCACCCCAAGTAAATATTTCAAGAAATCTCAAATATCTAAGCTTGGGGATGCTACGCATCCCACCTCTCTTCGTCAACTATCGGTTAGCCTATGTTGAGCTTAAATTTTTATTCGTTCACATGATGTGTGCTATTCTTGGAGTGTATTTTTCTTTTGTTTGCTGCTTGTTTAAAATAGTCAGATCTGAAATATTTTATTGAGAGAGAGAGAGAGAGAGAGTCCTCACATAGCTAGTTTATTATTTGACTACTCATTGATCTTCACTTATATCTTTTGAGAGTAGTTTGAAATTTACCCCTGTGCTTCACTTATATCGTGAGAGTAAACGTTGAATGAATTGAATGTCATAAATGTGAAATTATATATGCTTCATATTCTTATCCCATGGGGAGTAGTGACTTCACATACTAGGAGTATAAGCGGTAAAATTTATTGGAAGTTAGCAAACATAGCATTGGTCATTTAAACAATTCATGAAAGAATGTTGAAGGAAGAAAGGTTTCACATATAAATACACTATCTTGGACATCTTCTATGATTGTGAACCCCCATTAATTATTTTCAAACTTGATCAAGAAGTTGATGTTGCACAAGGAAGACAACATAATGGTTATGTTTGTTTATATTCACGTAGCAGTTATATTGTCATGGATCCTCTAACATGTGATGCTTGTTTAGAACCTTTTGCTAGCCAAAACTTCGTACTTAGTCGAAATACTACTTGTGCATCCAAATCCTTGAGCCAAGTTTCTTCCATGCGAGTCCACCATACCTACCTATATATGGTATTTTACTGCCATTCGAAGTAAATTTCCATGTGCCACCTCTAAACATTCAAATAAACATTCGTTTTGTGTGCTCGTACCACTCATGGAGCGACCGGGGGGGGGGGGGTCATTATCTTCCATGCTAAGCAGGTTATTCTCAAGATAAGTGTTTATTCACTTGTCATTGCACGAGAGAGGCTGGTAAAAATGATGCCCAATCCTGCATAATACAAAATAAATAAACAATAACCCCCCTAGAAAATTGATTGTTTGGATGGTACCCATGGATACGGCTAGCCATGGAATGTGGTTGAAGCCTGGAGGGGGAGCAAAATTTCAATTCTGTTTGGGAACCGCCAATAATGTGATTAGCATGGAAGATGTTGAAATTTCTTGTTGTGACATTGACAGGAAAGGCACACCACCCAAAATATATTCATCTCTATTCTAAACAATGAGCTCTGGCACCTCTGCAAATCCCTGTATCCCTCTGCGAAGGGCTTATCGTTTACTTTTCATGTTAAGTCAACTTCTTATTCCAACCTCAATTCTTTAGTTGGCAAGCATGATGTGGTGGGAAAGATCCAGACACATATATCCAGTTGAATATAGGTGATCATGATTCATTATTTGTTGACATTATCCCCGAGATAAATAAGTTGGGAGGCGAAACTTTAAGCCGCTATCTTCCTATGTGTTTGACTGAAATTGTTTGTTCTAAAAATATGCTTTGAGTGTCAGCAATCATGGAAGACTAAATGATAGTTGAGTATGTGGAATTTGCTAAACCAAAGCTCTTACATAGACCCTTCCTGAAAATAAGAAGAATTGTAATTGTTTGATGACTGAAAACATAGTTTGCTAGTTTTCAAGAAAGTTTATGGTCTATACTTTACCATGTGAATAACTTGCTACTTGATTATGAGAAGTTCTATGAGAAATACTTGCTGGTTTTAATGCTAGAAAAGTGGCTGAAATTATCCTTGATCAATATTATACATTATGCTAGCATTCACACTTCATAAATTACTTCTTTTATCATTTACCTACTCTAAAACGAGTAGGAATTAAGCTTGGGGATGCCGATACGTCTCCAACGTATCGATAATTATTGAAATATTCTTGCAATATTCACCTACGTTTACAATACTTTTATATGGTTTTGATGCACTTTATATGATTTATTTAGAACTAACCCGGACTAACGCTGTTTTCAGCAGAATTACCATGGTGTTGTTTTTTGTGCAGAAAATGAAAGTTCTCGGAATCGCCCGAAACTTTTTGATGATTTTTTTTGGAGGAAATAAGAAATATTGGACTGAAGAACCACCGGAGGGGAGCCACCCATGGGGCACAAGCCATCAGGGCGCGACCCTGGGGGGGGGGCGTGGCCTGTTGGCTTGTGGGGCCCACGTGGCTCCGTTGCGCGTGATTCCAACGCTGAAAAATCCTATAAATCCTAGAAACCCCAGAAATAAAGAGAGACTCTTCGTTCCGCCGCTGCAACTCTATGTATCAATGAAAAACCAATCTGGAGCCTTTCCAGAACCCTGTCGGAGAGGGAAATCATCATTCAGTGGCCATCTTCCTCATCCCGGCGGAGGCCATGACGAGGAGGGAGTAGTTCACCCTCGGGGCTGAGGGTATGTACCAGAAGCTATGTGTTCAATCTTTCTCTCTCTCTCTCTCTCTCTCGTGTTCTTGAGATGGCACGATCTTGATGTATCCCGGGCTTTGTTAATATAGTTGGATCATATGGTGTGTTTCCCTTACTATCTTGTTGTGATGAATTGAATCTTACCCCTAGAGATCTCGTTATGTTGGACTGAATATTGGATTTGAGAACACTTGATATATGTCTTGCACGTGGATACCCTGGTGACAATGGGGTGTTCTATTGATTCACTTGATGTATGTTTTGGTACTCAACTTGCGGATTCCCGAGGTGACATTGGGGTAATCTATTCATAGGGGTTGATACACGTTCTTGTCCTACGTTCTCCGATAGAAATCTTGGGGTGCTCCTTGAAGTTCTTTGTGTTGGATTGAATATGATAGACCTGAAATTGTTTGATGCATGTCGCATAATTTACCCACGGATACTTGAGGTGACATTGGAGTATCTAGGTGACATTATGGTTGATTGATATGTATTATTGGTGTTGTTCTAGTACAAACTCTAGGGCTGTTTGTGACACTTATAGGAATAGCCCAAAAGATTGACCGGAAAGAATAACTTTGAGGTGGTTCTACTACCTACACCAATTTCATCTTATGTTCTTCGCTAGATAGGAACTTTGGAGTGATTCTTTGTTGCACGTTGAGGGATGATCATATGATTCAACAATGTTAGCATTGTTGGGAGATTGCACTAGTCAAAGTATGAACCCTAGGCCTTGTTTCCAAGCATTAATATACCTTTTTTCTCATTGTTTACTATTTCTTACCTTGCTATTTTTATATTTTCATATTACAGAAACCTATATCTACCTTCCATATTGCACTTGTATCACCATCTCTTTGCCGAACTAGTGCACCTATACAATTTTCCATTGTATTGGGTTTGTTGGGGACACAAGAGATTTCTTGTATTTGATTGCTGGGTTGTTTGAGAGAGACCATCTTCATCCTACACCTCGCACGTATTGATAAACCTTAGGTCATCCACTTGAGGGAAAATTGCTACTGTCCGACAAAACTTTGCGCTTGGAGGCCCAACAAAGTCAACAAGAATAAAGTTGTGTAGTAGACATCATCTATTCTGAGGCTTTTGGGGATATACCCCATGGGTATGACCCGCCAAATTCCTGACCCGGAATTGTCAGGCGGTCCTTTAGAGAGATTTCCATCAGACGCTTAAGGCCTGAAGGGTGGCTTATTCTAAAGGCCTGCTCAAGGGACGCTACACGACATGCCGGCTTGAGAAGAAGACAGACGTATTCCTTTGCTTGGAAAGCAAGAAAAGGAGATAGAATTAGAATAGGACACAGGTTGTGTTCCGGCCCGGAACTCCATTGTACCCTTGGGTCCTCAACCTATATATAAAGGAGAGCCCCCAAGGTTGAAAGATCAAGTAAGAAGAAACCCTCGAGAGCTAGGCTAGCGATTCTGCACCCTTGTAAGCGAGATCATCATCAATATACACAAAGCAGGATCTCCATCTGAGCGGCCAAACCTGGGTAAACCCTTGTCTCTCATTCCCGATCAACCCATTCAAGTCGCCACCTAGTTGCGATGGCCTCACACCTAATTTCTCTCACGAGGACATCTGCCGTGACAAAACCACGACAGTTGGCACCCACCGTGGGGCTATCGCACGGTGCAGTTGAGTTCTTGGAGGGAGCCCATCTAGGGTTCGGGAGATACGCGGTTGGCTTGATGACCAAGAGCCGCTGCGGTAAGCTCTACATCGACGATTCAAGCTGGGGCCCCGAGGCCGACTCAATCAAGTATGGGCACCGGGTTCCCTTTGGGAAGATCCACGTCTTCATTGGCAAGATCAGGGCGGTAGGACCCGAGCCGGACATCTACACCGACATCATCGAGCCGGCTCGGCGTGCTCAACCCGGCCGGCGTCAAGCCGGACGGCGCCATGTCTTCGTCGGCTTTACTCAAGGACTCGATCACGCAGATGGAGCAGCGGTCAACGGAGACACTCCCGTCAACTCCGATGGCGAGTCTTCCATGGGGGACACCGAATCGATCTGTCCACTTTTCGAGGACACGCTCGGGAGCCACTCAGGAGATGAGGCCACCAGGGAATCCCATGAGTCGCCACACCAAGTCGTTGTTTTCATGTCTGGAACGGCGGCGGCTCATGTCATGGCAGTGGCTGGAGCGACAACCGGAGCTGTCCCAATCTTCGGACCAGCCGGGTCGAGAAAATCACCGGCTCAAGCCATGGTTGATCTGATGGCAGGGATGACGAAGCTACTAGAGACAGCAGTCACCGTGGAAAATCAGGAGGAACGCAATGCGATGCTGACCACACTCCGCGGGCAGATGGTCAAGATCCAGGAGGAGATCGATGTTGAGAACGCTCACATGGCGGAATTACAGACTCACATCCACGATGAGGCAGAATGCTTGAAAGAGGAAGCATGGAGGCTAGGCCTTCATCAAAACGCCTCCGATGCGGTCCATCAGAGGAGGCATCAGAGCTGGCTTCCCCTCAACCGAGAACCTCAACACATGTTTGACACACCCCAGCCCACTGCATCGGCTGGCCGACCATGTCCGAACCAGCCACATGAGCCGCCGCCTCAGACGTCGGCTCAATCACCGCCTCGACGGTTCCAGACTTTGCCGGGTCATTAATCTAACCCCGTGGACAATATGTTGGCAGCAACTCACAACTTGGAGGCACTTCCCATCCAAGGAAATTCCCCGGTCGAGGTGGAGGCCAGAAACGCCATTGAGATGCCGAAGACCGCGGTGACCCAACAGGCGCAATACTCTTACAGCCGTGATCGGATGCTCTTGACGCCATACGTGAGCCGTAGCAAGAGCCGGCACGTGGAATCCCCGGCGGCTCCAGCAGCGGGAGCAGGCAACATGCCCAAAACTCTCCTGTTCGACCAGTTTTGTCAGATGCACATGCGGTGGTCGACGCGGCTCAGGCCATGCAAAAAGCGGAGGCTGAGGCAGCGGCCGCAAGGGTGGGTCAGCAACCTCCCTCCAATCCCCAGCCATCAACCATGGGGGCTGGAGTCAGCAGTAGGACGATCGGGATCCCTTGCTTATCCCCGGCTCTATGCAGTGAGCGTATGACTAAGGATTTTAAAGGGCCTCGCAAAGTACCCAATTGTACAACAGACCTCGAGCCGGCAGCGTGGATTGAAACTTATGGGTTAGCCATGGATGCTTGGTGTTAGCGATGCCGTGTGCGCAAAATACTTGACCATGATGCTGGAAGGGCCGGCCCGAACGTGGTTGAATAACCCCCCCCCCAATTCCATCAATACTTGGGCAGAGTTGAAGGAACGTTTTATCAAGAATTTCAAGGAACTTGTTAACGCCCAATGACAATTGTGGATCTTCAGCATTGCATCCAGCGCACGGACGAGTCGGCTCAACATTGGACTTGCCAGGTTGCAAAAATTATCCACTGTTCGGATAACATCACTGCAGCTCAAGCCGTCTTAATTTTGGAAAAGAATTGCCACTTCCGGCCACTCATTCAGAAGCTCAGCCGTATGAAGCGAAAGGTCCAAGATATGGGAGATTTGATGGACTTTCTCACCAGGTATGCTGAGTGAGACAACACAAATGATCCCGGTTCTGATGAAGACAAAACTGGCAAGAACAATAAAAATGATGGTGCCAAAGGTCATCACCAGAACCATGGTCACAATGGGAATCCATGAAATCACGGTAATAATGGTAAACAAAAGCAGTCCGAGGGCGGGTCAGATTTCGTTGCTAATACCAATACTGGTTTTAAGAATCAGTGCCGTAATGATCGCCCTAGCGGGTCTTACAATGCGAATAAACCGCGCAACTATGAGGAGGCACTGAAGGGGCCCTGTCCCAAGTATAGCTTCCCAGATAAACCGGCCACCCATTCTTGGGAAAACTGCTACATCATGTAGGAATTTCGCAATCAAGCTTTTCAGAGTCATCAAGGAGGTAATGGTGGTGGTCATCCGGGTCAGCCTGGCCCTGGTGGATCACATGGCGGTTCATCTGGTGGTTTTTTAGGATCAGGTTTTCATGGCCAAGGCGGCTCAGGAGCTGGTTTCCAGCATGGAAATAACAACAATGGGCAGTGCTCAGGTCCAAGTAATCAACAACACAACAATCAAATCGGGTTTCAGAGCAACCCTAAGCAGTTGAACAATGGGCAGTATCACGTGTTCACTACCAGCACCTGTAGACGTGATCGTAAGCTGAAGCACCGGGCTGTACACATGGTCGAGTGATACGTCTCCAACGTATCTATAATTTTGCTTGTTCTATGCTGTTATATTATCATTCTTGGATGTTTTACAATCATTTTATAGCAACTTTATATCATTTTTTGGGACTAACCTATTGACATAGTGCCAAAGTGCCAGTTGCTATTTTTGCTTGTTTTTTACTTCGCGGAATATCATTACCAAATGGAGTCCAATCGCGACGAAACTTTTTGGAGATTTTTTTGGACCAGAAGACACCCAATGGGCCAAAGAAGTGCCACAGAGGTGGGCCGTGGAGACCACAACCCAGGAGGGCGCGCCCTGATGGGTTGTGCCCTCCTCGGGGGCCCTCTCCACCGCCTCTGATGCCTATAAATTCCCAAATATTCCATAAACCATAATGGAGTCAACAAAAAACACATCTAGCCGCCGCAAGTTCCAGAACCTCGAGATCCAATCTAACACCATCACGGAGGGGTTCATCATCCTCATTGGTGCCTCTCCGATGATGCATGAGTAGTCCACCATAGACCTACGGGTCCGTAGGCAGTAGATAGATGGCTTCCTCTCTCTCTCTCTCTTTTTATTCTCAATACATTGGTCTCTTGGAGATCTATTTGATGTAAACTTTGGCAGTGTGTTTGTTGGGATCCGATGAATTTTGAGTTCATGATCAGTTTCTATCCATGAATATTAACTGAGTATTCTTTGATCTCTTATATGCATGATTACTTATAGCCTCGTATTTCTTCTTCGAATCTTTGGTTTAGTTAGGCCAACTAGATCGATTTTTCTTGCCATGGGAAGAGGTGCTTTGTGATGGGTTCGATCTTGCGGTGTCCTTTCCCATGACAGAAGGGGCAGCAAGGCACACATGTATTGTTGCCATTAAGGATAACAAGATGGGGTCTATTCCTACATGAATAGATCTTGTCTACATCATGTCATCGTTCTTATTGCATTACTCCATTTTTCCATGAACTTAATACACTAGATGCATGCTGGATGGTGGTCGATGTGTGGAGTAATAGTGGTAGATGCAGGCAGGAGTCGGTCTACTTATCTTGGACGTGATGCCTATATAATGATCATCGCCTTGGATATCGTCATGATTATTTGATCTTCTATCAATTGCCGAACAGTAATTTGTTCACCCACCGTGTGCTATACTCATGAGAGAAGCCACTAGTGAAACCTATGGCCCCCGGGTCTACTTTTCCAACATATTGCTTTCCGGTCTATCTTTTTGCCTCTTTTGTTTTCAGATCTATTATTCCAAAAACACAAAAATACCTTGCTGCACTTTTTTATTTGCTCTTTTTATTTTGTGTTATTGAGAGATCTATCTCTCTAATCTATCACTGCCTATTCTATCTTTTTACCGTAGAGAGATTGACAACCTCTCTTTCGCGTCAGGTTGCAAGTATTTGTTCTTTGTGTGCAGGTGCTACTTATTAGGTGGTGGTGATCCTCCTACTGGTTCGATACCTTGGTTTCATAACTAAGGGAAATACTTACCATCGCTGTGCTGCATCATCCCTTCCTCTTTGGGGAAATACCGACGCAGTCTCAAGCTACGTCATCGAGCCAGCTATGCCAAGGTATCTAAACTGGTCCGAGAAATCAATCACTTGGAGCAGGGAAGATCATCCTCCCCGGGTTGACAACCTAGGTGGTCTGGCTTTAGTAGTGGCACCTCAAGTTGGTGGTTATACTCTATCGAAGGTCCTCATGGATGGGGGCAGTAGTATCAATATCTTATATTATGAGACCTTCCGGCGAATGAATCTTTTCGAGAGTAATTTGCAGACTTCAACCATAGTGTTCCACGGGATCGTTCCTGGAAAATCAGCTTATCCAATTGGGCGGGTCAAACTCGATGTTGCTTTCGTCTCAGAATATAATTACAGATGCGAGTCCGTGACCTTTGAAGTGGTAAAAATCAAGAGCACTTACCACACCCTTTTTGGACGGCTGACTTACGCTCGGTTTATGGCCCGACCTTGCTACATTTATCTCAAACTCAAGATGCCCGGCCCGAACGGCGCCATGACTGTGGATGGAAGAAGGAAAATAGCTCATGAATGTGAGGAAGGAATGCAGCTTATGCTGAGTCTGCGTGTGTCGTAGAGGAATTGAAGTTTTACACAGCCAACGTTGACCCGACAGACATGACCCCCCTCAAGAAGCACACTACTGAGTCGGAGTCTCCAACGAGGTTCAAGCCAGCCATGGACACGAAGCAAATTGACTTTACCCCAGGCGACTCATCTCAACAGTTCACCATTGGGACATGCCTTGATCCCAAATATGCAAGCGCGCTCATCGAGTTCATCCGTGAGAATCGGGACATCTTTGCATGGAAACCTTCTGACATGCCTGGAGTACCAAGAGACCTCGCTGAGCACCACCTTAATGTTGATCCAAATATGAAACCAGTTAGGCAATACTGTCGGCGTTTTGGATACCAGGGTACCCAGACTTGCCTGCCTGCAGCACAAGGCGTGGCCCACCTCAACGACCAAGTATGGCCCGGCACGGCCTCGCTCGACACAAGGCCCCCGGGAGACCCCGAGCTCGCGAGGGAGGCAGCACCAAGACCCGCGAGGAGGGAGGCCTCCACAGGCCCCCTCCTGAGCGGCGGAGATTCCTATGCAGCACGCGACCTCAGGAGGCCAGGGGTAACGTCAGCCAAGCCAGGCGGGCGCCAGCAAGCTTGGAAGAGACAGTTTCCACTTTGGTGCAAAGGGGACAAGGACGAGCGAGGGTTCCCAAGAAGCCTGGCCAAAGGTTTCCATTCCGGTGCAACAAGACCGGGTCAGCGAGCCCACCACCGCGTCACCACCACCAACTTTGCAGGCGAAGACCGCCTTTCGTCAGGATAGGGTGTACTTCCTGTCCCCTTTCAAATTTGGCCGTTGTGGGATCCCTACCCGCTGTTGCGATAAGGGAACAAGACCCGGGCCACTATAAATAGAGGCGAGGCTGCCCAGTAGAGGAGAGAGTAACCACCTCGCAAACACACCGCTGTACTAGTTCATCCACAAACCTCCTCGCGAGGCAATCCACCAAAAGCAGGAGTAGGGTTTTATGCATCGCAGCGGCCCGAACCTGGGTAAACTCTTGTGTGCCATCGTCTTCCTCGCCATCGAGCGGCGGTATTGTGTTGTGAGCTTGGAGGGGGCGAAGCTGTTGGGGAATCTTCGCACACGCCCCTGGGTTCGAATTCCTTAGGGTTTTGCGGAGCCCGAAATCCGACATTTGGCGCGCCAGGTAGGGGGCGTGTCGGAGTCTTCCTCGAGCCTTGCTCTTCCTCCGCCTCATCGCTCAGATGGCCGACGCACGGCAAACCCCTTTCGGCCTCGAAGGATCTGCCCCCGCCAACCACGCCGCTGCCATCCAAGGCCCACACCACGACAACACGATGCCGGGCGGCCGTTACCAGGCCACCAACGTTGTGTCCACCATCGACGCCGCTCACGCCGGCCAGGCACATGGCGGACGGGCGGCGCCCACGGGGCCGGCGTCACGTTGGACATACGTGGGAGACCTCAACGCGCATGACTCGCTCCTGATGGTGAGTGAGATGCTTCGCCACCGCCCTACCCATGGGGGCTTCGACGCCTGGGCCGACCACCTCGCCGAGCTGATCGCTTTCACGAGGAGGGCCTGGGGCCCCCACCTTTCCCCGCGACCACCGGCGCAGGGCGCAGGGGGCTTGCTTGCCATACCCGTCGCCCCGCAAACAGACGGCGTGCCGGTCTCGCTCCCGGGCGGACCCGAGCAGGGCCCGCCGCACGCCGTGCTTCTACTTCTCAGGATCCGGGTGACCGGCTTCGGAGCACCGCCCGGTCCCTCCAGTAGCGCCCACGAAGGGGGTGCAGGGCCATCCCGTGCGCACCCCGACGCATGCACGCATACCCAAACAAATCGACGACAGCCTGGCTCGTCCCGGTGGGAGCGCACCAACCGGAGCAGGGAGCGGACGGCTTATGCTTCCGGCCGTGCCGGAAACCGAAATGAAGGCGCGAGGGAAAATCAGGAAGGCGACACAAGGCAAGACACTCGCGGCCCACCCCATGGCGGTGGCCAGGCCAAGCAACTTCGGGTGGAAGCCCGCCGTAGGAGGGTTTGTGGACCGCGCGCCCAGGATGATGTCATCCTGCCGCCCGGGGAGACTGCCATCGATGCGCACGGAGGCAACTCAGGGGAATGCCAAGGCCTCTACACGGAGCCCTACGTTCTGGACTACGTCATACCTACGGAGGGCGCGGAGGATCAGGCACCCCCTGTAGGTGCCGACACCCTCCCGCAGTAGGGAGATGCCCCCGGACGCTCTCCCCAGGCCGAGCATGGGGCTTCCACGGAGGGAGCACCAGGCCAGGTTCATGCAAACAGGGGAGAAGGGAGGAGCATCACGGTAGGCGCGGGGGCACGGGGCGGCCACCGCCCCCATCAGCAAGCAACGCACAACCGAGCCCAGGGCCTCAGGGGCGACCGCCTGGGGAGTCGGCGAGGTACAAGTAACGCGGGCCACCCGCGGCAACGGGGGCACCGGAGCGGCCCTCGGGAGGCAGGGCCTCATGAGGCCCGCCGACCGGTGTTCGGCCGGCGCCGCGACACTTCTCGAGGCGGCTCCACCGACACAACACCTCTGCAGCTGCGCCTGGTGCATTGCGCTCATGTTTGGGCCTCGGGGGCTCAATCCCACGGCTACGCGGGGAGCAATGCACATAGGTCTGGGCTGTAGAGGCGCGCAACCACGCATTAATGCGTGGGATGGCTCTAAACTGAGTTGGGAGCACCTAGGCCATGCGCCTGGGGGCTTGCCCAGCTATCTTCGGCCGTGACACTCTCACATAATAATGAGTGGGCTGTATACGCCCGGAGCCCCCCGAGGACGCGGAGGGGTTCCATCCCACGCCCAAGTGGAAGCCCCATGCTCCGCGCTGGCGGACAACACTGCCCTCAAATGGCTATGCCCACGCAACGTGGATGCCCTACGCTCCGTGCTGGGGGAAGACCAAAGCGAAGACTAGCCTAGGTGCCGGACGCGGTGGTTGCTTGCTTCTTTTTGTGATTCGAGTTGCCACTTTTTACAATGAAGTTGAAAGTTTCAAGATTCCATTTCAAAAAGGGGGGGGGGACTTTTATCTCTTCGCGACTCTTCTTTCTGGCCTTGAAGTCTTATTTCTATTTGGATTGACACCCCGCCAAGCACGGCTCGCTCCCTTTGGCCCCCTCGTGGCCTCTCGGGGCAGGCCGGCAAGGACCTGTCACCTCGGGGGTGCCCATCCCCTAAAAACGTTCGACCCCCGCTCGGGGGCTCCGCCCGTGGCCCGGCACGTCCTCACGAAGCCTCGAGAGTCCCGGGCGCCCCCCAGTGAGGTGGCCCGTGGAAAGGTAAGGAAGTCACTTGGGTGTCAAGGGGAACTCCTGAGCAATGCGCCTCAGGAGCCTCACCAATCGCGCAGCTCCGCGCCCCTTGGTCCCGTCCCGGTGATCCGGATGCTCCAATTGTGGCCAAGGCCTCGCTCCCTTTGGTCTCGTCCGGTGATTCGGACGCCCCAACAGCGATCGAGGCCTGCTCGCGATTGGGCCTTGCCGACGCACAGCGCCACTTGAGTGTTAAGGGGGGGGGGGTTCCCAGGCAGCACGTCTCGAGAACCTCACCGATCATGTAGCTCCGCGCCCCTTGGTCTCTTCCTGGTAATCCGGACGACCCAATTGTGGCCAAGGCCTCGCCACCTGGTTTCGTCCTGGTGATCCGGACGATCCTACGGTGGTCTGGGTCTGCTCAGGATCGGGCCCCGTCGACGCAGAGTGCAGAAAGGGCTCCCGGACCACCCGAAAGCAAGGAAGAAGCTCTCCCAGGCGGGATCCTCGACCTCCCTGGACGCTCCGCCTACGCCTCCCTACGCTCAAGCCCGCCGCGACCTAATGAGCTCAGTACACGCGCCAAACAAATGTAGAACCTTCTAATCAGTCCATGGCCCCAATGCCGGGCAGGAGGCATGAGCACTAACGTGAAAATGCAGGCACTACGGTCCGCTACGCGACCCCTTCGGGATTCTTGTTGTTCCAGGAGCAGGGGAGAGTAGCGCAAGGGAAGGAGTCCGGCCACCCTAGGCGGTAGGGTTAAGGGACTGTCCTCGGGGACGGAGCGCTCCCCCTCAGGAGGACCCGTCCCGCGAGGACCCGACCAGATGTCGGCGCTGGTCATAGCGCAATACCCTCGCGGGCTTTTCAGGGGGGGAGCACCGCGGCGCATCGGCAATGACTCAAGGCCCCGCAGGGGAAGCGGGGATGCGCCACGCAAAACAAACGCTCGACAACTCAAAAAGAAGGAGAAGGAGTATGAAGGTAAAAACACAAAAGTTAACGCCCCCGGGGACCAGCTGTTCCTTGACATGACAGGAACTGGGAAAAGAACACAGGGGAGGCCTAGGCAGAGGAGCCGCTGTCGCCGCCCGGGCCGTCGCCCACCGCAACGTCGGAGTCGACGCCCTCGTCGGAGAGGGGCTCCTGGACGAACCGTTCCACTAGGGATTCCATGTGGGGGCGCGTCTCGTCCCTGAGGGGCCTCTGGAGCTCCTCCGGCACCGGCTCCATGACGCGGAGGAGGTCGAGCTCCGGGACGAGACGCCGAAGATTGGAGAAGACCCGAGTCAGCGCGAGGTCCAGGAGGTCGCGCGCACTGGACGCATTGTCCTCGTCGACTCGGGAGAAGCCAGTTTCCGGTGCCTCCGCCACCTTGTCAAAGAAGTGGAGGTAGCCCCCGTCGCCATGCGCACACGGCAGCACGGGGGCCTCCTCGACAAACCGGCTCACCGCGCCGACTGCGCGGAGGGCGACGTCCCGATACTGCTTGGCGCGTTACGCCTCCAGCAGCTTTGCGTGGGCCGCCTCGTCCTGGGCGGCCAGCACGGCATCCACGGCCCCCTGGACCTGGGTCTGGAGCGACGCCAGCTCCGCGTGAACCTCCGCCTCGCCCTTGAGAGCGGCCTGGAGGGCGGCCTCGGCACCCGCAAGCTGGACCCTTAGCGCATCCGCCTCCTCCCGGAGTTCCTCGAGCCGGCGCCTCTTGGGCACGGGCGCCCTGGGAGGAAGGAACGATCAAGACCGGCGCAGCATCTGCGATTATGGGAGAAGGACGCGGGAGACAAGGAACTTACTCGTCAGCGATGGCCCAGCGCCGGCGGACCTGGGCCGGCCTTGAAGGCCCCCCGCCGCTGCCTCCGGAAGCCGCCGGTGGAGCCGGGGGCTCCGAGCGCCCCCCCGCACCTGCTGCGTTTCCGCCGGACGCCATGGGAGAGCAAAGGAAAGGAGGAAGACGGTTAGGATAACTTGGAAGGAAGAAAAGCGAGAGGGCGCGACGAGATGGCAAGCCCCCTCGGGCGGGGCGGGTTTATACGCACAACCGATGCACACGTGGCATCGTGGAAAGTGGAGTCGCCAGGCACCTCAAGCGACGCGTGCCAGACTCGACCGGCGTGCCATCCTGCCTCACGTCGCTTCCCCTACCCCGTCGGGTCACATCCGCGTGGCCCGAGGCGGTGGAGGGAGCCAGGAGTCAGCGGCATTCAAAGGAGGGTAATGATGGCCAAGGAGGCGCGCAGACCGGGCGTCAGCTCGACTCAAGACGGTTCCCGACTCTTCGGGGAGCCGAGACGCCTTCGCCTCATGGTGCGCCACGCATGGTGTCGGGGCCGCAGGCGATTGGGGCCCACGGAGCTCCGGCCCACCCTCCGTGGCATTGCCCCGAAGCTAGCGCGAGCGCACCTCAGGCCCGGGGGCTACTGTCGGCGTTCTGGATACCAGGGTACCCAGACTTGCCTGCCTGCGGCCCAAGGCATGGCCCACCTCAATGACCAAGTATGGCCCGGCATGGCCTCGCTCCACACAAGGCCCTCGGGAGACCCCGAGCTCGCGAGGGAGGCAGCGCCAAGACCCGCGAGGAGGGAGGCCTCCACAGGCCCCCTCCTGAGCGGCGGAGATTCCTATGCAGCACGCGACCTTAGGAGGCCAAGGGTATCGTCAGCCAAGCCAGGCGGGCGCCAGCATGCTAGAAGAGACATTTTCCTCTTTGGTGCAAAGGGACAAGGACGAGCGTGGGTTCCCAAGAAGTCTAGCCAAAGGTTTTCATTCCGGTGCAACAAGACCAGGTCAGCAAGCGCGGCAGGACGGATGTCACCGGCGAGCCCACCACCGCGTCACCACCACCAACTTTGCAGGCAAAGACCGCCTTTCGTCAGGATAGGGTGTACTTCCTGTCCCCTTTCAAATTTAGCCGTTGTGGGATCTCTTCCCGCCGTTGCGATAAGGGAAGAGGACCCGGGCCAATATAAATAGAGGCGAGGCTGCCCAGTAGAGGAGAGAGGAACCACCCCGCAAACACACCGCTGTACTAGTTCATCCACAAACCTCCTCGCGAGGCAATCCACCAAAAGCAGGAGTAGGGTTTTACGCTTCGCAGCGGCCCGAACCTGGGTAAACTCATGTGTGCCATGGTCTTCCTCGCCATCGAGCAGGGGTATTGTGTTGTGAGCTTGGAGGGGGCGAAGCTATTGGGGAATCTTCGCACACGCCCCTGGGCTTCGAATTCCTTAGGGTTTTGCGGAGCCCGAAATCCTACAAATACCTTCGTCGTTTTAATCAGGAGAGACGCAAGGCTATTGGCGAAGAGGTGGCCCGGCTCCTAGCTGTCGGGTTCATCGTTGAAGTTTTTCACCCTGAGTAGTTGGCAAATCCGGTGCTTGTTCTGAAGAAGAATGGAACTTAGCATATGTGTGTTGATTACACAGATCTTAACAAAGCCTACCCCAAGGATCCTTTTGCTCTTCCCCGCATCGATCAGATCATTGATTGCACGGATGGATGTGAGCGTTTATGTTTCTCTGGCTATCATCTGATTAAGATGGCCGTTGAGGACCAAGAGAAGACAGCTTTCATCACTCCCTTCGGCGCATTCTGCTATGTCTCTATGCCCTTTGGACTTAAGACCGCGTGGGCTACTTATCAACGTTGTGTTTAGAACTGCCTTCATCCACAGATTGGACGCAATGTTCATGCCTATGTTGATGATATCATGGTAAAATCTCAGAAAAAGGAGACACTTTTGGATGACCTCAAGGAGACATTTGATAATCTTCGGGTGTACCAGATGAAGCTCAACCCGGCCAAGTGTGTTTTTGGTGTTCCTATAGGTAAATTACTGCGATTTCTGGCCTCTGAACGTGGCATTGAAGCTAACCCAGATAAGATCAAAGCAGTGACATCGCTTGCTAAGCCGGCCAATATCAATCAAGTTCAGTGCATGGCTGGTCGCATCGCAGCGTTAAGCCGGTTTATAAGTCGCTTGGGAGAAAAGGCGATTCCTCTCTATCAGCTATTGAAAAAGACAGACGATTTCGTCTGGACCGATGCAGCCAACGAAGCCTTTGAGGCGCTTAAAAGAGAGATGGCTGAGGTGCCCATCCTAGCCACCCCAACTGACAAAGAGCCTATGCTCATGTACATTGCTGCCAACTAGAAAGCAGTAAGCATTGCAGTTGTCGTCGAGCGTAGAGAGGCAGGAAAGGAATACCCAGTACAACGACCTGTCTATTTTGTCAGTGAAGTTCTGACTCTGTCTAAGCAGCGGTATCTGCATTGGCAAAAGTTAGTCTTTGGCGTTTTCATGGCGAGCCGAAAATAAAGCATTATTTCAAGGAGCATCCAATTACTATGGTCAGCTCAGGCCCCCTTGGAGATATCATCCAAAATCGGGAGGCTACTGGACGGATCGCTAAGTGGGTAATTGAGCTTGGTCCTCACCAGGTGAAATATATGCCTTGCACAGCCATCAAATCCCAGGCATTGGTCGATTTCATCAATAACTGGACGGAATTGCAAATCCCAGAGGATCGGCCCGATAACACATACTGGACTATAAACGTCGATGGATCCAGACAACAGGAAGGCTCAGGGGCTGGAGTTATCTTATCTTCCCCACAAGGTGACAAATTATGTTATGTCTTACGAATCGTGTTCCGTTGTACTAACAATGCAGCTGAATACAAAGCTATCTTACATGGGCTCCACATGGCTAAGGAGATGAATTTGAGCTAGGTCAGATTTTTAGGCGACTCAGATATGGTGGCTCAACAAGTTTGAGGGACTTGGGATTCAAAGGACCCCCTGATGGCGGCTTATAGACGAGCAGTCACTGATATTGTAGGACATTTTCAAGTCTATTAGGTTGATCATATTGAACGCCGGCTCAACAAGGCGGCAAATGCTTTGTCACGACTCGGCTCACAACGTAAGCCGGTTCCTCCCAATGTTTTCCTAGACGTTCACCCTTTCGTCAAGTCACCCTCTGAAGAAGACCTGGCTATTCCTGATCCGGAGTCTCGGTTGGTGGCAGCTCTGCATGCTATTCTTGATTTGATAGTGCCATACTTGGCTTATCGCACTCATGGCAAGCCCCCAAACGAGGAAATCATTGCCCGACAGATCATCAGGCGTTCCAAGTCAATGACCATTATTCATGGCGAGTTACACCGACGAAGTAGCACTGGCGTTTTTCAGCGTTGTGTTTCTCCTGAGGAAGGCCAGGAGATTCTTCAAGAAATTCACGCGGGATACTGTGGTCATCATGCCGGCTCACGGTCCCCGGTGGCCAAAGCTTTTTGGCATGCTTTTTACTGGCTTACTGCCCACACAGACGCAGAAGATATTGTGCGCAAGTGCGAAGGTTGCCAAAAATTTGCTCGGTAGGCTCAGGTGCCGGCTCAAGAATTACGGATAATTCCGATAACCTGGCCATTTGTAGTCTGGGGGCTTGACATGGTTAGCCCGTTCAAGCTGTCTTCTAACAAAAAGACCCACCTCTTGGTTGCAGTTGATAAATTCACCAAGTGGGTTGAAGCGGAACCTATCAGCAATTGTGACGCTAAGACAACAGTCAAGTTTTTGAAAAAGTTGATCTTCCATTTTGGCTATCCTCATAGCATCCTCACTGACAATGGCACTAATTTATCCAAAGGAGCTATGGAGCAGTTTTGTCAGCGTGAGCACATCCGGCTCGATTTGGCTGCGGTGGCACACCCACAGTCTAATTGATAGGCTGAACGAGCTAATCAAGAGATTCTGAAAGGGATCAAACCCCGGCTTGTGGTTCCAGTCCAGCGAACCCCAGGATGTTGGGTCGAGGAACTCCCCGCAGTCCTTTGGAGTATACGCACAACTCCAAATAGATAAACAGGTTATACATTGTTTTTCTTAGTCTATGGAGCAGAAGTTGTATTGCCAAGTGATATTCGTCATGATTCCCCCCGGGTTACTGCATATGTCGAAGCAGATAATGAACAGGCGCGTCAAGATTCTTTGGATGCCTTAGAAGAAGAACGTGACCTAGCAGTAGCTCGATTAGCCATATATCAGCAAGACCTACGTTGCTACCACAGTCGTAGAGTCCGCAGCCAAACTTTTCAAGAAGGCGACTTAGTGCTCCATTTGATTCAAGACCAAACAGGGATGCATAAGCTTTCGCCACCTTGGGAAGGCCCTTTCGTGACTAGTAAAAACCTCAACAACGGGTCATATTATCTGATTGATTTGCGAAAAGATTCATACACTTCTGAAGAGGAAACAACCCGGCCATGGAACATTGCTCATCTCCGGCCCTACTATACTTGAGCCACAGGCTCCAACTCACTATACATACTTTTGTATATATTTCTATATGTTAATATATAATAAAGGCGTCACCCTCGAAACTCGGGGTCTCTGTCGTTTCAGCCTAGCAAATTGTGCACGAGTCTTTATTTTTTGAACATAAGTCACTTGGGAGCTTCCAACTCAACGAGTCAGCCTTTAGTATCCCTCTTGACTAGGCTATAAGCCAATAAAAATAAATGGTTAAACCTGCCTGTTTGCAAGATGCTACTCCGAACAGGTGACCCCGTGTACTCTTGATAAGTCAATCCATCTGGACCCTGAACTTATCAAGGTTAAAACACCGGCTTCAGTCACGTGAGAGCCGGCTTACAGAGAGCGAGGATAAACCATGGGTTATCACACCCGCTTCATTGAAGCAAGACTTGAGCCTCGAAAGCCAGTCTCAACACCGAGCCTCAGAAGCCGGCTTATTAAACATTTGAAATTTACTATTACATGTCTTTCCTTTTTTATATGTCTTAACTTGAAGGAACACATTTTATTCTCTTTTTTTCGGGTCTATGAGACATCCGAGTCATATTACAGGATCATACAATGACCAGGTACTTATGGAACAACCATAAAAACAGTCCTGATTGATCATCTTTGGCCGACTCATATTATGCAAAAGGAAGGCGGCTCAAATATGAAGAATATTACAAAGGAAAAGATAGTTCCACTGGAAATCTGTGCCCAGCACAACTTTAAAGATGATCACAGTATTACGTGCACGATGGCACGACAGACGGGTTAAGTTTGCCCGACACTTGGGGGCTACTCCTGATCGGCGACTTGTGGATCTTCTACTTCAGCCTCCTTTTGACGGTCTTCCACACCAGTTGCCTCAGGATCTGATTCTGTTGACTTATCTTCGTCAACCTGTTGATCTTTATGCACCCACCAGATTGATTTTAGAGACTTAAAATTTCACGACCCTAGAACGATAGCTGAGGCGTCAACATCAGGAGGAAAAGTTGTCTTACGTCGAGGCGGCACCGGCTTAAAAGGTTGATCCTTTGGCGGGTCGATGCGTTCATTCTCCATCGAGTAAGCAATCTGATATCGCGATACGTCAAGCTCATCAGCTACCAGAGTCACCAATCGACGAGTTTCCTTCATACATTTGGCATAGTCTTCTTCCAAGAATTCTGACCCGTCCATCTTGAATTCAGGAAACCCATCTTTCATAGCATTAAGATCCAGCTCACGCAGATATGCTTTTGCACAAGCAAGAGGCATGTTAGCTCCAGCTCAAGCCGCCGATTTTTGGAACTCCATCACCCATTGTGGCATGGTTGACAACTATTTTAGCATATCTTTAATCTTCCTGGGCAGCTTTTTAAATTTTTTCACCGCAATAATGGCAAAGACAGATCCTATGAATAGTTATTCTACATAAGTTAAGATCGCTTTTAACTTTTCAATCGACAACTTTACAAGGTTCTGATCCTTTTGTCCTACGAACAAAGACAAGTGGAGAATGAGCTGACATATCATCAAAACTCGGAGTTTAAACAGAAGAAAATTTCAAAGGCCATACCAAAAATAGCAGTCAACATATCTTTTATCTACTTCAGGAGGGTCTGGTACTCCTTCGTAGAACCAAGTTGATTTTCAGCTTCTTCAGTAAGCTTCAGGAGGGCGGCTCTTTCCTCTTCAAAGTTGTTCTTGGCCTGTTCAAGAAGGTCATTTGCTTGGCGGGCAGAATCTTAAAAGGGAGCCGCCAAAAGTTCCACATCCAACTTTAGCTTTTTCTCTTCTTTAAGTTGTTTCTGCAGTTTCGCAGCGATGGATTCAACATCTTCTAAAGATCCTTGTCAAACATATAACATCATTAACACTATTCCTACAAAGCCTCAAGTCGCCTTAGAAAGGCGACTCAACCCTTGGGGGCTACAACAATTCAAAGTTGGTTTTATCTTACAAAGTCCCATGCAGTTGCGAGCAATCCACATGGCAATTGGGGGCTAATGTACCATTTTCTTCATCATAAAACAGCAAGACCTGGTTATCTCCAAAAAGATAAGCCGGCCCTTGGGGGCTACATCAGCATTCAATTTCCCAAATCCTATAAAGTGCCAACTCATTATCATCATAATGACCCGACCCTTGGGGGCTACATCAGCATTCAATTTCCCAAATCCTATAAAGTGCTGAATCATTATCCTCGTAATGACCCGGCCCTTGGGGACTGTAATACTGGCTTATAAGAGGAAAACATTGAAGGATCAGCTCACCATTTTCATACTAAGCTAGTCCTTGGGGATAAAGAGAGTATATGAGCTAAAAACAATAAAGGAAGAAGTTTACCTCATAATTTTCCTTCAGGGCGTTGACTAAGTTCATCTCAATTTCCTGGCTCTCAGATAGCTGGGTCAAATATTTCTAGTACACATCTTCAGCACTAAGAACAGAGACATTGGGAAGCTCCAACTTGGCCTTTCCTTTCTCCAAATTCTCCGACTCATTTTTCGTTACAAACTTTGCCAAAACACTTGAAGGACCAGGAGCCTGGAAAGCTTCTCCTATAATGGCTACTTCATCGTTTTTAATGATGGATGGGACGATGTCATCTGCATTAAGCACAGGGCTTGTAGGATGAGGAGGACTTGGCGACTGAGAGGCCGAGTCGGACGCGCCTTGATTCCCAGTTGTCATATCTATAAAGACCGGCTCTTCAACACGAGTCATTTCCATGTTAGGGGCTGATCCAGTACCCAAATCTGGGTTATCTTGACCAGAAGGGTCAACTTGAGTTGTTTGTTCTGGTGGCGGATGCGGAATACTGTGATCCACGGCAGCAGAAGATGACCCGCCAACCTTTTTGCTTACAAAAGCTTTGGCTCTAAAGTTTGAAAATAAAGCATTGAGCTAACGATAAACATAAATTATGGCCACAACAAACTAAAACACGGTTTTGAGTAGAAGCTTACCCATGGTTAACAGTAAAAGCCAGAAGTTTAGTCACCGTTGAATCATCAGAAGAAGGGGGAGATTCCTGATAAAGTGAATTCGAAGGACTAAGAGGATGTTTAAAAAGACCAGCATAGGGACGAGAAGCAGTTGTACTATGCGGCACCTCAACACGTTTCCTACAAGCAGCTGGCTCATGAGATAAACCAGGCGCTAACTCGCCTGAGCTGCTTCGGGTCTTGCGTTTCAATTGGCCGGTGTGTTGAGTTTTCTACAAAAGAAAATTGTGGTCTAAGTGAGCATCTGGATGACAAAACTTAACTTTCGTGACAGCTCCTCTTGGTCTCCTCGGGATGCATGTTTCAGATGAGTTGGTGGAAATCGAAATTAACTCAATATTGCCGGCTTGACTGGTTTTGGCATCATCCTGAAAAGAAGGTGCATCAGCAAGTTTCATGAATAAATGGCCAAGTGAATCAAGCTCTACCTCAGACTCTTCTCCTGAGCTTTCCGGGTCATTCATCTGGCTTGAAGAAGGAGCAGAAGACTTGGAAGTGGCTTTCCAAAAATCAAAGACAGCCTACGGAGATATAAGCCGAGCAATAAGTATGGTGCACCAAATAAAAGTAAAAGAACAAATTAGAAAAAGTTTATAAAATGCGTACTGGAGGAACTGGATTCTTCAAGTTGAATGGAGCCAGTCCGGTTGTTCTACACTTTTATTTGGAGTGAGCAAAGAATTGTTGGTTTGTTTATTGATGGCATCGTCAGTCAAGTGTTTCTTGCTGAAACATTGCGCATCCTTCGACTCGCCGGAGTAGTTGCACATTAAGTCGCCTCTTATGCTGCTGGGTTGAATCCGCCAGGTTATCCAACACAGGATCAGATCAATCCTAGTGAGGCTAATGGCATTGAAGACTCTTAGCTTCAACAGCATAGGGGCCAGTAACTTCCTTTCCTCTTTGGTTGGCCAACCCAGAAAATTGGTGACGCCAAGCCGGTCCAGTTTATAACTTGGTAGTGGGTTCTGGCTTGCCGGGGCGATGCTCTTACAGTAAAACCAAGTCTTGTTCCATCCTTTCGGATGACTCGCTAGCTTGGTCTCAGGGAAAGGGCTATTCTTTCTCTTCTGCACAGAAACGCCACCAAGTTCTACACTGGGGCCATCCTTTGTTTTAGTTTGACGATTAAGGTAGAAGAAATCTCTAAAGAGAGTCAAGGACGGCTCAATCTGAAGGTACACTTCGCAGAGCACTTGGAATTGATAATTACTGGTCATCAAATTAGGACCAATATCTTGAGGTCGGAGGTTATAAAATTAAATGAGATCCTTGAAGAATTTGACCCGGGTGGCCGAAATCCTCTCTTCACATGATCACTGAAACAAACTACCTCCCCTTGTTCAAGTTGCGGGAGGGATTCCTCTGCGGGCGCCTGCCAACTTCTTATGTTTTGAGCCGGTAAAAGGCCCTCAGATACGAGGTTCTCTAGAGTGAGCACAGATTCTTGAAATCTAACCCAACCGGAAGCTTTGCTGGTCTTGGGAGGCATCGTGATTTTCGTAGTCCAAACTACAACACAGAAAGGAAAAAGTATGATGAGCGGGAGTTTGAGCCGACCTGCAAAGCAATAAATTGGCCTGGCACATGAGTAAATAAGGAAAAGAGATGGCTAAATTAAGCCGACATTCAAAGAAAGGTTGCCACCTCATTTGGGTTTAAGGTATGGTCAATTAGAGATAGTTTTTCTTGGGCAAGCCGGCGAATGGAATAACCTAAGCATTTCAATCATTTACACCGGCTCAAGAGCAGTTCAAAGAATCTTTCAAGACTTAGCAATATTTTCTACTGGCAAACAACTTTCTACAACAGGTGGAGGTTCAATCAGATCTAAATAAATGCGTAAAAAGAAGGAAAATATGCCCTAGCCAGCGGAGGAACCAAAACTGAAGCACTCATAAGGTTTCATCGGTGAACTATTTTAGATCTATGTTGTGAGAATACAAGGCAGAGATCAAGTTAAAACTATATTTGCTAAAAGATCATGGAGCCTACGGATCTACAACGACCATTCAAATGAACAGGATGAACAAATGATGAACACCGAAAGAACCGAACACTAATGGGGAAAGGGGCTAACCAGATCTCTGCGGAGGAAAGATGAGGGTGAATGCGTCTTCTCAGGCAACCGCAAGCAAGCTCCGATGAGGGTGGTGACGCAGTTCGACGGTCCGGTGCGGGCTTCAAGCTCTGGTGAGTTCGAGTGAATCTTTGGAGGCACGAGGAGGAAGAAGGAGTAAAAAGTGAAAGGAGGGGTCCTGAGGCCGATTTCTAAGGAGGTGGAAACTGAAATGATGCCATAAGAAACGGAATGGTCTCGGTAAATTTGTGGCTAAAACTGTGCCTGGATTTTCGCGCCAGACCGGATTTTGTGCTGTTTTCAAAAAAGATTCGCTATAATGGCTTTAGTCGACAATGTCAGTAGAATGACGTCATGAAGATACCGACTGAAAAATGCTAAGTCCTAGATGAGGGAAGATAACCCGGCAGAAAGGTTAACCCGGACGAAGATGGGGCCGGGCTGATCACTCAAATTGAGATATTTTATGGAGTTTAACATGGATAAATCCAAATTAAACTAGGGGCTAATGTTGGGGATATACCACACGAGTATGACCCCCCAAATGCCTGACCCGGAATTGTCAGGCGGCCCATTAGAGGCTTAAGGCCCGAAGGGCGGCTTATTCTAAAGGCCAGCTCAAGGGACGCTACATGATAGGCCGGCTCGAGAAGAAGGCAGAAGTATTCCTTTGCTTGGAAGGCAAGACAAGGAGATATAATTAGTATAGGACACGGGTTGTGTTCCGACCCAAAACTCCATTGTACCCTTGGGCCCTCAACCTATATATAAAGGAGAGCCCCCAAGGTAGAAAGATCAAGTAAGAAGAAACCCTCGAGAGCTAGGCTAGCGATTCCGCACCCTTGTAATCGAGATCGTCATCAATATACACAAAGAAGGACGTAGGCTTTTACCTCCATCGGAGGGGCCGAACCTGGGTAAACCCTTGTCTCTCGTTCCCGATCAACCCCGTTCAAGTCGCCACCTAGTTGCGATGGCCTCTCACCTAAGTTCTCTCACGAGGACATCTGTCGTGACAAAACCACGACAGAGGCCAAGATGATTCACAACACCATGGCCAATATGTACAACCCTATCCCTGCTGCCTATGTGGAGACACACAAATTTGGCCCCGTCTACTTTTTGCAAGCTGGATTACCCACTACCAACACTATCATGAGATACACCTTTATGCCCAAGTCAGGAGATGACAAGATGATTAGGGGCTACTCCATCAACATGCTGCATCATGTAGACACCCACACAAGATTCCGAGTGATGGATCTGATTGTTGAGACAATCAACAGGACAACTGCAGACCAAAAGATATCATGTGGATATGCTCCATACATTCAGATGCTCATAAATTCCAAATTTCAAAGAGCTTATATGCACTTGATCGTCCACACCTGCAACTAGTGCCAGAGTTTGAGGATAGCGTTGTGGTGATGGATCCTTCTCATCCCACTTCAGCTACTGCAAGGGCAGAGGTAGAGGTAGCAGCAGCTAGAGCCACTGGTGCTCAGGTTCCAAGGACAAAGAGCAACCAAATGTCCTTAATCATTGACTCTCTCCAAGGGATCGAGAAGAATGTGGCTAAGATGTCACGCCCAAGATGATCCTATCCTTATTTTGGCACGAGGGCCTCGAAAGGGATAGAAGCGCATCTCGTCGTTTCGCAAGAATGGATATCATTACAAGTACATGTAAAGAAGAGATGAGTATATGGAATTGGCTTACACTCGCCACAAGCTACATCAATATCACATCAATACAACAACATATCCAAACATCATACACAAGAGCAGGGTCCGACTACGGACGAAAACAAACGATAAAATGACATCCATCCTTGCTATCCCAGGCTGCCGCCTGGAACCCATCCTAGATCGACGAAGAAGAAGAACTCCAAAGCAAACAAGCATCACACTCACGTCAAAACATCGCATTACTTGTACCTGCAACTGTTGTTGTAGTAATCTGTGAGCCACGGGGACTCAACAATCTCATTTCCAAGGGTATCAAGACTATTAAAGCTTAATGGGTGAGGTATGGTTAAGTGGTGAGGCTGCAGCAAGCACTAAGCATTTATTTGAGTGGCTAACTTACGAGTACAAGAATAAAGGGGGATGATTGTCGCATAAACGGACGTGATCTAGTAATGATCTCTAAGAGATCCTGAACACCTACTTACGTCAAACATAACCCCACCGTGTTCTCTCACGGATAAGGACTCACGAGAAGAGACAGTCACGGTTACGCACACGGTTGGTGTATTTTATTGGAGTCTACTTCAAGTTTGCTATGACCGGGTGTTAAACAAAGTTTCCAAGTTGCCACGTAACCGCGGGCATGGCTTTCCGAAAGATTTAACCCTGCAGGGGTGCTCCAACTCATCCATCACAAACTAACCACACGCCGCGGGAATAACCTCGACCACGAATCTCGTGATCTTCTTAGGCACTTCCACTGGAAAACCACAACCTCGAGATAGCCCGAAGTATTCTCGGAATTCCTCGCACAAGACGTTCGAGAAAGGTAAAACAAGTCCAGCAAGGCCGCCCGGCAGGCCAGATCCCGATAGGAGCCGCGTGTATATCGTTCTCAGGGCACTACCAGATGAGCAGTACGTACGGTGGCCTGATAGAAATCCCCCGAGTTGCCCCGGGGTGGCCCCACAAGTGGCTCTGTTTTGGGCCAACACTCATGAGGAGCACTGGCCCGGGTTGTTGATTAATTATCCGCGGGTGCCGGCGGGTCCCTATGCAATTTTAGTTGTTATTAGGCAAATGTAGTACCAATGTTGGGCCTTGCCAGACAAGCTTCATCCTAAAACGAAAGTCAAGGGGGGTCCCCATAACAACCCCGAGCATGTTAGGAGCGCTCAATATGGAACATAACACTGGTACACAAGTAACTAGGGCGGCAAGAGTGGAACAAAACACCGAGCAAAAGGCCAAGCCTTCCACCCTTTACCAAGTATATATGTGCATTAAATTAAATAGCAATAATATTGTGATATATCAAAAGGGATATCCATGTTGGCACATGGAAACATTGCACCTGCAACTAGCAATGCTATAAGAAGGGCTGAGCAAGCGGTAACATAGCCAAACAATGGTTTGTTGGGATGTGGAGGGGTTAGAGGCTTATCATGGCATTTGGGAGGCTTGGCAAACAAGTGGTAGGTAGCGAGACAAGCGATAGAAACGAGACATCTAGCATGGCAATGATAGTAATGGTATCCAGGGAAATGTTCATCTTGCCTGAGATCTCGCTTGGAAGAAGAACGAGTCCATGAAGAAGACGAACCAACGTAGTCGAACGAATCCTCACACGCCGAACGCTTTCAGAACTTTATCGAGAAGAAGCAAACTGGAACAAACAATCAACACATGAACAACACCACAACATATGCATGACATGATGCACAATCAAATATGATGCATGTTATGCATGACATGGCAAAGCACAACAATCAACTTCTACACATTAAGTGAAGCTCAATATGCAAGTTGCATATTGACGAAACTCCATATTTGAATTATTTAGTTCACTCCCGTTTAGGTACACATCAATGTTAAATGTTGTTAAACATGGCAAGAGGTGAAGCATGAATAAACTATCTATCTAGGCATCTTAAATGAGGCCAGAAACAACATATAGCATTTCCGAAATGACCCGATATGTTAATTTCGAAATTGATCCAGATCTGAACTAATCATGTTTTATATTTACTAAACAGGAAAATAAAATGCACAATGCGATTCTACTCGTCATTTTAGTCGATTTACATATATAGAACATTTGCAACGGAGCTACGGCCTAAAAGATATGACAATCACGAAATGGATATGGCATGAATGCAAAATGCAAGAAAATAACACCCATAACATTTCAAAACATGGATGCAGCAATATATTATGAAACTACATGAGATTCTATGCAAGTTTCATATATGGCATGTCCAAAATGGAGCTACGGTTCAACCACAATCACCAATACAAGTTTTAGTTCATATCTGTCCAAAACAGCAACATGGCATTTTGCACACATGAAAACAACAAGCTACAAGATTCTAAAATGCACAAACTAAGCATGGGCCAGTATCATATAACACACACTTCATTTCATCTTCACATTTCATACTCAAAAGAATCATGGATCACATGGTAGGAAGCTCACAACAAGGCAATAAAGTATAGCAGATTAGGACTTAGTGAAAATAACAGTTTTGACAGAGCAGTTTTATCACGGAGGCATATTGGCAACAATAAAACTATATGCTACAGGTCATATCTTGGCTTGAAACTTAACAGCATGGTAGTATACATGATGCACTACAAATCATTGCATGTTGGCAAGGTATAATTATGCCTAGAAACATGGCTAGCATCAACACAACATGGCATTATGAAAAAAACAGATTCTCAGACTTAGTGAAAATTAGAGTAGACATGTGCAGCAGTTTGTTTAACAGATTGACATATTGAACAACAGAATTAATTATGATGCTAAACCTATTCATACAAACCATTGGCACAGCATGATAGGCAACAACATGCTTAACAAAAGACTCCTTGGTAGCAACCACAAAAGGGTCCTAGATCAATAGCAAATCACATGGCAACATGGCAACAAAATAACAGTTTCAGACTTAGTGAAATTTAACTATCTCCCAAACTGCAGTATTGACTAGGCATGTTGACATGGCAATAACAGTAGCATATCAATCATTTATAGGCATGGCAAGGACTCTAACATCAAGTATACATGACACACTTCAAATCATTCCATTGACACAATTACATAGGATGCATGGTTTGCTTAATATGATGCCCACAAAACGGAACTCTTCGTTAACAGATTTCAGTTTTTAACATGATGGCAACTTGAGAGCAAGAAATATACATGATAATGATGTATGGCATAGCAACCAGAGGCATGGCATGAAAGTGGACATATCCTAGAGCAATTTTCATGAAGAAACCATATGCAAAAGAACTACGGCTGCGATGCAATCATCCGCGAGACTTAGAACAACATAACAGTTTTTAAACGGTTTGACAGTTACGACACAGAGCACTTTAGCAACACATTTCTACACCTCTATATGATTCCCATAATTCATGCAAGTGATGCCATCATGTAGAGCACGAAAAGTAGATGCAATTTAATATATAACAAATTTCCACGGGTAAACATGCACAAAGTTACAAGCAGTTCAATATTGAAATATAATGTATTCCAGCTAGGAAAAGACTTAGTAAAAATCCACCTCGGGGCTGAAGCGGGATGGAGCGGTGCGGGACAGGGGTGTCCGGGCCGTGTTTGGCTGCGGTTACGGCGGCGTCCAGGACGAAGTGGGAGGAAGCCGTGCAGATCGGCGGCGGGCTGGGGTTGACCACCGACGACGTGGAGGGGGGTCGGGGCGGCGACTCCGGGCCGGATCCGGAGCTGGGCTTCTCGGGGTTGCCGGATCCCACCAGAGCAGGCGAGGATGAAGCTGCGGCGACGGACGGCGGCAAGGTGGCTTGTAGGGCGCGCGCGGAGCTCCACGACCGGACGGCGGCTCAGGGCGCGGAGAGCTCGAGGTCGCCCATGGCGGTGGGGCGGTGGGGCCCGGCGGGGACGCAGCGGCGGCGGAGCATAGCGGGGCGGCGGCGCGGCACGGCGTAGGGCGGCGGGGTCTAGCACGGTGGGGTGATGCTGACGGAGGCGGCGGAGCCCGAAGCTCCTGTCGTCACGGCGGCGGCCGGCGGCACGGGGAGCTGCGGGAGCTCGGGAGACGAGCGGGGCACAGGGCGGCGGCGGCTTGCTCGGGGCCCGGCGACGCGCCAGATGGGCCCGAGGGGGCCTAGCTTGGGCCTGAGCGGGCCTGGCGGCAGAGGGAGGCTGGCTAGGGCTGCGTGGCAGCCTCTGGTTGGCCGGCTGGCGCTGCGGGGGCGATGTGGCGGCCCCTGATTGGCCACAGGGGCGCTGCGACAGCGCTAGGGTGGATCTGGCGGCGACAAGTGGCGGCGGTGGGCAGGCTGCGCGCGAAAACCGAGGTGGGAAGTAGGGGAAGGCTAAATTTGGCAGGGGCATGTCTATTTATAGCAGGGGATGCTAGGGTTAGGTGATTTTTCCCAATTTTCGACCCTCCGATCGAAATCGACGGCTCTGGTCGCGGGGATAGGTTAGGTGGGCTAGGTTGGGCTGTGTAGGTTGGTTGGGCTAAGAGAAGAGAGGTGATTTGCGGCCCGTGACAAGATTTTCAAAACCGAAATGTCCGCTAAATAACCGATGACGGTGCCGCTACGGTCGACCGTTCGGGTATCAAACGAACTCGGAATGCGACGAAATTTGGCAGGCGGTCTACCTACAATATAATAAGACCGCACGCCAAGTTTCGACCCAATCCGAGAATATTTTTTGCGCACTTTAAAAACATTATTATTTTTTATGCCACGGGCGCATGCGTGTGTGGTTGGTCTCGAAACGGTCGATGACACAAACGGAGAGAACCGACAAGTACGAACGGATGCAAGTTTTTCAAAAACGAGTGATGATGCTATGCAGATGATGCGAATGATGCGATGATGAATGCGACAATAAAGCGAATCACATGACGAGAATGGAAATAAAAGGGGAATCTTCTGGCGCGTCGGTTCGGGGCTGTTACAACTCTCGTCCACTTACAACAAATCTCGACCCGAGATCTTAGAATGAGAAGGGGAAGAGGAAGACGAAAGGAAGAGGTAAAGCTTAGTTGCTTCTTTGACAAACGGGTGAAACCATAGAAACATGAAGGTTGGAAGAGATGAAGAATGATATGAGAAACAAGCAAGAATTCAAAAGAAATTTCGGCAGCACTTCGGTAGAAAAGAGAAGAAAACTTGATAAGATGGAATGAACATGAAACCATGACTTAACACTCCGGTTAAATGGATAAGCAAGGAAAGAACATGATCTTTGATAAAACAAGATGATGGTCGAAGAGAACAACATCACAATGCCTCCAGAATGAAAGAATAGAAGCTAGATCGTTGGAAGGAAAGAACGGGGAAGAAAATGACAACTTCTACCACAATTGAATTTGAAAGGCATCCTTTACGAATAATGATTGAACGGAGTTGTTGGAGAATCAACAACGACAAGAAAAATAACTTGTTGTGGGCTTATGGAAAACATCTCAAAATAATGAGTTGATGACCTGCCACTAACGGAAACATTTGATTGCTTGGAAGCAACCATATATGCAAAACTTCTTTCACCAAGAAGATACATTGAGAACTTGAATCATTGATAAGCACCATGATAGCAACAATCCTTAGGAAATGCCTTAGGTGAAATCTGATCCGAGATAACTCCAATGAATAAGATGATGGGTTTAATTATCTCATTCTTGATAACTTCTCTTCAAGACTCCTCATGAATCAAGAATGCTAAAATACCATCTCAAGATAGAGAGAATGAATTGCCCTTTGAAATGCAAGATAAAGAATACTTGAGCTACTCCAACAACAATATTGAAGAACACTTTGAGAAGGAAATAATTCCTTGAAGAGCCACCATGAAGAACCTCCGTATGCAAAAGAATGATCGAAAGAAATGAAGGCTGGAAAGAATAAGATTATGACCTTGCAAGATTTAGATGAAGCTTCGCGCTGAGATACTTGAGAAAACTTGGAACTCCGGAAAAGAAAAGATGCAACACTTAGAACCAAGAATTGATATCATGAACAACTCCGGAAGAAGGATTGAAATTACTTTGATGAAACATGAATAAGAATTATGTTATGCCTATACCTCATCAAGTTAAATTGATGACAAGCAACGGATTATGCATACCACTTATTCTTCTTAACAAAGATTGAATAGACATGAAACAAGCTTGAAGATGTCTTGAACGAAACACCGGTAAGAATTTGAAACGAATGGGGATACATGACATGAGAACGAAGAGATCATGATCCACTAATAGAAAACTAGAACGAAGCACCACAATAATTGAGATACGAACGAAGAGACAATAATTGAGAAGAATTGGAGAACGAAGCTGAAAGCTAAGAACGAAGAAATCTTTTGAAATGATGGCCTTCGGAGGATCGAGAAATGGAACAACTCAGAAATGCCCCGGATAGATATTGGGGAATTACTCATGATCGAAACACTTTGAGAGGATAGCAACAAGCTGAGATGACGAATCTTGAAAAGAACAGACAAGGATTTAAGAAACTCTCCTTCGGTCTTCAACGCTGAGAATGATGACGAAAACCACTCCATGAATTACTAAGACCCTCCAAAATAAGAATAAAGAACGGTTGAGGCAACGATGAAAATGATTTAGAAGGGATCTTTGAGAAGGAATATGACTGATGAAATTCATTCTTACGTCATATTGAGAAGAACTTGAGATCTCCGGAAAATATAAAAAGAGTTAGGAAAGATCCTGGGGAAAAACCTGTGGGATATGGGCCCACTCAACAGAAACCACCATTTTAACAATTTCTTAGAAGAGAGATTGCACCGGTACAAATGAAAACTTGATGAGGTTGAGAGCCCTGAAATAATTTGGAAGGATTTGAGCGGAACACAATCTTCTAAGATATCTTCAGCACTCCAGATAGAATAAAGAGAGATGAATAAAAGAGAGAGGCTTGGATAAGAATTCCAACATGGGAGAGCAATTAGAGAATCAAAATGATATGATGAGCACCGAACGCTTGAATTGAATCCACCGGAGAAGAAAAGGAGAATGAGAACAATGAACTTAGCACTTGAGGATCTTCACAATGAATCACCGGATACAACATCGAGGAAAAGATAGTGCAAGCGTCACATGAATAGAAAGGCAGTTGGATGAGAATTTAATTATTGACGAAAAAGGGCGGGAGGGTGGGAAAAACAAAGAAAACTTGAGACAGATGACACGAACTCCGGAAAGAAATATGAGGATTGATCTTGCAAATATTGGAGAGGGATGAATTATTTTGATGAGAAACACACCGGTTAGGAAAGATATGAAATCACCGCTTGACATCGAAGCAACTCGAATTACCATACTCCAACAAAACAAAAGATGGGGCTTGAGGATTAAGCCAGAAACAAATACATAACCCATTTGCATTTGCTAGAAGGATAATACTAGGTAACTACTTGAATTCCAACCTAAGAATTTCCGAAGTCTTTCATGTTTATGCGATTCGGGTTGCAGACCCAGGAACGTACCCAAGGTAATCAGCTACAACTGCACCCGCAACCTTCCACACCATAATCCAAGAATCTCCGCAAACTCGTATACCTCAGACACTCGTAATCACAACGATACTAAGTAAGGCAGTACATCCGAAATCTCTCCACCAGTACTGGGGATGCCGGACTCCTCTCGCCACTACTAGTATTGAAGCAATTTCGAATATCCTCCGTCCTGAGATACTAAGGAAACTGAATGATAACGATGTGCAAAAATCCCTCGGAGCTCTACTCCTCGATAACAGGAGGCACCAAGACAGAATTCCTTCACATCGGTATCATATAGTGTCGGCGTCCTGGGAACGGGGGTACCCAGGCCTGCCTGCCTGCGGCCCAGGGCATGGCCCACCTCGTCAGCCAAGCACGGCTGGCGCAGCCCCACTCAAAACAAGGCCCTCACGAGGACCTGAACTCGCGAGGAAGACAACACCAACACCAGCAAGGAGTGGGCCTCCTCAGGCCCCCTCCGGAGTGGCGGAGATCTCTATGCAGAACCCGGCCTCAGGAGTCAAGGATGACGTAGGGAAGGACAAGCGGGCGCCAGTGCGCCAGGCGGTGCAGTTTCCCCTTTGGTGCAAAGGGAGCAAGGACGTACGCGGGTTCCCAAAGCGCCATCCAAAGGTTTCCATTCCGGTGCAACAAGACCACGACCACGAGCCTTGCAGGACGGATGTCATCGCCGAGCCCACCTCTGCATCATCGACAGCCACTTTGCAGGCGAAGACCACCTTTGGACAGGGCGGGGATGTACTTCTGTCCCCCTTTGAATTTGGCCATTGTGGGATCCCTTCCCGCCATTGCGATAAGGGAGGAGGACCCGGGTCGCGGCTATAAGTAGAGGATGGGCTGCACCGTGGGAAAAGGGGACGAACAACACACACACCACAGAAGAGAGGCAAGACCACCAGAACGCCCTCACGAGGCGACACACCACTGTACTAGTTCATCCACAAACCTCCCTGTGAGGCAATCCACTAAAGCAGGAGTAGGGTATTACGCTTTGCAGTGGCCCAAACCTGAGTAAATCATCATGTGCATCTGCTTCCTCGTCATCGTGCGAGTTAGTCGTAGAAATCATCGAGTAACGAGTAGGGTAGGGCGAGGCTGCAGGGGATCTTCGCACACGCCCCTGTGTTCAAACTACTTTGGGTTTTGCGGAGCCTGAAATCCGACATTTGGCGCGCCAGGTAGGGGGCGTGTCGGAGTCTTCCTCAAGCCAAGCTCTGCTTCCACCTCGCCGCTCCGATGTCTGACGCTCGCCGAGCCCGCGCCGAGCGCCGAGCTACCCGCGTCGCCCAGACGGCGCTCGTAGGCCGCGCCGGCGCGCGCCGGTTTCCCTCACCTATGGCCAACACCGCCACGGGCCCGGAGGCCCACGAACAACAGGACTCCTCCCAGCCGGTCACCGCGCGGCACGACGGCCGCACCGCCACTCCGTCGATCGTTCCGGCTACCGGGTCATCCTCCCTCGTTCGACCTGGGCCGGCGCGCGGCTCGGGCGCACTCGCCATGGTGCACGAGCTGCTCCACTACCGCCCTGCCCCCGACCGTAGGGACGACTGGCTTCGGAGCATCGCGGAGCTTGTCAGTGCTGCCGGCGACGCTTCAGCACTCCTACTCGTTCCGACCCCAGCCCTCTCTGGCAGATGACGTGGCCCCTGACGCGCCGCCACCTCCTCCACAGCACGACGTCGACCCCGAGCCCAGGCATGAAGCGCGCCCGCGCGACCAGCCCTGCGAACCGCGGGCAAGGGCGAGATATGAAGTAAGCTGCCAGGTGGTGCCCCGGCCGCGCGTCGCCGCGCGTGTGCCCCCTGCGCTACCGAACCAGCGTCGCGACCGGGCACCGCTCGAGGCGGCCCCTCAGGAGCGTCAAGACCGGGTCCCTCCCGCACATGCAGCACCCGTCGAGCCGGTGGGGTGCCACGCCATCGCCCCGGAGCTCCATCCAACCACGTGGCCCTGCAAGTTCAAGCTTGACCTACCCCCTCGCTACGACGGCACCCCGAATCCCGTCGAGTTCCTACAGCTCTACTCGCTGAGCATCCGGGCGGCCGGTGGAGACGACAAGGTCATGGCGTGCTGGTTCCCCATGGCACTCAAGGACGACGTGCTCTCCTGGCTCCTTAACCTCCCGGAGGGGTCCATCACCTCATGGGACGAGCAAGCGCTTCGTCGCCAACTTCCAAGGTACCCGCGACCGAGCGCTCACCGTGAACGATCTGCGACGTGTGAAGCAGCAGGAGGGAGAGACCCTGCACAAATTCATACATCGCTTCACGACTACACGCCTCAAGGTCCCGAGGGCGTCGGATGAGGCTATCATCTCCGCGTTCACCGACGGCGTCACGGACCTCAAGATGAAGGAGGAGCTCGCCATGAACGACGAACTGTGCTCAGCCCTGGAGATGTTCAACCTGGCGAACAAGTGCGCCAAGGCCGAGGAGGGCCGCCTTTCGCTCCGTGCGCTCTCGGAGGCGGAGCCGGAAGACAAGCAGACCAAGACCAAGGAGGTGAAGTGCAAGGCGCCAGCGGTACTTGCGGTCGAGCCAGAGGCAAAGCGCAGCCGAGGCAAGGAACACCCCGCAGGAGGGAGACCGTCCTGCATCTTCCATGGCACCAACAACCGTGACACCATCGACTGCCAGGAACTCAGGCTGGTCCGCGACGAGCACTTCGGCCGGCGCCCTCGACGCACTGATCGTGGTTTCGGACGCGGCGGAGGTCGCGGCAGAGGCCGTTGGGACAACCGGGAGCCGCGTCAGGAGTGGCGAGACCGGCCTCGGGAGGACCGCTGGCGCGACGACCCTCCGGAGGGGTCACGCCATGGCCAGCCTCTTGAGGTCCATCCTCGTGAGGCCGGCCTACCCCCACTACCGCCACCACCCAAAAGGAAGGAAGAGGACGGGAAAGACGAATGGGCTGGGGGCTTCCAGGAGGTCAGGGCGATAGCCTATATCCTGGGCGGCGCCCAGTCCCCGGCGTCGAACCGCATCTTCAAGCAGTTCACGCGGGAGGTGAACGCGGCTCTCCCTAAGCCTAAAGCCATGCGCCCCCTCAAGTGGTCCCAGACCGCAATCACCTTCGATTCGAGGGATCAGCTCAGGTGCTCGGCCATGGCCGGCACGCTCCCCATGCTATGCACCCCGACCATCAGCAACGTCCTCGTCACCAAGACCCTCGTCGACAGTGGAGCGGGGCTCAATGTCCTCTCCATTGAGACCTTCGAGACGCTCCAAGTACCGTACGACCAGCTCATGCCGACCAAGCCCTTCTCAGGAGTCACTGACGGATCCACAGTCCCCATTGGCCAAGTGCGCCTGCCCGTCACCTTCGACGGACGCAAGAACTACCACACCGAGATCATCGTCTTTGACGTCGCACACATCCACCTCCCGTACAACGCGATCCTTGGGTACCCGGCCCTCGCCAAGTTCATGGCGTTGACTCATCATGGCTACAACGTCCTCAAGATGCCAGAGAGTGGCGGCGTCATCACCGTTGCCTGTGATGAGAAGGATGCCGTCTGCTCCCTCGAGCGTGCCTATCGCGCCGGGGCGGCCGAGCGCTCGGACGACGAGGAAGATGCCCTGCCTCGTGAGGATGCACGCAGGAATAAGAAGCAGCTCCTCACCGCAGGGCGCCAGGGGGCTGGGACCTCCAAGGACGGTGCCTCGGGCTCTGTGCCCGGGGTCGGGGCCCCACCCTCCATCGCATAGGAAAGCGCACCCGGCGCCCCCCTTGGGCCGGGCTTGGGGGCTTCCATCCGGGGAGCTCCCGGCGCGACCGGTGAGACAAGGGAGGTGCTCGGGGACAACCTGAAGGCGCGTCCTGACGCGTGTCTGCCTGAGCCAGGAGCACGGCGCGAGGCGCCGAGCTCGCAAGAGTCCGTCATCAGAGCGATCGAGGAGCTTCAGGAGGCACAGGCCATGTGAGGCGGGGGCTGCCCAACACCACCAAGAGCAGCCGCCGTCGTCGGCCCCGTCAACAAGCTGCGCGTCTGCGTTAACACGCTCGCAATCAACGGGGCCGCGTTCGAGGACCTCTTCTGGTCTACCCGCACAACTACGTCCGCATGTCCTTCGGCCTGGCGAACGCAGGCGCCACGTTCCAGCGCCTAGCCCGGGCCATGCTCATACCTTGCCTGGCGAGGAGCAGCGAGGAGTTGGAGGAGACGCCCGGACCGAGCGGGGGTCATGAGCCTCAGGAGGCGGTGAACCCGTGAGGGACACGCTCATGGAGGTACAAGATCAGGCTACGACGGCAGCTTCGACTCTTCAGCGGCATGGCCGCCAGGTGATTTTTTGGTTTGTGCCAGGTAACTTTTTGGTTTACTCCGTTTGAGGGCGCCCACCGGGCCGCATTATCCTCAGGCGATCAGGGCGTACCCCTGCAGCCGCCTCATTTACGCATATTTCAGTAACTTTTCATGTATGTGATCTATTTCCTAACGTTTCACCTTGCCTGCACGGCTCAGTGCCGGCGTGATTGTCGCCGCACCCGAATGATCCCACCTTCGACCGCCTCATGAGAGGACTGGGCACGGCGTCTGTGCTCGGGTCCATCCCTGCAGCGTCGATAAATCCAGTGGCTGAGCTCTGTCTTGCGGGCCGGCCCCGTTCACGTCACCTCCTGGGGTCACTGGTGCTTGGCCCTCTCATGCGATGGCCCTAGGGAGCACGTTCGGCGCAGGCTTCTCCAAAATTTGTAGGACCACGGACGGCGCTATCTACAAGAAGATTCAGGCGCAAACCGCCTTTGAGGTAGGGACCTCGCGAGGCCAAAGCGCCCTCGCGAGCTCCCAGATACACCTCCCAGTTCTACCGTGCAAGCCACGCGTACGAACTCAATGGGCTGTACACGCCCGGAGCCCCCCGAGGACGCGGAGGGGTTCCTTCCCACGCAATGTGGAAGCCCCATGCTTCGTGCTGGCGGACAACACGGTCCACCAATGACTTTGCCCACGCAAGGTGGAAGCCCCATGCCCAGTGCTGGCAGACAACACGGTCCACCAATGGCTATGCCCACGCAATGTGGAAGCCCTACGCTCCCTGCTGGGGATAAATAACTGAGGGTGCCCCAGCGGCTGCATCCAACCTCAGGAAGGCCCCTCGCGGCCCCTTCTCGCTGCGTTCCCCTAGGATGTACGTGTGAGGGGGCTGCACGGGGGCTACTACCGGGCCAAGCCTGGTACACGCCACCTTCCCAAGTCCGCCAAACCTGGTCTTCAAGTGCCCATCTCAGGAAAAGCTGGCAAGGAAAGGTATGGGAGCCGCTCGTACGTCAAGGGGGACTCCTAAGCATCGCGACTCAGGAGCCTCACTGGCCACGTAACCCTCACCCCTTGGAACCGTCCTGGTGATCCGGACGGCCCAACGGCGGCTGAGGTATGCGCGGGGCCAGGCCCTGCCGAAGCAGAGCTCAAAGCGCTCGAAACCCATAAGGAGGATGCTGGAGCTCGTACGTCAAGGGGGACTCCTGAGTATCGTGACTCAGGAGCCTCACTGGTCACGTAGCCCCTCACCCCTTGGCACTGTCCTGGTGATCCGGACAACCCAACTGCGGCTGAGGTATGCGCGGTGCCGGGCCCTGCCGATGCAGAGCACAAGGTGCTCAAAATTTCCAAGTTAATCCGGCCTTCACCATGTTCCCTTCATGAGGGCTTCTCGTACGTCAAGGGTGAGTCCTGAGCATCGCGACTCAGGAGCCTCACTGGTCCTGTAGCCCCTCACTCCTTGGTCCGTCCTGGTGATTCAGACGGCCCAACGGCAGCTGAGGTATGCGCGGGATCGGGCCCTGCCGACACAGAGCATCACAGCAAGCAGGAAGGAAACAAGGCGAAGAAAGCAATCGCACAATTCTACAGTTATTACAAGCATTAAAAGTTTTCGCAAATACAAACAAGTCTATCACCTCCACGAGGCGCAATGAACGTTGCAGGAAAGGAACAAGGAAGAAGAATTAGGAGGAGCCGTCGCCACCACTCGTCCCAGCCGCGGGGAACTCGTCGTCGACGTCGCCGACATCGTCTTCTTCGCCGCTAACCCTTGTAGCTTTAGGAGGCGGAGAAATAGCGACGCAGGTGAACTTCTTCTTCAACGCCCCCACGGCGTCCTTCACGGCCGCTGCCGCGGCGACACGAGACCCGGGATCAACCGGGCAGATCACGGAGCTGAAGTCAAAACCCGGCTCGCGGAGGTGGAGGTGGCTGAAGACGCGCGTCGCGGCCTCAAAGAAGAGGTCGCGGCACTCACTCTCCAAGACTTCCTCCACCTTGACAACGGCGCCCTCCAGCGCCTCGACGAGCTTTGAGGAGAGCACCGCGAAGCCACTCTCCGGAGCCGCCAGGGGCTCCGTAAACCCATCCCGACAGAGGGAACGGAGCGCTTGGCAAAGCCGAAGCTCGACGGAGGGGAAGCTGCTGAGCTCTGTAGCCTTTTTCTCCTCAGTTGCGGCAAGGGCTTCCTCCCTGGCGTCAAGCCGAGCCTTCTCTGTAGCAACCTCCTCCAACCGCGCATCCAAACGCTTGCGCTCCGCGGCCTGGGTGGCCGTCACTTCGGACAGCGCGGAGTCTGGATCGGCGAATTCGGCCTTGCAGGTCTCCAGGGCTTCTCCTCCTGGAGAGCCTTCAGGCGGGCCTCCGCCTCTTTGCAGCGCCTGGTAGCAAACGCCGCGTCAGCCAGTGCCACCTCGCGGGCTGCCCTGGCTGACGCGGCCTCCTTCTCGCTCTCCGCCGCGAAGGCCTCGGCCTGGCCCCAAACCGCCACGGCAGAGGTGTCGGCCTGGAGCCACCCAAAGAGGAGCCCCAGGCGCCCACTCGCGAGGCGATCGCCGGTACCTCCGAGGGCGTCCCGAACCTGACCCAGAGCGGTGAAGGCCCTGTCCAGGACGTCGAGGCCGCGTGACAAAGCCACCGAGGCCTCCTCCGGAGGAGTCGCCTGTGCGATCACAGGAGACGCCCCCAGGGAGGCAGCAGCACGAGGAGCAGGAGGCTCCGGGGGCTGCGCCACGACCGCGAGCAAGATGGGTACAGACGGATCGACGGGCGGCTGGCCCTCGGGGGCTGGCTCTCCGGACGGCGGCACCGACACGCCCTCGAGGACAGGAGTGGCCATGCCAACAGGCATCGGGGGCTCAGGGGCCTCCGCGGAAGTGGCCAGGAGGGTCGCCTTGTGAGCCCCCACACCCACAGCGTCAGGCGCCTCGACAGGCGACAGCAAGGCGACAGGAGCGGGCGACGCGTCGGAAAGCACCCTCGGCTTGACGCCCGCTTTCTTCTTCCTCATCTTCAGCATGGCGACATTCCTGGGTACCAAGCAAAGAAGGGATCATCAGCGCGCGAGCTACCGGCAGGCGGCCAAGGTTGGGTGGGACTACTTACTCTTCGACGCCGACCCACTTCCTCTTCCTCCCCATCTCGACGACGGCGGGAGCATCCACACCTCTCTCCACGAGGGCACCGCCGCGTGGGGAGGCAGGGGCACTATCCGCAAGGACAGCGGCCGGAGGAGCCGCTCCGGCCCCGGACCCGTCCACCTCGCCCGCGAGCTGCGATTCGGGCGGGGGCGAGACGGGCGCTTCGTCCGCCTCGCCGGCGGAAGCAAGATCCACCAGAGGAGACTCCGCCCCGCGCTTCCTAGGGGTCGCCAGGCAGGCAGACCGTGTGGCTCGAGGGGCTGGTCCCGGCACCCTGAGGACCTTGGCGGGACGCGGAGAGCCAGCAGCAGAAGCATCACCAACATCGTCGTCGTCCTCAAGGTCATGCAAGAGCATGCTCTGCGACGGGGGAGACGCCTCCGCCAGGTCGCCGTCCGCTGTCTTCTCCGAATCCTCCCCGCCCGTGGTGTCGCCGGAGGACACCATCACCGGGGAGCCAAGGCCCTCAGCTAGGGAGAGCGCCAGTTCGTTGAAGACAGGCATCGCGGCAACCAGATCGGCCCCGTCGTCGTGGCAGTACAACGGGGCGCAGTCGTCGGGCTCTGGGGTCGCCATTGAGCAGGGTTCTAACAACTCTGCTCAGCTCCCCGGAGGGCATGGGGGCAGACCGAAGCCTGAGGTCGTCGCCGCTACCCCGGTATTCCCACAAGGGCCTCGAATGCGACTGGAGGGGTGCCAGGCGCTGCTTCAAGAACTCCTTCACTATCATCCCCCCAGTCAGCTTCATGGCGCTGATATCGCGAGAGATCCGCTCCAGGACGGGCCTGGCCCGGGGATCAGAAAGCTTCGCGGAGCTCCACACGGGGGTCTTCTCCGGAAGCCCCTTCGGCAGATCCAAGCGGGGGTTGGTGCTCTTGAGATCCATGAAGACCCAGCGGTGCCTGAAGTTCTCCACCTTCTTCCCGGCCTTTAAGAGCGTGTTACCGCTATGGACTGTGGCGAAGGAGACGCACGCCGACCGCTGAGCGCCGTCGTGCACGCGCAAGCTGAAGAAATGGTGGAAAAGGGCCACCGAAAGCTTCACGCCGACGAAAGCCTCGCAGTAGAAGGCGAAGACAGACAAGAGCAGGACTGAGTTGGATTGGAGAAGAAGGGCTTGGATCCCGTAATAGTCAAGGACGGCGGTGAAGAACTCGGAGAAGGGTGGGACGAGCCCAGTGAAGACGCTATGAAGAAAGAAAGGATAGGCCGACCTGGACGAGGGCCGCTTCTCCGAGGAGCTGCCCCATATCAAGGTCCGCCCCCACTCGTTGGTCCTGTCCGCCATCGATGGGAGCACCGGGACGAGGTCTCCATCCTTGGCAATGGTGGAGAATTTAATTTGGCAATGCGGGAGCCATCGGGAAGTTTGCAGGGCCGGCGCGGCAAGGAGGAGGACAGAGCAGCGCCGGGATCTGGAGAGGTCTCTGCTAAGGCCAGGGATCTGGGAAGTAAGAGCAGGTGCGCAGAAGAGGAAAGCAGTAATGGCTCGGCGCTGGAAGTCAGGCTTTTGTCGGTTCGAGCGGTGACCGAGGGGGCGTTGGACGCACGACGTGCACCAGTCCTGCCCCGCAGGCGTTTGGGCTCCGCGGCGCTTCGGGCCGTCCTCAGCAGCTTCACCCAGAAGCCCGGGGGCTACTGTCAGTGTCCTGGGAATGGGGGTTCCCAGGCCTGCCTGCCTGCCGCCCAGGGCATGGCCCACCTCGTCAGCCAAGCGCGGCTGGCGCGGCCCCACTTAAAACAAGGCCCTCGCGAGGACCCGAACTCGCAAGGAAGACAACACCAAGACCAGCAAGGAGTGGGCCTCCTCAGGCCCCCTCCGGAGTGTCGGAGATCTCTATGCAGAACCCGGCCTCAGGAGTCAAGGATGACGCAGGGAAGGACAGGCGGGCGCCAGTGCGCTAGGCGGTGCAGTTTCCCCTTTGGTGCAAAGGGAGCAAGGACGTACGCGGGTTCCCAAAGCGCCATCCAAAGGTTTCCATTCCGGTGCAACAAGACCATGACCACGAGCCTTGCAGGACGGATGTCATCGCCGAGCGCACCTCTGCATCATCGACAGCCACTTTGCAGGCGAAGACCACCTTTGGACAGGGCGGGGATGTACTCCTGTCCCCCTTTGAATTTGGCCATTGTGGGATCCCATCCCGCCATTGCGATAAGGGAGGAGGACCCAGGCCGCGGCTATAAGTAGAGGATAGGCTGCACCGTGGGAAAAGGGGACGAAAAACAGACACCCAACAGAAGAGAGGCAAGACCACCAGAACGCCCTCACGAGGTGACACACCACTATACTAGTTCATCCACAAACCTCCCCGTGAGGCAATCCACCAAAGCAGGAATAGGGTATTACGCTTCGCTGCGGCCCGAACCTAGATAAATCATCGTGTGCATCTGCTTCCTCGTCATCGTGTGAGTTCGTCGTAGAAATCATCGAGTAGCGAGTAGGGTAGGGCGAGGCTGCAGGGGATCTTCGCACACGCCCCTGTGTTCGAACTTCTTTGGGTTTTGCGGAGCCCGAAATCTGACATATAGATTCCAAAATATCTGCGTGATCCTGAAAAATTATTTGAGTGAGAAGAGGGTAGAATCAAAATTCCTAAGTCATAATTCCTCACCAGAGCATAGAAGAAGAGTAAAAAGAATCCTACTCTCCGATACAACTAGACTCAAAATAGTTTTTTACTAGACTCGACTCGGCCAAGTTCGATCAATCAAGGGGGCTCCTAGGTCGGTCCAGGCTCTGATACCAACTTGTCACGCCCAAGATGCGATCCTATCCTTATTTTGGCACGAGGGCCTCGAAAGGGATAGAAGCGCATCTCGTCATTTCGCAAGAATGGATATCATTACAAGTACATGTAAAGAAGAGATGAGTATATGGAATTGGCTTACACTCGCCACAAGCTACATCAATATCACATCAATAGAACAACATATCCAAACATCATACAGAAGAGCAGGGTCCGACTACGGACGAAAACAAACGATAAAATGACATCCATCCTTGCTATCCCAGGCTGCCGCCTGGAACCCATCCTAGATCGACGAAGAAGAAGAAGAACTCCAAAGCAAACAAGCATCGCGCTCACGTCAAAACGTCGCATTACCTGTACCTGCAACTGTTGTTGTAGTAATTTGTGAGCCACGGGGACTCAGCAATCTCATTTCCAAGGGTATCAAGACTATTAAAGCTTAATGGGTGAGGTATGGTTAAGTGGTGAGGCTGCAGCAAGCACTAAGCATTTATTTGAGTGGCTAACTTACGAGTACAAGAATAAAGGGGGATGATTGTCGCATAAACGGACGTGATCTAGTAATGATCTCTAAGAGATCCTGAACACCTACTTACGTCAAACATAACCCCACCATGTTCTCTCTCGGATAAGGGGTCACGAGAAGAGACAGTCACAGTTATGCACACGGTTGGTGTATTTTATTGGAGTTTACTTCAAGTTTGCTATGACCGTGTGTTAAACAAAGTTTCCAAGTTGCCACGTAACCGCGGGCACGGCTTTCCGAAAGATTTAGCCCTGCAGGGGTGCTCCAACTCAGCCATCACAAACTAACCACACGCCGCGAGAATAACCTCGACCACGAATCTCGTGATCTTCCAAGGCACTTCCACTGGAAAACCACAACCTCGAGATGGCCCGAAGTATTCTCGGAATTCCTCGCACAAGACGTTCTTGAAAGGTAAATCAAGTCCAGCAAGGCCGCCCGGCAGGCCAGATCCCGATAGGAGCCGCGAGTATCTCGTTCTCAGGGCACTACCAGATGAGCAGTACGTACGGTGGCCTGATAGAAATCCCCCGAGTTGCCCCGGGGTGGCCCCGCAAGTGGCTCTGTTTTGGACCAACACTCATGAGGAGCACTGGCCCGGGTTGTTGATTAATTATCCGCGGGTACCGGCGGGTCCCTATGCAATTTTAGTTGTTATTAGGCAAATGTAGTACCAATGTTGGGCCTTGCCAGAAAAGCTTTATCCTAAAACAAAAGTCAAGGGGGGTCCCCATAACAACCCCGAGCATGTTAGGAGCGCTCAATATGGAACATAACACCGGTACACAAGTAACTAGGGCGGCAAGAGTGGAACAAAACACCGAGCAAAAGGCCAAGCCTTCCACCCTTTACCAAGTATATATGTGCATTAAATTAAATAGCAATAATATTGTGATATATCAAAAGGGATATCCATGTTGGCACATGGAAACATTACAGCTGCAACTAGCAACGCTATAAGAAGGGCTGAGCAAGCGGTAACATAGCCAAACAATGGTTTGCTGGGATGTGGAGGGGTTAGAGTCTTATCATGGCATTTGGGAGGCTTGGCAAACAAGTGGTAGGTAGCGAGACAAGCAATAGAAATGAGACATCTAGCTTGGCAATGATAGTAATGGTATCCCGCTTGGAAGAAGAACGAGTCCATGACGAAGACGAACCAATGTAGTCGAACGAATCCTCACACTCCTAACGCTTTCGGAACTCTATCGAGAAGAAGCAAAACGGAACAAACAATCAACACATGAACAACACCACAACATATGCATGACATGATGCACAATCAAATATGATGCATGTTATGCATGACATGGCAAAGCACAACAATCAACTTCTACACATTAAGTGAAGCTCAATATGCAACGAGTTGCATATTGATGAAACTCCATATTTGAATTATTTAGTTCACTCCCATTTAGGTACACATCAATGTTAAATGTTGAAACATGGCAAGAGGTGAAGCATGAATAAACTATCTATCTAGGCATCTTAAATGAGGCCGGAAACAACATATAGCATTTCCGAAATGACCCCATATGTTAATTTCGAAATTGGTCCAGATCTGAACTAATCATGTTTTATATTTATTAAACAGGAAAATAAAATGCACAATGCAATTCTACTCGTCATTTTAGTCGATTTACATATATAGAACATTTGCAACGGAGCTACGGCTTAAAAGATATGACAATCACAAGATGGATATGGCATGAATGCAAAATGCAAGAAAACAACACCCATAACATTTAAAAACATGGACGCAACAAGATATTATGAAACTACATGAGATTCTAAGCAAGTTTCATATATGGCATGTCCAAAACGGAGCTACGGTTCAACCACAATCACCAATACAAGTTTTTGTTCAAATCTGTCCAAAACAGCAACATGGCATTTTGCACACGTGAAAACAACAAGCTACAAGATTCTAAAATGCACAAACTAAGCATGGGGCGGTAGCATATAACACACACCTCATTTCATCTTCACATTTCATACTCAAAAGAATCATGGATCACATGGTAGGAAGCTCACAACATGGCAATAAAGTATAGCAGATTAGGACTTAGTGAAACTAACAGTTTTGACAGAGCAGTTTTATCACGGAGGCATATTGGCAACAATAAAACTATATTCTACAGGTCATATCTTGGCATGAAACTTAACAGCATGGTAGTACACATGATGCACTACAAATCATTACATGGTGGCAAGATCTAATTATGCCTAGAAACATGGCTAGCATCAACACAACATTGCATTATGAAGAAAACAGATTTTCAGACTTCGATAAAATTAGGGTAGACATGTGCAGCAGTTTTCTAACAGATTGACATATTGAACAACATAATTAATTATGATGCTAAACCTATTCATACAAACCATTGGCACAACATGATAGGCAACAACATGCTTAACAAAAGACTCCTGGGTAGCAACCACAAAAGACTCCTAGATCAATAGCAAATCACATGGCAACATGGCAACAAAATAACAGTTTCAGACTTAGTGAAATTTAACTATCTCCCAAACTGCCGTATTGACTAGGCATGTTGACATGGCAATAAAAGTAGCATAGCAATCATTTATAGGCATGGCAAGGACTCTAACAGCAAGTATACATGACACACTTCAAATCATTCCATTGGCACAATTACATAGGATGCATGGTTTGCTTAATATGATGCTCACAAAATGGAACTCTTCGTTAACAGATTTTAGTTTTGAACATGATGGCAACTTGAGAGCAAGAAATATACATGATAATGATGTATGGCATAGCAACCAGAGGCATGACATGAAAGTAGACATATCCTAGAGCAATTTTCATGAAGAAACCATATGCAAAAGAACTACGGTTGCGATGCAATCATCCGCGACACTTAGAACAACATAACCGTTTTTAAACGGTTTGACAGTTACGACACGGAGCACTTTAGCAACACAGTTCTACACCTCTATATGATTCCCATAATTCATGCAAGTGATGCCATCATGTAGAGCATGAAAAGTAGATGCAATTTCATATATAACACATTTCCAACGGGTAAACGTGCACAAAGTTACAAGCAGTTCAATATTGCAATATAATGTATTCCAGCTAGGAAAAGACTTAGTAAAAATCCACCTCGGGGCTGAAGCGGGATGGAGCGGTGCGGGACAGGGGGATCCGGGCCGTGTTTGGCTGCCGGTACGGCGGCGTCCAGGACAAAGTGGGACGAAGCCATGCAGATCGGCAGCGGGCTGGGGTTGACCGCCGACGACGTGGAGGGGGGTCGGGGCGGCGACTCCGGGCCGGATCCGGAGCTGGGCTTCTCGGGGCTGCCGAATCCCACCGGAGCATGCGAGGACGAAGCTGCGGCGACGGACGGCGGCAAGGCTGCTTGCAGGTCGCGCGCGGAGCTCCACGACCGGACGGCGGCAAGGCGGCTCAGGGCGCGGGGAGCTCGAGGTCGCCCATGGCCGAGGGGCGGCGGGGTCTGGTGGGGACGCAGCGGCGGCGGAGCATAGCGGGGTGGCAGCGCGGCACGGTACAGGGCGGCGGGGTCTAGCGTGGTGGGGCGATGCGGGCTGAGGCGGAGGAGCCCGGAGCTCCGGTCGTCGCGACGGCGGTCGGCGACACGAGGAGCTGCGGGAGCTCGGGAGACGAGCGGGGCACAGGGCGGCGGAGGCTTGCTTGGGGCCCGGCAGCGCGCTAGATGGGCCCGAGGGGGCCTAGCTTGGGCCTGAGCGGGCCTGGCGGCGGAGGGAGGCCAGCTTGGGCTGCGTGGCAGCCTCTGGTTGGCCGGCTGGCGCTGCGGGGGCGATGTGGCGGCCCCTGATTGGCCACAGGGGCGCTGCGGCGACGCTAGGGTGGATCTGGCGGTGACAAGTGGCGGCAGTGGGCAGGCTGCGCATGAAAACCGAGGTGGGAGGTAGGGGAAGGCTAAATTTGGCAGGGGGCATGTCTATTTATAGCAAGGGATGCTAGGGTTAGGTGATTTTTCCCAATTTTCGACCCTCCGATCAAAATCGACGGCTCCGGTCGCGGGGATAGGTTAGGTGGGCTAGGTTGGGCTGTGTAGGTTGGTTGGGCTGAGAGAAGAGAGGAGGTTTGCGGCCCGTGACAAGATTTTAAAAACCGAAACATCCGCTAAATAACCGATGACGGTGCCGCTACGGTCGACCGTTCGGGTATCAAACGAACTCGGAATGCGACGAAATTTGGCAGCCGGTCTACCTACAATATAATAAGACCGCACGCCATGTTTCGGCCCAATCCGAGAATATTTTTCACGCACTTTAAAAACATTATTATTTTTGATGCCGCGGGCGCGTGCGTGTGTGGTTGGTCTCGAAACGGTCGACGACACGAACGGAGAGAACCGGCAAGTACGAACAGATGCAAGTTTTTCAAAAACGAGTGACGATGCTATGCAGATGATGTGAATGATGTGATGATGAATGCGACAATAAAACGAATCACGTGATGAGAATGGAAATAAAAAGGGAATCTTCTGGCGCGTCGGTTCCGGGCTGTTACAACTCTCCTCCACTTACAAGAGATCTCGACCCGAGATCTTAGAATGAGAAGGGGAAGAGGAAGACGAAAGGAAGAGGTAAAGCTTAGTTGCTTCTTTGACAAACGAGTGAAACCATAGAAACATGAAGGTTGGAAGATATGAAGAATGATATGAGAAACAAGAAAGAATTCCAAAGAAATTCTAGCGCGTCGGTTCCGGGCTGTTACATGAGATCCTCATGAACCAGAAAAATCTTGAGAGGATTGTGGAGACGAAGTTTCATGCTCTAGACAACAAGGTTGATGAGCTGATAGTGACTATCAATAAGCTAAAACAGGAAGTGGATGCAGTGCCCAGTCCCCACTCCAGTGGTGATGATAGTCCTCCTCTTTGGCCCAGCAGTCAGTTCAAGACTCAAGCCAGATCGTCTATAGTGCTTGGTCCATAGTTGAGGCCTTCCTTGTCAGCACCAGCTACTGCTCCTTCAACTCCTTCTGCACCTTTGGCATCTACTCCACCACCTCAGAGGACTTCAGCTGAAGCATTCACCGACGCTCTTCTTTCGACTCCTTCAAGAGCTACCGTAGGAGACCAGGCCCTGAGAGACGATTAGTTCTACATACTTTGAACTTTTTGGTAACTTATTGACAAAGGGGGGGTGGAGTATATAGATCATAGGGCTTCGAGAGAGAGTGTTTTGCTTTTTGTTTCTCTCTTGGTGTTTCAAAACATTTGGTTTATCACTTGGCTTTCTTTAAACTTCGTTGTGTTTGATCATACACTTGCTTGATGATGCTACTATTTCCTATCTATGTGATGTTAATATTATGATCATTCACTTGTTTTGGTGTTATGTGCATTGTAATCCATTCATATCATTTACGCGCACCACCAAGTTGTATGTGACATGAAAGAGTTACCCACACTCCTAATCGATTGTGCATTTGCATTCAAACGCAAATTTTAAATAATGCACAAATTTAGGGGGAGCTCTTGCTTATCACATACCTCTCGAAGCAACGATGCTATTCATTGTTTTATCCCTATCAAAGCTTTGATCTATATGTTGTCATCAATTACCAAAAAGGAGTAGATTGAATGCAGAACTTCTCCCTAGGTGGGTTTGGTAATTAATAACAACATATATTTCATTGGACTAATGTTTCACTAAGTATATTTCAGGAAAGTTCAATGAATCGATTGGCAAAAGGATTGTGAGGAGATTCCCTAGAGGAAAGGAACATCTATTGGCAAAAAGCTTGAAGACTCTACATTTTACATGTTGTGACAAATTACTTTGAGTTCATAGGAAAGCCAATACTATTAGAAGGGGATGAGGTGTCTATGATGATCTTGTTGCTCAAGTGCTTAGAGTTTAGCCACCGAAAATATACATGAAATTCTTCCACAAATATTTTGTCCAAGACCAAATATCCGAAATCGGTGCCACCAACTATTTCCATTCGGCCCTATCGATTATTGCCTCAGACAGATCCTAAGCCAAATGCTAGCATCTTGGTAACACCAAGTTTTGAGAATTGGACCAACCGAGTTTTGGACCAACTCTCTGGTTAGCTGTTTTCAGGAATCGGTACCACCGAGTTCTGAGAATCGGACCAATCGAGTTTGTGGACCAACTCTCTGTTAGCTGTTTTCAATAATCGGTACCTGAAGTTGCCACATTTTGCACTAGTCGGTACAACCAAGTTTTTGGACCGGTGTCACCGAGTTGGGCAATAATGTTGTAACGGTTGAATTTTTGGAGATGCCTATATATACCCCTCCACCGCCTCTCATTCGTAGAGGAAGCACTCAGAACACACTTACACTTGTACCATCTATTTTCTGAGAGAGAACCACCTGCTCATGTGTTGAGATCAAGACCTTCCACTCCAACCATATGAATCTTGATTTCTAGCCTCCCTAAGTTTCTTTCCACCAAATCAACCTCTTCTACCAAGCCAAATCTGTGAGAGAGTGATTGTGTGTTGAGGAGACTATTTTTTGAAGCACAAGAACAATGAGTTCATCATCATTACCACATCTATTAGCTTTTGGAGGGTGGTGCCTCCTAGATTGGTTAGGTGTCTCTTGGGAGCCTCCTTCTTCGTGTTGTGGAGTTGAACCAAGAAGTTTGTACAGGCAAGGAGATCGCCTACTTCGTGACGATCTACCTATAGTGAGGCTAGTCCTTCGTGGACTGGAGCCGTGATGGAATAGACGAGGTTGCTACTTTGTGGACCCTAACAGGTGGAGCCCTCCGTGGACTCTCGCGACCTCTACCCTCCGTGGGTTGAACTCTCCATCAGCGTGGACGTACGATAGCACCACCTATCGGAACCATGGGAAAAATTTCGTTGTCATCAATTGTGTTTGGTTCTCCTCTCCCTACGTATACTTTCATCTGCATGTCTTTACTTTCCGCTACTATACTCTTAGACTTGCATGTGTAAGTGTACTTGACTTGCTACAATTGCTAAAACTCGCCAACACTTAAAATTGGGAAAATGCTATATTTTTTATTGGTCAAGTAGTCTAATCACCCACCCTCTAGACATACTTTGGATCCTACAAGAACTGTGTAGCCTTTTACTGCACATAATGAGTTGTTAGATGACAATCTTTGTATCTTTTTCCTTTGCAGTGGTTCCCAACACAGTTTACTCAAGATCACCTCTCAAACTACACACTGGTGCAACGAAGTGCTATACAAACGGTTTTTAACCCCTTTCCGCGACGTAGTTCCAAACCATCGCCTTGCATGTGTGGGCGATAGGGGGGGTCCATCCCACACGACACCGCAAACCCGTCGGCGATGGTGGCCAACGAACACAAACGATCTGCAAATATAATCGTGTGCGGTGCAGGAACAGATTGCACACATAATCTTTTCGGCCTACGTATGGGATTTGTGATCAATCACACACGTCCAAGACGAGTGAAACGCGTCTAATTGCTCATGGAAAACAAACGGAGTTTGACCTTTGACCGTTTGCAAAACGTTACCTAATCCACACGGGCCATTCTAGACACTTTGTGTGATATCTTCATCATCGCACACGAGATTTATCTGGGAACCGTGTACCATGTATAAAATCATCGGACACGTTTCCCGAAAAATGTACGCGTGGGATCGTCTTTGCATCGGGCACGGTTTTCTGTTGGCTCACGTGTGAGATACGGTGCTATCGCAAACGATTGAGTAGCTCCTACGCACATGTACAAGTGCTGCAAACCGTTTGCGATTTCTTATGTATCACCGACATTTTAGATTAAATCTCATGTGCTTTTCCTATGGATCACAGGCGGTTGCGCTATGAGTTGTGTGTGCTTTCCGTTCTGTACCGCACACGCTTAGTTGCTTGAACCGTGTGCGCTGAAATTGCCAGGTTATTGGAAAATATCGCATTTAATTCACCCTGCAAATAGCAAATTCGCCACAATATGCTATCGACAAATAGTGTCCACATGAAGAACATTCATCATAATTTGCCACAATATGCAATTGAACGAATATTATCCACAAGCAGAGGATTCATCATAATTCACGACAATATGCAATTGAGACAATGCTAGCTAAATTCCACAGCTGTTAAACCGACATATCCAGTACATAATCATAGTGTACGAAGTACGAAGACATGATCACATGGAAAATAATGCATCCATGTGTATATGTTTAGCTGATAACATTATATGAATGCGTACTTATTTTTAGGAGATTTGAATCCGGAAATCTTCGACGTCTTTAGAGGGCTTGATATGGTGTTTCACATAGAAGGTGCTGATAAATTTGCTAACAGACAACAATTCATCGGCGGCGAGCGGTTCAGAAGTCATCGGTGCCAAGATCAGCTGCAAGACTTTTAGATCAGAATGTGACATACGTGTGGAGTGGAAGATAGTAATTAAGAAGTAGACTTACTGGTTTTATCCTATCACCATCGACACCACATTCAGCATGTCTGCATAGGTTCATCATGTGTGCACAAACGTAGTATCCACATAAACTGATACCTTGTTGTTGCTGAGGACACTGAATTTTTTTTGTACAATATTAGTCATGTATTTTCCCTGTTAGGAACAACCCAACTGGTGTAAGTTGTTTCTTCTTTTTTCTATGGAGAGAAATGGAAAGAGGTTTACTTAGAAACTTGAACATCTGACTAGTATTTTCTGAAAATAACGGATTTCGTTGTCTTACCGGAGAAACGATCACGTGCTGCAGAGGTAGTTGGCGGTCGAACCGATTCCCTCCTAAAGTTATGTTCTTTGACAATACACTGGAAATGAAGATGAATTTTCACACACTCAATTCTGGAACCAGATATGAACACAACGCCTTAACATCAAAGAATTCAATACCTATCCATGAAATCCTGAAGATGACTCAGATCCTGAGGCGCATTTGACTCTCTGAGAGAATCCATGTAGTAAACTGTGTTGCGTTTTGGAACAATGACTACCAAGATCCAGTGACCTCTGCAGTTTAAGAAAACCATGAACGTACGAACTATGTCTAAAACTGAAAGACGATCAATGTATGCGTGGTTGTATATTTATACTTACTCTTCATGATATGGCCACATGAAGAATTCTCCTATCTGTAAGTCGACCAAGATCTTGGCGACAAAATCAATGGAATCCATGCGTGAGTCATTATCTTGTAACAAAATGCCGTTTGCTAAATCAGGATCTATAAAATACGCATGCACCCTTGTTGTTCTCTGCGTCGTCAATCCCCAGAGAGGAATACAGTACAGTTAGCTTTTTTGTCATTTACATCCTTGTATGGAGAAGTTGATCGGAGTTTGTGAAGTACTTACAACATGAAGCATTTGACAAGAGTGGCATCAAGCTCATCAAAGTTGAAGAAGACATGAAAGTCCTCGAATTTCACACTGATGGTACTTGGAATGTGAGAGAAATGCCAGTTGTCGTACTGCAATTCCACAATGTTATGATATTCTCCTTTTGACATTATGTCCATGCAATATTTATGTAACTTGCAACAACTGGAACTGCACTCATAAAAGTATTCGCCAAAAAGAAATGGCTGGCCATGATTGTACTTGCGTGCTTCAAATGGATCTTCATCAGAACCGGGATTACATGGGTCTTCATCAGCCATGCCATGGTTCTGCTCGAAGAGTCTTTTCTGCTCGAAGAGTCTTCGTAATAGGATGCTCGGGTACTCGACCCTCCTCTGTTTCTGTCATGTGTAATAACAAATTGCCAATTTTACCAGGAAGCTAACCATAAATGGAACAGTCTTTGTAGTACACGACGCACATCGGCAGTGTTTGAATGAAGACAAATTAATAGTGACAGCTATGTACATTCTGCTCTCAAACATTCCAATCTGTTAAAAACTATTGTCTTGCACCATGTTTTTTTGCACTAAGTCTGAGAATCTGTTTATTTCAGATTGCCATGTGGTGTTGATGCTAGCCATGTTTCTGTGCACAATTGGACCTTGCTCGTGCTGAATGAAATGAAGTGCTTCATGTGTACTATCTTGCAGTAAATTTTCATGCAATGATAACTCATGTCGCATATAGTTTTCTTGATGTCAATATGCCTTCAGGTTAAAACTATGATAGTGTCTCAATCACATCCAGAATCAAATAGAACACGGGAAGTCTAAATCACACCTAATATAATAAATGATTTCTAACAATGAGAGTTGGGCTTACCTTCTTTGCACGTCGCAGAAACTTCCTCCCACTGTACCCAGATTCAAAAGCTCGCAACTTTACGGATTGAAATTGATGTTGACCATGAACAGGCAGGTCTTCAGCTACCCCTCTCCATTCGTTGGAAGTTATTGTCCTAGGGAGCTACAAGAGAAAGAAATGGCACAAATGGACTTGCCGCTTTAAAATCCACAATTCCAAAACAAAACCCTAATCCTAGTTGAGCCAGAGAGAAGAGAGATGAATACCTGGCTGGTGAGAGATTCGTCGTCGTCGGAGATACCGCTTGAGGTGTCACTCGAGAAGACCATGGCGTGTCCGCGGCGGTCGGATGCTAGAGGGAGAGATGTGGGCGGTGGCGCGGGGGGGGGGGGGAGGGGGGTGGAGGGGTTGTAGGGGAAATGTGGCCCTTTGGCGGGGGGGAGGGGGGAGGCAGATGTTTCGGCGGTCGGCGAAATTTTCCGCTCGTTCCAGGGAATCTTGGCGCGCAAAGATTCATCAGACACGGTCTTTCAGCTTTTATAGTGTGCGATGTTACAGAACATACAAAAATTCGTCCCTCCCCACGTATTCCCTGGTTATAGTGCACATCCACGTCATTGCATAATGTAACATCAACTACTAACTTGGGTATAGAAAATAGCGGACACACATAGCTCACAGTTACTAAACCGAGCAAGTTCACTAAATAATCAAGCTGCTTGAACTAGACATAGCTCTTACAAAAGACCATCTCTCTGAACAAAGGCTATTAGTACTACGCATAATTTTTACAAAGACGCCGACGAGCAGCCGCCCTATGCCTCGCCGCTGTTCGATGAGATGTCGATGACTTGTCCGGGCGACATTCCGCAGGTGCTGGACTCCGTGTCCCCAAGGCTGACTTCGACCGTGGCGAAGTGCTCATCCTCGGCGTTGTCCTCGTCATCGGCGTCGCCCTCATCTTCGTAGTACTCATAGTAGTGGCGCCGCCATAGCTCGCGTTTGTACTCCATCGCCGATTCCTCGATGGACACACGCTTCTCGACCTCCACCTGAGCCACACGCAACTTCTCCCAGTAGTCGGTGCTCTCGAACGGCTCCCACATCTCCAGCTCTCGCTCGGAAATCTCGTGCGGAAGGCGCTCCATGGCCTCCGCCGCCGCATCGTCGGCATTCATCTCGGCATCCGCAGCAACCGCCTCTCCGGACGTGTGGTGCATGCTGGATTCTGGCGAAGCTTGGAGTATCTTGGCGTGGGCGTTCTCGATGATATAGGCCTGGATGGCCTTGACCTGGGCCAGGGCGGCCTGCGTGGCATGGCACGCTGCTCGAGCGCTCTTGGCATTCGCAGCCGCCGTCGTAGCAGCTGCAACTGCTGTCTCCGCGGCTACAAATGCCCTTTCGGTTGCAGCAGAAGCCCTGTCGACCGCCGCAGAGGCCCTTTCGGCGGATGCAGCCACGCTTAAGGCGGATGCGGCTGCGCTCTCGGCCGAGGCGGCCGCATTCTCGGTAGAGGTGGGAGCGCTCGGGGCCGAGGGGGCAGTCGTACGTACCCTTACGAAGCGTTCCCACGGCGTCATTATTTGCATAGAGGGTTTGTTGGGGAATGGGGTTCGAGGTTGAACGGAATCCGAGCTAGACGAAGCCGACGAAGCTTCCCTCGTAAGACATAAATAGATCCATGAATTTTCATCACAAACAGTTTCCGTATGGAACCGTGTCTACGTGGTTAACTTTTTGTATCGAATTGTAAAACTTTTTTTGGGTACAGCGGTAACGGATATTGTTTTATTTGTAAGGAAAAGATCCCTACCGTCAAAATCCACTAACGACATCCGAAAATTAGGAAATATTCGGGGTACAATTGGCATTTTTATACATTAAGTTAGTTTGTACAAATTTTACGGCCATAATTCAAAATTGTAACACACGAACATGCAAGATGAAGCAAAAACTGTTGGAAAAATCATATTTATGTACTACTTGCTTCCCAATATATGCCGCTTGCAATATATTTTAAGGAGTTCCAAACATCTTGGGTAACAGGTTGGACACACGTGGGATTCTAGGTTTTAAAATTCAAAAAATGAAAAAAATGCTCTGAAGTACATGATAATAATCTGCATGATTTCCCGACATGGGGCCAAGATGTCGTGGTCAAAGTAACGGCTTGTTCGAGATAATCTTTGAGACATGCCTCTCACAAAACGTAGATTCACACGAAGGGTCGCGGTTCCGAGAGGGGACATGACCTTGTTTGATTACGAGCCGCTAGTCTTTGTCTCATTTGGCCTACCTTTTTTGAATTCGTTACAATGCACGAATACGTCCGCCAACCTGAAATTTGGACATTTTCGAGGTTCAATGAGCATTTTTGTACATGAAGTTAGTTTCTACATATCTAGTGGCCATAATTCAAAACTAAAACACATGGACATGTTCAAGATGAAGCAAAAACTGCAGGAAAAAATCATTTTTATATATGTACTAGTGCTTCCGTCTATATGCCACGTGCAATAAATCTTGAGTAACGGTTTGGACACAAGCATTGAGAATAATCTAGGTTTTTAAATTCAAAAAATAAATAAAAATGCTATGAAGTACATGAAAATCAGCATGATTTCCCGACATGGGGCCAAGATGTCGTGGTCAAAGTGATGGCTTGTTCGAGATAAGCTTTGACACATGCCTCTCACAAACCGGAGCACCACGTGCAGGCTCATATATATAGTTCCGAGAGGGGACGTGGGGTGTTGTGGGATGACAAAACGGATCGGTGCCTCATTCGGCCTATTTTTTTTCATTGATGCAATGTACGAATACGACCGTCATCCTAAAATCTGCAAAAAATACGGCATTCAATTGGCATTTTTATACATGAAGTTAGTTTCCAGAAATTTAATGGCCATAGTTCAAAACTAAAACAGATGAACAAGCAAGATAAAGCAAGAACGGCTAGAAAATCATATTTATTTACTACTTGATTCCGTATATATACCACATGCAATAAATTTGATGGAGTTCCAAACATCTTGAGTGGCGGTTTTGACACAAAAGCATTGGGAATCTAGGTTCTTAAAGTCAAAAGTTGAAAAATGCGCCGAAGTCCATGAAAATATGCATGATTTCCCAACATGGGGCCGAGATGTCGCGATCAAAGTAACAGCTTGTTCGAGATAAGCTTTGACACATGTCAAAGCTGGTAATGCATGCATGGTTAACTGTTACCCGCGTCCCCATGGGTAATTACTCTATTAGGGCACGGGTGCAAGCTTGAATGCCCATCTGGAAGTTGGTGGGTCAAATACCTTACGTACCGAGCATGCAGGACGGGGATGAGGATGGGATAGCATTACCCGCCTTACACATGAATTGAAGTACTTACATGTGGTCTCTGAAATTAGTAGACCCCACGTAATTTGGGGCCTCGGTCACCCAAATTTACACACATCCCACCCCTTTGGCCCAAAATTCCCTAAGAAATCCCAAACCTAGCCACAACATATTGTTTATTTCGTTGAAATACTATCTTTGTACTGAAATACGCGAAGGTAGTTCTTAAATGAATGTGTGAGTTTCCCACGGTGATAAAGAACTTGGTGGGGGCATGGATGGGAAATTTTTTCTCCCCGCGCACGGGTACGTAGACGGGGACGGGGATGGGAGGGCGGTGATTGGGACGGAGATGGGACTCCAATACTCGCCTAAGAAATCCCTAGCTTTAGACACAAGCCTCTCACAAAACGGAGCATCACATGAAGGCGCGTGGTTCCGAGGGGGAACGTGGGGGCATGTGTGATGACAAACCGCCAGTCACTGTCTCATTCGACCTAGTTTTTTTTCATCGATACAATGCACGAATACGACCGACATCCTATTTTTTTTAAATGGCGTTCTATTGGCAATTTTATACATTAAGTTAGTTTATAGAAATTTAATGGCCATATTTCAAAACAGAAACACATGAACAAGCTAGATGAAGCAAAAACCGCTCAAAAATCATATTTATGTACTACTTGCTTACATATATATGCCACGTGCAATAAATTTGAATGAGTTCCAAACATCTTGAGTGACGGTTTGGACACAAAAGCATTAAGAATCTAGGTTCTAAATTCAAAAATAATGATAAAAAATTCTCTGAATTTTGAAGTACATGAAAATATGCATGATTTCCCGCCATGGGGCCAAGATGTCGTGGTTACTGCTCTCGGACTTGCTTCCGTAACACAAATGGCAGGCATGCATTACATTTGGATAGAAAATGTAAATATTTGGCAAAACAAACGGGTCCCACATGATTGGCGCCCTGTTTCGTGTTTCGAGTTTTGGAAACCAATTTTCGTGGTCTATTAATCACATGCGGTCATGCATTGGGAACCGTCGGTGATGTTAATTCACACACGGTTGTTGAGTAGGAAATCGTGTGCACTCACTGCTGGCGTCGATCAAGATTCTAGCCTCCTATAAATGCTGCCCCTCGAGACGTCATCCCGCCTGCATTCTCTCGTCTCTCTATCCCACACCTCGCACAAAACTCTGCCATGGCGCAGCCGGTCTGTGCTCAAGCAAAGGAGGTGGCACCACCCCGCGAGGACATGGCGAAATGCAGCGACGAGGAGGACCCCTTCGCGCCCCCAGACGAGGTCGCGCCAGACCCCCCAACTGAAGATTGGTTTTGGGGCTAGTGCGATCTGGCTTTGTGCAAGGCGCTGCCGCCGGCTGAGAGAGCCAGGCAGGTGGCGTTCAAGAAGGAGCGGGCTGAGGAGCGCGCCAGGAACCTCACGGCCTAGAATGCCCTTAGTGCTGCAAGGGAAAAGGAGGAGCTGGACCTTTGGTGGCGGGCGAGTCGACGAGCGGTGGAGGTGTACGAAGACGGCCCGTACCACGCAAGGAAAGCTAGAGGCGCTAGGCGCCTCACCGCTACGTGGGCGTGGGCCGATAAGTTCGAGCGTGCCACCGCCAAAGAGCTCAAGTGGGCGCCCACTGAACTGTCCTGCATGGTCGCGTGCCTCCGCCAGCAAGAGGCTGATCGGCACATCGAGCGCTATGAGGCAGAGGAGGCGGTGAACTCCCTCCGCGTTGGGAAGCCACTGCGCACTAGGGAGCTGCTGGCGAGAGGATGCCATTTTACTGCTCCCCGCTCTAGGAAGGGTTATTATTAGTTTAGTTTTTATTCATTGTACGTATTAGTTAAGTACTATTATCACATATATGTGATGATATATGCTGTATATGTATCATGTCTTCAATGAGCTATTCAACAATTAATATATATTATTAGTTTCACATTTCTATCTGTTTTCATACTGATTTTCTGACTCTAACTGTTAGCCTTTTACACATATTGAAACATAACAATAGAACATAAATCATTCATACATCGAAACATATCAATATTGTGATTGTTGTCCAGATATTGGGATCGAGATCTAAAGGATTCAACAAAATAAAACGCGTCCATGACTACACCCTAACCTACGGAATCTCTTGGTTCTGCCTGAACTCGGTCAGGCGTTCGTCCATGTGGTTTACATGCTCGAGGTACAACTGTAGCGCGATCTCGAGCTCCAAGCTGGCTATTTCGTCGGAGATTACCATCTCGAGGATGCGATGACCATTTTCTTCTACTGCTCCCCGCTGAACACCTGGGCCAAGGAGGCGCTCGAGCCTACCGACGAGCCGATTAGCATCGAGGGGGCCGCGTACAAGGCGAACGGCGCGACCCATGCGAATGGCGTGGCCAGCGTCCGGTGCAAGGACAGTGCGGCCGGGCTCTCATGCAAGTACGGCGCAAACGGCCGCTGCCCATTCCTGGCGAGAAAGAGGGCTACTCACGTGCCTTGGACACCACTGCAACATCATTTCGGGTGGGATAGTAGGCAAGCGGGGATGGAACTGCTCTTGCTCTGCCGCGCGCCGCACCTCTCGCTCTGCGGCCCTCCATCGGTGTTGCTGTGCGGCGCGCCTTGCCCTCTCGGCGCGGACGTGCATGTTTTGCTCTATGGAGCACCACCGATGATCTTCTTGTGTGGCGTGCTGCAGCCTCTCGGCGGTGAGGCGGCTATGTTGCTCGACGGCGCTGCCGCTCCCTGCGCCGAAGGTCTGCTCAACCCTTGCGATGACGCGCATCACAGCGTTGTCCGGCGCATCGCCGAACATGCCATCAGCCTCGACAGGCCGTTGCACCTGCATTTGATTGTTTTCGTCATTGAGGAGGTTGATGGCAGAGGCGGCGCTTGGTCGGGTTGGCATGCTTCGCAGATGGGCTAGGCTGCACTAGGTGTGCATCCGTGTGTGACACGCGCAGGCTCTTATGCTCATTCGCTTCTGGCAGGAAACCGATGGGGAAGCTTGCGCGGGAACATGCGCGGTTCCGCGCGGGAACGTGGCCAAAAGAAACGCCGGTGTGGTGCCGAAGCGTGCACTGGAATCCTCGGGCGAAAACGCGGTGACAAGACGTGAGAGGGGCAAAAGAGGTGATGCGCGGTCAGACTGGTATAATAATAATAAAACATTTGCGATATTAATAACGGGCAAATGACACTTCCGTACGTACCGTCGGTAATGTTTTCATCAATTGCTGACAATTTTTTGGCAACAACCGTCTGCCCACAACACACATAACTTGTCCGGATGAATCGTTTGGGTTATTATTGGTCTTCGCACACAATTCTGATGAATGAACCGATTGCTGCGTATCACACACACCTTCTTATGCTAACCCGTTTGTGTTCTGCTGGATCATCGCAAACAGTTTCCCCGAGTGAACTGTGTGCCGTACTTCACACAGGTACGAAGTTTTGTTAACTATTTCTGTTATCTTCGCTAATCCCAAATAGTTCATAAGAATAATCTGTCTGCCGTGGATCACACACGCAACTATTTTCGGAATCGTATTTGACGGATCCAACATCGCACACAGTTCGTGTTGTTTGCGATGGAGCTTGAACAATATCGTTTGCGATTGGTGGATTGCACATAGTTTCGTCGAAGGGTCTCTGATTGATGTGTCGTCTTTGGACCATTCTGTAGTAGTGACATGATTGTTGGACATGCAAATGTACATGTATATCTACCAGACTACAATGACTATCTTGACTATCTGGAACTCCTCATGAAGATATTGAAGGATGGCTGGTTGGGCATCACAAGGGGTTGGACTAGAGTCGTGTGTGCATTCGACAATAGTGCGCCTCCATGTCAAATGCACACACGACTCTAGTCCAACCCCTTGTGCTGGCCTGCGAAACACCCCCTTTCCCATAGATCCCCATCCCCACCCCCACTCTAGAGCGTTGCAGCCTAAGCCTGGCTACGCTTCCCGGGGAGCTCAAGGAGCGAATGACAAAAAAAGAGGTATATCGAGGCCTGTCCGCTGAACGACGGCGATGTGGCCGTCGAGGCCCCCGGGGAAGCTCACTACAATGACTGACCGGGGGCTTCAAATAAGCAGGCTCGCGCATGTCTATGTGTCGCGGCAGTCGGCTATGACATCGAGCTTGTCGATAGCGATGGCTTGACGCGGGCTATTCCACAGCTTAAGTGGCGCACCCCCACCCCTCGGGTTCAACCCCCATGGATCTCCTCCATGGCCCCGCCACTGATCTACTCTTCTTCGTTGTCAGGAATTTGCCTTCATCGCCATTGAGACCCTTTTGTCATGTCTGTAGGTCGCATTACATGGCGGTGTCTCGACATTGTTAGCTTCCATGTCAGGGTGCCCTATCCGTCTCTTCCAAGGGGAATAATCCATCCACGACATCAGCGAGGGCACCCTGCAGCCGTGTGATACGTCTCTAACATATCTATAATTTTTGATTGTCCCATGCTATTATATTATCATTCTAGGATACTTTTTGGGTGTTTATTTACCAATTAATATTATTTTTGAGCACTAACCTATTAACCTAGTGCCCAGTGCCAGTTACTGTTTTCAGCATGTTTTTGGCTTTTCAGGTTTACAGCAACAAACGAAGTCCAATTGCCACGAAACTTTAATATGATTTTTTCTGGACCAAAAGAAGATCTGGAAGCTTCGGAAGGTGGTCGAGGGCCCCATGAGAGAGGCACAAGCCAACAGGGCGCGCCCTGGGGCCAGACCGCGCCCTGTTGCCTCGTGCCCCCCTCGAGCGTCCCCTCGATGCCCCTCTCTGGTTTATAAATTGCGTAATATCCCAAAAGCCCTAGGGAGCATCCAGAAACACTTTTTCTGTCGCTGCAAGTCTCAGTTCCGCCGTGTACCCATCTGGAGCCCTATTCCGGTGCCCTGTCGGATGGGGTATAGATCACGGAGGGCCTCTACATCATCCTTGCTGGTGATGTGTGAGTAGTTCACCACAGACCTACGGGTCCATAGTTAGTACCTAGATGGCTATCTCTCTCTCTTGATCTTCAATACAATGATCATCGCATCTTCGCTTTGATCTATCCGATGTAATTATTTTGTGCGGTCATTTGTTGGGATCCGATGAATTGTGGGTTTATGTTCAGATTATTCATGAAAAAGATTTGAGATTTCTCTAAAATTTATTATGATTCTTATTTGCATGATCATTATAGCTTTGTATATCTCTCTGCTCTATTGAATTAGGTTGGCCAACTAGATTGATATTTCTTCAGTGAGAGGGGTGTGTTGTAGTAGGTTCAATCTGGCGGTGCTCTATATCCCAGTGACAGAAAGGGACAAGACACATCTTTGTATTGTTGCCACTAAGGATAAAATAATGGGGTTAGTTCATATTAATTGAATTCTCCTTGTCTACATCATGTAATAGTAATAGGTGCAGGCATGAGTCGGCCTATTTGCTTATGGACGTGATGTCTATATATACATGATCATTTCTGTGAATAAAGATTGCATAACTATGCGCTTTTCTATCAATTGCCTAACAGTAATTTGTCTACCCGCCATATGCTTATTATATGAGAGATGCCACTAGGGGGAAAACTATGGCCCCCGGGTCTATTCACTTATAAATTTACAAAATCTTTTAATACCTTGCTGCCATTTATTATATTTTATTTTATTTTTCAATTTAGAATTATCGACTATCATCTACACACTTCATTTGCATGCAAATAACGAGACCAAGGGGATTAACAACCCTCTTGCCGCGTTGGGTGCAAGTGTTTGCTCTTTTGTGTGCATTCGCTGAAGACAGTGGTTGACCGTTACTCCTATTGGTTCGATAAACCTTGGTTATCTACTGAGTGAAATATTTATCCGTATTGTGCAGCATCACCCATTCCTCTTCACGGAAAACCCAACGCATATCATGATACGTCTCCAATGTATCTACTTTTCCAAACACTTTTGCTCTGGTTTTGACCTCTAATTTGCATGATATGAATGGAACTAACCCGGACTGACGATGTTTTCAGCAGAACTACCTTCGTGTTATTTTTGTGCAGAAATAAAAGTTCCTGGAATTGGATGAAACTTTTTGTGAATTTTTTTGTGCGAATTATAATGGATTATGGAGCCAAGACCCTCCAGAGGGGGTGCCCTTGTGGCCCACAAGGCAACAGGGCGCGGCCACCCCCCTGGCCGCGCCCTGATGTGTGCTGGGGCCCACGAGGCTCCTCCGACCCTAAATCCAGTCCTATAAATTCACATATTCGGAGAAAAAATAAAAGAGAAGTTTTCATCGCGTTTCATGAGACGGAGCCGCCGCCACCTCGTGTTCTTCCTCGGGAGGGTTGATCTTGAGTCCGTTTGGGGCTCTGGAGAGGGGAAATCATCGTCGTCGTCATCATCAACCCTTCTCCATCAACACCACCATGATGCTCACCACCGGGAGTGAGTAATTCCTTTGTAGGCTTTCTGGACGGTGGTGGGATTGGATGAGATTGATCATGTAATCGAGTTAAGTTTGATAGGGCTTGATCCCTAGTATCCACTATGTTCTAAGATTGATGTTGCTATGACTTTTCTATGCTTAATGTGTGTCACTAGGGCCCGAGTGCCATGATTTCACATCTGAACATATTATATTATCTCTGAATATAAGATTGATTTGGATCCAATGTTGCAAGTTGTATGCACCTCTTACGTGTCTTGATCCGCATACCCCAAGGTGACAATAATTGGGATTCTTTCCAGTGATTGCCGTAGTTTGAGGAGTTCATGTATTCACCATGTGTTAATGCTTTGTCCCGGTTCCCTATTAAAAGGAGGCCTTAATATCCCTTAGTTTCCAATAGGACGCCGCTTCCACGGTAGGGTAGGACAAAAGATGTCATGCAAGTTCTTATCGCAAGCACGTATGACTATATCCGGAATACATACCTACATTGTATTGATGAATTGGAGCTAGTTCTATGTCGCCCTAGTGTGTAACTGTTACATGATTGATGTCATCTAAATCATTATCCATCACCGATCCACGTCTCTGCGCTTTACATATACTGAATCTTGCTAAGTTACTATTACTACTACTACTGTCACAACTGCTACAAAATTGTTGTTGTCACTACTACTATTACTTTTGCTACTACTATTTGCCGTGCTACTAAACTTTTGCTGCAGAGAGATATCACAGGTGCGGTTGAACTGACAACTCAACTGTCAAGGCCAATAAATATTCTTTGGCTCCCCTTGTGTCGAATCAATAAATTAGGGTGAAATATTACCCGTGAAGACTGTTGCGATCCCCTATATTTGTGGGTTATCAAGACCTTTTTCTGGTGCCATTGTCGGGGAGCATAGCTCTATTTATTGTGTTAACTTGAGGATATCCAATTGCCACTATAAAGAATCTGAAAGATAATAGAACTAAGATCATCCCCTCTCACACGAGAGCAGGTAAGGAACTGCCATCTAGCTTTGCTTTTGATTCACCTGCTGTTCTGAATCAGCTTGTTACACCATCGCCTCTTGATCGTCCTGATATGTCACATGAACTTGATGATGCTACTTTTGAAATCAATGATGATACTATTGCTACACATGTTGAAACTAAAACTGAGCCACTGAATGAATTACTTGATGCTCATATTGATAAAGCTAAAGAACTTGAAAATGCTGAAACTGATGAGGACTTTGAATCACCTGTTACACCTCGCTCTCCTAATAGATATGAATTGCCTTACGTACCTGAAGGTTATGTCATGGATAAGAAAACAACTAGTGATTTCTTTGCTTGTGAAAATAGAGATGACTTTAAGAAACTGCTATGCAAACTAAAAGAAAAATCTATGATGGAGAAAATGAAATATGATCCTAAATTTGCTACTTCTCCTATATTTGTTACTGATAAGGATTATGAGTTCTCTATGGAACCTGAGTTAATTCCTATAGTAGAGTCTGATCCTTTCCATGGCTATGAAAATGAAACTGTTGTCGAACACCTTATGAAACTAAATGATATTGCTTCTCTGTTTACCAATGATGAAAATATGCGCTACTATTATATCCTTAAGCTTTTTTCCTTTCCCACTAAAAGGCGAGGCCAAGGAATGGTTCCTTTCTCTTCCCCTGGTTGTATGCGTAGTCCCCGGGATATGCTTCATTACTTTTCTCAAAAATATTTTCCTGCTGATAAGAAGCTGCCTTACAGGAAATATTTAATTTTGCACAAATTGAAGAAGAGAATCTCCCTCAAGCTTGGGGGAGGCTTCTCCGGTTACTTAGAGCTTTGCCTGATTGTCCTCTTAAGGAAAATGAAATTCTTTATATCTTTTATAATGGACTAACCGATACTTCTAGGGACTTCCAAGATAGTTGTGCTGGTTGTGTTTTTAGGGAAAGAACTGTCAGTCAAGCTGAAGAACTATTGAATAACATATTGCAAAATGCCGATGATTGGACACTTCCTGAACCACCTCCGAAACCCATTCAAAAGAAAAGAGGTATTCTATTCCTCAACTCTGAAGATATGAAATAAGCAAAAAGATCTATGAAGGAGATAGGTATTAAAATTGAGGATATCAAGAAACTACCACCTATTGAAGAAATACATGGACTTGACACCCCGACACAGGTAGTTGAGGTAAACTCTCTCCTTTCCTTTTGTGAAAATGATATACCTTACACTAAGACTCCTGAACAATGCATGGATGAACATGAAAATTACGTTGCTAAGCAAGAACACTTCAATAACTATGTTAAGGATCAATTGAGACGTAATGCCTTGATGATAGACCGCATAAGTGACTTGATGTTTAGAATTGCTAATGATGTAAAGGTCTAGGAAAACATGCATCTATGGTTCACACTCAACTATACCAAGTTGCTAAGTCACAAAATGATTTGCTTGCTGAAGTGAATAACAATATGAATGATCATGCTGTTAGAGTAATGACTAGGGGAGGTCGTATGGCCCAAGAACCTCTCTATCCGGAAGGTCATCCTAAAAGAATAGAACATGATTCTCAGAAAATTAATGTTGATGCACCTAGTTCATCTAATAAGAAAAAGAAGAAGAAAAATGATAGGAACTTGCATGCTCCTAGTGAACCTAGTATAGGAACACCTACTGAGAACTATAATGATGTTTCTATTTCTGATGCTGAGACCCAGTCTGGTAATGAACATGGACCTAGTGATAATGAAAAAGAGGATGAAAATAATATTTTGTGTGTAGATGTTCCACCAGATAGTAATAAAGAACATGATAACAATGTAGAAATAGAACCTGTCAAGGATCTTGATAACCCACCTCCTAAAAATAAATGTTATGATAAGAGAGACTTTGTTGCTAGAAAACATGGAGAGCAAAGAGAGCCATGGATTCAAAAACCCATGCAATTCCCTCGTAAGCTTTCTACAAGTAGGGACGATGAAGATTTTGAGCGCTTTGCCGAAATGATTAGACCTGTCTTTTTGCGTACTCATTTGACCGATATATTGAAAATGCCTCTGTATGCTAAGTATATGAAATATATTATTACCAACAAAAGAAAAATACCTGAAACTCAAATTGCTACTATGCTTGCTAATTATTCTTTCTGATGGAGGAATACCTAAGAAGCTAGGAGATCCTAGCATACCCACAATACCTTGCTCTATTAAAAGAAATTATGTTAAAACTGCTTTATGTGATTTATGGGCCGGTGTTAGTGTTATGCCTTTCTCCCTTTATAAAAGACTTTATTTGAGTAATCTTACACCTACTGACATATCTTTGCAAATGGCTGATAAATCCACTGCGTTACCTATTGGAATTGGCGAGGACATTCCTGTTGTGGTTGCAAATGTTACTATCTTGACAGACTTTGTTATTCTTGATATGCCCGAGGACGAGAATATGTCGATCATCCTTGGTAGACCCTTTTTAAATACTGCTGGGGCTGTTATTGATTGCAATAAAAGCAAGGTTACCTTTCATGTCAATGGCAAGAAACATACTGTGTATTTCCCGAAGAGGCAAACTTTGGTTAATAATATTAATGTCATTGAGCCTATTCCCACGGTTATCATTGGAAGTTTTACAATTCCTCTACCTACTGTCAAGAAGAAATATTATAATCTTATTGTTGGGGAGATGCTAATCCCCATTGAGGAACTGAGTGATATACAAAAATTCTTCGGTTGCATGTTAATCGGAAACGGTTGTTAATAAGACTTGATCAACCTTATTAATGTATCCTTTTCGGAATACATGTGATTGATGAATTTAGTATTCACAACTCTCCGTACCAAAAGTTTATCCTCTGTTATTTTTAGTTTATATAAAATAAATTAGTTTGATTTTCCAGTTTTCTGTTTTTCCCGTGCATAGAAAAATGACCAAAAATAAAAAGTCTCAGATTGCCACAAAATTTTAACAAGAATTTTTCTGGAATATATAAGAATTTTTGGCATAAAAATTGCAGCATGGGAGTGCACCTGTGGGCCACAAGACAACAGGGTGCGACCACCCCCCTAGCCGTGCCCTGATGACTTGTGGGGCCCACGCCCCCTGCCTTATCCCTTCAGCTCACTCCTTCCCCTACCTACAGAAAAATTCCCTAGATCTCTCTCTCTCTCTCTCTCTCGTGTTCTTCCTCTAGAAACTGAAATTTTCAATCTCCTTGCTCGGAACTCCATTTCTGAAACTATTTTGAGGAATTGTTACTTGGTATGTGACTCCTCCACTCCTCCAATTAGTTTTTGTTTTAGTGGTTTATTTTGCATAATATGATGCACTTGGTGCTACAGAAAATGAGCTTGCATGTGGAATTCTTTGAGTTCCATGTAGTGGGAGTGATTGATATGGCCTCTAGGCATCCATATGAGTAGTTGCTATCAATCTTGTAAAGTTTTATTGATATAATTTTGTGGTCCAAAAATTTCGGAAATTTGTTTATAGGAAGATGAACCTCTTTAGGAGGAATCCTTCGAGAAGGCATTCTTCGGGAGAATCATCGAACGAGGGTTCAGTGCGGCAAGCTTATGTTGAACCAAGGACAAGTTTGACAGTCATGGCGGATGCCAAGTCTTACCTTTGGCCATGCGAAGAATTCATGAGAGGTGCAGGCATTAAGGAGGAGTTTGATCAATACATCTACAACACCGGCCTCACCGACTTCCTTGCAGATAAGTGTGTCCAACGCTATAATCTTACCCATACATTCACGCATGGATTTCGATATCACCCTCATAATTCTAGAGTATTGGTCAACCTCTATGATAAGTCCTATAGTTTATCTCTAAAATAATTTAGTGTGGCATGCAAACATCCACTATGGGGCTCATTAGCTAAACCGCAAACAGCTGAGTACAATATGTTTCTTCGTAGCCTGTGCATTGCAGAGGATAGAGGAGTAACACAAGCTAGAATAAAACGCATTCATTTTCCCTCTATCCGCTACTTTGCTTTGTTTAATGGGAAGTGTTTAGTAGGCAAGCAGGACTTTAGTGCACTATGCACTCTTGACTTGACCCTTATTCATACTGCAGTAACAGGCGAGAGACGTTATAACCTAGGTGCAATAGTTGCCCGGAGGCTGCACAGTAACTCCAGTACTGGTGACTTGTATGGAGGGATTTATGCTTCTCACGTAGCCGCAAAATTAAGGGTCTCACATCAACCTAATGATCCCGTGTTGCCTGACAAATATTTAGATTTTGAAGCCATGCATCGACATGAGTTTCTTACAAGTGAGGCCAGGGATTATAAGTACAACTTGACATTTGATAAATATAGACGTGTTCCTGTCACTTTGCTTGCACCTGCTCTCTTTGATTTTCAGAGCAAACAGAGATATTTTGTTCTAGAGAACGAGGTGGAAGAATATAAGGATGCGTTGGAATTGGCGAAAAAAGTTTCCACGAGCTATCACTCTAACTATTATCCAAACCAGCCATGGTGATTACCAAGCTAGGCAAACGCCTAAGCTTGGGGGAGTACGTACTTCTCACCGACATTACATTCATGTTCACACACTTCATATAAATTGTCGGTGTTCATCCTCTTTCATTGTATATCCATGATTAGTTTTATTGTTTCTGCTTTCTTCTTGTGTGTTTGAAAAACTTTACAAAACCCAAAAAGATTTCCTTTGCATGTTGGGAGCTTTCCCGTGTAAATAGTTTTTCTCGTCCTTGTTTTTCCCTTAGTTTATTTGCTTGCTTGAGGAAAACGAAATCTCCAAAAATATTTCAGTGTGTTTCTCTGAATTTCTTTTCTTTTTGTTGAGTCTTTGAAAGGAGAAGACCACGATGAAAATGTTGAGTGGCTCTTATATGCCTTATTGTTGATCTAACAAAGAGCCAATATTACCTTGTCTTCTCCTTTTTCTAAAACTGCCCTGCAGATTCCAGCTTAGTCCATGGTATTCTTGCACTATTATTATTATCACATCATTCTGTCGTGCAAGTGAAAGGCAATAACGACGATATTTGACGAAGTGATTGTGGCAAAGCAAGCTGGTATGAACTCTTCTTGTTTTCCGTTTTTGTAAATATGTTTAGGTCGTTCGATCTTGATTCAGTATATTATGAGTGAACATGTTCATGATGACAATTAGAGATTATAGCTTCTCATGCCATGCTTAAATAGCTAGTAGTGAATAATGATTTATCTTATGTGTCAATATGCAATAAAATGGTTATGATGTAGTATGGTAGTATGGTATTTCCCTCTGAGTAATCCGAGCGGCTTGACTTGGCCCGTGTGCAAACATGTAGTTGATTCAAAACAAATGCAGCCTTCATGATATTCAAATTCAGATTGTTCATATCCTACTCATGCTATGTCCAATTTTAATTATTCACAATGCATACCTATGACCGTTTTTGCTCTCTAGCTGGTCGCTTCCCAACCTATTGCTAGCCTTCACCTGTAATAAGCGGGAATGCTGATTGTGCATCGAGAAACTTTACCCAAGTTATTGCACATGAGTCCACTATACCTATCTATATGTGGTATTACCCTGCCATTCTAAGTAAATTTTCAGGTGCCATCTCTAAATATTCAAATAAGCATCCATTTTGTGCACGCATCTCGCTCATGGAGCGACAAGGCGGTCGGTATCTTCCATGCTAAGTGAATTATTCTCAAGACGGTCGTTTATTCGCCGTCATTGCACGAGAGAGGCTAGTAAAAACGATGCCCAGTCCTGCATAATCAAAATTAATTAAACAAAACTCCTTGGGACAATTGATATGTTGGCAGGCATCCGTAGATTTGGTCAGTTACGGTTTGTGTATGGATGGTGGATAGGAGTAAACTGTACTATTCTTTTTGGGAACCGCCAAAAATGTGTTTAGCATGGAAGATATTGAAAACCTTTGTCGTAACGTTGACAATAAAAGTGCACCACCCAAAAACTATATTTCCATCCTATTTTAAAACTTGAGCTGTCACACCTCTGCAAATCGATGCTTCCCTCTGAGAAGGGCCTATCTATTTATTTTTATGTTGAGTCATCACCCTCTTACTAAAGGCACCGGATCGGAGAGCACTATTGTCATTCTTATTCATTGAGTCTAGTTAATGTTGGATGTGAGCATGACAGGATCTTTTCTACCCTTAATTATAATGTTTAGTCGCTGCTTGAACCTCGGAGGTTGTCGGGTCATGATGCACATGATCACTTATGGGTCCACGGGCCCCTTTGTGGTTCGGCAGGGGTGAGGTCACGTTGCACAAAGAGCAGAGGTGGTGAGGCAGCACGACGACGAGACGCTGGTGTTTTACCCAGGTTTGGGCCGCTAGGAAGTGTAAAATCCTACTCCTGCTTTGGTGGATGGATCGGGGGAACACGAAGCACGCGCAGTGCTCAAACCCGACAAGGTTGCCTTCGAGAGAGATGCTACGCGAGTACAAGTGTCCAAAGGTCTGAATATTTAGCTAGGTTGCCTTGGGCCTCCTAGTGATTAGATAGCTAACAGTGCTATCATACCTAACTCTGGCACTTAGGACAAAATGTCATAAATGCTAGCCTAGGTGGTGTGCGGGGATGCATTCCCGGCAGGCTTTTACCACCGCTTTAGCTGACTATTGCTCAATATCTTGACACGCCTTTGGACGGGTGTCAAACGGGCATAATCTGTCTCCCAGTGCGTCGCCACGTACTTAGCGAGAGCCACTTAGCCACCTAAGGGCTCGACACCGCATTGACAAATGACTGGCATTGCGATGTAGTGGAGCTGTGGCCGATCGGCTCACGCCTACCGGGGGATGGCTTGCCGGGTCTTCCTGAAGATGTGTGCGCCTCGGTCCCCGACAGGCACCGGGGACGTGACTGCCATGGTTCGGGCCCGTTCCGGACCGTTGCATCGACCTTGCTGGCGTTGCTTAGCCAGCGTAGGCTACTTCTGTCGGAGTCTTGGTCTTGAATGCTGGTTTCGTCTTTTTGATGCGCTCCTTGATCTCACGTAGAGCGGCTTCTCTGGTTTGGGCTGGTCTTGACTGGGTAGCAGCTTTCCCTGGCAGGCTTAGGCCATCGGGTTGGAGGCTTATCGTCCATGCACAAGTCAGGGGGAAATAAACAGCCCTGTTTGTGCACCCCGGTAGAAGCCCCCGGACGTGAGCCATACATGTCGCTTGGCATCGTTGGGTTAGGCCCCAAACAGTGCATCGACACGCGTCGAAGAAATGCTGCCCTCACGTCCTTGGTCGTGATGACTTGTCAAGCCCATGTCCACTCCGCGTAATTACCGCAGATCGTGGGGTCATGGAGCAGTAGCCGTTGCCAGTAAAAGAAATCGCATTTTTCCGAAAAGATAGCGGAGAGCCATCCCCCGCGCGGGTTCCCAATAAAAAGGTAACGCGCAGGGGCGCTGCTCATTCGCGTCCATTTCTCCTTCCTTCATCTTCCTCCTCAAGCCAAGAAACCGCTTCTGCCGCCGCCACCCGCTCACCAAGCACTGCTAGATCCTCCGCCACCTTTGAGAGCCCAAGAGATGGGGCGGAAGATGAGTGCCGTGAAGGGGAAGCAGACGGCCGCACCGGTGGACCCAGCGGCTGAAGAGAGGAAGAGGAAAGCAGAAGAGCTGGAGAGGCTGCGACAGAAAGATGTGGTTTTCTCCCCGTCGAACTTGGACGGCAACACCTTGATCGCAAGGTATGCCTATATGTGGGGGAGGGAAACAAATGGGCATGGAGCGCCCGTAGTTCTGCCGGATAGGGCCAAAGAAAAGACACCATTAGCTTCGTACTGCTTCTTCTGCGCATACTTTCTGTGTGGCCTCTCCTCCCCTTCTCGGATTTCTTTTGCGCCATGATGACGATGTGCGGATTCCACCTCTTGGATTTCACGCCCAATGCAATGGCGTGCATGGCAATCTTCTCCCATATGTGCGAGAATTTTGCTGGAGTTGCCCCCATTGTGGATTTGTTCAGACACTTCTTCGTCCCTCGGATAGAAGACAAATCCCACCGCTTGGGGAACATAAGCTGGATTCCTCGGTGCTAGAGGGAAGACTGGGATTATCTCCCTGGCCAACAGCGCGGGAAGTGGGAAGAGTGGAGGGGCGACTGGTGCTGGATCAAGCATGAAGAAGCCCCCAAGTTCTGCTCGACGTGAACTTGATGCGTCACGCGCGAAAGCGACTCGAGTAAGTTGGGCCTCACCGACGACAAGCTCCGCCCGGCGCTGAACAGGATTACCCGTCTGAAAGCTGCTGGGCTGACCATCGAACATGTGGGGGCCGACTTCCTCCGGTGTCGCATTGCGCCGCTGCAGAGGAGGGACAGGTTTGCATGGGAGTACAACAGTGCTACCGACAGGATGCGGCTGTACCCAGGCCCCGCCAACAACCTGATGGTTTACGGCCATGGTTGGTTGTGCGAGCAGCTGTTCGGCCATCTTGGGCTGTTCCATTTGCCGGCAAGAGTTGTTACCCTGCATCTCAATTCCGCCCGGAGCCAGATTTTGCAATGGATGCCCGACTACAATGCCTCTGGGGTCAAGTCCGATTGGGAGCTGCCTACCCTGGATGACGAGATGGATTGGGTCTCTCGCTTGGAAGAAAGAGCTTCCAAGGCGGAGGACAATCTGATCAAGCCAACTACCGGGGCGGAGGAGGAATTCATCGCCGCTCGGATTGCAGAGGACAAGAAGGTTAGAGCCGCCAAGAAAATGGGCTCCGGGGAAGAGGAAGAGGAGGAGCCCGAGGGTGATGATTCTTCTGAAGAGGGGAGCAAAAAGCGCGCCACGGAGGAGGCCGTCGGGTTCAAATCTGTCGGGGCCGGGGCTTCCCAAGCCGCGGCGAAATGAACCCAAGAGGGGGATGAGATGGAGGAGGTGAAGGAGCCGGAGGTGGAGGAAGAAGGGCTCGAAATGGGCCCTCAAGCTCTAGAGCCAGGGCGCCACCTCCGCGAGCACATCAACCGAGAGTCAACGGCTCCTGCGTCCTCACGGAGCACCGATAGGGCGAAGAAGACGACCACCAGGGGAGGCAAAGACGACGCAGAACGCCGTCATTCCCTCCTCCTCTCTCGGGCTAAGTTTCGTCCCGCCAAGTGACGGACGGTCACGGGGGTGGACCCCAGCCCCCCGGCAAGCCCAACTTCTCCGCCAAGTTCGACCCTGCCGGAGGTCCCGATCCCACTACCAAGCCCTGCTCCTCCAACTTTGATAAGGGGCAGATCGACTCCGCCGCCTGTGTCATACGAGCTGGGCTCCATGCTCATCGTCTCAGAGTGAGTTGCTCAATTACGATCTTTGTCAATGTTTTCTATCCTTGATTTCTTGACTGATCTTGTATAGCTGAATCTGACAGGGATAGGGAGACCCTTGTGCATCGAGCCAAACGGGTCAAATCCGCGATAGGGTCAGGTCCCGCGGCAGGCATAAACCCGGCAGGAGGCGCTGAGGAAGAACCTGCGCCCGACCCTCGGTCCAGCCCTCTTCGCGAAACCCTAGGGCAGACCTCGTCTGCTGGCGGGGATGAGGAAGGGCATCTTCCCACACCTGACAGGGAGGTGGGAGAGAGCTATCAAGGAGGGACTCGCCAGGGGGAGCCCTCCTTCCAAGATCCCTCGTCGACCATCGCCCGTGGGGAGGAGTCGCCGGCAAGGGCCTCCACCGAGGGGTTTGCCCGTGCTGAGGTCACCACCGAAGGGGTGGTGACAGACCGCACGCCGGCAACCGATGTTGCCGGGGAAGAGGATGCCCCTCCTTAGCAACCTCCATCAGGTAACCCACTTGCCTGCGTTTTCACTTCCCCCTTTTCTCTCTTCTTGTGTGTCTTGTTGATTCCTGACTTTCATTTTTCCGCTTACTGCTTTTGTCCGCAGCTGCGCCACTTGAAGAGCCTGAGTTGCTGGAAGAAGTGGCCGGCATCGGGAAATATGCTGCTAAGGAGGCGATGAAGATTGATGCCGCGAAGGGCCACGGGCAGGTTGCGGGGGACGTTCAGGAATCCTCAGAGAGAGCGGAATCAGCCCTCGGCGATGTATCTGGCCCGGATACAGTCCTTTAGGAGAAGACTCCTCTCCATTCCATGGGGCCCTCCACTTCAAGCTATCTTCTGGCCTCAGCCCTGCAATCTCCCCTAAGCAAACTGGCGTTGGTCCCTGCTCAACTTGGTCCCACAACTCCTGGCTCATCCTTCTTAGCGGGCACGGATTTTGTTGAGGAAATCAGACGGGTATTCGCGCCGCTGTCTCAGAGGGTCGAAGAAGCTGACGGATCCGCTGATGGCACCAAAGATTTGGCTTTCTTGGAATCCATGGCGGCAGGGCTCAAGGATGTGCAGAACAGGTACAGCCTTAGATGGCAGGTGGTCAAGGAGCATCGCGACTCGACCGAGCTCGTGGACCAGCAACTGAGGGACAAAGGGAACGAGCTGCGAGGGTGGTACAACCAGCAGGTCCTTTCTCTTAAGAGGCAGTATGATACGCTGGTCATGGCCAACGGGGACGTTGCAGCCCGGGAGACTCGACCGGTGGAGCGCGAAGCGCTTCTGAACACTACAGAGATGAACATCTCCTCCCGGGAAGGGGCCCTTGAAGCTACTCTCCTCGGCAAGGACGAGGAGTAGGAGGCCCGTGTTCAGCAAGGCACCAAAGAGCTGGAGGACGGCCACAAGGCCACTCTCGACGCACTCTCTCTGGAGTCCTCAGCCCAACTGAAGAAAGTGGTCGACGAGCTCGCCGCCACATCCGCCGCCAAGACCAATCTCGAGGCCCAACTAAGCAAGTTAACGGAAGACCTTGCCGGGAACAGCAGGGAGATCAAGGCCCTCAAGGAGGAAGTGCGGGAAGAGAAATCCACTCTGGAAGAGGCGCAATCGCAGCTTTCCTCCAAGAGCCAAGATCTCGACGCCGCCAACGACACCATCATCAGCATGAAATCTAGGCTTGCCTCTTTGGAGAAAGACATTGAATCTATCGGTGTCCGCAAGAAGCTGATGATGACAGACCTGGCCAATGCGAAAACCCTCCAAAAAGATGTAGAAGACAAGATGGAGAACCAGATTCAGCAGCGCGACCTTTGGATCAAGAGCATGATTGACATCACCGAGCGCCTCACTCCTCAAATTGCGAGTATGGACATGAAGAGTTGGGCATTCTCCGTCGACAAGCACGAAGTTCCAAGCGTCAAGCTGACACTCTTCTTCGAAGGCCTGATCAAGGGGTTGAAGATGTACGAGGACGACAGGGCCACCTGCTTTGCCAACGAATCTCGGAAGCTAGCTCGCGACACCCTCTTCCTGGTCCTGAGCAACCTCGCCTTCTTCCACCCGGACCTTGACCTCTCCGATGGTTTCAAGAAGCTACCGCCAGGCGCCGACACCTCTGCTGCCACGAAGAAGGCCGGTCCCCTTGCTGACAGGGTCATCTCAGTCCCAAGGACCCAGGGAAGTCACCGGGGTTAGCCTTGAGTCACCCTTGCTGCCGTGCTGTCCTGTACTTAAGACACAATATGTATCCCGTATTAGGTTATGCACTATCTTTGCTTTAAAGTTTGCTGAACTGATGTCTTTATGTAAATGAAAGCTATCCCCCTCGCTTTCTTACTGGCATTCATACAGTTGTTTTCTTTGCGCGCTCTGGTTACCCGCCAACAACGTGCTGCCGTGATTGCTTTGAGGAACGGGTCCTAAGCATTCTGTTGGGAGGGACAAACTGCCGGTGAGTTTTTCCTTGACGGTGTTTGATGCTGCCACATGTTTTGTTGAGCGGACTCGAAACAAAGCAAGGGCGCAAAAAAATAAGGTAAGGTTCCTTCACGCACAAGGCTCGCCATACGAAACCTTGGTTGCTAGGGGGGATATACAAATGTGAGCTCTAATGAAGGTTGATAATCGTGTCAACTTAGCTTTTGGCATGGCTCCCCTTCCGTCCTAGCGCGTATTTATCCACGCACATTGTCCCTTCCTCCATTCACGGCCGCCCCTCCTCTTCGCATTTCCTGGTGAATACATGCAACCCACCTTTGCCCTGAGATGAAGGGAAAACGAAGAGGGGCAAATGGAGAAACTTGGGGGCGCATTAGTTATGAGTACAATCCTCGGCACGAGCCTACCGGATTAACGTAAACATTCACAACTAACGAAAAATGGGGGAGTAAAAATGAATGGTCGTGCCTTCTCTCCTTTCCTTCACGCCCAACGGTCCCGTAGCGACCAATGCGATAGAGGCATTGGCGAATGGGACCTTGCCATGGTTCGCTTGCCCGGGGTGCCAATCGATGGATTCGCTCTAGCATTCAGCTCGGGATTTACCCTTGACGGCATAAATGCCGGATCGAGCCTTACGCGAGCTTATCGACACCGGCGGCACCACCGCCACGCTGAACTGATCACAGGCGGGGAAGGACAGGAGAGAGGGGTATAGCCGTGTACACTTTTTTTGCCTATCGGACCGAGCTGCACGTCCCTGGGATTAGGTGGGCTTGCTCGATGATTGCGATAGGGACGGTGCCGCCGCCCAGTTCGCCTCCTCCTCGATCGTGGTCTACACTGCGGTTGTGCTGTCCACATAGGATGCATCAGCCGCAGCGCCGATGCCCCTCATCCTTGTCGCCGCCATCGCCGCAGCGGCGACATGCGATGGAATCCGCGGAGGAAGAGGCTTAGAGAGCAGCATTGCTCCTCTCCTTCGATGCTCCCGGCAGAGGAAATGATGACGAAAATCGATGCTCTACCCACAACCTCAGGTTCACGCAAATGACGCATCCCCTACCTCGTGCGCCAAAGATGTCGGGTCACGATGCACACGATCACCTATGGGGCCACGGGCCCCTTTGTGGTTCGGCAGGGGTGAGGTCACGTTGCACAAAGAGCAGAGGTGGTGAGACAGGATGACGACGAGACGCTGGTGTTTTACCCAGGTTCGGGCCGCTGGGAAGCGTAAAACCCTACTCCTGCTTTGGTGGATTGATCGGGGGAACACGAAGCACGCGCAGTGCTCAAACCCGGCAAGGTTGCCTTCGGGAGAGCTGCTACGCGAGTACAAGTGTCCAAAGGTCCAAATCTTTAGCTAGGTTGCCTTGGGCCTCCTTTTATAGCTCAAGGGGCAACCACAGTGGCAAAACAGACATTATGTAGTGATTAGATAGCTAACAGTGCTATCATACCTAACTCTGGCGTGGCACTTAGGACGAAATGTCATAAATGCTAGCCTAGGTGGCGTGCGGTGATGCATTCCCGACAGGCTTTTACCACCGCTTTAATTGAATGTTTCTCAATATCTTGAAACACATCTGGACGGGTGTCAAACGGGCATAATCTATCTCCCAGCGCGTCGCCATGTACTTAGCGAGAGCCACTTAGCCACCTGAGGGCTCGACACCGCATTGACAAATGACTGGCATTGCGATGCGGTGGAGCGGTGGCCGATCGGCTCGCGCCTGCCGGGGGATGGCTTGCCGGGTATTCCTGAAGATGTGTGCGCCTCGGTCCCCGGCAGGCACCGGGGACGTGACTGGCGCGGTTCGGGCCCGTTCCGGGCCGTTGCATCGACCTTGCCGGCTTTGCTTAGCCAGCGTAGGCTGCTTCTGTCGGAGTCTTGGTCTTGAATGCTGGTTTCATCTTCTTGATGCGCTCCTTGATTTCACGTAGAGCGGCTTCTCTGGTTTGGGCTAGTCTTGACTAGGTAACAGCTTTCCCTGGCAGGCTTAGGCCATCGGGTCGGAGGCTTATCGTCCGTGCACAAGTTAGGGGGAAATAAACAACCCTGTTTGTGTACCCCGACAGAGGTGCTCTGCATTTATGTTTTGCGGTCTTAGAAAGGTCTAGCGAAATACCATGTCAACATATTATATCGTGATTGTTTTGATAAAATGTTGGCATGTGATATATCTTATTATTACTTGCTAGTTGGTTATGTATTGCCATGAGTTAATATGATGTTGAATTGTTATCATGAATGTGGTTATTTATAATTTATACTGAAAACTTGAGCACTAGCTAAGCATGTGTATAACAACGAGAACAAAAGAGTTTGTACAAGTTTTCTTTATCACATTCAGTTTCCAACTGACTTGCTTGAGGACAAGCAATGAGTTAAGCTTGGGGAAGTTGATACGTCCCCAACGTATCTACTTTCCCAAACACTTTTGCTCTGGTTTTGACCTCTAATTTGCATGATTTGAATTTAACTAACACGGACTGACGCTGTTTTCAACAGAACTACCTTGGTGTTATTTTTGTGCGGAAATAAAAGTTCCCGGAATTGGACGAAACTTTTTGTTATTTTTTTCTCAGAATTATAATGAATTATGGAGCCAAGACCCTCCAGAGGGGGTGCCCCTAGGGCCTACAAGGCAACAGGGCGCGGCCACCCACCTGCCGCGCCCTGATGTGTGCTGGGGCCCACGAGGATCGTCCGACCCTAAATCCAGTCCTATAAATTCACATATTCAGAAGAAAAAAAGAGAAGTTTTCATCGTGATTCACGAGACGGAGCCGTTGCCACCTCCTGTTCTTCCTCGGGATGGTTGATCTAGAGTCCGCTTGGGGATCTAGAGAGGGGAAATCATCGCCGTCGTCTTCACCAACCCTTCTCCATCAACACCGCCATGATGCTCACCACTGGGAGTGAGTAATTCCTTTGTAGTCTTGCTGGACGGTGGTGGGATTGGATGATATTGATCATGTAATCGAGGTAAGTTTGATAGGGCTTGATCCCAAGTATCCACTATGTTCTGAGATTGATGTTGCTATGCTTAATGCTTGTCACTAGGGCCCGAGTGCCTTGATTTCACATCTAAACATATTATATTATCTCTGAATATAAGTTTGATTTGGATCCTATCTTGCAAGTTGTATGCACCTATTACGTGTCTTGATCCACATACCCCAAGGTGACAATAATTGGGATTCTTTCCGGTGATTGACGTAGTTTGAGGAGTTCATGTATTCACCATGTGTTAATGCTTTGTTTCGATTCTCTATTAAAAGCAGACCTTAATATCCCTTAGTTTCCAATAGGACCCCGCTGCCACGGGAGGGTAGGACAAAAGATGTCCTGCAAGTTCTTATTGTAAGCACCTATGACTATATATGGAATACATGCCTACATTGTATTGATGCATTGGAGCTAGTTCTGTGTCGCCCTAGTGTGTAACTATTACATGATTGATGTCATCTAAATCATTATCCATCACCGATCCACGTGCCTACGTTTTACATATACTGAATCTTGCTAAGTTACTATTACTACTGCTACTGTCACAACTGCTACAAAATTGCTGTTGTCACTACTACTGTTACGTTTGCTACTACTATTTGTCGTGCTACTAAACTTTTGCTGGAGAGAGATATCCCAGGTGTGGTTGAATTGACAACTCAACTGTCAAGGCCAATAAATATTCTTTGGCTCCCCTTGTGTCGAATCAATAAATTAGGGTGAAATACTACTCGTTAAGACTGTCGTGATCCCCTATACTTGTGGGTTATCAGATCACAAGTATCTGGAAGGATTTCTGGCGCCGTTGCTTGTGAGTATCATCAACCAACTATCAAGTAACATCGCACAAATTATCATTCACTTGTTCTTCTTTTCATTTGCCATTATATTTAGCTTGCTATAAAAATCAAAAATACAAAAATATTTCTATTTGCTTGCTTGCCTAGTTATGTTATATTTACCTTTGTCACACCAAAACAGAAAGTAAAATGCAAAAAATTTAAGATAAATGGATCCTCATCAACTTGCTAATCTTTTCAAAAGACCAGATTCTGTTGAAACAATTGCTAGTGTTAGTGCACAAGATTATCTTTATGAGGTCTTGCTTGACAATCATGAATCTAAAAATTGTGATGAAGTGTTAAATTTTTTTTATAAAGTGATTCTTGGTAGTTCCTTGAATGAAAAGCATGATTGCAATTTTGTTAGTATAAATTCTTTGAATCTCAATTGTGTTAATGATCATGATTGGGGTGATAATCATGATGTTTTTATGATCTTGAAAATTCATTTGAGCTTCATGATGAATCTATTGTTGATAATGATATTTTCAATACTACTAAAAGTGGGTTTGGAAGGCATCAACTTTAGGTGATAATGATCCCACTATCTTCGAAGATTGTCAAACTTTCATGTATGTGGATCTTGGAGAAAATATTTTATACAATAGCTATATTGTTGAATTTGAATTTGATCCTACATGTAATTATTATGAGAGAGGCAAATATGGTTATAGAATTTTTCATGTTATTCACTTACCTCTCTTGATATTCAAATTGTTAATGCTTTATTCTTCCTACTTTCATATGCTAGATAATTCTTGTATTGATAAATTGTTTTCTAATAAAATGCCTATGCATAGGAAGTATGTTCAACTTAAATGTGCTTGTCACATGTTTTATGATGCTCTATTTGTGCTTCAATTCTTGTCTTCTATATGAGCGTCATTATTATCCCAAGCCTATCTTCATGACTATAAAGAAAGAGCTTGTTGGGAGACAACCCAATAATTGTTGTTTGTTTTTGATAAAATGATTATTTACTCTGTAATTATTGTGTTTTTATGTTTAAATTAATGTTTCTGTCAAGTAAAGCCTTTGGGATGACTCAGAAGATGAGTAGAATTGATACGGTGCAAAAACAGAAACTTTAGCGTCTAGTGCAGAATTTCTCCGATTTTTACTGGAACGTCTTTTTGATCTGAAGTTTTTACACAGTATTTCTATACAAATTCTTCAGGTTGTCCTAATGTTTCAAAATTTTAAGAGTTACATAAGTATAGGTTCGCTACAGATCTTTACAGGCTGTTCTGTTTTAGACACATTCTGTTTTTGCTTGCATAGTTTGCTTGTTTTGATGATGCTATTGTTTATATCGGGGGGTATAAGTCATGGAGAAGTTAGAATACATTACCTTATGCAATAATAATATAAGAATCCATTTATAATAGTATCTCAAGTATTTGATATGTTTTCTATACTAATGGATCTCACGAATGTTTTGTTGAGTTTTGTGTGCTGAAGTTTTCATGTTTTGGGTGTTATCATGATAGACGAAGGAATAAGGAGCGGGAAGAGCCTAAGCTTGGGGATGCCAAGGCACTCCAAGGTAATATTCAAGGAAAACTCAAGCTGACACTCTTCTTCGAAGGCCTGATCGAGGGGTTGAAGATGTACGAGGACGACAGGGCCACCTGCTTTGCCAACGAATCTCGGAAGCTGGCTCGCGACACCCTCTTCCTTGTCCTGAGCAACCTCGCCTTATTCCACCCGGACCTCGACCTCTCCGATGGTTTCAAGAAGCTACCGCCAGGCGCCGACACCTCTGCTGCCACGAAGAAGGCCGGTTCCATTGCTGACAGGGTCCTCTCAGTCCCAAGGACCCAGGGAAGTCACCGGGGTTAGCCTTGAGTCACCCTTGCTGCCGTGCTGTCCTGTACTTAAGACACAATATGTATCCTGTATTAGGTTATGCACTATCTTTGCTTTAATGTTTGCTGAACTGATGTCTTTATGTAAATGAATGCTATCCCCCTCGCTTTCCTACTGGCATTCGTATAGTTGTTTTCTTTGCGAGCTCTGGTTACCCGCCAACAACGTGCTGCCGTGATTGCTTTGAGGAACGGGTCCTTAGCATTCTGTTGGCAGGGACACACTGCCGGTGAGTTTTTCGTTGACGGTGTTTGATGCTGCCGCATGTTTTGCTGAGCGGACTCGAAACAAAGCAAGGGCGCAAACAAATACGGTAAGGTTCCTTCACGCACAAGGCTCGCCATACGAAACCTTGGTTGCTAGGGGGGGATATACAAATGTGAGCTCTAATGAAGGTTGATAATCATGTCAACTTAGCTTTTGGCATGGCTCCCCTTCCGTCCTGGCGCATATTTATCCACGCACATTGTCCCTTCGTCCATTCACGGCCGCCCCTCCTCTTCGTGTTTCCTGGTGAATACATGCAACCCACCTTTGCCCTGAGATGAAGGGAAAACGAAGAGGGGCAAATGGAGAAACTTGGGGGCGCGTTAGTTATGAGTACAATCCTCGGCACGAGCCTGCCGGATTAACGTAAACATTCACAACTAACGAAAAATGGGGGAGTAAAAATGAATGGTCGTGCCTTCTCTCCTTTCCTTTGTGCCCAACGGTCCCGTAGCGACCAATGCGATAGAGGCATTGGCGAATGGGACCTTGCCATGGTTTGCTTGCCCAGGGTGCCAATCGATGGATTCGCTCTAGCATTCGGCTCGGGATTTACCCTTGACGGCATAAATGCTGGATCGAGCCTTACGCGAGCTTATCGACACCGGCGGCACCACCGCCACGCTGAACTGATCACAGGCGGGGAAGGACAGGAGAGAGGGGTATAGCCGTGTACCCTTTTTTTGCCTATCGGACCGAGCTGCACGTCCCTGGGATTAGGTGGGCTTGCTCGATGATTGCGATAGGGACGGCGCTGCCGCCCAGTTCGCCTCCTGCTCGATCGTGGTCTACACTGCGGTTGTGCTGTCCACATAGGATGCATCAGCCGCAGCGCCGATGCCCCTCATCCTTGTCGCCGCCATCGCTGCAGCGGCGACATGCGATGGAATCCGGGGAGGAAGAGGCTTAGAGAGCAGGATTTCTCCTCTCCTTCGATGCTCCCGGCGGAGGAAATGATGACGAAAATCAATGCGCTACCCACAACCTCTGGTTCACGCAAATGATGCATCCCCTACCTGGCGCGCCAATGATGTCGGGTCACGATGCACACGATCACCTATGGGGCCACGGGCCCCTTTGTGGTTCGGCAGGGGTGAGGTCACATTGCAAAAAGAGCAGAGGTGGTGAGGCAGGACAACGACGAGACGCTGGTGTTTTACCCAGGTTCGGGCCGCTGGGAAGCGTAAAACCCTACTCCTGCTTTGGTGGATTGATCGGGGGAACACGAAGCACGGGCAGTGCTCAAACCCGGCAAGGTTGCCTTCGGGAGAGCTGCTACGCTAGTACAAGTATCCAAAGGTCTGAATCTTTAGCTAGGTTGCCTTGGGCCTCCTTTTACAGCTCAAGGGGCAACCAGAGTGGCAAAAAAGACATTATCTAGTGATTAGATAGCTAACAGTGCTATCATACCTAACTCTGGCGTGGCACTTAGGACAAAATGTCATAAATGCTAGCCTAGGTGGCGTGTGGTGATGCATTCCCGACAGGCTTTTACCACCGCTTTAATTGAATGTTTCTCAATATCTTGACACGCATCTGGACGGGTGTCAAACAGGCATAATCTGTCTCCCAGCGCGTCGCCACGTACTTAGCGAGAGCCACTTAGCCACCTGAGGGCTCGACACCGCATTGACAAATGACTAGCGTTGCGATGCCGTGGAGCGGTGGCCGATCGGCTCGCGCCTGCCAGGGGATGGCTTGCCGGGTCTTCCTGAAGATGTGTGTTCCTCGGTCCCCGGCAGGCACCGGGGACGTGACTGGCGCGGTTCGGGCCTGTTCCGGGCCGTTGCATCGACCTTGCCGGCGTTGCTTAGCCAGCGTAGGCTACTTCTGTCGGAGTCTTGGTCTTGAATGCTGGTTTCATCTTCTTGATGCGCTCCTTGATTTCACGTAGAGTGGCTTCTCTGGTTTGGGCTCGTCTTGACTAGGTAACAGCTTTCCCTGGCAGGCTTAGGCCATCGGGTCGGAGGCTTATCGTCCGTGCACAAGTTAGGGGGAAATAAACAACCCTGTTTGTGTACCCCGACAGAGGTGCTCTGCATTTATGTTTTGCGGTCTTAGAAAGGGCTAGCGAAATACCATGTCACCATATTATATCGTGATTGTTTTGATAAAATGTTGGCATGTGATATACCTTATTATTACTTGCTAGTTGGTTATGTATTGCCATGAGTTAATATGATGTTGAATTGTTATCATGAATGTGGTTATTTATAATTTATACTGAAAACTTGAGCACTAGCTAAGCATGTGTATAACAACGAGAACAAAAGAGTTTGTACAAGTTTTCTTTATCACATTCAGTTTCCAACTGACTTGCTTGAGGACAAGCAATGAGTTAAGCTTGGGGAAGTTGATACGTCCCCAACGTATCTACTTTCCCAAACACTTTTGCTCTGGTTTTGACCTCTAATTTGCATGATTTGAATGGAACTAACACGGACTGACGCTGTTTTCAACAGAACTACCTTGGTGTTATTTTTGTGCAGAAATAAAAGTTCCCGGAATTGGACAAAACTTTTTGTGATTTTTTTTTCCAGAATTATAATGAATTATGGAGCCAAGACCCTCTAGAGGGGTTGCCCCTAGGGCCTACAAGGCAACAGGGCGCGGCCACCCACATGCCGCGCCCTGATGTGTGCTGGGGCCCACGAGGATCGTTCGACCCTAAATCCAGTCCTATAAATTCACATATTCGGAAGAAAAAAAGAGAAGTTTTCATCGCGTTTCACGAGACGGAGCTGCTGCCACCTCCTGTTCTTCCTCGGGATGGTTGATCTGGAGTCCGCTTGGGGATCTAGAGAGGGGAAATCATCGCCGTCATCTTCACCAACCCTTCTCCATCAACACCGCCATGATGCTCACCACTGGGAGTGAGTAATTCCTTTGTAGTCTTGCTGGATGGTGGTGGGATTGGATGATATTGATCATGTAATCGAGGTGAGTTTGATAGGGCTTGATCCCAAGTATCCACTATGTTCTGAGATTGACGTTGCTATGCTTAATGCTTGTCACTAGGGCCCGAGTGCCATGATTTCACATCTAAACATATTATATTATCTCTGAATATAAGATTGATTTGGATCCTATCTTGCAATATGTATGCACCTATTACGTGTCTTGATCCACATACCCCAAGGTGACAATAATTGGGATTCTTTCCGGTGATTGACGTAGTTTGAGGAGTTCATGTATTCACCATGTGTTAATGCTTTGTTTCGATTCTCTATTAAAAGCAGACCTTAATATCCCTTAGTTTCCAATAGGACCCCGCAGCCACGGGAGGGTAGGACAAAAGATGTCCTGCAAGTTCTTATTGTAAGCACCTATGACTGTATATGGAATACATGCCTACATTGTATTGATGCATTGGAGCTAGTTCTGTGTCGCCCTAGTGTGTAACTATTACATGATTGATGTCATCTAAATCATTATCCATCACCGATCCACGTGCCTACGTTTTACATATACTGAATCTTGCTAAGTTACTATTACTACTGCTACTGTCACAACTGCTACAAAATTGTTGTTGTCACTACTACTGTTACGTTTGCTACTACTATTTGTCATGCTACTAAACTTTTGCTGGAGAGAGATATCCCAGGTGTGGTTGAATTGACAACTCAACTGTCAAGGCCAATAAATATTCTTTGGCTCCCCTTGTGTCGAATCAATAAATTAGGGTGAAATACTACCCGTTAAGACTGTCGTGATCCCCTATATTTGTGGGTTATCGGATCACAAGTATCTGGAAGGATTTCTGGCGCCGTTGCCGGGGAGTATCATCAACCAACTATCAAGTAACATCGCACAAATTATCATTCACTTGTTCTTCTTTTCATTTGTCATTATATTTAGCTTGCTATAAAAATAAAAAATACAAAAATATTTCTATTTGCTTGCTTGCCTAGTTATGTTATATTTACCTTTGTCACACCAAAACAGAAAGTAAAATGCAAAAAATTTAAGATAAATGGATCCTCATCCACTTGCTAATCTTTTGAAAAGACCAGATTCTGTTGAAACAATTGCTAGTGTTAGTGCACAAGATTATATTTATGAGGTCTTGCTTGAAAATCATGAATCTAAAAATTGTGATGAAGTGTTAAATTTTTTTTATAAAGTGATTCTTGGTAGTTCCTTGAATGAAAAGCATGATTGCAATTTTGTTAGTATAAATTCTTTGAATATCAATTGTGTTAATGATCATGATTGGGGTGATAATCATGATGTTTTTATGATCTTGAAAACTCATTTGAGCTTCATGATGAATCTATTGTTGATAATGATATTTTCGATACTACTAAAAGTGGGTTTGGAAGGCATCAACTTTAGGTAATAATGATCCCACTATCTTCGAAGATTGTGAAACTTTCATGTATGTGGATCATGGAGAAAATATTTTATACAATAGCTATATTGTTGAATTTGAATTTGATCCTACATGTAATTATTATGAGAGAGGCAAATATGGTTATAGAATTTTTCATGTTATTCACTTACCTCTATTGATATTCAAATTGTTAATGCTTTATTCTTCCTACTTTCATATGCTAGACAATTCTTGTATTGATAAATTGTTTTCTTATAAAATGCCTATGCATAGGAAGTATGTTAGACTTAAATGTGCTTGCCACATGTTTTATGATGCTCTATTTGTGCTTCAATTCTTGTCTTCTATATGAGCATCATTATTATCCCAAGCCTATCTTCATGACTATAAAGAAAGAGCTTGTTGGGAGACAACCCAATAATTTTTGTTTGTTTTTGATAACATGATTATTTACTCTGTAATTATTGTGTTTTTATGTTTAAATTAGTGTTTCTGTCAAGTAAAGCCTTTGGGATGACTCAGAAGATGAGGAGAATTGATACGGTGCAAAAACAGAAACTTTAGCGTCTAGTGCAGAATTTCTCCGATTTTTACTGGAACGTCTTTTTGATCAGAAGTTTTTACACAGTATTTCTATACAAATTCTTCAGGTTGTCCTAATGTTTCAAAATTTTAAGAGTTACATAAGTATAGGTTCGCTACAGATCTTTACAGGCTGTTCTGTTTTAGACACATTCTGTTTTTGCTTGCATAGTTTGCTTGTTTTGATGATGCTATTGTTTATATCGGGGGGTATAAGTCATGGAGAAGTTAGAATACATTACCTTATGCAATAATAATAAAAGAATCAATTTATAACAGTATCTCAAGTATTTGATATGTTTTCTATACTAATGGATCTCACAAAGGTTTTGTTGAGTTTTGTGTGCTGAAGTTTTCATGTTTTGGGTGTTATCATGATAGACGAAGGAATAAGGAGCGACAAGAGCCTAAGCTTGGGGATGCCAAGGCACTCCAAGGTAATATTCAAGGAAAACTCAAGCGTCTATGCTTGGGGATGCCCCGGAAGGCATCCCCTCTTTCGTCTCAATCCATCGGTATGTCACTTGGAGCTAGATTTTTATTCATCACATGATATGAGTTTTGCTTGGAGCGTCATTTGCTGTTTGTTTTTGCTTTCCCACAATCATTGTTTTCTGCACACACGCACTTGAGAGAGACACACTACCACCGTAATTTATTAAAATACTCTATGTGCTTCACTTATATCTTTTGAGGTTAGCAGTTGCTCTAGTACTTCACTTATATCTTTTAGAGCACGGTGGCGTATAAATTTTATAGAAATAATTGCACTCTTGTTCTTCACTTATATTTGTTTGAGAGTTAATAAATAGCGACGGTAATTTGCATGGGTTATAAGGCTAGTCCAAAAATAATAGGTATTCAATGAGTGCATAACCAAAACCACATGTAGCACACAAAAGAGAAATCATGGTTAATGATATTAATGTGGTAATATGGAAGAGCATGAGTGCATTATCATTGGTTAATAAGAGTATCATGAATTAGAGGTTGTTAACTTGTTGTTCATCCAATATTTTTGTAGCATGGTGATGATGTGTGAGCATACTTATTCCTCGTTGAAATTCTAGTGCTGTCTAAGTCAGAGGCGCGCGATGGTTAACTCCTCCCAACCTCCTCCCTAGGGGCATGCGAGTAGTGCTTCAATTCGAGAGAGCTAATAAAATCTTGCAATAAGTATGTGAGTTCTTTATGACTAATGTGAATCCATGGATATACGCACTCTCACCTCCACATATTTGCTAGCCTCTTCGGTACAATGCAGTTGCCCATTCTCACCTCGAGGATCGGTGCAACCTTCGCCTGTGCATCCAAACCCCGTGACATGAAACACTCTGTTGCATATAAGCCTTATTATATATTCCTCAAAACAGACACCATACCTACCAATCATGGCATCTCCATAGCCATTCTGAGATATATTGCCATGCAACTTCCACCATCACATCATATGACTTGTACTTCCATTGTCATATTGCTTTGCATGATCATATAAGTTGACATAGTATTTGTGGCAAAGCCACCGTTCATCATATTTTTCATACATGTTACGCTTGATCATTGCACATCCTGGTACACTGCCAGAGGCATTCATATAGAGTTATACATTTTTTCATGTTGAGTTGTAAGTAAATAAACGTGTGATGATCATCATTATTAGGGCACTATCTCAGTGAGGAAAGAATGATGGAGACAATGAGTCCCCCACAAGTCGGGATGAGACTCCGGTCGAAAAATAAAAAAAAGGAGAGAAAAAGAAAAATAGAAAAAAAGAAGAAGAAAAAAGAAGAAAAAAGAGAAAAAGGAGAAAAAAAAAGAAATAAATGAGAGAAAAGGAGAGAAGGGACAGTTCTACTACCTCTTATTCCACACTTGTGCCTCAAAGTGGCGCCATATTCTTCATATAGAGAGTCTCTTGTTTATCACTTTCATATGCTAGTGGGAATTTTTCATTATAGAACTTCGCTTGTATATTCCGGTGACGGGCTTCCTCAAATGCCCGAGGTCTTCATGAGCAAGCGAGTTGGATGCAAACCCACTTAGCTTCAATTGAGCTTTCATACATTTATAGCTCTAGTGCATCCGTTGCATGGCAATCTCTACTCCTCGCATTGATATCTATTGATGGGCATCTCCATAGCCCGTTGATATGCCTAGTTGATGCGAGACTTTCTTCTCCACTTTTTACCCCTTTGAAGCCTACCACCATATTCTATTCCACCTTTATGCTATATCCATGGTTCACACTCACATATTGCGTGAGTAATAAAAAGCTGAAGCGCATTAAAAAGTATGATCCAATTGCCTGACTTGACACTGTGGTGCTTGACATTTGTATTTATATGGTTAAGATGGAGCCATGCTATTCTTATATGATAAAATGAATAGGGGGTGAACATTCTTTTCGGGTCGTATACTTTGAAACTTGATGATTATGTTTCTTATGTTTATAAATATTACTATGTTGATGTTTATTAATTCATCATTTCTCAATGAACAAACCTGCAATAGATTACATGTTGTGTAGCATGTCACATCAAAAATTCGGTTTTTATCATTTAGCTACTCGAGGACGAGTAGGAATTAAGCTTGGGGATGTTGATACTTCTCCAACGTATCTATAATTTTTTATTGTTCCATGCTATTATATTGTCATTCTAGGATACTTTTTGGGTGTTTATTTACCAATTAATATTATTTTTGAGCACTAACCTATTAACCCAGTACCCAGTGCCAGTTGCTATTTTCTGCATGTTTTCGGCTTTCCAGGTTTATAGCACCAAACGAAGTCCAATTGCCACGAAACTTTAATATGATTTATAATGGAACGAAAGAAGATTCGTAAGCTTTGGAAGGAGGCCAGGGGCCCCACGAGGGAGGCACAAGCCAACAGGGCGCGCCTTGGGGCCAGACCGTGCCATGTTGCCTCGTGCCCCCCTCGGGCGTCCCCCGATGCCCCTCTGTGGCTTATAAATTTCCTAATATCCCAAAAACCCTAAGGAGCATCAAGAAACACTTTTTCCGCCGCTGCAAGTCTCTGTTCCGCCCTGTGCCCATCTGGAGCCCTGTTCCGGTGCCCTGTCAGAAGGTGAATTGATCACGGAGGGCCTCTACATCATCCTTGCTGCTCCCATGCTGATGTGTGAATAGTTCACCATAGATCTAAGGGTCTGTAGTTAGTACCTAGATGGCTATCTCTCTCTCTCTTGATCTTCAATACAATGATCATCGCATCTTCGCTTTGATCTATTCGATGTAATTCTTTTGTGCGGTGCGTTTGTTGGGATCCGATGAATTGTGGGTTTATGTTCAGATTATTCATGAATAAGATTTGAGTCTTATCTGAAATTTATTATGATTCTTATTTACATGATCATTATAGCTTTGTAAATCTCTCCGATCTATTGAAATAGTTTGGCCAACTAGATTGATATTTCTTCAGTGAGCGGGGTGTGTTGTAGTGGGTTCAATCTGGCGGTGCTCTATATCCCAGTCATACAAAGGGACAAGACACGTCTTTGTATTGTTGCCACTAAGGATAAAACGATGGGGTTAGTTCATATTAATTGAATTCTCTTTGTCTACATCATGGCATCGTTCTCCAAGCATTACTCTATTTTACTTAATACTTTAGATGCATGTTGGATAGTGGTCGATGGGTGGAGTAATAGTAATAGGTGCAGGAAGGAGTCAGCCTATTTTCTTATGGACGTGATGCCTATGTATACATGATCATTGTCGTGAATAAATATTGCATAATTATGTGCTTTTCTATCAATTGCCCAACAGTAATTTGTCTACCCACTGTATGCTTACTATATGAGACATGCCACTAGGGAAAACTATGGCCCCCGAGTCTATTCACTTATAAATTTACAAAAGCTTTCAATACCTTGCTGCCATTTATTATATTTTATTTTATTTTGCAAATTACAATTATCTACTATCATCTACACACTTCATTTGCTTGAAAATAATGGGACCAAGGGGATTGACAACCCTCTTGCCGTGTTGGGTGCAAGTGTTTGCTCTTTTGTGTGTAGTCGCAGAAGATGGTGGTTGACTATTACTCCTATTGGTTCTATAAACCTAGGTTCTTGTAACAGCCCGAGACTGACGCTCCAGAAGATTCCCATTTTATTTCATTATTGCCATGTGTTTTATTTGGTTGTCGCATTCATCATCGCATCATGGACATCATTGGCATTGCATCGGCACTCCGCCGCCATCTTTTTTCATAACTTGCATCCATTTGTAGCTGCCGGTTCTTCCCGTTCTTGCCGTCGACCATTACGAGTCCAACCACACATGCACGCGCCGACGGCATTGCAAAAATATTGTTTTAAAAGTGTGTGTAAAAACATTCTTGGAATGGGACAAAAGTTCGCGTGCGGTCTTAATTTGTTGTAGGTAGACCGCCTGCCAAATTTCGTCGCATTCGGAGGTCGTTTGATACCCCAACGGATAAACCATAGCGGCACTATAGCCGGTTTATTTGTCGCACGATTCGGTTTTCAAAAAAGTGTTGCCAGGCCACACATCTCTCTCTTCTCTCAGCCCAAGGCCTTCTAGACAACCGACCAGTCCATCAAAACCCCTAGCCATCGCCGGAGCCGTCCGATCACGATCCTACAATTCAAATTCGGGAAAAATCTCAAACCCTAGACCCCTTTCCTATTTAAGCAGCCTAACCCTGCCCATTTTGACCTAAACCTACCCCTAGCCCACCTAAGCCTACCCTAACCCCCCTCCTCGTCCACTTTGTTAGCAGGTCAAAAATTTCTCTAAGTCTGGAGATGCACGTTTTATCATCACATTAGCATGTTTGAGGGGCTGTAACTTTGTGCATATTTGTCCGATGATGATTATTTTTATATGTAGAAGTATTGCCTCAGTGTGCTCTATATGGTGGTGCTATTTGCATGTTTATAGGAATTCATATACTTGCTTAGATCTGCGTTACAGAAGTGCATTTTGTCGTAGTTTGCAAAACTGTTATTTTATTCAACCTTGCGTGGATGATTGCATCAAATCCATGCCTCCTTTGAATTTGTGCCAATAGAGTAATTTGTAGTGTGTCATGTCTACTTGCTGCTAGTATCTTAGCCATGCCTAATGCCACTGTTATTTCCATGTAAACATGCCTAGTCAAACGGATGTTTTGGGAGATAGTGAAATTTCACCACGTCTGGAATCTGAATTGAAACTTAGCTTTTTGTCTTGATGATTGCCAGGGATTCATAGCTCTTTTGCAAATGCCCATGTGGGATGAATTGAAGTGCATGTTATGGTCTAGATAGATGTGACATTTGATTCCATGGAATAGCCTTGCTACACACTTGTTTCTTGCTGTCAACATGCCTACCTAATAAAAACTGTTATTCATGTCTACTCTAATTTTCACTAAGTCTCAGAGTCTGCTTATTTCAGATTGTCATGTTGTGCTGATGCTAGCCATGTTTCTGTGCATATTTTGATGATGCTAATCTGGAGTTATTTGTAGTGCATCATGTGCACTACCATGCTGTAGATTTTTATGCCATGATAAGCCTTGTAGCATGTATTTTTCTTGCTGTCAATATGCCTTCAGGTTAACACTGTTTGTGAAAAACTGTAATTTTCTCTAAGTCCCTAAATGCCATGTATTTATAGTCATGTTGTGAGCTTCCTACCATGTGTTCCATGACTCTTTTGGGTATGATTCCTTTTGATGAAATGAAGTGTATGTTACATGCTACCGCCCCATGCTTAGTTTGTTCATTTTAGATTCTTGTAGCTTGTGGTTTTGATGTGTGCAAACTTCTATGTTGTTGTTTTGGGTCAGATTATAGCTATAACTTGTGTTGGTTGTATTTGTTGACCCGTTGCTCCATTTTGAACATGTTATACATGAACGTTGCCTAGAATTTCATGCAGTTTCATAATATCATGTTGCATCCATGTTTTAAAATGTTTGTGGGTGTTGTTTGCATGCATTTTGCATTCATGACATATTCATCTTGTGTTTGTCATATCTTTTAGGTCGTAGCTCCGTTTGAAATGATCTATATGTCGGTGTACTAAGAACTGGGGGTCCCTAGTACCCAGACTTATGCACGGGCAGCCGCCTCAGGCCGGCAGCTTCTTGTCAGGCTCGCACCAGCCTCCGAGGCAAACCAAAGCCAAGACCAAAGCAAGGCGACCAGGCCCTTCGCCAGGCGGAGTAGCCCGCTCACGGGCACCCCCGGCAAGGATTCCAACCCGCCAGGCCACCGCTCCACCTCATCAGGGATGATTGTCTACATCGGCTGAGGTGTCGAGCAGGCAGGCGGGCATGCGGAGCTGGCCAAGGCACATGGCTACAGCGGCGGGCCTGTTGCAGCTTTAATGCCACCCATCCCACGACGTGGTAGAAGAATAAGAGGTAGCTAGGCGGACGACACAGAAGGAGAGGCAATCTTTGCCGGGAGACGTCGCCAGTGTGCCACCTCACGGCGAATTCAAAGCGCCTGTCCTAGTCCGTCAGAGTTAGGTATTTCCCACTACCACTCAGACGACAACCCCTGTAGCTATAAGAGCGCATTGTACACCTAGTAAATGACCGTTGTAGCCTTTTTAGAAACCCCTTGGACTATAAAAGGAGGCCCATGGCTACCTTGAGAAAGGTCGGCACCCTGTCCATTTGCACGCATAGCTGCACCTCTCGAGCATCCTTGTCAGGTGGCTGCGCCCCTGTATTTGGACCCAGATATACAAACACACAGACAAGACGTACGGTTTTACGCTCCCGAGTGGCCCGAACCTGTATAAACCTCGCGCATAGTCATGGCTGACTGATGCTCTTCGTGTACTCGATGCCCCAGCCGAACCGTAAAGGGACCCCGCTGGTCCCATAGATCGTCGTGGATCACACCCCCGACATCTTTGGCGTGCCAGGTAGGGGGATCTCCTGTGCGTGAATCTTCACCGACATTTTTTGCGTGCCTTCGCTGAAGCCCATGGCGCCCAAGAAGGCCAGGGGTGCGGTGACACCCGCCACGACCACGTCCAAGCTGCCATCCCAAGCCACCAATGGCGACGACCACCGTGCTCACCCCGTTGGTGAGGACAGCCACAACACTGCACGGAGTTTCGTGAACCATGACCCAGACCCCCCCGCCGTGGTAGCACGAAACGCGCCGGCGGTGACCGAGGGCGACGCCGCAGTGGCGGCCGAGGCAGCAGCCGCGGCCGCAGTGGTTGCGGGGGCTGTGACCAGACTTCCGCCGAGCCCCTCGCAAGACAATCGCGACCCACATCCGCGAGATGGTGAACCAGAGCCCCGCACGGACGGGGCCCTCGTGCACCGCTCCCCAGGAGCGCAAGGCCGAATTCTACGACGCCCTCCCGGGGAGGTCAGACGACGCACGACGGCACGAGAAAGCGCTCCTTCTGGCATTATCAGGAGTAAGAGAGCTACCCACGCCTCGCCCCGTCTGGTCCCCAAAACCGCCGAAGAAGCTCTGGCGCAGGCCTAGCTGCTGCTGAACTTTCTGCCCGCACCGGAGATGATGGAGGAGTGAAGGGCGACCATACAAAGCCTGCTGAGCTTTGCCAACAACGAGAAACCAGATGCGATGGGTTCCTCGCATGTGCGGCCCGCGGCTCCCACGGAGCCCACTGCCGGATGCGACGCTGGCGGGGCACGCACGGTGCGGTCGCCCCTATGACAGCAGCGGACTTCCCGCTGGACCGACGTACAAGACGAAGTGTCTCAAGCATCGACGGACCCGTGGCTGAAGCAAGACCAACGCCAAGTCTTGAATGACAGGCGAAAGGAAGATGCACGCACCGCCATCGAAAGGCGGTGGGAGGCGCGTCGCCAATCCGATGTTCGCGTAGATCCAGCCGTCGACGAGCCCGCACCCGGGGCGCCCGGCAGCCTACCTTACGAGGTTGGATGCCCGGCGTTCACCCACGAACTACGGCAAGTCCGCTGGCCCTCTAGTAGGGCCTTCAAGCCGAAGCTGCCGGACAGATACGACAGCGCGGTCAGTCCATCGGAGTTCCTAGGCATCTACACCATCGCGGTGTAGGCTGCCGGGGGACGGGACGAGAAAGTGCTAGCCAACTACTTCCCGCTAGCGCTCAAGCCCAACATGAGGAGTTGGCTAATTGCTACTTCTTGAGCTTGCGTTGGTTTTCCCTTGAAGAGGAAAGGGTGATGCAGCAAAGTAGATAAGTATTTCCCTCAGTTGTTGAGAACCAAGGTATCAATCCAGTAGGAGATACAAGCAAGTCGCCAATCTTCGCAACTACACAAACAATCAAACACTTGCACCCAACGCTACAAACGGGTTGTCAATCCCTTCACGGTTACTTGCAAGGATGAGATCTGATAGAGATAGATATAGAGGATTACTAAAACGAAAAGTAAAACAAAAGTAAAAAGATTGCAGCAAAGTATTTTTGGTTTATAGATCTGAAAATATAATATGGAAAATAGACCCGTGGGCCATAGGTTTCACTAGAGGCTTCTCTCTTGAAGGCAAATAATACGATGGGTGAACAAATTACTGTCGAGCAATTGATATAAAAGCGCATAGTTATGACGATATCCAAGGCAATGATTATGCATATACGCATCACGTCCGTGTCAAGTAGACCGAAACGATTCTGCATCTACTACTATTACTCCACACATCGACCGACTCCTGCCTGCATCTAGAGTATTAAGTTCATGAAGAACAAAGTAACGCATTAAGTAAGATGACATGATGTAGAGGGATAAACTCAAGCAATATGATGACAACCCCATCTTTTTATCCTTGATGGCAACAATACAAATACGTGCCTCGCTACCCCTACTTTGTCACTGGGTGAGGACACCGCAAGATTGAACCCAAAACCAAGCACTTCTCCCATTGCAAGAATTACCAATCTAGTTGGCCAAACCAAACCAATAACTTGAACAGACTTGCAAGGATATGAAATCATGCATATAAGAATTCAGAGAAGATTCAAATAATATTCATAGATAATCTGATCATAAACCCACAATTCATCGGATCTCGACAAACACACCGCAAAAGAGTATTACATCGGATAGATCTCCATGAAGATCATGAAGAACATGGTATTGAAGAACATAGAGAGAGAAGAAGCCATCTTGCTACTAGCTATGGACCCAAAGGTTTGTGGTGAACTACTCACGCATAATCGAAAGGGCAATGGAGTTGATGTAGATGCCCTCCGTGATCGAATCCCCCCCCCCCCCGCAGATTACCGGAAAAGGCTCCAAGATTGGATCTCACGGGAATAGAGGGTTTCGGCGGCGGAAAAGTATTTTCGTGGCTCTTTTTGGTATTGGGGGAATATTTGGGAATTTATAGGCCGAAGAATAGGGTTAGGAGACCTGCTGGGGGGCCACAAGCCAGGGGCGCCCCCCCCCTAGGGCGCGCCCAGGTGGCTTGTCGCCTCCCGGCAAGTCTCCTGCCTTCATCTCCAAGTCTGGCAGGTTTCTTCTGGTCCAAGAAAAATCATTCCAAAGATTTTATTCCGTTTGGACTCCGTTTAATATTCCTTATCTGCAATACTCAAAAACAAGGAAAAAACAGAAACTGGCACTAGGCACTAGGTTAATAGGTTAGTCCCAAAAATAATATAAAATAGCATATTAATGCATATAAAACATCCAAAACAGATAATATAATAGCATGGAACAATCAAAAATTATAGATACGTTGGAGACGTAACAAACATCCCCAAGCTTAATTCCTGCTCGTCCTCGAGTAGGTAAATGATAAAAACAGAATTTTTGATGTGGAATGCTAACTAACATATTTATCCATGTAATATTCTTTATTGTGGCATGAATTTTCAGATCCATAAGATTCAAAACAAAAGCTCAATATTGACATAAAACAGTAATACTTCAAGCATACTACCAAGCAATTGTGTCCTTCCAAAATAACATGGCCTTAGAAGTTGTCCCTACAAAATCATATGGTCTGGCTATGCTCCATCTTCCCCACACGAAGTATCTAAATCATGCACACCCCCGATGACAAGTCAAGCAATTGTTTCACACCTTTTATGTTCTCAAACCTTTTCAACTTTCACGCAATACATGACCGTGAGCCATGGATATAGCACTATAGGTGGAATAGAATATGGTGGAGGTTGTATGGAAAAGGAGAAGATAGTCTCACATCAACTAGGCGTATCAATGGGCTATGGAGATGCCCATCAATAGATATCAATGTGAGTGAGTAGGGATTGCCATGCCACAGATGCACTAGAGCTATAAGTGTATGAAAGCTCAAAAATAAACTAAGTGGGTGTGCATCCAACTTGCTTGCTCACGAAGACCTAGGGCAATTTGAAGAAGCACATCATTGGAATATACAAGCCAAGTTATATAATGAAAAATTCCACTAGTATATGAAAGTGACAAGAATAGGAGACTCTCTATCATGAAGATCAAGGTGCTACTTTGAAGCACAAGTGTGGAAAAAAGATAGTAACATTGTCCCTTCTCTCTTTTCTCTCATTTTTTTGGTGGGCATCTTTGGCCTCTTTTTTTTATTTGGGCTTCATTGGCCTCTTTTATTTTTTGTAAAGTCTAGAGACTCATCCCTTCTTGTGAGGGAATCATAGCTTCCATCACCCTTTCCTCTCATGGGACAATGCTCTAATAATTATGATCATCACACTTTTATTTACTTACAACTCGATACCTACAATAAGATATGACTCTATATGAATGCTTCCGGTGGTGTACCGGGATGTAAAATGATCTAGCATAGCAAATGACATCAAAAAACGGACAAGCCATGAAAACATCATGCTAGCTATCTTACGATTATGCAAAGCAATATGACAATGATGGTGCGTGTCATAAAAAACGGAACGGTGGAAGTTGCATGGCAATATATCTCGGAATGGCTATGGAAATGCCATAATAGGTAGGTATGGTGGCTGTTTTGAGGAAGGTGTATGGTGGCTGTTTTGAGGAAGGTGGGTTTAGTGCACCGGCGAAAGTTGTGCGGTACTCGAGAGGCTAGCAATGGTGGAAGGGTGAGAGTGCGTATAATCCATGGACTCACATTAGTCATAAAGAACTCACATACTTATTGCAAAAATCTATTAGTTATCGAAGCAAAGTATTAGACGCACGCTCCTAGGGGCGAGGTTGGTAGGAGTTAACCATCGCGCGCTCCCGACCCTCACACAAAGGATGACAATCATTAAACAAATCATGCTCTGACTTCGTTGCATAACGGTTCACCATACGTGCATGCTACGGGAGTCACAAACTTTAACACAACTATTTTTACCATTCCACAATTACTCACTAGCATGACTCTAACATCACCATCTGTATATCTCAAAACTATATGCAAGGAATCCAACTTCTCATAGTATTCAATGCACTTTATATGAAAGTTTTTATTATAGCCCTCTTGGACGCCCATTATATTAGGACTAAATTCATAACCTAAACCAATTACCATGCTGTTTAAAGACTCTCAAAATAATATAAGTGAGGTACGAGAGTTCAATTATTTCTATAAAATAAAAAACACCACCGTGCTCTAAAAAGATATAAGTGAAGCACTAGAGCAACATTGCCTAGCTCAAAAGATATAAGTGAAGCACATAGAGTATTCTAATAAATTCACGATTAATGCGTGTCCCTCTCAAAAGATGTGTGCATCAAGGATGATTGTGGCAAACTAAAAAGCAAAGAATCATATCATACAAGACGCTCCAAGCAAAACACATATCATGTGGTGAATAAAAATATAGCCTCAAGTAAATTTACCGATGGATTGAAGACGAAAGAGGGGATGCCTTCCGGGGCATCCCCAAGCTTAGGCTCTTTGGTATCCTTGAATATGTCTTGGGGTTCCTTGGTCATCCCCAAGCTTAGGCTCTTGCCACTCCTTATTCCATAGTCCATCAAATCTTTACCCAAAACTTGAAAACTTCACAACACAAAACTCAACAGAAAACTCGTGAGATCCGTTAGTATAAGAAAAATAAATCACCACTTTATGTACTGTTGTGAACACATTATTTATTTATATTGGTGTAATATCTACTGTATTCTAACTTCTTCATGGTTCATACCCCCCGATACAACCCATAGATACATCAAAATAAGCAAACAACACAAAGAAAACAGAATCTGTCAAAAACAGAACAGTCTGTAGCAATCTGTAAACTTCGAATACTTCTGTAACTCCAAAAGTTCTGAAAAATTAGGACAATCAGGGAAATTTGTATATCAATCTTTTGTAAAAAATTCAGATGAAATTGAACCTCTGGTGAATTTATAAAATTCCTGGACTGAGCGCAAAAGTTTCTGTTTTTCAGCAAAACCAAATCAACAATCACCGTAAACCATCCCAAAGGTCTTACTTGGCACAAACACTAATTAAAAAAATAAAAAACAATTACTAAAGAGGTAATAATGTGCAAAACACTCAATAACAGAAGCAAAAACAGAAACATAAAATATAATTGGGTTGCCTCCCAACAAGCGCTATTGTTTAACGCCCTTAGCTAGGCATAACACAATAGATCTAGCTATTGTCATCTTTGGTTTGCAATCCATAAGTAGCTCTCATAATAGATTCATAAGGTAATTTTATTTTATTTCTAGGAAAGTGTTCCATGCTTTTCCTTAATGGAAATTGGAATCTAATGTTTCCTTCTTTCATATCAATAATTGCACTGATCGTTCTAAGGAAAGGTCTACCAAGAATAATAGGGCATGTAGGATTGCAATCTATATCAAGAACATTAAAATATATGGGCACATAATTCCTATTTGCAACAATAAGAACATCATTAATCCTTCCCATAGGTTTCTTAATAGTGGAATCCGCTAGATGCAAATTTAAAGAGCAATCATCAAGATCATGGAAACCTAGCACATCACATAAAGTTTTCGGAATCGTGGAAACGCTAGCACCGAAATCACACAAAGCATGGAACTCATAATCTTTAATTTTAATATTAATAGTAGGTTCCCACTCATCATAAAGCTTTCTAGGTATGGAAACTTCCAACTCAAGTTTTTCTTCAAAAGATTTCATCATAGCATCAACGATATGTTTAGTAAAAGCTTTATTTTGATTATAAGCATGCGGAGAATTCAAAATGGATTGCAAAAAGGAAATACAATCAATCAAAGAACAACTATCATAATTAAAATCCTTGAAATCCAAAAGAGTGGGTTCATTGCTATTTAAAGTTTTGACCTCTCCAATCTCACTTTTATCAATTTTAGCATTAAGATCTATAAACTCCGAATCATTGGGACGACTTTTAACTAAAGTTGACTTATCTCCAATACCATATTTATCAAGATTTGTATTAGAAAACAAAGATTCAATAGGAGTCACAAATATCACTTTAAGATCTTCATCATTATTATCACGAGAACACATCTTTTCAAGCCATTCACGCTTAGCACGCATTCTAGCGGTTCTTTCCTTACACTCATCAATAGAGGTTCTCATAGCTTTTAAAGACTCATTAATATCACGCTTAGGAGGAGTAGATCTAATTTTCAAAGAATCAATCTCAAGAGAAATTCTATCAACGTTCCTAGCCAAATCATCAATCTTGAGCAATTTCTCTTCAATCGTAGCATTGAAAACCTTTTGTGAACTAATAAATTCTTTAATATTATTCTCAAGATCAGAGGGCATCTTATCATAATTTCCATAAGAATTGCTGTAGGAATTACCATAATTATTAGAGGAATTACTAGAAAACGGCCTAGGGTTGAAATTACCTCTATACGCGTTATTACCAAAATTGTTCCTACCAACAAAATTCACATCCATAGATTCATTATTATTTCCAATCAAAGAAGACAAAGGCATATCATTAGGATCAATAGGAGCACTCTTACTAGCAAACAATTTCGTTAATTCATCCGTATTTTCACTCAAAGTGTTTATTTCTTCAATAGCATGCACCTTTTTACTAGTAGGAGATCTTTCGGTATGCCATTGAGAGTAATTTGCCGTAACATTATCTAGGAGTTTAGTAGCTTCTCCGAATGTGATTTCCATAAAAGTACCACCCGCGGCGGAATCTAAAAGATTTCTAGAAGCAAAATTCAATCCGGCATAAAAAAATTGTATAGTCATCCATAAACTCAGACCATGTGCGGGGCAATTTCTAATCATTAGTTTCATCCTCTTCCAAGATTGTGCAACATGCTCATGATCAAGTTGCTTAAAATTCATTATATCATTCCTAAGGGAGATGATCATAGCGGGCGGAAAGTACTTGGAAATAAAAGCATCTTTACACTTATTCCATGAATCAATACTATTTTTAGGCAACGATGAAAACCAAGTTTTAGCACGATCTCGTAGTGAGAAAGGAAATAGCTTCAATTTAACAATATCATTATCCACATCTTTCTTCTTTTGCATATCACACAACTCAACGAAAGTATTTAGATGGGATGCGGCATCTTCATTAGGAAGGCCGGAAAATTGTTCTTTCGTAACAAGATTAAGCAAAGCGGCATTAATTTCATAAGATTCCGCACTAGTGGCGGGAGCAATCGGAGTACTAATAAAATCATTATTATTAGTATTGGAAAAGTCACACAACTTGGTATTCTCTTGAGTCATCGTGACAAAGCAAGCAATCTAGCACACAAGCAAACAAAAAGCAAACAAAAAGACGAACGGAAGAAGGGCGAATAGAAAGGCAAATCTTTCTGAAAATCGTTTTAGAAGTGGGGGAGAGGAAAACGAGAGGCAAATGGCAAATAATGTAAATGCAAGAGATGAGTTTGTGATGGGTACCTTGTAGGCTTGATGTAGATCTCCCCGGCAACGGCGCCAGAAATCCTTCTTGCTACTTCTTGAGCTTGCGTTGGTTTTCCCTTGAAGAGGAAAGGGTGATGCAGTAAAGTAGATAAGTATTTCCCTCAGTTGTTGAGAACCAAGGTATCAATCCAGTAGGAGATACAAGCAAGTCCCCAATCTTCGCACCTACACAAACAATCAAACACTTGCACCCAACGCTACAAAGGGGTTGTCAATCCCTTCATGGTTACTTGCAAGGATGAGATCTGATAGAGATAGATATAGAAGATTACTAAAACAAAAAGTAAAACAAAAGTAAAAAGATTGCAGTAAAGTATTTTTGGTATTTTTGGATTATAGATCTGAAAATATAATATGGAAAATAGACCCGGGGGCCATAGGTTTCACTAGAGGCTTCTCTCTTGAAGGCAAATAATACGGTGGGTGAACAAATTACTGTCGAGCAATTGATAGAAAAGCGCATAGTTATGACGATATCCAAGGCAATGATTATGCATATAGGCATCACGTCCGTGTCAAGTAGACCGAAATGATTCTGCATCTACTACTATTACTCCACACATCGACCGACTCCTGCCTGCATCTAGAGTATTAAGTTCATGAAGAACAGAGTAACGCATTAAGTAAGATGACATGATGTAGAGGGATAAACTCAAGCAATATGATGAAAACCCCATCTTTTTATCCTTGATGGCAACAATACAAATACGTGCCTCGCTACCGCTACTTTGTCACTAGGTGAGGACACCGCAAGATTGAACCCAAAACCAAGCACTTCTCCCATTGCAAGAATTACCAATCTAGTTGGCCAAACCAAACCAATAACTCGAAGAGACTTGCAAGGATATGAAATCATGCATATAAGAATTCAGAGAAGATTCAAATAATATTCATAGATAATCTGATCATAAACCCACAATTCATCGGATCTCGACAAACACACCGCAAAAGAGTATTACATCGGATAGATCTCCATGAAGATCATGAAGAACATGGTATTGAAGAACATAGAGAGAGAAGAAGCCATCTAGCTACTAGCTATGGACCCGAAGGTCTGTGGTTAACTACTCACGCATCATCGGAAGGGCAATGGAGTTGATGTAGATGCCCTCCGTGATCGAATCCCCCTCTGGCAGATTACCCGAAAAGGCTCCAAGATGGGATCTCACGGGAACAGAGGGTTCCGGCGACGGAAAAGTATTTTCGTGGCTCTTTTTGGTATTGGGGGAATATTTGGGAATTTATAGGCCGAAGAATAGGGTTAGGAGACCTGCCGGGGGGCCACAAGCCAGGGGGGCGCCCCCCCCCTAGGGCGTGCCCAGGTGGCTTGTCGCCTCCCGGCAAGTCTCCTGCCTTCATCTCCAAGTCTGGCAGATTTCTTCTGGTCCAAGAAAAATCATTCCGAAGATTTTATTCCGTTTGGACTCCGTTTAATATTCCTTATCTGCAATACTCAAAAACAAGGAAAAAACAGAAACTGGCACTAGGCACTAGGTTAATAGGTTAGTCCAAAAAATGATATAAAATAGCATATTAATGCATATAAAACATCCAAAACAGATAATATAATAGCATGGAACAATCAAAAATTATAGATACGGTGGAGACGTATCACTAATGAACTTGCTGGAGGGGTCCATCTCTTCCTGGGCGGACCTGTGCAATCAGTTCGTCGGGGCTTACCACGGGGGCCACAAGCTCCCGGGGCAACCCAGCGATCTACACCTGCTCCCCTAGCGAGACGGCCAAACCCTCTGCAAGTACATCCAGAGATTCAGCCACGTGCAGCACAACATCCCGGAGATCCACCCCGCCGCGGTGATCGTTGCGTTCCACACGAACGTACGCAATCGCCGCATGCTCGAGGAGATGAGCATCAACAAGGTGCGGGACGTCGCCGAGCTCTACGCTCTAGCCGACAAGTGCGCGTGGGCTGAGGAAGGAAGAAGGCTCCCAGGGGAGGGCGCTGGCGCGGAGGTCATCTCCGACGACGATGAGAACGCGCCCGCCTCCTGTAAGAAGGGGCGCAAGCACAACAAGAAGCGCAAAGGAAAGGAGTAATGGCTGTCGAGAGCTCCGACAGGCCTAACACCGACAAGAAGGCCAAATCCGAGGAGCCCGTCAAGGACGTTGTCGTTTGCTCCAGAGACGACGAGGACGCGGCAGGCGAGAGTACCATCAAGCCCTACTGCAAGATCCACCTCACCAAAGGCCACGACATCAACGAATGGCACCAAGTAGAACAACTTGCTAAGAAGTAGAAGCAAGAGTACAAAAGGCGTGACAAGGAGAAGAGCCGAGATGGTGCCGGTGGACCCGACAAGAAGAACTGCAACGGTCGAGGCGACCGTCGCGGCAAGGCCAAATAGCAGAAAGAAAAGTCTGCTAGAGGCCAAGGCGACAAATCCGGCAATGATGATGACGATGACGAAGATGAAGAGGGATCTGACAAGCAAGAGTTCCAAAGGGCCATGGATGCTATGTGTGTTCACGGAGTCACATCTTTGCACTCCTCCCACAGGCAGCTCAAGCAGTGGGTCCGCGAAGTCAACGCGGCGAAGCCGGCGGCAGAGGCAAGGAAGCCCCTCAAGTGGTCCAACACTCCCATCATCTTCGATGCTGAGGACCACCCTCATCGCATCACCGCGGTCGGGTGCTTGCCATTGTTTGTTTCACCAACGATTCACAACCTCGGAGTCACGAAGATGTTAGTCAACAGTGGGGTCGGCCTGAACCTGATTTCGCCCAATGTGATCAGGCGGATGCAGATCACCGATTAGGACCTCAAACCGACGGGCTCCTTCCAAGGAGTGGACGGGGGGAGATCTCAGCAAAAGGGAAAGATAACCCTCCCGGTCACATTCGGCAGCGAACTCCATTTCAGGAAAGAGAGGGTCGTCTTCGACGTCACCAAGATGTCGATGTCGTATAATGGGAACCTGGGCCGCCCGGCACTGACGAAGTTCATGGCGGCGTCTCACCACGCCTACTGCGTCGACAAGCTCTACTGGGAGGCAGTGGCAGCGTCTGCTGGCGAGGCACTCGCTCCTGCCGGCAAAGCTCCCGGGGGGAAGAACAAGGATAAGTGTGGGGACCCCGACTCATAAGTCGTGATCACCGAATGCACTTGTATAGTGATCCGAGAGATAAATGCTCACTGAACACAAAGAAGCTGAATAACATGAGTCTTACATCTGTACTTAACGTTCGACACAAATAGGGACCATGAAGGTCAATTCTTACATAGATAGGGCCATGAAGACCAAATAACAAACACCACTAGCAGCGGAAATCTTGATCGAGAGCGTAGACCCATGCCATCTGCCATAACCCTACACGCATTCCGACTGGGAAGCGTCCTAGTTCGCATGTTCGTCACCAACGAACTCTTCACCGTATTCCTGCTCTTCCATGCCTGGCCAATTAAATAACCAGTGGCAAGCCAATGAGTACTTTGAATGTACTCGCAAGCAACCCATGTTTTGGAACAAGGTATAACAATGCATGATATAGCACTAAGTAGGTAAGTTTGCAGAAAGCTAATTTTGAGTGCAGTGACTTGATCAAATAATTTATGTAAGCATGCATCAACAGTTGGAAGATATCCATATGAACAAGTTAAATATATCATAATAAGCATGGGTTGAACATCTCATATTCAGTCATCATGTCAAGTCATCCGAGTTAACTCAAGTATCATCTTTGTCACCAACACACACACACACACACACCAGGTTTGTGAAATCACTGGACATAGTTTAAGCAGCACCACCCAGCTGTCCTTGACAGTGGACACGGCTATTCGAATAGTTTTACACTCTACAGAGGTTGCACACTTTACCCACAAGACTTGGGAAACTTCCATGTCAAGGCACGACTCATGATATAGTTCATACCCGAGGTAAGTACCCGAACATTGTCTTTCCCCTAGCGATACTAAACAAAGAGTCCACTCGTTGGTTCCATCCCTCATGATATACATCACACATATCATCCATGAGGGCACGGAACGGTGTGCCCGGTGCCTGTGAAGACAGCGCATGGTCGCCTTACCAGGAACGACCCCGTATCGAGAGTGACCACGTCACTCCCGCCACTAGTAATGAGGGCTCTATGCTTGTACCCACCAAGGTAGTCAACAAAGCCCCGTCCCATAAGGGGTATCGAAGTTGTACATGTAAGGTTGGGAACGGTCGACAAGTCTTAAATCTAATCCGTTTTCGAAAACACACACACTCACTTGCTCCGGTACACCACTTCTTTATCAAGTGGTTACCTAGCTCATAGTCATCTCCCTCGGGCATTAGTGGCACCTGACGGGGTTTTCGAAAAGTCTTTGAAAACATTCTTGTTTCCAACACCATGCATATTCCCGTCCCACTTTGCATAGCATCTACTAAGCATCCTATCTACTCCCACCCGCACAACCCTCATAAGGAGGTAGGGTCATGCATGATGCAAGTACCAATAAGAAAGTATCGAAGGCATCCCACCGAAGTGGTCACCACATCAACATGATCAACATCACGAAATAAAGTGCTATATGCCATGCGATAAAAAGGGTTTCATAGTCATGGTCAAAGGGCTTCTTGCCTGGCTCAACAAAGTCTTCGGGATATTCAAAGTCTTTGGGTCCAACTCCCTCGTCAACAGCGCAATCTATCGTCGCGATAATGACGGCAATAATAAGAATGATCACAAAAACAGAGCACAAAACTCACTTCCAAAAGGTTACCCTACTCTGTAAAATACTACAATATAAACTAAAAATATTTGCCTAAGGTTTTGTTGTGAAAAAGATTTTCAAAACTATTTTTAACAGAGGCTAAAATACTAAAACTAGGTTTTAAATAAAATCACTACATAAAACATTTTCAAAAAATGACACAAGTGGCACTGTTAAATTATACACATTATTGCAAGATTTGTGGTGGAGAAATTTTTGGATTTGGATAATTATTTAATTCTATGGGGTTTTTGGAAGTTACTAGAAAAAGAAAAGGATAAATGCTACTGTTCCCATGGGCCAAGATGGGCTCAGCAGAGCCGGCCTAGAGGGAATACAGCCCGCGCCAGGCTGCTATGTCGAAGGCATATACGTGGAATACGCCTCCACTTATGCAGCGAACCAGTACGCGCGCGACTGGTGGTTTTGAATCTGACAGGTGGGCCCCACCCGTCAGTGAGAGGCAAGGAGAGAGGGGGCCGACAGGTGGACCTTGCGGTCGTCTTCTTCCTCGAGACAGAGGGGAGGGGGGCCTCACTGGTGGCGACTCCTTTGGTGGATCGACGCGGGGAGGGCACCGTCGAGCTCAGGGGGTCTTCGCCCATCTGATGGTGGAGGAGAGGGACGCCGGGGAGCTAAGGTTCGCCGGCGACGAGGTGGCGAGGTGGCGGTGCTTCGGTTTGAGCTCGAACCCGTCGCACCGAGCTGCAATTGCAGCGGAAAGGAGGGGGAATGAGGTGAGGGAGCTACGGAGGCCTCAGGGCGATGGAAAGAAGTGGCGGAGGGGCCCTTACCACGCGCTTGCCGGCGAGCCGAGGTGGCTGTCTTCGAGCTCGATCTCGAGCTCGGGGTCTCCTGGAGATGCTCTGGTAGGGTAGGGGCTTGATTAGATGACAGAGAAGGTGGAAGGGATCGGGAGAGGGCGAGGGGGTGGCTTAAATGGAGGGGACCAAGGCATGCCGTGGACCGAGTTCACTGGCCTCCGCCGGAGGGGCTCTGGTGGCCACGGGAGGGGATCGGGGCCTCTGAGAGGTGCTCGTGGGAAGGGAGCTGGGAAGCGAGAGGGGGGAGTGAGGCATGCTCGGGACGGGCCTCGCAGGTGGACAGGGAGTGGGGCGCTCGGGCGGCGCTCGGGCTTGCGCGACTGGGGTTGCCAGAGAGAGAGGGAGGAGGGTGCGGCGTCTTGGAGTCTTGTGGACATCGAGGGGGGCACGGGGGACAAGGTCCCACCTCCCAAGGTTGTCAGGGCTCGGGCTGGGCGTCGGCTACAGTGTTTGGGAGAAGTGTAGCGCACTCCAGAGCGCCCAAATGGCATGCCATGGTATGCCTTTGGCGTTTCGGGCGCAGCCACTTGTGCCCAGCAGCACCAGAGGGGTATAAACAAGGTGGGGATGCCCTTGAATGCCCTGGAAAGTCAAGGGAGGAGGAGAGAGGTGGAGGGAGAGAGGAAAAAGGGGCTGTCCAGAGGAGTAAAATGAAGTTTTACCCCATCAATTATTGACCTGAGGCCATGGGCCTTTTACTGGAGGTAAAAGAACACTATAAGGAGATGTGGTAAAAAGTTGAAGTGAACGAGAATAGTGGAAGGGGGTCAAACAAGGTTTTTACTAAACTGTCAGAAGGTGTTTGATGATGATTTGGCTAACCAAATGGAGTTTTCTTTCCATGAGATTTAACAGGGTGATAGTGTAGGTAATAATAGAGATGACCACCAAGTTTGAGGAAATTCGAAGAAAGTTGACAGTACAAACCTGTAAAACCCTAGAATTCAACTGAATTAGATTTCTGTAGATCCAGGCATGCAATCCAATTCTCCCGAATCCACCACTTTGTGTGGCATCATTATTTGGGGGTTAGAACATACCCACAAAGTTTGAGGTCAATAGGAGAAACTTCACAATGTAAAGTTGTTCAAACTTGACTCTGGACAGGAATGGTTTTGGAATATTTTGGTGTATCAAATCAATTGGGATTGAGATGAAACTTTGCAAGATCATCACATATATCATGTCTGACTTGCTCGAATTTTCCTCCATTTTATTGAGAATATTTCCAATAGAAATATTTCAAAAGCTTGATTTTTGCAGAAAGGGATTTGAAGGGTTTTTCCCATTATTTTGAACATGACCATTAGTTGAAACTCACATATATGGAAAATATATGTCCACTGAGTTTCCCTAAATTTTCTCAAATATTTTTAAAGCATTTCAATAATTTTCCCTTTGAAAAACCATTTATGGCCTTAAGAAAAAACATTTAAATAAAATAGCAAAATAATCTTTAAAATTAATATTTGGTGGTTTTGGGAAGTCTTATATATAGTAGGTTCCAAATAGAGTATTTGGGAAAAAGGATCTACCCAATTTGAGGACTTGTAGTGCAAACCTCAATTCAGGGGGTTTTGAAAACCTAATTTGAATAAATCCTTTGTGGCTAAAATAATATTTGATAAAAATATTTTTTGGTACTATACACATGGTATGATCATTCGGCAAGATGTTTGGGTCAAGGAAGGTGAAGGTGGAGAGAAGAAGAACCTATGAGTGCCATACACAATCAACCAAGCAAGCAAGCATCAAACAAATCAAATAAGCTCATGCACTCAAAAGTTTTATTTGGTTCCAAATTTTGTAAATCCATAGCATAGCAAAGTGATACAAACACAGGGTGTGACAGACCTACCCCCCTTACAAGAATCTCGTCCCCGAGATTCCTAGGCTAAGTGCCAAAAAGATAAGGGAACTCAGATTTAAGATAGTCTTCACGCTCCCAGGTTGCTTCTGCTTTAGTGTGGTTGCTCCGTTGGACCTTGAAGTACTTGATGGTGCGGCTTCGGGTGCAATGCTCAGCTTCATCCAAAATGTGAACTGGCCTCTCACAATACGTGAGGTCTGGCTGAAGGTCGATTGCTTGATGGTCGATGTCCTTGTTGAGGTCGGGGCGGTTGGGAACTTGGAGACACTTCCGGAGTTGTGACACGTGAAAAACATTGTGCACATCTGATAGCTCGGAAGGTAGCTCTAGCTGATAGGCAACTTCTACTCGTCATGCATTGATCTTGAAGGGGACGATGCATCTTGGTGCAAGCTTTCATTTGACATGGAAACGTTTGGTCCCTTTTAGAGGTGTGACTCGGAGATAGACATGATCTCCGTTGTTGAAGCTCACTTCTCGACGGTGAGAGTTGGCGTAGCTCTTCTGCCTTGTCTTGGCAGTCTCGAGGCGCTCTCGGACGAGTTGAACTTGCTCTTCTGCTTCACGGAGGATGTCTGGCCCAAAGACTAGTCCTTCTCTGGTCTCCGACCAGTTGAGGGGAGTACGGCACTTGCGTCCATACAACACCTCAAATGGTGCCATCTGAAGGCTTGACTGATAGCTGTTGTTGTAGGAGAACTCGGCGAATGGTAGGCAATCTTCCCACTTGGCTCCATATGCTAAAACACAAGCACGAAGCATGTCTTCGAGAATCTGATTTACTCGCTCGGTTTGTCCTCCGATCTGGGGGTGAAAAGCAGTGCTGAAGGAGAGTTTGGTTCCCATTGCTTCCTGGAACTTCTTCCAAAACCTCGATGTGAATTGGGCACCTTGATCTGACACAATCACCTTTGGAACTCCGTGAAGACTCACGATGTGGTTGATGTAGAGGTTTGCCAGCTGGCTTCCATCGTAGGTGGTCTTGACAGGAATGAAATGGGCTACCTTGGTCAAGTGATCGACTATGACCCATATGGAATCATGTCCTTTGCTTGACCTAGGCAAGCCGGTGATGAAGTCCATCCCGAATTTGTCCCACTTCCATTCAGGAACTTTGAGAGGTTGCAATAGTCCAGCGGGTCGCTGATGCTCAGCTTTGACTCTCTGGCATATGTCACACTTAGCAACAAACGTGCCTATCTCCCGTTTCATGCCATGCCACCAGAATCTTGCTTTGAGGTCTTGGTACATCTTGGTTCCTCCAGGGTGGATGGAATACGGAGTGTCGTGGGCTTCTTGCAAGATCAAATTCTTGAGCTCCATCTTGTTGGGTACGCAGATGTGCTTCCCGAACCATACAACTCCTTGTTCATCCACTCAGAATCCTGGGGCCTTGCCTGCCTTGATCTTCCTCTTGATGCCTTCAATGCTCTCGTGTCCCTTCTGAGCTTCCTTAATATCATCCATCAAGGTAGGCTTTGCTTCGAGGTTGGCTAGGAATCCAGGTGCAACTAGTTCCAAGCCGAAGCTTTCAAGCTCTTCATACAGGGCGGGTAGCCTTTCCTTAATCACAGCGTTCAAGGAACAAGCCTTGCTGCTTAAGGCGTCTGCTACCACGTTAGCCTTTTCAGGGTGGTATTGAACACTGAGGTCATAATCCTTGATCAACTCCAACCATCTTCGCTGCCTCATGTTCAATTCTTTTTGTGTGAAAATATACTTCAAACTCTTGTGGTCTGTGTATATCTCACATCGCTTCCCCAGAAGGTAATGTCGCCACGTTTTCAAGGCATGAACTACGGCTGCCAACTCAAGATCATGAGTAGCGTAGTTCTCTTCATGAGGACGTAGCTGTGTGGATAGATATGCTACGACTCTGCCTTCTTGCATCAGAACACCTCCAAGCCTGGTTCTCGATGCATCACAATATATCACAAACTCCTTGTGAATATCTGGGGTGGCCAAAACTGGGGATGTGGTCAATCTCTTCTTGAGCTCTTGGAAGCTTTCTTCACACTTCAGTGTCCATTCAAACTTCTTGTCTGTCTTCAAAAGCTAAGTCATGGGTCGGGCAATGCTCGAAAATCCTTCGACGAACATGCGGTAATATCCCGCGAGTCCGAGGAAGCTTCTGACTTCCTTCACATTGGTTGGGGAATGCCATTCAGTCACGCCTTCAATCTTGGCAGGATCCACTGACAATCCTTCTGCAGTCAACACATGACCCAAGAATCCAACTTCATGCAGCCAGAATTCACACTTGCTGAACTTGGCATAAAGCTGGTGCTCTCGAAGCTTGTTTAGGACCAATCTCAAGTGTTGCTCATGCTCTTCTTCAAACTTGGAGAAGACGAGTATGTCATCAATGAAGACGACAACAAACTTGTCCAAGTACTCCATGAAGACCTTGTTTATGAGGTACATGAAGTAGGCAGGGGCATTGGTCAACCCAAATGACATGACCGTGTATTCATACAAGCCATACCGGGTTACAAACGCCGTCTTCGGGATGTCTTGGGGTCTGAGCTTCAGCTGGTAGTACCCAGACCTGAGGTCGATCTTGGAAAACACCTTAGCTCCATTCAGCTGATCAAACAGGTCTTCAATCTTGGGGAGTGGGTACTTGTTATTTATCGTGACCTCATTGCGAGAACGGTAATCGACACAGAGCCTGATAGTTTCGTCCCTCTTTGACACAAATAGAAAAGGTGATCCCCAAGGAGAGGCACTAGGGCGAATGGATCCTTTTCTGAGCTGCTCTGCCAGTTGCTTCTTCAATTCAGCCAACTCTTCGGATCCCATTCTATAGGGCTTCTTATAGATGGGTCCTGCTCCGGGCATTAGCTCAATGATGAACTCAATGTCGCGGTCAGGAGGCATTCCAGGCAGCTCATCAGGAAATACATTTGGGTACTCACATACCACTGGCACTAGATCCAACTCGATTCCCGACGGACAGTTAGCCTGAGGGGCTTGAGCGGAGACAGGGTTGGGAACATACTTGACTTCCACTCCTTGGCTATTGGTCATGGTTACAATCTTCTTGGCACAGTCCAACAAGCCTTGGTGCTTGGTTAACCAGTCCATGCCTAGGATCACATCCAAGCCTTCCGACTTCAGGATGATAAGGTCTGCTAGGAAGTCTACCCCGTTGATGTTAATCTCAACTCCCTTACAACCTATCACGAACTTCATAACTGATCCCGGGGTTTGTATCAACATACGACTACCCAGTGGTGTAGGCTTCATCCCACTCTCTAGTGCAAACTTTTGAGTAACAAAAGAATGAGAAGCTCCACAATCAAACAGTACGGTTGCTGGGGTTGAGTTGACGAGGAACGTACCCAGTATGACGTCCGGGTCTTCCTGGTCTTCCTCAATGGTGACGTGATTCACACAACCCTTGCCATCGTTGGGCTGGTTGCGGGGAGCTGGGTTCCTTGGTGGTGCTCCGCGGCCTTGTCCTTGGTTGGGCGCATTGGGGCGCAGTGCATATGGCTTCTTGTTTGGGCACTCCTTAGAGATGTGTCCAGGCTGACCACACCCAATGCAAGTGACTTGACCATAGTTGTTGTTGTTGTTCCTGCCGCCGTTGTTGTTATTGGGGTTGTTGTAGGCTGGCCTGGGATTGGCATACTGCTCAGGCTGGTAGCTCGGACGAGGTGTAGGAGGTCTAGCCTGCTGCGGCTGATAGGTTGGCTTGGCTGGGGATGGCTGCCAGGGGTGAGGCTTCTGGTTGCTGGAACTACCATTGCTAACCATCTTGCGTTTGCGATTGTCGTCCATGGCACGACACTTGTCTTCAAGCATGAGGGCCTTGTTCACCAGGTCGAAGATGGTTCGAAAGTCACAGACAATGAGCTGATACTGCAGGTGTCGGTGTCAAAACCGGCGGATATCGGGTAGGGGGTCCCGAGCTATGAGTATAGAATCGATGGGTAACAGGGGACGAAGGAGACGATGTTTACCCAGGTTCAGGCCCTCCTATGGAGGTAAAACCCTACGTCCTGCTTGGTTGTATTGATGTATATGAAGATTACAGAGTCGATCTACCTCGAGATCAAGTAGCCAAAACCCTAGATGAGCTTGTCTGCCCTAAACAATCTAAACCCTCCGGTTTATATAGACACCGTGGGTACCTAGGGTTTACACATGATAAGTCTCCAGCCGGAAGTAAAGACGATGATCCTCTCATCTTGACTTGGAGTGCACGCGGCGTCTTCGGAGGTTTCCTTCTAGAACACGGGGTCGTCACATATGCCGGTCCTTCCTGCGATAACCAGAGAGCGGCCCACCAAGCCGGCCTATGAGAAATAGGCCAGCGGCCTGAGGACCCCTTAGTCCAGGACTCCCTCAGCAGGGTCTGTTGAAGACCTTCCATGAAGCGTTCCATCTTAGCAGCCTCCGTGTTGACATCTTCAGGTGCATACCTTGACAGCAGGTTGAACTTCTGCATGTACTCCTTGACAGAGCCACTTCCTTGTTCAGCGCTCGGAATTCTCTCTTCTTGATAGCCATGATCCCAGAAGGAATGTGGGCGGTGTGGAATCCTTCCTTGAAGTTATCCCACGTGATCACACGATCGCCTTGCATGACCTTGAATCCATCCCACCAAGCTCTGGCGGTCCCTCCGAGGCAATGAGAGGCATAAAGCACCTTATCACGATCCTCATTGCAATTGACCAATGCAAGGAGGTCCTCGATGGTGTGGATCCAGTCATCAGCATCCAGTGGTTCGGCAGTCTCGGTGAAGGTTGGGGGCGAATTCCTCATGAACTCAGACAGAGTGGAGCGGCCATGGCTTGGAGTGCATGCCGCGTCTTCGGAGGTTTCCTTCTAGAGCACGGGGTCGTCACATATGCCGGTCCTTCCTGCGATAACCAGAGAGCGGCCCACCAAGCCGGCCTATGAGAAATAGGCCAGCGGACCGAGGACCCCTTAGTCCAGGACTCCCTCAGTAGCCCCCAAACTAGCCCCCAATGCCAGGGGTCATGACACTAGCAGCTTCGAGTGATCGGAGTCTCCGGCTTGCGGGGTTAGTTCTTTTCCCCCTTTGTGATCGGCTGGTTCTAGCCCGGCCGTCGATGACATGTAGTTATCCGAACATATAGCTATTCGGGCGCCATAAGTCGCTTAACCTCGAAGGCCAAACGTCAAAGTGTGAACAACATTTCCTGACAACCTTTCTGACGAAGGGTCGTGGCCCGTCACAACCACTGAGCCGGTTACAAAAACTCGATTCGCGGTTCGAGGCCGTTTCTCCATTGGCACGTCTTATTAACATGTAGATCGTGTCCCATTTATTACGGGATATGCTCAATGCCCTGGGCTATCCCACGCGCGCATAACGGCACGATTGTTTCGGGAAGTGGCGAGGCCCGCGGCGCAGTAAGAGGGAGACTCTTGGTATTACGGCACCCCATAAAAGGGAGAAAACCCCCAAGGCATATTCACGCTCCCAATTCACAACCTTTGCCTCCTCAACATTCCCACGCTCCGAGAACCCAGATCCAGTTCTTCTTCAATCTTCCCTCCGAGTTCGGCCATGGCTGGTTCAGGCTCCATACGCAAGTGGGAAGTTTCCTCCGTCACCGACAATGACATTCGGGAGTTAAAGCGTGCCAGCTACCTCTCCGCCAACATCGCCCACCGCGCTCCAGAGGCGAATCAGGTGGTTCCTACACCGAAGCCGGGTGAGAGGGTGGTGTTCGTCCCCCATTTCATCTGGGGACTGGGCTTCCCGCTCCACCCCTTCGTCAGGGGCCTCATGTTCTTTTATGGGTTGGATTTTCATGACCTCCCCCCGAACTCCTTCATGCACATATCGGCGTTCATCATCGTCTGCGAAGCCTTCCTGTGGGTTCAACCGCACTTTGGCATGTGGCTCAAGGTGTTCAACGTCAAGCCGAAGATAGTCGCGGGCGCACATGCGGATTGTGGAGGGGCGGTAATCAGCAAGATCCCCCGTGTTGAGTGGCCGGACGGCACCTTCATCGACACGGTCAAGATTTGGCAAAAGGAGTGGTTCTACATCACCGAGCCAAGGAGCGCGGATTGGGCGGCACCTGCCGAGTTCAGATCCAGACCCCCCGCGAGGCTAACCTCGTGGCTCAAGAAGGGCCTTGACTGGGGGTCAGCCACAGAGGTAAAATCGCTGCAGAAGCGCATCTCCTCGATGATTGAGGCCAAGATCGAACTGGTCAACGTGTTCCAGGTCATGCTCCACTGCCGTCTCCTCCCCTGCCAGCACCGGGCCTCCCCAAGGTGAGCTTACCACCTCGAGGACCCGGCTACCGTGAGTCAATTCTTCCGCACTACCCACGAGAAATTGTGGAAATCACTATTCAATCCCCAGAAGAGTTGGCCGGCCGAGGAGGAGGACACCGGCCTTGACGCCGAAACCCCTCCTACCAAGGTATGATAAATCTTTTAACTCTCTGGCTCTATTTTTTGACAAAGAGCTGAACCCCTTCTCCCTCATCTTCACAGAAATGGCTAAGCAAGGCCGTGCAGATTGACTGCCCGGCCAGTCGGCGTTCTGGGAACGGGGGTACCCAGACCTGCCTGCCTGCGGCCCAGGGCATGGCCCACTTCATCAACCAAACGCAGCCGGGCGCGGCCCCACTCAAGACAAGGCCCTCGCGAGGGCCCAAGCCTCGCGAGGAGGAGCGGCGTTAAGACCGACTAGGGATGGGCCTCCCCAGGCTCCCTCCGGAGTGGCGGAGATCTCTATGCAAGGCCCGGCCTCAGAAGTCAAAGATGATGCAGGGAAGGACAGGCGGGCGCCAGCGCGTCAGGCGGCGCAGTTTCCCATTTGGTGCAAAGGGAGCAGGGGCGTACGCAGGTTCCCAAAGCACCCCCCAAAGGTTTCCATTCCGGTGCAACAAGACCACGACCACGAGCCCCGCAGGGCGGATGTCATCGCCGAGCCCACCTCTGCATCATCGACAGTTACTTTGCAGGCGAAGACCGCCTTTGGGCAGGGAGGACACGTACTCCTGTCCCCCTTCAAAATTGGCCGTTGTGGGATCCCTTCCCGCCATTGCGATAAGGGAAGAGGACCCATGCCACCGCTATATATAGAGGGTAGGCTGCACCGTAGAGAGGGACCCCCGGATCCCATCCATTCCTCCGCTCATCCATCACCAAGCCACAGAGGGCCCCGAACACCTCAGGGGAGCCCTCGCGAGGCTCTAAAACACTGTACTAGTTCATCCACCCCACCTCCACGAGAGGCAATCCACCAAAGCAGGAGTAGGGTATTACGCTTCGCGGCGGCCCGAACCTGGGTAAACTGTCGTGTTCATCTTCTTCCTCGTCATCGTGCGAGTTCATTGCTGTGTTCATCGAGTAGCGAGCTAGGTTGGGCGAAGCCGCTGGGGATCTTCGCACACGCCCCTGTGTTCGAATCTTAAGGGTTTTGCGGAGCCCGAAATCCGACATTTGGCGCGCCAGGTAGGGGGCGTGTCGGAGTCTTCCTCAGCCTAAGATCTTCTCCCGCTTCGCCGCTCCGATGTCTGACGCTCGCCGAGCCCGCGCTGAGCGCCGAGCCACCCGTGTCGCTCAGACGGCGCCTGTGGGCCGCGCCGGCGCACGCATGTCACCCTCGCCGGTGGCGAACGCCGCCACGGGCCCCGACACCCACGAGCAACAAGACTCCTCCCAGCCGGTCACCGTGCAGCGCGATGGCCACACCGCCACTCCGTCGATCGTCCCAGCTTCTGGGTCATCCTCCCATGTTCGGCCCGGGCCAGTGCGCGGCCAGGGCGCGCTCGCCATGGCTAACGAGCTGCTTCGCTACCTCCCCGCCCCCGACCGCTACGACGACTGGCTTCAGCGCATCGCGGAGCTCGTCAGCGCTGCCGGCGACGCTTCGGCACTCTCCTACTCGCTTCGACCCCAACCGCCGCTGGCGAATGACGTGGCACAAGATGTGCAGCCTCCACCTGCGCGACGCGACGTTGACCCCGAGCCCAGGCGAGAAGCACGCACCCGCGATCGGCTTCGCGAAGCGCGGGAAAGGCCGGGAGATGAAGTAAGCTGCCAGGTGGTGCCCCGGCCGCGCGTCGACGCGCGCCCGTTCCCCGCGCTGCTGACCCAACGCCGCGACCGGGCACCACTCGAGGTGGCCCCGTAGGAGCATCAAGACCAGGTCCCTCCCGCGCACGCAGCACCCGTCGAGCCGGTGGGGAGCCTCGCCATCGCCCCGGAGCTCTACCTAACCACGTGGCCCTGCAATTTCAAGCCTGACCTGCCCCCGCGCTACGATGGCACACAAGATCCAGCCGAGTTCCTACAGCTCTACTCCCTGAGCATCCGGGCGGCTGTAGGAGACGACAAGGTGATGGCGTGCTGGTTCCCCATGGCACTCAAGGGCGGTGCGCTCTCCTGGCTCCTTAACCTCCCGGAGGCGTGTATCACCTCCTAGGATGGCCTGCGCAAACGCTTCATCGCTAACTTTCAAGGCACCCGTGACCGCGCGCCCACCGTGAACGACCTGCGGCGCATCAAGCAGCAGGACGGGGAGACCCCGCACAAGTTCATACAACGCTTCACGACTATGCGACTCAAGATCCCGAGGGCGTCAGACGAGGCCATCATCTCAGCATTCACCGATGGCGTCACGAACCTCAAGATGAAGGAAGAGCTCGCCATGAATGACGAACTGTGCTCTGCCTTGGAGATGTTCAATCTAGCGAACAAGTCCGCCAAGGCCGAGGAGGGCCGCCTATCTCTCCGCGGGCCTCCGGCGGCAGAGCCAGAAGAAAAGAAGACCAAGGCCAAGGAGGCGAAGCGCAAGGCCCCGGCGGTGCTTGCAGCCGAGCCTGAGGCGAAGCGCAGCCGGGGAGAGGAACACCCCCCGGGGGGAAAACCGATCTACGTTTTCCAAGGCACCAACAACCCCGACACCGCCGACTGCCAGGAACTCCGGCTGATCCGCGCCGAGCACTTCGGCAGGCGCCCCGGACGAGGTGACCGAGGCTTCGGACGCGGCGGTGGCCGCAGCGGAGGCCGCTAGGACAACTGGGAACCGCATCAAGGGTGGCGTGATCAGCCCCAGGAGGACCGCTGGCGCGATCAGGCTCGAGATGACCGCTGGCGCGACCAGCCTCGTGAGGACCGCTGGCGCGACGACCCTCCGGAGGGGTCACGACGCGGTCAGCCTCGCGAGGCCCGCCCTCGTGAGGCTGGTCTACCTCCGCTGCCTCTGCCACCCAGAAGGAAAGAGGAAGACAGGCAGGACGATGGGGCTGGGGGCTTCCAGGAGGTCAGGGCGGTGGCCTGCATCCTGGGCGGCGCCTAGGCCCCAGCATCAAACCGTGCCTTCAAGCAATTCACACGGGAGGTGAATGCGGCTCTCCCGAAGCCCGAAGCAATGCGTCCACTCAAGTGGTCCCAGACTGCCGTCACCTTCGACTCGAGGGATCAGCTCAGGTGCTCGGCCATGGCCGGCAAGCTCCCCATGCTATGCACTCCAACCATTAGCAACGTCCTCGTCACCAAGACCCTCATCGACAGTGGAGACGGGCTCAATGTCCTCTCCATTGAGACCTTCGAGACGCTCCAGGTACCGTACGAGCAGCTCATGCCGACCAAGCCCTTCTCGGGGGTCACCGATGGGTCCACCGTCCCCATCGGGCAAGTGCGCCTGCCTGTCACCTTCGGCGGACACGAGAACTACCACACCGAGATCATCGTCTTCGACGTCGCGCACATCCACCTCCCGTACAACGCCATCCTTGGGTACCCGGCCCTCGCCAAGTTCATGGCGGCGACTCACCACGGCTACAACGTCCTCAAGATGCCAGGGAGTGGCGACGTCATCACCGTTGCCTGCGATGAGAAGGATGCAGTCTGCTCCCTCGAGCGTGCTTACCGCGCAGCGGCGGTCGAGCGCTCGGACGCCGAGGAGGACGCCCTGCCACGCGAGGACCCGCGCGAGAAAAAGTAGCAGCTCCTTCCCGCGGGACGTCCCAGAACCTCGAGCTCCGCGCCCAGCGACGGGGCCCCGCCTCCTATCGCATAGGAAAGCGCGCTCGGCGCCCCTCTTGGGTCGGGCTCAGGGGCTCCCAACCGGGGAATCCCCGGCTTGGCCAGTGAGATGAGAGCGGCGCTCGAGCACAACTTGAAGGCGCGCCCTGACGCGCGTCAGATCGAGCTAGGAGCGCGGCGCGCGGCGCCAAGCTCGCAAGAGTCCGTCATCAGAGCGATCGAGGAGCTTCGAGAAGCGCAGGCCATGCGAGGCGGGGACTGCCCATCACCACCAATCGCAGCCGCCGTCATCGGCATGGCCGACCAGCCGCGCATCTGCGTCAACCCGCTCGCGATCAATAGGGCCGCGCCCCAGGGCCCCTTCTGGCCAGCGCGCGCCGATCATGGATGGGTCTACCCGAACGCCCACGTCCGCATGCCCTTCGGACTGGCGAACGCAGGCGTCACGTTCCAGCGCCTTTACTGAGCCATGCTCATGCCTTGCCTGGCGAGGCGCGGCGAGGAGTTTGAGGAGATGCTCGGACCAAGCGAAGGTCCCGAGCCACGAGGGACGACGGACCCATGAGGGCCGCGCTCGTGGAGGTCTGAGATCAGGCAACGATGGCAGCTTCGGCTCTTCAGCGGCATGGCCGCCAGGTGACCTTTTGTTGGCTGTTGGCAGGTAATTTTTTGGTTTACCCCATTTGAGGGCGCATTATCCTCAGGTGATCAGGGCACACCCCTGCAGTCGCCTTGTTTACGCATATTTCAATAGTTTCTCATGCATCTAGTCTGTTTCCTAACGTTCTACCTTGCCTGCATGGCCCCTTGCCAGCGTGAATGCCGCCGCGCCACCCTCACTGAGTTGGTGTTTCGCAAGGGGCTATGCGCTGCGGCCCTTCCCGGGGCACCACGGAACTGGGATGCAAGGCCCTGTCGCGTCGGGGACTTGCATCTTTGGGCGGTCAACCCCCGCTCGGGGGCTCCAGCCGCAGCACGGCGCCTCAGCATGGAGTCTCGGGAGGCCCCACGGCCTCCTGAGGCAGCAACCGACGGGGTAGAATGGGGGTCGCTCGAGCGTCAAAGGGGGCTCCTGAGCATCGCGCCGCAGGAGCCTTACCGGTCATAAAGCCACTCGCCCCTTGGTGTCGTCCTTGGTTTCCGGTCGGCATCAAGGGTGTCGGGGCCTCGCCCCGTAGTTGCGTCCTTGGTTTCCGGTCGTACACTACGGCGGTAGGGAAATGTACAGGACTGGGACCTGCCGACGTAGAGCCACTTGAGCGTCAAAGGGGGCTCCTCAGGAGCCTTACAGGTCATAAAGCCACTCGCCCCTTGATGTCGTCCTTGGTTTCCGGTCGGCGTCAAGGGTGCCGGGGCCTAACCCCGTAGTTGCGTCCTTGGTGATCCGGTCGCACACTACGGCGGTCGGGAAATGTGCGGGACCGGGACCTGCAGACGTAGAGTGCCAAAAGGACTCCCAACCTGCCTCACTCAAGAAGAAGAAGAAGTTAGCAGGGCTTCGGACGTCCCCATCTACAAGAAGATTCAGGCGCCAACCGCCTTTGAGGTAGGGACCTTGCGAGGCCAAAGCGCCCTCGCGAGCTCCCAGATACACCTCCCAGTTCTGCCGTGTCAGCCACGCGTACGAACTCTATGGGCTGTACACGCCCGGAGCCCCTTGAGGACGCGGAGGGGTTCCTTCCCACGCAATGTGGCAGCCACAGCCCAGCACTGGCAGAGAAGTCAACACGGTCCACCAATGACTATGCCCACGCAATGTGGAAGCCACAGCCCCGTGCTGGCGGTAAACACGGTCCACCAATGACTATGCCCACGCAATGTGGAAGGCACAGCCCCGTGCTGGCGGTCAACACGGTCCTCCAATGGCTATGCCCACACAATGTGGAAGCCCCACGCCCTGCGCGGGGGGATAAACAACTGAGAGCGCCTGAGCGGCTGCATCCAACCTCAGGAAGGTCCCTAGTGGCCCCCCTTCTCGCTGCGTTCCCCAGGGATGTACGCGTGAGGGGGCTGCACGGGGGCTGCTACCAGGCCAAGCCTGGTACACGCCACCTCCCCAGGTTTGCCTAACCTGGTCTTCACGTGCCCATCTCCGAAGAAGCTGGCGAGGAAAGGTATGGGAGCCGCTCGTACGTCAAGGGGGACTCCTGAGCATCGCGACTCAGGAGCCTCACTGGACCCGTAACCCCTCACCCCTTGGACCGTCCTTGGTTTCCGGTCGGCCCGACGGCGGTTGAGGTATGCGCGGGCCGGGCCCTGCCGACGTAGAGCTCAAAGCGCTCAAAAAACTGCTCAAAAACCCTTAAGGAGGACGCTGGAGCTCGTACGTCAAGGGGGACTCCTGAGCATCGCGACTCAGTAGCCTCACTGGACCAGTAGCCCCTCACCCCTTGGACCGTCCTTGGTTTCCGGTCGGCCCGACGGCGGTTGAGCTATGCGCGGGCCGGGCCCTGCCGACGCAGAGCGCTAAAGGTGTTCGAAAATTTCAAGTTAACCCAATCTTCACCATGTTTCCTTCATGAGGGCTGCTCGTACGTCAAGGGGGACTCCTGAGCATCGCGACTCAAGAGCCTCACTAGACCCGTAGCCCCTCACCCCTTGGACCGTCCTTGGTGATCCGGTCGGCCCAACGGCGGCTGAGGTATGCGCGGGCCGGGCCCTGCCGACGCAGAGCATCACAGCAAGCAAGAAGGAAACAAGGCGAAGAGAGCACTCACACAGTCCAATACTTATTACAAGCGTTAAAAGTTTTCGCGAACACAAACAAGTTTAACGCCTCCATGAGGCACGATGTGCATTGCAGGAAAGGAGCAGGAGAAAGGAATCAGGAGGAGCCACCACCACCACTCGTCCTGCCCTCAGTGGGCTCATCGTCGACATCGCTGGCGTCGTCTTCTTCGCCGCCAACCCCAGCAGCATCCGGAGGCGGAGAAACCGTGACGCGGGTGAACCACTTCACCAGCGTCTCCACGGCGCCCTTCACCGCCGCTGCAGCGTTGATGCGGACCTCAGGGGCGACCGGGCGGATCATAGACTCGAAGTCAAACCCCGGCTCACGAAGATGAAGATGGCTGAAGACGCGCATCGCGGCCTCAGAAAAGAGGTCGCGGCACTCACTCTCCAAGACCCTCTCCACCTTGACGATGGTGCCCTCCAGCGCCTCGACGAGCTTCGAAGCGAGCACCGCGAACCCGCTCTCTGGAGCTGCCAGGGGCTCCGCGAACCCATCCCGGCAAAGGGCATGGAGCGCTTGGCGAAGCTTGAGCTCGACAGTAGGAAAGGCGCTCAGCTCCGCGGCCTTTTTCCCCTCGGCCGCGGCAAGAGTCTCCTCCCTGGTGTCAAGCAGGGCCTTCTTCGAAGCAATTTCCTTCTCCTGCGCGTCCAGGCACACCCGCTCCGCGCCCTGGCGAGTCGCCACCTGGGACAGCTCGGAGCCCCGAGCGGCAAGCTTGGCCTCGCGGGCCTCGAGGTCTCCCTCCCGCTGACGAAGCTGCTCCGCAAGCTCGGTCTTCTTCTCCTAGAAGGCCTTCAGACGGGCTTCCACCTCTTCGCAACGCTTGGCAGCAGACGCTGCTTCAATCAGTGCCTCTTCACGCGCTGCCGGGCAGCCGCAGCTTCCTTCTCGCTCTTCGCCACGGCAGCCTCGGCCTGACCCCACATCGCCACGGCGGAGGCGTCGGTCTGGAGCCACCCGGAGAGGAGCTCTAGGCACCCACCCGCGAGGCGATCGTCGGCACCCCCGAGGGCGCCACGAACCTGACCCAGAGCAGCAAAGGCCCCGTCCAGGACGTCGTGGCCGCGCGTCGGAGGCATCAAGGTCCCCTCCGAAGGAGCCCCCTATGCGATCGCAGGAGGCGTCCCCGGGGAGGCAACGACACGAGGAGCAGGAGGCTCCGGAGGCCGCGCTATGACCGCGGACACGGACAGATCGACGGACGGTTGGTCCTCAGAGGCCGACCCTCTAGACAGCGGCGCCCCAGTGCCCTCGAGGGAAGAAGCGATCTCGTCAACAAGCATCAGGGGCTCAGGGGACTCCGCGGCGATGGCCTGAGGGGTCGCCTCGCGAGCCCTCTCCCCTTCGGCAACAAGCAACGGCGCGACGGCAGGAGCGGGCGGCGCGTCGGCGACCCTGGACACCAAACAAGGGAGGTCATGAATACACAAGCCATAGGAGGACAAGCAAGGCCAAGCAGGGTCGCTTACTCCTCAACGTCGACCCACTTCCTCTTCCTCTCCGCTCCGGAACGACAGAGGCGCCCAAACCTCCCTCGGTGGGGGCACCACCGTGCGGGGGAGCAGAAGCGCTGTCCGCGAGGGCGTCCGCCGAAGGGACCGCCATGGCCTCGGCCTTGCCCACCTTGCCTGCTAGCTGCGGTTCGGGTGAGGGCGAGGCCGGCGCTTCAGCCGTCTGGCAGGCAGGAGCAGGGCGCGCAGGAGGAGACTCTGCTCCGCGCTTCCTGGGAGTCGACACGCATGCGGACCGCGTGGCACGGGGGGCCGGCCCAACCCCCTAGGAGCCTTGGCGGCGCGTGAAGAGCCCGCAGCAGAAACTTCACCAACGTCGTCGTCATCCTCAAGCTCGCGCAGAAGGGTGCCCTGCGACAGGGGGGACACCCCCTCCGGGCTGTCGTCGGCGGTCTTCTCCGAGTCCTCCCCGCACGTGGTGTCGCCGGAGGACACCATCACAGGACTAAGGCCCTCAACAGGGGAAACCCCCAGTTCGTTGAAGACAGGCATCGCGGCCACCAGATCGGCCCCGTTGTCACGACAGTACAGCGGATCGTGAGCCTCGGGGAGGTCACCAGGGTCGCCGTTGAGCAGGGTCGCCACAGCCCTGCTCAGTTCCCCGGGAGTTATGCGCACGGACCAAAACCTGAGGTTGTCGCCGCTGCCCTGATAGTCCCACAAGGGCCTAGAATGGGCTTGGAGGGGCACCAGGCGCTGCGCCAAGAACTCCTTCACTATCATCCCCCTAGTCAGCTTCCTGGCGCTGTTGTCGCTGGAGAAGCGCTCTAGGACGGGCCCGGCCCGGGGATCGGAGAGCTTCGCGGAGCTCCACGCGGAAGTCTTCTCCGGCAGCCCCTTCGGCAGATCCAACCGGGGGTTGGTGTCCTTGAGATCCATGAGGTCCCAGCGGTGCCTGAAGTTCTCCACCTTCTTCCCGGCCTTCAAGAGCATGTTGCCGCTCTGGACCGCGACGAAGGAATCGCACGCCGACCGTTGAGCGCCGTCGTGCAGGCGCAAGCTGAAGAAATGGTGGAAGAGGGCCACCGAAGGCCGCACGTCCACGAAGGACTCGCAGTAGAAGGCAAAGACGGACAAGAGCAAGATGGAGTTGGGTTGGAGATGAAGGGCCTGGATCGCATAGTGGTCGAGGATGGCGGTGAAGAACGAGGAGAAGGGCGGGACGAGCCCAGCAAAGATGCTATGGAGGAAGAAGGGGTAGACCGCCTTGGACGAGGGCCGCTTCGCCGAGGAGCCGCCCCATATCAAGGTCCGCCCCTACTCGTTGGACCCATCCGCCGTCCATGGGAGCACCGGGAGGAGGTCCTCGTCCTTGGTGATGGTAGACCCCAAGAGCGCCGGCGAGTTGGGAGCGGAGGCAGAGCCCTGCGCCTCTGGCTTCTGCTTGCCGGCGGGAGCCATCACGAAGCTCGCGGGGCCGAAGCGGCAAGGAGGAGGATGGAGCAGCGCCGGATCTGGAGAGGCGCCTGCTAGAGTGGGAGACCTAGAAAGCAAGATCGGGTGCTCTAGAAGGGAAAGCAATAATGGCCCAGCGCTAGAAGTCAGGCTATTGGCAATTCGAGCGGTGGCTGAAGGGACGAAGGGCGCCCGACATCAGCCGCACAACGCGCGCCAGTCCTGGCCCGCAGGCATATGGGGCCCGCAGCGCTTCGGGCCGCCCTCAGGGTTTCACCCAGAGGCCGGCTCGAGCGCGCCTTGGGCCCGGGGGCTACTGTCGGCGTTCTGGGAACGGGGGTACCCAGACCTGCCTGCCTGCGGCCCAGGGCATGGCCCACTTCATCAACCAAACGCAGCCGGGCGCGGCCCCACTCAAGACAAGGCCCTCGCGAGGTCCCAAGCCTCGCGAGGATGAGCGGCGTCAAGACCGGCTAGGGATGGGCATCCCCAGGCTCCCTCCGGAGCGGCGGAGATCTCTATGCAAGGCCCGGCCTCAGGAGTCAAACATCACGCAGGGGAGGACAGGCGGGCGCCAGCGCGTCAGGCGGCACAGTTTCCCCTTTGGTGCAACGGGAGCAGGGGCGTACGTAGGTTCCCAAAGCACCCCCCAAAGGTTTCCATTCCGGTGCAACAAGACCACGACCACGAGCCCCGCAGGGCGGATGTCATCGCCGAGCCCACCTCTGCATCATCGACAGTTACTTTGCAGGCGAAGACCGCCTTTGGGCAGGGAGGACGCGTACTTCTGACCCCCTTCAAAATTGGCCGTTGTGGGATCCCTTCCCGCCATTGCGATAAGGGAAGAGGACCCGTGCCACCGTATATAGAGGGTAGGCTGCACCGTAGAGAGGGACCCCCAGATCCCATCCATTCCTCCACTCATCCATCACCAAGCCACAGAGGGCCCCGAACACCTCAGGGGAGCCCTCGCGAGGCTCTAAAACACTGTACTAGTTCATCCACCCCACCTCCACGAGAGGCAATCCACCAAAGCAGGAGTAGGGTATTACGCTTCGCAGCGGCCCGAACCTGGGTAAACTGTCGTGTTCATCTTCTTCCTCGTCATCGTGCGAGTTCGTTGTTGTGTTCATCGAGTAGTGAGCTAGGTTGGGCGAAGCCGCTGGGGATCTTCGCACACGCCCCTGTGTTCGAATCTTAAGGGTTTTGCGGAGCCCGAAATCCGACACGGACCCGCAGCCCGAAGACCCCCGGTCCGATCTGTTGATAGAGATGCTCGTCGTGGCGCCGTATTCGGCACCAGAGAAGAAAGAGAAGAAGAAGAAAGGAGAGAAAAAGGAGGCCCGAGAGGGTCTTCGTCTGAGGGGTATGCCGGACAGTAAGTCCGAGGAGACCCATGCCTCTTCCACTCACGAGGAAGATCACGAGGACGGAGAGGAGTGCGGCTCCCCCCTCGTAAGGAAGAGGGCGGCATCAGCGGACGCCACGGAGGACCTACCTCCTCCTGCCCTGAAGAGGACGTGCCGGACAAAGGTTGTCCTGGCCGACGATAACTCGGACTCCGATAAGGAGTCTGAGGATTTTGAGAGGGTTCCCCGAAGGAACCCAAGGGTTAAGCCCCCAGCCCAGAGGTATGGATTCGAAGACCCTCTGGATCACTCCTATAGAGTTTCTAACGCTAAATGGGCAGACGTCTTTCAATTTGCAGCCCACACCGTGATCTCCCAACCGACCAAATCTCAGACGGGGAGTCTCCGCCAGCCGACCTGGCGGAATGTGGGATTGCGTCTCATCCTATGCCGCCTGAGGTCTCGAAGGAGACCACAGAGGTGTTATCGCGCCCGGCTCCTTCTGAGCCGAACACCGGCGACGGGGGTGATGACGTCATGGCCGAGGTTAATACCTCGGCCGCCGAAGACCACGAGAAGGAAACTCTCCCGGCAACCAAAGAGGGGGGACGAAGTCCGGCCTAGTCCCCTCCGAGGACATCCCCAGAGCGCTCTATGCCTCCGGGGCCGCCAGCCCAATCCCCCACCGGAGGGAGGGTTGGAAGGTCGCCACCGGTGCCGCCCATGACTGGGTGGTCGGCAGAGATGGAGGAAGCTTTATCCGACTCCTCCATTGTCGATGATCACCGCGCCCTTATGGGTGCGGTTTTGAAAGGCATTCAGTCCGTTGATAGCGGACTGAAGGAGGCCTTCAACAGTCTCTTGACGGGCTTCAAGGTGAGCCACGTAATACTCTTATTTCCAGAAAAAGTTAATTTTCCTAGTTTATGAAATCCTTATAAGTGTAATAGCCCCCAAGCCCTGGGTGAGTTTGAAAAACCCACCCAGGGGTCAAATGTCTGAATACTAGTAACGATGCTCAAGGCATCGGAGAGTACTTAGCAGAGGGTCTCAATCCGACAGCTTGGGAGTTTTAATGCACATAAGTTGTTTTGTAGGCCTCCTCATCGTCGGCGCCGCCAACGCAGTGGAGCTTGCCGAGCTAAATCGCAAGCTCAAGAGCTCCGATGAGGAGCTCGATAGTCTGAACAAGAGATTCGATGAGACGCAAGGTGAGTCCGAATTGTATCATTCGGGGCTATTTGTCTATCCTCATTGATTGAGATATCCGGATTGTTATCCCTAAGTGTTATTTACTCATTGTTACCGCGGAGGTCGAGAACCTCAAGGCTGAATTGGCAAAGGCGAAGAAGGAGGCCGCGGATGAGAAGGCGGCGGCCGAGCGAGCGGCAGCCGACCTATCGGCGTTAAAATCGGCGAGCGAGAAGCATGTGGCCCGGGTGGTGGAGGTGCAACTGGAGCTCAAGGATGCCAGCATGAAGTGCGAGGCCCTTGAGCAAAAGAGCGAAGACCAGGCCACCGAACTATCCACGCTGAAATCCGAGCTTAAAGCGGAGCGGGTTGATAGGCGGTTTTTTGAAGAAGAGGAACACCAAGTCAAGGCGATCGCGGATGGTAAGCCGTACTTACTGCAATGTGCCTTTTGTGGTAACAGGTTTGCGTTTCTCACCCGGGTGTGGCGTTCCTCAGGCGCCTTTAGACCTCCCGAGGAGTGCAGCGGACGCGAACAATTACTTCGCCTCCCGGGATGGGGATGTTGAGCCTCGGCTATTCTGGGCACAATTTCAAGCCCCCGAGCATCCTCCTCTCCTGAGCAAGCAAATGAAACAATTGATGGAGCTGCACAGGATGGCAGAGCCGGACATGAGGGACCTCTGCATCCGGCTGTGGCCTGTAGAGCCGTTGCCGAGCAGTTACTTCGGCTTGGTGCAGAAGTTGTGCGACACTGCGCCTTGGATTGAAGTTCTAAAGCGTTCTACGTGCATCGAGGGAGCTCGGATGGCCTTTGCAAGGACCATGGTGCACTGGCCGAAGATCAAGCCGACCGAGATGGCCACCGAGCCTCCACCACCTGGGAAGGAGCATAGGCGCCCCGAGAAGTATTTTGGCACCATGATGGATGGTGCTCGGGCGATAGAAGCTCAATGTCCTAAGGATGTAATTTATGAGTGAACGTGTTATTATGTATCCGATGACTATTCCGCTTTATATTGCAGTTGCATGGTTTATCATGTCTTTAAGCGTTTTTATTATTTTGACTCGTGTGTGGCCGTTTTATCTGAAAGTTGCGAGTCGTCGGCTTCAGCCCCCATGTAGATACTACACGAGGTGTTTCTACCGCCGCACTGTGACCCTTAGCCGATGTATCGGTGCCCGAAGGCGGTAGTGCGAGGGGAACAAGGCAATCGGACTATGATACTTTAGTGCTTTCACTTAGCCGTAGGAGCTTGACTGCGGGGGCTGATGACGAGCCCCCAGTGTTTTGTGATATTCGGATAAACCGAGGTTGAAACCATCATCACATGGTTTGTAATAGTACAAACCCTTCGTATAACACGGAATAACCTCTATCAATTTTTAGTTTGACACCTATGCTCGGATTGCAGACCAGTTCTCGCTTATTATGACAGTCAGTTTACGGCTTTCTCCACTGAGGTGCTTGACCAGGCGAGCTGGAAGCACAATCGCAGTGGTTCTCCCTTTACCCATTTAGCCAAACGGGCGGAACGTAAGAGGGCAAACACAGGAGCCGGGCAACCCAACCATTGACCCAAGACATAATTCGGAACTGATTCATATAAAGCAACATCCGAGAAGCCGAACACATAGACAATAGTGCCGGGGTGATGCTTGGGGTGTTTTTTACAGTCAAGCCCCCGGTCTATTAGCCGGTCGCATCGTAATATGTACCGAACAGCTTTTGCTATCGGCGTCGGTGAGTAGAGAACAAAGTATGTGACACAAAATACAGCGAGGAGGACGTAAAGGACGGTGTTTATTTCTGATGAATTCTTACAACTCAAACTGCCGAAGCAACTGTTACAAGTGTTTTGAAATAAATAATAAAGTTTACAAAGGAGAGGTTTTATCCGGGGTCTTCGATGGTTTGACGCCCTCAATGTGCCCTGTCACATGTCTGCTCCTTTGATCCTGAGGGGGTTGCGTTCCTTTAAAGGTGATTGTTAGTGGCGAACGGACCTTGGGAAGAAGATCTTGGGAAGTCGCCGCAGTGTGTATGAGCTTTACGCTTGGAAGGTCCTAGATGGTACCTGTGGTTTGTCCGAAGACATGTGTTGGTAGTAGTTCGGTCCAGCCAAACACTTTCCCTTTGATAGTGGGTCCCCACAGCTGCGCATGGTATTTTGAGCGCGAAGTTGTGCCTTCTTGGCACATGTTTCACGGGAACTAGGGCTGTGTTATGGGGGCGTACCCCTATTTTTGTTTGGGCGGAAGATGATTCCGGGGGCTCGGGTTGAGACCGAGCTCGTTTACCATCATGGCGTGCCTTTATGGCTGATTTGGGCGTCGGCCTATCATCGCCGTGCTGGAATTCAGCTGCCAGGGCCGCTGTGTGTTCCTCAGTTCGGAGAGAGCGCTTTGTGTTGCCATTGACAGTAATGACCCCACTGGGCCAGGGCATCTTGACTTTCAGGTACGCGTAGTGGGGGATGGCGTTAAAGCGAGCGAATGTTGTGCGGTCGAGTAGGGCGTGATAACCACTGTGAAAAGGGACAATGTCGAAGATCAAGTCTTCGCTGCGGAAGTTGTCGGGCGAGCCGAACACTACTTCCAGATTCATGGTGCCCGAGCAGCGGGCTTCGACGCCTGGGATCACTCCTTTAAAGGTAGTGTTGCTAGGTTTGATCCTTGACGGATCTATACCCATCTTTTTCAGCATGTCCAAGTAAATCCGATTAAGGCTACTTCCTCCGTCCATTAGGACTCTAGTGAGGTGATACCTATCGATAATGGGGTCTAGGACGAGGGCTGCCGAACCTCCGTGACGGATACTGGTCAGATGATCCCGTCGGTCGAAGGTGATCGGCCAAGCCGACCATGGGTTATACTTCGGCGCTATGGGCTATACAGCGTAGACTTCCCGAAGGGCGCGCTTCCTCTCCTTTTTTGGTATGTGAGTGGCATATATCATGTTCACAATTTTTACCTCTGGAGGGAACTGCTTTTGTCCTCCATTGCTTGGACCGCAGGGCTCGTCATCATCCTCGCTACTCCTCGAGTGTGAGTTTGCCAGCTTCTTTGAATACCCAACAATTACGGTTGGTGTGGTTAGCGGGCTTGTCTTGGGTGCCGTGGATCTGGCAGGGCCTATCCATAATTTTGTCCAGCGTGGTAGGTCCATCTCGATTTCCTTTAGAAGGTTTCTTCCGCTGTCCAGATTTCGGGTTACGGAAACCGGCATTAGAGGCCGTATCCTCCGCATCGCTGTTGTTGTGGCGGTGTTTGTTTTTGTTACTTCGTGGTTTCCCATTTCTATCCCAGACTTCGGAGGTGCCGGGGTCTTCGGGGTTATGGCTTCGTCGAGCTAGCCAGTTATCCTCACCCGCGCAAAAGAGGGTCATAAGTGAGGTAAGGGCAGATATTGTCCTCGGCTTGTCCTGGCCGAGCTGACGAGCTAGCCACTCGTCCCGGATGTTATGTCTAAAGGACGATATTGCTTCGACGTCCGAGCAGTCAACGATCTGGCTTTTCTTGGTCAAGAACCCATTCCAGAATTGTCGAGTCGATTCACCTGCTTTCTGGACAACATTGCTTAGGTCAGAGGAGTCCGGTGGCCGAACATAAGTTCCCTGGAAGTTAGATTGGAAGTCATCCTCGAGCTCTTCCTAGCTCCCGATAGAATTCTCGGGGAGACTGTTTAACCAGTGTCGAGCTGGCCCCTTAAGTTTTAGGGGCAGATACTTGATGGAGTGGAGATCATCTCCTCGTGCCACATGAATGTGGAGGACAAAGTCCTCACTCCACACGGTCGGGTTTGTTGTCCCATCGTATTGCTCTATGTTAACGGGTTTAAACCCTACAGGGAACTGATGCTGCATCACCTCATCTGTGAAGCATAGTGGGTGGGCAGTGCCTCTGACCCGAGCTATGTCATGCCTGTGATCGGCGGTAGATCGGGCCCGGTTTTGTTCCCGACCTCTATTGTTGCGGTCGAGCCCGGACTGGTACCCGCCCCGTCTAGCGGGGGAGTACCCTCTAGATCCGTAGATGGATCTTGTGTGGCCTGCTCTATAATCCAGGTCCTGTCGTAAGTCGTACCTGTCCTCAGGCCCTGCTGGCTCTTTTCCTCTCCTGCGGGGCACCACAGGTCTGTACTCGGCCTCGCCGGCCATCCTATCCCGTCCTCGGAGAGGGCGATCCGGCTGGTCGTACGGGGTACGCCTAGGAGGCGATGTTTCAAGGGCCTCATCGTCGAACTGCGGCAGCAGCCACCGGCGAGGGTAGCTCTTGGGTTGGTCTGGTAGATCGGTACCATACCCTTCTTCGGCAACCAAGACCCTCGTCCATCTATCATTGAGGGTATCTTGTTCGGCTTTGAGCTGATGTTGTTTTGCCTTCAGGCTTCGGGTGGTGGCTAGAAGTTGCCGCCTAAACCGTTCCTGATCCGTAGGGTTTTCAGGGACGGTGAAGTCTTCGGCTTCCAGGATGTCTTCCTCCTCGACAGGGGGAAGGTAGTTGTCGTCCTCGGAATCATTAGGATCATCGGTGTCGCGCCGATCTTCGGGCCTTTCCTGGTCTTCCAGTGGCTGTTCGGGGGCTTCAGGGTCGCCGAGGTCTTTCGGGGTGTTGTTTTCCCCGGTGCCTGCAATGGCTTCCATTCCCTTGTTTGCCTTAGATCGCTTGCGCTATTTCCGGCGCCTTGATGGCGCCTCACCAGATTTATTGCCATTCTTCTTAGGGGTGCGATCGCCCTTATCATCGGGGGTGTCTACCATGTAGACGTCATAGGTGGAGGTGGCCTTCCATCGCCCAATGTTGACAGGGGCGGGGGTGCCGTCCTCTTCATCCATGTCTTCTGCTTCCTCGGAGGCGTAGTCTATCATATCGGTTAAGTCTTCGATAGTGGCTACCAAGTGGGTGGTGGGTGGGTTGAAAAATTCCCCATGACCTGCCTTCAGAACGTTCTAAGCATGGGTCGAGGTTGGGTCGTCTATGATTTTTATTGACAAGATCCGATCCAACGCCTCGTTGAGCGTCGAGAGCTCGACCGGATCGATCTGTCTAGGACTTTCGGAGTTGACCTCCAAAGTGTCCGTACAAAGAGAGTGTCCGGCAGGGGCCGACCCCTGGCCCTCAGGTGCTGTAACCAGATCCGGACTTAGAGCCAGATCATCGGCAGGGATAGGCCCGAGGGCGGAGTTGAGAAGGAGATCCGAAGTTAAGGCTTCGGAGACTTCGGGCTCGTCAGATGAGATTGCGAGTACAACAAATGAAAGATTGCCCCGGGAGTCTACGGAGAATTCTAGGTTCCCGAATCTGATCTCTTGATCGGGGGCGTGACTTGTCGGTGTCAAAACCGGCGGATCTCGGGTAGGGGGTCCCGAGCTGTGAGTCTAGGATCGATGGTAACAAGGGGACGAAGGAGACGATGTTTACCCAGGTTCAGGCCCTCCTATGGAGGTAAAACCCTACATCCTACTCGATTATATTGATGGTATGAAGGTTACAGAGTTGATCTACCTCGAGATCGACTAGCTAAAACCCTAGATGAGTTTCTCTTTCCGACAATCTAAAACCCTCCCGGTTTATATAGACACCGGGGGGTTCCTAGGGTTTACACATGACAGGTCTCCTACCGGGGATGGAAATGTCCATTCCCTCATCTTAACTTGGAGTACACGACGCGCCTTCGGGGCTTCCTTCTAGAACACAGGGTCTTTATGTATCCGGCTCCTCCTGCAATAATCAGAGTGCGGCCCACCAAGCCGGCCTATTGAGAGATAGGCCAACGGCCCGAGGACCCCTTAGTCCAGGACTCCCTCAGTAGCCCCCGAACTAGCCCCCAACGCCGAGGGTCACAACACTGACAGCTTCACGCGATCAGACTCTTCGGCTTGAGGGGTGAGTTCTTCTTTCCTTACAATGATCGGCTGGGACTAGTCCGGCTTCCGATGACGCGTAGTTCTTTCGATCATACAATTGTCCGGGCACCATGGGTTGCCCTGCCCTGAAGGCCAAACGCCCAAGTGTAAACAGTGTTTTCTGACACCCTCTTCTGACGAAGGGTCGGGGCCTACCACGACCGCTGAACCAGTTATGAAAACTCGATTCGTGGTTCGAGGTCGCTTTTACATTAGCACGACTCATCAATGCGTATATCGTGCTCCGTTTCACACGGGATGTGATTAGCATCTCAAGTTCCTTTTGCGCGTGCATAACGGCACGCATGTCTCGGGAGGCGGAGAGACTTGCGGCGCTGCAAACGAAGGCTAATCGGCGTGACGCCTCATAAAAGGGGAAAAACCCCAAGGCTTACTCACGCTTCCCATTCGCATCCTCCGCCTTCCCAATCTTTCCAAGCCCCGAGAGCTCAGATCCAGTTCTTTCTCAACATCCCCTCCGAGCTTAGCCATGGCGGGCTCGGGCTCCATGGGCAAGTGGGAGGCCTCCACAGTCACCGACAAGGATATCCGGGAGCTAAAGCTCGCTGTCTACCTCCCCGCCAACGTCTTCCACCGCGCTCCCGAAGCGAAACAGGTCGTCCCAACCCCTAAGCCAAGCGAAAGGGTGGTATTTGTCCCCCATTTCATCCGGGGACTGAGCTTCCCGCTCCACCCCTTCGTAAGGGGCCTCATGTTCTTCTACGGGTTGAACTTCCACGATCTTCCCCCGAACTCTTTTATGCATATCTCGGCTTTCATCATCCTGTGCAAGGCCTTCGTGCGGGTCGAGCCGCACTTCGGCCTATGGCGCAAGGTCTTCAACGTCAAGCCGAAGACCGTTGCGGGCGAGCATGTAGACTGCGGAGGGGCGGTAATCCGCAAGCTCCCCCGCGTCGAGTGGCCAACCGGCACCTTCATCGACACAATCAAGATCTGGCTGAAAGAGTGGTTCTACATCACCGAACCCAGGGACGAAAGCTGGGCGGTGCCTGCCGAGTTCAGATCCGGACCCCCTACGAGATTGACCTCGTGGCTCAGGAAGGGCCTCGACTGGGGGTCGGATGCAGAGGTGAAGTTGCTGTAGAAGCGCATTACCTCAGTGATCGAGGCCAAGGTGGCTGGTCAACGTGGTCCAGGTCATGCTCCACCGCCGTATTCTTCCCTGCCAGCACCGGGCTTCCCCAATGTGGGCTTATCAGCCTGAGGACGAGCCTACCGTGCGCCAACTCTTCCACACTACCCCTGAGAAGTTGTGGAAGGCATTATTCAAGCCTCAGAAGAGCTGGCCGGCCAAGGAAGAGGATTCGGGCTTGGCGCCGATAACCCCCCTACCAAGGTACGGTATAATTTTAATCCGCTGACTCTGTTTCTTCGACAAAAAGACTGAACGCCCTCTCCCTTATCTTCGCATAAATGGTTGAGCAAAACCGCGAAAGTTAACTGCCCAGCTCCACAACCCGAAGATCCCCGGTCGGAGTTGTTGACGGCGATGATCGTTGTGGCGCCGTACTCGGCGCCCAAGAAGAAGGAGAAGCAGAAGAAAGCCAGAGAGCGTCTTCGCATAAGGGACCAGCCGGACGCTGCGTCCGAGGAAACCCATGCCTCCTCTAGTCATGAGGAAGAGCATGAAGACGGGGGGGGAGGCGTTTCGCCCCTCACAAGAAAGAGGGCGGCGTCACCGGACGCCGCGGAGGATGCAGCTCGTCCTGCCCTGAAGAGGGCGTGCCGGGCGAGGTTGATCCTCCCCGACGACAGCTCGGACTCTGATGCAGAGTCCGAGGACTTTGAGAGGGTTCCCCGAAGGAACCTAAGGGTCAAGCCCCCCGCTCAAAGGTATGAATCCGAAGACTCCCCGGGTTATTTATGCAAAGTTTTGAATGTTTTAAATGTAAGAACATCTTTTGTTGTACAGCCCACCGCGCGTTCTCCCCACCGACCAAATATCGGATGGGGAGTCTCCGCCCGCCGAGCTGGCGGAGAGTGGGACTGCATCGCTCCCCACACCTCCAGGGGCTGCGAAGGAGACCGCAGAGGTGTCATCCCGCCAGGCTCCTTTGGAGCCGAACACAGGCGGTGGGGGTGACCATGCCATGGCCGAGGTTGATGCCTTGGCCGCCGAAGGTCAGGGAGAGGAAATTCCTTAGGCTTCTGAAGACCAGGGGGAGAACACTACCCTGGCCGCCGAGGAGGAAGGGCGGAGGGATGCCCAGTCCCCTTCGAGGATGTCTCCGGAGCATGCTGTGCCTCCGGAACTACCGGTTCAGTCCCCGATCAGAGATCGGGCGGGCCGATCACCACCGGTGCCACCGACGACAGGGTGGCCGGTCATGGAGGAGGCTCTGTCAAACGCCTCCATCTCCAAGGATCACCGCACTCTCATGGGTGCGGTTTTACAAGGAATTCAGTCCGTTGATAGTGGACTGAAAGAGGCCTTCAATGGTCTCTTGACGGCCTTCAAGGTGAGTCACGTAATACCCTGTTCCCGAAATATTTTAATTTTAAGTTTGTGCTATCTTTATATATGTAGTAGCCCCCGAGCCCCAGATGGGTTCGCAACAACGCACCCGGGGGTCAAATACTCAGGAGTGAGCAACGATGCACAAGGCACCATTTAGTCCTGCAATGTTCTAAAAGCCCTTAAGAGGACCGAACATAGAGTCGTATCCTTGACAGTTCGGCGGTTGGCACGCACATAACTAGATGCATGTTTTTTGTAGGCCTCGTCATCGGCGACGGCCATTAATGCCGCTGAGCTAACCGAGCTAAATCGGAAGCTCAAGATCTCCGAAGAGGAGCTTGATAGCTTGAACAAAAGGTTCGACGAGGCACAAGGTAAGCCGAATTGTAACATCCGGGCTGTATATCGGTAATGATCTGCACTGGTAAACTAGTGTAATTATTTATTTATTGCTTCCACAGCTTCTGCTTCGGAGGTTGAAAAACTCAAGGTCGAGGTCCAAAAAATGAAGCAAGAGGCCGCGGATGAGAGGGCGGCCGCCGAACAAGCAGCAGCCGCGCTCTCCACTTTGAAAGCTGCGAGTGCCAAGCATGAGGCGCGGGTGGAGGAGGTGCAGCAAGAGCTCAAGGATGCCGGCACGAAGTGCGAGGCCCTTGAGCAAAAAGGCAAAGAACAAGCCACTAAGCTAGCCACACCGAAATCCGATCTCCAAAAGGAGCGGGTGGAAAGGCGGTCCTTTGAAGAGGAGGTTCGCCAAGTCAAGGCTATCACAGATGGTAAGCCGTATTCACTACAATGCGCCTTTGGTGGTAGCAGGTTTGCTTTGCTCACCCAGGTGTGGCGTTCCTCAGGCATCTGCGCAGATCTCCAGAAGAGTGTAGCAGACGCGAACAAGTTCTATGCGTCGCGGGAGGAGGATGACGAGACCCGGCTTTTCTGGGCGCAGTTTGAGTCCCCCGAGCGTTCTCCTCTCCTTATCAAACAAATGAAGCAACTGATGGAGCTGCACAGGATGGCGGAGCTGGCCATGGAGGACCTCTGCATCCGGCTGTGGCCTGAAGAGCCATTGCCGAGCAGCTACTTTGGCTTGGTGCAAAAGCTATGCGATGCTGCACCTCGGATTAACGTGCTGAAGCGTTCTACATGCATCGAGGGAGCTCGGATGGCCTTCGCCAAGACCATGGTGCACTGGCCGAAGCTCCAGCCAACCAAGATGGCCACCGCACCTCCGCCTCCTGATAAGGGGCATAGGCGCCCCGAGCTATACTTCTCCGCCATGATGGAGGGTGCTCGAGCAATAGAGGCCCAGTGTTCCAAAGACGTTTTGTATGAATGAGCACGGTGTGATATGTCCGAATACTTTAACGCTTTTATAATCAGTGTTGCATGGTTTATCATGTCTTATAAGTATTTAATTTTTATTTTGACTCCTGTGTGGCCGGTTTATCTGAAAGTTGCGAGTCGTCGGCTTCAGCCCCCACTTAGATACTACGCGGGGAGTCTCTGTATCCGCACTGTGACCCTTAGCCGAGGTATCGGTGCCCGAAGGCGGTAGTGCGAGGGGGACAAGGCAATCAGACTATGATGCTTTATCGCTTTCACTTAGCCGTAGGAGCGTAAAAAATGCGGGGGCTGATGACCAGCCCCCAGTATTTTGGGATGTTTCGATGTACCGGGGCCGAAGCCAGCATCACATGGTTTGTACCAGTACAAAACCCATCGTATAACACGGAATAACCGCTATCGGTCTTTTTAGTATAACACTTATGCTCGGATTTGCAGGCCGGTTCTCTCTTACTACGACGGTCAGTTTTCAGCTTTTCCCCCTGAGGTGCTTGACCAGGCGAGCTGGAAACACAATCGCAGTGGTTCTCCCTTTGCCCTTTTAGCCGAACGAGCGGAACGTAAGAGGGCAAGCACAGGAGCCGGGCAACCCAACTATTGACCCAAGACATAGTTCGGATCCGATGCATATAAAGCAAAATCCAAGACGCCGAACACACGACCAGTTGTGCTGGGGTGATGCTCTGGGCGATTTTTTAAATTCGATCCCCCAGTCTATTAGCCGGTTGCATCATAATGTATACCGAACAGTTGCGCAAGAGGCGTTGTCAAGAAAAGAGTATGTACCATAAAATACAGCGGAGAGGCCATGTAGAATGGTCTTTTATTTGCTCAATAACTCTTATAATTCGTAGTGCCGAAGCAACTGTTTACAGGTATTTTGAAGATAAAACATAAAATTTATGGAGGAGAGGTTGTACCAGGGGTCTTCGATTAGTGGCTTGACGTCCTCGATGTGCCCTGTTGCCAATCTGCTCCTATGCCCCCTAGGGAGTTGTATTCCTCTAAGGATAATGTTGTCGGCGAGCGGACCTTGGGAGGAAGATCTTGAGAAGTCGCCCAAGTATGGATGAGCTTTACGCTTTAGCAGGTCCTAGATGGTACTTGTGGTATGTCCGAGGACATGTACTGGTCGTAGTTCGGTCCAGCCGAACAATTTCCTTTCAATAGTTGTTCCTCACTGCCGCCCAGGGAATCTTGAGTGCAAAGTTGTGCTGTCTTGGCACGTGTTTGATGGGCATTAGGGCTGTGTAGTGAGGAATGTGCCCCTATTTCTAGGGGGGATAAGACTCCGGGAGCTCGGGTTGAGACCGAGCTCGTTTGTCAGCCTTGCGTGCCTTTACGGCAGATTTTGTTATTGGCCGATCGACATTGTAATGGAATTCGGCCGCCAGGGCCAATGCATATTCCTCAGTTCAGAGAGAACGCTCTGTGTTGCCGTTGACAGTAATGACCCCCTTGGGTCCAGGCATCTTGAGCTTGAGGTATGCGTAGTGTGGGACAGCATTAAAGCGAGCGAACGCTGTGCGGCCCAGCAGGAAGTGATAACCGATGCGGAAGGGTACAATGTCGAAGATCAAGTCCTCGCTACGGAAGTTGTCGGGCGAGCCGAACACCACTTCCAGGCTCACAGAGCCCGTGCACCGGGCCTCGACGCCTGGGATCACTCCTTTAAAGGTGGTGTTGCTGGGTTTGATCCTTGATGGGTCTATACCCATCTTTTTCACCGTATCTGAGTAAATCAGATTGAGGCTACTTCCTCCGTCCATTAGGACTTTAGTGAGGTGATACCCATCAATAATGGGATCTAGGACGAGGGCCGCCGAACCCCCGTGACGGATACTGGTCGGGTGATCTCGTCGATCAAAGGTGATCGGGTAGGCCGACCATGGGTTAAACTTCGGGGCTACAGGCTCGACGGCGTAGACCTCTCGAAGGGCGTGCTTCCTCTCCTTTTTAGGTATATGAGTGGTGTATATCATGTTCACAGTTTTTACCTCTGGAGGGAACTGCTTCTGACCTCCATTGTTCGGACCGCGGGGCTCCTCGTCGTCCTCGCTGCGTGGGCCCTTGCCTTGCTCCTCGACTGCGAGCTTGCCGGCCTGTTTGAACACCCAACAGTTACGGTTGGTGTGGTTGGTGGGCTTGTCTTGAGTGCCATGGATCTGGCAAGGCCTTTCCATGATCTTGTCCAGCGGGGTGGGTCCGTCGCGGTTGCCTTTAGGAGGCTTCTTCTGCTGCCCGGATCGAGGGTTGCGGAAGCCAGCGTTAATGGCCATGTTGTCAGCGTCACTAGTGATGTGCCGGCATTTATTTTTGTTGCGTCGTGTTTTCCCGTTACCATCCCGAGCTTCGGAGGTGCCGGGGTCTTCGGGGTTGTGGCTTCGTCTAGCTAGCCAGTTATCCTCGCCCGCGCAAAAGCGGGTCATGAGAGATGTAAGTGCAGACATGGTCCTAGGTTTATCCTGACCGAGCTGGCGAGCCAGCCATTCGTCCCGAATATTGTGCCTGAAAGAGGCTATAGCCTCGGCATCTGGGCAATCGACGATCTAGTTTTTCTTGGTCAAGAACCGATTCCAGAATTGTCGAGCGGACTCTCCTGCCTTTTGGACGACGTTGCTTAGGTCGGAGGAGTCCGGAGGCCGTACATAGGTGCCCTGGAAGTTAGATCGGAATGCGTCCTCGAGATCCGCCAGCTCCCGATAGAATTTTTGAGGAGACTGTTTAACCAGTGCTGAGCTGGCCCCTTGAGTTTAAGGGGTAGATACTTGATGGCGTGGAGATCGTCTCCTCGTGCCATGTGAATGTGGAGGAGGAAATCCTCGATCCACATGGCTGGGTCAGTCGTTCCGTCGTATTGCTCGATGTTCACGGGTTTAAACCCTTCCGGAAACTGATGCTGCATCACTTCGTCGGTGAAGCACAGTGGGTGAGCAGCGCCTGTGACCCGGGCTATGTCATGCCGGTAGTCGCCGTCTGTTCTGGCCCGGTTTTGTTCCCGACCTCTATTGTTTCGGTCGAGCCAGGGCCGGTACCCGTCCCGTCTATCGGGGGAGTATCCTCTAGATCCGTACATAGATCTCGTGCGGCCTGTTCTATAATCCAGGTCGTGTCGCAGGTCATACCTGTCCTCAGGCTCCATTGGCTCCTTTCCCCTTCTGCGGGGTATCGCCGGCCTATAACCGGTGTTGCCAGCCGTCCTATCTCGTCGTCGGGGAGAGCGGTTCGGCTGGTCTTATGGAGTGTGCTTGGGGGACGGCGTATTAGGGAGCTCGTCATCAAATTGTGGCAGCAGCCATCGGCGTGGATAGCTCTTGGGTTGGTCCAATAGACCGGTACCGTATCATTCCTCGGCTGACAGGACCCTCGTCCACCTATCATTGAGGGTGTCTTGTTCGGCCTTAAGTTGCTGTTCTTTTGCTTTTAGGCTTCGGGTAGTAGCTATAAGTTGTTGCCTAAACCGTTCCTGATCCTCAAGGTTTTCGGGGACGTAGAAGTCTTCGGCTTCAGGGCTATCCTCCTCCTCTACAGGGGGGAGGTAGTTATCATCCTCGGAATCGTTTGGATCTTCGGGGTCGCGCTGGTCCTCCGGCCTTTCCTGGTCCTCTAGCGGCTGCTCGGGGATATCGGGATCGCCGAGGTCTTCCGGGGTATCGTTTTCCCCAGTGCCAGCAATAGCTTCCCTTCCCTTTTTGGTCTTTGATCGTTTGCGCGGTTTCCGGCGCCTTGATGGTGCTTCACCCGATTCATCACCATTATTTGCGTGTGTGCGCTCGCCGTTATCGGCTGGAGTATCCACCATATAAACGTCATAGGTGGAGGTGGTGGTCCATCGCCCGATGTTGACGGGGGTGGGTGCGCGATCCTCTTTCTCCATGTCTTCTGCCTCCTTGGAGGCGTAGTCTAGTATATCGGTTAAGTCTTCGATAGTGGCTACGAAGTGGGTGGTGGGTGGGACGAAAAATTCCTCTTGACTCGCCTCAAGTACGATCTGAGCGTAGATCGGGGTTGGGTCGTCAGTAATTTTCATCGATAAGATCCGATCTAGAGCTTCGTTGAGTGTCGAGAGCTCGATCGGATCAATTTGCTCAGCGCTTTCGGAGTTAACCTCCGACGCGTCTACACAAGAAGTGTGTTCGGTAGGAGCTGATGCCCGGCCATCTGGCGCTACAGCCGGCTCCAAATTAAAAGCCAGATCATCACCGGGGCTGGTCCCGTGGATGGGATCGAAAGTGAAACCCGAGGTTAAGGCCTCGGAATCCCCGGGCGCGTCGGATAGGACCACGAGCCCGGTGAGCAAAAGATCGCCCCAAGAGTCTACGGAGAACTCTAGGTTCCCGAATCTGCCCTCTTGATCGGGGGCGAAACTCCCGACCCGGCCGAGACGGCCGGTCGGGTCAGCGTGCAGCACAATGCTGCCGAAAGCGAAGATCTGTCCAGGGATGAAGGAGTCCATGCTCTGGACCTCTTCGTTAATGACAACACGAGCCATCGATTCCTTTGGCGACCACAGCGGAACTCTCAATGAAAGCACCAATGTCGGTGTCAAAACCGGCGGATCTCAGGTAGGGGGTCCAGAGCTATGAGTCTAGGATCGATGGTAACAAGGGGACGTAGGAGACGACGTTTACCCAGGTTCGGGCCCACCTATGGAGGTAAAACCCTACGTCCTGCTCGATTATATTGATGGTATGAAGGTTACAGAGTTGATCTACCACGAGATCGACTAGCTAAAACCCTAGATGAGTTTCTCTGTCCTACAATCTAAAACCCTCCCGGTTTATATAGACACCGGGGGGTTCCTAGGGTTTACACATGACAGATCTCCTGTCGGAGATGGAAATGTCCATTCCCTCATCTCAACTTGGAGTACACGATGCGCCTTCAGGGCTTCCTTCTAGAACACAGGGTCTTGATGTATCCGGCTCCTCCTACAATAATCAGAGTGCAGCCCACCAAGCCGGCCTATTGAGAGACAGGCCAACGGCCCGAGGACCCCTTAGTGCAGGACTCCCTCAAGACTCCCGATCCGACCAGGTTGGCCGGTCAGGTCAACGTGCAGCACGATGCTACCGAAAGAGAAAATCTGTCCGGGGGCGAAGGACCCCCTATTTCGGACTTCATCGCTAATGATTAGGCAAGCCATCAATTCTTCTTGCGATCCCACAGCGGAACTCTCAATGAAAGCACCAATGTCGGTGTCAAAACTGGCGGATCTCGGGTTCGGGGTCCCGCTGTGAGTCTAGAATCGATGGGTAACAGGGGACGAAGGAGACGATGTTTACCCAGGTTCAGGCCCTCCTATGGAGGTAAAACCCTACGTCTTGCTTGGTTGTATTGATGTATATGAAGATTACAGAGTCGATCTACCTCGAGATCAAGTAGCCAAAACCCTAGATGAGCTTGTCTGCCCTCTACAATCTAAACCCTCCGGTTTATATAGACACCGGGGGTACCTAGGGTTTACACATGATAAGTCTCCAGCCGGAAGTAAAGACGATGATCCTCTCATCTTGACTTGCAGTGCACGCGGCGTCTTCGGAGGTTTCCTTCTAGAACACGGGGTCGTCACATATGCCGGTCCTTCCTGCGATAACCAGAGAGCGGCCCACCAAGCCGGCCTATGAGAAATAGGCCAGCGGCCTGAGGACCCCTTAGTCCAGGACTCCCTCAGCAGGGTCTGTTGAAGACCTTCCATGAAGCGTTCCATCTTAGCAGCCTCCGTGTTGACATCTTCAGGTGCATACCTTGACAGCAGGTTGAACTTCTGCATGTACTCCTTGACAGAGCCACTTCCTTATTCAACGCTCGGAATTCTCTCTTCTTGATAGCCATGATCCCAGAAGGAATGTGGGTGGTGTGGAATCCTTCCTTGAAGTTATCCCACGTGATCACACGATCGCCTTGCATGACCTTGAATCCATCCCACCAAGCTCTGGCGGTCCCTCCGAGGCAATGAGAGGCATAAAGCACCTTATCACGATCCTCATTGCAATTGACCAATGCAAGGAGGTCCTCGATGGTGTGGATCCAGTCATCAGCATCCAGTGGTTCGGCAGTCTCGGTGAAGGTTGGGGGCGAATTCCTCATGAACTCAGACAGAGTGGAGCGGCCATGGCCGTTCCTGCCTTGCTGCTGGTTGTTCACAAGGACTTGAGCCATGTGCTAGATAGCAGCAGTGTTGGCTTGGCGTTCCTCCCGGAGAACTTGGAGAAACAGAGCTATGGTCATGTTCTCCGGTGGAAGTGGTGGCGGGGGAATGTCGCCTTGTGGCTGCTCCGGGTGATTTCCAGCGTGAGCGGCCCCACCATCTCCCTGCTGCTGGCTGGGGTTGCCAGCTTCAGGGTTGGTGAAGGAGCTGTTGCGGGTTGCAGTCACCATCCTGTTTGGAGCAGCCAAGTCAAATAACTGGGATAGACAAGAGGAAAAGCAAAAATAGAGAGAGCACGCCTAAGGGGGTGGTATAGTTCAAGTGTGGTAGAACAAAGGTCAAAAGACCAACACATATATTAATATAAGGTAGACGATGGAGTTGCTTACATGTTGCCTAAGGCAAAAGCACGACTTGCATCGGAACACAAACAACAAGCACACATGGTTTCATATGAACCGTTACACGGACTCGACTTCGCATGAGGGGTACATGACTGATCCTACCCTAGGGGTTCTCGAACTCAGGTGGTGGAGTGCTCGGTCTCGTAGTCATGCTCCTCTGGGTCTTCCTCCTGATGATCATCCATATGGGCATCGTCTCCGGTCGAAGGGGTCGGAGAACGTGGAGGTCCATCCCGACGATGCTTCGTCGGTGGGTTACTGAAGAGCTCACGGTACTCCTTCGCACTCATGTGACGTCGACGTGTGGGTGCATCTCTAGCAGGGGGTACTCCTCCTCGGTAAGGGACAGCTGGTCGTCCCTCGGGGGGCTCCGTCCTTCTTGATCCTGTCTGGCCTCGTCTTGGCTTGACGAAGTAGCTCTCGGGTGTGGTGAAGTTCCTTGCGGAGCTTCACGGACTCCTTAATCAAGTTGTGAACCAGACTGTTGGCGGAGAGGCTGAAGTAGGTCTGGAACCTGAGTGGGGTGCCATCCTCCTTGGATGGGATCAACTTCCAACTCTCGCCAAGATCATCCTTCCTGAAAGGTAGGTAGCGAGTAGCTGGCTCGTCAGCCATCTCTGGAATGATATCTCGAAGGTGTAGGAGTGCCTTGCGTGCAGCTGTCTCGACTGCGAGTGCCAGGGTCTCCATCTATGGTGCTTCAAAGAACCAACTAGTCGGGGAGTCGTTTGCCTTCATGACCACATCAACGTGGTGCTCTTTCATGACGGCATCGACCCAGTGCTCATGGTAGAGGAAAACGGGTGGTTGGCGAAACTAGCACTTCTCCAGGCTATCCTCAAGGAGTAGGGGAAAGCGGGATGTTAGGAATGCTTCGAGTACGACGGCCAACTACAAAGGTTTGAAGGGAGGACAGTCAGTAGAGTGCTGTGTGAAGAATAGAAGAGGTAATAAGTGTAGAAACTCCTAAGTATAGGTGCTAGTTGTAGTTTTGAAAACGGTTTTATCCTAACTAATGCCCATGCTAACTAAGGGCTTCCTACAGTCAGGATGGCTCTGATACCAGCTCTGTGGGGACCCCGACTCATAAGTCGTGATCACCGAATGCACGTGTACAGTGATCCCAGAGATCAATGCTCACTGAACACACAGAAGTTGAATATCAACAGTCTTACATCCATACTTAACGTCTTACACAAATAGGGACCATGAAGGTCAAGTCTTACATAGATAGGGCCATGAAGACCAAATAACAAACACCACTAACAGTGGAAATCTTGATCGAGAGCGTAGACCCATGCCATCTGCCTTAACCCTACAGGCATTCTGACTAGGAAGCGTCCTAGTTCGCATGTTCATCACCAACGAACTCTTCACCGTATTCCTGCTCTTCCATGCCTGGCCAATTAAATAACCAGCGGCAAGCCAATGAGTACTTTGAATGTACTTGCAAGCAACCCATGTTTTGGAACAAGGTATAACAATGCATGATATAGCACTAAGTAGGTAAGTTTGTAGAAAGCTAATTTTGAGTGTAGTGACTTGATCAAATAACTTATGTAAGCATGCATCAACAGTTGGCAGATATCCATATGAACAAGTTACATATATCATCATAAGCAGGGGTTGAACATCTTATATTTAGTCATCATGTCAAGTCATCCGACTTAACTCAAGTATCATCTTTGTCACCAACACACACACACACACACACACACACCAGGTTTGTGAAATCACTGGACATAGTTTAAGCAGCACCACACAACTGTCCTTGACCGTGGACACGGCTATTCGAATAGTTTTACACTCTGCAGAGGTTGCACACTTTACCCAGGAGACTCGGGAAACTTCCGTGTCAACCACGACTCGCGATATTGTTCATACCCAAGGTAAGTACCCGAACATTGTCTTTCCCCTAGCGATACTAAACAAAGAGTCCACTCGTTGGTGCCTTCCCTTATGATATACATCACACGTATCATCCATGAGGGCACGCAACGGTGTGCCCGATGCCTGTGAAGACAGCGCATGGTCGCCCTACCAGGCACGACCACGTATCGAGAGTGACCACGTCACTCCCTCCACTAGTAATGCGGGCTCTATGCTTGTACCCACCAAGGTAGTCAACAAAGCCCCGTCCCATAAGGGGTATCGTGGTTGCACATGTGAGGTTGGGAACGGTCGACAAGTCTTTAATCTAATCCGTTTTCGAAAACACACACACTCACTTGCTCCGGTACACCACTTCTTTATCAAGTGGTTACCTAGCTCATAGTCATCTCCCTCGGCCATTAGTGGCACCTGACGAGGTTTTCGAAAAGTCTTTGAAAACATTCTTGTTTCCAACACCATGCATATTCCCGTCCCACTTTGCGTAGCATCTACTAAGCATCCTATCTACTCCCACCCGCACAACCCTCATAAGGAGGTAGGGTCATGCACGATGCAAATATCAATAAGAACGTATCGGAGGCATCCCACCAAAGTGGTCACCACATCAACATGATCAACATCACGAAATAAAGTGCTATATGCCATGCGATAAAAAGGGTTTCATAGTCGTGGTCAAAGGGATGCTTGCCTGGCTCAACAAAGTCTTCGGGATCTTCAAAGTCTTCAGGTCCAACTCCCTCGTCAACAGCGCAATCTATCGTCGCGATAATGACGGCAATAATAAAAAATCATCACAAAAACAGAGCACAAAACTCACTTCCAAAATTTTACCCTCCTCTGTAAAATACTACAATATAAACTAAAAATATTTGCCTAAGGTTTTGTTGTGAAAAAGATTTTCAAAACTAGTTTTAATAGAGGCTAAAATACTAAAACTAGGTTTTAAATAAAATCACTACATAAATATTTTCAAAAAATGACACAAGTGGCACTGTTAAATTCTACACATTATAGCAAGATTTGCGGTGGAGGAATTTTTGGATTTGGATAATTATTTAATTCTATGGGGTTTTTGGAAGTTACTGGAAAAAGAAAAGGATAAATGATACTGTTCCCATGGGCCAAGATGGGCTCAGCAGAGCCGGCCCATAGGGGATACAGCCTACGCCAGGCTGCTACGTCGAAGGCGTATTCGTGGAATACGCATCCGCTTGCGCAGCGAACCGGTATGCGCGCGGCTGGTGGTTTTAAATCTGACGGGTGGGCCCCACCCTTCAGTGAGAGGCAAGGAGCGAGGGGGCCGACAAGTGGACCCGTGGTCGTCTTCTTCCTCGAGACAGAGGGGAGGGTGGCCTCACCGGCGGCGACTCCGTTGGTGGATCGATGCGGGGAGGGCACGGTCGAGCTCAGGGGGTCGTCGCCCATCTGATGGTGGAGGAGAGGGACGCCGGGGAGCTAAGGTTCGCCGGCGACGAGGTGGCGAGGCGGCGGCGCTTCGGTTTGAGCTCGAACCTGTCGCACCGAGCTGCAATTGCAGCGGAAAGGAAGGGGAATGAGGTCAAGGAGCTGCGGAGGCCTCAGGGCACTGGAAAGAAGTGGCGGAGGGGGCCCTTACCACGCGCTTGCCGGCGAGCCGAGGCGGCGGTCTTCGAGCTCGATCTCGAGCTTGGGGCCTCCTGGAGATGCTCTGGTAGGGTAGGGGCTCGATTAGATGACAGAGAGGGTGGAAGGGATCGGGAGAGGGCGAGGGGGTGGCTTAAATAGAGGGGACCGATGCATGTCGTGGACCGAGTTCATTGGCCTCCGCCGAAGGGGCTCTGGTGGCCACGGGAGGGGCTCGGGGCCTCTAAGAGGTGCTCGTGGGGGAGGAGCAGGGAGCTGGGAAGCGAGAGGGGGGAGTGAGGCATGCTCGGGACGGGCCCCGCAGGTGGACAGGGAGTGGGGCGCTCGGGCGGCGCTCGGGCACGCGCGACTGGGGTTGCCGGAGAGAGAGGGAGGCGGGGGCAGCGTCTTGGAGTCTTGCGGACGTCGAGGGGGACACGGGGGACAAGGTCCCGCCTCCCAAGGCTGTCGGGGCTCGGGATGGGCGCCGGCTACAGTGCTCGGGTGCACAGCACACTCCAGAACACCCAAATGGCATGCCATGGCATGCCTTTGGCGTTTTGGGCGCGGCCACTTGTGCTCAGCAGCACCAGAGGGGTATAAACAAGGTGGGGATGCCCTTTGATGCCCTGGAAAGTCAAGGGAGGAGGAGAGAGTTGGAGGGAGAGAGGAAAAAGGGGCTGTCCAGAGGAGTAAAATTAAGTTTTACCCCATCAATTATTGACCTGAGGCCATGGGCCTTTTACTGAAGGTAAAAGAACACTATAAGGAGATGTGGTAAAAAGTTGAAGTGAAGGAGAATAGTGGAAGGGGGTCAAACATGGTTTTTACTAAACTGTCAGAAGGTGTTTGATGATGATTTGGCTAAGCAAATGGAGTTTTCTTGCCATGAGATTTAACAGGGTGATAGTGTATGTAATAATAGAGATGACCACCAAGTTTGAGCAAATTCGAAGAAAGTTGACAGTACAAACTTGAAAAACCCTAGAATTCAACAGAATCAGATTTCTGTAGATCCAGGCTTGCAATCCTATTCTCCCAAATCCACCACTTGGTGTGGCATCATTATTTGGGGGTTAGAACATGCCCACAAAGTTTGAGGTCAATAGGAGAAACTTCACAATGTAAAGTTGTTCAAACTTTACTCTGGACAGGAATGGTTTTGGAATATTTTGGTGTATCAAATCAATTGGGATTGAGATGAAACTTTGCAAGATCATCACATATATCATGTCTGACTTGCTAGAATTTTCCTGGATTTTTTTAGAATATTTCCAACAGAAATATTTCAAAAGCTTGATTTAAGCAGAAAGGGATTTGAAGGGTTTTGCCCATTATTTGGAACATGACCATGTGTTGAAACTCACATATATGGAAAATATATGTCCACTGAGTTTCCCTAAATTTTCTCAAATATTTTTAAAACATTTCAATAATTTTTCCTTATGAAAAACCATTTCTGGCCTTAAGAAAAAGCCTTTAAATAAAATAGCAAAATAATCTTTAAAATTAATATTTGGTGGTTTTGGGAAGTCTTATATATAGTAGGTTCCAAATAGAGTATTTGGGAAAAAGGATCCACCCAATTTGAGGACTTGTAGTGCAAACCTCAATTCAGGGGTTTTTGAAAACCTAATTTGAAGAAATCCTTTTTGGCCAAAATAATATTTGATAAAAATAGTTTTAGGTACTATACACATGGTATGATCATTGGGCAAGATGTTTGGGTCAAGGAAGATGAAGGTGGAGAAAAGAAGAACCTATGAGTGCCATACACAATCAACCAAGCAAGCAAGCATCAAACAAATCAAATAAGCTCATGCACTCAAAAGTGTTATTTGGTTCCAAAAGTTGTAAATCCATAGCATAGCAAAGTGATACAAACACAGGGTTTTGGCGAGTCTCGTAAGAACTCCGGGAAGCGCACAGCATAGTGCGGCACGCCCGTCGAGGACTTACCAGAGACCTCTGCCGACAGAAGCAAGAAGGGTAAGGTGATCATCCCCAAGACGAAGCAAGTGGCTGCGCGGGAGGATGACGAGGGTGGCACTTTCACTATAAGTGCCACCCTCGACAGCAAATAGGAAAGCATGCTCGTCTCCTTCCTGCGAGCGAATGTCGACGTGTTTGCCTGGCAACCGTCCGACATCCCCGGTGTTCCCAGGGAGGTGATCGAGCACCACCTTGCTGTCTATCCTCATGCGCGCCCCGTCAAGTAGAAGGTCCAAAAACAAGCACTAGAGAGGGAAGAGTTTATTGCCGAAGTGATCAAATAGTTGGAAGCAGCAGGTCTAGTCAGGGGTGTACTCCACCCGGCATGGCTAGCGAATCCCGTGGTGGTGCGTAAGGCAAGCGGGAAGTGGAGACTCTGTATCGACTTCACATACGTCAACAGGGCCTGCCCAAAAGACCCATTTCCCTTGCCATGCATCGACCAGATAGTGGAATCGACCGCCGGCTGCGACCTGTTGTCGTTCCTCGACGCCTACTCTAGTTATCATCAGATCTTCATGGCCGAGGAAGACGAAGAGAAAACAGCGTTCATCACTCCCTGCGGCACATACTGTTTCAAGCATATGCCGTTTGGTGTGAAGAGCGCGGGTTCAACATTCGCAAGGGCCGTCCAGATTGTCCTCGGACTGCAGCTGCACAGAAATGTGGAGGCCTACATGGATGACATCATGGTCAAGACCAAGGTCAAGGCCATGCTGGTCCAAGATTTAGAAGAGACATTTGCGAATTTGCGCAAGATCAACCTGAAGCTCAACCCGGAGAAGTGCGTGTTTGGGGTCCCATCTGGCAAGCTCCTCGGTTTCTTCATATCTCAGCGTGGGATAGAAGCCAACCCCGCCAAGATCGAAGCAATCGAGCAACTAGAAGCACCCAAGCACGTCAAGGACGTACAACGGCTGGCGGCTGTGTCGCCACCCTCGGCAGATTCATCTCCAAATCCGCAGAGCGTGTCCTGCCATTTTTCAAGATCCTGAAGAAGGCGGGCCCGACGACATGGACTCCGGAAGCGGAGGTAGCGTTGCAAGACCTAAAGAAGTACCCGTCATCGGCCCCCGTCCTAGTTGCGCCCAAGCCTGAGGAACCGTTGTTGTTATACTTGGCAACAACGAACCAGGTGGTCAGCGCCGCGCTAGTAGCGGAGAGGGAAGCCGAGGACGGCGAACCAACGGCCTCCAAACCAACAGCCAGCGAACCTGAGCCGACCCGGGTGAGCCATGAAGTCGACACAAAGACGGCACGGGAAGCGGAACAGTGAGCGCTGGAGAAGGCAAGGGTGGTGCAGCGACCGGTGTACTTTGTCAGCTCCCTCCTGCAGGGGGCTCGGTCAAGGTACTCTGGGATTCAGAAGCTGCTCTTCGGCCTCCTCATGGCCTCCCGCAAGCTGCGCCTCTACTTCCAAGCACATCGCATTACAGTTGTCACCCGCTTCCCGCTGCAGCGGATCCTGAGGAACCCGGAGGCAACCGGCAGGATTGTTGAATGGGCCTTGGAACTGGCCAGTTTCGATCTGAGCTTTGAAAGCACGGCAACCATCAAAAGTCGGGCACTAGCAGAGTTCGTTGCTAAATGGACGCCGACCCCAGATGAGGAAACCCTGGAGACAGCTCTTCACGGCAAGGAAGCACCTCAGGTATGGATCATGTACTTTGATGGGGCTTTCTCGCTGCAAGGCGCTGGTGCCGGAGTGTTGCTCATAGCACCCACTTAAGAGCACCTCAAGTATGTGGTCCATATGCACTTCCCTCGGGAGGTGTCGACCAACAACAAAGCTGAGTACGAGGGTTTACTTGCCGAGCTGCGGATAGCGGCAGATTTGGGAATCAAGAAGTTGATAGTCTAGGAAGACTCACAGTTGGTTGTGCGCCAGGTCAATAAGGATTACAAGAGCCCCCTCATGGCAGCATATGTTGATGAAGTGAGGAATTTGGAAGCGCGTTTCGATGGTCTACAGATGGAACACGTCCCCAGGGCGGAGAATAACGTCGCCGATGACCTGTCGAAATGGGCAGCTCAGAAGTCGCCCGTGGAACCAGGCACCTTTGTGCTCCGACTCACTCAGCCATCAGTTACACCATCAGGGCGACAAACAAAGAAGAGAAAAATCAGTTTCGGCGATAATTTCCCGGCAGAGCCACCTATGGCCGCCAAGAAGGTTGCCGGGACTGACGAAAATGCTCGACGGTGAGCGTCGAGCTCTGGCGGGACAGGCGGTCCCCGCCATCAAAGCTAGCGCTCCCGTAACAGAATAGACACCTTTAGTCCTTGTCGTCGAGCCACGGGCTTCAACATGGGCGCAACAGATTATCCAGTACCTCCAGACAGGAGACCTCCCCTAAGAGCAAGAAGAAGCCGAGAAAGTAGCCCGGTAGTCGAGCATGTATCAGTTCGTGGACAACGATCTATACAGGAGGAGACTGAACGGGGTGAAATTGAGGTGCATCGCTCGGGAGGAAGGACAACGGCGACTGGCGGAGATACACGAGGGGATTTGTGGCTCCCACATAGGATCAAGAGCCCTTGTCGGGAAGGAGTTTCGGCAAGGCTTTTACTGGCCCACAACCCTTCAAGAAGCCTTGGCGATGGTGACAACGGGTGAAACATGCCAATACCGCACCAAGCAAATACACCAACTAGCACAAGCCCTTCAAACCATACCGCTCTCCTGGCCATTCTCGGTCCGGGGGCTCGACATCGTCTGCCCCCTCCCCCGTGCTATCGAGGGCTTCGAGTTCTTGTTCGTCGCTATCGACAAGTTCACGAAATGGATCGAAGTTGAGCCAGTGAGAAAAGTAACGGCGCAGGCAGCGTTCAAGTTCCTCAGAGGGATTGTTTGCCGTTTCAGGGTTCCCAACAGGATCATCACCGGTAACGGCACGCAGTTCGCCAGCAACACTTTTATGCAATACTGTCAAGATATCGGCTCCCGGATCTTCTTCACCTCGGTTGCTCACCCCAGGAGCAATGGGAAAGTAGAGACGGCGAATGCTGAAGTGCTACGGGGTCTCAAGACGAGGACTTTCGACAAGCTTCGCAAGCATGGAAGGCGCTGGATTGATGAGCTGCCAGCGGTTCTTTGGTCGATCAAAACGATGCCAAATCAAGCCACCGGTGAAACACCCTTTGCCCTGGTCTATGGGGCGGAGGCAGTTCTCCCCACGGAACTCACGTATGGGTCACCGAGAGTACGGGCCTTTGATGAGGACCAGCAAGAGCGGCTACGGCATGACGATGCCATGCTCCTCAAGGAAGATCGTCTCCAGGCCGCACTGCGCACCACTAGGTACCAGCAGGCCTTGTGCCGCTACCATAGCCGCAAACTGCGTGCCAGGATTGTTGAGGAAGGCGACCTTGTCCTTCGACAGATTCTGTCCGCGAAGGGATCAAACAAGTTGACACCGAAGTGGGAAGGCCCTTACCGGGTGGTACGAGTCACCAGGCCTGGCGCAGTCCGCCTGGAGACCGAAGATGGCACCCCGGTGCAAAACTCGTGGAATATCGATCATCTTAGCAAGTTCTACCCATAAGACGCGGTTGTCAGGCTCCCTGGCAACCACTTTTGTACAAGTCTCGCAGCAATGCGTGTAATCCTTTGTACAAAGCCAGGTGATGACCCTGTGTGCAGTTACTAAAACTAGATATCCCGCAACTTTTCTCCTGCCTAGATACATATTTGCATTATGTTTCACTATGCGGGTTATTGCGGTAGCTCATTGCCAGCATAAGGTCATTATCGAATCGCTAAAAGCCCATAGCGCACCCAATTTTCTCTTCTTTCTTTTTTCCGAAAGGAAGCAGGATTCCTTCCCCTCGCGCACAAGTCATCCCTGGGGGGAGAAGGGGCGGCAAGGACGGACACATTCGGAGCAACAACCTCACGGCAAGAAGGGCGACAGAGGAAGGAAAATATAAGTAAAACTCTTCCCCTGCTACAAACTGCAGCCTAAGGAAAGACCTTCGCGCGGGTGGACCTTTATCGGAATCGTTGCGCGCCGGGGGTTGGAAGCATGCCCAGCACCCCAGATAGTCGCGGCGAGGATGATGAGGTAACCTTGACGAAAGAGGCGCTACGGGAGAGTGCTCGGGATCTATCCATATAGAAGCGCCCCTCGATAAGACAACCTACATCGGCAAAGGTCCCCGACAAGCGTAAAGGTCGGAAAGGCACTGAAAGAAAAAGAGGGATTGACACACAAACATACAAGGCAAATCCTTGATATATCAGTAGTACCCAATGTTTTTCTTTGATTGTCTTTCAGGACTTCGTCGGGTACGACCTGGATACAAATGTGAGCCCCAAGCTCAGCGGCGGCAGTGGCGAGGTCAAGTCGGAGTACGATTTCCTCTAACGCCTCCGCCGCCGTCCGGAGGGAGATCGACCACTACGACGTGGCGATCGATCCGGAAACAAGGCCCCACAAGAGGGGCCTTGCCTTCCGAATCCCTCCAGGGCGCCGATGCGCCCTCCGAATCCCTCCAAGACACCGGTGCGCGCGCTACTCAAAGTCATCGCCCTCGATCTGGACACCGAGGGCGCCGTCGTCATCATCACTGCCACTGGAGGGGCCAGAGTCACTGCCACTCGAGCCTTCCGCGCAGCACTCCAGGCGGGCCCCCAAGGCCCCGAAGGAACTTCACGGAGAGGGTGGCGGAGCCGTCAAACTCAAAGTGGAGAAGATGCCCCCGGGAGCGGGCAAATGACCTCCACCCTCGCGCTAGGAACATGGCGCCTCCAGAGGAGAGGTCGACCGCCACCCACATGGGCCCATCGTGGCAACCGTCGGCACAGAGCCACAAGCCTCGAGGGCGGCAGGCCTCCATGGCCCTCACGAAAAGATCGGGGAGACGCGCCTCCATGGCCGCCGTAGTTCGGAGGAGCCACCCCCGCGCGGCCCCTGAAAGCTAGCTGACCGCGGGAGCTGGAACTGACCTCCGCCGCCGTCACCACAATACGCATCGGGCTCCGGGGACTGCACCTCCCGGCACCCCTAGTACCTCGAGCGCGACCATGACCCCTCGCCATCGTAGAGGGAGCACGCTAGAAGCGGTGGCGAAAGGAAGAAGGGAGAAGCACCAAGCAGCTGGGGAAGAGCACGGAGTCGCGGATGAGTGGCACCCTCTTCAACCCCTCCCTATTTATAGGGGCCAAGCCAAAGGGGAACAAGAGAGGGCGACTCTCCGCGGACCGTAACGAGCGCACGCTCATACGCCCACGACTTCAGCGACCGCCCTCCTCGGCCAATGGCGAGCGCCGTGCGTCCCACGCATCACCCAAGGCGTAGTCAAGGCGGAAGGAGGAACAACACCAATTAAATGGCGAAGGGCGGGCGGGCGACACATCATTTCCTCTGCTGCTTACCCCAAGGAAGGCGAGGGGGCTGGCCGCCCGTGTACCGAAGTGACCACTCACTTTCAAGCGTGTTGCTTGGGCGACCATCCCTCTCCACCAATGCCGTTACCCGCGGTAAATGCACATCACGGGAAAGGTCAGTAAAAGTCATCATAACTTCAGGAAAAACGTGGCCGCGCATGCCCATGCACTATTTTGGGCCTAGCCCAACAACGACGCGTGCGCGTGTATGGCCCAGGCCCGGGGGCTACTGTCGGTGTACTAAGAACTGGGGGTCCCTAGTACCTAGACTTATGCACGGGCAGCCGCCTCAGGCTGGCAGCTTCTTGTCGGGCTCGCACCAGCCTCCGAGGAAAACCGAAGCCAAGACCAGAGCAAGGCGAAAAGGCCCTTCACCATGCGGAGTAGCCCGATCACGGGCGTCCCCGGAAAGGATTCCAACCCGCTAGGCCCCCGCTCCACCTCACGAGGGACGATTGTCTACATCAGCTGAGGTGTCGAGCAGGCAGGCGGGAAGGCGGAGCTGGCCGGGGAACGTGGCTACAGCGCGGGCCTGTTGCAGCTTTAATGCCACCCGTCCCGCGACGTGGCAGAATAATAAGAGGTAGATGGGCGGACGGCACAGAAGGAGAGGCAATCCTTGCTGGGAGACGTCGCCAGCACGCCACCTCACGGCGCATTTAATGCGCCGGTCCTAGTCTGTCAGAGTTAGATATGTCCCACTACCACTCTGACGACAGCCCCTGGAGCTCTAAGAGCACACTGTACACCTAGTAAATGACCGTTGTAGCCTTTGTGGAAACCCCTTGCACTGGTGCAGCGACGTGCTATACAAACGGTTTTTAACCCCTTTTCGGGACGTACTTTGAAACTGTCGCCCTGCATGTGTGGGTGATAGGGGGGTCCATCCCACACGACATAGAATAATCGTCGGCGATGGTGTCCAACGAACGCAAACGTTTGGCAAAACTAAGCGTATGGGATGTCCACATCTATCACAAACGAGAGTCACCGGTCAACCGTTTGAGATATGGTGGACTTCCCATACGACCCATCCTTGCAACTCGTGTGAGATGACAATAACATCGCACGCGTTACTCTGTGGCTCACCGTTTATGATGTGCACCTAATCACAAACAGTTCACGATTACGAAGCGTGTATGATAAGGGGTATATCACAAACACTTATATTGGACGAACCGTTGGCGATATTTAACTAAGACTGTAATTTAACCATCGTACAAGTATCAGATAGGTTTAAGAAACATCGTACTCGCGTCCGACAGGATTAGTATCGCACGTGCTATTCTGTGGTCCAACGTTTGCGATGCATACTACATCACAAACAGTTCATCATTCTAAACTGTGTGCGACAGAGATTGTATCGCCAACGTTGCATTCGGTTGCACCGTTTGCTATATTATCTGAAATCACACACGGTTCGCAAACGGCAACTGTGTGCATGGTCGCACACGTTTTATATCTGTCAAAACGTGTCGGATCTTGAGGTATATCACAAACGTTGAGACTTACAAACCGTGTGCGGCATAATGACCCGTAGAACATTTTTTTATTATTTTAATCGCTACAATTTAAAATTGTACAGAATTTGAATTTGAAAGTAGGGAATAGCTTTTTACATATACATAGATAGGTTCATCAACCAATGCATTATTCCATTCACAGGTACATACACTCAAGAATTACGTCAACGAAAGAATTACATAAGCACCAAATAAAGAATGATGAACGATGGTTGAATACTTGTATTAAAGACGGCAAAGAAAGAGGAAAAATATATTATGATTGATGTAAAAGGTGAAGCGGAATGCCCGTAGTGTGCCCTCCTCCATGTCGTCTGCACACACGACTCTATCCCAATCCCTTGTGATGGCCGACTGCCCATCCTTTAATATCTTCATGACTTCCAGATAGTCATTCTAGTCTGGTAGAAATACATGTACATTTGCATGTCCAACAATCATGTAGTTTGAGAGGTGATCTTGGGTAGACTGTGTTGGGAACCACTGCAAAGGAAAAAGATACAGAGATTGTCATCTAACAACTCATTATGTGCAGTAAAAAGGGTACATAGTTCTGACTTAATATACTTCATATCACTGTTGTCTTGAACAAATTGTAAATAAATAGTTTAATTGTCACATTTTGACCCATTGTACTAGCAATCTTTATTAGTTACCTCACATGATGCTCTCTCCGTCCCACTATATAAGATCTAATTACATCCAATGCACAAACATATTGGATGTATTAGCGTCTTTTATTATGGGGCGGAGGGAGTATAACATGGGAAACAAATATAGCCATGTGAACCAAAAACCATTAAAATAGGCATATGCTCACTACATCAAGGTTAACAACAACCAAATAAAGTCATTCATAATGGTATTGTTGAATTTGCATAGAACAAAGCTTGTACTTAAACATCAAATTGTATAATTGAACATCACACAGTGAAAAAAAACAGGCGGTGTAAAACTAAATAAACAAGGCATACTACAGCAACCAAATAGTCATTCATATCGATATTGTTGAAATTGCATAAAACGTAGCATGTGCTTAAACATCATATTCTATGATTGAACATCACATTGTTAGAAAACCGAAATAAACAGGGGCATGTTAACTACACTAGCTTTAAGAGGAACCAATTGTATGTTTGAACAACCAAATCTACCAATTGAAGTTGGACATATGTTCACTACAAACAACCAAAAACAGCTAAAGAAGGTATATGCTCACTACAGACAACCAAACATAGGCGTTCGTGAAATTGAACTGAAAAATTCATAATCGAGCGTAGGGCGCACTTGTCGACGACAAGTTGTTGTCGTCAATGAGACCTGACTTGGTAGCTGACGATGCCAAAACATCATCATAGAACGCGACTTCCATAAATGACAAAAGGGTCCCGTTGGCGATGAAGAAAAATTCCTGACAGCAAAGCAGAATAGATCAGATGCATACTACAAACAACCAAATATAGGTATATGCTAACTACAAACAACCAAACATAGGCAGTGAAATTGAACTGAACAATTCATACTCCAGCATATCAAATTGCACTTTTGAACATTACAATTCATACTCCAGCATAGCACATTCCTGACAGCAAAACAAAGTAGATCAGAGGCATACTACAAACAACCAAATATAGCAATTGAAACTGGACAAGTCATAACCACAAACCACCAAAAAACCTTTAAAGGAAGCATATGCTCACTACAACAGATTTAACAGCAACCAAACAACCATTCGTATTAGTATTGTTGAAATTGCATAGAAGATAGAACGCATCATGGGCTTAAACATCAAATTGTATGATTCAACATCACATTGTGAGAAAACTGAAATAAACGGGGCGTGTTAAATACACCAGCTTTAACGGGAACCAATTGTATGATTGAACAACCAAATCTAGCAATGAAACTGGACATATGTTCACTACAAACAACCACATATCACGCTAAACAAGGTATATGCTCGCTACGGACAACCAAACGCATCAGCACTGAAATTCAACTGAACAACTCATACTCCAGCATATCAAATTGCACCTTTGAACAATTCATACCCCTTGGAATAGCCTGGAGTGGGGGTGCGCACCGTGCGTTCCCTGTTGTGGCAGCTTATCTCCTTGCCTTTGGAAGAGCACGTCTGCAGGGTGACGTCCCTGATGTCGTGGATGGGCTATTTCCCCTTGGAAGAGACGGATAGGGCGCCTTGTCATCGTCGTCGTCAATGAGGTATGACTTGGAAGCTGACGATGTTGAGCCACCGCCATATATATAGAACGCGACCTTCAGTAATGACAAAAGGGTCTCGATGGCGATGAACGCAAAATCCTGACAGCGAAGCAGAGTAGATCAGCGCGCGGGGGGCATGGAGGAGATCCAAGGAGGTTGAACCCGACGGGGCGGGGGTGATATACTTAACCTGTGTCATAGCCCGCGTCTGGGGGCCTCGGTGGCCACCTCGCCGTCGTCCAGCGGACATGCCTCGATATACCTCTTTTTGGCCATTCGCTCCTCCAGCTCCTCGGGAAGCATAGCCGGGATGAGGCAGCGACACTCTGGAGTGTGGGTGAGGATGGGGATGGGGATCTACGGGGAAGAGGGTGCTTCGCAGGCCGACACTACGGGGTGGACCAGAGTTGTGCGTGCATTATTCGACATGGAGGAGCACTACTGTCGATTGCACGGACGACTCTAGTCCAACCCCCTTGTGATGGATCTTCATGAGGACTTCGAGATAGTCATGGGAAGGCCTGTAGAGGATGACGGTGGAGTCGGGGGCGGCGGCGGCGGCGAGCTAGCTATGGTTCGAGCGAGGGAGAGGAGTGGTGCGAGCGGGAGCGGAGGTTTTCCTTTTTTTACGTTATCTGAGCAGAGGTTTTGTGGTGGGGAGGGGGTAGGTCGTGTTTGAGGAAATGCCGCGCGGCTACTGAAAATTTTACTAGGCGGGAATGCAGGGGCTACTGAAAATTTAGATTACGGGATTGAAGCGGCGCGGCCAGGGCGGGAGCAACAAATATCGCACACAGCCAAAACATAATAAGTATGTGCTATCAAATAGGAAAAACCCGCGAAACCCCATTTTTCAAATGTCTCAAGGTGGTAGATATTTTTACGAGGGAAGTCTCATGGAACCCAATCATGTCCGGCGCCCACCAGTGGACCGTGATGATGTGCCAGCGGCGGATGGAATGGTTTCTGTTGAGTGTACAATCGCAAACGGTTGTTACATTTGAATCGTTTGCTATTTACTCCTGGAATAATAATATAAAGGAGCATTTCATCAAAAAATGCTGGAAAGGGGTCAGAACAGATATACACGCCTGCGTTGTCTCAAAAAAAACATACACGCCTGCATGTGGAACAAAAATATGTATGCATAGGGTGGTTTGACCGTTCAAAATACTCAATGCGCAACTTTGATGTGGCACATGTCTCCTCCATCGCCACTTCGTGTCGGTGGAGGGGGAATCCTAGCCACAAATACATGCCCCCAAACAGGTATTGCGTATCACTCATGTCATAACACGAAAATGAAACATATGCATGAATCCAGCATGGTCGAACCACCCCATCTCTTTTCCGCTCAAAGGTGGACTATGGCCCATGCGCCTCGAAACACGGACATCCCGACCAAAGAATCAACACTTTTGTTCAAACCTCTCCCGTTGTCGGTCGAAAGGATGGACGTCCACCGAGGCCCATGAATGGGCGTGGCGCCGATAATTAACCACGCGGTGGAGTGTCGAAGACAACCATCACCTGTTGGTGGTGCAAACATGTGTACGGAAATGTTGTGTTGCGTTTGAATTCATTAATATATACCTCATGTGCAACTTTGATGGGTCACATGCTTTGGAACGGGAAAGTCCCCCCAGCCCCCCGAGCGAGTGTTCATGACGCATACAACTAGTATGCCGAGCGTCGATGGGAACGATTCACGCATTCATAGGCGTGTGCGCAGACTTGGCTAAGGAAACTCAAATGACCTATATAATATATACCATAACACAAAACAATTGAAGATTCCACCATGGTAACCTCTCTCTCGTTGTTAGTCAATGTGATGGACATCCACGCGGGCCCAGTAATGGACTTTCCAACGACAACCATGCGAAGGAGTATCCAAAGACAATCACCGTGCATGGAAGTATTGTGTGATGTTTACATACCCAGCACACAAACTTTAGTGTGGCACACCTTCCTCAGGAATCTTAAAGTTAGCACGGAAAGCGAGGTTCACGACGCGTGGTATATATATACCCCCCCCCCCCCATTCGAGCCTATGGGAGAGAGATTCATGCGTACACTACACACACTCAAATTATACCATGTAATGTCACACCCATGGACTACCGCAAACATCGACCAAAACAGAATCCACAATAATTAACCTCTCTCATTGCGGTACAATAGTACGCGAGGCCACAAATGGGAGTGACACTAATAATTGTGCAAGGGGGGCGGTGTGTCCGAGGACAACCACCGCCTCCATGCTGCCTTAACATATGTACGAAGGTGTTGTGTGATGTTTTGAATACCCAATGCACACCTTTCATGTGGCACCTTCGCAAATCATAAAAAACGGAGGTTCACAACTTGTACAATGAGCACGCGCATGCACACATGTGCCCAAACTTTCGTTTGTAATCTCACCATGATATTCGCCGAAACATGGACTAAGATGAATCCACATTTGATCAAACCCCTCTCGCGCGCGCCATCGAAGGTGAAAGACCACATGGGGGCAATGAATGGGTGTGTCGGTGGTAATCGCATGAGTGAGTGTACGAGGACCACCTCCGCATGCATGAGACACAAACATATGCATGAAAAGGTCATGATCGAGATGCTTTAAATATATACCCAATGCATGACTTTTGACGTGGCATGTGTGCCTCACCTGAAGCTGTCAATGTTTAAAACCATTACCCGCATCCCCATGGGTGTTTACTATATTAGGGTACGGAGAAGTGCGAGCTTGAATTCCCATGGGGAAGATGGTGGGTCAAATACCTTACCCAGCGTGCAGGACGAGGATGGGGATGGGATATACATAGCATTACCCGCCTTAACCATGAAGTACTTACATGTGGGCTTTGAAATTAGTAGACCCCACGTAATTTGCGACCTCGGTCACCCAAATTTCCACAGATCCCACCCATATGGCCCAGATATCCCTAAGAAATCCCAAACCTAGCCACAACATATTGTTTATTTGCGTTGGAGTACTATTTTTTTACTGAAATACGGTCGAATGTTGTTCTTAAATGCATCTTGGGTTTCCCAAAGGGGATAAAGAAGTGGCAACGGGGATGGGAAACATTTTATCCCCGCGCATGCGTACGAAGACGGTGACGGGAATGGGAGGGTGGTGATCGGGACGGGGATGGGAAACATTTTATCCCCACGCACGGGTATGGAGACGGTTACAGGAATGGGAGGGCGGTGATGGGGACGGGGATGGGACTCCAATATACTCGCCTGAGTAATCCCCGTTGTCAACTTGATGCCTAACTAACCGGACAACCCCACGTGGTGGCGCACATACAATGCGTATTGTGTGCCGGACCCCACACCCCCACTCGTCCCGCCACACCACGGTCACTTCAAGGCATGCATGTCAAACTTTTTTATGTAGTGCACATGTGACAATAGGAGTGTAGTGTTAAAATTCGATTTGTAAAGAACATTAAGACATTATATACATCAAATTGATTCCTTAGGTATTTAATTTGTAACATTCAAATTTGAACTATATGCACAGGCGGTTGTGCGCCCGAATGGATTAGAAATTCATTTTTTTGTGTTGGGTGCATGTTTAGTCCCCATGGAAGGAAAAACAATAAATTTCTAACTTCTCGGGGCCACAAACATTTACTATTGGCTATCAATTTGCAGCAAACGCCCAGCTAAGCTAGAATTCATGCAACATTGACATGATTTCATGATATGGAACATATAGGTCGTGGTAAATAAATCGTCCAATTTGAGAGAAGTTTTCATCTAAGCTTCTTGCAAATGGGGGCTTATTAATAAATGCAACACAGAACCGTCACGTTTACATCGCAAACGGTTTACTAATCCAAACTTTTTTTATTTACTACACGTATTAGCGTTGGATAAAGTCAAGCTTTGTAAACTTTGACCAAATTTAGAAAAAAATGTTAACGTTTACAATTAAAAATTATTACCATTGGATTCTTTATTGAATGTACTGTCACATCATATATATTTGTCATGGTAATTATTTCTATTTCTTTCTTTAAAGTTGGTCAAACTGTATCAAGCGCGATCCTTGCACGCAGATGTGATTTGACAGGACGCATGCTAGCAGCAGGTCGCCTCGCAGGCTAACCAGGATCCGTGTGAGAAGGTGGTTGAATTGATGGGAGGCGTGTTCGCTAAGCAGTTTCGCAGGGAGACGTGTAGTCAGACGTGTGAATTGACGGTGCGCATGCCAGCAGTCCGGCGCATAGGCGCCTCACCAGGAGGCGAGCCGTCCCTTTAAACCGCCGCCCGCCACCCTCTCATGTCCCAACTCCCCTTTATTAACCGCGCCCGATCCGTCGGCTTTAACATTCTCGCTACGCACAATCCTCTCTCACCCCCAGCATCCTCGCCGCCATTCTCAATCGTCATCAGCGGCCTCCCTGCACCATGGGAGGGAGTAACCATGTCGGTGCCGGCGAAGCACCCAAGCACAGCGTGGAGGTGGGCACAGAGATTGCCGTCGTCGGAGATGACGTATCGCGCGGATAGCAGCGCGGCCTTGACGTTGTCGCCGCTGCCGCGCTTCCCCAGCCGGAGCCGAAGGTCCACAACGACTCCGACGAACACTCCAGCGACGACAACGACTCGGACGGAGAACTTGTTGGTCATATATACCCATTTTTGGTAAATACATATGATAGTGAAAGTGCTAGTTATCGACTAGAGGGGGGTGAATAGGCAATTTTTATGAAAGTCTTCGAAATAGGGAATGTATTCGAATAGAGCGGAAACGTAAATAGGATTAGGTAGGGATATAATCAAGAATCTAATCTAGGCATGCATCACAATGAAGACACACAAACATGTTATGCTTTAACATCATGCACAATAAGATGAGTCGAAGATAAACTTAGACAGTATGAAGTTAAACAGCAGGCATGAACATCTTCAAGACAAGTCTTCAGTGATGAACAGGGAAAGGCTTCACGAAACAGAACAAGAATGTAAAGAAGTGAAGGATAGAACCAGTATCTTGATGAAGACACAGTATTTGTTGGACCAGTTCCAGTTGGTGTGACAACTGTACGTCTGGTTAGGGAGGCTGAGATTGAACTCAGAAGACCTCATCTTCACCTTATTCCCCTTGAGCCGAAGTCACTTAGACAGCGCCCAATCACTCTAGTAAGTCTTCAGGGAAGACTTCCAAAACCCGTACAAACTTGGTCACCCGGCGATCCACAATGACTCTTGGATTGCTCTAGACCCTGACGCCTAACCGTCTGGAAGATCACAGTCTTCAAGTGTAATAAGTCTTCAGTTCTCTCAGAATAGAATGACTTCAGTGATGCTCAAACACTCTAGCTCTAGGTGTTTAGGTGTATCCTTGCAGGATGTGCCTCTCTCAATATCTTCGAGGTGGGTTGCTCCAAAACGACAACAGACATATCTCTCTCTGAGCAGCCACCTTCTTATGGTGGAGGGGGTGGGCTATTTATAGCCAGCTGGCAAACCGACCTGATATGACCGAAATGACCCTGCGTCAAAGGCCAACCGACACGTGTCACAATGGTCGGATTTCAAACACACGCGGCAGCTTTACTTGGGCTACAAGTAAAGCTTACTCAATCAACTCTGGAAGAGATTTCCTCTCATTGTCTTCGCTCGAAGACATAGGTATGGGTTGAGCATCTGACTTCAATCACATCGACCCCACTTAACAGTACGGTGGTTCCTATGACTCAGGAAAGAAGAAACAAAACTACCAAAAGACTTCGTCTTCGCGTTTCATTATCTTTGGACGAATGTCTTTGCTTACCACTAATGGCTTCAACCGTCATCAATGTCTTCGGACATTTTTGGGGGTCGTCTTCGATGGCTATACCGAAACTCTAGGGACTTCTCTCTGTGTTAACCTGTGAACTCTCACAAACACATTAGTCCCTCAACCACGTTTGTCTTCAATACTCCAAAACCAAACAAGGGTGGCACTAGATGCACTTACAATCTCCCCCTTTTTGGTGATTGATGACAAACTGGTTGAAGTTTTCAACGGGGACAAAAATATGTGAAGATAAGGTTTTGAAGATTTTGATTACAAGATATAGAGAGCTCCCCCTGAAGATGTGCATATGAAAATTTTGCTTTGAATGCAAGTGCACATGGCAGGTAGTAGTTTGTGGAGATCTCCCCCTATACCTTGTAATCCAATCACTATGCATTAATAGATATGTCGAAGATAATGAAATGCATAATGAAAAATGGGCGTCTGCAGAATGACTTCGAGCGCATAAAAATAACTTGAAGAAGCGCCAAAGAGTACGGTAAACATGAAGTGCAGACGTCCATCAGGACTTAAGTTTTACAACCCAAAACAGCAAATGTTCAGAAACGAGAGTTGTAAACTTAGCAAAAATAGCACCCAACCCTTATTAGTAGACCCACTTGAAGACTATGATCCAATGCTTCTCCCCCTTTGTCATCGAATGACCAAAAAGGGACAAAGACATGGAAGAACTAAACGTTCCCAGCAGGTGTCGATGAAGACGGTGCAGCAGGGTCACGGGGAGCTGGTGCAGAGGAGCTTGGTGCAGTGCCGCGACGTCGAGTCGATGGAGGCAGAGAGGTGGCATCATCAGCTTCATCTGCGAGCCTGACGTTGGCGGAGGGAGCTGAAGAAGAGTAATCACTGTCTTCGAGGGATGGAGTCTTGCGCCATTTTTCCGGACTGGGAGGTGGTGCACCAAATCCGTAGCAGGGGTGGAATCCATCTTCTCGAAGCCCATCTTCAGGAGCCAGCATAGTGAGAGTCCTCCATGAGCAGCGACTGGTTTCATAAGCCACGAAGGAATTCTTGGTGGCGAGGTTGCGAACATGATTGATATCTTGCATCATGGAATACATCTGGCGCCGAGTCCATTCATGGTACTTGTCTTGCCTTTGAATCAGTGAAGAAAGAAGTTCATGATTAGTGAGGGCACGCTCTCTTCTTGGCAGGCGTTGACGAGGCAGAGTGCTAGCAGTGGCTTCGGTGTTGGTAGCACCGGATCTGGGCTGGCGAAATGCACCAATGAGTCTTGCCCTTGATGGATTGGAAGGAATGTGAAGACCTTCAACATCAGCAGTGCCACTAGTGCCTTCAACAATGGGATTCTTGCTCTTGGATGGATACAGATCTGCTGGCACAACTTCAATATCTGGAAGATAAACGCCATGGTTGTGAGCAGAAGGAAGAAACCTGGTGTTGGTTATGTACTTGATGAAGCGCATGATCCACGGAGCATATATCTTTGGCTCGAGGACATTGAAACCATTTGCAGCAAGGTTGCGAAGAAATAAGTCTTGAAGATTGAACCTGATGACATATACAATGTGGTAGAGCAATGTCTTCAGAGGCCCTTCAATCTTCCGAGATGAGTTGTGCCCTTTAATCGGCCAGATAGTGTGCCGAAGAATGTGATAGATGGTCCTGGGAAAGTACTGAAGATCATCCACAAAGAATGAAGTGGGCAATTCTGCATCTCGAGCCAAAGGCTTCATCATGGTCAGCATCTCAGTCATGTTGGGTTCTCGCATTTGGAAGAGGCTTCGAGTGGCAATCGCATAGGCTTCAGAACGAGGATCCAACTCTTCACCAGAGGTAGCAAGTGGTGTTGGAGGAAAGAAATCCAGTGGTGAAGTAGTAATATGCTCATCCCTTATCATAAACTCTAGCTGCCTTGTGTTCAAGTCACGACCGAAGCCAGAGATGTGGAGAGTTGCATAGAACTGGAGGATGAGCTCTTCATTCCAGTCTTCATGGTCAGTGTAGAAAGGCAGGAGACCCACATCACGAAGACAATCCAATGCTTGATCATAACAGGGAAGACCTTTCATAGCTTCAAAGCTGAGATGTTTGTGGGGAAATATCATGTTTTGATCGTAAAGCACACACATATAGTACTGTCGTTGTGGTGCACTCCAGAACCTGTCAGACTGAATCTTGGCATGCTTGTAAGGATTGCGTTCAGAGTTGAAGAAGGTGTTGTTCAGCCTGAACCTTTCCAACTCGAAGACTAAGGGTCTTGCTGGGCTTGACTGGCGAAGACATGGAAGACGCGGCATGGGATTCATGATGTTGGGGCGCCGATCAAGATGGAACTCATACTGTGGTCCCATCCTTGGTGGTGCGACAAGACGAGGCCATCTGACAGGAACCATCTGTCCTTCCCTATTGCGGGCCATCACAATGTTGTCCTCATTGTCTTCAGTTGATGGCGTGGCAGGGACAGGAGGTTCATCTGGGAAGGTGGCATTGGCATCGCCCATAGTGGCATCGGCAGCAATGTCTTCGGCTGTCGTAGTGTCTGTTGCGGGTTGACTTGGAGCTACATCTTCAATCATCAGCACACCTTCGACTGGTGCAGTCGGTGAAACTCGTACTTCGTCTTCAGGAATTGGAGAGATGAGAGCGCGAGGGCCTTGACGAAGACGTTTGAGTGGGGAAGTGCGAGTGGTGGCTTCAATCTCCTCTGGAGCAAATGGAGATTCTGGTGAGGCAGACAGTGGTGGGAAGAAGGGTGGTGATGGTGTACCGGGTTCAGCTTTAGTAATTTCTGGCCGGAGGGGAGTCCCAATATCCACAAAGCCACTTGTTGGTTGTGGGAAGGAATCCATTGGCAAGTCCACCTGTGGAACATGTTCTAGCTCAACATTGGCTTCAGGACCGATGTCATCATGAGCAAAGTCTTCAGCTGCTGCAGTGTCTTCAGCAGCTGTGGTAACTTCAGGATTCTGAGTCTCTGTGGAAGCAGACTCATGCAGCACAACTCTTCTTTCTAAGTTCTTTGAGGCGGGAGGTGCCACAGAGATTGGCTTGATGACCAGGGGTTCTTGCTGAGGAGCGGTTGTTGATGTCGGAGCAGAAGGGGGAACTGGTGGTTCTGAAGACTTTGATTTTCTTGTGTAAGTGCATCTAGTGCCACCCTTGTTTGGTTTTGGAGTATTGAAGACAAACGTGGTTGAGGGACTAATGTGTTTGTGAGAGTTCACAGGTTAACACAGAGAGAAGTCCCTGGAGTTTCGATTTAGCCGTCGAAGACGACCCCCAAAAATGTCCGAAGACATTGATGACGGCTGAAGCCATTGGTGGTAGACGAAGACATTTGTCCGAAGACAATGAAACGCGAAGACAAAGTCTTTTGGTAATTTTGTTTCTTCTTTCCTGAGTCATAGGAACCACTGTACTATTAAGTGGGGTCGATGTGATTGAATTCAGATACTGACGTGATGCTCAACCCATACCTATGTCTTCGAGTGATGACTATGAGAGGAAATCTCTTCCAGAGTTGGTTGAGTAAGCTTTACTTGTAGCCCAAGTAAAGCTGCCGCGTGTGTTTGAAATCCGACCGTTGTGACACGTGTCGGTTGGCCATTGACCCAGGGTCATTTCGGTCATATCAGGTCGGGTTGCCTGCTGGCTATAAATAGCCCACCCCCTCCACCATAAGTTGGTTGGCTGCTCAGAGAGAGATACGGATGTTGTCGTTTTGGAGCAACCCACCTCGAAGACAGTGAGAGAGACACATCCTACGAGGATACACCTAAACACCTAGAGCTAGAGTGTGTGAGCATCATCGAAGTCATTCTGTTCTGAGAGAACTGAAGACTTATTACACTTGAAGACTGTGATCTTCCAGAGGGTTAGGCGTCTGGTCCTAGAGCAATCCAAGAGTCATTGTGAATCGACGGGTGACCAAGTTTGTACGGGTTTCGGAAGTCTCCCCTGAAGACTTACCAGAGTGATTGGGCGCTGTCTAAGTGACTTCGGCTCAAGGGGAATAAGGTGAAGACGAGATCTTCTGAGTTAAATCTCAGCCTCCCTAACCAGACGTACAGTTGTCACAGCAACTGGAAGTGGTCTAACAAATACTGTGTCTTCATCAAGCTACTGGTTCTATCTTTCACTTCTTTACATTCCTGTTCTGTATCATGAAGCCTTTCCCTGTTCATCACTGAAGACTTGTCCTGAAGACATTCATGTATGCTATTTATCTTCGTTCTGTTTAAGTTTATCTTCGACTCATCTTAGTGTGCATGATATTAAAGCTTAACCTGCTTGTATGTCTTCACTGCAATGCATACCTAGATTAGATTCTTGATTGTATCCCTACCTGATCCTGTTTACGTTTCCGCATTCTTCGAATACATTCATCGTTTCGAAGACTTTTATAAAAATCGCCTATTCACCCCCCCTCTAGTCGATAACTAGCACTTTCAATTGGTATCAGAGCAAGGTACTCCCTTGTTCTGTGTTTCGGTTTAACCACCGTGGAGTTTTAGCTATGTCGACTGCAGGGATAATCAAGGTCTCCGCTGCATGCCCTGTCTTCGATGGCACCGACTACCCCTACTGGAAAAACAAGATGCGCATGCATCTCAAAGCCATTGACAACGACCTATGGTATGTCGTCATGGCGGGCATTCCCGATGTTGGCGAAGGTGTTACTCTTGCTGATGTGAAGAGGTTCGCGCAACTCGACTCCACCGCCAAGAACATCATCTGTGGTCATCTGACCAAAGGACAGTATGTCCATGTGAGTGCACTTCACACTGCTAAGCAAATCTGGGAATGGCTGTCCAAAGTGAATGAAGATGTCTCATCTCAAAGAGACTCTCGTGTTGATGAGCTTCGCAACCTGTTCAACCGCTTCAAGAGACTTGATAACAAAAACATTCAGCTCACTTTTGATCGACTCACCGATATCTCAAATGAGCTGAATGCACTTGGCGCCACTGATATCACCAAACATGAAGTCATGAAGAAGCTACTCAGATCACTTGAAAGTTCCTTTGATACTCTTGCACTCATGATTCAAGAGCGCCCTGACTTCAAGAGTTTGGATCCTGCCGATATCCTCGAGAGATTGAACACTCACGAGTTCCAACAAGCTGAGAAGAGAGATATCTACGGACCAAGCTACAGTCGCTCCCGTGCATTGAAGGCCAAAGTTGTGTCTTCATCTGAAGACAACTCTGAGTGCAGTTCTGATGGTGCTGAAGACTTTGGAAAAGAACTCGCTTTACTTGTCAGAAAGTTTCGGAAGTTTGCCAAGTCAAAACGCTACACAAAATCTTCAAAGCACTATTCCAAGAGGTCTGGTGAAATGTCTTCAAGAGACAGCAAGAAGCAAACCTGTCATAAGTGCAAGAAAGTTGGCCATTTCATCGTTGATTGTCCTCGATGGGAGAAGGAATCCAAGAAGAAGAGCAAGGACTATGACTCCAATGACAAGAAGAAGAAGAAGTATGCAAGGTCTTCATCACACAAGAAGAGTTCATCTAGCAAGGCACATGCATTCATCGGAAAGGAGATGGATTCACAGTCTGAATCTGATTCAGAAGTTGAGGAAGCATCTGAGGAGGAATCTGATGCTAAAGTAGTTGGATTAGCAATGGCTTCGGAATATCTCTCCACGTCTGTCTTCGAACCCGAAGACAATGGCTCCTTATTCACCGAAGCCAGTGATGATGATGCTGCTCCAGCCTACTGCTTCATGGCAAAAGCCTCCAAGGTATCCTCAAAATCCTCGCGACATGACTCTAAATCTGAGGCTGAATCGGATAATGACAAGAAATGTAGCTATGCTAAACTTGTAAAAATTGCCACCAAGCAACAACATGCCATGGAGAAAATGCAAACTACTCTAGAGAAAAGCGATGACCTGTTACGCGAAGAGATGAGTCTGAACGAAACTATGGCTGAAGACATGCGTAGTCTTCGTTCAAGGTTTGAGGATCTCCAAAGTCGTCATGATGCCCTCTCAACTGATCATGAAAAGCTTTCTCTTGAATATCTTCAGAAGAAGATTGATCTTGAAAAGTTGAGGGAAGCACTTGATGACCTACGGAAGGAAAACGACTCACTCCTAGCAGAGCAGATCAGTACCGCTCAGGATGAATTTAATGCTCCATGCTTAAAGTATATTGCACGTGAAGCTAATGATTCAACTGCTGAATGTTCAAATGCTTCTGAAAATGCTTTATCTTCAACTGTATCTGTGGCACCTAACCCCTCATCTGAGGAAGCCACTGCTATCATTGATGACAATGACAGGTTGAAGACATTGCTTGAAAATGGCATGTACAAGAGTCTAAAAGGGCATCAGATTCTTTGTGATGTCCTGAAGAAGACTATACTGAACAAAAACCCTAGGAAAGAGGGTGTCAGTTTCGAAAGAAACCTCAATGTTGATGGATCCTACTGGACACCTGAGCAGTACCCCAAAACCATATGGGTTGCTACAAAAGGTCCTTCAGTTGATCTTTCCACATTATCAGGCTTCAACTGTGTGAATCCTCTCATTATTGATGAATCCTTTGATTCCAATTATAAATTGTTCAAATGTCAAAATGGTGAAGTGTTTGCCAGATTTATTGGAACTAACTACAGGAATGGCTCACCTATGAAGAAGATCTGGGTCCCCAAATGTCTTCTAGAGAAGCTTCGCGTGAATGTCTTGACGACATCTCCCAAGATGAAGAAAAACCCTAGATCAATGTCTTTGAGAAGACATAAGTCTTCATACAATGGCACTAACCATTCTGTTTCGCAGGAAAAGAGTCAGATGACTCATGAATATGTATACAATTGCATGCACTGCTACGTTCATCCAACAAAGAATTTATCTGCTTATTCATTTGAGTACACTAACCCTCCTGTGAAACGTGCTATTAGGGCATCTCTGCCTAAATTCTCTGATGCTGCCTTACGTCTCATTGCTTCTAAGCCACCCCTTCGCATGTGGGTGGTTAAGAAAAACTAATATCTTCTATGCAGCATCGGGTCTCCAGATAGGAAGAAGCCTATCCCGAAGATTATCTCTGGGGACCCGAAAACATTCTTGTCTGAACGCAAGAAAATTAATGCATACCTCTTTCAGAATACTTGCCACTATCTTCTGCTACATCTTCATCTTAGCATGTTACTCTTACATGCTTTGGTGAACTCGACTAATTCTCAATGCAGGAAGACAAATCCAATGCCACTGAATGGATTATGGACAATGGATGCACAAGTCATATGACTGGTCATCGAAGCCTATTAATGGAGCAAACTCTTTGACCTCCAACAAAAGATCACATCGTCTTTGCTGACAAGAGCAGCAGCAAAGTGCTGGGGCTAGGTAGAGTTGCTATCTCAAGGGACCGGCACATAGAAAATGTCATGCTTGTCGAATCCCTTGGGTACAACTTGATGTCTGTCTCAATGCTCTGTGACTTAGATATGCTTGTCATCTTCGGCAAATTTCGATGTGTGGTACTAATGGCCTCTGACAAAACCAAAATCTTCGAAGGTTTTCGAAGAGGTGACTTGTATATGGTAGACTTCTCTACAGGACCACAGGTTGCCTCATGTCTTCTAGCAAAAGCTTCGGAGTGCTGGCTATGGCACAAAAGGCTAGGGCATGCTAGGATGAGGAACTTGCACACACTCGCCAAGAAGAAGCTCATCATTGGCGTCGAGGGTGTCAAGTTCAAGAAGGACTACCTCTGTGGTGCCTGTGAAGCCGGGAAAATGACTAGGGCCGAACACCCCTCGAAGACAATCATGACGACCTCGCGTCCCTTCGAGCTGCTACACATGGACTTATTTGGCCCTACTCACTATTCCACCTTCTCCACCATTGCAAATCTATATGGCTTTGTGATCGTTGATCACTATTCTCGATTCACTTGGGTGCATATCATTCTTTACAAAACTGAAGTGCAGGATGTCTTCAGGCGCTTCGCAAATAGGTGTATGAGCAACTACAACATCAAGATCAAGCACATCAGGAGTGAAAATGGCACTGAATTCAAGAACACAGGCCTGGACACCTTTCTTGATACCCTTGGCATCACTCATGAGTTCTCAGCTCCATATACTCCTCAGCAGAATGGTGTCGTGGAGCGCAAGAATAGAACTCTTATTGAGATGGCTCGCACCATGCTTGATGAATACAAGACACCACGGAAGCTATGGCCTGAAGTCATTGATACTGCATGTCACATCATCAACAGAGTTTATCTCCACAAGTTCTTCAAGAAAACATCATATGAGATTCTCACTGGTAAGAAACCCAATGTAAGTTATTTCAAAGTCTTCGGTGCAAGATGCTGGATAAGGGATCCACACCACACTTCTAAATTTGAACCGAAAGCACATGAGGGTTTCCTGCTTGGTTATGGAAAGGATTCGCACACCTACAGAATCTTCAACATCCTTCACAACAAGGTTGTTAAAACTGTAGATGTGCGATTCGATGAAACTAATGGCTCACAAAGAGAGCACCTGCCTCCTGTGCTAGATGAACTACCTCCTGATGAAGCTATTCGACTGATGGGCACCGGAGAAATTGTGCCTGAAGAACCAGTGGTTGTAGAAGAAGTCATCATTCCTCCATCTACTCAGTGCGAAGACAATGCTAAACCCGAAGACAATGTTGCTGATGAAGACAATACTCAGCAGCCTGAACAAAGTCTTCGCCCTGCACATCCGTGCGTGGCAAATGAAGTCCAAATTGAGAGAATGCTTGACAGCATAAATGCACCAGGTCCACTTACTCGCTCAAGAGCTACTCAACTGGCTAACTTTTGTGGGCACTTTGCTTTTGTATCTATCACAAAACCCACCAAAGTAGATGAAGCCTTCAAGGAACCGGAATGGATTCAAGCCATGTAGGAAGAGCTTCACCAGTTCGAGCTGAACAATGTGTGGGAGCTCGTAAAGCGTCCTGATCCAAGGAAGCACAACATCATCGGTACCAAGTGGATCTTCCGAAACAAGCAAGATGAGTCCGATCAAGTCGTCAGAAACAAGGCAAGACTTGTGGCCCAAGGTTACACACAGGTTGAGGGTATTGACTTCGGTGAAACCTTTGCACCAGTTGCTAGACTTGAAGCTATTCAAATACTGCTTGCTTATGCTAACCATCATGACATATGCTTATATCAAATGGATGTCAAAAGTGCATTCCTCAATGGTAAGATTGAGGAAGAAGTATATGTTGCTCAGCCCCCATGGTTTGAAGATCCAAAGCATCCAGACAAAGTCTTCAAGCTCAACAAGGTACTCTATGGCCTCAAGCAAGCACCAAGAGCTTGGTACGACACACTCAAGGAATTCCTCAAGAAGAAAGGCTTCAAACCTGGTTCACTCGATCGCACTCTCTTCACTAAATCCTATGATGATGAACTGTTTGTATGCCAAATATATGTGGACGACATTATCTTCGGCTGTACCAACAGCAAATACAGTGATGAGTTTGCTTATATGATGCAAGAAAAGTATCAAATGTCGATGATGGGAGAACTGAAGTTCTTCCTAGGGCTTCAAATTCGACAACAACCCAATGGCATCTTCATATCTCAGGAGAAGTACCTCAAGGATTGCCTCAAGAAATTTGGCATGAATGAAGCCAAAGGTTACAAGACGCCAATGCCTACCAATGGACACCTCTGCACTGACGAAAATGGTAAAGATTTCGATCAGAAGGTATATCGCTCCATGATTGGGTCTTTATTGTACCTATGTGCATCTAGGCCAGATATAATGCTTAGCGTTTGCATGTGCGCCCGATTTCAAGCGGCACCAAAGGAGTCGCATCACCTTGCTGTGAAGCGAATACTTAGATATCTGGCTCACACCCCAACACTAGGATTATGGTATCCAAAGGGTTCGAAGTTTGAGCTGATTGGCTATTCAGATTCTGACTTCGCTGGCGACAGAGTTGATCGCAAGTCTACATCAGGCACTTGTCACTTTCCGGGACGATCTCTTGTATGTTGGTCTTCGAAGAAGCAGAACTGTGTTTCACTCTCCACTACCGAAGCTGAATACATTGCTGCAGGCGCATGCTGCACTCAGCTTCTCTGGATGAAGCAAACACTCAAGGACTACGGCATCAACCTGAAGCATGTACCTCTCTACTGCGACAATGAGACTGCAATCAAGATCTCCCACAACCCCGTACAGCATTCGAAGACAAAGCACATTCAGATACGACATCATTTTCTCCGGGATCACGTGATGAAGGGCGGCATCAACATCAAGCCTGCTGACACCGAAGATCAACTGGCAGATATCTTCACGAAGCCTTTGGATGAGAAGAGGTTTTGCAAGTTGTGGTGTGAGCTAAATATCTTAGAGTCCTCAAATGTCCTTTGAAATGGGAACACATCCTAATGCTTATGCATACTAACGACTTTGATGCACAACACACGATGTAACGTATGTCTTCAATTCATGAAGACTTACAATCTGAGTGTGAATACATTAACGAAGAATATGACCTCAGAGCGCCACGATAATTGTGCATCGTGTTTGAGTCAAACATTCTTATACGGTGGGTAACGCCACCAACCAAACTTCAAGACATTGTTTCCTTTCATCTCATTGCCTTTTATCTTATCTTCTGCACATGTCTTCGAGACTTGAATGTCTTCAGAACAAAATTTATATGTGTTTCAGTTGAAAAATATTTGCAGATCTACATTTGGATTGGAGCTTTGTCCTATAGCTTTGTCTTCAACTTTTTCCTAGGCAAATGTGATCGGACCCGACATTCTCTTCTATTCTTCCTCGTCCAAGTCTGTTCTAATCCAGTCATATGCATTCTACATTGACACGTGTTGACTGTCTTTTCTGTGTCCTTGACAGCGGAAGACAAATCAACCACATATTTAATTCTCAAATCTCAACTGTCCCAACTTAATTAGCAAACAACCCCCGCGCCGCCGCTTCGATTGTGGTAGTGGGTTGTCAGGTGGTTTGCATGTATGCCACGTACCCACATAAACCGAGGAGTCAGGGGCATATCCGTCCAACTTGTTCGGAGGTCTCCACACCCTATAAATACAAGCTAACCCCCTTCCATTATTACTTTCCCCTTCCTCCGCCACCCACGTGCTCAAAACCCTAGCGCCGTCGCTGGATTCCATCACCGCCGGAGACAAAGTGCTTAGCTGCCACGCCTTCTCCGACGACGTACTCATGTCGGCCGCATTCATCCTCCGCTCGCCGCCGCCGTAGCTGTCTGCCTCCACCAAGTTAGGGTGAGGCAGATCGAACCGCTCGGCTTCTCCGCCTCGTCGAGTTGTTCGTCTTGTTCGTCATCGTGGTAAATAAATATCTATTTTCACCGCGTGCTTTGATCTAAAATTCTTACTGAAATTTGTCAGTTGTTGTTTCTTCACCTTCCACTCAACCGCATCTAGATCTAGATCTATTCTTGCCAAATATGTTCACTTTGTGGTCTGAAAATTGGTTTGATTCCTCACTTGTACGAATCCTTCGAGTTGTACAAATCTGAAATCATCATATTCTCTATTGAAGTGAATGTCTTCGGTATAAGGTCAATATCTTCTAAACACAGTGCTATATTCCAAATCTTCTAAGAATGCATATGACCTCTCCTCTTCCCTCGCGTCTCTAACTCTTTCACAGGTACATGTCCGCAGCAGAATCACTTGGATCTCATAGTCTGAACTCATTTGTAGACTACATGCAGATTCATCTGGAATCCTCTGGTGCGTGCTCATACTTGCACACTCCTGTGAAGCCTTTGCTGTAGCCTTTGCCGAAGCCAATGGCCGATAACAATCCAGTCAAGAAGGGTGGGAAGCAGAGACGCAAAAATACTGCCAAAGATCTTCCTCCTGCTCTTTATGAGCAATACAAGTCAGATGAGGGAGAAACATATACACAGCGCAAGAATCGAATCCAATGGATTCAAAGATATTGGAGTGAGGAATGGTTCAATTACCACTTTGTGACTGCTGAGTATGCTGCAAAATGTGCTAAAAAGGCACCATGGACAGACATCAATTACAGAAATCTTTTTCCGAAGACAAAGGCTGAAGCCATCAATATGGGCTTCTATCTGTGCATGTTCAGGCCCCCAATGCCCAGTAATCCGCATCCATCGAGCATCTGTGGCTCGGATCCTCCACAGTCTGACTCTGACGATGATGATGATGAGCATCCACCAGCCCCAAGGCCGAAGCCTCTGAAGAAGTCAAAAGCTTCAAAGCACCAGGCTTCAAAGCCTCCCAAGCCATCTGTCCACTCACCTCAGGCTTCGCGCTCTCCCACTGATAATCCAGAAGAGCCTGAGGAAGAAGATCGCCTTCATAGGCGTATGAAAAGGAAAGCTGTCGCTTCCAGAGGTCCGAAGCCTACAATGTCACTCATGGATGCATCAAACATGATTGAACTGTCTGACGATGAGTTCGATGATGAAGCCTTGGCTAGGCTTATTCGACAGAAAGAAGAGGAAGCCAAGCGGCTTGAAGACTTACCTCTGATTGACCCAGCCATCTTCGAGCATTTCATTGATGAATGGTTCGCTGACCCCTCCATCAGCATTGACGCCCTGCAGCTCCCAATTGGCCTAAATGTCACGTTCCAAGGACTTGTGAACGAGGAACTGACTGTGGCTCAGAAGGCCAAGCGAATGAAGGCCAAGATCAGCCATGAAAAGGAGCTCTTCAAGCAAAATGTGTACAGACTCAACGCCGAACAGATCAAGGGATATCAGCTAATGATGACAGATCTCAAGGCTGCCTTCGAGAAGCGATGTGAAGCTGTCAAGGGAGCCCTTGCGCGCCTCAAGAGAAAGGCTGCTATCATGGTCCAGGCTCACAATGACATGCTGAAGAGAAAAGAACTTGGCCAGCCTGCACGTGCTCCCGAAGTCATTTCACGCTCCAGGCAAGCTTCGATATCTTCGGATGTGCCTTCTCCTACACCATCTGTGCGCCGTGGCATTGAGTTTCCCGCTGGCTTCTCTAGTCCTCGTGCACCTCCATATTCCTCTGCTGCTGATAGCAAGAAGACCAAGAAAGGCGAAGTTGAAGCCAAGAAGCGCAAGGCAGCTGCCTCTGAATCACAACCTCCGAAGAGGTTGAAGACAAGAAAATCAAAGTCTTCGGAGCCAGCACAAGACACAACACCAGTTCCCCCTCCTGCTCCTCAGCAAGAACCCCTGGTCATCAAGCCAATCTCTGTGGCACCTCCCGCCTTAGAGAACTTAGAAAGACGAGTTGTTTTACATGAGTCTGCTTCCACAGAGACTCAGATTCCAGAAGATACCCCAGCTGCTGAAGAAACTGCAGCAGCTGAAGACTTTGCGCATGACGACATTGGTCCTGAAGCCAATGTTGAGCCAGAACATGTCCCATAGGTGGACATGCCAATGGATTCCTCCCCATAGCCAACAAGTGACTTTGTGGATTTTGGGACTCCCCTCCGGCCAGAAGTTACTGAAGCTGAACCCGGTACAGCATCACCACCCTTCTTCCCACCAGTGTTCGCCTTGCCAGAATCTCCATTTGCTCCAAAGGAGGTTGACGCCACCACTCGCACTTCCCCACTCAAAAATCTTTGTTGCGGCCCTCGAGCTCTCATGTCTCCCATTCCTGAAGATGAAGTACGAGTTTCACCAACTGCACCAGTCGAAGGAGTGCTGATGATTGAAGATGCACCCCCAAGTCAACCTGCAACAGACAATACGGCAGCCGAAGACATTGCTGCCGATGCCACTATGGGCGAAGCCAATGCCCCCTCCCCGGATGGACCTCCCGTCCCTACCACGCCATCAACTGAAGACAATGAGGACAACATTGGGATGGCCCGCAATAGGGAAGGAGAGATGGTTCCTGTCAGATGGCCTCGTCTCGTTGCACCACCAAGGATGGGACCACAGTATGAATTCCATCTTGATCGGCGCCCCAACGTCATGAATCCCATGCCGCGTCTTCCATGTCTTCGTCAGTCAGGCCCAGCAAGACCCTTAGTCTTCGAGTTGGAAAGATTCCGGCTGAACAACACCTTCTTCAACTCTTAACGCAATCCTTACAAGCATGCCAAGATTCACTATGACAGGTTCTGGAGTGCACCACAGCGTCAGTACTATATGTGTGTGCTTTACGGTCAAAACAGGATCTTTCCCCACAAACATCTCAGCTTTGAAGCTATGAAAGGTCTTCCCTGCTTTGATCAGGCATTGGACTATCTTCGTGATGTGGGTCTCCTGCCTTTCTGCACCGACCATGAAGACTGGAATGAAGAGCTCATCCTCAAGTTCTACGCCACTCTCCACATCTCTGGCTTCGGTCGTGACTTGAACACATGGCAGCTGGAGTTTATGATAAGGGATGAGCACATTACTGCTTCACCACTAGATTTCTTTCCTGCAACACCACTTGCTGCCTCTGGTGAAGAGTTGGATCCTCACTCTGAAGCTTATGCGATTGCCACTCGAAGCCTCTTCCATATGCGAGAACCCAACATGACTGAGATGCTGACCATGATGAAGCCTTTGGCTCGAGATGCAGAATTGCCCACTTCATTCTTTGTGGATGATCTTCAGTACTTGCCCAGGACTATCTATCACATTCTTCGGCACACTATCTGGCCGATTAAAGGGCACAACTCATCTCGCAAGATTGAAGGGCCTCTGAAGACATTGCTCTACAACATTGTATATGGCATCAGGTTCAACCTTCAAGACTTATTTCTTCGCAACCTTGCTGCCAATGGTTTCGATGTCCACGAGCCAAAGATATACGCTCCTTGGATCATGCGCCTCATCAAGTACAGAACCAACACCAGGTTTCTTCCTTCTGCTCACAACCATGGCGTTTATCTTCTAGATATTGAAGTTGTGCTAGCAGATCTTTATCCATCCAAGAGCGAGAATCCCATAGTCAAAGGCACCAGTGGCACTGCTGATGTTGAAAGTCTTCACATTCCTTCCGATCCATCAAGGGCAAGACTCATTGGTGCATTTCAACAGCCAAGATCCGGTGCTACCAACACCAAAGCCACTGCTAGCACTCAGCCTCAACAACGCCTGCCAAGACGGGAGCGTACACTCACTAATCGTGAACTTGTTGTTTCACTGATTCAAAGGCAAGACAAGCACCATGAATGGACTCGACGCCAGATGTATGCCATGATGCAAGATGTCAATCATGTTCGCAACCTCGCCACCAAGAATGCCTTTGTGGCTTATGAAACTAGTCGCCGCTCATGGAGGACTCTGACTATGCTGGCTCCTGAAGATGAGCTTCGAGAAGATGGCTTTCACCCCCACTACAGATTTGGTGCACCACCTCCCAGTGCGGAGAAATGGCGCAAAACTCCATCCCTCGAAGACAGTGACTACTCATCTTCAGCTCCCTCCGCCAACGTCAGGCTCGCAGATGTAGCTGATGATGCCACCTCTCTGCCTCCATCGACTCGGCGTTGCGGCACTGCACCAGCTCCTCGCGACCCTGCTGCACCGTCTTCATCGACACCTGCTGGGAACGTTTAGTTCTTCCATGTCTTCATCCCTTTTTGGTCATTCGATGACAAAGGGGGAGAAGCATTGGATGATAGCCTTCAAGCGGGTCTACTAATAAGGGCTGGGTGCTACTTTTTGCCAAGTTTACAACTCTCGTTTCTGAACATTTGCTGCTTTGGGTTGTAAAACTTAAGTCCTGATGGACGTCTGCACTTTATGTCTACCGTACTCTTTGGCGCTTCTTACCAGTTAATTTATGCGCTCGAAGTCATTCTGCAGACGCCCATTTTTCATTATGCATTTCATTATCTTCGACATATCTATTAATGCATAGTGATTGGATTATAAGGTATAGGGGGAGATCTCCACAAACTACAACCTGCCATGTGCACTTGCATTCAAGGCAAAAATTTCATGTGCACATCTTCAGGGGGAGCTCTCTATATCTTGTAATCAAAATCATCAAAACCTTATCTTCACATATTTTATCCCCGTTGAAAACTTCAACCAGTTTGTCATCAATCACCAAAAAGGGGGAGATTGTAAGTGCATCTAGTGCCACCCCTGTTTGGTTTTGGAGTATTGAAGACAAACGTGGTTGAGGGACTAATGTGTTTGTGAGAGTTCACAGGTTAACACACAGAGAAGTCCCTGGAGTTTCGGTTTAGCCGTCGAAGACGACCCCCAAAAATGTCCGAAGACATTGATGACGGCTGAAGCCATTGGTGGTAGACGAACACATTTGTCCGAAGACAATGAAACGCGAAGATGAAGTCTTTTGGTAGTTTTGTTTCTTCTTAACTGAGTCATAGGAACCACCGTACTGTTAAGTGGGGTCGATGTGATCGAATTCAGATACTGACGTGATGCTCACCCCATACCTATGTCTTCGAGTGAAGACTATGAGAGGAAATATCTTCCAGAGTTGGTTGAGTCAGCTTTACTTGTAGTCCAAGTAAAGCTGTCGCGTGTGTTTGAAATCCGACCGTTGTGACACGTGTTGGTTGGCCATTGACCCAGGGTCAGTTCGGTCATATCAGGTCGGGTTGCCTGCTGGCTATAAATAGCCCACCCCCTCCACCATAAGTTGGTTGGCTGCTCAGAGAGAGATACGGCTGTTGTCGTTTTGGAGCAACCCACCTTGAAGACATTGAGAGAGACACATCCTGCGAGGATACACCTAAACACCTAGAGCTAGAGTGTTTGAGCATCACCGAAGTCATTCTGTTCTGAGAGAACTGAAGACTTATTACACTTGAAGACTGTGATCTTCCAAACGGTTAGGCGTCCGGGTCTAGAGCAATCCAAGAGTCATTGTGGATCGCCGGGTGACCAAGTTTGTACAGGTTTCGGAAGTCTCCCCTGAAGACTTACCAGAGTGATTGGGCGCTGTCTAAGTGACTTCGGCTCAAGGGGAATAAGGTGAAGACGAGGTCTTCTGAGTTAAATCTCAGCCTCCCTAACCAGACGTACAGTTGTCACAGCAACTGGAACTGGTCCAACAAATACTGTGTCTTCATCAAGCTACTGGTTCTATCTTTCACTTCTTTACATTCCTGTTCTGTATCGTGAAGCATTTCCCTGTTCATCACTAAAGACTTGTCCTGAAGACATTCATGCATGATGTTTATCTTCGTTCTGTTTTAGTTTATCTTCGACTCATCTTAGTGTGCATGATATTAAAGCTTAACCTGCTTGTATGTCTTCACTGTAATGCATACCTAGATTAGATTCTTGATTGTATCCCTACCTGATCCTGTTTACGTTTCCGCATTCTTCGAATACATTCATCGTTTCGAAGACTTTCATAAAAATCGCCTATTCACCCCCCCCCCCTCTAGTCGATAACTAGCACTTTCATCTTGTCTTCAACCTCTTCGGAGGTTGGGCTTCAGAGGTAGCTGCCTTGCGCTTCTTGGCTTCAGCTTCAGCTTTCTTGGTCTTCTTGCTATCAGCAGCAGAGGAAAACGGAGGTGCACGAGGACTAGAGAAGCCAGCTGGAAACTCAATGCCACGGTGCACAGAAGGTGTAGTGGAAGGCACATCTGAAGACATCGAAGCTTGCCTGGAGCGTGCAATGACTTCGGGAGCAAGTGCGGGCTGGCCAAGTGCTTTTCGCTTCAGCATGTCATTGTGAGCCTGGACCATGATAGCCGCCTTTCTCTTGAGGCGCGCAAGGGTTCCCTTGACAGCTTCACATCGCTTCTCGAAGGCAGCCTTGAGATCTGTCATCATCAGCTGATATCCCTTGATCTGCTCGACGTTGAGTCTATGCACATTTTGCTTGAAGAGCTCCTTTTCATGGCTGATCTTGGCCTTCATTTTCTTGGCCTTCTGAGCCACAGTCAGTTCCTCGTGAACAAGTCCTTGGAACGTGACATTTAGGCCAATTGGGAGCTGCAGTGCATCAATGCTGATGGAGGGGTCAGCGAACCATTCATCAATGAAATGTTCTAAGATGACTGGGTCAATCAGAGGTAAGTCTTCAAGCCGCTTGGCTTCCTCTTCTTTCTGTTGAATTAGCCTAGCCAAGGCTTCATCATCGAACTCATCGTCGGACAGGTCAATCATATTGGATGCATCCATTAGTGACATAGTAGGCTTCGGACCTCTGGAAGCAATAGCTTTCCTTTTCATACGCCTATGAAGGCGATCTTCTTAATCAGGCTCTTCTGGATTATCAGTGGGAGAGCGCAAAGCCTGAGGTGAGTGGACAGATGGCTTGGGAGGCTTTGAAGCCTTGGGCTTGGAAGCCTTTGACTTCTTCAGAGGCTTCGGTCTTGGGGCTGGTGGACGCTCATCATCATCATCACCAAAGTCAGACTGTGTAGGATCTGAGCCACGAATGCTCGATGGATGAGGATTGTTGGGCATTGGGGGCCTGAGCATGCACGGATAGAAGCCCATATTGATGGCTTCAGCCTTTGTCTTTGGATGAAGATTTCTGTAAATGATGTCCGTCCATGGTGCCTTTTCAGCATACTTCTCAGTATATTCCTTGGTGACGAAGTGGTAGTTGAACCATTCCACACTCCAATATCTTCGAATCCATTGGATTCGATTCTTGCGCTGTGTATATGTTTCCCCCTCATCTGACTTGTATTGCTCATAGAGCGCTGGAGGAAGATCTTTAGCTGTATTCTTACGTCTCTGCTTCCCTCCCTTCTTGACTGCATTGTGATCGGCCATTTGCTTCGACAAAGGCTTCAGCAAAGGCTTCACAGGAGTGTGCAAGTGTGAGCACGCACCAGAGGATTCCAGATGAATCTGCAAGTAGTCTGCAAATGAATTCAGACTATGAAATCCAAGCGATTCTGCTGCGGACATGTACCTGTGAAAGAGTTAGAGACGCGAGGGAAGAGGAGAGGTCATATGCATTCTCAAAAGATTTGGAAGATAGCACTGTGTTGAGAAGACATTGACCTTTTACCGAAGACATTCACTTTTATAGCTTATATGGTGATTAGAGATTTGTACAAGTCCAAGGAATCGTACAAGTGAGGAATCAAACCAATCTTCAGACCAAAAAGTGAAAGTATTTGGCAAAATAGAGATCTAGATCTATATGCGGTTGAGTGGAGAGTGGGGAAACAACAACCGACTATTATCAGTAGAAATTTCAGATCAAACATGCGGTAAAAACTAGCCTTTTATTTACCGCAAGGAAGAACGTGACGAACAGCTCGACGAGGCGGAGAAGCCAAGCAGTTCGATCTGTCTCACCCTAACTTGGTGGAGGCAGACAGCTACGGCGGCGGCGAGCGGAGGATGAACGCGGCCGGCGTGAGTACGTCGTCGGAGAAGGCGTGGCAGCTAAGCACTTCGTCTCTAGCAGCGATGGAATCCAGCGACGGCGTTAGGGTTTTGAGCACGTGGGTGGCGAAGGAAGGGGAAAGTAATAATGGAAGGGGGGGTAACTTGTACTTATAGGGTGTGGAAACCTCCGAACAAGTTGGACGGATATGCCCCTGACTCCTCGGTTTATGTGGATACGTGGCATACATGCAAACTACCTGACAACCCACTACCATAATCGAAGCGGCGGCGCAGGAGTTGTTTGCTAATTATGTGGAGACAGTTGAGATTTGAGAATTAAATATGTGGTTGATTTGTCTTCTACTGTCAAGGACACAGAGAAGACAGTCAACACGTGTCAATATAGAATGCATATGACTGGATTGGAACAAACTTGGACGAGGAAGAATAGAAGAGAATGTCGGGTCCGATCACATTTGCCAAGGAAAAGGTTGAAGACAAAGCTATAGGACAAATGTTGTATAGGACAAAACTCCAATCCAAATGTAGATCTGCAAATATTTTTAAACTTAAACATATAAACTTTGTTCCGAAGATATTCAACTCTCGAAGACATGTGAAGGATATGAGATAAAAGACAATTAGATGAAAAGAAGCAATGTCTTCTAGTTTGGTTGGTGGCGTTACCCACCGTGTAAGAATGTTTGACTCAGACACGGCACACAATTATCGTGGCGCTCTGAAGTCATATTCTTCGTTAATGTATTCACACTCAGATTGTAAGTCTTCATGAATTGAAAACATATGGTACATCGTGTCTTGTGCATCAAAGTCATCAACATGCATAAGCGTTAGGATGTATTCCCATTCAAAGGACATTTGAGGATTCTAAGATATTTAGCTCACACCGCAACTTGCAAAACCTCTTCTCATCCAAAGGCTTCGTGAAGATATCTGCCAGTTGATCTTCAGTGTCAGCATGCTTGATGTTGAGGTCGCCCTTCATCACGTGATCCCGAAGAAAATGATGTCGTATCTAAATGTGCTTTGTCTTCGAATGTTGTACTGGGTTGTGGGAGATCTTGATTGCACTCTCATTGGCGCAGTAGAGAGGTACATGCTTCAGATTGATGCCGTAGTCCTTGAGTGTTTGCTTCATCCAGAGAAGCTGAGTGCAGCATGCGCCAGCAGCAATGTATTCGGCTTCAACAGTGGAGAGTGAAACACAGTTCTGCTTCTTCGAAGACCAACACACTAGAGATCGTCCCAGAAAGTGACAAGTGCCTGATGTAGACTTGCGATCAACTCTGTCACCAGTGAAGTCAGAATCTGAATAGCCAACCAGCTCAAACTTCGAACCCTTTGGATACCATAATCCTAGTGTTGGGGTGTGAGCCAGATATCTAAGTATTCGCTTCACAGCAAGGTGATGCGACCCCTTTGGTGCCGCTTGAAATCGGGCGCACATGTAAACGCTAAGCATTATATCTGGCCTAGATGCACATAAGTACAATAAAGATCCAATCATGGAGCGATATACCTACTGATCGAAATCTTTACCATTTCCGTCAGTGCAGAGGTGTCCATTTGTAGGCATTGGTGTCTTGTAACCTTTGGCTTCGTTCATGCCAAATTTCTTGAGGCAGTCCTTGAGGTACTTCTCCTGGGATATGAAGATGCCATTTGGTTGTTGTCGAATTTGAAGCCCTAAGAAGAACTTTAGTTCTCCCATCATCGACATTTGATATTTTTCTTGCAGCATATAAGCAAACTCATCACTGTATTTGTTGTTAGTACAGCCGAAGATAATGTCGTCCACATATATTTGGCATACAAACAGTTCACCATCATAGGATTAGTGAAGAGAGTGGGATCGAGTGAACCAGGTTTGAAGCCTTTCTTCTTGAGAAATTCCTTGAGTGTGTCATACCAAGCTCTTTGTGCTTGCTTGAGGCCATAGAGTGCCTTGTTGAGCTTGAAGACTTTGTCCGGATGCTTTGGATTTTCAAACCCTGGGGGCTGAGCAACATATACTTCTTCCTCAATCTTACCATTGAGGAATGCACTTTTGACATCCATTTGATATAAGCATATGTCATGATGGTTAGCTTAAGCAAGCAGTATTCGAATAGCTTCAAGTCTAGCAACGGGTGCAAAGGTTTCACCGAAGTCAATACCCGCAACCTGAGTGTAACCTTGGGCCACAAGTCTGGCCTTGTTTCTGATGACTTGATTGGACTCATCTTGCTTGTTGCGGAAGATCCACTTCGTACCGATGATGTTGTGCTTCCTTGGATCAGGACGCTTTACGAGCTCCCACACATTGTTCAGCTCGAACTGGTGAAGCTCTTCCTGCATGGCTTGAATCCATTATGGATCCTTGAAAGCTTCATCTACTTTTGTGGGTTCTGTGATAGATACAAAAGCAAAGTGCCCAAAAAAGTTAGCCAGTTGAGTAGCTCTTGAGCAAGTAAGTGGACCTGGTGCGTTTATGTTGTCAAGCATTCTCTCAATTTGGACTTCATTTGCCACACGTGGATGAGCAGGGCGAAGACTTTTTTTGGGCTGCTGAGTATTGTCTTCATCAGTAGCATTGTCTTCGGGTTCAGCATTGTCTTCGCGCAGAGTAGATGGAGGAATGATGACTTCTTCTACAACCAGAGGTTCTTCAGGCACAATTTCTCCAGTGCCCATCAGTCGAATAGCTTCATCAGATGGTAGTTCACCTAGCACAGGAGGCAGGTGCTCTCTTTGCGAGCCATTAGTTTCATCGAATCGCACATCTACAGTTTCAACAACCTTGTTGTGAAGGATGTTGAAGACTCTGTAGGTGTGCGAATCCTTTCCATAACCAAGCATGAAACCCTCATGTGCTTTCGGTGCAAATTTAGAAGTGTGGTGTGGATCCCTTATCCAACATCTTGCACCGAAGACTTTGAAATAACTTACATTGGGTTTCTTACCAGTGAGAAGCTCATATGATGTTTTCTTGAAGAACTTGTGAAGATAAACTCTGTTGATGATGTGACATGCAGTATCAATGGCTTCAGGCCATAGCTTCCGTGGTGTCTTGTATTCATCAAGCATGGTGCGAGCCATCTCAATAAGAGTTCTATTCTTGCGCTCCATGACACCATTCTGCTGAGGAGTATATGGAGATGACAACTCATGAGTGATGCCAAGGGTATCAAGAAAGGTGTCCAGGCCTGTGTTCTTGAATTCAGTGCCATTATCACTCCTGATGTGCTTGATCTTGATGTTGTAGTTGTTCATACACCTATTTGCGAAGTGCCTGAAGACATCCTGCACTTCAGTTTTGTAAAGAATGATATGCACCCAAGTGAATTGAGAATAGTCATCAATGATCACGAAGCCATATAGATTTGCAGTGGTAGAGAAGGTGGAATAGTGAGTAGGGCCAAATAAGTCCATGTGTAGCAGCTCGAAGGGACGTGAGGTTGTCATGATTGTCTTCGAGGGGTGTTTGGCCCTGGTCATTTTCCCGGCTTCACAGGCACCACAGAGGTGGTCCTTCTTGAACTTGACACCCTTGACGCCAATGATGAGCTTCTTCTTGGCGAGTGTGTGCAAGTTCCTCATCCCAGCATGCCCTAGCCTTCTGTGCCATAACCAGCACTCCGAGGCTTTTGCTAGAAGACATGAGGCAACCTTTGGTCCTACAGAGAAGTCTACCATGTACAAGTCACCTCTTCGAAAACCTTCGAAGACTTTGGTTTTGTCAGAGGCCATTAGTACCACACATCGAAATTTGCCGAAGATGACAAGCATATCTAAGTCACAGAGCATTGAGACAGACATCAAGTTGTACCCAACGGATTCAACAAGCATAACATTTTCCATGTGCCGATCCCTTGAGATAGCAACTCTACCTAACCCTAGTACTTTGCTGCTACTCTTGTCAGCAAAGATGATGTGATCTTTTGTTGGAGGTCGAAGAATTTGCTCCATCAATAGGCTTCGATGACCAGTCATATGACTTGTGCATCCACTATCCATAATCCATTCGGTGGCATTGGATTTGTCTTCCTGCATGGAGAATTAGTCGAGTTCACCAAAGCATGTAAGAGTAACATGCTATGATGAAGATGTAGCAGAAGACAGTGGTAGGTATTCTGAACGAGGTATGCATTAATTTTCTTGCGTTCAGACAAGAATATTTTTGGGTCCCCAGAGATGATCTTCGGGATAGGCTTCGTCCTATCTGGAGACCCGATGCTGCATAGAAGATATTAGTTCTTATTAACCACCCACATGCGAAGGGGTGGCTTAGAAGCAATGAGACGTAAGGCAACATCAGAGAATTTAGGCAGAGATGCCCTAATAGCACGTTTCACAGGAGGGTTAGTGTACTCAAATGAATAAGCAGAGAAATTCTTTGTTGGATGAACGTAGCGGTTCATGCCATTATATACACATTCATGAGTCATCTGAGTCTTTTCCTGCGAAACAGAATGGTTAGTGCCATTGTATGAAGACTTATGTATTCTCGAAGACATTGATCTAGGGTTTTTCTTCTTCTTGGGAGATGACGTCAAGACATTCACACGAAGCTTCTCTAGAAGACATTTGGGGACCCAGATCTTCTTCATAGGTGAGCTATTCCTGCAGTTAGTTCCGATAAATCTGGCAAACACTTCACCATTTTGACATTTGAACAGTTTATAATTGGAATCAAAGGATTCATCAATAATGAGAGGATTCACACGGTTGAAGCTTGATAATGTGGAAAGATCAACTAAAGGACCTTTTGCAGCAACCCATGTGGTTTTGGGGTACTGCTCAGGTGTCCAGTAGGATCCATCAACATTGAGGTTTCTTTCGAATCCGACACCCTCTTTCCTAGGGTTTTTGTTCAGTATAGTCTTCTTCAGAACATCACAAAGAATCCGATGCCCTTTCAGACTCTTGTACATGCCAGTTTCAAGCAAAGTCTTCAACCTGTCATTGTCATCAGTGATAGCAGTGGCTTCCTCAGATGAGGGTTTAGGTGCCACAGATACAGTTGAAGATAAAACATTTTCAGAAGCATTTGAACATTCAGCAGTTGAGTCATTAGCTTCACGTGCAATACACTTTAAGCATGGAGCATCAAATTCATCCTGAGCGGTACTGATCTGCTCTGCTAGGAGTGAGTCGTTTTCCTTCCGTAGGTCATCAAGTGCTTCCCTCAACTTTTCTAGATCAGTCTTCTTCTGAAGATATTCAAGACAAAGATTTTCATGATCAGTTGAGAGGGCATCATGACGACTTTGGAGATCCTCAAACCTTGAACGAAGACTACGCATGTCATCAGCCATAGTTTCGTTCAGACTCATCTCTTCGCGTAACAGGTCATCGCTTTTCTCTAGAGTAGTTTGCATTTTCTCCATGGCATGTTGTTGCTTGGTGGCAATTTTTACAAGTTTAGCATAGCTAGGTTTCTTGTCATTATCAGATTCAGCTTCAGATTCAGAGTCAAGACGTGAGGATTTTGAGGATACCTTGGAGGCTTTTGCCATGAAGCAGTAGGCTGGAGTAGCATCATCATCACCGGCTTCGTTGTTGAAGAAAGGATCATTGTCTTCGGGTTCGAAGACAGAGATGGAGAGATATTCCGAAGCCATTGCCAATCCAGCTACTTCAGCGTCAGATTCCTCCTCACATGCTTCCTCAACTTCTGAACCAGATTCAGACTGTGAATCCATCTCCTTTCCGATGAACGCATGTGCCTTGCCAGATGAACTCTTCTTGTGTGATGAAGACTTTGCATACTTCTTCTTCTTCTTGTCATCGGAGTCATAGTCCTTGCTCTTCTTCTTGGATTCCTTCTCCCATCGAGGACAATCAGCGATGAAATGGCCAACTTTCTTGCACTTATGACAGGTTTGCTTCTTGCTGTCTCTTGAAGACATTTCACCAGACCTCTTGGAATCGGGTTTTGAAGATTTTGCGTAGCGCTTTGACTTGGCAAACTTTCAAAACTTTCTGACAAGCAAAGCGAGTTCTTTTCCAAAGTCTTCAGCACCATCAGAACTGCATTCAGAGTTGTCTTCAGATGAAGACACAACTTTGGCCTTAATTACACGGGAGCGACTGTAGCTTGGTCCGTAGATATCTCTCTTCTCAGCTTGTTGGAACTCGTGAGTGTTCAGTCTCTCGAGGATATCGGCGGTATCCAGACTCTTGAAGTCGGGGCACTCTTGAATCATGAGTGCGAGAGTATCAAAGGAACTGTCATGTGATCTGAGTAGCTTCTTCATGACTTCATGTTTGGTGATATTAGTGGCGCCAAGTGCATTCAGCTCGTTTGAGATGTCGGTGAGTCGATCAAATGTGAGCTGAACGTTTTCGTTGTCAAGACTCTTGAAGCGGTTGAACAGGTTGCGAAGCACATTAACACGAGAGTCTCTTCGAGATGAGACACCTTCATTCACGTTGGACAGCCATTCCCAGATTTGCTTAGCAGTGGTAAGTGCACTCACACAGCCATACTGTCCTTTGGTCAGATGACCACAGATGATGTTCTTGGCGGTGGAGTCGAGTTGTGTGAACCTCTTCACATCAGCAGCAGTAACACCTCGGGAATGCCCGCCATGATGACATACCATAGGTCGTTGTCAATGGCTTCGAGATGCATGCGCATCTTGTTCTTCTAGTAGGGGTAGTCAGTGCCATTGAAGACAGGGCACGCAGCGGAGACCTTGATTATCCCTGCAGTCGACATAGCTAAAACTCCACGGTGGTTAAACCGAAACACAAAACAAGGGAGTACCTTGCTCTGATACCAATTGAAAGTGCTAGTTATCGACTAGAGGGGGGTGAATAGGCGATTTTTATGAAAGTCTTCGAAACAGGGAATGTATTCGAGTTGAGCGGAAACGTAAACAGGATCAGGTAGGGATATAATCAAGAATCTAATCTAGGCAAGCATCACAGTGAAGACACACAAACATGTTATGGTTTAACATCATGCACAATAAGATGAGTCGAAGATAAACTTAGACAGTATGAAGTTAAACAGCAGGCATGAACGTCTTCAAGACAAGTCTTCAGTGATGAACAGGGAAAGGCTTCACGAAACAGAACAGGAATGTAAAGAAGTGAAGGATAGAACCAGTAGCTTGACGAAGACACAGTATTTGTTGGACCAGTTCCAGTTGCTGTGACAACTGTACGTTTGGTTAGGGAGGCTGAGATTGAACTCAGAAGACCTCGTCTTCACCTTATCCCCCTTGAGCCGGACTCACTTAGACAGCGCCCAATCACTCTGGTAAGTCTTTAGGGGAGACTTCTGAAACCCGTACAAACTTGGTCACCCGGCGATCCACAATGACTCTTGGATTGCTCTAGACCCTGACGCCTAACCGTCTGGAAGATCACAGTCTTCAAGTGTAATAAGTCTTCAGTTCTCTCATAACAGAATGACTTCAGTGATGCTCAAACACTCTAGCTCTAGGTGTTTAGGTGTATCCTCGCAGGATGTGTCTCTCTCAGTGTCTTCGAGGTGGGTTGCTCCAAAACAACAACAGTTGTATCTCTCTTTGAGCAGCCACCTTCTTATGGTGGAGGGGGTGGGCTATTTATAGCCAGCGGGCAACCCGACCTGATATGACCGAAATGACCCTGGGTCAAAGGCCAACCGACACGTGTCACAACGGTCGGATTTCAAACACACGCGGCAGCTTTACTTGGGCTACAAGTAAAGCTGACTCAACCATCTCTGGAAGAGATTTCCTCTCATTGTCTTCGCTCGAAGACATAGGTATGGGTTGAGCATCACGTCAGCATCTGACTTCGATCACATCGACCCCACTTAACAGTACGGTGGTTCCTATGACTCAGGAAAGAAGAAACAAAACTACCAAAAGACTTCGTCTTCGCATTTCATTGTCTTCGGACAAATGTCTTCGCTTACCACTAATGGCTTCAACCGTCATCAATGTCTTCGGACATTTTTGGGGGTCATCTTCGATGGCTAAACCGAAACTCCAGGGACTTCTTTCTGTGTTAACCTATGAACTCTCACAAACACATTAGTCCCTCAACCACGTTTGTCTTCAATACTCCAAAACCAAACAAGGGTGGCACTAGATGCACTTACAGATAGGCTGATTGGTTTGCTACCAAAACATGGCATGCCAACTTTTGGCATCAAATCAGTTAGCTTCGATTTAGGGTTCACGTTGTCGCATGATATAGCATGTTTCATAAACTTTGCCTTGCGAATTCGCATTATAAAATATATGGACGTCACATTTTTTACTATGTATAGGTGTTATCTGAGGATGTGGACAGCAAGGATGAATACGTCCAGGAGAGGTTCAAGAGGCAAAGGCTCAGAGAGCTTATGGCTGGAAAGTATAACAAGCGTGTCAGGAAGAATGGGGGCTATGGATGCCCGTTCTGCAACCATAAGATTAACAACACGTACTCGAGTGTTCTGGCGCATGCAAGAGGACGAGCCGCTGGCTCCTTCAAGCAGAAGTATTCTCGCAGGATAGCCCACGCCGCGTATGCCCAGTTCCTGGAGAATATTAACCATCAAGCATGAAGATGAGATGTTGGATTGACTGTTTCGGAAAAAAAATGTTGGATTGAATCTATCTAGTTTGTGTGTATTATATCTATGCTTGTGTATTATATTTTTTTCCTAAGATTGAAACTGTGCGACGACTTTCATTATGCGGTATCTCCATCACATCCAAGTGCTAGTTTACTTGAGAGTAATATTTATATAGGATTTATCACACACGGTTGGATCTAATAAACCGTTTCCTCCGAAGCACATTATTCTAGGACAGAATCCCTCAGCACCACTTGAAAAGAAAAGAAAAAACTCAGCACCCAGATGTCACAAAACCCTCGCCTGTTCCCCTCCCCGCCCCCTCCCCACCCCAGTAGCACCTACACTAACACTAGTACTCCGGGACTCTCCATGCATGTCACCGCCTATCCCCGCGGCAACCACTTAGCTCGACGCCTGTCGCCACCGCCGGCTGCGGCAAAACGCCACCGCATATCTCCACTGCCGATTGCCGCGGCCTATCGGCATTGACTTTCTCGACGCTGCTCGCTGCCAACCCAGCTCGCCCGATTGGGGAATCTTCGGTACTGTTATTTTTCCCATGAAGAACCAGGTAACTAATCTAATGAAATATTTCCGCTCATCTCTTATCCCAGTCCATCGGCCCCTTTTAATCACCCGTCCGAAATCGCCGTGGATTCATGTTTCTTCTAGCTGATGTGAGGGTTTTCATTCATAGAGTGTATAGTGCAAGGACACATCAGGGCTATGCGGACTCGGCCAAAAAACCGAGGAGTTCCATCTCACCATACCAGACAACTTCACGGAGTGCACGGTATGTTCAATCTCACACTACCTGGTTTGACATGCATGGCCTATTCTTTTTCTGAACCTATACTATAGATTGCTACATTTGGATAAAACGTGCCACATGCAGCATTTACGTCAAATGTGATTTCTTCTTCTTATCCTTCTCCTTCTATATTAGGCAAATTAGTGCTATATTGTTCTTTCGTTTACTCTCATATATATTTGCACGACATCATGGTTACATTATCTGTTTACTTGTAATTTTTTGTCCTTTCAAATCAACTGATGTGAATGTTGTTCTTTTAACTACTACTCTCATACTATCACGTTACCAGGTTCTATAACAATCTTATCATTTCTTGCAGTACATCCCTTGCGCTGCAACGGCAACTGTAGCGCTTAATCTTTGCCTTTACATAACTGAAGACTCCAGGGATGTCATATTGAGCACAAACCATGGATTTACAATCGTTGTTTCTGTAAAAATTGATGAAGATTGTCACTCCTACTTTGAAGAAGGCCTTTGGGGAGAAATTTCTAAGTTTTATGTACTGAAAGCTAGTACTAAAATTACGCTGCACCTAAAAGAGCCTTACCATACGATAAATGCTAACTTCCCCGATGACATTCTTCGTACATGCTATGTTGGAAGTAAGTGTTCTTTGTAGTATCTGAATGTTGACTTGCGTAGCAATATCAATGTAACTGTGTAGTATTTCAGCAACCAATTGGAATTTCATTTTCTTAATCTGTTAAAACTGTTCCTACCTAGTAAGTAGTAACTTGTAATTACCAATGCACTATTCTTCTACCCTGATCTAGCTACATAATCACTATCCTCCCACTGCTCCACTCTTGACAGAAAGATACGCCGGTGGCCATTCTCCAGACGTGGATGTCGAGGTTGCCAACAAGCGGAGGCAGGCTGAGCCAGAAACACAAGCGTCTCCGATAGGCGTAGACTTCATCAGCAGCCTCCCCGACGATATGTTGAGAGTCATCATCTTCCTCCTCCCTATCGAAGATGGCGTGCGCACAACCGTCCTCTCTCGGCGGTGGCGCCCCTATGGCGCTGTGCCCCTCTCGGCATCATCAGCGAGCACATGCTTTGCACTGGCTATCGCAAACGCTTGGATGCATTATCCCAGATCCTCGGCACGCACTGTGGCCCAATCAAAGGCCTTACCATGGGCAAGTTCCGTTCCAATGGCAAGGACCGAGCCAAGCTTGACGAGTGGTTCTTATCGCCAGCCCTAGATCATCTCGAGGATATCCATTTTAATGATGGACATATGCACCCGCTGCCACCCTCCGCACTGCGCCTCGCGCCAACGTTAGGCTTCGCAAGGTTCTTGAACTGCCATTTCCCCCAGATTAACGCCAATCCCGCTCTTTTGCTACCTCGACTGAAGCACCTTGAGCTCGTCGCCGTCTACATCCCCAACGACGACATGGAGCGCCTGCTCCGCGGCTGTACTACGCTCGAGTACCTTCAAATTCAGGCGATCAATGGGTTGAGTAGCCTCCACATCACCTCCATGAGTCTCCGGATAATTTGTGTGTATTGCTGGTGTTGCAACAGGAGATCGCACAAGGTGAATCACCAAATGGTCATTGTGGACGTGCCTTTACTTGAGAGATTACTTGTTGTTGATCAATAAGGTCCAACAAGAATCACGGTCATTCATGCGCTAAAATTGACAGTGTTTGGCTACTCGCCCGTCAACTTATCTGAACTTGTTTTTGGATCCATAACCGTCCAGGTACAACAATCGCCCTCTTCTCATTCTTGAATTAACATTTTTTCTCTCTATTAAAGATGTATGTTTGTCTGTCATCCAGAAAATCATATCGACAAGCTTGACCCCGTATCTACGCGGAGTGAAGGTCTTAGCAGTAGAATCTATCGGCCCCGACCTGGGCCAAGTTGTCAGATTTCTAAGATTCTTTCCGTGCCTGGAGAAGCTATATGTCGAGGTGATGCTCTTTCATGTTAAATTTTGACCACAAGGGAGTTCAAATTTTGAAACCCTGCAAATCGTAAGAGGTCCGTTGTGTGTCCAAGCACTAATACATTCTCTTCTTTCGCAGATACGGTTAGGCCCCGTAGTGGATAATGTGATACAATATAACAATCGATTATATTCGCCAGGTTCTTTGTTGTGAGAGCAAGTGTGCTAAAGATAATGAGATTTTCCCTACATTTATCGCGTAAAAAAGAATGGTTTGATGATCAGCTCCGGTGACTAGGACAGAATGGAAAACTCTCTGCAGAAGCTCAACTTCGTTTTGTAACTTCATTTGACAGACTATTCGAGAGTCCTAATGCCAAGCCCATAAATGACATGTCAGTGGCGGATCCCTTTGTAGAAATATTGAAGTTGCGAAACTAGTAGTAATATCAGTATGAACCTATCATATATGTTCATGTTCAGCTGATCAGCGCGGGCGTCTAGAGCTGCATGACAAAGTTTCCTGCATAAGCTGAATTTCATTTCTATTATCGGTTTGAACCTTGTAATCTTTGAATTTGATCCTTGTAATGCTGGAATTTGAACCTTTGTACTATTTCTGTCATTTGTGATACAACCATGCAAATGACATCTTATGAGGGAGACTCTTATTTTGGTAGTACTATCTTTTCCTTAGTATGCAATGGCCGATTAATATCTGGACATCAGTATGCAATTGACGATTAATATCCGGACCTTAAGAAGCAGAACCACGACCGAGGTGTGCGCCAATGTTATGTGTGTATTGGATGCTTAATTTGGTTATGGAATCATGTTCTTCTAAATAGAGCATAGATGTTTGTGGGCAGATTGAGAAAATCACATCGCATACGGAATAAACAACCAAATCCGTCGGTGATGATTTCATCAGTCCCTGACAGTTCTTTATCCGGAACCGTTTGCCCGTAACACATCCGAGTGGCCTGTGTACATCACACACGTCTTGATCCGAGAAACCGTTTGTGTTATTTTTGCTTATCGCACACAGTTCATCCCAGTGGCCTGTATGTGGTCTATCACACACATCTTGATCTATGTAACCGGTTATGTTATTTTACCTCATCACAAACAGTTCATCCGAGTGACCTGTATGCCGTCTATCGCACACATGATCATCTGGACAATCGTTTGTGTTCTACTTGATCAGCGCAAACAGTTTATCGGGGTGAACTGTATGCCGTACATTGCACACACTTTTATTTTTATAAGCGTTTGTGTTATATTACCCAATTGCAAACAGTTTATCTAGGCCAACTGTTTGCCAAACATCGCACACGCAACTATTTTTTAGATCGTATTTGATGGATACGCCATCGCACACAGTTAACGTCATTAGCGACGGAGCTATAACTATACCGTTTGCGATTTGGTCATCGCACACGCAACTATTTTTTAGATCGTATTTGATGGATACGCCATCGCACACAGTTAACGTCATTAACGATGGAGCTATAACTATACCGTTTGCGATTTGGTCATCGCACACAGTTTTGTCGAAGGGTCTCTGATTGATGTGTCGCGTTAGCAGCATCCTGCAGTAGTGTTGGACTATAAAAGGAGGCCCATGGCTACCTTGACAAAGGTCGACACCCTGTCCATTTACACGCATAGCTACACCTCTCGAGCATCCTTGCCGGGTGGCTGCGCCCCTGTATTTGGACCCAGATATACAAACACACAGACATGACGTAGGGTGTTACGCTCCCGAGCGGCCAGAACCTGTATAAACCTCGTGCGTAGTCATGGTCGACTGATGCTCTTCGTGTACTCGATGCCCCCGCCGAACCGTAAAGGGACCCCTCTGGTCCCATAGATCGTCTTGGATCACACCCCCGACATCTATATATGTAAATCGCCTAGAATAACATGTAGAATCACACGGCCCACTTTATTTTGTTGTTTAATAAATATAAAACATGGTTAGTTCAGATCTGGACCGAATGCATAATTTGCATATGGGGTCGTTTCGAAAATACTATAAGTTGTTTCCGACCTCATTTAAAATGCCTAGATAGGTAGTTTAATTATGCTTCACCTTTTGCCATGATAAACAATATTTAAACTTGCCATGTAAATAAACGAGAATGAACTAAATGATTCGAACGTGGAGTTTCGTCAATATGCAACTCGTTGCATATTGAACTTCACTTAATTTGTAGTAGTTGATTGTTGTGTTTTGCCATGCCTTGCATACTTAAACTTGACATGCATCATCATTGTTTGCGCATCATGTCATGAATATGTTGTGGTGTTTACCATGTCATTTTTTTGTTTCTGGATTGCTTCTTCTCGATAGAGTTCCAAAAGCGTTTGGGAGTGTGAGGATCCGTTCGACTACGTTGGTTCGTCCTCTTCATAGATTCCTTCTTCTTCCAAGCGGGCACTACTAGAAAAAAGGCTGTTAGTGGCGCACCTATTTTGGCTATTAATGGCGCACTATAGGTGCGCCACTATTATCACGCCACTAGTAACAAATACTAATGGCGCACCACTGGTGCGCCATTAGTATCCCAGATAATAGTGGCGCACCACATGGTGCGCCATTGATATGCCTCCTGGTGCGCCATTGATATGCCTCCTAGGGGCCCTGGTACTTAACTGGGTGCGCCATTGCTATGCCTCCTGGTGCGCCATTGATATGCCTCCTAGGGGCCCTGGTATTTAACCGGGTGCGCCATTGCTATGCCTCCTGGTGCGCCATTGATATGCCTCCTAGGGGCCCTGGTATTTAACTGGGTGCGCCACTAATATGAATTATGGTGCGCCACTAATATTAATTCTAGGAATTATTATTTTTTTATTTTCTGGTATTTGCACAGGTTACAGAATACAATACACAGCACAGAATAAAAACAACACATAATATAAATAGCACATATATAATACAATTCGTCATATTAGTCTCCGAATTCGAAATAGCGAACAAAGTTCAAATATTAGACAAGTTTAGGTCTCGAGACCGAGTAGCGAGTTTGTCGTCACATTACAAAGTCGATATCATCTAAACTACCATCACATAGAAGAGAGCTGCGGTCACGATGAGCATCATCGCGATGAAACTGGTCTTCATCCGGTTCCTCCTCCGCTCCCTCCTCTCTCCCGCTAGATAGCGCGCGTATCTAGCTTCCGCCTCCGCCCTAGTGGTTTACCCTTTGTAAATGTTACCGCTGAAATGGTGAACCTGTTTCCGACACTCCTCCCATTCGTCGTAGACTCCGGAAACCTCACCCTTGTACACGACATACGACGGCATCTCTATGCACTAGACAAACAAAACGTTAGTAGCAATTCACAGATAATATATAAGCAATATATAAGTATGCAACAAAAGGATCGGAAGAGAAAAGCAACACATTAATAGCACGGTTCATGGTCCTACTAATAAATAGCATCGATTACATATAAGTTGAACGACTGTCCAAACTAAAGAGACATACAAGTTCATTAAAGTTTAATTACAACATGAGCTAATCGATATTTCAGAACTACATAGCATCAATACTTTCGACTCGACTCAGGGACCGGAGCGTGGATGAAGCCGCCGTCTTTCGTGATGGTCATGAATGTGCGGTCGTTGTCAGCCTGCATTTGTAGCGTTGTTTCTATTTCACTGTTGGACGGTTGATAGTTGAGGTAGAACTGCCCCGAGGTACGAAGGACATCTTGATAGATGATTTCCGCTAACTCTGACTGGATGCGAAAGAATTCTTGTCTGATGTCCTCGTCCTGGATTGCCGACAAGCGTGCGGCCAATTCTTTGAGATCATTTGGTAGCATACGCTGATGATGGTTCCGTACGATCGCCCGCATGTGATGGAGGGCGTAGTAGGCATCCTTCTGACTGCCAGGCGGCTGCTTGACGCAGGGGAACGTCGTTACGTGGGTGAACACATGCTTGCCGTACCTACAAATTGGCCTCCTGAAGGTGCCTCCAGATTTGGCGTAGCCGGGGAGAGCATCATCAAGAACTTTCTTGATATCTGTGTAGTCTTTCTTCGACTGACGGTCCGAGTCGAAATACGTGGCCATGGAATATTTCGGGCTTAAGAGGATGAGTGTGCAATGTGTGTCACTGCACAAAGCACGGAATGTTAGAAAAAAAAAGAATGATCGAAATCTAAGAAATCATATGTTACGGGGCGGTGAGGGGATGACTTACTCGGAAAAGTAAGGCACGAGGAAGTTATCCTTATCTGGGTTCGCCAGAATGACGCCTTCGAGGTATGAACTCGCGACTTGCCGGTCCCCAGCGCTGCCCAAGATCTTAGCACGCATGTAGAAGGGGTCGACTGTCACGATGTCCGGGGTCTTGTCTCTAATGATCCGCATCTCCATACTGAGCGAAAATAGCCGAATGAAGGTGTAGTGCAGCGGATAAAGGTTAAACATAGCGAAGATGTCATCAAACCGCAGGACGATCATACGCCCGATGGTGCTATCGACAAAGCCCTTGCCCTCTGGCACCTTGGCCACGAAAACCGGGTATGCCACATCATTCTTGAAGAGACGCCGCTTCTCCATAGAAAGAACAGCGTCATGCAGACTCCGCATAGCACCGGTTGCAGCATTGAGCAGATTAGTCGGTAGCATCGGCCTACCCGCCACATGCACCCTCCTCGAGATATCCTTAGGTATTGCTGGCCCGTCCTGAGCACGGATCGTACTCGGTGCCGGCTGGCTCGCACCCTTGTTATTTTTTCTTTTCCGTCCCTTCTGCCTTTTCTGCAGTAATGGGATCGAGTTCTGCTCAGAGACCACCTTCTTGAGTGTGTTGGGGCTGATAATATTTCGCACCTCGGCTATTTGAGTCTCGGTGAAGGCGGCATCTGGAGGCGTCTCCTGAGAACTGAACAGACGACGCCTGTTGCAATTGGGTTTCTCCGCGGTACCAGCTAGATCGCGATCGTCTTTTGCAGGGTTGGGTTCTTGAGAAGGAGGCCCCAAGAATTCGTCACCGTACCCATCCTGTGCCATATGCATGTCCAGATCAGCTGACGGCGGTAGCATTGCGGCGGTCTTGCAATGGCTTGGCGCCGGCACGACTGGCGGTGTTGTCTGTGGGGTGGTGTCCCCCGCCCCCAAACGAATCTGGCTCTTCGGCCAAAGCATGGACCAGTTTAAGCAGGCGCTGAGGGTCATCACATCATCTTCGTCGGCCCCAGGTTGTCTGTTGCAAGTCTGCCCTTGCTTTCGGCCCATCTTTGGTCCTCTCTGGCATGTTGAGCAGGGTACCAAGCAGACTCTCGCACACGTTCTTCGTGATATGCATGACATCAAGGCTGTGAGGCACACGGAGGATCTTCCAGTACGGCAAGTCCCAGAAAACAGACCTCGTTTTCCATACCTTCAGCAGCGGCTCTGGCGCCTTTCGCTTCTTTCCCGGCGGTGGGCACTCTTTCCAATTTTTCAACAGCTCGCCTATTTCCTCACCGCTCCTCGTACGTGGGGGTCTTCGGGGTTCGGTTTCACCATCGAACAGATCCTTGCGTTTTCTCCATGCGTCATCGTCGCGAAGCCACCTTCGATGTCCCATGAACATGGTTTTCGAAGACCCGGGATCTCTATCTAGCTGGCGATACGTTGTGTCATCCATGCACCTGACGCATACACAAAATCCGTGGACCACCTGCCCCGCGACATATCCGTAACCGAGATAGTCGTGCACCGTCGTGAGCAGTGCGGCTCTCATAGGGAAATATTCTTTCGCTGCGGCGTCCCACGTATTGGCTGGCGTTTTCCACAGCGTGTCTAGCTCCTCTTTCAGCAGCCCCAGATACAGATTGATGTCGTTCCCTGGTTGTTTCGGCCCTTCAATTAGCATACTCATGTGAATGTACTTCCTCTTCATGCACATCCAAGGGGGAAGGTTGTACATCCACACAAACACAGGCCAGGTGCTATGTGTGCTTCTCTGGCTGCCAAACGGATTGACTCCATCGGTGCTCGCGCCCAGCATGATGTTCCTTGGATCGTCCCCAAATTCTGGGTGTTCGAAGTTCAACGCTTGCCACTGGCTCGCATCCTTAGGGTGACTCAGCATCTTGTCTTTTTTATTTATCTCTGGATCATTTCCGTCATCTTCTCGCTTCTTCTCCTTCCTATCCGCGTGCCAACGCAGGAGCTCTGCTAGCTTAGGGTCCGCGAAATACCGCTGCAGACGAGGAGTGATCGGAAAGTACCACACCACTTTTCGAGGAGCTTTCTTCCTCTTCTTGTATCGAGTGACGCCGCACACCGGACATATGGTAGACTCCGCGTGCTCGTCCCGATAAATGATGCAATCGTTCATGCACACATGGTATTTCACGTGCGGTAAATCCAGAGGACACACGATTTTCTTCGCCTCCTCGAAACTGGTCGGGCACTTGTTCCCCTTGGGAAGACGTTCGTGCCAGAATGACATGTTCTCGTCGAAGCATGCATCGGTCATTTTGTGTTTTACCTTCATCTCCAGAGCCATGAGCGTTACTTTCAGGCGGGTATCCTCGAGCCTGCATCCTTCATACAATGGAGTAACCGCGTCTATCTCCAGTTGATCCAGCTTGGCTTTCTCTCGGGCGGCAGCTCTTGCGTTACCCGTCTGCTTGAGAAGCAGCTCTTGAATATGAGGGTCCTGCACCCAGCCCATCGATGGTCCATCATCGTCTGCTCCGGCATCTTCATCTTCATGATCATGCCCTTCGTCTTGATCTTCCTCATCATCATGTTCGGCATCTTCTACATGATGACTGTGTCCTGCATCTACTTCGTGATCATGTCCTGGAGATTCTTCGTCTTCTCGCCCGCCCTCGCCGCTATTGTCTTGCTGCCCTTCCTTATTTCTTGCCCGGCCCCCATGGACGACTTCATAATCATCTTCATCACCTTGCCACCGATAGCCATCCATGAAACCACGCACGAGCAGGTGGTCCCGCACCTGTCTGGAATCCGGGTCCATAAGGCTCTTCAGCTTGCATCTTCAACACGGACATCTTATCTCCATCTCGTTCTTTTGAAGCATCTCGGCCTTCGCGGAGCTCAAAAACCTATTCACGATGCCTTCGGTCATCGTGCGGACCATGGTCACCTGCGGGGTAGAGCAAAACGATATTTTAGAACCAAAAAAAAATTTGGCATGACTTTGCCTAAAAATAGGACCAAAAAGAATGCATAGTGCCAAATTCTCGCCGAAACGGAAATGAATCAACATTCTGGCAAAATATTGGCAACTATCGCATTTCAAATACCGGTACCTGCAAACACAAACATATGCAACACCACAAACATACGTAGATCTAGCTCAATGAGAAAAGTGTAGATCTAGGCCATAAAAAGTGTGTACGTTGGAGGGAGAAAAAAGTAGATCTAGAACATAAAGAAAGCTTTCGCCTTACTTACCTATCAAAAAAAGGAAATTTAACCACTTAATTTGGGTGAATCTATGGTGCAAATGAGGTGAGGAGGAGGAGGCAGTCGAGACCAAGCTTGGTAGAGGTGGAGAGAATGAAGTGGGGGGAAAGTGAGCATGGTAGGTGGCTGTCAAAAATATCTAGCTGCTCTCAGGTTACCAATGGCGCACCTCCTAAGAATGCGCCATTGGTAACCAGGGTTACTAATGGCGCACCTGGTGTGTGGTGCACCATTACTAGTTTTGAAAAAAAAAATTGAAAAAAAAATTGTTAGTAGTGGCGCACCAGGGTGTGGTGCGCCATTACTAGTTAAAACTAGTAATGGCGCACCACACCCCGGTGCGCCATTACTAGTTTTGAAAAAAAAATTGAAAAAAAAATTGTTAGTAGTGGCGCACCAGGGTGTGGTGCGCCATTACTAGTTAAAACTAGTAATGGCGCACCACACCCCGGTGCGCCACTGGTAAGTCTGGGGAGGGGGTTGTGCCCAGGAGAAACTTAGCAGTGGCGCACCACACACCAGGTGCGCCATTAGTAATATGGACATTAATGGCGCACCACATACATGGTGCGCCATTAATGTCCATATTAGCTATAGCCGTTTTCCTAGTAGTGGGGATCTCAGTCAAGATGACCATTTCCCTAGATACCACTACTATCATTGACATGCTAGTTGTCTCATATCTATCGCTATGTCTCGCTGCCTACCACTCATTTGTCAAGCCTCCCAAAATGCCATGAAAAGCCTCTAACCCCTCCACATCCTAGCAAACCATTGTTTGGCTAAGTTACCGCTTGCTCAACCCCTCTTATAGCGTTGCTAGTTGCAGGTGCAGGTGGTTCCATGTGATAACATGGATACCTTTGGGATATCACAATATTCTTGCTATTTAATTTAATGCATCTATACACTTGGTAAAGGGTGGAAGGCTCGGCCTTTTGCTTGGTGTTTTGTTCGACTCTTGCCGTCTTAGTTTCCGAATACCGGTGTTATGTTCCATATTGAGCGTTCCTAACATGCTTGGGGATGTTATGGGATCCCCTTGGTTTTCGTTTTGGGATAAAACTCTTCTGGCAAGGCCCAACATTGGTACTAAATTTGTCTAACTAATAAAACTTGCATAGGGACTTTCCGGACCCCGTGGATAATTAATCAACCTCCGGGCCAGTGCTCCTCATGAGTGTTGGTCCACCTACCTAGCAGTCGGTGGTGCCACCTCGGGGACACTCGAGGCATTTTCTTCGGCTACGGTCCACTTTGCATAGACGGATGATGCCTGTAGATAGAGAGCGCGCGGCTCTAGATGCGGATCTGGCTCACCAGGAGGCCTTGCTGGATTTGTTTTACCTTTGACGAATGTCTTGTGCACGGGATTCCGAGGATACTACGGGTTATCCCGTGGTTGAGGTTTTCCATCGCAGCTTGTGGCTAGTTTGTGATGGATGAGTTGGAGCACCCAATGCAGGGTTAAATCTTTCTGAGAGCCGTGCCCGCGGTTATGTGGCAACTTGGAAATTTTATAATATCCGGTAATAGAAAACTTGAAGCAAACTCAATTAAAACACACCAATCGTGTGCGTAACCGTGACTGCCTCTTCTTGTGAGGTTTGAACCAAGAAGAGGACATGGTGGGGTTATGTAAGACTTGTAAGTAGGTGTTTAGGATCACTTCTTGATCATTACTAGTTCACATTCGTTTATGCATAGACCACTCTTCTTATTCTTGTACTCATAAGTTAGCCACTCAAATAAATGCTTAGTGCTTGCTGGAGCCTCACCACTTAACCATACCTCACCCATTAAGCTTTGCTAGTCTTGATACCCTTGGAAATGAGATTGTTGAGTCCCCGTTGCTCATAGATTACTACAACAACAGTTGCAGGTACAGGTAATGCGATGCTTTGACATGAGAGCGATGCTTGTTTGATTTGGAGTTCTTCTTCTTCATCATCGATCATAGGATGGGTTCCAAGCCGGCAGCCTGGGATTAGCAAGGATGGATGTCGCTTTTATCGTTTGATTTCATCCGTAGTCGGACCCTGCTCTTCTGTATGGTGATTGAATGTATTGTTGTATTTGAGATGATCATGATTTTGCTTGTGGCGAGTGTAAGCCAATTCCATGTACTCATCTCCTCCTGACATGTACTTGTAACGATATCCATTCTCGCGAAACGACGAGATGCACTTCTATCCCTATCGAGGCCCTCGAGCCAAAATAAGGATAGGACCACATCTTGGGTATTACAGTTCTCTACTGAGGGAAATACTTATCCGTATTGTGTTGCATCACCCGTTACTCTTCACGGAAAACCCAACGCAGATCACAACTATCACCATGATCTTCCAAAGGGAAGGATCCAAGCTACGACAACAGGGAGCGCACGGTGTGCGCCCACAGTCCGGGCTCTTCCAAGGGGAATGATCACAGATGTGACAATTGAGGAAACCCATGATTTGTTTTGTCGTGCCTCCTCAAAGGGGAAAACTTCATATGATCGTGCTTGTAGTTTTTGCCATGCTAGGTTTTAAGCATGCCATGTTAAACTTTTTCAGTCATGCAAAATGTAATGTTCAAAAGTGCAATTTGATATGCTGGAGTATGAATTGTTCAGTTCAATTTCATGAATGCCTATGTTTGGTTGTCTATAGTGAGCATATACATTGTTTTGCTGTTTTTGGTTGTTTGTAGTGAACATATGTACAGTTTCAATTGCCAGATTTGGTTGTTCAATCATACAATTAGTTCCTGTTAAAGTTGGTGTAGTTAACACGCCCCTATTTATTTCAGTTTTCTCATAATGTGATGTTCAATCATACAATTTGATGTTTAACCACATAGTACGTTCTATGCAATTTCAACAATACCGATATGAATGACTATTTGGTTGTTGTTAAGTCTGTTGTAGTGAGCATATGCCTCCTTGAAAGGTTTTTGGTTGTTTGTGGTAAGCATTTGTCCAGTTTCAATTGCTATATTTGGTTGTTTGTAGTATGCTTTGTTTATTTAGTTATTCATAATGTGTAGTACAATTTGATCAATACCAGTTCAATGGCCATATTTGTTTCCTGTTAAGCCTGGTGTAGGTAATACACCCCCTGTTTTTTTCACTCTGTGATGTTCAATTATACAATTTGATGTTTAAGTACAAGCTTTGTTCTGTGCAATTTCAACAATACCATTATGAATGGCTATATTTGGTTGTTGTTAAGCCTATTGTAGCGAGCATATGCCTATTTTAATGGTTTTTGGTTCCCATGGCTATATTTGTTTCCCATGTTATACTCCCTCCGACCCATAATATAAGATGTTAATACATCCAATATGTTAGTATGTTGGATGTAATTAGATCTTATATAGTGGGACGGAGAGAGCTACACCATTGTGTAATTGCAGTTTAGCTTCTAATATTACTTGTTGCTTGTAGCTACATATCACTGGCAAAGATCCGCGCTTAGACCCTTTTTACGTATGGGGCAATGAGATATTCATGAACCACCATCGTGAGAGGTAAGTAATAAAGATTGTTAGTACAATGGGTCAAAATGTGGCAATTAAACTATTTATTTATAGTTTGTCCAAGACAACAGTGATCTGCAATATATGAACTAAGAACTATGTAGCCTTTTTACTTCCCATAATGATTTGTTAGATGACAATGTATGTATCTTTTTCCTTTGAAGTGGTTCCCAACGCAGTTTATTCAAGATCACCTCTCAAACTACATGATTGTTGGACATGCAAATATACATGTATTTCTACCAGATTACAATGACTATCTGGAAGTCCTCATGAAGATATTGAAGGATGGGCGGTCGGCCATCACAAGGGGTTGGACTAGAGTCGTGTGCGCATTCGACATGGAGGAGGGCACACTACGGGCATTCCGCTTCACCTTTTACAACAACCAGAATATCTTTTGCCTCTTTCTTTACCGTCTTTAATACAAGTATTCAATCGTTGTTCATCATTCTTTATTTGGTGCTTATGTAATTCTTTTGTTGACGTAATTTTTGAACATTTGTACCTATGAATCGAATAATGCATTGGTTGTTGCACCTATCTATCTATGTATATGATGGATATGTAAAAATCTATTCTCTACTTTCAAATTCAAATTATGTATAATTTTAAATTGTAGCCATTAAAATATAAAAAAGATGCTCTATGGGTCATTATGCCGCACAAGGTTTATAAATCTCAACGTTTGTGAAATACCTCATGATCCGACATGTTTCACAGATAGAAAACGTGTGCGACCACGAACACAATTGTTGTTTCCAAACCATGTGTTATATCAGACAATATCACAAACGGTGCAACCGAATTCAGCGTTGGTGATAGAATCTCTGCCGCACACAGCTCCAAATGATAAACTGTTTGTGTTGTAGTACGCATCGTAAATGTTGCACCATAGAATTACGCGTGCGATAGTTATCCTGTCCGACACGCGTATGATATTCAGACGTTTCTTAAACTTATCCGATACTTGTACGACGGTTAAATTATCTTCTTAGTTATAAATCGCAAACAGGTCGGAAAATGTACGTGTTTGTGATATACTCCTTATCCTACACGATTTACAATCATGAACTGTTTGTGATGTAGCGCACATCGTAAACGGTGCACCACAGAGTAGAGTGTGCGATGGTAATGCGATCTCACACAAGTAGCAAAGATGGACCGTACGGGAAATATGACATATTTCAAACGGTTGACGGATAACTCTCGTTTGTGATAGATGTGGACATCCCATACACTTAGTTTTGCCAAACGTTTGCGTTCATCAGTCACCATCGCCGACGATTTTTCTGTGTCGTGTGGGATGGACCCCCCTATCACCCACACAGGCAAGGCGACGGTTTATAACTACGTCGCGGAAAGGGGTTAAAAACCATCTGTATAGCACATCGATGCACTAGTGTTGAGATGATTATTGTATTATTAGATGAGGCCACAAATCAGCCATAAACTGGTTTTGCTGGAAGCATTTCTGTGGGATGCGCTAGAGCATTTCTAGCAGATTCCAGAACGGGGCGGCCCACAAAAATCATATAAGGGCGCCTGCAAAACGTTTTTTACGGGACTGTGAGTGCTCTGGCGGAACAAATCCCGTAAACATGTCCCGCAAAACATTTGTGGGCGCGTTTACGGGATCTGTTCCACTGGAGCGCTCGTGCATCTTAAATTTTGCATAGCATCGAATAAATTAGACATTTCAATAATATGAACCAAATGGAATCATAATAAATTCAACATGCAAATATATAAATGGTCTGAAAAGCCATTCACAATACAACAATAGTTTCATTGCAATAAATGTTCAAATTCAAATAATTATCACAAGACCAAATTGTTCAAATCTCGCACGAATAAAATGAATAAAAAAGGGGATCGATCCCCCCCCCCCATAGAGTTGGCACCGATGCTCAATAAGATCATGTTGGAGTTGGTGGTGCAAATCACGGTTCTCGATCTTCCGGTAAGTCTCAAGAAATGCGGCGATCTCATCTTCGTCCCTCATAGGCTTCACGCGGCTACCAACATTGTCATAGTTGTACACTTGTACTCCAAGTCCAAATCCCTCTCATCCTCGGCGATCATGTTGTGTAAAATTACACAAGCAGTCATGATGTTTGTGAGGGATTTTTATCCCAGAAACGAGCAGGACCTCAAACAATATCAAACCGAGCTTGCAACACACCAAATACCCTCTCTATATCCTTTCGGCAAGCTTCTTGTGGTTCGGCAAAAAAATGTGCTTCTTGATTTTGGGGTCACTAATGGTCTTCACAAATGTTTACCATGAAGGATAAATACCGTCGGCAAGACAATACCCCATGGTATAGTCATGGCCATTGACGATATAGTTGCAAGCCAAAGCTTTGCCACTAGCTAGCTGAGCAAATAGATGAGATCGCTGCAAAAAATTGATATCATTGAGAGACCCCGGCAAACCGAAGAAGCAATGCCAAATCCATAGATCATGTGAAGCCACAGCTTCAAGCACGATGGTGGGTTTACGTTTGTGGCCGGTGTATTGCCCTGTCCAAGCCATCAGGCAGTTTTTCCACTTCCAATGCATGTAGTCAATACTACCTAGCATGCCCGGCCATCCCATTGCTTCGTTCATTGCCACGAGCTTCTTTGTGTCTCCTTTGTTGGAGCTCGAAGGTACTCCGGGCCAAAAACCCGGATCATTGTTTTCGCAAAGACACAGACACATTTGATGGTGGTATTTTTGCCAATGCGAAGATATTCATCCGTGTAGTCGGCGGGAACACCATATGCAATCATTCTCATCGCAGCCGATATTTTTTTGATATGCATTAAAGACAATCAAACCGGCGGCATTCCTACACCGAGTGAAGAAACGACAATTTTGCTCGCAAGCCTCGACAATGCGGACGAAAAGTGACCTACACAATCGATATCGCCTAAGAAAGAGGTGAGCCAGATATGTCGGTACCTCGACGAAGTAGTCCTTCATGAGCATCTTGTCACCGAGATCTCGGTTGCGGGGAATGGATTGTCGGCTGACCGTGGATCCGCGCCGCTTTTTGTTCGACCCCTCCTCAAATTCTTCGACGGGATGCAACAACACTACGTTGTTGTCATCGGCGTCGAGGATCAAATCTTCTATGTCCGAATAATCGGACGAAGATGACGAGGACGAACTACAATCCATCTACAAAATGCACGCAAAACGCCATGAATTTTGAACCTACTCCGGGCCAAATCGAGCACGAACCCGTTGTAGGATCCAAAGTATGTCTAGAGGGGGGTGATTAGACTACTTGACCAATTTAAAAACTAACCTTTTCCCAATTTTATAGGTTAGCAAGTTTTAGCAAGCCTAGCAAGTCTAGCACACCCTACACATGCATATCTATGAGTATAGCAGCGGAAAGTAAATACATGCAAGTGTAAGTAAAGGTAGGGAGAGGAAGAAAAAACGCAATGGGGACATGAAGTCGTGGTTCCGATAGGTGGTGCTATCGTACGTCCACGTTGATGGAGGCTTCAACCCACAAAGGGTAACGATTGAGAGAGTCCACGGAGGGCTCCACCCATGAAGGGTCCACGAAGAAGCAACCTTGCCTATTCCACCGTGGCTTACGCCCACGAAGGACTAGCCTCACTCGGGGTAGATCTTCACGAAGTAGGCGATCTCCTTGCCCTTACAAACTTTTTGGTTCAACTCCACACGATCCGGAGGCTCCCAAGCAACACCTAACCAATCTAGAAGACACCACTCTCCAAAAGGTAATAGACGGTGTATGGATGATGAACTCCTTACTCTAATGCTTCAAAAGATAGTCTCCTCAACACTCAATCACTCTCTCACATGATTTGGCTTGGTGGAAGAAGATTATTGGGTGAAAAGCATCTTGGGGAGGCTAGAAATCAAGATTCATATGGTTGGAGTGGAAGATCTTGATCTCGACACATGAGTAGGTTGTTCTCTCTCAGAAAATGAATGGTGGAAGTGTTGGCTTGTTCTGAGGAGTGCTCTCTCTTCGAATGAGAGGGGGTGGAGGGGTATAAATAGCCTTCTCCAAAAATCCAACCGTTACAACATTATTGCCCAACTCGGTAGAACCGAAGTAAAAACTCGGTTACACCGACTAGTGCAAAAGGTTGCAACTTTCGGGTTCTCGGTGAGACCGATAGGAACAACTCGGTGAGACCGATTCGGGTGACTTAGGGCAGATCCAATTCTCGGTGGAACCGAAATCAAAAACTCAGGAATTCCGAAGTTTAACACTTTGGTTACAGAAAGTTGGCACCTACTTTTCGGCTGTACCGAATGTGGTCTCGGTGGTACCGAGATGTTAGGGTTTTGGCTATGGGTTTTGTCTTGGCAAATTCGATGGGGTCGAAATGAAAAACTTGGTAGCACCGATTTTGGGTTTTTGGTTTTGGACAAAATATTCTGTGAGAGTCTGGTTGAGGCTTTTACTGAAAAAGGCTTCCGCCCCGCTTTATATGTAAATCAAAGATCAACCTCACCCGGTACAAACGCACGCCACCACCACACACACACCCAAGGCAGGATACATAGGCGCTAAGCGCAGCAACAACCCCCTAGCACTACCACCACGAAGAGATGAAGCCGCATACGACGAACCGTGGACTCCAAGGCGGCGCCTTCAGGAAGGATACGACACCGGAGCACCGCCACCGCCCGATCCGAGGATCATAGTTTCCCCTGGAGCCACACGAAGGGCAGTGAGAGCCGCGACGACGCCTTCAAGAAGGGGACAAGCTTCGCCGCCTCTGGTCCGTCCGAAGATAGAACATGTTTTCACCCCGCCAACACTCACCGCCACCGAACGCCACACCCCGGCTACCACGCCGCCCACACGGTCATGGCCACCGGGCAGCACCAAGCCACGGGCTCTGCCCAAGAGCACCACGCTACATCCACCAGGGCCGCCGCCCCGGCATCCATGACCTTGACACCACCTCACCCGAGACCCGCCGCTACCCCAACCAAAAAGACGAGCGAAAAGGTCCCACCTTTCGCACCCCTAGGTGACCCCCAGCATCGAGACCCAATAGGCCGGCCAGCACTGGCATCCATCGACCCGTCCTGCAGCGCCGAGCGCGAGACGAGCTCGGTCCTGTAGCACCGTGAGGGGGACGAGGTCAGTCCTGCTGCACCATGCGCGAGACGAGCTCGGTCCTGCTGCACTGTGCGCGAGACGAGCTCGGTCCTGCTGCACCGGGCGCAAGATGAGCGATGGACCACAGCTGGGAGAGGGCCAGCCCTTCGATGGAAGTAGCGCCTGGGCGATGAGGAGATAGGACGAAGGTTGAAACGGTCCGATCGCAGACGAGCCGACGCCGAAGAAGCCGGCCGGCACCGCAGGCAGACCCCAGAGCCACCGTGAAGCCACCACGACATAGGGAGGCACCACCGCGGGCCTCCCCACGCCGCCGCCCACCGCCGGAGCAATGGCCATGCCCAGCCGGTGGCCTACCCGTGTCGCCCGACGAGCTCCAAGCGTCCGAGCCGCCGGGCATGCACCACCGTTGCCACGCGCCGCCAGCCGCCCCCCATCGCCATATCCGGTCGGATCCAGCAGGAGGCCGTTCGCGCGCCACCTCCCGAGACGGGAGCACCGCAGCCGCCCTGCCGCTCGCGGGACCCAAGACGCCGGCGCGCCGCCACCAGCCGGCACCCAGCCGCCCAGCGAGCCCGCTGCCGCCTAGCGCCGCCACTCGAGGAAGCCGCCCCACGCCGGTGCCCCGCGACCAGAGGGGGAAGAAGGGCCCCGCCGCCGCCGCGCCCACCGGGCTTTGCGCGGCGGCGGGGAGGAGGGGAGGGAGGCGAGGTCGAAGGGGAGGGCGGCTGGGGTTTCCCCCCGGCGCGTGTGGGCGCTTCGCGGGAGGTGAGGGGAGGGGAGGGGAGGAGATCCGGACTGTTCAGGTCACGTTTCGACCTTCTACGTGGTTGAGGCTTTTGGTGGCAAATCTCTAAGCACTTGAGCAACGAGATCATTATCAATACCTCATCCCCTTTTAATAGTATTGACATTTTTCCTATGGTCTCAATTGTGATTTCTCACATAATAAAATGTAGAGTCTTGAAGCTTGAAGCTTTTGCCAACTTGTGTTCATTGCATCTAGGGAATTCATCTCACAATCTTAGCCAACCCATTTATTGAACTTTTCCTGAAATATACTTGATAGGATCATTAATTCAATGAACTATATGTTGTTGTTAATTTCCAACACCATCTAGGGAGAAGCTGTGCTTTGATCCGCCGGTGTTGAACATACCTCACCCGAAGCAAAACCGTGTCACATCGCCCCTTTTCGTATCCCCACCGCTTGAAGCAAAGCCATGTCGCACCGCCCCTTTCTTCTCCACGCCCCCCGAAGCAAAGCCGCGTCGCGCCACCCCTTTCTTCTCCCCGCCAGCCGAAGCAAAGTCGCCCCATCCTCTTCCTCCGACGTGCGCCGCTCACAGGCGCCGGAACCAACTGGATCCGCAAACTACGAGCGCGCGCGCCGAGCTCCCAGGCGGATTCATGGCACTGGCGCCGGCCGCGAGCCGCAGACACAAATGGCCACCCCGTTGTCGAAACTAGGTGGAATGGATGCTGCATGGGGCGGCGGAGCTTTTGGGCAGCGCGGGCAACAATAAGGGGCAGGGATGTGCGGCGGCGGCGACGACGGGCAGTGGAAGCGGGAACTGAAGCTGACGAAATGGGTTCGCGCCAACAGAAAGAGGAGCCTACAAAAACGGACGAAATCCCGCAGATATGAAGGAATTGGACTCACGGATTCAGGATCCCACAAAAAATTCAGGATGATCCAAAATTAAAGTATCTGTTCGGCACGGATTTACGGGATATATCCCACAAACCAACTGTTATTATACCAGGTGGGATTTGCTAGAGATGCTCTAAGCATGTTGTTGTCTCGTATGTATAATCGTCTGAGCCTAGGTCAAGCTAGAGCATATCAGAAACCTCCATCTTCGAAGCATGGCGAGCTTCTTCGATTTCTTGTTTCCTCCGTGGCGCTTTCGGCAAGGCGTCCCTTGTGCTAAGCTTGTCTGTATTAAAGATTGACAAAATAAGCCCCCTCTTTCCAAACAAGCACGCCAACCCATGAAAGTACTGGGAAAACAAACACATACTCCCTCCATCTCATAATATAAGATCGTTTTTATACTAACATAGCTTGAAAAAAAATTGATCTTATATTATGAAACGGAGGGAGTAGTAACTAACACAGAATTTTCTCAAAGAACCCAGAGCTGATGTTATCAGAACCTCACACAGTTCCATATCTCATTACACCAGATTTTCATTTATTGTGATGTTCAACTTTTGATAAAAACTTCTTAGTCGAACACAAAGTGTCGCGGCACCCCCGAGTTTTACACCGAAAACATATACTAGGATAAAGAGGTTTCTAGGGTTACAATCCACAAGTGTCTAATTCCGCATGCAACCGATGCATGCCTTCAACTCAGGGCAACCGGCGCAAGGAAGCCAATGCTGAACCCGAAGGAGATGCAGCTCAATTCCTCATCGTGCTTTCCGAGCATCTTCATCTGAATGGTGTAAGAACCCTGCGAAAGAGCAAAATGACCTGTGTCAGTCAAAAATCGGAGGATATCTGCCATGCCCTGGACGAACGCCCAGTAATGAGAAAATATGCACATCATATAATTCAGAAACAGAAGTTAATGTGTGCTGAACGAAATCTTACTGGTGGAGTGATTGATGGTAAGGTTTGCGAGTGAGATAGCTCGAAATCAGAAGTTGCCGGGCAGTCCGTCTTCGTACAGATGTCATCCGTTTCAGAGTAAACATTGAAGATCCAATATTTAACATCAATAACCAGCTTCCCCTCGGTGATGTTTTTATCTGCACAAGGACATGGAAAGACATTAAAAACAATAATTCAACATGGGGAAGGACAATAAACAAACATATGCTGTCAATTTGATTCATGATAAGATGAGCATCATAACCTTACGATTTTAACTGGACAGTAGAGAACCATTCATAGCTCATATGGCAAAAAAATATAAGATCATTAAAGGTAATGATTATCTGGATCAACGAATTTTTAAAGGTTTCATCAAACAGGCAAATTAAAGACCTATGGAATAAGAAGCACATTAGATTGTCTACTTACAAATCATGTTAAGGATTCCAATCTAAAGTAAGGTAAGTTGGCATGACTGGTGATAATCAGAACACGATTCCCAATGTTTGAATGGCATGACCAAATATTCCTTCCATGACATACGGACCATCATGTTGTCATGAGATGGAACTCTGATTTGGTGTCATAAAAGGATGATCTTAAGATGATCATGGTCACCATATGCTGAACTCAATAAGTAACTTCGACCAATTGACACGTGAATGCTAAGGCAGGCGATACGAAGATAACTCGATTTGGCCAATGCTTGCCAGAATCAATAGACTAGTAGAACCAGGAGTAATGTTCTTGCCGCACACTACTCAAAGCTGCAATTTTCCTTTTGTAGTACTCCCTCTGTAAAGAAATATAAGAGCGTTTATAGCACTAAAGCAGTGATCTAAACGCTCTTATATTTCTTTACGGAGGGAGTAATAAGGTAAGACTAAGCTGCTCTTAAGTGTGCACTATCCTGGTACAGCAATAAATGACCATTTTGTAAACTGGCCAGCACATTACAGGCCTCAGCGAAGTAAGTAAAGAGACTCAATAGCTTCTGCAACAACCAGTAAAAAGGGAATAGAAGATTAAATGCATCAATATATAGCCATGCAATCTATAGTAAAAATGGAATACAAGATGCAAGGTATCAATATAAAGCCAGACAATGTGTACAGATGGTTGTATTATCTGCTACCACTCCTTTTATGCAAGGTAGAAACCCACACTGCTGCTCACATGCAAGTACTAAAGAGGCAAGAGCCAACTGACATGCCTTTTCCAATGAATTATATATCTAGAGCCAAATAAGAAATCTTCCATCCTTTATACAAATATTAATGTCACAAACTCTTCGGGTTCTGTACTAGACTAGCACTAACTTCAATACCTGGACATAGGGAAATTAGTTTCCCAGATGGAAGTTTTTAGAGATTATCGCCACCTAACCGGCTATAATTCTACAGACTGCTGTCGCGTATAAACTACAGATGGTGTCACCGATGGAAGAACTTCAGAAATTTTCAAAGTAGTAATTCTCTGAAATACAGCCCCTAATAGCAACGGCTCATATAAGTCACACAAAGCGACGCACCCATTTGCTAAAGATTAATAGCTAGAGACTTCACCCGTCACAATTTCACAGCCACGAGGCAAGAAAGCAAAGCAGGAAAATCTCAATCTTAAATAAACACAAAGCAAGCAAAATAATTTTATTTATTTATTCATTTGCTAAAGCACATAGCTAGAGACTTCGCCCATCACAATTTTACAGCCACAAGGCTAGAAAGCAAAGCAGGAAAACCCCAATCTTAGATATACACAAAGCAAGTGAAATAATTTTATCTACTTATTTAGAGAAGAAACTATGTCCCAATTACTGCACACGAAGTTGGCCCAAGACATTAGAAGCAAAATTCTACATATATCCTTACGCTCAGAACTACAAAGATTAACTCCCGATTGGTAATTTCTTCCAGAGCCCTAACTAGTGGACCAAATGCATGGCAGAACAAAGTACCCAAGTACGCAAACACGCAAGGAAATAAAAGCATACATAAATTACGCCCAGAGAAAGGTTTACCAGTGGAAGCGGAGATCTTGAAGGTGGCTGGCACGCCGCGCTCGACCGGATCAGGCACGATCTCCACGCCGCTCACCTTCACAGGGTAGTTTTTGCCCTTATCTGCAAACCACAGCAACAACAACAAAAAAGTTAGCAAATTCACACGAAATCTCCACCTCCGGGAACCCGAAGTGGCTGCAAAAGACGAGAGTTTCGGGGGAAGGACTCCTGGGCTGTTACTTACTGCAGTACTCGACATCGGTGACGGCGGAGACTGCGGGGAGGAGGAGGAGGAGGCAGACGGCTGCGGCGGCGAGGAGGCTCTGCTTGGTCGCCATGGTCGTGGGGTTGGACTTGGAGTTGGGGGACTGGTTTGTGAGGCGAGAGGTTTTCCGGGCCTGGATTTATAAAACAAAGTCGAGAGCGGATAAAGAGAGTTCGTGTCAGTTTTCCTTCTTCTCGCGTGTTCGGTTTGGCTTTGTTAGATTCGTCGGCTCAGGACACTGACGCGTGGAACCAGAATACCCAGAGTCTCAGTTAATTCCGAGAAGGATTGTGCCAGACTGCCAGATTAACGAACTACCCCCTCGCTTCTTTTTAATATGCATATAAGATTTGTCTTAGTAAAGTTTGACTAAAATTATATGAAAAAACGTCAACTTTCATATAACATAAAATTAATACTGTTAAATGCATTATTAAATTAACTTTCATATTGTATACTAAATGACATGTCCGTGCATTGCTACAGGAATTTTTTTTGATCAATGATTAATTTGTATTTGGTTTAAAATGATTAATCTGCTTTGCAGTCTTCAACCATGATACATGTACAAGTTTCACAAAATTTGTTAGAAAACTGTCCAGCCATGTTAAGCAGTGCATATAATGCCCACATCTTAATACAATATAGCTGTTGATAAAACTACGATGAATCCGCCTAATTGAAAATATCAATTCTGCACATGAGTTACTCCACAAAACAGACACAAAAACAAATTTTAATTAGTGAAAATTTGAAGTTCTCGTTGTTGGAAAGCGTAGTTGAAAAAAAAGATTCAACCTATGATCGTTACCAACTCCGAGTTGCAGCGGAAGAATACGAATTGGTGTAGATCGTTCTTGGAGTCCTCAAACCGCCAATGAATGATCCCTCGAACGTAAAACCGAAATCACGGCCTCTCCATAGATTGCAAGCGTACGGTCTCCACGATCCGGCAGCGCTTTGCCATCCAGAGCTAATCGTCGCCAGAGAATTAAAAGGAGGAGATTAGAACCACACTAGGCTTCTAATTATGAGGATTAGAGGTTCTAGGTCTAGCTCTAATTGATAAAGTAGGACCAGCTAGAACTAGAGAACTAGAGAAGCCTCCAAAACTTGTGTGAAGAAAAGGGTGCAAAACCTCTAGTATATACAGGTTGGAGGGGGAGGAGGGGGCGCCACACAAGGGGGAAAAGTCTCCCCCCTTGCGCTGGCTATGGGTATGGGGAATCCCTCCCCAATTCGTCCTCCCTCCCTCTTTCCTAATAGGAGATCGGGCGCCTCCCTATTTGGCATTTGTGGCCCAATTCTTCTTCCACCACTTGGCCTTTTAAGCCCCGAAGATATTAAATTAAATATAAAAGCCTTCTGACTATTATTGGAGTCTCTTATTATTAATTTGAAATCTTCAAAAATATTTTCCACCTATATATTATTTATCGGTAATACCCGTTATTATTCGATAGTCTCTCAAACCTTTCTGGTGACCCCGAAACACTTCTAGTTCCTCTCGAAACTATTCTGAATATTAACGAAACTATTTAACAAATATATCCTCATTACTCTCGTCCTACTAACATTCGGTAGACCATGATTACCTTAAGTTTGTGACCTTGTAGGTTCGGTAAACATAGACATGAACAAAACTCATTCGTTCAATGACCGATAGAGGAACCGTGGACGTCCATATCAATCCCTATGAGTACACGAATGTCATTCGAGTGAACCTTTGGTTATCATGTGTTATTCCATTTGCTTCGCGATACTTTACAAAAACAGAGGTAAATCGGTATCCTTGAGTCATGCACATGCTCACTATACCATTTTCCTCGTTACCAGTTTTGTTCTTCTTTCTCGTTGAAGTGTTCCGGTATCCCCATGATGTAGTCACCTATGTATGACCACACGATGATGGATGGCGTCACACCAAGAGGGCCCTAAGAATATCTCTCCATCGTAGAAGGAGAAAATACCACTCTTGAGCTACCTAGCCCCTTGTCAAACTTTCTGATGAGCCTGTAAGTTGTCGTTATGATCACCCTGTTACGGATGACGTTTAAGCAACCCCATAGTTCATTGTATAGTAAGAAGAATGTACGATATTGTATATTCGATCCAGAAGTGCTCTGAGAATTAACACAACAAAAAAGCACTTCCGTGATGGTACGTGTTTGTCACAGTAGGTCATGTTTCTGTCACGCATGTACATCCGTGTCGATTTTATGACAGAATGAAGATAGTCATACCTGTGTTGTCGTAGACGTGTTCCATGACAATACTCAAATTATCATTATGGAAGTGTCCACTTCCATGATGATAAATGGCGCGTCGTAGAAGTGATTTTGTCAAGGGTAACCGACACGTGGCAGCCACCATAACGAACCGCCATTAAGCTATCGGGTGCCGGTTTTGGATCTGATACCGTAGCCCCAACCAATGACGATTTTCCACGTGTCATTTTCTCATTCGCCAACGAAACCACATGTCAGCTCTATGTTGCGACATATGTCATCCATCCAATGGACAAGACGCGCCTATGAAACGTCGACACGTGGCTTGGTCCAATAGTAGCCCATTTACATGAAAAGGCCGAACCACTAATATTAGCGGGCCGGCCCATTTAGGGCCTACTTGCGTGTGGACCATTTACAACCACGACCCATACGAGTTCTGCCAATTCAGCTCGTCATGGACCACTAATGATTCGACACCAGTGCGGCCCCTCGTCAGTTCCAGCCCATTAACAACCCGCTATGTCTTTAGGCTCATTTGTGGCCCGAGGTCCTTTAGCCTGTTAACAGCCCATTCTAGAGATGAACCAATTTCCAGGTTGTAGGTCTTTCGGCCTTTTAGCAGCCCTTTCTAGAGTTGGGCCAAAATCCAGCCCGGTGTGTCTTTCGGCCTGTTAACGGCCCATACAACTGTTGGGCCATTTATGGCCCGACCTGACTTTTGGTCTATTAACGACCCATGTTCTCCATGGGACAATTCCAGCCTGACACGAATTTTGGCATGTTAAAGGCTCGCGTTCTATATCGGCCAGCTTCTTGCTCGATTGGATTTTGGCTTGTTAACGACCCAACATGGAATTGGGCCAAGCATTAACTAAGGTCTATTTCGGCATGATATTGGCCCGACAGCTTGTTTCGAATTTGCGTCCCAATTGAGCTTTCGGTCTGTTCACGACTTGTTAAGAGCCCTTGTTAGGATGGGCCTACATTTGAGCATACAATCCATTTCAGCCACGTGATGGCCCATGATTGTTACGGGCCTACTAAATTGGACCATCCGAGCCATTATGCCCCCTCCCCCCCCCCCGGTAGATCAGGATCCACTTATTATTAGTAGGCCAGCCCAATAACGACCCACTATGAGTAACATTTTTGTACTGTTGCGATGGGGTCCCGGTAACGCTTTGGCCTATTAGCCCCGTTTCGATGATAGCATATACACTAACAAACCATGACCCTACTCTATACAACCCCCTCCAAAAAAACCTACACTACACAATAAAGAAATTAAGGCATAGAAACGATGAATAATCCTACACTATACAATAAATAAATTATGGAAGATGACATCCATTGGGCATCAACTTTTGCCACAAGTGATAATAAGCACAACCAAACAGAAAATTACGTACACTGGGCACATACACGTCATACATCATGGACACGCATCAAGACAACTTACCATTTGAACGATGATCTCTTCAGAAAATAGGATTGTCCGGATTCAAATAGCATAACTTTAGTCCGCAAAATCTCCACTTTCTTTGTGGTTTCCTCAGTCACTTGTTTCATTTTGTTGACTAATGCATGTGATTCCTGCACCTTCCTTCTCAACATGTTGATTACATCTTGAAACACATATGCACTCTATCTTGCCGCCTCTAGTTGAGGCTCTAGAATATCAGCACATTCCAATCCCAATCCAAATCATTTGGTAACGGCCATGTCGCACTGCTCCGAGAACTCTGTGTTGATGTCACTTTATCCTGAAATGTTTCTGTAAGTACACATGACTAGGGCAAAAATATAGTTACAACGATGAAGTGAGCATGACAAGCTAACTTGTACATGTCAAACATGACTAACAATAATGTAAATGTCATGAAGCATAAGCAGGTGATATTTTAAAAATATAAAGATGGTAGTCTGTGCAGCACGCATACAAAAATCTCTCTTCGCCCACCAAAGTAGCATGATGTTGGGACCAAATCCAAAACACTGATAGGTTACAAATTAAGACCACACGCAGCTACTAAACATTAGATATATCTTGTGTATAAGTAAGCAAGCAGTTAGGCATTGTGTACACTACTGCAGGAAGGTACAAAGACGACACATCAATCAGAGACCCTTCGACCAAACTGTGTGTGATCCATCAATCGCAAACGGTGTAGTTATAGCTCTGTCGTCAATAATGAAAACTGTGTGCGATGACGGAACCATCAAATACGATTTAGTAAAGACTTACATGTGTGATACGTGGCATGCAGTTGGTTCTTATGAATTGTTTGCGATTAGCCAAGATAACATAAATGGTTAACAAAACACATATGTGTGTGAAGTACGGCATACAGTTCACTCGGATAAACTGTTTGCGCTGATCTAGTAGAACACAAACGAGTTAGCATAAGAAGGTGTGTGTGATACCCAGCAAACAGTTCATTCATTAGAATTGTGTGGGAAGACCAATAATAACCCAAACGACTCATCATGACAAGTTGTGTGTGTTATGGGCAGACGATTGCTGCTAAACAATTGTATGAGATGTGATTTGCTCTGTTTGCACAACATCTACGCTCTGTCTGCAGAACACCAACATTGTTGCATAACCAACTTGAACATCCAATTACATAAGTGACTACACAACACATGTACATTCCTCAGTATAAATTTACAAGAAGTAGACGATCATCAAATCATATTGCCCTTCTGACGACGGTTGCCGCCACTGCTCTGTTTGTGGCTATCCCTCGCCGTCTGCAGGAAGGAGGCACTTCCTCATGTCAACGATCCTCATGTACATCTCGTAGCTTGTGTATGCGTCCTTGGCCGCGTACTTGATGTGTTTTTCATCCAGTTCGTTCACCCAGGCCTTGTGCTAGACAGACTTGTCCTTGTCACACTATGCCTTCATGTCTCTGTAGTAGGGGTCGATGATGGCTATGGCGAGGTCAACCAGGGAGTCCTTCTGCTTCTTCTTCTCGCCGCCCCAGACCCTGTACTGATCTTGGTTGTTGACAAGCTTCTGGCAGGACAAGCCCGAAGTCTTGAGCACCTTTAGATCGTTGGTGGTGTCCACCGTTGCAAACCTGTAGTCGGGGCTGTTGACAAACCTGGAAAAATGCTCGCAAGGCCTTGTGGCCATGCAGTAGTGGTAGACGGGCACGTGATGGTGCACGCACAACTGGGCGATGACAACCTTCTGATCATGCCCGACACGACCCTCGGTGTACTCCAGGTCGAAGTCGACCACTTTGTACTTGTCATCCTCAGCAAGCAACTGCTCCAACATGTTGATGGAGTTCTCCACCATGACCGGGTCATTGGTGTACACCACCGAGAGGTCCGTGTTCCTGATGTGGGTGTCCGCTTTGACAATAATGGCGAATTGCCGCTCGGCACCAGCAGCCGCCATTGGATCAACGCGGGAAGGTTGAAGTGATGAAGAGATGTGCATCCTCTCTCTATTATTTGTCGTCTTGGGTGTGCTTCTTGTGTTGCGTGGTGCAATCGGAAGGTGGAATAGATGAAGGTAGATGGCCGCGCGAATAAAAGGGTGGGCGTCGGACGGCCTGCAATTTCGGCACGTCTGCATGGCAATTTTTGCAGCGCTTATCTGCATGGTGGCGCACGTATAACTGCATGGTGGCGCCGGGTGCGGCGCAACCGCATGCATCGCCCCAAACGTACGTGATCGTTCGCGCGTGAAGTGACGTCGGTAGAGCGCGCACGGATGGACGCAAGCAGAGTGCGCCGCAGCCGCCTCAACCGCCTCATGCGTAGAGTAGTTCGCGACGGTGCGTACAGAACGACCTTTTGTCTATGTAATAAAACGCAAACACTTTTTTTATTATTAACCATTTGTGTACTTCATTTGGCCTTGTCACCGCATTGCCGCCCGTGCATGTGTTTCTTTTGGCCTTCCCGTTCCCGCGCAACCGCGTAGGTTCCCGTGCAAGCTTCCCGCTGATACGTCTCCGACGTATCTATAATTTTTGATTGTTCCATGCTATTATATTATTTGTTTTGGATGTTTTATATGCATTAATATGCTATTTTATATTATTTTTGGGACTAACCTATTAATCTAGAGCCTAGTGCCAATTTCTGTTTTTTCCTTGTTTTTGAGTATTGCAGATAAGGAATATTAAACGGAGTCCAAACGGAATAAAATCTTCGGAATGATTTTCTTGGACCAGAAGAAACCCAGCAAACTTGGAGATGAAGGCAGGAGACCTGCCGTGGCGTCACAAGCCACCAGGGCGCGCCATAAGGGGTGGGGGCCTGGCTTGTGGCCCCACGGCAGCCCTCCTAACCCTATTCTTCGGCCTATAAATTCCCAAATATTCTCTGAATACTAAAAAGAGCAACGAAAATACTTTTCCGCCGCCGGATGCCTCTGTTCCCGTGAGATCCAATCTTGGAGCCTTTTCCGGTAATCTGTCGGAGGGGGATTCGATCACGGAGGGCATCTACATCAACTCCATTGCCCGTCCGATGATGTGTGAGTAGTTTACCACAGACCTTCGGGTCCATAGCTAGTAGCTAGATGGCTTCTTCTCTCTCTTTGTTCTTCAATACCATGTTCTTCATGATCTTCATGGAGATATATCCGATGTAATACTCTTTTGCTGTGTGTTTGTCGAGATCCGATGAATTGTGTGTTTATGATCAGCTTATCTATGAATATTATTTGAATCTTCTCTGAATTCTTATATGCATGATTTCATATCTTTGCAAGTCTCTTCGAGTTATTGGTTTGGTTTGGCCAACTAGTTTGGTAATTCTTGCAATGGGAGAAGTGCTTAGTTTTGGGTTCAATCTTGCGGTGTCCTCACCCAGTGACAAAGTAGGGGTAGCGAGGCACGTATTTGTATTGTTGCCATCGAGGATAAAAAGATGGGGTTTTCATCATATTGCTTGAGTTTATCCCTCTACATCATGTCATCTTACCTAATGCGTTACTCTGTTCTTCATGAACTTAATACTCTAGATGCAGGCAGGAGTCGGTCGATGTGTGGAGTAATAGTAGTCGATGCAAAATCGTGTTGGTCTACTTGATACAGACGTGATGCCTATATGCATAATCATTGCCTTGGATATCGTCATAATTATTCGCTTTTCTATCAATTGCTCGACAGTAATTTGTTCACCCACCGTATTATTTTCCTTCGTGAGAGAAGCCTCTAGTGAAACCTATGGCCCCCCGGGTCTATTTTCCATATTATACTTTCAGATCTATAAACCAAAAATACCAAAAATACCTCGCTGCATTATTTTTACTTTTGTTTTACTTTACGTTCTAGCAATCTCTTATATCTATCTCTATCAGATCTCATCCTTGCAAGTAACCGTGAAGGGATTGACAACCCCTTTATAGCGTTGGGTGCAAGTGTTTGATTATTTGTGTAGGTACATCTATTGGGGACTTGCTTGTATCTCCTACTGGATTGATACCTTGGTTCTCAACAACTTTGGAAAATACTTATCTACTTTGCTGCATCACCCTTTCCTCTTCAAGGGAAAACCAACGCATGCTCAAGAAGTAGCACCCGCCTGGCTCGCCGAAATCCCCCAAACCCCCAATGCTTGGCCGCCTGCTTTATAAACCCTCACGGACGGCGACTCCACATCGCATTCATCCCCTCCCTGCCCGTAGCTTCTCTATAGTTCGCTTCTCCCCCAATCGTCAATGGCACATGTCCATCATCGTCGCTCCGCCACCCCGCCAGAGGACAGTTCCAGCTGGAGGGTGCATCATGTCGGCGGCGCAGTCCCCGGAATCGTGTAGTGCACCTGGCATCCTTGTTGGGTGTGCGCATGCCACCCACCACACGCTCCGCCACCTTTGCCCGAAGGCAGCTGAAACTTGTGATATGCGTTGGGTTTTCCGTGAAGAGGAACGGGTTATTGCAGTGGGTAAGTATTTCCCTCAGTTAGGAAACCAAGGTTTATCGATCCAATATGAATGTCAATCCTCAACCGTCTTCAGCAGCTGCACACAAAAGAACAAACAACTTGCACCAAACGCGGGCAAGAGGGTTGTCAATCCCCTTGATCTCGTTATTTGCAAGAAAATGAGTTGTGTAGACAATTGTAGATAATTGTAAAATGCAAAATAAAATAAAAAGTTAATAAAGGAAGCAAGGTAATATTAGCGTTTGTAAATTTATAAGTGAATAGACTCGGGGGCCATAGTTTTCCCTACCGGCATCTCTCATGTAGGCAGCATACGGTGGGTAACAAATTACTGTTGGGCAATTGATAGAAAAACGGATAGTTATGTGATTTTCACGGCAATGATCATGTGTATATAGGCATCACGTCTATAAACAAATAGGCCGACTACTACCTGCACCTATTACTATTACTCCACTCATCGACCGCTATCCAGCATGCATCTAGAGTATTAAGTAAAATAGAGTAATGCATGGAGAACGATGACATGATGTAGACAAAGTAAACTCAAGAAATATGAATAAAACCCATCGCGTTATCCTTAGTAGCAACAACACAAAGACGCATCTTGTCCCCTACTTTGTCACTGGGATATAGAAACTCCTCAGGTTGAACCTACGACAACGCACCACTCCCACTGGAGATAGATCAATCTACTTGGCCAAAGCACAACAATAAATCGGAGAGCATTACAAAGCTATAATGATCATGCAAATAGGAATCTTAATATTCAGAGGTGACTCAAACTTTTCGTGAATAATCTGAACATAAACCCACAATTCATCGGATCCCAACAAACACACAGCACAATAGGATTACATCGGATAGATCAAAGCGAAGATGCAATGATCATTGTATTGAAGATCGAGAGATTGATAGATTGCCATCTAGGTACTAGCTATGGACCCGTAGGTCTGTGGTGAACTACTCACACATCATCATGAGGGCAGCAAGGTTGATGAAGAGGCCTTCCATGATCGATCCCTCCTCCGACAGGGTGCCAGAACGGAGCTCCAGATGGCCTCGCGACGGAACAGATACTTGCGACAGCGTAAAAAGAGTTTCGGGACTGCCTCTAGGGTTTTTGGAATATTAGAGAATTTATAGGCCAGAGAGGGGCGTCGGGAGGCGCCCAAGGGGGGCAGCACACATCAGGGCGCACCCTGTTGCATGCTGGTGCCCTCGTGCAGCCTCCTGACTCCTCCCGAAGCTTCCAGGTATTATTTTGGTCCATAAAAAATCACCAAAAAGTTTCGTGACAATTGGACTTCGTTTGGTACTGTAAACCTGAAAAGTAAAAAACATGCAGAAAACAGCAACTGGCACTGGGGACTGGGTCAATAGGTTAGTGCTCAAAATATTATAAATTGGTAAACAAAGACCCAAAAAGTATCCTAGAATGATAATATATCAGCATGGAACAATAAAAAATTATAGATACGTTGGAGACGTATCAAGCATCCCCAAGCTTAATTCCTGCTCGTCCTCGAGTAGCTAAATGGTAAAAACAGAATTTTTGATGTGACATGCCATCCATTATATAATCTTATGCATGTATGCTCATTGAGAAATGATGAATCAACAAATATTAACATAGCAATACTTATAAGTATAAGAAACAAAATCATCAATCTTTCAAAGTATACGATCCACGAAGAATGTTTACTCCCCATTCATCTTATTATATTAGCAAGGCATGGCTCCATCTTGACCACATTAATACAAATGTCAAGCACCTCGATGTCCAAGTCAGGCAATTGGATCATACTTTTTCAATATGCATCAACTTTTTATTCTTCATGCAATACATGAGCGTGAGCTATTGGACATAGCATTTAGGTGGAATAGAATATGGTGGTAGATATCAAAGGGGCAAAAAGTGGAGAAGATAGTCTCACATCAACTAGGCGTAGCAACGAGCTATGGAGATGCCCATCGATAGATGTCAATGCAAGGAGTAGGGATTGCCATGCAAATGATGCACTAGAGCTATAAGTGTATGAAAGCTCGAATGAAGCTAAGTGGGGTGTGCATCCAACTTGCTTGCTCATGAAGACCTCGGGCATTTGAGGAAGCCCATCATAGGAATATACAAGCCAAGTTTGTAATAATGAAAATTAATTCCCAGTAGGATATGAAAATGACATATCTGAATGAGCAACAAAGTGCCACCTTGAGGTACAAGTGTGGTAAAGGATAGTAGCAAAGTCCCTTCTCTCATTTTCTCTCATTTTTTATTCAGAATGGTGGGCTCATTTGGCCACCCCCATCTTTATTTCCTCACTGGGACAATGCTCTAGCGATGATGATCATCACACTTTTATTTACTTACAACTCGATACGGAGAACTGATATGAAGATATGACTCTATATGAATGCCTCTGGCAGTGTACCAGGATGTGAAATGATCTAGCGTGACACGTGTCAAAAATATGATGAACGGTGGCTTTGACACAAATACTATGTCAGCACTATATGATCATGCAAAGCAATATGATGATGATGAACGAACTAGTCATGTGAAGTGACGATGGAATTTGCATGGCAATATATCTCGGAATGGATATGCCATGATAGGAATGTATGGTGGCTGTTTTGAGGAAGATATAATGAGGCTTATGTGCAACAGAGCGTATCATGTCAATGGGTTTGGATGCACCGGCGAAAGTTGCACCGATCCTCGAGGTGAGAATGGGCTATGCACGGTACTGAAGAGGCTAGCAAATTATGAAAAAGGTGAGATTGTGTATGTCCATGGTTTCACATTATTCATAAAGAACTCATATAATTATTGCAAAGTTTTATTAGTTTTATCATAAATCAAAGTACTACTCGCATGCCCCAAGGGAAGAGGTTGGTAGGAGTTAACCATCGCGCGCTTTCGACCCGAAACAACACTAGGATTTCAACGAGGAATAGAAATGCTCACACATCATCACCATGCTTCTTTAATTTTTAGATGAACAAAAAGTTAACATCTCTTAATATCGACACTTCTACGAATCAACAATTATAAACTCACACCTTTTTCACATCACCACATCAATATGATTAACCCACAATTTCTCTATATGTGCTACAAGATGGTTTTAATTATCACTCATTGAATACCTAATATTTTTGGACTAGTCTTATGACCCATGCAAATTACGGTCACTATTTATTAAGTCTCAGACAAATATGAGTGAAGAGCGAGAGTGAAATTATTTCTATAAAATCTACACGCCACTGTGCTCAAAAAGATATAAGTGAAGTACTAGAGCAACTGCTAAGCTCAAAAGATATAAGTGAAGCACATAGAGTATTCTAACAAATTATGGTGAAGGTGTGTCTCTCTTAAATAGGTGTGTCCAGCAAACAATGATTGTGGTAAACTTAAAGTAAAATCAAACAAAAACAAATGACCCTCCAAGCAAAACTCATATCAAGTGACGAATAAAAATATAGCTTGAAGTGACATACCGATGGATTGAGACGAAAGAGGGGATGCCTTCCGGGGCATCCCAAGCTTAGACGCTTGAGTCTTCCTTAAAGTATTACCTTGGGGTGCCTTGGTCATCCCCAAGCTTAGGCTCTTGCCGCTCCTTATTCCTTTGTCCATCGTGATAACACCCAAAACTTGAAAACTTGAATCACACAAAACTCAACAAAACTTCGTGAGATCCGTTAGTATAAGCAACATATTGAATACTTTAGGTACTTTTATAAAATGATTCTTATTTCATAAATGCATAACAGGTATTGTATTCTAACTTCTCCATGGCTTATACCCCCCCGATACAATCCTTAGCATAATCAAAACAAACAACTATGAAAGCGAAAACAAAATATGTCTAGAACAGAACAGTATGTAGCAATCTGTAGAGAACCTATACTTATGTAACTCTGAAAATTAGGAAAACCTCAAAAAAATTATATAAATAATGTGTAAAAAATTCATATCATTATCACGCTCCAGTAAAAAATGAAAATTCCTGTACTAGAGTTAAAAGTTTCTGTTTTGTTTCAGCATCGATTCTACTCATCTTGTGAGTCATCCCAAAGGCTTTACTTGGCACAAACACTAATTTAAACATAAAAACATAATCATTACAGAGGAAATAATCATTTTATCAAAAACAAACAGAAAGTATTGGGTTTTCTCCCAACAAGCTCTTTCTTTATAGCCATTAAGATATGCTTGGATTAATAATGATGCTCACATGAAAGACAAGAATTGAAGCACAAAGAGAGCATCATAAAACAGGTGACAAGCACATCTGAGTCTAACATACTTCCTATGCATAGGCATTTTATAGGAAAACAAATTCTCAAGACAAGTGAAATCTAGCATAAGCAAATAGGAAGAGTGAAGCATTAACAATTTGAATATAAAGGGAGGTAAGTGAGTAACATGAAGATTTCGATAACCATATTTGCCTCACTCATAATAATTACATGTAGGATCATATTCAAATTCAAAAATATAGCTATCATATAAAATATTTTCTCCATGATCCACATGCACAAAAGTCTTACAATCTTCCAAGATAGTGAGATTGACATTAACTAAAGTCACGACCTCTCCAATTCCACTTTTAGTAGTATTGCAAATATCATAATCAATACTAGATTCATCGTGTCACGCCCAAGATGCGGTCCTATCCCTATTAAAGCTTGTGGAATCGACGGGGATAGAAGCGCATCTCGTCATTCGCAAGTACAGTAAAACATTGCAATACATGTAGGAAGAGATGAGTATATGAGTTGGCTTACACTGACCACAAGCTATCTTACAAGTTCACTCAAATTTATTCATACATCATTCAAAAGGCAGGGTCCGGCTACGGACGAAATCAAACGATAAAAGAAGCAATGTAAAACTGTCTCGCTATCCCAGGATCACCACCACGAAGCCCCCTACTGGTCTGGATACGTAACATACATCCGACCACGTTCCTCGTCATACTCCCACTGGAGCTGGGTCACATCGTCTGGCACGTTCTCATCAACACCTGCACCTGTATTGTTGTAATCTGTGAGCCACAGGGACTCAGCAATCTCATAACCCGGGTACCGAAACTATGTAAGCCATTGGGTAAGGAATTGGTTAAGTGGTGAGGCTGCAGCAAGCGCTAAGCATATATTTGGTGGCTAACTTACGAGAACATGAATGTATAAATTTGGTGGCATACGAGGGACGGACGTGAACTAGCATGATCACTAAGTGATCCTGAACACCTACTTACGTCAATCATAACTCCACCGTGTTCTCTCTCGGTTCATGTTCACGAGCAGAGACAGTCACGGTTACGCACACAGTTGGTGTATTTTATTGGAGTTTACTTCAAGTTAACTATAACCGGGTGTTAAACAAATTTCCAAGTTGCCACGTAACCGCGGGCACGGCTTTCCGAAAAGATTAAACCCTGCAGGGGTGCTCCAACTCATCCATCACAAACTAACCACACGCCGTGGGAATAACCTCGACCACGAATCTCGTGATCTTCCTAGGCAATTCCACTGGAAAACCGCAACCTCGAGATAGCCCGAAGAAAACCGGAATTCCTCGTGCAAGACATTCGAGAAAGGTAAAACAAGTCCAGCAAGACCGCCCGACGTGTTGACGAACCCGATAAGAGCCGCGTATCTCATTCTCAGGACACGACCGGATGAACACTACGTACGGAAGCCTAATAGAAATCCCTCGAGTTGCCCCGAGGTGGCCCCGCAAGTGGCTCTGGGTTGGACCAACACTCATGAGGAGCACTGGCCCGGGTTGTTGATTAATTATCCACGGGGTAGCTATGCCCTATGCAATTCTATTAAGTTGTTTAGCAAATGTAGTACCAAAGTTGGGTCTTTCCAGACAAGTTTTAATCTAAAACGAATGGTCAAGGGGTCCCCATAACAACATGGATATAACACCGGTACTCGGAACTAGTGCGGCAAAAGCGGAACAAAACACTGAGCAAAAGGCCAAGCCTTCCATCGTTGCCAGATATATATGTGCATTAAATTAAATAGCAGTAATTAGAGTGATATAACAAAATATCCATGTTGGCACATGGAGAGCTTGCACCTGCAACTAGCAACGCTATAAGATAAGGGCTGAGCAGCGGTAACATAGCCAATCAATGTTTGCTAGGTAGTGGAGGGGTTAGAGGCTTTCATGGCAATTTAGGAGGCTGACAGTTTAAGTGGTAGGCAACGTAACATAACGGTAAAAATGAGACAGCTAGAAAGGCAAAAATAGTGTCGAGATCCGCGTATGATCATCTTGCCTGTTGGTTCTTCAGAGGGACAAAGAGCTGGGTCCTCGTAGTTGTACTCTCCGGGATCCTCGTACTCAGGCTCAACACTCGCGTCTACCCAAAGAGAACAGCACCAAATAAACATACAAGCAAGGTGCAATGCACAAACAAGATGATGCTTGATCCATTTGAAGTATTTAACATGGCAACCCTAAGCTAGTCATGTTTCTCATGCACTTATTAAGTTCTTTAGTATTTTGGACAGAACCTCAAGTTTAGTTATTTGAACATGCATGATCATGGCAAATATGAATGCTTCATGCAAAATCGATGCAAATGCATATGTAGAACGTTGCAAACGGAGTAACGTAGCTCACGGAACACTCACGGCAAGGTATGAACGTTAACGGAGGCAAAACACAAAATGAGGAAGACCATGGGCTATTCCTTGGTATTCCAAGGATGCCACTGGATAGGAAATGAAAATCTAGTAAGAATAGAGGTAAAGATCATGCAAAACAAGGGAGTATAGCTCCCACAAGTCACAAAACACTCAAACACACATTCTGCCCAGAAACAGCAATATGGCATCTTGTCACACACATAGCCAGAGCTACAGAACGTTTTAAATCACAATCAAGGCATGTACAGAAACTATACAGCATGCTTAACAAATCACCCATCTACACAAACTTGAAAGGAAGCATGGATCAATAGCAATGAAGCTCACAAGATGGCATGGTGAAACAGATTTCAGGGACTTAGTGAAAATTCCAGTTTTCCGGAATCTGAGTTAACTAGATGGCATATTGACAGCACTATTTATATATGTTAGAGGGCATTTCATGGCATGAAAATTAACAGGATGGTAAAGCGCAACACCCACTCCAATTCATTAGCACTGAGCATGAGCTAGAACACAACATATCACTTGATAGCATCCTCTAAACATGGCATGATTATAACAGCAACTTCTCAGACTTGGCCAAAATTTAGCAAGGCAAAACTGGACACATGTTAACAGAATAGCAACTTGACAGCAGGTTTTAAATATGATGCAAGGGCTTAATGCTCAAGTCTTAGCCCAAATAGGTAGAGCATGAAGAGCTCAACAAAACATGTTAAGGCCCCAAACTCAAGGAACACTACATTCATGGGAACCATCCTCTAAACATGGCAAGAAAATAACATCATTCAACACTTGGCAAAATTTGAGACATGAAACCAGTGTTATTTTCTTAGCATGTTAACAGCAAGAAACCCACTTATCCACAAGTTTATTATGCCAAACAAAAATACCAGGGCCTAGTACCCACAAAACACTAGCATATTCATGTTGACAAGTATCACATATGATGCATAGATTAATTCATGTGAAAAAGGCAAAATGGCATGTTGGAACAAAAATTACATTTTGCAAACTTGCTCAAAAGACAAAACAAATGGCACCATTGGATTCCTTGGGAAATTCTACCCCAAAATCATATTTCACATTCATATGTTTAGTTTGATAAAATGCCCAAAAATGCAATTCGAAAACACACACATGCACTTATAAGTCACTTGTTACCCTATTTGGACATCTCCTAAAATTTCATTGACCTGATCTGGACAATTACAAAAAATGGAAAACAACAAACAGAGAAGACAAAAAAAATAAAACAAACAAATAAAAAGGGAGGGGTCCCACTGGCATAGACACCAGGCCCCTCCTGAGTATGACAGGGTGGATCCACTGGCCCACCTGTCACACACACATACACAAGAGCACACACACACAGCCACATACACAGGCACACGGGATCCCACACACAGCCACATGGGATCCCACCTACACACACACAGCACACACAGCACACACAGCACACGAAAATAAAAAAGGGCAAGGGAGAGACGGGACTCGAACCCACGACCTCTCGGTCGAGAGGGTCCGGCTCGACCACTGGGCTATCGACAGGCGCTTGACAGGGGAGGGGGCTCGCCTCAGATAACACAAAAGGCCCCTGCTTCCTCTGCCCGGAGACAGAGAAGCCCGCGATGGCGCCGGCGAGCCCTCCGGCGACCACAGAAACTGACAAACGGCGGCGGAGCATGCGGACTACTCGGGGAACCCATTCCCATCGTCTTCTAACGGCTACGCGTGCGGCGGCGAGGAGCTCGAGCACGAGCTCATGCTCGGCTCGGGCATGCGGCGGCAAGCAGAGGCGAAGCGGAGCGGCTGGCGTGCGGCGAGACTATGGCGAGGTCTACGGCGAGCTTGCAAGACGCCCGAGAGCGCGAGAACTACCCGCGGCTAACCCTCCCTATGCGGGGCCCGAAGCTTTCTGACAGAGAAGTTCAGAGAGCAAGGGCACGGAGAACGCGGCGGCAAGCTAACGGCGAGGTCTACGGGCAACGAACGACGACAAAGAAGGCATGGAGGAGGATCGGGATATACCTCCACTACCTTGGACAAGAAGAAGAGGTCGGGGACGCAGCGAAGTGACGGCAACGAGGCGAAGAACGCCGACGACGTTCGGATCCGAGGCGAGGAGGAAGACGACCTTGCGGGGGAGGGGGCTCCTGGCTCGGAGACGGCGCGAACGAAGAGGAAGAAGATGCAGGGGCTCTCCGGGTACGATCAACGCGGTCGGGGAGTCCAGAGGCGAGGCGGAGCACTACCTCGAGCTCGAGCTCTCGCTCGGCCGGAGCATGGTGGACAGGTCGATGGCGAGGAGCGAAGCTACCTTACCTGGCGGCGGCGAAGCGAGGCGAGGGGAGGAATGTATTAAGGGAAGCTAGGGCACCGCGGGTGACATGCTATAAAGGGAGCCAGGGCAGCCGACGGCCGTCAAATCACTTGGAAAGGCGACGTGGAGCTGCTGGATGGGCGCCGTAGAGAGGAGGACGAACATGCGGCGCTGGGAGGCCGGCTGGGCTGCGCGCTGCGCTGGCTACCGCTGCTATTGGGCCAGCGGGGAAGGAGGAGGCCCAAAAGAACACTGCTCTCTCTCCCTCTCTCACAAACAGAAACAATCAGCTTTTATTTAAAAACTCAGAGAAACAAAATGCCCATGTCTTAGAGAGAGATGTATTAAAAGAAAAGAAATACATTTTTGAGTTCACAAAAATACATGCTATTTAATAAAAATGAAAAAGGCATTTTTAGAGCAACAAATTAAATTCATGTTTTTTTAATAAGAATGCAATCTGTTTAGGGGATAGAGGGTGGATGCACTTCAAACATGGATAGGGCTAGTTTAGCACACATGTTAGATTATTTCTAAAATGACCAACATTTTTAATATGTTAAAACAACAAGTAAAATGTTATCGTGTGGAATAATTGAATGAGAGAGAAGAGGTGATGGTTTTGAAATGGGAGGGATTAGAGTAGCACTCCAAACAAAGCAACACATGCACTCACTCCACAACGCATACACAATGCAAACATGGCAATAATTATTATGCATTTGATATGATGATCATGATGGCATGATGCATGAAATGACAATGGCAAGTAGAACTCAAAATCATGATAGCATTGCAAACATCCAATATAAGTCTCACATGACATGATACAACTCAAACACAAGCACATGGGATGACACAAGGACAAGGGATTGCACTTGGGCTGTTACAACTCTCCCCCACTACATGAGGATCTCGTCCCGAGATCTAGGAACGGAAGAATTCGGGAAATTCGGAACGGAGATGGTCCTCTCGTTCCCAAGTGGCTTCTTTGTCGGAGTGATGTGACCACTTCACCTTTAGAAACTTGATTGACTTGTTGCGAGTCTTATGCTCAGTTTCTTCAAGGATAGCAACTGGATGCTCATGATAGGATAGGTCTTCTTGGAGATCGATTTCTTGGAGATCAACGGTGCGCTCGGGAGTCTTGAAACACTTCCGGAGCTGAGAGATGTGAAACACATCATGCACATTTGAGAAATTGGGAGAAAGCTCGAGTTGGTAGGCAAGGTCACGCCTCTTGCCCACAATCTTGAAAGGACCCACAAAGCGTGGAGCAAGCTTTCCTTTGATGCCAAAGCGTTGAGTGCCCTTCATGGGAGACACTCTGAGATAGACAAAATCATCGATCTGAAAGGTCATGTCACGATGCTTGCTATCATAATAACTCTTCTGACGGGATTGAGCTGCTTTGAGATTTGCACGAATGACACGGCACATTTCTTCTGCTTCAGTGATCATGTCATTACCAAGGATTTGACGCTCACCGGTTTCAGACCAAATAAGCGGGGTGCGGCACTTCCTGCCATAGAGAATCTCGAAAGGAGCTTTGCCGGAACTTGCTTGGAAGCTATTGTTGTATGAGAACTCAGCAAATGGGAGACAATCTTCCTACTTCATGCCAAAAGAAATCACACAAGCTCTGAGCATATCTTCGAGGATTTGATTGACTCTCTCAACTTGACCACTAGTCTAAGGATGGAAAGTTGTGCTGAAATGGAGATTGGTCCCCATTGCAGTCTGGAAGGAATCCCAAAACTTGGAAGTGAAGATGCTTCCACGATCTGAGGATATGAGCTTAGGAACACCGTGCAAAGAAACTATCCTTGACACGTACAACTCTGCTAGCTGAGCTGCCGAGATAGATTCTTTGACCGGAAGGAAGTGGGCATCTTTGGTGAGCTTGTCGATAACCACGAAGATGGCATCATTCCCTCTCTTGGACTTAGGAAACCAAGTGACGAAATCCATTTCAACATGATCGAATTTCCACTCTGGGATGGGCAAAGGCTAAAGGAGGCCTGCTGGACGTTGATGTTCCGCCTTCACTCTGCGACAAACATCACCCTCGTTCACAAACTGAGCAATCTCGGGTTTCATACGGGTCCACCAGAAGGTTTGCTTGAGGTCCTGATACATTTTGGAACTTCCTGGATGAATTGAGAGGAGGGAATTATGTGCTTCATCCATGATAACCTTCCTGAGATCACCTTTCGGAACCACCAGACGGTCCTCGAAGAACAAGGTATCTTTGTCATCAACACGGAAGCACTTATACTTTGGAATGCTCTGGGCCACACCTTTCTTCACTTTCTTCACCATAGCATCAAGAAGCTGAGCTTGGTGAACCTGATCTTCTAGAGTCAGAGAGACTTGAAGATTGGCAAGAAAACCTTGAGGAACAATTTGGAGATTGAGCTTGCGGAATGCTTCACAAAGCTCGGGTTGAAGAGGCCTGAGAATAAGACTGTTGCAGTACGCCTTCCTGCTCAGCGCGTCTGCAATGACATTTGCATTTCCCGGAGTATATTCAATGCTTGGATTGAAATCCTCGATCATTTCCACCCAACGTAACTGCCGAAGATTGAGATTGGGTTGGGTGAAAATGTACTTCAAGCTCTTGTGGTCGGTGAACACTTCAACTGGTCTTCCCAACAATAGATGTCTCCACGTCATCAGAGCATGCACAACTGCCGCCAGTTCAAGATCATGAGTGGGGTAGTTCTTCTCGCTAGGCTTCAGCTGCCGCGAGGTATAAGCCACAACTTTCTTATCTTGCATGAGAAAGCCACCGAGACCTTGGAGAGAAGCATCACAAAATACTTGGAAATGCTTGGATTGCTCGGGAGGAACAAGAACTGGAGCTGAAGTCAGCTTCTGTTTGAGTGTATTGAATGCCACATCACACTCAGGAGACCACACAAACTTGACATTCTTCTAAAGGAGGTTGGACAGAGGCTTAGCAATTTGAGAGAAGTTCTCGACGAATCTTCTGCAATAGCAAGGCCGAGGAAGCTTCGAAGCTACTTGACATTCTGAGGAGGCTCCCACTTCACAATTGCCTCAACCTTCTCAGGGTGCACTTTAATGCCCTCGGCAGAGATGACATGCCCAAGGTACACCACTTCATTGAGCCAAAACTCACACTTTGAGAACTTAGCATAAAACCGATGTTCTCTTAGCTTGTCAAGCACAAGCCTGAGATGCTCTGCATGCTCTTCTTCAGTCTCCGAGAATACGAGAATATCATCCAAATACACCAAGACGAACTCATTCTTGAAAGGAGAGAATATGAAGTTCATCATTCTGGAGAAGGTCGGAGGCGCATTTGCTAGACCAAAAGACATGACGGTGTACTCATAAGAGCCAAAACTCGTCCTGAAAGCAGTCTTTGGAATATCTTCTTCATGAATACGGATCTGATGATAGCCCATACGGAGATCTAACTTCGAGAAAACCTTGGCACCTTTCAATTGCTCAAACAACTCATTGATGTTGGGAAGTGGGTACTTGTTCCTGATTTTCTTCTTATTCAATGGACGGTAATCGACACATAGTCGGTCCGTGCCATCCTTCTTCTTGACAAACAGAACACCACAACCCCAAGGTGAAGAACTTGGTCTGATCAGACCCAGACGCTCTTGTTCATCTAGCTGCTTCTTCAACTCTTTCAGCTCTTCGGGGCCAAGCTTATAAGGACGCTTGCACACCGGTTTAGTTCCAGGCTCGAGTTCAATCACAAACTCAACTGGCCTGTGAGGAGGCATTCCTGGCAACTCTTCTGGAAAGACATCTTCATACTCCGAGACAATGGGAATTTGAGAGATGGCAGAAATTTCACCCTTCTCATTGAGAGAAAATAGACGAATCGTGTCATCGCGAGCAGCGAAAATGATCACATCTTCGGAAGGATGAGTCAATTGGACTTCTTTAGCTTTGCAATCAACATAAGCCTTGTTCATAGCAAGAAAATCCATGCCAAGAATAAGATCAATATCCGACTTGCCGAGAACAATTGGAGAGGCTAGAAAGGAATAGCTGCCCATCTTGGCAGAAACCTCCGGAATGCACACATTGGAAGTCATTTGCAAACCCGGAGAAATAACATTAAATGGCCTAGGAGTCTTCTCCATCACCAAATCATGCTTAGCAACGAAAGGTCTTGATATGAATGAATGCGATGCACCAGTGTCAAACAAAACTTTTGCAGGAATAGAATTAACCAAGAGATTACCCATTATCACTTGAGAAGAATCCTCTGCTTCAGCTGCATTGACCATGTTCACTCTGACTTACTTGGGATTATGCTTCACCACAGCACTGCCTGGGGGCCTGATAGGAGGAGGAGGCGGAAGACACCGCTGGTTGTTGCACTTGTTGGAGTAGTGGCCCTTCTGACCACACTTGTGACAAGTAACCTCTGAGAGCGGACGGAGTTGCCTGGAGGAGGAGCATTTGCTGACTTGGGAGCCTGAGGCCTCTGCTGAAAAGCTGGGTTGGGTGGGTGGGAAGGACCACGACCACCATGCTGCCTCTGCTGCTGAGGGGGACGCAACGGAGGTGGAGGAGGAACCCAATACTTCTGCTGCTTAGGAACAATCTGAGAGTTGGAAGAAGAAGAATAGGATTCCCTGGATCGCTTCCTTGAGTTCTCTAACCTGAGCTGAGTTGCCTCGACCTTTAGAGCCATGTTGTAGAACCGATCAAACTCACGAGGCTCTTGCAAGACTAGACCCAGCTGAGTTCATCCTTGAGACCACCTCTGAACTGATAAATCATTGACTTCTCATCAGGAACATCTTGCTTAGAATAGCGGGCCAGATTCTGGAACTCGATGTTATACTGATAGACAGACTTGCTCCCCTGCTTCAAATTCCTGAACTTCTCATGCATCTCCTCGACAAAGCTCGTCGGGATATGTTGAGCTCTGAAGTCACGACAGAAATCATCCCAGATAATTGCACGACCACCTCTAGAATCCTTGTACTGCTGCTACCAATCTGCTACCTGACCCTTGAGCTGGAAAGTCGCAAACTTGACATAGTCCGCAGGTCTAACATTGCTGCACTCAAAATGCTTGTTCATGTCATGGAGCCAATCGTCTGCATCGAGAGGCTGCTCACAACAGGTGAAGGACTTGGGTTGATTTGCGAGGAACTGGTTCAGAGTTGCGAACTGAGGCTGATTCTGAAAATTCCCTTGATGACCTTGCTGTCCCTGCTCTCTTTCCTGCAGCAACCTGAGCAACATCTGGGTGTTCGCATTGGTTGCGGCCATCACTGCTTGCCATGCCTCCGGAGGTGGAGGTGGTGGTGGGGGTGGTGGAGGATCAGACTGCTCCCCCTCACGACCTGGGTTCCCACGAGTTGCCGGAGCCATCCTGAAGATGGACAAAATAATCAGCAAACCATTGATAAGATGATTGAAATAAGCTGAATCAATGGCTTGAAAGAAATTGCAACAGAATATCATCAATTGCATTCAAACTGCAAATAGTAAGAACGCTTTCTGCAGGATCTTGATAACATCATTAGAACATAAACCACTTGAAATAACACAAAAGTATTGAGCTAAGGTTGCTCGGAACAAATGTACAACCATTATACATCTGTCGGAAGATGATCCTAAGAACTACTGGAATTCCCACCTAAGAATTTCCAAAGTCTTCCTTGTTTATGCGATTCGGGTTGCGGACCCAGGAACGTACCCAAGGTAATCAGCTACAACTGCACCCGCAACCTTCCACACCATAATTCAAGAAACTCCGCAAACTCGTCTACCTCAGACGCTCGTAATCACAACGATACTAAACATGACAGTACCCCGGACGCCTCCCCAGTACTGGGTGACTCCGATCTTATCTCGCCACGAGAAGTATTGAAGCAATTTCGAACACCCTCCGTCCCGAGATACTAAGGAAAATGAACGATAATGATGTGTCAAGAATCCCCTGGAGCTCAACTCCCCGGAAGAAATCAAGTCAGACAGGAGGCACCAAGACAGAACTCCGTCACATCAGCATCATATAGTTTCCAAAATACCCGCGTGATCCTAAAAAATATTTTGAGCGAGAAGAGGAGTAGAATGAAAATTCCTAAGTCGAATACCTCACAAGAGTATAGAAGAGGAGTAAAAGAATCCTACTCTCCGATATAACTAGACTCAAAATAGTTTTCCACTAGACTCGACTCGGCCAAGTTCGATCAAGCAAGGGGCTCCTATGGTCGGTATGGCTCTGATTACCAACTTGTCACGCCCAAGATGCGGTCCTATCCCTATTAAGGCTTGTGGCCTCGACGGGGATAGAAGCGCATCTCGTCGTTCGCAAGTACAGTAAAACATTGCAATACATGTAGGAAGAGATGAGTATATGAGTTGGCTTACACTCGCCACAAGCTATCTTACAAGTTCACTCAAATTTATTCTTACATCATTCAAAAGGCAGGGTCCGGCTACGGACGAAATCAAACGATAAAAGAAGCAATGTAAAACTGTCTCGCTATCCCAGGATCACCACCACGAAGCTCCCTACTCGTCTGGATGCGTAACATACATCCGACCACGTTCCTCGTCATTCTCCCACTAGAGCTGGGTCACATCGTCTGGCACGTTCTCATCAACACCTGCACCTGTATTGTTGTAATCTGTGAGCCATAGGGACTCAGCAATCTCATAACCCGGGTACCGAAACTATGTAAGCCATTGGGTAAGGAATTGGTTAAGTGGTGAGGCTGCAGCAAGAGCTAAGCATATATTTGGTGGCTAACTTACGAGAACATGAATGTATAAATATGGTGGCATACGAGGGACGGACGTGAACTAGCATGATCACTAAGTGATCCTGAACACCTACTTACGTCAATCATAACTCCACCGTGTTCTCTCTCGGTTCATGTTCACGAGCAGAGACAGTCATGGTTACGCACACAGTTGGCGTATTTTATTGGAGTTTACTTCAAGTTAACTACAACCGGGTGTTAAACAAATTTCCAAGTTGCCACGTAACCGCGGTCACGGCTTTCCGAAAAGATTAAACCCTGCAGGGGTGCTCCAACTCATCCATCACAAACTAACCACACGCCGCGGGAATAACCTCGACCATGAATCTCGTGATCTTCCTAGGCAATTCCACTGGAAAACCGCAAACTCGAGATAGCCCGAAGAAAACCGGAATTCCTCGCGCAAGACATTCGAGAAAGGTAAAACAAGTCCAGCAAGACCACCCGACGTGTCGACGAACCCGATAAGAGCCGCGTATCTCATTCTCAGGACACGACCGGATGAACACTACGTACGGCGGCCTGATAGAAATCCCTCGAGTTGCCCCGAGGTGGCCCCACAAGTGGCTCTGGGTTGGACCAACACTCATGAGGAGCACTGGCCCGGGTTGTTGATTAATTATCCACGGGGTAGCTATGCCCTATGCAATTTTATTAAGTTGTTTAGCAAATGTAGTACCAAAGTTGGGTCTTGCCAGACAAGTTTTAATCTAAAACGAATGGTCAAGGGGGTCCCCATAACAACCCCGAGCATGTTAGGAGCGCAAAATATGGAATATAACACCGGTACTCGGAACTAGTGCGGCAAAAGCGGAACAAAACACCGAGCAAAAGGCCAAGCATTCCACCGTTGCCAGATATATATGTGCATTAAATTAAATAGCAGTAATTAGAGTGATATAACAAAATATCCATGTTGGCACATGGAGAGCTTGCACCTGCAACTAGCAACGCTGTAAGATAAGGGCTGAGCAGCGGTAACATAGCCAATCAATGTTTGCTAGGTAGTGGAGGGGTTAGAGGCTTTCATGGTAATTTAGGAGGCTGACAGTTTAAGTGGTAGGCAACGTAACATAACGGTAAAAATGAGACAGCTAGCAAGGCAAAAATAGTGTCGGGATCCGGGTATGATCATCTTGCCTGTTGGTTCTTCAGAGGGACAAAGAGCTGGGTCCTCGTAGTTGTACTCTCCGGGATCCTCGTACTCAGGCTCAACACTCGCGTCTACCCAAAGAGAACAACACCAAATAAACATACAAGCAAGGTGCAATGCACAAACAAGATGATGCATTATCCATTTGAAGTATTTAACATGGCAACCCTAAGCTAGTCATGTTTCTCATGCACTTATTAAGTTCTTTAGTATTCTGGACAGAACCTCAAGTTTAGTTATTTGAACATGCATGATCATGGAAAATATGAATGCTTCATGCAAAATCGATGCAAATGCATATGTAGAACGTTGCAAACGGAGTAACGTAGCTCACGGTACACTCACGGCAAGGTACGAACGTTAACAGAGGCAAAACACAAAATGAGGAAGACCATGGGCTATTACTTGGTATTCCAAGGATGCCACTGAATAGTAAATTAAAATCTAGTAAGAATAGAGCTAAAGATCATGCAAAACAATGGAGTATAGCTCCCACAAGTCACAAAACACTCAAACACACATTCTGCCCACAAACAGCAACATGGCAGCTTGTCACACACATAGCCAGAGCTACAGAAGTTTTAAATCACAATCAAGGCATGTACAGAAACTATACAGCATGCTTAACAAATCATCCATCTACACAAACTTTAAAGGAAGCATGGATCAATAGCAATGAAGCTCACAAGATGGCATGTTGAAGCAGATTTCAGGGACTTAGTGAAAATTCCAGTTTTCTGGAATCTGAGTTAACCAGATGGCATATTGATAGCACTATTTATATATGTTAGAGGGCATTTCATGGCATGAAAATTAACAGGATGGTAGAGGGCAACACCCAATCCAATTCATTAGCACTCAGCATGAGCTAGAACACAACATATCACTTGATAGCATCCTCTAAACATGGCATGATTATAACAGCAACTTCTCAGACTTAGCCAAAATTTAGCAAGGCAAAACTGGACACATGTTAACAGAATAGCAACTTGACAGCAGGTTTTAAATATGATGCAAGGGGCTTAATGCTCAAGTCTTAGCACAAATAGGTAGAGCATGAATAGCTCAACAAAACATGTTAAGGCCCCAAACTCAAGGAACACTACATTCATGGGAACCATCCTCTAAACATGGCAAGAAAATAACAGCATTCAACACTTAGCAAAATTTGAGACATGAAACCAGTGTTATTTTCTTAGCATGTTAACAGCAAGAAACCCACTTATCCACAAGTTTATTATGCCAAACAAAAATACCAGGGCCTAGTACCCACAAAACACTAGCATATCCATGTTGACAAATATCACATATGATGCATAGATTAATTCATGTGAAAAAGGCAAAATGGCATGTTGGAACAAAAATGACATTTTGCAAACTTGCTCAAAAGACAAAACAAATGGCACCATTGGATTCCTTGGGAAATTCTACACCAAAATCATATATCACACTCATATGTTTAGTTTGATAAAATGCCCAAAAATGCAATTCGAAAACACACACATGCACTTATAAGTCACTTGTTACCCTATTTGGACATCTCCTAAAATGGCAATGACCTGATCTGGACAATTACCAAAAATGGAAAACAACAAACAGAGAAGACAAAAAAATAAAACAAACAAATAAAAAGGGAGGGGTCCCACTTGCATAGACACCAGGCCCCTCCTGAGTATGACAGGGTGGATCCACTGGCCCACCTGTCACACACACATACACAAGAGCACACACACACAGCCACATACACAGGCACGCGGGATCCCACACACAGCCACACGGGATCCCACCTACACACACACAGCACACACAGCACACGAAAATAAAAAAAGGGCAGGGAGAGCTGGGACTCGAACCCACGACCTCTCGGTCGAGAGGGTCCGGCTCGACCACTGGGCTATCGACAGGCGCTTGACAGGGGAGGGGGCTCGCCTTAGATAACACAAAAGGCCTCTGCTTCCTCTACCCGGAGAGAGAGAAGCCCGCGATGGCGCCGACGAGCCCTCCGGTGACCACCGAAACTGACAAACGGCGGCGGAGCATGCGGACTACTCGGGGAACCCATTCCCATCGTCTTCTAACGGCTACGTGTGCGGCGGCGAGGAGCTCGAGCACGAGCTCATGCTCGGCTCGGGCATGCGGCGGCAAGCAGAGGCGAAGCGGAGCGGCTGGCGCGCGGCGAGACTATGGCGAGGTCTACGGCGAGCTTGCAAGACGCCCGAGAGCGCGAGAACTACCCACGGCTGACCCTCCCTATGTGGGGCCCAAAGCTTCTCTGACAGAGAAGTTCAGAGAGCAAGGGCACGGAGAACGCGGCGATGGCAAGCTAATGGCGAGGTCTACGGGCAACGAACGACGACAAAGAAGGCATGGAGGAGGATCGGGATATACCTCCACTACCTTGGACAAGAAGAAGAGGTCGGGGACGCAGCGAAGTGACGGCGACGAGGCGAAGAACGCCGGCGACGTTCGGATCCGAGGCGAGGAGGAAGACGGCCTTGCGGGGGAGGGGGCTCCTGGCTCGGAGACGGCGCGAACGAAGAGGAAGAAAACGCAGGGGCTCTCCGGGTACTATCCACGCGGTCGGGGAGACCAGAGGCGAGGCGGAGCACTACCCCGAGCTCGAGCTCTCGCTCGGCCGGAGCATGGTGGACAGGGCGACGGCTAGTAGCGAAGCTACCTTACCTGGCGGCGGCGAAGCGAGGCGAGGGGAGGAATGGATTAGGGGAAGCTAGGGCACCTTGGGGGACATGCTATAAAGGTAGCCAGGGTAGCCGAGGGCCATCAAATCACTCAGAAAGGCGACGTGGAGCTGCTGGATGGGCGCCGTATAGAGGAGGACGAACGTGCGGCGCTGGGAGGCCGGCTGGGCTGCGCGCTGCGCTGGCTACCGCTGCTATTGGGCCAGCGGGGAAGGAGGAGGCCCAAGAGAACACTGCTCTCTCTCCCTCTCTCACAAACAGAAACAATCAGCTTTTATTTAAAATTCAGAGAAACAAAATGCCCATGTCTTAGAGAGAGATGTATTAAAAGAAAAGAAATACATTTTTGAGTTCACAAAAATGCATGCTATTTAATAAAAATGAAAAAGGCAGTTTTAGAGCAAAAAATTAAATTCATGTTTTTTTTAATAAAAATGCAATCTGTTTAGGGGATAGAGGGTGGATGCACTTCAAACATGGATAGGGCTGATTTAGCACACATGTTAGATTATTTCTAAAATGACCAACATTTTTAATATGTGAAAACAACAAGTAAAATGTTATCATGTGGAATAATTGAATGAGAGAGAAGAGGTGATGGTTTTGAAATGGGAGGGATTAGAGTAGCACTCCAAACAAAGCAACACATGCACTCACTCCACAACGTACACAATGCAAACATGGCAAGAATTATTATGCATTTGATATGATGATCATGATGGTATGATGCATGAAATGACAATGGCAAGTAGAACTCAAACTCATGATAGCATTGCAAACATCCAATATAAGTCTCACATGACATGATACAACTCAAACACAAGCACATGGGATGGCACAAGGACAAGGGATTGCACTTGGGCTGTTACACATCGTGAAGCTTAGAATTATCAAGATCACAAAAAACATCATGATTATCACCCCAATCATGATCATTAGCACAATTGATATTCATAGAATTTATACTAACAAAATTGCAACCATGCTTTTCATTCAAGGAATTATCGTGAATCACTTTATAAATTTCACAATTTTCTGGTTCACGATTTTCAAGCGAGACCTCATAAAGATAATCTAGTGTACTCAAATCACTAGAAATTGGTTCAACATAATCGTGTCTTTTGAAAAGATTAACAAGTGGATGAGGATCCATTTATCTTATTTTTCTTGTTTTTTTTACTTTCTGTTTGTGTGAGACAAGAATAAAGATAACATAACTGGACAAGCAAGCAAATAGAAATATTTTTGTATTTTTGATTTTTATGAGACAAACTAAATATAACACCAAATAAAAATATAAACAAGTGAATGACAATTTGTGTGAAGTTACTTGATAGTTGATGATGTTATTCCCCGGCAACGGCGCCATAAATCCTTCCTCATACATGTGATCTGCGTTGGGTTTTCCGTGAAGAGGAACGAGTTATTGCAGCACAAAGTGGGTAAGAATTTCCCTCAGTTATGAAACCAAAGTTTATCGAACAAATAGGAATATCAATCCTCAATCGTCTTCAGCGATTGCACACAAAAGAACAAACAACTTGCACCCAACGCGGGCAACATGGTTGTCAATCCCCTTGATCTCGTTATTTGCAAGCAAATGAGTTGTGTAGATAATTGTAGATAATTGCAAATTGCAAAATAAAATAACAAGTAAATAAAGGCCGCAAGATAATAGTAGCGTTTGTAAATTTATAAGTGAATAGATCCGGGGGGCATAGTTTTCCCTAGCGGCATCTCTCATGTAGGCAGCATACGATGGGTAACAAATTACTGTTGGGCAATTGATAGAAAAGCGGATAGGTATGCGATTTTCACGACAATGATCATGTGTATATAGGCATCACGTCCATAAACAAATAGGCCGACTCCTGCCTGCACCTATTACTATTAATCCACTCATCGACCGCTATCCAGCATGCATCTAGAGTACTAAGTAAAACAGAGTAATGCATGGAGAACGATGGCATGATGTAGACAAAGTAAACTCAAGCAATATGAATAAGCCCCATCGTGTTATCCTTAGTAGCAACAACACAAAGACGCGTCTTGTCCCCTACTTTGTCACTGGCATATAGAAACTCGTCAGGTTGAACCTACCACAACGCACCACTCCCACTAAAGATAGATCAATCTACTTGGCCAAAGCACATCAATAAATCGGAGAGCATTACGAAGCTATAATGACCATGCAAATAAGAATCTTAATATTGAGAGGTGACTCAAATACTTTTCATGAATAATCTGAACATAAATGCACAATTCATCGGATCCCAACAAACACACCGCACAATAGGATTACATCAGATAGATCAAAGAGAAGATGCGATGATCATTGTATTGAAGATCATAAGAGAGAGAGATTGCCATCTAGGTACTAGCTATGGACCCTTAGGTCTGTGGTGAACTACTCACACATCATCATGAGGGCAGCAAGGTTGATGAAGAGGCCCTTCGTGATCGATCCCCCGTCCGGCAAGGTGCCGGAACGGAGCTTCAGATGGCCTCGTGACAGAACAGAGACTTGCGGTGGCGTAGAAAGAGTTTTGGGACCGCGTCTAGGGTTTTTGGAACATTAGAGAATTTATAGGCCAGAGAGGGGTGTTGGGAGGCGCCCGAGGGGGCCAGAACACATCAGGGCGCGCCCCCCAGGGCGTGCCCTGTTGCGTGCTGGTGCCCTCGTGTGGCCTCCTGACTCCTGCCGAAGCTTCTAGTTATTCTTTTGGTCCATAAAAAATCACCGAAAAGTTTCGTTGCAATTGGACTTCGTTTGGTACGATAAACCTGGAAAGTAAAAAACATGCAGAAAATAGCAACTGGCAGTAGGCACTAGGTCAATAGGTTAGTGCTCAAAAATATTATACATTGGTAAACAAAGACCCAAAAAGTATCCTAGAATGATAATATATCAGCATGGAACAATAAAAAATTATAGATACGTTGGAGACGTATCAACAGCTGCTGCCGGCGACTGCCGTGGAAGCCACCCCATCACCGGCCACCGTTGTCACCACCCCACCAGCGGCCGCCTTCGCCGCCACCACATCATCGTCGGCCTTGGCAGCCATCCCACCGTCAGCCACCGGGGCGATCACCGCTCCGCCACCGCGGCCTGAAGGCTTGAGAAGGAGGCCATCGTCGAAGCCCAGCCGCTGGGCTTTTGCGTCGGCGGCCTTGCACGCTACATCAACTTCCTACATGAGGAGGAGGAGCGCCAGGTCAAGCACGCATACAGGATCACCGCCGTCGTGGCCGCAACAGACACCGCAACTGTGGCACGGAATGAGAAGATCTACGCCAAGTCCTACCGCTTCGAGGAGGCGCATCAGGAGTGGCGGCGGGCAGCAGCGGTGAGGGAGTCCGGGATTAAGGGGTCCTCGAACTGCCGACCTATTTCTCATAGGTCGGGCTAATGGGCCGCTCCCTGAGGATGAGATTGATCGTAGGCCTCGTCGCTATGGAGAAGACCTCAGGAGCCGTGGCGTGTCGGTCAAGTTAAAGATAGTAGATTAGGCATGTTTTCCCTCCGGTGGGCAACAGACCATATGTAACCCTAATGACCCCTGGTGTCTATATAAGCCAGAGGGTTTTAGATCATACGACAAGGAAACTCGTCTAGGGTTTTAGCTGGTCGATCTCGAGGTAGATCAACTCTGTAACCTTCATACCATCAATATAATCAAGCAGGACGTAGGGTTTTACCTCCATAGGAGGGCCCGAACCTGGGTAAACATTGTCTCCTTCATCCCCTTATTACCATTGATCCTAGACTCACAGCTCGGGACCCCCTACCCAAGATCCACCGATTTTCACACCGACATTGGTGCTTTCATTGAGAGTTCCGCTGTGATCACCAAAGGAATCAATGGCTCACCCCGTCGTAAGCAATGAGATCTGTAGCCCGGATGTTCCCATCTCTGGTCAGATCTTCGCTGGCGGCGACGTCTTGTCGCACGCCGACCCGACTGTCCATCTTGGCCTGATCGGAAGTTTCCTCCCTGATCAAGAAATCAGATTTGGGAACCTAGAGTTCGCTGCTGATTCACGAGGAAGACTTGTTTGGATGAGGCCCTCAGCTCCCATGGAGGAGCCCGTAGAGCTTGACGCCTCGGCGCCGGAAGACTCGGGCATCGCCTCTGAGGTGTCCCCTACCTTTGGGCCGTCTAGAATGCCCAGCCCAGTCGTCATGCCCGGACGTAATCGGCCTTCGCTGTCAAGCGGCTCCAGAACCGCGACGCTGCAGATCGACCCCGAGCGCTTCGGCAACACGTGCTCCGCCGACGTCTCGCCCTTGAACGAGCTACTGGATCAGATCCGAGCCATGGGCATGACCGACGACCAGACCCCGGTCTATGACCGGATCGGGCTTAAACCCGATGACAGGGAGATTCGCACCCCCTCGGTCACTCACCTAGTCGCCACCGTCGAGGGTCCGGATGGAGGCTCATCCCTCCAACAATCGGAACTAAGGACGGTTTATATCCCAATCTCCGATCATCAAGATCCCTCTTTTAACCCGGACTTTGGAGTTCGCTCCGAAAAAAGTTCGGGATCGATCCCCGATTTAGCGCGCAATCCGAATCCCGCGCCGAACCCTGTGATTCCGGACTCATGTCGGGGTACGGAACTAAAAAAATTCCCACCCACCACCCAAGTCGAGCATTCGAGCATCGCAGGGGAGTCTAAGTCTTCGGACTCACGGGATGTCAAACAACTACCAGGGGAGTCGGTCCATCATTATTGGGCTAGACTCCTCCTCGTTAGAGACAAAGTACCAGGCTCTAGTGACCAGGAGATAATGGCAACCTTCAGCCGCAATTGTCATAATGAAGGGATCCTTAATGCCCTATCCCGACGACACATTCACGGTTTCACCGAGCTATCGGATCTGGTACAAAAATACTGTGCCATGGAGAGCACCTGGCAAGCCGAACGGTTACTTTCGGAGCCAGATCTTACCGAACACCCTAGAGCAGATCAGAAAAAGCGGACACCTCTGAAGTGGCTAACCAAACACGAGCCCGCCGAAAAGAGAAATAGACCTCCTACGGGGGCCAGAACTGTCCTCGACGGAATATTGGACAAGCCATGCCCTATACATTCTGTATTGCTGAACACAAGCCCGACTCACAGCCTTAGAGCTTGCTGGGTCGTCAGGCAGGTAGCAAAAAGTGGAGGGGCCATCCTCGAGATACGGCCGCCAAACGGGCGATCCACAACACCACCAGAATACAGTGCTGAAGTGCTGACGATCTACGAAACGTTCCCCTCTAGGAACAGGAGGAAAAGAGCTCTTAGAGAGCTCGAACAAGTCTACCATGTGGCGGCAACAAGTTCATGGGCAGACATACCCATCACCTTCGGAGATGCTGATCAACCAACCATCCGTCCCGGTCAAACACCGGCCGCACTGGTCCTAAACCCCATCGTCGATGGCTTTAGGCTACATAAGGTGCTAATGGATGGTGGTAGTGGTTTAAACCTCATCTACGAAGACACCCTGGAACAAATGCAGTTCGACCGATCTCGCATCGAACCTAGCAACACAACCTTCCGCGGGATAATCCCTGGGAAAGAGGCGCGTTGTTCAGGACGTATCACCCTGGACGTAGTGTTCGGCACGCCCGAAAACTACTGATCTGAAGAACTTCTCTTCCACATCGTGCCCTTCCCCAGTGGGTATCACGCCCTTTTAGGGCGCGACGCCTTCACAAAATTTCAGGCCATACCCCATTACGGGTATATGAAGCTCAAGATGCCAGGCCCCAACGGGGTGATCACAATCAACAGTGATCCGAATACAACCCTTCAAGCAGAGAACAAAACGGCAGCGCTCGCCCTTGAGGCACTAGCTGAGACCTTTTCTGCAGAAGAATTGACCGCACTTCGGTCAACAGTGGACAGGGACGATGCGATCCTTAGTAAAAGGCCCAAACCCACATTATTTAAACCTGCAGAAGAAATTATCAGATTTCTGGTACACCCAATGGACCATAATAAGACAACGTCCATCGGAGCTCAGCTGGACCCCATGGTGGACGAGGCGCTGCGAGCATTCTTACGAGAAAACTGGGACATCTTCGCCTGGCATCCTTTCGATATGCCAGGAATACCATGGCGGCTGGCAGAACATAGTCTGAATATAATCCCAGGCTTCAAGCCCGTCAAACAGACTCTACGCCGCTTCTTCGATCCTAAACGACAAGCTATGGGTGAAGAACTAGCTAAATTGCTAGAGGCCGGATTCATACGGGAGATCAAGCACCCCGAATGGTTGGCAAACCTGGTGATGGTACCAAAGAAAGACAAATCCTGGCGGCTGTGCGTCGATTTCAAAGACCTCAACAAGGCCTGCCCTAAGGACCCTTTCCCGCTACCGCGTATAGACCAGATTATTGACGCCACAGCCGGACACGATTCCCTGTGCTTCCTCGATGCTTATTCCGGATACCATCAGATCAAAATGAAGGAATCCGATCAAGCTGCAACAGCATTCATCACCCCCTATGGGCCATTTTGCTTCAACACAATGCCTTTCGGGCTAAAAAACGCTGGGGCTACATACCAGCGCATGATCCAGACCTGTCTGGAGAAACATGTTGGCAAAACAGTCGAGGCATACGTGGACGACGTGGTCATTAAAACCAAACACGTAAGCCAGTTGATCGACGACCTAAGGCAAACCTTTGCCATCTTACGCGAGTATGATATACGACTCAATCCGGAGAAATGTGTCTTCGGAGTTCCCGCTGGTAAACTACTCAGATTCATTGTTTCCCATAGAGGAATAGAAGCGAATCTGGCTAAGATCCGCGCCCTATCAGAACTCGCAATTCCTACAGAGCTAAAGCATGTCCAAAAATTGGCGGGTTGCGTAGCGGCGTTAAGCCGCATTATTTCCCGTCTCGGCGAAAAGGCTTTACCGCTCTATAGGTTGCTAAAACGGACCAACAATTTCCAATGGACCGATGAAGCAGCTACCGCGTTAGAGGAAATTAAAACACTGCTGGCAAGCAACCCCATACTCACAGCACCAGGCGCCGGTGTACCAATGTTATTATACATATCGGCCACCAACCAAGTGGTTAGCGTAGTGCTTGTCGTCGAACGAGAGGAGGAGGGTCATAAATTCCGGATACAGAAGCCGGTCTACTACGTGTCAGAAGTACTAACGCAGTGCAAGTCCCGATACCCGCATTAGCAGAAGATAGCCTATACAATATTTATGGCCTCGCGAAAACTAAGACACTACTTTCAAGAGTGTTCGGTCATGGTGGCCTCCGAAGTACCCCTGAATGATATAATCAATAACAGGGACGCCACCGGCCGCATAGCTAAATGGGCCATCGAACTCCTTCCTTTCGAAATCGCCTATAAGCCACGACGAGCTATTAAATCTCAGGTGTTGGCAGATTTCCTCGCCGAATGGACGGAGGCCGAGCTCCCCCGGGAATATAGTACATACTCCCATTGGACGATGTACTTCGACAGATCCAAGACACTGGACGGACTGGGGGCTGGAGTTATCCTCACATCCCCCACAGGCTGCAAATCATGTATGCCGATTCCAACAATGCAGCCGAGTACGAAGCACTCTTGCATGGTCTTCGGATGGCAGCCTCGATGGGTATACAACGGCTGGAGGTACGGGGAGACTCTAACTTGGCCATCTCCCAAATCAACGGCGAGTTCGATGCCAAAAACCCAAAGATGGCAGCATATAGAAACGCCATCCTTAAAATATCCGCACGGTTCGAGGGGCTGGAATTCCATCATGTCGCTAGAGACAACAACCAGGCCGCTGATATATTGGCCTGTATGGGGGCCAAACGCGACCCCGTCCCAAAAAAACACCTTCCTTGAACGGCTCTTCAAGCCATCAGCGGTTTGGCAGGACGACGATAAGGGCGCCGGACCGATCAACGCGGAAGAGGTTGTTCACCCTATAAACGAACCAGACGATCAAATCATCGGCGGCTCCGTAATGGACGAAACGCCTTCGGCTCATGAGGTCATGGCAGTGATTGCACCATGGACCGAGCCCTTCCTGCTTTCCTTCTTCACCAAGAGCTCCTCGATGACCAGACAGAGGCAAGACGCATAGTTTGGCGATCCAAGTCCTATAAAGTCCACGAGGGTGAGTTATACAAGAAAAGCACCACCGGAGTACTCCAGCGGTGCATATCGGAGGAAGAAGGAAAACAGCTTCTGGCCGAAATCCACGCAGGAATGGGTGGCCACCACGCTGCGGCAAGGGCCCTCCTAAGCAAGGCCTTTCGGGCCAGTTTCTCCTGGCCCACCGCTCGAGCGGACGCCCAGTCTCTTGTCCAATATTGCGTGGGATGCCAACTTTTTGCAAATCAAAGTCACATGCCCCCAATGGCTCTTCGGACTATTCCGATTACCTGGCCTTTTGCGGTCTGGGGGCTGGACATGGTCGGACCACTTAAAGGGGGGTCCAAGAAGAATAAATATCTACTGGTCATGGTGGACAAGTTCACCAAATGGATCGAAGCAAAACCTATTAAGTCAGCCAAGTCCGGACCAGTAATCGACTTTATATCTGGTGTGGTACACCGTTACGGCGTCCCGCACAGTATAATAATGGACAATGGATCCAATTTCACCGCCCAGGAAGTAAAGGACTGGTGCGCAAAAATGGGCATTAAGCTCGATTATGCATCGGTGTATCACCCACAGACCAATGGACAGGTTGAACGGGCCAATGGCCTCATTATGAGTGGTATTAAGCCACGTTTGGTCCGGTCTCTTCATGAGTTCGACTGTCATTGGGTGGAGGAGCTTGATTCCGTTCTGTGGGGCCTGCGCACCACCCCGAATCGATCAACGGGATACACACCGTTCTTCATGGTCTATGGGGCAGAAGCAATCCTTCCTTGTGATATTATTCACGATGCACCTAGGGTGCGCATGTACGAAGAAAAGGAGGCCGAGCTAGATCGGCAGGACGACTTGGACGCCCTAGAAGGAGAGCACGACATAGCTCGGGCTCGCTCTACTTTTTATCAACAGCAGGCCCGGCGTTACCAGAGCAGGGAGGTTAGGGCAAAAGCATATAATGTGGGGGAACTTGTCTTACGACTCCCCGAGAAGCAGAAGCATAAGCTCAATCCCAAATGGGAGGGCCCCTTCATAATCGACGACGTACTCGCAGGAGGGGCTTATCGTCTTCGAAGCCCGGCAGATAACCGCCTCGAACCAAACCCATGGAACGCAGCTCGTCTTCGGCGTTTTTACGGCTAGACCGGTGTCATCATTCTTTTTACTCTCCTTTTTTTTTTTCTCTTTTTCTTTTCATTTTCCTTCCCTTCCACCTTGATTTTTGGCAGGTTCGGACCTTTTTTTTCTCTCCCCAAGTCTATGTTCGGCTAAACCGAGCTAGTGTTTCATATTCGGCATACATCGTCAAATGTTAAATCCGAATAAAACACCTAGGGGATTCTTCCCGAAGCCGATGAGTTTACCTTGTAAGCATCTATTGAAATTTATTATGCATCCATGTTTCCTTCGTCGATTGTAAAGCCATTATATGCATCAATTCGAACTAAGATTTTTGCCAAGCTGGGTTGCCTCGCTCCTGTGTTTACCCTCTACGTTCCCGATTGTTCGGCTAGAGAGTAAAGGGAGCACCTCTGCGATTGCTACGGCCGGGTCATCCGGATACGTACCTCAGACGGGTGAAGCCAAAAGCTAGCCATCTTTAGCAGAAAATTGGTCGGCTATGACGGAAGCAGCAAATAAAATTATGGTTATTATTACCATTGCGCGGTTTTCTCAAAAAGGCCATTAGTCGCACACTAGCAGTATGCGGCCTTATTATCTACGATTTACGTAGCAACCTAATGGAAGGCACCGATAGAGGTACTATTTTCTTTGGAAGATGTTTCTTACGCTAAGCATTAATATAACATGTCTCCCTGTGTACCTTCTGTCTGTTCGTACCAAATGGCCGGATTGCCTGGTTCCTCGAAAGAATTCCCTCTTATCAAGGGATATTTTATACGGAACACTCCCAAGCTCTCAGTGCGGGGGGTCGAAGCCGATGGCCGGTTAATACAAAGTTTGCAACATAGATGGAGCAACTTTTTGATTTAAGGTACATAGATACATAGAATAACACATCTGGCTGCTGGTCAAGATTGTCTATTAAGACATCCAGGGCGCAATCTTCCTGCGAGAGATGAGCAGCAGGCATCACTTGGTCGTACACCAAGTGAAGCGGCACTTCTTGCCCATCGGGTCCTACTGGCCCAACCCGAGCCATATGCTCGGGGTTAAGACCGGTATAACGGGTCTTGATCATTGCCCACGCTTCTCGTGCTCCCTCCCGGCAAGCCGATGTCTTCCATAGCTCGAACCGACTCCGAGCTTCTTTGAACCGATCTGTTAATTCAGTCATCCTTTCCGGAGGCTTCTCGGCAGGCCATAGCGCTTTTATCATGCCCCTCATAGCCTTCCAAGCCCGCTGATGCACGACAGACAGTTCCTTCAGGAGGCTCCCCCGGAAGGAGCCGGTCTCTTCTTCAGGATGCCCGGTTAGGAGACCTATACATGAGACAAGGCATGGTCATTACACCTTATGAAGGGGAGATACCTCTCGACGTTATAATCACACTTACCGAACATGCCCCTCTGTAGTTTCTGGTTCTCTTCTTGGGCATGGGCCAATTGAGTCTTTAAACTCTCAATATCTTCGGCATGCTGTTTGTTTTCCGCCTGGAGGCGTTTCTTCTCTTCCAGGTTCCGCTGCAGCGAAAGGCAGCCGGCCTCATACTGGGATTTGGTGTACCTCTGAGATTCTCGGGCTGCATCTAAATCCTTTTGCAATTGCCCTATTGATTCAGCTGCTAAAAAGTACCATCGCGTCAGCATGGGATTATACGCTAAGATCAGCAGAATAGATATACTCACCATGCGCCTCCTGGGTAAACTTCTTCACTTGTTCAAGCTCGCCCTTCATGGTTTCCACCTGTGTTCGGCTCGCTTCCAATTCATTGGCCAATTGCTCGTTCTGCTGCCTTAAGGCCTACATCATCCACGAAATCAATTTGCGGATCCTTAATTCGGTCGTCCCGACCAATTCAAGGCTCGAGGGCTACTGGGTTGACGTTTATGTCCGGATTTTTAATCACTCACCTTCAGGCTGGACGATATCAGTTTCACAGCTTCCCCAAGCCCGGTCGGGCAGCTCCAAGGTATGCGTCCGCCGAGCATAGAGCGTTGAACTCTTGTTCGGAAAACGCCGGGTAGCGAAGAATTTCTCGCCGCCGCCGGTGTTTCATCGCGCTCTCTGCTTCGGATTTAGTGACTGATACCTCGTCCCCGGAGTCTTCAGGGGCCGGATTGACCACAGAGGCCTCTGCGGAGGGTTCGGCGTGAGCAGAAGATCCTGATTCATGCGTGTTGCCGGGCGACCCGGCAATGTCTTCGGCAGAAGATGGTTGTACTCACTTCCTGAGTATTCCGACATAAGATCTTCTGTAAGACCCTACCGATCATAACAACAATGGATTAAGCGACCGAACAAAGTACCTTTTGGTTGGACGAGTGTTCGGTGCCGTCTCCACGATCGGCTCACATGAAGGACTCCTGTTGGTGCCTGGCCCGGGCATTGCTGCTGTGCCCGACGTTCGTCGCGAGGACCGACGACGCTTGGGAGTGTGAGCCGGCATATTTGGGTCGACGGAGGACGTCTGCCTTTTACAGGAAGAGTTTTTCTTCTTGCCCGCAGTGGAGGAGGGGAGTGATCCGGGGTGATCAGCTATGATAGCCACCTTGGATCGATCAAGGCTCTCCTGGTAAAAGACCCCGTCTTCATACTCCAGTGACAGCTCCGGATCGTCATGGAATCCTGGATCATCATCACGAGAGTAGTTCTCTGGTTGGGGGGCCGGACAGTTTATTGTCTCGGCAAAGCTCCGCCATTCCTGTTTGCGCACATTAAAAGCGTTAGTCAAAAAGGGCGAATAAACACCCGAACTCAGGTCGCAGAGTCGAAGGGCTTACCCATTCGATGGGGTTGTAACTCGAGTAGCCCTCCTTGACTGGCAACCGAACAAAGTCTTCTTTTTCTCCTTTGTATAGGTCGGCAAGTGTGGCTGACAATGCCACCTGATTGGCCGGGCCCAGCCGTCGGGAGCGAGTGGTGTCACTCGTGCCATTGTAACGCCACAAAGGATGTATCCTTTGTTGAAGAGGTTGAATGCGTCGGGTGATGGTGGCGGCCATCACGTCAATCATGGTCAGCTTTTGATCAGCCAGTACCCTTACGTGGGCGGCCAAGCGTTGAACTTCAGCACTGTCCTCTTGGGACGAACTCTTTGGTCGCCAATTATACAGTTTCTTCGGAAGGGTGTCGGAGTATTCGGGCAAGCTCCTCCGAGCTGGGTCGAATAGGGGAACGTCCTCGATGTAGAACCATTCCGAAGACCATTCTTCGGATTCCTTCTTCGGTGTCCCCGCCGGGTATCCTGTTCTCGCTATGCGACATACTTCGGCTCCTCCGACTTCCCGAATTGTCTCACCTCGAGTTCGGGGGACGAGGCAGAAGTACTTCCTCCACAATTCGAAGTGCGCCTCGCAGCCCAGGAACATTTCACAAAGAGCGACAAAACCCGAAATGTGCAGAATGGATCCGGGGGTAAGATGATGGAGCTGGATCCCATAGAACTCTTGTAACCCCCTCAGGAAAGGATGAATGGGGAACCCTAGGCCTCGTAAGAGGAAAGGCACGAAGCATACCCGCTCACCCTTGTTAGGATTGGGGAAGTTCTCCGCGAAGGCTTTGCCATCAAAGGAAGTCAAGCCGGCACGGGTAGCCACCAGATCTGAGGAAGGAAGATACCCTTGGGTCTCGAGGTCACGCAGCCGAAGGAGGGATACGGAGCAACTTGTCCAATCCCCAGGACGGGAGCCGTAAGGGCGCGAGGAAGAGCTGGGGGTGCTCGCCATGTTTTTGCGGTGATCTCTCGCTTGAAGTTTTTTCTAACGGGGAAGAAGAGGAAGATGTGACCCAGACCGCGATTTAACTTGTTTAAATAAGTGGTCCCTCCCTTGCGGGAGGGGCAGGCCGCTCGTCTCCCCTCGGCGCACAAGGATCGAGAAGCTCCGAAGGTTACTACACTGGGTCCCGCAAGTTCTTATCGATCGAGGATTTACGATGACGGGATGTTTGCCGAGTAAGAAGAGGTAGAGGGAGTCGCCTCGCAAGCCGAAGACTTCGACACGCAAGATTGTCCGGATACATTCCGGCGTTGGAGGCTAGTCCGGGGGCTACTGAGGGTGTCCGGGATTAAGGGGTCCTCGGACTGCCGACCTATTTCTCATAGGTCGGGCTAATGGGCCGCTCGCTGAGGATGAGATTGATCGAAGGCCTCGTCGCTATGGAGAAGACCTCAGGAGCCGTGGCGTGTCGGTCAAGATGAAGATAATAGATTAGGCATGTTTTTCCCTCCGGTGGGCAACCGACCATATGTAACCCTAATGACCCCTGGTGTCTATATAAGCCAGAGGGTTTTAGATCATACGACAAGGAAACTCGACTAGGGTTTTAGCTAGTTGATCTCGAGGTAGATCAACTCTGTAAACTTCATACCATCAATATAATCAAGCAGGATGTAGGGTTTTACCTCCATAGGAGGGCCCGAACCTGGGTAAACATCGTCTCCTTCGTCCCCTTGTTACCATTGATCCTAGACTCACAGCTCGGGACCCCCTGCCCGAGATCCGCCGGTTTTCACACCGACAAGCGGCAGGCAACGAATTTGACTCCTCCAGCTCATCGATAGGCTCCTCCTCCTTTGCCTCTTACTAAACGCGCTCGGTAGAGGAGAGGCTGCTAGAAGTAGTACAAAGCCCCTCCGTAGTAGTATTTAGGGGCTACTTTGTTCAGTTCATCTAACTATAGATATGGCTGAACTATTCCACGTACTGTAAATTAGCTAGTATATATAGTTGAACTAGCTATTCAGTACGTGGTTGGCAACAATTGGGGAAAAATTTGTTCAGTTCAGCTGTCTAGTTGAACTGTTTTGTAAAAAGACCACTACTTAATCTATGAATGAAATCTATGTTTACTGAATTTCAGTTGCGTAATTGCACGTAATAGTGATTTTGTTGCTGCAAAATTTGACAAATGTCAGTGTTACAATGTTGTTAAATGTCAAGATTACTAGATCGACAAATGTCAATGTTTCGAATTTGACAAATGGCAATGTTTCCAATTTGACAGAGGCAAATCTGAACTCATTGTGTGTACTAAGCACATGGGTCATCATACACAAACGTTTGCGATGACGCAATGAAACAAATCTGAATAAGGGACTGTGTCCGATTACACTTTCCGTGCCAATTTTTCGCTGCACCGAACAAATATTTGGCAGCAGAGAAGCAAATCGCGGCTGCAGACGCGGATGAGGCAGCGATGGCTGCCATGCTTGTCCAACCCTGGATCTTGGAGGAGTATCTCGCCGTCGAGGCCACAGTCGACGCCTAATGCGCGGACGCCGTGACGTGGTTGGATGCTATGAACGACAGCTCGTGGTCTCTTCTCGAGAGCACCGCAGGTGCGTTCGATGAAGTCTACGAGGTGCTTTCTCAGTGTGCCCGTGCTTACCTCAGCTCCAGAGCCGGCATGTTGGTCCCGAGGCAGGATTAGGCCACTCACCACTATGAGGGGTGCACCCATGTTGTGGAGGCCTCACCCTCTTCCAAGTTGAAGGAGCCCATCGTCATCGATATCTCCGCAATGAGGAGTAGCTTTTTTTCTTAGCTTTATCACTAAGGACCTATATATGTTCAGCTAGCTACGTCGGTTAAGCATGTTTCATTTAACTTTTGCATGTGCTGCTCCCGCTTTTCATTTAGAAATTCCAGTGAAATGTCCAATGCAATGCTACTTGCAATCTGACCTTCTAGCATGTTCTATTGTGCAATGTGGTGTTTAGTTAGCTGTTTGGTTCATTTGTTGTGGTGATCATTTAACTATTTAGTTCAATTCTACAATGTGAAATTCAATTGTTGTTGGTACAATTTTGTATTGTTATGCATGTGAGAAATAAATCGAATTTAGATGTACTAAATACATGTGAAACACATACAATTGCTATATTTCCTAGTTCTTAGCACGCTTGGTTTAGATAATTGGCTTTCCCATGTGGCTAGAATTAATCTACTGGATCTGCAATGTGTTTATTTTTCATTAACATATTTCACTGATAGTATGCCAAATATCACTTATAACCTGATAAATATATATCTTAAATACGTTGCAGGGGGGATCAATGGGAGACACTGAAGTTTACCATCGAGGTTTCCACATCCATGGTCCTTTGGCTAACAACACATTATTGTGCAATTGCAGGAACCATTCTAATATTAAGGTTTTTAATAATTTGTTCTTGCATATTTTAGTCTTGTTGTAAGAGGTTTAGACCCACTGTTCGACCCTTTTTGCATGTGGGGAAATGAGGTGTCCTTGAATATCAGTCAAATCAAGGAACTCAGAAAGACTGTTAAGATAAAGAAACTAGCTACGAAAAACAACAAGATGTTTGTCTGCACAATGAAGAAGACATCAGTTAACTATAGGATGGTACATCTCTTTCACCTTGTCCTTTTCCCTTTGCGCCATTTCAAATTTTAGAAAAGATATTTAAGCATATGTTTGTTTTCAGTCCTTTTCAAGGCATTTCATCGGTGGTTACGTCTCAAATCACCTGTATGGTCAAGAGTCGAGGAAGGTATTCATACAACACCCATGGTATAATCTTGAAGTCTTCCTCAAGAGGACGAAGGATGGGCGGGCAATCATCCACATGCACTGTCATAAATTTGTGTGGACCTTCAACATCATTGAAGGCTCAATATTCGCCTCCGCTTCAACAATTTTCTAGATGAGACTCATCTATGTATTTACCATCTATGATGACACTTGCCAAAGGTTTTAGATGTTGCATTTGAAACTTTGTCCTGTTGTGCGATTGGGCAGCTAGGTAGTTGATACGTCTTCAACGCATCTATAATTCTTGATTGTTCCATGCTGATATATTATCATTCTAGGATACTTTTTGGGTCTATACTTACCAATTTATAATATTTTTGAGCACTAACCTATTGACCCAGTGCCCAGTGCCAGTTGTTGTTTTATGCATGTTTTTGCCTTTTTCAGGTTTACTGTACCAGACGAAGTCCAATTTCCACGAAACTTTTTGATGATTTTTTCTGGACTATATGAAGACCTAGAAGCTTCAGAAGGAAGCCAGGAAGTGCACGAGGGCCCCACTGAGGGAGTCCTGGACTAAGGGTTCCTCAGGCCGCCGGTCTACCTCTCATAGGCCGGCTTGGTGGGCCGTTCTCTGATTATCGCAGGAAGGGCCGGGGTATGCGACGACCCCGTGTTCTAGATGGAAACCTCCGAAGACACGACGTGCATTCCAAGTCAAGATCAGGGGATCAACGTCTTTACTTCTGGCAGGAGACTTATCATGTGTAAACCCTAGGTACCCCTGGTGTCTATATAAACCGAGGGGTTTAGATGGTAGAGGGCAGACAAGCTCATCTAGGGTTTTGGCTACTTGATCTCGAGGTAGATCGACTCTGTAATCTTCATACTCATCAATACAATCAAGCAGGACGTAGGGTTTTACCTCCATAGGAGGGCCCGAACCTGGGTAAATATCGTCTCCTTCGTCCTTTGTGACCCATCGATCCTAAACTCACAGCTTGGGACCCCCTACCCGAGATCCGCCGGCTTTGACACCAACATTGGTGATTTCATTGAGTGTTCTGCTGTGGGATCGCAAGAGGAATTGATGGCTCACCTAATCATTAGCGATGAAGTCCGTAACGGGGACTCCTTCGCCCCCGGACAGATTTTCGCTTTCGGCAGCATCGTGCTGCACGCTGACCCGACCGGCCGCCCTAGTCGGATCGGGAGTCTCGCCCCCGATCAAGAGATCAGATTCGGGAACCTAGAGTTCTCCGTAGACTCTCGGGGCGATCTTTCATTCGCTGGGCTCATGATTTCATCTGACGAGCCCGAAGTCTCCGAAGCTTTATCTTCGGGTCTCCTTCTCGACTCCGTCCTCGGGTCTATCCCTGCCGATGATCTGGCTCTTAGTTCGGATCCGGTTACAGCACCTGAGGGCCAGGGGTCGGCCCCTGCCGAATACACTCTTTGTACGGACACATTGGAGGTTAACTCCAAAACTCCTAGGCAGATCGATCCGGTCGAGCTCTCGATGCTCAACGAGGCGCTGGATCGGATCCTATCAATAAAAATCATAGACGACTCGACCTCGACCCATGCTCAGATCGGTCTGGAGGCGGGTGATGGGGAATTTTTTAACCCACCCACCACCCACTTGGTAGCCACTATCGAAGACTTAACCGATATGCTAGACTACGCCTCCGAGGAGGCAGAAGACGTGGATGAAGAGGACGGCGCCCCCGCCGCTGTCAACACTGGGCGATGGACTAGCACCTCCACCTACGACATCTACATGGTAGACACCCCCGACGATAAGGGCGATCGCACCCCTAATAAGAATGGCGATAAATCCGGTGAGGTGCTGCCAAGGCGCCGGAAACAGCGCAAACGATCAAAGGCAAACAAGGGAATGGAAGCCATTGCAGGCACCGGGGAAAATGACACCCCGGAAGACCTTGGCGACCCTGAAGTCCCCGAACAGCCACTGGAGGACCAGGAAAGGCCCGAAGATCAATGCGACACCGAGGATCTTAATGATTCCGAGGACGACAACTACCTTCCCCTTGTCGAGGAGGAAGATAGCCTAGAAGCTGAAGACCTCACCGTCCCCGAAAACCCTGCGGATCAGGAACGGTTTAGGCGACAACTTTTAGCCACCGCCCGAAGCCTGAAGGCAAAACAACAACAGCTCAAAGCGGAACAAGACACCCTTAATGAACGATGGACGAGGGTCTTCGCAGCCGAAGAAGGGTACGATACCGATCTACCGGACCAACCCAAGAGCTACCCACGCCGGCGGCTGCTGTCGCAGTTCGATGATGAGGCCCTTGAAACATCGCCTCCCAGGCATACCCCGTACGACCAGCCGGACCGCCCTCCCCGAGGACGGGATAGGACGGCCGGCAAGACCGAGTACAGGCCTGCGGTACACCGCAGGAGAGGAAAAGAGCCAGCAGAGCCTGAGGACAGGTATGACCTTCGACAGGACCTGGATTATAGAGCAGTCCACACAAGATCCATCTACGGATCTAGAGGGTACTCCCCCGCTAGACGGGACGGGTACCATTCTTGTCTCGATCGCAACAATAGAGGTCGGGAACAAGACCGGGCCCGATCGACCGCCGATCGTAGGCATGACATAGCTCGGGTCAAAGGCGCTGCCCACCCACTGTGCTTCACAGATGAGGTGATGCAGCATCAGTTCCCTGCAGGGTTTAAACCCGTTAACATAGAGCAATACGACGGGACAACAGACCCAGCCGTGTGGATTGAGGACTTCCTCCTTCACATTCATATGGCACGAGGAGATGATCTCCACGCCATCAAATATCTGCCCCTAAAACTTAAGGGGCCAACTCGACACTAGTTAAATAGTCTCCCCGAGAATTCCATCGGGAGCTGGGAAGAGCTCGAGGATGCCTTACGATCTAACTTCCAGGGCACTTATGTCCGGCCACCGGACTCCTCCCACCTGAGCAATGTTGTCCAGAAAGCAGGTGAATCGGCTCGGCAATTCTGGAATCGGTTCCTGACCAAGAAAAACCAAATTGTTGACTGCCCGGACGCCGAGGCAATAGCCTCCTTCAGACATAATATCCGAGACGAGTGGCTAGCTCGTCAGCTCGGCCAGGACAAGCCGAGGACAATGTCTGCCCTTACCTCACTTATGACCCGCTTTTGCGCGCGTGAGGATAACGGGCTAGCTCGACGAGGCCATAACCCCGAAGACCCCGGCACCTCTGAAGTCCGGGATAGAAATGGGAAACCACGACGTAACAAAAACAAACGCCGGCACAACAACGGCGATTCTGAGGACATGGTCGTTAATGCCGGTTTCCGCAACCCAAAATCCGGACAGCGGAAGAAACCTTCTAAAGGAAATCGAGACGGACCTACCACGCTGGATAAAATCATGGATAGGCCCTGCCAGATACACGGCACCCAAGACAAGCCCGCTACCCACACCAACCGTAATTGTTGGGTATTCAAACAAGCTGGCAAACTCGCAGCCGAGGAGCAAGGCAAGAGCCCACGCAGCGAGGACGATGACGAGCCCCGCTTTCCAAGCAATGGAGGACAAAAGCAGTTCCCTCCAGAGGTAAAAACTGTGAACATGATATATGCCACTCACATACCAAAAAAGGAGAGGAAGCGCACCCTTCGGGAGGTCTATGCCATAGAGCCCGTAGCCCCGAAGTATAACCCATGGTCGGCTTGCCCGATCACCTTCGACCGACGGGATCATCCGACCAGTATCCGTCACGGAGGTTCGGCAGCCCTCGTCCTAGACCCCATTATCGATGGGTATCACCTCACTAGAGTCTTAATGGACGGAGGGCGTAGCCTTAATCTGATTTACTCAGACACGGTGAAAAAGATGGGCATAGATCCGTCAAGGATCAAACCTAGCAACACTACCTTTAAAGGAGTGATCCCAGGCGTCGAAGCCCACTGCTCGGGCACCGTGAATCTGGAAGTAGTGTTCGGCTCGCTCGACAACTTCCGTAGCGAAGACTTGATCTTAGACATTGTCCCTTTTCGCAGCGGTTATCACGCCCTACTCGGCCGCACAACATTCGCTCGCTTTAACGCCGTCCCCCACTACGCGTACCTGAAGCTCAAGATGCCCGGGCCCAGGGGGGTCATTACTGTCAACGGCAACACAGAGCGCTCTCTCCAAACCGAGGAACACACAGCGGCCCTGGCAACCGACTTCCAGTATGGCGACGATAGGCCGATGCCCAAATCAGCCATAAAAGCACGTCATGATAGTAAATGAGCTCGGTCTCAACCCGAACTCCCGGAATCATCTTCCGCCCAACAAAAATAGGGATACGCTCCCCACAGCACAGCCCTAGTTCCCATAAAATATGTGCCAGGAAGGCACAACTTCGCGCTCAAAATACCATGGGCAGCTGTGGGGACCCACTATCAAAGGGAAATTGTTCGGCTGGACCGAACTACTGCCAACACATGTCTTCGGACAAACCACAGGTACCATCTAGGACCTTCCAAGCGTAAAGCTCATCCACACTTCGGCGACTTCTCAAGATCTTCCTCCCAAGGTCCGTTCGCCGATAGCAATCACCTTTAAAGGAACTCAACCCCCTCGGGAGCAAAGGAGCAGACATGCGACAGGGCACATTGAGGACGTCAAGCCACCCATCGAAGACCCCGGGTAAAACCTCTCCTTTGTAAACTTTATTTTTCATTTCAAAATACCTGTAACAGTTGCTTCGGCAGTTTGAGTTATAAGAATTCATTAGAAATGAAGAATATCTTTTACGGCCTCCTCGCTGTGTTTTATGTCACATACTCTGTTCTTTACTCACAGACGCCGATAGCAAAGCTGTTCGGTACATATTACGATGCGACCGGCTAATAGACCGGGGCTTGACTATAAAAATCACCCCAAGCATCACCCCGGCACTATTGTTTATGTGTTCGGCGTCTCGGATGTTGCGTTATATGAATCGGTTCCGAATTATGTCTTGGGTCAATGGTTGGGTTGCCCGGCTCCTGTGCTTGCCCTCTTACGTTCCGCTTGTTCGGCTAAGAGGGTAAAGGGAGAACCACTGTGATTGTGCTTCCAGCTCGCCTGGTCAAGTACCTCAGTGGAGAAAGCCGAAAACTGACTGTCATAATAAGCGAGAACCGGTCTGCAATCCGAGCATAAGTGTCAAACTAAAAATCAATAGAGGTTATTCCGTGTTATACGAGGGGTTTGTACTATTGCAAACCATGTGATGCTGGTTTCAACCTCGGTGTATCCGAATATCACAACACACTGGGGACTAGTCATTAGCCCCCGCAGTCAAGCTCCTATGGCTAAGTGAAAGCACTAAAGCATCATAGTCCGATTGCGTTGTTCCCCTCGCACTACCGCCTTCGGGCACCGATATGTCGGCTAAGGGTCACAGTGTGGAGGTAGAAACACCTCGTGTAGTATCTACATGGGGGCTGAAGCCGACGACTCGCAACTTTCAGATAAAATGGCCACATAGGAGTCAAAATAATACAAAGCTTAAAGACATGATAAACCATGCAACCGCATTATAAAGCGGAATAGTCATCGGATACATGACAAAACATTCATTCATAAATTACATCCTTAGGGCATTGAGCTTCTATCGCCCGAGCACCATCCATCATGGTGGCAAAGTATTTCTCGGGGCGCCTATGCTCCTTCCCAGGGGGTGGAGGTGCAGTGGCCATCTCGGTCGGCTTGATCTTCGGCCAGTGCACCATGGTCCTTGCAAAGGCCATCCGAGCTCCCTCGATGCATGTAGAATGCTTTAGAGCGTCAATCCGAGGCGCAACATCGCACAACTTCTGCACCAAGCCAAAGTAACTGCTCGGCAGTGGCTCTGCAGGCCACAGCCAGATGCAGAGGTCCCTCATAGCCGGCTCCGCCATCCTGTGCAGCTCCATCAATTGTTTCGTTTGGTTGCTCAGGAGGGGAGGATGCTCGGGGGCTTGAAATTGCGCCCAGAACAGCCGAGGCTCAACATCCCGACAGGCGAAGTATTTGTTCTCATCCGCTGCACTCTTCGGGAGGTCCGTAAAGGTGCCTGAGGAAAGCCACACCCGGGTGAGCAATGCAAACCTGTTACCACCACAGGCACATTGCAGTAAGTACGGCTTACCATCCGCGATCGTCATGACTTGGCGGAGTTCTTCTTCAAAGAACCGACAATCAACTCGCTCCGCTTTGAGCTCGGATTTCAGTGAGGATAGTTCGGTGGCCTGGTCCTCGTTCTTTTGCTCAAGGGCCTCGCACTTCGTGCTGGCGTCCTTGAGCTCCAGCTGCACCTCTACCACCCGGGCCTCATGCTTACCGCTCACGGCTTTTAATGCCGACAGATCGGCTGCTGCTCGTTCGGCCGCCGCCTTCTCATCCGCGGCCTCCTGCCTCGCCTTTGCCAACTCGACCTTGAGGTTCTCGACCTCCGCGGCCACAACTGCGGTAACAATGAGTAAATAACACTTAGGGATAACAATCCGGATATCTCAATCAATGAGGATAGACAAATAGCCCCGAATGATACAATTCGGACTCACCTTGCGTCTCGTCGAATCTCTTGTTCAGGCGATCGAGCTCCTCATCAGAGCTCTTGAGCTTGCCGTTTAGCTCGGCAAGCTCCCCTGCCTTGGCGGCCGCCACCGATGACGAGGCCTACAATACAACTTTTGTGCATTAAAACTCCTGAGTTGTCGGATTCAGATTCTCTGCTAAGCACTCTCCGGAGCTCTTAGGATAAAGAAAGGACAAAGGGTGCCTTGAGCATCATTACTAATATTCGGACATTTGACCCCCGGGTGGGTTTTTCAAACTCACCCAGGGCTCGGGGGCTAATACACTTATAAGGATTGCATAAACTTGGTAAATTAACTTTTTCTGGAAAAACGTATTACGTGGCTCACCTTGAAGCCCGTCAAGAGACCGTTAAAGGCCTCTTTCAGCCCGCTATCAATGGATAGTATGCCTTGCAAAACCGCACCCATAAGGGCGCGGTGATCTTCGGCGATGGAGGAGCCGGATAAAGCTTCCTCCATCATGGCCGGCCACCCAGTCATGGGCGGCACCGGTGGTGACCTGCCAACCCCCCCTCCGGTGGGGGATTGGGCTGGTAGCTCTGGAGGAACAAAGCGCGCCAGAGATGTCCTCGGAGGGGACTGGACCGGACTTCGTCCCCCCTCTTTAGTTGCCACGAGATGTTCCTCCTCCTGGTCTTCGGCGCCCGAGGTATTAACCTCAGCCATAACGTCGTCACCCCCGCTGCTGGTGTTCTGCTCAGAAGGAGCCCAGCATGATAACACCTCCGCGGCCTCCTTCGAGACCTCAAGCGGCGTAGGATGTGACGTCGTCCCACTTTCCGGCAGGTCGGTGGGCAGAGACTCCCCGTCTGAGATTTGGTCGGTGGGGAGATCGCGTGGTGGGCTGCAAATTGAAAAACGTTCGCCCATTTAGCATTAAGAACTCGATATAAGTGACCCGGAGGGTCTTCGGATTCATACCTCTGGGTTGGGGGCTTGACCCTTGGGTTCCTTCGGGGAACCTTTTCAAAATCCTCAGACTCCTTATCGGAGTCCGAGTTATCGTCGGCCAGGACTGCCTTTCTCCGGCATGTCCTCTTTGGGGCAGGAGGAGGTAGGTCCTCCGTGGCGTCTCCCGACGCTGCCCTTTTTCTAGTGAGGGGGAGCCGCACTCCTCTTCGTCCTCGTGCTCTTCCTCGTGAGTGGAAGAGGCATGGGTCTCCTCGGATTTAGTGTCCGGAAGACCCCTTAGACGAAGACCCTCTCGGGCCTCCTTCTTCTCCCCTTTCTTCTTCTTCTCCTTCTTCTCTGGCGCCGAATACGGCACCACGACGAGCATCTCCGTCAACAGATCCGATTGAGGGTCTTCGGGCTGCGGGGCGGGACAGTCAATTTGCATGGCCTTGCTCAGCCATTTCTGCGAAGATGAGGGAGAAGGGGTTCAGCTCTTTGTCAAAAAACAGAGCCAGAGAATTAAAGTTTTATCATACCTTGGTAGGAGGGGTTTCAGCGTCAAGACCGGTGTCCTCCTCCTCGGCCGGCCAGCTCTTCTGGGGCTTGAATAGCACTTTCCACAATTTCTCGTGGGTAGTGCAGAAGAATTGACGCACGGTGGCCAGGTCCTCGAGCTGGTAAGCCCACATTGGGGAGGCCCAGTGCTGGCAGGGGAGGAGACGGCGGCGGAGCATGACCTGGATCACGTTGACCAGCTTGATTTTGGCCTCAATCATCGAGGAGATGCGCTTCTGTAGCGATTTTACCTCTGCGGCCGACCCCCAGTCAAGGCCTTTCTTGAGCCACGAGGTTAGCCTCGTGAGGGGTCCGGATCTGAACTCGGCAGGTGCTGCCCAGTCCGCGCTCCTTGGTTCGGTGATGTAGAACCATTCCTTTTGCCAGATCTTGACCGTATCGATAAAGGTGCCGTCTGGCCACTCGACATGAGGGAGCTTGCTGATTACTGCCCCTTCACAATCCGCATGAAGTGCGGCTACATGCGCGCCTGCAACTGTCTTCGGCTTGACGTTGAACACTTTGAACCACAGACGGAAGTGCGGCTATATCCGTAGGAAGGCTTCACAGACGATGATGAACGCCGAGATGTGCATGAAGGAGTTCGGAGGGAGGTCATGGAAATCTAACCCGTAAAAGAACATAAGGCCCCTGACGAAGGGGTGGAGCAGAAAGCCCAGTCCTCGGATGAAATGGGGGATGAACACCACCCTCTCGCCCGGCTTCGGTGTGGGAACCACCTGATTCTCCTCTGGAGCGCGGTGGGCGATGTTGGCGGAGAGGTAGCCGGCGCGCTTTAGCTCCTGAATGTCATTGTCGGTAATGGAGGAGGCCTCCCACTTGCCCATGGAGCCTGAACCGGCCATGAACGAACTCAGAGGGAGGATTGAGGAAGGACTGGATCTGGGCTCTCGAAGCTTGGGAAGGTTGAGGAGGCAGAGGGTGCGAATTTGGAGCGTGAATAGGCCTTGGGGGTTTTCTCCCTTTTATGGGGTGCTGTAATACCAAGAGCCTCCCTTTTACTGCACCGCAGGCCTCACCACTTCCCGAAACAATCATGCCGTTATGCGCGCGTGGGATAACCCAGGGCACTGATCGTATCCCGTAAGGAACGGGACACGATCTACACGTTGATAAGACATGCCAATGGAGAAACGACCTCGAACCGCGAATCGAGTTTTTGTAACCGGCCTAGCGGTCGTGGTAGGCCACGACCCTTCGTCAGAAAGGTTGTCCGGAAATACTGTTCACAGTTTGACGTTCGGCCTTCGAGGTTGAGCGACTTATGGCGTCCGGATAACTACATGTTCGGATGACTGCATGTCATTGGCGGCCGGACTAGAGCCAGCTGATCATAAAGGGGAAAAAGAACTCACCCCGCGAGCCGGAAACTCTGATCACGCGAAGCTGCTGGTGTCATGACCCCTGGTGTTAGGGGCTAGTTCGGGGGCTACTGAGGGAGTCTTGGACTAAGGGGTCCTCGGGCAGCCGGTCTACCTCTCATAGGCCGGTTTGGTGGGCCGCTCTCTGATTATCGCAGGAAGGGCCGCGGTATGCGACGACCCCGTGTTCTAGAAGGAAACCTCCGAAGACACGACGTGCACTCCAAGCCAAGATGAGGGGATCAGCGTCTTTACTTCCGGCTGGAGACTTATCATGTGTAAACCCTAGGTACCCCCGGTGTCTATATAAACCGAGGGGTTTAGATGGTAGAGGGCAGACAAGCTCATCTAGGGTTTTGGCTACTTAATCTCGAGGTAGATCGACTCTGTAATCTTCATACTCATCAATACAATCAAGCAGGATGTAGGGTTTTACCTCCATAGGAGGGCCCGAACCTGGGTAAACATCGTCTCCTTCGCCCTTTGTTACCCATCGATCCTAAACTCACAGCTCGGGACCCCCTACCCGAGATCCGCTGGTTTTGACACCGACACGCACCACACATCATGGCGCGCCCTGGGGGTGCTGATGTCTACTACGCAATTTTATTCTTGTAGACTTTGTTGGGCCTCCAAGCGCAGAGTTTTGTAGGACAGTAGCAATTTTCTCTCAAGTGGATGACCTAAGGTTTATCAATCTGTGGGAGGTGTAGCATGAAGATGGTCTCTCTCAAACAACCCTGCAATCAAATACAAGAAATCTCTTGTGTCCCCAACACACCCAATACAATGGCAAATTGTATAGGTGTACTAGTTTGGCGAAGATATGGTGATAGAAGTGCGATATGGATGGTAGATATAGGTTTTTGTAATCTGAAAATATAAAAGCAGCAAGGTAGCAAGAAACAAAAGTGAGCATAAACGGTATTGCAATGCTTGAAACACAAGGCCTAGGGTCCATACTTTCGCTAGTGCAATCTCTCAACAATGCCAATATAATTGGATCACATAACCATCCCTCAATGTGCAATGAAGAATCATTCCAAAGTTCTTATCTAGCGGAGAACATAAGAAGAAATTGTCTGTAGGGTACGAAACCACCTTAAAGTTATCCTTTCCGATCGATCTATCCAAGAGTTCGTACTAAAATAAAACCAAGTTATCCTTTCTGATCGATCTATCTAAGAGTTCGTACTAGAATAACACCATATGATACGCATCAACCAACCCTAATGTCACCTAGATACTCCAATGTCACCACAAGTATCCATGAGTTAATTATACGATACGCATCAAACAATTTCAGATTCATAATACTCAATCCAACACAAAGAACCTCAAAGAGTGCCCCAAGATTTCTACCGGAGAACAAGGCATGAAAACATGCAATCAACCCCTATGCGTAGATCCCCAAGGTCACCGGAATCCGCAAGTTGACGCCATAACATATATCAAGTGAATCACTTGAATACCCCAATGTCACTACGGGTATCCGCATGCAAGACATACATCAAGTGCTCTCAAATCCATAAAAGTATTCAATCCGATAATAACAAAATCTCAAAGGGAAAACTCAATTCATCACAACAAGATAGAGAGGGGAAAACACCATATGATCCAACTATATTAACAAAGCCCGTGATACATCAAGATCGTGCCATCTCAAGAACACAAGAGAGAGAGAGAGATTAAACACATAGCTACCGGTACAAACCCTCAGCCCCAAGGTGGTTACTCACACATTATCATGGTGAGAAAGAGAGAGTTGTTAATGGAGTGGTGCAGCCCCAAAGAGATGGAGGCGATGGCGGCCACGGCGGTGGCGACGAGCGGCGGCCCCTTGCCCCCCTTCTTCCTTGGTCTTGATGCTATAATGGAGGAGTCTCTCCCCTTCTTGGCGGCTGCCAAGGGAGAGGCAAATTCGTGGCTTTTGGTGGTTCTCCCGAAATTAGGGATTTTCTCTCCTTATATGTGTCTCTGTGGTGCTCTATGGCCCTCCGATGGATGGACCCTTGATCCCATGGCTCTTGGGCACCTCTAGAACCTTCCTAGGGACTCCTCAGAGCCCTCATGAGTCCTCAAAGTCGTGGCTTGGCCGAATACATTAGATATGGTAAGAGTTGGACTCAATCACGTCATCAATTCTCGTAATCCCATAATCAGATATTTTCCTCCAGTAAAACGGGTCTACAGATCGCATCCGAACTCCGTTTTGGACGAAGTTGGAGTCCAGAATCAATGCCATAAAATTCCCCACACTTTCCTAGTTTTAGAATTTTCCAAACTGACGATCTCTAAAAGCTGTTTGTGGACAGATTTTAGGAAAGTCAGAGTCCTCCTCCAACAAGGCTCCTTTTGCGTTTTTTCGCCAATTTCCAATTAATTCCTACACATCAAAGTGTGAAACAAGAACTTGTCAATTTTGCAACTATTAATAGGTTAGTTCAAATAAATCAAAAAACCATAGTAAAAACATAGGCAAATATGACATGAATACTTCATAAATTATCGATACGTTGGAGACGTATCAGCATCCCCAAGCTTAATTCCTACTCGTCCTCGAGTAGGTAAATGATAAAAGAACTAATTTATGAAGTGTGAATGCTAGCATAATATATAAGTTTGATCATTGATAATTTTAGTCAATTTTCTAGCATCATGACCAGCAACTTTTTCTCATAAAAATCATCATGTTAGAGCAATCAATTCACATGTCATGGTTCAAATAATGAATTCTCTTGAAACTTAACAACCTATGTTCTTAGTCACCAAACAATTGCAATTCAACTTATTCTCAAGAAAGTCTAAGTAAGAGCTCCACATACTCAATCATCATATAGTCTTCTATGATTGCTAGTACTCAAAGCATATTTTTAGAACAAATTGCATCCATCGAACACAGAGAAAGATATGGGCTTAATGTTTCGCCTCCCAACTCATTTATCGTAGAGATAATTGTCAACAATAATAAGTCATGATCAAATATATTTGACTGGATATATATGTTTGGATCTGTCCCCACCACATGATGCTTGCCATCTAATAGACTGAGGTTGGAATAAGAAGTTGACTCAACATGAATAGTAAATAACATGAAAGTAAATAGATTGTCCCTCCGCAGAGGGAAGCAGGGATTTGCAAAGGCGCCAGAGCTCAAAGATTAAATCAGAGATAAATATAATTTTGGGAGGTGCACCCTTCCTGTCAACGTTACGACCAAGAGTTATCAATATCTTCCATGTTAAACACATTAGCAGCGGTTCCCAAGTGGTAAGGTTTACTCCCCCTCCACCCACAAACACACTCCACGGCTAGCCGAATCCACGGGTACCGTCCATACCAACAACATTCCTGGGGGAGTTTTGTTTAATTATTTGCATTTTTTTGATTTCTGGACTAGGAATCCCTATCACCGCCCCTCTCGTGCAAGGACGAGTGAATAAACACTCATCATGAGAATAACCCGCTTAACATGGAAGATACTGACCGCCCCCCGTCGCTCCATGAGCGGTTCGGGCACACAAAATAGATGTTTATTTGAATGTTAAGAGGTGGCACATGCAAATTTACTTGGAATGGCAGTGAAATACCATATATAGGTAGGTATGGTGGACTCTTATGGAAGAAACTTGGCTCAAGGATTTGGATGCACAAGTAGTAACGCTACTTAGTACAAAGTGCTAGCTAGCGAAAGGTTCTAAACAAGCACCACATGTTGGAGGATCCACAACAATATAACTTCTATGCAAATATACACAACCATAACTCATTACGTTGTCTTCCTTGTCCAACTTCAACTAATTTGCTCAAGTTTGAAAATAATTAATGCGTATTTCCAATCATAGAATGTCGGGTCATGATGCACACGATCACCTATGGGACCAAGGGCCCCTTTGTGGTTCGGCGGGGGTGAGGTCACGTTGCACAAAGAGCAGAGGTCGTGAGGCAGCACGACGATGAGACGCTGGTGTTTTACCCAGGTTTGGGCCACTGAGAAGCGTAAAACCCTACTCCTGCTTTGGTGGATTAATCAGAGGAACACGAAGCACACGTAGTGCTCAAACCCGGCAAGGTTGCCTTCGGGGGAGCTGCTACACTAGTACACGTGTCCAAAGGTCTGAATCTTGAGCTAGGTTGCCTTGGGCCTCCTTTTATAGGACAAGGGGCAACCATAGTGGCAAAACAGACATTATCTAGCGATTAGATAGCTAACAGTGCTATCATACCTAACTCTGGCACTTAGGACAAAATGCCATAAATGCTAGCCTAGGTGGCGCGCGGGGATGCATCCCCGGCCAGCTTTTACCACCGCTTAGCTGGCTATTGCTTAGTGTCTCGACACGCCACTGGACGGGTGTCAAATGGATATAATCTGCCTTCCGGTGCATCGCCACGTGCTTAGTGAGAGCCACTTAGCCACCTAAGGGCTCGACACCGCATCGATAACTGACTAGTGTTGCGATGCGGTGGAGCGGTGGCCAATCGGATCGCGCCCGCCGGGGGGATGGCTTGCCGGGTCTTCTTGAATATGCACGCGCTTCGGTCCCCGGCAGGCAACGGGGACGTGACTGGCGCGGTTTGGGCCCGTTTTGGGCCGTTGCATCGATCTTGTCGGTGTAGTTAGCCATCGTAGGCTTCTCCTGCCGGGGTCTTGGTCTTGGATGTTGGCTTCGTCTTCTTGATGCGCTCCTTGATCTCATGAAGAGCGCCTTCACTGGCTTGGAATGGGTCTTAAATGGGTTTTGCTACCACTGCCTGTGCATAAGTCAAGGGCACTGGGTACCCCATTCCTAGTGCACCGACAGGAGCCCCCGGGTCTGGCCCAAACGCGCTTGCCCAGTGCCGTTTGGTCAGGCCCAAAATCTATGCACAGACGCGCAATATGAGGGAGTAACTGCCGGCTTTTAAGCCAACACTTATCTTCTACCTCAGGCCGTATCCGCAACGTGCGCCGCATGCATTGCGGGGAGTTCGCGGTGGGTGCGCATGGCTCAAAGGCGTGGAGTGCAGAAACTGCAGCGCCTGGGATTGGAGTAATGGGGTGGTTACCTGTTTTCCCGTGATCGTGGGTAGTGGGATTGGTGGAGACGGGCGGCCGCTTTGGAGCGGAGGAGAGCCAACCCCCGTGCCCTTCCCTATAAATTAGGGGGGTCACAGCGGCGATGCTCATCCATCCCCTTCTCCTTCTCAATCCCAAGTTCACATTGCTTGCCCTTCTTCTCTAGTCTTTGCATGCACTAGTCTCCACCATGACGAGGGGACGAGGACGACTCCCAGCTTCCGCCACGGCGACGAGAGCTTCTCTTCGGGATCACGCCGCTGCTTCAGCCGCGGCGACAGGAGGCGGTTCCAACGCATGCAGTGGGAGCGTTGGAAGAGGCCGGGGCCGGCATGGGGCTCCCGGCCAGGGGAGGCGAAGCACCGCACCCGATCCTCCTCCGTCGGCGGTTCCTTCGTCAACGATAGGACATACTGAAGGCACGGCGTTGGAGTTCGTCGTCAGGCTACGTGGTTCTCTCCGCAGCCGCTTGCGACTCCCTCACCCTTTCGCCAGGGTGATGGAGGTCGACAAGCCGCACACAATGTGGTTGCGTGTGCACAGCTACTGTACTGGCGCCGCGCAGGCCGTTGTCAAGTTCCCGGTGCCCCGCGTCATGTTCCTTAGGAGCGGGTGGAAAACCTTCACACGTGCCCATGGCTTCATGGATGGGTACGTCCTCCGCTTCAAGCTGGTGGAGGCCGACACGCTCTCCATCATGATTTATGGGCGTTCGGGCGCTCGTCTTGGCTGCTGTGAAGAGAGCTTGAGCGACGATGAAAGCTCCTCCTCGAGTGATAGCGACGAGGAGGACAGTGTCGGTGAAATCGGCGACAGCGAGCCCCAGGCCGTCAAGTCGGAGTACGACGACCTGGACTCCAGCTGACCGCCGGTCGCACCATCACCGTCAGCGAGCCCCCCGGCAGAGCGATTTGCCGGGGGTTCTTGACTTGGGCGCCGCCTCCTCCCCTCAGCTGGATCTTGGCAGGCTCGTGGACTTCGGCTTCGTCTTCCCTGGCGGTGGTCCTGCCGAGCTGCGCCCTGCCAGCCCTGACGGGGTTAGGCTGGGCTTCTGTCTGGGCTTTCCTTTAGCCCTTTCTCCTTTTGTAGCTTGCTCCTAAGGGAGAAAGTCAAATAAAGTGTTATTAAAGAGGTGCCCTCTAATGTATCTTTATCCATTTTGTACCAAAAATGAATGAAAGAATGCTATTTCTCTTCCTTAAGTACTATCCTTTCCTTTTTTTCCTTGTTTATACTGTGTTAGTATGTTTGTCCTTGCCGCATGGAACAATTTGCCGGGTCAGTAGTAACCGCGAGCACCAAAGTGTAGCGAGCCCCCGGCAGCAGGCTGGTACCGTTCCCCGGCAAGGCTCCTTGTCGGTATCGGCGTGCCCCCCCCAGAGCTGATGGGCTGGGAGACGGCTCGTCCCAACAAGGGTTTCTGTAGCGTGGCGAACTCCATGGTACACAGTAAAAAGAAACAGAAGGGGTTTCCTCAAGGAAGTAAACGGCACCAAGTTTGGGATATGCGATTAGACTTATCTTTTTTAGGCAGTATCCCTTTTCTGGAGTACGACGAGCCGCCGTTCTTGTTCCTTTGCCCTTCTTCTTTGTTTTCCTTGCGGTAAAACATGTAAGGCAAGAGTCTCTTCCCTCTGGAGAGAGAGAGAGCGGTAACAAAGATCACATGCTCATCATGTACTCTAGTAGATTTCTAAAACTTGAAAGCAAAAAACATTGCAACATAAGAAAATGCATAGTAAACATGCAATTTTGAAGATATGATGCAATTCCTAGCTTTATTATTGCATGCACAGGGTCTGCGCCTGGCTTTGCACAAAGGGTTACATGCAACTGTCGCAAGGCTTGTACAAAAGGTGGCTGCCGGGGACTGAGCCCGGCAACCGCGCCTCATGGGTAGAACTTACGAAGATGCTCAATATTCCATGAGTTAAGCATTTTGGTGCCATCTTCGGTCTCCAGACGGACTGCGCCAGGTCTGGTGACTTGTGCTACCCGGTAAGGGCCTTCCCACTTCGGCATCAACTTGTTGGTACCCTTGGCGGACTAAACGCGCCTAAGGACAAGGTCGCCTTCCTCAAGGCTCCGGGCATGGACCATGCGGCTATGGTAGCGGCGCAGGGCTTGCTGGTAGCGTGCAGCACGCACAGCAGCCCGGAGACGATCTTCCTCGAGGAGCATGGCATCGTCATGCCGTAGCTGCTCTTGCTCTACTTCGTCGTAGGCAAGTACTCGAGGTGACCCGTATATGAGTTCCGTGGGGAGAACTGCTTCTGCCCCGTATACCAGGGAGAAGGGTGTCTGGCCGGTAGCTCGATTTGGTGTCATTCTATGGGATCAAAGAACCACCGGCAGCTCATCTATCCAACGCTTGCCGCATCTCTGCATTCTATCGAAAGTTCTTGTCTTGAGTCCACACAACACTTCAGCATTCATCCTCTTGACTTGCCCATTGCTCCTTGGGTGAGAAATAGAGGCGAAGGAGACCTTGCTTCCAAGGCTTTGGATGTACTGCATAAAGGTGCGGCTCGTGATCTGGGTGCCATTGTCGGTGATCACCCTGTTGGGTACTCCAAAACGGCACACCAGTCCTTTCGGGAACTTAACAGCTGACTGTGCGGTCACCTTTCTCACTGGTTCCACCTTAGGCCACTTTATAAACTTGTCGATTTCTACGAACAAGAATTCAAAGCCCCCGACAGCGCGGGGAAAGGGGCCAAAAATATCAAGCCCCCAGACCGAGAATGGCCAAGATAAAGGGATCGTCTGGAGAGCTTGCACTGGTTGATGGATGTTCTTGGAATGGAACTGGCAGGCCTCACACTTGGTGACTAGCTCAGTTGCATCTTGGAGGGCAGTGGGCCAATAGAAACCCTGCCGGAAGGCTTTCCCGGCAAGGGCCCTTGATCCGATGTAAGGCCCACACACGCCTCCGTGAATCTCTGCCAACAGCTTTAGTCCATCTTACCGGTGAATGCACCTTAATTTCGCACCATTTGGTCTTTTTCTATACAGAGTGTCATCGACAAACTGGTACATACATGACTGACGGGCTACTTTTTCGGCTTCTTCTTGTTCTTTGGGAAGTTCTCCTATTTGAAGGAATTGGACAATGTGCTGCGCCCAAGCTGGAGCCTGCGGCTCGACAACGAGGACTAAAGGCATTGATACGTCTCCAACGTATCGATAATTTATGAAGTATGCATGCCATATTCATATATGTTTACAATACTTTTATATGATTTTGATGCACTTTATATTATTTATTTAGAACTAACCCGGACTGATGCTGTTTTCAGCAGAATTACCGTGCTGTTGTTTTTGTGCAGAAAATGAAAGTTCTCAGAATCGCCCTAAACTTTTTGGTGATTTTTTCTGGACCAAATAAGCAATATTGGAGTGAATAACCACCGGAGAAGAGCCACGAGGTGGGCACAACCCACCAGGTCGCGCCGGAGGGCCCAGGCGCGCCCTGACGTCTTGTGCCCTCCTCGTGGCCCATCTCGGCGTGAAACCGATGCCCAAAAATCCTATAAATATAAAAACCATCAGAAATAACCCTAGACTCTCCGCTCCGCCGCCGCAACTCTCTGTATTGACAAAAAACCAATCTGGAGACATTCTAGTACCCTGCCGGAGAGGGGAATCCATCTCCGGTGGCCACCTGCATCATCGCGGCGGAGGCCATGACGAGGAGGGAGTAGGCCACCCTCGGGGCTGAGGGTATGTACCAGTAGCTATGTGTTCAATCTCTCTCTCTCTCGTGTTCTTGAGATGTCACGATCTTGATGTATCACGGGCTTTGTTAATATAGTCGGATCATATGATGTGTTTCCCTCTCTATCTAGTTGTGATGAATTGACTTTTCCCTTTGAGATTTCGTTACCGGATTGAATATTTTTATGGATTTGAGAACACTTGATATATGTCTGGCATGCGGATACCCATGGTGACAATGGGGTGTTCTATTGATTCACTTGATATATGTTTTGGTACTCAACTTGTGGATTCCTGCGGTGACATTGGGGTAATCTTTGCATAGGGGTTGATACACGTTCTTGTCCTACTTTCTCCGATAGAAATCTTGGGGCACTCTTTGAGGTTCTTTGTGTGGATTGAGTATTATGAATCTGAAATTGTTTGATGCGTATCATATAATTAACTCATGGATACTTGTGGCGACATTGGAGTATCTAGGTGACATTAGAGTTTGTTGATGCGTATCATATGGTGTTATTCTAGTACGAACTCTTAGATAGATCGAACGGAAAGGATAACTTGATGTTATCTTAGTAGGAACTCTTGAATAGATCGATCGGAAAGAATAACTTTAAGGTGGTTTCGTACCCTACAAACAATTTCTTCTTATGTTCTCCACTAGATAAGAACTTTGGAGTGATTATTCGTTGCACGTTGAGGGACGGTTATGTGATCTGATACGTCTCCAACGTATCTATAATTTTTTATTATTCCACGCTATTATATTATCTGTTTTGGATGTTTTATATGCATTAATATGCTATTTTATATTATTTTTGGGACTAACCTATTAACCTAGTGCCTAGTGCCAGTTTCTGTTTTTTCCTTGTTTTTGAGTATTGCAGATAAGGAATATTAAACGGAGTCCAAACGGAATAAAATCTTTGGAATGATTTTTCCTGGACCAGAAGAAACCTGCCAGACTTGGAGATGAAGGCAGGAGATCTGCCGGGAGGCGACAAGCCACCAGGGCGCGCCCTAGGGGGGTGGGCGCCCCCCTGGCTTGTGGCCCCCCAGCAGGTCTCCTAACCCTATTCTTCGGCCTATAAATTCCCAAATATTCCCCCAATACCAAAAGGAGCCACGAAAATACTTTTCCGCCACCGGATCCCTTTGTTCTCGTGAGATCCCATCTTGGAGCTTTTTCCGGTAATATGTCGGAGGGGGCTTCGATCACGGAGGGCATCTACATCAACTCCATTGCCCTTCCAATGATGCGTGAGTAGTTCGCCACAGAGTTTCGGGTCCATAGCTAGTAGCTAGATGGCTTCTTCTCTCTCTATGTTCTTCATGATCTTCATGGAGATCTATCCGATGTAATACTCTTTTGCGGTGTGTTTGTCGAGATCCGATGAATTGTGGCTTTATGATCAGATTATCTATGAATATTATTTGAATCTTCTCTGAATTCTTATATGCATGATTTCATATCCTTGCAAGTCTCTTCGAGTTATTGGTTTGGTTTGGCCAACTAGATTGGTAATTCTTGCAATGGGAGAAGTGCTTGGTTTTGGGTTCAATCTTGCGGTGTCCTCACCCAGTGACAAAGTAGGGGTAGCGAGGCACGTATTTGTATTGTTGCCATCAAGGATAAAAATATGGGGTTTTCATCATATTGCTTGAGTTTATCCCTCTACATCATGTCATCTTACTTAATGCGTTACTCTGTTCTTCATGAACTTAATACTCTAGATGCAGGCAGGAGTCGGTTGATGTGTGGAGTAATAGTAGTAGATGCAGAATCGTTTCGGTCTACTTGACACGGACGTGATGCCTATATGCATAATCATTGCCTTGGATATCATCATAACTATGCGCTTTTCTATCAATTGCTCGACAGTAATTTGTTCACCCACCGTATTATTTTCCTTCAAGAGAGAAGCCTCTAGTGAAACCTATGGCCCCCGGGTCTATTTTCCATATTATATTTTCAGATCTATAAACCAAAAATACCAAAAATACTTTGCTGCAATATTTTTACTTTTGTTTTACTTTCTGTTTTAGTAATCTTCTATATCTATCTCTATCAGATCTCACCCTTGCAAGTAACCGTGAAGGGATTGACAACCCCTTTATAGTGTTGGGTGCAAGTGTTTGATTATTTGTGTTGGTACATCTATTGGGGACTTGCTTGTATCTCCTACTGGATTGATACCTTGGTTCTCAACAACTGAGGGAAATACTTATCTACTTTGCTGCATCACCCTTTCCTCTTCAAGGGAAAACCAACGCAAGCTCAAGAAGTAGCAAGAAGGATTTCTGGCGCCGTTGCCGGGGAGATCTACATCAAGCCTACCAAGTACCCATCACAAACTCATCTCTTGCATTTACATTATTTGCCATTTGCCTCTCGTTTTCCTCTCTCCCACTTCTAAAACGATTTTCAGAAAGATTTGCCTTTTTATTCGCCCTTCTTCCGTTCATCTCTTTGTTTGCTTTTTGTTTGCTTGTGTGCTAGATTGCTTGCTTTGTCACGATGACTCAAGAGAATACCAAGTTGTGTGACTTTTCCAATAGTAATAATAATGATTTTATTAGTACTCCGATTGCTCCCGCCACTAGTGCGGAATCTTATGAAATTAATGCCGCTTTGCTTAATCTTGTTATGAAAGAACAATTTTCCGGCCTTCCTAATGAAGATGCCGCATCCCATCTAAATACTTTCGTTGAGTTGTGTGATATGCAAAAGAAGAAAGATGTGGATAATGATATTTTTAAATTGAAGCTATTTCCTTTCTCACAACGAGATCGTGCTAAAACTTGGTTTTCCTCTTTGCCTAAAAATAGTATTGATTCATGGAATAAGTGTAAAGATGCTTTTATTTCCAAGTACTTTCCGCCTGCTAAGATCATCTCCCTTAGGAACGATATAATGAATTTTAAGCAACTTGATCATGCGCATGTTGCACAATCTTGGGAGAGGATGAAACTAATGATTAGAAATTGCCCCGCACATGGTTTGAGTTTATGGATGATTATACAATTTTTTATGCGGGATTGAGTTTTGCTTCTAGAAATCTTTTAGATTCCGCCGCGGGTGGTACTTTTATGGAAATCACATTAGGAGAAGCTACTAAACTCCTAGATAATATTATGGCAAATTACTCTCAATGGCATACCGAAAGATCTACTAGTAAAAAGGTGCATGCTATTGAAGAAATAAACACTTTGAGTGAAAAGATGGATGAATTAATGAAATTGTTTGCTAGTAAGAGTGATCCTATTGATCCCAATGATATGCCTTTGTCTTCTTTGATTGGAACTAATAATGAATCTATGGATGTGAATTTTGTTGGTAGGAACAATTTTGGTAATAACGCGTATAGAGGTAATTTCAACCCTAGGCCGTTTCCTAGTAATTCCTCTAATAATTATGGTAATTCCTACAGAAATTCTTATGGAAATTATAATAAGATGCCCTCTGATCTTGAGAACAATATTAAAGAATTTATTAGTTCGCAAAAGGTTTTCAATGCTACGATTGAAGAAAAATTGCTCAAGATTGATGATTTGGCTAGGAACGTTGATAGAATTTCTCTTGAGATTGATTCTTTGAAAATTAGATCTACTCCACCTAAGCGTGATATTAATGAGTCTTTAAAGGCTATGAGAATTTCTATTGATGAGTGTAAGGAAAGAACCGCTAGAATGTGTGCTAAGCATGAATGGCTTGAAAAGATGTGTCCTCGTGATAATAATGATGAAGATCTTAAAGTGATTGATGTGACTCATATTGAATCTTTGTTTTCTAATACAAATCTTTATAAAGATGGGACTGGAGATAAGTCAACTTTAGTTAAAAGGCGTCCCAATGATTCGGAGTTTATAGATCTTAATGCTAAGATTGATAAAAGTGGGATTGAAGAGGTCAAAACTTTAAATAGCAATGAACCCACTCTTTTGGATTTCAAGGACTTTAATTATGATAGTTGTTCTTTGATTGATTGTATTTCCTTGATGCAATCCATGTTGAATTCTCCGCATGCTTATAATCAAAATAAGGCTTTTACTAAACATATTGCTAATGCTATGATGAAATCTTTTGAAGAAAAACTTGAGTTGGAAGTTTCTATACCTAGAAAGCTTTATGATGAGTGGGAACCTACTATTAAGATTAAAATTAAAGATTATGAGTGCCATGCTTTGTGTGATTTGGGTGCTAGCGTTTCCACGATTCCGAAAACTTTATGTGATGTGCTAGGTTTCCATGATCTTGATGATTGCTCTTTAAATTTGCATCTAGCGGATTCCACTATTAATAAACCTATGGGAAGGATTAATGATGTTCTTATTGTTGCAAATAGGAATTATGTGCCCATAGATTTCATTGTTCTTGATATAGATTGCAATCCTACATGCCCTATTATTCTTGGTAGACCTTTCCTTAGAACGATCAGTGCGATTATTGATATGAAACAAGGAAACATTAGATTCCAATTTCCATTAAGGAAAGGCATGGAACACTTTCCTAGAAAGAAAATTAAATTACCTTATGAATCTATTATGAGAGCTACTTATGGATTGCATACCAAAGATAACAATACCTAGATCTATTGCGTTATGCCTAGCTAGGGGCGTTAAACAATTGCGCTTGTTGGGAGGCAACCCAATTTTATTTTATGTTTCTGTTTTCTGCTTCTATTCTTGAGTGTTTTGCACATTATTACCTCTGTAGTAATTGTGTTTTATTGTTTTTATTAGTGTTTGTGCCAAGTAAGACCTTTGGGATGGTTAACGGTGATTGTTGATTTGGTTTTGCTGGAAAACAGGAACTTTTGCGCTCTGTCCAGGAATTTTATAAATTCACCAGAGCGTCAATTGGATCTGAATTTTTTACACAAGATTTATATACAAATTGCCCTGATTTTCCAAATTGTTCAGAATTTTTGGAGTTACATATGTATTCGAAGTTTACAGATTTCTACAGACTGTTCTGTTTTTGACAGATTCTGTTTTCTTTGTGTTGTTTGCTTATTTTGATGTATCTATGGGTTGTATCGGGGGGTATGAACCATGGAGAAGTTAGAATACAGTAGATATTACACCAATATAAATAAAGAATGAGTTCACAACAGCACCTAAAGTGGTGATTTATTTTTCTTATACTAACGGATCTCACGAGTTTTCTGTTGAGTTTTGTGTTGTGAAGTTTTCAAGTTTTGGGTAAAGATTTGATGGACTATGGAATAAGGAGTAGCAAGAGCCTAAGCTTGGGGATGCCCAAGGAACCCCAAGCCATATTAAAGGATACCAAAGAGCCTAAGCTTGGGGATGCCCCGGAAGGCATCCCCTCTTTCGTCTTCAATCCATCGGTAAATTTACTTGAGGCTATATTTTTATTCACCACATGATATGTGTTTTGCTTGGAGCGTCTTGTATGATATGAGTCTTTGCTTTTTAGTTTGCCACAATCATCCTTTCTGCACACATAGTTTTAGAGGGACACGCACTAATCGTGAATTTATTAGAATACTCTATGTGCTTCACTTATATCTTTTGAGCTAGGCAATGTTGCTCTAGTGCTTCACTTATATCTTTTTAGAGCACGGTGGTGTTTTTATTTTATAGAAATAATTGAACTCTCGTACTTCACTTATATTATTTTGAGAGTCTCTAAACAGCATGGTAATTGGTTTAGGTTATGAATTTAGTCCTAATATAATGGGCATCCAAGAGGGATATAATAAAAACTTTCATATAAAGTGCATTGAATACTATGAGAAGTTGGATTCCTTGCATATAGTTTTGAGATATAAAGATGGTGATGTTAGAGTCATGCTAGTGAGTAATTGTGGAATTGTAAAAATAGTTGTGTTGAAGTTTGTGACTTCCGTAGCATGCACGTATGGTGAACCGTTATGTAACGAAGTCGGAGCATGATTTGTTTAATGATTGTCATCCATTGTGTGAGGGTCGGGAGCGCGCGATGGTTTACTCCTACCAACCACTCACCTAGGAGCATGCGTCTAACACTTTGCTTCGATAACTAATAGATTTTTGCACTAAGTATGTGAGTTCTTTATGACTAATGTGAGTCCATGGATTATACGCACTCTGACCCTTCCACCATTGCTAGCCTCTCTAGTATCGCGCAACTTTCGCCGGTGCATTAAACCTACCTTCCTCAAAACAGCCACCATACACCTTCCTCAAAACAGACACCATACCTTCCTATTATGGCATTTCCATAGCCATTCCGAGATATATTGCCATGCAACTTCCACCGTTCCATTTTTTATGACACGCACCATCATTGTCATATTGCTTTGCATGATCGTAAGACAGCTAGCATGATGTTTTCATGGCTTGTCCGTTTTTTGATGTCATTTGCTATGCTAGATCATTGCACATCCCGGTACTTCATCGGAAGCATTCATATAGAGTCATATCTTGTTGTAGATATCGAGTTGTAAGTATATAAAAGTGTGATGATCATCATTATTAGAGCATTGTCCCATGTGAGGAAAGGATGATGGAAGCTATGATTCCCTCAAAAGTAGGGATGAGTCTCCAGACTTTACAAATAATAAAAGAGGCCAATGAAGCCCAAATAAAAAAAAGAGGCCAAAGATGCCCACCAAAATAAAAAAAATGAGAGAAAAAGAGAGAAGGGACAATGTTACTATCTTTTTTCCACGCTTGTGCTTCAAAGTAGCACCTTGATCTTCATGATAGAGAGTCTCCTATTTTTGTCACTTTCATATACTAGTGGGAATTTTTCATTATATAACTTGGCTTGTATATTCCAATGATGGGCTTCCTCAAATTGCCCTAGGTCTTCGTGAGCAAGCAAGTTGGATGCACACCCACTTAGTTTCTTTTTGAGCTTTCATACACTTATAGCTCTAGTGCATCAGTTGCATGGCAATCCCTACTCACTCACATTGATATCTATTGATGGGCATCTCCATAGCCCGTTGATACACCTAGTTGATATGAGACTATCTTCTCCTTTTTCCACACAACCTCCACCATATTCTATTCCACCCATAGTGCTATATCCATGGCTCACGCTCATGTATTGCGTGAAAGTTGAAAAGGTTTGAGAACATAAAAGGGGTGAAACAATTGCTTGACTTGTCATCGGGGGCGTGCATGATTTAGATACTTTGTGTGGTGAAGATGGAGCATAGCCAGACCATATGATATTGTAGGGATAACTTTCTAAGGCCATGCTATTTTGAAAGGACACAATTGTTTGTTAGTATGCTTGAAGTATTACTGTTTTTATGTCAATATTGAGCTTTTGTTTTGAATCTTATGGATCTGAATATTCATGCAAAAATAAAGAATATTACATGGATAAATATGTTAGGTAGCATTCCACATCAAAAATTCTGTTTTTATCATTTACCTACTCGAGGACGAGCAGGAATTAAGCTTGGGGATGCTTGATACGTCTCCAACGTATCTATAATTTTTGATTGTTCCATGCTATTATATTATCTATTTTGGATGTTTAATATGCACTAATATGCTATTTTATATTATTTTTGGGACTAATCTATTAACCTAGTGCCTGGTGCCAGTTTTTGTTTTTTCCTTGTTTTTGAGTATTGCAGATAAGGAATATTAAATGGAGTCCAAACGGAATAAAATCTTCAGAATGATTTTTCTTGGACCAGAAGAAACCTGCCAGACTTGGAGATGAAGGCAGTAGATCTGTCGGGAGGCGACAAGCCACCAGGGCGCGCCCTAGGGGGGGCGCCCCCTGGCTTGTGGCCCCCCAGCAGGTCTCCTAACCCTATTCTTCGGCCTATAAATTCCCAAATATTCCCCCAATACCAAAAGGAGCCACGAAAATACTTTTCCGCCGCCGGAACCCTCTGTTTCCGTGAGATCCCATCTTGGAGCCTTTTCCGATAATCTGCCGGAGGGGGATTCGATCACGGAGGGCATCTACATCAACTCCATTGCCCTTCCGATGATGCGTGAGTAGTTCACCACGGACCTTCGGGTCCATAGCTAGTAGCTAGATGGCTTCTTATCTCTCTATGTTCTTCAATACCATGTTCTTCATGATCTTCATGGAGATCTATTCGATGTAATACTCTTTTGCGGTGTGTTTGTCGAGATCCGATGAATTGTGGGTTTGTGATCAGATTATCTATGAATATTATTTGAATCTTCTCTGAATTCTTATATGCATGATTTCATATCCTTGCAAGTCTCTTCGAGTTATTGGTTTGGTTTGGCCAACTAGATTGGTAATTCTTGCAATGGGAGAAGTGCTTGATTTTGGGTTCAATCTTGCGGTGTCCTCACCCAGTGACAAAGTAGGGGTAGTGAGGCACGTATTTGTATTGTTGCCATCAAGGATAAAAAGATGGGGTTTTCATCATATTGCTTGATTTTATCCCTCTACATCATGTCATCTTACTTAATGCGTTACTCTGTTCTTCATGAACTTAATACTCTAGATGCAGGCATGAGTCGGTCGATGTGTGGAGTAATAGTAGTAGATGCAGAATCGTTTCGGTCTACTTGACACGGACGTGATGCCTATATGCATAATCATTGCCTTGGATATCATCATAACTATGCGTTTTTCTATCAATTGCTCAACAGTAATTTGTTCACCCACCGTATTATTTTCCTTCAAGAGAGAAGCCTCTAGTGAAACCTATGGCCCCCGGGTCTATTTTTCATATTATATTTTCAGATCTATAAACCAAAAATACCAAAAATACTTTGCTGCAATCTTTTTACTTTTGTTTTACTTTCCGTTTTAGTAATCTTCTATATCTATCTCTATCAGATCTCATCCTTGCAAGTAACCGTGAAGGGATTGACAACCCCTTTATAGCGTTGGGTGCAAGTGTTTGATTATTTGTGTAGGTACATCTATTGGGGACTTGCTTGTATCTCCTACTGGATTGATTCCTTGGTTCTCAACAACCGAGGGAAATACTTATCTACTTTGCTGCATCACCCTTTCCTCTTCAAGGGAAAACCAACACAAGCTCAAGAAGTAGCATGATCCAATTATATTAGCATTGTTGAGAGATTGCACTAGCGAAAGTACGGACCCCAGGCCTTGTTTTCAAGCATTGCAATATCGTTTGTGCTCACTTTTTTTACTTACTACCTTGCTCTTTTTATATTTTCAGATTACAAAAACCTATATCTACCATCCATATTGCACTTGTATCACCATCTCTTCGCCGAACTAGTGCACCTATACAATTTGCCATTGTATTGGGTGCACAATAGATTTCTTGTATTTGATTGCAAGGTTGTTTGAGAGAGATCATCTTCATCCCACACCTTCCACGGATTGATAAACCTTAGGTCATCCACTTGAGGGAAAATTGCTACTGTCCTACAAAACTCTGCGCTTGGATGCCCAACAAAGTCTACAAGAATAAAGTTGCGTAGTAGACATCAAGCTCTTTTCTGGTGCCGTTGCCGGGGAGGTGAGTGCTTGAAGGTATATCTTTAGATCTTGCAATTAAATCTTTTAGTTTCTTGTTTTTCACTAGTTTGGTTTTATAAAAGAAAACTACAGAAAAATGGAGTTTAGGTTGCATCATTTGTATCGTCTTTATAATGTCTTTCGTGAAAGTAAGGATTCAGAAAATTGTGCTCAATTGGTAGAGGAAGAAATTATGAAAATACTTGATGAGAATTCCTTGAATGATGAGCATGATTGCAATGTTGCTAGTATGAATTCTCTGAATATCCATGATGCTAATGATATGCAAAGCCACAAGCTTGGGGATGCTATGTTTGATGAAGATGATATTTTTAGTCCCCCAAGTTTTGATGAGCAAATTTATTATGATGGCATGCCTCCTATCTATGATGATTATGATGATGACATGTATGCTATAACGAGTGATAGTAACCATGAAACTTGTCATCATGATTTTAATATTGAATGTGGTTATGTCAATCAAGTGTCTCATGATAGTTATTTTGTTGAGTTTGCTCCCACTACAATGAATGAGAAGAAAATTGCTTATGCGGAGAGTAATAAATTTTCTATGCTTGTAGATCATGAAAAGTATGCTTTATGTGATGCTACTGAAATTTATTATTAGGGAGGAACATATGCTTGTAGGAATTGCAATAATATAAAGTTTCCACTCTATGTGTTCAAAGTTTTGAAGTTATGCTTGTTTTGCCTTCCTATGCTAGTTGATTCTTGCTCCCATAAATTATTTGCTCACAAAATACCTATGCATACGAAGTGGGTTAGACTTAAATGTTCTTGTCATGTGATTCATGATGCTCTCTTGCATGTTCCAATTACTACTTTTTACGTGAGCATCATTGAAATCATCATGCCTAGCTAAAAGGCTTTAAAGAAAAGCGCTTGTTGGGAGACAACCCAACACTTTTCCTTTCTGTTTTTGTGTGTTCACATGATTAAGCTACTGTAGTAATAATTTTTTGTGCCTTTTAGTTCAATAAAGTGCCAAGTAAAGCCTTTGGGACGACTCACAAGATGAGTAGAATTGATGCTGAACCAAAACAGAAACTTTTAACTCCAGTACAGGAATTTTCATTTTTTACTGGAGCGTGATAATGATCTGAAATTTTTACACAGTTTTCCTATTCAAATTATTCAGGTTGCACTAATTGTTCAGAATTTTTAGAGACAGGGAAGTATGGTTACACTACAGATCTTCACATACTGTTCTGTTTTTGACAGATTCTGTTTTGCATGCATAGTTTGCTTGTTTTAGTGTTTCCATAGCTTATATTTAGTTGTATAAATTATGGGAATGGTAGAATACAGTAGGTATCATGTGGGAACAATTATGAATCTTGTCTTGACAGTACCTAAGTGAATGATCTATCTTTATTATACTAACCCGTCTCATGAAGTTTCGTTAAGTTTTGTGTGATTGAAGTTTTCAAGTTTTGGGTGAGACACCGATATGAGGAGAATAAGGAGTGACAAGAACCTAAGCTTGGGGATGCCCAAGGCACCACCAAGGTAATATCCAAGGAATACTCAAGTGCCTAAGCTTGGGGATGCCCCGGAAGGCATCCCCTCTTTCGTCTTCAACATTATCGGTATATCTTACTTAGAGCTATATTTTTATTCGTCACATAATATGTGCTTTGCTTGGATCGTCATTATATTTTTGTATTTTATTTTAGGTGTTATTTATAATCTTTTTATTCAATAAAAAGTTCCAAGAATTGTCTTAGGATGCTTGCATTGCATGTTTTGATGTGTGCTGTTTAAAAACAGAAACTTTTGCTGTAGTGTTTGAATTTTCATATTTTACTGGAACATGGAAAGTTTCTGAAATTTTTACACAGTGTTGTCATATAAATTATTCAGCATGTCCTAAATTGGAATAATTTTTTGAGTTAAAGAAGTGCACTGGTTTAATAGATTGCTACAGACTATTCTGTTTAGACAGATTGCTGTCATAGTTTTGTTATCTACTTATTCTATAGTTTCCATAGCCTATATTGGTAGATATAAATTGTGAAAACGATAGTAAACAGTAGATGATGTTTAAAAATTATTGTGCAACTTGTCTTGGCAGTACATGAAGTGTTGATTCGTTTTTATGTGTACTAACCTATCTCACGAGTTCTTTTAAAGTTTTGTGTGGATGTAGTTTTTGAGAATAGGTGAAACCGGGATATGAGAGGATTGAACTAGATACAAAAGCTCAAGCTTGGGGATGCCCAAGGTACCCCAAGTAAATATTTCAATAAGTCTCAAGCATCTAAGCTTGGGGATGCTATGCATCCCACCTCTCTTCGTCAACTATCGGTTAGCCTATGTTGAGCCTAAATTTTTATTTGTCCACATGATATGTGCTATTCTTGGAATGAATTTTTATTTAGTTTTCTGTTTGAATAAAATACTCAGATCTGAAAATCTTTATTGAGAGAGAGTCCTCACATAGCTACTTAATTGTTTGACTACTCATTGATCCTCACTTATATCTTTTGAGAGTAGTTTGATGTTTACTAATGTGCTTCACTTATATCCTAAGAGTAAATCATGAATGAATCAAATACCATAAATCTGAAATTGTTAATGTGCTTTATGCTTAGTAGTAGTTTCACATGTGGTTTATAAAGTAAAATCTATTGAAGTTTGACAACCATCAAATTGGTCATACAAGCAATTCATGAATGATTAGTATAAGAAAGAGAACATTCAGATACAAATATATTATCTTGGACATCTTCTATGATTGTGAATACCCATTAATTATTTTCAAACTTGAGCAAATTAGTTGAAGTTGGACAAGGAAGACAACGTAATGACTTATGGTTGGGTATATTTGCATAGAATTTATATTGTTATGGATCCTCTAACATGTGGTGCTTGTTCAGAACCTTTTGCTAGCCAAAACTTCGTACTAAGTAGAGATACTACTTGTGCATCCAAACCCTTGAGCCCAGTTTATTCCATGAGAGTCCACCATACCTACCCATATATGGTATTTCACTGCCATTCCAAGTAAATTTGCATGTGCCACCTCTAAAATTTCAAATGAACACATGTTTTGTGTGCCTGGACCGCTCATGGAGTGACAGGGGGCGGTCAGAATCTTCCATGTTAAGCGGGTTGTTCTCATGATGAGTGTTTATTTACTCGTCCTTGCACGAGAGGGGTGGTAATAGGGATTCCCAGTCCCAAAATCAATTTTTTTGCAAATAATTAAACAAAACTCCCCCAGGAATGTTGTTGGTATGGACGGTACCCGTGGATTCGGCTAGCCGTGGAGTATGTTTCTTGGTGGAGGGGGAGTAAACCTTTGCTTTTACCGCTTGGGAACCGCCGCTAATGTGTTTAGCATGGAAGATATTGATAACTCTTGGTCGTAACGTTGACAGGAAGGGTGTGCCTCCCAAAATTATATTCATCTCTGTTTTAAACATTGAGCTCTGGCACATATGCAAATCCCTACCTCCCTCTGCGAAGGGCCAATCTATTTACTTTCATGTTATTTACTATTCATGCTGAGTCAACTTCTTATTCCAACCTCAATCTATTAGTTGGAAAGCATCATGTGGTGGGGAAAGATCCAAACACATATATCCAGTCGAATATATTTGATCATGATTCATTATTGTTGACAATTATCTTTACGATAAGTATGTTGGGACGTGAAACTTTAAGCCCCTACCTTTCTCTGTGTTCGATGGATGTTGTTTGTTCTAAAAATATGCTTTGAGTACTAGCAATCATAGAAGACTATATGATGATTGAGTATGTGGAGCTCTTACTTAGACTTTGTTGAGAATAAGTTGAATTGCAATTGTTTGGTGACTAAGAACATAGGTTGTTAAGTTTCAAGAGAATTCATTATTTGAACCATGATATGTGAATTGATTGCTTTATCATGATGAGTTTTATGAGAAAGAGTTGCTGTTATGATGCTAGGAAAAGTGGTTGAAATTATCATTGAACAAACTTATGCACTCTTCTAGCATTCACACTTCATAAATTATTTCTTTTATCATTTACCTACTCGAGGACAAGTAGGAATTAAGATTGGGGATGCTGATACATCTCCAACGTATCGATAATTTATGAAGTATTCATGCCATATTCATCTATGTTTACAATACTTTTATATGGTTTTGATGTACTTTATATGATTTATTTAGAACTAACCCAGACTGATGCTGTTTTCAGCAGAATTACCATGGTGTTGTTTTTGTGCAGAAAATGAAAGTTCTCGGAATCGCCCGAAACTTTTTGGTGATTTTTTCTGGACCAAATAAGCAATATTGGAGCGAAGAACCACCGGAGAAGAGCCATGAGGTGGGCACAACCCACCAGGGCGCGCCAGAGGGCCCAGGCGCGCCCTGGTGTCTTGTGCCCTCCTCGTGGCCCATCTCGGCGTGAAACCGACGCCCAAAAATCCTATAAATATAGAAACCATCAGAAATAACCCTAGACTCTCCGCTCCGCCACGACAACTCTCTGTATTGATGAAAAACCAATCTGGAGACGTTCCAGTACCCTGCCAGAGAGGGGAATCCATCTCCGGTGGCCATCTTCATCATCCCGGCAGAGGCCATGATGAGGAGGGAGTAGTCCACCCTCGGGGCTGAGGGTATGTACTAGTAGCTACGTGTTCAATCTCTCTCTCTCTCTCGTGTTCTTGAGATGTCATGATCTTGATGTATCACGGGCTTTGTTAATATAATTGGATCATATGATGTGTTTCCCTCTCTATCTAGTTGTGATGAATTGAGTTTTCCCTTTAAGATTTCGTTACCGGATTGAATACTTTTATGGATTTGAGAACACTTGATATATGTATGGCATGTGGATACCCGTGGTGACAATGGGGTGTTCTATTGATTCACTTGATATATGTTTTGGTACTTAACTTGCGGATTCCCGCGGTGACATTGGGGTAATCCATGCATAGGGGTTGATACATGTTCTTATCCTACTTTCTCCGATAGAAATCTTGGGGCACTCTTTGAGGTTCTTTGTGTGGATTGAGTATTATGAATCTGAAATTGTTTGATGTGTATCGTATAATTAACTCATGGATACTTGTGGTGACATTGGAGTATCTAGGTGACATTAGAGTTGGTTGATGCGTATCATATGGTGTTATTCTAGTACGAACTCTTAGATAGATCGAACGGAAAGGATAACTTGATGTTATCTTAGTACGAACTCTTGAATAGATCGATCGGAAAGAATAACTTTAAGGTGGTTTTGTACCCTACAAACAATTTCTTCTTATGTTCTCCACTAGATAAGAACTTTGGAGTGATTATTCGTTACACGTTGAGGGACGGTTATGTGATCCAATTATATTAGCATTGTTGAGAGATTGCACTAGCGAAAGTACGGACCCTAGGCCTTGTTTTCAAGCATTGCAATACCGTTTGTGCTCACTTTTGTTACTTGCTACCATGCTGTTTTTATATTTTCAGATTACGAAAACCAATATCTACCAGCCATATTGCACTTGTATCACCATCTCTTAGACGAACTAGTGCACCTATACAATTTGCCATTGTATTGGGTGTGTTGGGGACACAAGATATTTCTTGTATTTGATTGCAGGGTTGTTTGAGAGAGACCATCTTCATCCTACACCTCCCACGGATTGATAAACCTTAGGTCATCCACTTGAGGGAAAATTGCTACTGTCCTACAAAACTCTGCGCTTGGAGGCCCAACAAAGTCTACAAGAATAAAGTTGTGTAGTAGACATCAGGCATCTCCTCGTTCGTGGGAGCGCTTACCTCGACCGCGAGGACCTGGGGTCCTGCAGGAGGGAGCTGCTCACCAACCGAAACGGGGTTGCCCCCGGCAGCCTCTCTACCAGCGGCTTCGGGAAGCTCTGCTGGGAAATGCTTGCCAGAGTTTAGCTTTCTTCTTTTCCTGGTCATCGTTGATGGGGATACTGATGGTTGAGTGAGGTGGAGGACAAAGGTTCCTGGTTCCACAGGGAGCTTTTGCGCAGCGCACTTTGATAGATGATCAGCGATGCTGTTTTCTGCACGTGACACGTGCTCTGTTTGAAATCCATCAAAGTGCTCCTCCAGTTTCCTCACCTCTTCCACCTATGCTTCCATCAACGGACTCTGATAATCTTTGTTGACTTGTCTCACCACGAGCTGAGAATCTCCTCGGATGATCAGTTTCTTGATTCCCAACTCCACTGCGATCCTGAGTCCAGCAAGGAGCCCCTCATACTCAGAAGTGTTGTTGGTGGCCTCCTCCCGGGGAAAGTGCATTTGGCCCACATATTTGAAATGCTCTGCGGTGGGGGCGATGAGGAGCACGCCTGCTCTGGCGCCCTAAAGCGAGAAAGCACCATCAAAGTACAAGATCCATTCTTTAGGTGCTTCCTTGCCGATGAGAATTGTCTCTGGAACCTCTTCGTCTGGCGTGGGTGTCCATTCTGCAATGAATTCCGCCAACGCCCTGCTCTGGATTGTAGAAGTGCTCTCATACTTCAAACCAAAACTTGACAGCTCTAGTGCCCACTCAACTATCCTGCCAGTGGCTTCGGGGTTCCTCAATATATGCTGCAGCGGGAATCGGGTGACAACAGTGATCTCGTGGGCTTGGAAGTAGTGGTGCAGCTTCCTCGAGGCCATCAGAAGGCCAAAGATCAGCTTTTGCACTCCAGAGTAACTTGACCTAGCCCCTTGTAACAAGGAGCTAACAAAGTACACTGGTCGCTGCACCAATTTCTTCTTCGCCACTTCCTCGAAACTGCTTTCGTCAGCTTGCTTAGGTTCCCCTTGGCCTGCATCAGGTCCTGCCGCAAATGCTTCGGTTCCACTCCCGGTGACATCAGTTGCAGCGGCTGCGTCTTCATCCACTTCCCGCTGCGCCACCAGTGCTGCACTAACGACTTGATTTGTTGCCGCCAGGTATAGCAGCAACGGTTCTTGTGGTTTAGGCGCGACCAAGGTGGGAGCGGAGGAAAGGTAAGCTTTCAGATCTTGCAGCGTTGCTTCTGCTTCCGGGGTCCACTTCATCGGGCCGGCCTTTTTCAGAACCTTGAAAAACGGTAGGGCGTGCTCAGCAGATTTGGAGATGAACCTACTCACCGCGGCAATGCATCCGGCCAAGCGCCTTACGTCCTTGACGGACTTGGGTGCTTGTATCTGCTCGATTGCTTTGATCTTGTCGGGATTGGCTTCTATTCCTCGCTGAGATACAAAGAACCCAAGCAGCTTGCTGGATGGGACACCACACACACATTTCTCAGGGTTGAGCTTCAAATTGATCTTGCGCAAGTTGATAAAAGTTTCTTCCAAGTCTTGTATGAGAGTTGCTTCATCTCTGGTTTTGACTACTATGTCATCCATGTAAGCTTCTACGTTCCTGTGTAACTGAGGTCCAAATCCAATCTGCACGACCCTTGCAAAGGTAGAACCAGCACTCTTTAACCCGAAGGGCATTCGTACAAAGCAGTACGTGCCGCATGGAGTTATGAACGCGGTCTTTTCCTCATCTTCCTTGGCCATGAATATCTGGTGGTATCCGGAGTATGTGTCCAAGAAGGAAAGCAAGTCACATCCAGAATTGGAATCAACGATCTGGTCGATGCGCGGCAAGGGAAAAGGGTCCTTCGGGCATGCCTTATTCAAGTCAATGAAATCAATGCAAAGCCTCCATTTCCCATTCGCCATGCGCACCACTACCGGGTTAGCTAACCACGTCGGATGCAACACTCCTCTGACCTAACCAGCTGCTTCGAATTTCTTGATTTCTTCGGCGATGAACTATTGCCGCTCCAAGGCTTGCTTCCTAACTTTCTGCTTGACGGGCTTGGCATGAGGGCAGACAGCAAGGTGGTGCTCAATTACCTCCCTAGGAACAATGGGGATGTCAGATGGTTGCCAAGCAAACACATCGACATTCTCCCACAGGAAGGCAACGAGCGCGCTTTCCTATTTGTCATTAAGGGTGGCACTGATGATAAACGTACCATCATCGCCATCCTGCCTTGCCGGGACCTCCTTTGTCGCAGGATAGGTGACCTTGGATCTCTTGCTAGTGGAACTCTTCGGCAGGTCATCGATGGGTGCAGCGCAGTCCGAAGAGGCGCGCTTCCTGGAGTCCTTTCCGGTGTCTCTGCTAGACTTCTTCTTTGATTCCTTGGTGGGAGCTAGTGCTTCCACGACTTCAGCTGCTACCGTGTCTCGATACATCTTGTCCACGCATATAACTGCATCCTTCTTATCTGATGGGATGGAGATGATCCCCACGGGCCCTGGCATCTTCAAAGTGTTGTAAGCATAGTGGGATGCCGCCATGAATTTTGCCAGAGTTGGGCGACCAGGAATTCCATTGTAAGGCAGAGGGAGTTCGACCACATCAAACACCACCTTGTCAGTCCGGTAGTTCAACACCAAACCAGACGTCACAGGCAAAGTGATCTTTCCCTTGGGTCGGCTCCTGTCGGGGTTGATTCCTTGGAATGTACCCGTAGCTTTGAGCTCTCCGTCAGGGATCTCCAACCTTTCAACCACCTTAGGGGAGATTAAGTTCAACCCTGCCCCGCCATCAACTAACATCTTGGTTACTTTGAGGATGCGGATTGTTGGGGAAACCAACAACGGCAAACATCCGACCGCAGTGGTGCGGTTAGGATGATCCTCTTCATCAAAGATGATAGGCGTGCGAGACCATTTGAGTGGCCTTCTGTAACGCCCAAGATGCGATCCTATCCTTATTTTGGCACGAGGGCCTTGTCGGTGTCAAAACCGGCGGATCTCGGGTAGGGGGTCCCGAACTGTGAGACTAGGAACGATGGTAACATGAGACGAAGGGGACAAGGTTTTACCCAGGTTCGGGCCCTCCTATGGAGGTACTACCCAACGTCCTGCTTGATTATATTGATATTATGGGGATTACAGAGTTGATCTACCTCGAGATCAAGTAGCTAAAACCCTAGATGAGTTCTGTTGGCCTACAACCTAAAACCCTTCGGCTTATATAGACGCCGAGGGTACCTAGGGTTTACACATGGTCGGTTACACGTCGAAGGGATAAACATGCCTATTCACTACTTTAAACTTGGAGGACATGCCACGATCCTTGAGGCTTCCATCCTGGAGACAAGACCCTCGATCCATCCAGTGTCCGGCGAACGGCCCATACAGTCCGGCCCATAGGAAATAGGTCGGCCTCCCGAGGACCCCTTAATCCAGGACTCCCTCAATAGCCCCCGAACTAGCCTCCAACGCCAAGAGTCCTAGCTTCAGCTGCTTCATGTGATCAAAGTCTTCGGCTTGTGAGGCGAGTTCCTCCTTTCCAAATAATGATCGACCGGGATAGTTCGGCCTCCGACGACGTGTAGTTTTTCCGATCATAGATCGTCCGAACACCATGAGTAACCGGCCCAACAGGCCAAACGTCAGGGAGTAAATAGTGATTTCTGACAACCTTTCAGACGAAAGGTCACGGCCCGCCACGACCACTAAAACCAGTCGTAAAGACTTGACTCGCGGTTCGAGGCCGTTTCCACCAGCACGATCCATCAATGCACAGATCGTGCCCCATTTTACATGGGATATGTTTAATCATGCGCGTATAACGGCACGCACGCCTCGGGAAGCGGAGAGATTCACGGCGCCGTGAAGGGAGGCTAACCGGCAGTAAGCTCAATAAAAGGGAAAGAAAACCTCCAAGGCTTATCCGCACTTCCCATTCGCATCCCTGCTTCCCCAATCTTCCGAGCTTCCAGAGCCCAGATCTAGGTTTTACATTCTTCCTCCTCCGAGCTTAGCCATGGCCAGCTCCGGATCCAACGGCAAGTGGGAGGCATCCACGGTCACAGACCAGGACATCCGGGATCTCAAGGACGCCGGCTACCTCCCCGCCAATGTCTTCCACCGCGCTGCGGAGGAGGGCCAGGTGATTCCCACCCCCAAACCTGGTGAGAGGGTGGTCTTCCTTCCCCACTTCATCCGAGGATTGAGCTTCCCGCTCCACCCCTTCGTGAGGGGCCTCTTGTTCTTCTACGGCCTCGACTTCCACGACCTCCCGCCGAACTCTTTCATGCATATATCGGCCTTCATCATCGTCTGCAAGGCTTTCTTGCGAGTCAAACCACACTTCGTACTGTGGCTCAAGATCTTCAACATCAAGCCGAAGTGTGTCGCCGGCGCACATGCAGACTGCGGCGGGGCGGTCATCGGCAAGCTCCCGCATGCAGTATGGCCGTCCAGCACCTTCATCGACACCATCAAGACTTGGCAAAAAGAGTGGTTTTACATCACCGAGCCAAGGGAGGAGGGCGGAACTGTTCCTGCCGAATTCAGATCCGGCCCCCCGACCAGATTGACCTCATGGGTCCGAAAGGGCCTTGATTGGGGGTCGGATACCGAGGTGGATGACCTGCAAAGGGCCATCGCCTCCATGATCAAGGAGGGAGTCGGGCTGACCAATGTGGTCCAAGTTATGCTTCGACGGCGCATCCTCCCCTGCCAGCGCCGGAGCTCTCCCATGTGGAATTATCGGACTGACGACGATCCTACGATCCGTCAACTCTTCCGTACCACACGGGAGAAGCTGTGGAAGGTGCTGTTCAAGGCGTAGGAGAACTGGCCGGCCAAGAAGGAGGACCAGGGCTTACGCGCCGATAAGCTTTCTTCCTAGGTATGATATCGTTCTATTAGATCGGCTTTTATCTTCCGAAGAAAAACTAAGTGCTTTCCGATCACCTCCGCAGGAATGGCTGAGCAAGGCCATGGGCATCAAGTGTCCGGCTCCACAGCCCGAAGACCCTAGGTCTCCGCTGCTGTCGGAGATGCTCATTGTGGCGCCTTACAAGGCACCGGAGAAGAAAGAGAAGAAGAAACTAGGCCGAACAGGCCTGCGCATCAGGGACCAGCCAGAGGCTGCATCCGAAGAAACCCACGCCTCCTCGAATCAAGAGGAGGAGCATGAGGGTGAGGAGGGAGGCGATTCCCCCCTCGCAGGAAAGAGGGCGGCGTCATCGGACGTCCCGGAGGACTTAGATCCTCCTGCCCCGAAGAAAGCGCGTCCGACACAGGTGGTCCTGTCCGACGACAGTTCGGACTCGGATACTGAGTCCGAGGACTTCGAGAGGGTTCCGCGAAGGAACCTCAGGGTCAAGCCCCCACCTCGAAGGTATAGATCCGAAGATCTTTCCGATCTATTAGTGCTAAGTTTTGAATATGATTAATCATGTGAGCGCCTTTGTGACTTGCAGCCCACCACAAGTTCTCCGCACCGATCAGTCTTCGGATGGGGAGACCCCACCCGCCGAACTAGCGGAGAGCGGGACCGCGTCGCACCCCTCTCCTCCGGGCGCCGCGAAGGACGCCGCGGAGGTGTCCTCCCAACAGGCTCCATTGGAGCCGGACACTGGAGGCGGGGGCGACGATGTTATGGCCGAGGCTAACACCTCGGCCGCCGAAGACCCGGGGGAGAAGCCCCTCCCGGGTACTGAGGAGACCGGACAAGGTGATGTCCAGTCACCTCCATGGTTGTCTCCGGAGCGCACCATGCCTCCGGAGGCACAGGTTCAATCCTCGGTTGGAGATCAGGTCAATCGATCACCGCCGGCGCCGCCGACCACTGGGTGGTCGGCTATGGGGGAGGCTCTGTCAAGCGCCTCCATCTCCGGAGAGCACCGCTCCCTTATGGGTGCGGTACTGCAGAGCATTCAGTCCGTGGATATCGGACTGAAGGAGGCCTTCAACGGTCTCCTGACGGGCTTTCAGGTAAGCCATGTAATGCTCTATTTTGTGAAATATTGATTTCTTTGAGTTATTATTATATACACGGCAGCCCCCGAGCCCTAGGTGAGTTTGAAAAACTTACCTGGGGGTCAAACATAGATCCTTATCCGTACTGCACACAGGACAATATGTGTTCGGATCATTCTATCAGCCCTTAAGAGGACTGGACACAGGATCATTTTAGTGACAGTTCGGAGGTTGTAAACCCCTGTAACGTTATATGATTTTGTTTGTTACAGGCTTCGTCGACGGCAGCGGCAACGAACGCTGCCGAGCTAGATGAGCTAAATCGGCAGCTCAAGAGCTCCGAAGACGAGCTTGACGCTCTAAACAAGAGATTCGATGAGGCACAAGGTAAGCCAGATTAGAGTATCAAAACTCTTCTTTACCGTACTATCAACACGGTTTCTTGATATAAGTCGATGCTTATGCAGCCTCGGCGAAGGAGATTGAGAAGCTCAATGTCGAACTTGAGAAGGCAAAGCAGGAGGCTGCGGTGGAGAAGGCGGCGGCCAAAGAAGCGGCTACCGCGCTCTCCGCCCTAAGAGCCACTAGTGACAAGCACAAGGCTCGGGTGGAGGAAATCCAACAGGAGCTCAAGGACGCTAGGCAGAAGTGCGAGGACCTGGAGCGCAAGGGCAAGGAGCAGGCCCCCGAACTATCCACCCTTAAAACTAATCTCCAAAGGGAGCGGGTGGATAGGCGGTCTTTTGAAGAGGAGGTCAGCCAGGCCAAAGCTATCATGGATGGTAAGCCGTATTCATTGCAGTGTATCTTCGGGGATAGCGAGTTCGAGTTGCTTACCCAAGTATGGCGTTCCTCAGGCGCCTGCTCGGACCTCCAGAAGAGCACAGCGGACGCGAAGTAGTTCTATGCTTCGCGGGGAGAAGGAGATGAAGCTCGGCTGTTTTGGGCGCAGTTTGAAGCCCCCAAGCGCTCTCCTCTCCTTATCGAGCAGCTGAAACAGCTGATGGAGCTACACCGGATGGTGGTGCCGGCTATGAAGGATCTCTGCATTCGGCTATGGCCCGACGAGCCACTGCCGGGCAGCTACTTCGGCCTGGTGCAGAAGCTGAGCGACGCCTCGCCCCGAATCGACGTGCTAAGGCGATCTTCCTGCATCGAGGGAGCTCGGATGACCTTTGGGAAGGCCAAGGTGCACTGTCCGGGGCTGGATCCAATGAAGATAGCCACCGCTCCTCCGCCTACTAGGAAAGAGCATAGGCGCCCTGAGCTATACTTCTCCGGCGTAATGGAGGGTGCTCAGGCAATAGAGGCGCAGTGTTCGCGAGAGAATGTGTATGAGTAAACACTTATGTAATATGTCCGAAGACCTTTGAACTCGTTTATATTTGAAGCTGCATGGTTTATCATGTCTTTTATGTTTTGCATCCTTTATAACTCCTGTGTGGCCGTTGAAACTGAAAGCTGCGAGTCGTCGGCTTCAGCCCCCACGTAGATACTACGCGGAGTGTCTCTGCCCATCGCACTATGACCCTTAGCCGAGCTATCGGTACCCGAAGGCGGTATTGTGAGGCGGACAAGGCAATCATACCATAATGCTTTATTGCTTTCACTTAGCCGTAGGGGCGCGAGAAAGGAGTGCGGGAGGTGATGACTAGCCCCCAGGTGTTTGTGATGTTCGGATGAACCGCGGCCAAAGCCTATATCACCTGGTTTGTACTAACACCAAACCCATCGTATGACACGGAATAACCTCTGACGAGATTAAGTTAAGCTCGGATTCGCAGACCGGTTCTCGCATACCATGACAGTCAGTTTTCGGCTTTCTCCGCTGAGGCGCTTAACCAGGCTAGCCGGAAGCACAATCGCAGCAGTGCTCCCTTTGCCCTTTTAGCCGAACGAGCGGAACATAAAGGGGCAAGCATAGGAACCGGGCAACCCAACTATTGACCCAAGACATAGTTCGGAACCAATGCATATAAAGCAGAATTCCAAGACGCCGAACACTGAATCAGTTGTGATTAGGGCGATTTTTAAGGTCGAACCCCCGATCTATTAGCCGGTTGCATCGTAAAGTATACCAAATAGGTTCGCGAGAAGAGGGAGAAAATAGGGAGTGTTCCGAAAAGGGATAGCAAGGAGATAATGTATGATATATCTGTATTTTACTCAACAACTCTTATTATTCAAATTGCCGATGCAACTGTTTACAGGTATTTGATAAATGAAATATAAACTTTGCAGGAGAGGCTGTACCAAGGGCCTTCGATGAGTGACTTGACGTCCTTGATGTGGCCTGTCGCTTATCTGCTCCTGCGTCACCTAAGGAGGTGTATGCCTTTATGGGCTTTGCTTGTTCGGCGAACGGACCTTGAAGAAAAAGTCTTGAGAAGTTGCCGAAGTATAGATGAGCTTGACGCCTTAGCAGGCACTTTATGGTACCTGTAGTATGTCCGAAGGCGTGTTGACGGTAATAGTTCGGTCCAGCCGAACACCTCTAATAGCTTTTCCCCACCGCTGCCCATGGAATTTTGAGCGCGAAGTTGTGCCTCCTTGGCACATACTTTTCCGGTTCTAGGACCGTGCGATGGGGGGCGAGTCCCTATTTATAGGGAGAGGAAGGTTCTGGTACTTCAGATTGGGACCGAGCTCGCTTCCCAGCCTTGGGTGCCTTTACGGCGGATGTCGGCGCTTGCCCATCATCGGTGTAATAGAATTCGGCCGCCAGGGCTAACGCATGTTCCTCAGTTCGAAGGGAGCGCTCTGTGTTGCCATTGACAGTAATGACCCCCCTAGGGCCGGGCATTTTCAGCTTGAGGTATGCGTAGTGTGGGACGGCGTTAAAGCGAGCGAACGTTGTACGGCCGAGCAGGGCGTGATAGCCGCTGCAGAAGGGTACGATGTCAAAGATCAAGTCCTCGCTTCGAAAGTTATCGGGCGAGCCGAACACAACCTCCAGGCTGATAGAGCATGTGCACCGGGCTTCAACGCCAGGGATCACTCCTTTGAAGGTAGTGTTACTGGGCTTGATCCTTGACGGATCTATGCCCATCTTTTTCACCGTATCTGAGTAAATCAGATTGAGGCTACTTCCACCGTCCATGAGGACCTTAGTGAGGTGGTACCCATCTATGATCGGCTCTAGGACGAGTGCGGCCGAACCCCCGTGACGGATACTGGTCGGGTGGTCGCGTCGATCGAAGGTGATCGGGTATGCCGACCATGGGTTGTACTTCGGGGCTACAGGCTCTATGGCATAGACATCTCGAAGGGCGCGCTTCCTCTCCTTTTTGGGTATATGAGTGGCGTAGATCATGTTTACTATTTTTACGTCTGGAGGGAATTTCTTTTGTCAGTCACCGATCGGACCACAAGGTTCATCCTCATCCTCGCTGCATGGGCTCTTGCCTTGGTCCTCAGATGCGAGCTTGTCGGCCTGTTTAAACACCCAACAGTTACGGTTGGTATGGTTGGCCGGCTTCTCTTGAGTCCCATGGATCTGGCAGGGCCTCTCCATAATCTTATCCAGCGGGGTAGGTCCGTCGCGATTGCCTTTGGGAGGCTTCTTCCGCTGCCCAAGACGGGAGTTGCGGAAACCGGCGTTAACGGCCGTGTCATCGGCATCAATATTGTTGTGCCGGCGCTTGTTCTTGTTGCGCTTCGGTTTTCCGTTTCCTTCCCGAACTTCGGAGGTTCCGAGGTCTTCGGGGTTGTGGCTACGTCTAGCTAGCCAGTTATCCTCGCCCGCGCAAAAGCGGGTCATGAGTGATGTGAGGGCGGACATTGTCCTTGGTTTATCCTGGCCGAGCTGGCGAGCCAGCCACTCGTCCCGAATATTATGCCTGAAGGAGGCTATTGCTTCGGCGTCGGGGCAGTCAACTATCTGGTTTTTCTTGGTCAAGAACCGATTCCAGAATAGTCGCGCAGATTCTCCTGGCTTCTGGACGACGTTGCTCAGGTCAGAGGAGTCCGGCGGCCGAGCATATGTGCCCTGGAAGTTAGATCGGAATGCGTCTTCCAGGTCCTCCCAGCACCCAATTGAGTTTTCGAGGAGGCTATTGAACCAATGCCGGGCTGGCCCCTTCAACTTTAGGGGTAGGTACTTGATGGCGTGGAGGTCGTCTCCTCGCGCCATGTGGATGTGGAGGAGGAAATCCTCGATCCATACGGTTGGGTCAGTTGTCCCATCGTATTGTTCTATGTTTACGGGTTTAAACCCTTCCGGGAACTGGTGTCGCATCACCTCATCCGTAAAACACAGTGGGTGTGCAGTGCCTAGGACCCGAGCTATGTCACGCCGGTGATCGGCGTCTGCTCTGGTCCGGTTCCGTTCCCGACCTTCATTATTGCGGTCGAGCCAGGGCCGGTACCCTTCCCGTTTATCGGGTGAGTATCCTCTGGATCCGTAGATGGAACGCGTACGACCTGCTCTATCGTCCAGGTCGTGTTGCAGGTCGAACCTGTCATCGGGCTCTAGTGGCTCTTTTCCCTGTCTTCGGGGTATCGTCGGCCTATAGCCGGTGTCATCAGCCGTCCTATCTCGTCCTCGAGGAGGGCGGTCTGGCTTGTCGTATTGGGTATGCTTGGGAGACGGCGTATCAGTGAGCTCGTCATCGAATTGTGGCAGCAGCCTTCTGCGTGGGTAGCTCCTGGGTTGGTCCGATAGACCGGTGCCGTATCCTTCCTCAGCTGAGAGGACTCTCGTCCATCGGTCGTTGAGGTCGTCTTGTTCGGCTTTGAGCTGCCGCTCTTTTGCTTTCAGGCTGCGGGCCGTGGATATGAGCTGTTGCCTGAATAGTTCCTGGTCAGCAGGATTGTCGGGGATCATCTGGATCATCGGGGTTACGACGGTCTTCGGGCCTCTCCTGACGCTCTAGCGGGTGTTCGGGGTTTTCGGGATCACCGAGGTCTTCCGGGGTATCTACGTCTCCGGTGCCATCGGTAGCCTTTCTTCCCTTTTTTCCTTTTTACCGTTTATGCGTCTTTCGGCGCCTTGATGGCGCGTCATCCGATTTGTCGCCATCGTTTCTTGGAGTGTCCACCATGTAGACGTCGTATGTAGAGGTGGCGGTCCATCGCCCGGTGTTAACAGGGGCGAGGGCGTGATCCTCCTCATCCATGTAATCTGCCTCCTTGGAGGCAAAGTCGAGCATGTCGGTTAAATCCTCGACAGTGGCTACTAAGTGGGTGGTGGGTGGGACAAAAAATCCGCCCTGACCCGTCTGGAGCCCGATCTGCGAACAGATCGGGGTGGTGTCGTCGGCAATCTTCATCGACGAGATCCGATCTAGAGCCTCGTTGAGTATCGAGAGCTCGATCGGGTCGGCCTGCCCAGAGCTTCCGGAGTGAACCTCCGATGCGTCCGCGCGGGGAGAGTGTTCGGCAAGAACAGATGTCCGGACGTCCGGCACTATGACCGGATCCGGACTAAGAGGCGGGCCCTCGCACGGGTAGATCCCGTGGGCGGGGCCGGAAGATGGATCTGAGGTTAAAGCCTCGGAGTCTTCGGGCATAGCAGGCGAGACTGCAAGCCCGGTTAGCGACAGATAGCCCCGAGAATCTACGGAGAACTCTAAGTTCCCGAATCTGACCTCTTGATCTGGGGCGAAGCTTCCGATACGGCCTAGATGGCCGGTCGGGTTGGCGTGCAGCACAACGCTGCCGAAAGCGAAGATCTGTCCGGGGACGAAAGCGCCCGGGTTACGGACCTCTTCGTTGATGACAAGGCGAGCCATCGATTCCTTCTGGTGATCACAACGGAACTCTCAATGAAAGCACCAATGTCGATGTCAAAACTAGCGGATCTCGGGTAGGGGGTCCCGAATTGTGAGACAAGGAAGGATGGTAACAGGAGACGAAGGGGACAAGGTTTTACCCAGGTTCGGGCCCTCCTATGGAGGTAATACCCTACGTCCTGCTTGATTATATTGATAGTATGGGGATTACAGAGTTGATCTACCTCGAGATCAAGTAGCTAAAATCCTAGATGAGTTCTGTTGGCCTACAACCTAAAACCCTTCGGCTTATATTGACGCCGAGGGTACCTCCGGTTTACACATGGTCGGTTACACGTCGAAGGGATAAACATGCCTATTCACTACTTTAAACTTGGAGGACACGCCACGATCCTTGAGGCTTCCATCCTGGAGATAAGACCCTCGATCCATCCAGTGTCCGGCGAACGGCCCATACAGTCCGGCCCATAGGAAATAGGTCGGCCTCCCGAGGACCCCTTAATCCAGGACTCCCTGAGGCCTCGACAGGGATAGAAGCGCATCTCGTCGTTTCGCAAGAATGGATATCATTACAAGTACATGTAAAGAAGAGATGAGTATGTGGAATTGGCTTACACTCGCCACAAGCTACATCAATATCACATCAATACAACAACATAACAATCATCATACAGAAGAGCAGGGTCCGTACGGACGAAATCAAACGATAAAATGACATCCATCCTTGCTATCCCAGGCTGCCGTCCTGGAACCCATCCTATGATCGAAGAAGAAGAAGAACTCCAAATCAAACAAGCATCACGCTCACGTCAAATCATCGCATTACCTGTACCTGCAACTGTTGTTGTAGTAATCTGTGAGCCACGGGGACTCAGCAATCTCATTTCCAAGGGTATCAAGACTAGCACAGCTTAATGGGTAAGGTATGGTTAAGTGGTGAGGCTGCAGCAAGCCCTAAGCATTTATTTGAGTGGCTAACTTACGAGTACAAAAATAAAGGGGGATGATCGTCGTATAAACGGACGTGAACTAGTAATGATCACTAAGTGATCCTGAACACCTACTTACGAGTCAAACATAACCCCACCGTGTTCTCTCTCGGATAAGAAATTCACGAGAAGAGACAGTTCATGGTTACGCATGCGGTTGGTGTATTTTATTGGAATTTACTTTAAGTTTGCTATGACCGGGTGTTAAACAAAGTTTCCAAGTTGCCACATAACTGCGGGAACGACTTCCAGAAAGATTTAACCTTGCAGGGGTGCTCCAACTCATCCATCACAAACTAACCACACGCCGCAGGAATAACGTCGACCACGAAACCCGTGATCTCCTTGAAAAATCCGTTGGAAAATCTCAATCTCGAGATAGCCCGAAGTGTCCTTGAAATTCCACGCACAAGACGTTCGAGAAAGGTAAAACAAATCCAGCAAGACCGCCCGACGTGTCGACAATCCCGATAGGAGCCGCGTATCTCGTTCTCAGGGCATGGCAGATGAGCGACGCGTACAATGGCCTCATAGACACAATGCTCTATTTTGGACCAATACTCATGAGGAGCACTGGCCTGGGTTGTTGATTAATTATCCGTGGGTGCCGACGGGTCCCTATGCAATTTTAGGTGTTATTAGGCAAATGTAGTACCAATGTTGGGCCTTGCCAGAAGAGTTTTATCCTAAAACGAAAATCAAGGGGTCCCCATAACAACCCCGAGCATGTTAGGAGCGCTCAATATAAAACATAACACCGGTACACAAGTATCTAGGATGGCAAAAGTTGAACAAAACACCGAGCAAAAGGCCAAGCCTTCCACCTTTTACCAAGTATATATGTGCATTAAATTAAATAGCAATAATATTGTGATAGCTCAAAAACATCCATGTTGGCACATGGAAACATTGCACCTGCAATTAGCAACGCTATAAGAAGGGCTGAGCAAGCAGTAACATAGCCAAACAATGGTTTGCTGTGATGTGGAGGGTTAAAGGCTTATCATGGCATTTGGGAGGCTTGACAAACAAGTGGTAGGTAGCGAGAAAAGCGATAGAAACGAGACATCCAGCATGGCAATGATAGTAATGGTATCGAGGGCAATGGTCATCTTGCCTGAGATCCCGCTTGGAAGAAGAACGAATCCGTGAAGCAGACGAGCCAACGTAGTCGAACGAATCCTCAAACTCCGAACGCTTTCGGAACTCTATCGAGAAGAAGCAATCTGGAAACAACAATCAACACAGGATACACCACAACATATTCATGACATGATGCGCAAACAATTATGATGCATGGCATGGTTGATTAAGCAATGCAAGGCAATGACAACAATCCAACACTACACATTAAGTGAAGCTCAATATGCAACTCATTGCACATTGACGAAACTCCACATTCAAATTAGTTAGTTCCTCTCGTTTAGGTACTCATCAATATTAAATGTTGTTTAACGTGGGTGGTCATGGCATAAGGTGAAGAAGGAATTAAGCAATTTTAAATGGAGAAGGAGAACATAACAAGATAACAACTCTCCATATTACGGGAAATGCGGTTAAGGTTGTTTAACAACAATCATTTTAAATGTTGTTTATCATGGCAAGAGGTGAAGCATGAATAACTACATCGTCTAGGCATTTTCAACGAGGCCGAAAGCAACATATAACACTTCCAAAACGACCTCATAGGCAAATTGTAAATTTGGTCCAGATCTGTCCTAACACAATTTTAGAGTTGTTAACCAGCAAAATGAATGTCACCATGTTATTCTACACATTTTTCTAGTCAAATTACATATGTGGAACATTAGAATCGGAGCTACGGTTAATTAGATATGAGAGAAACCGTTTTAACATGACAATTGTACAAATTACGTTAAATCAGCAAGTTAACCATTTTTATCATACATGAAAGTTGGTTATTGTGAATCTACACAAAATTCTAAGAATTTTTCATATATAAAGTATTTCGATCCGATGCACGGTTCGTGAGTTTTTATATGCATGAAGTTCGGGGGGTTTTATGCAAAACTGTAATATCCTGGATAATAGAGAAATTCGCAGAACTAAAAAAACATCTATGGGCTGAAACTAGGCTACTGGTCTGAACAGAGCATGAGCGCAATATAGCCGAGCATCGCCCTCGGCGTCATATAGCGGGGGAGAGGAGCTGGGGCCTCACCTCATGGGCCAAAGGCCCAGTTCGTTGGAGGGGGCTGAGGTCGGCTTGGGCTGACTGATGGCGCTGGCTGCGGCCCACCAGCGGCGCTGGCGAGGCCCACGCGGAGGCGAGCGAGGAGCTCGGTCGTCCTCGTCCTCCTCCTGTCGACGCACGAACATGAAGCAGGGGCGGTGGCGGTCCAAGGCGACGGCGAGGCAGTCTGGCGAGGCTCCGGCATGGGAGGCTCCGGGGCGGCGGATCCCGGGTGCAACGCGGCGGTCAGAGGAGCTCCGCGCTCGTCCATGGCGGCCATGGGCGGTTCTCCACAACGGGAGAGCGAGAGGAGAGGTTAGAGAGGGAAAAAGAGAAGGGAGAAGGAGCACGTACGACGCGACACTCATCTCCGGCGAGGGGCGGCGCTCCGGCGGGCGAAGGAGGGTCGCTGGGGAGGTCGGGCACCGGCGGGGCGACTCCTGGATCGGGAGCACCTTCTCAATCTGGATCTCGGGGACGGGGCGTAGGTTGTGGGTTGCGGCGGCGCGGCTCGGGCACGGTCGGGCCTGGCAGGCCCTGTTGCGGCTGGGGGAGTTGGGGCGATGACTTGGCAGGCGGCGGTTGGCTGCGGGGGCGACTTAGGGCTATGTGGCGCGTTGCGGTTGGCCAAAACGACGACTACGACGGCGCCAAGTGGCGGATGTGGGCTGGCGGCTCACGGATTTCGAGGTGGGAGGCTGCTGGAGGTTAGGGGAGGCTGTGGTTTGACTAGGGCTGTCCAAAAATGGACTAGAGGGTGTCTATATATAGTAAGGGGGCTAAGGTTTGAGGGTTTTGCTCCATTTTTGGACCGTAGGATCACGATCCGACGTCCGTAAGCGAAGGAGGGGCTAGCTGGGCTAGGGGGCTGTGGAGAGGTGGTTGGGCTGAGATGAGAGGGAAGATTTGCGGCCCGGCACAGAGTTTTATAAACCCAAAACATCCAATGAATAAACCGAAGACGGTGCCGCTACGGTCGACCGTTCGGGTATCAAACGACCTCTGATTGCGATGAAATTTGGCAGGCTGTCTACCTACAATATAATAAGACCGCTCGCCAATTTTTGACCCTTTCCTAGAATACTTTTCGCGCACTTTCAAAACAATACTTTTACCGATGCCGCGGGTGCGTGCCTGTGTGGTTGGACTCAAAATGGTCAACGACAAGAACGGAGAGAACCGGCGACTACGAACGGATGCAAGTTTCCAAAAACGAGTGACAATGCTATGCAGATGATGCGAATGATGCGAGATGAATGCGACAACGAAACGAATTGCACGATGACAACGGAATAAAAGGGGAATCTTCTGGAGCGTCGGTCTCGGGCTGTTACAACTCTCCTCCACTAACAAGAGATGTCGCCCCGAGATCTTAGAACGAGAAGGGAAGAGGAAGAAGAAAGGAAGAGGTAAAACTTAGTTGCTTCTTTGACAAACATGAAACCAACGAATCTTGGAGGTTACAAAGATATAAAGAATGACACGAGGAAAAAGCAAGAATTCAAGAGAAATTTGGGCAGTACCTCGGTGGAAAAGAGAAACAGAACTTGATAAGATGGAAAGATCTTGAAAAGAGGGCACAACGCTCCGGTTAAATTGATAAGCAAGGAAAGTACACGATGTTGACAACCGTGTTTGACACGAGAAAAATCTACATGTGTCCTCCGTGAGAAGGGAAGAGAAGGAGTTTGATTTCTCTCATGCGCCGGGAAAAAGATGATGCGGGCGTGCCAGTGTACCGAAGTACACAAAGAAAACAAAGAGATGGGAATAGTATTTTATTAATCTCAAGGATAACAAATATACAATTCCCGATATGCGCTCCGTGGCCTACTAGCGCGGCCAGCCTGACTAGCGATGTGCGGTCTCCTGGTTCCCGGGGCCTCGGAAGGCTCCCGGTTAATTACTCCCGCGGGTTGCTCCGCGAGAAACCTCCGATTAAGCCATGTGGTCGTCTTCGTCGTCTTCGCTTCACATTCTCCATGCATGATGATGATGGTGTGTATGTGTGTGGTGTGGGTGGCGGCTAAGCCCGTGTCCTCGTCGGTACACGTGCCGCTCAAAACATGACTTTTTGCTAGCCACATTCGCCCTCGCCATCGCGCCTCATCGGTCTTGATAGCGTTGATGTTGGTGTTGGAGTAGCATGGGTCCTGCTTGGCTCGGATTTCTTGACGACTGGTAGCGGCTGCGTCGGGGTATGCAAGGGGTTCGCCTTGCGGGAGTATTGATTGTGGAGACCGGCGTCGGTGTAAAACCAACACACACTCGCATCGGCATAGCCGGTGTGGGTGGCATCTCGTCTCGGCTAGACGCCGAGTTTACGGCGGTCCGCCAAGACAAGGGCGCCGCCTCACGAGACCGTGAATGGGTGACGTCATGGCGGGTCGTGGTTGATGCCCCGTCTCAGCTAGATGCCGTATTCGGTGGTTTGCTAAGACAAGGATCGCGCCGCCTGTACACCATGAAGGGTGCACCTTGTCTCGACCGGACGCCGTATTCGGTGGTCCGTCAAAACAAGAGAAACACATCACGATGCCGAATAAAGGAGTCATTATAGAGGGACGTGGTTGACACCCCGTCTCAGCTAGACGCCATATTCGGCGGTCTGCTAAGACAAGGATCACACTGCCTGTACGCCATGAAGGGTGCACCTTGCCTCGACTGGACACCGTATTCGGTGGTCCATCAAGACAAAGGAAACACATCGTGATCGTGATGCTGAAGAAGGGGGACATCATGGAGGGGCATCATTGATGCCTCGTCTCAGCTAAACGCCGTATTCGGTGGTCTGCTACGACAAGGATCACACCACCTGACGCCGTGACCTGTACACCATGAAGGGTGCACCTTGTCTCGACTGGACGCCGTATTCGGTGGTCCGTCAAGACAAAGGAAACACATCCAATGCCGAAGAAAGCTTTCGTCATGGAAGGGCGTGGTTGATGCCTCGTCTCAGCTAGACGCCGTATTCGGTGGTCTGCTAAGACAAGGATCACACTGCCTGACGCCGTGACCTGTACACCATGAAGGGTGCACTTTGTCTTGACTGGACGCCGTATTCGGTGGTCCGTCAAGACAAAGGAAACACATCCCAATGCCGAAGAAAGCTGTCGTCGTGGAAGGGCGTGGTTGATGCCTCGTCTCAGCTAGACGCCGTATTCGGTGGTCTGCTAAGACAAGGATCACACTGCCTGCCGCCGTGACCTGTACACCATGGACATGTAGGCCGCCATAGTAGAGCACCGGTGGAGGCATGAAGGAGCAGAGTAGATGCCTTGTCTCAGCTAGACGCCGTATTCGGTGGTCTGCCGAGACAAAGATCATGCCGCCCGTACGCCTAGGCCGCCATGGTCGAGCACCGGAGCTAGTGGCTGGACTGCATCGGCGTAGTCTTCAGGTCCAATGAAGTCGTCTCCGGCGGCGACGGTGGGATCACACGAACGTTGTCTCCGATGACGACTCCGTGTAGTGTATGCATGCTGGATGTGAGAGAGACAAAAGAATTAGCCGATCGTCTCACCTGCCGGAAACACGAGTTTCGTGTTCATGACGGCGAGATCCTTGCCGCCCTTGTATGGATGGAAGTCGATCCCCTTCTGTGCCTTGGATGCCTCCGGCCGGATGCGTTTGTACGCCTCGAGAGAGATGCGAACCTCTCCTTCTCTTTGCTTCGCCCCCGTCTTCTCTTCGTGCCTTCTCTTCTCCTGATCTTCGTGCCTTCTCCTTGTGCCTTAGTTCTTCTCTCGCTGGGTGTCCTGCGTGAGTTGTGTTCGAGACGTGGTGGCTCCTGTATTTATAGGACGGGAGGGCTGGGCGCTGTACGCAGCCGCCGCTGATTCCTTCCTTCTATTCTTCTTCTTGATGTCCAAGTCTGCACAAAGAAAAGGAAACAAACCAATACATACCTTGTTGCTTCCAGCATGCCTTTCAACAGAAATCAACGAGGTCGGTTGAGTCTTTGGTTTTCTATCTTGGTAGCTTGCCAATTATACGAGCACACATCCGGCTGCTCCCGTGCATGTAATTAACTTGCACCGGGTATTCGGATACGTATGTGTGCCCTTGCCGACCGGCCGTAGATAACCAAATACATACATATATGATGTATACATACGAACGGGTATTCGGGTATGTACGCACGCGAGCTTGGCGGCCGGTCGGGACACCCGAATACGTATACGTATAAAGCTAGACTACTACATCTAGCCTACGTGCATGTGGCCAGGACGTGCGCATGCACACGTATTTCTTGCACCAACATTTCATGCACGTGCATGTGCAAGAACGTGGTCAGCTTGCCATGCATGCTTGTGCCATGCTAAATGAATTTTGCCTTTGTATATATAGCCTGCATCAAAAACTCATTAAAAAAAAATATTCTTTTATGCAACAGTGGACAAAAACTCGTCGAACAAATGCCCCCTCGTCGAGTTGAGCTTGAGTGCGAAGCTAATCGAGCTTGACTCGACGAATATTTTTTTTTCTCTTTTCTTGGCGCATGGTTCATATGCAGCCTAAAACACCGGTTCAGAGTTGACATTTCCATGACGACGTGCACGCCATTCCGAAGATGATTGATTAGTAACAATGTGTCTTAGTGTAGGTATGTCCATCCACACTTGTGTTCTCTAGGAGCTCGTTGGATCGTATAACATGCACGATGCCGTTCAACGAAGCAACCCTATCTCGTCTTCGTTCAATGGCGAAAAATCATGCCTTATTCTGAAAACAAAAATAAAATTTTTACCAATCTCGTCGCGACCGTCTAGCTGCTACGGTGCCAGCCGACTTGATTGGAGGGTTTCACACATTCACGCTGGCCGCACTGGCGCGTTGCACTGCTCCCATGTTCTCGTTGTGTTGATGTAGGCGAGGCATCGGTAGACCGTCGATAGCTCCCCTTTATTGAATGAATCACCACGCCATTCATGGCGAGGTAATTTTGGTGGTACGCCGGAATGCCATCGGCCTTATGGATGATTGGGGGGTTGATGTTGCCCCCACGCTTCATTGTTGTTAGAGATGGGGTCCCGGAGACACATCGGCACCACCCTCATGAGCGCATAGGTGTTGCCTTCTGGCGCCCATCGTGCGCGTCGGTGTAGATGATTGGTCGCCAGGATGTCATCGGCGTTGTCATGGACGCATAGGTATTGCTGCCCCTAAACACCCATGATGTAGGTTGATGGAATGGTTTGTCGTCGGAATGTCGTCGACGATGTCAGGAAGCGCCTCTCCATGGCTGCAAAGATGTTGGAGGAGCACAACTAGAAACACCAAACAAACCAAGGCGAAAAAGAGGGAAAAAAATGCTTGAGTTTTTTTTTTAAATGTTGGCTTTCCCGTTATACACCAGATATAGGCGTGATATCCGAGAAGGCTACCGAAAGACTTGTCATTAGGAATCGTCGAAAGACTTTGACGATTGCAACTCAACAACTAAATAGGCTTCAGTGTACGTGTATGAAGACGCCGTGTTTCGGGACGCTTCCGAGAGGCAACAGAAATTCATAATCTAGCCCATCATCATACTGAGGGCCACCACAGCTCGACATGCCCCCTGCACATACCCCATGATCCCAGAGACTTGGGTGTGTTAAATTCAGGGTAAATGGTTTTGGGACAACGGCTTGGTGATTTTTCTTCATGCATATTGAGGGGTGGTGAACAGCTACCTCCCGCCTTCCTTCCGGTGGGTTCCTTACTGCTTGGGACCACCTGACTGTTTCTTGGACTGTTGGAATTTTTTATTTGCTTCTTGGATTTGCTTCTTGGACTTGTAGGATATTTTTTTTCTTGCTTGCGCGGGCTGATTGATTGGCCACGGACTTCATGAACTTGCTTTGACATTCAGCTTGAACTTCTTGAGGACTCTTCTTCCAGGATCTCTTGGGGACCCACCTTTGGAACTTGGAAGGCAACTGTTCACCTCTGTGTACTAGGAATAAACCATCTAGCACTTTATCTGGAGCTTCTGGAGGCGCACCCCTGGGTTGCCATGTGACTACGCACCAAACCAACTTGTGTTGGGTCAGGCAGTCCTCCATGATCTTTTCCTCTAGTCTTCCCTGGGGTGCGAGCCCCTGTGAACACGAGGCATGCCGGGAAACATGAAGAGCGCGGGGTCTCAATACTCAGAAGTGCCCAAGTAATCGTTTCTGCTGCCTCCGGAAGCATACACCTGGTACGTGTCGTGCATTGTGGGTGTAGGAGCCGCTCCACCTGCAACTGGACACATTGTGCCACCCTCCGACAAGTCCTAGGGTAGCCAAAACTTCTATCAACAGCGTAGTGCGATAGGGGAAAGCCATTTTTTTTTGTTGGACTTAGTCCGTGAAAATTGGGGAAAACTAAATATATCCACAAAATGCAAAGGAGAATGCATCATGGATCCGATAGCCCACAGAAAAAGTTTCCTCAATGAAAATCCGAAAGGCAATAAAAGAGGCAAAATTTTAAGAAAAGTATTTTTTGAGGAACCTTCCGTTGATTGGGGGCATAGGTCGGACTCCCTGGGAATCGACGAGCTGATATGCTCCCCCGTCGTAGACTTGCTCGATGACGTATGGTCCTTCCCACTTTGGCTCGAACTTGCCCTTCGTCTTGTGCGTCACGACAATGGGTCTCCTGAGCACGAGGACCATCTCGCCTTTCCGGAAGACGCGTTGCTTGACGAGCTTGTCGTAGGCTCTCACCATGTTCTGGCGGTAAAGCTCCAGGTTCTGTAGGGCATGAAGTCGCCCCTCTTGAAGGGCGTTGAGCTCCTGGAACCGCAGTTCTACCTGTTCATCTTGGGTGATCTCATCTTGGACAGCCACCCGCAAAGAGGGTAGCTGGACTTCTAGTGGCAGGACCGCTTCACTCCCATAAACGAGAGAAAACGGAGTCGCCTGCGTTGGAGTACGGACCGTAACGCAGTACGCCCAAAGGGACTCAAAGAGACGGTCATGCCAATCTCTCTTGTTCCTTGTCACCGTCTTCTTGAGTATCTTGCCAAGTGTCTTGTTGAAGGCCTCTATTGCGCCGTTGGCTTGAGGGTAGTAGCCGGTGGAATAGTTCCACTTGATCTTGTACTTCTCCATGAACCTGTACATCTTGTTGGACTTGAAGGCCTTGCCGTTGTCGGAGGTGATGCGATGAGGTATCCCAAAGCGATATATGATGTTTCGCTCTAGGAAGTTGATGACATTGTCACTCTTCACCTCCCGTAGCGGAACGGCTTCCGCCCACTTCGAGAAGTAGTCCGTCGCGGCGAGGATGAAGCGATGCCCGCTGGAAGATGGGGGGTCGATAGGGCCGATGACGTCGATTCCCCAGGCGTTGAATGGCCAAGAGGGAATGGTAGGGTGAAGAGGGACCGGTGGCTGGTGCTTGAAATCACCATGGATTTGGCAATTGTGGCATGACTTAGCCACCCGAAGGCAGTCCGCCATGATGTCGGGCCAGTAATATCCCGCTAGACGTATGCTATGATACATCTTAGCCCCTCCTTGGTGCCCGCCGCAGACTCCATGGTGCATCTCTTGCAGGATCTTGTCGGCTTCACTTCGGTTGACACATCGAAGTAGGACCTCCTGTCCATGAGAACGCCTATATAGGACACCTGCTTCAAAAAGATAGAAAGGGAGTCGTCGTTGTAGTTGGCGCCTCGCGACGGGGTCGTCGGGGAGGCTTCCGTGCTTGAAGTAGTCGAGGAAGGGTTGCAACCACTCTCCCTCCTCCACGGCATTCGTCATGACGGTGTTGACCTCGTACTCGTCCGGGATGAGCTCCAAGACGGCCGGGAGTAGCCACCATTCTTCCACGTTTACCTGCATGATTTTATTATCTGGAAGCACCAATGCCGCTGCCAATTTTGCCAAGGCATCAGCAGATGCATTCCTACTTCGTGGGACATGGAGCACTTCAACGTTTTGAAATTTTTCCATGAGATTCCGGGCTGCGGCATAGTACGGCACAAGCTCAGGCTTGCGCACCTCATAGATATCGTTGACTTGACGGACGATGAGTTGAGAGTCACCATACGCCCGTAAAGAACGGACCTCCATTGAGAGTGCCAAGAGGAGGACGAAGATGAGTGCCTCATACTCCGCTTCATTGTTGAAGCATTCTTCCTTGAGAAGGGAGAATGAGTGATACATCACCCCTCCTTGCGGCGTCTTGAACACCAAACCTGCACCGGCTCTTCGTCTTGGGGCGCCATCAGGATCGGCGTCCATGCGGGAGGCGCCGTCGAAGTAGAGCTCCCAAGGTGCGTCGAGGTTGATGTTGAAGACCTCCTCGTCAGGAAGGTCCGTGACAAGAGGGGAGTCATCTGGAATTGGGTGTGCTGCGAGAAATTCCGCCAAGGCTTGACCCTTGATTGCCTTTTGAGGCACAAAGGTGATGTCAAACTCCATCATGATAAGTGCCCATTTTCCAAGTCTCCATCAAGAAGCTTCGGTAGTTCTCTTGCTCCTCTTCCGTCAGGGTGGCGCTAACAAAAGTGGGGCGTGGGTCATCCTCCGTTCCAAGGTTGACTTGGACGAGCTCGTCGATGGTGGGCTGCCCCCCGTCTTCTAGTTCTTGGGGTGCTGACGTGGAGATGAGCTCCTCTTCAACACTTAGTTCGCCGTCGACGGTGTGTTGTTGATGAGGAATGCCGGGCGAAGTGTCGGAGTCATCAATAGACGAGACTGATGTGGCTTGGCAATTGACTCTTGTTCCGCCATCGAGTTCCTCCTCTTCATCACCGGGGGCATCGTAGGTGCAGCATTCCCTTGTACGGTGGGTCCAATCGCCAAGGACACATGTCATGGCATGTTGGTATGTTGCACAAGCGTTCTTCAGCCCGAAGGGCATGCCGGTGCCGCAGAAACCTCCCTCCTGGATTGGTCGCCCCTCGTCTTCTGGTTCTCGCGGTGCTGGCGCAGAGCCGAGCTTCTCTTCATTGCTAAGGGCGTCGATGTTGATGTAGCCGAGCCCAAACTTCGGTTGAGACCAGCCTTTTTGCTTGATAAGGTCCTCTGCTTGTCTCCACCATTCCTCGCATATAGCAGGTGGTGGAGGCATCCTGTTGTTTCGACGAAGGATTATCCCAGCCTTCTCCAGCAAGCGAACCATCTTGGGCTCCGCCTTCATCGTGGATAGCGCCTCCACTGGATCACTGCAAGTTTGGGGAAATTCAAATACAAAATCACATTGTTTTACCTGCGGGACCTTGTAGAAAATGGTCTGCATTCTAGATCCAGACAAACTTGGGATAGCCCAAACCTCCAATGGAGAAGTCACTGAGACATAGAGCGATGGGGGCTGTACGACTTGAGCTCCCCTTGCAACTTCCTCCGCCTCTTTTATCCTTCTTCTATCAGCTACTGGTGCGGGCGCAAATTCTTCCTTTGGAGGGTTGCGTGCCCGTAGCGTTATGGTTGGTTGCGCGTCATTGCCGCTTGTTAGCATATTGGAACCTTCCTGGGAACCTACAGAGCTTCCAAGTGTTAAACAAATGGGCTTTCGGCGCCCCAAAGTTGATGAAGAAGTGGTAGCCTCTTGAGAAATTGATGTAGCCGACCTCATCGTGGTAGGTGTTGTTGGGAACCTTGCCTTCAATACTAAAGGGGTCCCTGGACCAGGTGTAGAAGATCCTGTTCCATGTGGGGTCGAAGTAGAGCTCCCTATCTGCAATTGGGAAGAGGGGCTATAGTCATACCGCACAGCTGAAGACGATCTCCTACGGACTTGGTTCTTGTGACTCCGAGATGAGGAGCCCTTTGCATCGGCGGGTGAGCATGGCGAGATGAGGCGCTTCATCTCGGTAACTGGCCCAACACCTGGTTTGATTAAGAGATCAACCGGAGGTGTTGTCCGCCCTAGCTACTGGTCACTATCTTCAACGGGGAAGTAGTACTTTGCATCTGCATGGTGAGACTCCTGCACTGTATAAGGAGAGATGTTGCCGATGATGCGCTTTTGAGTGCCGTTCGCATCGAGGAACTTGAGGCATTGATGGAAGGTGGATGGCACGACGCGGTACTTGTGGATCCACGGTCTTCCTAGGAGGGCGGAGTAGGAGGTATTCGCCTCAATGACGAAGAACCGCACCTTGAAGCTAAAAGTTGACATCTGGATCTTCAATGTAATGGCGCCTAGAGTAGGTTTCCCTTGGTTGTCGAAGCCGCATATCATCACATCCGTAGCCTCCAAGTCGTCCACCGTGAAACCTGCCCGCGTCAAACTCCGAAGAGGGAGAATGTTCACGGCAGACCCTGGGTCTATGAGGATCCTGCGAAGATGCGCAACACCAATATTACCTTCCACATACAGTGGCCGGTTGTGGTCACCATCATCTATGAGCTTGTCCTCTTCGTCGAACGTGATCTCGTTCACAAACAATGGGCTGGTGCAGAGACGGTGTTTCGCCATGGACACCTCGTAGAGTTCCGGGGCCTGAAGCACCTTGATAAGAGCTTCACGAAGGTTGGGCACCATCATGAGCGCGTCATGCACGCTCAAAAGTGCAGGAATCCGCTTAAGGTGGGCGATGATGTTGTAGTCGATGTCGCGTGGCTTCGTCTTCTCTTGGCCTTGGTCTTCGGGCTCCTCCGCCTGCAAAGGCGTCTCCTTTGGGGCGGACGGCTTCTGCACCCTTGTCGGCTTTATCTTCAATGGTTCGGGTAGGACCTTGCCCCCACGCAGATTCATGTTCACCTCTTCGACTGGCGCTTCCTTCGTCGTCTCTTCAGCATGGAGGACCGCCTGCTCTTCAGGAGTAAAGACGTCTTCAGAAGGCGTGTCGCTGTAGTCGTGGATGACGTTACAACTCTCTATGCTTGCCGATTGGGATGAACTTGCCCTTTCTTGTAATTGCTCCATCTCCTTCTCCGGTGTTGGCCCCCAATCGGGTGGCAAGAACTGCGCCAAAGTGGGCAGCCCACGCCCCCGTCGAGGGAAAGGCTCGTCTCCCTCTGATATAGGGATGAATCTTGGTGGAGGACGGCGTTGACTTGGATCGAACCGCCTTAGAATTCTTGGGGGAGCACGTTCCGACGAAGACGGGCCAGGACGTCGGGGTGGAAGACTCCTTGGGTACGGTCTTCGGCGCACCATCCTCCAAGGCTCCTTCTCATGAATGGTTGGGGTCACCTGCGGCTGAAGGGGAGATGCCTGCGTCTTGGAGAGGACGAGGTTGGATAGCTGGTCTTCAACTTGGGCCAGTGGCACCCATGTTTCTTCATGCTGCGTGTCTTGCCTTGAAGAGGGTAACCTCATGCTCACCATGTTTACCGCATGGTAATCTGGGTTGATGGCTTCTAGGTCCAGGTTGATCCTTCCCTCATTAATAACTCTTTGGAGCCATTCTTTGAAAGCGACGCAATCTTCAATGACATGTCCCATGTACCTGTGATATGGGCAAAACAAAGGATTATCTGTCATCCTCACCTGATCGGGCCTCCGAGGCTCCGGTAGATTCAGGGCTCGATGCTCCATCAACTGGTCGAACATGTCCTTGATGAGCTCGCGACGGAAGATGTACTGCTTCTTGAGGAGCTCCTACATTGTTGGGCGTTGCCTCCCTCCCGCTTGTTCAACTCTTGCACCCAATATGGGAACATGGCCCTGTGGTGCAGACGAGAAGACCTTGGTGGTGTTCGTCTCTGTCGGGGACTTCGTCTTGCCACTTTTGTTGATTTGCTTGGATGTTGAGGCGAAACGCTTGGCTGGATCGAATGCGCTGGCATTCTTATAGAGCTCCATTATCTGTGGTGACTTCTCAAACTCAAGCTTCGTGGCCGCCACCGCTGTGCTAAGGGCACTAAAAGTTCTTGGTTCACGCCGAGAGACTTCAAGTGACCAATGTTGTTGCATCCCGTGGACGCACATCTCAATGGCATCCTCAAGGTGCATCTCCCAGGCGAGACGCACATAGCTATTGCGGAAGCGGATGATGTAGTCATCGATAGACTCATCTCGTCGTTGACGAACTTGTGCCAGCTCGACGACGGAGAAGTCCTTCTTCATGGCGACGAAGTGCTTCTTGAAAACCTCCTTCATGACCACCCAACTCCCGATGGACTCAACCGGTAAACGGCTGTACCAATGGAAGGCGGGGCCAGTTAACGATCCTGAAAATTGACGAAGGAGAAGTGAAGGGTTATTGGCCGTGTCACCGCATGCTGCCTCGAAATACGCCAAATGTTCCCTTGCATCGCCGGTTCCATCGAACTGTCGGAACTTAGGTGGGTGCCACCCTGCGGGGTATGCCATCATGTCATGCCATGCCTCATAAGGCTTCTCTAGCTCACTCTCGGAGGTACGAGGCGCTTGATCTATCGCCATTTGCTTCAGCTTTTTGTCTACCATATCTCCGATCATGTCATGGTAGTCCTTCAGCACAACTGCACGTGGGACTGCGTCGGCAGGACCAACAGGGCTAACCCAGGGCCGAGCCTGTGTGTTGGGGTGTTGAGGAACATCATTTAACGGCGCCCTAGCAGGCATGCCGACTTGAAGTTCCTCCTCTTGTGGATCCGCCACTCGTTGCACCGCGCCTTGTGGAGGAATGCCCTGGTTGCTCATCATGAGCTCAATGAACTGGTCAAGCTTTGACGCCAACTGGTCAATCGTCTGGCGCTGGCTTCGGACCTGTTCTTCAAGAGAAGCATTTGGCAGTGCCACTGTGTTTGCGGCACTTGGATTCTGGGTGCCAACGCCAGGTAGCTTAGCAGCAGAATCTTCATCTTCAAGAGTTTCCCCCTGGTTCACCATGTGAACAGGCGCCGTATGAAGGTCTTCAGCACCATCTTCATAGTCCGAGGACACGGATGGAGCTAGCTCGTGGTAATGAGGGGAATGTGGATGGCTCTCCAATGATGGTGAAGTAGATGAGTCGGATAAGCCTTCCTCGTCATCAAGCTTGTCTTGGTGCTCTCCATCTCCGGGAAACCCATCCGTCACACCTTGACGGGCGATGGATTTCAGTCTTGTATTTGCTCCCGGACGCTCTGCCACTTGTCGTTCTTCAAGGTCTTGAGGCAGCCTTGATGTAATGTCGGTGTAGTGACGTTTGTATATGTCTTCGTTTCGCGAAGCGCCTCCTCCACCCAAAGAGCCTCTCCCTGTCGTCACAGGAAGACACGTCGCCCTGGATCTCGCTGATTCTTGTGATGTCGATGAGCTTGTCTTGGGATCTGCCTCCGCGCCCCTGAACCATCCACAAACATGGCCAAGGCGCGGTAGGAAGGTCCTCTGGAAGTCCGCCTTCGGGTTTGGCACGATCTCTTCCTCCGAAGGATAGTCGAACTCCTCGGTGATGGGGGGAGGCCGCCATCCATTGCTTGACCCTTGACTTGGTTGCACTCCAAGAGTACCGCACAAAGCGAGGTTCTTCTCGGAAGATTCCTTTGCTCCTCTAGCCTCCTGCAGAGCTTGAGTTTCTCCGTCTTGGTCCATACTTTTAGGGGGAACAAGTGGAAGCTCCGTGGAAAGTGTTGTGTCTGGTGGGAGGGCAGTGCTGGCTGCGTCCTTGAACGCTGCTTCATTGTTGGAGGAGGTCGTAAGCTTGGCCTCTTCGACACCTTCCATTGGTGTGGCCGACGGCGCTGGCATCTTCTGGCTCTCTAGAGGGAGTGCTGGTGCGGCCGCCTTTACCTGTTCATCATTCTTCTGAAGAAGGGCTGAAGGAGAAACCGCCTTGTTCCTCTGCTCGCTTCTTGTGGACGCCTTGCGTGGGTTCGGCGCCAAACGACTGAGCAGGTAGCTGTACCGCTCATGCCGCTCCAAGTCGGGGGAGATGCGAAACTTGATCCTGTCATTCTCTTGAACGACCCCACCATCCGGTCGTAAACGTACTTGGGTGTGTCGAAGGACTAAGTCCTCAAGTTCCTTATAAAGAACATGACGGTTTCTCCGACGCCTCTCTCGCTTGCGCTGGTTCTCTGTCGGAAAGACGCCATCCCTTCGCACTGGTGGATTTGGTAAAGGTGTTGGCGCAGGGCGCCGCGTGGATAATGAAGTCCTGTCCGTCATCGTCTGCGGTTGTGGCCGATCCTCCCGCCTGGGCGGTGACGAAGGTCGTCGTGGATGTGTTGGTCGCGAAGGTTCCCGCGGTTGCCACTGTTGAGTGGGTCGAGGGTTTCTCTCATTGTCTTGATGTCTTGACCATTGATTCCAACGTGGGGGCATGTTGGGATGCCCTCGTTGCGGGAAGTGTCGAGTTGGTGAAGGTTGATGCCGAGGCGCCAAAGTCTGGCCCTCATGTTGAGGACGATGGCTTGGGGCTTGGCGCCTCACCCTTGGCGCCGCTGGGTCTTGGGGCCTCCTCTGGATATTGTTCATCTGGTCCTGGAGTCGGCGGAACTCTCGCCGTAGGTCATCATCACGTGGCGCGGGTGCTTCATGGTGAAGGGAAGAAAATCTGTTGTCGTTGGGGAGAGACCTTCCACCGACCGCCGAGTTGTAGAGGCATGGCGCCCATGCGCCCCTCCGAGTGTCGCCGATGTTGAGGGAGACTGTAGGGCCTGGTAGAACAGGCTCTTTGCGTGAGCGCCATTTCCAGAACTCCTTCATGATGGCGCGTCTCACCAGCTCCTTGAGCTTGCATGGCTCGTATGCCCAATCATCGGGTAACAAGTCGTACGGAGGGGTTAAGGTGCTCTGGTAGGTGAACACCTTATCAGCAAGGTCCATAGCGCCGAGGGACCAATCCTCCTCCGGCACCGTGCTTTGAGCGATGCGGGAAGCTATCTGCTGGTGAAGAAATTGTACCTTACGATACTTCCTCCTGTAATTGCGTAGGGGATGAGGGTTGTCCGATAAACGAGCATTGGCCATAAGCTTACGCAAGTCACGGGAAGCAGCCTCCAAACCCTCGAGAAGCTCCACCTCGGTGCGCCGCAGTGCTGGTGTTGGTGACTCCGAGTGTGTGTTCGTGGTAGGGGCGTGGAGGGACGTCGCACTTGCCTGCCTGTTGGCGGCCTTGGTGCGAAAGCGTTGAGATGCCTCCACATCTCCTTTCATGTCTGCCCTTGTTGACTCCTTCAACAGGGCACGCGCCTCAAGCATCAGCTCGCGACGCTCTTTCTTTGCCTTTGCGGCCTCCCGCCTTTGTGCCTTCTTTGACTGCACAGTTTGGAACTGCGCGGTATCTTGGGCTTGGTGCATGTAGAGCTTCTCGCCGATCTCGATGACGACCATGGGTGGCATCGATTCGAACTGGATCATCGCCGGCTCCGAGTTGCTGCCATGGGAGAGTCCACCTGCATGAAAGGGATCTTGATGAGCGGAAATCCTTGCTGACGCCTTGTCATGCAGCATGCTTTGCGGGTTGGGAGACGGGCGAAGACGATTCTGACGACCACAACGAAGCAGAGATGGGAGGAGAACCACGTCCCACCGGGCGTGCCAATTTGTTTGACACGAGAAAAATCTACATGTGTCCTCCGTGAGAAGGGAAGAGAAGGAGTTTGATTTCTCTCATGCGCCGGGAAAAAGATGATGCGAGCGTGCCAGTGTACCGAAGTACACAAAGAAAACAAAGAGATGGGAACAATATTTTATTAATCTCAAGGATAAAAAATATACAATTCCCGATATGCGCTCCGTGGCCTACTAGCGCGGCCAGCCTGACTAGCGATGTGCGGTCTCCTGGTTCCCGGGGCCTCGGAAGGCTCCCGGTTAATTACTCCCGCGGGTTGCTCCGCGAGAAACCTCCGAGTAAGCCGTGTGGTCGTCTTCGTCGTCTTCGCTTCACATTCTCCATGCATGATGATGATGGTGTGTATGTGTGTGGTGTGGGCGGCGGCTAAGCCCGTGTCCTCGTCGGTACACGTGTCGGTCAAAACATGACTTTTTGCTAGCCACATTCGCCCTCGCCATCGAGCCTCATCGGTCTTGATAGCGTTGATGTTGGTGTTGGAGTAGCATGGGTCCTGCTTGGCTCGGATTTCTTGACGACTGGTAGCGGCTGCATCGGGGTATGCAAGGGGTTCGCCTTGCGGGAGTATTGATTGTGGAGACCGGCGTCGGTGTAAAACCAACACACACTCGCATCGGCATAGCCGGTGTGGGTGGCATCTCGTCTCGGCTAAACGCCGAGTTTACGGCGGTCCGCCAAGACAAGGGCGCCGCCTCACGAGACCGTGAATGGGTGACGTCATGGCGGGGCGTGGTTGATGCCCCGTCTCAGCTAGACGCCGTATTCGGTGGTTTGCTAAGACAAGGATCGCGCCGCCTGTACACCATGAAGGGTGCACCTTGTCTCGACCGGACGCCGTATTCGGTGGTCCGTCAAAACAAGAGAAACACATCACGATGCCGAATAAAGGAGTCATTATAGAGGGACGTGGTTGACACCCCGTCTCAGCTAGACGCCGTATTCGGTGGTCTGCTAAGACAAGGATCACACTGCCTGTACGCCATGAAGGGTGCACCTTGCCTCGACTGGACGCCGTATTCGGTGGTCCATCAAGACAAAGGAAACACATCGTGATCGTGATGCTGAAGAAGGGGGACATCATGGAGGGGCATCATTGATTCCTCGTCTCAGCTAAACGCCGTATTCGGTGGTCTGCTAAGACAAGGATCAGACCACCTGACGCCGTGACCTGTACACCATGAAGGGTGCACCTTGTCTCGACTGGACGCCGTATTCGGTGGTCCGTCAAGACAAAGGAAACACATCCCAATGCCAAAGAAAGTTGTCGTCGTGGAAGGGCGTGGTTGATGCCTCGTCTCAGCTAGACGCCGTATTCGGTGGTCTGCTAAGACAAGGATCACACTGCCTGACGCCGTGACCTGTACACCATGAAGGGTGCACCTTGTCTTGACTGGACGCCGTATTCGGTGGTCCGTCAAGACAAAGGAAACACATCCCAATGCCGAAGAAAGCTGTCGTCGTGGAAGGGCGTGGTTGATGCCTCGTCTCAGCTAGACGCCGTATTCGGTGGTCTGCTAAGACAAGGATCACACTGCCTGCCGCCGTGACCTGTACACCATGGACATGTAGGCCGCCATAGTAGAGCACCGGTGGAGGCATGAAGGAGCAGAGTAGATGCCTTGTCTCAGCTAGACGCCGTATTCGGTGGTCTGCCGAGACAAAGATCATGCCGCCCGTACGCCTAGGCCGCCATGGTCGAGCACCGGAGCTAGTGGCTGGACTGCATCGGCGTAGTCTTCAGGTCCAATGAAGTCGTCTCCGGCGGCGACGGTGGGATCACACGAACGTTGTCTCCGATGACGACTCCGTGTAGTGTATGCATGCTGGATGTGAGAGAGACAAAAGAATTAGCCGATCGTCTCACCTGCCGGAAACACGAGTTTCGTGTTCATGACGGCGAGATCCTTGCCGCCCTTGTATGGATGGAAGTCGATCCCCTTCTGTGCCTTGGATGCCTCCGGCCGGATGCGTTTGTACGCCTCGAGAGAGATGCGAACCTCTCCTTCTCCTCTTTGCTTCGCCCCCGTCTTCTCTTCGTGCCTTCTCTTCTCCTGATCTTCGTGCCTTCTCCTTGTGCCTTAGTTCTTCTCTCGCTGGGTGTCCTGCGTGAGTTGTGTTCGAGACGTGGTGGCTCCTGTATTTAGGACGGGAGGGCTGGGCGCTGTACGCAGCCGCCGCTGATTCCTTCCTTCTATTCTTCTTCTTGATGTCCAAGTCTGCACAAAGAAAAGGAAACAAACCAATACATACCTTGTTGCTTCCAGCATGCCTTTCAACAGAAATCAACGAGGTCGGTTGAGTCTTTGGTTTTCTATCTTGGTAGCTTGCCAATTATACGAGCACACATCCGGCTGCTCCCGTGCATGTAATTAACTTGCACCGGGTATTCGGATACGTATGTGTGCCCTTGCCGACCGGCCGTAGATAACCAAATACATACATATATGATGTATACATACGAACGGGTATTCGGGTATGTACGCACGCGAGCTTGGCGGCCGGTCGGGACACCCGAATACGTATACGTATAAAGCTAGACTACTACATCTAGCCTACGTGCATGTGGCCAGGACGTGCGCATGCACACGTATTTCTTGCACCAACATTTCATGCACGTGCATGTGCAAGAACGTGGTCAGCTTGCCATGCATGCTTGTGCCATGCTAAATGAATTTTGCCTTTGTATATATAGCCTGCATCAAAAACTCATTAAAAAAATATTCTTTTATGCAACAGTGGACAAAAACTCGTCGAACAAATGCCCCCTCGTCGAGTTGAGCTTGAGTGCGAAGCTAATCGAGCTTGACTCGACGAATATTTTTTTTTCTCTTTTCTTGGCGCATGGTTCATATGCAGCCTAAAACACCGGTTCAGAGTTGACATTTCCATGACGACGTGCGCGCCATTCCGAAGATGATTGATTAGTAACAATGTGTCTTAGTGTAGGTATGTCCATCCACACTTGTGTTCTCTAGGAGCTCGTTGGATCGTATAACATGCACGATGCCGTTCAACGAAGCAACCCTATCTCGTCTTCGTTCAATGGCGAAAAATCATGCCTTATTCTGAAAACAAAAATAAAAATTTTACCAATCTCGTCGCGACCGTCTAGCTGCTACGGTGCCAGCCGACTTGATTGGAGGGTTTCACAGATTCACGCTGGCCGCACTGGCGCGTTGCACTGCTCCCATGTTCTCGTTGTGTTGATGTAGGCGAGGCATCGGTAGACCGTCGATAGCTCCCCTTTATTGAATGAATCACCACGCCATTCATGGCGAGGTAATTTTGGTGGTACGCCGGAATGCCATCGGCCTTATGGATGATTGGGGGGTTGATGTTGCCCCCACGCTTCATTGTTGTTAGAGATGGGGTCCCGGAGACACATCGGCGCCACCCTCATGAGCGCATAGGTGTTGCCTTCTGGCGCCCATCGTGTGCGTCGGTGTAGATGATTGGTCGCCAGGATGTCATCGGCGTTGTCATGGACGCATGGGTATTGCTGCCCCTAAACACCCATGATGTAGGTTGATGGAATGGTTTGTCGTCGGAATGTCGTCGACGATGTCAGGAAGCGCCTCTCCATGGCTGCAAAGATGTTGGAGGAGCACAACTAGAAACACCAAACAAACCAAGGCGAAAAACAGGGAAAAAAATGCTTGAGTTTTTTTTTTTAAATGTTGGCTTTCCCGTTATACACCAGCTATAGGCGTGATATCCGAGAAGGCTACCGAAAGACTTGTCATTAGGAATCGTCGAAAGACCTTGACGATTGCAACTCAACAACTAAATAAGCTTCAGTGTACGTGTATGAAGACGCCGTGTTTCGGGACGCTTCCGAGAGGCAACAGAAATTCATAATCTAGCCCATCATCATACTGAGGGCCACCACAGCTCGACATGCCCCCTGCACATACCCCATGAACCCAGAGACTTGGGTGTGTTAAATTCAGGGTAAATGGTTTTGGGACAACGGCTTGGTGATTTTTCTTCATGCATATTGAGGGGTGGTGAACAGCTACCTCCCGCCTTCCTTCCGGTGGGTTCCTTACTGCTTGGGACCACCTGACTGTTTCTTGGACTGTTGGAATTTTTTATTTGCTTCTTGGATTTGCTTCTTGGACTTGTAGGATATTTTTTTTCTTGCTTGCGCGGGCTGATTGATTGGCCACGGACTTCATGAACTTGCTTTGACATTCAGCTTGAACTTCTTGAGGACTCTTCTTCCAGGATCTCTTGGGGACCCACCTTTGGAACTTGGAAGGCAACTGTTCACCTCTGTGTACTAGGAATAAACCATCTAGCACTTTATCTGGAGCTTCTGGAGGCGCACCCCTGGGTTGCCATGTGACTACGCACCAAACCAACTTGTGTTGGGTCAGGCAGTCCTCCATGATCTTTTCCTCTAGTCTTCCCTGAGGTGCGAGCCCCTGTGAACACGAGGCATGCCGGGAAACATGAAGAGCGCGGGGTCTCAATACTCAGAAGTGCCCAAGTAATCGTTTCTGCTGCCTCCGGAAGCATACACCTGGTACGTGTCGTGCATTGTGGGTGTAGGAGCCGCTCCACCTAAAACTGGACACATTGTGCCACCCTCCGACAAGTCCTAGGGTAGCCAAAACTTCTATCAACAGCGTAGTGCGATAGGGGAAAGCCATTTTTTTTGGTGGACTTAGTCCGTGAAAATTGGGGAAAACTAAATATAACCACAAAATGCAAAGGAGAATGCATCATGGATCCGATAGCCCACAGAAAAAGTTTCCCCAATGAAAATCCGAAAGGCAATAAAAGAGGCAAAATTTTAAGAAAAGTATTTTTTGAGGAACCTTCCGTTGATTGGGGGCATAGGTCGGACTCCCTGGGAATCGACGAGCTGATATGCTCCCCCGTCGTAGACTTGCTCGATGACGTATGGTCCTTCCCACTTTGGCTCGAACTTGCCCTTCGTCTTGTACGTCACGACAATGGGTCTCCTGAGCACGAGGACCATCTCGCCTTTCCGGAAGACGCGTTGCTTGACGAGCTTGTCGTAGGCTCTCACCATGTTCTGGCGGTAAAGCTCCAGGTTCTGTAGGGCATGAAGTCACCCCTCTTCAAGGGCGTTGAGCTCCTGGAACCGCAGTTCTACCTGTTCATCTTGGGTGATCTCATCTTGGACAGCCACCCGCAAAGAGGGTAGCTGGACTTCTAGTGGCAGGACCGCTTCACTCCCATAAACGAGAGAAAACGGAGTCGCCTGCGTTGGAGTACGGACCGTAACGCAGTACGCCCAAAGGGACTCAAAGAGACGGTCATGCCAATCTCTCTTGTTCCTTGTCACCGTCTTCTTGAGTATCTTGCCAAGTGTCTTGTTGAAGGCCTCTATTGCGCCGTTGGCTTGAGGGTAGTAGCCGGTGGAATAGTTCCACTTGATCTTGTACTTCTCCATGAACCTGTACATCTTGTTGGACTTGAAGGCCTTGCCATTGTCGGAGGTGATGCGATGAGGTATCCCAAAGCGATATATGATGTTTCGCTCTAGGAAGTTGATGACATTGTCACTCTTCACCTCCCGTAGCGGAACTACTTCCGCCCACTTCGAGAAGTAGTCCGTCGCGGCGAGGATGAAGCGATGCCCCCTGTAGATGGGGGATCGATAGGGCCGATGACGTCGATTCCCCAGGCGTTGAATGGCCAAGAGGGAATGGTAGGGTGAAGAGGGACCGGTGGCTGGTGCTTGAAATCACCATGGATTTGGCAATTGTGGCATGACTTAGCCACCCGAAGGCAGTCCGCCATGATGTCGGGCCAGTAATATCCCGCTAGACGTATGCTATGATACATCTTAGCCCCTCCTTGGTGCCCGCCGCTGACTCCATGGTGCATCTCTTGCAGGATCTTGTCGGCTTCACTTCGGTTGACACATCGAAGTAGGACCTCCTGTCCATGAGAACGCCTATATAGGACACCTGCTTCAAAAAGATAGAAAGGGAGTCGTCGTTGTAGTTGGCGCCTCGCGACGGGGTCGTCGGGGAGGCTTCCGTGCTTGAAGTAGTCGAGGAAGGGTTGCAACCACTCTCCCTCCTCCACGGCATTCGTCATGACGGTGTTGACCTCGTACTCGTCCGGGATGAGCTCCAAGACGGCCGGGAGTAGCCACCTTTCTTCCACGTTTACCTGCATGATTTTATTATCTGGAAGCACCAATGCCGCTGCCAATTTTGCCAAGGCATCAGCAGATGCATTCCTACTTCGTGGGACATGGAGCACTTCAACGTGTTGAAATTTTTCCATGAGATTCCGGGCTGCGGCATAGTACGGCACAAGCTCAGGCTTGCGCACCTCATAGATATCGTTGACTTGACGGACGATGAGTTGAGAGTCACCATACGCCCGTAAAGAACGGACCTCCATTGAGAGCGCCAAGAGGAGGCCGAAGATGAGCGCCTCATACTCCGCTTCATTGTTGGAGCATTCTTCCTTGAGAAGGGAGAATGAGTGATACATCACCCCTCCTTGCGGCGTCTTGAACACCAAACCTGCACCGGCTCTTCGTCTTGGGGCGCCATCAGGATCGGCGTCCATGCGGGAGGCGCCGTCGAAGTTGAGCTCCCAAGGTGCGTCGAGGTTGATGTTGAAGACCTCCTCGTCAGGAAGGTCCGTGACAAGAGGGGAGTCATCTGGAATTGGGTGTGCTGCGAGAAATTCCGCCAAGGCTTGACCCTTGATTGCCTTTTGAGGCACAAAGGTGATGTCAAACTCCATCATGATAAGTGCCCATTTTCCAAGTCGCCCCATGAGCGCGGGCTGACTTAGCACGTACCTCACAGGGTCTGCTCTTGCAACGAGCTGGACTTCATGCTTCAAAGTGTAGTGCCTAAGCTTCTTCAAAGCGAAGATTAGGGCCAAGCACAACTTCTCTATAGAAGAGTAGTTTCGCTCAGCCCCCACCATGGTGCGGCTCAAGTAGTAACAAGCCACCTCCTTCCCTTCGTCATTGTTTTGGGCAAACAAAGCGCCTAGCGAAGTAGCCTGTGCTGCAATGTATAGGATGAGTGGGCGCCCCTTTACGGGAGCTGCCAAAACAGGTGGATTAAGGAGGTACCTTTTGATTTCATCAAATCCGCGTTGGCATCCTTTATCCCACACGAACGGACCTCCTTTCTTCATGAGGCTCGAGAAGGGTTGGATGCGTCCGGAGAGGTTGGAGATGAAGCGTCGGATGTACGCTAGCTTCCCTTGCAATGACCTCAACTCCTTGAGGTCTTGAGGTGGCGGCACGTCAAGGATGGCCTTGATCTTCTTAGGCTCGATCTCTATGCCTCGATGACGAACAACGAAACCGAGAAAGAGGCCCGACTGAACAGCAAAGGCACACTTCATCGGGTTCATCTTGAGTTGATGTTGACGTAGACGCTCGAAGACGACCCGGAGATCCTCCTGGTGATGCTTGCGGTCCTTGGTTTTGACTACCATGTCATCAACATAGCATTCCACCGAATGATGGATCAAATCACCAAGAACGCATGTCATGGCGCGCTGGTATGTCGCGCCAGCATTCTTCACTCCGAACGGCATGACGGTGTAGTAGAAGTTGCCCTTCGGGGCCCTGAAAGCGGTGTCGATGGCGTCATCGGGATCCATCTTGATCTGGTTGTAACCCGATGAACCATCCATGAAGGACAGTGAACCATGGCCCGTAGTGGCATCAATGACTATTTCTGGGATCGGCAGAGGAAAGTCATCTTTGGGGCAAGCCCGATTCAGGTCACGGAAGTCCTGACAGATCCGTATCTGTCCATTTTTCTTCTCCACCGGGACGATATTGGCGAGCCATCGTGGATACTTGGTCTCCTTAATGAAACCTGCAGCAATAAGTTTATCGACCTCCGCGATGACATCGTCTTCGAGTTCTGGACGCAAGCGTCGCGGTTGCTGCTTGATGGGACGGAAATCCGGGTCAATCGCCAACTTGTGTGTGGCAACACGAGGGTCCAACCCCGGCATCTCCTTGTAACTCCAGGCGAAACAGTCTCGGTACTCCATCAAGAAGCTTCGGTAGTCCTCTCGCTCCTCTTCCGTCAGGGTGGCGCTAACAAAAGTGGGGCGTGGGTCATCCTCCGTTCCAAGGTTGACTTGGACGAGCTCGTCGATGGTGGGCTGCCCCCCGTCTTCTAGTTCTTGGGGTGCTGACGTGGAGATGAGCTCCTCTTCAACACTTAGTTCGCCGTCGACGGTGTGTTGTTGATGAGGAATGCCGGGCGAAGTGTCGGAGTCATCAATAGACGAGACTGATGTGGCTTGGCAATTGACTCTTGTTCCGCCATCGAGTTCCTCCTCTTCATCACTGGGGGCATCGTAGGTGCAGCATTCCCTCGTACGGTGGGTCCAATCGCCAAGGACACATGTCATGGCATGTTGGTATGTTGCACAAGCGTTCTTCAGCCCGAAGGGCATGCCGGTGCCGCAGAAACCTCCCTCCTGGATTGGTCGCCCCTCGTCATCTGGCTCTCGCGGTGCTGGCGCAGAGCCGAGCTTCTCTTCATTGCTAAGGGCGTCGATGTTGATGTAGCCGAGCCCAAACTTCGGTTGAGACCAGCCTTTTTGCTTGATAAGGTCCTCTGCTTGTCTCCACCATTCCTCGCATATAGCAGGTGGTGGAGGCATCCTGTTGTTTCGACGAAGGATTATCCCAGCCTTCTCCAGCAAGCGAACCATCTTGGGCTCCGCCTTCATCGTGGATAGCGCCTCCACTGGATCACTGCAAGTTTGGGGAAATTCAAATACAAAATCACATTGTTTTACCTGCGGGACCTTGTAGAAAATGGTCTGCACTCTAGATCCAGACAAACTTGGGAAAGCCCAAACCTCCAATGGAGAAGTCACTGAGACATAGAGCGATGGGGGCTGTACGACTTGAGCTCCCCTTGCAACTTCCTCCGCCTCTTTTATCCTTCTTCTATCAGCTACTGGTGCGGGCGCAAATTCTTCCTTTGGAGGGTTGCGTGCCCGTAGCGTTATGGTTGGTTGCGCGTCATTGCCGCTTGTTAGCATACTGGAACCTTCCTGGGAACCTACAGAGCTTCCAAGTGTTAAACAAATGGGCTCTCGGCGCCCCAAAGTTGATGAAGAAGTGGTAGACTCTTGAGAAATTGATGTAGCCGACCTCATCGTGGTAGGTGTTGTTGGGAACCTTGCCTTCAATACTAAAGGGGTCCCTGGACCAGGTGTAAAAGATCCTATTCCATGTGGGGTCGAAGTAGAGCTCCCTATCTGCAATTGGGAAGAGGGGCTATAGTCATACTGCACAGCTGAAGACGATCTCCTACGGACTTGGTTCTTGTGACTCCGAGATGAGGAGCCCTTTGCATCGACGGGTGAGCATGGCGAGATCAGGCGCTTCATCTCGGTAACTGCCCCAACACCTGGTTTGATTAAGAGATCAACCGGAGGTGTTGTCCGCCCTAGCTGCTAGTCACTATCTTCAACGGGGAAGTAGTACTTTGCATCTGCATGGTGAGACTCCTGCACTGTATAAGGAGAGATGTTGCCGATGATGCACTTTTGAGTGCCGTTCGCATCGAGGAACTTGAGGCATTGATGGAAGGTGGATGGCACGACGCGGTACTTGTGGATCCACGGTCTTCCTAGGAGGGCGGAGTAGGAGGTATTCGCCTCAATGACGAAGAACCGCACCTTGAAGCTAAAAGTTGACATCTGGATCTTCAATGTAATGGCGCCTAGAGTAGGTTTCCCTTGGTTGTCGAAGCCGCATATCATCACATCCGTAGCCTCCAAGTCGTCCACCGTGCAACCTGCCCGCGTCAAACTCCGAAGAGGGAGAATGTTCACGGCAGACCCTGGGTCTATGAGGATCCTGCGAAGATGCGCAACACCAATATTACCTTCCACATACAGTGGCCGGTTGTGGTCACCATCATCTATGAGCTTGTCCTCTTCGTCGAACGTGATCTCGTTCACAAACAATGGGCTGGTGCAAAGACGGTGTTTCGCCATGGACACCTCGTAGAGTTCCGGGGCTTGAAGCGCCTTGATAAGAGCTTCACGAAGGTTGGGCACCATCATGAGCGCGTCATGCACGCTCAAAAGTGCAGGAATCCGCTTAAGGTGGGCGATGATGTTGTAGTCGATGTCGCGTGGCTTCGTCTTCTCTTGGCCTTGGTCTTCGGGCTCCTCCGCCTGCAAAGGCGTCTCCTTTGGGGCGGACGGCTTCTGCACCCTTGTCGGCTTTATCTTCAATGGTTCGGGTAGGACCTTGGCCCCACGTAGATTCATGTTCACCTCTTCGACTGGCGCTTCCTTCGTCGTCTCTTCAGCATGGAGGACCGCCTGCTCTTCAGGAGTAAAGACATCTTCAGAAGGCGTGTCGCTGTAGTTGTGGATGACGTTGCAACTCTCTATGCTTGCCGATTGGGATGAACTTGCCCTTTCTTGTAATTGCTCCATCTCCTTCTCCGGTGTTGGCCCCCAATCGGGTGGCAAGAATTGCGCCAAAGTGGGCAGCCCACGCCCCCGTCGAGGGAAAGGCTCGTCTCCCTCTGATATAGGGATGAATCTTGGTGGAGGACGGCATTGACTTGGATCGAACCGCCTTAGAATTCTTGGGGGAGCACGTTCCGATGAAGACGGGCCAGGACGTCGGGGTGGAAGACTCCTTGGGTACGGTCTTCGGCGCACCATCCTCCAAGGCTCCTTCTCATGAATGGTTGGGGTCACCTGCGGCCGAAGGGGAGATGCCTGCGTCTTGGAGAGGACGAGGTTGGATAGCTGGTCTTCAACTTGGGCCAGTGGCACCCATGTTTCTTCAAGCTGCGTGTCTTGCCTTGAAGAGGGTAACCTCATGCTCACCATGTTTACCGCATGGTAATCTGGGTTGATGGCTTCTGGGTCCAGGTTGATCCTTCCCTCGTTAATAGCTCTTTGGAGCCATTCTTTGAAAGCGACGCAATCTTCAATGACATGTCCCACGTACCTGTGATATGGGCAAAACAAAGGATTATCTGTCATCCTCACCTGATCGGGCCTCCGAGGCTCCGGTAGATTCAGGGCTCGATGCTCCATCAACTGGTCGAACAGGTCCTTGATGAGCTCGCGACGGAAGATGTACTGCTTCTTGAGGAGCTCCTGCATTGTTGGGCGTTGCCTCCCTCCCGCTTGTTCAACTCTTGCACCCAATATGGGAACATGGCCCTGTGGTGCAGACGAGAAGACCTTGGTGGTGTTCGTCTCTGCCGGGGACTTCGTCTTGCCACCGTTGTTGATTTGCTTGGATGTTGAGGCGAAACGCTTGGCTGGATTGAATGCGCTGGCATTCTTATAGAGCTCCATTATCTGTGGTGACTTCTCAAACTCAAGCTTCGTGGCTATCACCGCTGTGCTAAGGGCACTAAAAGTTCTTGGTTCACGCCGAGAGACTTCAAGTGACCAATGTTGTTGCATCCCGTGGACGCACATCTCAATGGCATAATCAAGGTGCATCTCCCTGGCGAGACGCACATAGCTATTGTGGAAGCGGATGATGTAGTCATCGATAGACTCATCTCCTCGTTGACGAACTTGCGCCAGCTCGACGACGGAGAAGTCCTTCTTCATGGCGACGAAGTGCTTCTTGAAAACCTCCTTCATGACCACCCAACTCCCGATGGACCCAACCGGTAAACGGCTGTACCAATGGAAGGCGGGGCCAGTTAACGATCCTGAAAATTGACGAAGGAGAAGTGAAGGGTTATTGGCCGTGTCACCGCATGCTGCCTCGAAATACGCCAAATGTTCCCTTGCATCGCCGGTTCCATCGAACTGTCGGAACTTCGGTGGGTGCCACCCTGCGGGGTACGCCATCATGTCATGCCATGCCTCATAAGGCTTCTCTAGCTCACTCTCGGAGGTACGAGGTGCTTGATCTATCTCCATTTGCTTCAGCTTTTTGTCTACCATATCTCCGATCATGTCATGGTAATCCTTCAGCACAACTGCACGTGGTACTGCGTCGGCAGGACCAACAGGGCTAACCCAGGGCCGAGCCTGTGTGTTGGGGTGTTGAGGAACATCATTTAACGGCGCCCTAGCAGGCATGCCGACTTGAAGTTCCTCCTCTTGTGGATCCGCCACTCGTTGCACCGCGCCTTGTGGAGGAATGCCCTGGTTGCTCATCATGAGCTCAATGAACTGGTCAAGCTTTGACGTCAACTGGTCAATCGTCTGGTGCTGGCTTCGGACCTGTTCTTCAAGAGAAGCATTTGGCAGTGCCACTGCGTTTGCGGCACTTGGATTCTGGGTGCCATCGCCAGGTAGCTTAGCAGCAGAATCTTCATCTTCAAGAGTTTCCCCCTGGTTCACCATGTGAACAGGCGCCGTATGAAGGTCTTCAGCACCATCTTCATAGTCCGAGGACACGGATGGAGCTAGCTCGTGGTAATGAGGGGAATGTGGATGGCTCTCCAATGATGGTGAAGTAGATGAGTCGGATAAGCCTTCCTCGTCATCAAGGTTGTCTTGGTGCTCTCCATCTCCGGGAAACCCATCCGTCACGCCTTGACGGGCGATGGATTTCAGTCTTGTATTGCTCTCGGACGCTCTGCCACTTGTCGTCGTTCTTCAAGGTCTTGAGGCAGCCTTGATGTAATGTCGGTGTAGTGACGTTTGTATATGTCTTCATTTCGCGAAGCGCCTCCTCCACCCAAAGAGCCTCTCCCTGTCGTCACGGGAAGACACGTCACCCTAGATCTCGCTGATTCTTGTGATGTCGATGAGCTTGTCTTGGGATCCGCCTCCGCGCCCCTAAACCATGCACAAACATGGCCAAGGCGCGGTAGGAAGGTCCTCTGGAAGTCCGCCTTCGGGTTTGGCACGATCTCTTCCTCCGAAGGATAGTCAAACTCCTCGGTGATGGGGGGAGGCCGCCATCCATTGCTTGACCCTTGACTTGGTTGCACTCCAAGAGTACCGCACAAAGCGAGGTTCTTCTCGGAAGATTCCTTTGCTCCTCTAGCCTCCTGCAGAGCTTGAGTTTCTCCGTCTTGGTCCATCCTTTCAGGGGGAACAAGTGGAAGCTCCGTGGAAAGTGTTGTGTCTGGTGGGAGGGCAGTGCTGGGTGCTTCCTTGAACGCTGCTTCATTGTTGGAGGAGGTCGTAAGCTTGGCCTCTTAGACACCTTCCATTGGTGTGGCCGACGGCGCTGGCATCTTCTGGCTCTCTAGAGGGAGTGCTGGTGCGGCCACCTTTACCTGTTCATCATTCTTCTGAAGAAGGGCTGAAGGAGAAACTACCTTGTTCCTCTGCTCGCTTCTTGTGGACGCCTTGCGTGGTTTCGGCGCCAAACGACTGAGCAGGTAGCTGTACCGCTCATGCCGCTCCAAGTCGGGGGAGATGCGAAACTTGATCCTGTCATTCTCTTGAACGACCCCACCATCCGGTCGTAAACGTACTTGGGTGTGTCGAAGGACTAAGTCCTCAAGTTCCTTATAAAGAACATGATGGTTTATCCGACCCCTCTCTCGCTTGCGCTGGTTCTCTGTCGGAAAGACGCCATCCCTTCGCACTGGTGGATTTGGTAAAGGTGTCGGCGCAGGGCGCCGCGTGGATAATGAAGTCCTGTCCGTCATCGTCTGCGGTTGTGGCCGATCCTCCCGCCTGGGCGGTGACGAAGGTCGTCGTGGATGTGTTGGTCGCGAAGGTTCCCGCGGTTGCCACTGTTGAGTGGGTCGAGGGTTTCTCTCATTGTCTTGATGTCTTGACCATTGATTCCAACGTGGGGGCATGTTGGGATGCCCTCGTTGCGGGAAGTGTCGAGTTGGTGAAGGTTGACGCCGAGGCGCCAAAGTCTGGCGCTCATGTTGAGGACGATGGCTTGGGGCTTGGCGCCTCACCCTTGGCGCCGCTGGGTCTTGGAGCCTCCTCTGGATATTGTTCATCTGGTCCTGGAGTCGGCGGAACTCTCGCCGTAGGTCATCATCACGTGGCGCGGGTGCTTCATGGCGAAGGGAAGAAAATTTGTTGTCGTTGGGGAGAGACCTTCCACCGACCGCCGAGTTGTGGAGGCATGGCACCCATGCGCCCCTCCGAGTGTCGCCGATGTTGAGGGAGACTGTAGGGCCTGGTAGAACAGGCTCTTTGCGTGAGCGCCATTTCCAGAACTCCTTCATGATGGCGCGTCTCACCAGCTCCTTGAGCTTGCATGGCTCGTATGCCCAATCATCGGGGAACAAGTCGTACGGAGGGGTTAAGGTGCTCTAGTAGGTGAACACCTTATCAGCAAGGTCCATAGCGCCGAGGGACCAATCCTCCTCCGGCACCGTGCTTTGAGCGATGCGGGAAGCTATCTGCTGGTGAAGAAATTGTACCTTACGATACGTCCTCCTGTAATTGCGTAGGGGATGAGGGCTGTCCGACAAACGAGCGTTGGCCATAAGCTTACGCAAGTCACGGGAAGCAGCCTCCAAACCCTCGAGAAGCTCCACCTCGGTGCGCCGCAGTGCTGGTGTTGGTGACTCCGAGTGTGTGTTCGTGGTAGGGGCGTGGAGGGACGTCGCACTTGCCTGCCTGTTGGCGGCCTTGGTGCGAAAGCGTTGAGATGCCTCCACATCTCCTTTCATGTCTGCCCTTGTTGACTCCTTCAACAGGGCACGCGCCTCAAGCATCAGCTCGCGACGCTCTTTCTTTGCCTTTGCGGCCTCCCGCCTTTGTGCCTTCTTTGACTGCACAGTTTGGAACTGCGCGGTATCTTGGGCTTGGTGCATGTAGAGCTTCTTGCTGATCTCGATGACGACCATGGGTGGCATCGATCCGAACTGGATCATCGCCGGCTCCGAGTTGCTGCCACGGGAGAGTCCACCTGCATGAAAGGGATCTTGATGAGCGGAAATCCTCGCTGACGCCTTGTCATGCAGCATGCTTTGCGGGTTGGGAGACGGGCGAAGACGATTCTGACGACCACAACGAAGCAGAGATGGGAGGAGAACCACGTCCCACCGGGCGTGCCAATTTGTTTGACACGAGAAAAATCTACATGTGTCCTCCGTGAGAAGGGAAGAGAAGGAGTTTGATTTCTCTCATGCGCCGAGAAAAAGATGATGCGGGCGTGCCAGTGTACCGAAGTACACAAAGAAAACAAAGAGATGGGAACAGTATTTTATTAATCTCAAGGATAACAAATATACAATTCCCGATATGCGCTCCGTGGCCTACTAGCGCGGCCAGCCTGACTAGCGATGTGCGGTCTCCTGGTTCCCGGGGCCTCGGAAGGCTCCCGGTTAATTACTCCCGCGGGTTGCTCCGCGAGAAACCACCGATTAAGCCGTGTGGTCGTCTTCGTCGTCTTCGCGTCACATTCTCCATGCATTATGATGATGGTGTGTATGTGTGTGGTGTGGGCGGCGGCTAAGCCCGTGTCCTCGTCGGTACACGTGCCGCTCAAAACATGACTTTTTGCTAGCCACATTCGCCCTCGCCATCGCGCCTCATCGGTCTTGATAGCGTTGATGTTGGTGTTGGAGTAGCATGGGTCCTGCTTGGCTCAGATTTCTTGACGACTGGTAGCGGCTGCGTCGGGGTATGCAAGGGGTTCGCCTTGCGGGAGTATTGATTGTGGAGACCGGCGTCGGCGTAAAACCAACACACACTCGCATCGGCATAGCCGATGTGGGTGGCATCTCGTCTCGGCTAGACGCCGAGTTTATGGCGGTCCGCCAAGACAAGGGCGCCGCCTCACGAGACCGTGAATGGGTGACGTCATGGCGGGGCGTGGTTGATGCCCCGTCTCAGCTAGACGCCGTATTCGGTGGTTTGCTAAGACAAGGATCGCGCCGCCTGTACACCATGAAGGGTGCACCTTGTCTCGACCAGACGCCGTATTCGGTGGTCCGTCAAAACAAGAGAAACACATCACGATGCCGAATAAAGGAGTCATTATAGAGGGACGTGGTTGACACCTCGTCTCAGCTAGACGCCGTATTCGGTGGTCTGCTAAGACAAGGATCACACTGCCTGTACGCCATGAAGGGTGCACCTTGCCTCGACTGGACGCCGTATTCGGTGGTCCATCAAGACAAAGGAAACACATCGTGATCGTGATGCTTAAGAAGGGGGACATCATGGAGGGGTATCATTGATGCCTCGTCTCAGCTAAACGCCGTATTCGGTGGTCTGCTAAGACAAGGATCACACCACCTGACGCCGTGACCTGTACACCATGAAGGGTGCATCTTGTCTCAACTGGACGCCGTATTCGGTGGTCCGTCAAGACAAAGGAAACACATCCCAATGCCGAAGAAAGCTGTCGTCGTGGAAGGGCGTGGTTGATGCCTCGTCTCAGCTAGACGCCGTATTCGGTGGTCTGCTAAGACAAGGATCACACTGCCTGACGCCGTGACCTGTACACCATGAAGGGTGCACCTTGTCTTGACTGGACGCCGTATTCGGTGGTCCGTCAAGACAAAGGAAACACATCCCAATGCCGAAGAAAGCTGTCGTCGTGGAAGGGCGTGGTTGATGCCTCGTCTCAGCTAGACGCCGTATTCGGTGGTCTGCTAAGACAAGGATCACACTGCCTGCCGCCGTGACCTGTACACCATGGACATGTAGGCCGCCATAGTAGAGCACCGGTGGAGGCATGAAGGAGCAGAGTAGATGCCTTGTCTCAGCTAGACGCCGTATTCGGTGGTCTGCCGAGACAAAGATCATGCCGCCCGTACGCCTAGGCCGCCATGGTCGAGCACCGGAGCTAGTGGCTGGACTGCATCGGCGTAGTCTTCAGGTCCAATGAAGTCGGCGTAGTCTTCAGGTCCAATGAAGTCGTCTCCGGCGGCGACGGTGGGATCACACGAACGTTGTCTCCGATGACGACTCCGTGTAGTGTATGCATGCTGGATGTGAGAGAGACAAAAGAATTAGCCGATTGTCTCACCTGCCGGAAACACGAGTTTGGTATTCATGACGGCGAGATCTTTGCCGCCCTTGTATGGATGGAAGTCGATCCCCTTCTGTGCCTTGGATGCCTCCGGCCGGATGCGTTTGTACGCCTCGAGAGAAATGCGATCCTCTCCTTCTCCTCCTTGCTTCGCCCCCGTCTTCTCTTCGTGCCTTCTCTTCTCCTGGTCTGAGGGCTGGGCGCTGTACGCAGCCGCCGCTGATTCCTTCCTTCTATTCTTCTTCTTGATGTCCAAGTCTGCACAAAGAAAAGGAAACAAACCAATACATACCTTGTTGCTTCCAGCATGCCTTTCAACAGAAATCAACGAGGTCGGTTGAGTCTTTGGTTTTCTATCTTGGTAGCTTGCCAATTATACGAGCACACATCCGGCTGCTCCCGTGCATGTAATTAACTTGCACCGGGTATTCGGATACGTATGTGTGCCCTTGCCGACCGGCCGTAGATAACCAAATACATACATATATGATGTATACATACGAACGGGTATTCGGGTATGTACGCACGCGAGCTTGGCGGCCGGTCGGGACACCCGAATACGTATACGTATAAAGCTAGACTACTACATCTAGCCTACGTGCATGTGGCCAGGACGTGCGCATGCACACGTATTTCTTGCACCAACATTTCATGCACGTGCATGTGCAAGAACGTGGTCAGCTTGCCATGCATGCTTGTGCCATGCTAAATGAATTTTGCCTTTGTATATATAGCCTGCATCAAAAACTCATTAAAAAATATATTCTTTTATGCAACAGTAGACAAAAACTCGTCGAACAAACCGAGATGATGAGTCGAAGAGAGCAATATCATAATGCCTCCGGAACAAGGAATAGAAGCTAGATCTTTGGAAAACAAGGAATGGAGAAGAAGATGACAACTTCTACCACAATTGAATTTGAAAAGCATAGGTTGAACGGAGTTGTTGAAAAACCAAAAACGAAAAGAATAAGCTTGTTGTGGGCTTATGGAAAATATCTCAAAATTATGAGTTTAGAACCGGCCACGAAGGAAAACAATTGGTTGATTGAGATTAACGAAGAGATAAAAACTTCTTTTGCCAAGAGGAGGAGAAAACTTGGATCATTGATAAGCACCATGATAGCAACAATCCTTAGGATAGGCTTTAGGTGAAATCTAATCCAAGATAATTCCAAGGAAGAAATGATTGGTTTAATTATCTCATTCTTGACAACTTCTCTTTGAGACTCCTCATGAATCAAGAATGCTATAACACCATCCTACAAGATAAGGAGAATGAAATGCACTTTGAAATGCAAAATGAAGAACACTTGAAGAATGAATTAAATTCTTGATGAACCACCATGAAGAACCATCGGGAAGAACTCCAGAATGAAAGGATGATAGAAAAGAATTGAAGGTTGCAAAAAGACAAGACTGAGGCCTTGCTATGATTTAGATGATGCTTTGGGACAAGATACTTGAGCAAAACTTGGAACTCCAGAAAAGAAAAGCTGAACAACTTAGAATCGAGAATTTGATATCATGAACAACTCCGGAAGAAGGATTGAAATCACCTTGATGAAACAAGAATAAGAATTATCTTATACTTGTTCTTCATCAAGTTAAATTGATGACAAACAACGGATTTCACATACTACTTATTCTTCTTGCAAAGATTGAAGAGATACATAATTTTGAAGAAGTCTTGAACGAACCACCGGTAAGAATTCACAAACGAATGAGGATACCAAGAATGAATGAAAATACATGAGAACGAAGAGACCATGATCCGCCTAATAGAAAACTTCAACAAGGCACCGGAGATACGAACGAAGAGAAAACAATTGAAAAGAATTTGAGAACGAAAGCTGAAAGCCGAGAACGAAGAAATCTTCTGAAATGATGGCCTTCGGAGGATCTAGAAACAAACACTACACTGAAATGCCTCAGATAGATATGGAAGGAATTGCTCATGATCGAAAAAAAATTGAGAGGATAGCAACAAGCTGAAACCATGAATCTTCAAGAGACTAGACAAGATTAAGAGAAACACTCCTTCGGTCTTCAACGCTGAGAATGATGACGAAAAACCACACCATGAATTACTAAGACACTCCGGAATAATGAACAAAGATAGGTTGAGCCAACGATGAAATTTAATTCGAAATGACCTTGGAGAAGGACTATGACTAATGGAATCCATTCTTATGTCACATTTGAAAAGAACTTGAGGACATCTCCAGAAAGATTAGAAGAGCCAGGTAAGATCCTGGGGAACAGTTGGGGGTTATGAGCCCACTCAGAGAAACCACCGTCAAAATAATTTCTTAGAAAGAGATTGCACCGGTACAATTAGAAACTTGATGAGGTGAGAACCACGAAATAATTTGAAAGGATTGCATGAAAACACGAGCTTCTGAGATATCTTCAACACTCCGGATAGAATAGAGAGATGAATAACCAAGAGAGGCTTGGATAAGAACTTCCAACATGGGAAAGCATTTCTCGATTGAGAAAGATATGATGAACATGAAGGGGTTGAATCGAATCCACCAAAGAAGAAAACGAGAATGACGAACTACTAACTTGAAACTCCTGAGAATCTTCACATGAATCACCGGATACAATACGAAAGAAAAGATAGCGGAAGCATTAATGAAAGGAAAGGCACTTGGATGAAATCTAATTGTTGAAGAAAAAGGGCGGGAGGGTGGGGAAAAACGAAGACAACTTGGAACAGATGAAACGAACTCCGGGAAAAGGAAAGATGAGGATAGATCTTGCAAATATTGGCAAGGGATGAATTATCTTGATGAGAAACACACCGGTTAGGAAAGATATGAAATCACCACTTGACATCGAAGCAACTCGAATTACCATACTCCAAAACAAAACAAAGGGTGTAGATTGCAAATTAAGCCGAAAACAAATACATAACCCCTTATGCATTTATTGGAAGGATAATCCTGGGTAACTACTTGAATTCCACCTTAAAGACCTCCCGAAATCTTTCTGGTTATGCAATGTGGTCCAACGGATAGACGGATAAATTACTGAATAAACACTCAACTCCTAGCAATAATACTACCCACTGTGTATCACATCCGTCAACACACAACCAGATAAACCTCGGAAACTCATCTACCTTAGGCCCTCGTAATCACAACGATACTAAACATGGCAGTACACGTGATCCCGCTCCCCAGTACTGGGTGCCGCCACACTCTTCGCACCACGAATAGTATTGAAGCAATTTCGAACATCCATGTCTTGAGATACTAAGGAAACTGAACGATAGCGGTGTGTCAAGAACCCCTTGGAGCTCAACTCCCTGGGTCCAATCCATACGTACGGGAGGCACCAAGAACAGAGTACCGGTCACATCGACATCATAGAGGTTCCAAAATACCCGCGCGATCCTAAAAAAATTAAGTGAGAAGAGGGTAGAATTAAAATTCCTAAGTCGTAATTCCTCACTAGAGCATAGAAGAGGAGTAAAAGTAATCCTACTCTCCGATATATAACTAGACTCAAAATAGTTTTCACTAGACTCGACTCGGCCAAGTTCGATCAATCAAGGGGGCTCCTAGGTCGGAACCTGGCTCTGATACCAACTTGTGACGCCCAAGATGCGAACCTATCCTTATTTTGGCATGAAGGCCTCGACAGGGATAGAAGCGCATCTCGTCGTTTCGCAAGAATTGATATCATTACATGTACATGTAAAGAAGAGATGAGTATATGGAATTGGCTTACACTCGCCACAAGCTACATCAATATCACATCAATACAACAACATAACAACCATCATACAAAAGAGCAGGGTCCGTACGGACGAAATCAAACGATAAAATGACATCCATCCTTGCTATCCCAGGCTGCCGTCCTGGAACCCATCCTATGATCGAAGAAGAAGAACACCAAATCAAACAAGCATCGCGCTCACATCAAATCATCGCATTACCAGTACCTGCAACTGTTGTTGTAGTAATCAAGTTTGGAATTTTATTGGAATTTACTTTAAGTTTGCTATGACCGGGTGTTAAACAAAGTTTCCAAGTTGCCACATAACTGCGGGCACGGCTTCCAGAAAGATTTAACCCTGCAGGGGTGCTCCAACTCATCCATCACAAACTAACCACACGCCGCGGGAATAACCTCGACCACGAAACCCGTGATCTCCTTGAAAAATCCGTTGGAAAATCTCAATCTCTAGATAGCCCGAAGTGTCCTTGAAATTCCACGCACAAGACGTTCGAGAAAGGTAAAACAAATCCAGCAAGACCGCCCGACGTGCCGACAATCCCGATAGGAGCCGCGTATCTCGTTCTCAGGGCACGACATATGAGCGACGCGTACAATGGCCTCATAGACATCTCCCGAGTTGCCCTGGGTTGGCCCCGCACAGTGCTCTATTTTGGACCAATACTCATGAGGAGCACTGGCCCGGGTTGTTGATTAATTATCCGCGGGTGCCGACGGGTCCTTATGCAATTTTAGTTGTTATTAGGCAAATGTAGTACTAATGTTGGGCCTTGCCAGAAGAGTTTTATCCTAAAACAAAAATCAAGGCGGTCCCCATAACAACCCCGAGCATGTTAGGAGCGCTCAATATGGAACATAACACCGGTACACAAGTATCTAGGACGGCAAAAGTTGAACAAAACACCGAGCAAAAGGCCAAGCCTTCCACCTTTTACCAAGTATATATGTGCATTAAATTAAATAGCAATAATATTGTGATAGCTCAAAAACATCCATGTTGGCACATGGAAACATTGCACCTGCAATTAGCAACGCTATAAGAAGGGCTGAGCAAGCAGTAACATAGCCAAACAATGGTTTGCTGTGATGTGGAGGGTTAAAGGCTTATCATAGCATTTGGGAGGCTTGACAAACAAGTGGTAGGTAGCGAGACAAGCGATAGAAACGAGACATCGAGCATGGCAATGATAGTAATGGTATCCAGGGAAATGGTCATCTTGCCTGAGATCCCGCTTGGAAGAAAACGAATCCGTGAAGCAGACGAGCAACGTAGTCGAACGAATCCTCACACTCCGAACGCTTTCGGAACTCTATCGAGAAGAAGCAATCTGGAAACAACAATCAACACAGGATACACCACAACATATTCATGACATGATGCGCAAACAATTATGATGCATGGCATGGTTGATTATGCAATGCAAGGCAATCACAACAATCCAACACTACACATTAAGTGAAGCTCAATATGCAACTCGTTGCACATTGACGAAACTCCACATTCAAATTAGTTAGTTCCTCTCGTTTAGGTACTCATCAATATTAAATATTGTTTAAAGTGGGTGGTCATGGCATAAGGTGAAGAAGGAATTAAGGAATTTTAAATGGAGAAGGACAACATAACAAGATAACAACTCTCCATATTACGGGAAATGCGGTTAAGGTTGTTTAACAACAATCATTTTAAATGTTCTTTATCATGGCAAGAGATGAAGCATGAATAACTACATCGTCTAGGCATTTTAAACGAGGCCGAAAGCAACATATAACACTTCCAAAACGACCTCATATGCAAATTATAAATTTGGTCCAGATCTGTCCTAACACAATTTTAGAGTTGTTAACCAGCAAAATGAATGTCACCATGTTATTCTACACATTTTTCTAGTCAAATTACATATGTGGAACATTAGAATCGGAGCTACGGTTAATTAGATATGAGAGAAACCGTTTTAACATGACAATTGTACAGATTACGTTAAATCAGCAAGTTAAACATTTTTATCATACATGAAAGTTGGTTATTGTGAATCTACACAAAATTCTGAGCATTTTTCATATATAAAGTATTTCTATCCGATGCACGGTTCGTGAGTTTTTATATGCATGAAGTTCGGGGAGTTTTATGCAAAACTGTAATATCCTGGATAATAGAGAAATTCGCAGAACTAAAAAAACATCTATGGGCTGAAACTAGGCTACTGGTCTGAACAGAGCATGAGCGCAATATAGCTAAGCATCGCCCTCGGCGTCATATAGCGGAGGAGAGGAGCTGGGGCCTCACCTCATGGGCCAAAGGCCCAGTTCGATGGAGGGGGCTGAGGTCGGCTTGGGCTGACTGATGGCGCTGGCTGCGGCCCACCAGTGGCGCTGGCGAGGCCCACGCGGAGGCGAGCGAGGGGCTCGGTCGTCCTCGTCCTCCTCCTGTCGACGCACGATCAAGAAGCAGGGGCGGCGGCGGTCCACGGCGCCGGTGAGGTAGTCTGGCGAGGCGAAGGCGCAAGGGGGGCGGCGGATCCGGCACGGGAGGCTCCGGGGCGGCGGATCCCGAGTGCAATGCGGCGGTCGGAGGAGCTCCGCGCTCGTCCATGGCGGCCATGGGCGGTTCTGCGCAACGGGAGAGCGAGAGGAGAGGTTAGAGAGGGAAAAGGAGAAGGGAGATGGAGCACGAACGACGCGACACTCATCTCCGGCGAGGGGCGGCGCTCCGGCGGGCGAAGGAGGGTCGCTGGGGAGGTCGGGCACCGGCGGGGCAACTGCTGGATCGGGAGCACCTTCCCAATCTGGATCTCGGGGACGGGGCGTAGGTTGTGGGATGCGGCGGCGCGGCTCGGGCCCGGGCGGGCCTGGCGGGCCCTGTGGCGGCTGGGAGAGTTGGGGCGATGACTTGGCAGGCGGCGGTTGGCTGCAGGGGCGACTCAGGGCGATGTGGCGCGCTGCGGTTGGCCAAAACGACGACGACGACGGTGCCAAGTGGCGGATGTGGGCTGGCGGCGCACGGATTTCGAGGTGGGAGGCGGCTGGAGGTTAGGGGAGGCTGGGGTTTGACTAGGGCTGTCCAAAAATGGACTAGAGGGTGTCTATATAAAGTAAGGGGGCTAAGGTTTGAGGGTTTTGCTCCATTTTTGGACCGTAGGATCGCGATCCGATGTCCGTAAGCGAAGGAGGGGCTAGCTGGGCTAGTGGGCTGTGGAGAGGTGGTTGGGCTGAGATGAGAGGGAAGATTTGCGGCCCGGCACAGAGTTTTATAAACCAAAAACATCCGACGAATAAACCGAAGACGGTGCCGCTACGGTCGACTGTTCGGGTATCAAACGACCTCTGATTGCGACGAAATTTGGCAGGTTGTCTACCTACAATATAATAAGACCGCTCGCCAATTTTTGACCCTTTCTGAGAATACTTTTCGCGCACTTTCAAAACAATACTTTTACCGATGCCGCGGGCGCGTGCGTGTGTGGTTGGACTCAAAACGATCAACGACAAGAACGGAGAGAACCAACGACTACGAACGGACGAAATTTCCAAAAACGAGTGACAATGCTATGCAGATGATGCGACTGATGCGATGATGAATGCGACAACCAAACGAATTGCACGATGACAACGAAATAAAAGGGGAATCTTCTGGAGCTTCGGTCTCGGGCTGTTACACCTTCTGGACTCTGCAGCTGGCTCCACGGCATTGATCTCACGCGCCCACTGCTTGAGCTGGCGATGAGAGGAATTCAAGGATGCACCCCTGTCGACACACATGGCTTTAGTTGACTTCTGGAATTCTCGAGAACATGGCTTCAGTTGCTTTCTTCTCACGGCCTCTAGCAGGTTTTTCCTTCTGCTGCGGGGCCTTGCCGCCGCGCCCCCCTCTCCCACTACGGCGCCTTCCAGGCAGGACCATCTTGGCCTCTCTCCTTGTCACACTTCTCGTATTCAGCCTTCTGCTTCTCAGCAAGCTGCTCAACTTGGCGGTATTCTTGGAGATCATGGCCTTTGGTACGGTCGATTTTGCAATACGGCCCGTCAGATTTTCCGGTTTTCTCTGGCGCTACAGCCTCCCGGCAATTAGCGCACGCAGCAGCTTCCTTGCCGGGGGCCTCGGCCTTGGCCTTCTTGCCGGCAGCGAGATTACCAGAGCTCTCAATAGCCAACACTGCCTTTCCCTTACGCTTCTTGTTGCGCCTTCAGTTTCTCCCTTTTGAGCCAGGGGCATCATCGTCGTCATCTGAATCGACCTCGACGCCGGCCTCCTCTCCGGGAAGTCGCCTTCCTTCCTCAGCACGAGCACACTTGTCCGCTAATGTGTACAACTCATTGACGGTCTTGGGGAGTTTAACATTCAACTTGGCCCGCATCCACCTGTTGCGCACATTCGAGTGGAACGCGGCAATCACGGCTACGGGGTGTATCTCCGGAATATTGCGGTGCACTCGACTGAATCACTGGATGTACTTCTGCTACTTCTTGAGCTTGCGTTGGTTTTCCCTTGAAGAGGAAAGGGTGATGCAGCAAAGTAGATAAGTATTTCCCGCAGTTGTTGAGAACCAAGGTATCAATCCAGTATGAGATACAAGCAAGTCCCCAATAGATGTACCTACACAAATAATCAAACACTTGCACCCAACGCTATAAAGGGGTTGTCAATCCCTTCACGGTTACTTGCAAGGATGAGATCTGATAGAGATAGATATAGAAGATTACTAAAACAAAAGTAAAAAGATTGCAGAAAAGTATTTTTGGTATTTTTGGTTTATAGATCTAAAAATATAATATGGAAAATAGACCCGGGGGCCATAGGTTTCACTAGAGGCTTCTCTCTTGAGGAAAATAATATGGTGGGTGAACAAATTACTGTCGAGCAATTGATAGAAAAGCGCAATGTTATGACGATATCCAAGGCAATGATTATGCATATTGGCATCACGTCAGTGTCAAGTAGACCGAAACGATTCTGCATCTACTACTATTACTCCACACATCGACCGACTCCTGCCTGCATCTAGAGTATTAAGTTCATGAAGAACAGAGTAACGCATTAGGTAAGATGACATGATGTAGAGGGATAAACTCAAGCAATATGATGAAAACCCCATCTTTTTATCCTTGATGGCAACAATACAAATACGTGCCTCGCTACCCCTACTTTGTCACTGGGTGACGACACCGCAAGATTGAACCCAAAACCAAGCACTTCTCCCATTGCAAGAATTACCAATCTAGTTGGCCAAACCAAACCAATAACTCGAAGAGACTTGCAAAGATATGAAATCATGCATATAAGAATTCATAGAAGATTCAAATAATATTCATAGATAATCTGATCATAAACCCACAATTCATCGGATCTCGACAAACACACCGCAAAAGAGTATTACATTGGATAGATCTCCATGAAGATCATGAACAACATGGTATTGAAGAACATAGGGAGAGAAGAAGCCATCTAGCTACTAGCTATGGACTCGAAGGTCTGTGGTGAACTACTCACGCATCATCGGAGGGGCAATGGAGTTGATGTAGATGCCCTTCGTGATCGAATCCCCCTTCGGCAGATTACCGGAAAAGGCTCCAAGATGGGATCTCACGGGAATAGAGGCTTCCGGCGGGGGAAAAGTATTTTCGTGGCTCTTTTTGGTATTGGGGGAATATTTGGGAATTTATAGGCCGAAGAATAGGGTTAGGAGACCTGCCGTGGGGCCACAAGCTAGGGGGGCGCCCCCCCCCAGGGCGCGCCCTTGTGGCTTGTCGCCACACGGCAAGTCTTCTGCCTTCAACTCCAAGTCTGGCAGGTTTCTTCTGGTCCAAGAAAAATTATTCCGAAGATTTTATTCCGTTTGGACTCCGTTTAATATTCCTTATCTGCAATACTCAAAAACAAGAAAAAAACAGAAACTGGCACTAGGCACTAGATTAATAGGTTAGTCCGAAAAATAATATAAAATAGCATATTAATGCATATAAAACATCCAAAACAGATAATATAATAGCATGGAACAATCAAAAATTGTAGATACGTTGGAGACGTATCAAGCATCCCCAAGCTTAATTCCTGCTCGTCCTCGAGTAGGTAAATGATAAAATTAGAATTTTTGATGTGGAATGCTACCTAACATATTTATCCATGTAATATTCTTTATTGTGGCATGAATATTCAGATCCATAAGATTCAAAACAAAAGCTCAATATTGACATAAAAATAGTAATACTTCAAGCATACTAACAAACAATTGTGTCCTTTCAAAATAACATGGCCTTAGAAAGTTATCCCTACAAAATCATATAGTCTGGCTATGTTCCATCTTCCCCACACAAAGTATCTAAATCATGCACACCCCCGATGACAAGTCAAGCAATTGTTTCACACCTTTTATGTTCTCAAACCTTTCCAACTTTCACGCAATACATGAGCGTGAGCCATGGATATAGCACTATAGGTGGAATAGAATATGGTGGAGGTTGTATGGAAAAGGAGAAGATAGTCTCACATCAACTAGGCGTATCAACAGGCTATGGAGATGCCCATCAATAGATATCAATGTGAGTGAGTAGGGATTGCCATGCAACGGATGCACTAGAGCTATAAGTGTATGAAAGCTCAAAAAGAAACTAAGTGGGTGTGCATCCAACTCGCTTGCTCATGAAGACCTAGGGCAATTTGAGGAAGCCCATCATTGGAATATACAAGCCAAGTTATATAATGAAAAATTCCCACTAGTATATGAAAGTGACAAAATAGGAGACTCTCTATCATGAAGATCAAGGTGCTACTTTGAAGTACAAGTGTGGAAAAAGATAGTAACATTGTCCCTTCTCTCTTTTCTCTCATTTTTTTATTTTTTTATTTTGGTGGGCATCTTTGGCCTCTTTTTTTTTGGGCTTCATTGGCCTCTTTTATTATTTGTAAAGTCCAGAGACTCATCCCTACTTGTGAGGGAATCATAGCTTCCATCATCCTTTCCTCTCATGGGACAATGCTCTAATAATGATGATCATCACACTTTTATTTACTTACAACTCGATACCTACAACAAGATATTACTTTATATGAATGCTTCCGGTGGTTTACCAGGATGTGCAACGATCTAGCATAGCAAATGACATCAAAAAACGGACAAGCCATAAAAACATCATGCTAGCTGTCTTACGATCATGCAAAGCAATATGACAATGATGGTGCGTGTCATAAAAAAAATGGAACGGTGGAAGTTGCAAGGCAATATATCTCGGAATGGCTATGGAAATGCCATAATATGTAGATATGGTGGCTGTTTTTAGGAAGGGTATATGGTGGCTGTTTTGAGGAAGGTGGGTTTAATGCACCGGCGAAAGTTGCGCAGTACTAGAGAGGCTAGCAAAGGTGGAGGGTGAGAGTGCGTATAATCCATGTACTCACATTAGTCATAAAGAACTCACATACTTATTGCAAAAATCTATTAGTTATCGAAGCAAAGTGTTAGACGCATGCTCCTAGGGGAGAGGTTGGTAGGAGTAAACCATCGCGCGCTCCCGACCCTCACACAAAGGATGACAATCATTAAACAAATCATGCTTCGACTTCGTTACATAACGGTTCACCATACGTGCATGCTACGGGAGTCACAAACTTCAACACAAGTATTTTTACCATTCAACAATTACTCACTAGCATGACTCTAACATCACCATCTTTATATCTCAAAACTATATGCAAGGAATCCAACTTCTCATAGTATTTAATGCACTTTATATGAAAGTTTTTATTATATCCCTCTTGGATGCTCATTATATTAGGACTAAATTCATAACCTAAACCAATTACCATGCTGTTTAAGGACTCTCAAAATAATATAAGTGAGGTACGAGAGTTCAATTATTTCTATAAAATAAAGACACCACTATGCTCTAAAAAGATATAAGTGAAGCACTAGAGCAACATTGCCTAGCTCAAAAGATATAAGTGAAGCACATAGAGTATTCTAATAAATTCACGATTAATGCGTGTCCCTCTCAAAATATGTGTGCAGCAAGGATGATTGTGGCAAACTAAAAAGCAAAGACTCATATCATACAAGACGCTCCAAGCAAAACACATATCATGTGGTGAATAAAAATACAGCCTCAAGTAAATTTACCGATGGATTGAAGACGAAAGAGGGGATGCCTTCCGGGGCATCGCCAAGCTTAGGCTCTTTTGTATCCTTGAATATGGCTTGGGGTGCCTTGGGCATCCCCAAGCTTAGGCTCTTGCCACTCCTTATTCCATAACACAACACAAAACTCAACAAAAAACTCGTGAGATCCGTTAGTATAAGAAAAATAAATCACCACTTTAGGTACTGTTGTGAACTCATTCTTTATTTATATTGGTGTAATATTTACTATATTCTAACTTCTCCATGGTTCATACCCCCCGATACAACCCATAGATACATCAAAATAAGCAAACAACACAAAGAAAACAGAATCTGTCAAAAACAGAACAGTCTGTAGCAATCTGTAGACTTCGAATACTTCTGTAACTCCAAACATTCTGAAAAATTAGGACAATCAGGGAAATTTGTATATCAATCTTGTGTAAAAGACTCAGATCCAATTGACGCTCTGGTGAATTTATATAATTCCTGGACTGAGCGCAAAAGTTTCTGTTTTTCAGTAAAACCAAATCAACAATCACCGTAAACCATCCCAAAGGTCTTACTTGGCACAAACACTAATTAAAACAATAAAACACAATTACTACAGAGGTAATAATGTGCAAAACACTCAAGAACAGAAGCAAAAAACAGAAAAACAAAATAAAATTGGGTTGCCTCCCAACAAGCGCTATTGTTTAACGCCCTTAGCTAGGCATAACGCAATAGATCTAGGTATTGTCATAATAGTAAGGGAGATCATCCATGCTCATCTCATACTCCCTTCTTTCAGCGGCAAGTTTCCTTTGTGGCAAGCAAAAATAATCAAAAGGGCTAAATTTAATAGGATAAGGATCCTTAAGATCAAGTGCGGGAGGGATAGGTTCCTGCTTCGGCCCCCTATAGTGTATAATCAATTCATCATTGTAAGCTTTCCTTTGGTGGAAAGTCATAAGCCTATCTCTTAATATGAACTCTAATCTGTTGTTTTGTATAGCAAAATTGTCATTGAGTTCGGAAATCTTATCAACCAAAACCTCGGTAGGAACCCTTTTTCTCAAATTTTCATTATAAGCCACATAATCCGGAGATTGCAATCTCATTATTTCTTCTTGATTAAAAAGGATCTCCTCTATAGGGGGCATCCACCATTAATTTTATAATGAGAAAAAATTTCGCTAGCCTCTTTCATGATGAATCTAAACTCGTGGGCTAGAAATATAGTGGCGGCACACTTAACGGAAGAATGCTGAATATTAGAGAACTCTAGAAAAATCCTTTGTATGCAAGGATGCATGTGAACGAATTGCCTCTCAAGTTCAATTATTAACAGTGTTATTGCATCCGCAAGACTATTAGTTTTATTGAGAATAGACCCTCCTAAGGTAGGTAGCGTACCAGCACAAGTAAACAAATCTTGAATAACACCTTTTCCAATAATATTACCGCTACCTATGCGGAATTTTTTTGTATGTGTGATAGTAGGTTCTTCATGAGGGTCGTTTTTAGCAAGATTCCCCTCAAGATTATTACTATCTTTTTCAGTAAAAACTTCCTTAGATTCCGACATGGTGGCAACGAATCGAGCTAGCACACAAGCAAACAAAAAGCAAACGAAAAGACGAACGGAAGAAGGGCGAATAAAAAGGCAAATTTTTCTGAATATCATTTTAGAAGTTAGGGAGAGGAAAACGAGAGGCAAATGGCAAATAATGTAAATGCAAGAAATGAGTTTGTGATGGGTACTTGGTAGGCTTGATGTAGATCTCCCCGGCAACGGCGCCAGAAATCCTTCTTGCTACTTCTTGAGCTTGCGTTGGTTTTCCCTTGAAGAAGAAAGGGTGATGCAGCAAAGTAGATAAGTATTTCCCTCAGTTGTTGAGAACCAAGGTATCAATCCAGTATGAGATACAAGCAAGTCCCCAATAGATGTACCTACACAAATAATCAAACACTTGCACCCAACGCTATAAAGGGGTTGTCAATCCCTTCACGGTTACTTGCAAGGATGAGATCTGATAGAGATAGATATAGAAGATTACTAAAACAAAAGTAAAACAAAAGTAAAAAGATTGCAGAAAAGTATTTTTGGTATTTTTGGTTTATAGATCTGAAAATATAATATGGAAAATAGACCCGGGGGCCATAGGTTTCACTAGAGGCTTCTCTCTTGAAGGAAAATTATACAGTGGGTGAACAAATTACTGTCGAGCAATTGATAGAAAAGCGCATAGTTATGACGATATACAAGGCAATGATTATGCATATAGGCATCACGTCTGTGTCAAGTAGACCGAAACGATTCTGCATCTACTACTATTACTCCACACATCGACCGGCTCCTACCTGCATCTAGAGTATTAAGTTCATGAAGAACAGAGTAACGCATTAGGTAAGATGACATGATGTAGAGGGATAAACTCAAGCAATATGATGAAAACCCCATCTTTTTATCCTTGATGGCAACAATACAAATACGTGCCTCGCTACCCCTACTTTGTCACTGGGTGAGGACACCGCAAGATTGAACCCAAAACCAAGCACTTTTCCCATTGCAAGAATTACCAATCTAGTTGGCCAAACCAAACCAATAACTCGAAGAGACTTGCAAAGATATGAAATCATGCATATAAGAATTTAGAGAAGATTCAAATAATATTCATAGATAATCTGATCATAAACCCACAATTCATCGGATCTCGACAAACACACCGCAAAATAGTATTACATCGGATAGATCTCCATGAAGATCATGAAGAACATGGTATTGAAGAACATAGAGAGAGAAGAAGCCATCTAGCTACTAGCTATGGACCCGAAGGTCTGTGGTGAACTACTCACGCATCATCGGAGGGGCAATGGAGTTGATGTAGATGCCCTCCGTGATCGAATCCCCCTCCGACAGATTACCGGAAAAGTCTCCAAGATGGGATCTCACGGGAACAGAGGCTTCCGGCGGCGGAAAAGTATTTTCGTGGCTCTTTTTGGTATTGGGGGAATATTTGGGTATTTATAGGCCGAAGAATAGGGTTAGGAGACCTGCCGTGGGGCCACAAGCCAGGGGGGCGCGCCCTGGTGGCTTGTCGCCACACGGCAAGTCTTCTGCCTTCATCTCCAAGTCTGGCAGGTTTCTTCTGGTCCAAGAAAAATTATTCCAAAGATTTTATTCCGTTTGGACTCCGTTTAATATTCCTTATCTGCAATACTCAAAAACAAGGAAAAAACATAAACTGGCACTAGGCACTAGATTAATAGGTTAGGCCCAAAAATAATATAAAATAGCATATTAATGAATATAAAACATCCAAAACAGATAATATAATAGCATGGAACAATCAAAAATTATAGATACGTTGGAGACGTATCAACTTCCGCAGGGTTTCTCCTTCCTTCTGCGGAAGGACTTGCAGGTCGCTGGGATGTCCTGGCTCCTGGTGGCCACATGTGAAGGCGCCGACAAACTCGTTGCACAAGTCAGCCCATGATGAAATAGAGTTCTCCGGCACGTGCATCGGCCACGATCTCACATTTGGCTTGAGTGCCAAAGGGAAATAGTTGGCGAGCACCTTCTCATCTCTTCCCCCGGCGGCTTGAACGGCTATGGTATAGATGCCTAGGAACTCCGCCGGGTTTAGCTTCCCGTCGTATTTCTTCGTCAGCTCAGGCTTGAAGGCTCGGGCCGATGGCCAGCGGACCTGTCCCAGCTCGCGAGTGAAGGCAGGGCACCCAACCTCATAAGGCAGGTACCCGCCAGCACTGGGCGCGGGGTCGCCAGCACTCGGGCCGTTGCGCCTGTCAGATTGACGGTGTGCTTCCTGGCGTCGTTCTATGGTGATGCGCGTGTCTTCTCTCCGCCGGTCTTCTAGGACACACCGCTGGTCCTGGTGATCGTGCGAGCCGGAGGAGACCATGGATGCTTTGTCGTGCTCGTCGGTACGTGGAGCTCGTTGTGGCTGCCTCTGGGCTTGTTGTCGCGGAGGGGATTGCACCGTTGGCACGGCTCCCTCGACACAACCATCAGCCTGGGCCGCCGTCACCGTCCGCGAACGCCGCGACGGCTCTGCATGCCGCGACTTGTTGGCTTCGACGAAGCCGATCAAACTCTGGATGGTGGCTCTCCATTCGTCCATCTTGTTAGCCGCCGACGGGAAGTTTAGCAGCAGTTGGGCCCGCTCCATTGCTTCCACCGCCGTGGCCGGCATGGCTAGAGATGTGGATCGCGATGTCGCTCGACTCCTGGTGGAACCAAGAGGAGCGTCACCACATTCTCGCCATCGTGCACCGGTCGCCGAGGCGGCCTATCGTGGAGGAAGCCGAACTTGCGGGTCTATGGCCCGGCTTGGCGCTCCGTCTTGCTCCGGGCGAGGCGCGCGTCCAGCAGCCGCGCTTGTGATGGGCGCAGCTGGAGGATCACGGCTTGCACCAAATTGGGCGCCGCCGTAGCGGCCTCGGCCACCAGCGCAGCGGGGAGGTGGAGACCGAACGTTTCCTCCTCCCGCGGCACTAGGGTCGAGCTCGCCAGAATGTTGCTGTTGTTGCTCCTCTTCGACGTTCCTTGTCCCAGCTTCGGCTGCTGGGGACAAGATGGTGGCGCCGCCTGCGCCAGTCATGTCGCCCACGACGCCCACCTCCTTTGCTGCCGCCGCGGTACGCACGGCGTCCGCGGCTGCATGCGAGGGGGCCTTCGAAGTGGAGGGATGCGTGGTCGCGGCGGTCTTGTTCTTGGGAGCCATGGATGACGAAGACGGTGATGAAGATCGATGCGCTGCTCACGATCTCAGGTTCGTGCAAATGACGATGCCCCCTACCTGGCGCGCCAAAGATGTCGGGTCACGATGCACACGATCACCTATGGGACCAAGGGCCCCTTTGTGGTTCGGCGGGGGTGAGGTCACGTTCCACAAAGAGCAGAGGTCGTGAGGCAGGAAGACGATGAGACGCTGATGTTTTACCCAGGTTCGGGCCGCTGAGAAGCGTAAAACACTACACCTGCTTTGGTGGATTGATCAGAGGAACACGAAGCACACGTAGCGCTCAAACCCGGCAAGGTTGCCTTCGGGGGAGCTGCTACGCTAGTACAAGTGTCCAAAGGTCCGAATCTTGAGCTAGGTTGCCTTGGGCCTCCTTTTATAGGACAAGGGGCAACCACAGTGGAAAAACAGACATTATCTAGCGATTAGATAGCTAACAGTGCTATCATACCTAACTCTGGCACTTAGGACAAAATGCCATAAATGCTACCCTAGGTGGTGCGCGGGGATGCATCCTCGGCAAGCTTTTACCACTGCTTAGCTGGCTGTTGCTTAGTGTCTCGACACACCACTGGATGGGTGTCAAATGGATAATCTACCTTCCGGTGCATCACCACATGCTTAGCGAGAGCCACTTAGCCACCAGAGGGCTCGACACCGCATTGATAACTGACTGGTGTTGCAATGCAGTGGAGCGGTGGCCGATCGGCTCGCTCCCGCCGGGGGGATGGCTTGTCGGGTCTTCCTGAAGATGCGCGCGCTTCGGTCCCCGGTTGGCACCGGGGACGTGACCGGCGCGGTTTGACCCCGTTCTGGGCTGTTGCATCAATCTTGCCGGTGTAGCTAGCCATCGTAGGCTCCTCCTGCCGGGGTCTTGGTCTTGGATATTGGCTTTGTCTTCTTGGTGCGCTCCTTGATCTCATGAAGAGCGGCTTCTCAGGCTTGGACTGGGTCTTAAATGGGTTTTTCTACCACTGCCTGTGCATAAGTCAGGGGCACTGGGTACCCCATTCCTAGTGCACCAACATAGAAGATGTCCAAGATAATAAAATCGTATGTGAAAGTTCTCTTCCTTATACTAATCATTCACGAATTGCTTGTATGACCAATGTTGTGCTTGTCAAGCTTCAAAAAGATTTCACTTTCTAAACCCAATGTGAAGCTTCTTCTAGGCATAATATGAACATATAGTTTCAACTGCATGGTATTCAATTCATTCAACAATTTACTCATAGGATATAAGTGAAGCACAAGAGTAAATGACAAGCTACTCTCAAAAGATATAAGTGAAGATCAATGAGTAGTCAAACAATTAAGTAGCTATGTGGGGACTCTCTCTCTTAATGAAGATTTTCAGATCTGAGTATTTTATTCAAACAGCAAACTAAACAAAAATAGAACTCCAAGAATAGCACACATCATGTGAACGAATAAAAATTTAGGCTCAACATAGGCTAACCGATAGTTGACGAAGAGAGGTTGGATGCGTAGCATTCCCAAGCTTAGATGCTTGAGACTTCTTGAAATATTTACTTGGGGTGCCTTGGGCATCCCCAAGCTTGAGCTTTTGTATCTTGTTCAATCCTCTCATATCATGGTTTCACCTATTCTCAAAAACTTCATCCACACAAAACTCGAAAAGAACTCGTGAGATAGGTTAGTACACATAAGAATAAATCAACACTTCATGTACTACCAAGACAAGTTGCAGAATAATTTTCAAACATCATCTAGTGTTTACTATCATTTCCACAATTTATATCTACCAATATAGGCTATGGAAACTATAGGATAAGTAGATAACAAAACTATGACAGCAATCTGTCCAAACAGAATAGTCTGTAGCAATTTATTAAACCAGTACACTTCAGTAACTCAAAAAATTATGAAAATTTATGATAGTCTAAGGAATTTATATGAGAATACTGTGTAAAAATTTAAGAAACTTTCCACGTTCCAGTAAAATATAAAAATTCAAACACTACAGAAAATGTTTCTGTTTTTACACAGCACACATCAAACATGCAATTCAAGCATCCTAAAGGCAATTCTTGAAACTTTTTATTGAAAAACAAGATTATAAATAACACCTAACAGAACATAACAAAATAAAATAATGCTCCAAGCAAAACTCATATTATGTGACGAATAAAAATATAGCTCTAAGTAAGATATACCGATAGTGTTGAAGACGAAAGAGGGGATGCCTTCCGGGGCATCCCCAAGCTTAGGCGTTTGAGTCTTCCATGGATATTACCTTGGGGGTGCCTTGGGCATCCCCAATCTTAGGTTCTTTTCACTCCTTATTCTCCTCATATCGGCATCTCACCCAAAACTTGAAAACTTCAATCACACAAAACTTAACGGAACTTCGTGAGAAGGGTTAGTGCAATAAAGATAAATCATTCACTTAGGTACTGTCAAGACAAGATTCATAATTGTTCCCACATGATACCTACTATATTATATCATTCCCATATTTTATACCACTAAATATAAGCTATGGAAACACTAAAACAAGCAAACTACGCATGCAAAACAGAATCTGTCAGAAACAGAACATTCTGTGAATATCTGTAGTATAGCCATACTTCCCTGTCTCTAGAAATTCTGAACAATTAGGACAACCTGAAGAATTTGTATATGAAGACTTTGTAAAAATTTCAGATCATTATCACGCTCCAGTAAGAAATGAAAGTTTCTGTACTGGAGTCAAAAGTTTCAGTTTTGGTTCAGCATCAACTCTACTCATCTTGTGAGTCATCCCAAAGGCTTCACTTGGCACTTTATTGAAATAAAAGACACAAAACATGATTACTACAGTAGATTAATCATATGAACACATCAAAACAGAAAGTATAAGTGTTGGGTTGTCTCCCAACAAGCGCTTTTCTTTAATGCCTTTTAGCTAGGCATGATGATTTCAATGATGCTCACATAGGAATAGTATTTGAAACATGTAAGAGAGCATCATGAATCTCATGACATGCACATTTAAGTCTAACCCACTTCCTACGCATAGGGATTTTGTGAGCAAACAATTTATGGGAACAAGAATCAATTAGCATAGGAAGGCAAAACAAGCATAACTTTAAAACTTTGAACACATAGAGAGGAAACTTGATATTATTGCAATTCCTACAAGCATATGTTCCTCCCTCATAATAATTTTCAGTAGCATCATGACAGAATTTAACAATATAACTATCATATAAATTATTCTTTTCATGATGCACAAGCATAGAATTTTCATTACTCTCCTCATAAGCAATTTTCTTCTCATTCATTGTAGTGGGAGCAAACTCAACAAAATAACTATCATGAGATACATGATTGACATAACCACATTCAATATTAAAATCATGATGACAAGTTTCATGGTTACTATCACTCTTTATATCATACATGTCATCATCATAATCATCATAGATAGGAGGCATGCCATCATCATAATAAATTTGCTCATCAAAACTTGGGGGACTAAAAATATCATCTTCATCAAACATAGCATCCCCAAGCTTGTGGCTTTGCATATCATTAGCATAATGAATATTCGAAGATTTCATACTTGCAACATTGCAATCATGCTCATCATTCAAGGAATTCTCATTAAGTATTTTCATTATTTCTTCCTCTACCAATTCAGCACAATTTTCCGAACCATCATTTTCACGAAAGACATTAAAAAGACAAAACAATTGAGGCAACCAAAACTCCATTTTTTGTAGTTTTGTTTTATAAACCAAACTAGTGATAAACAAGAAACTAAAAGATTTTTCAATTTGAAGGAGCCCATCGTCATCGATATCTCCGACGATGAGGAATAGCTTGTTTTTCTTAGCTTTATCACAAAGGACCTATATATGTTCAGCTAGCTACGCCGGTTAAGCATGTTTGGTTTAACTTTTGCATGTGCTGCTTCTGCCTTTCATTTAGAAATTCCTGTGAAATGTCCAATGTAATGCTACTTGCAATCTGACCTTCTAGCATGTTCTATTGTGCAATGTGGTGGTTAGTTAACTGTTTGGTTCATTTGTTGTGGTGATCATTTAACTATTTGGTTCAATTCTACAATGTGAAATTCGATTGTTGTTGGTACAATTTTGTACGGTTATGCATGTGAGAAATAAATCGAATTTATATGTACTAAATACATGTGAAACACATACAATTGCTATATTTCCTAGTTCTTAGCACGCTTGGTTTAGATAACTGGCTTTCCCATGTGGCTGGAATTAATCTATTGGATCTGCAATGTGTTTATTTTTCTTTAACATATTTCACTGACAGTATGCCAAATATCACTTATAACCTGATAAATATCTATCTTAAATATGTTGTAGGGGGAAACAATGGGAGACACTAAAGTTTACCATCGAGGTTTGCACATCCATGGTCCTTTGGCTAACAACACATTATTGTGCAAGTGCAGGAACCATTCTAATATTAAGGTTTTTAATAATTTGTTCTTGCACATTTTAGTCTTGCTGTAAGAGGTTTAGACCCACTGTTCGACCCGTTTTGCATGTGGGAAAATGAGGTGTCCTTGAATATCAGTAAAATCAAAGAACTCAGAAAGATTGTTAAGATAAAGAAACTAGCTACGAAAAACAACAAGATGTTTGTCTGCACAATGAAGAAGACATCAGTCAACTATAGGATGGTACATCTCTTTCACCCCGTCCTTTTCCCTTTGCGCCATTTCAAATTTTAGAAAAGACATTTAAGCATATGTTTGTTTTCAGTTCTTTTCAAGGCAGTTCATCGGTGATTACGTCTCAAATCACCTGTATGGTCAAGAGTCGAGAAAGGTATTCATACAGCACCCATGGTATAATCTTGAAGTCTTCCTCAAGAGGACGAAGGATGGGTGGGCAATCATCCACATGCATTGTCATAAAGTTGTGAGGACCTTCAACATCATTGAAGGCTCAATATTTGCCTCCGCTTCAACAATTTTCTAGATGAGACTCATCTGTATATTTACCGTCTATGATGACACTTGACAAAGGTTTTAGATGTTGCATTTGAAACTTTGTCCTGTTGTGCAATTGGGCAGGTAGGTAGTTGATACGTCTCCAACGTATCTATAATTTTTGATTGTTCCATGCTGATATATTATCATTTTAGGATACTTTTTGGGTCTATATTTTCCAATTTATAATATTTTGAGCACTAACCTATTGACCCAGTGCCCAGTGCGAGTTGCTATTTTGTGCATGTTTTTGCATTTTCAGGTTTACTGTACCAAACGAAGTCCAATTGCCATGAAACTTTTTGATGATTTTTTCTGGACTATATGAAGACCTAGAAGCTTTGGAAGGAAGCCAGGAGGTGCACGAGGGCCCCACCACACATCAGGGCGCGCCCTGATATGTGGTGGCCCCCTAAGTCGCCTCCCGACGTCCCTCTTCGGCCTATAAATTCTCTAATATTGCAAAAACCCTGAAGCAAGTCCCGAAACCCTTTTTCTGCCGCCGCAAGTTTCTGTTCCATCATGTGGCCATCTGGAGCTCCATTTCGGCACCCTGCCGGAGTGGGGATCGATCATGGGGATCCATCCTCGGCAAGCTTTTACCACCGCTTAGCTGGCTGTTGCTTAGTGTCTCGACACGCCACTGGACGGGTGTCAAATGGATATAATCTACCTTCCGGTGCGTCGCCACGTGCTTAGTGAGAGACACTTTGCCACCAGAGGGCTCGACACCGCATTGATAATTGACTGGTGTTGCGATGCGGTGGAGCGGTGGCCAATCGGCTCGCTCCCGCCGGGGGGATGGCTTGTCGGGTCTTCCTGAAGATGCGCGCGCTTCGGTCCCTGGTTGGCACCGGGGACATGACCGGCGCGGTTTGACCCCGTTCTGGGCTGTTGCATCGATCTTGCCGGTGTAGCTAGCCATCGTAGGCTGCTCCTACCGGGGTCTTGGTCTTGGATGTTGGCTTTGTCTTCTTGATGCGCTCCTTGATCTCATGAAGAGCGGCTTCTCTGGCTTGGACTGGGTCTTAAATGGGTTTTTCTACCACTGCCTGTGCATAAGTCAGGGGCACTGGGTACCCCATTCCTAGTGCACCAACATAGAAGATGTCCAAGATAATAAAATTGTATGTGAAAGTTCTCTTCCTTATACTAATCATTCACAAATTGCTTGTATGACCAATGTTGTGCTTGTCAAGCTTCCAAAAGATTTCACGTTCTAAACCCAATGTGAAGCTACTACTAGGCATGATATGAACATATAGTTTCAACTACATGGTATTCAATTCATTCAACAATTTACTCATAGGATATAAGTGAAGCACAAGAGTAAATGACAAGCTACTCTCAAAAGATATAAGTGAAGATCAATGAGTAGTCAAACAATTAAGTAGCTATGTGGGGACTCTATCTCTTAATGAAGATTTTCAGATCTGAGTATTTTATTCAAACAACAAACTAAACAAAAATAGAACTCCAAGAATAGCACACATCATGTGAACAAATAAAAATTTAGGCTCAACATAGGCTAACCGATAGTTGACGAAGAGAGGTGGGATGCGTAGCATCCCCAAGCTTAGATGCTTGAGACTTCTTGAAATATTTACTTGGGGTGCCTTGGGCATCCCCAAGCTTGAGCTTTTGTATCTTGTTCAATCCTCTCATATCATGGTTTCACCTATTCTCAAAAACTTCATCCACACAAAACTCGAAAAGAACTCGTGAGATAGGTTAGTACACATAAGAATAAATCAACACTTCATGTACTACCAAGACAAGTTGCAGAATAATTTTCAAACATCATCTAGTGTTTACTATCATTTCCACAATTTATATCTACCAATATAGGCTATGGAAACTATAGGATAAGTAGATAACAAAACTATGACAGCAATCTGTCCAAACAGAATAGTCTGTAGCAATTTATTAAACCAGTCCACTTCTGTAACTCAAAAAATTATGAAAATTTATGATATTCTAAGGAATTTATATGAGAATACTGTGTAAAAAATTAAGAAACTTTCAACCTTCTATTAAAATATAAAAATTCAAACACTACAGCAAAAGTTTCTGTTTTTACACAGCACACATAAAACAAGCAATTCAAGCATCCTAAAGGCAATTCTTGAAACTTTTTATTGAAAAACAAGATTATAAATAACACCTAACAGAACATAACAAAATAAAATAATTCTCCAAGCAAAACTCATACTATGTGACGAATAAAAATATAGCTCTAAGTAAGATATACCGATAGTGTTGAAGACGAAAGAGGGGATGCCTTCCGGGGCATCCCCAAGGTTAGGCGCTTGAGTCTTCCATGGATATTACCTTGGGGGTGCCTTGGGCATCCCCAATCTTAGGTTCTTTTCACTCCTTATTCTCCTCATATCGGCATCTCACCCAAAACTTGAAAACTTCAATCACACAAAACTTAACGGAACTTCATGAGAAGGGTTAGTGTAATAAAGATAAATCATTCACTTAGGTACTGTCAAGACAAGATTCATAATTTTTCCCACATGATACCTACTATATTATATCATTCCCATAATTTATACCACTAAATATAAGCTATGGAAACACTAAAACAAGCAAACTATGCATGCAAAACAGAATCTGTCGAAAAAACGGAACATTCTGTGAATATCTGTAGTATAGCCATACTTCCCTGTCTCTAAAAATTCTGAACAATTAGGAAAACCTGAAGAATTTGTATATGAAGACTGTGTAAAAATTTCAGATCATAATCACGCTCCAGTAAGAAATGAAAGTTTCTGTACTGGAGTCAAAAGTTTCAGTTTTGGTTCAGCATCAACTCTACTCATCTTGTGAGTCATCCCAAAGGCTTCACTTGGCACTTTATTGAAATAAAAGACACAAAACATGATTACTACAGTAGATTAATCATATGAACACATCAAAACAGAAAGTATAAGTGTTGGGTTGTCTCCCAACAAGCGCTTTTCTTTAATGCCTTTTAGCTAGGCATGATGATTTCAATGATGCTCACATAGGAATAGTATTTGAAACATGTAAGAGAGCATCATGAATCTCATGACATGCACATTTAAGTCTAACCCACTTCCTATGCATAGGGATTTTGTGAGCACACAATTTATGGGAACAAGAATCAACTAGCATAGGAAGGCAAAACAAGCATAACTTCAAAACTTTGAACACATAGAGAGAAAACTTGATATTATTGCAATTCCTACAAGCATATGTTCCTCCCTCATAATAATTTTCAGTAGCATCATGACAGAATTTAACAATATAACTATCACATAAATCATTCTTTTCATGATGCACAAGCATAGAATTCTCATTACTCTCCTCATAAGCAATTTCTTCTCATTCATTGTAGTGGGAGCAAACTCAACAAAATAACTATCATGAGATACATGATTGACATAACCACATTCAATATTAAAATCATGATGACAAGTTTCATGGTTACTATCACTCTTTATATCTTACATGTCATCATCATAATCATCATAGATAGGAGGCATGCCATCATCATAATAAATTTGCTCATCAAAACTTGGGGGACTAAAAATATCATGTTCATCAAACATAGCATCGCCAAGCTTGTGGCTTTGCATATCATTAGCATAATGAATATTCGAAGAATTCATACTTGCAACATTGCAATCATGCTCATCATTCAAGGAATTCACATTAAGTATTTTCATTATTTCTTCCTCTACCAATTGAGCACAATTTTCCGAACCATCATTTTCACGAAAGACATTAAAAAGACGAAACAATTGAGGCAACCTAAACTCCATTTTTTGTAGTTTTCTTTTATAAACCAAACTAGTGATAAACAAGAAACTAAAAGATTTTTCAATTTGAAGGAGCCCATCGTCATCGATATCTCCGACGATGAGGAATAGCTTGTTTTTCTTAGCTTTATCACTAAGGACCTATATATGTTCAACTAGCTACGCCGGTTAAGCATGTTTGGTTTAACTTTTGCATGTGCTGCTCCTGCCTTTCATTTAGAAATTCCTGTGAAATGTCCAATGTAATGCTACTTGCAATCTGACCTTCTAGCATGTTCTATTGTGCAATGTGGTGCTTAGTTAACTGTTTGGTTCATTTGTTGTGGTGATCATTTAACTATTTGGTTCAATTCTACAATGGGAAATTCGATTGTTGTTGGTACAATTTTGTACTATTATGCATGTGAGAAATAAATCAAATTTAGATGTAGTAAATACATGTGAAACACATACAATTGCTATATTTCCTAGTTCTTAGCACGCTTGGTTTAGATAACTGGCTTTCCCATGTGGCTGGAATTAATCTATTGGATCTGCAATGTGTTTATTTTTCATTAACATATTTCACTGACAGTATGCCAAATATCACTTATAACCTGATAAATATCTATCTTAAATATGTTGCAGGGGGAAACAATGGGAGACACTAAAGTTTACCATCGAGGTTTGCACATCCATGGTCCTTTGGCTAACAACACAGTACTGTGCAATTGCAGGAACCATTCTAATATTAAGGTTTTTAATAATTTGTTCTTGCACATTTTAGTCTTGCTGTAAGAGGTTTAGACCCACTGTTCGAACCGTTTTGCATGTGGGGAAATGAGGTGTCCTTGAATATCAGTAAAATCAAAGAACTCAGAAAGATTGTTAAGATAAAGAAACTAGCTACGAAAAACAACAAGATGTTTGTCTGCACAATGAAGAAGACATCAGTCAACTACAGGATGGTACATCTCTTTCATCCTGTCCTTTTCCCTTTGCGCCATTTCAAAGTTTAGAAAAGACATTTAAGCATATGTTTGTTTTCAGTCCTTTTCAAGGCAGTTCATCGGTGATTACGTCTCAAATCACCTGTATGGTCAAGAGTCGAGAAAGGTATTCATACAGCACCCATGGTATAATCTTGAAGTCTTCCTCAAGAGGACGAAGGATGGGTGGGCAATCATCCACATGCACTGTCATAAAGTTGTGAGGACCTTCAACATCATTGAAGGCTCAATATTCGCCTCCGCTTAAACAATTTTCTAGATGAGACTCATCTGTATATTTACCGTCTATGATGACACTTGCCAAAGGTTTTAGATGTTGCATTTGAAACTTTGTCCTGTTGTGCAATTGGGCAGCTAGGTAGTTGATACGTCTCCAACGTATCTATAATTTTTGATTGTTCCATGCTGATATATTATCATTTTAGGATACTTTTTGGGTCTATATTTTCCAATTTATAATATTTTGAGCACTAACCTATTGACCCAGTGCCCAGTGCGAGTTGATGTTTTCTGCCTGTTTTTGCCTTTTCAGGTTTACTGTACCAAACGAAGTCCAATTGCCACGAAACTTTTTGATGATTTTTTCTGGACTATATGAAGACCTAGAAGCTTCGGAAGGAAGCCAAGAGGTGCACGAGGGCCCCACCACACATCATGGCGCGCCCTGATATGTGGTGGCCCCCTAAGTCGCCTCCCGATGTCCCTCTTCGGCCTATAAATTCTCTAATATTGCAAAAACCCTGAAGCAAGTCCTGAAACCCTTTTTCTGCCGCCGCAAGTTTCTGTTCCATCATGAGGCCATCTGGAGCTCTGTTTTGGCACCCTGCCGGAGTGGGGATCGATCACGGAGGGCCTCTTCATCAACCTTGCTACCCTCATGATGATGTGTGAGTACTTCACCACAGACCTACGGGTCCATAGCTAGTACCTAGATGGCAATCTCCCTATCTTATGATCTTCAATACAATGGTCATAGCATCTTTGCTTTGATCTATCCGATGTTACTTTGTCTACATCATGTTATCGTTCATTCATATTGTTTGAGTTTACTTTGTCTACATCATGTTATCGTTCATTCATATTGTTTGAGTTTACTTTGTCTACATCATGTTATCGTTCTCCAAGCATTACTCTGTTTTACTTAATACTCTAGATGCATGCTAGATAGCGGTTGATGAGTGGAGTAATAGTAATAGGTGCAGGCAGGAGTCGGCCTATTTGCTTATGGACGTGATGCCTATATATACATGATCATTGCCGTGAACATCGCATAACTATCCGCTTTTCTATCAATTGCGCAGCAGTAATTTGTTACCCACTGTATGATGTCTACATGAGAGATGCTGCTAGGGAAAACTATGGCCCCCGGGTCTATTCACTTATATATTTACAAACGCAACAATTACCTTGCTACCTTTATTTATCTTTTATTTTATTTTGCAATTTATATTTATCAACAATTATATACACAAGTCATTTGCTTGCAAATAACGAGATCAAGGGAATTGACAACCCTCTTGCCCGCATTGGGTGCAAGTTGTTTGTTCATTTGTGTGCAGCCGCTGAAGACGGTTGAGGATTGATATTCTTATTGGTTTGATAAACCTTGGTTTCATAACTGAGGGAAATACTTATCCGCTTTGTGATTCAATTACCCGTTCCTCTTCACGGAAAACCCAACAAAGATCACAAGTATCAGTAGTATATGCCTATATGATATTGTACCATGATGTACCTCAATTATGAAATCCTGGTTGCCGTAATACGAATAAGAAATATATTGTGTACTTGATATTAAATGTTAATTTGATTACTAAATGGATTATAAATAATGGAGCAATTAGGCTATTTATTGGGGTTCCTATTGCAGACGGTTCCTAAGACAATACCGTGGGCGATGACCTCAACAAACTCACGAGGTTTATAAAAAGTTGGCGTGTTGGATCAGTGAACAATAACACACGACTTCTGTTCGACAATAGTGTGCGTTAGGCCACCGTATCACAAACATTTTCACATAACAAGTGAGTGTGATGGACAGCCTTATGCCAAATAGTTTCTTCTAGGCACCGTGAGTGATGTATTAAATAACGCAATCGACATAATTATAACTAGCATGTGTGAGGGTAAGCCCTATCACAAACGTTGTTATGTAGAAAATTGTGTGTGATGTGCAATACGAACGAAGATGTATCTTTGGGATTCCCTGTGTGAGATGCTAAGCACATCTCACACAACTTCTGCAATATGTCTGTTTGTGATGGTCCTCCCAATTGCACACGCTCAATTTTTGCATTGCCTGTGTGACCGGACGGAGGTATCATCGACGACTTATCTGTGTCGTGTGGGATAGGCCCCCCTATCGCCCACACAGGCAAGGTGACAGTTTAAAACTACGTTGCGAAAAGGGGGTAAAACCGTTTGCATAGGACGCGGCTGCACTAGTGGTAGCTCGTATTAACTAGAAACATTGTGCGGCATGTTTCAAAAGAGTCTTAGGGAGCATAACAAATTGTAGAGGGATTCATACAAACCTACTATAGAAAGCAAAACTATGCAATAATTATCTAACTCAATCAGTTGTTGACAAATAAGCAAAATACTGTATGGCTCAGACAAACAAGCAAATAAATATGCCTCACAGACACAAGCAATTAACCTGTTGTGTGTAATCGAGTAGTTTTAGATTGTGGACCTTGTATAAACTAGATTATGAGCCTCATGCAGTAATAGTTGGTTAATGGACTTCAAAGGATCAGGCACTTTTTGCCAGAGTAATGAAATGGTAAGGTGTTTAATTATGTCAACTAATAGTTATACAAGTACCCTACCTCAGTCAACATTGTTTGGTCATCTCATTAACTGCAAGACAAATAAAGCAATTGAAAAGAGCAATTTAACTATGCCTGAAGCAAAAAAGCAATTGAAGTATTTGTTGGTAGCATGCATACATGCACACCTCAATAACATCCTTGGCATGTCTACATTTGAATCAAGGGATTTCTATTTTCGTGCCCTTCCTTCCTTAGTTCTGATCAGTTTTGTCCCACCCAACTTACTATGCTCACTTTCCCCCTCCTCCACTCGCCTACACCTCACCAGAGGACACATGTTGCCTTGCCGTTGGGTCAAAGCCTTTGACCGTCACTACATCGGTGCTGACGCGTGGGACCAACTTGTAAGGCTGCATGCATTCGCATCGCCGGTGCTGACGCGTGGGACCGACATGTAAGGCCGCGTGCGTTCGCATCACCGGTGCTGACGCGTGGGACCGACGTGTAAGGCCGCATGCGCCTCGCACCGCCGGTGCTGGCGCATGGGACGGACGTGTAAGGCCGCAGGCGTTCGCATTGCCGCTTCATACAATTGCGTGGGACCAATATTTGGCCGCATGCATTACTGATTTCGCATGGCCGGTTGATCCTACACTGATTTCGCCGACGTGTGGGACCGACGGGCGTGCAAAACTGAATCATCGTTGCCTGATGTTTCCACATAGGCACTGCTCGCATTTTCCAATAACTCTTTATCTACGTGGAGAGTTGCGCCGCCGCACGAATGTGACACCCTGGATTTTGGCTACAGTGATCATTGTAATTAAGCACAGTGATGACCATGAACAGCGCCTAATCATTTTGCTAAGTAGAATGTGATCAAGTTGAAAATCATATCTCATTTTAAATTTCACCTAAAAAGGGCATTAATTTTTAATGTGATAAAATAAAGTTGCAAATAGCATGTGAAAAATGTGGCACACTTGTTACAAATCTCAAAACTAATGTTGTTAAGGAAAACAACATCACTCTTTTGCAAAAATGAACAGTAGCAATTAAGCAGTGCTAATTCAACACTTTAAAATTGCTTTTTCATTTATGAAAAATGCAAAAGATATCCACTGGCCTCCAAAATATTTGTGGCACTGTCTAAACTCACCAGTAAATTAATGGGACACTTCCCATATTTTTCCTAAGTGGACAGTGTGCCCAAATATTCTTTTACTCCTCTCTGTTATTTACATAAAAGAAAACAGAAAAGGAACAATAGGAAAAAGGGCGAGAGGCCACTTACCTGGCGACTGGGCCGCGCTGGCCCAGCCCACTCCCACCTGCCCGCCGTCCTTCTTCCCCTCCGTGTCGCTCCCGCCGTGGACAGAGCCGCGCCGTGCCGTCGCCGTTCGCCACGCCGACGGGAGCAGGTGGGCGAGGGGATAAGCCTCGCCCCGAGCCGTCCCCCCTGGCCACCTCTGCCATTTGCCTCTCCTCTCCCCTCTCCTCGCCTCACCCGCTCCTCCCCTTCTCTGTCCCGAGCAGGCTCGACGCCGTTCGTCGCTCGCAGACGCGGCCACCGGCGTCCTGCTGCTCCGCCGCCGTGTGCAGGAGGTTCGCCGTGCTCCACCACGTCGCCCACGCCTACGAACCGGAGCCGGAGAGCCCTGCAGCGCCGATCCCCTATTCCCCCGAATCTCTGATCATCGCCGTTCATCTCCAACTCCGGCGACTCGCTACTGCTCCAAACCTGTCACGGGCCTTTCTTGGCCGCACGGTGAGCAGCCGTTTCCCCCTCCCTCTCTCTCTGCTTCGTCTCGATGCCGTAGCTAGCCTCCCCGCGTGCTCGAGCTCCAGCCGCTGTCGGTCGTTATGGCAGCCGACGCTGCGGGCCATTTCAACGGCCGCCGATGTCGTCGTTCGACTCGGTGCGATGCCCGCGTTCGAATGCGCTAGGTCCCGCGCCGAATGATGCACCGTAGCCGCGCGCCCGACCTTGCCCGTAGCTCACCGCCGCCGCGGCTCGACGCCAGCGAGATTCCGGCCACCCCTGCTCGTTATGACGCCATAGATGGATGCGCGAGCTCACCAGCTTTCGAACGCACCCGGCCGCGGTCCGAATGGGGCACCACAGCCGTTTTCCGGCGAAGCCCGAGCCGCGCCGCCGCGTTTTGCGTCACCGGCGACGTGCCGCCGGCCGCGCTGACCTGGTGAGGCATGGGGTCCACCCCTGGGAGACTGCCAGTGGGCCCCAGCGCCTCGTTTGACTTCGTTGACTCCGGTCAACGCAGTTACTATTCACCCCCTGTCACTGACCAGTGGGCCCGCGTAGTTAATTACCGCTAACAATTAATTAGGTTAAATCTGTTAGTTAACTAACCCACTGACAGGCTGGGCCCACTGGCTAATTAACTCAGAGTAATTAAAATAACTTCTGTTAATTAACAACAGAGGCTGACAGGTGGGCCCCACCTGTCAGTTTGACCCAGTCAGCTGGTCAGCCGACGGCTGACGTCATGCTGACGCAGTAATTAGGAAGTATATGATATGATATGTTTTTTAATATTTAAAGTATACAAATTCATTTTGCGAATTTTCCCATTTTTATAGGAAAACCTAAGACATAACCAAAAGTATAGATAGAAAACATAAACTTGGAATCACATTTGTATGTAATTTTTTTTGTTGTATGACAACTATATATTTTCAGATCCCATGGTTTCTCGAAATGAATAATGACAGTTCATATCCAACATGTGTCTTTTAATATGCATGTGTTCAAAAATTAGATCAATATAATTTTCTGATCTTCATCTTGCACACCTCCTGTCATTTTCTCTCGCTTCCATTTCAACTGGTTTATTGCAAGCCTATTTGTTCATGTTGTTGTCCAATGATACATCTATTGATATGCTTAATTAGTGAAACGTCACCATAAACCTCTTCCGTAGTGAGGTTTGTGACTTCACAACCCAATAATTTTGATGTAAAAGATGACACTATACATATTTATTGTCAATCAACTAATATAGTAGTACATCTCCCATATCACAATGAACAAAATATAGCTTTGAAGTAATTGAGGAGGCACTGAATAACATTTAATATGTTCATGTGTTGGGCATTAACTCAGAACTACATGAGATGAAACATACGTAACCTTTGTTCTTTACCAAGTATGAGACCTTCGATATCCTGACATGCGCCACTTGACCGCATGTATGCCCAGCTTTCAATCTGAAAGGCCTACACATTTATAGAAATCATACAAATTCATCCCACTTTGCATTTTTTTATCGAAATAATTTGCATTACTTGACTCTTCTCGTGTGCTTCTATTGTGATATGGAAAATTTATTTTATTATTCCATCAAATATATGCTTTGTCTGTATAACATCAAAAGGAGATCCACATTTTGATTGGATCTTTAATTTAGAAATGTGTCTCCTATTTCTGCTTTTTAATATAATGTTTTCAAGTGATTGTGTTCTTCTTTCGTCAAGAAGTAGATAGAACAAATGCAACACGATACACATGTGATTAAACATCTAAATACCTTTTCATGTTTGCCACCACCGTCAATTTTGTGTACCATATGCGTTTGTAGTGATGTTAGTTACTTTTTGTGTCGTGTTCTCACTTTCTAAAATTTATTATTCCGTATATTGGCTAAACGTATGATACCTATATGCCTATGCCATGTGGTGTGTGTTTAGTTAATTAAATGTTAACATGGATAAATTTGTGGCATACTAATATCTAGCTCTCTTGACTACATACTACTTACAGTCTTTGAATTAAACTTGCATCTCGTGTCTGCTCCAAAAATCAACAAAAGAACACCAGGTGAAGTACATGGCAGCAATATATTGTCGATTGGACCTCACCGACTCCACGAATATCCAATTCAACTGTGGTTTCACGGGCTGCATGGAGTATCCCAGGACTTCCTTGAAGCACATCCTGATGGAGAAGTTCGTGGACGCACGGATGGTGATCTAGAAGGTTCAGATCCGCCAAGTGCTCAAGAGGAAATATACAGAACTATGAGAACCCCAAGAGCTAAAGCATTGCAAGCCTAGATTTTAATCCAGAATTATATTATATATATATAAAGTATTTGATGCTTAATTTTCTTGTCTTAGATGCACTTGTAAGTTGTAATGGATGTACTACAGAAGTAACATAGATGAACTCAGCCTTAGTGTGCCGGTTGTTGCCCTGCTGGTTCTGTATCTTATCGTGTCCTACGACTCAACAATGGAGATTTTGTTACAATTCAAAGGCCCGGGCAGAAAGGATGCAGGACAAAAAAGAACCTCCTATAGGGCATGTAGGCATACTTGTATGATTCTAGAAACAAAATAAAGAGTTGTACCTTAGCGTACATCTACTACACCCCTCTCAACGGATGACAGCTTTGTTGACATATTATCTGTATAAATATATTTTGTGGCTGCGCAAATAAGATTAATTTGGATATATAAAAACTAAGAAAAATATTATGAGCATTGCCGAGTAGCAAGACTAGATGAAGTCATCTAGTTTAAGGACCCTACAAATTTGGTGTATTCACGTTCTATCGAATTCGAATTTCTATTTATTTTGGGACACTGAACCATCGATCTAAGCACATCAATTCAGAATCGAACCAACCCGACTGAGGTTATATGCATTCCTCGTCTGGACATGTAAGCATTACATATGTTTCACATCATAAAAAAGAAATACATGTTATTCATTAAGCTAGGTAAAAGATCGGCAAACCTGAGACTTGACAATGCCGAGATGCATCAGATAGAATTGAGCGGCCATCCCTTGTCGTAGTCATCAGCTGCGAGATCAAATCGTGTCGTGTGTTCATGTGTTTCCGGCCGGCCATAATCGTGTTACATGCATTGCTTGTGTTTATACGTAGCTAGAGGAATCATTCAAGCTGCTTAGGTCAACAGGGTATGTACGTGCACTTGTTACTGGCTAAACCATCAGCCAGCAGCCAATCCTTCGATCCAGCTTGAAAACGTACATGTGCGCTCAAGTTGTCTTGGCAGCGCCAGCTTGTTCCTCGCTAGGAGTTGCCATTCAAAAATTGATCATGGATTCATGGCAGCGAGTGGAGGGCCGTAGACGACAGGGTATCAAGAAGATATGCGTAGAGAACCAAACAATCTAGGGATTGAAGGAGCGAACAAATCTGTAGGTCTTTTTTTAAGTAAAATCCACATGTCTAGTTTTTTTTCAGAATAAATCTAACGGCCTAGTTTGTTAATTAAAAAGGACCCACATATATTAATGGACGGATGTTTCTGATTTATATGGGATTTTCTAGTTTAATTCTCAATTATCTGGTTAACCCATCAAAACACATCAAATACTTTTTATATATAAAAGATTCCAGAATTTCAGAAAAATACTAAAATCTTTAGAAATTCATATCTTTTAAACCGTAGCTCGGATCGAAAAACTTTCTATATGAAAGTTGCTCAGGAAAACGAGACGAAGCCAACCGTGCCATCTGTTTCTGTGTCGGGACCCTCTACGGAGGTGAACCCGCAACTTTTAGCCCATTTCTGGTAGATGAATAGTGCATGCCTACCGGTTAATAAATCCAACTTAAATCCTAAAATAACTAATACGACTTAGACATGCTTTTAGGCAACCCTGCACTGCATCTTAGCATAGCATGCTCTGTGTTGCATATGTTTGCCGAGTGTTTATCTATTTCTTCCACCTCTTCTCTCTCGGTAGAGCCCGGTGCCGACGTAGTCCCTGAGACCGACGCAGCTCCGGTGATTGGCTACACTGCTGACGATCAGTCCTTTGCCGCAGAGCAGCAAGGCAAGGAACCCCCCCTTGAGCATTCCGATATCTCCTATTCCTTTCCCTCTTATTCTTGCATTAGATTTTCGCTACTGTATTAGTTAGCTCCTATTCTGATGCATAGCCTATTTTTGTTAAACTGCTATCAAACCTGCAATCATATCAACTGCTTAGTATAGGTTGATCAATGAATCCCCAGTGGCCCCTTAGTCCGAGTTGCCCCTGCTTCTTCATCGACGACTCGACGACTCGAAGACGCGAAGACTCGGTCAACCGACCGACGAGCCAGGCCCCTCACATCACCGCACACCCCTTAGTTGTACGACTCTGCAGCGCTACTATCGAGTACCGAGGGTGACACCTCGTGAAGTACTCATGATGCTAGCTCTGTAGTGCAGCTAGTCGGTCGTGGTTATCGAGGGTGATTCCTCCTTCACAACTCCTGACGATGACTCTGTCGTGCAACCCCTCAAGTGCGGGACTCTCGAGGGTGATTCCTCTAAGTCCACCTTGACGGTTTCATCGAGCGGGGCCCTTTGAGGATGATTCCTCAGGTTCCGTCTTGATGTTTTATACACACAGTTACTATGACCGGGTTACTGAAACATGTTGGTGGTCGGCCCTAAGGGTTACCCACGGGTTGATGATGATGAGGCGTGGACTGGCGAGAGAGGCCTTTGCCACACATCCTCGAGACGGGGAGACGGACCGCACTTTATGGGTCGCGCTTTCCCCGCATTAATAAAATGCTAATGGGTTGGGTATTTGATCTGAGTTGGTCGTTGGCCTTATTGCGCAACAAACCATCACGTGGGAAAGTTATGGGCACTCAGCGTCGTTGTATCAGCCGAAGCTCTTCGGACGTCAGCAATGGAGCGGCGCGCACCGGATTGGACTGGAGTGTGCTAGGTCTGCTTCCGGCCGCCCTCGCATCGTGCAGGTGTGCAAAGGGTGATTGGGCCCATGACCCTTGCGCTCATAGGATTTAGACCGGCGGGCTGGCGTCTTCGCTGGGTCTAGGTGGGGCGACGACGTGCTGCTATCCCGAGGCCGGGCATGACCCAGGAAAGTGTGTCTGGCCGGAGGTGATCAGGCGTGTTGGAGATGCGGTGCACCCCTGCAGGGATGATTAATCTATTCGAATAGCCGTGAACACGGTAATAGGACGACTTGGAGTTGTACCTCGACCTTATACAACTAAAATTGTGATTTAATTTGAATTGAATTGTGGCTATGAGATTGCTTCCTCGCAGGGAGTCGAGGAAGAATCTCTGGGCGTGGTTACTTAATAAAATTGCTACAATAATATGACTATATATGAGATACAGGTCTACTCTCTTCTAATGCTGCAAGATGCTGAAGATGCTAGTCTTCGATAGGACTAGGCCTTCCCCCTATTCTTGCTTTCTGCAGTCAGCCCAGATATAATCCCCTCCATTGATACTGATGCATACTTAGCATAGTTCTGATGTCAGTCTTGCGAGTACTTTGGATGAGTACTCACCGCTGCTTTGCATTCTTTTTCCCCCTCGATACGTTTACCGCGTTCAGACGATGGAGCCCAGGAGATGGAGTATGCCGGAGACGACTACTACACCAGCGCTGGAGCCTACTACTATGTGGAGAACGCCGACGCTCAGGAGTAGTTAGGAGGTTCCCAGGCAGGAGGCCTCGCCTCTTTCGATCCGCTGCTTATGTTTGTGCTAGCCTTCTTAAGGCAAAACTTGTCTAACTTATGTCTGTACTAAGATATATTTTCTTCCGCTGACTCGTGCTTTGTCGAGCTTTGTATTCGAGCCCTCGAGGCCACTGGCTTGTAATATGAAGCTGTATGACTTTATTTTGTGTCTAGTGTTGTGTTGTGATATCAATCAGTGAGTCCCTAATCTTGGTCGTACGCATTGCGTGTATGTTTAGCGTACGGTCGAGATCGGGGGCGTCACAAGTTGGTATCAGAGCCGACTGCCTGTAGGTAGCCCCCTTCCAACTCCTTGGCCGAAGTTGAGTCTAGTCATTGAAAAACTTTTACTAACATAGTTGTGTGGCTTACGGGCCCACATCTCAATCGGGTGGTATTAGGATCTTTTATTCCTCATCTATACTCTGGGTTCTGATCTCTCTTCTCTTTCGGGTTAAAGATTTTGCTAACTATATCATTAGGTTCTCGTGTTCACATCCACCGGTGATTCGCTTTGTCGACAATTGTTTTCCTTTGAAGTTATGATGCAGAACCCTACCCCCAGGTTGCCCATCCAGGGCCACGTGCAGTTACATGGGTTCTTTCGTTGTCCCCGACATTGTTGTAGCATATCGCTATGCCTCGTTGTTGTATCATTCCACCGCGTGCCTGCGTGCCGCCTTGTTGTCTAGGTTTTTCATGCCGGACCTATCGTCTATTTTGTAACAGACTTATTGTTTGTAATAGACCAATGTATGGATCTGTATGTGAAATTCGAACTACCACGAAACCTTTCTCAGGTTCACGATGTGTTCCATGTATCACAGCTTCATCGCTGCTTCAAGGATCCTATCCGAGCAGTGGATCATGATATGGTTGAGCTGCAGCAAGACCTCTCCTACAAAGAGCAACAAGTCCGCATTCTCGATGAAACTGAACGTCGGACTCGTCAGAAGGTTACCAAGTTCTTCAAAGTGCAGTGGGCAAATCATTCTGCAGATGAAGCCACCTGGGAACGCGAAGATCATCTTCGTGCAGAATACCCCGGGCTCTTTCCTTCTACTTCTTAATTCTCGGGACGAGAATTCTTGTTAGTAGGGGAGAGTTGTGACACCCTAGATTTTGGCTACAGTGATCATTGTAATTACGCACAGTGATGACCATGAACAGTGCCTAATCATTTTGCTAAGTAGAATGTGATCAAGTTGAAAATCATATCTCATTTTAAATTTCACCTAAAAAGGGCATTAATTTTTAATGTGATAAAATAAAGTTGCAAATAGCATATTAAAAATGTGGCACACTTGTTACAAATCTCAAAACTAATGTTGTTAAGGAAAACAACATCACTCTTTTGCAAAAATGAACAGTAGCAATTAAACAGTGCTAATTCAACACTTTAAAATTGCTTTTTCATTTATGAAAAATGCAAAAGATATCCACTGGCCTCCAAAATATTTGTGGCACTGTCTAAACTCACCAGTGAATTAATGGGACACTTCCCATATTTTTCCTAAGTGGACAGTGTGCCCAAATATTCTTTTACTCCTCTCTGTTATTTAAATAAAAGAAAACAGAAAAGGAACAAAAGGAAAAAGGGCCAGAGGCCACTTACCTGGCGACTAGGCCGCGCTGGCCCAGCCCACTCCCACCTGCCCACCGTCCTTCTTCCCCTCCGTGTCGCTCCCGCCGTGGACAGAGCCGCGCCGCGCCGTCGCCATTCGCCACGCCGACGGGAGCAGGTGGGCGAGGGGATAAGCCTCGCCTCGAGCCGTCCCCCCTGGCCGCCTCTGCCATTTGCCTCTCCTCTCCCCTCTCCTCGCCTCACCTGCTCGTCCCCTTCTCTGTCCCGAGCGGGCTCGACGCCTTTTGTCGCTCGAAGACGCGGCCACCGGCATCTTGCTGCTCCGCCACCGTGTCCAGGAGGTTCGCCGTGCTCCACCAGGTCACCCACGCCTACGAACTGGAGCCGGAGAGCCCTGCAGCACCGATCCCCTTTTCGCCCGCATCTCTGATCGCCGCCGTTCATCTCCAACTCCGGCGACTCGCTGCTGCTCCAAACTTGTCACGGGCCTTTCTTGGCCGCACGGTGAGCAGCCGTTTCCCCTTCCCTCTCTATCTGCTTCGTCTCGATGCCGTAGGTAGCGTCCCCGCGCGCTCGAGCTCCAGCCGCTGTCGGTCGTCGTCGCAGCCGACGCTGCGGGCCATTTCAATGGCCGCCGATGCCGTCGTTCGACTCGGTGCGATGCCCGTGTTCGAATGCACCAGGTCCCGCGCCGAATGATGCACCGTAGCCGCGTGCCCGACCTTGCCCGTAGCTCACCGCCGCCGCGGCTCGATGCCAGTGAGATTCCGTCCACCCCTGCTCGTTATGACGCCGTAGATGGATGCGCGAGCTCACCAGCTTTCGAACGCACCCGGCCGCGGTCCGAATGGGGCACCACAGCCGTTTTCCGGCGAAGCCCGAGCCGTGCCGCCACGTTTTGCGTCACCGGTGACGTGCCGCCGGCCGCGCTGACCTGGCGAGGCGTGGGGTCCACCCCTGGGAGACTGCCAGTGGGCCCCAGTGCCTCGTTTGACTTCGTTGACTCCGGTCAACGCAGTTACTATTCACCCCTTGTCACTGACCAGTGGGCCCGCGTAGTTAATTACCGCTAACAGTTAATTAGGTTAAATTTGTTAGTTAACTAACCCACTGACAGGCTGGGCCCACTAGTTAATTAACTCAGAGTAATTAAAATAACTTCTGTTAAATAACAACAGAGGCTGACAGGTGGGCCCCACCTGTTAGTTTGACCCAGTCAGCTGGTCAGCCGACGGCTGACTTGATGCTGACGCAGTAATTCTTTTTCTGTATTTTAAATAATTCCAGAATTCCAGACAAATACTAAAATCTTTAGAAATTCATATCTTTTAAACAGTAGCTCGGATCGAAAAACTTTCTATATGAAAGTTGCTCAGGAAAACGAGACGAAGCCAATCGTGCCATCTGTTTCTGTGTCGGGACCCTCTACGGAGGTGAACCCGCAACTTTTAGCCCGTTTCCGGTAGATGAATAGTGCATGCCTACCGGTTAATAAATCCAACTTAAATCCTAAAATAACTAATATGACTTAGACATGCTTTTAGGCAACCCTGCACTGCATCTTAGCATAGCATGCTCTGTGTTGAATATGTTTGCCGAGTGTTTATCTGTTTCTTCTCCCTCTTCTCTCTCGGTAGAGCCCGGTGCCGACGTAGTACCTGAGACCGACGCAGCTCCGGTGATTGGCTACACTGCTGACGATCAGTCCTTTGCCGCAGAGCAGCAAGGCAAGCAACCCCACCTTGAGCATTCCGATATCGCCTATTCCTTTCCCTCTTATTCTTGCATTAGATTTTTGCTACTGTATTAGTTAGCTCCTATTCTGATGCATAGCCTGTTTTTGTTAAACTGCTATCAAACCTGCAATCATATCAACAGCTTAGTATAGGTTGATCAATGAATCCCCAGTGGCCCCTTAGTCCCAGTTGCCCCTGCTTCTTCATCGACGACTCGACGACGCGAAGACTCGGTCAACCGACCGACGAGCCAGGCCCCTCACATCACCGCACACCCCTTAGTTGTACGACTCTACAGCGCAACTATCGAGTACCGAGGGTGACACCTCATGAAGTACTCACGATGCTAGCTCTGTAGTGCAGCTAGTCGGTCATGGTTATCGAGGGTGATTCCTCCTTCACCACTCCCGACGATGACTCTGTCGTGCAACCCCTCAAGTTTGGGACTCTCAAGGGTGATTCCTCTAAGTCCACCTTGACGGTTTCATCGAGCGGGCCCTTTGAGGGTGATTCCTCAGGTTCCGTCTTGATGTTTTATACACACAGTTACTATGACCGGGTTACTGAAACAAGTTGGTGATGGGTCGGCCCTGAGGGGTACCCACGGGTTGATGATGATGAGGCGTGGACTGGCGAGAGGGGCCTTTGCCACACATCCTCGAGACGGGGCGACGGACCGCACTTTATGGGTCGCGCTTTCCCCGCATTAATAAAATGCTAATGGGTTGGGTATTTGATCTGAGTTGGTCGTTGGCCTTATTGCGCACCAAACCATCACGTGGGAAAGTTATGGGCACTCAGCGTCGTTGTATCAGCCGAAGCTCTTCGGACGTCAGCAATGGAGCGGCGCGCGCCAGATTGGACTGGAGTGTGCTAGGTCTGCTTCCGGCCACCCTCGCATCGTGTAGGTGTGCAAAGGGTGATTGGGCCCATGACCCTTGCGCGCATAGGATTTAGACCGGCGGGCTGGCCTCTTCGTTGGGTCTAGGTGGGGCGACGACTTGCTGCTATCCCGAGGCTGGGCATGACCCAGGAAAGTGTGTCCGGCCGGAGGTGATCAGGCATGTTGGAGATGCGGTGCACCCCTGCAGGGATGATTAATCTATTCGAATAGCCGTGTCCACGGTAATAGGACGACTTGGAGTTGTACCTTGACCTTATACAACTAAAATTGTGATTTAATTTGAATTGAATTGTGGCTATGAGATTGCTTCCTCGCAGGGAGTCGAGGAAGAATCTCTGGGCGTGGTTACTTAATAAAATTGCTACAATAATATGACTATATATGAGATACAGGTCTACTCTCTTCTAATGCTGCAAGATGCTGAAGATGCTAGTCTTCGATAGGACTAGGCCTTCCCCCTATTCTTGCTTTCTGCAGTCAGCCCAGATATAATCCCCTCCATTGATACTGATGCATACTTAGCATAGTTCTGATGTCAGTCTTGTGAGTACTTTGGATGAGTACTCACCGCTGCATTGCATTCTGTTTCCCCCTCGATACGTTTACCGCGTTCAGACGATGGAGCCCAGGAGATGGAGTATGCCGGAGACGACTACTACACCAGCGCTGGAGCCTACTACTATGTGGAGAACGCCGACGCTCAGGAGTAGTTAGGAGGTTCCCAGGCAGGAGGCCTCGCCTCTTTTGATCCGCTGCTTATGTTTGTGCTAGCCTTCTTAAGGCAAAACTTGTCTAACTTATGTCTGTACTCAGATATATTTGCTTCCGCTGACTCGGGCTTTGTCGAGCTTTGTATTCGAGCCCTCGAGGCCCCTGGCTTGTAATATGAAGCTGTATGACTTTATTTTGTGTCTAGTGTTGTGTTGTGATATCAATCAGTGAGTCCCTAATCTTGGTCGTACGCATTGCGTGTATGTTTAGCGTACGGTCGAGATCAGGGGCGTCACAAGTTGGTATCAGAGCCGACTGCCTGTAGGTAGCCCCCTTCCAACTCCTTGGCCGAAGTTGAGTCTAGTCATTGAAAAACTTTTACTAACATAGTTGTGTGGCTTACGGGCCCACATCTCAATCGGGTGGTATTAGGATCTTTTATTCCTCATCTATACTCTGGGTTCTGATCTCTCTTCTCTTTCGGGTTAAAGATTTTGCTAACTATATCATTAGGTTCTCGTGTTCACATCCACCGGTGATTCGCTTTGTCGACAATTGTTTTCCTTTGAAGTTATGATGCAGAACCCTACCCCCAGGTTGCCCATCCAGGGCCACGTGCAGTTACATGGGTTCTTTCGTTGTCCCCGACATTGTTGTAGCATATCGCTATGCCTCGTTGTTGTATCATTCCACCGCGTGCCTGCATGGCGCCTAGTTGTCTAGGTTTTTCATGCCGGACCTATCGTCTATTTTGTAACAGACTTATTGTTTGTAATAGACCAATGTATGGATCTGTATGTGAAATTCGAACTACCACCAAACCTTTCTCAGGTTCACGATGTGTTCCATGTATCACAGCTTCGTCGCTGCTTCAAGGATCCTATCCGAGCAGTGGATCATGATATGCTTGAGCTGCAGCAAGACCTCTCCTACAAATAGCAACCAGTCCGCATTCTCGATGAAACTGAACGTCGGACTCGTCAGAAGGTTACCAAGTTCTTCAAAGTGCAGTGGGCAAATCATTCTGCAGATGAAGCCACCTGGGAACCCGAAGATCATCTTCGTGCAGAATACCCGGGGCTCTTTCCTTCTACTTCTTAATTCTCGGGACGAGAATTCTTGTTAGTAGGGGAGAGTTGTGACACCCTGGATTTTGGCTACAGTGATCATTGTAATTAAGCACAGTGATGACCATGAACAGTGCCTAATCATTTTGCTAAGTAGAATGTGATCAAGTTGAAAATCATATCTCATTTTAAATTTCACCTAAAAAGGGCATTAATTTTTAATGTGATAAAATAAAGTTGCAAATAGCATATGAAAAATGTGGCACACTTGTTACAAATCTCAAAACTAATGTTGTTAAGGAAAACAACATCACTCTTTTGCAAAAATGAACCGTAGATTTTAAACAGTGCTAATTCAACACTTTAAAATTGCTTTTTCATTTATGAAAAATGCAAAAGATATCCACTGGCCTCCAAAATATTTGTGGCACTGTCTAAACTCACCAGTGAATTAATGGGACACTTCCCATATTTTTCCTAAGTGGACAGTGTGCCCAAATATTCTTTTACTCCTCTCTGTTATTTAAATAAAAGAAAACAGAAAAGGAACAAAAGGAAAAAGGGCCGGAGGCCACATACCTGGCGACTAGGCCACGCTGGCCTAGCCCACTCCCACCTGCCCGCCGTCCTTCTTCCCCTCCGTGTCGCTCCCGCCGTGGACAGAGCCGCGCCGCGCCGTCGCCATTCGCCACGCCGACGGGAGCAGGTGGGCGAGGGGATAATCCTCGCCCCAAGCCGTCCCCCCTGGCCGCCTCTGCCATTTGCCTCTCCTCTCCCCTCTCCTCGCCTCACCTGCTCCTCCCCTTCTCTGTCCCGAGCGGGCTCGACGCCTTTCGTCGCTCGCAGACGCGGCCACCGGCATCTTGCTGCTCCGCCGCCGTGTCCAGGAGGTTCGCCGTGCTCCACCACATCACCCACGCCTACGAACCGGAGCAGGAGAGCCCTGCAGCGCCGATCCCCTTTTCGCCCGCATCTCTGATAGCCGCCGTTCATCTCCAACTCCGGCGCCTCGCTGCTGCTCCAAACCTGTCACGGGCCTTTCTTGGCCGCACGGTGAGCAGCCGTTTCCCCCTCCCTCTCTCTCTACTTCATCTCGATGCCGTAGCTAGCCTCACCGCGTGCTCGAGCTCCAGCCACTGTCGGTCGTCCTCGCAGCCGACGCTGCGGGCCATTTCAACGGCCGCCGATGCCGTCGTTCGACTCGGTGCGATGCCCGCGTTTGAATGCACCAGGTCCCGCGCCGAATGATGCACCGTAGCCGCGCGCTCGACCTTGCCCGTGGCTCACCGCCGCCGCGGCTCGATGCCAGCGAGATTCCGGCCACCCCTGCTCGTTATGATGCCGTAGATGGATGCGCGAGCTCACCAGCTTTCGAACGCACCCGGCCGCGGTCCGAATGGGGCACCACAGCCGTTTTCCGGCGAAGCCCAAGCCGCGCCGCCGCGTTTTGCGTCACCGGCGACGTGCCGCCGGCCGCGCTGACCTGGCGAGGCATGGGGTCCACCCCTGGGAGACTGCCAGTGCGCCCCAGTGCCTCGTTTGACTTCGTTGATTCCGGTCAACGTAGTTACTATTCACCCCTTGTCACTGACCAGTGGGCCCGCGTAGTTAATTACCGCTAACAGTTAATTAGGTTAAATCTGTTAGTTAACTAACCCACTGACTAATTAACTCAGAGTAATTAAAATAACTTCTGTTAATTAACAACAGAGGCTGACAGGTGGGCCCCACCTGTCAGTTTGACCCAGTCAGCTGGTCAGCCGACGGCTGACGTCATGCTGACGCAGTAATTCTTTTTCTGTATTTTAAATAATTCCAGAATTTCAGAAAAATACTAAAATCTTTAGAAATTCATATCTTTTAAACCGTAGCTCGGATCGAAAAACTTTCTATATGAAAGTTGCTCAGGAAAACAAGATGAAGCCAACCGTGCCATCTATTTCTGTGTCAGGATCCTCTACGGAGGTGAACCCGCAACTTTTAGCCCGTTTCCGGTAGATGAATAGTGCATGCCTACCGGTTAATAAATCCAACTTAAATCCTAAAATAACTAATATGACTTAGACATGCTTTTAGGCAACCCTGCACTGCATCTTACCATAGCATGCTCTGTGTTGCATATGTTTGCCGAGTGTTTATCTGTTTCTTCCCCCTCTTCTCTCTCGGTAGAGCCCGGTGCCGACGTAGTCCCTGAGACCAACGCAGCTCCGGTGATTTGCTACACTGCTGACGATCAGTCCTTTGCCGCAGAGAAGCAAGTCAAGCAACCCCCCCTTGAGCATTCCGATATCGCCTATTCCTTTCCTTCTTATTCTTGCATTAGATTTTTGCTACTGTATTAGTTAGCTCCTATTCTGATGCATAGCCTGTTTTTGTTAAACTGCTATCAAACCTGGAATCATATCAACTGCTTAGTATAGGTTGATCAATGAATCCCCAGTGGCCTCTTAGTCCCAGTTGCCCCTGCTTCTTCATCGACGACTCGACGACTCGAAGACGCGAAGACTCGGTCAACCGACCGACGAGCCAGGCCCCTCACATCACCGCACACCCCTTAGTTGTACGACTCTGCAGTACTACTATCGAGTACCGAGGGTGACACCTCGTGAAGTACTCATGATGCTAGCTCTGTAGTGCAGCTAGTCGGTCGTGGTTATCGAGGGTGATTCCTCCTTCATCACTCCCGACGATGACTCTGTCGTGCAACCCCTCAAGTGTGGGACTCTCAAGGGTGATTCCTCTAAGTCCACCTTGACTGTTTCATCGAGCGGGGCCCTTTGAGGGTGATTCCTCAGGTTCCGTCTTGATGTTTTATACACACAGTTACTATGACCGGGTTACTGAATCATGTTGGTGATGGGTCGGCCCTGAGGGGTACCCACGGGTTGATGATGATGAGGCGTGGACTGGCGAGAGATGCCTTTGCCACACATCGTCGAGATGGGGCGACGGACCGCACTTTATGGGTCGCGCTTTCCCCGCATTAATAAAATGCTAATGGGTTGGCTATTTGATCTGAGTTGGTCGTTGGCCTTATTGCGCACCAAACCATCACGTGGGAAAGTTATGGGTACTGAGCGTCGTTGTATCAGCCGAAGCTCTTCGGATGTCAGCAATGGAGCGGCGCGCGCCGGATTGGATTGGACGGTACAGCTCTTGGACTACAGTGTGCTAGGTTTGCTTCTGGCCGCCCTCGCATCGTGCAGGTGTGCAAAGGGTGATTGGGCCCATGACCCCTGCGGGCATTGGATTTAGACCGGCGTGCTGGCCTCTTCGTTGGGTCTAGGAGGGGCGACGACGTGCTGCTATCCCGAGGCCGGGCATGACCTAGGAAAGTGTGTCCGGCCGGAGGTGATCATGCGTGTTGGAGATGCGGTGCACCCCTGCAGGGATGATTAATCTATTCGAATAGTCGTGTCCACGGTAACAGGACGATTTGGAGTTGTACCTTGACCTTATACAACTAAAATTGTGATTTAATTTGAATTGAATTGTGGCTCCGAGATTGCTCCCTCGCAGGGAGTCGAGGAAGAATCTCTGGGCGTGGTTACTTAATAAAATTGCTACAATAATATGACTATATATGAGATACAGGTCTACTCTCTTCTAATGAAGATGCTAGTCTTCGATAGGACTAGGCCTTCCACCTATTCTTGCTTTCTGCAGTCAGCCCAGATATAATCCCCTCCATTGATACTGATGCATACTTAGCATAGTTCTGATGTCAGTCTTGCGAGTACTTTGGATGAGTACTCACCGCTGCTTTGCATTCTTTTTCCCCCTCGATACGTTTACCGTGTTCAGACGATGGAGCCCAGGAGATGGAGTATGCCAGAGACGACTACTGCACCACCGCTGGAGCCTACTACTACATGGAGAATGCCGACGCTCAGGAGTAGTTAGGAGGTTCCCAGGCAGGAGGCCTCACCTCTTTCGATCCGCTGCTTATGTTTGTGCTAGCCTTCTTAAGGCAAAACTTGTCTAACTTATGTCTGTACTCAGATATATTTGCTTCCACTGACTCGTGCTTTGTCGAGCTTTGTATTCGAGCCCTCGAGGCCCCTGGCTTGTAATATGAAGCTGTATGACTTTATTTTGTGTCTAGTGTTGTGTTGTGATATCAATCAGTGAGTCCCTAATCTTGGTCGTACGCATTGCGTGTATGTTTAGCGTACAGTCGAGATCGGGGGCGTCACAACGCATTGATGATAAAAATTCAAGTAATATACAATCACGTTAATATAAATTCAAATTCGATTAATATATTCCCTTGATATATAGAGAACACGAACATTACATAGACATATATTTGTCTAGATATTAATAGGGCTTATAGGAGCGCCCTTACAAATAACCTAGATATTGGATATCACCGAACACCACCAAGTTCACTCCGGGCGCTCGTTCACTCCTCGTCCTCGGGGAAGATGTACGGGAGAGTGTGCATGCCTTCGCGGGTGGGGAAGTTGTCATCGAAGTTGGTGAAGATGTTATGGGTGGTGAAGGCGATGAAGTCACACCCACACTAGAACACTTTGTCGAGGAGGAAGTAGGCGTCGAAGCGGTTGGTGAAGCTAGCGGCGAGGCTAATCAAAAGGCCGTTGGCACAAACCTCTTCGATGTAGAACATCACCGGAGAGCCGGGTGGGAGGTGGCGGTAGCAGTCGGGGCCCTCCACCTTGAGATGTCCCACACACGAAGGGTGTTCTCGACGACGACCTCGGCAGGGTACCGCATCTCTGGCACGGTGGCTGGTGGGCTGTAGGTTGGGCCGTAGAACTGCATCTTGTCTTGGGAGGGATCTGGCTTTGCTTTGGATTTCGACGAGGATGAAGGTGGATGCGAGTTGAGAGGAAGATGTAGATGGGAGGAGTTTAAATAGCCGTCGTGCGACGCACCCATTTGAATGCGTTCATCGGAGCACCTGCTAAAACAGTATTAATTGCCCGCCGGAGCCCTATGTGTGTGAATGTTTGGCGTTTGAATGTGTTGTTTCACACTCAGAGAAGGCGTGTCGATTGGTAACACTGCATCCTGAGGGTGCACTAATTGCCCTAGTGCCACATAGCCGCGTCCCCAGGATGCACTAATTGCCCTGATGCGACGTAGCTGCGTCGGGTGGCTGCGCGCATGCATGCCAGGTTGACTCGTTGGTCTTTGTATGACGGCCCATCGGTCCAACGAGCGTCCCGTCCTGATTGAATGCGTCAAGCACGCAGCCCATGGCCGCTGTCGCGTGTCTCTGTCCCCCGCTGCCAGGCGGGCCATCATGTCCGCATCCAAGGAACACCCCGCCTGCATCCAGCCAATCAGGGCACATCTCGCGGATCGGCAAACCCTAGCGCCTGATCCGAACCATTCCCGAATAGCGATCCAACAGCCCTGATAGTGCGGGGTTTTGAGAGGGGTTTGAGGGGTTTTTGGCAGGGGTTTAAGGGGTTTTGAGAGCTAGGGTTGAGCACAACTAAAATAAAAAATTCAAAATATACGAAACTTGTGCACACCATCGTTTTATGTTACTAAGTTCGTGGAAAAATAAGAAACCATGATTACGGATATTTTCATGAAATTTCCATCACACAACTTAGCTATCACGAACAAGGTTGGATGGTTTTCAAGGGTGATGAGCTAGGGTTTAGGGTTAACCATGGAATAGTTTGTCCAAACCACCCCATGTTAGGCATGGACCCTATATCTGCACACTAAATGATAATGGCCAAAGAAAAGCATGGCGTGCTCACACTGTACATTTTTCAACTGGAAAATGTGTAACATTTCTGCTCAACTTAAAGGATACTGACTTTTTCATGTGGGAAGACATTTTATGTGCTGCACCTATGTACCAGTGTGCTGATTATTGGTGTGTTTTGTGTGTGGCAATTTTTTAGGGTAGGCTAGAACCCAATGAAACCTATTGAGTAGAATCACCACTGCCTATAGACAATCACCGCGGCCCCACATGTCATGCACGCGACTGTGGTCAACCATGTTATGCACGCGTGCCACTTCGGTGTTCACCACGGACCCAGATGTCTGCCAGTCAACTACCAGACACGGTCATATTTAACGACAGGAAGCTATGACTGCCCGTCCTTTTTAATCCATGTGTGCGGGGGGGGGGGGATCATCCACTTCCACTGCCCGTCCACGTCTCGCCCCCCACCCCCACGCCGTGTGCTCCCTCGCTGCCGCCACCAAACCCTAGCCATGGGTTTCCTCAGCAGCTCCGGCAAGCGCAAGGGGAAGTTCACCCCTGGCGCATCCTCCTCGCTCGTGCTTCATCCCCCGCCGCCACCGACGCCTGCCCCCTCCCTCCCCGCTCGTGCGGCAGTGCCTGCACATTCCGGTGCACCACGCACGCTGGCACTGGGTGTACACGCAGCTGCTACCGTACCCGGACGTCACGCTGCCGCACAACTGGCATCTGAATCCACAACGGATCCTGGTGGCGACTGTGCCGCGGTCGTAGAGGGCGCACGCCGAGGAGGTGCGCAGACGGCGGGCGCTCTTTACGCCGGAGCAACGTCGGATGGAGGCATACTCTCATGACTCTGCCAACTAGGGGAGGTGGTTTTCCATCGAGCATGAGGAGCAACACCGCCTCGGCGTCCATGAGCACGACACCACCCCTCTGCCGTCGCCCCGTCGTCCATCCGGAGGAGGAGGAGGCATACCAGGCGGCGTTAGCAGCTGCCATGCAGACCTCCATCGAGGAGGAGCGACACAAGGCAGAGGCGGAGGAGGCGGACTACCAGGCAAGGCTGGCGGAGGCCCTAGCGCTAGCAGCCATCGGCGACTGTGTTGTCCCCCCCTTGCCGAGGCTCCCCGTGCCGAAGGCCGAGCAGTTGCCGCCGCTGCCGCCCTAGCCAACGGGGGAGTCTTACGCATGGAAGGGCATCGTGCGCGAGTTGGTCAGTGCGCCCCCATGTGGATCAAGGCTACACCGCAGCAGGAGGCTGCGTACCTCGAGTATTGGAGGCAGTGCCACCTAATGGCGGAGCACAAGGAGGCCAAGCCCCTCATGCAGGTGGAGCAAGAGGAGGAGGAGGAGCGTCGTGCCCGCTAGGCACGGGAGGAGGAGGAGGAGGAGTGTCGTGCCTGCGGTGTAGGAGGTCCGCCGGCGGCGCTGCTCGCATAGGACGCAACCCGTGCATGGGAGGCGGCCTTTCCCAGGCAGGCCCGGTGTCGGAGGTGGTGGACTTGACCGGTCCTGGGTCAGACGACGAGGATGCCTAGGAGACAACAGGGACGGCGAACCCTTTTAATTATGTTTGTTATGTTTTAATAAATGTAAATGTGGACTTTGGGGGGTGGTTGCCCAACATTTTAACGTATAATTAGTATTAAGTTTGAATGTGCCTTTTTTTTATTTATGTGGCGTGCAGAAAGAAAATGGGTCAGTGGGTTGGGTGCACGTGCCAACCAAAATAAAAAAAACGGACATGGGCGACTGCTCGGCCGACCCACATGTGAGGATACCAGGCCAACCCACTAGTCAGGATACCAGGCTGACTCACTAGTGATGAGGAAATGGTCAAAGGCTTTAACTGGACGATGGCACTCCGTTTGGCCTTTCATGAGCAGGTGGTGGAGGGGGGAGGGCAAAAGTGAGGAAATTAAGACTCCTTGGGCAAAACTGAGCACAACTAAGCAACCAGGGGCGCAAAAATAGAAAACCCTTGAATCAAATGATGTATCTTCTATATAATGGAACAAGTAATGTAACATTGTTTGCCTCCTATGAAGTATCTCGACTAGTATATACTCAAGATCCTAGTAATGAAAGGGAGGCTAATGAAGTGAACATGTGTTTGGTTATGACATTTATGACATCAAGATATTTACCATAGTAGGAAGGATTTTCTCACTCTATTCACTATTATAAGATATTTTAGATATTTAAATATAAACTACATCCATAATAAAATGAGTGAACAGACTTATTAAAATGTGTTTACATACATCCGATTTAGAAAAAAGTTAGAACATCTTATAATAGTGAGCAGAGGAGTATTAATCAATAGCCCAATGACTCGGTTATAGGTGAAGAACCCTATGCAAGCACAATGCCAGACAAATAGGATGTCGCATTAATTGAAATAAAGTGACTTACCAAAACTAGTTGCACAGGCTCAACGCTATTGCTCCTTCTCTAAGAAGGCTCCTTAAATTTGTCCCTAACATCATGTACTTGGAAATCCCGAATCTTTGCTTCGTTGCACCTCTCTACAAGGTGACACAAACTAGTTACATGTCTCCTTACATCGAAGATAAATATGCATACTTTCCTGTCTCTGGGCAACACCAAAGCATGAGTTTATAACAAAATGAGACCACATAATGAAACATGCCACATATCTTGCACACACTGGAATGAGCATTTACTAAGTGTGCTCTATGTATAAACTGGGTATTCCTTCGTGAACTGGAGCTCCAAGTACTCTTAGGGATCCTAGTTTAGTGGGCATGCAAACCTTTAAGTCTCTTATGAGTTATACAAGCCCCCACTATAGCAACCCCTAGTGTTTAAATGATTGACAAGCTCAGTTAGGTAATGATCAATAAGTAATCAAAGCAAGCAGTTCTAGTATGGTTGGCTGATACAAGCAAGCAATAGAACACATGTGTGAGCAAATCTTTCACACCATTGAATTACATACCAAGGAAACAAGCATAGAAGGAGGCCTAAAGAGCATCACGCGACTGACCAGATTTTGAAGGCATGTAAACATCATATGCAATGTATTAAATAGCATAAGCACTACATTTCCAGTATATGTAATGAAATGCACATGTATTAGGTTTTTTCATGTATGACGTCTAAATCTACACTACAGCAGGCATGAATGATTCATCATTGCATGCACAAGTGAATTGCAGGTTAAGTGCCAGTTCTTTTCTAGCTTTTGTGAGCTTATTGTCAAAATAAGCCATAAAAGATAGGCGGAGGGATGCTTCCCGCAGAAGCTCACTTGAAATTGAAGGGTTATAGCAAAATGATTATTGTTTGCCCATATTACACTGAAAATGCCACTACTCAGGACCGCATCACACCTGACCCCAGGCAAAAAAATGCAAGGGTTCGTTCCCCTGCCTGCTCGAATCTCCTCCCCCCTTTCCCTCTACCTTGATCCCCTGCCTACAGTGCTAGGTTTCCTCCAGCGAGCCACGCTGCCGGTCCCATCTTCCCTACTCGTCGATGTTTCTCTCTCCAGCGAGTATACATGGCCGGGGGTAGGGCCGCATCTCCCCGGTTGCTCCTCCGTCTAGCGCCACCCCTCCCTCTCATGGTCTCCAGCAGCTGCTCCGCTATGGTCCGGCCAATGCTGCACTTCGGCGGTCGCCGTCCAACTCCAGCCAACGCCCCGCTGATACGTCTCCAACGTATCTATAATTTTTGATTGTTTCATGATATTGTCTTACCAATCTTGGATACTTTATATGCAATTATATGCTACTTCATATCATTTTTTGGACTAACCTATTAACCCAGTGCCCAATGCCAGTTCCCGTTTTTTTGCCTGTTTTTGACTTTTCAAAAAAATCAATACCAAACAAAGTCCAAACACGATGAAACTTTACGGGGCTTATTTTTGGACATAGAGAGACTCTAGAAGCTTTGGGAGGAGGCAAGGTGGGCTACGAGGGAGCGACGAGCTTGCATTGCATGCCCCTGAGCTTTTGGGCCCCTCGCAACTCCGTCTGACCTAATTCCACTTCTATATATTCACATATACGCCAAAACCAACAAAGAGACACCCGAAACACTTTTTTCGCCACCGCAAGCCTCTGTTCTTCTGTGATCCCATCTAGAGACCTTTTTTGGTACTTTGTCACATGGGAAATCGATCACGGAGGACATCTACATTAACCTTGTTGCCTCCATGATGATGTGTGAGTAGTTCACCACAGACCTACGGGTCCATGGCTAGTAGCTAGATGGATTCTTCTCTCTCTTTGATCTTCAATACCATGTTCTCCATGATTCTTGTGGAGATCTATCCGATGTAATCTTCTTTTGTGGTGTGTTTGTTCGGATCCGATGAATTGTGTGTTTATGATAAATTGATTCATGGAAAGTAATTGAGTCTTTTCTGAACTTTATTATGCATGATTTTTATAGCTTTGTATTTCTCACCGATCTATATGTTTGCTTTGGCCAACTACATTGATTTATCTTCAGTGTGAGGGGTGCATTGTAGTGGGTTCAATCTTGCGGCGCTCTAGATCTCAGTGATAGAAGGGGATAAGACACGTATTGTATTGTTGCCAATAAGAATAAAACAATGGGGTTTATTCATATTGCTTGGGTTTACTTTGTCTACATCATGTCATCTTGCTTAATGTGTTGCTCTGTTTTTCATGAACTTAATACTATAGATGAAGGTAGGAGTCGGTAGATTGGTGGAGTAAAAGTAGTAGATGCAGGACCGTTTCAGTCTCGTCTTCACGGACGTGATGCCTATATACATGATCATGGACAAGAATAACATCATAACTATGTGCTTTTCTATCAATTGCCCAACAGTAATTTGTCTACCCACCATATGCTATGTGTTCAAGAGAGAAGCCTCTAGTGAAAACTATGCCCCCCGGTCTATTAATCGTATTGGTAAAAACCGAAAACACCTTGCTATAATTTATTATTTACTTTTTACTTTTCCTTTTTATATATATCTATCACTATCAGAATTAATCTTTGCAAGTAACGAGTTCAAGGGGATTGACAATCTTCATGCCCGCGTTGGGTGCAAGTGTTTGGTTTTGTGTGTGTAGGTGCTGATGAGGAGAGTTTGCCTTGATTCTCCTACTCGTTCGGTAACCTTGGTTATCACTTAGGGTACTTATCGCTACTACATTGCTTCAAACTTCCTCTTTCGGGAAAATCCAATGTAGGTCACATGTACCAGAAATAATTTCTGGCACAGTTGCCGGTGAGATATCATCAAATTCTCATCACGTCCTGTCGGGACCCCGGTCCTAAGCCATACGAGTCTAGCATGTAAGACATCATATCACATTGTGGCCTCACGCACTGTAATCCCCACGGCTGCCACCTTACATTGGCCGGGACCGTTTGCACCTTTTGGCACACGTAAATGAATATGTCGCTAGAAATCATATGTCAAAGAACCCGGGTCGACATGACTAGTTGTAGACCCAAGTGGCACCGTACAGGAACAGGAATACGTAACCCAACAATGCATGTGTCGGTCATCAGCATGTGTAGACGAGTCGTAGCAAGCTACATGGACTCCATTAAACTGCGAGACATTTCCCCGTAGGGACAAACACAACAGCAAAGAAGGATACACGCCGGTCAATCAATGTGTCCGGAGCAGTAGCAAGCTACCAAGGCTCGGTGGAAGAACAAAGAGGCATTTCCCCGTAAAGCAGGCTACTAAACGTATACAGCTAGGTGTCGAATCCCACACATACCAATGCATTTCAATCATACACGCATTATGCTTGATATGCGTAGATACAACATGGCATCACAACGAAACTCTACAACATAACATTTATTTAGAAGGCTCCGAAGAGCCAACATAGTATAATGTTACAAGCAGGGGGGTCACATGACCCATCATTCAGAGCATACAGACAACAAGCGGAAGTTACATGTCTGGGTATAGCCATCTACTAAAAGCGGCTGGAAGAGCCTGAAAAGCTACAATGACCCTACCAAAGGAGCCAGACCTCTGTTTGGGGTTCCCAAGCTAATCCGGTCAACATCGAACTTCACGTCGTAAGAATCACTAATGAATCTGAAGTCTCATCTGCAAAAACGTATATAAGCAAACGTGAGTACAAAGGTACTCAGCAAGACTTACATCAGAACTATCTATATATGCATCATTGTCAACAAGGGGGTGGTGGAGTTTATTGCAGCAAGCCAGCTTTGAGTCTTGGCTAACCTGTACTACGACTACGAGTACTTTCTTTGAGGTGGGATAACGCACACGAGTCCACATATTCACCACATCAATACACCACTATGGATCCTCTCTCGTCTTCCTACGAGAAGCCATCCATAGCACTCACACTCATCTGGAGCATGTTAGAGTATCCATTTAAAGTTATCTATGAACAATGCAAGTCTCCAAGTAGTCCATTCCGTGGACGGGGCTATTCGAATAGATAGTTTACCCTGCAGGGGTGTACTTCGTCACACATGCTCCCGCCACTTACCGCCATGTGCACGTAAAAAGGCACCTCGACAACCTTCAAGCGGAAGCCCAGCGAGGGAGTCGGCCACGGACGTTATCTTACAACGACTCATGTCCAAGGCAGTCACCTATCTGAGTTGGAACCCATAATGGAAGTACTGCCGAGGTTTCCAACATGGCCTCAAACGTTGTGAGTAGGGCCCCAAGCCGGTCCCGACTAGGCCGTTCATCCACTTCGCAGGCCGTGCTACACCTATCAACGTTTCGAACTACTGCGACTCCTAGACTGAGATCAGGGTAGGTTAATAGGCCGAGAGGGGTCAAGTTACCGGAACCCAATGTGCGGTAGTAGCTAGTCTTGGAACACAAACACGAAACTCAGTTCCTATGAGCGGCTTCAATGAGACAACCCACCATGTACTCCTACATGGCCTCTCATCGCTTCCTTTACCAAAACAGGTGCAACACTTAACCCTCATCATCAGGACACTTCCATTTCACTCCGGTTCATAACCCATATGAATCAGACCTGACACAACTCTAAGCATAGCAAGCATAACAGGGTTATGGCACTACATGGCTCAAGCATCTACCAGGTATGCTAGGTTGATTGGTTTAGCTATTTACTGTGACAAAGACAGGTCGTGCAGAGGAGTGGGTTCAGCTACCGAAACACAAGTACCAGTTGAAGCTTTTGTCCTAATGCATTGAACTGAGAGCAAGAGCGAGATAGTAGGTTTGTATAGAAATGCTCAAGGAGGGTTGCTTACCTGACACTTCTGAAGATAACAGTGAGTCTTCATCGGTGGCATCGATCTCAATATCGGAATAACGTCTACGGAGAGGGAACTAACACCGGGAAACAAAAAAAGAATAACATTCAATGCAATGCATCAGTCATGATGAATGACATGAAGGATTAAGGTACTGAATTTACCTAGAGTGATAGTTAACCAAGTTAATTGAAGTGGGGTTCGAACAAGTTTGAATCCCAACTCCAAATGCTATTTCATAAATTGCCCTAATCATGAAATGTCCTAGTTGGTTGTGTTATCTTGCTCAAACATGCATGGACATGGCATAAACAGATTCGTTGCATTTTTCTGATAATTTTTCATATATAAATTATTTTCAGTGGACTTACAGATTATTTTCTATGATTTTTAGAAGTTTAGGCTATTTTCTGGAATTAAAAAAATCCAGAAACGGATTATTGCGTAAGCACTGCATCATCATGACGTCAGCTAGTCAACGGACCCTGTCCAGGTCAAACCTGACACGCGGAACCCATATGTCATTCGCATAGAGACTAACCTAGCTGATTAACTTAAACTAATTTAAGCAAAGGGATTAACTAGTGAGGGGGGGGTCCAGTGTCAGTGGCTGTGAGGGGTGGTTAGTGGCTAAGTAAGCCCGCCACGTCGGCAGTCACCGGAGTTGGCCAGCGGCAACCAAAACCGCGGTGGGAGTTCGCCGGAGATGCTCGGTTTTGGGCTATGGGTGGCCTCTTGGCGCATTGAGACCACCAGGCGATAGCCCTGGTTCGTCCGCATCAAGGGGTGGTGGCCATGGATTTGGGGGTCGCCAAAATTGTGGCCAGCGACAAGCTTGGGCGGCGGCCAGGGCGCTGTCTCGACGCAGTTGCGGCTACGGGGCACGGGGAGGCCAGCTGAGTTGCTTTTCCAGCTCCTGGAGATGTGTTGAGCACATCTGGGTGCAGGGCTGGGGCTGATGGGGGCTTAGTCCACGACGGTGAGAAGCCATGGCGGCCGGAGCTCGGGCTCGAGGTGGCTGAGGCTGCGACATGAAATCGGAGCCGAGGCGCGAGGGGAAAGAAGGAGCGGCTCACCGCAGTTCCAGGGGTGGCGACGGAGAGGTCGGGGAGGTTCTGCACACTGCGAATCAACGGCGACGAGCGGCTGTGGGAGGTGGAGAAGACGGTGGCGATGGCGTCGCTGGAGAGCCTCTGGCCTTGACTCCTTCGGTGCGAGGAAGAAGTGCTCGACGTCGGCGATGATGGGCACGGTTGCGGGGCTCGGCGAGGTCAGTGGTCACAGCTATGGTGAACGGTGGCGGTGGCTGCTCTCGGGTGGGCGAGAGAGAGAGAGAGAGAGAGAGAGAGAGAGAGAGAGAGCAGAGGAGGGGGAGAAGCACGGGGAGAGTGAGAGAGAGTGAGGGGGTCGCGTGGCGTCATCTAGGTGCGACGGAGAGGTCAGGCAGGCAGGGAGGAGGTGGAAGCCTCGGGCACGCGCGCATGTCGACTCGCCTCTGCCTTCTGGCAGAGGTTGAAGACGACCGCTTCGCCTGGTGGGCTGGGCCAACAGTGCTGGGCCTCGTAGGTGAGCGCCAGGTAAGTTTCTCTCTTCCTTTTTTAATTCTGTTTTGTGTTTTATTTAGGACCTTTGGCACTGATTTAAATAAAAAATAACTCAACTTCTGCCAAATTGTTTTGAGTTATTTTATGTGACTATGTGGCTTATTTCACACATGGTGAACATTTTGTTTAAGGTTTTGAACTATTTTGTTTTATTAAAGCAAAACAAAATAATTAAAACAATTCCAACAATAATTTTATCTGGTTTCAAATATTTCATTTGAAACCTATTTTTTTTTGGTTTGGACCATTTATTTTATTTGAGGGAAATCCCATTTGCTAGGGTTTTTATGAAGGCCATATGGATTCATTGATTCAAATCTGTTTAGTTTGGTTTAATCCACTTGGGGTTGGGTTAGTTCATCCCCAATTCAAGTTTAAGGGAGAAAATTAACATGATGACATGATGCATAATGCAAACCAAGCAATGACTAGCTAGGGCTGTGACAACTCACCCCCACTAAACAAGAATCTCGACCCGAGATTCAGGCGTAGGGTAAGAGGATAAAGGGGACACAATCTCACACAATCTTCACGATCCAATTGCCCTCCTCATAGCTGTTGATTCATTGCATCATGTTGACATTGACATCTTTGCTCTCAAGATCTTCATCTAAACACGATGACAAAGGAAATGGAAAAACCCTACAAGAATCGATCTTCTTGAAGATCGAGCAACTCATGATCAACTCATAGAATGAGACGTGAGAACGTCTCTTGAGCTGAGACACAAAACACACATCGAAAATGAGGGAAGGACGTAGATGACGGAGGTTCAATTTGGTAGACAACAATTCCACGCTAAAACATATAGTGAAGAGGTTTTCAAGTAGCGAGGAAACAGTTGCCCTTCATACCATAACGGGACACCTTAGGATAGGTGACCAACAGAGTTATTTCCTTAAGTGGCAAAAAGAATTACTTTTGATCCAAAGATCATTGAAACTCTTCATAGCAGGCTAAGGCAAATCACAAACAAACGTTTGAATGAATTCGAAAGAATGTCATACTCGGATCGGAAAGGAAACTAGAGTTATAGAACAACTCGACAAACGTAAGGCACGTTCCAATTGATACCGAGGATATAACCTAGTGTCTGGGTGTGCTCTCAAGAAATTGAGAATTTCCATATTCACCATGGTTTTACCAACATCCATGCCAAGATTTTGGTGACACGTCATACTACCATGATGAATAATGATGGAGGATGCAGATGCAAAGGAAGACAACACATTTCTCAGATTTCACCTTGGCTATGCCAAGGAACAAAATCTGGATGATCGACCGAGAGACATTTAGCACTCCGCTTCTAATGTTCTCCTTGATGAAATAGCGCAACCCTATTAAAGGTATCGTGTAGAACATCAAGTAATGGTCGGACTTCGGGAGCTCAAGGGGTCCATGAGGAACAACTTCTAGAATAAGTCATACAAAATCCTCATGGGGAAGTGGCTAAATGTTGCTGATACAAGATACTACAATAATAGGTCTTCCGGCTGGGTGTGTTAGCCACAACATCACTTTACCGGTTACAGCGAGACCAATATTATAATTCTTGGGAAACGTCCCAACCATTATATCTGCCCGAGATTCAGATATGGTTTGTGCCAGGATATTCCAGAATCAGCATGTCTGGAAGTGAAAGGTTGCAACACAAATCGACGAGATGATGTTGCAAGATTCTCGGGAAATGAACTACGGGAGCCAGCTCCAAAACATGAGCTGGATTGCAAGATACATGTGAACACACTATCCAAGACAAGCATGACCACATAGAGGTCTTACAACAAAACACTACCGAGTTCTGGGTGGGAACCATCATTGAGGATAGCAAAGCCCGGTGCAAGTCCGTCTGGTACCTTCAGGAGTAGCACTTAACTTATTTTCCTTGAACAAGTCAATCAGTGGCTTGGTGTGCTAGGAATACATATGGAATGGAGGTAGCGAGCCTATCAAACCATAGAATACTTTGCACGCGCATGACTGAGTTGGGATGATTCCAAAGGGGAGCAAAATAACTTTCCTCGAATTCACGGCGGCAACTTCCACCAAATGCACATGAATTTTGAGTAAGTCACTTCTTACACCAAAACATATACTCCATGTACGGAACATGAAGATATTACCTACAAAGTTTCCAACACTGGCTTTATGTTCATCATGAATCGTGGAGAGGATAATCAAGGTTGTTGATGGGATCAACAACAGTTCCTCGAGGTTTCCATGAAGATGGAATTCCACAACTATGTGAACAAGGTGATAGCATTGGTCAGACCAAGAGTATAATGGTGCAAGCTCGAGGAGGCATCCACGAGTATGACAACACTAGGAAAATCTTTGGTTCTGATTTTGATTTGACGATAGCCCACACTGAAATCAAAGATTGACAAGACAATAGATGAAATAATTGATGACAAGGATCAACCGATCAAGGTATCATCTTTCTTCTACACACAGAGACACATACGAAGATAGCCCTTTCGAATGAACTAAGTCAGGCGAACCCTTTATCTTCCAACTCTCCAAGTTGTTGTTTAGCTTAACCAACCAGCTCAGGGGTATCTAACACAGAGTCTTGGAGAAGGGGTGGTTTATAGAAAAACCAACTTGATCACGAACTGAACATAATGGTCAGGAAACAACCTAGCAATACATCCGAGAAGAAATTCAGAAATTCACGAACCACCAATATGTTATTGAGCTCGAGAACAATCTTGCTTTTCAGGGCAAGATGATGTGATCAAAAGAGAGAGGGATTGACACAATCCTAACTCGTTGATCGAGGGGTGCACTAGGAAAATGGACTAGGTAGCACGATCAATCTTAGGATGACAATTCAATAACCATCACACTAAGAGTGAAATTATTGTCCATTAACTACCAAGTAACGGATTTGCTTGGAGTATTGATTTCACACATCATGGTTCACTTGTTGGCTTTCCGGTTACAACCAACACGGAGACCAAGGGATGAATAATGATGGCGAGAAGTATCACTGTATCAAGAATTCATGAGAGGAAGTGCAATTTTCATCACAATCTTGACATGAAGAGAGTAATACTCCAAGGTAGAACAGAGCAAAAGCTGGATTGGCATTTTGATCTGCGGAATACAACTACTTTGATCCAATCCAAGAAATGGATGAGGTACTGGAGTTTGCTTCTCCTAGACATTCTGAAATAGAATGACTTGACATACCACAAGAATAATATGCATCGATGAATATGGATGCACAAATACTCTTGACTATCCACTGATAGATGAAGGTCAGAATACAACTGAAGAGGGGCAACTCAAGAAGCACATGATTTTTATGAGTTGTGGATGCATAGATTGAATACGTCGAACAAAGTTCAACATGTTTTTCCAGATAATCCATGTAGAAAGGAAGGATTGGCAGAGTCACAATTATGAAATGGATAACTCATCGAGAGCACTCTTGTTGTGATCTTAAGCTCACGAGGAACTTCTGCCATAATGGCTCATGGTATTGGAAGAATGATATACCACGAACCTTGAAGACTATAACAAGGTTACTAACCATCCTAAAGGAACGAGCAAATACTACCAACAGGAGTGAGAAGAATGATTCTCGGGGTTCAAGAACCCAGAAATAGAATACCTACTGACTAATAACATCACGGGATGTTTTCGATAATGATGGCCAGAATTATCACACTGGAAACACAACCACAACTAGACTACTGGGTGGTTCCTTGAGATAACATGGCTTCCTAAACACCTTTAACATATACGTCAAGGTAGTAGAGTACCTCAACATAAAAATTAGTGTGCTTTGTCTGGCCCAAAAGACATTGATTCGAGATGAAGGAATTTTGCAGTTGCATCAGATTATCTGTCAACCGTCGATAACTCGGACATCATAATGGCTGTACGGGCGTGAAATATGAGGCAACAAGCATGACAACTGACAACAAAACAACTGAATTCTTATGGAGACATGGATTCGGGAAGACAACAACTTTCGAATAGGTCTCCAGCATAAGAACTCATCATCCTGATAGATAGATGAGAAAACCTAGTTCTTAATCCCCGTAGAAAAGAAGAGGGTCACTCAGAATAAGAATGGCACGGGGAAAGGAGCAAAAAGAATCTTACGTTCCCCTCCACAATCAATTCCCTTATATAACTAAAGCAGTTCTAGACTCAACATCGACCAGTTTGGCATGGTAGTCCTACAGGCAATCAAGCTCTGATACCAACGTTGTCGGTACCCCGATCCTAAGCCATACGAGTCTAGCATGTAACACATCATATCACATTGCGGCCTCATGCACGGTAATCCCCACGGCTGCCACCTTACCTTGGTCAGGACTGTTTGCGCCTTTTGGCTCACGTATATGAATATGTCGCTAGCAATCATATGTCTATGAACCCGGGTCGACATGACTAGTTGTAGACCCAAGTGGCACAACCGTACAGGGCCAGGCATACATAACCTAGCAATGCAGGTGTCGGTCATCAGCGTGTGTAGACGAGTCGTAGCAAGCTACATGGACTCCATTACACTGCGAGACATTTCCTCGTAGGGACAGACACAACAGCAAAGAAGGATACACGCCGGTCAATCAATGTGTCCGGAGCAGTAGCAAGCTACCAAGGCTCGGTGGAAGCACAAAGATGCATTTCCCCAAAAAGCAGGCTACTAAAGGTATACAGCTAGGTGTCGAATCCCACACATACCAATGCATTTCAACCATACACGCATTATGCATGATATGCGTAGATACAACATTCCATCATAACGAAACTCTACAACATAACATTTATTTAGAAGGCTTTGAAGAGCCAACATAGTATAATGTTACAAGCAGGGGTGTCACATGACTCATCATTCAATGCATACAAACAACAAGCGGAAGTTACATGTCTGGGTACAAACATCTACTAAAAGCAGCTGGAAGAGCCTGAAAAGCTACAACGACCTTACCAACGGAGCCAGACCTCTGTCTGGGGTTCCCATGCTAATCCGGTCAACATCGAACTTCACGTCGTAAGAATCACTAATGAGACTGAAGTCTCATCTGCAAAAACGTATATAAGAAAACGTGAGTACAAAGGTACTCAGCAAGACTTACATCAGAACTATCTATATATGCATCATTGTCAACAAGGGGGTTGTGGAGTTTATTGCAGCAAGCCAGCTTTGACTCTTGGCTAACCTGTACTATGACTACGAGTACTTTCTTTGAGGTGGGATAACGCACACGAGTCCACATATTCACCACATCAATACACCACTATGGATCCTCTCTCGTCTTCCTACGAGAATCCATCCATAGGAATCACACTTATCTGGAGCATGTTAGAGTATCCATTTAAAGTTATCTATGAACAATGCAAGTCTCCAAGTAGTCCATATCCGCGGACGCGGCTATTCGAATAGATAGTTTACCCTGCAGGGGTGTACTTCGTCACACATGCTCCCGCCACTTACCGCCATGTGCACGTAAAAAGGCACCTCGGCAACCTTCAAGCGGAAGCCAGCGAGGGAGTCGGCCACGGACGTTAACTTACAACGACTCACGTCCAAGGCAGTCGCCTATCTTAGTTGGAACCCATAATGGAAGTCCGGCCGAGGTTTCCAACATGGCCTCAAACGTTGTGAGTAGGGCCCCAAGCCGGTTCCGACTGGGCCATTCATCCACTTCACAGGCCGTGCCACACTATCAATGTTTCGAACTACTGCAACTCCTAGACTGAGATGAGGGTAGATTAGTAGGCCGAGAGGGGTCAAGTTACCGGTACCCAATGTGCGGTAGTAGCTAGTCTTGGAACACAAACACGGAACTCAGTTCCTATGAGGGGCTTCAATGAGACAACCCACCATGTACTCCCACATGGCCTCTCATCGCTACCTTTACCAAAACAGGTTCAACACTTAACCCTCATCATCAGGACACTTCCATTTCACTCCAGTTCATCACCCAGATGAATCAGGCCTGACACAACTCTAAGCATAGCAAGCATAAAAGGGTAATGGCACAACATGGCTCAAGCATCTACCAGGTATGCTAGGTTGCTTGGTTTAGCTATTTACTGTGACAAAGACAGGTCATGCAGAGGAGTGGGTTCAGCCTCCGAAACACAAGTACCAGTTGAAGCTTTTGTCCTAATGCATTGAAATGAGAGCCAGAGCGAGAGAGTAGGTTTGTATAGAAATGCTCAAGCGGGGTTGCTTGCCTGACACTTCTGAAGATAACAGTGAGTCTTCATCGGTGGCATCGATCTCAATGTCGGAATAACGTCTACCGAGAGGGAACTAACACCGGGAAACAACAAAAGAATAACATTCAATGCAATGCATCAGTCATGATGAATGACATGAAGGATTAAGGTACTGAATTTACCAAGAGTGATAGTTAACCAAGTTAATTGAAGTGGGGTTCGAACAAGTTTGAATCCCAACTCCAAATGCTATTTCATAAATTGCCCTAATCATGAAATGTCCTAGTTAGTGGTGTTATCTTGCTCAAACATGTATGGACATGGCATAAACAGATTCCTTGCATTTTTCTGATAATTTTTCATATATAAATTATTTTGATTGGACTTACAGATTATTTTCTATGATTTTTAGAAGTTTAGGCTATTTTATGGAATTAAATAAATCCAGAAACGGATTATTGCCTCAGCGCTGCGTCATCATGACGTCAGCTAGTCAACGGACCCGGTCCAGGTCAAACCTGACACGCGGGACCCATATGTCATTCTCACAGAGACTAACCCAGCTGATTAACTTAAACTAATTTAAACAAAGGGATTAACTAGCGAGGGGGGGGGGTCCAGTGTCAGTGGCAGTGAGGGGTGGTTAGTGGCTAAGCAAGCCCGCCATGTCGGCAGTCACCGGAGTTGGCCGGCGGCGACCAAAACCGCGGCGGGAGTTCGCCAGAGATGCTCGGTTTTGGGCTGCGGGTGGCCTCTTGGCGCACTGAGACCACCAGGCGATAGCCCTGGTTCGTCCGCATCAATGGGTGGTGGCCATGGTTGTGGGGGTTGCCGGAATTGTGGCCGGCGACAAGCTTGGGCGGCGGCCAGGGCGCTGGCTCGACGCAGTTGCTGCTACGGGGCATGGGGAGGCCAGCTGAGGAGCTTTCCCAGCTCCTGGAGATGTGCTGAGCACATCTGGGTGCATGGCTGGGGCTGACAGTGGCTCAGGCCACGAGGGCGAGAAGCCATGGCGGACGGAGCTCGGGCTTGAGGCGGGTGAGGCTGCGGCACAAAATCGGGGCCGAGGTGCGAGGGGAAAGAAGGAGCGGCTCACCGCGGTTCCAGGGAAGGCGACGGAGAGGTCGGGGAGGTTCTACACACCGCGAATCAACGGTGATGAGCGGCGGTCGGAGGTGGAGAAGACGGCGGCGATGGCGTCGCTGGAGAGCCTCTGACCTTGACTCCTTCGGCCCGAGGAAGAAGTGCTCGACGTCGGCGGCGATGGGCATGGTTGCGGGGCTCAGCGAAGTCAGTGGCCACGGCTATGGTGAATGGTGGCGGCGGCTGCTCTCGGGTGGCGAGAGAGAGAGAGAGAGAGAGAGAGCAGAGGAGGGGAAGAAGCACGGGGAGAGTGAGAGAGAGCGAGGGGGTTGCGTGGCATCGTCTAGGTGCGACGGAGAGGCCAGGCAGGCAGGGAGGAGGTGGAAGCCTCGGGCGCGCGCGCGTCTCGACTCGCCTCTGCCTTCTGGCAGAGGTTGAAGATGACCGCTTCGCCTGGTGGGCTGGGCCAACAGTGCTGGGCCTTGCAGGTGAGCGCCAGGTAAGTTTCTCTCTTCCTTTTTTTAATTCTGTTTTGTGTTTTATTTAATACCTTTGGCACTGATTTAAATAAAAAATCACTCAACTTGTGCCAAATTGTATTGAGTAATTTTATGTGACTATGTGGCTTATTTCACACATAGTGAACATTTTGTTTAAGGTTTTGAACCATTTTGTTTTATTGAAGCAGAACAAAATAATTAAAACAATTCCAACAATAATTTTATCTGGTTTCAAATATTTCTTTTGAAACCTAAAAATTGTTGGTTTGGACCATTTATTTTATTTGAGGGAAATCCCATTTGCTAGGGTTTTTATGAAGGCCATATGGATTCATTGATTCAAATCTGTTTAGTTTGGTTTAATCCACTTGGGGTTGGGTTAGGTCATCCTCATTTCAAGTTTAAGGGAGAAAATTAACATGATGACATGATGCATAATGCAAACCAAGCAATGACTAGCTAGGGCTGTGACAGGTCCCTTCATACAAACTATCATTCACTTGTTCTACTTTGAATTTGCCTTTGAATTTTGCATCATATTTGCTTCTATAAATAAAAATAAAAAAATAAAAATAATTTTGTTTACTAGTTAGTTTGTTTGCTTTGTTGTTATGGCTAGTTCTTCTCTTATTCCTTGTACTCCCGAATATGAAGTGCTTAATTTTAAACAAAGGGGGGGGAGAAAGTTTAAAAGATGCTTAGTATAGGATTTGCGATGCTCAAAATAGATCAACTCTTAAGCAATCTACTACCGTTGTTCTTTGCAAATTTTATGTGGGTGTTACTACTTGGTACTCCCTCAATTTCCAATTGTAGTGCCTATAGATTTTTTTTGAAAAGTAAAACCTCATAAAGTTTGAGCATGTTTTTGAAGAAAAACATTTACATCTAAAATGCCAAATATACATCGTTAGATTCATCATAAGATGTAGTTTCAAATATATTTGGTATTGTAGATATAAATGGTTTTCACTATGAACTTGGTCAAAGTTTGTAAAGTTTGACTTTCAAAAAATCTATATGCACTACATTATGAAACAGAGGGAGTATAGATTTGTTCTTGACACTATTACCGGAGGGAATTTATTGAGTAGTAACACCATGGATGCCCTTTCAAGGCAATGGGAAAGGGGATCACCACCTATCATTATTAATGGAATGACATTGACTTTGGAGGATGTTATGCGTAGTTTGAAAGTTATATATGGAGAATAATATGCCTGTCATTGAGCATATTGAAAATATAGAAAAAAGATCCATAATCAAGTTAATCAATTTGGTTCAAAACTAGGAATTGTTCTATAGATGCTAAAAGAGAATGAACCAATAATTAGTGAACGGTTAGGACAAAGTCCATCTAGATTTGATAAGTTGGAAGAAATTATTAACGAATTGGGTTCCGCTTTTTCCTCCACTAAAGGTATTGAAAAGAATCCTACTAATAGGAATTCCAAGGTTATTTATGTTCCTAATAATAAAAGTGCCACATCTAGCAAAGGAAATGAGGATCTTAAAATGATTAGTGTGCACCCCAACTTCATTGATGTAATAAAGGAACCTGGCATTAAAAACAAACCTCTCCACTTTGTTCCTAGTAGTGTGATTATTAATAACTTGTAAGCTAAACCTCCTAGGAAACATGGTTGCATAATTGAGGAGTTGGATGTTAAGGATGACAATAATTGAAACTATGCATTATGCCTAGCTAGGGGCATAAAACAATATCGCTTGTTGGTAGGCAACCCAATAGTTGTTTTAAATTTTTGCTTTTACTTTCTGTTTTGGTGTAATGACATGATTATTGCTACTATAATGATTGTGTTTTTATGTTTTAATTAGTGTTTGTTCCAATTAAAGCCTTTGGGATGACTTGGATGATAGTTGAATCGATTCTATGCAAAAACAAAAACTTTTATGCCTAGTATTTAATACCTCATATTTCACTGGAGCGCATTTTTAATCTGATTTTTTTACATAGTATTGATATACAAATTGACCAGGCTTTCCTAATATTTCAGAATTTTTTGAGTTATAGAAGTACAGATCATTATGGACTGTTCTGTTTTTGACAAATTCTGTTTTTGCTTACATAGTTTGTTTGTTTTAATGATGCTATGGATTATATCGGTGGGTATAAGTCATGGAGAAGTTAGAATATAGTAACTATTATGCAATAATTAAATATGAACCTATTTAAAACAGTACCTAAATTTTATACTAACGGATCTCACGAGGTTTGTCTTGAGTTTTGTGTGCCGAAGTTTTCAAGTTTTCGGTGAGACAACGATGGATGAAGACATAAGGAGTGGAAAGAACCTAATATTAGGGATGCCCTAGGCACCACAAGGTAATATTCAAGAAATACTAAAGCGTCTAAGTTTGGGGATGCCCCGTATGGCATCCCCTCTTTCATTTACAATCTATCGGAATGTCACTTGGAGCTATATTTTTATTCATCACATGATATGAGTTTTACTCGGAGTGTCGTGTATTATTGTTTGTTTTCCTTTTAGTTTGCCACAATCATTGTTTGTTGGACACACCTTTTGAGAGAGACACATTATCATCACAATTGGTTATAATACTCTATGTCCTTCACTTATATCTTTTGAGCTAGGAAGTTGCTCTAGTGCTTCACTTATATCTTTTAGAGCACGACGGTGGTTATATTTTATAGAAATAGTTGCAATCTCATTCTTCACTTAAATTTTTTTGATAGTCTAAGAAATAGGAATGGCAATTTGCACGTGTTATAAACTAGTCCAAAAATGATAGGTATTCAAGGGGGATATAATAAAAACTTCCATGTAGCTCACTAAATATGAAACGTATGATTTGATTATATTGATGTAGTAATATTAAAGGATATAGGTTCATGATCATTAGTTAGTGGAAATATTGGTATTAAAGTTTTTTATTAACTTCTCAACTAAGTATTGGTCATGGCATGGTGAAGAGCTGTGCATTTTTATGTCTGAAATGAAATCCTATCATGTTGTTCGAATCAAGGGCACATGTTGTTTAACTCATGCCAACCTCCTCCCTAGGGGCATGTGGTAGTACTTTGCTTCGAGAGAGATAATAGGCTTTACAATAAATAAGTGGGTTCTTCATGACTAATGTGAGTCCATGGATTATACGCACACTCACCTTTCTGCAACTCGCTAGCCTCTTCGGTACCGTGCATTGCCCTTTCTCACCTAGAGAATCGGTTCAAACATTGCCAGTTCATCCATACCCCGTGATATGATACACTCTATCAGACATAAGCCTCATTATATCTTCCTCAAAACCGCCACCATACCTACCTATCATGTCATTTCCATAGCCATTCCAAGATATATTTCCATGCAACTTCCACCGTTCCGTCACATGACTTGTGTGTTCATCATCACATTGCTTTGCATGATCATAGAGAGCTGACATAGTATTTGTGGCAAAGCCACCGTTCATCATTGTTTTTCATGTTACGCTAGATCATTGCTCATCCTGGTACACTGACAGAGTAATTCATATAGTCATCTTGTATAGTTTTCTTATCGAGTTGTAAGTAAATAAAACTATGATGATCATCGTTATTAGAGCATTGTCCCAGTGAGGAAATGATGATGGAGACTATGATTTCCCCACAAGTCAGGATGAGACTCCGGATGAAAAAAAACAGAAAAAATGGTAGAGGACAAATGAGCCCACCATAGAAAAGAAAAATAAAGAGAAAAAAATAAAAAAAAGAAGAAAAAAAGGAAAAAATGAGAGAAAAAGAGAGGAAGGCAATGTTACTATCCTTTTTCCACACTTGTGCTTCAAAGTAGCACCATGTTCTTCATATAGAGAGTCTCGTGAGTTTTCATTTTCATATACTAGTATGAATTTTTCATTATAGAACTTGGCTTGTATATTCCGTTGATGGTCTTCCTGAAATGCCCGAAGTCTTCATTAGCAAGTAATTTGGATGCACGCCCACTTAGTTTCCATTGAGCTTTCATACACTTATAGCTCTTATTGCATCCCTACTCCTCACATTGATATCGATTGATGGGCATCTTCATAGCCCTTTATGCGCCTAGTTGATGCGAGCTTTCTTCCTTTTTGACTTCCCTTTGATATCTACCACCGCACTCTATTCCACCTATATGATATATCCATGGCTCGCGGTCATGTATGCGTGAAGTTGAAAATGCTGAAGCGCGTTAGAGGTACGATCACCAATTGCCTTGTCTGACACCAGGGTGCTCATGATTTATACTTATGCGGTGAATACGGAGTCATGCCATGCTAATATGATAAAATGAGTAGGGATAACATTCGTTAACGATCATATATTTTGAAAAGTAATGATTATGTTTCTTAGGTTCATGGATATTATTATGTTAATATCAATTACTTCATCATTTCTTAATAATGATACCTAAAAGAGATTACATGTTGGGTAGCATTCAACATCAAAAATTCTGTTTTTATCATTTTTCCTACTAGAGGACAAGTAGGAATTAAGCTTGGGGATGTTGATACGGCTCCAACATATCTATAATTTTTTATTGTTTCATTCTATTCTATTATCAATCTTGGATACATTATATGCAATTATATGCTATTTTATATCATTTTTGGGACTAACCTATTAACTCACTGCCCAGTGCCAGTTCTTGTTTGTTTGCGTGTTTTTGACTTTTTCAGAAAATCAATACCAAACGAAGTCCAAACGCGGTGAAACTTCACACGTGTTAATTTTTGGACATAAAGAGACTCTAGAAGCTTCGGGAAGAGGCCAGGAGGGCTACGAAGGAGCGACGAGCTCCCAGGGCGCGCCCTGGGGGTAGGGCACGCCCCCTGAGCTCATGGCCCCCTCGAAACTCCGTCTGACCTAATTCCACTTCTATATATTCACATGTGCCCGAAAACCTACAGAGAGACACCCGAACCACTTTTTCCGCCGCCGCAAGCCTCTGTTCTTATGCGATCCCATCTGGAGACATTTTCTGATACTCTAACGGTGGGGGAATCGATCACGGAGGCCATCTAGATCAACCTTCACTACTGCAGGATCCTGCTAACGCGACACATCAAGCAGAGACCCTTCGACGAAACTGTGTGCGATCCATCAATCGTAAACGGTATAGTTCAAGCTCCGCCTCTAATGACGAAAACCGTGCGCGATGAAGGAACGAGCAAATACTGTTCAAAAAAAGTTGCGTGTATGATGCGTTGCATATAGTTTGTTCTTACGAACTGTTTGTGATTATGGAAGATAACAGAAACGGTTAAGAAACTATATACGTGTGCATAGTGCGGCATACAATTCACTCGGACAAACTGTTTGCGCTGATCCAGCAGAACACAAAACGAGTTAGCCTAAGAAGGTGTGTGTGATACCCGGCAAACAGTTCATTCATCAGAATTGTGTGTGAAGACCAATAATAACCCAAACGGTTCATCCTGACAATCGTTTGTCTTGTGGGTACCCGGCAAACAGTTCATTCATCAGACATGTGTGGGAAGACCAATAATAACCCAAACGATTCATCCTGACTACCTGTGTGTGTTGTGGGCACACGATTACTACTAATAATTGTATGAGATGTGATTTCCTCTATTTGCACAACATCTATATGCTCTGTCTACACAACACCAACATTATTGTTGCTTAACCAACTTGAACATACAGTTCCATAAGTGACTACACAACACATGTACATTCCTCAATATAAATTTACAAGAAGTAGACGATCTCCAAATCATACTGTTCTTCTGACGACGTTGCCGACACTGCTGCTCTACTTGTGGCTATCCCTCGCCGTCTGCAGGAAGGAGGCACTTCCTCATGTCAATGATCCTCCTGTGCATCTCGTAGCTGGTGTACGCGTCCTTGGCCGCGTACTTGATGTGTTCTTCATCCAATTCGTCCACCCAGGCCGCGTGCCAGGCAGTCTTGTCCTTTGTGGCACTCAGCCTTCATGTCTCTGTAGTAGGGGTCGATGATGGCCGCGGCGAGGTCAACCAGGGAGTCCTTCTGCTTCTTCTTCTCGCCCCCAGACCCTGTACTGACCTTGGATGTTGACAAGATTCTGGCAGGACAAGCCCGAAGTCTTGAGCACCTTTAGATCATTGGTGGTGTCCACCATTGTGAACCTGTAGTCGGAGCTGTTGACAAACCTGGCAAAACGCTCGCAAGGCCTTGTGGCCAAGCAGTAGTGGTAGACGAGCACGTGATGGCGCACGCACAACTGGGCGACGGCAACCTTCTGATCATGCCCGACACGACCGCCGGTATACTCGAGGTTGAAGCCGACCACTTTGTACTTGTCATCCTCAGCAAGCAGCTGCTCCAACGTGTGGATGGAGTTCACCACCACGACCGGGTAGTTGGTGTACACCACCGAGAGGTCCGTCTTCCTGCTGTGTGTGTCCACTTTGACAATAGTGGCGAACTGCTGATCGGCGCCGGCAACCGCCATTGGATCCGCATGGGAAGGTTGAAGCGATGAAGAGATGTGCATCCTCTCTATATTATTTGCCGTCGTGGGTGTGCTTCTTGGGTTGTGTAGCACGATCGGAAGGTGGAAGAGACGAAGTTAAATAGCCGCATCAACCGCATGGCAGTTTTGGCAGCGCTTAACTGCATTGTGGCGCCGGGAGCGGCGCAACCGCTAGCATATGGCTCCCCGAACGTGCCTGATCGTTCGCGCGTGGACGCCAGTAGAGCGGCCGGGCGCGCACGGACGCGAGCACAGCGCGCCGAGGCCGCATCAACCGCCTCATGCGTACATTCATTCGCGGCGGTGCATACAGAACGACCGTTTGCTTTGTAATAAAACGCAAACGGTTGTTTATTATTAACCGTGTGCGTACTTGTCATTTCACCCACCTCCGTCCGGTCTTGACACCGCGTTGCCGCACGACGATTCCGGTGCACACTTGGGGAGCGCGCAAGTTTCCCACCCAGCGCGCCGAAATGCCCATTCCCGCGATGCTTCGGTAGCTTCCCGTTCCCATGAAACCGCGCAGGAACGCGCGCAAGCTTCCCGTTCCCGCGCATGAACACGCGCAAGCTTCCCGTTCCCGCACATGAACACGCGCAAGCTTCCCGTTCCCGCGCATGAACGCGCGCAAGCTTGCCGCCCGGCTCGCCTTGGCCGCCTGCTTTATAAACCCTCACGGCCGGCCTCTCCACATCGCATTCATCCCCTTCCTGCCCGTAGCTTCCCAAGTTTGCTTCTCCCCAATCGCCAATGGCACCTATCCGTCGTCGTCGCTCCGACAACCCGCCAGAGGGCAGCTCCAGATGGGAGGCTCCACCACATCGGCGGCGCAGTTACCGGAAACGTGTAGTGCGTGTGGTGTCCTTGTTGGCTGTGCGCACGGCACCCACCACACGCTCCTCCACATTTCCCCAAAGGCAGCTGCTGTCGGCGACCGCCGTCGCCCCCGCCCCATCGCCGGCCGCCGTTTTCGCCTCCCCACCAGATGCCTCCTTGGCCGCCACCACACCAGCGTCCGCCTTGGCAGCCACCCCACGGTCAGCCGCCGGGGCCATCACCCGCTCCGCCACCGCGGCCCGAAGGCAGGAGGAGGAGGCCGCCGCCGGACCACAGCCCTTCGGCTTTTGCGTCAGTGGCCTAGCACGCTACATCAACTTCCTACATGAGGAGGAGGAGCGCCAGGTCGAGCACGCACAGAGGCTCACCGCCGCCGTGGCCGTAGCAGACGCCGCAACTATGGCACGGAACGAGGAGATCTACGCCGAGTCCCGTCACTTCGAGGAGGCACGTCAGGAGCGGCGGAGGGCAGCAGCGGCAGCCGATGAATTCGACTCCTCCAGCTCGTCGGTAGGCTTCTCCTCCTCTGCCTCTTACTGAACGCGCTCGGCAGAGGAGAAGGCTGCTGGCAGTAGCACGAAGTCCCTCCGGCGTAGTATTTAGGGGCTATTTTGTTCAGTTCATCTAACTATAGATATGGTTGAACTGTACCACGTACTTTAAATTAGCTAGTATATATAGTTGAACTAGCTATTTCAGTACGTGGTTGGCAACAAATGGGGAAAAGTTTGTTCGATTCAGCTATCTATGAATGAAATCTATGTTTACTGAATTTCAGTTGCAAAATTGCACCGTAATAGTGATTTTGTTCCTGCAAAATTGGACAAATCTCAGTGTTTCCAATTTGACAAATGAAAATTTACCCAATATGACAGATTTGAATCTTACCTGACTCCGGCTGCCAACGCATCGATCGGTGCTTACATGGGGTGCTTAGTGTATTAAATGTCTTGGCAACTCAAGTCCACAATGCATTGTACTCTAAACCCTAATTTCCCTTCATTTAATGATTTAGCAACTAAACTCTTGCATGGATTGGTGAGTTTCTTTCATTTAAGTGTTTTGCCAACGTTCACGCGCCTGGCATTATTTCTTCATGTTGTCACCAAACTCATATCTCTCCTTAATTACCTCCCCACATCAGATTTTTTTTGCATACATGGCATGGCAACCTCAGCAGTTAGCAACAATAGAAGTTGTAGCACCGGGAAGGGCACATGGGTCATCATTCACAACCGTTTGCGATGAGGCAATGAAAAAAATTCCTTCGCGCCAGATTTTCGCTTGGCTTAGTAGGGAAGGAACAATTGCCCTCGGTTTGCATACGAGTATTCAGTCTGAAACGTCATTGACGACTGGCAAAGGACACGCCACCCCGATGAGCGTGCGCAGCACACTGCTCGCACGCCACCCGTGTACTCAAACACCTGTCCGCACGCTACCTCCTTGTCAATACAGATAGCGACACGTGGCCCGCACGTAAGGTCTGTAGAACGTCCACGAATTATAAATAATACGCCCGTTTGGGATGGCAACGTGACAGATTTTTGTTCCAAAATGCCTTTGTTGGCTATTGATAATGCTTGCTCTTTCTCTCAAAGTGGACACTAAAAATAGCACAACATTTTTATGCTTTATATGATGAGGCCCTGCCCAACATAGACCTTGTGACTGTAGTTTATATTTGAATTATGTACATTAAATGCACATAAAACTCAATTAATGTATAAAAATGCCATACAAACCGTTAATAATTTAATATGTTTGCAGTACACACCTAGTGCTTTATGTTGTTTCTAGGAAAAAATCAAGGAGAGAAGAGGCATCGGATGTCATTTTTCACCCGTAGATGTGGCTGGCATATATATGTGTTCCCTATCGGAACACTGGACGTAGCTTATTGTTGTTTGAGAACCTCATGTTTGTAAGAGGCTTCTTACAAAACATGGCCAACTTGGTTTTTTTTTACCACGGCATATGTGTGCCTTCACATGACACCATCCCATGTTTCATGAATTTCTGATAGAGTTTTGGATTTACGAGAATTTGGAAACCAAGTTTCTCTATATTTGTGGCCGAGCCAACATGCTTAGATGTTTGAAATTCGTTCTCATTTCTTGCATGTGACCTAACACATACATCCAAGGACGCATATATGATTTTTCAACCCATTTTACTGCCCCGAACCTTGTGATTGTAGATCAAATTTGAATTATGAACATTAAAGAATGCACCGAAAACTTAATTAATGTATTTAAAAGCCAGATGATCCCTTATTTAATCATATTTTTGCACTTCACACGTACATATGTCTATGTTGTTTATATAAAGAAAATCAAGGAGAGAAGAGGCATCAGATGTATTTTCGCTTGCATATGTGGCATGCATATATAATGTTCCCTATCGAAACCACAAAGCTTCTTGTGAGGAGCTCCGATTTGTAAGGGGGTTGTGCAAGAACATGTCCAATTTGGACAGATTTTTTACCACGGCATGTGTGTGCCCTTGTCACGACACCATGCCATGTTTCATGAATTTCTGACGAGTTCTTGATTTACGGGAATTTGAAAACCAAGCATCTCGATGGTTGCGGCCGAGCAAACAGTCAATGAGATGTTAGAAATTCATTCCCATTTCTTGTGTGGGACCTAATTAAACATGCATCCATGGAAAGGCATATTTTTCCAACCAATTTTTCATGTGTTGGACCTTGTGATTGTAGTTCAAATTTGAATTATGCACATTAAATGACTAGAAAACTCAATTAATGTGTTAAACAAGTCTCACAAACCCTGAAAAAATCCACAGTTTAGCTTGACTCTCAGAAAGTTGCTCTGTGGGTGACTCTAAAAATAAATGCAGGCCACAAGAGACAACGGATGTTGTTTCGCACATAAAATGTGAACTTTCCCTATCGGAACACACGACTTTCTTGTGAGAACCTTCGGTTTGTAAGAGGCTTTGTGCCAAAACTTGTCCGAAATTAGGCAATTTTTATTACCACAACACACGCAATAGGGCAATTGATGGCACCATGCCCAAATATCATGAATTTCTGTCGAGGTTTGCATTTACATGAATTTAAAAATTAAGTTTCCAGATGTTTGCGGTCGAGCCTTGTGCCGTAGATATATATGTTCGAAATTCATTCCCATTTATTGTGTGGGACCTAAACATGCAGCCAGTGAAACGTATATGGTTTTTCGACATATTTTCATGAGCTGGACCGTGCAGTTATTGTAGTTCAAATTTGAATTATATATATGCACATTAATTGAATTCCTACAAAACTCAATTATTTAATGTACTTAAAAGGCCAAACGAACTCTGTAAGACTCCATTGATTCGCACGACACATTCACGTTACTCTATGGAGACTCTAGAAATAAATTCAAGGTGAGAAGCGACATCATATGTTGTTTCGCACATGAAATGTGAACTGTCCCTACCGGTACCACATGACTTCTTGTGAGAATCTTCGGTTTGTACGAGGTTTGTGCCAAAACTTGTCCCGAACTAGGCATTGTTTTTAACACATCACACATGCGCCATGACATCACACCATGCCAAGTTTCATGAATTTCTCACGATATTTGGAATTACTGGAATTTGAAAACATGGCTTATCAAAGTCTATGGCCAAGCCAAAATACCGTGAGGTTTGGAATTCGTTTAATTTCCATTTCTTGCATGGGACCAAAACATGTATCCAGTGACAAATAGTTGATTTTCAACCCATTCAGGTGCCTTCTAGTATGTGCTTAATAAAGTGCAGTTCAAATTTGAACTATGCACATGAAATGTCCAAACAACTCTTTAAATGTTTTAAAGGGCCTAAACATCCCTGAATTATTCCATATTTAACACACAGTCCGATAGTTGCAAGTTCACTGCAGATAAATGTTATTGCCATCCAAACACCTTCAATTGCCAATGTAACTTCATTTTTAGTCTCAAAGCAGTTTGAAAATCAAATACATCGCAAACAGTTCTTGATCATGAAACGTGTGTGATGTGGTATGAAAATATCTTGGGCCAATCCTCATATATGGCTTAGGCCGGAAGCTTCAGTCCACAGCCGGCGCGTCAACCACACAGTCACACTTGTTCTCCAAGACCATTGTACTGTTCAAGCGTCGCCGGTGAAAGATGGGGACGTGGATCCTCGTCATGAGGGCAACTTCGGCGACCCACTCCGGCCCGAGCACGGCTGCATCATCCATGAACGCGCTCACAACATCCTTGAGCGCGGCCGCACTTTCCAACAGGGCGGCTGTGGCCGCCGAAAGGGCAGCTGCTGCATGTGAGATGGCGGCAACAACATCCGTGACCGGGATAGCAAATGGTGAAAATGGCACAGCAGCTGTCCATTCCTCAGCGGCCGCCGTAGCCCTAATGGCGTCTGCCCATGCCTATGCCGATGCCGCCCATGCCCAGCTCGTGGCGGTCACCACACAAATAGCAGCGGCCTTCTCCGACAACGGTCGACAACCTACGTCCGAAGAGTTGGAAATCGCCGAGAGCGCTCGGGCAGCCGTCCGTTCGTCGGCAGCCTCCCTTGCCAAGATGGAGGCCGTCAATGCTCGGACCGCGGCCGGCCATGCCAAACTCGTGGCGGCCTTTTCCAAAGAGATGGCGGACGCGGACGGAGTGATGCTTGCATAGTATGTGGCGATGGATGCCATGGAGCCCCTTCCCCTGGAGGTCGTCGAGCGCGAGCTTGTCATGGAGGATGCTGCAGAGATCGGCGAGCGTCAGGCGGAACATTTGTCGTTGTTTAGAGCGCTGGTCTTTTGTTAGAGTAAAGTTTAGGTCAACCAACTCTATTTAATTGCTCGATTAAGTAAGTGCGGGTTGTGGTGTAGACTCTTTTGCGCAGTACCCAAATTAGCAATTGATGTTAAATTACGCGATGACGTGGATGACCACTGTAACCAGGGAAATTCGGACCAAAAATTTGCCAGCATATCCCCATTCCATATTCCAATTGAAAATGAAATTGAAGTTCATCACAGGCATTTTTTTGGAATGAACCGCGTGCAATGTAGTACCCAATCTTACGTCCAAAGCTTTGAGACAAACATTTGCACGTCCAAGTTCATCACACACGGGGTATATCACAGGCTTCGTTTGTCATGTGTTGATATCGAGAACTATTTTGAAAAATTTGCACGTTCAAGTTCATCACACACGGTGTATAAACCAGGCTTCGTTTGTGATGTTTTGATATCGCACATGGTTCCGAATAAGGGACTGTGTTCGATGGAACTTTCCGCGCCAGTTTTTTGCTGAACCGAATGAAAATTTTGGGCTACCGCGAAAATATCTACCTCCCTCGCCCCCCGGTACCAATCAAAATCCACATTTCCCCCTTTTCCTCTACCTTTCCTAGTTCAAACCTTCATTGCTTGCTTGCAGCGCCGCCTCCTCGCCGGCGACGCTCCTTCCTGCTGCTCGGCCTCGTCCATCTAGTCAGGTAATCCACACCTCCCCAATACCCCCTCACCCCCTCCTCCTCCATCCCACATGGCCCGACCGCCGGCGCGACACCTTCCACCCAAATCATCGCCCCATCCTCCAAATAATCGCCGACGAAAGTCGTGGTGCACGCAGTATAGCCAGGATCACAAAGAGCATTTGGCTGTGGAGAAGCAAATCGTGGCTGCACGCGCAGATGAGGCAGCTATGGCTTCCATGCGTGCCGACCCCCAGATCTTGGAGGAGCACCTCGCCGTCGAGGCCATCATCAATGCCTCACGCGCTGATGCCGCCACGCGGTTGGCTGCTATAAACGACAGCTCGTGGTCTTTTCTCGAGGGCACCGCCGGTGCGTTCGACGAAGACTTCGTTGTGTTTTCTCAGCGTGCCCATGCTTACCTCAACTCCAGAGCCGGCATGTTGGTGCCGGGGCAGGATCAGGCCACTCACCACTACGAGGGGTGCACTCATGGTGTGGTGGCCTCGCCCTCTTCCAAGTTGACGGAGCCCATCATCATCGATATCTCCGACGATGAGGAATAGCTTGTTTTTCTTAGCTTTATCACTTAGGACCTATGTTCACGTAGCTACGCCGGTTAAGCACGTTTCGTTTAGCTGTTGCCTGTGCCGCTACTTCCTTTCATTTAGAAATTCTAGTGAAATGTCCAATGTAATGCTACTGCAACCTGACCTTCTAGTATGTTCTATTGTGCAATGTGGTGCTTAGTTAACTGTTTCGTTCATTTGTTGTGGTGAACATTTAACTATTTAATTCAATTATGAAATGTGATGTATGATTGTTGTTGGTACAATTTTGTATTGTTATGCATGTGACGAATAAATCAAATTTAGATGTACTAAATACATGTGCAACATATAGAATTGCTACATTTCCTAGTTCTTAGCGCTTGGTTTAGATAACTGGATTTTCAATGTGGCTCGAACTAATCTGTTGGATCCACAATGTGTTTATTTTCCATTAACATATTTCAGTGATAGTATGCCAAATATCACTTGTAACCTGATCAATATTTGTCTTAAATATGTTGCAGGGGGAAACAATGGGGGACACTGAAGTTTACCATCGAGGTTTGCACATCCATGGTCGTTTGGCTAATAGCACATTATTGTGCAATTGCAGAAACCATTGTAATATGAATGCTTTTATTAATAATTTGTTCTTGCACATGTAGGTCCTCCTGTAAGAGGTTTAGACCCACTGTTTGACCCTTTTTGCATGTGGGGAAATGAGGTGTCCCTGGATATCAGTCAAATCAAGAAACTCAGAAAGATCGTTAGGATAAAGAAACTAGCTACGGAAAACAACAAGATGTTTGTCTGCACAATGAAAAAGACATCAGTCAACTATAGGATGGTACCATCTCTTTCACCTTGTCCTTTTCCCTTTGTGCCATTTCAAAGTTTAGAAAAGATATTTATGTGTATGTTTGTTTTCAGTCCTTCTCAAGGCAGTTCATCGATGATTACATCTCAAACCACATGTATGATCAAGAAGCGATGAAGGTATTCATACAGCACCCACGGTATAATCTTGAAGTCTTCCTTAAGAGGACGAAGGATGGGCGGGCAATCATCCACAAGCACTGGCCTAAAGTTGCCAGGACCTTCAACATCATTGAAGGCTCAGTATTCGCCTTTCGCTTTAACAATTTTCTAGATGAGATTCATCTGTCTATTTATCGTCTATGATGATACTTAATTTCCAAAGGTTTTAGATGTTTCATTTGAAACTTTGTCTTGTTATGCAATTGGGTAGCTAGGCAGTATATGCCTATATGAGGTTGTACCCTGATGTAATTCAATTATGAAATCCTGGTTGCCGTACTACGAATAAGAAATATATTCTGTGGTTGATATGAAATGTTAATTTCGATTACTAAATGGATTATAAATAATTGATCAATCAGGCTGATTATTGGGGTTCCCATTGCAGACGGTTTCTAAGACAAAACCATGGGCGATGACATGAACAAACCCACATGGTTTCTAGAAAGTTGACGTGTTGGATCGTTGAGCACTCACACACGAATTCTGGTCGACAACTGTGTGTGTTAGGACACCCAATCACAAACGTTTTCACATAGCTAGTGTGTGTGATGGGTAGCCCAATGCCAAACAATTTCTTCTAGACACCGTGAGTGATGTTCTGAGTAACTCAAATGACAGAATTATAACTATCATGTGTGATGATCACACCTATCACCAACTATGTTATGCAGAAAACTGTGTGTGATCTGCAATATGAATGGAAACATACCCTTGGGATTCCCTGTGTGGGAAGCTAAGTCATCTCACACGTCTTCCCCAATATGTCTGTTTGTGATGGTCCTTCCAATCGCAAACGATATATTTTTGCCCATCGTGTGTGACTAGGTACAGGCATCGCCTACGGGTTTTTCCTGTCGTGTGGGCTAGGCCCCCCTAGTGGCCACACATGCAAGGCGACGGTTTAAGACTAAGTCACGGAAAGGGGTTAAAAACCGTTTGTATAGCACGCGGCTGCACTAGTGCTTGCTGCCTCCATGATGATGTGTGAGTAGTTCACCAAAGACCTACATGTCCATATCTAGTAGCTAGATGGCTGCTTATCTCACTTTGATCTTCAATACCATGTTCTCCTTGATTTTTGTGGAGATCTATCAGATGTAATCTTCTTTTACAGTGTGTTTGCTGGGATCCGATGAATTGTGGGTTTATGATCAGATTATTCATTGAAATTAATTAAGTCTTTTCTGAACTTTATTATGCATGATTGTTATAGCTTTGTATTTCTCTCCGATCTACCCATTTGGTTTGGCCAAGTAGATAGATTTATCTTTAGCGAGAGGGGTGCATTGTAGTGGGTTCAATCTTGCCATGCTCTATATCCTAGTGATAGAAGGGGACAAGACACTTATTGTATTGTTTCCATTAAAGATAAATCAATGGGGTTTATTCATATTGCTTGGGTTTACTTTGTATACATCATGTCATCTTGCTTAATGCCTTGCTCTATTTGTCATGAACTTAATACCATAGATGCAAGCATGAGTCGGTTGATTGGTGGAGTAATAGTAGTAGATGCGGGATCGTTTCAGTCTACTTGTCATGGACGTGATGCCTATATACATTATCATTGCCATGAATAACATCATAACTATGCGATTTTCTATCAATTGCCCAACAGTAATTTGTCTACACATCGTATGCTATGCGTTCGAGAGAGAAGTCTCTAGTGAAAAGAATGACCCCCGGGTCTATTTAATCATATTGGTAAAAACCAAAAATAGCTTGCTGCAATTTATTATTTAATTTTTTACTTTACCTTTTTATATATCTTTCACTAAAAGAATTAATCCTTGCAAGTAACGAGTTCAAGGGGATGGACAACCCTCTTGCTCCCGTTGGGAGGAAGTGTTTCGTTTTGTGTGTGAAGGTGTTGACAACGAGAGTTTTCCTTGATTCTCCTACTGGTTCGATAACCTTGGTTCTCACTGAGGGAAATACTTATCCCTACTATATTGCTTCACCCTTCCTCTGCGAGAAAAATTCCAACGCAGCTCACAAGTAGCACCCGCTCCGGTAGAAGGCCCCTCGTTCCCCTTCCCCTCCTCCCAGGCCACGGCCATGAGGTGCTGTTGCGGGATGATCTCATCAAACAAGGCGAGGATATCCTCTGTTTTTTGCCAATTCTTATTCTGATCTGCTATATGATGAATTGCTATGAGCTGTCGCTGATACTATATCATGAATTGCTATGAGCTGTTGCTGATGTTATATGATGAATATATATGAGTCATTGATGCCACTATATTATGCTTTTAGGTGATGCTGCGATATGATGAAAACCAACCACTTGGGCCGTGGAATTTTGATAAATAATTGTTCTTCATTTAAATTTAGGCAATTATCCTCTGTTTGGAAGACATTGACCCAAGTAGATTGTATCTTTGTATTTGCATTTTGAACAAATAATGATGTTATGTTTTTCTATCATATTAATTACTGCGATGGGCTCCATTCATGATGTTTGGCAGTCAAATGTATTTTCATATGGGTAGCAAAATGACAAAATATAATGCGATATCGCTTAATCAGAACAATAATATAGTACAAGGGCAATATAGACTTTTCACTGACCATACCACAAATAAGCTGAAAAAACAGGCAGTGAAAATAACTGGTTGGCTTATTATCTGAAGCTTATATTCAGAGGACCTTATTTTCAAAGGATAGCTCAAAAGAGACTGGTCCTAAGAACCCTGGCCAACATCAATGATAAACAAATAACATGTCAAGATAATTGAAATGCAGTGACTTACCATACCACAATGTATAGGATCACCGATGTCCCTCCTTTTCCAGCGATGTTCCATGGAAATGCCCCATACTTTCTCATTGATACACCCCATATGCAAGTTTACACAACTAATTTGAGATATCTTTACATGATAATACACTGCATATCCCTTGCACATAATTAAACCACCAATTAATGATTGTGTGTGTTGCACAAATGGTAACCCACAAGTGTAGGGGATCATTTGTAGCCTTTTCGATAAATAAGAGTGTCGAACCCAACAAGGAGCTAAAGGTAGAATCAATATTCTCTCAAGTTATATCGACCACCGATACAACTCTACACATGCTAACGCTTACTTTACCTTGAACAAGTATGAAACTATTTTGTAGGTGTAATATGATAAGTTTGCAAGAATAAAACTAGAAGTACTTTGCGAGATAATAAAGTTAGTTTGTTTTAGTAGAGAGCTTTTTATAGCACAAGAGAAATATTTGCCCCTAGGCAATTGAATATAACATGATAGATACTTATCATATGCAATGAGGGAGATACATAACCTAACATAATTTCCATACTTGGATCATATGCACATATGATTGGAACTCTTGCAAGCATCCGCAACTACTAAAGATTATTAAGGTAAAACCCCACCATAGAATTAAGTATAAAGTCCCCTTTAATCCCATATGCAACAATCCTCTTACTCGGGTTTAAGCTGCCGTCACCCACGCAACCCACTATAAGCGAATCGTGAACATATTGCAACACCCTACAACAATAATCCCACATGCTTGCACGACACGGAGGGAACCATAGGACAGCCGCATAATAACATACCTCATATCTATCACACCCTACCACAATTAACCCGTAGGACAAAAAGAATCTACTCGAACATCATAGGATGGTCACACATCATTGGGTAATAATATATAGCATAAAGCACCATGTTCAAGTAGAGATTACATGAGGAATAGAGAGGTTACACCGTTGAATAGAGGGACAGAAAGTTGGTGGTGACGGCGGAGAAGTTGTTGATGTAGATCGCCGTCACGATGCTTCCACCCGCGGCACTCCGGTGCCACCGGGAGAGAAGGGGAGAGAGCCCCCTCCTCCTCCTTCTTGTTCTTCTTCCTTGGCATCCCCCCTAGATGGGAGGAGGGTTTCCTCTTTGTTCCTTGTCTGCCATGGCTCCCGGAGGGGAGGAGCCCCCTTCGAGATTGGATCTTTCTCCCTATTTCTTCTTTGTTTCACGTCTATGTTTCTGGCCAAAAAGCATTTCTTATATTCTCGTAGATCCTCCGATTGGGCTGAAATTTTGAGAGGATTTTACTTTGGAAATTATCTTTCTTGCCGCAAAAGAAGGGATCCATCCGACCTAAGTGGTAGCCACAAGGCATTAGGGCGCGACCACCCCCAGGTCGTGCCCTTAGGCACCGTCTCACATTCATTGTTCTTCCCCAAAATCACATATATTCCAAAAAATCTCCGTAAAATTTTATCGCGTTTGGAATTCGTTTGATATGGATTTTCTGCAAAATAAAAAACATGCAAAAAGACAGGAACTGACACTGGGCACTGGATCAATATGGTAGTCCCAAAAATAATATATGTTGTTGCCAAAAGTATGTGAAAGTTGTAGAATATTGACATGAAACAATAAAAAATTATAGATAAGACGAAGACGTATCAATAAACTAGCCATGACTCTATGTACTAGACTTGCAAGCAATCTTAGGGAGCCTAATTTAGTACACTGGCATTCCTTCATGCCACCTATGACTTTGTGTAATCTATGACATCTATATCTCTAATTTAGCAGCCCGTGGTGGTAATAATTGGCAACACAAAGGGATTACTGGTGAAAAATCCTAGCAAAGCACGTTGGCAGGCACACAACAATAGAAGATAGAGACGCACTTACAAGATCATAGCAATGCTTCAGTCCTGGATTTTGGTTGACCAAGGTCTTCGATCCAGAAGAAACATCATCCTTATAGCACTTGCCAGCTCCATCACATGTAACAACGGCCGGTTAGTATATTTGACGTACAACAGGCAGGTGATGCTGGACGGGTTTAAAGGTAACACGTACCTAGGTCAAGGCGGGTGCTTGGCATTGTGGTAGACAGTGGGAATCAGGTTAGAGACGTCAAGGGTGATGCTACTGCGGTGGCTGTCGGTGTCCGGAAAAGAGATCTAGGACGTGGGTGTTTGTGAAGGAGCTCCGGTAATGTGGACGAGGTGTGGACGAAGCGGATCTAAGGCCGTGGAAGACTGTGTCTGTGAAGCTCCTCCGGTAGGGTTGATGATGGTGTCGACAAAGCGGATCTACGGCCATGGACGAGAGCGTCGGGAAACTGTTCCGGTAGGGTAGATAACGGTGTGCATGAAGCAGATTTGAGGCCGTGGACTTGGGCGTCAGTGAGGCAGCTCCGGTAGGATTGAGCGTGGTGTCGCTGAAGCGGATCTTCGACCATGGACGAGGGCGTCACGAAGCTGCTCCGGTAGGGTGGATGATGGTGACGAAGCAAATCTGAGGCCGTGGACGTTGGCGTCGCTGAAGCGACTCTGAGGGTGTGGCCGATGGTATCAACAAAGCAGCTCCGGTGCGGCATAGGAAGGCATCGCTTTAGATGCGTTGTGGTTGACGAGAGCACTCGTGAACCGGATCTGGCGCGGTGGACAAGGCCGACATTGAATGGGCTTGATGCATTGGTGGATGAGCAGTACACGATTTCTAGGGGAGGTGGGTGGGGTAGATGCGGCTGTAGAAGTACATCCGGCGCGTCGGATGACACCGGGAGTGAATAAGCTCTGGTACACCAGTGGATGAGTAGTTTAGGGCTTTAAGAGGGGGGAGAGGTAGAATGGCCATATGGACGACATGATGTAAGGTACTCTGGTGCTGTGGATTAGTCGTTTTCGCGCGAGGGGAGAGAGAATGGGGGTGCCGTGTGGTGGGGGGAACCATAAGTTACCAAAGCAACCCGACCTTTTATGTAAATGAGGGTCATGTTATTCTTTGTGCACCAAGGAAAAGAAGGGAATTTCGCATGCTCCACAGTGTATCACAATTTTTTTCCAAGGAGGCCAGAGATTTTGCCGCCCGCGGGATAGTTTGTATCCAGTTCAACTAATTTTGAGCAATGCTAGAGCGAAGCCGGTGATGTGTGATACGTCTCCAATGTATCTATAATTTTTAATATTATCATTCTAGGATGCTTTTTGGGTATTTATTTACCAATTCATATTTTTTTTGAGCACTAACCTATTAATCCAGTGCCTAGTGCGAGTTGCTGTTTTCTGCATGTTTTTTGCTTTTCAGGTTTACAGTACCAAACGAAGTCCAATTGCCCCGAAACTTTTTTATGATTTTTTCTGCACCAAAAGAAGACCTGGAAGCTCCGGGAGGAGACCGGAGGCCGCACTAGGGAGCGACCACACAACAGGGCACGCCCAGGGGGTGGCCGCGCCCTGATGTGTGGTGGCTCCCCCTGGCGCCTCCCGACGCCCCTCTCTGGCCTATGAATTCTAATATATTTCCCAAAAACCATAGAGAGCCTCCCGAAACACTTTTTCTACCGCCGCAAGTCTCTATTCCGCCGTGTGCCCATTTGGAGCCCGGTTTCGGTGCCCTGTCGGAGGGGGGATCTATCACGGAGGGCCTCTACATCAACCTTGCTGCTCCCATGGTGATGTGTGAGTAGTTCCCTGCAGACCTTTTGGTCTGTTGTTAGTACCTAGATGGCTATATCTCTCTCTCTCTCCCTTGATCTCCAATACAAAGTTCACCGCATCTTCGCGGTGATCTATTCGATGTAATCACTTTGTGCGGTGCTTTTGTTGGGATCCGATGAATTGTGGTTTTATGTTCAGATTATTCATAAAGAAGATTCAAGTCTTCTCTGAATTCTATTATGATTCTTATTTGCATGATTATTATAGGTTCATAAATCTCTTCAATCTATTGAAATAGTTTGGCCAACTAGATTGATATTTCTTCGGTGAGAGGGGTGCATCGTAGTGGGTTCAATCTAGCGGTGCTCTATATCCCAGTGACAGAAGGGGACAAGGCCTGTCTTTGTATTGTTGCCACTAAGGATAAAACGATGGGGTTAATTCATATTGATTGAATTCTCTTTGTCTACATCAAGTAATTGTTCTCCAAGCATTACTCTGTTTGTCATGAACTTAATACTTAGAGAGGCAAGCAAAGAATCGCTCTCGACGTGGAGTAATAGTAATAGGTGCAGGCAGTAGTCGGCCTATTTTCTTATGGACGTGATACCTATATACACATGATCATTGCCGTGAATAAATATTGCATAACTATGCGCTATTCTATCAATTGCCCAACAGTAATTTGTTTTCCTGCAGTATGCCTACTACATGAGAGATGCCACTAGAGAAAACTACGACCCCGGGTCTATTCACTTAAATATTTACAAAAGATTTCATTACCTTGCTGTCATTTATTTACTTTTATTTTAGTTTGCAATTTACATTATTCAACTTTCATCTACACACTTCATTCTCTTGCAAGTAACGAGTCCAAGGGGACTGACAACCCTCTTGCCGGCGTTGGGTGCAAGTGTTTGCTTCTTTGTGTGCAGTCGCTGAATACGGGGGTTGCATGCTAGAACTATCGGTTCGATAACCTTGGTTATCACTGAGGGAAATACTTATCTATATTGTGCTGCATCACCCGCTCCTCTCCGCGGAAAACCCAACGCTTATCACAAGTATCAATGTGCGACTATGTACAAGGAGCACACGTCAGCAATAACTCGTATCAATTCAAGC